>CM030013.1:2500000-5000000 GCA_017639485.1 Pluvialis apricaria | reverse complement strand
CGTTCAGCTGGGTTCGCAGGCAGAGCACCGCATCAGTGCCGCATATAGCTTCTTAGGTCACGTCTGGTCTGGGAGCAGGCTGGTCACTTCATCACACTGGAGTCCAAGCTAATTAATGTGAGGGAGGCTTTGCAAGGTAGATGCTTTAATCTGTGCTCTGTAATTGCACAAGGTGCCAGCTCTAATGTCTCCCTATCACGTTTCCATTACGAGGGAGGCAAGGTTAGCCAAGATAGGCCTGGTTAGATCCCATCTTTCCCTTACAAAGCAGCATAGGCGTCTTTGCAGTGTAATTCCTAGAGCTTTTGGTTTGTGGAGGGCTTAACTTAGGTTCAGTATCAGTGACACATCTAACCTTCCCTAGCCTGGACTGATGCTGTGCCTGTTGCAGAGGTCTGATCCAGATGATTCTGCAGGACTGATTTAAGGAAAATGTACCTGAATGGTTCTGTTTCCAGGGTCGGGGCCCTGAGGGCACTAATAGGCCTTAATGGACCTGATCAGCTGCACCTGGGGCCTCCACTCACACCCTCTGCCCACGGGCACAGGAGCTCTATTTAACCTCAGCCCTGGCTGAGTTACAGGTCTTGTTTGGTCACCATGTGTCCTGCTCAGTGTTTACTTGGATTGCTGCTAACTTTGCTTATCCACAGGGTTTCCAGACCAGCTTCTGACCTACAGCTTGATTTCTTAGTTCAACCTCAGACCTGCCTTATCTTCTGGAAGTTGATTTATTATCTGGACTCCTGGCTGAATGTGGGTACCACCCCTAGGCCTGTCTTGTTTGCCTTGTGTGTACAGTGGGGCTGGGTGCTGGCTAGCAAGGTCCTTGTCCTGGTGGCTCTTGTGCGGGGCTCCCTGCCTTTTAGGGAGCAACTACCCTTCATAGCTCCCTGATATTCACCATAGACCCAAATTTTGCTAGAGCTGCTTGCAGTGCAAAACTGCTACAGGTTTATGTACTGTATTCCTTGGTGCTGTGTTTCTGCATTTACATTCTGCAGGTATGTACCAATCTGCATGTTATTCTGGCTAAAAACACAGGAATGGTAGCACTGTGTTGGACCAAAGGTCCACCAGCTTGAAACTTTACCCCTGACAGCAGCCAGTAGCACGTACACAGGGAAGAAGGCTGGCATAGCATACAGGGCTATTTCCTCAGCACACTCTTCCAGATTCAAGTAACGTATAGTTAGAATAGTACTTTTGTGTTAAGTAGTTTTTGGTTAAACTTTCTTCTATTAACTTTGCTTTTAAAATAAATTTAACCTATAAAGTTTCTAGTGTTTTCAATGTGCTGTAGCAGTGAGCATCATGGTTTGACATGTTGCGTGAAGTAGCCGTCTTCTGTTCTGATGCATGTTTGATAAATTGATTTGATATGATCTACTTCTGAGAAACAGTGAGTGTTCACCCTCTGATAACACTTTCCGTGCTGCTCTTGTTTTGATAGTATATTGGTTGGCACTTCACCCAGATTGCCTTCTTCCCAGGATGAAAATCTTGGTGTATTCAGCTGCTCCTTGTGCTTTTGGCCACCCTTGCTACATTTGTCTGTGCCTTTTTAAGTTCCACTTTGCACCTTTTAAGCAGACCAGAACTGTGTGTTATATTCAAGATGTAAGCAGTCAATACATCTGGACTAAATAATGATGGTGTAGTGATGTTTCCTGTTCTGTTCTCTTCTTTTGTAACGATTCCTAACAGAACAGTTTCACCAAAGTATCTGTCACAGTACTGGGATCTCTATTTCAAATGGTAGTAGCTAACTCAAAGACCGTGATTTCCATGTTTCCTCCTGTGTGCCTCACTTTGCATTTTAGTGAAAGGGTTTCATCCACCATCTTGTTGTCCAGCCAGTCATTACTGTGAGGTCTCTCTCCAAACATTTATACTCAGCTCCTCTTGGTAGGCTGAATATTGTAGTGTTGGCAGGAAAGGTTGTGACCTTGTGCTACTTGCTTCCTAGGATATTTATTAGTATTGAAAAAGACCATGAGCATCTATGTCTGTGGCTGTGAAAATAAACAATTGTTAATTCTTGTTTGTTTCCTGGCCTTTAGCAGGTTTTTAATGGTGCTGTGATTGTATGTGTTGGTGTTTGGGTGCTCCTATTAACCCCCTTACTCTAACCAAGCCTTAGCCCTCCTTGCTTGTTGCTTTCCTCGGAATTACTCATTTCTTGCTCTGCATTTTGTTCAAGCCCCCAACTTGCTACCATCTTCCCAAGAAACATTCTCAGCTTATGTGGGGCTTTATAATCAAGTTCCAGTTCCTTCTTCTTACTTTTACTGTGTGCAGCACTTGGAGAGCAGCAGTTCTTTTATAAGATAAAAGAATAGATGATTTGAGAAATAAAAGTAGCTTGTGTTACCTCTTTTAGCAGGGCAGGTCTTTGGAATGGCAGAAGCCTTGCTATCCAGCCCTCTAGAAAAGCAGTCTTTTCATCAAACTGTCAGATTGAGGAGGAGATAGTACAGTTACCCCCAGCAAGGAACTCATGTGCACTGCTAAAATCAGCTGCCACTGAGCGCTGATCAGGCAAATGTTCAAAATTCAGGTGTGAGTGGTGGTGTTGGTTTCACCTTGTTGCATCTGAAATGTCTGTGAGCTTGGCCAAGATTCCCAGACTGCACTCCTTTCACCTCAAGGAATTGAAGAGGGGGAGAGAAGAGGGTGGAGGTGCAAATTGGTGATGGGGTACCTACCCACGGGTGCTGAGCTGCAGCAGGAGCAATAAGCTGTGCGGATCTGTGCTGCTGGTTCTCCTTTCCCACATCTCAATTAAAAGAGTGAGCAAAACACTGGCATTTAAGGCATCTTTATAGGAGTGGATGTGGCCAGTGTCCCTCCCTCGTATGAGGTAGAAAAGCCTCTCTGCAGGCTCGCATTTGAATGGGTTGGTTCTCACTTGAAGTGCTTTATACTACAACAGCTAGAGACTTAATAATAATGAAGCTTTTTTTTTTAGAGGGGAAAAAAAAGGTACTGCCAGGGTATATTGTTTCACAGATCCCATTTCCAACATCTGTTTCCCAGTCCGAAGAGACGTTAGACTTGGTGGCCTGCTTTCCACTCTGACAAAAGGCTGTAGTGATAATGAGTTGTGTAAGAAGGCTGGACCGACTCTTCCTCTTACTATAACATTTCGCTTCCCTCTGGGAGGGAGCAGCAAATATCATCAGTGGCTCTTAATGAATCAGGTGGGGGATGGGGAGAGCGAGGCTCATCATCATTGTTATTATTTTTTTTTCCCCTTGCAGGAGGTAGAGGGCGGCTCAGCAGTTCTTCCTCCTCTCAACCAGCATCTTCCCCGTGCTTCTGGGCGTCTGTGCTCCACCGGTGGGATGGCCGGGCCTGGCTGGACGCCGGTGTTTGGGGGTCCTCCTGGATGGCACATGTAAGGGGAAGGGGGTTTGGCCCCTCACCGCTGACCAGACTTTCCCTTTTCCAGCCTAAAAAAAAGGGATGATTTCAGAGGGGTGTCACCTCCGTTGCTGGTCGGGAAGCACGCGGCGTCCAACCGCAGCCTCCGCAAGTAACGGAATAATTCGCCTTTTCCCTTATTATTGTCACTTTATGATGTTGTTGTTGTTGTTAAATAATCCGCGGCGTTCCCAGCCCGGCAGGCCGACCGCTCCTCTCGCAGGGGAGCGGAGGGGCAGCGGGGAAGGAACGACCGCCACCCTCCCGTTCCCCGGGGTCCCCCCGCAGCGCGGGGGGCGTGGGTGTGTTTGGGGGGGGGGGGGGGGGGCGGCGAATCCCGCTCCAGCCGCGGGGATCCAGGGCGCGTTTTGCCGCCTGCCGGGAGGGCTCGGTGCGGAGAGCGCCCCGCCGAGCCGTCCCCCCCCCCAACCTCCCCGCTCCCTCCCGGAGGGTCCGGCCAGGGGCGAGGCGCTGCCGCCGCCGCCCAGAGCACGTTTCGCGGCCCGGGGCTCCCTCTCCCGCGCCTGGGCTCGTCGCGCCATGGGAGCCGCCCGCCCGCGGGGGCCCGGGCCGTGAACCGCGCCTCCCCTCCGCCCCCCCCCCCCCTCCCCTCCTTTCCACCCCCCCCCGCCCCGCTCCCTGTGCGGACCATGCCAGCATCGCCCCTTCCTGCGAGCCCCGGTACGTGCGTGGGACGGGTCCCGGGGCTGCTGCGGGCGGAGGGGGGCAGGGGACGCGGAGGGGGGGGGGGAGAGGGGGCGACGGAGACCTCTGCTTTCGGACACCCCCCTCCCTTTTTTATTTATTTTATTTTTTTTTTTACACCCCTTTCCCTTCTCTCGCTTGTCTCGTTGCAAAGTTGAGCTCGGGTGGAGCGGGGAGGGGGGAAGCAGGGGCACCTCCGCGGCCGGGCTCGGGCCGTTCCGAGGCGGGGAGGAGGGCGGGCGGGCGGGCGGACTGGGGGTTATTCAAATGCAAAACGCAGTTTGTTGGCCGAAAGAGCGAAAAAGTCCGGTCTCGCTGGCTGTGCTGGAGCGTGTTTGCGCTGCGGCAGCCAGAGCCTGCCTGGAAAAACCCGCCAGGCGAGAGAAGCAGCCTCCGCGGAGGGCAGGGAACAATTAAAAGGACTCTGCCCGGCAGCCGGGGCCCCCGGCCAGCCGGAAAACCCCCGCAGCCACCCCCCCACCCCCCCTAGGAAAAGAGGCGAGCGAGGGCCGTGCAGCAGCATCACCCTCTGGAGGTGCCGCCGGGGTGGGGGGGGGAGCGTCCCCGGGGGCGGCTTCCCGCTGGGGCCGGCCCCATTGTCTGCAGCCCCCGAGGGAGGGCTCCTGGGGCTGGGGGGCCACGGCCGGCGGCGGGGCCGGGCCACGAGGAGACGCTGCCTCCCCCCACCCCGTCCTAGGCGGGCCCTGCCTGCCCCATCCCTTCCCCCCCCCCCGGGGGTCGGCCCGCCTGCACTAAAGGAACCAGAGCCCTGCAGCCCCCGAGGTGCTGCTGGGCGCCGAGTGCCCACCCAGCTGCTCGTGGAGCTGAGGGAGAAGAGGTGGTGGTCCTTATCGCAACCGGAGGTTTGGTGCTGGCGGGGATGGTCCCTGCCGGGCTCGTGATGGAGCCAGGGGAGAAGGATGCGGTTCGCCGAATGGGATGGGTAAGGAAAAAGGAGCAGGCGGCCTGCTGGGAGGCAGGAGCAGTTAACCTTATGAAGGTATGGCTGCTAACGAGCGGCGGAGCATGCTGGATTTGCGAGGAGACCAGGCACAGCGATAGTCAAAGGAGTCGCGCCAATCGTGTGCCTAGCCTGCACCCCAAAGATATTTAAAGAGCAACGTAGTCCGCATCACTTGCATCTCGGCCGATGTAGCAGCAGCCCAGCGTGGTGAGATGCTACTGCTTTAAGGAGGAGAGGGGAGTGTGCAAGTAGGCACCTAGAGCAGGGCACCAGCGTCAGGCACACCCGACTGGGACAGCGAGAGTCACAGTGAGAGGCGGCCCCAGTAAACAAGCTGGCCAGGGCAGATGCACCAAGTGTGGGTCGTGCCAAAGAGCTCTCTTTCTAGAAGTGTTAATGCAGTAATGGCAAACCTGGGCAAAGATGCGCTTGCAGTATTAAATATTTAAACGTGACCGAGCAGACTTCTAGGGCAAAGGTGGCTCTTTAAATTTTAAAGCCAATGGAGAAACCTGTGAAAATAATAATAAAAAAAAATCTTCCGAAGAGTGACTCTTCCCAGCTGTGCTCAGTACTATTTTTAAGGCACTCTTGTGGAGAGGCAGAAGGCTATTCTGTGCAGTAATCACCTTGTTTTCATTAATGTCAGTCAACGTGAATTAGGAGTAGAGATTGAATCCAGAAAACTCTGCGTTTATTCTTGGTCTGGGCGAAATTGAGCAGGTAGCCTGGTCGACCCTGACTGCGAAGGAGGAGAAGGCTTGGTTGTGCTTTTCAGAAGCAGTTTCCCTGGCAGTGCAAGGGCGGGTGGTGGTTGCTCTTGGGATGAGGGTCAGTCCTTCTGAACAGGAGGGGTTGGTTGTGCTTGGAGCAGACGAGGGCAGGCTGGGTTGCACAAAGCAGGTAATTGGGGAAGAATTCAAGGTGAGACCTACCGAGGAACTTTCTGATATTTATGATTTCTGTAAGACCTAAGCCTTCACTGTGTAATAATTCAAAATCCCCACTGATAGAGTGTTATGGCTGGCGTGCTACCCGTGGTTGTTAAAGCTGGGGCCTAAGCATTTCCATCCTGCTTTCTGTTTTCAGTTACTTACATTTCAAAACACCTTTCAGGCTGAAATTTTCCAGGCTTAATCTTTGCCTGAAGGATATTCCCTCCACCTCCCCCTTCTTTTAATTGAGTTTGAGATAAGGTGATTCAGTTAGTGGTTTTCTGGGTTTTTTTTTTTTTTGAGAAAAGGCAAACTCCCTGAAGAACGGGAGTCAAACATTACCAAAAAGAAATACGGTGTTTGAGACAGTGTAAGTGCAGAATTGCAGGGGCATATGATCAGCTGACAGGTTTTTGTTTGTTTTGCTTGCTTTTTTATATTCAAAAATAGCTGGAGTATTCTGGTGGAAAGGGCTTTCATTTGGTGAACCATTAGAAATTACTTTGTATCTTTACTTTTTAGCATTGCCCTTGTTAAGGTCAGTGTTTGGCTGCACTGAACAGAGGTTAAAGCAAAGCCGGTGCTCCTGCCTGGGCAGGAGGGAAAATACTTGCACATGCGGTGTGAGTCTTCACAATGGATTTTTGGTGCCAGTTGTTTGTCTGAGGCTTAATCTGGTTTTGTGGTTTAAGCATGTGTGGTTCTTTGCCGCACTCTTTTTATCATTCTAACAGAGCTTTCCCTAAACCAGGAGGGCTTTTTTTTTTTGGTGGTGTTTTTTTATCTATTTCATTCACTGTGCAGGCTCCAAGGTGCACGCTGAAGTCATGACACTGCAAAATGCTAAACATCAACACCTCTTGCTGAATTCATTGAGAGTGCCTATTTCACAGCAGCCTTCAGCTCCCTGTGCAGCGGAGGGAAGAGGGGACATGGTGGCAGTCCTGCCTTATCCAGACTTATCCTCAAAGCTACAAGAGGTGGCCTTCCAGGTCCAGCGAGGACAAAAATTTAGGATGAAGGCCTTGGTGCTTGGTCTGCTCAACATCATCTTGTATTACTGATGTCAGCAGGAAAAGGATTATGTTTTGAGCGTATGCCTTTGTCTGGGAGAAACTGAGGTGGCATCCTGCGGTGCCTGTCCCAGATTTGCAGTTATGCTACTGGAAATTGTTGACTTGAGTCAAGGTTTAATATACGTGGGTAAAATGTGCCTGATTGCCTTAAGAGTGGCATAATCCTGTAAAGTAAAGCAGGCAACTTATATGTAGTAAAATGGAAAATGGTATTCTTGAATGACACAGGAGATCGTAGAGACACCACTTGAAACAGGACTGGGGGAGGAGAGGTCTGGGGGACAGTGGGGTGGTGAGTTGGGGAAGACAGGACCTTGGGGGTGATTCTGCTGAGGGAGCTCAGGGAGGCCTCTTTACAAGACTGTGTATGAAATAACTCATGGTACTGAGAAGTCAGATGAGAAGTTTCATTTTCATTTCTTAACCAGAACCAAATGGGTACTCAAGGATTAAAGAAGGGGGGGGGGGGAGCAAAAATTAAAGCTGATTCCCTCCTCCTAACCCATTTCCCTTCTTTTCATATACAAAGTGTTGTATAGAGCAATCAGTAGAGGCAGGGAATTAGGCAAGATTGAAAAGCAGGTTGGCATTGGTTGGTGCAGCTGGGAAGAATATGCAGATGATATGACATAATCCTGAAAAGACTGTGGGGGTAAAAAAAACTTTTGCACCTAACATGAGGGTCAAATTTTTCTAATGTCTGTCTTCTCTGGTGTCTCTTGCATTTCCTCTAGAGCATTTGTTGCTGGAAGATGAGATGCTTTTCAATTCAAAGTTGTAGGTCTGAGCTTGTGTGACAACTTCTAAGTCAAATCGTGTCCCTTATGGCTTGGGACCTGTGTATTATCAAGTGGTTTTTATGAAAGCTTCCAGGTCTTGTTTCCTGACTGGATCAATCTCAAGTGACGTTTTAAAAGATGCCTAAACACTGAAACAAAATGTGTTTAATTAGTGCATCTGACTGTAGTGAAACCAGGCCCAACTAGTCCTGGCTGTGTCGGTTTTTTCCCTATGCAGCTGTGTTTGTTCAGGGGTCAGTTGCTCTCTTTCATGATGCCATAAAAAAAGCTGCCACCATTTTATGAGAACACATCTTTTAATCTTTTTTTACCCCCATCTTCCAACAAGAATCAAGTTATGGAACAGAATGTTGATGGACACTACCTCTAAAAGGAAAACTTGCTTTATTTTATCATTTCCATGTAAAGGGAAAGTAAGTAAGAAAACCCTGGGGGGGATGGGTGTTGGGTTGGTTTGTTGTGGGGTTTTTTCTTTTTTTTCTGGAGGCTTTCCAGCAGTATGGGGTTAAATTCCCCAATTACTTTGTAGGCAAAATTCTCATTATAATTGTGTGGAGTTTTGACCAAGATGGGACTAAAAGATTTAGAACTTGATTAGCTTTTTAGCAGTATTTGTTGAGGATTATAGCAGTCAGTGGGATTGCTCCAGATTTATTACTGTGAATGAGCAAAACTTAAGCAACTGGCCTGAAAATCAGCTTTCAGCTTTGCACGTGAATTGGGAGAGATAAGTCAGCTCAAGTAACAAACAGCTTCGGGATGCACTGTTATTATCTAGGGCAGTTCCCTGCAAACCCTCCTGTACCTGTTACCTGTCTGTCTTCATAGAGACGCCTGTCCTCTGCTCTCAGGGAGGGTATGATGGGTCCCACTTGATTTGGCTTTCGGGAGAGAGCATTGAAGTGAGTTTGTTTCTCTCCAGGATGATGGAAAACTGCCAAGTTATTATGTTGCCCCAGGAGGTTTACGTTTGATAATCTTGCTAAGTCCACATAAATATTTTGGAAATAATTTCTTGCTATGAAATGTGACCAATGTGATACAGCCATTTGTTGTCCTTAAGAAGTGACATGAGGTAATTTGCAACTGCTGCAGGCATCAACAGTCATTACCAGTGCTTTAAATGGAAAAGAGAAGGTAAAATATTTCCTAGTGTTACAGAAAACAAAACTTGAATACTGAGCTTGTAGCTACCTAGTATTTTGGTCCTAAATGTGGAAGAGTAATCAAATAACAATGTAATTCAGTTTTATTACACGCTTTATATCTAAAAAATCTTAGGCAGGTTTTATCTAGTGGTTAAGGTTATTGTGGTGGACCAGTATTCATCAAGATTATGGGCTTTCTTTAAGGGAACCAAAGATCTCTTCCTGACAGGCATTTCTCCCAAGAGCTTACAGTTACCTTGGGGGTCAGGTGCTCAGAGTCACAGATAAACGCAACTGAAGTTAGTATTAATTGAAAAAAGAAAAAATTCCTTTACGGGTCTATCGCTCAGATCCCTTCTGAAAAACCTAAATTCACTCCAGTGACAAAATTGAAACAAAATGGATAAAACTGTTGCTGTTCTTGTGCCCCTGTATTGTCGTCTGTGAGAAAGACAAATATTAGCAGCCTTTGTCCTTTTCTTTAGCAGCATTTAAAGGCCTAGTTAATTTCCTACAAATATCAGCATTATTTGTTTACCAAGAAAAAGGGAAGTTTTCAGCCACTGGATGTTCATAGCTTCTAATTTTGGCTCTGGAAAGAAGCAACATGGCTTTGGTACTTTTCTGCATTTTTGCCAGACAGGTATGTTTTTCTCTATTAAAAGGAAAAAAAAAACCCAAAACAGACACCAGGATTCAGTCCTGAAGCAACCATGTTGCAGTCTCCAAATGCAGGTAAAGACACATTATCACATAACTCTAATGATGATTTAAAAAAAAAAGTTACAAAATTGTTATAAGTGATGCTTCTAATTGATAATTTTGGTGATCATGCTTCCCAAACTTTCACAACAGCAGTGGCAACCGCTTGCGTAGAGAAGTAACATGAGCAGAGCATTATATACATACAGTATCTTCGAAAATCCAGTCTGTTTCCACTCCAGATCTCCTGTTTTCTCTCTTCTGTTTCAAGGCTGATAAAGAGAAAAAACTTTCTCTTCAGTTCACCTCCTGGTTCACACATTCCCGTGTCTCCTGGCCCTTCTTGTTGTTTGCTTGCTTTCTTCCTTGCTCTCCTGGCTATAGTGTCTGAAAGTAGCTGGCATTTCCTCTCCTGCCAGTGTTATGTAGGGCTGGCTGCTAATGGCTACAGATATGCTGCCTGCTGCTTGCTTCCAACTGGTTTTGCAGCCCTCCAGGCTATCCTTTGGAATGAGGAGCCCAGTCTCTGTCAAAACCACCAGAAACTGGGGAAGCTTTTCGCAGGCTGCCAACAACTATTTCATGGACCTGCTGACTTTGATGGCGATGCCCTCTTTGACACTCAGTTCATGGAGTGAGTAGTAATGGCCATGTCCCCCTTCCCCCACGCATTGTCAGAGAAGGGTAGGGGGAGGAAAGCACTCAGATTACCTTAATTTCAGCTTTGTATTTGTTTTGCTGTTCTGGTGTCTGACCCATCTTTATTTATCGAGTGCTTTGGTGGGAGCTGTTCAGGTGTCTTCTGCGACCTGTGAAGCATTACCCGCAATTTTAAACAACTTCAGGTGTCTATTTAGTCTCTCCAGGTTGGATGTTTTGTTGTGATGAAGCAGGAATGCTGTTAGCTTGTTTATTGTGTGTTTGCTGGGCATTATTTTCTGATCTGACCTTACAAGTGTGTTTAGCCTTGTACAGCAATGCTGGCTCTAAAATAGTGTTTGAGTGTGTGGAAAAACTCCTGTTGTAATAATGTTCATCAGATATGAAATATGAAGATATGATACAGAATAATCACAGCATGTTTACGTAAGGTACTTGGTTTATATGTTGTAGCACACAGGATCAGTTGGCTTACCACTGCTGGACAAACAAGAGCTAGGCGTCAGAAAGCTTTAAATAAGCTATTTGAAAGGAGTTTGGGGTGTTCCTGTTAGCCTTGGTAGGTACTGCGGCCCCCAGGCAGCCTGCTCAGGGCTGGGACAGTCAGAAACAAGCTTGCTGCCAGCGTGCTGGTTTGGGCACCGGCAGGAGCTGGTGGTCCTGCACAGACACCCTGCGTGTTGGCTGTGCTAGACCATCCATCCCCTCAGCAGGCTAATGAGCTTATCTTGGCACAGCGCAGCACCATTTGGTGGGGATGGTAAGCTTTCCACACCTTTTGCGCTGTAGATATGTTTTTGTGGTCTGGGGGTCTGTTCTGCTCATGGAGCCTGCTCTTCATGTGCCCTGTGCCTATTTTTTGCCCTACGCCAGCCGAACCTGGCCGGTGTAGTACCATGAGACATTTCTGGGGTGTTAAGTAGACTGGGCTGCGCTAGTGTAGCTCTCCCCACCCTCAGCAGGGCTTAGATCAGGTCATGGGTACGTGCAGCCTCTGTAAGATCACCCCGCTGGCTTCAAGGTAGGGCTGAAGGAGTGTTGGTGTCAGGAGCCTGGTAGCATCCTTATTCCCTTTTCTACTTGCTTTAGAAGCCAGGATTCCCCCACCCCCCTTTCCTTTTTTTTTTTTTTCTTCCTGTAGAAGTCAGGATTGTAGACATCCCCATGCTTCTTGTTCTTCCTTTTCTTTGCCTCTTCCTATCAGTGAGGTGCGTGTGGCCTGTAGGTGACTTGATTTGGGCTTAAGGAATTCATAGGATTGATGATGAAGGGAAGGCACCCTCCTGCCTGAGACTACAGAGTCTCTTGCTCTGCCAGCTCCCATTTTTAGACTGCTGTTGTCTACCCATCTGATCTATTCAAACAGCTAAATAAAGCTTTAAAAGCTTTCCATGGGTACCTAAAAGCACCATGTGCTTATAAAATATGTACTTGTGAGAATTGCTTTACAGTTGAAAAACCCCAACACACCTTGAAGGAAATTGATTTGGAGCATGAAAAATCTGTTGTATCTTCTGAGATGACCGAATTGAATTGTATTCGAGGGGTTGGGGGACTTCTGCGTGGCAGATGTGTTTGGGGACAAAAGCTTAGGGCAAATGTGTGGTATTTTGTTGAAGGCAAATGTGTTCGTAGTCATAATGATGAAGCAGAAACAACTGCCTGCATTATACACTTAATATAGCTAGGCAGGGCAGAATCAAGGCTTGCAATGTAATACAGTACACTATCCTGGGGCATAACACTGGAAAAGGCAATTCTTCCCCAGTCCGTTTCCCCTGTGAGTAACACCGCAAGTTAGACATCTCGGGGCAGCTAGTTACTTCTCCCATTTTATCTGGAATTGTACCGTGGTGGGCAGCGATGGATAGTAAAAGAATGAGAGATGCCCTGGTGGTGATGTATGAGTGTGCAAACAGACACACAATAAACTCAGCTTGGTTCTTTTTTCCTGAATGTCCTTACAGTGATAGATGCACTGTTGAACATAAAGCTACAGGTGTAAACTTCACCCGTTCTTACTCAAGGGAAGGGGTGGTTAAGGAACTGTTAATAAGGTTGAGAAACTTCAAACTTCTTAGTACTGATGTAAAACAGTAAATACGTGGTGTTGCCTGGTCATTTGAGCTCCGTTTGCTTCTTCATTTGTGTTGTAGGCATTTAGGCAGGCTTTCCATTTTGCAATATACTAATATTTTCAAAGCTTTGGTGTTAATTGAACGTAATGTCTGATACCAGTATTTCTAATTCTGCCTGTGTATTTTTAAATATGAAAAAAACGGACAGTTTAATGCAGCACCCTTCATTAATTAGAATTATATTAATTCTGTTTAATATCTCTTTCTGTTACAGAGTTAACGCTATATCACCACAGAGAGCAGCAATGGGAATGTGCAGTTTTCTGTTGAAAAGTTCTCTCAAGAGCTCATGATTTTTTTCCATCTCTCCTCTTAACATTTCTACTACTCCGCAGACATGGCTCACCACGCGAGGCCTTCCAGATTAGTCAAAAAGGAAGAGTTAGGCAAAAGGAAAACTAACCAGGGCAAAAAGAAATGTAGCCAAGTGAGAAAGAAAACCACAAAGACTTCCACAAAAGCTGTTAGTTCTGGAAAAGGCAAAAAGCCAGCGCAAGAAAAAGATGTTAAGAAAAAACAGCAAGAAAAGAAACCAATCATGAGCTCTTCAGGTAGACTTCTCAGGAGCAGTGTAACCAGAACCTTGTCTGGAGCATCTTGGGTGAGTTTGGAGAAAGCTGACAGTATCCTCTTTCATAACCAGGATGCTTTCAACATCAATGGCTTTACAATGTCTCTCCGTAACCGATCATTCTCCCGTAGATTGTCCCAAACTCCAACAATTGCAAAACCCAGGAAAGCTGCAGCACAAAAAAGGCTAGAAGCAAAGGAAAAACATGAACAAGAAGCCCTGGCAGTAGTAGAAGAGAAAAATGTTGAAGCAGGCGAAAGAGTTCTGGAACAAGATTTAGCACAAAATGAGTTAGCTCCTCTGCCTGTAGAAGATACTCCGTGTAATGTAGGCGAAGAGCCTGCTACCGCATGTGCCAGTCAAGAAAAAGAGGTGGAAATACCTGAAACAAATGACTCCATTCCAAGTAGCCAGGTAACTGATGACAGTACAGAAGCGTCAGAGGTGAAATGCAAGCATGAAGACCTGCCCTGTGAGCAGACACCCAGCGATCTCGATGCGGGTAGTTCGGCTGAAGCATTTGTTGAAGATGCTGCGCTTGTGCTTCCGTCTTCTCCTTCTGACTCCTTAATCACCTCTGAATCAAACTCGAAGGTGTGTGCAGAGACTCCCTTCGATCTGGTGCCTAACAGTAAAGAACCTGACTCCAGTTCTGTCGATACCTCAGACCTCAGCTCAGCAGTACTGCTGGAAGAGTCGGTCCCGCTTGCCAAATCCCACATTGAGGCAGAGTCGGACCTGGTGCTACATAGTGAAGAACAAGACTCGAATTCTACACCTATAGTTACCTCTGAGTTTAACTCACAAGAACATTTATTAGAAGATGCAAGCTCACTTGCAGAGTCCTGCTTGAAGGCAGGCTGGGATTTAGAGTCTGAGAATAAAGACGTTGGTTCAAATTCCAGCTCTGTAGCTGCCACTGAATCAAATTCGCCTTTACATTTTGAAGGTGCCAGCTCACCTGCAGAATCCCACATGAAACTGGTGGTGGATTTTGTACCCGCTCATAAAGAACTTGACTCAAATTTGGATTTGAGCTGTACAAGAGAGAATTCAGAATCTGACTCAAAAAACATATTTACAGTGTGTGAACCAGTTTCTGATACCTCTTTAAACAATATTGAAGTGGAGGACATTGAACAGCTTGTTAAATGTATCGATGCAGAGACATTAATTTTGAATTCAGGTTATGTCCCCACTTTATCTCCAGATTTAGAAAAAAGCACAGTCGATAAAATCTCTGGTGAAAGCTCTGGACAGTTCTCTAAAGGTTTTGTTTTGGAGTTGCCTTCAAGCACGGAAATCTCTGCTCTTGCCTCAGAAAAAGCCATAAATGCAGATTTGCCAGCTGACTCAAGACTGCAGCATAATGATTATTCATCACAGCTGGGAAGTGTCGGAGTAAGCTTGAATTTGGTTCAGGGCAACGTGAGCGACAGCGCTGAAGCAGTTGAGGCCTCAGGGCCATCCTCTCTTAAAAATCCAGCTGGTGATTACCCTGTTCCATATTCATCTCTGCTCCCTATGCTAGAGAAAAAGAAACGAAGGCGTTGTGGAGTCTGTGAGCCCTGTCTGCGGAAAACAAATTGTGAAGAATGCAGCTGTTGCAGGAAACGCAAAACTAGTCACCGGATATGTAAAAAGAGAAAATGTGAAGAACTGAAAAAGCCACCACCGCCAATCATGCTACCTTTTGAGGTAAGCCAAAGAAGTTGCAAATTAAGTCACTCTTTTGAGGCTTGAGGTACATCTTAAGATTCTGCAAAGGGAAGTGCTGGTCACTGTACAGCTTCAGAGAGCTTAGGGTTACTGTTGGAGCTAACAGGTTGTATAGTAACTTTCTCTTGTCATCTATAGAGGTGTAGATTAAAGTGAGCTGGAGTTATTCTTGTTCCTGTTGTGTAAATGCATAAAATCAGAGGTAAGTAGGGCTTTAGCTCCGTGTTCCAGATATACTGGCCGAAACAATGAGGGCAGGAAGAGATGAAAGATTTACGTGCCAAATGTGGGGAGGGGGGAGAATGAGGGTAGTCTTAGGAGACTATGAATTATTAGGGAGGGTGTTTGTATTTCAAAATACTTAAGGTTAAAAAGCAAAGGAAGGCAGACTTTTTGGTCTTTTAATTCAGTTAAAGTAATTTGCTTGTGATGACAGATTTGGTGGAACTAAATTTATTAAACTTCAGGACCAAATTGTAGCTGCATTTTCCCCTTTCACATCTCTCTGCCTTTCTAATTGTCTATTCTTCTGTTTCTCTCATTTCACTTCTCCTGCCTGTCTCCCTTTGTCTTTTACCACATCCCCCATACATACTTTCTTTTTCTGTGTTTCTTACTCATTTGTCTGATCCATCAGCCTTTTATAACCCAGGTCATTACTTTTGGAACAAAGAGGAGGGGAAAAGACAGTCTGTATGCCCCTGTGATAACAGCACTGACCTTCTGAGAGATTTCAGTTCAAGATCAGGCTTTAAATCAGGTAAGTAGGGAGTTGAACGTAGATTTCCCACATCCCAGCTGAATTCCCTGACCCCTGGGCTGCAGAGTTAGCCTTTGCGCCGCCACGTCCTGCTGGAAGCGTTCTGCTTCGTATGATCCAATGGTACCTGAGCCACAGAGGGGGAGACGCTGTCTCGGTAGTTAAGTCACTGGGACATTTGCCTTGGGATGTGGGAAACTCAGGTTCAAGTCTCTGCACCAGCGTGTACTCCGAGTGGAGCAGTTCAAGCTGGGGAGAATGCACCTGCAAAACCTTTCTCGATAGCAGTTTCATTAAAACGGCATGTTCGTACAGCAGGTAGAAATTCCCGACAGCTGCGGAGATCTCAGGAGACCTCCTGTTCTCACCGCTCTCTGTCCTGTGCTTACCAGGGTTTGCAGAGAAGTCTGTTCTGTTTTTAAGGTAGGCAAGCAGAAAGAAAAGTCCTGTAGCAGTGAGGGGATATGATATATTCCCCTTTGTGGGGGAAGTATATTTTAAATTATAATGTTAAGGGAAGTAGGTTTCAACAGCTTGGCTCAGGGTTCATTCAAAAATCTCTTTGTCTCAACTGCTCCTAAATGCTCTTTAAAAAAAAAAAGTGAGGGGAGAGATGGCTATAATGTGACTTAAGATATGTATTAGAACAATAAAGGTGATAGAGGACTGGTCCTGACTTTTTACAGCAAGAGAGTAGTGACATTATGTCCTTTTGTGTATTTAGCCAGTGGGGATCGAAGAAGCTCATGGGAGAGAATTGATGGAGTTGAGGTAGGAAGTGATCTAAAAGCCATGTTTTAAAAAGGGTTTTGGCAGGGTCGGTGAAAGGAAGCACTCCAGCTTTTCTGTCAACCTTTGTTTTCCAGGCTAAACATACTTCTTTTCTTGTTGCTCAGGCTGACCTTCTCCTTGCAGATTAGCTCTGCCCCTTCACCTTTGTCCTCTCTGGGTGCTCCTTTTGCTTTCTTTGAGAGATTCCTTGTTTTTATGCTTTTCTTTGGCAGCTTTTTTTGGTATGCTTTTATTTTATTAAACTGGTCGCGTTTTGTACAATGCATTTAGACCCGCGCCAGAGGCCGCCTCCATTTCTCGTTAAATTTTGTATGAAGTTTCAGAGTACTGTGTGGAGGAAATGAAGTATTCCTGACATTTAAGAACATGTCAGGTATTTTCTTATAAAATTGTATTTGACTCAAACCTGGTGCCTTTTCAGATATTCCTAGAAGCAAGCCTTTCCTCGCTGTAATCTCTAGAAACCGCGCTTTGAGAAAATGAAAGAGGAAAGTATTTCTACAATGTAGATATGTTAGGAGAGCTCTTTAAAGATGTTGAGATACAGGCGGGGAGGTATTGGGGGATGGGAAACACTATATCACTCTGCTCAGCAGCTGTCCTTTAGATAAGATTGTATGTAACACTCTGGAAGGGAATCCCATTGTGTTTTCCCAAACTGGTAGGACTGGGACTGCAACAGCTGGGACTTCTATGACAGTAATGTGTTTCAAATAGAGGGCAGCTGGGGAAAAACCAAAACTGTAGGTCTCTGTCCATGGTATAGAAAGTGAACATAATAATTAAGGGAAATGAGGTTGGCTTCAGTGCATTCCTTGTTCGGAAGAGTCATGCATTGCGCTCTCTCCTCTTGGTGGAATGTAAGCATTTTTTGGAGGTGATTCACTGGGAGGAGAGTATAGGGGACAGACATGCTCTTCGTGAGCATAGTTTAAACTTTGGTGTTTTGCCTTAAAGGGAATTATCCCTTCCTATTCTAACAAAATCACAATGAAGTCAATGAGAGCTCTGTACATTAAATGGCCGTAGGACAGCCGGCGCAAGGGTCGGCAGTCCATGCATGCTGTTTAAAAAAGAAAAAGTGTTGGTTTTCTTAAAGGACTTTTGTGGATTTACAGTTGTAGGGAGTAAGGTCTGGCTGGTGGAAGCCATGAACGTAGACTGCAGTGCATATTCCAACACACATGCCCGTGTGTGCACAAGCATTCAACCCTCAGAGAGTATCGGTTGCATGTTTGGAGCTGATATTAGTTACATTACTGTTATTTTCATTAATTCACAGGTAATCCAAATAAAGATTTGAAAACTATATTGGACTTGAAAAATATCACTTACAAATAACATCCACATAAACCTTCAGTGATACTTTACCTTGCTGAATGTAAAAGGCTTTTGCAGGGACGTGACACCATGAAAGCCTGGATGAAGCGTTGTGGGCTCTAGTTCCCAGCCCCAGTGCGCGGCAATATTGTTATATGTAATGCCCCTCTTCCTGAGGGATTCACACCATGGCTGCTTGGTCAGGAGCTGGTGAAGAAAAAATTCTAAAATATATAGGGGAAGAAAATCTTTTGCTTACTGAATGATTTGAAAGAGCAGCCTGGTAAATAAAAAAAAATGTAAGCAGGCTTTGAAAAGAAGAGGAGAAAGGCTTTATTTTCGGTTAATGTCCCCCTCAGAGTGAATAATGTGGGAACACCTCACCATGAAAAGAGGGTTTGATGAGTTTATGTACACGAGAGTGCGATGCTTCCTTATTTTTGTCTTGTCTTTCCAAGACTGCTGTTTTCTGAAATAGTATAGCAGTTACTGAAGGCTATTTCACAGCTATTTTCTACCAAAAAGCATATTTCATTTCAAGAAGCGGTCTGCTCTGCTGCCGTTGCATCGTCGTGCGTGTCAAGGCTGGCTGAATGCGTTGCGATGCGGGGCGATGATTTCGTAGGCTTCAAAACCAGCACGTGGGTAGGGAAGGTGGTCCATCGTTTCTGTTCCTTTTCTCCTTGGAAAAAGGATTCTTGTTTGGCGCAGGCGGGTGTCGCAGGTGTACCAGCACACGCTCGGGATCAAAACACCGCCTTCCGGGCACTGGCAGCCCTCAATCGAGCCGATTGTGGTGCACAGCAGGTGCTGTCAGCCCAAGAGAGCTCCCTGCCTGTTTTAAGATCCCACCTGGGCAGGGAGCCCTCTTGGGTTGAAAGCGTCTGCTGGGGAGAGAGCTTTAATTCGTATTAGGTAACGGACCATGTTAGGTTTAGTGGGACCTGGAATCAACAAACTGGGGGGAAAAATAAAAAATAAAAAAATCAGGTCACTGAGTGTAAGTTCACTGGGTTGACCAAGGTGTCTCGAGACATCTTATTTAATAGCTGTAATCTGAGTAACATGGAAATATTAAATAACAATAAGGGCCCGCTTGCTTGTGGGTTTTTAACATGCCGCCGAAAACCCAGACATATTTAAAAAGGATGCGGCAATTAGAGTTGGTTGGGAACTTTCCAGTAAGCCATTCCTTGAATGGAAACTGCTGATTTAACAGAAAGCTTTCACAGCTACTATCTGTCTTGATGCAACTATTTTTCGGGGGAAGTTTCTCAAGGTTCCTAATGAAATTTCTGCTTAAAACTGAAAAAGGGGGAGGGAATTATTAGAGCAGCTTGGTGGTTAGGGCTTTTTGCCTGATGCAGACCGGGGGCTTGAACTTTGGTCTCCCACATCCCATCTGTCTCCTCTTGAATTTTTGAAAGGTTTGCGCTGCTTTTGGAACACAACCAAATGTCGAAATCTCAAAAAAAAAAAAAAAAAGGCAAAATGGAATTCCTGTTTTCTAGCCAGACCTAGTTATAATCAAGAAATTTAGACGTTGTGGTATTTATTTTACAATAGACTCCAGAAATATCGAAGCCAGTTAAATTTTAAAATGAGTGCGCATAAAAACGCTCCTCTTCAATACGATCCTGGAGAGTTTTTGTAAGGGGATAGCACATGGGCTGGAGGAGTTGGGGAGCGTGTGGCAAAGCTGCGTACAGCCTGCTCCGTGGGCGCAGGGCGGGGGGTTGGAGTAGTGCGTCTTACTCGTATTTTACACACACGTGCTCCGTGGGCGTGTAAAATAATTGCAACTTATACTTCTTTGCTCTTCTCGTGTGATTCTGGGTGTGGACTATAATGCAGTCTAAATTACAGGGAAATGGGTTAGTTCGGGGTCCAGTTACTTTCAGCGGATGCGTTTAAAAAATTGCCTCTTCACTGCTCCTTATTTTCTATGCCAGTTCTTACAGCTTTTACAGAGAAATTTTTATTTGAAGAGATTTCTTTCCTTCCTTGTGTATGAGGACCCATCCTAACAGGAGGGGAAACTGCCTAACTAACCAGGAAACCTGAAACTACTGCCTAAGTGCTGTCCAGTGCACACAACAACTTGGGGATTAAATCACAATACTGGGTCTTAAGTTTCTAAGCAAACAAAATAAATATTTTTTTTAATATGTATTTTTTTTTTCCTGGATCATAAAGCACCTTAAGTAGCCAAAACTGCAAAGAAGAGTCAGATCACCACGTGTACGTACCTCTCATTTTTATTATGCTTAAAGGCCCTTGCAGACTTGTGGTGTTTTAGGAAGGCATTACAAATCTGTACTTTTATTTTTACCTGATCCTAAATCCGATTTAATACAGTACTGTGGTGCAACAGATGAGGAGCCTAAATACAAGGCAACATCGGGCAACAGCTTTCTCGTGCGTGCTTGATACGCTGCAGAATGAGTTGTGCGTCTGCATCGGAGCATTTGCACTACCTAACTGATGCACACCAACGGCCGGCCAGGAATTACACTTTTTTCTTTAGCTACTGCTAAATTGCCAGTCTTAGATTGGCTAAAAGGATGTTCTTGTAGGTCGTTTGGGGTTTTTTTTTTTTATTTTTCATGTGTAGTCCATAAATCCACGGCCAACTTTCTGGTTTAGATGTCAACTGGGAATAGTCTCGGTCAATGGGTGGGTGACGGGTGGTGCGTTATCGATACATCGTTAGCGGTTCAGGGCTGGCGAGCGCCTGTGTGACACGGGCAAGCTCGGCCTGCAGACTGGTGGTCGAGCTGTGCCCCCCTCCATCCTTCTCCCGCCCGCCTGGAGGTTTTTTTAAGCAGGTGGAGAAATAACTGCGTTTCACCTTCACGGGGCGGCCCCGATTGTGTTGGGCGCTGTAGGAGCGGGTGGCACCCAGCAGCCTGCGGCCACACCGAGCAAGGCGTGTGCGTGGAGCCACGCGTGCACGCGCACCGGGGCCGTGTCCTCGCCTGACCCCCTCCCTCCCTCCCGCATATGCAGCAGAGCCGCCAAACCCCGCGACCGCCGCACGGGTGGGTGGGTGGGTGCCCGCCCACCCCTCCCCGCCCGAGGCCGTGCGGCGGCGGCTCCGCATCCGGCGGGGCGGCGAGTCCGTGCCGCCTCTTGCGGGCGGCCGCGGCGGCGCCCGCACAAGGAGACCCTTTGTTTGGGCAGGGCTGGGGCGCGCGCCCGCCCGCGCGGGCGGGAGGGAGGAGGCGGGGCGCGCGCGCGCGCGCGGCGAGAGCCGCACGAGGCTCGCGCCCGCGACGCCGCCTGGAGGAGGGCGCCGCTGCGGCAGGAAGCAAGATGGCCGCCCGGTGGGCGCCGCTGTGAGGAATGCGGGGCACCAGCGAGGCCGGCTGCGGGGGGGCGGCCGGGCCTCTCCCCTCGGCCGTCTCCGGCGTCGCCGTCTGTCGGGGTGGCGGCGGAGGGGCCGCGTAGAGCCTCCGCCGGCCCTCTAAAGTGCCGCATGTAAAGCATTCTGGGTATTTTAAGAAATATTGCAGTTCGATAATAAAATCGGAGGGTGCCTGCCTTTGTGACCACAACTTATTCTGCAATTTGATGTTTTTTTAGGTTCTAACTGAAAACAAAAGACCTCAGAGGAGGAAGCAAAGAGTTTTAAAGGTAACCGATGATTGCTTTAATATTTATCCCCTCCCATTTTAAGCAGCGTTTTCTTGTCCTAGAGATTAGGAAACCAAAGGGTTAATTTCTGGGAAGCGGCGCTTTCCAGCTATTCAGGAGATTAGCTAATTTTAAAAGCACAGAACATGTTCTTTTTTTTTTTTCTTTTCTCCCTCCTCTTTCTCTCCAGCATGTTGTATACATATTTGAGTCTTTCTCCTCAAGTCTGCAGACCAAAAAGTTTGCTTTCCATTGCATTGAAGATTCACTTTAATTTCCTCTCTTCCTACTTTCATACTTCCAAAGGGAACAGTTGAATGTTGGTGGGGCTTTTAATATACAGATTTTATGGCATCTGAAATTTAATGCGAGAAGTCAATGTTATAATGCAAATCAGATTAACAAAAGTGGACATTATATGCGTACGTTACCGTAGTTTTGATTTCCCTTTTTTCTTTAAACTTTAGAACACCTCAAGTGAAACTGAAAATTTTGTAAACTTAGAACAGCCTTCAGTTTCATGTGGTAACACCTTTCTTCCAGATTTTTAAGATGGCTATCTTTCATGATAACAAAAGATTGGTGTTTCAAATGGAAATGTTTTCGTTTTTATAACAAAATACGGACTTACTACACTCATGGATAATGTTTTTTTAAAAGAGTAACAGGTAGCACATTGATATTGCGTCTTTCAGTCTTTAGAATGTTTTGAATAGAAGTAAGTCATTAATTCTGTTATTTCAAACTAACATGTTGGGAGGATGGATGGTGCAAGTAAGATGGATGGTACATGCAAGATGAAGCTAAGGAAAATGAGAACAAATATATATCATTAAACTTGCTTTGTAGAACTATTCTTTTATACCAGCTAAATGTAATGTAAGATAGTTTAGTATTGTTTTAGGACATTAAAGTTTCAGAAGGTACTGGGCGTAGCGGATTTGATAAATGTTGAATGACTGTAGCGTAACTTCATGTGAAAACATCCCAATTTCTTATCAGTTTTGTCTTCTCTGTTACATGTTACAGAAACTTGCTTAAAGGAGTTACAATTTTGTAAGATGAAGCAAAGTTAGAAGTTAAAGTTAAGCAAGGAGCAAATAACCTTATTGGACTTGGAAGTATGTCCAACCTCAAGGGTGGTCTGTTTTCATGTGGGAGTAGTTGTGCAAACCACCTCCCTGTATGCTAACAGTAATTGTGATTGTACAACACTAGCAAGTGCTTTTTTTTCTTTCATTAAATCAGTCCATTAAAAAAACCAGCATTTTTCGTTAAGTCATGGATATGCTTTTAATTCCTCATTTTAATTACTGCTGCTCTTGTAACGTAGCGCATAGGTGTAGTTAAAACTTTAGCATTTGTTCATTCTATGTTTTGTGTGGTTGATAGTAGTGTGCAAAATAAGGACTGTTTATAGATGAGTCATTCAGTTTTGTAACATGTAACTGGTATGACACCTGTTCTGTCAAAGTGTGAAAAATCTTTCTTCTTTTTTTTTTTTGGTGATACGCACATATGTTGTATAAGGTGTCTGTCTACAGTAGGAGTTCATAGTGGGTCTTCAGATTTTTCTCTGAGTTCATTTTACCACTGTTTCTGATTTGATGGCAGGGCAGGTTGCTATGTAATATGATGCTGTCATTCCTCTCCTTTCCAAAAAGCCTTCCGAAGAGTCTTTTTTTTTCCTTGGCTCTTAAATGGAAAGATTTGTCTGTTTTTGTGTGTGCGTAGTATCATACATTAGTCATTGAACTTGTGTTTATTTCTGGTTTGACTTTTTCTTTGCTGAGTTGATTCTGCAGTGTTTCCTCTTTGGTTTTCTATACTGTTCTTTGTGTTTCCTAGTATTTGTCTTTGTTTTGTGGTGCTGAAGTGTATTTTGTACGAGTTTATTCACTTGCATGCACCAAGTAAGGCATAGTACCCCTGAAGGCATGAAATGTCTAGGTTGGGGTTGGTAGGGTTTTCCTTTGTTTTTTGCAGGGGAGGAGGGAGGTTGGTCATCTTAAATTAGGTTTCATATCTCTGTCAGCTGCAGTAAACGTAGAAAAAGCTATATAATTTGCAGACTCCTTTACAAGGGCATTTTTAGAAGTATGACATTCTGGTATATGACTCTCTCTAATTTGGCTTCTGTTATTGGTGGGACTGCCATGTAAGGTGGTATTGTCGTGTCTGTTGAATTATAACTTCAGCCTTTAATTTAACACTTGGTTGTGGTTGAGGGCATCTGACCAGTGACACTTTCAAAATTTTAACAGAATATTTCCTTTTTTTTTCCCTTTGTATTTTGCTTCAAATAGTATTGTAAACTTTCTTGAAGGAGGATTTGTAGTACTCTCTTTCAATAGTACATGGAGTTAGTGTTTCTCTAATACTCCTAACTTTTATAGATGTGTATTTATTTACTTGGAAGGCTAGTGCACTTTTTAATTGTGCTTCCTAGGACCAACATATCTACAAATTCTTCTGTACTGGGTGGAAATAAGCACTGCTTTCCTGTTGAAAACAGGTTGGACAGATATAAACATTAAGACTAAAAGTGATAGGTAGTATTAGACTGCACCTCTTTCTTACTATTTGTCACTTTCCACACTTGTGTTTTAGTGCTCCTGTTTGGTTATTGTAGGAGGAGTCATTTGGGAAATTCTTCTGTGCCATAAATACTATATTAGGTTCTCCATGTTTATTTTGAAAGCACATCTGAAATATTCATCACTCCTAGCAAGCAAATGCTCATTGAAGAAAGAGTCTTTGTGAGCTCATAGTAATGGATACTAAGGAGGGAATATACTCATGGTTTTTCTTACCGTTTATATTGTGTGTTTTCCCTGGTTAAGCAGACAATTAATTCTTTAATTTTATTATTATTTAATAAATAAATTTATTATTTATTTTATTTATATTAATATTTATTCTTATAATTTTATTTCTGATCATAGAAAGTCTGTATAGAAGGGATTCATACTTAAAAATAAATTTGCCTGCATTTCAAAAGGTGTATTATGCACCCTGCTTCACTTACTATCATTTTCTTTTAGCAACTTAGCAGTGTTCTCACTGCAGTGCAGTGCACCTCTCCTTAATGGTGGGGAAATGTCACATGCAAGTTTATTAACACAGAGCTTCGAAGAACGGGACAGTTGAACATGGCATCATATTGTCAGGGAAATCTACGGTTCTCAAGTATAGACAGCTGTGGCACCAGTAAGGAAACCTCCCACAGAATCAAAATCCAGCTGATGAAGAAGGCAGAGTCCGTGGTCTTTCTACTAGGTTCTGTTTAGCCAAGGCTACCATTTGGATGGCTGCAGATGTTTGCTGGGTTGATGGAGCTTTAAAAATAAAATACCACCACAAAACTCACCAAAAAAAAAAAAAAAAGAGTGGAAAAAAAGGGAAGAAACTGTGGGAGAGAGATCCAGAATAATATATGCAGTGCTAAGTGAGTATTATAACTGCATGCACATTCTTTGTCCTCTGACTGATTCTGTTTGCGTGTTTATGCATAAACACTATAATGGTAATCGTGTGCACCAGAAAAGTGCGAACGATGCCTGCTAAACTCTGTAAAATTTGTTCAGTTTAAGCCAAGCCAAAAGCCAGAGATGACTCAGTATTTAGAACTTTTGGTTTGTTTATAAACATCATATTAGGAACAAGTAAAAGTTTCATTTCCATCAAAGCTACAAATATATTTGAGCACTCTTAATTTTTCTCCTCCACACATACAAAGCATAGACTTTCTTATCAAAAACAACTTTATATTTTAAAGTTGGTTTGGCAGACTTGCTGTTGCCTTTTTGACAATGCAGTTTTAGTTTTTCTGCTTAAAGAAATTAAAAATACACTTTTTTTCAAGCTCATATATGTGTTAACAAGAGTTAAGTAGCTGCTGGTGTTCATCATAATGCTTTGAGTGAGCATGGATTGAACTGATTTTGAACATTTATTCTAAATTATGGTGTATGTTTTTAGTGCAAAATGTCTGCCAGAATACTTAGCTGGAAGAAATTCAATTTTATTACTCTTTTTTTTTTTTTTTTTTTTTTTTTTTTTTTTTCCCCCCTCTTTAAAGTAAGATATGAGCAAGTCAATGGATGGAACTGCACTGCAGTGGAATTTTACAGAGGAGGAAGACAGAATGGTGTAATACAAGTTGGAAAGGTTGTTGTCTAGAAAATACTTACCTTATTCTTTGTGTTTTTTAAAGGGACATTATCACCTGGGAACGTATTCCTTCAGTAAATATCAATTAAAATTATTTGAGTACTGGTAGAAAGCATCTGCCTATTTCTTACGTGCATTTTTGCTCCCTTTTTTTGATAGGGAAAACTTTTGGTATGTGAGTGGCCTACACAAATTAGTTAACTTTTATTTTAAAAAATAAGATAAAGAACTTAGCTGTTAACTTAGTTTAAAAAAATCTAGGTAACATTTTTTAGAAGAAATGTTCTTCTAATTTTGACCTTTTTCAAGATGGATGTGTGTCTGACTAAATGGGATTAAATTTTTTTGCTGGATAGGTTCATGTACCTCACTTGATGCGTGCAGGCATGATTTTGGTTGTAATTTAGTAGCGCACTTCCAGCACTCCACTTGAATACGCTCACGTGAACATATGAAGCACTTCCATATTTTGTTTGTACAGTGCTGCTAAGACTACTCATGTATGTAGATGTTTTTTTGAATGGAGTCCTAACAAAGAAGGCCTTTGTAAATGGTCTGTAAATTATTAATCTTACTCCAGTAATTTTCTAATCCTTAATTTTTCCAGCCAGTTTCTGGGGGAGTTGAAGCCTTGTGGACTTTTTCCTGTGGTGCAGGGTGAACTGTATAGGATGCTGAGACACTCTCTGTCCCTTGCCCCCCTGTTCGTGCAGAGCTCCCTTACTTTAGCGTTGCTCCCTCTCCCATCCATCCACTTTCTCAGCACCCCTGCGCTGCTTGCCAAGCAGCACCATAGTGCTGCCCTTTGCCCCTACAACCCAGCTCCCCAAAATGTTGAGGGAAGAAAATGACACAGTCCTTTGAGAGGAGGACAGGGAGAAGTAGGGTTTTCTGTTTTAACTCATTTGTTTCTGTAGCAAAGCAGTTGTGAGGATAGCGCTATTCCTCTTCTTCTCAGGGAATGGTGGAGGCAGAGGCCCAGTGAGGCTGGGAAGTATTGAGTAAGGCCAGGCTGAACCTAGTGATGACAGTGATTTTGGAGGGTTTTTTGCACATTTTGAGTTGGTATTTATTTGTAGATCTGAACTGTCACTGCGTGTTTTAGTGCAGTGCTGGGTCTTCCACTTTAGTGGATTTAGAGGAAGAGTTTCTTAAAAGGGTAGAAAACATGTTTGTGATCAAAAATGTCATAAACTAATCAGTAAAAGTAACATAGTTTGTGGGAAGGAAGGAAAATGTACATGTGTAGATGAAGGTCAGATGCATAGGTATATTGATAAGTTGTTTAGGTGTTCTTGATGAAGTTACAGCATTCTGAAATAAACACTGTTTTCCTATTCCAGATATTTAGTTTTGTTGATATTATTTGTATTTACTACTGAATTATGAGCTTTCTTGAATACTTGCACTTGCTGCATGTAATGTAGGCATTGAAATAATTGAGATGGCTTTGCAAATTCCAGAAGCCTGTTGTCAGTGTTTGCTGTTTGTCCATACATTTATAGATAGTAATATCTAGAAGATGCTTTGAAAACGGGCACTACTTGTTTAGAATCTGATACCGTATTGCTAAGCAAGTTTGTTTGTTGCTTTTAGTAACGGATGTGAGAGAAAACCAGTGAGAAGCCCCAAACTTAGTTGAGTGGCACCAGATTTTCACTTCTGTGTTTTTTTCTTTCTGCAGTATTATACTAAGATTTTTATATTTAGTGTAACTGAGTATGAGAAAGTTATTTTAGCAGATACTAGGGCAGCAAACTTTCCCAGTGACATTAGTAGGAGCCTTGCCTATGTAAAGACCAAAAGATTTCATCCCTGCTAAAATAAATGCATAATTGTAGGATCTTATTTGGGAGGGAAGAAGAATCCATGTATTCTTATAAAGGTATTTTCTTTTTAAATGTCAAATACATGAAACTTAACCAATATCAAGTAAAAAGAAAATGGAAATGACATATAATGAACTAACAACAATCACTTTTCATTAACTTATGTAACATTAGGATACAGAATATATTTGACTGTCCTTATTGTCCTAGCAGCTTTAATGTTAAGCCTTTTGGAATATTAGGATTTTTCAAGGCTGACTTAAAATTGAGTGGTTTGTATCTTGACAGTTGACTGTGAATTCTGTTCTCAATCAGTATTCTGTTGGTGTTGTCTGTATTATAATTTAATTGATGCTTGGCAGTAAAATTTGGCTCTACCTTTAATTTTCGTAAAATGAAGGTTTTGCTGAACTTGTGAATAAGAGGGAAAACTTCTGTGTATTTAAAAATGTAAAGCGTTTACTTTTGTGACAGATGATTGCTGTCTGAATTCTGCAATGCAAACACCACCGTTGTTGCAGTGCTGCTCCAGACCAACATTGCTGTTATTCCAGTATGTGAATGAAAGTTGGTGCTTCTGTGAAGAGGAAGTTACATGCAGCATAAATTCCATTTTGCACTTTACTTAGAACCACAGGTGTGCTAGCTCTGAGAGAGAGAAGAGAAATATCATCTGCCATTTTTAGGCTTTTCTCCTGATGAGAATGAGCAAAACATAGATGCAAAATCCTGAATAGTGCTGCAGCCTTGTAGCTTGGTGGCTTAAGTGATCAGCATGACTATTTTTTTCTTTTATCTGCATTACCTTTAGCTGTTCCTCTGACATACCTGTCACCGACTCTTCTATTGCTAAAGAGTATTAGTTATTCTTTATAGTCTTGTGGCCCCTCATCAGCTTTAAAACCAGGCTAGACTATACCCATAATATAGATGTTTAAATTTGGAGAAGACTTGTGTGTGACTTGTTGCGATGTGTATTTGGGACCCATGCTGGTATTTCAGAGTGCGGGGGAAACAGGATATATGTGTGTGAGGGCTGGTTGGCACTGTTAACTTACTTTGTTTTGTGTCCTTAGCAGATCTGGTCTGAGAGCAGCTACCAGCATGCAGCAACTCATAAATTAAATACTTCGTTGTGCAGCAAATGGTTAGGCACTTAAACTGGGTCTGAAATTAAGGAGATGACTGTCTTCCTGATTAGATTATAGGAAAGGGAACATTATGTTGTTACCTTAACAGTTCGGATCTTTACTGAACTGAAACTGGAGGAAAATTACTAACTTGTATCAGTTTGGTTCATATATGGCAGTGCCAGGCAAGTTCATTGTGATCACTTGTTCTTGTCCTGGGAGGTCTTACAGACTGTATCAATTTATTGGGATTAAGCATCATGCTTTAAAAATACCTCAAAGAACTTGCATTTGAAAATTCCCGTGGATGAAAAGTGTATCAAAACACCTAACAAGGTGCTTAAAAGATTCTTTACTCTTTCTCTGTCCCGCTGCAAAAACGTGCACTGTAGTTCCAGTCCAGACTTCTCTGGCCTTAACTTAAAGTCATTGAGTCTTGTTATACTTTTCCCTGTGAGAACAAGGAGCCTTCTGTTATCAGCTTTCTTTTCCACATAGCTGCAGTTTGTGGCTTTTCAATTTTCTTTTTCTTTGGTAAATTGCAGAGAGTGAGTAGAGAGTGAACTCCAGGCTTTCACTTCAAGATGTTTCAATTCTTTGTCACTTTCTTGGTGCTCCAAGCACCTCTCCAGCATATCAATGCCTTGCTTGAATTGGGTATGCTAGAACTGGAGTTTTTATTCCACAAGCAGGTGCAAAAGTGCCAAGTACAGGATAACCCATCTTTTCTTAATTATATTGTTGTTTATGCACCCAGGAATCTCACTAACCCTTTTGGCCATAAGGTTGCAAGAGGAGTTTCTATAGTTACTGTGGAGTTGATTATTGACCATGTTAATGTCCTCCTTAAAGTCACTGCTTTCTAAGATGGAAACCTGCATCTTGTAAATATAGTCCCACATCTTTGTTGCTAGATACACAACTTCACCTTTAGCTGCATTGAAATGTGTGCTTGCAGCTGGCTTGCCGGTTAGTTTCTGAAGCATCATGTCTGATCTTTTCATTTTTTTGCTATTTTTCTATCAGCATCAGTTTCACTGTTCTTTCAGGTCATTGCTAAAAATGTTATGTGTAGCTGTGATCTGTTCCCTGAACACTGTGATGATCCTCCATTTACGGTTAAGGGCCGGGCAGTACTTTCTTAATGCTATAGTGATGGTTTCATAAATGAGTAGGTCCACAAGAGACATTAGCTGGACGGCTAAATTCAAAGACTGAAGTTCTTTCATCTCTGTGTTTGAGTGAAAGCACATTAGGGGAAGGTTGTATTAGGGAATACATATTGCTGCTGATTGTATCATTTGTCTTTTGTGCCTTAATTGAGTGCTATATTTTGCAGAGCTGCCAGTGTCTCTTTGAGTGCTTGGTTTCAATGTTGAAGACAAATGATTGAGTAATTCAAAACACCAGTAAAAAACCAAACCCAAAACCCAAACAAAACA
The DNA here is from genome assembly GCA_017639485.1 of Pluvialis apricaria. NCBI lineage: Eukaryota > Metazoa > Chordata > Aves > Charadriiformes > Charadriidae > Pluvialis > Pluvialis apricaria. The sequence continues at coordinate 4,970,074 of CM030013.1, read as the reverse complement.
AAAACCACCGAGCCAGATTCTTGTTTATGTTTGCTTCTGTGGCAGAAAAAGTACTGTAATGTTTGGGTTTTTTTTTCTTTCTTAACACATCCACTTCTTGGGTGCCAGTGTAGGAGAATGGGGTGTCCTTCACTGTATACTTTTTCTTGCTCCCGTTTGTAGCTTTCACAACCTAGAGCTCAGGGTTGACGGAAACAATTTGCATCTGTGGCTGAGCGCACCTATTTCCAAGTGGTAATCCAGTAAATACACTTCTCAGGGGGTCACCATTTGAAGCCTCTGGAGCCAGAATTGGCACCGTGTAGTTTTTGATTTTGTTAGTAAGTGCATCCTTTAGTGTCTGATACTGTAGGTCTTCCTTGTAAGTAGTCTTACTAAAGTTGTTAATACAAGGTGGGCAGGAGAACTTTTCTGGTGGAAAGCTGCCTGGTGTTTGAAGAGCATGGCAGAGAGGATATAAATGTAGATAAAATGGAGGTGAAACTGAGAAGGAGAGACCTAAGCTGTAACTTGGAGAATGTTCTTTGCTGTTGTGGATAGGGATGTGAAAAAAAATTATCCTGTCAGCTAGAGCAGACTTTCCAGCTGTTGTAAGATCCAGTGTGAAATGCTGTGGTACTCAAGTTGGTGGCTTTGGGTGGATCTGATCCTTGGGGGTGGGGGAGTTGGGGGTGAGGGGTATCTCTCCAGTAAAGCCCGCGTGTCCTGAGCAGTCTCTGCTGCGTGTCCCAGGCTGGGTTGCTTCGTCCGGTTTTGCAGAACCTCTTGTTCCTCTTGAGTTTCTGTATAAACCAGCCCCTCTGCTGAAACTTGTCTACATCATTTTGCCAAGAGTAGAGGTTATTTGCCTTTGTTGCAATAGCTTCTAAAATACAGAATTACTACCGGTCGTGTCCATCAGTGCCATCTGTGAACGTTGTTCTCCTGAGGAACAAAACATCTTCTATATGCAGGCTGCGTTGTATTAATACGAGGCCCCAATCTGTTTCTCTGCACAAAGACCAATGGAAAATGTGCCTTACCTGAGCTGCTTTAGAAGTGCAGTGTACTAAGAGACTTGTTTTATGTCCGTGGTTGTTACGCAAGTGTGGTGGTAATTGCTTTGTGCCTCCGGTGAGGTTCATGGGAATATGCCCCAGCTTGCAGTTTGGGACCTGCTCAGCTGTTCTCTTTGCTGGTAGCCTGCTCGGAAACCCTGCTCAGGCTGCAGCCTCGGGCAGCGACTTAGAGCACATCACTGCTGTCTGTGTTATGGTAATCAAGTTGGCTTTATTTTCTTGGAGTAGTGTGATCCTAAATAGAAGTTTATCCTTAAATGTATTATTGTATCTGCATTTATTTTGGAATGCAAAAAACCCCTTTGCTGTACTTAGAAGGTGTCCTCTACTTTCCACAGCATCCCACATTACGTTCGTCTCTGTTTTAACCAGTGCACGGCTTCCTACATAGCACTGAGGTTAAGTAACTGTTTCTCCTCATCTGTGCTCTTCGTCTCCTTATCCAGTCTGTATTTTATTTCCATATCCCTGTATGTTGGTCCTGTACAGTGCAGGTCCTGCATTCCACTGAATTTCTGCATGACCTGGGGAGCAGGCACTAGAGAGTAGGAATAAATTGCATAGGAGTAAATGGCTGCTGGTCAGCTAGCTGGTGCTTTCTTATCTTTCGGTGAAGCAGTGACATCTGAAAATTGGATCATGAGTAAAACACCCTGTTTGAACGTTAGATGAAGTACATCTGCGTTTTTTTTCCCAAACAGTTTTTCTGAATGAAAACTTCTGTTGCAGTATTTGAGCTCTGAGGAGCTGCCAGCCCTGTGCCAACGTGGAAGGGCATGTAGGGCTGGCTACGTGGCTGCAGACGCTGCAGGAGGATCCAAGCTTACCCACTGCACTGCAATGGAAAAGTGATGCAAAGTGCAAGCACTTCTCACCCGCTCTTCCTTTTATGTTGATGAATGCTGTGACCTTGGAAGAACTGCCTTTCGGATCTTCCTAGTTATTGGCACAAGCTAGGAGGTGCAAATATTTTTTGATCTGTTGGGTAGTGTATTCTCATGAGGACCTGGGCAGAATCCTATAGGGAGGGCTAGTTAGGGGGACTTGGCACTGGTTGTCACGTAACTTGTCACAACTTGCTCGTACAGCCATTTTATTAGCACTTGATCTGAGCATCATTCTGCTTTATGGGAGTAATTGTTTCTGGTTGTGTCCTTTAGTGTACAATATGTGTTGTTACAACCTATAGAGGTTTGAATCAAGAGACATAAACCTATGGCCTGTTCTCTGTTGTACAGAAGATGTGGAAATGTCTTTAGGGTAGCCCTAGCATTGTATTTTGATTGTGAAATGGTGAATTATTTGCATTGCCTTCGAGGCATGTTGTGTTAAAACTTTAATATTAAAGTCTGACCCTTTTCAGAATGGTGAAATAATTTGCTGTAGCTGGCTTTTCATGTGTGCTGGAAGCATTAGCTCACGGAGTGAATTTTGTGTGTGTGTATATAGATGAGTGTATATAAGAGAGAATGTCTGGTTGAAGTTTAAGTAATACAGCAATGGTTACAGCAGACTGTACTCTGATTCCTGTCCTAATAGCACTAACTGCTGCAGTCTAAGCTCGAACAGGGTTTGTTAGTGTTTTATGTCTCCAGATAGAGTAGTGCTCTCCTTAATGAGGAAGAGAGGAAATTACTTTTATTGATCTGGTTTATTTTTCAGCTTTTCATTACACTTGTGTAAAAGCTTTAGAAATCAATCAGATGGGACTTACGTGCTCACCTTCCATGAATTTTTAAACTGTTGCTTGGAACTGTGGTATCCTTGTCTGTAGTTTTTGCTACGGTTTTTTTTGAGTCCTAATTCAGGACTTAAAGATAGATTGCTCCTAGGTTGTTCAGCTGCAAAAGGTTTTTGCTGAGCTATTACTTTTGGTCTGCCAGACTTACATTGAGGAGAAGAATTAAATGAGCTCTGCCTCTGTTAGTGTGTCTGCATTTCTTTTTATGTTGCGAAACAATAACTTCACATATTAAACAGAAAAGGCCACTGGAAAGTCTGGTAAGAGAGGAAAGAAAAAGATATTTTTTAGGTTTCATTGCAGTTCAGCAACAGAAGAGAAAAGGAAACATAGTGCTAAAAAGGAAGAGAGTTTGATTTAAAAAAAAAAAAAAGATTTTGTGATAATGTTTATTCTTTGTGTGGAAAAATAAAATATGAACCAAATCATGCCAATGATATGATTCATCTGGTTCTTTTTTCTTCCGTATTGCATGTGGGCAGCTTCCAGTAATGTTAGTGGAAGTTATGTTGTATGAGGAATAGTTCTATTTTAAAAGTAATCCCACTTTACTGCTGGGATCACTGGGGTCTTACGGGGACGCAGCACCGCACCTGTACACCACTAGCGGATTAAGGAATATGCTGAATGTTTTTGAGCATAACGGTGCTTTTTGGTCAGATGAGGATATTTTGTTGAGGAGCAACATAGTTGAGAGAAGTGTGATACCTCTCATTGCTCTCAATCGGACTTAGATTATTATTTTTTTTAATATAGTGAGTGACACCCTCTAAAAATGAAAGGCATACAAAAATGTGTTGTTGTGTTGAAAACGTGCAAATGCTGGGGAACTATTTCAATCTATTTGCTTCTATCTCCTCAGCCACCTAATTGTCTAAATAATTTTTAATAACAACTTTACACGCATGGGTCAACTTTTGGACTGATAGAGATCTTATCTATACTTTTACTGAAGAAAAACACAGCAATTTCATATCCTAGTTCTTTCTGAAGTTAAATTAAGGAAATTGAAATTCATCTTTTGCACAGGTATAGAATTGTGGGTTTTTACTTTTCCATGGTGGACTCTTAAAATATTTTCTGGTACAGTTGCAGAGGCCTGTGTAGGGCATTTACCCCTGCTAACAATAGACCTGCTTAACTACTGCTTTTGTGGATCCCTTAGAAATTGCTCAGTGATCCCCTGGGTCTGTGGATCATTGAAAATCACCAGGATCCAGAGGAGTTCAGGCTAACAGACCGTTAGTCAGCATTGTGTGTAATGAAAAAGCATTAAATAAGGTATCTTTCTTTGTGTGATTTCCATAGGTTTGACTTAGCTGCATAGGTGCTGGACATGTTTTTACATAGTATTTCCATGAGAGTTTATGATGCCTCAGGTAATATCTATGGCATGCTATAGATCCCCTGTTTTGTGTTTTATCAATCAGGAATCAGTTGTGAGGTGAACACTGGGCTCCAGATGGAGCTGGTTCCGCATGCCTTATTTTGCCTGCGGGTTTCTGCCAATTCCATCTTGATGGTTATGATTAATCATAAATCTATTTTGCATTTGTTCTTCTTAGTTATTTTCTTAGAGAAGTCCATGCTTTTTAGTTGGTATGACCACAGAAATATGTCTGATTTAACGGAATGTTTTATATTAAACTGGGTGCTATTTTCTGGGAACTGCTAAGATGTACTGTGCCAACGTATGGTTAATTAACCAGTTGTATTGCTTATATCTGATCCAAAAAGCAGTACTGGCTTTCTTGTTAAGTAGTGCTTAAGGCTACAGAATATTTAAATAATTCTTAGATGTTACAATAAGATTAAGTACTAGCACTGTCTATTGTGACTTAAGAATTAAATTTGAAAGAAAATTTAATATAAATAGAAATAAAATTCAATTAACGTAATAAGAATTGGATTCCTGCCTTTATTGCTGTTTCTGCCTGAGTTCTTGCCTTAATTATTTTTTTTTAAACTTAAATTGCATAACTCCTTACTTCATAGTCATAATACTGTCTTAAATGAGGCCCATATATGTACTCTTTCCAGGACACAGTATTCTGACTCTGTAGATTTTGACACTGCTTCAACCACATGAATTGTATAATATCAGGGAAGATGAAAAATATGTTTAACTAAATATTAGAGTTTACTAAACTGATGATGATAGCTTACATGAGACTTTGGAAACCTGGAAGTTACTGTCTAAATACAGAAGCTAAACACAGTCTTTAGAGGGTAACTTTCAGGTGGACTAATGTTATTTGGCTTACTGTCCGTTTCAGTTTAGGTTTTATTGTTTTTTAAGAATTTGAAACTAAGCCTGAAACCAGCTGTTCTTGCTAGAGTGACCAACCAAGTGTTGTATCAGTTTATTGGTCTAGCAAAATAGGTACAATTATCCCAAATTACTGCTAAACTTCCTGTGGTACAATCCTTTAGATTTCAGTCCTGCTTTGAACTCAAGGGAGACTTTCAGCTGCTTATGCAAATTCTTTAAAAATTGAATCCTTAGATCTTACTCTGAACGGTAAAGTCCTTTATCTGTGCATTCATTTCTTTAGTCTACCACCACACGCGCACACTTTCTTCCTCTGCACACCCCTCCTGCCCACCCCCCCCACCCAACAGTGAAAAAAATAGCTATAAATACGGTTAGGGTCTTTAGGCTTCAGGGTTTTTTACGACTTCCTGGGTTTTTTTCCAACATCTGTGCCTGTGCTTAATTAGGATATTCCTCATATCTGTCAAAGTAGGGTTTAATTGCTATAAATCTTACGCTTCTTATTTTTAATGTTTTTTGAACAGCTGTTACAACAATTTTTTTATTATTATTTTATAGGCAAATTTAGAAAACAAACCAGTAAATGGCCGCAGACCAGAACTCATGGAATGCAGTATTTGTGGTCATGGTGAAAAATACAGGGTGAAAACAAACCAAACAGTACCCATTGAAAATGTGCAGTCTAAGGAGAAAGAAAGAATGACGGGCTTAGAAGCAGAGAAGTGGGCACATAACGAGAAGCCATCTTTTGGTGTCCATGTCAATGGAGATATCCATGGAACTGTGACAGGCAACGAACACTTGAAAAATGCTGAAGACAGTGAAAGAACAGTCTCTCCCAGTCAGTTAGCTGAGCCAAAAAAATCGTTTGCACAGACCATCAAAAATGGCATAAAAACCCTACATTATTCACCACCGGAAGCAGTTGCTTCACTGAAAAAAGTATCCATAGAGGAAAGGACAGATTTGACAAGCAACTCCCATATGCAATGGACGAAGGGTACCAATCTGAATAACATAGTAAACACTCTGACGACTGGCGTTGGCTGCATTCACCCAGAAAAACAAGGAAATGTTTTAATGAAAGAGGAAAACTGCACTTGCAGCATCTTTCAGCATTCTGATAAGGCAGTTTTGCAGACGGGTTCCATTTCAGGTCTTCAAGAAAGCTTTTGTTGTCCTCCACTGCCTGAAGAGGAAGTGAGTGTAGGGAAGGATGGCTTTAACGTACCTAACGAAGAGACACAGCATGAAGATTCTTCACTTCAGACAACTTTCTTGTCCCTGATTAAAAATAGAAATTTAACTGTAGAGCAGGTTGTAGCTATTGAAGCTTTAACACAGTTATCTGAAGCCCCTTTAGAAACAACTTCACCGGCTAAAAGTGAAAGTACTGAATGTACAGAAGAAACAACTTCCAACTTGCTCCATGGTTATAAAAGGGATATTTCATCCTCCTTCACATCTTCTGCATTAAAAGAAATCAAAGACACTTACTTACAGAATGAGCAACAGCTCTTGGCTCATTGCGCTCACTCGCAGAAGCAGCTCCCTAATAAGGCAGTGTTATACAATGGCCAAAGTTCAATTTCTGAATTCCGTGATAAACCTGCCAATCTGGCTGGTGAGATGTATAAATTACAGTTATCCTCAAGAGATGCCAAAACTTTGTCTGACTTAACATCTAACGCAAAATCATTTTCAGGATATGCTACCAAGAAAAATTACACTCATGATCCAGTCACCCTTGCGCGGTATTGCAATGCTTCATGTAATGTCCAGCAAACAAGTAACAACTTGGAAACTCTTGGCCAGTCAGAGCAAAAACCAATCTGTAATGATCTGAACTTGGAAGCTGGTTCTTTGATTAAAGAAGGAGGAATTCACAGCCAGGATGAAGAGGATGTAGCTACACAACTAACCCAACTTGCAGCGCTAATTGAATCAAACCAGACAAATCCAGAGCAGAAGAATGACATAAAGGCATCGCTGCTTAATCTAATATCACATGAGAGGCAGCCAAAATATAACCAAGATCTGTTGCAGAAAAAAGAATCTGTGTTTTTTAGGCATAATTATAGTTCCTTACTGTTAAAGCAAAAACAACCAACAAATAAAAAAGGAAATGCTGTACCATGGAAACCAAGACACAAAAAGAAGCCTCAAGAAGCACGCTATCAACAGAATAATCAAAACCAGCTAGAGTTGTTGTCATGCCAGCATAGCGAGTTACAGGACATTTGGATATCATCAAAACTGCACAAGCTTGGTCAAACCATGCCACAGGACTCCAGAATAGCTCCGTCTGAAAAAAAGTCTCCAAGAACCAAAGTACAGAGAGCACTGAATCAAAATACTTTAGCATCGCAAGAAAAAACTAGATTATTTCTCCCACAAACGCAGATAAAATTCCATAGATGTTTACCTGAGGTATCGCAAGAGAAAAAAAAAGACAGGCTGTTTGGTTGTGAAGTGGTGAATGAGCAAATCAAAACTGCAGGCTCTGGTGACCCGCTAGGCATTGATCCACTGAAAAATGAAGTTGTTGCACGTAACCAATATAGCGACCTGTCCTCCCATGATCCTCTGGCTGTTTCACAGTTGAAAACAGCATCCTTATTGAACAGACCAAGTGAAAACCTACAGATGTTTACAGAAAAACTTAATTCTCAGGTACAGCAAACAGCGAATGTCAGTCAGATGCATCCTTTGCCTCAAACTTTTAATCAGTCTAACCTGAGAGCTAACGAAATGCGTAGTGAGGACAAAGCCTATATTCAGCAAGGTGCTGTCGAACAACAAGTCGATCTGAAGTCGCAGGTGCTGCCTGTTCCCTGTGGTGGGGCCCAGGTACCAGGTGCTGTTGAAGCTCTCAGGAATATGGAGTGTGCGGGCGAGGTGACTGTTCTGACGGCAACCAGTTTGGGTACTGACCACCCACAGAGCACAGGCGACTCAGGGTGTTCTCCTGCAAAAAACACGCTCAGCAGTTTCCTTGAATCACCTATGAAGTTTCTTGACACCCCTACAAAAAATTTAATAGATACACCTACAAAAAAAGGACAATCTGAATTGCCAACTTGTGACTGTGTTGGTAAGTCTTTTTGCTGTACCTTTCAGATGGAGGTGTGTTCATGTTGCTTCTTTTAATGCGAGGAAGTGTACTTGACACTTAGCTGTTGCGAAAGGATCAGTGTTTCACCATTAGGAAGTGGGAGGAAATTATTTTTTTCCCTTTCTGTAACTTTTCCCTGGTGTTCTTTGGGCCTGCAAAGCACAGCAGAATTGAGTAGTTTTGGTATTGCAACTGGCAGGTTTAAATTCTCTCCTTTAAATTTAAACCCAGGAGGAAAAGGAGTTTTTCTATTTGGTGTTTTGTCATTGCTGACTTGTGCTCTATGTGAATTTATCTGCAGTATATCAGATTCTGATTTTTATGGTCTAGAACTAGTTTTTGCCTGAGATCAGCTGGGCAAAATTTTCAATTTTCCCAGTATATCATCATTGTTGCCTAAATGCTGTTACACAAGCGGCAGGGCATAGCTGTGGGCAATCTTGTTAGTGTCATTGCTAGTCTGGATGACCAATGTCAGTTTGCTTTGAAGAGTCCATGTCAATGGCTACTAGACACCTCTCATCGCGGACAGGAGAGGTGAGGTGGAGTTTAGGTGTGAGGGCCACGTACTTAATAATTTGCCTTGCAGGATGAGATGTCAGACCGAACTCAGTATTGAGGATTTTGCAAGCGCAGCTTGATTGATGGTGTTAAACATGCTGTGTTTTCAGACTATCAAAGCACACAGATGGAAAAACAAGTCAGAGACTTAACAACAAATTGTACACAGGCAGATTGTTTCATCTTTGCTTTAATGTTCTGAATCAACAGAGTGCTAGTTAACAGAAAGCATAACCCAGGCCTCTTATGTAGTGTATGACTATCAGTTAATTTTTTCTCCCCTCACTTCTCCTTTGCCTAAAATGAATTAATAATGTTTTCCTACCAACAAGAATATTGGAAAGCTTGCTTAGTCAATACATGCTAGCTCCTGTAATGAAAATTTGTAAAGAATGCAAAATATTACTATAATTAGGATTACTTTCTAGCATAAAGAAAAATAGTAACAGATTAATAGGAGGAAACAAGCATAAAAAAATTCTGATGCCTCTGAGGAGAAAAATCTGCCATCCTCTTTAGTCATTACATTTCAGGGACAAATTTTATGTATTGTAATGTAATTTGGAGGACGTTTCTGTAAACCTAAGCTTACTTGTAATGGTGTAAATAAATTTTGCATGTGCCAACTTAATTTTCTTAACCTGCTTACAGAGCAAATTATAGAGAAAGATGAAGGCCCATATTACACACACCTCGGGACAGGACCAAGTGTTGCTGCTGTGAGAGAAATAATGGAGAACAGGTGAGGAAAATTCAGCATTTAATGCTCACGGTATTTTTGACTGTCTAAACAGGAAAGAACACCACCTATGAGACATCAGGTGTTATGTTTAACTTTGTTTTCCTAAACTTTTTGCAGTACTCATTTGTAAAGTGTTTCCCTGTTCAGATGTGCATGAGGTGAGCACTAGCATTTCAGTTCCAAACTCACCTGTCTTTTCTGAGCTCTTGCAACTTTGGGGTTGTATTTCAAGTATGGTGTGCTCCTAGGTGCCACTGAAGTGGAACAAACAGACATCAGCAGCTCCCAGAATTAGGTTTTCTAGTGTCCTACATGCAAAGAAGCTGTCGCAAAGTGGACAGAAGGGTCATGTTAGTGACTAAGTGCACTAGGATTTACATGCAAATAACACTTTCTTGCCCCAGTAATGTTTCCTTAGTGGCAGAAGCTGGTTACCAAAAGAGAGATGTCAGAAATCACTCTTGCAAAAGGTTTTTAAATTTAAAAGTATTTTTTGACATTATAAAGATTTTGTTTTCTTCTGATCTCAGCAAAGTAAAAATAAATCTGTTATTCCTGTTTTATTGAAAATGTTTCCTGTTTTAAAATGGTCTACGGCAGTTTGTTTTACTCATGAACTTTTTTTAATGCAGGTATGGAGCAAAAGGAAGCGCTGTAAGAATAGAGGTAGTGGTTTATACAGGAAAGGAAGGAAAAAGCTCTCAGGGGTGTCCAATTGCCAAGTGGGTAAGTTTTTATGTTACAGCAGTAAAATTGTTTTGTGTGGCTTTTAAATATGAAATTATGTATAATTCTGGAACTTAAATATAATCTGATCTTTAACGAAGACATGGTTCTTCATTTAATTGATCTACAAGTCTGCCTGAATGATGAAGCTAAGGAAAACAAATTTATTTATTTATTTATTTAAGATGTAGTGCTATGTTATGCTGTGATTTGAACGAGTGTGAAAGAGAGGTGCTTAACAGAGCTAGCAGAGATGACCAAATCAAGGGTAAAAAGACCCTGACAGTGTCCGAAAGTTGGAGCATCTAGTGAAATATGTTATTGGGAAGTGTGAAAGAGAGAAAAGAAGGGATGGTTGCTTGGGAGAGTTTGAAAAAGTATCCAGTAACATTTTTTAAAACCCTTCTTAGTTGTATGAGCACCTGAAGAAAAGAGAGTGTGATGGATGAGGCAGTTCAGTCTCATATGCCATGGAGTTCACTACTATTTTTGAGGAACTGAACTCAGTATTTGGAAATGTAAATGTTATGGTGATAGTTTTCACCAAAGTCTTGTCTCACATTGCTTCATAGGAGCCAGGAAATGAGGTAACAGACACAAGCTCCAGGAGAGAGCTTGGAAAGAATTGATTGTCCTTAATCTTTGCTGAAACCACCGAGGGAGGTAAAAAGTAGACTGGAAATCTTGTAAACTGAGTTTTGGAAAATAATAAAAGAACTTGGATGTTAAAAGAAAAAAAACTTATTGCTGTATTTTGGAATATCAGACTTGATTGAAAAAACGATGACGATAACTGTACAGTTGGTAGACTAGTGTTTGTAACTACATGACAAAAATAAGGCTATTACATATTGTACGTGAATGATATTGCATGCTAAACATTTACTGCTTATGTTTGGAACAGTCAAAATGTGGTTTTCATACTAAATACATAAACTATTTTTCAGAAAGGAATCCCATATGTGCATGTTGCTTCAGATCATGTTTAATAACAAATCAGCATCCAAGAAAAAAAGATGATAAAACTAATTTCATAAACAACTGACCCAAAAAGAATTGGAATGATTTTTCTCAGTGTTTCAACTAAATAAAACACTTAGTTTTAACAGAGGACAGGAGTTAAAAATCTTACCTTAGAGTTGTGAGCAGTTGAAAGGAAGAAGGCATTTAAAACTAACTCTTCACCTTGATTTTTTCTGTTGCCAGTATCAACATACTGTCTTTTATGTAAAACAGAAATGATAGATTTTGTTCCATATCTGCATGGCTGTAGGTGTCCAACATGTGTGTACAATATGACAGTGAGCAAGCTCTCAGATGCATACGGAAAAGGCTGTTTTAAGGTATGGGGACCTATTCTCCAGTTAGTCAGATTTTCACATTTCTGTATGTAAAGTGTTTGTCAGAGTAAGCTTTCATGTTCATTTAACTTAAGTTCCAATCTTGTTTTATGCAGCAGGGACATTTTTTGTGTACAAGTTCAGACCTAAAGAGGATGAATGCTTTTCCAAGTCTGCTAACTGTTACGGTGTGACTTTTCAGTTCAAGAGAGGGAAGGAAATCACTGAAATCTCTGTAGAACTGTTTCATCCTGTATAAAATCCACATTTTGGGGTTGGTATTCTTAATGTGTTGCATTAACTTTTCATTGGCAATGCTAATTTTAATCCTTATAACGGGGCATATTGGGTTTTTGGCTATGACCAAAGAAACATAATTATGAAATTTATGTGGAAGCATATGGAAAAAGTTTGCTGTGCTCTCTGATAATTGCAGTCACAAGGTTCTGTCAGCTGCACAGAGCCTTTCACTTACTCATTTACAGTGTACTTTGGGACAGGCTCATTTCTGCTTTGCAGATGGACAAGCTGTTGCCCCTAGGGCTGCTGAGAGACTTGCTGGTGACAGCACCACGATGGAGCTCTGCTGAAGCAAATATAAGAAAAAATTGAATGTATCATTGATCATATTAAACTATTTTTCCCAACTTTCTCTGTTGCCACTACATAGTTTTATCTTACTGGTTCATTGGAAACATTTTTATATTAATGGAGACTTTCTAAAATACCTGTGTCCATACGTTCTTCTGCATTTCATAACACCGATTGCCTCCTAAATTATTTTTGCTTAACGGGCTCCAAACACGTGCCCAGTGTGTTAAACGTTTACTGAGACAGACTCCTTTTCCCCAAAAGGAGCTGACATTTTCTTCCTTAAATTTCAGGTTACCATAAACTTGCAGAATCTTTTCTCTTTCAGTCTTTTGAGAAGAAATAAGCATCTGTCTATTCTGGATTTTATTGATGTGTTATATTTTAGGGTGATACTTTGTCCCTGTGGATGTGGACAAGAATGCTCCTATTAGTTGAACCTAAATTTTGTCAGTAAATACTACCTAGGGTTTGAAACCTTATGATAGCTGTGTGTAAGCATTAGACTGACACCCGCATGAGCTAAACTGTGCGCAGTGAAAATGAGCTTGCTATTGTTTTCACTATGTGCTGTGGCAAGGAGGCTGCTTGACCTCTGTTTTTTTGCATCAGAAATTTTATCTCATTTTCATGTCAAAATAGAATTAATAGGGTTTTGCCAGAGATTTCAAATGTGTGGGTGTTTGTGGAGGTCATAACTGTGATTAGAAAATAACTTACCATTCTGTGATGTATACTTGGGTAAATGTACTCTTCTTTCTTTTCTGTTGGCATTTCTTTTGCTCTTTCGCTTTCTCCAAGTTTGTCATACTTCTTCATAATAAGTAAAAGAAAAAAAAAACCTTCGAAGTACTGAAATTACTGGCCTGTCATTCTTAGTAGTCCATTCATATAATAAAAAGCTTCATGTTACTGTGCATCCACTATAACCAGCCAGTGATATGTGACTTAACTCATATCTGTCCCATTGTTCTATCAGTGCTTTAGCTGATAATGGATGTGTTGCGGGGTTGGTTTTTTTCTGCTCTCAGTATGTCTGATGGTAAATTACAATTACCTCAGTTCATGTGAAACAGTTTATGAATTTGTTAGTTGTTCATGAGTAACTCACTGCAGGCATCATCCTGCTGCACTGAAGTCAAAGATACATGTTACTGACCTCAGAGGAGGCTTTGGGTCTTAATATTTTCTGGATTAAACCCTTTTCCGATGGGTTCCTTCTCCTGGTTTCAGTGGGTGTTGGCTTGGATCAACTAAGCTATCACTGCTGTCTGTTGTCTTTATTCAGAGCTGCAATGTAATTTTTAAGGCTTCAGCTCTGAATAAAGATAAGAGATAAGAAGCAATTAAAAATGGCCAGGTCAGGGCGGAGGTCGTTCTTGCCGATATCCTGTCTCCAGCGCAGACCGATAGCAGCAAGGTACAAGAGCAGGGCAGTTGCCTCCCAGAAGACTCACTTAGTTTCCAGTAATTCATAGCTCTGTGGGTCTCAGAGCTGGAGGCAGTGTCTTTGTGTTCAGTTGCCTTTCATAAATGTTGTCATCTTTATTTCTTCTTTTCCTTCCTGTTCTCTTATGCTAGGAGTTAAAATGCCGGCATGATGTTTTCAGCCTTCTGCTCTAGTCCCAGTTATTCCTAGCAGTTGTTCTTGCTTTTTCTCCATTGCAGAGCAGTGATTTGGCATTTTCATGGTGCTTTCTATCACTAGGCCAAATTCACGTTCCGGCATGGTCATGGCCAACTCAGAGTCCATCCCTACCTAAAAATAGAATTGTTTTCACCATGTGCATTAAATATGCACATCTACAGTGAATTTTATCTGCCATTTTACTGCTCGCTCAGCAGTATGAACTCTTACTTCATGTGTTTGCAGATTGTGCTTGTCTTCACTGCTCTGAATTGCTTAGTGTCACCAACAAATGTTGTCATCCTTTTATTTACCCTTAACAAACATGCTGAAGAGCACAAGCTTGAATGCTGTTCTACGGAGCTCCCACTGGAGACATACCAGCCTTTGTTTTGTGTCTTTTCACCAATTATTCATGTGTGGTCTTTTGATTTGTCCCAAGACACATCAGGCATTTTTTGAGAGCCTTTCTGAAGGGACCTTACTGAATGGCTTTTGGAAATCTAGAGAGGCCTGCAGTATGACTGAGCTGTGACTTCCCTTCAGGAAAAGGTTATTTAACTTCTCCCTGTGCATCACACTTTTCCTGCATGATCTCTGCTTTGCCCCACACAGATACCAGGCTAATGTGATCACTGAACCACCATATTTCTTCTAGGATCTTTTTACAAAGTGGTATCCTCTTGGTAATCATTAGCCCCTCTGGTACTAATGTATTCTAAATCAAGACAGGGCACATCGCATTTAATACTTCAGTTGTTTTCATCCTTGAGTTTCTTTGGATATCATCTGAACTTGGCAAATTGCTACTGTTTGAGGGGGGGGGTTGGTGGTTGGTTGGTTTGGGTGTTTTTTTTGTCACTATTGTCCTATCACCACTTTTGTCAGGGCTTCGGGAAAACTTCAGGAAAAAATCCTTGGCTGTCCCCTGAGAAGAGGGCTTCTGATGTAGGAATCTTCCCAAACTTGTTTGTGAACACAGTAGTAGTGGGTTTTGCATCTTGTACATCTTGAGCCTTATCTTCTCTTTTTTTTTTTTTTTTTTCTTTAAAACACTTGGATGATCTGTTGACCCTTCAGATTCTGTTAGCCTGCTGGTGGCCCTAATTTGTTTGAAAATAGAGTATTATGGGGCTTTTATGCATTTGCAAGTAGTTTCTTAAACTCTTTTGCTTCTGTACTGTTTGCCTTTTTTGGGTTTCATATTTGTACCTTGACAGATCTTTATTATCTTTTCTGTAGTCTTGGTTGTGTATCAGTTGGGTATATAAATGTTGAAAAAATAGGGGTGGATTAAAAATGGGTAAAAAAGCTGATTACAAATACTTTAAAAATATAGTTAAATTTCAAATTACAGTCCTGTGCAGACCTGAACCTAATATTAGCCACCAATTTATCAATTTTTTAAAAGTAATGCTTAGATAGCCTGCTGTTATAACCAAGATTTTATAGGTTATTGAATGGATAGGAATTTGTTGCTAAATAACCAGAAACTACACTTTGAGTGCTGAATGAGCCTTAATAACAATAGATTCTTTTGCAGATGCAGAGAAGATGATTTTTTTCACTTTCCTAGTTTAGCTTGAGTTAAGAAGGTATTTGAAATTGGGAATTGAAAAAGCATGAAACTGGAGAAGTTACTTCAGTTTCTAGGCTCTCTGTGTATAAGTTATTGTTAGGATTAGAAAAGATGTGTAATTTATTAAAGAAAATGAACTGACAAATGAGTACTTAAAGGGGGCCTACAGAAAAGGGGAGAGGGACTCTCTATCAGGGAGTATAGGATGAGGGGTAATGGTTTTAAACTGAAAGAGGGGAGATTTAAATTAGATATTAGGAAGAAATTCATTACTGTAAGGGTGGTGAGACACTGTCACAGGTTGCCCAGAGAAGTTGTGGCATCCCTGGAGGTGTCCAAGGCCAGGTTGGATGGGGCTTGGAGCAGCCTGGGCTGGTGGGAGGTGTCCCTGCCCATAGCAGGGGTTTGGGACTGGATGATCTTTTAAGGTCGCTTCCAATTCTAACCATTCTGTGATTCTATGAGCAAGGTACTTCGCTCTGCAGTGGATGATCATCATTAATCAACGGAGCTGTCAGAGGACCACTTTATCAGGAAGTCAGGCACCTGTAGGCAGACTCCCTGATGCTTATTTTCTGTATCCCACTTGGCAGTAAAATGGTCAGGAGATAAGATGTGGCACTGCTAGCTAGGGGGTAGTGAAGCTGTCGTGCTATTTGGAACATGATACAGCGGGGAATTTTTGAAATATATTTGAAAATGGCTTTAAAGTAAATTCTCCTGGACTCGCTGTCCCCTGGCCACAGGCTTAAGTAGAATGTGCAGCTCTGTTCAGCTTTAAACAGCTTAATGTACTTCAAGCTTTTATTTCATTTATTAAACTGTCTTTATGATTAAATTATGTTCTTCATAGGAGAAGTCTGAAAGGAAAATAATTTTGGCACATGGAGAGGGTGGTTGGTGGGGATTTTGTTCCCCTTTTCGGACAATGTTATATTAGAGCATCACTTTCTTGCCATAATGTTGTCGTGTGTTGAGTTTGTGTATGTAGCAGGTACTGTAGCTGTGCAGGCACTATTTTTCACTGTTTGCGAGGAGGCATACCTGCTAAATACAGAATTAGAGGAGTTTATTTTGGATGAAATGTTTGTAATCTTCTCTGTTAAGTGGTGTAATGCTTTGAGATTCAAAATTATTAGAAACTTTTACATGGTTTCTGAAGTAAATGAAAATTTTAATATTGTTTAATATGAAGAACTACTCATATTTTACTAGAGTAAACATGAAACAAAAAAGCTATGGTAAGGTAAACAAAGTTAAGTATTATGAAAGAGCAAGCATTTCAGTTGCTATTATCACTACTTTAATTAAAACAAATGAGAACAAATTAAAAAAAAAATTAAAACAAACTGAGAGAGTAGATTCTTCTTGTCATCCATCTCATACAAAGTGCAGTTTACCATTGCCTGCAATATAACAGAAAGGGAAGTTTGAGGGAGTGAGGAGGGTAAGAGGGCACTGGGAGTTGAGACTTGAATTTTGTCTGTATTTCTGCAGTATTGGTTGCATGGTTGTAGAAGAATCACTTAACTTGTATGTACTGCAGTCTGCTCATTTGCAATCAGTACAATACAGCTTCCAGTAGCAACTTGAAAAAAGGTGTTTGCAAATAATTGCAGGTACCACACTTCAGTGATACTGCTGTAGAAATAGTCAAGTAACTTCATACTATTGTGATTAACAGTAACTGTTCTGTGCCAAGTCTTTTCATGTAGTCTGCTAATACTTGAGAAGAGACAATTTAGGGAACTGGAACTTATTTCCATTTTAATATCTCTTGGATGTGCTGAGAATAAAAGGATGTAACATTTTTCCAGTAAGAAAAGTTTAATGTGGTTTAATGCGTGTGTATGGGTGAATTAGGAAATAGGAGGGCAGACTCGCTTCTGTGGCAAACAAGAACGGTTTTACTGCTGTCTGTTACACAGCATCACCTGCTAGAGCAGCGGCAGGTTTAAACAGTACCGTGCTCTCACTTTGTGCTGGTGTAGATTATTATGGAATTGTAGCTTCGCAGAGAATCTTGTCCTGTGTGGGGAGGACTCCACACATGGACTTTGCGCAGAGGCAAATCTGCAGGTTGGAAGACTTGGAGCTGAACTGTTCTAAGTCGCCTATTTCAGGAAATTACAGTGAACAGTTAAGCTATGTTCTCACTTTAAAATCAACTACTGATATCCTGCAAAGGTGACACAGCTATTTTACTGAAGAAATTCAGAATGGGCTGGAGGGAGTATTGCAGTGGAACCACACGGGGATGAAATAAACCTAAAAAAGACCTTTTTGTTGGTTCTGTTTTTTTAATTCAGTAATTTATAGCAGTGTATTTAATTGACAATTAAAATTTTGTACTATTTGCTAGTGGTGTCTGGTTTATATCATGTTAAAGTTAACACAACTATTCTGGTGATCCTAAATTGGAACGTAATTTCTCATCCATGTGGTAGTTCAGCATCTGGTACGCTGAGCCGCTGCAGTCTGACTCGTAGCTACTTACATAAGTCATGTACGTGCTAATTTAGATAGACTGGCTCATGTGTAAGGACATCAAGTAATTTTTATTCAGTGGACTTGTTCCTTGTTCTAGAGCTCCTGCCAAGGGGTTGACACAGTTGTTTCAACAATCTAAAAGAAATAATTCAAGTAAGTAGAACTCAAGCACTTGGGCAGCTGAAACAGGTCTTATTGATAGCTTAACTTTACTGATGTGGTTCAATACATTCAGAAATTATTTGAAAAAAGTGTGAGACACTGAGGTGACAAACTGCTGATAGTACAAAGTTGTTCAGGATAATGAAGAGAAGGGACAGATATCATGAAGGGCAGGAAGAACTTGTGATCCAGAGTGAATGGCCAATAAAATGATAGATAAAACTCGAGAAATACAAAGTTACACAAAAAGTGGAGTGCTGTAGTTTCATATACAGTGCTGGACACTAGGTTGAGTGTTACTGCTTGGGATAATAGTTGATTAGACATCGTCTTCATTGTTCACTGTGATGAAAACCGCAAAAGAAACTGGTGCAAATTACTGGGGAGGAATAAAGAAAATATGAAACATAATTACGCCTCTGTGAGAAAGCATGCTGCACCCTGGTCTTGCATACTGTCTGCAGTTCTGGTCCCCCAACTCAAGAAAGCACAGCAGAACTGGGAAAGACAGGTAGAGCTACAGACTCTCTCTGGCAGAGAGGGAAGGGGAGAAAGCAGGGCTCTCTAAAGTCTTTGGTGGCATGGAGCTGAATAGCAATCTATTATTCACTGTCTCATCCTGTATCAAAACTAGAGGGCACTAGTAGGGGGTGAGCACGAAGAAAATGTAATGTTTTTTCTTTCACATAGTCTGGCATTAAGCTTTTCCCAGGAATGTAGTGGATGGTAAAATGCTGTGTAGATTTAGAAGCAAGTGGACAAATGCACAGAAGGCAAATCCTTCCAGAGCAAGGAGAGAGCACGTCCCCCAAGCTGCTGGCAGGCAACTGGAAGGTGCCTGGTGGTTGTTGAGAAGCATTTCTGCATCTGAGTGCCTGTCTTACTACTCATCCCTAGGCAGCTGCTGTTAGTCACTCTCAGGATCAGGGTGAGGCTGAACAGTCCACTCCTCTGACCTTGTTCTGCTTGTATTCTTTAATTCTTAGCGGCCCTTTCTGTCTCTTTGCTATAGTTGTATGTGAGGGAGTGAAAAACCAAACTTTTCCTCATGTTTATCCCATAACTTCTTGCTAAATTGCTGGAGCAAATTCTGCTGTGTATGGCACCTCTTCCATAAACGTACCCTAGCTTTTGGCTCATGCTCTCTGTTAAGAAAATTGGGTTAAAAAAGAAAAAAATTGGTACAGAAAGCAGTAGGGGTGGGTACCTGATTGCAGCACAGGAGAAATGTACAAAACTTGGTTTTGAAAATGGTCAAAATAAATGAGCATCCTGCCCAAATCAGCAACCCACAAGGATGATACTCATAGCATTGTATGTCCAAATTATTGTGCGTAACAAAGCTGTAACGGGTGAGGGAGTGGGTAGTGTGTAACTTCATGCCCAGTTCTTGTGAGTGCAGAAGAGGGCTGATAGGTATTGGTCAAGCATTGTGGGGGAGTTTGCCAGGTCTGTTGTTTTCCAGAAGTGCTGCCTTGCAGCTGGAGCAGATTACTCATTGTTCATGTGGGAATCTTTTGATGAGTCTCAGTACTGATGACAGTTAACTGCTTGCTAAAATGACTTCAGGGATAATCTGCCCCTACGTACGTGTGAAAAGATGACCGTATGACATTTAAGTGTTACATAATACTTCATAAACTTATTACAAGTCTGTTTTGTTTATTATATTATTTCTCTATGTGATTCTTCCATTTTAAAAAAGCTAGGTTTAAAGTTCCACCACTTAACAAATGTTTATTTTCTCTTTCCTTTTAAATGCATTGGGGACCAAAAGTAAACGAACCGAAGTATTATTTACTGTCTCTGTTAACTACATCGCAGAAATCATGAGTAGTACCAACAACTTTGGAGACAAGGTTTGCCAGCTGATTTGTGTGTTGTTCACAGTCTGAGGAAACATTCAGGGACTTGCTCTGTTTGTTGCATATTTAACTTAATATTTGGCATCTTGGTGTTTCATAGGTAAACAGTAAGTACAGTGGGAATTACATTTGCAAACTTTCAATAGCAAATAAATACACATTTTAAATTATTGCATAAAGACTTGATCGTATTATTATCATATTCTCTGGCTGTGACAGTATACTAATTCCATTTGCCTTACCGAGGAGGACACTGTCAAATGCATGCTGAAAAGAAAAGGATGAAGTGAACTAAAGTGTAGGCTGAGATTTTATATATGCTTCTCTCCTGATGACATCATTAAGACAGTTTTGCTGTTGTACAAATAGAACAAGTGTGATGATTCCATAAAGTAAATAGGGGAGGCAGTTGGTTAAAACACTGTATGGTTTGGGGATGTTTAAGGATAAAAAAATCATGGAACCATCCCCAGTAATTAAGCTGCAGAAACTGGAATAGAAATCTAGAAATAAACTGGAGACAGCTAAAGAGTAACTGGAGAAAAGATCAGTCAACTAAAGCCTTACTGTGTCCATTACTTAGAAGAACAGTAAGAAATCTGATCCGTAAGCATATCGAGGAAATTATTGATAAGCAGTACACAGTTTGTCATATTTTGGATGGTAGCAATTACTTAGATAAATGCAAGTTTAGTAGCGAAAGCAAATGCAGTCAGTTTTACTTCTGTTTAACATGTATATATGTATAATACAATATACGTAAATTCATTGTAGAATTCAAAAATCTATTTGATGTAGTCAGACGCTGGAAATTAATGGAGTTACATCAGTATTAGTGTGACTAAGAAGTCCACAAGTCAAGGAGTGCAGGGGCAGTTTCTCCCATGAGAAAAATTGTTAGATCATCAAGAATGACATGGTGTTTCCGTTGGCTGGATTTTTTCCATAGTTTTCAGTTGTCCTGCTCAATGTGCTTTTCTGTATATTGAGTGTGGTATTGCTGTGGGTTTTTTTTATTACTGCAGAAGGGGGGCTCTGTTTATTACTGCTTTGAGAACGTCAGCCATAGCACATGAAGGGGCGTCATCAGTTTGTACGGGAAAAGCAACACAGCTCTAGCTCTGTCTTCACAGTCACCGGCTGCCGGCCCGGAGGAGCCGTGATTGTTTTGGTTCCAGTTGTGCTCTTCCAAGACCATAGCAGTTAGGTGAGAAAAGTGCCTCATCTCTGGTAACAAAAGGATGAGACCTCCAGCTGTAGTCGTCAGATGAACGTACGATGTAACCTTTTAAGAGCCACAGGAATTAAATTTGGATGACTAATAAATCCATTAGCTACCTTTGTGGCCTGAAAGATGATGGATTGTAAAATGTTTTTGGGTCCAACAAGAGTATTGCATTCTCTACGGAATGCATAATGAAGCAAATTCCTGCTGTGTTTAACTCCAGGGAAATGTGGTGTTAGTTTAAAGGAAACGATAAGTTTCCTTCCTGTCTGTTTGTCATTTTTCCTGGACTGTTTATTTCCAGTTTAGAACCATGTGAGAACTCAAAAAGGGCAACCTGATGTTGTACTGAGAAACCAAGAGGTACCAGATTTCTTTACTGAAGTTACAAAGTCTAGAAACAAAAAAAAAAAAAGAAAAAAAAGTAAAAGCATCACCCTTTGTGCTGAGTAACAAAATTAAATTCTTCTCCTTCTGACTTGAAGGAACTGTGCTGCCTCAGGAACATAAAACTCACACTGACATGAATAACCTGTATTGTATGTCCCCCATAATAGACTTTCTGTAAACCTCACTCAAATGTAAATGAGTTGCATTATTTTTCTTTCTTTTTATAAAGTACTGTACTGGTTGGTCAGTCACAACCAAGACTCCTTTTGAGGAATGGTCTCTCACATGCATTTGCTTGTTTTCTCATGAAGGTTAAGGCTGACTGTAAGACTGTATGATTAACTTCAGAAAGGTGATACTTTCTCTCTTGACACAAATTAACTTTCAGCTTGCTTCTTCCTGCTAAGCCTGCACAGATTCCCTCTGAAATGGTTCATCTACTGAAAACCTTTTCAGTTGCTGATTAATCGCAGGTATACTTTGGTCCTCACTTTTAATGAGTTCAAATAATGTAGATATTCACAGCTGATCGGGTTAGGGCTCACGTATGAATGACAGATGCATTTCTGGTAACAAAGAAGCTTTGACGTCAGTCCGATAGAGAATCTGCCTGAAAACGCAGATACTTGGAGGTACTGAAAGAGTAAGTGAAACTGGGTTGCCCTCCTGCTTCTGTAGTCCATGACTAGTAACGTGTCTGTGTGAGTTCTGCTGGTGGAGAGGAGGTGTTGGGTGGAAAGCCAAGGGGACCGACTGCTTGCCCTGAGCAAGCGTGTTGCTACAGAGCTGGCAGAGAATATCTGCAGTGTAAGGGCTCGCCATCAGCACACGGTAAGGATGCTCGTCCCTGTCCTGTGTACGACAGAGCCAAGGAAGAGGATTTAGCCTCTAGTGCCTGAGAGAGGTCCAGGCCCAATATGCTTGAAGCTTAACGCAGACATCTTGACACCTTTGTTGGAGGCCTCGTACAGGCTATGCTGGTTAAATACAATTTGAAGAATAGATAAACATATTTTAAAAGGTTATGTTCTTCTATTACCTAGCTTTAATGCTTTTTTTTTTGGTTGTCTTGCAATGCAACTCTGTTTGATTGTGATAAAAACCTAAATATGTGGGAGTAGGACTGTCTAGCTTTTTTTTTTTTTTGATTCAGTGGTATATTGTACTGCTCCATATTTTGTTAGTCTTTGTTTTATGGATAAGGTTGACAAAGGTTCCTTTGCATATCACACTGTTTAGTAAAAAACTTCAGTACTCTAAGATCTTTAATGTAGATCATCTAGGGGTGTGTTCTGAAAAATCTCATTCCTTCCTTCACTAAGAACATAGTTTATTTTCATCACTGTCTTCCAATGTTACCTTGGAAGGTGGGAACCGTTTTATGTACTGAATATGTAGCTGTGGTAACCAACTTAACCTATGCATACGTGTGCTTTTATGTACATGCATTCTGGGTTTTGGCAGTATGTTTTCTGCACTATTTTCAAGGTAACTGTTAGGTTCTCAGTGGATCTGTTGTCTCAGGATTTTTATTTCCTTCTAGTGGTTATTTTCCTCTTAATCCATCTTCTGTATTGTTTGTGTAGAACACTTAAAATATTCCTCCTTCTGTAAAATGTACTGCTGTTTCTTCTACAGGTAAAAAGGCAACGCAAAATCCTGTTGTATACCAGAGATCAGTGTGTGATGCTGTCACAGTCCTGCTTGCTGATGGACACTCTCTGGGCAGCAGTTATTTCTTACTTTTCCAGGCCTTATGTGTCCCAGAGAAGAGTAACGCGTTACGTGTTTCCTACACCTGTCAAAGAATAAACAAAATGATTCTTCCAGGTGATACGAAGAAGTAGCGACGAGGAAAAGTTGCTGTGCTTGGTACGTCAGCGTGCAGGACACCACTGTCAAACTGCCGTCATCGTGATTCTCATACTGGCCTGGGAAGGGATCCCTCATCTCCTGGCTGATACGCTGTACAAAGAACTGACACAGAGTCTCAGAAAATACGGCTGTCCCACCAGCCGTAGGTGTGCGCTAAATGAAGAGTAAGTTACTTCAATCGTAAATGATTGTTGTGTTGCCTTTTGCATGTTCTGCAAAAAATAACTTCAGAATTCAATAGTAAGACTAATAAATAAGTATACGAAAGCTCATTTAAAATTACAAGCCACTAGGTGTCATTTCAGTATAAAACTTAGTTCCTGGTTTTTCCTAGAGACCAGGCTCTAAGTGGTGGTTGTACACGCTACACCCGAGGAAAGGGGTGGCAGTGAACTTCTCTCCTGGCTTTGCCCATGCTGCCCAAGATGTTCGGTGTGCCCTATGCACACACAGCCATGCTAAAGAGCTGCTAAGAAGGCGATAATGTGAATTTTTTAAATAAATGAGAGATCGAACACTCAAAATTAGGATACTCCTCTCTGTCTCTATGAGAGGAATTTAGTTATATTGGCAGATAATATATTGCAACTGAGGCTCTGTAGCAGGGCTGCCTTTGTGCTGATTTTTGTGTAGCCTGCACTTAAGCAGATTCTTAATAGCTGTACAGGACCTGCATCTAACGCACGTTTTCGTAAAGGGTCGGGCTAAGTAGGGTTGCTCTACTTTGATAGTTGGACCAATTTGGAGCTAATGGTATTGCCGCACATAAAATAATTATTGGATTTAGGAGTAACCTTTAGTAGGAGTGGTATTTTCTTGGATAAAATTTTTATCCAACTGGAGAAGTCAAACTCGGGCAGCATGGGTGTATTTCTATAGCTATAACTCAGTGTTATCTATTTCCCAGAAGTGGGACTTTGGGGAGTTAAGATGGTGTTTATGCGGAAAAAAGACAATCCTCTACACATAGATATTTCCTTAACAGAAAGTATTTGGTTAAATTCCTGTGTTGTTATGCTATGTATTATAAAAGAAATAGCAAATAGCATTGACCTAAAAAAAAAAAAAAAAGAGCTGCAAGCTGTGTTGTCAGCTGACTTGTCGTGTCTTTATTTCCTTTCATAGTCGTACTTGTGCATGTCAAGGACTTGATCCAGAAACTTGTGGAGCGTCATTCTCATTTGGCTGTTCGTGGAGTATGTATTTCAATGGCTGTAAATTTGCCAGAAGCAAAAACCCCAGGAAATTCAGGCTTCTCACTGATGACCCTAAACAAGTAAGATTTATTTTATTTATTTTATTGTTTTGTTTTCCTCCAAACACTTATTCCAATGATTTTCAGAGCTAGAAATGGAATCTATGGATAGTCACCCCTTCTGTCTCACGCATGTATGCATAGCTTATCACACAGGCACCCAACTTAAATGTTTTGTAACTGTAGCGTTTATAATTTTTCCACTGTGTGAAAACTGTGTCATTTACTGTGTATTTAAATATGCTAAAATTATCCTTAAATGCTTTTCTGTATGCATATTTAGCTCCTCTGTGTAACTCTGCATTAAGTGTTAATTCTTTGTACGTATAAAATACAGCTAAAGGTTTTTCAAAGCACCAAGGCTGTACCTCAGAGATTCAGTCCTTTTGCCGTGTCAGAAAACTTTGTACCTTGGGCTGCACTGCTTTCACACTGCTGTCTGACCAGCTGACAGCCTGCTCTTCTCTCTGCCACTGAGAATAAACTGTTTTTTCTGCGGACAGAATGTTTTTTTAAACACTCATGTAGGAACGAATACAGTAAAATACGATGTGGTGAAATGATACTGTAATTGCTGCTTACGAGTGTTAGTGATGACATAAAGCTGAGATAGCACAGAAAATATGGTGATATGAAGTAACGAACCTCTAAAAATAACCAACCAAATTAGTTTTTTACATTGGAAATATTTTCATGAAGAAGGAATTAAGGTGTTGTAAACTGATAACCGCTGCCTGATGAATGTACATTCTTCAGGGTAATTCAGAAGTGCCTTTTGTTCTGACTGTAGATGTCTCTAATGCCACTTCCCTATGGAACTCCTAGATAAAAGTATCATGTCTTTACTAGCACGTCTGGCATGCTTTGAGAGACATATACTATAGGGTGGTCAGTTACCTAGTTCTCTGTTTGGGTTACCCTACCAATAATCTTTCTCGGCTCCTGAACTCCACTGGTGCCAGCTACAGAAAAGACCCAGCTGGGTGACGTCCAGACAGCAGCAGAGGTATCCTTGCATTTTTTAAATGTGTAGCATACCACATGCATATGTACACACAATGCGAAACATTAATTGTTTCTAGGAAGAGGGAGATGACATTTGACTCACTGGAGCTAAATATTCCTCCCAAGTCCTAAGTTTTTCCTGAAAGAGTTGACGAAGCATCTTTTATGCATATCTGCCTGAGTGCAAACCCCTCAATCTCCCCTGAGTTGTGCTGTCCACTCGCTTTGTGGGTATTCACAAACTTCACTAGCGCTTAAAGTGGGGAACTCCTGCCTCAGCAGAATAAAGCACACACGGCCCTTCTGCACCTCTCCTCACCGAATATACGACTTAAGGCAGTACAAGCTGAAAATAGCTGTGCTTGTCTCAAGGGGGAATTTGTTTTATAAATTTTCAGTTTATAGGAAAATGTGCTTACTGGGCATTTCTTCATTTTACAAACCCTGTTCCTTCTCCTTTACCCTATTTCGTTCTCTGTGATCCTGTGTTTTTTGGTTCTCCCCTGGCATAATGGTGCATGGAGGCATTCTGTGCATGTGTTCTGTCTGTAGGTTTCAAATGTTTTTAATAACAATAGCTGGGGAATCAACAAAGGCGGCAACCTTCATGTGTACTGTCTAATGAAATATTAGGCTGTGCCAGATCTCGTATGAGAAAGCCCGAATAGATCTGTCTTTGATCAGAATACGCTCTGTGAGACTGCAAGCTCTGTTGGTGGCATTGCTTCCTCTGAGTCTGCACAGTGGCCACCCTGAGCTCCATTCGGACACTTGCTCAAGCTCAACGGCATTCACCACAGCCTCTAGAAATGATCCCCCACTCGTGAGAGCTGTCTGGCACAGCCTGTTTGCTCGATGGGTAACCTGGGAATTTTTGGAGGACACCTTCTACCACAGTGTAAAAGAGATCACTTAACCAGGACATTTTCTAGATGTGTGATCTAAAAGTGCATTCCCTTATTTCCCCTTTTCTGTGGAAGTTGTTTTTAAAGCCTCTTTGGATTCTGCAGCTGAGAGGGGATGAGGGTTGTATAGCACGCAGGCACTCCAGAGCTGCCTTTGCCTGCGAGGGAAGCATGTGCTCCCTTGGGCAACCGCTGCGCAAAAGCTTCCAGCTGTAGGCGACAGTGGTGCTTGGGCACTTGCTGTGGGTGTGCAGGTTGTCAGTGCATCTCAAAGAAGTGAAATTACTGGTGAATAATTTTTCTCTTCATTTGGTTTTGTCATTAATTTTTCTAGCAGATACTTCTTCTAGCTAAATATTGAATATTGATGATTTTGCAGATGACATAAAGCTAGGAGGTAGAGCAAATAAAGAAGATAGTTCGAAGTCCAGAAAGATTTGGATCATTTGAGGCACTGGATGGAGTGAGATGAGGTTAAGGGTGTAATATACCTAGGTAAGAATAGTACATAGGATAGATAATTAAGGATGCGTTACCTTCAATGCAGTTCAGAAGAACTTATGGTAGTGATCAACAGTTAAACTGGCTATAGTACGAGTTAAAAATACAGTATGATTTTGTAACGTAACATCACATTGAAAAATGTGAAAGTATCCATATATGTTTATATACATTGGTGCTTACAATATATGGTGTTGAGTGTGTTTTGTTTTGGGTTTTTTTTATTATTAAACAACATAAAATAAGCTGTTATTTTTTGCCACTATACAGTATGCAAAACTGAAGCTGCAGTTGTCTCTCAAAGCCTGGCCCTTGGAGGAAAACAAAGTAGGGAGTATGTCACCGCCCTTTTCTTCCACAGTTGGTTGGTGATTTTCCTCGAAAAGCAAAAATTTAGGAAAAAAATTTAGGGATTCTTCCTATAAATACGAGCTTAACTGTTACACTGCCATAGAAGCCAACTTAGCCAGTTTCACGTTTATATGGTTTAACCCAAGAAATGGAATATTACTTCATAATCTTCCTAAGCTATTTCCATAAAGCCCTGAGTTTTGCATCTCTAAAGAACAAAAGACTTAATGAATGTTCCTAATAAGAGTTCTGTTGCAATGTTAGAAATGTACTTCTTCCCCTAAGAGCTGAAATTAATGTTAAATGCTATTGGAGTTACACATACAATTAAAAGAAGGTGGAAACCCAGGATTCTTCTAGCAGGGCTGTATTGACATAAATTAAGGTCCCATAAGCAAAACACTGAAAGAAGACCTGGGGGTTCCATCTCCACTCAGCACGTGGTACAACTTTTCTCTCCTAGATGTTACTTCTCTATTTTGTGTGGAACTTACCTCGCTCCTTGACCGTCTGTGTATTCGAAGGGGGAAACGATGCCAAGATCGGTTCCTTGTGTGTTGGGTTTCTTTGCTGTAGCAGATACGCTCTGTTGCTACTTGGTTGACTTCTATTTAACAATTTTGGTATTTTAGTCATGCAAAAGTAGGCTTGTTTATGGTTGGTGACAAAGGGCAGCAGAACAGAGGCCAGATTAATAAACTATAAGATAGAGGCTGACTTGTCAGGCATCTCTAAACTGGATTATATTCTTTTAAAGCAAATTACAGTGCTCTAAATGTTGCCTTTTTCTGCAGGAGGAACTTCTTGAAAATAATTTGCAAACTTTAGCTACCGATGTGGCTCCGGTTTATAAAAAGCTTGCTCCTGAAGCTTTCCAGAACCAGGTAGGTCTGTGACATTCAGCTACTGTAGCTGTGTAGTTTGAAAACAAGGTGAAACCCCAAAGTATGTTCATGGGTAGAAGCCACAGACCTCACAGATGTGGTGAATCCCCTTGATTGCTTACAGTGGTTGCTTTCGAAATACTGCACCTTTCTTATTCCAGCTGATGGTTAAATTATGCCCTGAGCTGTGCATATATAAAAGGTTACAGATAATACTGTAAATAAAATGTTTTTATTATTTAAAGACGTTTTGACTCTGGCTGAGCCGATTGTCTCGCTGACATCCAGTCCTAAGTGTTGCATGTCTCATAGGAAAATTCGTGCTTTCTGATTGTTCTTACTGGCTGCGTTTATCCCGTCACAAGCGCGGTGGTGGCTCGTGGGGTTCCAAGTCGCTCGCTTTCAGTCCCAAGTACCTGTAGTTTATTTTACTTTCAGGTGGAAAATGAACACATGGGCCCAGACTGTCGGCTTGGATCCAAGGACGGTAGGCCTTTCTCTGGTGTAACAGCTTGCATAGATTTCTGTGCCCATGCCCATAAGGACACACATAACATGCACAATGGAAGCACTGTGGTACGTACACAGGATTTTCTCATTTGTACTGTTTGCTTACTGTTGTGATTACGGTGTGTTTTAAAATGCTGCTTGACTTAGTGGGTACATTTGCATAAAGTATTTTAAGGTATTGTGAAATTAAGTGCATGTTTCTATTTATAAATTCCCGTGTTACTTGCATATATTTATTGGTGGTCTGCAGAGGGCATAAGTTCATCTTATTCCAGAACAGATCAAGAAAGGTACGGGAGCGATCCTTCCTACAAAATACCTTAATTCTTTTAAGAGACCCAGGCCCTTTGGAGAGGACTGGCCGTAGGGCAGATAAACTATTCACAGTAGAGGTTTGCTGTTCAAAGGCAAATAATTATCTCACCGAGGAGTTGTACGGACTTCTGTAGAGGATGAGCTAAAAAAGCTCATTAATTTACCTCCCCCAGGCTCAGTTCTCATCAAATTCCGTTTTTCTTGCACTGTGCACTTACCAAGCTTCATGTTAGTACAGTTACTGGTCAGAAAGTAGAGAGTGTGGTGTCGTGGGGTAGGGTGGAGTCAGGTGACTATCGTGATCTTTAAGTCTCAGTATGAAAGGAAAACCCACAGATGTGTTGTTTTAGATGTGGTCATTGTACCAAATATCTTACTGGATTGCTAGTGAGAAAATCAGTTGGAAATTACTTAGTTAAGTGATGTTTTAGAAATGGAGACCACAGTTGTGAAGACAGACAATCTCAAGATAGAATAAAACTGACAATTTGGGGGTTTTTAGTAGAACATTGTAATGCTCGAAGTAGGTAGGGTGGCTTCTTGTACATCAGTGGAGGTAACATTCAAGAATATTTTCTCTATCAAAGGATGCATATCTGGAAAAAAGAAATCCATCTAAAAATCTCTGCCTGCTTAGAAATAGTCCTTTTGTAAATTTGGAAGTGAAAATTGGTTTATTACGTTGCTGTGATTGAATAAAACCTTGCATTTACATGTATATTTAACATACAGCATTTGTATGGAAGAGCAATGAAAGGACTGGAACAATTGCTTAATATTGATTGTGTGCCTGTATGTTGGGCAAATGTCTGTCACTTTACAGTATGGGAGCAGGTCTCAGAATTCACCAGGAATGCCAGTCCTGAATAGATTCATATTTTTTCCTAGCACTGAATGCCACTTATATGCAGATATTTTGTACGAAAACGCTGGATGCATACTTTGCAAAATATTAGTAAGACGCTATGAGTAAGCTCATGTGTGAGTAGAGTCACTTCAAAGCTCCTGAAGCTCTTAAAGATCCCAAATTTGAAAATGAGACTTCCTTTCCATGATGAACTGCATGGTATACTTTTTAATGAAATTGAATTTAGGCATTCTGAAAATAATACTATTTTGTTAAGTGCGACGTTGCCTCTTAAGTTAAAGACAAAGTGAAATGGAAACTGAACCTGCTACTCATTCTGTGATATAGGATCCCAGAAAAGTTGTAACTTATGGCCAGAAGTGGCTGGAGGGACAATTAGCCCTTTTTTTTTGTAGGAATTTATTGGGGAATATTTCTATGAATGTGTATTTATCTGTAATCATCTGCTGTTATTTCAGCTTCAGATTATGCTTGCCTAGTGTTGATATTTTCTTTCTATGGATTGTGTGTGGTGTGTTTGCAAGTAATTCCAAATCTAAGCAGCATGGAAAATTGACCTGTGTAAGGTATCTCGTTATGTAGACCAGAACTTAAAATTGTCTTTCTGTCAAGTTCTGTTCTGCCAAATTCTGTAAGTCTTGCAGAACATTACCAAATCTTTATAACTGCTGAAAACTATACCTTGTAATCTGATTTTCATCAGATAGCTCACTCATACAAATAACTATTGTATACCTGATATTCTTTTTATTTAGATTTGATAGCTCTTTATTTTAATATTCTTGCAACAAAGGGCTATACATAAGTAGGAAATAGTTGCAAGTGTTAACACTCAATTTATGTACTTGAACTGGGGCATTGGGAAGGTGCATTAGAGTTCAGAGTTACCCAGTGACCTACATACAGCCTTCCCAGAGAGAATACGTGGGTGTGGTTGACAGGACGTACAGAGTTCGCTGTCAGTCTGTCTCTCTCTGTAGTTATTGTGGTACATATTGGAAGCCTAAAGTAAAGAATTCTGTTGTTTTGCAAACGGGGTGATAGGACATGCTGGGCTTTCTTCAATCTAGGTCAGTTTGACAATCAAAATTAGGGCTGTTAATTTTAGCTTACAACCAAATCTGGTGATAAAATAGGAAAACTAGTGGTAAGAACACGAAAATAAATTACTACGTGTGATTCCAGCATCCCTTTGGTCATCTCCTGCATTCCCATCTAGTTCCAGAAGCTGCTTTGGCTACCTACTCAGTGTAAAATACACTATGATTTCTTACAGATCACTGGTGGTAATGACGGAGGAGTCATTTGCATCTTAACCATGACATATTTTGTCTGTAAAATGTACTATGTGCAAGTAATACATCTAACTGAGGTGACAGCTTTCATTTAGATGATTGTTTTCTGATAATGTGGTAATAAACAGAATGAGAATGGCCTTACAAACCTCAAACATCCCTAACTTTATTTACTATTTTTCTCTTGTATTTTGTTTATTTGATTTTTTTTCAACGGTGGTCACAGTTTATAGTCTGTACAAAGTGTATTTGTCATCTTGCACCTCGTTACTGTTGATAAGATTTCTTCCCTTCCTCCTTATTCAGACACAATATCTTCATTTATAAAACCTAAAGTTCCTCTAGACTA
Organism: Pluvialis apricaria; assembly: GCA_017639485.1. Lineage (NCBI taxonomy): Eukaryota > Metazoa > Chordata > Aves > Charadriiformes > Charadriidae > Pluvialis > Pluvialis apricaria. Next base: position 4,938,474 of record CM030013.1, on the reverse strand, counting down.
ACAAGGTTAAAATAAATACCTTATATGCCGGTATTTGTGAGTGCTGCCAGCTCTGTCACAACTACTTACGGCATAAGTGACACCTTTTCATTGTGTCCCTTCAGTTGTTGGTGAATCACTTTTACCACAGATACGAAAGGAACACTGCACCGACAGTCAGGGAAAACCAGAATCTATTTAAATTATTTAAACCAGGCAAAGCACTTAAGTGAGTTTAATGATAAGCACGGAGTTTACTGTATACTTGAAGGAATATATTATCTAATGAGCTGCCAATAACAATTTCCTTGCTCTGTCCCTGCCAGAATTTCAGAAGAGCATTCTTGTATTTTTCTGGGCGTGCATGTTTTGATGATCAGCTGCATTATTTGTATGTGACTGAAAATAAACGAGGCTGTCATTTTTGTTAGCAGTGGGGGGAAAAAAAGTCTTGGAAATGTCTTCTGTAGATACAAGATGGCATAGTCCATATTAACTTACAAAAATTGAGGATTACCATGGGACATTTGATTTGCTGAACATCTTTCCTGGCTGGCAAAATCACACCCTGAATTTAGCAGAGCTGCTTTTTTGGTAGAAAAGCTGAAAATAAGAATGAATATTCCCTGTTTGCTCTGCAGTAGAATGAAAACACTTGGTAATTCTACAGAGATGTAAACTAACATGCTTACCTGAAAGAAGCAAAAATAATTTCTGCCTATGAATTGAGTTTTTTAAGAATATTTAAGTCAATAAATATACCATCCGTTTTTACTCAGACTCTTTTGTCATCTTTTAACGTCCTCCTAAGGGCCACTGATGTACATTACAACGGCAGCGTTAGGGTGCAGTGTTGCTTGTGGATATAAAGCTAGACTGTAAACGAGCAACACACAAATAAAAGCTTTATAGTTATTAATGGAGTCTGCAAAACGTAAGTATTTTTTGTTTCTTTACTGGATTAGCTGCAAAGAATCACATTCTTCACACCCGTGTGAATCCACTTAAATCACTGACATGTGGGGTATTACTGTGACAAGAACAAAACGGGTGATGAAGACTTTGCGAGTTCTGTGGCAGGTACATGGGTGTTTCTCCTCCTGTGGGGCATGTTGCCCTGTCTGCTGGGGCTGAGGAAGGAGGGAGACCCGCTGCAGTTGTGTGTGATCACTGGTGCCACACAGTCTGTAGCAGGCACTCTGGAACAAGGGAAGGAAGAGAAATCTATGCTCCAAGGGCAGCTACAATATAAAATTTATTATTGGCAGTGGAGCTAAGTAGTGTCAGTCACCAGTCCATCAACAAACTGCTCCTCATTTATTTAAAAAAAAAAATAATAATACTCTACTCTTCCAATACCTTACTGTATTTCTGTAGTCACAGCTCATCGAGTCATGGCTGTTGGTCCAGACCTTTACAATAGGTGACGGAGTGTCTCTGAATGGTTGGGCTGCATTCTGGACCATGCCCCCAGCTTGCTACACAAGTACTGGATGCTTAAACTGATGCTTCAGATAATAACCAGTGGGAGAAAAGATAAACCCCACAGGGCTGTAAAGGAAGGATTTTTGTTACTGTTCTTTATCTTGTGAAAATGCAGAAGCATTAGCAGTTCACTGGGGTAACCTGTGAGCTCCCAGGCAGTGGTTTGTGTGCCATACCTGTGTTACAGCATACGGTACAGAAACGCTGCCTGGCGACACTTCCTCTGTGTCTATAGTGGTCAAAAGGAACATACAGTTGGGGTTCCCTTCCCTGACCCTCAGACTTGCGCACGCTTACTCAGGGTATAACGGGCCAATACACCGACGCAGTTTGTCTCAGCTGTAAAGGAAAGGCAGCATTGCTGCTGTTTGTCATGGTAAGCAACGATGATGCAGCAGCACCTCGGAGTCCCAAAGGGCACCCGCTGCTTTCCGTCTGCAAAGGGAAGATGAGTATAGGAAACTTGATTCCATCCTTCAAGTTGAGAAAGGCTGTTTGACTGCTTTGCTGAAACTTGAATTCAAAACATCTGTTCTTACAACATAGTGGAAAAGGCTACATCATGGCTACATGCGAAGGTCAAGAGGACAAAGGCAGATCAAAGAGTCTCAGAATAATGCATTGGGAGCTGTGTGGCTACAGATGTTTCTTTGGAGATGTGTGGAGGGAATTACATTGAGTTCATGGGTGCATTTTAAGTTTAAAAAAAAAAAAAGTTTTACAAATATGCAAGACTTATCATGACATCACTCAACCCAGAATAGGTCATGGTTTTGATCACCAAGCACACTGGAAACCTAAACAAACCACTTGGCCAACATTTTCTTTGGCTTTTGAGCATCCTGGATGATTTAGCTGCATGTTCTGGAAAAAGTAAGGAGTAGCAGGACACGCAGCTTCACTGTGTAAATGGGCTTTAACAGAGCCCATGACTTTCTCGTGTTTGGGTTTCATTTTGGTCAGTCTGCAACACAGTGGTGTCGCCAATGGAAAATGTTGCTTTTAACTTCTCAACCAGAGCTTCTCTTTAAGTTTCTTCATGGAATATTTTGCACAGATTTGAATATTAGACTGGCTTTGGAAATGGGGGTTTCTCATTTGGTGGATTACTCTACTTCAGATGTAAATTGCTAGCTTATCTCTAGGGCCTTAATTTATAGCCGGTTTCCCCGTAACATTAACTTCGCAGTTATCTACTTGCCATTGTGTCCTTCCTTTTATATTAAAATATATTATTGGGAGAAACTGACCTTGAAACTTTACGTATATTAAGTTTGCTGTCATGGTATTTAGGCTATAGGTGCACTGGCCTTCCGGTTTTTAACATCATTTTTAATATATACATGAACTTCTTAATTTTATGTATTCTAATTCAGTATTTAATAAATATATTGTGTATGTTGGAGTTGACTATACTTTCAATGTATACTTTCTGCCAATATACTGCATACCTCCTCTTTTTTAGTTCCTCAAAAGTTCTTTAGCTTTCTTGTTCTAAAGAGGGTGTTGGCTTTGTGATAGCAACAAGTATTCATTTTCGCTTAAAACAGATTTTCCTTCAACCAGTACAAGCTTTGATGTTTGTCTCTGCTTGTATGCTCTCCCCTGGGCCAAGCATTGTGAAAACGTAGAGCTAATCTACCTTTGCTAATTGTAAGGCAGATGAAAGGTGGTTAGTACAATTGTAAGACTAGATCTTTTTGTGGAAGAGAATAAATCTAATAAATGTCCAAGATCAGTTTTCCATGGAAGTGTCTGAAATGCGTGAAAATGTAGAACTGTAAATTGGATAGGGGTCTCAGTTTTCAAAATAAAAAAGATTGTGGATTGAATCTTCAAGATTTGGGCATTTTTCAGACTAGTGCATGGGTCCAGACACAGGTTGGACAGGACATTTTAAAAGACAAGTGAGAATCACGCAGTTTCTGATGAGAACAATTGGGAGCCGGGCCCCTCCGTGCTTATTTTATTACTACTTTTGTTTTTAATTTAGAAGGGGAGGATGTGCTGGGCTTTCTAAGAACATGAGTCATATGTAATTGTGCTCTCTGTATGTCCTACCCTCTTTCACCCTTCCTGAATAACTTGGAATCTGCTGGCAAATTTCAACCAGATTTCACTGAACTTTGCAGAAAATTAGTTGCCTTTGGAGTTTTTTAACCTCTTGTTCCAAGTTGTGAAATTTCGCTGCGGAGCGGGGGAGACAGATCCAGGTTAGCTCCTCCGTTGAGGTGGCGGCGGTGGTGGCTGGGTCCTCACAGCGGTGGCCCCAGGTTAATCCGCGTGCAGCTGGTGGCCCAGAGCTTCGGCCGGGCCCTGCTTGCGCTGGCTGGCGCCCAGCGGCGGCGGCAGCGGGGCGCAAACTGGGGCAGGGGTAATGGTGCTGGGGCTGGGCATGTGGGAGCGCGGGGACGGAGAAGTCCGTAGGGAACCAGGCGTCATTCGCTGCTCATGGAACAACTTGTTGTTTTTTCTAAATCTTCCTCGTAGTCCAAAGGCTGCCCAGTAGAGGTGAGTACGCATGGAACAAGCACATCGGTAAACGCTACTCATCAGCTTCTAATTGCCCCTTCACTTTGCCGCCTTAAGAGCCCTTCTCTCGATCCTTTCAAAACGCCACCTGAAAAGCTCTTCTCCTTTGTCTGTGCCCCTCAAATTTTCTCCTTTTGCTGCTCTGCAACTGTCAAGCTTTGCATATAGCTGTTTATAAAGCCCTAACCAGCACCTTATTGATTTAGGATTTTTAGTTTGTGATTCTGTAATTTTATTGTTCTAGAAATAATTGTGTGATGCCTTTATGTGAAAGCTGTGCTGTAAAATGAAAAATGTTTGGTTTTTTCCCCCCCTAAATAATAATAATATTCTTCTCCCTTGGGATGTTAGGCATGGTGACGAGATTTGGGGAAATTGGATTAACTGTTTCTGATAGGCATCACATTCAGCCTACACAATGATGGAATGATAACGTTTCCATTTAGGGAGTATCATCTCATCCTTGGATGGCGCTCACATTCCCGTATGTGTGTAGTTAGTAACTCCCTGTGAAACAGCAGCTTGACTAAGCCATGATATTAATGCCTGGCTTTCTAGCAATGTAGTGGAAAACAGTAGCCTCTTACGAATATAATCAATAAAACTAGAAACGGCGTGAGACTGTACACGTGCTCATACGTGTAGAACTGCCGCCATCCCTTGGGAAGCACAGAGCAAGCATGCTGCTGGCTTTAGCGCTTCTTTTAAGGTGAGGGGTTAATGTTAATAATAGCTGGAACTCCAGAAGTGCTGAAAGTTATAAGTACTGCAAAGGTTCAGCAGTGATTTGGAAAAATTATCGTAAGAAAACCATTGCAGTGAGTTTAAATACTTATCCACGTTTCTGATGTGCCCTTATCAAACTGGATCTAACCAGCCTTCTCCTCTCGGCTCTTGTATCTCACAACACACAACTAAATACGAGAAAGGTCTAAGAGAAACCAAACATTTGCTGGGTCTCGTGACTTCGTTACAGCGGGCAGTCGGAGTTGGGGAAGGGTGTTAATTTAAGACAGTGTGTATGACGAGAGAGGGAGGGAGTTAGAGCTGAGATTTGCTGAAAACGTAGCGCAGTGTGAGTAACTGTTTGTGGGGGCTTTTTCCATTTGCCAGCCAAAACAGAAAACAAAACCAGTTCCATGTCACAGAAACTTCTTGTTCAATCCAAAAATAATATTTTCTTTTTTCATTTTTCTTAGTCCTTAAAAATGAATCTGAACATCAAATATATATAAAAAAACAACAAAAAATCTGAATGCTTAGGAATTTACAGTATATTTACAGCTCAGATTATTTACCAAGGTTGGCATATTTGTGGATAGCATAAGATGAGCCAAAGTTGCATTTTTCCTGTACAAGACACGTGCCTTGGTCTTATTCTTCAAGTACTGATAATTTTTCTGCATTATCATAAATCAAACAAAATATTTGTCAGATGTTTGCATTTGAAAGACCCATAGCATTGAGGCTATAAAATATGAGAAAACAGTGAAGTCTAGGATGACTGCTTAAATATTTAAGTAACTTTTGTCTTTTATGTATGTGGTTGTATTTGTAAATGTTTCTGTTCTTGCCAGGTCTGTACGTTAACGAAGGAAGATAACCGGAGAGTGGGGGTGATTCCAAGTGATGAACAGCTCCATGTGTTACCTCTCTACAAAATTTCACAAACAGATGAATTCGGCACCGAAGAGGGACTGGAAGCCAAGATAAAAGCCGGAGCCATACAGGTGCTCACAGCTTTTCCCAGAGAAGTACGAATGTTAGCTGAGCCTCTCAGAGCTACAAAGAAAAAGAAACCAGACACAAGGAGGACCCCGACTGAAAAGCAGCCATTAATAGATAAAAAATATTCAACACCAGTAAAGCTGAAAACTGAAGCCCCAGAAAATCTTGGCAACGCTTTGCATTGTTTAGGTGAGTGGTGCCTGTTAAATTCTGCCAGTCTCTTCTGGTACTGTGTTGTCTCTTACCATCTGAGGGAAAGGGAAAGCTCCTTAATTCTTGGTTTTATAAAATACTTGGATATTCTGCATTTTAGGGGGTAACGAGCAAGTCATTGTAGTCAATATTCTCTCAGCACAGGAAAAAAACCACAGGTGATCGCCCAAAAGTAAGTTTGTGGTGGTGTGTGAGCACCAGTGAAATATTTCCAAGTTCTCTTAGTCTGATGAATAATGACAGTAGCATCATCTTGAAATACTGTTGTAGGAATGTTTATCTAAATAACCAGCATGAATTTCTGTCATTTGAAAGTACAAGAACTGCGTTATCCACTTCCTTTGAAAGACAATCGCTTTCTCGGAATCTGAGCTGATGATAATTTCCTGTCAAGGGCATGGATGCTGCTGCAAAGCAAGAGATTTGCAAAAACACCCCAGGTTTTATGAAATAAGACAGTGCTTCTCATTGTTCCTTGAAGTAATATTACCAGGGGCCAGGTAAAAGGTCTGCGGTGTTGGTTCTGGTAAAGGTTACTACGGCCGGAGCCTTCCGCTGCACTGCAGGATTGTGCAGCATGGACCGGTGCCGCGACTGAGCTGGGTGGAGGGGTGTTTGTGCCCGGCGGTGCTGTGGTACCGCGGTCAGATTTTGGACCGGTGCTTCAGAGGATAGAACTCTTCTGTGGGACTTTGCAGTAATAAGAAGTAGGAAAGAAGGAAGAGGTGCAGGAAGTCATGGAGGACTTAGATTCTGTGATTAGAGGGGGGGGGAAATAAATAAAAGGAAACTAAAGCGTAGCCTATCTATCTTTTAGGAAGAGGGGGACATCAGTCAACCTGCTATAATTTTGAATTTTATTTCATGAGAGACATCCAGATATATGTAGTAGATTCAAGATACAGTTAAATGTATTCAGAAGAACATCTGCATTTCGGGCAGATAAAAGAAAATAATCCATTTGACACATTTTTGTAATTTGCACTCGGCACCGTGCTTTGTCTCGCCAGAGGAGCCAGGGCAGCCAGCACGCTTTGCATGTAGCAAGGTGGAGTAAGAGCAAGAAAAGCAGCATTCTTGACACCCCTAGGAAATTAGCCATTCAGTTAACCTACATGCAAGTTTGGGAGACGCAGTCCAGGCTTTGTAACAACTCTAAAAGGACTCCTCAGGCTGAGGACGACGTCCCACAATAGCTCTGAAGCAATGATTAATAACTTCCATCGTGCTCGGGGAAGCATTAGAGGACTCTGGTTTGGGAAGGAATTCTGAAATTGTCTGACCTCACTACACGGTTGTTTTGAAACACTGAAATAGTTATGAACCGCCTACCTGTACCTGACATTGTAGTTATAAATAGGCACGGCTTCGACACCTGAAAACCATGCCTGTAATAAATGGTGCAATATCCAGAGTTTTGCCATATTCTGCGGGGACATAGAACTTTATTCTTTGAACATGCAAAAATAATAAAATAACTGTGTAAACAAGCCAACTTACATAATTTGTTTGGACTTGAAGTATTCTGGCAAAGTAATTTAAAAGGGCTGCTGATAAAAATAAGTCACAGAGTGAGGAAGAAATATTTTTATGAGCGAGAAAGTTGCTCAGAGATGGAAAAACAAGAATGTGAATAGAAATATTTAGTTTCTATCATAAAAGTGCAGCTTTTGTCATGGAAGTTTTGACAAGTGGAATCCCTCAAACTAGCTGTCAACGCTGTAATCCCCAAATCTGCCAGTGGCACACGTTGCTGCGGTTGGCCATGTGAACAAGTTCAAAGCGGCTTCGCTAACTGGGCCGCAGTGGCAGAGGAAGTTCAGGTGTGCAGAGGGCGAGGTGTTGTGCTCGGCATGAGGTAAGTAACTTGAAGCATTTCTGCACGAGTTACGTGTTTATTCTAGTCCTACAGGATGCTGGCTGGGTGAAGGCCTCAGCACGCCGCTGCTGCCCTGCCCCTAACCCACAGCCAAATGCAAAGATCTGTAAATTACGGATTTAGAATACTACAGTATTGTGCTCGTACACACGGGGGTGTTTTTAGTTATAGGGGATCAGTCATTGAGAGGTTCTTTCCCTTCTGCCAGTGGCAGGTACCATTTTAGCCCTGAGGGATGGAAAATTTTAATCTAGCTGAGATTGTTAGGCTTAATATGAAAACAAAATCAAAGCGCCCGTGCAACACAGGAGTTGAAACCAGACTATCCAATAGTCACTCCTGATGATAAACTAGAGAAAACGATTATTTAAATCAGAGTCCCTTTATATTCATAGTGGCATTCAATTCTGGTCACACCATTTGAACATAAAACTAAAGGTGAAGGATTGAAGTAGTAAAAAACCAGAAAAACATACGAGGGGAAGAAAAGAAATACTGCCTACCTACTTTTAGGTAAGCAGTGAATACAGTACTGCTAAAGGTACGTTAAGCAAGTCAGATACTACTATTAAATTTTCTCCTAATGTAAGAACAAAAGAATACTCAGCCCCGCTTCAACTGTAAAGGAAAAGGTATTGATAAATGGTGTATGCAATGTATGGTCCTCAATTTCCTAATGAGGACGAGAGTTTAGAATATTGGTTTGGCTTTTTCAGTATTGAAAAGAATATGGAGAATGTGCGGTTAGATGAGATGGGATAACCGTGGTGTACATACCATCAGTCATGTTTTCGGCCGTGGGAGGCTGTTGCTCTTTGGGGTAGCCTGTGGAGATCACGAAGGAGTCACAAGGGCGGCTGTGCCACGTTGCCCGTCACGTAGATGTAGTACGTTCTTTTGAAAGAGACCTGACCGTCATTTCAGAGCCATGGCAGTGTCCCCCGGCTGGAAAGCCTGGAAGGTTTGAGAGACTCCTCTAACCTGCACATCTTCACCACATGGAGAACTGGAAATTAAAAAGGGATGAGAGGACTCTCGTGTCCTCTTTACTGCCTTTACCCAGCAGTGAAGACGGGGGTGAGGAGGACCTTCTGAGTGGTGAAGACAGATTAAGTTGGCTTGGTAGAGCGTGCATATGTGAAGACTTGGTTTGAATCTCGACTGTGCCAAGTCCTTTGTGGAAACGCTGTGTGTTAAATAGGGTGCACTTGCCATGCACCTCTTGCCAACAGCAAGCAGCACAACTCTTAATTTCTGCGTCAGGGCTAAAGCTGAGAGCCTTTGAAACCCTAAATTATTATGAAATACATATTAAAGATAGAGACCTTACATCCTTCCTTGTATAGTCCTGTCATTTAACCACATTATTCTGGACAAATAAACTTTACAGATGGAAAGGTTATTTTTGTCTCCATAAATAGTAGCAATTCTTCTTGGCCCATATTGGACAGAGCAGGAGCTGAAGCACCAACTTAGAGACGGTTTCTCAGCTGGGCACAGCACAGCAGTGGCCACTCCAGCCAACGGCTCCCAGTGGAGGTGGGCCAGAGTCTGTTTGAACAGGAGGCGCTCCTGGGGAGCGATTCTGCCTTACCTGAACCGTGACTGATTTCCCTCTACCTGCATATTTGAATTAATCTCTCCTAATCTCTGCTACTTGACCCCGCAGAGCAAGGAGCTGCTGGCAAGAGATGGGGAATTTGCTGGAGCCACGGCCGTTCTGAGAGTACTGTGGGTTGTTAAAACTTGTTTTCAGAGAATGTAGGTTTCTCTTCGGAGATGATGGACAGTGCAATTCTCAAACGCTGTGTTTCAGATCTTTTAGAGGAAGGCCTTGGTCTTGGAGGGGTGTTCCTAATTAAATGCTCTGAGTTTGATTTCATAAGAAAGGTTTTTGAAGAGTTGATGCAGTTTCCTTGCGTCCCTGCACAGCTTCAGTATTTGCATACTAACTATTGTGTCCGTAATTTATCCCACTTTGGCTTTTTTGCATTCCTGTTGAAAGAATGCTTTTTAATCCATCACTATTTATAAATTTTTAGAAGACAGAATAGAAGAAAGAATAGTTCTTCTATATTCGGTAAAGCAATTACACATTCTGTGTATTTACGGAACAAAGAAGCAGCACTGACAGAGACGGTCCTTTATGAGACCGTGCGAGAGCACTCTGTGGGGTGCCAGTTTGCCAGCGAAGCACATGTAAAGCAATTTCAGGGCATGATGCAAAGCCCGTCAAAGCTGATGGAATTCTTTCCCATTACTCCAGTGGACTCTGGATTGAACTTATCTGTGATGAGGATGAGTCATTTGAGGAGACTGTTCCACAAACAAGCACAACTGCAGGGTGCCAGGACCAGAAATTGATGAGGGAGCTGACATAAATTGAACAAGCATGTTTCCACAGAGACCTGAAATAATTGATGTGCGGGAATTAGATGGTAGACAGCCAAATCACATGATGTGGCTTTGTAAGGATGGATTTACCTGGAGTATGTTGCCAGATGCTTTTTTTTTTCTAAAGCAAGTTTCTGAGTAGTTACTTGCTAATGCACAAATCCTTGTAGTTCAGTAACTTATTTGCTGTAATGGACAAGATCTATAAACACACTTTTTCCTCTGATGATAATATGGGGTTAAGGCAGCTGAGAATTTCAATTGTTTCACAGACTTAATTTTGGACAGAGTAAATTTCATTTATGTGAAAACTTTTCCATAGTGCTTCCTGCAAGCCCGGACAGTGCTGAAGGCAGTCAGCTGCTGGGAAGCACTTGTGTAGAACTGGGCTGTGTGAGTCGGGACTGAGTGGTTATTTCATTTTATCTGTTTATTTTATTCATCCCTCTGTGAAATACCTTTCGATTTTATGTACCAGCAGTCTGACTGGAAAAGGTTAAGGCATTACTTCAGCAAGGTTGTGATGTATGTACTTACGGTCATAGAGATTATTCCTAAAAAGCTAAAAATAACCATTCTGAAAAATCTGTAGTTGTCGTGTATATCTTCCATATTAGAAAGCACGTATGAAAATACTATAAAATACTATTATAAAAGGTCTATTTTATTAACTAAGTGAGGAAAAGTACTTACACTTTGGTGTGCATTTTTTTTAGGGAACAAAACAGATGCTTTAAAACCTGGAATAAAAACGGAGACTTCCGATCACCTCTATGCCATGAAACATACTTCAAACACTACTAAAAATTGCTCTTTATTAAAACCGTATACGGCTTCCTCCCCTTTTAAGGTGGATAGTTTACATCCTTATTCATCTTTAGCACATAAGCCTGGCATAACGGCAGTGGCTAATATTCAACAAGATTTTTCAGTTCCCTACGGGTATTTTGAATGCAGTAGTAAGCAACCTCACGTGACACCTTACGTTAATTGTAAGAACTTTGATGTGTCGGTCAAAGATTATACTGGAATTTTGCTGAATGATAAGATGAATGGTGTGCCACCGATTCTTCCAGAGGTCACTGCTCCAGGCCCCCCAGCCCATAAAGACCCCCTGCCCACTATACTTGAACATCAGCCAGACAAACAGAATTGTCAGCTTCAGTTAGACAATTCTCCTTCTTCACAGATGATCAGCTCTTGTGATTTGTCAGTACCGCTAAGCTCTCCGGCAAAGGATGCGGTCGGAAACGAAGCTGACTGTTCCCATGGATGCCCAATGGAGAAGGGCAGCTCCCATCGAGAACAGATGTGTGATTTTGACTGTGTTGACGAGAAGCCAAACAGTGCACTGGGACAACCGACTGAGTCTGAAGAAAAAGCTGAGGAAATGTGGTCAGACAGCGAGCACAATTTTTTGGATGATGACATTGGCGGGGTTGCTGTGGCACCTTCTCATGGTTCTATCTTAATTGAATGTGCAAGACGTGAACTCCATGCTACCACACCTATTAAAAAACCCAACCGCAATCATCCCACGAGAATTTCTTTAGTTTTCTACCAACACAAAAATTTAAATGAGCCAAAACATGGTTTAGCCATGTGGGAAGCAAAGATGGCCGAGAGGGCGAAAGAAAAAGAAAAAGAAGCAGAAAGATTAGGAACGGAGAATACCGAACTAAACTCTAGCAGCAGGAAAACAAAGCAAACAAGTGAAAACAGAGATATTTTTTACGAAGACAATGAGTTCAACCAAATCCCGTCACGCAGAGCATTAACAGTAACTAAGGATAACGTAATAACAGTATCTTCTTATGCCCTTACGCGAGTTGCAGGGCCTTACAACCATTGGGCATAGGTTTTAGTCTCAAATGCCTCCTCTTGGTGCAGTGTTACACAGTGTTTCTTTAAGGTGCTGTTAAAGAACAAGTCTCGTGTCGTTTACTATTTGCTCATCTCAACCATTTTAAGGCTGAGGTAAAAAAAAAAGGGGGGGGATTTCTTCTTAAACTGTGACTTTAACATTTGGTGGTGCTCAAGCACATTTTAAGCAAAAAAAAAAAAAAAAGTTGTATAGTTTTAATACATTCTAAAGAAGATTTTGTTTAGGTTATTAACCTTGATTGAATCATTCAGTTTATTACCTTTAGGAATTTATATTTTGGTGCTTTAAATCAAGTCTGTTTACTACAAAAATCATTTATAGGGATTTTAACAGGTTCACATTTTATGGTGTTAAATCAAGTTATACAGTAATAGCTCTACACAGCTCTTGGTGCTTAACCACATCAAACAGTTAAAAATAAATAAGCTGAATTATTACTTCATGGTGCCATTGCTTTAACAACTTCCAACCATTGCTATATAGTCCAAACTACAGATAAATCTTTTAGAAAACCAATGAATTTTTTCTCTAGATTTGTCATTATGTATGAAATGAAGTTATTGGTAATGATGGCTGGAAGTTGTTTTTAAGCTGTAAATATATATTTTAAAAGCACTTTCTATTTTTAAAATTAACTTGAAATAGTATAGTATAAGGATCATATTGTCTAAGGTTTGTGCATACTCTACAGAAGAAGTCATTTTATTCTTGCTGTGTAGAGTTCCGTATTGTTACAGCTGCAGTATGTATGCTAATAGCATATGTGATTGTTTTTAGACTTGCCCTTTTTCATCGAAGATTTTATGTTGCATATAAAGAACAGTTATAAACTACAGAAACATTTTATTATTTTCAAGAGAGTGTACAAACATGAAATTAGGAGACGTCTTGTCAATATGTGTGTTGCTATTGGGAATTATGACTATTATTTGGGTTTTTAAAGGCAGCATTTGTTATGATTTCTTTGAGCAATAAGTGCATAAGTCTCATTCATTTGGAGCATTCTAAGTTAACATGACAACCAAATGTTCCTAATGCCTCAGGGGTAGGATTCTTTTGGGATGAAAAAAAAAATACCCCCTAGAGTTGCCTTATTCTATTCTGGAAAAAAAAAAAATTAATTTGGGGAAAATACAAAGGAAGTGTTGGAAAAGTACAAAATTTCTAATATTTAACAGCAAATTTTTCACTAAGGATAACCAATCTGTAATATTCACCAGCTTTCTAAGTTCAGTTTTTTTACAAAAATGTTTTGTAAATGTTTTTAAACGATTTATACATTTCATGTAGAAAGGGTTGTATTCTTCCTTCCAAACATATGAAATTTATGTTCTCCATTTCTGTTGAAAAAGTGACATATATTGAAATGAATATTTGCTAAACCAGAGGAAAAACAGACACTCCACTGCTTTTAAATACTGTAGCATCCCACTCTTCTTTCTGATTCTCCTCTCCTATGTATTTCTTTTTTAAACTTATTTATTTAAACAAATTACCAAATGACAACGTTAGCTAAGGATCGACCTCATCCTGCAACTTCTTCCGTGAGAACAGCTCTGCGTAGCCATACCTGCCCAGTCAGAGCCCGGAGGCCCGCTCGAGCCAGGACTCCTCTCCTGACTGAGCGCTGCAGGATCAGGCCCCAGAGACGAAGCTGTACCTTTCATTCTGCCTCGGAGTCCTCCCCGGCTGGGTAACCTGTAGGTATAACGAGGTCAGAGTTTTTCCAGTGCGAAAATATGCTAATAATATACTTGATAATATTATAATGTAGTGGTGCTGTAACAGAGGAATATGAACTATCTAGATCTGCTTTATTTAAAACCTAGACAAGGTGCTTTTTCCTTGCAAAGTTGAACTGTAAGCGCTATATTTACAGTTTCGGTACGAAAAGTACATAAATTGTATTTTTAACGCATAGTGCCAGTTAGGACCTTGGTGCTACAAATACTTAATTGCGGCTGTAGATCGATGAGACTGTTCTCCCGTACAGAGGCGTACACGTGTAGTGTTCGCGGGAGCAAGGTCTGAAGTAGCAATCACTATGTAACGACCCTGGGTTCAATTCTGCAGATTCCTGTCGAAATTAACAAAAATGTTGATGGCAGAGGACGGCCGAATTGAACCCATTCTTTGTATCTTACCTATTTTAAGTAAAATTTGTAAAAAACCGGGTATGCTGCAAATTTTAGTTCAAAGCTTAATATTAGTTCAAATAGAGGATATGAAGGGATTGTAAATATTAATAAAACAAAACCAATATTATGCCATCATTTTGTACCAGCAGTTTTATGCTTCTTGACTATGTAATATACAGTATACATCAAATCATTATGGTATTTTGTGTGCCTTAGATTTCCATTTTAAAACTTGTATATTTTTGGTGAGCCGAAGATTAGTAAGAATTCCAGCTGTCCATACAGTAGGTAGTACTGTACGTTCTCTAGCTGTTCCATTCATGTATTTGCTATCTGAAAACCCTTGTCCGACACCACAATTTACAGAAAAAATTCATTTATTGGTTTCACTGATAGTGCCGATAGCTTTAGTTTTTATCATGCAAATTGAAAAAATCATTTACCATTCAGCGCTCCCACGTGAATAACAATTTTTCTACACAAAATTAGTAAGTTACAGATCCGTCTCTTTACTTTTTAAAATGTTCAGATCATTAAAGTGGATCATTTTCACTCGAATCTTCCCCTAGAAATGCCAGTGTTTAATAACTTATATCTGATTGGCAACTTTGAGAGAAAAACATTCCATTGAAAAACCAGCAGCTTCCCTCAAAGAAGTGAGAAACTGAAAGGTGGGTCTGAAAAGAGACCTCCAAACATAGCCCCTGGCGAGTCACTGCTCCGGTGACTGCACCAACACACTTCCAGTGAGTCCAGGTCTTACCGTCTTTGAAACGGCAGTTTTACAGAGAAAAGTATATCTTAACGTAATAGTTAATGCTATTAACTCATAGGTGCTAAAACTCACAGTTACTACTTTATTAAGTTTACTTACATGAGGAAAATGTATCATCCATACAAAAAATACCATTTGCGGTGCTCTTTCCTTGACTGTCTTATCACGTAACTACTTTTTCAACGTGTACGTAACAGGCAGGTTAGCTGGCCACTTTTATTTCCTGCTCTGGCACGTAGCAGGTTGTGATTTGAGAAGCTAATATTTTCCGTTGCTGTACTGCGGTCTAGAAAATGCAACTATTTGCTGTTTTTACAACTGTGTGCTATTTATTGTAACATTTCAGAATATTTATCAGTCTTGTACACAAATTATGTTGTTTTGGGTAAGGTTATAATTTTATAACAGTATTTGTCTCTTTAAAATT
This sequence comes from Pluvialis apricaria, assembly GCA_017639485.1. Lineage (NCBI taxonomy): Eukaryota > Metazoa > Chordata > Aves > Charadriiformes > Charadriidae > Pluvialis > Pluvialis apricaria. Next base: position 4,923,039 of record CM030013.1, on the reverse strand, counting down.
TGCAAATCTGTGGGTCTATAGCTTTCCTTTGCAGCCCACACAACCACTTGTAATTTGCTCTTACCCCTTAACAAAGTCCCTGCAGGATGGCCAGATCAGGAGCTGCATCTGGAACTAAGGCAGCTGGCGAGGTCAGACCCGTGTTCCCCTTGGTTTCCAACAGCTGGCACTGTGCTCTGGGGGAAAACCCAGAAAACGGATTCAGGTGCGAGCTGCTGGTGGGGTGGGGTTGTCTTTTGATCCTTTTTCACGGTATGCTAGCGAAATCTGTCGTCATCCAACATGGGACACCTCTGACTTCCCGGAAGAAATTCCTCTCATCCCTTTCTCCACTGGGTCCCACCGCTCCGCCCTCGCTCCGGAGGGACGGAGTTGTGCTGTCTGCAGGAGCCGGTTCTGTTTGACTCACCGAGTCCCTGCTGGAGTTACTGCAGTCGTGCCCAATTAAACAGGGAATTTCACTCATGCAGTTTCTCTGCGCTTACTGATTTGTAACATGCTATTGTATTACAGAAAATAGAAAAAATTATTGCCACAAATGTTTTAGTCACAAGATCCAAACAGCTTTTTAAGAACTTACAAGTACTTGTGACTTTCTAGCTGTAACAGTTGTATTCAGATTTATTTTTTTTTTGTAAGGACTTTCTAAGCTAACTTTTACTTGGGAATAACTGCTGTTAAAAGTCCTTATCTTACCTATGACAGTGCTTCTCTATACTTAGAACAGGAAATAACTAGTATCTTAAGCCACATTTTATGTTAAGCATGGGTAAATGACAGCTTCTTTAGTAGTTCAGATTATTTGTAACATACAACTGTTCGGGGTTTTTTAAAGACCTTTTTAATATCATTGCGGTATTACGCTAAATTTGGTGGGTTAAATTTGGGTCCTGTTTACGTTGCCGCAGCCCCATTGACTGCAATGTGCTCTTTCATCAAACTTTCATGCAATTTTCCTATTTAACTGGATGGACACGGATAACAGTTGACCAAAGTCTGTTCCGACTTCAGGCCCTCGCAACCCTACCACAATTAATTGGATTTGCAAGGACAGATGGAGAGATTTGGAGTAAATGGTGTACTCCTGGTTAAACACAGAGGTTGTATTGGTTTTGTTGCATGAGAAGTGATTCAAGGTCTGTAGAGAGACAAACACCTTCACCTCAAGTGTCAGGCGTGCAGGTAGGTCTCTTTCAGGCCACCTTCAGGCTTAGGGGCTTGAGAGCTTTCTGATTTTTCGTATCTGATAGGTTGGTTGTTCAATGAGAGAGAGAGATGTTACGGAAGTATGCTAATAAAACTGCAATTTCATGGTTTAAAATGTAAGGTCGATCTTTCCCTCTCATTTCCCATGAAATTTCTTTCATGTTGAAATTAGCTCCTTTATCAAGCGGTCATCAGCTTTGTAATCCATTTTTCTATATCTATGTTTTTTCTCTGTTTCTTTTTCCACAGAAATCCTGTAATTTCTAGGGTAACAGGAGGAAATAACTGTGCCCTCAGATACCTGAAAAACTAAATTGCATGTCCACTTCTGTACTTTGTATAGGTAACAGCAGTTACCTTCAGGCAGTGTTGAACAAACTCTCTTTCAGGTCTATTGTGGTCGCTAAAATTCAGATTAGGGTCTTTGGGACGTATCTTCCATAAAACTGTGTTTTTCTTCCCGTGTGAAAGGTGCGTGCCCAACTGTGACCCGTGATGCTGTCTATGATCTGATCTTAACACAATCAGAGATGAGGAACAGTCCAACCTCATTTGGAAATTGTGGCTTTCTTAATTTTATCAGGTGTCGATCTGACTTTCAGGAGGAAGAGTAGAGGGAATATTTTTCCGTAAAATTAAACTGTAGATAAAGTCGCCATTGACTGTTGTGACACCACGGTACTGCGCTGCAACGTCTACGCTACAGCATTGTTTCTGACCAGTAAGGATGTGTCACAGTGTCACACAGCTGTGGATATGTGTACAAATTCATCCCTTTCCACAGCTCATCTGGAGACAGTAAACTCTCCTTTGCTCTCTGCCTGCAAATACTGGTTTAAGGAGGGGAAAAAAAAAAAAAGAGGAGGGAGACAGCTAGTCACCCTTTCTTTAATCTGGTAGAAGAAGGAGGTAGCGAGCGCTGCTGTCATGGCCAGCCTGCTGCTCCTTCCCACGATCAAGATAGGGAACGTGGAAGGCTGATGGGATGCGCGCTATGGATAAGTCACGGGGAAACCTGTGAAAGTGCAGTTGGCTTTTGAGACAGCCTTCCCTGTACGCGTCATAGTTGCCAGGGTACTTCTGCATGTTGACACTTTTTTTGGTACATCTAACTTTAAATTCATAAGCCTTTTTATTTAGTCTGTGACACGTTTATGTTCTTCTTTAATGTTAAGCAGAGTGGCCAGTGCCAGAAGTCCCAAGGCTGTGGCTGCTTAGTGGAACAGTACAGAAACTGGCTTCGGCGTCTTCTGTTCTTACCCGATGTTTAGTCAGACGGTTTTCGCAAGTTGTCTACATGCTGCTCCAGTATGGTGCTGCAAAATTGTAATTGCATAAAGGAAAGAGTTTTATTTGAGGTTTTCTCAAAGGCAAAGGATTTCTAATAGCAGTATCTAATCAGGCACCAGTATATATACGGATCACTTCTAAAGAGTGGCTGAAAATATACTTTGTGTTTATTACTTCCCTATTAAAATATTTTTGGTTATTTCAGAGGGGTGAGCAAAACTTTTTGTTTAATACTGTCATTTATGTACTTGACTAAATTATGAAGACTAAATTCTACCATGTCTCCCTGAAGTACACTTAATTACTCTGTACAGATGCCACGGCATATTACAGCCACCTTTCTCACGTCGTGGTCTCTTTCTGGCTCGCCGCTGCGGTGAGCTCTTCACAGCCAGCGCCAGATCACACCGTAACCTGCTGCTCAATGCTCTAAATGCTCCTGGCTACTCCAGAAGTTCTTCCTGCCCCTCTGCCGATCTGCTGCAGTTCTCGGCGTTGGCAGTATAGCTGTCAGCCTGCTCGCGAATTCCCCACGCACGCTGCCGCTGCTTTGTATGTGTAAATCAGCCAAGCTACATCTCAGGAATATCATAAGAATTTATTCTCCTTGTGACTCTTCCAAAATCAATTTCTTTCAGTCATCTTTTATTCTTTATATATATGACAGTTCCAGAGGTTTTTTTACTTCACGTTCTCTCATAGGGAGCCTAGAATGTTGCAGTTCGATATTCTTTTCATTCCAAGAAAGAGGGATTATCTGTCACGATCAGTGTTTTCTTACTTTTTAAATCGAATAATCATGTTTCCAGTTAATTTTCAGATTTCTTGATGTAGTTGTTGCACTCTGTTCTTTTATCTGCAAGTAGCCAAACAAAAGGGACTTTGCAAGACTAGAAAACTGCTCACCCCGAGAAAGGAGTTGTCCCTTCTCCGAGTACAAGATTTTTGCTTCTGTGGCTGGCATCTCTGTGGAATGCCCTCTTCTCTTCTGAGTTACTCTACCAGCTCTGCTCAGATCTTGACTTAAGACAGATGCTGCAGACCCTGCACAATTACAAGAGCGGGAGTGTTTCTTCACTTCTTCTGGTTATATCCCTATGCAGAGATCAGTCACAGGCTGGGTGAGAAACCCCAAATATTGCGTAAGTTAAATCCCTTAACTAACATAGGACTGCTTGAAAAAAAGAAAGAGTGGAACAATGGAACTTTTTTTTCTTCCTCTGTAGCAGCAAGTGGAATTGATTGAGCTTGAGCAGAAAATAATTAAGTAGTCACTGCCTTTTTTAAAAGTCTATAGGTGTATAAACATCACTGTTTTCCTCGTTCAGAGACATAAAGACTTTAGGATCCTGTTTCAGTCCAGTTTCCCAGTGCATCATCCCACCATTGTTTTGCAGTGTTTAACCACGTACTCGTAACTTCAGTTTTGAAAGATACGAGATGCTTCTCGATGTTGTGTCCTTCATTCTTCCCACAATAGTCTCTTTTCTCTTCTCTTCTACGGGACCATTATATATGTAATTTTCCACACATACTTGTATTAAAATGCTAGAATCTTCCAGCAGCATACTTGCAGTCAATGCAAGACTGGGGTGCTAAATAACTTAATGTGAAGGTGACTTGCTCCCTTTGATGTGACCGAATAACAGTGCTGTTTTCAACACTTCGCACACCTTACCAGCTTTCCTCATAAAGTCAGAGGATGCAGGTGCGGACCTCAAAAAACCCTACGTATGTAAGAAGGAGGACAGATTTGGCAGTTAATGTACAGAGAGCTGCCAGTGAGAGCAGATGAACTGTATTCCAAAGAAGTGCTGTTGCAGTGGAGCAAGGGAACTGCTAGTTTGATGTTCAGTATTGCAGTTGTTGCCACAAAACATTTTAATGCTGTTGTGGAAAGTTTTGTGACCTGATCAATATTTTACATGTGTACCTGTATTTTTATTATAATATTGTAATGGAAAAGGGTCTAGGGTTTGGGAGTAGTCTTAAAATTAAGAATGAAGGCCCTGATTCTCATTTATACTACTGTCCTTTGCATCCCATTAAAAGGATAAAGGGGCCTTAAAGGGATGTCAGTTTAGCTTACGTCCTTCGGAGTATCCCGCTACACCGATAATGGTATAAAAGGTCAGTAGCATAAATCAAAACTGTTACCAAATGACTGATTTGTACAATCATCTGAAATCTCAATGTAACGATAGCCCTGTTGTGCACATACAGTGGCCAGTAACATCCAGATTGTTCTGAGTTTAGAAATACACATTAAAAAGAAACCGGCTTGGCTTTTATCAGGTTTTAAGTATCCATGTATATTGGCTCTCCTTTCCCCAACATTGTCTACAAAGAGAATGTGGTAAAAGATTTGTACCTCGAGGTAATGGCCTGGCCAGAAATCTCACAGAATTGCCAATAATACTATTTCTAAGCTTTGGTAGTTTTTCTTAAAATACTTGCTTCTCTTTATCATAACTTGATCCCTTTTACTTGATTATATAAAATGGGGTTGTGACAATCTACTGAACTCCGTTCTTTCTCCCGTTAAGACCCAGCAGGGCGTGCGGTATTGTGTGATGTTGTCACACTGGGGTGAGTTTTGAGACACAAAGCTAAAAGCCGACGCTTTCTGACTGCCCTAACTGTGGTGATGCTCAACGGTGAAACCGTTGGAGCCGCCCTACGTGCTCGAGCTGCGCAGAGCTTCCCTTGCTGCCAGGGGAAGCTTTATGTAAGCATCGAGCCCTGCCGTGTTGCAGTTACGAAATGCAACACAATGCAAACTTCTTTCAAAAAAAGTTTGAGGAAAAGGAAATGTATTTTCATTCTTAAATTTCTAAACTGCAGTGATACTGCAGAGCCTAACGAGGAACAGATTTCGTACTAACTTTGCGAATGCCAGTCTAATCCGTGCAACTCGGAAGGCAGCGTCTGAACTTCATGAATCTCTTGTCCTCAAAATGAAAAAATAACTGCAGGCAAGAAAAACAAATGCGATATCCCAACACCACCAAAAGAAAGGCAGTTCTAACCAATACAAACATTCGGACATTTCAGTCTTTAACAATTAATTAGTCTACAATTATTTGTTCAGTTTGGAAGAGACAGCTCTTCATAATGTGACAATATCATACCGGGTCATAAATACAGTTCAGAATTTGCTGTCGTAAGAAAGAATATGACTATGTAAGGACACACTGTACTGAAATGCTATGGCTAATGAATTCTTTCCTGCTTTGCAAAATTAAAAGACTTAACAGTATGCCAAAGCAAATAAAAAAAAAGTCCGCATTTTCTTTCTTTCTTTCTCTCTTTCTTCTTTTCTCTTTCTTTGTCTGTCTTTCTTTCTTTCTTTCTTTCTTTGGGATGCATTTGATATTTATTTTTCAACTTTGAATTTGAGGTTTTGGATTATTTCCAGTTACCAACCTACTGTATTTGGATCTGGAACATAAAACTAACTTTTTTAAACAAAAGATGATGTACAGGGAGAAAAAAATCAGAAAGAAAAAGCACTTCATTATGTCACAGTATTTACAGGAGAAAGTATAAAAATTACTTCTTTTCTCAAAAAACATTTGGGGCCTGATTCTTTCCTAGTATAACTGAGCATAGCTTCATGAGGCTGGTGGAGCTGTGAAGAGTTACGCTAGCTGAGAAACTGAACCTTAAAATCTTCTTTACAGACAAGGGAACCCTTACCAGCAGTACTTGAAGACTTGTGAGTTGTGACTGCATGTTACTTGAAAGATCTAATTAAGCTATGTTTTTTGGTGCAAGCAGTTGTTGTACATGATTTCATGTTTATGTAGCAAGATGCATTGAAATGTTGATACTAGTATTGAAACATACATGTAAAAATTGTTGTTGTGGAAATTGTCTGTTCTGTTCTATTTTTCTTGTGTGTCTCATCTGTTTAGAACGTAAACTTTCTTTTTTTTTTTTATTGTCCTAACTGAATAAGGCTAAATGAATACTGTAATTGAAAATATATTTTAAATCTTGTCATGAGTTTTTAAAAAGACTATTACAAATTGTATCATTCCTGATTACACAGAACTTTGTGGGTGGTTTTAAATAAATTTTATACTTCTATTTTGCACCTAGTCGTCTAATTTTTCTTTCCTGCATTTTTCATGCATTTCTTCTCATCAGACATTCTGAGAACTAAAAGAAAGTTGTTTTCCCAATACAAACCAAAACAAAGTCATGCTGGAGTAAGTAAAGACTCAAAATTAAGGCCAGGAGAGCCTGTACCGTACAACTTCCAGCAAAGGTAATGCCCTGCTTTATAGTACAGCACATAACGCTACATGTACGCCCCATTTAAAACCATTATGTGGCTTGAAAATTTAGACAAGGAATTAAACAATTACTGATTCTAAAGCTAGAAATAGTCTAGTCCTGCAGCCTATCTCAGGGGAGAACCTCATCAAAGATGTTCTGACAATAGCAAGGAGTTAATCTAAGAAAAATACTAGTCTTTAGATTTCGTATGTTTATAGAATTTACCCTATAGTCAGTAAAACAAAAGTCAGTAAGACATCTTTTTAAGGGTGGAGTAAGAAAATAATTGCTCATAAAAGTATTTTCATTTTACAAGCCTTTTTCCCTGCAGAAATGTTGCTCTTATCGCTAATAACCATTGTTACGTGTAGAAATACACTGATGAATTCACTCAGCCCTGCAGGACTACCGCAGGGTCACCCGAGCCAGTGGGGTTTGCGCATTGGAAAGGGATGGGCGTAAATCGTTCAGCTCTCCGGTCCCTGCCGTCAGCCTGCCTGTGCTTCACGCGGGACTGGCCTCTCCCAGGCAGGGCCGTGCAGCGAGAGAAACGGCCAGAAAACTCTCAACAACTACTGCTTCTGCCTAAAAAGGACAAAATGGCTTGTGAACACATCTACACAGTGTCTCTTTTCTACCAGCCCTGTCTGGCAGAGCAAGGTTACAGGAATCGTTTACTGTGGCTTTTAATTCTGATCCAGTGGAAACAGTCCAGGTTTTATTTGTTTCAAATCAGAGGGTATGTTATTTTTTTTCTCAAGACAAAAGAGACCTCAGCACTAGGCCGCTTTACTGTGTGACATTTTAGTGTAGAACAATACTAGACAGAATTCCTGTTCTTTAGATCTGAAGAAAAGGAGGAAAAGTTCATATTTACTTCTTTTCCTTTTCCAGTAAGTGCGGTAGCAAAAGCTGCTGTTACAATAATTTTTAGATTAACTGGAATCTCCTAGAGGGCAGGAAAATACTGCTTTCCTCAGGCTTCAGTAATTCCCTAGAAATAAACTACACCATGTGATACGGTGCATCTAGTTCCTGGGAGCTGAATGCGGGAACCCGACGGGAAGGCCTGTACCCTCCCATGTAATTTGCTGCTCTTTTAGAGCATAATCATTACTGGATTTTTATAGCAACATCTCCCAATTTGCCCCAGGCCTTTTCTAAACCGCACCATCAAATCCTTCAACAGAGCTCTGCATTCCACAGTTTGATGTTAGAGTCTGTAACCTATCGCACAGGTGTCTGAGAAAGCATGTGGATTTTGAATGGCACTCAAAAGACTTGGGAGGAAACCCAAGAACATTATCAAGGGAGAGGTTGATGAGAATCAGCCTTTTCCAGCTCCTTTCAGGTTCTGCCAGCCACCTGCATATTGCCTCCCCGGCATTCCCACTGGGTCGTGCCTTCCCCGTCACAGCTACAGTTCTTCATACGTTACGGAGCATGTTACATACTGAGATTTTAAAACACAGCTTCACCCGTAGCTTGTGGGAACAAAACCAAACCAAATTTACCTGCCCTGGAACCTCTGCAAGGTTGCCAAACATGAGTTTATCTTGCAGAGCTCAACACCTGGAGGTGGCTTCAGTGCGTTCTAATATCTTGGATTTCCCATATAAATTATACAGGTAAGAGAATATTGATGTAGTACAGTTAGTTGCTTCTAAATTCCTAAGATGTTACAGCCTTAAATTACAATACCTATTAAAATGGTGTTAATTGTTAACAATAGTTTAAACTGACCAGTTAACAAAGTTCCAGCTTTCCTGGAGATGGCTGAACACTTGCCTGCTGCTGGGAAGCAGGGAATTAATTTCTCAGTTTGCTTTGCTCGCATGCACAGCTTTTGCTTTACCTATTAAGCTGTCTTTATCTCAACCCACGAGTTTTCTCACTTTTACTGTTCTGCTTCTCTCCCCATCTCGCCGTGAGGGGAGCGAGTGAGCGGCTGCATGGTCCCAGCTGCTGTCTGGGGTTAAACCACGACACCAAGATAAACTGTTGTGCTAGTGCTACAGTTACATTTTTCTGCAGTGCTCTAATACCTGATAAAGAGCACAGAATGGATTTGACTGCTGTTGGATCACACTAATGCTGATTACTCTTGTTATGTATTATTATACAATACTAGTTTACATCTCCAAAAGGACTGTTCATTGAAATACAGGACTTCCTGTGAATTTTCCACATCAGAACAGGCATCATATTCAAATGTAATTTAAACACAAGCAAGACAATGCTTCAATTAGTAGTGTTTTGGTTCAAAAAATAGTCAAAATAATTACCACCAATACCCATCTGTGTTTTTAAATCTAAGACACACTGGAAAAATATTTAAAACGTGGAAATTCAAACCCAGCTATTTCAATAACCATTGGCTGTAGCACAGTTCCTAAGATGGACCTCTAATTCCCTGTCCAGTCTGCCTGCTTCTGGATACTCTTACGCTTTTATGATATACACCAGTTATACAAAATTCATAGCAGTTGAATTCTTGAAAATGCCAATGTCTTTTTACACAAGGCCAAAAATTACTTAAAATCCCTACTGTACCACGTGTACATCTCCATTCATTGATAACATAACTGGGTGACGCTCCTCTGCTGTTTGATGCTGAAGTAGTCCTGAATTGCTGCTGGAGACATCATGGCTTAACCTTATTTTTCAGCTCAGAAGAGTACACTTTTGCCTCCTGTGGCGTAACAAGTCAGCCGCTCAGTTTCTTGTGACTACTTTGTTTTCCAGACTTCTGGTTTTGCATGCTGGCTCCCTTCACTTGAGGAATCCCTTCAGGGAAATGACATACTAATCCCATGCTTCATCAAGCAAACGCTTTTGTGAGCCTCTTAACTCACTTCCCCAACAGCAGAAAGCCTTGTTAAGGACTCATCTGGGTTACAGCTGCTACAAATTGTAAGGGTGAGATTTGTCGGGCTGTTGCAAATGATCCTGTTGTATGAGGGTAAGAAGCTGTAAGTGGCTCAGGTGTGCCACTATTTAACAACTCTCCTTAGGCTGTAGCTCTTCTGAGATCTCGCTATCTATGTAGTCAAAAAAAAGAAAAAACAAACCAAAAAAACCAAGAATGCTTTACTGTAGAGTGCTCACCAGCAAGCCTGAGGCTCTGGATCACCCCAAAGAGTACAGGCAAGTATTCCCTTTATATGTAATTTCTATTGCATCAGAGCAAATAATACAGTTTTAGTCTTTCTCCTTTGCCCTTTCACACTGAGAGAGGCATTGCTTGGGGCTGTTACTGCACACAGAAGTTCTCAACATGCTGCCTGCTCTTCCTGTAGCTCACAGCCTGCACGGTCCACGGCAAGTTGAATCTCTGAATCTCTACACTCTGCTGTACTGCACTGGGAATTACGCCTGCGGGTCCTTCAGATCAGACGCCTGTGCTGTGCCATGGGAAGAGGCTAAATATTGCAGGCAGCAGGGGAAGGGAAGTAGGCTCTCAGCTTTCAATCTCCTGCTTTTCAAGCAATGGAGCTAAGATTTTAAAGGTAGTCAGGATTCTTCTTCTCATCTCTCTTCTTTATTGCCTGTCTATAGAAGTGCATTAACTCTCTCTTTCATATAGCTTGGCTACCCCAAGATTATAAGGAGATAGATGAGAAATCCTTTCTTATATACGCAAGCAAATCTGATCTACCTAGAAAGAAAGGGCCTTCCTAAAGGTACTGAGGACTTTCCGAGAGCACTCAAATACAAATCAGCCTGGTTAAGGAGACAGGAATCTTGAAAACCTATGCCCTTATGCAGGGCAGCTATTCCTGCGCTCCCTGGTCAACATGAATTATGCCTCTTTATCTTCCATGAATTATACGGAATGATCCAAACATTATAGCTCTCCCTAGACAGGAAGCCTCACGTTAAACTAACATTCACAATATTTTCTCCTTCAACCAACATTAGGTAAGAGCTATCCTGTACTCCCCTAAGAACTCTAAGACTCAGGTAAGTACTTCTGATTAAAGTAAAATGTTAAATGGCTAAGCAAAACCAAAAGTCATAAAACTTGAACCCAAATCTGTCTGATTTTAGTTCAGAAATTACTTTACTCTTAAAAGATAGTTACATTTTCCAAAACGGGATTTCCCCCTTTTACAAGAAATGTGTTTCTTTGAAATTTCACATCAACTATGATCATCCAAAACAATTTTCAAAAGGGTTTCCTTCTAATACATCATAAGAATGTAATTTTTTGAATTTTGAAGTGTCAAATGGGAGTATTCAGAAGAAGAAAAAAAAAAAAGGTATTTTAAACTTGGTTAGGAAAAGATGTCTAGTTGCTTGTATAAAATTCCCGTGCCCAAGCAGCAGTTCAACTGCATGAAAGCCAAGCTTTCACGGGATTGCAGAGGAGTGGCTGTGAACACCGCAGCCCCTGCAGGCCTCTGTGTGGGGGTCTGAGGTCGGAACTGAAATAGGAATGTTTTTAGGAGTTACCTCGCTAGTGGTGAGTCACCCCATTAACAGGGCACTGAGACGGTATTTAGCTTACGTTTCATCTCGGCACCACTGACAATCTGTTCACTCTTCTGTTTACCTCAGAATAACCTCCAAGTTATTAGCAGAAACATGTTTTTCTTATTTTTACAGAAATACGTCTCTTTCTTGAGCCTAGCCTGTGTCCCAGATTTTTTAGCTGAAGATTTTTTTATGTATCACCTCAGCTTTTTTTTTTTTTTTTAATGTAACCACAGAGGCTGTGGAAGGCTTTATGCCGTAACTGCAGCCAACAACTACAGTTCAGGTAACAGCAAGGCTACATTTAATAGCACGCGTCTCTCCTGCACTGCCACTACCATTCCCTGCACCAAAGCAGTTCTGTAAGAAAAGACCTTCAGCACTTCCATGGAAAGAGCCCTCTCCTTTCCAGGCCAGCTGTCACTGTGGGCAGCACTGTCCTATTAACAAACTCATTTTTCTACATATTTCCTACCTGATTTCAAATACTTTTCTAAAAATCCTACTGTTTCTCTAAATATTTTTATTTGTTCATAAATCAACTTCAGACACGACTACATTAGGATGGGAGTTGCTTCAGCACTCTTCAGAACTAAGCCAGCCTTCTTATATGTCCCTTGTCATATCCCCCTTAGCCATCACGGTGACAATTATAAACTTTTAGTGAACTATATTGGGACACTATTTGTATGAACTGTATCATACACAATGCAGCTGCAGAGTATTGAGAAGTTTGTTCTACCTGTTAAATCATTCCGTAAACCTCTAAAGACTTCTAAAGCTTACCCGAGAGCTAATTCTCAGTACTTCCGATGGAGTTCCCTGGGGTTCCTCAGTGAAAGTATACCTTAGCCCCCCCCAGCACTACCATCTCAGTACCAGGAGTAGTGCCAGATGTTCAACTAAGGCTAAATTATAGCCAGGAACACCCACCAGCCTTAATAAGGAGGGCATTTTCTATGCCTGGCAAAGACATTCATTCCATTCACCTTCTAAATTCAGTGTAAATAAACGTTGTACCACTTGCTGAGGTCACAGTGGGATTAAATGTTGTATGTAATCTGTATAAACTACAGCAAAACGCAGAAACCATTATTCTTGAGCTGGCGATGTGCGTGGTGTGAATATGAGAGTCAGTAAAATGAGCTGTATCGAGACCAATCCCCTAATAATTTCACTTGGTCAAACCTCTGCATGCAACACCAATGCAGACAGCTATGCAATGCTCTTTAAAATATTCTAGGATTCAGCCCTCCAGGACATAGGGTCACACTTGAATTTAGGAAGGACCAACTTCTTGTCAGATACATGTATCCTTAATTTAAATTTAAGGAAGTAGTTACAAGTACATCTGGTCTCACAAACTTATACAACAGACTAGAGATGTGACAGAAATTCAGTATTTAGGGGATACACAGACTGTACACTTTCTCTGTACTGTAAGACCACAAATTTTGAACACAGGACAGTAAATGTTCTGATTAAAATCTACAAACAACTCGTTCAGTAAAAGTCCCTACCTAAAAATTCTAGAAACAGGACCTTTATGAGACTAGGATCTTCAACTCCTGTTCCAAGATAAATGAAAGCTAACAGCTTTCACCAAGAGATAAGATTCTCTTCTCCGAGCTCCCTGAAAGCATGATCTTAAGTCATTTTAATGAATCGCTTTCAATTGCCTTAGACAGCGACCTTTCTCAGCTAAATACATTGTATGTCACGTTCACAGATCACAAAACACCCCGGGTTGGAGGGGACCTCAAAAGATCATCTGGTTCAACCTTCTGTGGAAGCGGGAGTCTAGATGAGATTGTCTAGCACCCTGTCCAGTTGCATCTGGAAAACCTCCAGTGATGGGGACTCCACACATCTCTGCGGAGGTTCTTCCAGTGATTGATTGCTCTCACTGTAAAACATGTCTTTTTTTATACAAAGATCAATTTTTTTCCCTGTGATCCTGATGTATATTAGCTTCAAAATAATTACATTTTGTTTTATTTATGCTAGGGCATTTATACTAATTCAAACTTTGTCAGAAGTCCGTTCTCAACGCATTTAATTCTGTCCCAATATAGCAAACCATAAAAGCTTTCTTTCCTCACCCTGTGACTCTTAAAAACAAACAAACAAAGAAATAAACGTTATTGGCAATCTGCTAAGCCTGATCAGGTTGATTTAACTCTGTGATGTCCCTCCTATGTTCTTGAGGGATCTGGCCAGTTCAGAAACACTTTTGTCAAATACTCTGTATAGCACTATGTGATAAACTTACGGTACTGAATGCGTCATGTGTTTGAGAAAGTGTAAAGCTTCAGAACATATGACTACAGTCATAAAGACTACCACAGAAATTTTTGTGCAAAAAGAAAACAATAGTAACTTGCTCAGGTTATATGCTTCTGCAGTTGGCTCCTACCACTTAGGTGTCAAAAAAGCCATTAACTAAACCGTTGTTATCATCAGGTATTCCTGGAGACCTAGAAACGTAAAAATGTGAATCTCTTGAATGATCTTTTCTGACCTTCTGAAGAGAATAGATAAATAAACCCATCAACAGCACAAAGAGCAGGTTCCAGTAACAACATATATAGATCTGAAAGTTAATTCAGGAATTGAGCAGGATGCATAGAAACATTATTTCCAACAAGAGTTATGAAAAAACAACCCATAATACAATGATCTTCCATCATCAAAGCTGTTACATCATCAAAATTGAGTGAAATAACCATCTCCCTGTAACTGGCAAAGGTCTCACATTTAGCTGGACAGATATAATATGACCAGTTACCGATCATTTTTTTTTCTCTCCAGTAGCTTCATGTTTAGTATGAAACGCTAATTCCCGCATCTTCTCAAATACACAGATTGTCAAAACTATGTTTATTAGAAGATTATAACTTCTCCTTGAATTAATTCCCCTAAATACATAATACGAATACAGTTAAATCTGTTTCTGATTATCTTCTACCAAAAATAAGCCTCTTCCAGATCTTCCTCTCCATTTTGCTTTCACAGCACACACCTAAGGTATCTCAAACTAGTTCTGTTCTGCCTGATGCAGGAAGTATCCCAGTACCTCTGTTGCTGCTGTATAGTGACAAGTGTTTGGTAAGTGCTTAATTTTTGTATGAAGGATGCTATATAACAGATGTTCAGCCATAAGGTATTTATTGTGGTGTCAAACTCTATACATAGCGTCAATAATGCATAGCGATTTATTAAAGAGTAATAGTGAAGCCATCTGTGCTAGTGTAGGTAATAGGGGAACCTGTCTCTGAAGGATACAGCATCGTTTCCTTACAACCAACCTTACCCATGTTCTCATTTTCAAAAGAAGGATAAGCATTATAACAGTTTCTTGTTTCACTTTATTTCAAAAATAGGACATCTACTTTTCAAAGGCTGTGAGCTAGAACTTAAAGGCATTTCTAAAGGCAATGACAAATATTATTTGCAGCGGATACCCAGCCATTCCTGTTAAGATTGCAAAACCCCTGCAGCACACACTTTTGTTTTGTGAGTTTATGATATACTTTTATGAGACACCTTAGGAGCACTTTGAAGACAGTAAAGATTTGTGTGATGACAAATGTGATTATTTTTCTGCTTCTTCAACATCTCACGGATCTGAAGTTGGAATAATTAGTCAGCTTCACTAAGGGCAAATGTGTTTGTATCTCTGAAATGACTTACAGGGTGGGGTTTTTTATTATTTCTCAGCTGAAGGTGAGATGCTGCACCAAACAACAAATATAATGTGCCAAGCGTTGATACATACCAACATCAGTGCAGGTCCAAAATTTATACCATATGCAGAAACAGTACAATTTCATATTCCTTGAGCTACCGGAGAAACTCCTCTATCTCCAAGCAAGCCATACGCTAGCTTTTTGAACACCCAGTATGTTCATTACAGACCCGTGATACCCACTTCTCAATCTGCACTCCACCTACACCAAATATCAAGATCAGCAAGCTTCTACTCGCTAGTTGAGTATTTATACTTTTTGGTGTAGAAGCTGTTGCTGCTGCAGTGCTGAATCAGTAATGCTGGGCGCCGTTGTGGTAGTGGAAAATGTATTTATTTCTATGATTGTGTATACAAAGAGGTGTTGTTTCTGAGAGCTCTTTTAGTCACAGATCCTTAAGAAACAAACCAGAAAGCTGTCAGTTTTAGACCTTTTTAAATAACAGTATTTCATCAAGTACCAAATGAGCAAATGATACCAAAAGGGGGTATTCCAGAAAAACTCTGATTAGCAAAGAGCACGTACATCACTGTGGAAGGTGCCATAGATCAACTTCATGGCTTTCCTGAGCAAAGGTAGGCAGCTGAGCACCAAAGGCCAGAGATACAAACTATGAACTATTTACACTATGCGATTTTACTACTGGGTAGCATTTCCTGATACCAAAGATCTTTTCTTTGCGCTCTTCTATCCATCTTTGCTAAATGTACTGATTGTACCAAAACACATACAATTATAAGCTCTTTGATTCTAAGCTCTAAAAATTATCATTTCTCTCCACAATATCCCCAGCTTGTTCTTAACTCCCGTAACCACTAAGGAGGCTGCAAGCAGGATATGCTTTACCGTCTTTGCCTTATAATTTGTATCTTTTTCTCAACTTGCCCGATTATTTTAAGGTAATTTGCAGAAATGTCATATCTTTCAGACTTCTGTCCCTTCATCAATTTTGGATGAAAGTGCCCAATGTACTCAAAAGATACTTAGGGCGCCTCGAGTTATTTTAAGAAAGAAGACAAGAAGTGCTCACATTTTTTCACTGCGATTGCCATTACAACTGTTCTTCATCACAACAGCATGGTTTACGTTGAAAAGAGGATACAGAGACCTGAAGAATTCAAAAGGAGTCATTAGTGTGCTATAAATGGCAGGGGCAAAATTTGCCAGCTAATGGTGGTAATATGTATGTCAAAACGAGAAAGTACACAAAGTAATGTTCTATGTGAGGTACAGGAAATCAGGCTTGTGGTTTCCTATGAGCTTCTAAGGCCTTCTTTGAGAGCATCACTAAGAATTATGCAGCCTCTGACAAAAAGGCCCCGGGCCAAAAGACTGAAGAATTGAGCTACTTCATAAAATGTAGACATTCGCTGACAATTATTTTCTTCTCTTATACAATTTTGCCAGTGTTCTTTTCATTTATAGCATGGCAGAGAGCCCTGTTACCTTTTTAGCCTCTAATCTCATTCCCAGATTAAAGAGTACAGATTCTGCTTTACTCAACTGACTGAGCTGGGTGGAGTTACACCAGGAAGACATGACTAAGGTTTAAAACGCATAGATTTAAAACCAAAGAACTACGTGTAAAACATCTAAACCCTCATGTAATTTGCACTATAAAGGGCTAAGGCCTCTTTGTGTATTACCGAGTACCAAATTTACCTTCACTTGGTGGTCTCCTGCTTCTTTCTCTAGTTGCCCTCCTACAACATAATCCAGCCCACTGCAAGTGAGAGTCTAATGTTGTCTAATCAAGTAGATTTTAGTCCATCATTTTGTTTTTAATGACAATAAAACACTTCAAAGTCCCATTTTCAAAGTGTGTTTTGTTGACTTTACCCTCGAATGTTAAGTAATATCTCATGAGTGTATTTCACCTCAAAGCAAACTTGTGTAAAAAAACTCTTTAAGGGATGGCTCCTGGTAACATCATCGGAAGAGGGAACAGAAATTACTGTTGCCCATGAACTGCTGAACTACTTACTGCAATTACTCCTGGCTGCAATGTCTGTTTCAAAGCATCTTAAGTGTTTTGATGAGTCCCTCTGTTGAGTCTGCTCTCCTTTCACCTCAGATAACCCTGCTCTCTTCCTCCACCACCACCCCCCCCGCATCAGCCTGAATGCTTGTGCGCATAAAATCAGCTTTCAGGGGCTCACGCGTGGCTTTGCTTCAGGCAGAGGGCTGCCTATTTCCCACAGCGATGAGGCACCCATGAGAAGTGCCTGACAACTGCCCAGACCGAACCCCTGCCACGAGTCGTTTGCGGGGGCGAGAGAGAGAGGGTCGAGCAGTGCGCCCTGCGGTGGCCGGAGGGGACCGAAGGGGAAGCACGGCCGCGGCTACCTCAGCTAGGCCCAGCCGCAAGATGGCGGCCCTCCGCCCCCGCCCCGCCGCGGCCAAGATGGCGCCGGGGCCCCTCCCCTCGCCTAACGGCCTCTCCGCACGCGGCGAGCCGGGCGCGCGCCCAGCCTCCAGCGGGGCCCCGCCCCGCGCCTGCGCGCTCGGGCCGGCCCGGCACCGTGCGGTCGCAGGCTTGTACGTCATCAGCGTGCGCCGCCGTTGGTCGCCGCCGTCGGCGGGGGTGGGCGCGCCTGCGCAGTGGGGGCCGCGCTCGGTGCTGGGAGGCTCGGAGGGGCCGGCGATGGCTCCGGCGAGGCGCCGCTCAGGTACCGGCGGCGGGAGGGATCCCGGGCGGGGCGCGGTAGGCCCCGGCGGCGCCTGGGGTGGGGAACGCGGCGGGCGCGGGGCCCGCATTGTCGGCCGGGCGTGTGGGGGGGTGGCGGCAATAGCAGGAGGAGGGGCGGGTGGCGGCGGCCTCGCCGCGGCGGGGGATGGGGGAGGCGCCTGCTTCCCGCCCGCTTGCCCGGCCGGCCTGCCTGCCGCCGCCGCCGGGCCGGGAGGAAGGCCCGGCGCCCCGCCGCCTTCTCTTTTCCCGTCTCCGCTGCTCGGCGGCCGGGCCCGGTTACGCGGCGGGTATTTGAGGCTGCGCGAGCCCCCCCCCCCAAAAACAATTAAAATAAAATGGGGGGGTGCTGAGGGGGGGCGGTTAAAGTCGTTTTTAAAAATAATCATTGCGGGGAAGGCGCGGGGTGGGGGGGAGGGAGGCGGGGGAGGCGGTGAGCGGCCCGGCCGCCCCGGAGCGGGGAGCGCGCCCTTGTGCGGGGAGAGGGAGCCGGAGCCGTGGCCGGCGGCGGCGGCCGGGCCGTCACCCTTAAAGAGGAGAAAAAAAAAAAAAAAAAAAGGCAGTAATAACGGTAATGAAAAAAAAAAAAAAGAATAAAAGTTGTTCTTTCTGCAGAGTCGCCTTTCCCTTAGCCTGCGTTGGAAACTCGAGTAGATTTTTTTTTTTTTTGCGTGCGAATAGCGTCGGTCCCATTGTTACGGCGGGAGTGTGGCGGGGCTGCCCGGGGAAAATATAATAACTCGTCTTGCAACTTTTTGTGTTTCCCGCTTCCGAGGCGTGTTGCCCACCGGGGTTTTTTTGGGGTGTAAAGATAATCTTTCAACGCGCTTTTTTTTTTCTTTTCTTTTCTTTTTTTTTTTTTTTTTTTGACCCAGAATTAAAATAGCCTGATGGTATATGTTTCAAAGATTGTAGCTGCGCTTTATTTTAATAGATTGCAGTTATAGAAGATAGACACCCAGGAGATTTTGCCTTTCGCCATGGCTCAGTTTGGAGGACAGAAGAATCCCCCTTGGGCTACTCAGTTTACAGCCACTGCAGTATCTCAGCCAGGTCAGTTTACGTATCGCTTAATGTTTGAACCCTGACATCTAGTAGATTTGGAGATCCTGTGGTTGGGTATGCAGTCAAGAGTGGCACCACACTAACTAACTTATTTAAATTCTATTTAAATGGTTTAAGTTGGGAGTTTTTCACACAATAGAGACATTAAAGATCGTTATACTAGCTGTTGGGTTGGGGTTTTTTTAAGAGGTGGTAAGTAAAATCCCGGGTGAATTTTTATTGATTCTCTCGGTCAGTAAACAAGATATTAAGTTACTCGTATCCAAAGATGTGTAAATCAAATTACCTTTCATCAAATTGTGTTGCTCTAGATTAAATAATAACGGCACTAATAAGGCATTACAGATTTTTTTAAGTGCTGCCTGAGTTTATTTCCTAGGCAGCCTAAATCAATGTTTACAAAGTATTTTGCCTGTAGTATTGTATTGAACGTACTTCACGTAGTGAAGAGGTCTCTGAAGTTTGCTGCTTGGGTGAGGAGGGGGTATATATGTATTTTTTTTTAACACCGAGGTAAAACTTAAGGATCCCTATAACCAAAGGTGTCACCCTGGTAATGATAGAGGGTTTCCTTTGATTTAGCGAAGAAGCCTTATTTAATTGCAGGCTAGTGTATGTAAAAACCTAGCTGGCTAGATTTTCCCATTTCACATTGTCTTGTAGCATAAAAGGTTTTGAGGCAAGAATGCGAAGCTTGCTGTGTAGAGGATGTTGGTGCTTCCATTTCCAGTTCTGGGCTGCCTTTTTCTCTTCTTGAATACAAAGTGTTTCCTAAATATCGTAGTCTCATTGTGTGGTGTGAAAAGGCTTCAACAAAGCTGTGGTGCTTTGAGGATTCAGGGTGTCAAAATGTGAGCCCAGGCAGTAACCTTGCTGAAGGGATGTCTTTTTGAAGAGTTGTGTGGGTTTTTTGCGGTTGTCCTTTGCATCGTGCTCTAGGTCGGTATGAAGTTGAATGACATACCACCTTTGGCAGTGGTTTTACATCTGGGAGCTTTGCAAAAGTTTGGAATGCCAGCTGTTCTTTGGAGGTGTATGTCGGGGGTGGAGGGGGGAGAACAAATCTTTCTCCTGACTCAGTTTTCTTTCCCGAAATGACTCCTTCATCTCCAGTTTTTCCTTTGGGCGCTGGTCCAGTGTGAGTGCGTATCCTCAGGGAACTGCCTCCCCCCCACACCATGTGTTTCGCAATACTCAGTCCCAGTGTGCCTTTTCCTCCATGCCTGTTCAGTCCTGCTCTTGACCTAAGCTGTTGCTGCACCTACCCAGCTGCCTACAAGCAGTTTTGCGCTGTTCCTCTGAATAGCTTGCGCTTCCTTTAGCCAAATGGCGCTATTCTTCTGCAAGAAATTGCTGAACATCTGGAAAGGGTCCGCATGGGGAACGTGGGAGATACCAACTTTGCTTTTGGTTCTTGTGTCTGACTGGATGATACCTTGGAGCCATGAAAAGATGGCAGCACCTGGGCTGGAGTGTTCTTGGTGCGTTGCGTTGACTGTCACATCAGCCATCAGAAATACTGGTGGAAGACTGAGCGCCAGCTCCATGTCCTGCTTCAGAGGGAAAGCTGCATGAAACCTGCTGAAGGGGAGGAGCTGGCAGCCATCTTAGACCTTGCTGAGCTAGGACCAGAAGGGGGCCCTGGAGAAGAGGTGGATGGGCACTAGAAGCACATGCAACCTTCCTATCCATTTTCCTGTTCCTATGACTCTGCCTTTGGTTAACCTACTTCTGAGCCTCCTTAAATTAAATGAAGTGCAAAATTTAATTGGGATAGGACTAGTCAGCATCAGTTGCTGTGAGATTTTTTCCACGTGCTCAACGAGGACAGTGTCTCCAGGGATTTTTAGCTGTTCATCTGATCCAGCAGCACCTGACTCAAACATGAGAGCCATTAAAGACTAACATTTGATTGCACTTTTGCCTTCTCGCTGTGCTAGTTCCACCTTCCTTCATGTTCTAGTGTCCCTCTTCACACTGTAGTATCTTCTCTCCAGTATCTCTTGAAGGCATTTAGTTCCCTGCGTCCTTCTGTGCAATCCTTTCCTGTTCCTACTGCAGTACACAATCTGTGTGTCCTCTTTCTTCCCTGTTTGAATCCAGTCCCTGGGGTTCTTGCACCCAGCTCCTGTTTTAGTACCTGTGTACATACTTTGTCCCCTGCTGGTTTTTTATTGGCAGCGCTGATTTATAATACAGAGCACAGGAAACTTCTTTTGAAATGTATGCAGTGCTCTTTGGCCCTGCTGAGAGCTGAAGAACAGTCTTTAGTGTTGAACTGCAGCTAAGTAGTCACCTTTCGTGCACCTTTCAACATGAAGCTGCAACTGTCCAGCCAGGCTGCTTGCCTGATGAAGAGAGATGCTGTCAGTGCGCAGGCATGCTGACTAGCATGTACTGCTTCTCACCTGTGGCCACGCTCAAGAAGTTGTGCAGATTGGCTTACCCTCGTGAAGCTCAATGCTCATAAACTGATTTAAAAGAACTACGTTTACCAAACTCTTACATATTTTTCAGAGGACTGGCGAAAGGTGTTTTATGTATATATATATTTATGCGTGCCAGTTGCTTTTATCCAGGTGTCAGGTTCCTTCTCCAAAGCGTCAAGGTGCTTGGGTATGGGGGAAAGAAATCTTGACTTTTGTAACACAGGCAACACAATACATATCTTTTTCCTAAGCTGTTGTCAAACGTAATGAGTGATGGTGTTATAAACCTGGTTTGATAATTGCAAAAGGGTAACTTCAGGTTTGTGGGGTTTGGGTTTTTTTTTCTTGTATTGCTGACTTGGATGCTGTCTTGGCCATCCCTTGTGAAGAAGTAACTATATGAGTTAAGACTCTTAAGTATTAAGGTGTGACGCTCTAGGGTAGTTGTAGAGTGACATGCTGTGTAATGAAGGGTTCCTGGGATCCCTTTGGGATAGCTTACTAATTACTGTCTGTGCCTGTGGTATTAGGAGAGAGAGGGGTAATTCCAGGTGCCAGGAAAGACCTGTGTGGGAGGAGAGACTCCTACTTGTAACACAGCAAAGTTGTTTCTCTGCTCGTTGTCTCATGGCTTTGTGCATCACATGATTGAAACCAGAATGAAGTCGCTGCTATGCTGGTTAAGCATTGTTAAAGCATAAATTGAATTATGTGTACTACAAAAAATTAAAGTTTAAAAAATTTAAAAATTCCTAGATAGCACAGATTGCTTTTTGCAAGTACTCTTTATACTTTTAACTTGCATAATGATGTGCAAGTTCCTGACATGCCTGCAAAGGAGAATCCCCTCCTGTTTTCTCAGCTATTAATTTTTGACATGCCTTTGGTTTGTATCACAGCGCTTGGCATATGCTGTTTTCAGGGTTAAGATTTCTGGTTGCAGAGTGAAGCCCATTTTTATAGAACTGTAGTCAAGGGGAAGTTCTAGCTATGCCGTGTTCTGACTGATTAGTGGTGTTGTCTTTGCTATATGAAGACTTCATTGTGTTAAGAGTGAAGAACAGGGCACCTGATGAAAGCAAAAGTGCCTGAAGCTCAGTGTCTTGTTATTGCTGGTGGCCCCTGTGAGGTGATTAAAGAACAGTGTACGAATAGGAAAAACATGTTAGCGGATGTCAGAGCCACTAAGAAATAGCTGATGCACAATTTGCTGGCTTGCTGTAAACAGATGTCCTGTGGTAAACACGCTGAGCCTAGTTTCTATTGTGTGCCTGGAGTAGGTTGTGTAGCATTTTTATTGCAAGGACCCAAACTCACAATTTCTGACAACTGTGAAAAGTGTCCAAAGCAGCGGATAGGGTACTCCTTACTGTAATCCTAATACATCTACATCACTTACCAGGCAAATATATGTACCTATATTCTTTGAAGATGTTTCCCTAATCTTAAAGGGTCTCTGGAATTTAACAGCAGCAAGAGGGGCTACTTTTTGCTTGCCGCAACAAAAATTTCTGTTATCTAGAAAGATACTTAAGCTGCAGCCTAGCACTCCAGTTTCTACCGAGGCCCTTTCAGATGGTTGTGCCATGCAGTATTTGGTGCGAGTGGAAGTTGTTTAGACTGCATTTGAAGGAAGGCATCTCCATCACAGTACTTACTGAGATAATTACAAATCTGAAAAATCTATTGTTTGTCACTGCAGATGCCTGTGCCAATAATAATAGGGCAGTCAGATGTCAATTCCAGACTGGGTCTGCAATTCATTCTCTGTCTCTTGTTTTTCTGGTGATTTTTCTTTTTTTTTTTTTTTTTGGTAAAACAAAAACTAGCAATGCAAACACAGTCAGCTATTTAATCGGAGCCTGTTTGACCGAGATGAGTACATAGATGAAAGGTAGTCAAATTAAACAGGAATACTTCGGGGTGAATCGGTAGGAACAAGATACAGCTTTGAAAAACTTGTTACTACAGGTGTTAGCCTATGAGGGGATCTCAGCAGTCTTTTGTCTTTGCCCTTTGTTAGTAAGTTGATCTGCAGCGATGTAGATTACACGATACCCAGTTAATATTAAATGCTCGTAAAGTGATGATAGAGGTGGCAAAAAATATGTTGGGTTTTTTTTTCTTAACGGACAAAATGGGATAAGAGTCTTAGGGTAGGCTGGGAATTGTTTGAGATAATTATGGTTTATGCTGGAAGGGAAGTTGTCATAGTGGAAACTGAAGAGTGCAGTAACCCCAAGATCTGGTTTTGGGAGTAAGCATGTTAATATTTTTGTGGGTATCCTTGGTACAAAAAGTAGGAGAGAACTTGTGAAACTTGCTTGATGACGCTTCCCAACTCCATCCCCCTGTGTTGGTACAACATTAGAACGGAACATTAGACTGAGTGCCAATAGCTAGTGTAGTCAAACAGATTCAAAGATAATAGCATGAAGTGGATTTATGCACTAATAGGAATTTCTGCTCAGCATGTGGAAATAAGAGGAGAAAGATGAATGCGTTGGTTATTTGCTTTGAGTGAGCCAGCAAAGTAGTGCAGCCAAGAAGAGTGAAAGTTTCCCAGGATGCAGCAGCAAAGCATTTTCACGAGATGTAGAGGTCTGTTTAAGGTGTGTTATATGAGGTTCCAGATGAGAGTGTGCTTCTGTATGGTCAAAAATGCACATTAAAATTGGAGCTGATAGATAAGCAGGAGGCAAAAGAGGATCAAGAGAATGGAGGGCCTGTCATGGGAGAAGCCTCAGATTTGATTTGCTTGGATTCTAAAGAAACTCAAACGCTGGAATTTTCCACAGGGGAAAGTCATGTAATACTGGAAGCACTGTAATTTTACTGTATTATAGAATGCTTGGTTTCACTATTTAAATAGTATTACTTCTTGGAATACTTACTTGACAATATTTGATGCAGTTCATAGTGATGGTGATTATTTTCGCTGTTGCTGACATACTGCTTTCGTGGTTCATTCCAAAATTGTAAGATGATCAGTGCCATCCACCTGTTTTCTGAAGATTGTCCTCTGCTGGAAAGAACAGTGTGGTAGAGGGGATGAACACATTTGGGATCTGTTGAGTTGATTACAGCATTTTTGTGTGTTCTGTGGTGTTGATCACCAGCTACAAGCAATCTCTTACTGCATCCCTGGGTCAGGAACAACAGCTTCATTTTGGATCAGTAAGAATGGTGTGGAGCACAAACTGCAGGAAGAACGCTGTAAATCTGTTCTTCATTTCATTGTGCCTCTTTAATGGCTTTGGAAGAGAAAGGAACCCTGTTCAACTTGTTCAGATGCTCTTCAGTTCTGAAGGTGGCTGGCCGACCTGTTTTTGCTGGCAATATGTTTCCCTGCTGACTTTCTCTTTGGTTTTATTTAAACATGTGGACTAGGCTGATAGCTTAATGAAGTGATATTTGATCATGCAGCTGCAGATAACTTTTTTAAAAACTTCTGTCAAAGAGAGAACAGGTTTCCAGATATGTTTGCAGTTCTTCACTCAGATTTGCATTGTGCAGGGCTCTATGTCCTTAAAAGTTCTGCTGGTAATGCTTAAGCATACCTCGTTTGGAAGTATCGCATACATAAGAAGCATAGCATGTGGATGGATGGCTGCTCCTCATGATTTGCTTAATCTTCTGCAGTGAATTAAAAGCTGATATGACAATAAAGTAAACTAACTTTTCCTTGCAGGCAGTTTGAGTCTGGGCAGCACAAACCCTTCCTAGTAAGAGCCGGAGAGAGCTCGACTTGGTCCCCTTACATGTGGAGACTGATTAAACTCCCTGTTGTTATAAGGCTTTTCCTTCTCTACCAGCCCCCACGTCCATAAAATCCAGCTCTCTGGGAGACAAAGACAGTACTGAGTGTAGCAAAGCCTTGTGCGTTTTCAGAGGACACGTTCCATAGCCTCTGTTTCGTAGCTGCTATTACACTAAAGATTTGTCTTGCCCTCAGATAGAATGAAATGTATTAATTAATGTGCAGAACAGAGCAGCAATCTTTATCTGTCTCATCAAAAACCTGAAATACATTCAAGAAAATAGAGTGTATGCGTTGCGGGTGGGTGCAGATGGGGATGACAGCTACTAGAGCTATAAAATCATGAGCAACTTAGAATCATAGAATGGTTTAGGTTGGAAGAGACTTTAAAGATCGTCTAGTTCCAACCGCTTGAGAGAAGGAAATCAAGTGGTGTCTGTGCCTCTGCTGTGGTGTACTATTTGTAAATGAATTTAGAAGAGAAGCTAGTGAGGTGTGATTCTTTATCTTGAATTTTGGAATTGGGTTGATATACAGCCTGAGCTTGACTCAGGAGTTGAAGCATCACATGCTGTGTCTAGTACAACTGTCAGAATCCTCAGCTGTTTCGAGTTGCTGTTAGTGCTTATTGTGTGTGTTCTCTTTTCAGCTGCTCTTGGTGTACAGCAGCCATCACTGCTTGGAGCCTCTCCTACAATATACACCCAGCAGACGGCGTTGGCCGCAGCAGGCCTAACTACACAGACACCAACGAACTATCAGCTAACTCAGACAGCTGCTTTACAGCAGCAAGCTGCAGCTGCAGCCGCTGCGTTACAGCAGGTAAAGAATAAAGAGCATTTGCTGTTGACTATATGAACTTTAACAATATAAAACAGTGGCTTTGCAAAGCTAAAGTATCCAGGAGAAAAGCAAAATGGGAAATGGTGAACGTTACAGTATGAACCTGTTTTTTAAACAGTGGGGTTTTAGGTCTGCAGCTATCAATAGTTGCATTAATCCACGAAGGTGAGAATTTTGGCTATGGAGGTGTTGACTTTTAGGTATGAAAAGCCTTTTGGCAAAAGGAGTTTTGCTGCACCTAAACTGAGAATCACAAGTTTCAAGTATCTTCCATCACTATATGTATCCTTAGTAGCATTTTGCATGATTTAATACCGTGCCCTAGATATTGTATACGTGTCCGGCTTAACAAAAATTGCTGATTTTAGCTACAAAGAGTACATCAGAGTCCACTCTAAAGGCTAAGAAAATTTCTTATGAAAGTAATATATGTTGATACTGTTAGTTATTGTTTTGTATTAGAATTTTTAAATGTGAGTAGTTTCTGTCTAAAACTTGCTTAGCAGATAACTTGTATGTGTTATTATTGGGGTAATAATACTTCCTGTTTATGAGATATTTTGCTTTTATCTGTTTCAGCAATATTCACAACCTCAGCAGACTCTCTATAGTGTACAGCAACAGGTTTGTCTGATTCTTACTGTGTACATCACAAATAACTTTAAAAATAATGTTGGTTGTGTGTCTTGTAGGATTTGTCTCCGAAATCATCCTCGTATGGGAAGTTGTTAAAGAAAATAAGTGATATTTTATTGTAGTGAAAGAGAGCTTGAAGTTCATAAACTTGGAGAGACGTATCCAGAATGGAAGCCTGCCTACCTTCATGCAAAAAGGAAATTTAAAAATATATACTATTCCATGTGTACACGCTTCCTGCTAAACTTTGCTCTAAACAGGGCCGTGTATTTTAACTGCTGAAAAGATGCTGTCCAAAAAAAGTTCCCTTTTATGTTTTTTTTTTTTTATGGTCTTTGAACTTAACAGGATTTTGAAAAAGAATAAAAGGGCATGGAAATTACAGGCCTAAGCTTCTCCAGCTGCCAAAACTTTTTTTGGTATTGCTATTAACTTTCAGTTACAAAAAACCCAACACTTCTGTTTGCTGAATAAACCTGGATTATACAATCTTAAAATTAACCACATGAGCACAATCTTATGCATATGCAAACTGCTGAAATGACCAAACCCCAAAGGACTATTAACTGCCTCAGATTAAGCAAAAACTCTTAATTGTAAAGAGGAGAGAAAATTGTACAATTTCCTTAAGCATATAAAATTAATTTATAACTTTATTTATTTTAAGTTGCAGCAACCTCAGCAGACCCTTTTAACTCAGGTTAGTTTGGTTTTATTGTTTGGTCTTCATCCCCAAACACAGATAATGCAAGAGTGCAAATTTGTGACGTCTTGGGTACTTTAATCTGTAGAATGAACT
The DNA here is from genome assembly GCA_017639485.1 of Pluvialis apricaria. Taxonomy (NCBI): domain Eukaryota; kingdom Metazoa; phylum Chordata; class Aves; order Charadriiformes; family Charadriidae; genus Pluvialis; species Pluvialis apricaria. The sequence goes on along the minus strand of CM030013.1, from coordinate 4,895,816 downwards.
AATACGAATGGACATTTTATTGGTACAGGTTTATTTTATCCAGATGTTAAAATATGCATAGCCTTGGTTTCAAAAATGAATGGCAACCACTTTTCCTTAATCTTGAAGGGAATATGTGTGTTGATTACTTTTTTTTTGTTTGAACTTCAAGTGTTCAGTTGTTTTGCAGTGAGTAACAAACTGGCAAAAATTTTTTTCACTCCTTTGACAAGGAATTTAACTTTTTGTGTTAACTGTATTGCAGTATGTGTATAGGGAGGTTTAAAAAGAATCCTGCTGAGCTTGACAGGTTTAAAACATGCAGCCATTTAACATGCTGTAAGTTGTTCTAGTTCCGTTATCACTTAACCTTTTAAACATGCTTTTTAAAAAAAGGTAAAAACAGGTTACTTAATTTCATTATCTCCCTGCGTTCTGCTTTTGTAAGAAGGCAAGCACGTGAATCATCTGTATTACCCTCAACCTTTACTGGCTTCCAACACTACAGTTGGGGTACAAAAGGAGAATAATCTCTCTAAGTATTTATTCCTAGCAAAGTTAGGAACTTAATCTCCTCTTCAGGCCCACTATGGGTTACCTGTACACAATAATGCAGTCGTCTTTTTTTTTTTTTTTTTAGACAATGTGTGTGTTTTGGGGAAGTTGACTTTTTTAAAAGAAAAGGATAAACAAAGCCAGTCGTCATTCAGAGTAGAAAAAAAAGTAATTAAAAACCAAGCAACCAAACAAAAAAACCCAAACAAATTCCATGTTTTGAAAACCTCTATTCAGAATAATTGCTTTAGCGGCATTTTAAACTCCCGTCTACATGAGTAAAGGAAGTGTTCCTTGTAGGTATGTCAGCTGGTTGTAAGATTTATAGTTTGCTTTATTTTGCTTACAGCCAGCTGTTGCGCTACCTACCAGTCTTAGCCTGTCTACTCCTCAACCGGCAGCCCAGATAACTGTTTCTTACCCAGCACCCCGGTCAAGTCAACAGCAAACCCAACCACAAAAGCAGCGTGTCTTCACTGGGGTAGTTACTAAACTACATGATACATTCGGTTTTGTGGATGAAGATGTCTTTTTTCAGCTTAGGTAAGATGTAAACGCTTGCCCTTAGATGTACTCTGTGATACCCTCACTAAGTAAAAGGTTTAGATTATTGCATTCTAATTTTGTGACTCCATTGATAGTGCCTGCAGTTAGCATGTTTTTTCTCTCAACGCTGGAAGTCAGAGGGTCAAATAAGTTCATGGATGCTAGACCTGAGTTCCTTTGTGTGAATTTCTGAGTTTTCTTAATGCAAAACCCAAAGCTGGGAGACTCAGAAGGTATTAAGCTCCTTATAATATGAAATTGCACAATTTGTGGGTGATTAAGTGCGTATAACTTGCTATCTGCCTATCTTAACTAATTACTGTTTAGGGAACTTCTGTTTTTTGGCCAAAGACGGGAATTAAATTCCTGTGCATACTCTGAACTGAAGCAGGTAGTACTTTCACTGAATTTGGGGGTAGATGCTGTTGCTATAAGCTTTTTTATCTACTTTCTCTCAACTTTAAATGTAAATTGCAAATGTAAGGCTAATTAAATAAGACTCTCACTATATGTTTTCTGTAATGTTTGCAGTGCTGTTAAAGGAAAGACACCTCAGGTGGGTGACAGAGTTTTGGTAGAAGCTACTTACAATCCTAACATGCCGTTCAAATGGAATGCACAAAGGATCCAGACACTTCCAAATCAGGTATATGGGGTTACCCAGTGTAACTTGTACGGACTGCTTCTGGTTCAGGCCCCCTCACAACCCGTTTTCTCTTCTGCTGTTAGAACCAGACGCAAGCTCAGCCGTTACTGAAGACACCTCCGGCAGTCCTTCAGCCCATTGCACAGCAGACTGCATTCAGTGTTCAGGCGCAGCCGCAGCCACAGTCCTTGTTGCAGGCACAGATATCTGCAGCTTCAGTCACACCTCTGCTTCAGACGCAGCCTCAGCCATTACTGCAGCAGCCACAGCAGAAAGGTGCTCTCTCAGTGCACAGAGTTTGTTGTAGACCTCCTGGTGCTTAGCGTGTGATTGTTATTTTTTTGTTACTCAGAAGACTGAAGTAATAGTTGAAATAATGCAGAAAGGACCCTGTAAAATTTTTTGTTTGAATATGCATCTTCCTGCAGCAATGTGCGAGGCACATTGCCTGCAGTAGCTCAAGAATCACCCGCTTTGTGAAATCCCCATGGACTCCTGTTCATATTAATATTTCATAGCCTGAAAGCAAATTCAGTGTAGTTTTTATTCTGACACTTTCACAGACAAGTTGGGGATTTGAAAGTATTAATGGCAATGTAGTTCTTCAGCATCTTCTGGAGTGTTCAACAAGATCAGGTTTCACGCAGTTGTATTCTTAAAACTATTATTTCTATATTTGTGTTTTATTTATTTCAGTTGGCCAAGTTGGCATTTGAGAGAAGAAACACTGCCGAACATGGCAGATCTAAAGCTAAGGTTGTTGTGGGGTCACTTGAACTTGAGTGGCTGAAGAATTAGTAATGGGATTGATAAGATAAAATTTGTCTTACCCACAGTGAAAGCCAAGGGAGATGATTTGAGGCTATCACCTAAGCAGAACTGTTTTGGATAAATGCTTATTACAATTTAATTAGTCCTAGTTAATTGGTTTTTAGTAATGTTTGCTCCATTTACAATCAGTTGGTTAAATGTCTTTAATTCAATGCGTAGGTAGTATATCTATCTCAAACCAAATTACTTTTCCAAGAAAAGGCTTAGCTATTTACTGTGATAGCTTCTGTGTGCCTAGATTATATTAGCTTCCATCTTAAGAAGGTGCTTTTAAACCAATCTCACTTACTAGAGTCTCAGTTTGCATTAGTGAAGAAAAGCATAGGTCTCTTTAAGTTTCTTGGGGTGGGTGTTACTAACAAATAGATTTATTTGACTCTAGAGTTAGTTTAGAAAACGGACGCCAGTGAAACAACTGTAAAGCAGCAATGTTTGTAAAGTGTAGATAGGTGCCCCCCTATTACGTATTGATCTTGTAAATTCTTGTTTCAGGTGGTTTGTTGCAGCCCCCTGTTCGTCTAGTTTCACAGCCTCAACCAGCTCGAAGATTAGACCCACCATCCAGATTTTCCGGGAGGAATGACAGAGGAGGAGACCCTATGCCAAACCGAAAAGATGACAGGAGGTATGTTGTAGAAGGCCAGACTATAATCAAAGCATTTTGTAAAGACCCATCTTCAAACAGAGCTGAGCTGCTTGCTCCGGAGTGAGTCAGTGATACGTACAAGTGGCTTTACCATTAGATATTAGTGAAGAGTTCTTGTCTATCTGAAATGAAGGAATTGCATAATCAATCCCTCTTGTAAAGAGACACTGTACTGAAACAAACTGTGAGGAACTTCTCCTCTCCTTTTTGTGAGTCATCTCTGTCAGGTCTCACTTCTGTTGGGCTGGAAACCATTTTGTGTTACCAGCATGTAAAAACATTTGTATCTTGTATGCATTTTTTAAGTCGTGAAAGAGAACGAGAGAGACGTAGGTCCCGGGAAAGATCACCCCAGAGAAAACGCTCCAGAGAGAGATCACCAAGACGAGAGAGGGAGAGGTCGCCTCGAAGACCGCGACGTGTTGTTCCTCGTTACACGGTTCAGTTTTCCAAGTTTTCATTGGACTGGTATGTTTATAGGGCCAGATGTTTACCTACATTTCACTTCAATTGTGGGCACAGACTACTGTGAACCATGTCAACACACGTGTTAAATGATTATCTTAACTTTAAGATCAAATGTGTAATGGCTGAGAACCTTGTATGATAAACTTTTTCTAGGTTCTTTGTTGTTTTTGAATGCTCCTGCAAAATACCTTTATAACCCTGTTTAATAAATATTCCCTAAAATGCAGACATCTTAATCAGAAGAGTGTTCAGTAGTCATTTGGTTTTAAACTTCAGTCTGTGACACTCAAACTTAAATACGTTGCTCTTTAAATTTTATATATATAGTATTAAATATACGGTGGTTGTATTTCCAATTAATATACCTCTTAATTATGGTCTTTATTAGTAGTTCTTTCATTACTGTCTCTTTCAAATAATGTTGTTTATTTCAGCCGTAGTTGTGATATGATGGAGCTGAGGAGACGTTACCAGAACTTGTATATCCCAAGCGATTTCTTTGATGCTCAGTTTACGTGGGTGGATGCTTTTCCTATGTCTAGACCATTTCAGCTGGGAAACTACTGTAATTTCTACGTAATGCATAGAGAAGTAGATCCTATAGATAAAAACGCTGCTGTCCTTGATCCACCTGATGCTGATCATCTATACAGTGCAAAGGTTTGTACGGATTTCCAGTATTATGACTATTCATTAGAAATTTTTTTTACCAATAAAGTGAAAAAGTGAGTGTAACTGAAATGAAAATATTCTACAGCGATTTGAACAAAATACAGCATTTTAAACTTTTCAGTAGAGAACTAGTATGTAGAGCTTGAAGAATCCTGACTGAAATTCAGTTTGTTTTTCTGTTACTAGAGCTGTCCTAAATCTTGGGTTCTTTACTGAGGTCTCTTCCATCCTCTGCACCGTTGCACTGATCTGATTATAGGAAAGAAATCCAGATCCTGCAAGATCTCTTAATGTTTTCTTAGGCAATTAATTCTGAATAGTTAATGGAACCTTTTTTTGGTGTTTTTTTTTTACTTCAGAGGCCCTTTCTGTGCAGTTTGTGCTCTTTTGTTTAGTGATATTTTCTTTCTATTTTCAGATTAATCTCAATATTTATTATTTTGTTGAAAATAGATTGAGCATATTGCGATTATCTGAATGTCAGAAAATGCTGCATCGAGGGCTGTAATGATGTATAAAGGGCCTCAGTGTCAAAACGTCTTCCTAAAACCTGTTCCATTTGAAAGCTCTTTCATTAAAATAGGTCTGAGATTTCTAGGTCAATCTGTTCTAGAAGTATTTCATGTTAAAGATAGGTTTAGAAGCAAAACTGCCTTTGACCCCTGTATTTCTGAAAGACACAACTTTATTTGCCTTCTGTGTTTAAAAACTTTGAAGCTTTGGTTCAAGTATCAGACATACTGGGTTTTTTCAGTTTATTGATGCAGAGCAAGGGCTGTCTTTTCAGGAGGTTAAGCTTCAAAATATAGTCAGTAACTGAGGAATAGCATCCTGTTTCATAATATTAACCATTTAGGATATAAAGCAACCTGATCAGATTTCACTGGGCTAACAGGATGCTATGAGCATGCAGATGAACGTGTTGGTTGGTTCTCTTGTGATTGTGACAAAATGGAAGGAGTCAGTTACTGAAACCAGAAATGTACTTGGTGTGCTTCTATGTATAGGGTGTTTGGCATATAGCGATAACATGCAAAGCATGTTGCTTTTATATGTGTTCAGATTTGGGGCTTTTTTAATAAGATCACACATTGCATCCATACGGGACAGAAGGAAATTGGTCCTTGGCAGACATTTTAACACTCGGTTCTACAATTTTATTTTACCTTTACTTGTTCTGATTTTTTTTTTTTTTTGTGTGTGACATGAAGGAAAAAGTACTGGTATGTATGTGTTTGCAAGTTGTGGTCATTGTTTACCAGTCATAGTGGGAGACCTTCACAAGACTGATCTGACTTACACAACAGGTGATGTTGATGGCTAGTCCTAGTATGGAAGATCTCTATCACAAGTCGTGTGCCCTGGCTGAAGATCCCCAAGAACTTCGTGAAGGATTTCAGCATCCTGCTAGACTCGTAAAGGTAAATATGCTTCAATGCCAGCACTTTTGGCAAGAAAGGTTGGTTATAGAGCTTTAAAATATTTGTTGATAAAGGAGGAGTTTGTAGGCAGCTAAATGATAGCTTCGTTTTTCTTCTGAAGAGACCTAGTTTCTATGTCAGTTCTTTTTCTAGTTTATAGGAGCTCCATCTTCACTGTTTTCATATTTACTGCTTTCTTCGACTTAGTCAAACTCAAACAATATGTATTTGGAGAAACCTATATTAATTATATAATAATTACCTTTGTTAGCCTTTTTTTACAAGCATTTAGACTTTTTTTAAGGGCTCAGCTGTGAAGAGAATACGAGTGAAGCAACAGTTAAGTAACCATTGTATCAAGTGAAATTTAATTACCGTTAAACTGAACAACCTGTAAGCAGTATGGTGTTTCAGGATAACACAGAGTTGTTTTCCAATTAAACTCCATCATCCTAAAGCAAATGGGAGTACTTGAATTTATAGATATAATGGTCTTGTATTATCTTTTGTAGCTTTGCTTTACCACTTTCAAGCAGGAATGTGTATAAATGTGTATCAGAATTAAGACACCATTTAAATAAGTGTCTGTTTGTCTTTTGTGTTAGAAAGCTTTTAATTGCAAAGGAACAAGCCTATACCAATAAAGAAACTTGATGGAAAGTCTTGCAAACAAGAATGAGTGATGATGTTTTAAACCTATTCCATTTCTGAAATACGCTGTGGAAAAAATGAACTGAACTCTTTCTTGACTGACTTTCATTTTCAGATTTCAAAATAGTGTGACAGTTTACTCACAGATTTCGGTGTGTGTGCTATGAAATGTTCTTTGCGCTTTGGGAAAATTACTCTTTGCCCCTAGTAGGGGAACATTCAGAAGACTCTTTTTGTCTAGTTTTTAGTGGGTATGAAAGGCAAAGATGAAGCTATGGCTATTGGAGGACACTGGTCCCCATCACTGGATGGACCTGATCCAGAAAAGGACCCTTCCGTGCTGATAAAGACGGCTATTCGTTGTTGCAAGGCTCTTACAGGGATTGACTTAAGTGTGTGCACACAATGGTAAGTACTGTACTGCAAAGCAAAGTACGCTGTAGAAATACGTGTCTGCTACCAGAAGTTTAAAAAAAAAAAAAAGATGGAAAAACCTCTTTTTCTTTGTCAGCCGCTCTTGGTAGCGCAGGTAAACTGCTCAAAGGATGTTCTGTTTTGTAATAAGCTTGATGGGTGCCAACTGTGCTGAATACTGCATTAAGAATTTATTTTGACATGTTATGCTGTAATTTTTTTAATGAATGTGCGTTGAAAATATTTTTCATTTTGTGCATAGCTGGAGAAGATCGTCAAGAGAACTTCATTTCATTGTTCTTTTGTTATAAATAAATAGCCGTTCGTTATATAGCCATATCTTCTCTTGATGAGTTTTCGTCCCATGTTAACACTCATTGCCGTTTTACTAATGCCAGGAAAGCTTATTGTATGCTAAATTTGAAGTGCTTCAACAACTTTTATTTGCGCATTAAACCTATGTGTGCTAAACAACAAGTTATACAAAAAAGAATTTTGTTGGTTTTCCTCCTTTTCAATTGCAATACCTTTTTACAAATGTGTCAAAAGAGAAAATATGGCTTCCATAATTTTTTTCTTTAGATAAACTTCAAGGTCTTGCAGCAAAGTTTCTTTACTTGATGTGCTACAAGTGATCTAGGCTCTTTAAAATGTATTGTAGAATTTTTTTTCCAACATGCTTCTTCCCTTGCAACAGGTACCGTTTTGCAGAGATTCGCTACCATCGCCCTGAGGAGACCCACAAGGGGCGTACAGTTCCAGCTCATGTGGAGACAGTGGTTTTATTTTTCCCGGATGTTTGGCATTGCCTTCCCACCCGCTCAGAGTGGGAAACCCTCTCCCGAGGATACAAGCAGCAGCTGGTCGAGAAGCTTCAGGGTGAACGCAAGGAGGCTGATGGAGAACAGGCACTGAACGCTAATCCCTTTTTCTATTTCTGCTTCTCACAGGCACAGGAACACAGGCACAAAATGCACACCACATACTACACAACATACATACATAGGAGGAACATAACTGGTAACAATGACTGGTAAACCAGCTTTCAGCAGTGTAGTGAATGTTGCTTTTTATTTTTATTTCAGCTAGTTCACTAACTCTAAATGTGTATGCTGATACCACAAATGGAATTAAATTGTGCTTATGATGCGCAGAAAATTTTTTATCATAGACGTAGTTGCTGGAATCTGGGACCAGTTGTTGAGTGAGATGCAGTTTATGAATAGCTGTCTTGAAACATTTTGCCATTTTCTAAAATTTCTAAATTCTCTCTTGTGGCCAGTTCTAATTGCGGTATTTGAAATTGAACAAATACTAGTCTGAAACATCTGAATTTCAGGCCATGTGGCTGATCAACATCTTGGAATGAGGGAAGGTCTGACTGAACAAAGTGTAATTTGGGGGATTTAAAATCTGGGGGAAGATCACACACTGTGTGGTTAATGGAGACCAGCAGTGTCTGTGTAACCCCGATATTCTTTGTGGTGTTGCTCTTCACCCTTTTGTGTTCCACAGATCTGGCTTGTATTGGCTGAGTGGCACTGTGATCATTTATAAAGTGGTAGAATGTGTGTGTGAACTTGTCTAAATAATAACTTTAGGAGAAGACTATCTGAAACAGTTGTGACCTTGCACAGATCAGCAACAGAATTTAAAAAATAACTGAATTGCTTTCAAGCTTTCTGAATGATAATTTCTAAATTTTATTTGTCAGGACGAAGAGGAAAAGGATGATGGGGAAGCTAAAGAGATCTCTACACCTACGCACTGGTCTAAACTGGATCCAAAAACAATGAAGGTAACTAACCCTTTTGTTGAAACTCAATTCTATTGTACATTTCCATTTTTAAGGCACGACCTAAAATATACCTGCATATTCCCTTAACTGAGCAAAAAAACTTCAGTAGTGTTTTATCTTCCTTGATGATTTTATAGGTATTAGATGTGATACCACAGTATGTAAGTGTGACTCCTCATTTTAATAAGTGAACACAACTAATTGAAACTATTCTGAACTTTTGAACTTTGTACAATTGAAGTGTATCACATATGATACATTAACTGGGATATGAAAGTCCTGCAGTAATCTGGTCGTATCTACTTGCATTAAAAAAATGTGGGGTCTAAAGTATTTTAATGTTAGTTTAAAAAGGCAATAATTATACGAAAATGTATGTCAGGAGACATAATAAAAAGTTTCCTCGAAAGGATTAATAGTAATAACCTGGTTTACTATAGTAAAATCCTTTCCCTGCCCTTGTTAAAAGTCCCTCAAAAAGGGGTTCTTTGAGAACACAATTTTAAATGTAGTATGTTTTATATCAGTAAATACTAGTGTTTTTCAGTACAGATTTAAAAAAATACAGTTGAGTTTTCAGTGCTCTTACTTAATTTTTACTTCACCTTTTCTGCTAATCACATGTTTTGCAATGTCACTGGTTGATACCACTTACAGAGCTTTTATTTGCCAGGTAAATGACCTTCGCAAAGAATTAGAAAGTCGAACCCTTAGCTCTAAAGGACTGAAATCTCAGTTGATAGCTCGACTGACAAAGCAGCTGAAAGTAGAGGAACAAAAAGAAGAGCAAAAGGAGCTAGAGAAGTCTGAGAAAGAAGAGGAAGAGGAGGAGGATAGGAAATCTGAAGATGACAAAGAGGTTAGGCTTTGGACATATTTGGTTTAAGTCTTATTAAATATATACAAATACATAAAATATTATATATAAAATTTGTATAAATAAATACCTATAAGTATAAAGAGTACAGGAATATGCCTAGTTGTGTTGGGATTTTGTAGTTCTCGGATGACTGTACCGGGAACTCTTGCTGTAATTTGAGCTGCTGAATTGGAACAAAATCTTGGCAAGTTTGAATTTCTTTATATCAGCAAAGTCAGCTGAAATGTGCAGCTGCACTAAGGGTGTCTGAATTAATGTCAGACCTTAAATGTAAGGAAAAATAAATCCCAAACTTCTGAGAAAAACTATGCTCAAGAACAGGTGAACACTTAACAATATCTTAACTTCTTAAACCTACACGAAAAGCAGCTGTTCAGTTGTATTGGCTTTTAGTGGCATACAAACCGTAGGGAATTATTGTGGAAATGGGAGGAGGGCAGGTTCCAGTCTGTAAAAGGTTCTAGTGTCTCAAACAGTCCAGTTTCTTCAGATGGCTAATGGTTTGCTTAGGTTTGTTTTCCCTTATTATGAAGCTTTTAATTATTGATTTTTGGATAAACTTCCTGTGTATTGAAGTTTCTCAGTTTTTGCAGGAAGTAGTTTGAGTGCTACTTAGTCTGTTTTCCTATTTCACAAGGATAAACAAGATCTGTGCAATGAGGCCAAAGCTCAACCACAGAAAAGGGGCATAAATGTCTGGAGAACGTATTCTATGTTAGTTGCTTCTAAACCTGCCTTTTTGTGTATTACTTGCTAATCAATATGGGATTGTTAGAAATTTTATGTATCTGTGTAAACCTTGTTGAGGAAGCAGAGACCATGTGCTTGCTCGTTCTGTCAGCTGCTGCCTTCTCCCACACCTTGGATGGGCTTCAACTATCCTGGGGTTTCTTGCCACAGCTTGCTTTAAGATTCAGGGAGGGAGCTTTGATTGTGCTTGTTTTTAAAAAAAGCACAAGGTCTGCCATGACTTTTTTCCATACTAACAAGACTTTTAATATTTCTCTGTTGGCAATCAGTAAGCTGCTTGGTATTTTACCTTTTTTAACCTTTTGTTTGATTCGCATCAGTTGTATCTATAGAGAATGCATTTGCCATAATCCAGAAGAGCAGAGTAAATTGTCATCTGGTTTGTTAAAGCTGTGTTGGATATTTTTGGTAAGGCGATGTATGAAGGCTTTACTCCTCCTGTGTGAGGAATAAGGCAGCTTTACTGTCCTGTACAACTCTAAAAACACCCCTAAACAAATGAAAGACCCCTCAGGAGCATTGACTCCTTTGCTAGCTTCCATACCATGTCTTGAGGTGAACTAGCTTGATTCCTTCCCGTGTCGAGTAAACATGCTGCTGTCAGCACCATAGGATAGTTGGAAGGTGCCTGTTGCTCTGTGAGCTAAACAACACTGCGTGTCCTGCTTTGTGTTGCTCAAGTTTCCAGTTGTCCTAGGCGAGTGTTGGCAGTGGACACAGTATGCGTTCTGGAAATTCTAGTCTGGACTTCAGTCTGTCTTCTGTGTTGCATTCAGCAGCTTAGGCTTTCCTTCGCATTCTTCAAAGCAGTGAGTCCTAAAAACTTATTATATAGGCTGAAACTTCAGCTTTGGAATATGCTGTGTGTTATTTTTGTGCTGCTTTTTAGGAAGAGGAAAGAAAACGTCAAGAAGAAATGGAACGTCAGCGGCGGGAGAGACGATACATCTTGCCTGATGAACCAGCAATCATTGTACATCCGAACTGGGCAGCAAAGAGTGGGAAGTTTGACTGTAGTATTATGTCTCTTAGTGTTCTTCTGGACTATAGATTAGAAGATAATAAAGAACATTCCTTTGAGGTAAGTTAGCTATGCTACTTGCAGTTAGTCGTTCTCGTTTCTTTTAAATTCTGTGTGATAACTGCAGTATTCTTAAATTGTAAAAGTTTATGATACCCTGTCAAAATAAAACTTAATTTGAGTTAGGTTTTTGTGCAATACCTAGAAAAAGTTGTCCAGTCTTTGGCAGGTGGTTTACAACAGCAGTATAGTCACTGTGTGATATCCAGGAGAAATGTGCAGGTGTTCTGATGTGGAGCTTAGTTTAAAATTTATGCAGCTAGTCTAGGTCCTAAACGACTGCAGTACAGGAAAGAAGCATTTTTATAAAGTTGTTTAAGGTTTCCATTTCAAAGCAGACAGTAAGAAATCTGACACTACATAAAATTCTGACATGGTGAAAGTTGGTAAGATAGCACCTCACAGCTTTTTAATAGATACTTAAAAACTTTTTGTCAGTTCTCTTTTCATTCTTCTTTATGTGCAGGTATCATTGTTTGCAGAGCTCTTCAATGAAATGCTTCAGAGAGATTTTGGTGTCAGAATTTACAAAGCACTAATTTCTCTCCCAGAGAGGGAGGACAAAAAAGACAAAAAAAGCAAAAAAGATGAGAGAAAAGAAAAAAAAGAAGAAAAAGATGATGAAACAGATGATCCAAAACCTAAGAGGAGAAAATCTGGAGACGATAAAGACAAAAAAGAAGATAGAGACGAAAAGAAGGTCTGCAGCTAGCTCATATGAAGTACTATCCTCTCTGGATCAATGTTAAACTGTTTCTATTTGAGTTTTACTTTATTGCTTTTGAAAACTCAAGTCTTGTAGCGTTAGTTATTTGATTTGACTGGTTGATCTATTTAAATATGATTCATTCATGTTCAGTAATTTAAAAATTTTACAGGTGTATTGGAGGTATTTTAACATTCTCTATATCACGTAGATTTATATTTGTTTTTTTAAGTGGCTAAATACAAACACATGGGAATTGTGAATTAATAGTAGTGAGGTTTTTACTTTCCTGTTTTATGTTCTGACTGGATAAATTTTTTGGAAATTTTGTTACAGAGGGAAGATAAAAGGAAAGATGATTCTAAAGATGAAGAAGAAACTGAAGATGACAATAATCAAGAAGAGTATGACCCGATGGAGGCAGAAGAAGCTGAAGATGAAGATGAAGGTATCTTGAATTACGGATTTTGTGGCTTTCAGAAACTTTTTATTGCCCCTGAATATGTTCTTTCAAGCTGGAGAATGCACTGGAACTAGACAATTTAAAATTGCATTATTAGACTAATTTTATTTTAGTAATTCTGACCAGCTCTAGTTAAAATGTAAGTGCCCTTTATGCTAGGCATTGTATGAACATAGTTGATATAATCTAGCTGTGGTACAGAAGGCATGCATATAGAAGTGGTTTTATTTTTTTCAGAATGCAGACCACTCGCAACTCCCATTGAAGTCAGTAGGAGATGTGAGTATTCAGCACCTCTGAAAAACCAAGCCACTTTTAAGTGCCTAACTTCCTATTCCTCAGTTCTGAAATGTCATCCTGTTTTTATTAGGGCAGAATGTAGCGTGGGATGCTCTTTGCGTGATTTTATGCGGAGTCGATTTCTGTTTGGGTGGAGTTGTGTTTGCCTGAATAAATGGGGAAAGGGGCTGGGGAATTTTCCTGTCTCCATGGAGCAGCAGTAGCCCTCTTTCCCTGCTCAGAGATTCAGAAAGGCATAAGACATGGTGTATGCTTTTTGGTTTGTGCTTCTTTGGGGTTTTTGTCCTTTTGTGGAGAGCTTTTGCTAGAGATGTGGGTTTGAACCGCTTAGATATTGCAGTCCCAGGATTTTCTAACTGGAGTTTTCAGTTGTATTTTTGGCAGAGTACTGCACCAGCCTTAAAATTTGGTGCTAATCTGTGGTTTCCAAAATAACTATTACTTGCTTATAATTTGGCGGTGAGACTGCCCTGGGCTTGTCTGTTCTGTACAAGTGCTGCTACTTCCCATAATCTGTCCTTGTGCCGTTCCCAGTCAGAGTTGCTGAGAACAATCCAACATGCCATGGAGGTGCAGGAGAAAGCTATTGGTTTTCAGAAACGTGTTGGCAAAATTAGACAAGTGTTGCGATACATAGTTTTTTCCAAAGTTTTCCTCACAAGAAGGTGAGCTTAAAGCTGAACTTGGCACGTGATTCTCTGACCAAAGACTTGCACATAAGGTACAGAGCTGCATGCCATAATCTGTCCCTGCAGTTGTCGTATTTCTCTTTCTCTCTTGATTTTAGATTTAGTTTTACTGTCTACCTTTAAACAAAAACCCTGCAGTTTGTAATTCGCATCTAATAAGTGATGTGATCTGTAACTTCTTGGAGAATCTAAATCATACTCATGTCTGAGTGACATATTCTTTGATCCTATAAGCACATGCTTTTAATTATATAATTGAGATGGTTTTTTATGATATAAAGTATTTGAGAGTGGATAGTACTGACTGGATCCTAATAGGAAAAACCATAGCTGAATGCAGACTCTGCCAAGCCTCATTAGGGAGAATGGTGGTGATTTTCTGCACACCGCTTAAATAGATGGTGATGTTGGCGGAACTCATTTTGGCCTAGTTAGCATTTGTTTCAGCTCTTCTATCCTCTGTATGTGAAAGAAACACAGGGGAAAAAAAATTAAAAATGGCTTATGTTAAAATAAGACCAGCAAAAAATCAAAACTTAACAGGATTCACTTAAATACCTTTTTTTAGTGTTCAGGGAAAAATATATTAGTTTCATATATTTGGGGGTTTGTGTGAGCTTTTTCAATGAACATATGTATTTTGAGATAATGGTTATAGAATTGTTTGCTGGGGGTATGTTGAATTCTCTTTCTGTTTTACAGACCGGGATGAAGAAGAAATGAACAAACGGGAGGACAGAAGAGAGGGAAATAGGCATTGTAAAGAGAGATCGTCTAAAGATAAAGTAACTAACACTTTTCTTAACAACTACATATAACCTTGTTAGAGGTGGTGTAATTAAGCTTAACTCTTTTTATTGCGAGACCTGTTTGCAGTCCTTGATTCCTTCAGCACTTCTGGACTGAAACATTGTGTATATAGAAGTTAGGGAACATATGACAGCTCTGGGTAAGGTGCTTACAATCTACTTTCACTTACATTTTAAAGTTCATTGGGTGAAAGCTGTTGGAAAAACTTCCTTATACAAGATACTGATCTGTCTGAAAGATGTGAGGACTAATACGGATGGGTACATAAGAGGCAGCAGATGTGATTATTTTATCAATTATTATTTTCAACTGCTGTATTCTTACATAGGAAAAGCAGAAGCTTAGATCGATAATCTGGCTTTTCAGTTGTGAAGCTCAGAATCATTATAAATGCAAGAATAAAACAAGCTTCTGGTTCTCTTTGGTTTTTTTCTTCAAGGAAAAATAGGACATTTAGGAATAATGGGAAAACACAGTCTGCAGAACTGCTGTAGCTGCGAGAGCTGGATGCTCATTCTTTACATGTTTATGGGGATTTTACTGTGAAAACAGCTGTTCAGTAACATATATGATTGGGAGGAGAAGGGATGTTTACTATTACGTGTTTAATTAGGTTAATTCTTCACTTTTTTTTGACATATTAGCATGAACAAAAGGAAAGTGTCTATCAGATGTTACTGTCCACTGTGCTATAATTCTTTTAAACGTTTGAAAGATTACTTGTCCTAAATAGCTTGCTTATATTTGAGCTCAATAGGTAAATGCTAGTTATATTAATCACTCAGCTGAAAGTAACGATAAAATGAACAGAGGAAGACTTGACTGAAGTTTACGTGTTTTTAGTAGGTGGTGGGAAAATGGTATTTTAACTTCCTAATGACCCCATAATGAATTTTTTTGTAGGAGAAAGACAAGACACAGATGGTAACTGTTAATAGGGATCTTCTGATGGCTTTCGTTTATTTTGATCAAAGTCATTGTGGATATCTTCTGGAGAAGGACATGGAGGAGATACTGTACACTCTTGGACTACACCTGTCACGTGCTCAGGTTTTGTATAGTAATATAAATCTCTTTGAAAATATTACAGGAATGCTGTAAGTGGGAGGAAATATAGTTTAACTTCTAAAGGCTGCTGCTTACATACTTGATCCCCGATTTTTAACTACTTTATTTTTTTGTAAATTGTCTTGGAATGAAAAGGTGAAGTTTGGGTACATTAAGAGCTGCATATTGTAGATGCAGCTTTTGACTCAAAATTGTATGGGTTTTTTTCCCTATCTTGTTTTCATTTTAAGCCCCAGTATGTTAAAGTTTAAAAAGCTATGCAATTTCTTTAAGTTTTCCAAGTTAAAACATTCTTGTTTAGATAATATAATGTATGTGTATTAAGTAACACCATATTTCTTTCCACGGCTGTGTTTTAGGTTAAGAAGCTACTTAATAAAGTAGTGCTTAGAGAATCTTGCTTTTACAGAAGACTAACAGATACTTCTAAAGATGAAGAAAATCAAGAAGAGTCTGAAGAGCTACAGGAAGATATGTTAGGTAGTATAACTTTTTTTTTTATGCCACAAACTTAGAGAATTGTTTCTGTGCCAATGATAATGACAGTTCTGAGATACTTGCTTTTTTGCAGAAATTAATTCAGGTCTATAGGGAACCCGCCAGTTTGGAAAAGTAAATCCTAGGCAGTTCATAATTTACAGTGTTTCTGGCTTCCAACACGGTTCACTGCATCTATAGGATAAATCTTAAAATCTTGGAACAGGAAGCAGAACAGAGGTTAATGTCGGATATTGAAGAACAACATTTCTCATTCACAGCAGTTTTTCAGTGGGGAGGATCAGTGCTGTAGGTAGTACAACAGAGCCTGATTTTTGAAGACAAATTACCACAGAAAGTTGGCATAGAAGAATGTCATGAAAGAGCATGCTCCTTCTTGAGGCGGGGAATTAGGGTAAGGAGGGAGAAGAGAAATGAGGGATAGACCAGCACTGTTGAATCTGTATTTATTCTTTTAGGAATTTATTCTTTTAAGAAGTTTTTGAGGTGGATCACTAGAACTGAACAATTACAGAATTATTATTTGCTAATGCTACTTAATCTAATACAGGAAACAGATTACTGTTACCATCGCCTACTATAAAGCAAGAATCAAAAGCCATAGAAGAAAATGTTGGCCTCATTGTGTACAATGGAGCTATGGTGGATGTTGGGAGCCTCTTACAGAAGCTGGAGAAAAGTGAAAGAGTGCGGGCAGAGATTGAACAAAAGCTTCAGTTACTAGAAGAAAAAACAGGTGAGACATTCCTTTGAAGGTGGTACTTACATGGATGCAAGATGCTAAGACTTTTTGAGTAGATAAACCAATTTGAGTAATATTTGTGATCTGAATTTCTTAGCTATTTGCTTACCATAAACTTCTATTTTCTATTTCCCAAGCCCTTTGAACTTGCATGCCAACTATTGATGAGTACCATTGTCACCATGCTGAAATGTTTTTATCTTTTTTATTCAAGTTGAATGTAAGACTTCCAAATGTAGTCAGAATTGAGTATTATCAAATGGTAATGCAATGCAGTTTTTAATGTTCTTTAAAAATTAGTAGTTATAGTGTTGGCATGTAAATGGAATATTAAAATGCAAAGCACATGACATTGGAAGTCACTGACCTTTTTTTTTTCTTTCTTTCTTCTTTCTAAGATGAGGATGAAAAGACCATACTACAACTGGAGAATTCTAACAAAAGTCTATCTACGGAGCTCAAAGAAGTGAAGAAGGACCTTGGCCAACTGCAGGAAAACTTGAAGATCTCGGATGATAAAAATTTGCAATTTGAGGGTCAGCTGAATAAGACAATCAAAAATTTAGCTACTGTTATGGATGAAATACAGAGTGTTCTTAAACAGGTTAGAATTGTTTAATTCCATTTTTTATTATTGTATCCAGGCTTCCTGTAGACTTAAACCATCAGAACAAAAACTTCAGAATAAAAAAAGAATTTTCACATGAATTCAGGGCAGTAGTATCTTAACATACATATATCAGATGCTCAATGTGATACTGATTATTTAAAGATAACAAATAAAATGTATTTTTTTTCTAAGCTTGAAACACATGTTCTTGTCTTAAATGTTTTTTAAAATGTATAAATATTAATGTAAACCTCAAACCATCGTAACGTGTTCCTGTCCTGATCTTGTTCATCCCGAGCAGTCCAAATCTGCTCTTCTGTTTGATCACTTAGGAGTAATTTTTCAAGGCAGACCTTAAGTATTTCAATTTATGTGGGGTCATTCCAGTAAAATGAGGTTTAAGCAAATGGCATAGTGCTCCAGAGCATTTCCATCCCTGTACAGAAAGATACTTACATATTCCCTAGGAATGCTCTTTGGGGCCTGTTAAGTAAGGCTGAATAGAAGTAGGTTATGAAGACTACTGAGTGGCAAATTGGTACTATGAGAGCGCCTTGCTTCTACTTCTGTCTATGTTTATTTTGAAAAGACAGCACCTACATAAGCTCTAAAAATGAAACCACACACACACCAAAAAAAAAACCTGCTAGAAAACTTGGCAAACGTTAGAACTATTTCCTCCCCCGCCCCCCATATGATACAAATGATGCATCATTTAAGTCGCTGTAGCTTATTAAACTGGCAGTACCTTGCAGCCCTCTGTCATCAGTATCGTTATGCAGTCCTGTGCTTCACTACATGTTGTAGACCTGCTACTCCGCCAGAATCGGCAGCTGAAGGCACTGCGTAACCCTCGTTTGCCATGTTCTTAGCTGAGTTAAATAGCCTTGCTTGTTCTGCCTGGTAACATTGAGATGAAAATGTCTTCTAAGTCTAGTGTGTTCAGGTGGCTTTGACCAATGTAAGCACTTTATGTTAGAGCTGTTATAGTAAATTATTGTCCTAATTTAATGGATTTCGCAAAAACTGTTTTTACTTGCTCTTTAAAAACAAAACAAAACAAACACAAAAGCAACCAAGGCGCAGAGGGGGGGACAAACAAAAAAGCCCAACAACCCCCAAGCCTTTAGACTATAAAGTGATGCTTCTGGGGTTGTTTTTTGTGCTTCTCTTCAGAAGTGCTTAGGGTCATATTTAATTTCTGCCCCCTCAATCCTTCAGGAAGATACTGGAAATCTAAATTGGTATCAGTTCACATAATATTTCGTGTCAATTTTAAATACTGTCTTTGTTTCATGCTGCTTTACAGTTCACATGAGATATATCACTTCTAGAATTCATGTTATCCTCCCCCCTTTTTTCTTTTAAAGGATATTGTGAAGAACGAAGATAAAGATCAGAAATCCAAAGAAAATGGAGCAAGCGTATGATAAAACTGCTGCTGTTTAGAAGAATGGTGTTACATAATGTAATATAAATCATGATACCAGAATGTATGGGAAGTGATGCATGTTTGATTTTAGTAGTATAAATA
Source organism: Pluvialis apricaria (assembly GCA_017639485.1). Lineage (NCBI taxonomy): Eukaryota > Metazoa > Chordata > Aves > Charadriiformes > Charadriidae > Pluvialis > Pluvialis apricaria. The sequence continues at coordinate 4,877,058 of CM030013.1, read as the reverse complement.
TCTTAGTTCCAAAAGATGTATAAAGTTTTATGAATGTGAGTGTCTGCTTCTGAAGATTGCTTGTAATTCTTAGCATTCAATTTGAGACACTCCTTGAGTGAAAATAATTTTGCATTGCAAAATGTTTTAGGATGAACTTTGTTATAGTTTTAACCCTAATAAAGTTCATCAACATAATGAACAGTAGCAAGTATTTAATTACCAAATGTTTTTCATTAAAGTCTAGTGAAATCAAAATTTTCATTATTTATAGAATTGCCATTTTTAGGTTTTTATTTTTATTTCGGTCTAATTAGTCTTTTTAAATTCAAATATAAATCACAAAATAGCATGCTGCTTAATTTTGCAAGTAAAGATTTTTTTTTAAAAAAAAGCTTCTTGGATTTTTTTTTTTTACTTGTCACAACTTTCTTTTCCCTTCCAAATGTATCTTTCTTCCCCAAAGCTGCTTGTATTAAAGCCTCATAATATACAGTAGTTCAGATGAGTTAAGAAAGCAATAGAAACTTACCAAAATACTGGTAGGGTGGTGAGATTTATATGAAAATACATGGGCCTGTTTTAAATGTATGTCACTTGTGTTCCTTTAATTGTTCTTATCTTTGGATTAATATATATGCTTCCTTTTAATAACAAATGCAGTATATGAAAATGTATGGTTGGATACCAGGCCAGTAGATGTCAGAATAATACCTTACATGGAGAAAACGCTACCATTGTAAGCCGCCTTTAATTAAATTTGGACTTCTTTCTTAATGTGTGTATTACTTAAAAGACTGTAGTCCGACAAAACAATGGATACACCCGTCTCAGTACTCCATGTTATAATTACTGAGGAGCAGGACAGAATTTGGTTTGTTGAAAGTGGGTAAGATTGCCTTCCTGTGTTCACAAATCACTAGAGCGCTAAACTTAAAAGTTAACGTGACATCATTGTCAAAGGCAACTTATTCAAATAACGTGAAATACGGACAATAGTATTTTGGTGCAACTTCCAGGAAAATGGAGGGGTTTGAAGGTTGGGACAGAAGTGTTTTCTTACAGAAGTGGTTAATTTTAGCAGACATTTTCATTTTTAGCCTAGATGTCCTAGGTAACTAAATACCTGTTAGGAGAGTCCAAGTGCCATAATATGTATGAATAACCTACATGGAAACTCATGTAGCTTTACTGAGATACACATTAAAATGCCTGAATTTATGTTCAAAAGAGTCTAAGCTGGTGCTTTTATCACTTACCTTTGTTGGCTCTTCTGGAGCTAGACAAGTGAAATATCTTTTCATTCAAATAACATGCATAAACTTCCCCCTCATTCATTTCAGTTGAGTCGCTGGATAATATCTTAACTGTTCACACTAAAGTAGGAAGTATTATAAAAACACTAATTATTGCATATAATTACACAGAAAATGCATGCTCTTATGAATTAAGAGATAGCATCTCATTAGAATGATTGAGGGTGGTGATAAATAATTCTTATGAAAAGCATTATCTGTGGGGTACAGATGGTGTTAAATTCTTTTGTAATCAGATTATATTTTTCACCTTTACCTTTTTACAAATTGTTGACAGCATGTTTCCTTTTTGATGTTGAGCACTGTTTGTTTAATGGACTTGAAAGGATTGCGTTTGAACTACTTTGTTCGTGAATTTTCAGCAGTACATGTCAACATAGAAGAAAATAATTCTAGGATTCAAGATAACCTCTTTTTAGGCACGCTGAAACATCTGTTGAAATATTTTGCTGGGGTGTTTTTACCTGAAAGCAGTTGTCGTAACAAGCAGGCCTCATCTTGTGTTTCAGTGAGTGGCCCTGTGAGATAGTTGCTAGAGTAATACAGATTTTTACAGTACTTAAGGAAGTGTTTGTTAGAATGAGTGTAATCTTTTCTACATTGCTTTGATGTAATAGTGTTTCAGATGCTATGTACAGTCTACGTTTATGTTGGAAAGGAAATTAAAAGGGTAAAGAATAAAGGAAAAAAAAAAAGAAAAAGTTTTACAACGTACACGGAGCTTGACCAGTCTTCTGAAGCACAGCTAATCCGAGGAAGAACAGACATCTCTACAGACTCTTTAAGTTGCTTTACCAAACAGCACAAGGTTCTGTATATACACAGCATCAATGCTGGTTGTTAGCTAACGCTTCTTGGTAATATTCCCAGAAATATAACTAATTCTTAAGAAAATTGAACAGAGTATCAGTAATGGAGGTTTGGCGAAGCAATCTCTGTCAGTTTTAATGCATGAACAATGTTTTTGGATTTCATGTCCACGCTTCCCATCTCATGGGCTTTCCACTTCTAAGTCTTTCATTATTTATTAGTTGCTGGTGAAAGGCTTGTAAAAGTGAGCCAAAGCTGGGTCTTACTCTTGATGCCTCAATGTCCAATGTGTTTGTAGTTTTACAGTCATCGTAGATGCTATATGGGAAGTTGTAAATCTGAGATTGCCCTGTTCTGTAGAGAAAGCACTGCTTGCTACAGCAGGCCAGTAAATGGAATCTGACCTCAGTTTATAGATTATTTCCCTCCCCTTTTGTATTTTGTCTAAGTATGGGGGAATTAATGGGTTAAACCCTTACAAAGTGATATTCAGACTAGTGGATGTCTGAATAAGGCTAGGAAGAAAGTTCCAAGCGATACATCTGCATGCAAAGTGGTCTAGAATAAAGTAGACTCTCCTGAGGCCCTTTTGCTTTTGCTCTGGTAATGAAAAGGCAGAAGTATATAGTTTCAGTGCTACATAGCAACAGTGACAAAAAGACAAATAGTGAATTTTTGCCAAAGTTTTCTGAAGTGTTGAGGATTGCATGTGGGATAATGGAGCTGCTTCCAGCACCGCTGCCTGTTCTACCGTGATGAAGATACGTAATGTTTTCTTGACTCACCCAGGGCTTGATGCTTGTGCCTGTAGCGCTTGAGCACGGCTGCAAAATCACTTCCCAGTTGTTGCTTGGTTTATCCGGTGTGCTCTGGCTCAGCCTGGGGCGCCCTGAAGCGTACAGAGAAGCTGGAATTCTCGGTCTGGTGCCTGTGGGTTTCCACAGATCTAGCATTTGCAATTGAGTTGTTTCAGAATCTAACAGTATGAAGCCTAGTCCATTAACATAACATTTTTTTTTTTCAATGTTTAACTGTTCTGAGAGGGGTGAATGGCTTTCAGTCCATCTTTCTGCTGAGTAATGTACTGTGTGAATATCTGTTTGGATTTATGTAACACAGTTAACTTTCACTGATAATTTTATCAGGAATGTGCACAAAATGAGTTTTTTCTCTTGCTTCTCTGTAACCTTTGTGTACCCAGGTCAGGTTCTCACCTTGAATGCATTTGTTCAGTGCAGTTTATATTTAAAAATATAAAATATAAAACAATTCATTTTGAGTGACTGCGTCTCATGGCCAGCAATAGATTGCAAAATGTGTAGGTAGCATAGTCAATACACTTATGCTCATATTTTCCAAAAACGGTATAAACAATGAATTCCTCTACTCAGCTATCAAAACTACCAGTGTTTTCCCACCAAACTTTTATGTTTCTGTGTGCTGGGTCTCATTAGATGTACTGCATGAAAGTAGTTACAGTAAAAAGCTCTGATAACAAAATGTGTTACTTTCAAGCAAAAATAATTTTCCTTTTTTATTCATCCACTATATTATCCATGACATCATGATACAGAGTATAAATTTAGAGTTTTGGAACACACCAACTGTGGCCCAAAGTCGCGTGTTTTGTAGTGTTTTAACTGTGGTTAAGAACATTGCTTCTGAATTTCTAGGTATCTGATACCTGAATCTGTACTGAAAATATGTGATGATGCTGTTGTGTGCTGCTTTTGATTTCTTGTATCCTCCTGGGTTTTAAGTTGTTGTTCTCTTTAACAAGCGGATTCTAACTTGTTTGAGGATTCAGGTCGGGTACCCTACAGTACATGTAAGAACTAGTTATCTTTTCAGGTGTGATTCAGTAATCCTTCAAGCTGTTGTATCTAGCCCAATATTAGTTCAGTTCTCTTTATTCTCCTCTCTAAAATGAGAGCAGAAGAGTGGTGCTGAGTAGATTTGTTTGTTGCATGCTGCAATTTGGGCTTTTTTAGTGCAGGGTTATGAGGTTAAACTACTTGAGTTTTTTCTCTAGTTCCTGTAGTAATTCTCTGTACGCAGACCATTTACAGAGCATGTTAAGCCACAGGTGCATGTTGAAATACTTTGTTGATTGAAATCGTTCACTGATGTCCTTCTAATTAGAACTAATAGTCTTCCCTTCCGTATCTCCCCCAGGCTGAGGGAGGAGCTTGCGTAGCTAGCTTTTATTCGTGCTAATAACTTGGTCTGCAGTGTCAAGGCATGTTCATGGGAACTTCCCGTAGGCAAGCAATCTCCTGGCGTGGTGAGGTCTGACCATTTCCTTTCTTCGTGGCAGGCGAGTGAGATGGTGTATTTGGTACCTCTGCAAGTCCCTTCTCTCATATGCTCTGTTATCTTCCACCTTAGCAGACACTGGAGTGTTGTAGTGATCTTTTGGAACAAGTAGGTAATAATACTCCTGTGAGGGCACTCTGAATATTCGGAGAAAATACTTGAGTTGTATTGCAGCCAAGATGACAGATTCCTAAGCCACGTGTTTTGATGGGAAATTGATTCCTAGATTATTTTGCCTCAGTGTAGTGAGCACAAGTGAAAGGATCCTGTTGACTGAATCATTGTTCATGTTTCATTGCAAACAAACAGCTGGGTAGAGGGCAAAAGCAGAGAGGAGGAACTGCAGAGAATTCCAGCCTGAACTCTCCCCACTCTGCTTTTGAGCAGATATTTTTAGAGTATTAATTTGTTTTATTATTTGCTTGCAGTCTTTTTAGTGGTTTACAGAAGGATTTGTTTGAATGCGAGTTGGATTTTTTTTCTCCTGTATTGCTTAATTCTTTTTTGTCTTCCTGACACAGGGTCATCCGGTTACATTCCTGTTTTGTCATGCAAGGGGCAGAAACAGCTGGAGAACAGCAACCTTCATTTTTAGTCTTTTTTTAGCAGGGTTGGATGGTAGCCAGCAGACTTGCATATAAAAAAGTAGAAATTGCTGCCATATATCATATCATAGAAATGAACGGTTGTAGATAAAAGTACCTTGCAATGCTGGTCTCAGAAAACACTGTTGTCTCTCAGACCAGCCTGATTTCCCGTAAAACAGTCAATTGTATGTATGCAGAGGAAAAGTTAAAGGAGAAGTAGGCAATTTCACCGTAAGTATAATGTACACACAGGTCGGGAAGATGGGTTGTTACATTTCAGCTTGTCTCTAAGAAAAAATGAGGGTGTTCTTTTAAACATGTGGAAAGAATCCTGTCTGTTTCACAAGGGTTAGTCTAGGTCTCCCGTAAGAGACTTTCCTTTTCAGCTTGTCTCCTGATGCCTTGTTTTATCAAAGTACTATTCAAGCGAATTAAGTACTTCTATTAAGTACATTACATTAAATGTAACTATTAGAACATTCACGTCACAAGTTGTAAAATCTTGGGGAAGGGTTTCCAAATGCAACTTGAGAGTATTCTTAAAACGTTTGTTGACAGAGAAAAGCTTATACTTGTCAAGTATCTCCATTGATGTAAGGAAGTTGTGTATAACGTGACTAAACAGATAAAAATTAGGATTAGCTGTTTACTGATATTGAACCTGATTTTCTGCCTTAGTGTCTTTCATGAAATCCAGCTAATGACCTCTTTTTTTGGGGGGGGGGAGATGGGGGTATCATTTCATTTTACTGAGGAGAGGAAAAATAGATGACCTTTAGAACTGGGATACGTATGGGTGGCAGCACATATTTATAAATCCTCTGATTATCCATGGGATGCAGTAATATGCTTGCAAGGAATGTGTAGTCAGCATTTTCAGTCTTGTGATTTGGGCATGTAATGATGGACAGCACAAAAGGGGACTTGCGGGAGTAATACGATGTACAATAACTGTGGTCCATGGACAAAAGCAGAAGTTGTATAGCGTGACTTTTGGGTAGCAGGGACTCAGAAGTAGGATTGGTTAGAGATAGCTGTGCAGATATTCTGAGCAGTGAATTCATTCTGATATCTACTTCATGCTTAAAGTGTAAAGAAAAGAAAGATTTTTTTTTTCAATTGAGACAGTTTGAAAAAAGATTATTCAAATGCAACCTGCAATTTAAGAACCTACGCAAATACCCTAAAGAACAAACTGAACTAGACACAAAATCACTTCGTGAGCACCAGGTTCCAAAGCGAGCAGTGCCCTTATCTAGCCAGACCAGGATTTTCCACAGTAAATGAGATGATGTGCTCTGTGGCTGTGTGCAACAGGAACGAACTGCACGAGTAACATGTAAAAACCGTGCAGAGCACCGGTGCCTGCTCTGCCAGGGCCTCCCTTCATGAAAGAGTAATCTGAGACAGTTTGCCCTGATCCTGGGGGAAGAGAACACGGGGGTGGGGTGGGGAAGGGAGTCTTTTGTCTCTCTGAAATTTTAGTGCAAAATAGAGGCAGGTTCCTGCAGCTCAGAGTGGGATTTTTCTGGAGGGAGAGTGCCCCGTCCTGGAGCAGCTGGGGCAGGGCTGACTACAGTGGCCGCAGCGCGCTGCTGGTGCTGGAGCCTTCCAGTGTCACCGAATTTATTTGCGTTCATCTTGACTATTTCTTACCTCCCTCGCTGCCTGCCTGCGTGATCCCGATGGTGAGATCCTCTCTGTTTTGCAGAGCTGCTGGTTGATTCGGGCAGGGTAGCCTGAGTTGCCGTCAGAGACTTGTCAGCTGGAAGTACCAAACCGCTCTCCCACCTCCCACGGCAGGTAGCTTCTGCCTGTGGCGTTTTGTGGTTAGGGGTATCGGTGTAAATCCTGGCAGGCAAAAATCCAGCTGGCAGAAGAGCGAGGAGCAAGCAGGGCGTCGCCACCACAGCTTTCTCCAGGGGCACAGCCTCCCCGTCAGTACGGACACTGGGACAAACTGGGTTTCTGCTGCTAGTAGGCTGGTTTGAAGTCAAGTGAGTGGTGACCCAGTGAGTCATTGCAATGTAGACAGGGGCACTCAATATTTAGGAAAAACGTGATAGTAAGCAAGTGTGCTGGTTGGTTTCAGTGTTCTGTTGTGGATCATGTTGTTTCCTGGAGGAGGTGGCTGGATATAACGTGTCCAGAGACTGATACTGCAACAAACTGGAAGGTGCGTTCATAACCAGTGGAAGACTAAATTAGTTTCATTCATCATGAAGGTTTTTAGACAAAGGATGATGCGTAGAAAGAAGTGCTGGGGCTGGATGTTATGGATTGACTCAGCACGAAAATTTCTCTGAGAAAGAGCTACAGAACATGCTGCCACCGGAGAAGGTAAAGGTGGAGGGCACACTGCACCGCGGGTGGGGTGACGGCTGCCCGGGAGGGAAGGCACTTTGCTACCTAAAGCAGACATGGTACTCTGAAGTCAGCAGCTGCTTTTAGTCTTAATTCCCCGGGAATGTTGGAAAAAAAAAAACCCAAAACCCACACACACAAAAAAACACCAACCTACAAAGGGATCTGTTAAATCTTTTCTAAAAATGCATATAAGTGAAATCGATGGAAGATCTAAGAAGAAATCAGGCTCAGGTAGCAACGTGAATGTGTCTTAAATATGTAATTATTCACATTAAAAATTTAGAAGATGAGAATTCTGCAGAAGATGACATATTGCAGCACTGTTTTGTTTCCCCGCTTCATTTAAATTGAATCTATTAACTTTCATGGGATACACAGAGAACATGCTATCAGATCTGACAGTAGTAACAACAACGACAAAACAACATCAAGGGAAATTCTTTGAGTATTTTTAACTAGATCGTACTGGTGGGTATTTAGCCATCATTTGTTTCCTACCTGCAATTAGTTCGTATTCAATTAATTGTTCTAGTGACCTCTGCAGGCTGCAATCAAGGGCTTAATCTATACATAAAAATACAGCTGCTGGATTATCGAGTGCTCTTAATTCAAGGCTGCCACGAAAAGTCCTCTGAAATGTTAGTGCTTGCAGAATGCACCAGCCAGCATGATAATTGTGGTGCACAAGCAGAGCAGATTAAATTTCTGCTCCTGGTATTGACTGCTGCCTCACAGCTCTTTGGTTTTCACTCGAGGCATTGGGTTTGGTCAGTATATCCCTTTACTGTTTGCAAATCCTGGAGGGGGTCAGACTGCGGTATGCTGGGATCATTAATCCTAGAGTCTGTTTTACCCTTGGTCCTGTGCGGCTTGTGTCGGTTCGACCCGCGGAGCATCCTGGAAGGCTGCTCTTTTCTGACCGATCGTTAGTGGGAGGAGACAATGCCGTTGGCACTTCTGTAGTTCTTGCAATTTTCTGTGCAGTTTTGACATGGTAAATTAGGATTGCTCTCTGTTGCAGGCGATTATACGAGATACCAAGTTCTAATTATCGAGCATAACACAGGTAAGCGATTAAGTGAGCGGTATAGTCCTTGCTTTGTGTCAGCTCAGATGTCTGCTTTAACCTTTTGATGTGAATCGCTTGTACTTTAACTTTCCCAAAACGAAAGGATCAGAAGCACTAGCAGCCAAACCAGGAATGCTGCTAACAAAGACCAAGTAGAAGATGCCGAAGTGAAGACTTACCTAGGTACTTGGGGAAGCACAAACAAATCCTTTGTCATTTGGATTTCCAAAGGTTAGTAGGGATATTCACAGCTGTCATTATTTGAGAGGTTTATTGATATTTTTGCCTAAGTGTAGATCTGTAATCTTCTCTGTCCAGGGATGAATTATAGTTTAAGTTAGAAGTATACTTTACCTCAGGCAGAACTGGATATAATTAGATCACAGAAGCTTTTTGTTGAAGCTAACTAGAAATTCTCCAACTGAAAGTGCGGTTTTGAATTCTTTCTCAAGGCAAGAAATTTGTCAACTTTTAGAAGACTTGAAGAATTCTTAATTTTGTTTCAAAATTTTTCACAGGAAAATTTTTGGTGTCTGGCCTGTGTTGTTCTTGGCCATCTTAACCTCTTTATGCTTTTCTTAACACTGGCTTTAGCTTAAATATCTTTTTTTTTTCCTCTGTTTCTGATATTTACCCTTTTTTCCCAATAGTTTGTATAGAATAGCCACTCCCTGTTGCAGCCCCATTTTCTGACTAGAAAATTGATCTCTTCACACAGTCTCATTTCTCAGGCACTCTGATAACTTTACTAAACTGGTGACATCTGCTCCAGTGTGAGTTCATCTTCTCTGATCCCAAGTAGCCTGCTGACCTCTTAACTCTTAATCCAGGTGAGGTATTACAAGAAAGAACAGTGGTTTACTTACTGGTCTCCATCTAAAAAGCAGTAATATCTCTCAGTATGTTGGGAACGGTTCTCTCTTACTATAGTTAAGTTTTATATCACTGGTAAATATTTATGTGTTACTTGCTGGTCTCCTGGGGATGACTTAGAGTCCTTGACTCCTTTGTTTTTTACTTCCTTGCTTCCCAGTAACGTCTTTTCTGATGCAGAGCATGGTTGGCTGAATCCAAATGTAAATTACTTTGGTAAATTAATTACATAATTTCCTCTATCAGCTTTTCTCTTGCTGCAGTAACATCCAAAGGGGTTTCTAACAAGTTAGAGTTCTCTCACAGTTTCTTTAATACAATGCCTTTCTGAAAGCTTCTTTCTGAATTTCACTTTTTCAGGCATTTGATGTTGAAGCGATGTTTTAATGGTTTTACTTCCATTTCTGGAAGCTTAACTGAAACAATTTGCAATTTGAGTGTCTTTATTTAGGTAATTTGCTGGTTAAAACTGATGTATTATGTGCCTTCTTTTCCATCAGTCATCACAATGACCATTTTCTGCTCTGGAAGACTTTCCTTATATGTGTATTGCTCTAGGAAAGCAAGTGACAAGTTAGATAACTAAAATGCAAGGGACAATGCTTGGGTTTCGTTTTTTAAAAGAATTTACAATATTTAAAAATTAAGCTATTGGTATCACATTTGCTGTCTTTATTTTATATATAGAGAGATTTCACTGCCTTTTGTTTTTAAATCTACCCGTTCTTATGATGTTGTTTGCAATAATGTGGAATTTGAGCTACTAATTTGGGTTTCTCATGCTTCATGACTAAGGGCTGGGATGTTAGGAACGAAGCAATGTCCGAAGTGGTTCCTAGGACACATTTCCTGCAGCACATAGCAATAGCAGTGCCTGCAAACTCCAGCAGTGTTTGGTGAGTTTTCACAGGTATCTGGGGGCACCAGGTGTCAGTGATGGGAATCACTTGGCCTGCAGTATCTTTATCCTTGGCCATGGTACATGAAAAGTGTTGAGACTGAGTTTACAGACTCATGAAAAAAAGAAAAAACAGCTAACTGTTTTGAGTTTTTTTTCATTTTTGACCCACAACCAGGACAGTAAGTGAGAAGCAATGGGCATGCAGCACTGGAGCGCTAATTTTGTCAAGTCACATTTTCACATTTCAGTGAAGAATTATACTGGGGTCTTGGCATGCTCCAGTCCCTGTTGCACACTGGTTTTAAAGTCCTCAGCACTCAGGAGTCCTCCTCGCTGCTGTATCTCAAGGAGCTTTCCTGGCAATTGCTGGTCATCAGAAGACACTTGACGGTCCCACAGTGTTACTCTTTATCCCGGCAGTTCTAATGAAGTTTGTTCTAGAGAAACATACTGTGGTGTTGGAAATCCTGGCTTCATGGAGCAGACTACACGTTGACTGATGTTAGCCACCAGAAGATTAATCAAATTAAGGGAAATTCCAGTCCTAAAAAGTATAAAGAATCACAAACTGTCCTGCTGTTATTTGTTCCCAGGTAAAATCCAAACTGTTTTTCTCTTCCCTTCTGATGGGATCCCAGCTCTGGTTTGCATGGTACACCCGGGACTGGGTAGGAGCTGTTATATTCTCCTCCTTGGGGGACGGAGGGGAAGAAGGGGAAATCACAGCAATTCAAATCTCCCTCAGAGGCTGAAGTACGGGCTAGTTTAAAAAAACTTTTCCTCTTGATCTGATAACTGAGCAGTCGGTCGAAATGCTAACATCTCTCTGTCGGACCATCTCCTGTGCTTAGCTGAGTTGTTCAGTCAATTGTTAACCAAACGAGGGGCAAACTGCTCTCTCCCACCTTTCATGTACAGCCACGGAGGATGCATGCAGGGCAGTGCTGGGAGGGGAGTGGGGGACTCTCAGCTGAGATTAGATACAATTGGAAATACTCAATTTGAGGCCACCGACCCCCAGAGCCTTTGAAGAGGGAAACTGGGGTGATAGTCCAAGAGAATGCATCTCAGTAGCTGCTTGCTTGTTGTCCTTGGTGATAACCAGCTTGTTTCTGTCATCTCAGCCTGCCTTCTCTTTGACAGCAGCATTTTCCATCTGCCTGAACTGCTTGACTCCCTTTTTTGTGGCTCCTAGCGGGTAGAAGCAAACAGAAGAAAATGGAAACGTTTTTGCTTAGCCTTTAGAGGCTGAATTTGCTGCCCTCTCAGCATCTCTGTCGCAGGGCTACAAATTACTCACCAGGAAAGCTAAGAAATCCGTGCACTTTCCAGTTAGGCTGAGGTTGGGATTGGCTTGCAGACACTGACTTTTCTGTGGTCACGTAATGTGTTGATCGCCCTCTCTTAATAAGAGGTCTGCTTGTTGGGCTCTGCTGAGCCCTAAGTCCCTACTGCAGGCTGCAAATTTATCTCACTTGGGAAATATCCCATTGAAACATGACATCGAAAGGACAGTACACTTTTCTGTGAAGTGTTAAATTTTATCCGGTTTTGCTGAAGGTATTGACCGAACTGGAATGAGATCAGACAAGGAATTGTTTTGTGTTCCTGTTGTTTGTGCCTTTGGGGGAGTAATCTGAGAGGTCTAGCTCCTCACTTCTCTTTCCCTTGTGTGTGTGTCTCAGAATTTGAGAGGCACTCAGAAAAGGAGCTAAAAAAATGGGCAGCGATGGTCTCTGAAGCTCCTTGATTTGGAGGTGTGTGTGTGTTAATGCTGATTTGATATTCAGACAGAATCCTTGTGATAGGAAAGGGGTGGACCTGAATCTCCTGAAAAAGTTTCAGCAACGGCTTGAGGAGTAAGGAGTAAAACTTCTGTTGTATTTACAGGCTGTAACTACCTTTCAAAGGGGAGGGCAGTTTTGGGGAACTAGTGATGACTCCCAAGTGTAACTTATTTAGTGACCTCTGCAGTGCTGACACGTGGCTCTGTCGGCACTGGTTGCCTTGCTGTGGAGGTCCTCACAGGCTGAGCTTCTCTGCATGTTTGTGCCAGCTTTCAGGAATAGTTTTGCGGTGCCACCTGCAGAAACGATATACCTGGAGTCCATCTAGAACTGCATACCTGAGTCGACTTCTTAGCAATTCTCAGGCTTGCTTAAAATAAGAGACAAATTCTTTTCCAAAATGGACCTGGCAAGCTTTAAGGACAGACTTTTTTCATTTGAATGAATTAAATTTGTTCACAGCAATTAACGTCGGTATCAGCATCGTTCTGCTGCGTGTAGCTACAGATGAAGTTACGGCCTTGTGAGTAGCTGATTCCTGTTTTGCCTACAAAAGGTCATGACTCTGGAGTGGATGTTGTTTGTCAGGCACTCTGTAGTTACACACAGGAACACACACTCTTAATGAGGATGGCAGCACAGCAAGAGGCTGAGGATGTGCTTCATGGGATTCCATTCTTTTGGAGTCCCTTTCTTCCAGTGTCTTTCATCCTGCCTCACAAACAGGGATGTAAGTTTGCAACTCAAAGGAGAATAATTTTGTACTTCAATGGTGCTGGTTTCTGTGAAGTGTAACTCACAGTATGTGGTCATACTTCGTATTGGACTGTTTAGGATTATTTAAAGTTCTGTTCCTTTTTATTTTCTTCAGGCCTGAAAAGAGTGGATGACCTAAAATGGTGCTTTATTTTGCACTGCTGTGCATAGGCTGCCAGAACATGAAGAACTGTTTAATTGAGTTTTTAACTGTTTTGTTCTCAAACATTACTTTTAGAGTTATTTTCAGTAAGGTATCTGGTTCAGAACTTACTAACTTGCATATTCTGTTGTAATTGGGTTTTCCTGGTTATCACAGTTGTTCCAGTGGTGACTCTGATGATACATTTTCTGGAGGAAAAAAAGGAAGAAAACATTTGCACTACTTGAAGGACAACTTTTTATCTACCTTGCTATTATTTGCTTACTAGTTTAATTCTCTCCGTGTAATGGCTATGCAAACTTCATATTATTTCATAACGTTTGGCACCTCATTTTAGCTGGCATTCAGCCCTTACCACTGACTTTAGATGAGAAGATACCTCTGCATGTTTCATGCATTTCCATATCAAATTCTTACTAAGGTATTAATACTGTATTTAAAAGTCTTCTCAGTTGAATATGTTTTGCACTAAACCCAAATGCTATATTCGAACTACTGATTGAACTCACAGCAGCAAGGTACGAGGTACTGTAACATTCTTCAAAATCCTGATGCATTTACCAGATCTGCTCAGATTGAATTACCTGAAAGGTCTAATCTGCAAAAGCGTTTGTGTGTACAAACGTTTTCACTGTCTCAGCAAGTAGTCTGTAGTCACACTTCAACAAGTACCACTGAACAGGAGTGTATAATTTTTCTTTAAAATAAACTCCATTCTGTTTAATTTACTCTCAATTTTTATAAAAATAACATCTAACAAGATTAGTTGTGAAGAACTTTATGTATTGTGTATTTCTCGGTGCTAAAGATTTTCAGCAGAAGAAGCTCTTGCTTCTGTCTTTTGAGTGAGAAAACAAAATTCAAGAAAACAGGCTGAGCTGTGCTATTCTCAGTCTTATGAATTCTTGCACCTTGAATCCTGAAAGGCAGATCTTAACGGCCTTAATGCTCTTTTAAGATGAGGGTAATTTGAACAGTGCTAATTTTTCTCTGTCTCAGTCAGAGAAGACAACAGTTTGTGTTAATATCATGTAGTTAATAAAATAAATTACATTAATTAGTAGTGCTTCTGCTGTGGTCATTGATATGGTTTCAAAATCAGAGATTTCATTTCAAGGCTAGTTTTATCTTTTCTATACTGCCATCTTGCTTTAGGACATATCCACTCCATCGCTGTGGAGAGCACCAGATCTAACAATGAGTTATAAAAAAAAAAGTTATGAAAACAGTAGCTATTTATTTGAAGGTCGAAGAGAAAACCAATAGTTTTACCATACGGACGTTGTTTTGCCTGGCCTCATTAACAGCATGATGTAAGCGTAATATTTTTTCTTTAACTTGGTGTAACCCAAGAAAACTTCACAGCTAGTGGAGGTCAAAAGTGCCATTGCATTGGGTTACGGAAAGCAGGGTGGTCGAAGTGGGGGGTGAGAGTGACTGTGGGAGGCACAGGTGCCAGCATCCAACTAAACCAGACGACTGGACTACTATTTTATTCCTGGGAGCCTATCCTACTTCCTACTCAAAGCAGGGTCAGCTATGGGGTCAGACCAGGTTGCTCAGGGCTTTATCCAGTCATGTCTTGGAAACTCCCCAGGACTGGAGACTGCACAACCTCTCTGGGTGACCTGCTCCACTGCTGCGCTGTCCTTAAAGGTAAAAAGGTTTTCCTTATAGCCATTCTGAACCTCTCCTGTTCCAACTGATGCCTGTTGTCTTTCATCCGCCCACCATGCACTGCTGTGCACAGCCTGTCTCCATCTTCTCAAGGGGCTGCTGTCAGGTGCCCCCAAAGCTATTTCTTCTCCAGGTTCAAGAAGACCCATTCCCTCAGCCTTGGCTCACAGGGCAAGTGCTCAAGCCCTGACCATCTTGGTGGTCTTCTGATGAATTCACCCCTATTTACAGATATCTTTTCTATATTGGGGGCCCCAAACAACTCAGTATGCCAGATGTGGTTTAATAAGCACCAAGTAGAGGTGGATAATCACTTTCTTTGATCTACTGGCTCTGCTGCTGTTAATATACAGCCCAGGATGCTCTTGGCCTTTGTTGCTGTGTGAGTAGTATAAGCCTCCTCAATACTGAGGAACCTTGTTAAAAGGCTTGCTTTCATTCAATACCAAATAAAAATTGATTAGAAGTATCAGCAGAAAGAGGTGAGTGGCATTATTCAGACAACTTTGTTTCTTGTTTCATGCTTAGAGAGCTCTAGTGATGTTTTGATTATACAGCCCATGAGATAAATGTTTGCAGAATGAAGCGTGACATGCACAGAGAAGCTGAGGTTGATGGCAGCATGGTTTTCTTTAACCTGATAAAATTGCCGTGGTACTTGCATGAGATTTTTCTTGTTTTCTGTTTTGGGTTTTTTTTTTAAACTGCAAGTTACAGAAGCATAGGTATCTGCATTTGTAAACCAACATACATCCAGAGCCACTCCGCCAATTCCTTACTATGTTTTATAAAAACACTCCTGGGAGAACTGAAGTAGAGAGATGCTAGTTGTGTGTATCATTAATGTGACTCACACAGTGCTATCAAACTGCTAACAAACAGAAAGCTCAGTTTGCAAACCCCAACAAACTGCCCTCATTGGTGAGAATACAGTGAAGCCCTTGGAAATAATTAATATATGATGTGAAACAATTTTTTTTCCATAGTATACTTTATCTTATACTGATGCATCAGCAGCAACCCATGTTCCATTCGCTGGTGGTGCACAGCTTCTCTGTAAGCAGCCTGATTTGTACTGAAGCAGGAAGATTTCTGGGCAATCAAACAACTGAAACTGCAACTGCTGTTTCTTTAGCAAACTCAGTCTGTTTCGAAATCTGAAACACTGTTTATCAGTTTATTTGAAAAACTGAAATAAACTGAACCTCTGTGCACTTTGTTCTGATTTACTTAAAAAAAAAAAAGTGCACCTGCACATCTCTGTAATTTCCATTGGAGGCTTCACCTTGGTCTGTGACATCCAACAACCCAGTATCTTCACAGTAAGGGTTCTGCTAAACTGGCTTTTGAAAAAATATTTACTGAGTAATCTGTAATACAGTGGAGGTGCTCAGTTGCTCTGTTTGTCTTCTATCACTTCCTTCTGGCTGAAATTTAGATGAACTGAAACATGGAAAGGGTATTTAATAGTGCCAAAGCAATGGAGAAAGGTTTGGGAAGTGTGGGCTAAGGTCCTCAAGCCCAAACTACTGCTGTTTAATCTGCAGTATCCAAACAACTCCTCTGAGACCTGCTGTGGTGGTAAAGATGCTGCTTTTCATTTCTAAACTGTTTTGGTTTTTTTTTTTTTTCCATGGTGGTGTATGATTTTGGGTTTTTTTTTTCCTGTGGGCCATAAATTCCAGCCCAATGAAACAGTGCAGAAACTTATCTAGCATAGGGAACATCTTTAAAGTTGGATATCTATTTAGGGAAAGTGGAAGGAAAAGCAGCTGTGCAAATCCATCAACATCACAAGCGGCTCAGGTGGGTGTGAAGTTGCCCATATACCATCAAAGCTTTGCTCTCAGCTGAGTGAAAAAAAACCTCCCAACAGTAGGATATGCCCTTAAACAAGATCTGAGGACTGCTTCATTCCACTTCAGTGTGTGATGGTGGCTCCTGTCCTCACTGCAAGGCAGAGGGCTGGGGCTGAGGGAAGCTGCAACTGCACCAAGCTCTCTGACGGCTTCTTCTGCGGTGGGTGGGATTTGGCCAAGCGTTGCCTGGGAGTGAGTTGGGCATAATAGCTGTCATGTGTCCCCTGATTCACGGTTTGCTGGAAAACCTCTGCAGGAGGCTATGTTCTCTTTTGAATAGCTCTGTGGGTGCTGTGTCTCTGAAAGACGTGTGTGATTTTCTTTGGCTGGGGTAAATGTGAGCTGAAGCCAGGGAGCGTGCAAAAAAGTGCATTTTGGTCTGTTCCGGGGAGAGGAGACATAACTGTAGGTATATCTTACTCCCATGACTCTAGCTTTGTAAGGTATACTTTTTGTGACAGCCTTTTGTGTGACAGCACGTTTCCAGGCAAAGGAGTCAGCCCTGGGAATATTGCAGCAGTTGGAGTTGACCTTTAGCTAAACAGGCACAAGAATGCACAACTGCGTGATGATGGTTTTATAGTAAGTCTTTCACTGTATAGGTAAGTACCTAACCAACACCCAGTGACGCTTTCTGCTTAGAACAAAGCTTTTGACATTAAAGAGCTATTTGGATGGTCTGAGATTTTTTGCAGAAGAGAGGACAGGGCTGGGAGCAAGAAAAAGGCAGAGCTGGTTTAGTGGAGAAATGCCAGGGTTGCAAGGAGGCTTTTTTGGACCAGGCCAAGTGGAAAAGATGTGCTTGTGTCAAATTCCTGTAGCAGTGGATGGCACCACCTGCAGACAATTAAAGGAGCCAGATACGTTGCCAGTGAGTGGTTTATTCCTGTTCTGTTGCTTGGCTCCATGGGCTAGTCATTGACAGTTTTGCAACCTACCTGAGACTGTTTCATTTTGTGTTATTTTTGTCTCCCTGCAAAGAAGCTTTTGAATAAATGTCTTTTACGATCAAGCCTAACGCTGAATCCTGAAATGGTTAAAGATGATCTTCCTTGCTATCAGCTGTGCTGGTTATGTTCAACGCCATATGTGAATTGACTTAAAAGCTATTGGTATGCTAAAGTATATGAAAAATAATTATCTTGAGTGCTGTTGTTCATAGTTCGATTTCCCTGGAGTTATGCAGCGAACAGTGGGAATGCCCCAAAGGCAGATGTGTTTATATGGTTTTTGCTCGTTGGCTGTTTTGCCAGCTGTTGCGGGTGAAACACAGATCTCTTAAGATAAGTTGCCTGCTAGCCTTCAAGCAAGCAGAAGTGCTGTTTTCTTTTAAACAGTCTATTTGAAGCTGCGTTCTTGCTCATGTGATCGGTCAGTACTTTTGGAGCTTGAAACCTGCTCTCAAGATGTTCTTGGTTCATTTAAGCAGACCTGTCGGTGGCCTCGGTAAGTGTTGAAGGGGTTGATCTCTCTGAAGATCAGAGATACACATTTCAATAGCAAAAACTTTCCCACTGTGCTTGGCTTAAGGAAAACTGTACCGTACTGAACACGTTGGTGTCTGCTGTGTAACTTGCTCCTATCTGTGGGCTTGAACCAAGACTGCAGGAGAGCGCTCTTGCCTTTCTTCTTGAACCCTGCTTTATTTTCAAGATACCTGCCTGTGGGTTTTTTTATTGCTGATGAAAGAAAAGATGGCTGTGGGTTGCCATTAGCCCTAAGAGTAGAGTAAGGATTTTGTGGCTAGGAACCTCAGAAAGTATTTATAGGTCACATTTTTAAAAGTTCGTAACACTTGCAGTTGGGATAGACTTTTGGGTGTTGCCAGGAAGGTAGAAAAAGTGGTTAGTTTTTGTGTTTGGTTTTTTTTTTTTTTTTTCAAGTTGCATGGCATCATTCTCTGTTTGCAAATCCAGCAAATGAGTCCAAACGGAGGACACTGTTTGCCCAGTTGTCCTGATTTGGGAGCATCTGTTCTTGCAGGAATTGCTAGGTATAGAAATCTGACGTTTTGATGTGTTTGTAGCTTCTTCTTTAAGGTCAACTGAAGAAGTGTCAGTGACCTTAACTGACACTTAATTGCCTTGTTTCTCTCTGAGAGTTGTACAAAATAACTAAACAGAAAGATATTGTCTGCTGTTCCTGAGAGCTTTTGGTTTTTTAGTAACAGATTAAACATGTTACAAGATTTGACAGTTTTAATGCAACTGAACTTCTGGCTTTTACCCAGATAAAACTTATCTTGTATAGAATTTTTCTTAGAGCCAGAAGATGCAAAAATTCTGCAATAATTGAACAACTCAGTGAAAAATGGTAAAGTTCACATTGCAGAGATGCAACAAAAATCACTTTGTGCTCGTCAAGAATAGCCAGAGGCTTTTCTGTGCACTGAGTTTTGTTATCCGATGCTCGTATTACAGACTACTTCCCCACGCTGTGACTGATACGTGCTCCAAAAGGGTATTCTTGGGTTTCAGGTGTCCAGGTAATAAGCAGACTTTGAATAGACAGGTAAACCAAACTGAAGGATAATAATACATGAGTACTGGCAGGCTGCCTAGATTGGCATTGGTAAACATGATTCTGTAAGAGCTACGGAGCATGAAACGGGAACTGTGCTGTATTTAAACGATCAAGGGGATTAGCCTGAGTTCCTTGACTGCTGACAAGTACCTTGTACATAAGCATAAGCAAGTCCTTCATAAAAACTATGAAAAAACCAGGAAGATGACTCTCATCAGATGATTTATGTAGAGTAGGGAAGGGGCAGGGGATTCTGCAGTCTTTTTTGAGCTGTAAAGGGACAGATACTGAAGAGCATGGCATTTTGGTGATTTTGCATCAGGCCTATGAGGCATAGCTTGCATAAATCGTTAAGACTGCTCCCTAGGCAAATCTAAGGGATGCAGCTTTTATGTATCTCCGTCAAACTTGGGAGAACATCTGAAGTGTATCCGCAACAGATATTTAGCTATGGAAAGTAAATCAACACATTTTTTAATACGAAATTGATAAACACTTGTCGGGTGCTGCCTGGGCCTTTTCCCGCATTGCTTATCAATGTTGCCAGTGATGTAATTCTTACTTTCACTATTTCAGATTTTATTTCAAAGTCAGGAGTGAATGATATCTAATACTCATGTTGTTAGCATGTGTGTACTCTGGTGCTATTGATCTGCAACAATCATTTTAAATAGACTTGCGTTTGAACACGATTTTAGTAGGGTTTTTTTTTCCTTCAGTATCAAGTTGGCTTTTTGCTAAATGCTTTGGTTTAAATATTATTCTGAAAGGGCCCTCCCTGAATGGAGACATGGGATTTGAGGCTGTGAAACAGATGCAAACAATGATAGCAAGATAATAATGAAGATAATGAATAAATTTTGATTATACTTGGTGTTTTACTCCTTAGCAGTTTGGTGCTCTGCAGGAACAAACGGTAAAACTGGCAGCAGCATGGTGTGCCTACAGCAGAGACTTGAGACAGCAAACTATTCACAAGAGTTATTACTGAATGCTGATGGTCTCTTCCCATACAAAAAGCAAGCTCGCAATGGTTTCTGCACCTGCAAGGAGTATCCTAGCAACATCACTGAGGAAACTGTATGCCAGGAGTTTTTTCTGAGTGCTTTTTGTTGAACATAGCAGCAGTTGTAAAACAAAGGTCAAGAGCAATTTAAGCTCTTAAAAGCGCTGTTGCTTAATTCATTTACTCAGAGAAATGTTTGTGTTTTAGTTTTCTGCCTCAACAATAAATATCAGGTTACAGAGTCATCCAACAGGTTATCCAATTGAAGTTTAGTTAAACGTGAACATCACTTAATCGAAGATATCAGTTCTTACTTGCAGGAAAATACTGTTAGTGTTTAACTAACTTTCTGTGCAACACAGAACAGGGAAGCACAGAACTCCAGCTGGTAGTGGGAACAGACCATCAGTCTAATTAAAAAAAAAAAAAAAGAAGAAAGCTTCTTTTTGTCTGAGAAGGTGTATGCGGTCATTGTCTTACTGTATGCACAGGCCTCAGGTGAGTCCCTGCTTTGTGCTTTGTCATCAGCTTTCAGGGAAAATGTTTATTTCAGGTTTTCCTCCATCATTTACTGGTACCACGTCAGAAGTACTTGCTGGGCTTGCTCTTACTAGCCATGCCGGCTTGCGAAGGGGAGAGGGCAGTGTTTATCTTTGTGTTTTATGGATGGGGGAGTTGAGGTGAAGGACTAAGACTCTTTTCAGCCTTTGAACATTTTTCTTATACTAACAGAGTAAACACGGCACTGTACCAGCTGCTAGGAAAATTACTAAGAAAATTAACTGTATTGTAGCCTAAAGGCTTCAGCAAATCTGGCTACTCATGCAAAGTAACGCTAAGCAAACAGCATGAATCACACCATATTATAACCCTAAGTAATTTATTCTAATTAAAACTTACTTATTTAAGCTAAACAACTAATGTCTTTCAACATGCCCTCTGCCCAGTCTGGTAGATAATCGCTAACCCTAGAGACCAGTCCAAAACTGGAATTTTCACCATTTCTATTCAAATTTGTGTGCTAGGCAAGGGACAAAGCCTGTTGCTAGTCTTATTTTTCCTGCATTCTGACTCGGTGAAAAGATTTTGTACTCAATAAAGGTCAACATCCAATAATCTCTTAGCTATTTAGAGGAATACAGTTTCTGCTTGGTTTCATATGTAAACAGTCATCTAAAAAGTCAGCAGTCATCAGACATAATTCTCTCTCTCAGCTCCCTGTTTATTAAGCTAAATGATGATTTAAGCTGGAATTTAATACCAAACAAACTAACGTGCTTACAGTAACCTTCTGTTTCCTTCATTACAAAGGCACTTGAAAAATGCTAGAGCCATTTCCCTTCTCTGAAAAATATTTCCAAGTAATTTGCCAAAGAAAATTAGCTGATGATAAGGTGCAAGAAACGTTCAGTGAAAATCTGTTACAGCTAATAGAAAAAACCGAAACACTATTCTATTCAAACAATTTTCCCCTCTCCTCTCCTTCTGGACTTCAGGTGATGTGTGACCCCTGTTCTCATGAATCCTCTCTCGCAGTCGCACTCCATTTCTCTGTCAGAAGGAATATGCCGTACCGTATCAGACATGAATGCAGATCGTGTGATGGTCACACAGGAAACTTTAACGGAGCAGTTAGTGAAAAATTATCCAGGTAATGTGTTCATTTCTCTTTCCTTCTAAAAGTGACTGTATCATCAATTGAGTTTCTGATACTGGGGAAGTGATCACCGAATGTTTTCAAGCAAAGCTGGCAATATGGAAGAATATAAATTAACAGGCAACTGGTAGAATACATGAATGTGCATACTATCCTCATCAGTCTCTGAGTGTCACTAGCAGTGTTTTGAATGCAATCCTTTTTACAGATTTTAATAAATCTTCTTTGAGAATAAGAGAGAGAACTGAGTGAGTGGCGTGTTGGGGACGCGTCCTTTCTAGAGGGTAGGAAAGCATAGATGAGGTACTTAGGTGGTAGATATGGAACAGCATAAAATAGACTGTGTGTCAGATGAAAAAGACTTTGAGTCCTCCTTTAAGAGATAGCAACATAGCTGACTTTGATGGCAAAGGGACCGGGTAGGAGTCTACATCTGGTGTTTGCTATCAAAAAAATACAACCAACCTCAAATTTGGATTCGTTGGTCAAATTCCAGCCCCTTCCTTCCTGAAAGCAAATTACTTACACTAAATGAGCTTTATTCCTTCTCTTCTGATGGGGTAGCAGCCACTTCCTTTAAATGCTGCATTTTCTTTTGAATCTGAGAAATGTTCAATTGCCCTTAAATCTGCAATATTGAAGTGTGTGTGTGTGTGCGTGTGCGACTTTGTAAAGGCTCATTACGGCCCTCTGCAGGAGGTTGCTTGGTTTGATACTGAGCTTCCTCTTTTGAGTCTTCATATTATAGTTCTGCAAATGTTACAGGTTGATGTGGTAGGAATTTTCACTAGTGGGAAAATTTTAATGCAACCCCATAAACTGGCCCAGAACCCTGCCAAGAATGGGATGTAGTCCATATGTGCACTGAGACAACCACAAGGCAGCATTTTTATGTCAGCCAGAAGTAGTGCTCTCAAAGTCTGCAGGGAGAGAGTGTATTTCTTGCTATGTTTTCACGTTGCTGGAAGTTTTCATTCTTGTGGGCAGGAGATCAGCAGAAACCTGGGGCAGTGGGTCAGATGTCACTAGACTAATGACTCTGGGACTGTGACACCTGGGGGGAAACTAGCAGCTGAGACCAGTCTCAGCGAGGTAAACTTCAGTAGCAATTGTCATCTCTCAAAATTATGCCAGAAGCTTCAGAGAGAGTGATAAAAGCTGCTGTTAAATAAGCTGCCAAGAGGGAAATGCTTTGAACTACACATTGTTTGGCTTGTACCTGGCAAAAGGTCTCTCTCATGAGTATCATATCCTGACAAACACAAAGAGAACATCCTTGCTTATTTGAAGGACAACATCCTAAGCTCCATCACAGCAGTGCTGCAGTGACAACCAAAAACGCAGCTGGCCTTTACCTTCTTCCTCAAGAGTGACCTTGCCTCGTGAGTGAGGAATGGCCGTCGCAGAGTTAAAAAGGGTTTTACTGATCTGTAAGACACCAGCAGGATTGCATTTACCAGAGCCCTCGGCTGGATGATGTTTCTGTGCTGCCCTCACCTGGCTGGCCCAGGAGGGCTCTCCCTGACTCACAGCTGCAACCTGTGCCCAGTCCAAGATTTGGGGCAGCCCTCGCTGCCCTCCACGTGTGGACACCGCTGCACAGTAGGGCTGTCCCTGTTGTGCAGGGAGCCCAGGGCTGTGGGTGGGGGACAGCTGGATGCAACCACAATTGTTGGCTTTGGAAGCTCAGCAGAGTGGTGATGTATTTAAAAAAAAAAAATAAAAAAAAAATCCTGCCTTTTGTCTGATGATAGTGGACACTTTCATGCTGAAATTGAGTATGACCCACTCAAACTTCAGTTGCCAGGTCAGTTTCAAAATTCTTTTGGAATCCTGTGAACTAAATAAATTGGGTATTTCATGTTCAGTTGCTTCCAGATCTGTTGTAAGTTATTTTTTTTGGCCAGCTCCCATTTTATTTGAAAACTTATTTCTGATTTGAAATACCTGCATCTTTGTTGTAGGCATTGCGGTTCCATCCTACAGTATCTTATATAATATCCTTGGCACTCTAATTAAAGAAAGGAAAATCTATCATACGGGAGAAGGATACTTCATTGTGGCTCCCGACACATACTTTATGACAAATGATGCCACAGAAGACAATAGAAGGGTCCTGCTGGAGGACAGTTGTTGCTGTTCATTGCCTTCCATCACTTACTTGGTAAATGTTGAGCGCTGTGCAGACCTATTGAAAGAAAACATTCCTACAGTATCCTGTTGCAGATCCTGCCATTGTTTCCCTGACCAGAATATGCTCTGTGAACAAAGACATCGGCTGCTAATGAACCATCAACCTCATGGAGGAGGTAAGAAAGGTTGCAGTGAATTGAAGCCTTCAATTCAAACTCAAGGGATCTCCACGTCTGCTGAAAACCATTCCTGGGACACCACCAAATCCCTGACATCTGTGAAAGAGAAACTGAAAAGCAAACGGTTTGGCCTTCGCCTTTTCTGGAGAAGTGCTTCTAAAAAAGAAAAACATAAGGAGTACTCCACTTTTTCAGCACAGTTTCCTCCCAAGGAGTGGCCTGTCAGGGATGAAGATGACTTAGATAATATTCCACGTGATGTTGAACACGAAATCATCAAGCGTATTAACCCTACTCTTACAGTTGATAATTTGATTAAACACACAATATTAATGCAGAAGTTCGAAGAGCAGAAGAAATATATCAGTAAGGGTACCTCAGCTGAAGTGTCAACAGTCAGCCAAAACCATCTTTCAAGGGATTGTGTTCAAAAGATGCGAAGTAAAACAGCAAAACACACCAGGAAAACCAAATCAAACAAAGAGCAACAGATTAGCAGAAGCGACAGGAAATCTCACGTACATGAGCGAACATCTCAAAATGAGACACTGGAAGAGAACCTTTCACTGCCTATCAGAAACCAACAGCCATCTGATGTAGCAGTGGAATCCCATGTCATATATAAAAAACAAATTAAGAACCCTTTTCAGGGTCTGTCATGGAGACGCAACTTCTATGCGAAAGGGTACAAAGGTACTCTTAACAGTCAGCTGAAGTCCAGGACTCGAAAGCAAGAAAGGGCTTTACAAAGGCCACGGTCCTTGGACTCCTCAAAAACCTTTGAATATGAAACTGAACAGCTGGCTACTGAAACTCAGGCTGGCAAAGCTAAGCAAAACAAACTACTCCATGCTAATAGGTCTTCTCTCCAACTAAAGAAAGGTAGTTTAAGTGAAAACTTTAGTTATCCACATGGCAGTAATTTGCAGATAGACAATAAATGCAAATACTTTCTGGAGAGTAATATTTCTGAAGAAAACATCTACAGAAGAGTAGTCACTAAAAATCCTGGGGATAGTAAAAAATCCCCTCACTCCTACACTGGAGATAATGGCGTGTGCAAAGAAGATGCAAAATTTTCATTACATCTGAAAGATGAGTATCGCAGGTGCAAAGCTGACACTGTCTGTGAATTATTAGATCAAACAGCAACTGAATTTCACAATGTCCATCTTTCAAATTATACAGCCAATGCTAACCTGGTAAAAAAAAATGCTGTGAAATACAGACAAAAGACTGATAAAAAGAGTGAACTTACATTTAAATATGACTCTGCCAGCCATCCTGGATCAATGAAGCTGGAAAGTGAAGGATTTACTGAGAACTGCCATCTTCTGTACCAAAAAGCACATGGTGGTGACACCTGTAGCTCATTACATCTGGATGACAGTTTTGAATGCTGTGAACCGCCTCGCCTGCCTCCTGGCCATGCTTTTTCAGATACAAGAGACTGGAGTAAAGCTGTGCAAAAGCTGGGGCCGGCTACGTCCCTAAAAAATTTTAAGGTTAATACTTATCCCACCCAGTACAACACAACTGTAAATAAATGTGACTCTGGAGAGCATGGATATAATGAAAGTGCTAGTTTTGCAGAATCAACAGATGGCCCAAAAGAGCATCCAAAACCAGATTTCACAGAAGAAAGCTGTTTGTGCAGTCAGGTTATTCCAATAGGTCTCAGAAAGGAAGAAGAAACTGGCCTTACTGAATGCGCGAAGGCTTCAGCTGAAGCAGATTTTTGCCACACACAAGAGGCTGCCTCAGATGCTGACACTTTGCAGAACTTCACCTACGAGACAGGCGAATTAGAGGCATGCTGTGCTTTGGGCTCACAGACCAAAGAAATGAGAAATCCCCTGGGTAAAAAAGATCTGTTTTTTAACAATGTATGTGCTGTGATACCAGGACAGAAATATTCAGAAGGGACAGAAAACCACAGCATTACAGGAGACAGTGGAATTGACTCTCCAAGGTAAGAAATATATGTAACTTTGTTAGATGTTTTAGCTTCAAATTAACAACCAGATTTAGGCAGAAATGTTGCTGTACATTATAACCCCCGCTCCTCAACAACAAAATTCTTATCTTTAAAAACTTCAGTGTTATGTCCCAAAAATACTCAAACAGTATAGTTCTACCGTGTCTTTTTACATGATCATTCCCTCTAAATCAGCTATACAAATGCTGCTGTTTATAATTTGCGTTTGTTTTCATGAGGCAAGAAAATGTATGAGCTCTGCCTTGCAGATGGAGATGGCCAAGTGCAGAAATGTTAAGAAACATGGTGGTTGATAAACTCAGTGTTAAACATGATGATTGATAAACAACTGTTAGCAGGCAGGTTCAGCTTGCATTGATCTTGCCGTATGACATTATGGATATTGTCATAGTTTCCCCAGTTGTAGATGAAGAATATAAAGTGCTTTATAGAGGTGTTCAGCCAAAACTTAAAGTACAAAATACCATCTGACTTGCTCACAATAGACAGGAGAATGTGTACATCACTTGTGTTAGAAGCTTCTGCTTCCTTTCATAGGGTAGATTGTGCCTGTAACTATACTTGAAAATTCCCTTAATGGAAAACAAATTGGTATGAAACAATTTCTTACATGGTTGCATGCAGAGAAGACCTACAAAAGTGTTAAATAAATTGGCAAGAACATAAGTTAAAATGCTGTGAGGGAAAAATTTCTACTGTCACCTTGAGAAGCTAGTATATGAAGGAACAAATCACACACTACAGTTTTTAAGGAAATTCTGTTGATTTTTTTTTTTTTTCCCCTTAAGCAGCTTTTGGCTGTGCACTCTTTCAAGCACATTTCTAGTGTATTACTTGGACATGAACACTTGATATCTGTTGGACACTATTTAGTAAAATATATTTCAAAGGGACATTTTGATTGTTTGTATTGATGCCATCTGTGGTACCAGAAGCTAAGCCAACTCAGTTTATTTTTAGAATGTGAAGTCTGATGTCTAATAATTCTGTTATTTTAGATGGACTGAAAAGAAGATGAAGCTTCCTGCCAAATTCTGAAAGCATAAATACTAATGCAAAGGGGCGGACAAAGTGGAAGGACAATTGCAACAAAATTCCTTGCTTCGGCTAACTCTGGTCATGAATATTTGATTATATTTTTAATGAGCTTTGTAAATTTTCCCTTTGTAACAACGTAACCATACTGTAAATGTGATCGGTCACATCTGTGAGGCTGCCTCCAAATCAAAGCTGTTAGTTAAAACTTTTGACCATAGTATTTGGTCATCTTTAATTAGTTTTTGCATCCCTGTGATAATAAAAATGAGAACTGATATACTTCGTCCAGATCACACCATTAACCTGGAAAGGGTATGTGTTGCTCTAATAGGGACTGTTATCAGTTGGATAGGACTGTTCCACACTGTAATTCTTGAAAGTGTTTCCTACTTGTGCCACAGAAATAACAGCATGCTCCATCTCATCAGAAAACAAAGCAAACGAGCTAGATTGGCACGCACCTTGTTATTATAAAAACTCCTTGAATCCCGAGGTTTTCCTCACTGTGTCCCAAAGAAATCTCAGCTGTCCCCCTGAATCTGCTTGGCGTGCTCAGATACGGCAAACAGGATTTAAGCTTTGCAAATGAAAATGTGTCGGTGCAGGAGACAACAGGTAAGGTCAGCGGCATTGCTTTGAGAGAAACCCTGCTGTGGGCCGGCGCGCTCCCGCTCCGCTCCCGACCACCCCATTCCTGCTCTGAAGGAAACAACGCCCTGGCAGCCGTCAGGATCACTTTATAGCTTTTAGTTCAGACGACTAACTCTGACTTCTTAATCCTGACTTCTTCCTGTGGCTAAAAGCAGACTGCGCTCGTTTTACGATGCTAACCACCACCAAAGGCTTGTGGTCCTCTTCAATCTTACCGAGGCACTTGGTCATATTGTTATTGAGGCTCTTTCACTGTGGAAAACTTGTCTCCGGTAGATATGGAGGCACACGGCTGAAGTTGTAGTTATCAGTTTTTAAAGCTATTGGAGATTTTTTTTTTTTTTTTTTTTTTTTTGGGGGGAAGGTGTCTCTCTGGCTGTGAAGACGTGGAAGAACCTGCGTTTGTGCCGGTTGGGGCTGAGGAGAGCCTGCAGCGCTCCCTCCCGCCCGCCTCAGCCCACGGCGGGTTTCAGTCACGCCGCTACCGGCATTTTTCCCCTCAGGTTTCTCCAGACGCTCCCTGCCCTCAGCGCCTCACGCTCCCGCTGCCTGCCACCACCTAAAAACTTCCCTAAAAACACCCCCCAGCGGTTACACGCGCAATAGGGTGCAGCATAACGTAAAACGAAGTGCAAATGGCGCCGGTGACCGCCTCCCCGAAGGCCCCGGCCCGCCCTTTGCCCGCGCCCCTCATGGCGGACGCCTCAGCGCGAGGGCGCGGGGCAGGCCGGGACTTGGAGTCCGGCAGCGAGCCCCGGGGCATGCTGGGACTTGTAGTGTGGCGGCGGTGGCGGCACGCCATTGGCTGCCGAGCGGCGCGGCCCCACCCCGCGTTGCCGGGGCAGTGGGCGGGTTCTGTTTCTGTCACACGGCGGCCGGCGGCGGCGGCGGCAGCAGCGTGGCGACCGGCCGGCGAGCGGACATGCCTGAAGCTACCCGGTTTAGCGCCAGCAGCGGGGGCGAGTCGGATCCCGAGTGCCCTATGGAGACCGAGTCAGCTCTGGAAAGCAGCCGCCGGCGGCGCAAGGTACCGGGGGAGGGCTCCGGGGCCTTCCGCGGCCGGTTGCGGCCTGGCCGCCACCCCGCCGCCTCGCCTGCAGGCCGCGGGTGGCGTCCGGCGGGTCTCGCCTCGGGGTCGACCGCCCTTATCTCCTTTCCTCGCCCCGGTGGCGCGGGTCTGCGCGGCGCGGCCGCCGGGCCGGGAGTACCGGGCCGGCCACGTGCGCCGCGGCGGCGGCGGTGGGGCCTCCCGGCATGTGGCGCCGGGCCGCCGCCCCCGCCTGGTCTCGGGGCGGGCCTGCCGGAGCGGGCCTGTGGCCGGGCTCGACGGGGAGCGCTGGGGAAGGGGGTGGGTCGGGGGGAGGGTCCCGAAATGGAAAGTCCGCGTGTCTCGTGGTGGGGAAAATGCCTCCCGGCGGCACCGGCGCCGCGGCGGGGCCGGATCTGTGGCTCTACGCAGCCCCCCCGCCGTCAGTAACTAGAATGTAGACTTTTAGTTTTAACCGTCTCCTCTGTTTGGCGTCGTTCAGATGGCGTGCGTGGGTTTTTCATTTACCGCTGTGTTGTTCTGTGCCTTACCAGAAGGAGAAAAAAGAGAAGAAGGCGAAACGCCATGAGAAATCTCGGAAGAGAAAGGCTCAGACGGATGAAAGTGAGCAGTCGGAGGATGATGCCGATCCTCCGAAACTCAAGAAGTCGAGGAGTGGAGCTAAACAAAACGGTCATGCGAGAGAAGAAAGCCCGGAGAACGGGAGGTTGTCTTCCTTAAACGTTAAATCCACCGGCAAAAAACGGCCCAGTAATTCTAGTGAAACGTCAAGTGGTGATGGTGACAGCGACCAAGAGCAGGTAAAACTAATGATTAATTTAGTTATAGTTATGCGTTTAGCTTTCAACTCCTGTGTTGCAACAGGGTTAAATTTAGGACAAGTTATCTTTCCTTATTCCCCCACCCCAGTCAGGGGAAAGACTGCTGTAAATTTTCAGGGTTTACAGCTACTTGAGCTGTCCCTTTTGTCGATTCTTTGCAAAAAATTTAAATTATGAAAGTCTTGAAGTTCCGTGGTTTCTCCTTACTTCAACAGTCTGGTACTGTGGTAGCTGTTGGCGGATGGACAAGCTGCAGTGAGGTGGTGCTTTAATATGATTCAGCATCATTAGATATGGTTGTAATTGCCACAAATGTAGTTTAATTGACTTTTTTTTGGTATTAGGAGTACTTCTGTGGGGAAATAAGAATTATTTGGTTTTTTGCTAGAGGTACAAGAAAAGTTATGTATTAATATGTTTTTATGTGTCATCTTATTAAATAGTAGTTGTTAATGTGATAAGGTGGTCCTTAATGTAATAAAGTATCATGTTGTAACAGTTTTGTAAGTTTTTAAGTGTTTCTATAAGAATGTTTTTATTTTGTCTGACTATTTCTATTTGATTTGATTTAGGTTCCTTTAAAATTGCTTCACATGAACATTTTTTTTTTTGAAGTGAAGTATATGTTGTTGTACTTAGGATTTGTTTTGAAAAGTCTTTATACCTGTACATTCTGCTGTTGCTTGGTTTTGTTTCGTGCTCCAATTGATGCTTCACAAAGCATCCAGGGTTTCCATGGTTTCCAGGGTTAGCATTCTATCCTCAGGCTTAGCATTAGCATTAGCATCGCTGTGCTGTTAAAATGTATATGGAAGTGATGCATTTTGAAGTAAGTCCATTTGGTGCTCTGCGTCATAACATTATTCTTTTGGGGACTGATTTCTGTATCTGTAAATCACGGTGCTGTATTAATTGGGAAGTAGGAAACAGTCGAGAGATCAAGCCTGATTCTTGCATATTACAACATAATCCATTAGGGCATTGGTAACTATTTAAAATTTAATGTTAAAAATAAGAGTTTTCAGAGTTTTAATTTGGGCATTTTGCATTTACAGGGTTATGCTATTAGATATGAAATAGACATAATTTAAACTTTTGTCTAACTTTGAAATACGATAGCAAGTAAAACAAAGAAGACCCTTCAGCTGCAGCTGAGATACTGTCACTGAAAATTTGACCCTTGAGTATGACACCAGTGCTTATGCCATTACCTTGAATTTTCTGATCATCATATGATATTCATGTGGAATGATATCTGATTTATTGTTTACCTAACAGGAGATGACTGAAGAACAGAAAGAGGGTGCTTTCTCCAATTTTGCTATTTCCAAAGGGACTGTTCAGCTTCTTCAAGGTAAATTTCTTGGCATGACCTGACCACAGAAAGTAAATGGTGTGTGTCATGTGTTTTTATGCTCAACATATTCAATCAGTGAGCTTTGAGATGCGCTGTGCTTGTGCGTATGCAAGCATTGATGCTATAGAGAAGGCGTATTGATTGCCTGCTCCACATACATCTTTGAATATAGACTTCTCTGTTTGCAATATTGCCCAGTTCAGCCTTTACAGTAGAATATTAAATGATATAAGCTCAAAAAAAAAATTCTGTGTGAGAATTTTTCAATTAACAGTTATTTCAGTGTGAGTAAAGGAAAACCAGTTCTATTTAGTATATTTGACATTAGTTTGTGCATGACAGTATGAAATAAAGAGTGGAAGTGGTTTTGATATGTTTTGATTGAAAGAAAGATTTTCATAGATAGGTGGGGAGTATACATAAATAAAGCCACAGTACTTAAAGGCTTTCATTAGCTTCGTCTGTCCCAGTCTGGTGGTATGAAGTGGGAAAATAAAATGGACAGTCCCAGGGCACTCTTTACAGGTGACTTCTGTGATTAAATAAATCAGTGGAGTTGATGACATAGTCCTGACTGACTTTAGAGTTGATGGAAGTTCTGCTTGGGATAGCTTCCTCTGAAGAGTGTGCAAGAACATTTGTAAAATGATGTATTAAGGAAGTCTGTTGAAATTGCTGCAGCTCGAGGAGTGACGTACCTGTTTCCCGTGCAAGTGAAGACATTCGACCCAGTATATTCTGGCAAAGATGTAATTGCTCAAGCACGAACTGGAACAGGGAAAACATTCTCTTTTGCTATTCCCTTAATTGAAAAGCTTCAGGGAGACTCACAGGAAAGAAGAAGAGGCCGTCCACCAAAGGTAACTGTGTTTGGTTAGAACGCTGATTTTGCTTTGTCTTATGTCTGAGTGATTCACAGTTTTAACCCCGCTGGAGAAGTTCTTCAAGCTTGTGCAGGGACAAGCTAACCCACGTTAAAGATTCTTTGAAAGTTGTGTTTGTTGGGCTTTGCCTGCACCCTGTGCTGCCTCATACCCTCTGATCAAGAGTAAAGAGCAAAATAGCTCTATCCACCTGTCGATTCTTTTTTCTGCTTATAGGGAGACCAAAACTACAGGTGTTCAACTGTTTCCTATTTAATTTTGTTCAGTCACCTTACCTGTTCAGGTCCTGTGGTTACTGGATGCTTCTTTTTCTTCCAAATTAGCAACAGATTAGTGGCTTTTTCTGATTGATAAAAGCTGTCTACTTAAACGTGTTTGTTTAAACATGTAAATAGTGGGAGGTTTTAAAAAATAGACTTAGTTTTCACTAGGACCACCACCAGGTATTGCAGCTTCTGCTCCAGCGACTGCGGATTCAGGATGAGTTGTCTGCATTCTGCTAGGGAATACCACGTATGTTTTTTCACTGAATTCTTACAATGCCCTCCAAAACTAGATAGGCCAAAGCTTATCATGTCCCCTTTAACAGTGGATTTTTTTTTTTTGTTAGTTTATTTCATCTTGTCACCCATCTCATAGATCACCTGAAACTCATTCCAAAACAAGTACTAGCTGTTTCATTTGCATCTGCCCATCATGTTGGCTGTCTGACTGAGAATGCTGACTCTAGATTTGGCACAGTCTTGTGGAAAAGGGAAAGTTTTCATTGGGGGAGTCACAAGTCTTAAAAAAGACTTCAGGCCTCACTCTATCATAGTACGCTACTACTTTCTTTTTTGCAACGTGCATCAATGTTGAAAGAAGTAACAAGATGGGGATTTTAAGGTTCCTTTTGTCAGGACACTGATGCCAGGTTTGAGACCAGTACTGCAATCACACATTAAATGAAATTAATTAAAACTCCTAGCTAGTAGCTTGTCCACCACCTGCGGTGAAGCCTGTATATTGGAAGAGAGGGTTGTTCCTGTGTTGCTTCTGCGAGGATGTCAGCACAGGCTGCGAAAGAACCATGCTGAACACCAGCTCTGCAGACTGAACATATGTTTCCCTGAGTCACAGGGAAGCTGAGAGACATTTGATAGCTCTTTCTTACACTTTCTCGCAGGACTGTGAAGCATTACTGAGCATGTGTAAAAACCTTTCATTACCCAAGTCCTTCAGTCTTGTACTCAAAACAGCATATGCGCATGTAGAGGAAAATTTGTAGCTGATCTGTTCAAGAGCTAAAGTTAAATAAGATTTAAGTACCTCCTGTCCATCTCATTTAAAAAGTTAGCCTGTCCTAAATGAGTATACGCTGAAGGAGATTAATGACGTTACAAGAGACTTAAGCAGTGTGTTTCTCTAATCTTTGCTTAGATAACTATTTAAAGCAGATTATATTTTTTTGTAGTTATGTAAATGGTCAGACCTAAACTAATGATTAGAAGTCTGGTGATTTCTTGGCAGAAGCCATGCTGAGAGAATATCTGTTTGTCTTTCTTCTGTCTAGGTACTAGTTCTTTGTCCAACAAGAGAGCTGGCAAACCAGGTTGCCAAAGATTTTAAGGACATCACAAGAAAGCTAACAGTAGCTTGTTTTTATGGAGGAACTCCATATAACGGACAAAGTAAGTGACAGTTATCACTAATAATTGAAATGTTGATTCACTGACATATTTGAAAAATGCAGTTGGGTCCTTCCAAACACACACTTCTAACTCAAGAACTGGAGGGTATTCATAGGGCATTCAGTAGCTCAGAATGTATCTTCTTATGGTGAGAGATAACCGTAGCTCTCAATTGTATTTTTGGTGTTCCTTGTCTACTTGTGTACTTTAAATTAAAGTGAAAGAGATTATACTGTCTGTATACAGAGTATTTTGGTTTAGGTTCTTGTAAACATTTATATTTTCTTTATAAAATGTGTAGTCTTAGAGCTGTGAGTGGGTGTGGGCTTTTTTGTATGATAAGGGGTATCTAGAGGATTTGTAAAGTGGAGAAGAATTTCTATATTGTGACAGCATAATTTACCATCTTGATGGTTGTAAACAAGGCAAATGAGACCAGGAATGAGAGTAAGCTCATTCATCATAATATATCTTGAGACGTTAGGGATGATTTCTTTTTGTTCCCGTAGAACTTCAGGAAGGAGGTGATTTCAGTAATTTGGATAGTCAAATAATTTTTTTAAGTTTCCAATTAAGATAGACATTATGGGAAGAGCTAACTATTTCCAAAGCGTATTAAAAGCAGCTCTTTGTTTGCCACTTTATTTAAATCACAGGGAGAGGGAAGGGAGATAGGAAGTCTTGTTTCCTTCAGGAAGAGCAGTAGAACTTCTACTTTACCAGTTGGTTTTTTTTTCCCTCCTATTCATCATTTGTTCTCACTTATATTTGTAAGGAGAGTACTTATGAACGGTTTAAGAAGCTGTTCCATTATTACTTAGCTACCATGTGTTTCTAATGTAGAGAGTGCTCCCTAGTTCACTGCTAACTCCTCTTCTGCTCTTTTCTGTTTATCAGTTGATCTCATGAGAAGTGGCATTGACATTTTGGTTGGGACACCTGGTCGAATCAAAGACCATCTTCAGAATGGCAAACTGGACCTTACCAAAGTGAAACATGTTGTACTTGATGAAGTTGACCAGATGCTGGACATGGGATTTGCGGAGCAAGTGGAAGACATTTTACGAGTTGCCTACAAGAAGGGTAATGTCAATATTTAAACAAATAGCAGGAAATATTAGAAATAATTTAGTCTGCTAAAGTTCAGGTATATTTTTCTGAAACTTGCAAGGTGGCTTTGTTTAGAAACAACTGAATACTTTATATTGTAGGAAATGTACTGTGAAGCGCAGTACATGAGGAAGTGTTGCAAAAGTGGGAACCATTCATAGGACCTTTGCAAAGCTTAAAATCCAGTACCTAGGGATCTGTAAATAACTTCCTTTGACACCTGTCTATAAGTTGTACTTGGACTTCTTCCAGTTAGAAGGAATTAGAAGCTTTTTACCCTTTTCACCACTTGAAAATAAGACTGGATTTTTGATCATAGTAACTTTTTTCCTGATCTTGAAAATATTTTTACTTTCTAGAGTATTTTTTTTCTCCAGATGTTGGTAATGCATAAATTTAGAAAGCAGAATTGCCTTCTTTATTTTATATACTGATATTTTAGCTCATATCTTTTAATAACTTGTATAATCAACTTGTATACATCTATAAGATGAAACATATGAAGTTTGTTAAACGTTGTTCTAATTGTGTTTTAAGATTCTGAAGACAATCCCCAGACACTACTGTTTTCTGCAACGTGCCCACATTGGGTGTATGATGTGGCTAAGAAATACATGAAGTCTAAATATGAACAGATTGACCTTATTGGGAAAAGAACTCAAAAGGCTGCTACAACAGTAGAAGTGAGTAATTTATCTAATGTGGAATGTTTTCAGGCCTCTTCCCTTTTCCTTTATGCAACAAACGGTCATCCCATCCTAAGGTACATTATTGGGGTGATGTTGAAAGTTGTTTTGAGAATTACGTTTTACACATAAGGTACATTACAGCTACTCAAACTGTTTCTAGGTTTAGGATCTGTCTCCTCACAGCATCCAGTAACCTTATAGACATCTCAAGTAGAGTGAGGATTTTGTTATCAGTTATTTTTCAGAGAAGAGCGGTGTCTGAATTTGTCCTAGTTGGAAGCAAAAGGCACACGTTAACATCAGCCTGGCTCTTTTAAATCACCACAGATATCACAGTCAAATTCTGCTATTGTGTGTACAGAAGGTTTTTTCAAGCTTCCAGTGGTACCTCACCTCACCTCACTAGGCCTTTGCTTGCTATGCAGTAAATATCATAGCAAGGAATAAAATACATATATGCTAGAAGCCTGAATTAATTATCTTTACTTGATAAAATACTGTTTCCCCTTAATTACCGCTTAGCGGTTACTTTGACAGATCAGTTGGACACATGATAATTATATCAGTGGGATTGAAAGAATGTTAATCTTCTGCTTGAAAAAGGCTTTTAACACATTGTATTTATTTGTTTCACTTTATCTGACATAAAGCTTTAGTTGATAGAAGTGTAATAAAATCTTGGCCCTCTGACTGTCCTCTAGAGAAATGGTATAACATCTCCTGCGTTTTTTTTTTCCTTGCTTTAAAAAGGTGATTTGTAGACTGTCATCTTTTTTTCATCTTACTGTAATTATTTCACTTAACGTTAGGCAAATCATGGTGGACATAAAGAGCCTTGTGGATTCTGCATGTTCCAAGAACATGGGTTAGCATATTTTACCCATCAGGAAACTGTGTAACTCTTTAGTGTTTCTGGATTTTACTGTTTCAAGTGTGTTAAAAAAGAATATTTTGATTTTATGTAACCTAAACGTATTTCTTTTCAATTCTTTTCCATAGCATTTGGCGATAGAGTGTCACTGGTCTCAGAGAGCTGCGGTTATTGGAGATGTCATTCAGGTCTACAGTGGCAGCCATGGGAGGACGATCGTCTTTTGTGAGACCAAAAAGGAGGCAAATGAACTGGCTCTGAATGCTTCAATCAAACAGGTATTTTATCACCTGTGTTAAGTAACAAAACCTGTCAGAGACATATCAGCCTTATGTTGATATCAGACCTATGCTGAGTAAGTTTTAAAGAGAGACTTTCAAAGTGGGTAAGGGAGGTTTTTGCACGTGGTCAGATAGTTTCAAAAGTGCTGAAAAGAACCTTTAAAAAAAACCCCAAACTGGTTGAAAGTTTACAGCATTATAGTCTTCAGGACTAGGCTGCGCTAACAGATACTGGGATATAAAGGATTTTTTTATCTTAAAAGAAGAGTTCTCATTGACATTAAATGAAGGAGTTGTGAATTATTTTTTTCTGTAGAGAGGACTGTCTTGAATTAAAAAATAGTAGTAGACTTAGACAACTACTAGGATAACGGGTCATGGTACTGGAATAGCGGTTACTGAGCTGTGATGCTGACAATTACTGTTGTTGGGAGTGCCAGTTAGGGTCTAGAGCTGTAATATTTCCTTAAGGCGTTTCTTACCTGTTATGAAGAGTTTAAAGATGTATACACAGAAAGAATTCAATCTGCCATCTCTTGTGAATGAGCTTTACTGTATTCCTGAGACTTGTGGTACGGCACACTAGCACTGGTGGAAAATAACTGGTTGATGCGGTGGTGCAATGTTTATGATGTGTAGCGACACTGGCGCTGCATGCTCCTTTTTGGTGGTGGTATCACAGCAACTACTTGTTCTGTATGTGTTTTCATTGAGGAGGTGGGTTAAGTTATGTCTAGATAGCAGTATAGCATTATGTTTCTAAGGGAAGGAGAAGCTTTTTCATCTGCCACAACTGGGTCCAGGAGTGTTTCTCCCACACTCCTAGATGACCTCACTACCAGCTAACCTGAGCGTGGAGCCTTATCCTGAGTTACTGGTGGTATTAGTGATACCAAGTCTTGCACAGGCAATGCAGAACTCTGATCTTGGCAGGTAAGATGAGGAGATTACTTGCATGGTTCTGTTTTAGAAAATTAATACTTGCTAGCAGAATATGTGCCTATGCCATTTACTGGCTGACATTAATCCAAAACTGTCTGGAAAAAAAAATTTTGAATTCTGTGCTGACCCTGGCATTGTGTTGGTATCTTTTTCAAATTGTTCTCTGTTTATGTGTGGAAAACATGGTAGCCATCTACAGGCAAGCTGCGAAATTTGAAGTGGAGGAAAAAACAATTTTTGTATGTTTAGTCTTCATACTTGTTATTGCTGTGATACAGAAGGACTTTCAGAATGTTTACGTTAAAATTTATCTCTGAAGCTGTAGTTAATTTTTTTTAGGACCACTTATATTTTAATCCTTTAATTGAGGGTAGGGGAAATTAGTATATTAAGGGGGATTAAGAAGCAATGCTATTTTGGAAAAGATGTCTAAATGTCTACTAAGAAGGCCTGAGAAAATTGTTGATGACTATTCTGGAAGGGCTAAGCCTTGCATAGATGGTGTGGATGGCAAGTTAGGGCATAGTTGTTCTCATAGGTCACAGTAATTAGAGGTGGAGATAAGACACATGTGATTCTGTTTTCCTACCTTTGTTAAAGGTCTTTGAGGTATATGAATAAGAAGTACTGAATAAATATTGTAAGACACCTAAAATATAAACTCTGGTAGTTCAGTTCTTCTGTATCTTGCCATATGGTATCTATCAAATACCAAGATATTGTACCCAAAACTGACCATAAAATGGAACACTGTCTTGGATTTTGGTACAGTCCAATAATAATAATAATAATAATAATAATAATAATAATAATAATAATAAATACTGTTTTTCAGGATTGCCAGTCGTTGCATGGTGACATTCCTCAGAAGCAAAGAGAGATCACACTGAAAGGTTTTAGAAATGGTACATTTAAAGTTCTGGTTGCAACCAACGTAGCTGCCCGTGGTTTAGACATCCCTGAAGTTGACCTGGTTGTACAAAGTTCACCACCAAAGGTAGGAGATGGTCTTGTAATAATTTATAGGTTTGTTTTCAAGTAGTAAATGCTCTCAGGTGATTGTGTTCACCACACAGAGCATATCGACGTTGCATTTAAGGGTAAGGAATGTCCTGATACACAGAAGTAGTTTCTCAGAAGATTTTTTTTCAGAGTGGATTAGTCCCAAAAGTGTGTTTAAAGATGGTCTCCTTAAAATGCCTTCCTTTAAGGCTGTTTCAAGCCTCTCCCTTAAAGGCCATGTATGGTGATTGCAAGTCTGGAAGCAGTCAGTGGGAAGTGAAGAAAGGCTGTTTGTCTTGCAAGAACAATTCACTGAGTAGGGGCGTATATGAAGAAGGCACCCCAACAGTGAGAACACTGGCTGAAGTTAAGGGGGTTTAAAAGAAACAAGCTCATTTTTCAGTGAATTCACTATTAATATCTCAGTAACCATGCTCAAGTTGATATGCAGGAAGGTGAGTGGGATTGTTACAGATTGTTACACGCTCAAAATGTTTTCTCATATTCTCCGTGGTGATGCCAAAATAAGACTTAGTTGATGCGTGGTCATGATTCTGGCTTTCAAAACGTGATTTTTAGAGGGTTATGGAACAGCTTATTTGTTTGACTTCAGTGAAACAATGCTTTTTAATTTGATTCTCTGATACAGTTATTGTGTATTGTTCAGGCTTAACTGTAACAGCTTCTACTAAGTTATGTGAATGCAATGAATTGATTAAATTACAATAAATTAGATAAGTCATAAGTGTATTTATTTTGAAGGATGTGGAGTCCTATATCCATCGTTCTGGACGCACAGGTCGAGCTGGGCGGACTGGGATCTGTATCTGTTTTTATCAGCGAAAGGAAGAACATCAGTTAAGATATGTGGAACAAAAAGCGGTAAAGTAGAGTTTTCTTTTACTCAAATGTAATGTGTCAGGGTAGCATGTAAAATCTTCATGTTTTGTTCAATTACAGAACATAGCTTATAAAGCATCCAGTTGATGTTCAGTTACCTTGCAGAGTTTGGGTACGCTGTCAGTTACCATGGAGCAGAGAGCATGCCACAGATTCTCATGCCCATACTTTTCCAGTAAATGCCAGTAAGATTGTGCCTGTGGAAATGAGAAAAAGCTAGCAGGATTGCAGTTTAGTGTTAGCCCTGGCTTATCGTCTGATCAGTGACTTGCATATGTGTAGCTTTACTGTGACCTCCATTTTTGCACTTTGTGCACTGTTCCATATGGTAGTTTTCTCGACAATTAAGTATTCAGTTGGGATGAGATGGTTTAGTCTTGGCCCATAAAACTCAGACTTGCATATAGAAAGGCTGTACATCTTGTGCTTAAATCCAAGTAAATCAGATGAAAATTAATAATTTAGAATTTGTAGGATGTTTTTTCCCCTAGAATCTGCCAAAATGGTCTCTACTTCTTTCAGTTTAAGGTCACCGGATCATTTAAACTGACCTGGTACATAAAAGGCGCTTAAGTGTTACCCATTTCCCTGTAAGCTTAATCTTGTAATTTTCACTAGCAAAAGTTGGGAGTTAAAAGCTGAGAATAAGAAGAAAAATGATAGATTTAAATGGATGTTTCATTGGAGTCCAGTACTGTTTCTTTAGAACTGAATTATTTCTGGTCTGCAACTTTCATCTGTATTTTGCTTTTTAAATTTCAGGGCATTACATTCAAGCGTGTTGGTGTTCCTACCGCAACAGATATAATAAAGGCTTCCAGCAAAGATGCCATCAGGTGTGTTTGGTGACTCAAACCCTATTGTATCTTCCTAGCTTCCTATTTCAGAAGGGCTGTTTGGATTGCTTGTTGCTGTCTCTGAACTGATCACAGCAGCCTTGGACTGCTGTTTTTCTTCTATTCTGTTTTTTTCTTCTATTCCAAATACTAGCGTTTTTTTTTGGTTTTTGCTTAATTACTTAGGTGTCTGGATTCTGTTCCTCATACTGCTATTGAGTATTTCAAAGAGTCTGCTCGGTGGCTAATACAAGAAAAGGGACCAGTTAATGCTCTGGCTGCAGCTCTAGCCCATATTTCAGGTGCTACTTCCATTGAGCAGCGCTCCCTGCTGAACTCGGATGCGGTACGTATGGCTTAACATTTGTCTTGAATCTGAAAAAAACCCAACACACCTGTGTTGTTTAAATAGAGAATTATTTGTCTCCTTATGATTTTGTTTATGGGAACTGTACTTAAGCCAATAGGAACTACTAATGTAGTTAAAGGCAAGAATATAGTGGCTGTAAATATAGCGACCATAAATATAGCTGCTCTCCTCTAATAGTACCCACTTGAAAACTTAGTTTATAAGCTGTAAATTAGCAGGTTTCCTGTGTGTGTGATAGATATGCTGAAGCTTATTCCTCTGACTGAATGAAGTGTGCCCAATTTCTTATTCTTTAGGGATTTGTTACAATGATACTACGCTGCTCTGAAGAAATAAACAATATGAGCTATGCTTGGCGAAGACTGCGAGAACTGTTGGGTGATGACGTTGATAGGAAGGTGAACAGAATGTGTTTCCTCAAGGGAAAAATGGTAAGCTTTTCGTGGTATCTTTGCTACTGAGCTCTTCTGGCTGTGGCCTTTTCTTAGCAATTCTCAGGGGAGATATTTGGTCTTTTTTTGCTCTGTTAATAAGGTCATGACTCTGGCAGAAGGATGGGCCTCAGCCTGCTTTATTAGGGCTTAGGCGTCTCAGGGGCTTAGGGCTCTGCTGCTATAATGCAGTATATAGCATGCCTATAGGGATAGCACGACAGGTGAAAGGTACGAACCGTGTTTACTGTGCCTTAACGACAAAACATAGAACAGGATTTCTTATGACAGTCAGGTCTGATAGTGCGTGTCCGTCTTGTTTCTCCTACCTGAAAGATCACAAAGTTACTTTTTTGTGTTGCATATTGAACAGTGTTGCAACAATGGGAGCAAAAGTCCATGAGAGACAACTATGTTAAACAAAAGGGATTCCCCTCACTACTCTTGTCTCAGAATTCACGTGCATTTTCACAAACGTGAAAATGTGCGATCAAATAGTCTGTCTGGGATTATTTGGGTGACACATAGGACAAGGAACGCTTGTGTCCTGCTTTTGTGGGTTGCTAGACATTATTGCTGATTTGCTCCGTCTTTGTGTTGTTCTGTGTGTATTTCTTGTTCCTCAACATACCCAGATCAATAAAACAGAACAGAGAGATGCTGTGATCTTGATGACTTAATTTGCATGCTGTCAACACATGCCATTCTCTTATCCCTTCTTCTGCTGTTACTTTTCCGGTGCTTTCACCACCTGCTTTGCCATGCATACTTCATTCATATCCATGTTGAAGTTTTCATCACAGACACCGTATACCAAGTGTTGTTACAGGAAATGATTCAGTTTGTGTTTCCCTGTTCTTGTGTGGTTTAAGGTGGTGTAGGATGGGGAGAACAACAGAAAAACTAAAAAGACCCCAAAGCTGTTTGAAGACAAGTTGAGAGAACAGTTCAGAGGCAGATGTTGAATGAACTTTTATATAGAGATTTGCAATAGAAGCATTAAGATTGGTACGAGTGCAGGTGGAACGGATGCCTTCTGGAAGTACCAAAAGGAGAGAGATATAAAAATAGCAGGTGTTGATGGCACCGAGTTTAGCAAATCAGCAAAATCACAGCATATTTATACACCAATACTGAGGATACCCACGCTTGGTAAACTAGAAAGCCTAAAACAAGGGACAACCTACACTTGGACAAGAGTTTAAAGATTTTATTTATATATATATATATAAAAAACAATTCTTGTTTTGGGTTCTGTGTGTATTCTCTTCTATATTACGTGTTTGTGTAGAAGTTAACCTGCATGTCTCACTGTGTGCATTTCACATGTAGCTCACAAGGTTTCTTGGCCAGACACTTCTGATTTTAAATTTGACTGGAGGACACTTCTTTATGTCAGTGAACTATTTTTGCTATTTCTATCTCTGAATTTTTTTCTTAATGTGTCCTTCACACATGATATTTGATATTGCATTAATTGGTAAGATTTGGTTTATTGTCCTTGCCTCTGTCTCTGTTCACAGTGTTGTTCTGTATTTGATGTGCGGAACACTATCTATGGATGGTTTTCGCTACATCAGATTTGTAATTCTCAATATCCAGATTGCTCATTTGGACAAAAAATAGCATTTTAACATGCAAATTATGTATTGTACTTGTATTGTGCTATGTATTGTATCATTCAAGTACTTTAACTTCAGATTTTTAGTCTGAACCTAAATATTCAGTTTACTGGGTGTATACATTTCTTAGTATAGATTAAAACTTATGATTTGAAAGAATTTACAAAACAAGTAATGCAGAAGCCAATAGACCACAGTTTAGCATGGAGAAGGTTATAAGCTTATCGTTAAAGAGCAAGAAAATGTGAATTGGAAGTACTGGCTATGCAGAGGAAAGAAGAATGTGTGTGTATCTGAGGAATACATTAAGGAATTCAAGGATTGGTGTGTTGGAAAATATTGATGCAACTCAATATTCAATGTACAAAGATTTCAAAGTATCTTAAATCTCTCTATAAAAAAAACACTTTGAAATGTAAATCTGTTTGTTCTAGCACATA
Source organism: Pluvialis apricaria (assembly GCA_017639485.1). Classification (NCBI taxonomy): domain Eukaryota; kingdom Metazoa; phylum Chordata; class Aves; order Charadriiformes; family Charadriidae; genus Pluvialis; species Pluvialis apricaria. The sequence continues at coordinate 4,834,138 of CM030013.1, read as the reverse complement.
GATTTCTAGGGTCTATTTTTTTTTTAGTTGTAGTCAATTAAAAGGCTAGACTTGTATCCATTAAAATTACTCTTTCTTTTTAGGGTGTGTGCTTTGATGTTCCTGCAGCAGACCAAAAGGAAATAGAGGTACGTTCATTGAAATTTCTGGTTTCAGCAGACTGTAGATGAAACTGGCCGGACTGGGTTAGGCAGAAAACACGCACTCATTTTGCACTAAGAAGAGTGGTGGTGTGAACAATCCACCCTTCGTTACTGCTGCTGGATTAATCTTTGTGGGCAACAAGTTTCCTTATGCTATAAAATCCCCTTTTTTCTATTACGCGCCCCCTATTCTTTTCACTTAGAATTCTCTCCACAGAAAAGTGAATTCCAGGTTTTTGCTTAGCAGAATTAATATTCCCATGCCAAAATTCCCTAGACTTCCAATCTTTCCTTCGGGTATTTCATCCATAGTGCATCTCTCTACCCTTATGCCCTGGCATTCATTCACCCTTCAACCAATGTTTTGTTCTGGATGAGAGGGGGATTGAGGGGAGGGTGTGGATTTGTGACCAGCAATAATTATAGTGGTATTCTTACTAAATGAGAGGTGGGGAGAGAGTTTACTGATGAGGCTGCTCTGTAAAGCTCTAAGGTGGGTTTCAGTTGTCCTCTGTAGTATGAGGTGTACACAGACAGCTGTAGCACTTACGCTTAAAAATTTGAAACCAGGATTGACCACTTCAGTTAGAAACTTGAGTTTTGCCTTTTCAGTTGAACAACTTCAGTAATAATGAAACACCCTGTATACGCATTCCTAGAATTTAACTTGCTATGTCTGACTTTATTTCAACAGGCAAGATGGGAAGATTCAAAACAATGGCGTTTGTGTGTGGCGACTGAATTACCCGAGTTAGTAGAATCACAGCGCGGAGGAGGAGGAGGTGGAGGAAATGGCCGAAGCTTCTCAAGCTCCAGGAATGGGCGGCGTGGTGGCTCTGGTAGAAACAGATTCAGAAGCAGAGGCCAGAAACGAAGTTTTGACAGAGCATTTGATCGTTAACTTCAACAACCCAGAAGTGGAAAAAAATGGGACTGCAGTATTTTATATTACATTAAAATAGGCTGTTCCTGTGTCTTTGTACCACTTGGAAAAAGTCTGTCATTCAGATTTTTTTTCCTTTTTCCTCAGTACTACATTGGTCATAAACAAGATCCTGTTCACTTTAAAAAAAAAAAAAAAACAAGAAAAATAAAACTTACTGTTTCCTTTCTTTCTCGTATCGCCATTTCAACCGTAAGACCTTAAATCTTTATTCCAGAATATAGCTGTCGCATTCAAGACTGTACCTTGGCTCACTGTATAATAGATAGATCTTAACTCCTGGTCAAACCTGTACGTTTTCCAGAAAAAAAAAAAAAAAAAGAGAGGAAAATAAAATATTATTTTACAAGTTCATCTCGTCTGTTGGAAGGATCGCAAAGCCGCGAGTACGCGCGTTGGGAGGCAGGAGCCGTCTCCGTGCGGTGCTGTAGGGGCAGCCGTGTTGCGCGGATCGCTGCCCGCCGGCGGGAGAGCGGCGGAGGCGGTGCCGCCGCACGGGGGAGAGCGGCGGAAGGGGCCCCGGCGGAAGGGGCGGAGCGGGGCGGCCCGGGCCGGCGCGGGCGGCGCAGCGGCTGCATGGGCGGCGTGTGGGGCCGGGCGGCGCGTATCGCCCTCCCCGCTGCCCGGCCGGCGGCGGCGGCCGCCCCGCTCGGCGATCATCGGCGGCGGCTGGGCTGGCTGTCCGGCGGCGGGGCGGGCTCGCTGCTGTTGCTGGCGGCGGCGGTTCTTCCCCGCCGCCCGGTCCGCCCGCCGGCAGCGCCTCACTTCCTGGGCGCCGGGGCGGGGCGCGGGTGCTGGGGCCGCCGCTGCGAGACGAGCGGTAGCGGCAGCAGCAGCGGCGCCGTCGCTCGGCTCGCCGGGGAGCAACCGGCCGCCATGCCCGCCGCCGGCCCCGCCGACAGCCCCGCCGAACCGCAGGCACCGGCGGGCGACGAGTCCCTGCGCCGCGGTCGCCGGAGGAAGGCCAAGGTGGGAGCGGGAGCGGGCGCGGGCGGCCGCGCGCCACGTGCCGCCGCGGGGGCGGCCATTTTGTGCGGCCCTGAGGCGGCCCCGCCGCGGGCTTGAGGGGACCGCGGTCGCGGGGGTTCAGGCCTTAAAGTCGAATAACGGCGCGTTGTCGGAGGGGGCGGGCGGGGGAGGCGGTTCCTCTGTGTGACGGCCGCTTTCCCTCGGCAGGAGGAGACCGAGGAGAAGAAGGTGAAGCGGCGGGAGAAGGCGAAGCGGCGCGGGAGGGCCGAGGGCGAGCAGGCCCAGCCCGAGGAGAGCGGGCTGGGCGACGGCGACCTTGAGCCCCCCCTGCCCAAGAAGACAAAAAAAACCAAGGAGAAGACCAACGGTCTGGCCGGAGAGAGCGATGGCTCCCAGCATACGGTGAAACCTTCCTCTGCTGCAAGCAATGGCGTGGCGTCCCTGGCAGCCCAGAGCGCGTCTGGCGCCGCCGCCGATGGAGAGCAGGACAGCGATGCAGAGGTAGTCACGCTCTGCCCGTGGAGCCCTCGTCTCGCTTAATTGAGTCCCACTGGTAACGAGCGAGCTTAATAACACGTCCTGGGTGCTGCATGGAGACTTGGCACGTGCGGGCTGTGGGAGCGTTGGGCTGCCGCTGGCATAGGCAGTGGTTGCCTGGATTTTGCATAGATTTAGGGCACCCGGTGCTGGGCATCGGGGAGTGCCCGGCATCACGCCCGTTTCCACCCAGGCTGTGGGTGGTGAGTGAAGCGCAGCGGCACATGCAGCAACACGTGGCAGCCGTCTCTCCGTGCCACGCTTTCCCCCTCGTGGCGAATGCTCAGCCGTTTGGAGTAGTTCATCCCGCAGTGGAGGAGGTTAGCTAGCGGGAAGCAGTTTCCACACCTTAGCTCATCTTCGTGTAGCAGCTTGTTCCGTGTCTTGCAGCACACGGGTTTCTCCCTGCTGCGCAGGCAGTCACCGTCCCAGAAGTGTGCACCGCTTTGTGCTGTGATGGCGCTTTCTCTGCCGGCAGGCCCTTTGAAGAAATAGTTGGCAAGGTGTCCTGTAAGGAAAGGTCACGGTTATCCTCATTAATTCCCGCTTCTGGAGTTGTCCCTGTTCAGATTTCGCCCTTTGCTTTGCACATGCGTGCGCGAGGGCCCCGCAGCTTGCCTGCCTCTGTACAGGGCCTCCCGCGGGTAGTTTTCTCTCTCGTGTTTAAGATGAGAGTGTGAATCAAGAGAGTGCTTTTTGCACATTGGGTGTAATGATGTGATCTCGTGGGTCTTTGAAGTAGAATTTAAACTGTGATTTTTAAGTAAGTATCTACTGGCATGCCAAGTTAAGATGGTGTACGTTTGTACCAAGTTTGTACGTACCCAGTTTGCGTGGTGTACAAGTAGGTGTGATTTAGAGGGAAATTCCTGCTCCACACAGTGAATTGTGACACCAAATATGTTTTACTGTGAAAAAGAGTTTTCTAATGATTTCGGTGGACTCCAGTTAATATTTTTAACAAGTAGTTTCCCGACTTGCCGAGAGTATGCGCACTGTGCAGTAAGATCACATGGCAGTTGTTCCCTTTTGTTTCCCATGGATTTTAAAAGGTGGTGCAGGTATATCTGAATTAGGGATGAGATGGCAGTAGTCGCGGTTTTGATCAGGTTGTTGCAGGTAACAAGAACAGGAAGACCTTTGGCAGGAAGTCTTAAAGACTGATGTACAAACAGGATTCGCTTGTAGGAATTCTGTCGCACTGAGTGGTGCAGCCTGTGTCAGTGTGTCTTGTCTTTCAGTACAGGGTGGCTCTGGATTAAAATTTCCCACTATATGCTGCGATGATGTTTTTGTTTGTGAAGTACCTGCATCACAAGGATTTTCTTTTTCTTTAAACAGAAAGGCGGTAGCTGGTAAAACTGCGATGGTAAAGCAAATGCAGAGCTTTTTTTGTGTGCCTATGTAGGGTATGCTATTTGCTCATTTCTTCGGGCTAATAAGTTTTCTTTCTTTTTTTTCTTTTATCCTGTTAGGAGCTGACAGAAGAAGCAAAAGAAGGCGCCTTCTCCAATTTCCCTCTCTCCGAAAGCACCATCAACCTTCTCAATGGTTAGTTAATGTGATAAAAGAAATTTCTGTAAAAGTTTGTCCAGAACTGTGCTCTGTTATCCATGTAAGCAGAGACAGAAGCCAAGGGTAAATTGTCCTAAATCATCTTACGTTTATTGTGGGGTAAGAATATGCACGAGTGGTCACTGTAGATTCAAAGAATCTACTGTTGTTAGTAGGAACAAAGTTCCTGTTTTGTTCAATTTTAATTGCCTTAAGGTGAGTTTATTCTTCCATGGTGTGGTTATTCCTAGATATGCGTTATAGACAGGGTTTCTCTTCTTGTCAGCATCATTCTACCTGCTATGTGTCTTGACTTCATTTCCCGTATCTGCTGTCTACAGTATCACTGCTTAAATACGTGTAATGGTGTTTTGTATATGAAGACTGTTTGACTCCTGTGAACAGATTGTCTATAATTATTGTCATATGCTATTCTCATACAGGGCATTTTCATGTCTCTTCTTGATTAGTTTTGTTGAAGAAGTAATCACTGCAGAGTTCTTGTTCTTTGTTGGGAAGCTGTGTGATTCTTGTTCCTCAGACAAAATTCTCCTTGTTCCTTTATGTTTTCCTTGCTTAGAAGTTTCTCTTGGATGGATTTTTTGACTTCCACTGTGCAAAATCTGAAATTTCAGAATGTTTTGAAACAAACACCACGTCCCCACCTTCAAAACAAGCTACCACAAAATCTTGGGCTGTATCAGAAAAAACCTGTTGGGTTTTTGCTTTTTTTTCTTCCTCTCTTGTTGTCTTATGCCAAATATCACAAAGAAGGCTATATTTCAGTGTGGACACTCAGCTGTGTGTTTGGGGGGAATACCTTTTGAACTAGAGTAGGAGTAAAAACAAAGATGTGTGGTTGTCTTGTAAGTTGTATCTCCAGTTATGTAGAGGATTTGACATGATGTGCCCTACATATTCCACCTAGTTATCTATGAGGGCTTCTAATTGTGCAGCTTGCAGTAGAATCGGCACCTTTTAATGAAACCTCTTTGGGTTATCTTCCAGCTCGAGGTGTAAAATACCTGTTCCCTGTGCAAGTGAAGACTTTTCAACCCATATATGATGGCAAAGACCTAATTGCTCAAGCTCGAACAGGAACCGGGAAAACCTATTCTTTTGTTCTTCCACTGATTGAAAAACTTCAGAGTGTCTCGCAAGATGGGAGAAGAGGCCGTGCACCAAAAGTAACTTACTGCTTAAGGGTTAAAACCAAACCTTTAGAATATGGCAGTTATTTTGTAATTGCTTTGGGGACTTTTGTTTTGGACTTGGTCCTCCTTTATTTCTGTTTGTAATACCGAACACTTTCCTCAGATCAGGAGCTACATTGTGACAGATTTTGCAGCATCGCTGTGATAACACATTTCATGTTTAGGGTTCCTTGTGACTACGTTTGGGAGAATGCTCAGGGCGCTGCAGTAGTAGCTAGTGGACTTCCAGACTGCTGTCCTCAGGAAGCTAGCGTGTGGCTTTGGGTTTGAATCCTCTGGCTGGTCCCAGGTAGTGTTTGAGTCACATGGGTCACTCTGTTCACTGAGATTGTTTCTCACTGTAAATTCACGTCCAGAGACTCGATGGATGCAAGTAGTGTTTACATTTCTACTTAAACATGAAGTGGGATTGGTAGCCGGATACCTGTGATCAGATATCATATTCCCGTGCAAATGAAGTGTATATAATTATCATTAGACTGAAAAACTGTTATAGTCTGCAGATTTGTTGCCTACTTCATCCTTCTATTTTATTAACTTTAAATGCGGTGTAAGTTCTAAAATCCTATTGAGAGATTTCTAGAGAAGAATTCAGCTCTTTGTTTTATTGTTTCATTCTTAGAGAAAGTGGAGGGGGGAAGGATAGATACTGGAGGGAGGCAGGTAGGTGGGGAAGGAGGATATATATTGTTAGAGTGCATCATGCTACATATCTTTTAAGATCTTATTACTCCAAATTCTTTAGTGACTGTTCCTATCATTTAATGCTGAACTGCACCTTCACTGTCCTTGGTAACATTACCAAAGTGTCTATTTTATCTTGCATAACCTTAAGAAAAAAAAAATTGCTATTCTACATCTTAGTTATCTTGTAATACTTTGCCTTGTTTCCTCTTGCTGGCTATGAAGCTGTGTTGTGCTCCAGGTGGTGGGAAATATTGCTGGGATGGTGGGGAGCTGTGGGCACCCCTGCAAAAAGTGTAGAAAAAGAACGGGAGCACAAGCTGTTTGATGTGAAGTAAACCCTTTTCCCTTTTCTCCTAGCACCCCGTCCCAAGCACAGCTGCATTTCTGTCTCTTTTCACTCCCTCCAGGTGCTGGTTCTTGTTCCAACCAGGGAACTGGCTACTCAGGTAGCCAAAGACTTCAAGACTCTCACCAGGAAACTGTCAGTGGCTTGTTTTTATGGAGGAACTCCATACAAAGAACAGAGTAAGTAAACGCTGAGGAATTACTACTGGACTGGAACTGACTTTCTCCAAATGCATTCCACAAATAAAACTGGCTTTTTTTTCCCCCTTCATAGTTTCACTTCAGTCAGGAACTGTGACATTGCTTTCAAAGGAAGCATGCAGCCTGGTTTGAATTGTTATAGTTCCAATGAATCTTTATTTAAAAGAATGGTTGTAGGTCTGCGAAGTGACTAATCCTTTTGGTTTCTTCTTTATTGCGTTTTTGTGTGATTTTTGTGTGGACGTATACTGGGACTAGATGACTGCCCAAGGAAAAGAGAGAACTGTGGATGTGCGTGTGGCTCTGTCTGTCTCCAGAGGTGGCTGTGAAAAATAATTTAGCTGAAAAACTAAAGCGTTCTTCTGTAATAAAGCTCTGGAGGTTTCTAATCCCAGCTGATTGCTGCTTGGAAATTGGTGTATCTTGCTGCAACTTCGCTTGTGGTATTCCTGACAGAGCAACTTGCACTGTCATTAAGCTTACTTTTTGTTACCTGGACTGAAGGTAGTGCTTTGTTCAGAGATTAAACTGAAGGGCAGTAGCTTTTTGGTTCTAAAATTAGAAGTGTTGTTGTGTACTGGTAACTTTTTACCTTGTTGTCTTTTAGCATTCTGACACTGTCCTTGTTTTTCTGTCTCTTCTTCCAGTTGATCTCCTTAAAAGTGGCATTGATATTCTAGTGGGAACTCCTGGACGGATCAAAGACCACATTCAGAATAGCAAGCTGGAACTTTCCAGTGTGAAGCATGTTGTTTTGGATGAAGTTGATCACATGTTAGACATGGGCTTTGCTGAACAAGTGGAAGAAATCTTAGGATTTGCTTATAAAAAAGGTAAAAAAGTGCAGAAAACACAATTGTGCTACTTTGAAAACTGCTGGTGCACCTTCAACTTGAATCCTTTCTGTGATGCTAGTATAGGACCTCAGAGAAGAGGGTAAGGTAGAATTGGAAAAGGTTCAAAGCAAGGTGACAGGTGGCTGAAGGGCTGGAATGGCATCTCTGGAAGGAGGGGGAGGGAAAAAAGGCAAAAAAGCAACAAACCCAACCCAATTCCCTAAGCCTTAGTGCTCTTCATCCTGAGAGACATGACTGAGCGTAGGGTTAGGGTCAGGGTGTGTCTGTACACTTGTCATCACAGAGAGTTGATAACTAGGGAATAATTTCTTTTTTCTGATGTAGTGGGCATTCAGCAAAGCCACCGGGTAGCAGGTACAGAGCAGGAGGAGGTTATTTTAACAGTGTGAAATGCCTTGCCACATTGTACTAACGCCAAAAGTTTTGAAAAGTGACTTGATGAAGTAGAAGTATCGAGGATTACTCAAAGCCAGGTTATTACTTGTGGCTCTGGAAGCCACAAAAAGCTGGTTGCTGGCTGAGTTTGTTCACATCTTTAACTACACTTGACTACTGTTAGAGAGAGTACATGAGCTTCATGGGTCTTAGGTTTGACCCAGTACAGCCACCGTCATTTTTACTTGACGGTTACATTCTCTCCATTTCTGCATAGTTGGTCTTTGTCCCAACAGCCAAAAAGTACACTTAATATTTTAAAAAAGGAGATCTGTGTAAGTTTTGGAAGAGTTGTCATAATTATTCACTCTTAAAAGTTTTCTTCATAACGCGAAAACAAATTGTAGGGAATAATAAGCGTTCTTTTGTAACATGTGTTTCTTTGTGTCTGATCCTGCTGAGCTATGAAGGTAGGTTAAACTTTTTCAAGATATTGTTTGTTAAACTGTGCTTACCTGGAGTAATCTATCTTGTTGTATGATTCTTCTCCGTGGTCTGCTGAGTGTCCTTTTTAGCCTGCCTTTTTCCTTTGCCCATAGCCGTACTGTTGACAGCTAGTTAGTGTTGGAATACCAGGCAAGGAAAGATTGAGACGAGTTCTTTCACATACGTGGGAGGACTTCAGGCACAGTCTAAACCATTTTTACCAGATGATCAAGAAATGCACCTTGCATTTGTTCTCAGGCAGGATGAAGGATTCAGTTTGGTCCAGTTAAAAATTACTGTAATTTTGCCTTTGGTGTCTAAAGGGTATTAAAAATGTTTTCATTGCTTCTAAGTTTTCTTCTTGTAGCTGACTTACTGCACATATAAACCTCACAATTTGAGAGCAACTCTATTGCTTTTTTATCAGTTCTCAAATTTCAGAGTCTGTTACGATGACTAAAATCAGTGGCCTTTCCTTCCAGGTTCTGAGAACAACCCCCAGACACTGCTGTTTTCTGCAACTTGTCCACGGTGGGTATATGATGTAGCAAAAAAATACATGAAAGATGAATACGAACAGATTGACCTGATTGGGAAGAAGACTCAAAGGACTGCCACGACTGTGGAAGTGAGTGATTCTGCTGCAGAGCAGTGCAGGTCCTGAGAGCATGTGGCCTGGATGAAATGGGTTCTGCACTGACCTTACGAATGGAGGTGTGGAATGACTTTTCACGATAGACATACAAATTTTTTAAGCAAAGCTTTCATATGGGGGCAGTAGTTTGCAAGCTTAAACAAAAATAAATTATTTCTGCGTTCATTTTGTCTGTCCTGTACACGGCTTAGATTTAACATAGATGCTTATCATGTTTCTTTCCCAAACAGCACTTGGCCATACAGTGTCGCTCGTCTCAGAGAGCAGGAGTTCTTGGGGATATCATTCAAGTCTACAGTGGCAGCCATGGGCGGACCATTGTCTTTTGTGAGACCAAGAAGGAAGCGAATGAACTGGCTATGAATGCTTCGCTCAAACAGGTACTGGGGTCTGAACAGAGAAGCAGCAGTTCAAGGGTGGAATGCCCTGAAATAAATAACGAGGTTGCAACTCTGTGGATGAGGTTGTTTCTGTGGGTGGTTTTAAGACTTATGAAAGCTGTTTCTAGAAGAGCTTTGCAGTTAAAATTCCCTCTTGGGTGTGATTATAAATTTATATTTATAAATTTATTCCTTTGGCTTTACAATCATGCAGGACAGGATCAATGGAAAATACGCAGCTGAATAACCAGGAGATAGCAATAATGGTAATAAGCAAGAGCTAGTATAGTGCTCATACTCCATCTTGCATTAGTGTGCTTTTGCGATTCCCATCTCTTAATAGCATTTATTCTTTGAACAGTCAATATTCAGGAAAACACAACTAATGTGATAGAATGGAAGGTCTTGTTGCCTTTGGAAGGTCATTTAATAATTTGTTCAGAACACAGGTGATGTATTGAGCAGATTTTCTGTGCTTTCTTGAATTATAACCAATCTTCTGAGTGTGGGGAAAATTGTGGGTTTTTTCCAGATAAAATCCTGTTTGATACTAAATGCTGATTTATAGGGAAGGAACTGTGGTGGCAGTAGATGGTTTGTCCAGTATTTGATAAATGTCATCTACCATCCACATGAAAATCTTGCAGCAGCAATTTTTCTGTTGGCCCTGCTGCTTTCACAGTAAATCCAATTACTTAGTTCTTGTGTCAGCACGTGACACATTTTTCTCTTATGCTAGTAAGATCTGCTTTGGCATGTTACTGGTTTCACTTCTGAGCTTGTGACTCTCCCCTTTCTCATTGTCAAACGCTTGATCTGTTTTTTGTCCCATTAAAAGTGGAGGTTGTTCAGATCACCCGTAGGGTTTGGGAATGCCCTGGAAACCTCACTTCAGCTTCTGTGGGTTTTGGGATGGCTTCCCAGGGAAGGGAGCAAAGGCTCTTGCTAGCTCTTGACAAGCGCTGCTTAAGTAAAGTTGCTTCCATTTGTTCCAGTGAACATGAAAGCTGAAGGTGGGCCCTTTTGGCATGGCAGACCACAAATTGTAGTTTGCTGTTGGTATACTACAAATATTAATGTTTGGGTAAACTACTGCTTATGAGTATTACTGTTCCAGAGAAGGATCAAACCACAAAGCAGGATGCTTTATATTCCTTTGGTATCAGCTGTGTAGTTATTTTCTGTTGCTCTGCACAACATTTGGGGTTTTGTAATTAAACATCTTTAGATACTGCAGCCTAAACTGCCCTGTTAAATGACCAGTTGATGGTTTCTTTCACTGACAGGATGCCCAGTCATTGCATGGTGACATTCCACAGAAACAGAGAGAAATTACATTAAAAGGCTTTAGAAATGGTGTGTTTGAAGTTCTGATTGCAACGAATGTAGCTGCCCGTGGTTTGGATATTCCTGAGGTTGACCTTGTTATACAGTGTTCACCGCCAAAAGTAAGTCAATAGCGGAAACTGAAGTTGTAGGTTTTTTTTTTTTTTTTTGTGACAGAACAGTGGCTTATTTCTCTGTTTCACCAGAGTTATGTTCTGATTCACAAATGAAGGGGATATTTTGTAAATGCAGGCCTAGAATTTCCTAGTTAAGCTTTTATATTTAGAGCTTTGATTAAAATAAAAGTGATGGGTTTTGGTTTCTCTGGAAAGTCATAAGATAGCTTTTGACATTGTTTCAGCATTTCTGAATCCATTTTGAATGTCGTTGAGTTTTATATCAGTTCTAAAATACTCCTGCTGCCTTTTTCTTCTTTTGAAACTCCAGTGAAGCTTTTTTTTGGGGTTGGAACTCGATGATCTTCAAGGTCCATTCCAACCTAAACCATTCTATGATTTTTATTTTAAAGAACCTTATGGCATAGTGTTTGTTAAACCTGAGGCAGCATACCTTGGGCAGGGTAGCATATGCAAACCCAAGTGGTTTGTGTGTAGTTAGAAGTTTGGGTATAGAAACATAATAGATCATGTTTTAGGCTTCTGAATTAGAATTTAGCTTGCATTTTCTCTCTCTTACAATGTATAAATGTCAACATTTTAAATGACATAAGGTTTTCTCATGTTAATCTGAATTTCTGAAGGATGTTGATTCCTACATCCATCGTTCTGGACGTACGGGTCGAGCTGGCCGGACTGGGATCTGCATCTGTTTATTTCAGAGAAGAGAAGAAGATCTTCTGAAACAAGTTGAGCACAAAGCGGTGAGTTGTACCTCAGACCTTTGCTTGGTGAAATTATTCAGCTCCTAAAAAGATGCTGCCACTCTTAAACTTTGTAACTGTGGGCTGCTTATGAGTCCAGTATGGGACTTGTGTCCCATAGTCCAACAGGTCTAAAATGTTGATATTTGGTAGGCATTTCTAAATGGTTTTGTATCAACCTGTTCTAATGTCTCATGAGTTTCCCGGTGTTGGCAGTACTCCGTTGCTGTCAGCAGGCAGGCTGTGACAGGAATGCATGAAGGAGACCATGCCTTTCATTACAACCTGCATGTAAATTGGTATAAAGTAGCTCCAGATTAACAAAGGCAGGAACTTAAAGGAAAGGCTAATTCTAGCTTTAGAAGTAACTTAAGTAAAGACTGTGTTGTTCTAAACCATAAGTGACTAGAGGTCTCAGTAATGTGACTTAGGTAGGGTTGAGTTGTAGAGTACTGAAAACACCTTTAACCATAATTTGTTTTCTTGATTTCAGGGGATTACATTTAAGCGGATAGGTGTTCCCTCTGCTACAGATGTAATTAAAGCGTCAAGTAATGATGCCAAAAAGTAAGTTTATTTGTCTGTTCTTAAAAGATGTCTAGAGATCTTACCAACAGCAATGTTGTTGATGCAAAGCTTTGAGGGACCAGACCTGTATGTGAACATATCTTTGCCTATGTCGTAAAAGTCAGCTGCTCTGCACATAGGCACTGACTTGTTTTCATAAGATAATAATCAATAAACCTCTGTGTGCTTGAACATAGACCTTTTCATAGAACATAGTGTTCTCTTAAGTTCTTGCAAAAAACACCCTTTGTTTATATCATCAGGAATCAATAGCAGAACAGAGAATTACTGTCATGCGGGGAAACTGATTTTGTTCGCTCAGATGATACAGTACCAGTGTGTAAAGAGCAACACTTAGCATAATGAGGAGTTACTCTGCAGTAGTGAGGGTGTTGTAGTCCTGTCATGTGTTTCTTTGTATTGTTTTATTCTCAAGGGTTGTGTTTTTTACTCCATGCAGCTCTGTTTACATTTGCTGATATTTTAGAGCCTTCCCTTGATATTTTTATCAGTGCTCTCAAGCATGCCACGGTGTACATCCTCAGTTTTGAACACATCTTTTAAGAGGCTTGGCTTAATGAATGGAGAAGATGCGTATTCAGCATCCTGAAGGTGTTGAGTTAAATAAGTGGTGGTGAAGCATGAACATGATAGCCAAGGCTTTTAGAGATAATGAGTTAATCTTGAAAGCTGTGTGAAATCTATGTCTTAAACATGACTGTGCTTTACATATCTCTTAAACTTTTGTTGTCACCATGTAGGTTGTTGGAGGCCATTCCTCCTTCTGCAGTAGACTACTTCAGAAAATCTGCTCAAGAGCTCATAGATGAAAAAGGGGCGGTTGCTGCCCTGGCTGCAGCTTTGGCCCATATTTCTGGGGCATCTTACATACAGCAGCGCTCCTTACTCAACTCAACTGCGGTAAATAACATTATACCTGAGTTAACAAGAATGGATAAATGAACGGCTTACATCCAGTCCAAGTGTGGCGGCATCTCGGGTTTTTCAGTAGGGTTTCGGAATAGCTGTTACCCCAGCTTCTGGTTTGTTGCTCGTTCCTTAACTGAAATCAGCTCTTACTGCCACCCTGCAGAAAACCAGAGACGCTTGAAATCAGTTAATAAATTTTCTTGTAATGAGAGTTAAAAGAATTTCTCCAGAGATCTAAGTGACAGAAGACTTTGATGCTCTGAGAGAGTTTAACTAATGACGTTTTACAAGCTAATAGGTTGGTTCGTGCTACTGTAGTTTTCCCTTCCCAGGAAGCTTTTACATTTCTGTAATATTTCCAGTTAGTCTAGCATGTGATTATCTGATTTCAAAGAGATCTTGACAGAAGAAAAGTATAACCTTTCCTTTTTCTGATGTGTTTAGGGAGAACTTGGCCCACGTTCATTGTGTGGTAACACAATTTTGGAAATAGCTTGTGACTGGACTGTGCTTCTCCTATCAGTTTGGGGTGTTTTTCTCCTGTTTTCTAGTGGTAACTTTATGTATTGAATGAAAGTGTCTCTGCTTCTGGCTAAAATACAGAAATGCTATTGGCCTTTATATCAATGGGCAATCCTAGGTTAGATGGATGCCTTCAGCTTCTTAGGAAGCTTTTAGTGGCTTCGCTTTTGGGAAGCTGATTTCCTAGGATTAAATACTACATTACAATAACAAGTTATTGTGTAGTTCATGAGTTAGTGAGTTACAGGCTGTCCAACCAAGTTTAGTCTTGTAAACATTTTTCTCTGTTTGTTTCCTGAAGGGCTTTGTGACCATGGTGTTGAAGTGTTCGATAGAAATGCGTAGCATGAGCTATGCCTGGCGAGGACTAAAAGAACAGCTTGGTGAGGAAGTAGATGCCAAAGTATCTGCAATGCGTTTCCTCAAGGGGAAGACGGTAAGAAGGCCCAACCTTGGGGAAGGAGAGTAGGTGGGTGGGTGGGTGTGTACACATATGTCCAGTTTTTGCAGTGATTAAGGTAGGAGTTGTGAAGTACCAGTATAGAAATGTTGATACCTCACTATCCCTACTCAAATCTCATTTCTCAGAAAATGGTAACCTATCATGAGCCCCCCTGAAACTGCTGTTTATGGATACACGATTTAAAAAAAAAAAAAAAAGAGAGCATTGAAGGTAGTTGGGTGTTTTAAAAGACACTTATTTGAATGGAGACATTGCTCCTAAATTATATGCAGGAATTCTCTCCTAAAAAAAAAAGAGCATCAGAAATATGTATGTAGTGGGAGTGGTTGTTGTGACTTCTATTTTTTCATTGTAAACTCCTGCTAACACTGTATAGCACTGCATTGAAGAGGCAGCTGTAGAGCAGGGCAGTGACTGACTGCCTGACCTGAGCACTGCAGGAATCACCTGACTGTCAGCCTGGCTCCTGGCATCTCTGACACTTGTCTCCTGTGCAGGTGTGCTCTTGGACAGCTTGTAGTGCCAGATGATGCCTGTCTTGCTGTTAAACAGACAGGCTGATCGCAGGCAGTGCTGCTGTCAGCACAGAGCGTTTGAATCTGCATTTTGGTTTGAGTTTTTCTGGTTTAACTGCTTTTTTCTTCAGTTTATAAAAATCTTCCCCCAAAAGACCATGCTTTCTGCCATTTCTGGTTTCTACACTTAGTGTGTATGAGCAGTTGCAGGCATTGCCTGTCTGGAGTTGTGTGTCTCTTCTTGGATATGTCTTTGGAAAGTAAACACCTCTTTTGTGGTTTTTGTTTTTTGTTTGTTTGTTTTTTTTTTCCTGTTATAGGGGGTGTGCTTTGATATCCCTGTTGATGAACTGAGTAACATACAGGTATGTTTATGTAGCCAGAATTGGCTTTGGAACCTGGTGATTTTGAAATTTGGTGATTGCCAATTGACTATAGAGGGTGGTTTGGGAGGATAAGGTTTGTGTTTTAAGAAGGACGTTGCATAGACAACAGAGACATTAGTAAGAGCACAGCACAGTTGTTAGAAAATACCTTGTCATGCCTCTGACATTTCAGTACTCATTGTATTACCTGATTTTTTTATTACACAAAATCCTATGTTCTTTGGCTACTCTGGGTTTTGACCTCTCCAGCGTATTTGAGAGTTAACCAGTTTTCTGCTGACTTCACTCCCTCTTGTGATCATTTATCCTTTGTCATGGGACCATGAGTTGTCTCTCAAGAGGGATCTGCCGACCTGTTTTGGTGTGGGTGGGATTTGTGTAGAAAAGCCTTTGCATTCAATGTTGCTTTTAATGACAGAGGGTACCTTGGACACCCCTGCAGGCACATAAAGTCTTGTTACATTGGTCTTGTTTCAGGAACAGTGGAGGGACACCAGGCGCTGGCAACTGTCAGTGGCAAAGGAGTTGCCTGAGCTGGAGGAGTGCCCCCAGGAGGCGGGACGAGGGTTCTCCAGGTTCGGAAACAGGAGGCAAGGTGACGGCGGCTTCAAGAGAAACAGCTGGTTTAAGAACGGAAACCGGGGACATGATTTTAACAAGTCACTTGATTAGTTTCTGGTACAGATATGGGACTGTGCTGATTTTTATCAAAAAGTAAAAGCCTGTTAGACATTCCTCGTTGTCTTTATTGCTTGACAAAGCGGCCCGTCTTTGAGGATTGCTGAAGTGACTGGGTTTTGTGGAAGATTTTTCTTTTTGCCCGGCAAACCAGCTGCTGTCATTTTCCCACCGTTAAAGTAAACACCACACGCATCTCGAGGAGTGAGTGTTTCACTGGAAACTCACCACTGTGGGGGAACAACGCTCTTCTGAACATGGACAGTTACCGCACCGTGCCCGTTCAGCAGCCCTTGCATTAAAAAATCTGGTTCTAAAAAAAATTTTTCCTCAGAAAAATTTGAGATCGAGTCCCCCTCAGCACCCTTCCTCGAGAGCGTCCCACGGCCCCAGGGGCTCCGGTGGCGTGCTCCTGCTTGCCGTCGCCGTCTGATGATTGGTACTGTTTGCTCTCAACCCTGTGATAAATGATTTAGTCTCAAACAGGATTCCGATCAATTTATTAAACGAGTAAAGACAAGCAAACAGCGCTGGGTGCGCTGGGAGTCTCAAGACGCACACCATACAGTTCCCGTTTTCGGTTTATGTTTCTTCTGCTAATACATATACATAGCTATTTCTGAGAAAAGGTTGGCCTTTGCTAATGATTTCCAGGGATGGGTGTATCTTCTTTGGCGCATGCCTTCACCTTTTGGGGTCTTCTTGACTCCCATCCGGTGGTCGGTGGATGAAGTCAGTAGTCTTCCTTGGTTCGCCCTTAGGATGACTAGATTTTACGCGTGCACCCTATAGACTTTTCTTGCTTGACACCATGTGGTTAGCAACAAAACTGGTTTAAGCTGGTATACTAGAATGTTCGTTAGGTGGCTTTTGCAAGAAGTAGGAACTATATACATACCATCCTGCTTCCCCTAAGCCTGCCGTTGTACAAGAACAAGCAGAACGGTTAAAGGTTACGTTTCACCATGCGGCCCTAGCATTGTTCCATATTGACGCGAATCAGGTGAGCACGTTTCACAGCCCCGTCACGGAGGCTGTGGGGGAAAAACGCTCAGACTCGGTCACAGCGGGAGAGGGGAGGGTGGGGGCCGCCGGCGGAGCCCGCACGGCGCTGCGGCCGCCATGACGGGGGGCGGGGCCGCCCCCACAGCGCGGCGGTGATTGGCCGGCGGCGCGTCAGGCGGCGGCTGCGCGTGAGGCGGGGCGGCCGGCGGAGGAGGGAAGATGGCGGCGGCGGCGCCGAACGGTGGGTGGGCCGCGGTGTGCGAGAAGTTCCGCACCGCCCGCACGCTCTCTACCGTGGAGTCCCGCAAGGACCCGGAGACTGAACCCTACCGCTCCAAGTACAGCGCCCGGGCGCTGCTGCAGGAGGTTAAGCAGCTGCTGAGCGCCGCCGAGGAAGGCGACGAGGCGCGGCTGCTGGCCGTGCGGCGGGCCGTGCTGGAGTACGAGCTGGGCGTCAACCACACGGACACCGAGGAGCTGTCGGCCGGTGAAGAGCACCTGCAGCGCTGCACGCAGCTCCTGGAGCCACACCGCCTCTCCCCGGACTGCGTCTCCCTCTACATACAGGCCCAGGTGGGCTGGGGCGGCTGCGGGGCGGCGCTGTGAGGTGCGGGCTGCCCCGGAGGCCCTGAGGGGCCCGGGGCGCCTTTGGGTGGCGTGAGGCGGTGGGGGGCGCTGGGTCTGCGGGCCGCGCTGCGTGGTCTCTGCGCGTAGGGCGAGGGAGACTCGTGGCACGTCGATTCCCTGGTGGGCACGGCTTGTTTAATAGTAGTAAACGTGAGGGCTGCTGGCGGTTATTTCACGCTCGAAAAGATAATTCCCCGGTGAGGGCTGTGGAGGGATGCTGTTCTCGGTCAGGCTCGCTGCTGATGCCGCTGGGCCTGCGGAGCGTCTAACGGTGCGTTCTCTTCATAGAAACTGGGTGGTGACAAGGCAGTGTGCTCTTCAGGATAGACTGAGACAGAACTTGTAAGAACTGAGCAAGAATAAATTAGTAGAAGGCCTTAGTATGTCCAGAACTTATTTGTGATTCCTTAACTGTCATTTGTTGTCAAAGTAAAGTTGGGAGATGCTTTTATTTATGCAGTATCCTGAAAAGGTAAACTGTTCTCAAAAGTTGTTGCTTACTCGTTTGCTTTTCAGCCTTTCCTGTTATCTCTTTATCTATTATATTTCGTTCCAGATGGGTAAATACAGTTTTGTAGGGCTAGAAGTAATAATATTCACCTCTTTATTCTGAAGAAAGTAATACTGTGAACAAAATTAGTTCTCACCATATGAAGATCCACCAAAAGGCATTTGCTCAACTGCTCCATCATGGCAGCTGGTGTATAGTTAGATATGTATCTCTAGACTTTAAATTAAATAGAGCTGTTATTTAGATGTGTCAAAAATGGCTGCTCTGATTAGAAAAGGCTCAGTGGTAGTTGCTTGTCAAACGTGGAAAAGGGGGGGGGGGGGAAAAACCTGTCAAGGACTTGTGCGTTCATGTGGAAAGGCGCTAGTTAAACAGTGACTTGTCTTACATTGGTTAAACTAACCGAGTTGGCTGGAATTCGTGAGGTTACCTCTGCTCGTTGTCCTTCAGCGTGAAGGTTTGTGTACACTGCTAAAAATCTGTTACCCATTATAAGATTGGAGATTGCTTGAGAAGCTGGTCAAAATGAGATAACATCTTCCCGGTGTGCGTTGCTGGGGAGCTGCTGCTTGTGTGGCTGAGGGCCAGGGGTTGCACTGGGCTTTTGAATGGGCATGTTGGAAAGCAGCACTTCTCTCTGTTGGACAGAGTTTGCATGGATTTTCCTGTTTTGGGGCCTTTAGGAAACAGCAGGGTAAAGTTTCTGTGTTATGCATGTGAGGTGCTGTGGTCCAACAGTGAGCAGGTTTACTCTTGTCTGGCACTAGCATCAGGCATGCAGCGGAGAGCAGTGATGGTAAATGAGCTCGCCTTTCTGTCCCAGGGGCTGTAAAAGACTTGAGTATTTCATTAAAAACATTTCTGATACAAAAGCAGTAGTTGTCAACAGCAGCCCTACTTCTCTGCATTCCAGGAGGTATAGAGTATGTTGTCACGGCACCGGCTTCTATTTTGAAAGAAGGAGCATTCCCTTTTCCTGCTGGGCTTGTTTCTGTAGCCCTACTTCTAATTTCTGAGCTTCTGCATAACAATGTGCATCAGTTTCTGTCTAATAAAATTTGGTCCATTCCACTGCTCCGCCGTGGGCAAAGTATTTCTGTTCATAAACATCATGCTATGTGATGCTTTTGTATAAAAATAACCAAATAAATGGAATTGAAAGGGACACAGGGCTGGCACACAACTATACGTTCTAACTCTTTTGAAGGGATTCTTTTTAGCCCTATTGGATTTTGTAATAACACTGCCTAAGAATTAAATGAGCACATCAGACACAGACTGTTATTAATGCTTCCATCTTATTAATAAAATTAGGCACTTTTGGTAAAAGGTGGGTTCACAGATGCAGTAATATTACTATGTACTTGCTGTAATTTAGATTTAAAGGCAGTAATCTGTAGCTTTTGCATCTTAATGGTTCTTTTCATCTCTATTCATTGTTGAAAATAGGCAAGCATTTATTCCTAGCATATCTTTTTCCTGTTAAATTTTTCTACAGTCATGATGACAAATTTCTAATTCCTTGGCTCTTTTTATGATACTCCTATACAATATAAAAGCTGCATGAATCAGATGCAGAACATATTGTATGGAAAAAGCTCATTCTTTGAACAGACCAGTCCTTATTTAGGAGAGTAAAAACACAGAAAGTTACAGTTTGTGAGGTGACTTTTGTATGTTTGCTGCTGTGCGAGAACCCTCCCGTTTGAGCAACTTGCGATAAAATGGGTGGGCACAATTTTTGCTTTTTTTTTGCTTTCCATTGTATTAGAACACGTATCTATAAGAATGAAGGCTGATAAAATGTTTGGAGAAAATGTGTAATGTAAATGGAATATAATGAGAAAATAACTAATATGTTTTTCTGTTTACCTTTAGAACAATCTAGGTATCCTGTGGTCTTTAAGGGATGAGATTAAAACTGCGCAAACTTACTTGGAATCTGCAGAAGCCTTGTATAATCAATACATGAAAGAGGTACTGTGTTTATTGATATTGCGGCAAGTGTTACTTTCATGTGCCACTTACAGTTTTAGTAATCTTTGGGGAAAAAAAAAAGTACGATGGAACTTGTGTTTCTGCACTTTATGCTGGCTGCTGTGATGCTTTTCAAAAGTGATATGATTTGTATTGCTGGTGTAGGACGAGGCAAACTAGAGGATCGCTTGCTAATTTCAGAAAGGACTTATATAGAGTCCTTTTATAGAGTCTATTTCTTATATGAGAAAATAATTTTGCTCAAAAATTATGGTCCTTTTTGAAAGCTCTTTGAATTGATAATCCAAAGTTGAAGCCAGGTAAGATTTGGCTTTTAATTAAGACTGTTCTTAATCTTATCTTGGAACTACTGTAAAATGTCAATCCATTGCTTTCAGCGGGAAAAGGAAACAAAACTTTATATTTGCATGGTTTGCTCGGACTGCGCACAGTATTTTGTTGAGGCAAGTAGTTTGATTCCATATCCAAGGGGACAATTTTATAAACAGCTAAACCTCTCATGCATATTAAACAACCGTTTGAGTTGTGGATTCTTCTGTGTATCAACAAAGACTCGTTTGTGCTATTTTTAAGCTTTTTGCAAGGCTGTTCCTACACTGACTTGCCTTAGGGACAGTTCTGAGTGAGCTAAAAACATTTGTGGCCTTAAAGGAGCAGGGTTTTTTTGTGGTAAAAAGCTTGTCTGTTTACTTTCTGCCCTCTGGATTGGTTGGTCTAACTAGAGATGCTACATCTCTCTATAGACCCTCTGTCTAGTTTATTCCTGATGTTCAACTTTGATATTTATACCCAGCAAGGTAAGATATTGTTAGCTTCCACGTTGCCTCTAAAAGATTCTGGCAGTTGCTGTAGTGATTGTGAAATTGAACTGGTACTACCATATATTTCAGTGGATTAAACAATGCTTCCAAATACTTCACATTTTCACTGTGGGCTTTTCTGAAATGGTTACTTTTTGTTAACCCCTCCTGGAGTTTTGCTGCCCGACTAGGGTATACATATACGACTATCAATAAGCCCACGTCAGATCACTTGTCACATTTTTTGCCTAACATTTTTTTTTTTTGCCACTTATATTTTAGGGCATTGTATAGTCAAACATAGTTATGCCTAGAGAGTTGGGTTTTTTTCTAAATGAACTACAGCAAAAGGCTGTTTTGGGGGTAATTATATTGGACTTGTGTCATGTTTCTCTGAAAATACTGAACTGTGTTTGACATAATCTGCAGAGAATGAACAACAAAAAAAAAAAAAGCGCAACCCCAAAACCAGAGGGCGTGGGGGAGCTTGTCTAACTGCTTTATGGTTTATAAAGAGGACTTGAGTTCCTCACAGTGGTGTTTGATCTTTAGGATGTCAACATTCATCATTCACAAATTATAAAAATGTGAATATACTTTTCTTAACATTTCCCATTTTTAGGCTATCAGGAAGCCTTTCTCTCTGGGAATCTTTGGTAAACTGTTGATGATGGAGGCATTTACCTGAACTAATGGATTTAGTTGTTTACTATGTGAGAACAACCACAAACCACAGATGAAATGCAAAGAGTAAATTCATTTTCGTTATCTTGCCAACTGGGGGATCAGCAGCAGCAACTGGGCACACAAGTGGGGGATGCAGGCACTGTGGAGCTGGGTCTGTGATCGAGGATCACCAAACCTTCTGTTTTCATCTTTATATGAGGGATTCATACATGTGTAGTTTACCACTGTGCTTTGGTCTTCCCCACAGCGAGGCAGGAATCTCAGGCAGGTTCAGTAGGGTGCCTCTAAGTCTATCACAGGCTTACGTTATCTAAACACAGATGTTGTACTTGTCAAATGCACAAGACTAAACAGTGATTAGTATGATATATGAGTTTTTCTACACCCCAGCTGCCAGTCACTTGGTGTGTTTACAATCCTTCTGGCCAATCTTCCCTTATTTTCCCACATTTACTAACTGTGTCTAGTTAACTTACAAATTGGGTGGGGTTGGGATTTTTCCCCCTAAAGATGAAAAACCAAGGCAATTGCAAGAAAAAAAATATTTTGGTAGAGTTAAAAGATCCTTTTACTTTCTTCTCCTGAATGCTTTGAGTTCACTTCTATTTTTAAATTCTTTTCAAAACATAATTAGTTATTGTAGCCACATCTTGCTGTTAGGAAAGCTGATTGTTCGATGCAGTGCAGTGAAAATCTGAGGGTGCTCAACTGTATGAGCAGGAGCTAGGGCTAATGAAGTCCACCTGGAAGACGAGACTTGCAGAGCTCTTCCTTGGGATGATTAAAGGCATAAGGCTTGACATCAGAAGATAAATGTGTAGCTATAGGAAGGAGACAAGGGTCTTGCCTACTGTATCATTTCAGTTGCTTTCTTTGTTAACATCAGAAATATCAGGTCATAGTCTTGACAGAATACACTGCAAATTTTGTTGGAAGGTTTGGGAGCCTTTGTAAGGTTGTAAGCTTTTGTATCTCTACAGAAACGAAGATGGAGGGTTTTAAATCCACATCTTGGAAAATAACGATGTATAAAAAGAAAACGCTAAAGGTTAAAAGATTACATAAAAATCTACACCTGTGGTAGGTTAAACACTCTTATTTATTTGTCCCTACCTGTTTCAGACCCATTTGTCCATCTCTGAAGATGAATGAAACATTTCCGTTAAAAGCAATCCCTTCAGGATTTTTTAATGAGAAGAAATACAAACATAGGAATTATGTTTTGTTCCCTATAAAGTGAATACATTCTCTACCCATGCTCCTGTTCCTGCCTGAGTCTGTATTATCTTATGAAAAGTATTTCTCTGGACTGCTTTTTATTTGTTGCCTTACTTTCTCTTAGGCTAAGAAATAAATGGGGTTTGGAAAGAGCTAGGAAAGTTGCATACTAAACTGGGCTGTGTTGCTAGCAGACATGTTGACCATCCTTCAGGATGCACTGTGTGATGGAAAAAAGCCACCTTTAGAAAGACACCTTCATTTGAAGTGTTTTAGAATTGGCGTCTGAACTTATTCACAATTCCAAAGGAAATTAGATAAGCACAGACTGATAAAACTTTGCCATAAGCCATGTTAATATGTTGGGCTTGCCAGTTACTCTGGCTAACTTTATTGACAGTTGTTTTAAGGCAAGGTTGACCGGAGCACTGCTGAAAGATGTATAGTTATCACCGTTCTGCATTCATCTCACAAATTAATGTCTCAGCATGCACAAAAATAAGTTTAAAATCAGAGTTACTTCTGTGTGCACAGCAATATCTTACTTTCTGTTCTTGATCAAGGAAAATAAGCTCTTTTGTATGTGTCGCAGGATCTGTCTCCGTATAATTATTCTGACAGAATTCATGGTTAAAAAAGCACTTCTAAATGAAGTGGTTCACATCATTAAGAACTTGCATGTAGGTCATGCCTTACATCGAGGTTTAGCAGCTTCATCCTTCAAAGACGTTGCCTGTTTTCTTATTCATACATTTGAGTAAATAGTCTTACCAGCTTGTGAATAAAGGGAGTCATTTCACAGTGGTAAGTCTTTACAGCAGGTCTGTTGAGCACTCTCTGCACATAATGTTCTTTGCAGTCCTTCCTGCAGGATGTTTTCTTGTTACTGATTAGTACAACTGGGCAGATGAATACTTTGCACTCGAAGGCACCATAACCATGATGTTATTGTACAAAATAAAGACACCCAATCATAGTCCTGCAGAATCCAGGTTGAGTATTTCTGGTGCGGGCAGCATGCATTACTTTAAAGTATGTGAGCAGAAGTCTTCTGGGAGCTGAAAACCTTGTAATTCCATGTGGAATTGAGGCTTTCATCCTCCAAATCTCGTGAGTTTTGTGGAATTGCTCCAGAGATGTAACACTGAGATAGGTGTAGATGAATTATATGAAACTTTGTTCAATTTGGGATTGAAAAATGGTAAATCATCTGCAGCCAGAAGAGGGAGCACTGTATTACAAAGTAAGAGAAATGTAGTTGACGATATATCATGTACTCTTGCCAGGATGGAAATCCTCCCCTGGATCCCAGTGAACATTTCATGGCAGAAGAAGAAAAAATCACAGACCAAGAAAGATCCAAAAGGTGGGTTTATAGTTGCATACCTAGATTGTTACTACTTTTATAATTTCTGAGACTGTAGGGGGGGGTGGGGGGGAAGAAGAAATCTAAAGAGACTGTTGTTTTTTCCAGATTTGAAAAAGCCTATACACATACTCTGTATTACTTGGCACAAGTCTACCAACACCTGGACATGATTGAGAAGGCTGCTCAATATTGCCATACTACTCTTAAACGACAACTTGAGTATTGTGGCTACCACCCAGTAGAATGGGCACTCAATGCTGCTACTTTGTCACAGTACTATCTCTCTAAGGTAATATACTTAATGTTTTCCTGCTGTAATTATGTCATAAATAGAACTATCAAGTAAGACAATTGTTTAAACAGCTGTTTGAGACAGGGCTCCGTGTCAAATTAAAAATGTGCTCGTATAAGACCACGAGTTGTCTTCTGACATGAAACATCTGTTAGTTTTTTCTAAAGAGGACATAGTGGCTTTCCTGTGGTGTTGTGATGGCAATGGGAAAAATGAGAAGGGGTGTAGACATAAGAAAAGCTCTGTAGTTTATGAAGTATCAGCAGTGATGAGACATGGTGCTCGTAAGTAACACTTTAAGGTTATAATCACTTAATTTTAAATTGTTTCTTTTATGAGTTTAAAACCAAAAACATCTGAGGGCCAAGGTATGGCACATGTATGTTTCCTCTAAATGATTGTCTTTTGAACCTTGGCATGTGCTTAAGACTTGTTTGAGCCCGTGTGAACATTAAGTGAATGTGTAAGATGGTCGCTGTTTGCTTCGATGCATCTGTGTTGACTCTAAATAATCCACTGTGTTAGCAAATGCTTCAGTTTTATTTAGGAATTTATATATTCCAGACTTTTCAGATGCTCTTTTCTGGCGTAAGACTTCTGCTGTACCTAAGCCAGTTAATGCTAATTTTGGTAGTAACTTGTAATTGCCATGTCTTTTTGATGCATTGATAGCACTAATCATTAAGCAGCACACTGCCAAATATGAGTAAAGGAATCTAAATCTGACTCATAATGTGTTGTCTGTCCAGCTCGCTCCGACTAACGCACTGTGATACAATCTTTACCACAAGACATCACTTCCGTTACCGCAAGGAAGCGATAGTAGCATAGATGAGAACAGTGAAAATGTTCACAATGTATGTATCTGATATCAAAAGCAAGGCTTGCTATTGTGGCCGTGGTAGAGAGAAAATGGTTGGTTAGAAAATACTGTATTCAGTAGTAGATGTGGAAAAACTGTCTTTTCTTCTAGTGGCCAGGGGAATATGCTCCAGAGCCTCTCAGTTCTATCGTTTTACTTGTGTTTGTGTATCTGTACTGTCTGAGGCAAGCGGTTTAGCCAAGCTGAGAGCAGTGCTTGGGCTGCTTATACCAGTGATAAACGCTGCTGCTTCTGTTTCTCTCAGCAATGCTTTATGGAGGCCCGCCACTGTTTAGCAGCAGCCAGCGTCATCTTTAGCCAAGCTGGACAGGTGTCATCTGCTGAAGACAGTAAGTTCATATAAAAGTTTTGAATAAAATATTGTGAATTAAACATCGTTGATAGGTGATGTTAGAAGCGAAGTCTAGCAGTATGTACAAAGTTTAAGCTGGTAAAGTGGAACGTTTCTGAAGAGCTGCTACTACAGTTTAAAACTGGCTATGAATAAACCTTGTGAGGAAAAACTCAAGTGCTTCTCGCTGGTGTTCCAGAAAGCATATCAGAATAAAAGTGAAATTAAAAACCATATCCATTTCAATAGTGGCAAGGTCTCTGTTCACACATTGGTCCTCGTACATGTGCTTAAAATGCAGCTCACCTTTCCTTCTCTGTGATCAGAAGGCAATGATTGAATGAACCAAACCAGATGCTTCCTGGGAATAGTTTTAAAAGAGGGAGGGGAAAATGCAGCTTTTTAAAAACCCCAAATCCAGAAGTTACTTGTATTGTCTTGTTGCTGGATGCTGCAGCCTCATTAACAGCTATTTTTGGAGTTGTAGCTCCCATCCTCGTTGTTTTGGGTACTGATGCAAAGGAACAACTTTGTGGTTCAGCACAAAGATCAATAAAAGAAACTTTTAGAGAACTGACCACAATTCTAAGGGCCTGTGGTTACATGATAGTGTCGGTACTCAACAGAAATCATCAGTCCTAGGCGTGGTCTTTGCTTATCTACAGCACAGCCTTTTACATTCGGTGTCTTGGGCAGCTGAAAGCTTCAAATCAATTGTGCTTTAACTTGTAGAGAGTGTGCAAGTACTCAGGGTAGCCCCTGTGTGAGTTCGTAACTCTGACTTTGAACAGTGTTAACTTTTAATGGTTTGAGCTGTTCAGAACACAAGCTCTTTAATCCACTGGTGGTGTTATTTCAGGTTAAAATATAACCTGAATAGACACAACGGAGTTTTACTTAATTGAATTTCACTGACAGTACATTAATTTAATTGCTTTTAGTATTTCTCTTAGCTCCAAAAATACAGAACTCTATGCAGTTGCCTTTGTTACTATTTAAATATTTTGAGGATGATGTCCAAAAGCTTTTCAGTTTCAGGGAAACGGGGCTGTCAAGAGTCAGGTTATGCTAATCTGTTAGGCCCTTTGAAATCAGTATCTTACAAAATATTCAGTAGGTCTGAATCAGTGTTTATGGGCTTCCATAGCACAGTTGTCAGAGTTCATTAATACAATACTTAGGCCAAAAATGAGGTTATGTTTTCGGTAGATGCGTAGAAACATACAGTCAGTTATGGTCTCAAATTCAG
Source organism: Pluvialis apricaria (assembly GCA_017639485.1). NCBI lineage: Eukaryota > Metazoa > Chordata > Aves > Charadriiformes > Charadriidae > Pluvialis > Pluvialis apricaria. Next base: position 4,807,555 of record CM030013.1, on the reverse strand, counting down.
GTGCAAGACTGGAAGTGTCCTAATATGAGTCCTAATTTTAATTGTACTGTATAGATTTCTTGTGTGACTTTTGGTCAAGTCAACTAACTTCTATCTTGACTTCCTCCTGCACCAAATGGGAGTAGTGATATTTGTGTTTGTTTCAATGGAGTAAATGTTTATCCTATTTTCTGGTACTTTTCATGGTACAGAGAGCTGGGCTGTGGACTTGAAGATCATTTTGCAGAAAGTTCGAACTTACAGATGGACTAATACACGGTCAGCATTGGCCACTCTCAAGCACGTTCATTTTATCATGTTAATCAGAATATAAACAGAGATATTTAGTAAAGGTGCCTTTTCTTAGATTAGCAACGGTTCTTCCTTCCTTAATAAGAAGTACTTGATTGGCTCTATTGAAAGATAATGAACTCAGTGGATCTGAGTCTGAAGTTGGCTTTTTATTTGGTGAACAGGAATGCTGGTGTGCCCTCATTGTTCAGCCGACTCACTGCCTTCTGCCTAGAGACTGGGAAATGAATTCTCTTTGAAATCCATTTGTTTTCTGAAAATGTTATCTTGACACATCAGCAGTGCTGCTACTTGTACCAGTGGGGAGCAAAATACAGAAGTTGTAGAGCTAATAAATCTTATATTGGTACCAGGTAGACTAACCAAAGAAAGTTTCCCCTCCTTTTGTTCCCTTTTTTTGGTAGCAAGTCTGGGGCCCATTGCAATACAAATGCCCTAATCATCCTCAAAAACAATTATTGGGCAGGCAGCTGAATCTCAGAAGACAAATTGTCCTGATTTCTTTCTGCTGTTACAAAGACACGTGAAAAGCTTTTTCCAGTAAAACACCTCCATGATCAAAGGTCTTTTTAAACATACATTATGATATATTTTTTTTGAAGAATTAATGCACGACAAATCCATGTTAATCTGTATGATTTTTCTACCAGGGTGACAGTTCACAGAATTACTATATATACTAACATGGAGAAGATGTTTCTGTCTAAAAACAAGGAAAAATAAGTACGAGTAACCTATTCTTTGTATGTAACATTTGATGTTCTTGCTGGAGTGCTTGACTTCACTTAAGACTTTTATGTGTTTATGTCCATTCAATAGATGAAACGGAGCAAGACCAACAGGACCTTCGACAGAGAAAAGCTGAAATTGCAAGGTGCTGGATTAAGTACTGCCTGAATCTCCTGCAAAGCGCTCGTAAATTACTTGAGGTAACCAAAAATGTGTTCTGTAGCTGTCATTGTTTAAAAACAAATGTATTTTGATATTTGTAACAGGAATCAATTCATAGCTGGTAGCAAATGATAAACAGTTGTGCAATGACTAATACAATAAATGCCTGCAATGTAACAGGTGTTTCATAGTATGCTTTGACTTTGGTGCAGCTCTTAGAAATAAGCACGGATAGGAGGTCAGCTCTGTAGCGTGATCAGTGCACTGCTTGTAAAGCCACTCTATGAATTTCCCTCCTCTCTGCTGCATTTTATTGCTTTCTTGATTTGGCAGACTATTCCTTATTTAGCTGCTAGTAAGAACATCTTAATATGCAACAGTTTTGTGTGCTGATGTTCTCATTCATTCAAGCCTTTGATTCATTCAGGCATTCATTTCGTTCATTTAATCAGTCATTCCAATGTTTAAAACAGCGTTTGCTGAAATGGTTTGCAGAAGCAGGGCCTTTGGGCTTTACATGTATTGGTTTGACTGTATTGTCACACAGGGTAGGGACACTAAATTGTCTTAGTCTTATGGTTTTACAGAATTGAGACTGTAATTTACATGATTTTTTGTGAATATAAGGTCTAATACGCCAACGTGTCTTCTCTTCTGTCTTGTTGCCAGCAAGTTTGTATTTCAAAGGTAATTCACAAATAAAATGATTCAGTGTAAGTCACTCTTTGTAAGCCAAATGCATTTTTAATTAGTATGCTTTGTCATTTCAGGATAACATAGGAGAACTGGATCCAGACAGGCAACTGGAACTTAAAGCCCAAAGGAAAAAAGAAGAGGATGAAAAAGAAAAGGGCAGGAAAAAAGCTGTCCTTTTTGGGACGAGTGATATATGTGACTCTGTCTTGGCCATGGAAGAGAAAGTGAGCAGTGTATATCCTTTAGATTTTCAAGAAGCCAGAGAAATCTTCCTAGTTGGTCAGAACTATGTTCTGGAAGCAAAAGAGTTCTTCCAGGTTGATGGTTATGTTACTGACCATATTGAAATTGTTCAGGATCACAGTGCTTTGTTTAAGGTACTTGCTTTCTTTGAAGAAGACTATGAGAGACGTTGCAAAATGCACAAGCGTAGACTAGACATGCTGGAGTCTATATACGTAGACTTGAATCCTCAGTACTATCTGTTGATTAGTAGGCAGCTTCAGTTTGAACTAGCTGACACCTATTATGAGATGATGGATTTAAAGATAGCTATTGGTAACAGGTTAGAGGAGCTAGACTCCCACACGATTAAAAAAATTAATTCTCTGGCTCAGTTAGCGATCAAATATTATGAACTTTTCTTGGATTCTTTGAGGAACCCAGATAGGGTGTTTCCTGAACAGCTTGAGGAAGATGTTCTTCGCCCTGCAATGGTGGCTAAATTTCATATTGCACGACTGTATGGTAAGCTCATTACTTCGGATAGCAAAAAGCAACTGGAAAATATGCAGACATCATTGGAATATTACACATTTCTGGTAGACTATTGCGAGAAGTACCCAGATGCTGTCCGTGCTGTTGAAACTGAACTAGAGCTCAGTAAGGAGATGGTGGGTCTTCTTCCAACAAGAATGGAGAGGCTAAGAGCAAAGCTGTGTCCGTTCATATAAATACTTGCCTTGAAGGAAGTGTGCACTATTAAAATGATACCCGTCAAAACCAGTGCTGTTAGACAGCTTCCATACTGGTTGATAGAACCGAGGTGTCTACAGTTTGGCAGTCCACCTAGAGCCTGCACTGGTATAACTTTGTGAGAAACTCAGAGCTCCCCAGTTCAGTAGCTCACCCACACTAATGGTATAAACTTCAAATGTAAAGTGAATGTCTAGCTAATGCTTTATATTGTTTGTCCTGTATGTAAATATAAACCTTTTCTCCCTTGTGTTTTTTTCCTTTGGCATATGGTTCAGTTTCTAAATGTAGTGCTGTATGAAAATTGTTTCTTCTAAGAGAATCTGTTTCTCTAGGAAAATTTTTCTAAGAAACCCGAGGCACGGTCTTCCCACTAGAATATATTTTCTCTTCTAACTTTTGTCCCCAGAAAACTTTATCCGTATGAAGGGAACTTTGTTATTTTCAGTATTTATTTTGTATGTTGCTCAGTGTTTTCTTTTTTGCCCTGTTAATCGATAGAGGCTCAATAAATGGACTAGCTTGGCAAAATGTTTTTTCAGAGCCCTTAGAATTCTGTTTCCTTTGTGTCTGACTAAGATACGTTACAACTTTGGCCAAAATAAATAGTTGTGAAAGTGTTTCCACGTGAGTGTCTTTGATAAAAACATGTGTGCAATTGAAGTGCCAGAACCAAGAGCAAGAAAATAGAAAACTTTCTGGCTCATGTGGGAAGAGATACACTGCTCTTAATACATTGTGGAGAATTCACAGGGTAGAGGTGCTGTGCTCTAGCGCTTCAGACAGTTGTGGAATACAGCTTAAAGGCCTGGGATGCCACAGAAGCCTTCTTGCCTTGTGTCGGTCAGGGAGCCCAAGGGCTGTCTTAACAGGAGCTACAAGTCGGGATCTCTCTGAAGTTGCTCTGGATCCTAGCGCTGCTGAGGCGCTACTCAAAATCTGCCCGTGTGCCATCAATTGCTGACTTCTCTATTAAAGCTGTCCTGATTCTCATTAAGGACCTGCTGATCTGGCAATGTTCCTGGTCTTACACAGCCTGTTACTTTTGCCTTGTTCTAATTTAGCCACCTCTTTATGAAAGACCAGGCTGCATTTCTGACCCAAGACATTGTTTTTGTATTTCTGGTGTCCACAGGAGGATTATGAACCAAGACCTGTTTTAGATAAAATGTAGGCTGAGCACATTGTCTAACTGTATAGTAAAAGGTCATGGTCAGAGATGTCGGGGGATATGGGGAAAGTGAAGTGACAAGGTGATGGGGTGTGCAGTAGTGTGCTGCTCTGTGTACTAGCAGTCTTATCGCTGTCGAATTCATGGGAGGATGTTTACAGTAATAGAGGGCATTGAAGGAAAATAGTCAAACAACTGGATTATTCCGGAAAACAAGGGGGGAAAAAATGACGTTAGCTTGGAGGGTGTGAGGGGGAAGCATGTGCAAGCAAGAAAGCGGGTATGTCTTAAACGTGTGGTAAAAATCTCTAGCTTGCAGAATTCTCTGCAGAAGGCTTCTAACCACAAACAAATAGGGCAACAAATGGGTCCTGGAAACGAGAGGCAGCAAAACTCAAAACTAGACGAGCTACCTGCATGCGTATAGAATAAGGGAGAGAGTGTGCGCACGTGTGTGTGTTGTTTCTGTCTTACTAAATAAATAACTGTCTAGTCAGCCTTTAGGAGTTTCTGCTCTGCTGTCTGATCTTTAATTCAGTTTTTCCTGTGACCTGAAGGTAGGGCGGCCCACAGTTTCTCAGTGAAACAGTTCTCAGTGGGCTGTGCTGTGCTTTATTTTTTTCTATGATCTCAATTAAAGCTAGTGTGCACTTTTACCACTAACTCATAATTTGAAAGTTAATTTTTTCTACTAATGTTTAGCTTCATATTTGAGTAGAAGAAGGTGATTTCCCCCTCCCCCCATATTCTTTATTATTCCACCTATGAGGGCCTTTGAGCAAATTTTTTAAAGCAAGGATTGGCTCATCAAACTTAGTTTACTTTTAATTTAGGGAAGGATAGATTGTGGGCTAAACCAGTATATAAAATTACTTTCTTCTTCACAAATAGAATAATCCTGTCACATCTTTCAAATACCGGTCTGAAGCAAGTGTTGAAAGTTACCTGCAGGGTAGGCAAAGCTGAATGAAATAAGGGGTTACATGTTGCTTTTAACGATCCATTGTGGGCAGAGGAACACCCTGAATTCACCGAAATCCTTGTGAGAGCTCAGCAGACAGGTAGGAGTGGGTCCATGGTTAAGAAGGCCCGGAAATAGGAGGGATCGGAGCTTTTTCAGCACAGCTGTGTGGTTGGGGCTGTGGTTTGGAGACCTCTCTCCTCTGAAGATACCCCAGAAGGCTTCAGCTTTGCAGCTCTTCTTAAATACTGTGCAGTACAATGTAAATACATCTCATATAAATGCATACGGAGTTACAGAAACCAATGATGCCAATTCTTCATTTCTTACAGTAAACGTTCAAGACTGCCACTAGTTAAAGTATATTTTATTACTGGAGACTATATGGTGCCAGATGCTCAGCACAACATGCTGCGTTGTGGTTCTTTTAAGGCATATCTTTTTAAGGAAACCTTTTGAATAATTCCTGTTTGTTCCATGATTTGAGAGAATGAACTTAATTAAGATTGTGTATTTAGTTAAAAAAAAAAAAAAAGCGGGGGGGGAAGCTTGTTGGATTAGGCAGCAAAGCTCCCTTCAGGAATGTTGAGTTTTAACTGTAAAGTATGTGTGAGGTCAGGCATTTATTTCAAAGATTAGGATCCTGTGAACTCCATTTAACCTGCACTTCTGTTCCTTTTTGTACGGAAAAAAAATCTTGCAACTGAAACCTCCTTTTTGTTGTTCTACTAGGTTTTTTTCTCCGTAGCCAGCATAAAGCAGCGAGGTTTACAAGATGCCTGTGTTTGTGCAGAATTCGTATCAAGTGTGAGATCTCTCCTGAACTCAGAGGCTATAACCTCAGCATACATCTTCAAGTAGTGCATAATACTCACGAGAATTAATTTGGTTTGATTAAAAACACAGTTCTGTTTTTAATTGAAATTCTCTTAATTCTCATGCTGGCTAGAGACATGGTATGTGTTATAAAATGGGTCAGTCAGGAAGGCACCAAACCAGAGGAGAGCATCAGTAGGTGACAGCTGTGTCCTTTGCCGTTTTCCCCTCTTAAGCCAGCTGAAGCACCAGGGGAAGCGGGCAGAAGTGAGCCCTCACTTCCCCATCACAGCAGGAAAGCGGGTCGCCCCTGTTGCAAGGGCAGCAGTGGTGGTTGCTGCCTTGGTGTGGCAAACGCAAAAGGCGTCCGGGCTGGTTTGCTCTATTCACCTGCCTGAAAGCTCCTTGTTGGGAGTTTTGGTCCTGCCCCGGCACAGGTTCACATGGTCCTGGCAAGGCAGATGGTTTCCTTCTCTATCTGCAAAATGGAGAAGCCTCCATGTATCAGTGCAGCGCTGGTGCTGGGTGTGATTGCTGCTGCATTTCCATGTCCGGAAATCTTGCAGGAGCCTGATTAAGCTTGACATCAGACAATGAGAAACAAGGCTGATCTTGTTTACTCATGGCTTTACGCATCTCGGTTTTGTTTGGTGTTTTCCTTTCACTCAGCACTAAGAGAGGGAACATGATCTTTACTCATGTGTTTCTTTTAAAAGACTGAGCTAGTCGGTGTTACCTAGATGTTTTCTGTGGAACTTTTCATTACAAAATGCCCAGAAGTAGCCCTGCAAAGGAGGACTTAAACTGGCAGCTCACAAAGCCAACCCTTCTATAGTCTTGAAGTTACAGAACTAAAGACTGTTATGTTAAAATCAAGTGCGTAAATTTGTGGTAAAAAGCATTTGTCAACTTTCTTTCCTCTTCAGTTGCAACATCTTTGGCTACTTCAGAGCTTGCCACAAATGACTAATGCAGATTTTAATGCTGAAAACTGCTTTTACATAACTTCCCAGGAACTGTCCAAAGTGCCTGCTCGTACTTTTTAATTTTGGAGTTTGGCTGGTGGTTTCTAGCTCTTCCTTGTCATGGGTAGGCATATGAGCAGCCAGTGGTTTCCTGATGAGGACTATTTGCCTAGCTGCCTTTTTTCCAAAATCATTGTACAATTGTCTTTGTAGCTGAAAATCTGGACGATGTGCCAGAGAGATCCTTGGGCAGATGAGATACTAAACACAGTGCCTTTTGCAAACACGTTACTTGCCTTCAGAACAGAAAATGTCCGTGGTATCGAGTGTTTTAGAGAGAAGTGACTAATAACAATGTAGTCCCTTAATGCCAAAGACCTTAATTCAGGTGTTTTTAGCAATGTTTTAAATGTTTAGTGCTTGAGGTTTTGGCATTTGGTATACACAAAGTACTTAAAGTCTTTTTATATGCTCATTGTCACTGTAAAGGAGACTTACTAGTTGGCATCAGACAAGGATGCAAGGACTTCACTCCTTGCTGGTTTTAATGCAATTTTCTGCGAAACAAAGAGGAATTGGATGAGTGAGTGAGTGAAAGATAGTGATGGGCATGTGATGGAGTAAGCTGGTTTTAGTCACTGAATGCCGTAAGAAGAGTACCAGCACTTGCATCAGAGACCTACTCTGAGATGCATAGGTCAAATGCATGGGGCAAAAAAAATAAAAATTAACAAGATGATTTCCTGTACGCTAACTGTCTTGGAGGGGATCAAGAGCAAGCGGTTCCCAGGTGGGGTCTCAAACCGCTCAGAGTATTGGCCCTGAAAGTCCTGGAGCCCATCTCTGGGTAGCCAGTGTGTTCAGCAAACACCAGAGAAGTTTCACAGCAGCCCATGAGAGGATGCAGTCAGGGGAGCCCGGAGCCTCCTTCCACCAGAAAGCCAGGACTTTTTAAATAACAGAGGTAGTGACACCCTGGAGATGAAAATGGTGACGCTGGATCTGACTGCCAGCACATGGGCTGCAGGTGAGAGGACAATAAAGAACAGCATAACCTCCTGCCAGCCAAGTTTACTCTGAACACCACTTGCGTATGGACACCTAGGGCTGATGAGTGTCACACATTGCTATCCATCCTGCCTGTCCACATCTGGAACTTTTGGCAAATAACTCTCAAATCCTTTTTTTTTTTTTTTTTTTTTTTTTAACTTCTCCATGTGCTTTGCCCTAAAGTTTTCTTATGGCACCAAGCTGCTGGTGTTACACAGGGTTTGCGGAAAGACATACTTCGCTCTCTACACTGTAAAGGCACGAGGTATTGTGAGTGCAAGGATCTTGAGTCCTACCTCCCTGGTCAGCCCGTCCTGGCCTCCCTGCTACACTCTTTGCTGGAAAGTTTAGATGAGATGAATCCTGCCCCAGGCTTTGGCTTGCCCTGCTGGCTGACCCCTGTCTGAGTCGTCTTCTGTGCTAGAAGAGATGAAAAAACAGAGCTATTATAGAGCCTGTCTCTTCTAAGTAGGAAAAGGCAAAAAATACTTTTTTTCCTAATTAATGCAAATTGTGTTTTCTAAAGGGATGTGCTCATCTTGAAATCCTCTGTGCTGCCAAGGGCAGAGCAGCTTCATCAGCACCACAGGCTGTTTCTGAACCCGAGAGGGCCATTTGGAGTGTGCTGCTTTGTGCTGCAGTGGCATCCACCCCAAGAGCATGGAGCAGATCCTTCAAAAGGGGCTCAGTGGGCTGGGATGTGCCAGTCCCACTGGAGAGAGGCTTCTGTGGCAGGCCTGCTTCTCACACATCTCCTTGTTTTTCTCTTCTGACTGGCACGTTTCAAAACAAAAGCATATTTCTACTGAAACAAGCACACATAAAACTAGCTAAAAAACACCTAGCTCCTTTGGTTGATAGGAAATACAAAAAAACCTGTTTTCTTCTACTCTAAATGTAATTTCACCTCTTTCCCCAACAACTCAGTGAAGTTCACAAACCTATGACTGTAGGTAAAGGGCTGGCTAATTGGGGCCTGAAGATCTGGTTTACACACGGGATGGGAACAGTGGATCTGGTTCACGGGGAGATGTCTACAGGAGTGTCTGAGCTTCCCACTCCTTTTCATCTTCCCAAATTTACTGATGCCCTTTCTCCCCACACACAGCGTGAAGTTTTTATGTAGCGCTGCTGCTGCTTCTGCTTAGAAACCGGTTCGTGCTCACGTAGGGAGTAGAGGCAAGGTGAGCTGCTTGGGATGAATCTATGGGAGAAAAGCCGGGGTTGATAAAAAGCATCTAAAAGCTGCTGAGCAGCTCACTCATGTGAGATTGTCCTATGCTGGAGAAACCATCTTATGGAAAAATAGCTGTGTGATACCCAGGTAACTGAACTCGAACCAGCTATGTATGTGGCAATGCCAACTGGTTTGCAATGGAAAGACACTCCCAGAGAAGCAGTGGAGGAAGAAGGGACCAGGCTTTGCTTTTAAAACATCTTTGTTTTGCCATACTTCTCTCCTTAGTTAATTCTTTGGGTTTTCGTCTCCAGAAGGACAGGCCCATTGCTGGGTTAATGTTTTTGGCAGATGGGAGATCGCTGATGGGGAAAGGCTGTTGGCAGCTTCCCGTCAGTCAGTGGCTGTGTTCGATCTTGACGCAGCTGTGGCTTTCCAGCAAAGATGTCTCCCTGGGCACTTGTTGACCTTCATCATGAGAAAAAACAAGGAGTTGCTCTTCTGTGTGATCTAGATGGCAGCAAACATCCGATTTCTGTGTGATGCACGTGAGTGTTAATGATTCCTTGAAAGATCTGAATCTTATCTTCATAGGCCAGGTCCTGATACTGCCCTCGGAAGCAAGAGGCAGCGGCACGAGAGGCTGAGGGATGCCACGTACTGCCCTGCTGCGTGTGCCACGATGCTCCCGGTACATGGGCGAACAGAGGGGCCAGGCGCTGAGCTCAGACATGGCACAGGTTAAGAATTCATCTTTGCTCGGGGCTGGATTTAGAAATCCCCCCAGGTCAACCCAAACCTCCCTCCCTGGGTTGCCAGCTCTTTGCTATTTTGAGGCAGGATATATTTTTGCTTTCAGTCCCCAAAGGTTGGTTGAACATGGTTGGTGGCAGAAAGCATCCTTAAATCTAGCTTTTCTGCCTGCCTGGAGGGGGGCTTGCTGCTGAGGGAAGTCAGGGTGATTTTGGGGTGTTTAACAGGGCAGCTTGTGGGTTATGTCTGAGACAGATCAACATGCTCAGGGCCTGTTGGATGTCCAGGTCCAACAGATCCCGTTCCACCTTGGCAGCGAGTGTTGGGGAAGAAACCTGCTCTGCCTTCCCAAAGAACAAGATCATAGAATCACAGAATGATTTAGGTTGGAAGGGACCTTGAAGATCATCTAGTTCCAAGCCCCCTGCCCTGGGCAGGGACACCTCCCACCAGCCCAGGTTGCTCCAAGCCCCGTCCAACCTGGCCTTGAACACCTCCAGGGATGGGGCAGCCGCAGCTGCTCTGGGCAACCTGGGCCAGTGTCTCTCCACCCTCACAGTAAAGAATTTCTTTCTAATGTCTAATCTAAACCTCCACTCTTTCAGTTTAATACCATTACCCCTCGTCCTGTCACTCCACTCCCTGATAAAGAGTCCCTCCTCATCTTTCCTGTAGGCCCCCGTTAGGTACTGGAAGGCTGCAAAAAGATCTCCCTGGAGCCTTCTCCAAGCTGAAGAGCCCCAACTCTCTCAGCCTGTCCTCATAGGAGAGGTGCTTCAGCCCCCGACCATCTTTCTGGCCCTCCTCTGGACCTACTCCATGTCCTTCTTATCTTGGGGACCCCAGAGCTGGACGCAGGTGGGGTCTCACGAGAGCAAAAAAAATGCTCCTTGTGTTTAACCCAGCTGCCATCAGACATTCTCCCCTTCCCCTTCGCTCACTGTTTTTTCTCATCTGTTGCCATCATTCTCTCCTTACTCCCTTTCCCAGCTCTGCTCGTAACTGATGTAGTCTTTTCTGTACTGTCTGCGGCCCAGAGTGGTGATCTGTACAAAATACCTATTTCCAGTTTCCCAGCAGAGCAAATAAAGACCTGAGCATCACAGGTAGGGCCCAGCACTTTGGAACCCCAGCTGCTCCAGCCGGCTGCTGCCTTTGCTGCTCCACTGGGGAGGAGCGTTTGAGGGGTGCAGTAGTCAGCCTGGACCCCTGCCCCCCGAAGCCAGGACCAAGCAAGCTCCCACCAGCCAGGGTAGGGGAAAACGTGGCTCCTGAGAGCAGAGTGGCCCTGCAGCAGTTAGGATTTATCTGATTTCCGAGCAGTAATGAAGGAGAAACCTCCTTATCGGGACCCCGCATCTGGATGGGTATCACCTCGTCTGCATGCATCACTGATAAGTGTAGGAACCGTGGGTGCCTGTGCACCCATGGGAGTCCATCCGCTGGCTGGCTGCTTGTCAGAAATATGGTCTGCAAAGCAAACCTGCACTGCTGGGCAAGGAAAAGCAGCAGAGAGAGCGGCCCAACGCAGCTATGTCGGACTGCTCCTCTGGACCATTCTTCCAGACCAAGCTGCAGCATTTAACTGGGCTAGAGCAGGGCAGGGGTTGGTTGTCCACCAAAGGATTGGCTAAAACACCCCCATGGTGCCCTTCCAGGTTACTGAAATGGGCCTGCTGGGAATCTTTTTTGCCCTAAATGCCCTGCCCTCGATAGCAGGATGGGTGTCCTCATACCCGGCACTCCTCCGGTGCAGTCCCCATTTAGTCATGTTACTAAATTACTCGTTACTCCTGAAGCCCATTGCGAGATAAAACAGCCCTGAGAGTTACGCACAGTTCATCATTAGATTTTGAAGTGTTTATTATAGCTTAGAGGCTACTCCCAGACATTTCAGGCACTTAGCGAAGAGTCCCAGGTGTCTGGACGAGGGGCTGGGTGCACAGTGCTGAGGCAGCCCCCTCCCTCTGCCTGCCCCCCGCTCCCCAAATGAATGTCTTAGAAAAATGCAAAGCTTTTAATCTGCTTTGCACGTGATTTGAAAATAATGGCAGCACTTCAGTGCAGTAGTTGTAAGAAATGCTCCAGGAGAGCAAGCGATGGGTGAGAAACATTTATGCAAAAACATAGCCGGGAGGTGAGCACAGATGGGGACATTGGCATCGTGTTGGTACAAATGATGGCTTGGCTCTCACTGACCTCAAGGCACAAGCTGCGTTCTCCTATATCTGCTCCTCATTTATTTTCTTTTTTTTATAGCCTTATTCTTTAGTCTTCCAATCTATGCAGGATGTACGCAAGAGGAACGTTATCCTATGAACCTTCCTTGCAGTTTACAGGAGGTAGATTTGAGGTAGCTGATCTGAGGATTTAAAATATTTGACTTAAAAAAACCCTCTGTCTCTTAAACTCTGATAGTCGTGCAATGGCACGTTTCAGGGTTCCAATATAGTATGGCTCGTGTGCTGTTTTCTGTTTAAAAAAAGTGTATTAACGTTCTGAAACTTGTGGCCCCTAGCTCAAGATGGCATTTTTTATTTCTGCTGATTATTTGCATTTTATATCCTGAGGACAAGGGGTAATGGGCACAAGTTGGAACATAGGAAGTTCTGTTCAAATACACGGAAAAACTTCTTTATGGTTAGGGTGACAGAGCCCCGGCACAGGCTGCCCAGGGAGGTTGTGGAGTCCCCTTCTCTGGAGATTTTCAAGACTCGCCTGGATGCAGTCCTGAGTAATGTGCTCCGGGCAATCCTGCGTTAGCAGGGGAGTTGGACTAGATGATCTCTAGAGGTCCCTTCCAACTCTGAAAATTCCATGATTCCGTGAGCGGCTTACAGAGAGGGTAAATAAACACACAGTGTTCCTTGGGCATCTCATGACACTCCACAAAGGTCATGCTTTACTCTTAAGACTTGCACATCCCAGATTGCCTCAGATCCAGGTCTCCAGTATCACTTCCACATTCTCTGGAACGTGGAAAGCTCGTTGCTTGCCAAGCATGGTGGGGTGCGAGCACTGGCGGAGCACAGCAGGACAGGAGATGCGCGCAGGCTGACGCTCCCTGTGGGTTTCTGGCCCCCATTATGCAGGTGTACGTGAGACAGGAGAGTGGAAACTTTGCTTCGGTCTTCCCATGGTTACCAATTGTAAAGCAATCTCATTTCCTGAGGCATGCTGCTGACACAGAAGAAAATAACAAAACTGTGTGGCAAAACTGCCAGCACTACAAGTTCCGCCACCGGCTGATGGTACAAGGCAGATAACTCGTCTCTGTGAGATCCCCTTCCAGCTATGGGGGCTTTGCAGCTCCCACCTGTCCCCAGCAGCTCCCCCTGCTCCTGCAGCATGTCCGCTGGTGGGCACTGCCCTGGCCACATCCCGGGGGGCTTCCAGTGCTGGGGTGGAAAAAGCCCCTGGCTGGTGGGAAGGGCAGAAATAGCCAGCGGAGGGGTGCTTTCCCACGGGGGGGGGAGTTGTTTGCGCACACTGGAGGGGTGTGGGAGGGGTCGGCACATGCCCACGACCAGTGAAAAATGAGGTGTTATTGCAGCCTTCAGCAGGTGGAGGCTCATCGCCTCCCCACACGCATTTGCCCGGCTTCCTATTGATGCTGAGCATCACCTTAAAAAAAAAAAAAAAAAAGAAAAAAGAGTTGATGCTAAAAATACAAAGTAGAAAAGAGGCTGGTAGGAATAACCGCTGCACACGAGTCCTTCCGCACCTGCTTGGTTTGAGTGTCCTCTTTTTCCCGTGCCGGAAAAAACCCCACGTGTGGGTGGTTCATAACAAATTGCACTGATGCCGGATGTGCAGCTCAGCCCCTCAGTCCAGTGGTAAATCCCAGCCCAGAGAGAAGAGCTGCTGGAGCGGTCTCCTCCGCTGCTCATGGGGTTTTGGTGGAACACTGTGCCCCAGGGAAAGTTACTGCTCAGACCAGAGCCCCACTGGGGCCTCTGTGGACTTTCCACGGTGTAAAATTAGATTTACCACAGACAACTTACACTATCAGCCACATCGTCGAAGGTGCTGGCAGCACATTAGGCCCACATGTCAGCGCCCCAGTTAATCCAGCAGCTAATGGTATGACTAAGAAAAAAACCCACCATTTAGATAACCTTGTTGTACGTAATTTATTCTTAAGTGAACTCAAGCCTGGTTTAATCCCAACTAAAAGACAAGCAAAAGGGACAAACTAGCTGAAAGGCAGCTTCCATATATCTATATAAGGGCTTTCATGGCTTTCCCGGCCGGGTTCCTCGCAGAGCCACATGCTGTCCAAACCCCTTGCCACGCTCCCTGGGTTGCTTGCACTGCATGGCGATTGCCCAGCTGCCCCAGATCAGCTGTTGGGGCCGAGAAAATCTGTTGTGCCCTTTCAGAAAGGAGATGACACGTTTCTACCAGGATCTACTCTAAATTTTTTCCATTTTTTTAACTTCTACTGTGAGTATCCAAGATCCTGCTTTCAAAAAAACCCATACAATTGGTGTGAGATTTCTCAGATAATAATTTACTTTTGTGGGAAAAGATTATTTCCCAGTTGGTGAAACTTGCACCAGCTGCAAACAGGCAGCTCCTAACCCTCCCAGTGGACTGACATGGGCTTGAGGCAGGGAAAATTACTGCTGGTGCTGATGCCAAAACCCCGCTGGCTGAAAGTTGGGGGACACAAATTGTTACTTTTTCTCTCTGGAGGAAACAGTGAACGCCCCAGAGCCCTCTGAGCATCGGGCAAGCACTGGGCAGGATGCACGTCTGGACCACAAGCTGCCAGCAGCACACGCTTTCTGTCGGGCTGGTTGGTCCTGGGTTTGCTTTTCTTCTTGGGCAAAACCGGAGACGAAGGCAGTGGCGATTTTTTTTTTTGTGTGATGAAGGCCGGGAGGCCAGAGTGCTGGGCTTTTCTGTAGATGTCTCACTCCCATCAATCAGGAAGCAGTGACGCAGGTTATGGGTTGGGTTTGAGGTTTTGGAAACCTTTTCTAAAAGTCGATCTCCTCGCGCCGTCGTATTTCTGAAGTGTGAAGCCGTGGTGAAGGCTGGTGGCAAGCGGGGGGACGCCGGCCAAAATGCAGCTTCTTATCAGATGTAACGGGAGGATTTTCCTGGCTATTTGTTTAATCCTCTTTGTGGGATACACAGCACAAGGTAAAAACGGTGCGGTTGTTCTCTCGGTAATCCTCTTTCTGGGCTATGTAGTGTAGGCCAAGTAGGCAGCCTCTGAATTTTTCAAACTGACCTTCTTCCAGGGGTAATGAGATCTACTCAGAAACCCTGTTTTGCTAACATTTCATTTTCTGGAGGGGCACTGGTAAGAAATGGTGCTTTTTACTAGTGGAGCATTTCTGTGTCGCTTTCCCACCCCTTATGAGAAAAAGACTTCGTAAGTTGCTGTATGTGGGTATATTTTCAATACATATATTTCAATATATTCCTTTTTAACTGGCCCTTTCATAGTGGTCCAGTTACGGACTGTTATTCAGTTATGTTGTTACAGACAGAGTATGTAACAGTTCCCATGTCATAACTACTACGGTCTACTTTCTTGCGGGGGCAGGAAAGGAAACTAGTTGTAAGTATGAGGAAATTAAAACGGTTTATTCGGTACAATATTGCAACACGCAGCACTAAAACAACTAAAAGGAAATGTTGATTCATGATGACATGTACCCTGTGGATTTGTTTCTTGTAAGGGAAAAGCACTTTTCAAGCATGTAGAGTATAATTTCTCCCCAAGCTGGGGCTGTGATAGTGATAGGCTTTAATTATGTATCTACCACTCGGAGGCTGATTTTTGAGAGATTATGGCCTGCTTTTTGTACGTTGTTTATTTGCAAATTATTCAGCTGCAGTTGTTTATTTTGTTGCCACTGTTATTATTGAAAACCTTCTTAATAATACTCTAAGAGAAGAAAATAAGTATGAAAAAGGCACACGCTGTAAAAGAAGCAGGAAATGATACCCATGAGATCTTTTTTCTCTTACAGAAGAGTGTAGGAGGTAGCTGAAAGTCACCTACTGCATTATGGAAATATATAGGGCAATAGAGAAGTGTAATTACAGAAAGATAGTCCCAAGAAACCGAGGAAAAGTAGATAAAAGTGCCAACAGGGGGAGAATGTGCCAGGAGGCGTCAGAACAAATTAATTACATGAGACCAAAAGGCAGGACAAAATGCCGCTGTTTTTATCATTACTTTGCAATCATTATTTTCTCCTTTTGGTATTTTTTGAAGACTCGCTTTTCAGTGACAGCCCTGATCAGGCACCAGGGGGGCACCAGAACCAAAATTGTGGGTTTATGTAACTCTGGGCTGTGTCTAGGAGACGCCTGAATCATCTCATCTCTATACACTCTGAGAATATACTTACCCCCAAATCTGCTCCCACGGCAGGCGGCTCTTGGCATACCTTGAGTTTCCAGCCTCCCCACCAGAATTCATCCCATCAAACTTGAAGGGGCTGAGCTGAGACGGGCAACACCGAAGTGGGGTCAGCCCTGACCCTCGCTGGAGCCAACAGGGAAAGGGAGGGCACAGGAGCCAGCTCTCTGCTGGGGTGGCTTGTCCCCTGGCGATCTTGAGATACTTCCACCAACTTCAGGGAGAGCTGAAGGTGGTTGAGCCCGTGGGTCCCCTGTGGATGTGCTGTGCCCCGAGCTGGGAATGGGCCTTCAACAGTGTGAGGTGGTGGTTTCCCATGGGGTTTGAATTGCTAATTCCCGCGGACTTTCTGGTGCTGTGTATGAGGTGCACCTGACATCTCTGATACCAGGGATGTCACTTAGGGATACCAGTCGCCATTTAAAAAACAGTCTGCGAGGTTAATTTACTTTTTGGCAGTTGAGCAATCAGTGCCACACAAATTTCTTCCACTGCTTTTAGCTTTACTAGGTGCTTATAAAGTTAATAGGTCCTGCTGAATAACATCCTGGTCCTGGTGAATAATGCAAGGCTGATTCGATCAGGTGCTCCGATGCAGAAGGCAAGATACAAGAGAGTGAGGTGCCGACCTGATGCGTGGTCTGCTAACTGCATCGAAGAGAAGGGGCCCTGGTTTTACATGCCCACTGGCGGAGCCAACAGGATCCTCCCTCCCATGGCAGACCCGTCACTGTAAGTTCATGTGCTGCAATGTTTGTCATTGGTGCTGGCACCCAAAATTGTCCGGTATTCCCGTCTCGATGGTCCTGCCCTGGCTCACCCATGGGAATGTGAGGCTTTGGCGCGTTCACTTAAGAGATAACAAAGTGATAAAATTGGAATAAACTAGCTGCCACTCTGCATTTCAGGATAAAGAGGTACCAGGAGCTGGGCGACATATTCCCGCTCTCAGATGAGGAGTCCGGCTCTGGGTCTGACGTCGTGGTGGAAGCAGAGCCAGCCTCTGGGTCGGGGCTCGGCGACGGCGATGGCTTCTCCGAGGCGAAGCTGCCCGTCTTCCTAGAGGGCCCGCAAGGCGGCAAGCTGAAGCAGAAGCTAACGGAGGAGGATTTTCTCCTGTGAGGCTGGAGAGGTCGGCCTCCTCGTGATGGTGGCGGCCTCCCTCGCTCCTTCACCAGTGCCCGGCCTGACGCGACGGCCACGAAGCGGTTTTAAACCAACTGCCAATCAATAAAAACTTTGCCTTAAGGTCTTTATCGTTTTGACTCACTAAAAAAAAAAATAAATCTTTGTTCGGTCTTAACTCGCTCTTTGCTTTTAGCAGCTGGGACAGCCATGCCAATCAGGGAGAAAACGGGTTTCTGTGGGGATGTTATTGTGCTCCGGGGGGAATAAATTAATAACCTTTCATAAATTAATACATGAAATAATATATTTATAATTGGGTAATAAATTAATACGTTAAAAACCTCTGCGTGACGGGAGCCGCCTGCACTTTTACAACACTCAGGTAAAATCAGGTACAATCAGGTAAAACCCTCCCGAGCGGCTGCCTCGCGCCTCTGTGCTCGTCTTTCCCTAAGGAAAAAAAAAGCACCAAATCTTGCAAAAGTAACTGTTTCGGGACCACGGCCGTTATTTCCTGTCAGAGGCACACACCCCTCTTCCCGCGCTGCCGCCGCCCGGCCGCGAGGCGGCGCCCCCCCCCCGCCGCGCCGCGCCGCGCATGCGCCGACACAGCCTCGACCCCCGCCCCCCCCCCCCCGCCCGAGGGGGGCCCGGAGCGGAGCGGGCGGCGGGAAGGCGGCGGGGGGGGGCGGTCACGTGCGGCGGGGGGGGGGCGTGGCGTGGCGGGCCGTAAGGTCACATGACAGGGGCGCGGGCCGGGGCGGCTGGTGCTGGTGGCGCGCGGGGCGGGAGTCGGCCGCGGAGGGGTACGCACCATGGTGAGTGCGGGGGGCGAGGGGGGGCGACCGTTAACGGTCCCTTACCCGCCAACGGCCGCACCGCGCCTGTGGTGGTGGCGACGGCGGCCGCCTGGGCTGGGCTGGATTGGGCCGGGCCGGGCGGTGCCTCCTTTCCTCCTTCCTCACCTGTGGCTCCGGGCTGTGCGTGAGGAGAACCGCCCCGCCGGGCGCGGTTTGCCCTCCGGTTGTCCCTCTCTTCGCCGCCCGCGGAGCGCCCGGTGACTCCCCTTCCCTCCACACCGCCGCCGGCCTGGCCGCCCCCTCCCCTCACGGCCCTGCGTCAGGCGGCCGCGCTGTTCCCCGCCGCCCGCCTCGCCCCGAGCTGCGCCCGGGCCTGGCGGCGGCCGCGGGCCGATAGGGTGGCCCCGGGCAGGGAGGGAGGAGAGGAGCGAGGGAGGTGGCGGCGGGAGCCTCCGCTGTGCGGGGCGAGCTCGGGGGAGAGCTGGCAAAACAGCACTGGGGCGAGGTGGTGAAAAACAACGGTTTGGGGTGTTTTTAGTATCGTTTACGGATTAAGGCTTGGGACGTTCCCCTGCTTCTCCTCCGTCCTCGGCAACGCGGGGTTTAGTCGTGAAACTCGGCTTCCGTTTTTCCTACACAGCTGCTGTTGGAAAGGCTTTGGGGAAAGTGGGTGCGCTAGTCCTGGAAACATAAGTAAATCTTTCAGCAGTCCTGTAAGGCAGCGCTTAAAATGAGAGCGGTTGGTAGTAATCCTTCAGGGCTGGTGAAAGAGGGGCCGTTCTGTGCTTCGCAGGCTTGGCCTAGGCAAAGTGCTTGGTGTGCTGGGATGTGTTGGTTTAAAAAAAAATAAAAAGTTAAAGAGTCGGCTAGATCAATGCACTTTGGATTTCTGAAGCTTGGGGATTCCTTAATGTGTGTCTCTCTTTCTGTTGGACATGCAGAAGCTTTTTTAGGGCTCGGTGTGAAGGTGAGGCTGGGATTTCTGCACCGTTTATCAGCTGCTGGGAGTCCTACAAGTCCTTTAGTACAGCTATAACACATAAGGACTGAATGCAGATTGATTTCAATGCTGGTGTAGCAAAATCTTCAGTGTCTGTCTTTTGCATGAAATCAAGAACTTTGCCTAGCTTTTGGCCAGCTTCTGAAAACCTTAATTCTCTGTCTTCATTGTCTTAAGCTGTAACATAATAAGCCATATGATGGCTTCTTAAAATACTTCTTGTTTTGCATGGTTTCCCCGCAGCAGTATCCTCGATAGCAACTGGAGGAGATACCAGCTGTTGATTTCTTTATTCCATATGTTCTTGTCCGCTCTGGATGAGATCACGGCTAATCTCTAAGGGGGTACAGTTGAAATATTCATATGCAGTGTCTTGAGAAGCGATGTGTTACCAATGTTAGTTCTGGCTGGCTGGTTTAAATGATGGTACAGCTTCATAATTTGGAAGGCACTGTGAGTCCACCTTGTATAATGTTTACTTAAAGGTAATGTGCTCCCTTGTTTACTTGGGGGGGAAAAAAGTGTAAGGCTAATCTGGAGGACGTTCAAATGCAAAATTTCTGAGGAAAAAAAATATGGGCATGCCCAAAAGTAACCTGTGTAACAGTTTCAAATGGTCTAAAGATTTTGAATTCTTGTTGAAACTTTCTTCTTTTTCTCTCCCCCTTCCCCAGCATCTAAAAGTCAAGAATGGTTCTAGTGTGCAGTCATTAAAAAAAAAAAGGTTTTATTTCTTATTTCAGCAATTAATGCGAATATGTGCTTGGCAGAGAGTTGGAGGACCATTCGGTCTTAGTTTGACCACCTTGTTGGTCATCTTCTTTCCCGTGAGAATGTGAGGTACCTATAACTAGGTTTCAGTTAGTTATGTACATCTCTGTGGATTGAACTAGAGCTGCTTGCTATCTGAACAAATACAAAGTTGGTTTAGCCTTGTGTGAATCGCTGTTTTATAGCTCAAAATTGCACCGTGTCTTGACTTGTATGGGTAAGTAAAAAGTCACTTAAGTTCCTACTGCTAGGCAACAGCATTCAGATCAAACTTCTAGACTTTGTTATAAGTGTTACATTTCAAACTTCAGGGCCCCAGAATGTCTTGAATGTATTCTTACTCAATTTTAGAGATTAAATTGGTGAAGTGAGAATGACTGTTTTATCTAGTTGAAGTAGATGCTCTCGTAAAGAACATAGTGTAATTTCTCAAAAAAAAAAAGTTGCACTAAATTGGTGAAGTGTTGTCTGCTTCAGTACATCGAAGCAGATTAATGCCTAATTCTTAGGAGAAAATGTGGGGTTTTGTGCTAATCTTGTTGAGTTTCCCATAGGGCTGCTAACATGTTTTGCAGTTTCTTGTAAGAAATGTTTGTGCAAGGTCAAAGAATGATGTCCCCTAGTTTCTTATGTTTGGTGCTGGTCAAAAGTTCATGCTTAGGGAATGCTGTTGTAAGTTGAGGACAAATATCTAATGCTCGTAATGGATTGGTGCCTGGAGCGGAATTAACTGCAGGGTAAACTTCTAACATCCACTCTGTCTGATGGCAGGGTTGCGGAGCTAGCATAGGTTATACGAAGAACTGCTGCCTCTTGAAGCTGCTAGTGCTCTCTTCATTTGCTGAGAGAGCTATGGGGCATAGGAAGAGGCAGCAAATAAAAGTCCTTATTCCCCTTCGCCAACTGGGGGATGCTTTAGGCCTTATACTGTATCCTCTGTTGTTGTTTCTTTTCACCCTGCTTTGCTGTTATTCCTCTTACTTCTGATCATCCTTGATACTGCAGTTTATGCAGTAAGTTGTAATGGGTATAAAGCAATACGTAGTTTTTTTGGCATATCTCAAATCCTAAACCAGATGGGATAAATTTGTTAAAAAGATTAAGTGTTGTTTAAAAATGATTAATTTTTTTAAAGTGAGGTCAATGATTGGAAACTTTGCAGTGGCAGATACCAAAGTTGTATTTGCAACAGTAAGGTTTTAAGTATTTGTTAGTATTTTAGTGTACTAATAATAATGGTAACTACACTGTGGACTTTTTTTATTAACATTATATTTTGTAAGAGCAGTTACTGCTTGTTGCTGACCTGATTTCAATTATTTGCTAGATTAACAATTGCCTTTTGTCATTGCTGTTTCTTGGGTTTCTAATACATAATGGCTTTGTAACTTCATGGGAGCACAAATGTTTTTCCCCAATGTATAGTGTACAGCTGCAATTAAATACCACATGTAAAATGGAGTGTCCACTGTGCAGTAACTTGTCTAATTCTTGTTATTCCAGAGTTTTCTTGGAGGCTTTTTCGCTCCTCCTTGTGAGATTGATGTTATTCTTAATGATGCTGAAACACGAAAAACAGCAGAAATCAAAACAGAAGATGGTAAAGTAGAAAAGCATTTTCTCTTCTATGATGGAGAATCTGTTTCGGGAAAGGTAAATTATTTTTATTTTTTAAAGTGACTTAATTACTGTAATGATTCTGGCATGCAAATGCATATAGGAAAGTAAATGAAAAACTGATATAAGCAAGAGCTGCAATTTCAACTTGCGATGTTATTCAAAGAGAAAACAGTGTTTTCCTATATATTGGTCTTTTTTACCATGGTCATTCTGCCAACTAATAAGACTGAACTTTTTGAATAGTAGCTGTTTATTTGTTTCTTGTCATCTTGTATTTATGAATAAGGTTTTTGTGCAACTGTGCGCAATCCTATCGTTGCTTCTGGCAAGACGACTATTCCAAACTGGATCCCCCTGCTTCCCCTTCCCTTTGAACTCCAAAATCCACAACTCAAGACGTGTAACAGTAATTTTTGGCTGGCCCAGCCAACCTGCTTTGCATACCCTGAAGCTAAGCATTGCATTTCATGCCCTGAAGTGGTTTCTGGAATTGCATCAGAGGAGCAATGTATTAAGTTCAGCTGGCTGCTGAGTCAACAAGAGTTCTTCTTGTTGGAAAAAAAAAAAAGTTGAGATCGCCAGAGGGATTTCTCTACTTTTAGTCCTGCTCCTAAGAACTCCTTGCCATCACTCTGGTTTTACTGGAGCCATTCTCACTCTCTGAATATTTCCATTATGATCCACTTTTTCTCCAAAAAACTTGAACCAGGTGTTGGGCTCTGAGATTGATTTCTAAATACCTGCTTCCATCTTGACTGACCTGTTATCTCTGGTCATCTTCCTGCTCTGAAGATATCTTTCTACACTAAGATCTTGGTTCTCTAGAAAGATCCTTTCAGGGATGTGAAACTCTCACAAGATGGGCCTTAAACTCAGGAAACTGAGGGAAGTAGCTTTTGTATGTTCACTGGCCCCAGCACTTCTCACTTGTATCAGTGACACCTGAGAAGTGCCTGGTGAGTTTTGGCTAACACAAGCGTAGTGGGATGAGGAGGTCTGGAAGACTGGTAATTTATTGGACAACTTCCATCTGTCTGAAGTTAGAATTATTTAAGTGGTGTACTTCCTACTTAGATATTGATGATGTACTAGATTTTAAGGTTCAGGAATTTCTCTGTTCATCACTACCTCGTAAGAATACATTATATATGCTTAATATTTACCTGTTTCTGTAGAAGGTAACCTTATGGAATCTTGATAGTAGGTTTCATTATCTATTATTTTTCATTGACTTCTCGAACACCAATACTTAGCTATCTGCTGAGGAAGGGACTTAAGTTCACTTGATTTGAAAGGAATGCATCTCATGGCAGTTCTTTTTTGGACTTCCAAATGAGAGTCTTGGAAGATGCTTTGAAGCTCTGCCTTCAAAGATGGCAAGAGGGTCACGACTGGCTTATGTGAACTCTGCTTAAACTCTGGCTTGGATTCTTAATTTTGGGACTTGAGAGTTTCAAGCTTAGTTATTAAATTCAGTCTTGTGGATGATTAGATTTTTCTTAAATGGTTTAGTGATGCCTTGGTAATGCTTGATTTCATAATCAGCTGTTTGATTTGGTTGCCTTCAAGCCCAAGTAGTGCTGTTGAGAAGAGGTCTCAGTTTTCATAGGCATGTAGTAATATGTTTTCATTTTTACTAAGGTCATGTATTAGAGTGACAGTATTGAAACATTTTAACTGGTGTTTTTCTTGCCTTGATAGGTGAATGTCTCCTTTAGGCAGCCTGGGAAGAGACAAGAGCACCAAGGAATTAGAATTGAATTTGTAGGACAAATTGGTGAGTTTAAGTTATAAAGGTGATGTCAGGTGTGTGGGGTTTATGGAACTTGGCACTTCTGACTGTCAGCAGTTTGGCTCAAACTTTGCAACCTGTTTGGGTTAGTGGATGATGAGTGCCAAAGAAAGATTGTATCCTCCGCATTTTAATGCAAGCGATGTACTGATTTGTGCTGGTCAGAAAGTCATTTGGACGGAAAGTATGTACATGTGAGGGGGAACTGGGATGGTGAGTATTCCACCTGTTTCAGAGAGGTTAAAAGTAAGCACCACTAGAGATTTCTAAAAGCTAAACTTATGGCCATGGTACATGTAGTTTCTGCTTCATGTATTTTGGCCTATTCGTTTTTAACTTAAAACACAGTCTTGCCTCTGATTAAAAATGGATGACCCTGATGTAAAAAGCAAAATTAAAGCACTTGATTTTTTTTTTTTCCTGTCTGTGCCTTGTTTTGCATGTATTTAAGGATCTGAGCCAAAATACTAGGTGTACTTACTGTGCCAGACTTCTTAATTCCTGTCTGTAATTCTGGCTTTGAAACAGAAGCATAGAAAAGAAATGATGGGGCAGCCTATAGGAGAACACTTCTAAAATAATTCTTTGGTTAATTTTCTAAAACATGGTTTTATACTGTTAACATAAAATAGTATTGAGGCTTCAGGGGACCTTTGTGGTTTTTAGCAAGATAATGTGGCATTGACATTAAAAATACAATTTTTCTACAATTGTGTCCAAATCTAGTTACATTTGAACTATGAAGAGTTTTGATCATATCTAACCTCTTCCTGTCACTTGAGGTAACCTCTGCACCCTTAGGCTGAAGCTAAAATTCCTTCCTTTTGTGTTAGAAGGCTGTTTGCATTATTGTCCCCCTTGGAAATAATTCTTTGAGTTTCAGCCTCATACAGGTAACTGTGGAATTTCACAAATTCTGTATTTCTGAGCAGTCAGTAGGCTTCAGTACCCTACATCTGAACTGTTATGTAGCAGGTATGACTGAGTTCTGACACCTGATACTTTATGCTTTGAGGTTTTGATCACTGGGGCTGTAAAAGCAAACTTTTGGAATAAAGCAGCAGCATGATGGGAATGAGTCATTTGGAGGTAGGAAAAAAAACAGAGCTCACGTATGTCAGCTTCATTTAGTCTGTTGTCTTCTAATAGCTGTACAGGCTGTTCTTTGTCTACTCTGATACATAAATTTTGTTCTCTGAATGGCTTTCATTTGATGTAGTGATTCTTGAACTTTATGTGTTTCTGGGACTTTCCGTTGTGCTACAGTTTAGAAGTCATCAGTTACGCAGAAGTGGTTTAACCTACTGATTTTTGTATTTGTCCATGTTTTCTTGCGTCCTTTCAAGTTTTAATATAGTAAAAAAGCATCCCAGTAGTGTGATCTGTCTCTGCACTGCTTGGAGACTAGCTCCAGCTGCATGTCAAAGACCTATTTTAAACCAGCTCTTCAGAGTGCAACTTTTCTGACTGGCACAAACAGTACTGGATATGGAATAGTAAATAAACCTTGTATTATTATATGAACACTTGTCATAGCAAACAAAGTACACCTTAGGTAATTTGTAGCCATGTTAGAAAAGAAGCAGTTACCAGTTAGTGTCAGTTTATCAAATTGGCAATGATAAACTGTAGAGTTGGTGTGTTTAGTTTGTTCGTTCTCTTCTTGAAAGCTTCAGTCTGTGTAAAACCAAGTGCTGCTAATGTTCTTAGCTGGTATTTTCAGTTGTGAATTGTATAGAGACTTGGGTTTTATATACTGAAGTGTTTGGATTTTTTTTTTATGGCAACATTAAATTTTTCTACCTTTCTAAGTTTTATCTTGGTGAGAATTGCATGACATAGATCTAGGGATAAATAATAATGACAGTGGTCTGGCCTGGGGACAGAAGATGCTGTTTCTGTGAAACTGGTGTGTCTATGCTTATGTGTTAAATGACTGACTTAGACCAGTGGTCATAATAAACCAGTTGATTGTAGACCGGTAGCAATAACAAACTGTTTGATAGGTGGTGTTGATGTGTGGGGTACCAGTTGGGATCACTGGCCTGTCCTAAATGAGCCAGTCTTGATGTTGCTTAGATTTTGTCCCTTCAAGAATAAATGCTGGAAGCCAAAATCAAACAATGCTAATTAAAGAGAATGCAAAACAAGAAGTGCTTATTAAAGTTAGCTAAACTGTCATTAAAAAAAGATGCCATGCTAGTGAAGTTTCAAATATGTGTGTTCTGTTCATTGCAGTTAGCTCTTTAGGAATGCTTACTGTAGGCTGCTGAAACTGAAGATAACTTTGAAAAACTGGTTAAAACATTTGGTCAGATATGTGTAACTTAAATCAAATTAATTGCTTCTGTTCTCTCCCACCTGCTCCTGCCAAATTAGAAACAGTTTTGTTTGCTAAAACCAAACACTGACACGTTTTCCTTTAACTTCCTCATTTTTAGAGCTCTTCAATGACAAAAGCAACACTCATGAATTTGTAAACTTAGTGAAAGAACTGGCCTTACCTGGAGAACTGACCCAGAGCAGAAGCTATGACTTTGAATTCATGCAGGTTGAGAAGCCATATGAATCCTACATTGGTGCCAATGTCAGACTGAGGTTTGTAACTGTCAAGCCTTCTCTCCCTTCCTCCCCTGCAGCAAATTCATAACTTAGCAATTATGCTGTCCCCTTCCCAGTTTTCTCCTTTTGGATTTCAAATCAGACATGTAACAGCCAGTAGCTAATGTGCCTTGATTGGCGTTGTTGAGATTGTGTTAGTGTAGCCTTTTCTATTTTATTTGGAATTGCTCAGTGATGTTTGTGTAGATCAAAATCTTTCACTTCAATCAAGTGAAAGCAGTCCATGTCTTTCCTTTTAAAAAAAAAAAACAACAAAAACCCAACAAAACCAAACACAACCAGTCAAACCCTTCTCCGCACTTCCACCTATAAGCGTTTTGTCTTGTAGTTTGGTGTCTTATTCTCTCCTGCTTAGTCTTAAGAGAATGTACTCGTGTCTTTCAAAGAATACCTGTACTTCAGAACATAGGGGCTTTTACTTATGCAGTTCTGAATAATGATGGTTAACTTGGTGGCTTTCTTCCTAGGTATTTTCTAAAAGTGACAATAGTGAGACGGCTGTCAGACTTGGTGAAAGAATATGATCTGATTGTTCACCAGCTTGCTACGTACCCAGATGTAAACAACTCCATTAAAATGGAAGTAGGCATTGAAGACTGTCTTCATATAGAGTTTGAATACAATAAGTCAAAGTAAGTGTAACTTAGAATGAAACATATTCAAGTATATATCTCAGGATAAAAAGGTAGACTACATAATATTTGATGAACAACCTGGTATCTGGGGACTTAAAATGTAAAGCAACATTTTAAATGATTGTTGTATTGAGCTGTTTGGTTACTAATTACACAATGACCTTTTTTGAGGAATAGTTGGCTGTTCTACCTTCAGTACTAATAGGAAGGTCACTGGCAAATATTTAAGACTTGATTTCTGCATTTATGCTTTTTGAATATAACTGTATTACTTCCCTTACTAATAGTGCAGTGATTGAAAGGTGCTAATTGCACTGGTCTGGCTGAGATGCTTACCTCAGTGGGGAAGCAAGCTCTGAGTAATTAACAGGCCAGATAAGGTAATTGCCTGTATAACTTGTTTTCAAGAAGCTGTATAAGTTATCTTTGTTCTTTAATGAAAACCCCCATTGTGTTCTTTTAAAGGTATCACTTAAAGGATGTGATTGTTGGAAAAATTTATTTCCTCTTAGTGAGAATAAAAATTCAGCACATGGAGTTGCAGCTGATCAAAAAGGAGATTACTGGAATTGGTAAGAGAAACAAAGTCCAAAAGAAATGGCAATTTGTATGCCAGTTGAGTGTTACGCAGACTTGGAGAGTGAAGTCAATAGTTGCAGCTTTGGCTAAACTGATGCTGCACATGCTTCTTTCTCACTGGTTTTGACTACCATTTGCATTTTGTGCTTTGGTAGTCATACTCGGTAGTCAACACTACCTAAGGTCCTTGGCATTGTTCTGGGATTGTGACTGTTGGGCTAGCCACTGTTAATGAAACTTAGGCATAAATATGCAGCAGCTTAAGCAGCCTTGATAGGTAATGAACAAGGGAAAATGTGTAACATGCATCCTGAAGACCACTTCGACTCTGCAGATACTAGCTGGTAAAGTGGGCTTTGTAAAGATTAGCATCAATCTCTTGTTTTCTAGAAACATATCATTTTCAGTCAGCCTAAAGCTGATAGGGTGGAAATATCGATAGGCTTTGAAGCAGAAACAGCCTGATTGTTGCAGGTCAGGCTTGCATATCCTCCAACTAGGAAGGCAGTAAGAGCTTGTGGCTTGTGACTTCATTCCCCAGTCGCTGGAACGCTAGTAAGCAGCTTTTATGGAGGGTGAGAAAGTCTCTATATAGAGGAAGGGCAGAAAGCTCTGCTTGATCATTAGCTTTTGTGGCTAAATTAGGTACTGTGGTTTCATCATCCTAGACCCTGCAGAAAGGTGGCTCTTGTGCCTGCTGATAACCCTTCAATTTTCTAGTCTGATCACAGCCTAGCAGTATCAGTTGCTAGCACTGCCCACCAAACAATGTTTCACTAGTCCTACCCTGCACGCTTGTCCCTTATTTAAAGCATCCATACCCAAGGCTGCTTTGAAGCACTGACTACTGCCCCTCGTGTGCCAGCATGGGGAGGAGAGAGTAAGAAGTAGATGCACTGCCTGGGAGGGGGTTTTGCTTGGAAAAAATGCAGTGTTGTGTAATTTAAATGATGCAGAGTAGAAATTGCTGTGATAAAGCTTTGTAAATGTTTAAAACCAAAGTGTGCATTCTCACAGTGAAAACTTGTTTCACCAGGACCCAGTACCACAACAGAGACGGAAACTATTGCAAAGTATGAAATAATGGATGGTGCGCCAGTTAAAGGTAAATAACTGTGCTTGTTTTAAAGGGTAAGCATTTTTGAGTTAGAACTGTATTTAAAAAAAAAAAATTCTGGAGGAGATGACTTGTATAAATTTTTCTTGGAGAAACCACACTTCTCCTTAGGTTGCTGAAATGGTAGTGGATTTCCTGTTCAAAGCAGACACTTTTATTGACTTAGGGTATTTCACTTTGGATCCTAGTAATTCTTACCCTTATTTACCATTGGAAATTCTATATCTGATCCTTTTATCACTTTAGTTCAAACCTGACTCCATGGGGTAGACCAGCTCTAGAGTTCAAGATACTGATTGTTTTGTCTTGCCTGGCTACCGTGTTTCCACTGAGAAAATGTTTCACTTTTGATTTCACACTTGTGTTTGTGCTCACTGTTGTTTGTGGTGGTTTTTTTCTTTTTTTTTGACCAGGGAAAGGGCACAGACAATGCTTGGGAAGCTGCTTTCATTTTGCATGTCTTCTGAAACTGCATTAATGACATCTAGTTTTAAGAAACTAATTGAAACTTTCTTTTTTAAGGTGAATCAATTCCTATAAGACTGTTCTTAGCAGGCTATGACCCAACTCCTACAATGAGGGATGTGAACAAAAAATTTTCAGTGAGGTACTTCTTAAATCTAGTGCTTGTGGATGAAGAAGACAGACGATACTTCAAACAACAGGTATGGTCAATCGCGTTGCAGAAGTGTCTGGACTGTTGTACGTGCTGCTTTGAATGTTCAGCACAGTAGAAGCCACCTGTGCTTTGTGTACGGCATAAGCATTTCTGCTGGCGAGTGTATTAGAAGCTGTATGGAAAATATTAGCTTGCAAAAAGTAGCCAAGGGGGAGGATAGATACTGTTTCAGCAAGCGTAGGATGCTCAGTGCCATAGAACAGCTATGACATTTGACTGCAAACCTAACAACAGCTGAAGATGTGCTGAGGAAAGGAATAGAGAAAAGGGTCACTGGAACGAAGTTGTGTGGATTAGAACGTAAAGTAGATCAGAATCTCCTTCCTGAAGGATAGACAAGGCAAGATAATTAAATATGGAAAACAAAAGGTAACTGGAGCATACAATGGCTATGGTGGGCTTTGGATTTTGAGAAAAGGAGGAGGAAAAACTTCTTGGAGCCTTTTAATACCATCAAAGTGGGATTGGTAAGGAAGAGGTGACTGCTCCGGATTGATAAAAGTAAGTGTTCAGGCAGTAACTACGCTTGTAAACTTAATTATTTGTGTATTCTGTTACGTACAGAGCAGTGCAGTACATACTGCAGTACATCCTAGATCCCCCAGGGGATGCAGAGTTTTTTCAAAAATCTTTGTCTATTAGGAACTTAAAATGGTACTTGATACTGCTGGCTTAATGGTAAATGGTTGTTTAAAAAGTGTTTCCGTGCTCAAATAGGAAATAATCTTATGGAGAAAAGCTCCTGAGAAGCTGAGGAAACAACGAACAAACTTTCACCAGCGATTTGAATCTCCAGAATCACAAGCATCTGCTGAGCAACCTGAAATGTGAACTGGTATAAGGTGTAAAACTTTGTGATGCTTCAGCAGGTTAAAGACGGCAGCAGCCTGTGGGAAAAGAAGGCCAAAATTCCCATTACAACTGTCTTCCTTCATCTTGCAGTGCTGCATTTACCATACTACTAAAGCGTTCTTCAGTTAAACATTCAAGTATGTATATACATTTAAAATAAAGTGCTTTCTCAAACACTGGAACTTTCTTAAGCTACTATTTTATACTGCACATTTACTTTTATTTGATAATGTTATATGCACTTGGATATGCATAAGCTTAAATCTAGTTATTTCCATGCATGGTAGGCTGGTATACTTGATTTTTTTTTTTTTTTTTTTTGCTGATCACTTATACAGTGTAGGCTAAAGCATTTCCCTTCTCATGTTGTTTATTGCATGTTTCTTTCCAATGTTGCTTATTTGCATTTGTTTTGTTTTGAAACTACAGTAAGACAGAATTGACTAAATCACACTAAAAATCGAGGTTTATGGCGAATTTGTCCCAAGACTTCTAATTACGATGTTAGATGGGGCTTAACTGAAACTGCATATATATGCACTATGACTGTGATAACTGTGGAGCCTTCAGACACCTTACCAAGGTTTCTAAGAAGCTTTGAATCTGTCAGGGGCAAAGAATGTTGGGAGGCATCTTTGCCTTCCCTCCCTCCCCTAGTTCTCTCTCTACCATACTTCTCGAAGCCTTTCATATGAGTCACTCCTGACCTTCGGGGGTTCGTTACCCAGTCACTAGTGACTGTAGAGGTGTTGTCGTGGTTTCACCTGCAGGTGGTGAGCGGGGAAAGCATTTGAACCTAATTATCTCTTATTGATGAAATAAATGCTGGTAATGTCGATTATTTTGCAACTACATGAAACTATGTGGTTCCTCCTGGCTTCATGCTTCCACTGTCTTTGCAGTCTGTCTCCTCACTGTCCTGACAGGAGAGGCAAGATGTTCTTAGAGGACATCCTCCTCCTCCTCCTAGTCCATCTGGGCCTGTTATGAGGGCAAACAAGCTTTCTGTGGTCTTCTGGAAAGGCATTTTGGAGCCAGGCAAGCCTTAAAACTGTTAGAAGTTTGTCTGGCACGGCAGAATGTTTGTCTTGATCATCTCGTATGCATTTAGTGTTTGAAGAAATAGCTTTTAAAGGAGTTTAGCCTTCATGTGTTCACAACTGAGCGTATAGTCTGTTGTCAGAGGGGTGGCTCGGGCACAAACCGACGCCGGCTGTGCAGAAGGCTGCTTGCGCTTGTAGTTCACTTGGCCTTTAAACCAAGGCTTCTCAACTCCGGTGCAAGTGTCATTGGTAACC
Source organism: Pluvialis apricaria (assembly GCA_017639485.1). Lineage (NCBI taxonomy): Eukaryota > Metazoa > Chordata > Aves > Charadriiformes > Charadriidae > Pluvialis > Pluvialis apricaria. Next base: position 4,776,531 of record CM030013.1, on the reverse strand, counting down.
TTACTTTATGAGTAAGGAAATAATCGAATTACATTTCTGTAAGAACTGTTTTATTACTGTGGCACTTTGATAAAGCAGACAAAGACTCTGTGTACTTTATGCTCGAATACTTCTAACGCAGATATCTTCGAATTGAGAGCAAATTCAACTCCCTCATGTAAGTGCCTGTTCAGAAATTTAAAGAATAAACTGAAAAGCCAAATATTTTCATGGTCACTTGCATGTTGTAACCTGGAAATGATTCTAAGAGATTTTGAAAACTTGATTGTATTTAACCAGCCTCAGATTGTGCAACCATGTATAATAAACGGGAAACATACTGAGCTGCTATTTGAATTATTAAAACAGCTGTATTCTCACTAACATCTGGCTCGTCTTTGTTGATTGGCTCTGCCTGTTTTCCCTCAGCCGCCCCTGCGACGAGCGCACCGGAGGGAGGGAGGCCGCTGGGAGGGCGGCGCTGCGCATGCGCGGCGGCTCAGCCCTCGGTCGCGGGTCGATGACGCGCCAGCCGCGCGCCGCCGCCGCTGCCCTTCGCTGCCGATGAGGCGGTGCGCGTGGCCGCTGCTGCGGCTCCCGGCGCGCGCGGGGCTCGTCCCCCGCCATGGCGGGGCAGCCGCCCGCCTGCGCCCCGCCGCCGCCGCCTGCTCCTCCTCCGCCGGCGGGGACGGCAGCTCCCGGGCCCCCGACACCTCTCTCTTCGTGCCCGTGCCCCTAAAGCCCGTCGGCGACGCGGCCGAGGAAGATGTGGGCGCCGAGCTCACGCGGCCCCTCGATAAGGGTGAGTGCGGGCGGCCGTGGGGCGGTGGCGGGAAGGGGCCGTGAGGTAGGGGCGGCGCGGGCCTCACTCGCCCGTCTTCCCGCTGGGAGCGGAGGCGTGCTGCCCCTCTGCCCCCCGCCCCCTACCTTCCAGGGCCCGGTGCCGCCGCCTCCTGAGGGGCGGAGAGGAACAGGCGGGCCCCGTCCGGCTTCTTTCCTGGGGTTTTCTCTCCGGGGAGCAGGGGCTCTTTCCTTGCGGCTGGTCTGAGGGGTGCCCGCGGTGGTGAAAGGGGGATAAAAGGCGTCAGGTGAGGTCATGCGAGCGATAGTGAGTTTTTAACCTAGGCCCGCTAGGCGTGCCCCGTGTGGAGGGGAAATCTGTTGGCCTAGTTCCTCCACTCCCTGCTTCGGCGCAGTCAGGGTAAAGGTGCTTGGCGTGGGGGCAGGTCCCACAGCTAAACTCAAATCCTGTGGCATTCTGAAACCATGACTGTATCTGAACTTACAAGTCATAGTTTTCTCAAATATCGGTGTTACAGACAGCAGAGCGGCACCTGTGTGTGAATGTGGCTAGATCAAAATCGAGTAAAGCATTCGGTATTTCTAGTTATTGGCCGTCAGTGTTAGAAAAACTTCTTTGCTCTGAGCGTGGCAGAGCACTGGCACAGGCTGTCCAGGGAGGTTGTGGAGTCTCCTTTTCTGGAGATATTCCAAACCCGCCTGGATGCATTCCTGTGCAACCTGCTGCAGGTGAACCTGCTTTGGTGGGGGGGGGGTTGGACTGGATGATCTCTGAAGGTCCTTTCCGACCCCTACCATTCTGTGAAACTTAAGTTTAACTTTCAGGTAGAACACTGCATGTCTGTTTGTGCATTCTTGGGTTTGCACATCTCAAAGTATGAGCAAGGAAACGTTAAGTGTAGGTTTCTGTATGTCAGCTGGGAAAGCTGTGTCAAGAACTATCTGCTGCGTTACAAGGGCTGCTGAGTCTACCAGAAACAGAATAGGAGTTTGAACTTCAGCTTGAAGTAGAATAACATCTTTCTCAATGTTTTATGTTTCTCTTGTCTGTCTGCTAGGTATGTGTCCTGTTGTTTTACTTGACACATTAATTTTTTTGATATTTATGTGGAAACAGAGAAGAAATTCTGTTGTTTGATATTTTTATATGTAATTATATCTCAAGAACCACTGAGTGAGTTGTAAGTGCTTTTTCTGTGTTTTCTTTAATTATAAACTATACATCCTGTTCACTCTTTGTCTGTGTTCAGTCTTCTGCTTAGGAAGGGTCTTATTTTATCTAGCTGTGCCAGAACACTATCTTTAAAGACTTGATAAATAAGAAACAAGTTTTTGATCCTTTTGATGTTTGGTGATCCCAAAGCACAGAGGCTGTTTCTTCATATGTTCTCCTGGTTAAGTGTTCTGATGGCGTATTATTTGTATTAACTCCAGGTATAGGAAGCATGGGAAGATGATCTTAATTTGTTCAGAGCCCTTGAGGAAAAAAATAACTGGCCCTGACAGCTAAAAAACCTAGCTAGGAGGGGAATCCTGACCAGCTGTAATACAAAAAATATGTGTCATTTTCAGACTTGTCTTTGAGCATTGGTTTAAATTAGTAGTGCATTCCTCAGATGCTAATAAACAAGAGTGGTGGCATCTTGCTTCTGTGTTACTCATTGTGTCATTTATTACATGAGCAGTTATGTTGGATTTCTTCAAAGTTGCAACTAAAATGCTCTGGGAAAATAAGTGTCGTTTCTGTTTGGCCTCTGCTAAATTGTTGAGAGAGAACAGATTGGCTAAAATTATTTCTGTTCCCACAGGTGAAAATTAACTACTTGAAACAGCCTGAAGTTCTTTCATGGGAGGCTTGCAAGGAATACCAGCCAGGTGACCAGTATGGTGCTCGTCTGGCTTATTGGCCTGTAGTGCTGTCAGTAATTTTGTATTTTGAAACCCATCAATAATGTTAAAGAGGAAATTGAATGAGACCTTCCTTAGCAAGTATCTTCTGTTCTGGTTTTATGAAATAATTAGCCTTCCTCTGCTTCCCTGCCTCAGATTCTGACCACGTGCAGTATCGTGCATCAGTTTGGTTTTTTTTGTAATTTGAATCACAGAATGGTCAGGGTTGGAAGGGACCTCTGGAGATCATCTAGTCCAACCCCCTGCCAGAGGAGGATGAAGATACTCTGTCAGATTCTACTGTCAAATGCTGAACTAGATTCAGTAAAGAAAAATTTGTGTTAACAGGCTTTCTGATTACAGCTTGTGAAGACACTTTGTTACGTACAGCGCGCATAATTCCAGTGTGAATCACCTTGTTAGCTTGTTACTTGCTGAAGTGAGACAGCGCTTATAGTTTTCACAGTAGTCAAACACTGTCAGTATAACAGAAGCCTTTTTAGAAGCTTACTTTTGCAAAACCTTTCTAACAAACCTGCTGCTTAATGGCGTGTAGCAGAATTCATTCACGGCTGCATCTATTTTCTACGATTTCATAGGGAGTGGGTCCTTATGAGTGCTGATGTATGCTTTTAATTTTTGTGCATCAGGTAGGTTACAGTTAGAAGGAACTTTGCTAATTGAGCTTTTCTTACAGAGATTGTGACAGAATATGTATTTCTGTAGCCTTTCATTGCTTTTACATTAGTAAAGTTTCTGGTCTGTTTGTATGATGATGATGTCCTTGTTGTGAAAAGCCCAAATGCACATGTTATGGGTAACAATAGAACAACATGAAATTAATGTATGATGGAACGATTTAAGACCTAAGTAGGTGTTTGCTAAACCCCTTGTATGATTGCCTCATCAAAAAAGGTAATTGTTGAGTGACGAGGTAACACATGAGCACGTTATAGTGAAATAACTAAGGAGCAGTTATGTAAAAAAAAAGAAAAAAGAGACTGTGATGTTAAACTGAGGTAGGAGGGTGAAAGGGACAAGAGGTCTGCTCATGCCTGTAATATCAAAAGAAAGGAGTTTAAAGAGCAGTGAGAGAAGATTCTTAATGGTGAGTGATGCAGAACCAGAACAGAGGTTGAAAGATTGGTACCTGGCTTCATGATCTTCAGTACCAGGCCTGAATGTTGCCAAGTCAGTGGGCAGCATAAATTAGGTTATTAGGTTTGGTTTGAATGTGGGCCTCCTGGTATGGAGATAATTCATTAACAATTTAAAAATAAACTTAAGCAGAAAAATCTACTGTATGGAACATCAATGCTTTGTGCCATGTGGCTTCACAGAATCCTTGATAGAGTTGTTGATTTGAAGCCCTAATGCTCTCTTGTCATATAGAGAGTCAGTTCTGTGGCTTCAATTGTAGGACCATGGGGCTGTGCTTACTGATGAGGGATGTAAGCTAGGAAAGACGAGGTATTGTCAGTGATTCATGCGTCAGAAACAGGAGGTGCCTGAACAAGTGGATTAGTCAGATGCACAAGGTCACTTGGACTGGACAATAGAAGCCTTATAGTTCTGGAGGAATTTTAAAATAAAGCAGTCCAATTGCCGCACTGGTAGCATACAGGCTTGCTGAAACGGACTGTTCTCGTCTCAGATGCAGGATAATGACTGAAAAGTCTTCCTGCAAACAGGAAGCATCTAAACGATGAAACATCTAAATGAACCTGATACACTGAAGGCTAACTGCATAGTTTCTGAGCTTAACCACAGAGTCAGGCCATCTTTTTACATAGACCCTTAAAAAAATGCTGCTGAGAAGTCAAAGTTATTGAAGGGTAAGAGCTAAAATACTGTTCTGAAATGGGGAAATGGTAAAGAAAGGGAAATCTTCAAACAGGATTGAATGTTAAAAAGGGTAATGGTAGAGGCAGATCTCCTGAGTATGTACCCTGATTGCTAGCTGTTGCTGTAGAAATAGTTAACACTATGTGTAATTAGATTAGGCTACTGTGGGCATGTCTAGTTGGACTGCAATGCCAGCTTTGTTTTGTTTTGATATACCTTATTGTTAAGACAAGTATTTGTGCTTAGAAAGGACTGTGACCTTGGATGTTGAGGGCTGCGATGGTCCCAATGTCATGTTGCCTTGGATAGTAACAAATATTCTGGCATTGACCTTTTCATCTTGTAATAAGGCCAGTAGGTTGTGAATTTAGCTACACGGCTGATGATGTGTTAACTCTTATAACTTCTTACGGAAGCTCTGAAGAGAATTTAGCCCTGTGCTTTCTTTTAGTGCAGTGTTTTCCCAGCTGTCTTCGATTTCCGGGCCCTTAAACATTTTCTCATGAGAATATGGATGCCTGTGTAGTAAATGTAAGCTTGCTGACGATCTCCCTTAGTTACCTTTGTGAACATTTCAGACTGTAAATTGAGCTGTTAATAGACTACTGTCGCCATGCACAGGGTATGGGATGTAGCCGCTGCTCTTGAGCTTTTGGCTTTGCCTGCAGTTGAATTTTGCCATATTCTTGTCACCTGATGGTTTTCATTATGCAAAGTGGGTTACCTCTGTTCTAGAGTACAGTTTTCTGGAAAGAGAGGCAAGGTTGGTCTCATGGGAAGCTTCCCATGTTGTGGCAGAAACTTCAAAGAGTTATGGAGTTAATTGCAAAGAGTAGAGCTTGGCAGTGCTGTGTGCAGTGACTTGTGCTGGCAGACCAGTGGTGTGCTGCCTTATATATCAGCCCTAGCATTTTATAATATAGTGTTTGTAGACTTGAATTTTGAGAATAACATAAATTTATGGATAGGTGCTCATGATATATGCTGGCTTGGTATGACTTTGTGATCTGCTGTGGATGGGGAAGGGATGCAATTTTGCCATTGGGGTTTAACTAAGATTTAATAAATGAAATTCGGAGTGTACATTAGTAAATACAGTTTTTTGAAACTCTGAACTTGCCTGTCAGCAGAGGGACCCACTGTTTCCTGATAGTGCTGATAAAAAGCAAACAAAAACCACCCCAAAACCTTAATTAGTTTGTTTCATAACATATTGGCTGCAGGTTCCCACCTTTATGCTTTCCTATGAAGTACCAGGGAGAGCGTCTCTCAAATACTGACCTCATCTTCATGGCAGTTCTTACTCTGCTGCAATTTAAGATTGTTCTTTTCCACAATAGGCTCAATCACTGATTGTGTTTAATTTAGGGAGAAATCATTTGAGTCTGTTTATCAGCATGACAAAGAGTCCCTCTCTACAAAGTAATGAGACTATGAGCCATGATCTTTGGGTCAGCAGAATTGATTTAATTTTGAGCAAACTAAAAAAATGTTACTCTCTTTCTGCAGGTGAAGTTCTAAAAAACTTAAATAAGTTCTACAAAAGAAAAGAAATTCAAAGACTAGGAGCTGAAAATGGATTAGATGGTAAGAAAATGTTCTAAGATTTTTTTTTTTTAATGTGAAACCTGGTTTTATTTGGATATGGTGATAGGTAGATCTGATCTTTTATGGATCTCATGACAGTGTTGTTTGAGATTCTCTGTCACTCTATTCAAATAACCTTTATATTTACTTGTAATATCTCATGTTAAGGTATAGGTTTTTAATGGGCTACTTCAGTGTTTTGTTGAGTGTTTACAAATATATTTTTTTGATCCCAATCACATTCACTTTGTTCCTTTGTTTTGCAGCTCGCCTGTTTCACCAAGCGTTTATAAGCTTTAGGAAGTATATCATGGAATCCAGTTCTGTGAGTGCTGATTTGCATATTATTCTCAATGATATATGCTGTGGTGCAGGCAAGTATCTGGAGTGCTTGTAAAATAAAATGTGCATTTTTTTTCTTGTTTTTGACCTGTATGCTTACCTATGTACTTGTGGATCCCGCTAATATGCTGTAAAAGGGGTTAAAAATCACTGCTTCCCCTTCAGAAACATTTGTGCCCATCCTATGGAGTGTTCTGTCCTTAAGTTTTCTGAAGTGGAAACAGAAGAGGTGGAGGTCTTAGCAAGAAGCAGCCTGTTGTTTTATAGCATCTGTTCATTGCTGAAATGATAATAGTACTGTTCAGTTTATTCCTCTCTTAAAAATTCAGCAGTCACTAGGGGGCACTTTGAGAGCTTTCTCCTGGCCAGGTGTCTTTAAGTACTTGGGAGTACAGCTCCGTGACTCTGCTCTGTTTCCGTGTGGCACTAATAGAAAAGAGTGTTGTTTGCTTGCTTACTGCACCGTGTGGTGTGTTTAACGGCATTTAACCAAGAGGTGATGCTAGCTGGTAACAGCAGAAACAGCCTTCTCCAGAGTTTGAGCTTCAGAACTTTGGCATAGTTATGTGTGTTTAATGATGGTAATTTAAAGGTTACAGTGGCCATTAGTTTTGTCTTAAGATGTAAATGTGTAGCTTTTAAGTGTTTACCTTCTTAGGAAATTTAGTGTCTTTTTATATTAGTTGTGCATAAAGTCTTCCACGTTATTTCCTCACTTCAGCTCTTGTTGGAGTTGGGTTGTTTCTTGTGGTAGTTTTGAAGTTTTTTAGTTGAGTTTTACTTGTCCAAAGATGATACTTGAAAATACTACAGTTTTTAAGTTCTTTAACTTCTTTACAATAGTTTTGATTCATTGCTTACTAATTCTCAATTTAAAATTAAAAAACCAAACACTGTTTTTTTTTTCGTGTGTGTGTTTGATAATAACAGTTTTTTAGATCCAGATAGTTCTTTGATTTTCTATGAGAGTTGAACAATTGGAGTGTGACCTGAAGTGAGACCTTCAAGGCCACATGTCTACTCTGCAAACATTCAGAAGAGTGAACCTGGGTGCCTCTGCTCAGTTGATTTTTCTATTTTTGTTTTCTCACTAAGGGGTTGTAGGCTCACAATTTTGACCCAGTATCCCAAGTCTTAGTAGCTTAGGAAAGCTACAAACTATTCTTTTTTTCTCTGTTTATTCATAAGAGCATTTTAGAAACTTTTTTTTTTATTTTATTCCAAGGCAGCACGTGAATTTAGGGGGAAAAGGCTAGGACACAAAAGCTATTTCTCATCTAGCTTTTCCATAGCTTCTCATTTTATTTAGAAGTTCTCTAGAGGTAGGCTAGCCAGAGTGAATGTACTGAAGTGAAACTTTCTTTTTCCCCCATGCTATTGTATTTGCATTACGTTGCTTAATGAGTCCATGTACTCATGTTAGTTTATCTTTCTGCCGTTGAGATAATTATTGAACTTTGTAGAGAACCAGGAGTTGAAAGAATTATGTAAGATACACACCTTCAGATGAGCTAGCAAACTTTCTTAAAAGGGTTTGTCTTCTAGGTCACGTCGATGATCTGTTTCCATTTTTCTTGAGGCATGCAAAGCAGATCTTTCCGATGCTGGACTGTATGGATGATCTGCGCAAGATCAGTGATTTAAGATTGCCACCCAACTGGTCAGTGTATTTAAGTGGTTGCAGTGTTTTGTTAGTGTCACAGAATTTCATAGTCTGTGGACATAAGCTTTATGATGTATAATTGCACTATATTTTCAGTTCCATTTCTCTGTTTTTACAATAATTCGTGCTGGGAATGATCTTTGTTACAAGATATATTGCAATCAATTAAAAGGAAAATAAGATAATATCAGCTATGAAAGTCGCTGAGTTGGTATTGCCTTTCCAGAAAGCTGTCTTCTGGCTGTATCTGCGCCAGAACATTAAAATGTTAATATTCTCAAGGAGAGAGACCGTAGTAATGAGAATTATTTTGAACACAATATGTGAATTCCACTCTAAAACTTTGAAAGCATTGTATGATGTAGAAGATGAATATATAAGGCAAAGTAACCTCTTTATACTGTCTGTATTTAAGAATTTGATCTTTCTGCTTTCAGCACACATTAAAAAGTCTATTAGTAAGTAAATGTTTAAGCTAATTTGCAATTTCCCCTGAATCCGTATCCAGAACACCAGATAAATGTTCAACAGATCTGCTTTTTTGTGTATGTTTTAGGTATCCAGATGCCAGGGCTATTCAGAGAAAGATAATATTCCATGCTGGTCCTACAAACAGTGGAAAAACTTACCATGCTATCCAGAGATTTTTGTCAGCAAAATCTGGAGTGTACTGCGGTCCACTAAAACTTCTGGCTCATGAGATCTTCCAAAAGAGTAATGATGCTGTCAGTATGTTATATTACTTACCTACATCCTTAGTACAGGAACACTCTTATGAATGCATGTTTGTAAAGTCCTGTAATTGCTTAAGGCAGTCCATGAAGGGGTGTGCCTCTGCTTTACAGTAGTGTTAGCTCATGTGAATACCAGTTGTGCGTTTCTGCTTTAGGTGTGCAGAATGGAACATCATTTTCCCAAATGGAACATCACTTTCCCCAAAGCACGTGCCATGCAATCATCCCTGTAACTTGCCTCAATTTTCCTGTAATTTTTTTCCTGTAAAATTTCCTGTAATTTTTCCCTCCCAGGTTCTACTGTTAGCTTTTTCAGTGTGGAAACCATGGCTTCTTTTGCCCGTGACCTTTATTTTAGCTTGAACGCAAGAAATCACCTTGGCTTAACTCCCCTCAACCTTCTGCTTCAGTGGTTAAATAGATTTCACTCAACCACCTAAGAAAAAGTTCTGCAGCTTCAGATGTGTTGAGTTGAAGAGCAGTGCCCAATATCAGGTCCCTACAGGAAGCTTTCACTAGTACTTTTTTTAATTGCTTCCAGCATCTTTTTGAAGGCTCCTCAGCAGTGTGTTTCCAGCTACACTGAACCACGCCAGTTCTGAAGCATTACAATAACGGATCACATGTCAATGCAGGATAGTGTGTGTGTACAGTAGTGTGTAACAAGTGATCTTGTGACTTATAAAAAAAGTCTATGGTTTAGAATTTGTAATTCCTATTAGTGGTTTATCAAAGCAACACATAAGAAAAATTGGCTTGTTCTAGGAGATATCCGTAACGTGTACTGCATAGTGAATGTGGATACCATGTAGGGATGTTCCTCGTTAGTAGTTACTGCACTTTTTTCCCCGTGTTTAGTGTGTGTGAGGACTTTACACTTGGCAGCTCATGGGTTGTGCGTAGCCCTTGAGGCTTGGACAGGGCTTCCTGCATGGCTCTACAGGTGGCTGCAGATATGGAAGCAGCAGCCATTTGGCTGCGATTCAGCGAGTGTAGAGCTGACAGAGGGTGGTGGCCCCTGCTGTCTCTCACAGCTAGTCCTCATGAACTCTTGCTGTGTGAGTGTAAGGCAGCGGGTGAGACATCCAACAGGGCAATCGCCAAATTAACTGGAGGAGGCTGGAGCTTGCAAGGCTCCCTCACTGCTGGGCCTCGCTTTATGAGCCACTTGTACTACAGCTGTTCTGACATTTCTTTTGTTGCATATGTGACAGCTCTGAAATGCTCAGAGGAAGATGTAAGCTCCTGCAGGAGTAGGGGAGGGCCTCTAATTACAGATCCTACCTCTTCATTACACCCTTCAGTCTGATAGGACTTAAGTACAGGGCACAAGTCTCAAAAGGCTGAATAGTTATTTTCTGGATAGCTTCCATTATACTGTCTTAGAAACTACTTTAAGAAACTGTTTTTTTTTTTCTCCTTTGGAAAGGGGATTCTGTTACATTAAAGAAACTTGACATGAGTTTTCTGAATTCCTTTAGAATGTGCCATGTGACTTGGTGACAGGAGAAGAGCGTGTGTATGCCAATGAAGATGCCAGACAAGCTCCTCATATTGCTTGTACCATTGAAATGTGCAGCACTAATACGCCTTGTATGTACACAAAATTGTTTCAGTCACACCTATGGTATCTTTATGTGTATTATTGCTTGGACTCTGAAGTAGCTGAGCTATTCCTTTTTACTCTTAATCGAACAATTTCTGAACTATGTTAGAATAGTTAGTATAACCTAGATCATCTCAGAATAGCTTTTTGGTGGTAAAGGATTAACTTGATTTGAGCAACCTTTTTTGTTGCCTTTGAGTTCTGTCCTGTGTTGTGTTGCTGTTCTATATGCTCTTCCTTGGTGCATCATATTTTTCTTTTTTGTTTTAAGATGAAGTTGCTGTGATTGATGAAATTCAGATGATCAGAGATCCTGCCAGAGGGTGGGCTTGGACAAGAGCCCTTTTAGGTAAGCTTGTTTGTGTTGACAAGGAACTAGTTTAGCATAACTACAAATGGCATGTTAAATTCAAGCTTAGCAGTCAGTAGATTGATAAATGGTTGCAATATGTGATGCAAGTATTATTTCTTCATATGTCTTCTCACAGCAAATTAGAGAAAGAATCTGCCTCAAAGGATTTGTCTGTATGGCAGCAAGCTCTCTGTCATGTTTTACTTGATGAATGTTTTTTAAAAATTTTATTCTCAGAGTTATACAGATGCCTCTCTTAGTTTTGCTTCCCTGGATACTACGGAGTCATTGTGTTGTTACACTGTGCTACCCTTTTGTATTTATTATTTTCTAGAAGTATGCTTGTTTGTTCAGTTAAACCCACAATTTTTCAGCGATTTCATTATGACGGGATACTGTTAAATGTATGGCAAATATTAAATATTTTATGGTGTTAATTTCAAATGGCTCATTTATTGAGTTGCATTGATCTGTTAAATTCTTACAAGAATGCTTCTTTTGATAATTTTAGAGTTTTTCAAGAGGAATTTTTAAGACTAACTTTTCCTCAGATTTTGAACAGAAGTTTGGAATCTAGTTCCCCCACCCCCTTCCCTCCACTACTGTTGATGCCAAGTTTAACAGGACGATTTGTCACACTTCCCCTACCTCCTATTTTTTTCCCTTATTCTATTCTGACTGCATTAGAGATGTATTCATAATTTTAGCAGGTCACGCAGAAAACAAAGCTCTTCAGTTCTGCTGTGGTTTGGGAGTTAGTAAAACATTAGTAGTAAATAAAACACACTCAAAGCTTTGCTCCATTTGCTCAGTGGTTGAGGGTACCTCTTGTCTTGGCTGAGAGGGTGCAACAAGGTATTATTAGCTGCTCTGATTATCATACTAATGGGTTTCCAAGCATCACTTGCTGATATGAGGTCAAGAGCAGCTCTAAGGAAGTAGTGTATTGTGGGAGAGGGTTTAGGTACTGATTTGGGATGTTGAAGGAGGTGAAATACAGTCCTCACTGATGAGTTTAGCAAGCAAAATGTAATTTTTGGGTAACTTAAAAGTCAGGTAAAGCTACTGTTGTCTATAAATATGTAACATTTTGCATTTTATTTCATTGGATCTTGTTCAGGACTCTGTGCGGAAGAAATCCATGTTTGTGGAGAAGCTGCTGCTATTGACTTGGTGACAGAGCTCATGTACACTACAGGAGAGGAAGTTGAAGTAAGCTTTTTAATTTTGTAAATTTGCAGACAACATCAGGTTGTACTTGCTGGAAAACAGGCAAAAATTTAGAGTCTTTTGGGGGTATCACCAATCAACGTTATTCTTGCAGGAGTTCTTGTTAAAATGTTTCTCAATTTCTGTAAACCAGAGGAGTTGCAAAGTTGTTTGTTTGGTTTTTTTTTAATAGTGGTATTGTTTTGCTTGAAGAAGGTAAGTGCTTTGCTGAGTTCCCCTCAAAGAATGCTTACAGCTGTTTAGGGGCTTTCTGTACAGTTCTGTTCTTCCTGGAGGGCACAGTGCTCTCAAGTTTGCTGAGGTTACTGGATCTGTTGATAGTTATCCTCCATATAATAAGGAAAGGAGTTAAAAGAGCTAACACCTTCAGAAGAAAGTGATTGAAAGATCTCTCAATCCCAACTTTACTGTCATAACTTTTTTTTCTTGGGAAGATTTCTTTGTGAAGAGTACTTAAAAACGTAAAATTTGGTCCTAAGAAAGTCCAGCCTGCGTGATTTCCTGGTGAATTAGCTGTAGCTTTATATATCTGTGTGTGGTGGGTCACGTAATTCTGAAAGGGGACCAGTTACAGCATTCAGATGACTCAGTGAAAACAGACTCATTTCTTGATAGAGTTGCTGCATAGCCTGTATTCTGCTTTTCTTGAATCTAGTTTACATGTAAAAATACATCGTTTTTCTGTTTCTTGAAAAAGCCACATAGCTCTCAGCTTGGGAGATGCTGCAAGCATGCAAGTGCGTAAGGTGTATGTCACCTTCTCCCCAGTAATTATCCCTTAAGGACTGTGAGAGAGGTCCCGCAGTGTTACAGTTGATTGTGATAATAACCGTGCCAGCTGATAGTCCTCGGGAATTTTTCATTAAAAAACATTGTTTTTGACAACTCCTTTGATTCTAGGTCCGAAACTACAAGAGACTCACTCCTCTTACTGTGCTGGATTATGCCTTAGAATCTTTAGATAACCTCCGGCCTGGGGACTGCATTGTCTGTTTCAGTAAGAATGACATTTATTCTGTCAGTCGACAGATTGAAGCCAGAGGATTAGAATGTGCTGTCATATATGGCAGTCTGCCACCAGGTAAAGCACTCTTCCTTTTGTTTTTAAGGGAATGTTCTGCTTCTTGCTGCTTTCTTAGAAAAACTTTTAAAATGAAGCAGTACAAGTTTTCCTAGTTTTGCATCTCTATATAGTTAGAGAAAGTAATCAACTTTTGTTGGCTGATGTTGGGTTAGATCTTTGTTATGTACCTAATATTGATCTTCACATAGATGTATTTAAATGAGGTCTATCCACAGCTCTGGGAATGATTTAAATCCCTCCTGCCCCCTTCCCCCCAAAACAGCCAAATACCAATCAAATACCAGTTTGGTTTTTTATTCTCAGCCTATTATAAAGGCATTTGACTTAGTGATACATTGTCTTTGTTTTGTAAGAAGAGTTTGCTACATGAAGTGTTTTGTCATTCTGTTTTAGGAACAAAACTTGAACAGGCAAAGAAATTCAATGATCCTAATGATCCATGCAAAATTTTAGTTGCTACAGATGCAATTGGGATGGGACTCAATTTGTAAGTATTTGGAGCAGGCTATGGTATGATTTTTTAAAAATATTTTTATTTTGTGAGTGTGATACCTGTGTTAATTTCCTCACTTGTTTCTCCCCAGTTTGACTAATTTGGCTAGATGTGTGCTGTGTCTAGATAACACAGTACATACATTTTAATTCTGAAGTAGTGATCAGTTTGATTGGGTATCACTAAGCTTTAATTTAAAACCTATTCTAAGAATTAAATAGCTCACTTGGCCTAATCCTGAGTGATAGTAGGCATGGTTAAGATCCTTTTGATTCGCTGGAGTCAGATGTGCTAGGTTGTCAGAGTATGTCTCTTGCATTTCTGAAATATAGAGCAAGTTCAGCCCAGTTTCACATGTATTTTGTTGGTGAAGGTGATGTAGCCACATTGCTATAAACTACTGAGGCAGATGATGATGGTGAACGGGTTGGGACCCTATTAGAACATGAGTGATGTGTGTAGGGATGATGATTCTCCTGCAACTAACCAGTAGTCTTATGCTGCCCTTTTGAATATGCTGTGTCCATAAGTAGTATCTGTGGTCCCTTAATTTATAGAGGCGAAAAAAGCTCAAAAAAAAGTTTAATTCTTCTGTAGTAGGTTGTATATTGGAAATAATTTGCAAAAAAGGATTCCTCTTTGTTTTTGTTCAAATATTTCAGGTGTATAAAAAGAGTAATTTTTAACTCTATAGTGAAGCCAACTATCAATGAGAAGGGAGAAAAGGAAATAGACTCCATTACAACCTCTCAGGCTCTACAAATTGCAGGCAGAGCTGGGCGTTACGGCTCGTCCTTCAAACAAGGCGAAGTCACGACGATGCATCGTGATGACCTCGCGCAGCTGAAGGAAATTTTGAGTGAGCCTGTGCGCCCTGTGAAGGTGAGAGGCTTAGTACCCAAGTTGTACAGATGTGCTCTGGAGCTGGTTTACTATGTTCTGACCCCAAATTATTTTTCCTTCTGTCTGTTTACAAGTGGGCAATAAAAATGGATTGTGTAATGCCAGAGTGACTTTGAATATTTGGAGGCTTGCAATATTTCATTTATATTGAAGCTGCTCTTTTAAGAATTAAAAGCTCAGACACAAAAGTTCTTCAGTTCTGGAAAAGTGTGCTAAATAAACTGGAGTCTGTAGGGTGCTTTGGTTTCTTGCGTTTTGCTTTATAGATTTTATTTCTGATGCACGAACTTAAGAACGATATTGAGAATTAATGGAAATTTTTTTTTCTTTATTTTCCCTTTAGGCAGCTGGCCTACATCCTACTCCTGAGCAGATAGAAATGTTTGCTTATCATCTCCCTGATGCCACTCTATCCAATCTAATTGTAAGAACGACCAAAATATTAGCTTCTGCTTCAAAAATTAAGCATTGTTATAGTCACTGCATTTGTACGAACATGCACTTTGGGAACCTAACAGCCAGCCTTGTGTGTATCTTTTATCAGTTGGATTCTTCTCTCTACCACAGCAGTGACTGCAAATACGTTTAGAATGCTTAACTTTGTTTTTCATAATAAACTTGAAAGCTGTTGAAGTGTGAAGATATGTTTACACATGTTGAGAAGTGAACCTTTTCATTTCATCTTTCCTGTATTTTAAATGTAGACTTTTTGGCCTGAGGCCGCGATTCAAATTTTGATGAATTTATGTGAAAATTCCTGGGAAACTGGGCTGGTCATGTCAGATTTCTGCACATCTGAGAGCCACCTGATTTTTTTCCTGGTTCTATGGACTTTATGGTAAAACAGTGTCTGCTTAACTTTGAGAAAACAGATTTTGAGGGGTCTACTTGATCTTGTCATTAGCTGGATAGTAGAATTTTTGGAAGTGCCTAAACCTTTTAAAGTAGAAATTAAAATTCCAATGCTGTATTTAAAAAATAGTACCGTGGCTTTTAGTACACTGAGAAATTCTTAACAGCTTTCGTGGATTTAAATGTGTATTATTGTTCTTTGCTGATGTGCTGTTATGTATCAAAGTGTATGATTTCTAACCTCGAGGTAAAAGATTATACTTGGAGACTTCCTGGGAGACTTAGGCTGGTAGGGTAACAGCACATCTTTAAAATTTCACTATTGAAAATTTCTGTGCTAGCATAGAAGTATTAAGATATAGACCCTGTGTTATTATTGATCTCTTAAGTGTTCAGTCACGTATTCATTAAGAAGGTCAGTGTTTCTTTAAAGAACTTTAAAAAAAATCTTCCAAAGATTTACATGAGCGAAATAATTTTGGGGGCCCATAAATATTCCCCCTGCAATGTGCAGTAGCGTCTCCTGCCTTGGATATGTTTCAGGTATTCTTTGAACTTCACTATTGCAGTGCTGTATTTATCTTGTGATTTCTTTCTTCCTAAAATAGATCTGTTCCTGACGTCGGGCTAAAAATATCTCAATTTTTGAATTTTGTGCTGTAAAGTTAGCTTTTTGGGTCATGCTAAGTGACAAACGTGGAACAAGTTCTAAACATAGTAGTAACTGGTTCCTCTGATGGTGTTCTTTGTAACTAAAATGTACACTTCCAGACCACTGTATTTGTTACTTAGGAGATTAATTGAAAATGCTTAAATGAAACAGTGTTATGTCTTCTCATCTGATCCTGTGTTAAGTATTGTTAAAAGAGTAGAAGGAACTCCCCTGCCCCCTCTTCTATAACTGGCCAAATTCGGTATTTTTAACTGCCTTTGATATTTCAACTAGCCTGTGAAACACTAAATCACTTTTTAGTTTGGTAATACAAACTTTAACAACCCTCTCCTCTAACAACATTGTCTTCACTTGGTTATATTTTCACAGGATATTTTTGTGAGTCTCTCACAAGTCGATGGGCTTTACTTTGTCTGCAATATTGATGACTTTAAATTTCTAGCAGATATGATTCAGCACATTCCACTAAATTTGCGATCACGATATGTCTTCTGCACTGCACCCTTGAATAGAAAAGAGCCTTTTGTGTGTACCACGTTGTTGAAGGTTGGTTATTTTTTTTCCTCCAAAAAAATGTGGTATTTCTATTGGAGCAAGCGGGTCTTGGTGCATTGGGACTGTATCTAGCTGCTATATTTATTGTGGGTTTTGTCATTAGATCATTTGAGAGCATTCTTAAACTGCTCACAGGTAGTAATACAAAATAGCTGGAGATACATGTTTTTAAAAAAAATTGCGTTCTTCACCATTTTATTGGCGAAAGCTAAGAACTGATTCGCATTTTATGATGTAAATTAGAATTTGGATAGTTTTTCTGCTGTTTGCCTCGGAACCCTACTGCTTGCCTTGCAGGTGATCTTTGAACTGGGAGAGATCCAGAATTGTGTTCCGTAGTCACATATGCACTGTTAAGCTTTTCACTACAGTGTGTGTAAAAGTAGTCCGTAGAAACCAAGGTACCGCTGCTTTAAGGTGTTAGCTTGTCAACAAAAGAAAAGAATGTGGGATTAAGTGCGATTGCTGATGTTATAATACAATTAAATAGACTTAAAACCCCAGAAAATACAGTGTTGTAAGTTGCTCTCAGAATTACTTCATTTCACTTTTTCAGGCCTGGATGAACTGTTTTCCACTGTGTCCCTGGAGTGATTATTTTGAGGAATTTGTAGTCAGCTGATTTAATGTTTTCAGGATTAATAATTTTGTTTGGGACTGTTACTTTGTTAGACAGTATCGCCTTTGTCCCCTTTTAGAGACTGCGTTAAACATATTTAATAAAATAGTGTAAAAATGAAACTGGTGTGGTGCCCTCATGTCACCGATATTAGACTTGTGCTTTACAAAAATGGCTAATAATGTTCTTTAAAAATTGAGTGATTGATTTAGAGTTGAAAAAAAAAAAAAGTGCCTCATTAAGAAAATGCTGAGTGTTCGTATCCCTGAGTAAGGAAGGTGCAAAGGGCCATAATGTGATGTTGGAGGGAGAAGTAGGCTGTTGTGAATGCCTGTGTGAATTTAAGCCTCATTCCTTGGCAAAAAAAACCCTTTTGATACTGGCCAGTTAGGAAGCAGTTATTCCAAGTCATCAATGCTCCTGAAAAATTTAAATTTAAATCTTATTTGGCTGGTTTATGTGTTAGTAAAACAGCTGAGGTGAAGGTTTCAGAAGGGCTGATTTCTAGTGCAGATTAATCTGTTTGGGTTGTGAATAGTGGGTTTCCTAAGTGAAGGAACACATTTAGCATATTCTGAATCCTGGAGATTCTGAAACAAGATGATTAATAGGAGCAGGAGAAGAAAAAACACTGAAGTCCATCTGCTTTGTGAGATGAAATCATATGCCTTCAGTGTTACGCTTTTCTGGATAACTCTATACTTTTGTTGCTTAACTGTGCATGATGCATGGACAAATTGTGTTAATGAGGCCCTGGAAAGGAGAGGTAACTCCTGTGTTGAGTAATTAAGTAAAAGAATGTGTGGCATTTGGGCTGTGTAAAACAAAGCAGGTATTTTCTGGAGTATTTTATGTATATGGACTTAAGGGAATTTAACTCATTTGGGATTTCTTCTTTCCTGAGTAACTGAGGACTTCACTGAATCTGCTTGTTTTTCAGTTTGCAAGACAGTTCAGTAGAAATGAGCCTCTGACGTTTGACTGGCTCTGTCGGCACACCAAATGGCCGTTAGCTGCTCCAAAGAACATCAAAGAGCTTGTACACCTTGAAGCTGTTCATGATGTTTTTGACCTCTATCTGTGGTTAAGGTATTGTCTTTGTGCTTGAAAATTATTTTGATTTTTTCCTAATATTTATGACTTACAGCCCTAGAAAAGCAGTGTCTTCGAGCACATGTGTGTGTGGTGCGCTATGGGCTCCTTTGGCCCTTTAGAGGATCTTGACAAATGCAAATGTAGCTATATTGTGGGAGCAAGTCATGGGTTCTGCAGAGAACAGTTTGTGACTGACAGAGAGAGAGAGTTAGAAACAAGGTGATCCTGGACTGGAGCAGCTGAAATGCTACTTAAAGTACAGTGGCCTTCCCATGCAACACGTAATAATTTTTTTTTCACTTTGCATAGTATCTCATTTTGGTCTCAGTCAGCAGTTCTTTAGTGAAAAGGTTTAATTGTGTGTTGTTTTGCCTCTCTTCAGTTACCGCTTCATGGATATGTTCCCTGATGCTGTCCTTGTAAGGGATATTCAGAAAAAACTAGACGACATTATACAAGTTGGCGTCTGCAACATCACGAAGCTGATCCGAGCCTCACAGTCTGCAGCTGCCCCTGGCACGGCAGCAGTTGTGTCAGAAGACTTTCCTCTTTCGAGGACTAAGAGGGATACCAGGGCGGTTTCAGACCATCATGGTGCAAAATCCACAGAGGCACTCTCTATTGCAGCGGAAGTTTCGGGAGAAAGAAGAGCAAAGAACTTGAAAGGCTATCGGTCTGCTACGAGGCAAGAGGATCTGAAAAGCCATGGACGAGGATCTCTCGCCAACAGACTGCTGCGTGAAGGACTTCTAACACAGGAAATGCTGAGACAGCTGGAGAGTGAGTGGCAGGATCAGCACAGGAATGGTAGATATGGCCTTGGTTCAAAAAGAGATGATCAGAGTGGTTCAAAGGAAATGGGGAAAAAGAAAAAATAGAGCTGTGTCCTAATTCTGTTTAGTTTTTATTCATAAAATAAAATACTATTTTAATAACTTCTTTGGCATTTCATGTTTACACTGCTGCAGCTCCTTGATGTTTTCCTTCTCCTGTGGCCAGTTACATGAAGCACTCAGAGAAATGGACTCTTAAAAGCCCAGAGGCACTAAGTTTGCTTTTACCAGTCAGCTGTACACTTTATCAGTCATGGTGTTCAGCATAAATGTATGATCTGCTGCTCTGTGAAAATTTGAACTTGATGTCTTCTTGCAAGATATCCTCACATCATTAATAAACATCATATATTTCACTAGTAATGAATTAGCTACTCATTCCATCCCTTCCCAAAGGGCAGAGTTTAACAGATAACAAACAAGTAATGAACAAGCTGGCAGGCACTTGGGTCAGAGTGGTGATAGGAGTCATGCGCCTTTAACCTTTGTGTCCTGTGAAAATGTGGAAGGAGGCTAAAAGCATTTGTGTTAGTGCGTTGGGGAATGATGAAATTCTGGCCTCAAGAACTTTTGAGTAAATTCCAATTCTGTCATCTGAGGGGTAATTACTGAAACAAAGCAAAATCTGTCCCTGCTCTTTAAATTGTATTCTTTCTTCTAGGAAAAGTTCATCACACTGATTCAGGCAAAGTTTGGGGGGAGAAAAAAAAATTGGATTATGATTTTTGGGGGGAAGGAGCAGATGATAGAGGCATAGGTATAATTTATTTACTTTGGAGAAATTCAAATGTCTGTTTCTCCTTGACTTTTCTAATTTGGTTTCATACAAATTATCTTGTTCTGTTGCACTCCGTAAATGTGTTTTTGCTTCACATGCTGGTTTGTTTGTGATATCTGAATTTTGAGAGGCGACATAAAATATTTTACTTAAACTGTAAGTTGTTATGTGAGCTTAAGTAACAGCTTGTGAGTTGATACTTGTGCCAGTAGTATTTCCACATACCTGTTTTATCATGGCTATCATAAACTGGGAAAGTTAGGTGCTTACCACTTGGAGGGAGGTTTGATTTGTTAGAATTAAGTTCTTGAGGGAAAGAACTCTCTTTTTTTTTCCTGATGCAGTGTCACTGAATAATGTTTAAGTCAGTGCACCACCAGGTTATGCCTCTTTCATACATGTGCAGATGCTCTGTCCTTTGTTTTTAGTGTGAGCAGCTTTAAGGTACGTTTTCGAGCTCCCGGTAGGGATACTGGAGAGTGGAAAGAACCAGATGCTGAAACTCCTGTGTATTGACAGAAAGGTATTTCAGCGCTAGGACATGTTGCTGGGGCTGCCTGAAGAGAATAATGCTGTAGCAACCACGTTTCTGGGGCTGGCTATATACAAGTCTGCAGATCCTGCTTGTATTAATGTTGGGACGTGTAAAAGCCAGGTTGAGTTTCACTGTATCAAATACCTGACTATCTAAAATGATCAACCACGCATTTCTGCAGGTTGAAAGTTTGCTCTGAATCCCTTTTGCTTCCTCCTAGCATCAATCCTTTAAGCTTCTGTTCAGAAACAAGTCTGCAGTGGAGTAATGTTTTTAACATCTGTTCTCTGTGTATTTCATGTACTCTTTCCCCATTATTTACTAAAAAGCAAGCAGCGCCTAAATGTTTCTAGTCCACACCATGTGCTGATTTCAGTACCAGACTGGCAGGGAGGGAAAGGTTTAGGTCCTTCCCTTGTGCAGCCCCATCTTTGTTTCCTCCCCCAAAAAGAACCAAGCAGCTATGTATGTGTGGCGATGGCCATGTGAATGTCCTGAATTTTTTGCTTTGTGGATGAGTAATTTTGCTTTGCTTTCCCAGAGTCCTGACACCCTCTGCTTCACAGCGACATGACTTGCACAGAATGCAAGCTTGCAATTAACCCGTATAAATGTATTCTGTTTGACACTATTCAAATAGCTTGTGTGGTGTGGATCCCGTGATTGAGGGGTATCGATTGCCTCCTTGTGTCCTTTGCACTTGACAGGCTCGAAGGGAAGTTGTTGCTCAAGCCTGCAGACGGGTTTGACAGCATGCGTTTGCCCACTTACCTCTTGGACTGCAAACTCCTTGCTGAATCTGCAAACCACTGTTTAAAACCGCACTTGTGCAAGGACGACTCCTCTGTTTTCTCTCCCCCAGTGCGTGTGGGGTTGGGTTGCAGGAGACCCACATTGCATTGTACTTTGCTTCTAGTCTGTTTTGATAAATTTGTCCTTTAATTGTATATTAAGTTCTGTACTAGCGTATATTTTTGAGCAAGGAAAGAGTGGCTGGGACTTAGGGGTATAAGCCAGCCTTGTGTTTGAGCAGCAAGCCTTGCAATAAGGAAGCTAAATGACTATAAGCATTCTTTTTTGTATTTTGCTGAGATTAGCACTTGGCTTAACTCATTGCTTGTTTCCATAGTGACTCCATAGTAACTGTTTTAAGAGCTCTGAAGTTTATTCAGGCGTTCCCAGGCTGACTTTTTATGAAAGTTTTCTTTTCTTCTGAGCTAATGGTGTGGCTGTCATTGACTCCCATTAGAACGGCTGCCAAGTTGGTCCCATGTGGTACAATCCGGACTGGTGTGGTGCAAAGCTATGCCAGTTGCACATTTTTAACCTGCCCTGTGCAAGCAAGGCCCTGGGGGAGGACTGGGTGGCCTCTTGCTCTTCTTTGTGGGGCTGTGTCAAAACTTTTTCTTTTTAAACAATATCAACAGTATTGTTCACTTGATCTGGGAATCACATTTGCAAAACTGTTTATTTCAGGTGTTTAGATTTCCAGAACAATTTCAGGCATTCAGGTTACAGATGTTTGGAAGTTTCTGGATTTCACAATTTAATTTTTTTGTGTTTATTTGTTATTCTTCAAATGTAAAATGCTGATTGTAACAGCACTACTTGGTAAACCCCTTCTTTGTCTTGAGCCAACGTGCTCTTTTCTGTCTGTGCTGTCTCCATCTCTTCTAAGTAGTGTCTTGTCCTTGGAGTGGATTTTCTAGTCAGTCCCCTCAGGTGTTCTGCCTTATTTTGCAGCCTGATGTTGCCCTAGGAGGGACGTATCCAGGATGAATGTGGGGTCCCCTTTCTGTTCTGAGTTTTGATGGACTTGTGGGAATATAATGGGGAACAAAGCTGCTGCTGCTGGGAGGGGAAATGTGTTCTAAGGGTTGGTCTTAGAAGCATAAGCTATAACGAAGGTTTTCTTCTGATGACTCAACTGTAGCCTTGTCCACTGTCTCCTTGTTAACCTGGGTGCCAGACTCAGCAACCAGTGTTGCCGTGGCCTCTGATACCTCACCAAAGATAAGTGTGTTTCTGCAGCAATAAAATGCTTATTAATATTAACATATATTAATATGGTACCTCTTTCTGGAGCTAACTGGTACGTGTTTAGCTGATGTACTCAGACATTTATCTGAATTTCCCCATTGTAGCTGTGAGCTCCTTTTCTCTGCAGGCCTTCAACTGGAAGGCTGTGGGAGGCGGATGGGCTACGTGAGCACCAGCCTCTTCAGGATTCTCCATTGTGCCTTGAGACAGGGGTTTGGAGGAAGAACTGCAGGCGAAGAAAGTCGAGAGAGGGGTATTATAACTTTGAAGTCTTGTTGGCCCTTGCAAAGGGGGAACGGAGGGTTTGTGACTAACTTTTATGGGGTGCAGCCCTAACAAAGGGAAGAGACAGCATTGCCTCAAGCCTCCAAGCTGCATGCGATTGGAGCAGATCTGTTCACTTGGTCCTGGATTGTTTCCCCTGTACTGGCCAGAATACATACAAAATGACTGTAACATATTTGGGTATTAGGCCCTTAGTGCATTAAACCTGCTGTCTGCGTGGAAGTGAGATAATGTCTTGTCTTTTCTTGCACAACAGCCTGCCTGAAGCTAGGATGCACCAGGGATGAGCGAACAAGTTATGCAGGGATTCTGACATGTCAGGTATTTAACAGAGCTTGCTGCCGGTTTAGTACCGTTTAGATCTTTGAGACCCTTTTCCAGTGGCATCCGTTGGAGAAAGAAAGAAAAGAGAGAATGAAAAATAAATCTAGTGTATTACAGACACAATGAGCTCTGGATCAAAGTGGGATGGAGCTTGAAAGGTGATGTTTTCAATTTTGCTGGCCAGAGGGGTTGTGACTCGGATGGCATGGGTAAACAATGAGGAAAGAGACAGTCCCTCTGGGAGTCAGTGTCTGACTTAACGAGCCAGCAGTTATTAAAAGATGAATACAGGAGAAGTGAACCGTGCTTTCTGGCTGGTAGCGTGGCTTTTTTCTTCTTTCTTTTCTGCCTTTCTCTTGAAGATCAAAGGCCTAATTTTAGAACAAGCCCTATTTATGGACTGTTCAGCCACTCTGTCTGCTTTACTTTTGTTCTAGAATAGTGGAAAATAAATAGAGCTGGCGGGATCTCCCGGTGTCCAGAGCTCATCCCTGATGCAAGGCAGGAGGAAAAAAAAAAAATAGAAGAGACCTGAACCTTTCCTAACAGAGGTTCTGTATAATTTGTCTCTGCAGAGGGAGTTCCCTTGCCCTCCCTCGGCTCTTTTCAGTCTTTCCTCGTGATCAGAGGCTGAAAAAATGTAACCTGTGACTGCTTCTGATGTTAAGCAGAGCTATCTTCTTCTGATCCATGCCTTCTTGACGTGCTGTAGCTGCCAGGACTGGGCAGAGTCCTCTTCCTGAGACTGGTGCCGAGTATAGAGTTGTGTTGTTTTGTGTGTCTGTGGATTATAGTCCTGTTCATACAGCCCAGCATGATGATCAATCGTACTTTTTTTACAGTAGCATGAGATTGTTGCGTCCACTTTAGGCTATGAATTTATATAGCCTGAGATCCTTTTCTGCTAAATGGCTGCTTCTGCCCTGCTCTGGAGCTGTGTAGACAATTTTCTACTTCTGGTCAGTAGTTCTTTGTGTTTTGTTCCATTACTTGGCACACCCCCCCACCCCTTCTCATCTCCCTCTTCTTCCCCTTGCCCGAGGCTGTTTTTCTAATTTATAAAAAAAAATACTTCATTGTAATCTTGTTCTGCAAAATTTTGGGTGGCAATTGTCTGCCACTGCAGTAAGTGTACTTAGTTTCGGCTGAAATACTGAACAGTAATTGGGGGGAAACGCACCCAGTGTAGGTGTAGCTTGAAAGTGAGCCTCTAATTACCTCATGAGAATGACTTTCTCCCCCCCCCCCCCTTTTCTTGTTTGTTTCCTTTGTGTCTACATTCCACAACAGTGTCCTTTGGATGATGTTTCCGTAGTTGGTATCACTTGATACAGTGACAAAATCCTGGAAATGCTTGTGTATTCAGAGTGGACTTTTGAGATTAATAGTTGAAGGCTGTGTCAAATTCAACCCTGATGGTATAAGGAAGCTGCTCTTAATGTGGGCACTCTGTGCTCCCATTTAAAGGCGTTTATCGAGTGAGGCAGTCTGATAGCAACTCTGTTGGCTGCCAGGTAAATCTGTCCCCTCCCCAGGTTTTGCAATACTGAGGATCTGCGTTGGTCTGAAACTTTGTCTTCAGGAGGGGTGAAGGGAGAATAATCTGTACAAAACCTCTCTGCTGGGAATTGTGCAAGAGGTATTTCAGCGGGGGGCAGGGGTCTGTGTGTCTCTCCGCTCTTTTACACAGCTGAAGCTTAATTGGAAAAAAGCCGCAGATAAGGGTGCACTGTGTGGAACTAGAGCGGAGTTAATTCATGCAGAAGAGCTTGTCTCGCAAGTGGGAGCGCTGAGCAGAGGGAAGAAACCTCCTAAAATCCTCTTTAACTTTCCAGATTCCCTGCAGCACTGGGTTGCGCGCTGTGCTGGTGGGAGCTTGTCAGCCCCCGGGGAACGAAGCGGGGCAAAGCAGGGCAGGCTGCGTAGCAACTACATTGCGAAGTGGTAACAATTCCCAAGTGGGGCAGTAACAAAATCGATTTTTCTCCCCTTCAGCTTGGCAGCTCTCCAGGTGCCTGCTCTGGCACAATGAAGTGTGTAGCTGGGGAGGGAGGGACTTTGGGTTGATGTGGGGGGGGTGATACAAAGAGACAGAAGTTTAATCATTGAACCGATCACACTGGATGGATTTATTTCTGGACTCAATTTCCCAGGAACTCCACTATCTCACCCTGGGGGAAATGCCTCAGCTGAAGTTTCTCTAGCTCCAGCTTTGTGAATAAAGACCTGTCGCTTTGGAGTTACTCACAGCAGCTCTGTCACTACTGACTCATCCATCTGCTTCAAGAAAATGTTTGCCGTCCACTTGCTAGCTTTCCATTTCACAAAGCTAAAAGAGGATCAAATCAAAAAGGTAAGATGCAACGTTAGCTGATTCCTATTTTGAGAACTGTGTTACTCAGATGCTGTGGGGTCTGCAGTACGTAATGCAGACTAGATAATGGTGTTATCATACTAAAGCCATACAGCCAAATAGGGTAAGAAGTATTTGGACTCTAAACTATCTCAGAAGCATGAAAATAGATCTGGTTAGTGCTTTTCCCTGCACAGTTGTAAGTTCTCTTCCAGTGATGGAGCAAATGATCTTCAGTAAGGAAAAGCGGTGCTTAAACTTTATCTGGCATGGTGTGGTGTAGTCCAGAGAGTGGAAAGGAACGTCTTGCTGAATCACTTTGCAAGTACAGCGTGAAGGATGGGATTTGTAAAGCTGAGTAGGAATCAGAGTCACTCACATTGTAGCATGGGTAGGGAAAACTCGGGGGGTCTTTGGGCCAGGTCTTCTTGGACTCAAGAGACAGTTCCAGCTAGTGTTGGTGTGGGAGAAGTGCCTGTGCCTCCTCTCTGGTTGTCCAAACCCGGCTGATCACTCTGATTTTTATAGATGTGACCTTTTATTACAGTCAGAAAAGCTCAAGAAGGCCCAGATCTGAAGCCATCAGTACTGAGAGTGAGCTGCCTAATGGTTGCTCTTCCCTAATCTACTTTGATGGCCATGCTGTAATGGATTTTTGGTGCACTGTCATAAGAACACGTGTGACCTGTAAGCTTCTTGG
The DNA here is from genome assembly GCA_017639485.1 of Pluvialis apricaria. Classification (NCBI taxonomy): domain Eukaryota; kingdom Metazoa; phylum Chordata; class Aves; order Charadriiformes; family Charadriidae; genus Pluvialis; species Pluvialis apricaria. The sequence goes on along the minus strand of CM030013.1, from coordinate 4,750,380 downwards.
GTCAGAGGTCCTCTGGTTTCTAGACACGTTCCCTGTGAGTCCTCTGTTCTTTTGGCATCTCGGTTGAGTGCTTTCTGGTGGCCATTGCTGCCAGGCTCTGTCCTCTTGTTTTCTAGCCAGCTAGAGGCGGGGCTGTCTGCAGACGCGTGGCAGTGCGGGAGATCCAAGGTCCTGGTGGGTAGATCCGCCTGCAAAGTGAGCAACACTGGGTTGTCTTCTCTGTGCCCTTGATGGCTCCATCATCAATGGAGTGGCTTGTTCTTTGGAGGGCTTCTTCCACTAAGTCTGCCTTGAAGAGAAGTGTTCCAAGAGAGGTCCTGGTATCTCAACAATCAGATGTTTCTGACTCTGTCACTCAGTAATAGCCCTTTTTATCCCCAGGGTTTAATATGATCAGACGGGGGCCCCAATACCCTTTCCTTGTGTGAGGATCTGGTCTATGATCTCTCATCTAGACAGTGCTATTTCTTCTTACTTTTTGCTAAGAATGGGAGAAACCTTGTGGAGCAGTGCTTGGGTGGAGTGGGTTCTTCAGAGAAACACCCAGTAGTTGAGGGAGGACTTCCCTGAGGTGAGGACAGTGGAGAGAAGAGGGCAGAGGGATTCTGGCAACACCATTTAAAAAATTGTTTCTTTCTACTAGGTGCAAACTCACCCAGCCTGAAGGCGAGAAACCACATGCTCTTTGAGTTCTCTTTTAAGAAGCCCATGGTAGGCTGTATGGAGCAGAGTTGATTTCTCCCTAATTAGAAAGAAGGAATGCCTTCCCACCTCTCCCTCCCCAGGCTTGTTTACTCTCTGGTCCCAAGAACAAGAGCCTCCCTGCCATGAAAACAGTGATCTTTCCATAATTGAGGAAAGACACTTAAAAACAAGGACTGTCCTTGTGCGGTGGGATGGAGGCAGCAACACAGGGTTTGGTGTCGCATGGCCGGGCCATTCCTGTGTTTACAAGCAAATGGTATGTGAGCAGGCCCTTGCTCTGGTTGTAAATCAGGCCAGAGAGTCAGCAGACTTTCCTGGGCTCTGCCTTATCTAATTCCTCGGAGAGGACTGTCTCCTCCTCTGGTTGTAGGTAAACAGGGTGGGGAATGCAGTTTCTGTGGGGATCAGGGAGCTAGCGCGTGCTCTCTGCAAACAGACATGGTCAATTTTATTACTGTTTAGGTTTTTTTTTTTTTTCCCCACAGGGACTTCTGTAACAAGGTTATTTGAGTCTGTGAGAGTGTGCGAGTGCTGTATGTCTCCAGTCATCATATTTTCTTTTTTTTTTTTTTTTTTTTCCTTTCGATATGCCCAAAAAAGCAGTGTTGGTGCTTGGGCTGAGATGGTGGATCCTACACAGTGATGGGGCCTCAACAAAGGCTTAGAGGAAATCAAGTGCTTGTGTAAACGAGGGCTACAAAGAAAGATCTAAATAATGGCCTTTTCAAGGCACAGCTGTATCCAAAGGCAGCTGCTGCTCCTTGCCAATTGCATCTTGTAGTTTAAGACTTTCTCCTCTGTGTGTGTGTGTGTTTGGCTGTTAGGTAACTGCTGGAGTTACTTTCAGGGTCCAAGCTCTTTCAGGTGGGTCGCTCCTGACCATCAGTTTAAAATGGGACTATGAATAGGTAATTAGGTTGTGCCTCGTTAATATAGGTGACCAGTCCAAATTGTGGAAGAGGCCAATTTGTCTACAACCTGTGTTCTCCTCTGTTTAAACAATGCTACTTTTTAAATCCTGCCTTGTTGCCAAGTGGGACTTACGTGCATGTTCTGCCAACCCTCCAGCCCTCCCTATGTGCATGGGACTGATGAAATGCTCTGAACAGATAGAGCAGCGTAATCATGTAGTCCGTGGTGCGAGAGCTGAGCGTCTGTACTAGCGAAGCGTTGGAAGCTGTCCCACCTCTCTCCCCTGCCCACCGCCTCTGGCCCTGAATCTCATGTCACGGGGAGCAGAATGTTAACACGGATTACCCTCCAGGGGACATCCCGCTGTTTGGAGCACAGAACTATTATGGTTATAGACCTGTAAGAAAAGATATTGATTGCACCCAGAAATGTGTGTTAGATGTAATCCTAGAACCACAAGAGAATGGAGGGCAGAGCTGGAGTGAGAAAAAGGCTTTGAGCTCCAGCCTGGCATGCCAACAAATTTAATTGTCTGTGGAGTGAAGCAGTAGCTGAATAGATGTTTTCAGGTTGTGGCTGACACGCTTGGGTACTGATGGCATTTTTCTGGTCCTGACTCAGAGGGGTCAAATTCTCACCAGGTCGAGGTACTTTGCAGTTCTAGTTCACTATGTGTATAGAAGGAGAGAATGATGTAAAAACAGCTTGTCAGGGTCTCAAGCAAGTCTCATGGGCTTATGTATGTTGGCAAGTTACTGAGCCATCAGAAAAGATGGCCAATGTTTTGACAGTAATTCACCAAGGCTGCATTAAACATTTTCAAAACCCAGTTTTTATTAGAGTACACGTTCTGATGGTGTCCTGGAGCTTGCGTGCACTGACGATCATGGGAATTTAGGTGCTGAGGTTAAAAATGAAATGAACTTGTAGAATCAGAGAGGTGGGGTTTGCCTAGGTGGTATGCTCACCTTCAGTTTGTTATATATGTGAAAGGAATTCTTTTGTCTCCTTAGGATCTGTTTAGCGTCATGTCCATCAGATGGGTGGGAATGAGCATAGTAATTCTTGTTTGGCATAATGCAGGGTGCTGCTGGAATTGGAGTTCAGGATTTTCAGATCCTTCATGCCTAACTGCACCCCTGATGGTTAGAAAACCCGTGCAAGTGGCTAGGAAGTTCCTGCGCTTTCTCTGCTTGCAAGGAAACCTCCCCAGTACACATAGGAGAGTCCTTCTGTAGCGTGAAAGCAGTGCTCATCCCAGGCAGCTCCTGAGCACCGAGGAGCCTGCATGCCTCCAGAGTAACACCTTTTATCTTTCCAGGTTGACAGGTACCTCTATCACATGCGTCTCTCCGACGATGTCTTGCTGGACGTGATGGCTCGCTTCCAGGCCGAGATGGTGAAGGGCCTGGGGAAGGACACGAACCCCACGGCAACTGTAAAAATGCTGCCATCATTCGTGCGCTCGCTTCCCGATGGCTCAGGTGAGTTCCCCCTGCTCCATCACAGCAGTGCTGGTTTAGGAAGGTGATGGGTTGCTGCCAGCGCTCAAGGACAGCACAGCAAAGACACAGGGCAGCCAGTGGCTTCGGGTTACTACTGCCTATCTCGTGTTGAGAAAGCAGGTGTGTTTTGAGGAGACAACAGCCTGGGGGAGTGTTGGCTGAGGTCTTTTTTTCCGTGCACCAGGTGGATTTTGACCTAGTGCTGCTTGTTTGAGGGAAGGACCTAGTAAGTGCTCAGAAAACAGTAGTTTTTTTGGGTACAGAAAACTGTACTTAGTACAGGCCTTGCTGCAGGAGCTGTGGCTGGACACGGCAAGGGCAGCCTCTACAGCTCAGACCCTGCAGTGCAGTGTGCTGCGGGTGTGGGCAATGCCATGGCCCTGGCGGTTCATGGAGCCGCAGGGAATGCGGGATGCTGCAGTGAAACCCCTCAAACTGCAAAGCGGCAGCAACGTTGTGTTCTTGGAACTGTGATCCCCTCTCGGCTTCTGACAGCAAACTCTGCACTACTTTCTCTATTGCTCCCAAAAGTGATCCCCTCCTGCTCTTCCTTGCCTTCTGCGTTGGGAAAATCTGCTTCTGGATGGGGTCTACCAGGAAACAGCCTGCTCTGCTTCTGCAGCTGGGTCCTTGTTTCCGGATGCCCCTGAGACTTAAACAGAGAGGGAGAAAGTGCAGTGGTGTGCTCTGGGAGGATGTGAGGTGAGGTAGGATCTCAAAGCCTGTCTTGTAGGGAGAAGTATGCACATCTGAAATAACTCTCCTGGCTCAGTTGGCTCCTGGCAGTGCAGGCTGACAGAAAGTTATGTTTTTCCCAGGTTTAACCAAGTCTGTGAATTTGTTCAGGACCCTGTGTCTGGCCTAGGTCAGGACTCCGTCTATAACAGCTGTGCAGAAAACTTAAGAGAAATGTTTCTTTTGTACCTCCTTTCCACAGGACTTTATTCCTTCTGAAGGTAATTTTCCTATAATTAAATGAGAAAAAACAGCTTTAATGGCATAAAGGGAACATTTGGAGACTGGTCCCTTGAAATGAAGGATGTCTGAGAGAAATTGTGTACAATCCTCACAAACTGCCGGGCTGGAACTGGGCACTCTTCCTTTTGCGGCAACCTTCATCAAAGAAAAAGAAATATTAACTTAACCCTTGGTATCTCAGTGACCGGCACTGGTCCTGAGGTCTCACATGGCGCTGACCCTGTCCTGAAATAACAGGGAGCCCCTGGGGTCAGGAGACTTGGAAAATTGCATGTAGTGTCGTCACTGTTGCAAGACTTCATGTTCCTCAAGGCCAACTTTGGACGATGCTGTCCTGGCCTGTGTGACCTTTCCGCTGTGTCAAGGGCGTGCTGCAGGGTCAAACTGGGCTATGTCTTATTGACACACTGCCTATTTTAAGTATCATATCGATTTTTCTATTTTTGCTCTCTTGCAAAATCCTTATTGGTTATTTTGTTTCCAGAGAAAACTTCCAGCAGGTTTAAACACCTCAAACTTGGCTGGATTTCCCCATTTGCAATAGCAGTGAACTTTCAGAATTTTCAGTGCCCTCCGTGTTGCTACCTGAAATGACCCACATGGAGCATCATCAGTTTTTAATCATTTAGGCATTAATGGTCTGACTAATGTCACAGTTTACTGAGTAATCCAGTTTGCCTCTTCACCTTTGTGCTATCTGACCATGGTATTACAGGTAAAATTTCCTGCTTCATTCCCTTTCAGGGCCAGATTTGATAAAATTTAGTCAGATGTTTGGACTGTGAAACAAAGATCATGCAAGGCTATGCACATACCACTGCATTTTCCTTTTGGGAAGGGCCTTCTCCTGTGCTGTGGGATAGATAATTGTTTTATTGTAGCAGTGAGGCCAAACTGTCCTTCCATCTGAGGTCTCCTGCTATAGAAGAACATGTTTGAGATGAGTGCTGCTGACTGAGAAACAAAATGGTACTTTTACAGAAACAATTGAAGGCATTTGGAAATAATTGTGTTGGTTGACTTTGGGTGGCAAATTAGTCTTGCCCCACTTGGCAGTTGACTTCTGCAGTAGGGCCTGGTCTTAACATGTGGCTGCAAATCCTGCATCCTTTACTGCATGTAGGTAATGCTCTCAAACTCCCACTTCCCCACATTTCAGCTGTACGGTTTTGCAGCCCCTGTGTGCTCTGGCTGGCCTAGCGGTTGCTTTGGGCCCCTCTTCCTGAGAAGCTTATCCCTCTGCAGCTTGAAAACATGCTGCTGTGGAAGGAGCAGGGTGGGCAAAACCAAACTGCTAAACAAAAATGAAATTAGCTGCCACCAGGACGAACCTGGTACCCTTGCTTAGGGTTGCCAGCTCTCAGCCTTCCTGGTGATGCTCCCAGGCCCTTAAGATAAGGACCTGCTGTTACGGGGCAGGAGAGCCTGTGGCCACGGTGGGGTAGGGGCCCGGGGCTGTGGCCCTCAGCGTGGCATCTGGGCCATGCTTCTTGGCCACCCCTGCTAATGGTTGACCGCTTGTGTTGCAGAGAAGGGTGACTTCCTTGCTGTTGACCTGGGTGGCTCCCAGTTTCGTGCCCACCAGGTGAAGGTGTGTGATGATGGGAAGCAGAGCAGCCAGCTGGAGAGCAAGTTTTACCCCACACCCAAGGAGGTCATACAGGGGAACGGAACCGAGGTAAGGCATGCAGGGTCTTCTGTGGTGGTGCTGTGCTTGTGTGTATGTCTGCTGGACGCAGCCTGACTCTGTTCTCTCCTTTCTTGTCCAGCTCTTTGATTATGTTGCTGACTGTCTGGTAGACTTCATGGAGACCCAAAACTTGAAGCATAAGAAGTTACCTCTTGGCTTTACATTTTCTTTTCCATGCAAGCAGACCAAACTGGAAGAGGTAAGATGCAAAAAAGAAATATTATTGGCAAGCCTAGCTCCTTGCAGAACCCGGAGAAGATATTGCATCGGAGTGTTACCCTGTGGCCTTTTTGTGGTGTCATGTTTACATAGCTCTCTAAAGAAGGCGTGGGTGACCATTAACATTTAACTAAACTTGACTACCATTCAAACACTCATTTCCGATCTCAAGGCAACATGATCTTTAAGCTAAAGCTATTCTTTTACTTAATCAGTACTCGATTCTGTAATAACCGCATGCCCTTGTATGAAGACTGTTAGACTGTAAAACACGTACTTTTGTGTCCTGAAACATGTTTCTGTTTTAGTCACATTCAGTTTCTTTTTTACAGTTGATTCTAAATAGGAAAGACCTGAGCTGTTTGGGAGGCCACATGCAGAAACGAAGGGCTGGTTGCAATTAATTTGGGGCCTCTTATTCTAGCCTCTCTTTTATTTTTAGGGATCTGTGCTTTGGGTCTCAGCTCTGCAAATGCTTTGTGCTTAATGCTGTTAGTTTGTGGTGAGCATCAGTAAAGCCACACATGGTTTAAATGAAGCACAGGGAGAAGCTTTTGCAGGATTGGGACTTTATTGCTGAACCTGTTTAGTTGTATTTGTACTGAGAGGCACCCCAAGGTGAGATGTTCTGCTGTGACTTATTTTGGCCCGCATTTTAACGTGTGGCGAGACATAGTGGGCTTCTCCACAGACTTTGGTCTTGGCTGTCTTTGTGGCAGGTTTGTACGCAACGTTTTGTTGGAGCTTTTGGATCACTGGACTGTTGCTTTGCAGGGGGTTCTTCTTGGCTGGACGAAACACTTCAAGGTCCGAGGAGTTCAGGACACAGATGTGGTCAGCTCTCTGCGCAAGGCCCTCCAGAAGCATAAGGCAAGTTTTGTACCTGCAGGAGGTGAACCTGAGTGGCCCCAGGTCGTCCTCCTGGGAGACAGGCTCTTGGTGTGTGGGTTGTTTGGAAGTTGTCAGACATCCTTCAAGGACAGCCAGTAACAAAGGTCCAACATGGCTGTATATCTACTAGATCTGCCTCTCTTGGAGCTGAAGCCACGGAAGGGGACATGCAGGTGCAACTCAGGCTGCCCCAGGTCACTCTAATAGTGATGGCAACTGCACACTGATAAAAAACAGGCTGGCTGTGACAGTGAACCAGTATGGCCCCACTGTCTGAGCTAAAGGGAGCCTGGTGTGAACCTACGTGGTAAGATGTGGACACCCTGTGTTTTGTAGCCTGGTTTGTGGGTTGAAGGTCGGGAGAAGGAAGCAATCATCTCAAATTGGCACTTCTAACTCTACCAGTGCTTGCCTGTCCACTTCAATCTGTGGGATGGAGTGATTGATTGTAATTTTTGAGGTCAGCAGTAAGATGTGATTAAGTCTGCCTTTGAACTAGTGTATACCTTTGAATGACATTATGTTTCAGTATTTTGGAAAGCCTTGTTTTCCATGTTCGGTGCTATTGGTAACACCATCTAAGAAATACAAAGCATCTTTCCGTACCTTGACATCTTTGTAGCAAAGAGGAAATTCTTGTGTGTTCCCAGATGGTAAAAATCCAGCCTTGATTTTGGTTAACTTCTGCATCAGTCTTGCTGTACTTAGCAGGAGCAAAGGATCTGAGACTTCCTGGGTCCAGCCCCCAGCTAGTGTTGGCATCAGAGTTACAAGAATCCTTTGATAACTCTGATTTTACTTTATCAAGTTACCTCAGTGTGAAAGGAGAACTGCACAGCTTTGATGGAAAGGCTTTTTGCTTGAGTGTGATATTGGTGAATGGCCTTGTGTTGAATAGCTGTGTTTATGTTTGTATATTTTCTGTCCCATTTGGTGGGATCCGCTCAGGCGGTAGGACATTATCCTATCATGCAGCCCATAAGGCCAGATACACGGGTGCTAGCATATCGCAAAATTCAAACTAATAACATGTTGCTTTTCTGGCAAATGAGGTTGGATTGGGGAAAAGCAAATCCTGCAAGCGAAGATCCTGGCTGGCCAAGAACTTGAGAATTCAGAGGTGTTTGTTACTTTACAGGGTGGTGGGGGATAGTGTTATAAAAAGAGGTAGCGTATCTTTCAACTGAAGAGCTTTCCTGAACCAGGCCTTCAAAGTATGAGCCAGGGAGTATGTCTGCATGCTGTTGCTTTAACACACAGGAGCCTTTCTAAGCTTTTTTTTCTGTTAATCACCCATCTTTATGCTATTAGGACATAGACGTTGATGTTTTGGCACTGGTCAATGACACCGTGGGAACCATGATGACTTGCGGATACGATGACCCGCGCTGTGAAGTTGGACTCATAATTGGTAATTTCTTCTGTTCACTAAGAAGGTTTTTTATCCCCCCTCGTTTGTTTAATCCTAACAAATCCAGAGTAGAAGGCAGTGTCCCAGTACAGGAAAGAGCAGGAAGAAAATGGAAAAAACAATGGTCAGATTTTCAAGCCTGGCTGCCTTCTGTGAAGCAGCTGTTTTTATGCTGATCACATTGCCATCAAATACCACAGTCCCCATTTTGTCTGGGTTCAGTTGTGACCAGCATACTAAACTTTTCTGCTGACTGTATAGAAAATTACTGTCTGTCGGTCCAGAGAAAGCTGAATTCCTCTCACGTCTGGTAGTTAGGTTATGCTATGCTTCCTACAATGTCTCCGCTTCGTGCACTGTGGTGGCTTTTTAAAGGCACATAGAAGTACATTTGAAAAAGAAAAAATGTTTTTAAACAAGTCAAGACTAATTTCCAAAATTTTTTCACTCACTGTGAAATAATTATTTAACAAGTGCAGGTGGCTTGATATTAGCATCCTGTACCGCGGGGTTACGTATTTATATTTTCTTCCAAGGACAATGTACTGATTTATTCCCAAATGTGTGGGCTTAAACAAAAGGCAAACCTGGAACAAACAGGTAATTTTTCCGCACTTTCTCTAATACGCACAGGGACTGGCACTAACGCATGCTACATGGAGGAAATGAGGCACATCGATCTGGTAGAAGGTGATGAAGGGAGGATGTGCATTAACACAGAGTGGGGTGCCTTTGGAGATGACGGTGCTTTGGATGATCTCCGCACGGAGTTTGATCGGGAGCTCGATCTGGGATCTCTTAATCCTGGAAAACAATTGTAAGTGATTCCCTGGCTGATTTGCCTCGGTGGTCTGAGTTCTCTAAATGTGTTTCCCGTATATGCCAGGAGCACCTTTGGAACAGGTATCGGGTTAAGTGAACCTGAGTTGGCTTGATCCTAGTCCTGTCCTATCCAAACATTTCCCTTCAAGGAAGGATGGGTACCTTTAACACCTCTCTGCCTCACAGGCCAAGGGATTTCTGCTGCAGTTGTTAATGTGTTGTTAAAAATAGGTGGTTGCTCTGGTATGATGCTGTGGAGAGGTAAAGAGAGGAGGAGGGTAAACAAAGGGCGTATTTAAAGCCTGGTTCATGAAAACTGCTTCTACTGGCTGAGCTGCTTGCAAGTCTCTTGAAAATTCTCTTTAATCACTCACTTATCTTGAGGGGCTGTTGCTGGGTCCCAGGACCTCAGGATGGCATCCCATCTACAACTTAGCTCCCAAACCCTTTTTGTACGTGCTTAAATGTGATCAACCTGCATAAGTATATAAGATGCTTATATTTGAACTTTTCATAGCTCTGGCTAGCTGGTGAACGCCTGTACTCTTTCCTGTGCCTCATTCCAGGTTTGAGAAGATGATCAGCAGCCTGTATTTGGGGGAACTTGTAAGACTCATTCTGCTAAAAATGACAAAGGAAGGTCTACTCTTCAATGGGAAAGTGTCAACAGCTCTGCTTACTAAGGGCAAGATCGAAATGAAACATGTGTCTGCAATGGAAAAGTAAGAACCTGCAATATGCTGTTTGAGAGGGGTTGTTAGTCTTTCACAAGCACAGCAATGATAATGAGCATGTAATTATAATCTGTGAGTACTGGGAACAGTCCTGAACTGTTCAACTTGATTTTGCTTTTACCTAGGACAGAAGTTCATCTTTCTCTAAGTAGGAATTGGTGGAAGATAAAGTTTTTAGCAAAGTACCACAGTAGCAAATGTATTGTTAACCATCACAGGTGCAGGTTGTTTAAATAACCTTTTTGGAGACCTGGGTACATGGGATGATTGTTGCAGTTTTCAGCTTCTGTGGTGTGGGAGTACTGGGGTTGTGGAGATGTAGTACAGACTCTGGATCGACTAATGGATGACTACATGGAAAACTCGCAGATTCTGGTGTTTCGTAGAGGGATCCTAGTCCTCATTGTTACTCCAGAAATAATTTTCTTTATTGTATCGAGTGAAGTTCTGTGCTCTGTGTTCTATCTATTCCTGTGCTCTCCTTCTGTGGGCTAAATATTTTATCCTGTTGTCTTCTTGGCTTGCTAATTGGTATGTCTCATCAAAAACTGAACCCCAGGAAGCAGCCTCTTAAAAGTCTGGTTTCTCCCCCGGGTACTTTTGGGAATAGTGTGGGAAAGATGTTACTGGTTTATGGGAACCAGTTGCGATGCTGCAGGATAGGTTGTGTCCTGGTCTTCTCTCATTTCTTTTTGAGCCAACATGCAGATATTGATTTATGTATTGCCTTAATATCCTTGCATTAGATGATGTGTTCTTTTGTTTTGGGGTAGATATAAGGAAGGTCTGAGCAACACAAAAGAGATCCTTACAGAACTGAACCTGTTTCCTTCTGAAGAGGACTGCATCGCTGTTCAGCATGTCTGCACCATTGTTTCCTTCCGCTCGGCCAACCTCTGTGCTGCCGCCTTAGCAGCCATACTGACCCGTCTGAGAGAGAATAAAAAACTGTTAAGGATGCGAACCACTGTTGGGATTGATGGGGGACTCTATAAAACCCACCCCCAGTAAGTAACTAAAGAGGATTTGGTAATTGCTGGCCACATGTTGGTGTTGCAGAGAGTCTCCATCTGCATATAAGTGTGGCTTTTCAGAGAACTGCTGGTTTTCCTGCAGGGTTGGGGTGAGATCTGGTGGAGTATGGAGGATCAGACTGGCTTAGTTATTGCAAAGCTTTCTCAGGAGCTTTAGAACTTGGGGTGGGGTGGGAACAGCATGGCACGTGGGATAATGGTGTCTAGGGAAGAGCGATTGATTCTGCAAGTGACTCCAGGGCACTTGCAGTTCGCTGTGGGTTTTTTTCCTTTTCTTTCTTACCCCCAGCTCCTCCCCCTGTTTTTGAACCTATGCTTTGCCAAACTGTGGGAACTTTGCCAAACATTTCTCCCAAAGTGGGTGGAAGTCTGATTCAAGATGGAGACTCTCACTTTCTGTTTGTGATTGTGACTCTCCACTGTTGCCTGGCTTTTCTCCCGTGTCCCTCTCCCGTGGCACTGGCACTTGTTTAGAGGTATCTTCGTGTTCCTGTGAGTGTACAGGTTCTGCAGATTAGCCAAAAATCAGGACCATTGTATGCATTTCCTAGACCAGTTTCTGACCTTGTGCTCCTCTGGACTGTGCTTCAGCACTTGTGGTGTTGGATGTGCGCATGTATTGGAAGTGTATGTGAAGTAAACCATGCATGAAATGCCTGCGAGAGTCTAAAGAAACTTTTTGTTCCTGTAGGTATGCCAAGCGTCTGCACAAGGTGGTGAGAAGGCTGGTCCCAAACTGTGATGTTCGGTTCCTCCTCTCTGTAAGCGGTAGTGGGAAGGGAGCTGCCATGGTCACAGCGGTGGCATACAGGCTGGCTGCCCAGCGCAAGCAAATCGATGCTGCTCTTGCACCGTTTCTGCTGTCCCTGGAGACCCTCAGAGAAGTTAAGAACAAAATGAGGACCGAGCTGGAATATGGGCTAAAGCGAGAGACGCAAGCCAGTGCCACAGTGAAGATGTTACCCACGTATGTCTGTGGGACACCAGATGGAACAGGTGAAGTCATTTCCTGGTCACCTGGAGGTGGTTCAGGAAACTTGCTTGTCAGTTTTCGCGGGGCGAATACGCCAATTATTCTGGCAAATGCCAGGGTGATTTATGTTGGCCAGCCGGGGCTTCCTGTGTTGTTATCTGGCTGGTTCTTCAGCCCCATGCTCGGAGACTGATGGGATAAATGCCATAGGGAGCCGTATGCTATTATTGGTACTGATGAAGTTTCTTGGGCATGTGTGGTGGAGGATGCCATTCTGACTGGCAGGCGTGCTATGAGAAGGACCAAAAGGAAATACCTTTCTTCTCTTCCAGAGAAAGGAAAGTTCCTTGCCCTTGATCTTGGTGGGACAAATTTCAGGGTTCTGCTGGTCAAAATCAGAAGCGGGAGAAGAAGATCAGTGCAAATGTATAACAAAATCTTTGCCATTCCTTTGGAGATCATGCAAGGGACAGGGGAAGAGGTAACCTCTAATGAACGGTTAAATGATCCAGCCAAGGCCCGCTGCATGGGATTACTGTGAGATTTATATGCTTTTTCTTTCCTTCCAGCTCTTTGACCATATTGTCCAGTGCATAGCAGACTTTTTGGAGTATATGGGGATTAAAGGTGCTCGACTGCCTCTGGGCTTCACCTTCTCCTTCCCGTGCAGGCAAGCTAGCATTGACAAGGTGAGAACTGCAGCACACAACGGGTCAAATGGCAGCTGTGCATCTGCTTGGTAAATGACATAATTTTGGGTGAGGGTGACTTGTTGGTTTGGAGATTGCAAGCAAAAAGCTATTGTTCTAAATGTTTTCTTGCAAGTAGGACTTCACAAGGTTAAAAAAAATATATATGTATATGTGTGCAAATTAAGTCTTTGGAGAGAATATTTCACCTGTTTTAGGGGGATGTTAGTACTCTACTGTGCAAATTAGTTGTGTTTCATGAGAAAGTTATCATATGCATATGGGAGGTAGAACTTTCACCTCTTGTATCTCATAAGAGATGGATGCTACTTGCTTTTATTCTGTAAAGATTAAGCACTTATGATAGTGAAATGACTACAAACTTTTAATAGCCCAGGAATCTCTTATGCTGCCTTAAGTCTTCAGTGGCAAGAGATAATAGATGCCTCCTACTGCAGTCCCAGGGTGTTTTCCTAACAGCGCTGCACAGCTCCGACTGTATAACTTCTGCACTACATCAGTGTCTTTGTTGAGTGTCAGTGGACAGAACTGAGATTGCTTGTTCAGCTTGGAAAGATTGGCTTTGTGACAGATATCATATCTTCATCTTTCCAGATCTGATGTGAGGAAAAAAATAGAATAAAAAAAATCAAATTCAGGAAGAAATAATTCCCAGTTATTTTGGTGCATTTCCAAAGAGGGGCGGAGGAGGTTGTGCTGTTTAATTCTAGTCAAATGTGTAGGATACTGAGGAAATGAGAGACTGCTATTTTAGTGAATGTTTTTATGTCCTAGCGGGTTTCATAATAGCTTCTAAGTCTAGAACCTCAATTTTCAGATCACAGTTGAGAGTTCAGCAATAGAACTTGGCTATTTGTGGGGAGTCCACTCAATATACCTACAACCCAATATTTAGGTCTTGACAAATGATGAGGAAACAATTCCACAGCAGTGGTGGCAAACTGAGTGAGACAAATCTGTGTCCCATAGTATGTTGCTCTGTGTGTTTTGTCTTTTGCTGTGCTAGAACTGGAGGGTTTTTTTTAAGAGCAGATTTTTCTCCCAGTTGCCCTCTTTTTTTCTTATTTGGACGCACAGTCCAGAGCCAGTTACGAAGCAGAAGGTTAATTACTTCATGTAATCTGGAAATCTACTTCTGTCAGGCCAGGTCGCGGTCCAAAAAGAAACGAATTGGTGTTGCCTGGAGTAGTGGGATCATACCAAGTGTCCTTCAGTAAATGAGCCAAAAATTAACCAGTAGATGTTCATTAATGTTTGTTGGGTGTTTATTTACAGCAAAAGTATTTTTTACACTTTCCCCCACAGATAATGCAATGGCTACATGCACAGGAGGTGAGATGAGAAGGTTTTCCAAATGAGAGTGTTAGAAGGCACTGAGTTGGCAGTGTTTTGATAAATAGCTGAGTAAACCTGGAGTCACTGCCATCAGCAGTTGAGTAACAAAGATACACGTGCACACAGTCTGCACGAGACACTCACAGTAACCTGTCCAGGGAAATACATTATTTTAAAAAAAAAATGCAGGGGGGGAGTTTGAGACAAGAAAACTGATGCTTGGAACGTACAGTCTTCTCTCTGTCTTCACTTACGATTTTCTTCCCCTTCTGTTTCAGGGAACACTCGTGGGATGGACAAAAGGTTTCAAGGCAACAGACTGTGAGGGGGAAGATGTTGTTGATATGCTGAGAGAGGCCATCAGGAGAAGAAATGTGAGCTATTCTCTTCTGCTCTTTTTGGTGTATTTAATACACCCTCCCTCTTCCTCTGGGACCCCCCTACTGATTGTGACTTGTGTTTTAGGAGTTTGACTTGGACATTGTAGCAGTGGTGAATGACACCGTTGGGACAATGATGACGTGTGGATATGAGGATCCAAACTGTGAGATTGGCCTTATTGCAGGTACAATGATATTGAAGTGACCGCTGTAAGAAGAAAGCATGTATGCAGGTGCTAGGCTTCACACGTTATTTTGGAATTTGTAAAACAACATTTTTTTATTTGAGTTTGATATGTGGTGTTACGAGTCACTTGGAGTTCTTGGCAGGTTTGTATGGTATTCAACAGGTAACATAATAACACCTGTAGCAGATAGGATCCTGAATTTGTTGGCCTTTTGATCGTATCTCTGGTGCCTAACAAGCGTATACATGGTAAAAGAATATGAGAACAGCAGATAGAGCATGAATCCTTGTTTTGACAAGCGTATTGATATTTACTCTGTAGCCAGGTCATAGGCCTTGGAACAAGAAAATATTGTTAAAAATCCGACTGAATTCTTTTTGGGCTTTCTAGATGATTGCCCCAGTAGGTCCCTCCAAGTTTTCAGCGAGAAATACATCTAAGCATGTAAGATCTGAAGTCCCAATTGGAAAATAGACTCTTCTGGCTGGCTGAGTGCACCAGCTATCTCAGTTTGGAGAACTGGTCCTTATATTAGTTAACGTAACCCATGTTGCAAGTGATAAGGCCCTGTTCACCAATCATTTCAGACTTGGCAGCTGCTTGACTGACTGCTAGACTCTTGGCAGTTTGCTTTTGGGAGCATGCTGTCACGCAAGATGATTTGTGGTGCATTACAACCAGACTGGCAGCAATGACTGATCAGCACTTGCCAACAACTGCCAAAGCCATTTCTGACCTGTAACAGAGAGTCGTCATTCCTCTGCGCTAGGAATTTTCTGTGCAGGACCCATTTTCCTTGGTAACGTTCTGTTGTGATAAATTATAGCACTCTTGGCATTGCTGGCTAGCACTTGCTTCTGTAAGATACGGAGAGATCTTTGAAATTTGGGGTGTGGAGTAGAGAGCTTTTAAGATGATCACTGCAATAATCTCATATGTGTTTCAGCTGCTACTTCACTTTTCTGGCTGAAACCTTGTCATTTCTTTCCCCCTAGGAACGGGCAGCAATGTGTGCTACATGGAGGATATGAAAAACATAGAAATAGTGGAAGGGAATGAAGGAAAAATGTGCATTAATACAGAATGGGGAGGATTTGGTGACAATGGCTGCATTGACAACATCAGAACAAAATATGATAAAGAAGTAGATGAAGGCTCACTAAACCCAGGGAAACAGAGGTAAATGTGATGATCCTGATTCTAAGAACCTGATGAAGTCAGTCTTCAAGACATGCTGGCTGCTTTTTGAAATATGCTTAATGAATGAATAATCAGAAAGGAAATTTTAATATTTCATTTCATTTGTTGCATGGTAAGTAATGCAGATATCCGGGAAAAAAAACCACAGCACTGTTACCACAGCACTGTTTTCACCTTAGGCAGTTACCAAACAGTGCAGCTCTTAAGATTTCACTGCAAAGTGTAGGCCTTGCTGTGTTCATCCTCTTGGAGTATTTTTTCAAAGGTAAAATACAACCCGTGCGAGAGGATAAACTGAACTTGACTGTTCTTTGTTTGTTAAAGACAGCACTGATTCCATATGACTCACTGGTGAATGCGTGGGGGGGACAGGGAAATGTTTCACTTCAGTGTGGACTCTGACTTGAGTGCTATATTCTGTTTAATATTGCAAGGTTTTTTTCTGGTTCTGTTACCTTTTAACATAGGTAAATATGTTGTAATTGATGTTTGCACTTGAAGTCACTGCAACAGATTTTTGATGGTTGAAAGATGGAGTTCAATGGCTATTACTCTGCAAGCTTTTACTGCTTTTTTTAGAGTTGATAAGACGTGTACATACCGCTCATGTTAAACAGAGCTAGCATGCCATCTCTCTAAAAGCACTTTTTTTTTTCTTTTATAACATAACAGGTATGAAAAAATGACCAGTGGAATGTACCTAGGTGAAATAGTGAGGCAAATTTTGATCGACCTAACCAAACAAGGACTGCTGTTCAGAGGACAGATTTCAGAATCACTCAGGAAAAGAGGCATATTTGAAACAAAATTCCTGTCTCAGATTGAGAGGTAAAGTTGTTAGACTTAGGTGGTTTAATCATTAAGGTCTTCTGGGACCTCTAGAAAATAATTTCTCCAAGTGCGTGGAGCCTTTTCCTTCAAGAAGTCAATTATGGTTTTCTGCTTTGTGCACTCCTCGCCCCCCCCCCCCGCCCCCTTCCATCCCCAGAACAAACGCCAAAACCGAGGAACTGGGGGAGTTCCAGAATTATTGTGTAATTATATGAGTTATCATTTCCTGTCCACACAGCTGCGTTATCTTGGGTACCTAAACCATCGAGCATGATTATACTTGGAGTGTTTCTTGTAGGACTTAAAATAGCACTTATTTAAAAAATAAAAAGTTAGGGATATATGAATACTCCATGAATATGTGCTTACCTACATATCTGTGCATGATTGCAAAGGTCTTCTAGGCTATTTGGAACCCTTTTTACTGTTGAAAACCTTGGAAGGCAGCGTCTCAGCCTTGAGATCAAAAATAACACAGTCAGGTGGCTGATCAGGCTCAGCTCCCTTATGACTTTGGGAGTTAGGCGATTAACTACTGTTTGTGCCTTCTGGAAATACAGTCTAACGTGGCAAAGGACATGCCAGGAGCAACTTTTCAGTCTGAATTCAGACTGGAATCTGCCTTAAAATGATTGGAGAGTGTCAGAGTTGGAGAAGCAGTCCCGTTCCCTTTGAATCATGGCAGAGTCTCAGCTGTAAGACTTTCATTTGCGTGCCTGCTGAAGCTTCCCCTAATGCTTTGCTGCTGCATGTGTTTCCCTCTGCGCAGCGACCGGCTCGCTCTCCTCCAAGTCCGGCGAATTCTGCAGCAGCTCGGCCTGGACAGCACGTGCGAAGACAGCATCATTGTGAAAGAGGTGTGTGGAGCTGTCTCAAAAAGAGCTGCCCAGCTGTGCGGGGCAGGACTGGCGGCTATTGTAGAGAAGAAGAGAGAAGACCGAGGTGTGGAGCACTTGCAAATCACGGTTGGAGTAGATGGGACTTTGTACAAGCTCCATCCACAGTGAGTACCTTGGTACCACTTCCTTTTGCTGTTTGCTCATTTCCACTGTGAAAACATATCGAGCTGTACCAGCTTTCTCCCAAGATGATAAAAAATGAGAGGGAGGATAGAGATCGAACATATTTCTCTGCATCCTGTCATTTCCCTTGCCTAGCCAATGGATCAAAAATTGCAAAGTCAAGTCCAGTTACTATTGGGAGGCTCTTTTTTCTGGGGTGTTGAGTGAACTTACTCTTCTAATATTTATATTGCAATGTTTTGGGGGATTTCTGCAATATCCGGGTGTCCCAGATGGAAAGCTGTGTTGAGTTTTTGGAGTTGGGTCAGTATTTTGTAAGCAAAGCCTAGAAGTAGATGCATTAGCTTTTGAGTTGAGAGAAGAGAGCCTCCTGCATGATCTCATGCAAGCGGGGGGTGTCTGGCATCATGCTGAACAAAATTAAAGTGGAGGAATAGAAATTAAAACCTGATTGTGTACAGAAACTTGTCTCTTTCATGAATAGGAGGAAAAACAAACAGAAAGGGATGCTGTGGAGAACCAGTGGAAGATGTTGGCTGAGGTTATGGTTCCTTGCTAATAGATAAATATATAAAGATCTCAGGCCAGAAAGCAGCTGCTAAAATTTTCTGTTCTTCTCTCCTTTTCTTTTCAGTTTTTCTAGGGTCCTGCGGGAAACGGTGAAGGAACTGGCACCTCAGTGTGATGTGACTTTCATGCTTTCTGAAGACGGAAGTGGGAAGGGAGCTGCCCTTATTACTGCAGTAGCAAAAAGATTGCATAATGTTGGACAGAAGTAAAAATGAGAGGTCAAGTCATTTCAGCACTGCCAGGCGTGTGCACTAGAGATTTGCTGAGCGGTGATTTGAGATAGCTTTGCCAGACGCCAGTACACAGGTACCTGTTTTCAGGGAGCAGCTGGTTTTTTTGGCCAACGAGGATTGTGGATTTTTGTCCTCTGATAACTGTGATCAGGTGTTTCTGCTCCCCACTGGCATTATGTCTTGGCATACCGCAATCTACTCAGTTCTGTACTTCCTGCAATGCATCTATAATGGACATGGGAGAGTGAAAACAAAACAAACAAATGAAACAAAAAAAGAATCAGCCCCAGACGTGTCTTTTTACAAGGGCTTAATTAAGCTACTGCACCACAGCTGAGTTTATCACCAGTTTTGTAGGATTTGTGTGTGTTTTAGTTTTGGCTTGGCCTGGCTCAAGGAATATTGAGATCCTGATGTTGCACCTATCTAGTAAACCTATTTGTTCAATGCTTCACAAGTTTTACAATAAATCTGCAGGTAAAATAAATTAATGGACTTTGGTCAGTGATGCTCTCTCCTCCGCTACATTGGTTGCAAGTGTATTGTAATGTAGTACTTCCCTGAGCACGGGAGGCACGTTTAATAGATGAATGTAAAGGAAAAAAATGTGATTCCACAAAATATCAGTTTGTGTCAAAATACATTAGTGCATTGGAGTGCGCATAAACCTAAACTAATGCTGGATGGATTCTGACTGTGACTGATTCTTTTGATACTGAGGGAAAGAGAGAATGTAGAAGCAGCTACAGGGTCTTCTATGTCTATGTCAGGGCTACGTAGAGAGTATCAAATCCGTTCATCTTTGGGCTGCCAAAATAGCTGTGTAGAGAGGAAAAAAAATAATCACCTGAATTTCTGAAATTCCCCTCTTTGTTTTCCCTCAGTTATCTCCTTGCCTGTTTGTGAGAGGATAGTTTCCATTTTGTGAAACGGAGTTTATCCTTGTTTTTCATTTTCTATTGCCCGCTGCTCTGCCTGTCTGTAGTTGTTTGTAAATAAATCTGCGGTGCTGTGAGCCTTTGCTTCTCTGTCTAGTGCCTCTTCTGAGTTGTGGGAAGAACATGCAGGCAAGTGGGAGCTTTCTTTAAACCTATCTGTAACAGTACTTGGCAGCGCTGTAGTTATTATGAAGGTGGCTTGCGGACAGAGCCTGTGCTCTTGTGTGACCAGATGTCCCTCACCTGATATACCCATCTCAGAATAAACTGAAACAGTAATATGGTACAGAGAAGCAGCAAATCTGTAGCCTGCTATTCTCTGTTCTCAAGTATTCCTGTATCTCCTTTAATCCTCTCTTCTTGGGTATTTGCTTTCTTTCAGGCTGGCAGCAGAAAGTGGGGCCAGGAAATGTGCTTTAAACCTAGTTAGGTCAAAAGTAACTATCGTGCAGGGGATAAGCAGTTGGATTTATGTAATAATCTGTAACAAGGCCGACGGGTTTAAATTTAGCAATGGCAAATTCAAAACTTGAAGCTACAGGCCTTTCCTGTTTTGTAGTTTTTAAAAGAAACATGTCAACAGCTCTGTGTCTGTGTCGGAGTCACTGGATGAGTAGAAAATAGTACTTGGAAATAATTTTCACTTCTGAAGGAATTCCTCATGGTGCTGAGCTCACTATACTGAGCAATTGGGAAGAGACAAGTTGTGAACTCATATTACGTTTAGTGTTTTCCTCCTTTCGTCAAGAAACTTAATATTTTACTTTTTCCTTATATTTCAGAATCCACAGAGCTACAGAAACCAAAGCTGACTATGTAGTGGGGGCAGAGTTATTTGGAACGGATGTTTTTTCCTGGTTGATGAACAGGCTAAATTTGGAGGGGCTGGGTACAGAAGAAAAAAAACATCGGGTCTTGGGGCTATGTGGGCCCTAGAACAGCTCTTCTGCATTGCCCGTTTCTCATCTCAGCGCTCTGAAATCTTGTACTATCTGTGTAGTTTTGGGTGTTTTGGGGGGAGTGCATTGTGCTAATCTGCAAAAGTGCATCTGTGGATGAAGTATGTCCCCGTGTATCTGGAATGAAGCAGTGTGGACTTGCCCCGGGATGGCCACGTGAGTATGGTGCGGAGTATCTTTTGCACTTTTATTCTAAAGTCTGTTGTGCACAATTGGGATGGAAATCAGTAACAAAACAAGGTAAAACCCTTGGATGGATCCTTGCTTTAAATTTAGAAAGAAATCCTATATTGCTTTGATTTTTCTTTTTAGTCTTTTTTGGAAATTAAATATTCGCACAGAGTCAGTTTACACCTCAGCTGCGGTTATTCCTTTTCTGCAGTAGATTAGGCCCACGCAATAATGTTGTTTTCCACTGAGTCTGTGGGTGTGATGGAATCCGATCACATGAACCTGAAACTGCTCACAAAGTGCTTGGTGACCTACAGCTCTTGTCAAGGTCCCTAAGGCCCAGGACGCGCATGCTCTTGCCTTTTCTGCAAGCTGCTGGCTTCCCCTGAAGCCCGGCAGCTCCCACGCAGCTTCGATACGCATCTGCCGGGCGGAGAAATGGCATCCAAGCTGGGAAGGCCGCTGCGTTCTGAAAGCGAATGGGCAAAGATTTGCTGGGCAGCCCTGCAGAAGGGAAGAATTGGCTACTGTGGGATGTTACTGGGGGTACAAACTTTGCTTGTAGTTTCCCAGGGATCCCATGAACACACTGAGGCTTCGGCTGACTCTAAAACAGAAGGTTCTCCATCTGGGTAATGATGCAGCGGCATGTTCCTGATTATGTCGACATGTGGAAACTCAAGGACTGTTGCAAACTTGCAGTCTCCCTTGTATAGATTTTAAGGTGCTGAACCAAAACCCTTCTCTGCGCATTGTATGTGGTGATTCAGTTTAAAGCCCTAGCTTAAAATAAAAGTAGGGGTCTTCCATTAAATGTAACACGGCATACCATAGGCTGAAAATATGTAATAAAACTCATCACTTGGAGTTAGTCCTTTTAAAATAAAATGAGATTCTTCTGGTTTCACATTGTAGATGTGCTTTTCTACTGCTTTTTGGATAGATCTGTGATGCTCCATTTCTGTGCATTTTGCGGGTCTTCCGTCCAGTCAGTATGTTGAGTATTTCTTGAATTTACTGATTTTGTTTTGATGCTTCGTGAAGACACGAACATCTTTTTTTTCAGATCTAGGTCATACATTTGATTTGGAAAGTTGAAAGATGCTTAAAACACAGGTGTGACAGCAGTGTTACTGGGTGGAGGTACTCAGGTTTGTGCTTTTCAGAAATTCCCACTATATGGTTGCTGTTACCCTTTCATCTGCGGGGAAAAGATGATCCTAAACACGTTGGTTTGCCCGCTAGAGAGACATTTTGGTGGCTATAGATTTGGACAGCGCTGCTGCTTGACTCGTAATCCAGACAAAATGCAGTAGCAGCTCAGTGGTGACATATTCCCTTTGTCGCTCTGACTAAGTTCAAAAGTAAATATAGGATCATGTGTAAATCCTTCAGAAATCCTGATTAGCATAATCTCCCTTCTTGGGAAGTCAATATTATATAGGATTAGCAGATTAGTGTAAAGGAGTTTGAGGCTGAAATGTAGGTAATAGCAAAACGAAAGTATTGTTGTGATTTGTTTCTTTGCGTTTGGTAAAATGAGCTGGCTTTTCTTTGGGGTCTGGGATATACCGTCACCGTAGCAGTGGGTGGAGAGGGAGGGAGACAGGGAGTCGGGGGACTCCGTGAATTTTGTCCGGCTATAGGTAAACTTAACAGTTTCTCTAGAAAGGACCTCCACTGCTTTGGACTGTCTTTGAGGGCTTATCCAGAACATTTCTCAGACTTGTCAAGTGATATATTTTTTGTTAATTATTTTTAAAATAATAATAAAAAGGACCTATTCCTGTAAATGAGTATGGATTGCCTGTTGGGGTGAGAGTGGGAAGGGAAATCAGACGTCTGCTTTGTCCCAGCACTGCATCCACTCTGTAAAGCTGATGTAAAGCGAGATATAAAAACACCAACAGTTTAATTAATGTTTTCCCTTCTCTCGTTGATACTATCACATTGCAGGTGCACAGTGAAGGTGCTGTAAACGTGATGGGTCATGTCTATCTGAGAGGAGAATGCCAAAATGATTTTGATCTTGTTGCGTGCTTTTTAATGTCCTCCAGATGCCAGCCCCTTCCCTACCCAGCCTTGAGCTTCGTCTGCACTTTGTGTCCGAGGGCCTTGCACAGCCCAGGTGTCTCTAGAGATAGTAAAAGTCGCTGCATGCTGTGAAGAGAGAACAGATTTGGTAAGAAACCTGGTAAACATGGGTTCCTCCAGAAAACCCTTGCCACTGGCACAAGAAATTGGCTACAGGAAAATGGGCAAAGGGCCCCAGGCTGGAGGTCTCCTGTGCAGGAGCTGAAGACCCGAATGCTGGGGAATCTCAGCAAGTAGGAGCTTGCTGGAAGGAGTGAAAGAAGGTCCTGTCACCCTTGGTCTTTCCTGATTGATTTAAAAACAAAACAAAACAACCCAAACCCCCAAAAAAACCCAAACCCCAAATTCTTATTTTTATCTAGAAAAGTGTAAGTTAAAACCAAACAAAAATCAAACCAAAGCTATATTAAAAAAAAAAAAAAAAAAAAGAGATGGGGGAGACTGAGACTCTCTCACTGCCGCTACATTTTCTTTTCTCCTTTTGTTGGGAAGGATAAAGGCTGTTTGGAGAAGAGGGGAGAGATATGTGAAGACTGTGGCACATCAACAGTCAAAGCTTCCCCATAAATCTGTTATTGCATACCGGAACAACTTTAAAGTAAGTCATGATAGAGGGGAAAAGGGATGACAGCAATGCAAGGTGTGAAATATTAAAAGCAGTGAATTATGGGGACTGTTCAAGGATGAAACTGAGTTAACTGTTTCATTTTTTGTTGTTCTGTGGGCAGCATAAAAGGGGAGGGAGGCAGTGGGGTGGCTGCCTTGCTGGCATCCATTTTCTTTGGACTTGGAGGTGAGATGTAGCTCCCAGCCCCAGCTCAGGCATTTCAGAAATACCAGGGTTCGGTTCTCCAAACCACCGGTGGTGTTGATGCAATTTACTTTTCTGGAGGGCTTATTTTGTTGGTCGTAATGTGCTGCGTGCTATGTGGATGTTCAGCTTGCCAAAGGTTTCTGTGCACCTGGGAAGTCCCCGTTCCTATAGGGTTGGCTTGGCCAGTGCCAAATCCTACAGTGATGCTGGGCCATCTGTTTAGCTGTGGGACTGTGACCACTGCCTGCGAGGCCATTGTAGAGGACTGTCCTCATCGTTGCAGGCTGCGTCCCCTCCTGGGAGCGAAAAAAAGGCTGTCCCCTGCTGCCACAGGGAGTTGGAGAGCACGGAGCTGTGGAGGAGACGAGACGCCTGAGTTTTATCCCTCCCTCAGCAGGGGGATAAAAGGCACCTTATGGGGCGAGCTGAGCTCCTGGGGCAGCAGCCGTCTCCGGCTGCGACTGCACGAAAGCAGAAATAAAGCACAGTTAGGATGCTGGGAGCGGTTATTGGAACATAAGCAGTTAACGGAGCAGATTAGCTGGTGATGGACAACTTGGTCGTAGAGGGGAGCTCTCTGCAGGAGGAGAAAATGGATGGCGGAAGGGCACGGAGGGAAAGTCTGTGAGGGTCTGAGCAGGTAAACAAGGAAGATGCTTTCCCAGCAGGCACGTCCTGAATACTTCAAAGCGGAAAGTTACGGACGCTGATTTGGGAGCTGCAGCTGATTCTGGAAACAAATGGGATAAATACTGGCATGAGAAAAAAAAAAAAAAAAAAAGTTGAAATGCCTGAAGGGCACATCTGCTGTGGCCAGCGATTCTGCAGGAAATGCACTGAAACCAGAGAGAGACGAGGAAGCTGGACATAAACACGGTTCCCTGTGACGCCAAATGAAAGCCACGGGCCCGAGAAGCGCCTGGGATAGCGTGCCGAGAATTCGGCTTTCCCTCCTTGGCTCTCCAATGAAGTAGCTGTGTTTAACACGGGCCCGAGTCCGGCTGTGCTGAATGAATTGTAAAGGTGTTTTGCGTTCTGAACTCGGAACTTCTGCTCTAGAGACTTTTTTGTTGCTTTCAAGTGTGTGTTTTCGGAGCAAGGGAGCCGCGCTGTAGGTCTAAAGCCCAGTCTGTTAGTCTGAAATTTGAATAATTGCATGGTCATTAAATTTTGCACAAAAAGGAATTGACTCTAAAAACAGCTGATATGTTATCACGATTAGAGCAATAGCAATGCCTTCTTTCATCACAATGAAGTTACATTGTTAGAGAGCATAATTGACATTTTTTATTGAAAGATTAAGAAGAATTTGTTTACAGCGTGCAAACAAAGAGGTTTTAATTCAACAAACTGCAGCAGGAATAAGCAGTAAGTGGCATTTTCATCTACTGGCCGGCTAGTGCTTTAGCTGCAGAATGCTGTGGATAGAGAAGTATGAAGGAATTTGCAGCTCAATATCTGCCCAGTAAAGCGTACACCACGCTGGCAAATGCCAGAAAGCTGACAGGGAGAAACCTTGAGTGCAAAGAAACAAAGGGCTATAGTTAATATTAGCACCTTTTGGGAAGACGCTACGGTTTTTGGAGATCAGCTTCATGCCGCCTGTTGTGCCAAGGTCAAGGTATGGCATTTCTGAGGATGCTTTTGCCACGGAGCCCTCGGGATAACACCTGTCAACTCAACTGGGTGCTAAAGTAGGTATCTGGGTTATTTTTGTTTCTCTGGGTTTATTGCTTCATGGTCTAATAGACTCAGGAGTTAAGTGGTACTGGCATTTCAAAGTGGCATGTTGTGATTGGAAGGGGGTGCTGTGTAAGTGTTTGGAAAGCAGATCCAAATGAAGCACCATCGTCACCCGGCTGCAGAGAGGCTCTTTTGCTCTTTAAATATATTTGGGATCCTGTTTGTGCTGGTGGTTGTGTCTTACTGTCCAAACAGCTCTCCAGATAAAGCCAAGGGTATGTGAAAAATTCAGTTTTATTTTTAAGCAAATTCCTCTTTTGCAGTTGGAAATCATCTGGGTTTATTGTCCCAGCTCTGGTCAAAGTTTGAGGAGTCCCAAGTCGAACCCTGTTGTTCTGAATACACAGTACTGCAGAGAGAGGCAAAAATCCACTTAGGGTACTTGGGATGCTGAGGAGGAGGGTGCTCGTCCCACCACCCAGGACAGCATCTATTAAACCACGTGCAGTGACAGCGCTGTGCGGTGGGAAGGAAGGGGTTGACCAGGCTGACACTGAAAAGCATGAGACCTCCTCATCTGCACCTTACCCACACCCCTGCAGCTTCGTGCTGGAAACCTGATGGCATCTGATATTAAGGGCAGGTGATAAAACAGCTGAGGGTATTTTCTGGGTCTCACATGTTGACTGATAGCCCCCGACTGTTGTTGCCCTTATCTGTCCACAATATGGTTATAGATAAGAGTTGTGATTAAAACACTTGTTTGTATCGATGCCAAATGTCAGAGCAGAAATACCTGTAAGCCTCCTGGGAGACAGAGATGCCCCGAGCGAGGCCCCGGCTCTGTCGATGCTGGGTCAGGTCCCGGACGGGACTGGTGAACTCATGGCAGCTGTCAAAGGAGCTAGCGGGGGACGAGTTGTTGTGCCCTGAGATAGGGAGGCTTTTGTGAGGATACTTTTGCGTTGCCAAAAATTGTATCTTCCTCAAGGAAGGAAGGGCGAGACAAGCAGGATGGGGTTGTGTGTTGCTGCAGTGAGTACTGGGGACCGCGGCTGAAATCTGGGGCCAGGGCTGTCGACCAGGAAACCCATGGAGCCGAGTCGCCCGTTTAAAGCACCGAGATGACAAGAAAATCTTCTTGCCTTAGATTTAAAAAAAGAGTGATTCTCCATCACCTATCTCTTGTAGCTATGCTGTGAAGCCAGACTCTCGGGTTTACGACCAGGAATGGGTCAGAAGGATGCAGAAACCTATTTAATTAAAATAAGAACTTTCTTTCTGACACATATGTGAATTTTTGAAAATTGCTTATTCCCCCTCTACTTTTTTGGTGTGTGAAAATCTGAGTATGAAAATAGGGGTCCAGAATCTTTTCTAGGTTTGCGTTTGACCTGGTGTGGCAGGTTGGCTGTGTGCGGCAGCCTGACACCCACCCAGTCTGCGCTCAGTCTCTTCCTCGGCAGGATGGGGGAGAAAATAGGAGAGAAGCAGCTCATGGGTGGACATAAGGATGGGAGACGGCTCACCGATCGCCAGCGTGGGCAAAACTAACTCCGCTTGGGGAAAATGAATTAAAACAGATTTGGATGGTGAGAAACAAAGACAAAATTAAAACACCACCTTCCCCAGTGTAGAAGGGTTATCAGTGTGCATCAGTATCCACCGGTATGGATACCGGCTTCACTGCAGTTTCCCCATGGGCTGCAGGGGAGTCCAGCCCGGGCAGCTCCCACCTCTTCTCACAGAGACCCCTCAGTCCCACTGCCACCCCTGGGCACGAGCACCCAGAAAGACCCGAGAAAGCCAAAGCGGCTTGGGGGAACAAAACCCAAATGGATGGGGAGAGAGGAAGACCCTGAACAGGCCACGTAGATGCCCTGGGACCCGGCCTCATTGGGTTTCTGATCCTGCCCTAATACGTTTCGTGACAACAGCCTGTAAAACTGCAGAAGCCAAAATTTTGCTCGGAGGTGCCGTTTGCGTCTGCCTCCAGTCTCCGTTGAGACAGATTGGGACTTTTGCCAAAAAAAAAGGTATCACCGAATTACCACAGAGCAGCTCAAAATCCGTGGTTGCTCCTGGACAATGCTCAGCTGCAAGTTCAGCGTCTGTGACCGTTTTCTTGTACTGATTTTTAATGTGAATATGTTGTATTTTCAAGGCTTGGTGGGTTCTTCTAATTAGGATGACAGTGTTAGTAGGACTCAGGTGTTTTATCGCACATTTGCTGGCTAAGCCCTCCTTCCCTGTGAGCAGCAGGAATCCCGTGGCACCGCTGTATCCTGGAGGCATGCAAGGGGCAGTGCTTTGCCAACAAATTCCCCATTTCCACCCTTATTCTGGGTCCCACTTGTGGTCCATAGCCCATATGCCCCCAGTTTCCCCTCTCTCTTGGGGTGATGCTAACCGTGGGTCTGTATCTGCTGTATCCCAGCTGCTGGATGGGTTTTTAAGAGAGCACCCTGTTTGTGGGGCGTGTGGCTTTCAAAGGCGTCCCTGAGGTTGCGGGGGGGAGTGGGTGGGTGGTAGATGTGAAAACCTACAATTCTGCCTTTTTTTTTTTTCTTGTTGACAGCCCGCTGTGAGGACAATGTGACATGGCAAGAGGCGCTCCTGCTATGGCCACACGGAAGGAGCCGAATGCCCTTGAAGTGCCTGACTACTGCTGCGCCCCGTTGTGCAAAGTAAGTACCTGCTTTGCCTCCCCTTCTGGGCTAGAGGGTGGGGGGTCGTTAACTTAGTACTGGGGAGAGCTTTGTATCGTGAGGATATTAACCTGGCCTGGGAGGAGAGTCTCTTATGCTGGGTCTTGCTGGAAAAGGAGCACAAACCTGGAGCCTCTAATTAATGCCTGCACCCCTGTGGGTTTGGGACTCACGATGCAAACTGATTTTCACTAGCATCAAACGCTGGATCAAGGAGAAAGGCGTACACTTAGTGGAAACCGGGCTCTTAGCCTGGGTTGAGAGGTATTGCCTTGTTTTGAATTGGTTATTAGTGGATGGCCAAAAGAGAGGGGCAGGTCCCATTTTCAATGCCAAAAGTACAAGCTCTTCATTAGTGTTTTCCTGCTTGTGTAGAAAAGACGTGCTGTAGTTAAAAGGCACCGATTTGGACTGTGCCATTCAAACCTTCTTGGGATAGGGCACACCAGTGCACAGAAACCAGCTGTTTCCTGGCGATTAACTGGTTTTTGCAAGGATGAAGGCTTGGCTTTGTGTCTTCCCACACAGTGGGTGTTTTTGAGCTAAACTTCGACGTATGAACTCTGTGATCTGTGAGGAGCTGAAAGCAGATTTAGGAAAGCCGCCTCTACATAGTACAATAAATTAGGTTATATTTTCCTTCATTTAAGTAATTGTAACTGCCGCATCACTTAAGTGAATTGCTGGTTATGCAGGCATCCTTTAACTGGTATTGAACTGCCTCTTCTCAAGACAAAACATTTGAATCGAACAACTGGAAATACTTTAAACTTATCCCTTGATTTCTGAAATTTCAGACCAGTTTGCACTCTATATTTTGCCCTTTTTTCAGTGTCGTTTCTTTTACATTTTTTACTAGCATTTGGAGATTTAGTAGAGTATCTGAAATCTGCATTTGTGCTGATTTCAGCTTGCTGGAGTCAAGAGATGTTTTATGAAATGAAACAAATGCTTCACCTCCTGGGCAGGAAAGGCAACTCATTGACATCAAGTTCATCAGCATAGCACCACCGCCCTTCTATTGCCTTATAAACTGGGCTTGTTGTTATGCTTCTGTGTGCATATAAATATGTCCGTTTGTGTGTATGGTCTGCTTTATATGTATATGATCTGCAATAATGACTTACTACCAATGCACTAGAAAAAGTGGTTGCTTGAAACAGCAACAGCAGTTCTCACCTCAGTGGAAAAAATGTCAAACTAAGGCAGGACCCCAAGCTGAGTCAGAAAACTGGGATGGTTATTGCTTTCCTTTGCAGAGATGTAAAACGAGTTGTAATTCTGGCACTGGGGAGAGAGAAGTTGCTGTGGTGAATACCCAGGACAGGAGGGGAGAGAGTTTGGATGGATTACACTTGTATTTAATTTTTTAGTGTGTAAGAGAGAAGAACAAAGGGAGTGGACTTGCATGCCCAGGGATGTGAGCAGGCCGGGTCTATCTTAGAAAACCACAGTGGGTTGGAAAACCCCTTGACCTAATTCATTGTAACTCACATTAATACGAGACCTAGCATCTTGCATGGGCAGGAATGCGTTGCGTTCTGCGTTGGCTGCTTACTGTTGACTTGATGTTGCTTTAACCGCACGCTTCCTTGGCTGGGATCGATGGGTAACGGCGGCATGGCTGTTGGCACTGTGGGCGGACAGAGGCTTATGCCTGCGCTCCCTAGAGCTATCACTGAGCCAGAGATGTTGTCGTGGCTGGGGACGCTTCTCTCGGGGGACGAGATGCCTGTAGTCACCCACAAAGCATTTTAGCACAGCAGTGACTTCATTTTCTCTGCTGCGGAATGAAAGCTTTTGGGAAAACAGTTCCCTGGTTTGTCCACCAGCCCCACGGCAAAAGGGGCTGTCTCTTCCAGTTAGTCCCTGTGCTGCTTTTGGGGATGCCTGCAGCACGAGGGAGACCGTGCTGTGAGAAAGGTGCCCCTTTGCCATAGCTGCTGCACGTTGGAGCTGTCGGGTACACTGCTGTGGGGAAGGAATCCGTCATGGGATGGTATTTGGGGTTTTAAGTGGCTTTTAAACATTATAAAATACCAGAGAATAGGCTTCTTTCTGTACGGTAGGGAACTCATCACAGAATCACAGAATGGTCAGGGTTGGCAGGGACCTCTGGAGATCATCTAGTCCAACCCCCAAGTCTCATCCCACTTTACCTCCAGCCAGCAGGGGAGGCTTGGACGCAAACAGTGCTGCTCATCCTCCCTGCAAGTCGGGACCCTTCAGCTGTGCTGCCTTTAGTGCCCCCTCATGTGCGTTGGGTTTTTTTTTCCTCTCTTGAAACAATGCACAAGAGAC
This sequence comes from Pluvialis apricaria, assembly GCA_017639485.1. Taxonomy (NCBI): domain Eukaryota; kingdom Metazoa; phylum Chordata; class Aves; order Charadriiformes; family Charadriidae; genus Pluvialis; species Pluvialis apricaria. Next base: position 4,720,369 of record CM030013.1, on the reverse strand, counting down.
CACTAAAGAACATAGAATTTCTAGCAGCTTCCATAGAGCTGCAACAGAGGAGCTAGAGGTTAAGTTCTGTGGTGGTGTGACTCCAGGGAGCTGTTTCCTCTCTTGCCCAGGTATGTGAGGGTTTGGGTAGATAAGTTCTTCGCAGTGTAGCTTGTGCAGCCCATAGCTTTTGGAAGTATCAATTAACTAAAGATGGAGTAATTGGGTTTGCCCCCAGTTTAACGAAGCTTGCCATCGCTAAGGGGTTTAAAAAGAAATCATCAGCCAGGCCTCCCAAACAGTGGGGCTTTATCATAAGCCACGGGTTTTGGGCTCGTGTTTATCTGCTTTCTGGTTTGCATCTCTTGATTTTGTGGGGGTCGTATTCTCTGAATCCCTCTGATGCTGAAGAACAGCAGCTACTTTAAAGAAATAAAAGCAAACACAGCTGCCTGATACTCAGATGTGGGGAGTTGAGACACGGAGCATCTCTGTCTGCCCCAGGAGTCTCTGTTCCTGTAGGAACCAGTAGACAGTGCTCCTCCTTTGCTGGATATTCTTCCGTCTCCACTCTCCTCCCGTCATGGCCGCAGTCTAGACAGGACTGTTTGTCATCCTTAGTTGTGTAGTACCCAGCTTACAGAAATACTGCCTTGTCTTTGGAGGTCACTGGGATGTAAGTCTTGAAAGCCATAGCCCTGTGTCATGTCATTTGGCCCCCAAATGCTCAGCTCAGTGAATGGTGCTAAAATCCTTCCAAAGGCACTTCATTAAAATGTAGCTCACCCTCTCCCCGGAGCAAGCCCAACAAAACAGGGCAGGCTCCCTTGTTAGTCTTTGTGCCTAAAAAAAATGTCTGGGTGTTGTGGCAACCCCCTTGAAAGGCAGGGGACAAGGGATGCGGGAGGATTTCTTGCGCTATCCCCAGCATCACACGGACTCTGCGCCCTGTCCCCTCCCTGGGTGACCCGATGAGGACAACGCTGGGGACCGGGCACAGACCTGTGCGTGCTGTGCCCCTGCCGGCTGCTGCGGCGTGCGATGCCAGTGGTGTCTGCGTGTGTGCAGTGACGCTGGATATACTGCCAGGCATGGAGAATGCTGTTAGCTTTTTAATTAAATTGTTTGAATTTAATTATGATTTTGATAACGTAAAATTAGATTTGTTTGTATGTCACGCGTATAAAATAAATACAAAACTAAGTTATAAATTAAAAAGAAAAAGCAGCTGTTAGCCAGTCGTTAGCACTGGCAGTCCTCGGCCTTTGTCGCCGGAGGGCTGGAGAAGGGAGATCCTTCTTTCCTGGGGCTAGAGGTGGCCATCCTCTCTCTGACCACGCTTGCCGGAGCAGAGCCCGGCAGGCTCACGCAGTCCCTGGCTTCAAGCCCTGCCAGCGTTTGGGCGCAGGCTAAACCTGCGGCGGCGGATAGCTCGGTGAGACGCGCCGAGCCTGTCCTGGCCCTTGGTTTATCCCGTGCCTGGTTCCATGTTTCACAGTATCACAGTATCGTCAGGGTTGGAAGGGACCTCTGGAGATCATCTAAGTCCAACGCCCCAGCCACAGCAGGGACACCTACAGCACATTGCACAGGAGAAGCCCTCACCTTTGGGAAATGTGCTTCTGGAGCATAAACCCCACTTTCTAAGTGCGTGCTGCTCCGTCCGCACGTGGCGTGGCCTTTCCTGTGCAGGGAACGAGTTCCCCTCCAGGCGTTCCTCGCTAATCTTGTTTCTTATTAGGGGAAACGTGAGCTAAAGCATGGTGGCTGGCTAGCGCTCGCTGTGCCTCCTGGCAAGGTGAAATTGCATAATGTGTTTAACCTTGTTCGGCTGAATTGCTTATCAAATCGATACCTCTGCTGCTTTTAGATTTTCTTAGTAGCTTCTGCACCGAGTTCAGCACAAGCGAACAATGAGTTCTTCTGGGCAAACACGTAGCGTCCTACCCTCCAGGGAGCTTCAAAGGCTACTTAAAGATTCCGCTGTTAGCCAGAGGTGCTGTCACGAACTGGGAACGTACTGTTTCTTAGAGACGGTGCTTTCCTTCACTTTGCTTTAAGTATTGTGAAGGAAAGACACAGTGTGGGGAAAAGTGGATTGATCGTTTTCCAGACACTTAAAAAAAGAACAACAAACCCAACTACAACTTCATTGTTTCCTTACAAAAGTAGAGAGCATCTAGCAAGTGCGTACACCAAAACTAGGTGACGGACATGATTAAAAAACAAACTCCCCTCATTGTACAGGCGTCAAATCTGAATGCAGACTTATATAGAGCAGTAAATGTTTAATGAAAAAAATAGGCAAAGCATAAAAAGGACCCACACCCAGGAGACCTGATGCACTGAATTGCTTCAGTCAGTTGAAGCGCTTCGGTACAGTTAAACCTGGACAATAACATTAGAGCACAATCAAAATAGCAGCAAGTCATCGGGTGTCACATTCAGCCTCCAGTAATTTGTCTTAAAGGACAGTGGCTTTCAAAATAGCCTGCTGGATGCCTGGCAGCGTGCATTAGGTGCTGGTAATTAAATGGCTGCTGAATTGATCTCTTCCAGTAAAGCAGAAGGGAAAACCCAGGGTTCGATGGTGAGGAGGACTGAGAGACTCGCAGAGGTGGAGGTGAAGAGCTGGTAGGTCGTGCCGGGCAGCCTGTGCACAGCTCCTCCTGGCCCCCCCCCCAAATATAACACCTGTGTGCTCACTGCTGGCCTGGCAATGCAAAGAGGGCTTGCAAATGGTGTGGGTGTCCATCGGGATATTTAACTGCCCCTCCAGCTCTGTGGCAGGAAGAAAGTTTGTTCGTCCCAGTGCTGGTTACAGCATCAAAGCTGGTCATGCGCTCTTACCCTTGCAAGGAGCCATTTAAAAATACTAAATGTTTAAACACCGCAGCTCTTTTGCCTTGGATGGACTTTTTCTCTAATGGCTTTTAGGTTGTCGAGTTCATTTTTTCCTGAATGCCACGCTCAGCACCTGAAGACAAACCAAATTATTTGCAATACTTGTTTAACCGTCCCCTAATCGCATTCAACTTTGTCACATGAACCACCTCCTGCTTAAGTGTATGCTTTATTCTTTGTCACACGAACCACCTCCTGCTGAAGTGTATTTGGGGGTTTGCAATGCGTGTGTGTTTATTTTCATTGCGCAGAACCAAGAGGGCTTCAGAGTAGTGATGTTTTGAACTTACTTCTTGCTTTTTTTGTAGCTTAAAGGAAACTTGAGGCAGTTGTTTCTGGTGAATTTTGAAATATGCCGGAATACAAATGGTCAGTGGAGCCAAAAGCCAACTTAATGATCTGTGACATTTTCAATTCACTTCTAAGTCCCTGTTTTGGCAGATGAAGACAACAAACTTGTCCTCCTTTTGCATGTTAAGACAGGTGCTGTGTTAAAGAGAAGGCCATTCTTATTCATAACCACTTTGAATATTTTGGACTTCCCAAACTCTTAGCTGGCTGATTGAAATTCCTTGAGAGCCAGAGGGGGTGGTTTGAATGGCTTTCGTTTGGTCAAAGATTAGTCGAAAACAACTGGAGCTTGTGTAGAGGCAGCTCCGTGCACACAGAGCCTGCGGGAAGTGAGCTGTGCCAGGCTGTGTCCGTACAGCAACAAAAGGCAAATGTAAATGCACGCGTGCAGAAAGCAACTTTTTGCTTCTAAATTTTGATCTGGGCTGCTGCGGGGCAGCTTGTCGGTGAGGACATCTCCGGCAGCCAGGACTCCCACCGGCCACGCTGGGGAAGCAGGAACAGGGGTGTTTTTTGGCGTGGGGTGAAAGGTCTGCCGTCTCCTGGGAGCGGTGGCTGATGGCATGGGGGGGGGGAACTTGGTATTCCGGTTAAACTTGGGAGCCTCAGGGTTTGTGGTTGTTAATGGAAAGGGGTTTGGTGACATATTTCCAGTAGGAGAACCGTGGATGTCAGCGTGGGGATTTTGGCCTTCTCTGGAACAGCTAACTCGACTTTAGCTGCCGTGTTTGATAGAGATGAGTTTGGGCTGGAGCAAGCGTGGAAAAAGGCTGCTAAGCCAGCCTGGTCTTTTCGGGGAAAGGAGACCAAAAACGAGCGAGGTCTGTCTTCCCTAGTGAAGCAAAAACTGAGGACGTATGCGGTTACTTTCCTCTGTATTTATAGAAAGCCAACACCCAAGAGCAAGGAGAGCAATTTCAGCTGAAAGACAAGGTTTAGCAGATGACAGATGGATGGAAAACAGGAGCGAGCCTGGGCTGGGAATTAAAGATATTTTCTAACCGGCAGAAGAGGAGGAGCGTGGCTGAACGGTGAATTACATCTGAGCGAGAGCTCGGTCAGCCTGTGTAAGGGATTGGGTGACGTTGCCGGACGCTGTCGGGACGCTGCCGCTCAGCCCCACGTTTCTGTGCCGCCCGCGAGCTCCGACTGCGCCTGGTCGCAGGGCGATGCTGCTGCGCCTGCAGCGAGGCAGCCCGCCTGCGCCGGGGAGCGCAGGCATGTTTGCTCATTAGCTTGCCAAACAAACGAGCAGGAGTAACACATGCAGATCAGTGGAAAGGCTCGATGAAAATCTCACCGAGAATGAGCTAAAAGCTACCGTGGCGAGGCGGGGGAGGAAATCCTGCCCAGCCTGCCTGCAGCGACTAGGGCAGTCCAGAGGAGGATGTCTGCCAAAGCACCTCCTGATTTTGGCCAGTGCAACCATTTAATTAAAGTAGCGCTGAAAAGGAAGCCGGAAACTCAAGAAACAGGTTTTTAATCACTTGGACTTTGGTAGACAATCTCTATGCAAATCACGCCTCCAGCATCACCGCTGTTTGCATGGGTGTGTGTTCCTGTCCCTGCGGATGGACAGGGAGCAGGCAAAAACCTTGCGGGCTGCTGACGTGTGTCACCTTGTGCCATCTGCGTTTGGCCTTGGGCTTTTGGAGGGGGCATTGCATCTCTTCGCTCATGCGGACATGGGGCTTTCAGAGGCTTCACAGTGGTGGATGCCTCGTTGGGATGCTGGGGAATGCACCCCGACATGGGCAGTACGCACGGGGAGGGGAGGTCCTGTCCATCAGTGTTATTTGATGTGGGGATTTTGCCAATGGAATATGAATGCGGGATCCCCAAAAGTACAACAGCCAAAGCAATTATCTGCCTTCCAGGGTGACCCTGCCAACCTCCCAGCAGCTCAGCCCGCAGCCCAGGGGGTCCGGAGGAGGCATCGCACCTGAGCAGGGGATGCTGGATGTTGGTGGCGATTCCTGCAGTTTTGCGATTTTCTCAGAGATTCCTGAGCAAAGAGGCTCTTCTGAAAACACCTTTGTTTTAGGGTTGGTTGGTTTGTTTGTGTGTTGTTTTTTTTTTTTTTTCTTTTTTTTTTTTTTTTGGTTTGCTCTTCCCGTACCACGGCAGAGCGGCGGAAAGCCGTTCAGCAGCCCGTCCCCAATGCTGCTGTATCAAGACCCTTTGAGGGGTACGGCAGGGCATTGCCCCCCCCCTTCTCCTCTTCCTCCTCCTCCTCTTCCTCCTCCCCGCTCTGCCTGCCAGGACCAACCCCAAAAAGGGCTCCCTGCCGCCCCCTCCGCCACCTCCCGGCCCGGCCGGGGGAGCGGGGCTGCGGGCGGGGCCGGGGCCGGTCCGGAGGAGGAGGAGAAGGAGGAGGAGGAGGAGGAGGAGGCGGAGGAAGGGGAGGCGCTGGGCGGCGTCGGCGCGGCCATCCCCGGGCGCCGCATCGCTGCGTGCGCGGAGCCGCCCGCTGCAGCCGGCAGGATGATCGCCGCCCAGCTCCTGGCCTACTACTTCACGGAGCTGAAGGAGGACCAGGTCAAAAAGGTAGATGGAAACCCCCCGGCGGAGGGGCTGCCAGACCGCTTTTTACATTTTTTAAAAATTTTTTATTTATTTATTTTTTTTTTCTTCCTGTCGGTTTTATGGCTTTGTCCCCATAGCGACCCTGCTATGGGAGGAAGGGGGATAAACCCGTCTTTAAGCCCAGCCAGACGGCCCCCCGCCGTCCAAAGCATCCCCCGGCGGAGAACGGAGCGGGGTTTCGGTGTCGGAGGCTGCCGGGCGTGGGTGATGCACGCCGGCTCGCCCGCCGCTCAGGCCGCGGGAACCCAGCTCGGCCAAGCCGGGCAGGAGTTGGGAGCCTTTGGCGTGGGGCTTTGGCGATGAGGGTGGTGGTGATGGTGGTGATGATCCTTCCAGGCTTTTCGTGAGCAACCAGCATCCCTGGGGAGGGGACTTCCCCTTCTTCCCCCAGGGTGCCTGCGGGCATCGTGTCGCTCCAGCACGGGAGCGATGAAGCAGAGGAGCAGGTAGTTTTTGAATTATGTGTCACTGCAGCGTCTGAATTTACAGGAAGTGGTTTCCAGTTGTGCTTAAAAGGAAGAAGTATTTCTATGGGCTTCTTTTCTTTTCCGTTAGCGTTAGGCGACTGCTGCTGGATGGTTGGTGTAGCCCTGAGATTTAGCACTGCCACAAGGAAACGGGTCCGGAGCCGAGGATAAATAAAAACATGGCAGTTAGGTCCCGGCTGAGCATATTGCAGAGCTGTAGGGAGCGGAGAGCCTTGGGGCTAGGGATGTGGGGACACAAATTGGGAAAATAATTGCAAATGTCAGGAAGCAGAGGCTTCCCCCCCTGCCACCTCCTCCGGCGGCGCTGCGTGACCCACCTAGGCACATGGCTGAGCGCCTGCTGAAGGCTTCCCTGAAATATTTTTGGGGAAACCTCAGCGACAGCATTAGTGGGGCCGATTTGCAGTGCTCTCGAGGCTTGTCCCGGCGGCAGGAGAGCACCTCCTGCCTTTGGGCTTCCAGCTGTGCCTGGGGAGACCTCAGCTCTTGTGTGTGGGTGACCCGTCCTGCCCCACTCAAGACATGCTCACTCGCGCCCGCTCCTCTGTTGGATAAAACCCGAGGCAGCGCTGCATATTTTCCACGTCTCCTTCCGTGGTTTAGGTCTTTTGCTTTTCCGCCCGGCGGTTCTCGCGAGGAGCTGAAGGCTGCGCACAGCCCGCGGCTCCCTGCATCTTCTGGCCCCACGTACGTGGCTCTCCCTTTTCCCCAGGCCCCTTATTTTCCTTTTCCCGGAGGATTTGTAAGTGCAGCTGCTGGTGCCAGGCATGCATGCCTGGGTAAGGCCTCCTCTGTCTCGCCGGGCCTGTTATATTTAGAAACCCAAGATAAGCACAAGGGTGCGCGCTGGCCGGGGCGCAGCAGAAGGGCTGTGTAGGGAAGGCGCAGTGGGAGTATGCAGGCACGGGGCGGGGGGGGGAAACTCTGTGGTGTTCCTGGGGGTTATTTATTGCAGGCTGGTTTGGCACCGTGAGGCTGCTATTGTCTGACGGCACGGGAAACCGTTTGGCCAGGGAGCTGTAAAGCATTCTTATGGATCGATCTGGTTTTGTCTGAAAAATAAAATGAAAAAATAAACCCCACAACAACACGCACACACAAAAAAAAGTAGGCTACTGTTTTTGGAGGACGTAAGGCATCTTTTTCCTGTTTATATCCTTTCGGAACAGATATTGAGCCCTCTCGCTCTTGCCTGTCCTGTGAGGGAGGGTTTCTGTGGCAGTCAGGGACTCTGCCCCACGGCCGCTGGGAGCCGGTGGGCTCCTCTCCCTGGTTCCCTGCAGGGCAAATGGGGTTTGTGCTGCATCTCGGTGTGCCGCTGATGGGAATACGTGCCTGCATGGCTTCATTTCAGGTCCCTCCCTCTCCTCTCTGTTTCCGGAAGAGCGGCACTTGCTGCTGGTACGTGCTGGCGGCCGGGGGGCTGCCAACCAAGGTGTTGTCCCCACTTGCCACTCAGCCCCGTGGGGCTCCTGGCCACGGCGGCTGCTCCGCTGCCTTGCTCGTCCATGGCAGTGATCAGCTCGGCATTTGGCGGCACCGGTGGTAGGTCACCTTGAGGATGCTGCTGTGGGTCACAGGAGGGGTTGGGAAAGGGTTAAAAGTACCAACGAGGTGAATTTGGGAATGGATTTGCTACTGGCTCTCTACTGCTCTGAGGCTCCTTCTCCCCTTGTGACCCTGTTTCCTTCTTTTTTTGGGTTCCCATCGCTGCACGGCACCGATGCTCCGCGCTGCCTTTCTGTGGTGGGAACCTGCCAAGGGGCACAGATGGGGCTGGTGGTTTTGCGCCCTCGGGATAAGAACTAGTGCTTCCATACTGTTTTTGCTGGATTTTATACACCCCTTTAAGTCTGAGAGCAATTTGTTTTCAAATTTGCAGTTTCTGGAACATTTTGCAAGATGAGTCGTGGCAAGCAGGGGGAATAGGCAGGGTGGATGTGTAGTGTCGAAGGTGCGGGTCGTTCATCGCATGCTGGCAGCCCTGTGGCCCTGCAGCCCCTGCAAGGGGGCATTTTCCCATGAAACCACGTGTACAGGCACTTGCACGTGATCCCACTGTGCAGAAGCAAGCCAGCAATGTACAATGAATGTACAATGCTCTAAACCATGTAAATACGCCTGTGGTTTTACTCCAAGCAGGATAAATTATCCAGATGCTTTTGAAAACATCTGTTCCCGGAATGTTTGTGATCCTCCGGGGGCAGCAGCAGGAGCTCAGCATCCTCGCTGTGACAAGAGGACTTTGCACAACCCGAACCGAGGCCTCGATTTCTTTGAAAGGCTGATTCCCATCCTCAGGTTTATGGGCATCGCGGAGCGTTCCTAGGCACAGCCGCTAGCCTGTGTGCACGGGGGCTTTTGTAAAACCGCCTCGGAGTACCTTTTGTTCCCAACAGGTTTGTACCTGCGGTAGTTGGCTCCAGCAAAGGGAGCCTCTAGGTGTTGCCTGGTTTCTGTCTGTCAGGGGAACAATACCTTCTTGTCGTATTACCTGACAAAAGAAGGAAAAAAAAAAAATAAAAAAAAAATCTTGCAATCCAAGAGTGACATTGAAATGTTGTTTAACCTTGAAGAGAACGTGATGGAATGGGGTGTAAAATGTAGCAACGGGCATCAAAAAAAGGCCTGTAGTGGTGACTTGCCATTATAAAGGCTTTTTAGGAACCAGTCTGATAAATCGTAAGTGAGCACAAACAGTTTCAGGATGTCTAAACTACTTGTTTTAACATGCTTTGGCTCCTGATGAATCTTCCCGATGCTGAAAGGAGTGTGGAGTATGATTAGCTCTGCAGAAAAATGTTTACATGCTGAAGGGTTTTCGTGCAAAGGCTGTGTCAGTAAAATAGGTGCTAATGATTTCTGAAATTGTTGTGGGAGTGCTCTGTTCTTGGATACCGTTGACTGTTGTCAGTGTCCGGGGAATGAGGCATGTGTTTAAGGAATGGCCCTTAGTGCTGCCTGTTTCATTACGCGCTTATGATTATTCACGACTTCCCGCGGAGGCTGCTGCGATTACTGGAATTTCAGAAACTTCTTTTCCCCAAGGACAAAAAGAGGCTTTCCTATGTGACCAAGAGAAAATAGGTGCATATGGCTTGAATTATGAAATCCTATTTAAAAAAAATCGCTCACAGATTCTGTCTGGCTGTTTTGTTGTGGTTGTTTGTTTTTTTTTGTAAAAAAAAAAACAAAAAAAACAAGAAAAAGAAAAGGAGAAAAGTGATTGAGCTTTTGGAGGGCTCCCACGGTGGCACTCTGGGAAGATGCCCTTCCTGGAGGGGGGGTGGCTCTGAGATGGCAGCTAAATAAAGGAGCGTTTTCTGGTCCTTGCCCACATAACCGCCTGCCTGAAATTGCTCCTGCTCTCCATCATCCCCCGGGAAGGGCCGGCACCCGTCTCCCACGGGGCCGCAGCCACGGGAGCCTCGGTGGGTCCGTGGGTCCGGCTGGGTGCTGCCGGCAGCTCCCGTCTCTGTCCCTGCTGGCCCCTCCGCTGCTTCCCTTCGGATAAGGCTGCGATTTGCTTTCTGATCGGCTTTTATTGCAGGCAGAGCAGGGAGTTATTAAACCTCCATCCCATAATCCAGCCTCCAGCTCCCCCCCCCCCCATCAGTTATTTATGGCTATTTGCTGAGGGTTTTCCCCCGGACGGCTGCCTGTGCTGCCAGCACAGGAGAGCAGAGCTTTTTCCCTTGCGGCTGCGCTGCCGGCATGACTAACCCTTTTCCTGCCTGGGAGAAAAAAAAAACCCTGCTTTTTTTTTAGTTTTGGAAACTGTAACACACAGGAGTGATTTTTGTTTCAAACCAAGGCTTAGTCCCCATCCCTCCCCACCCCCTCCCCTCGCCGCCCCGTGAGTCTCAGCGGTGAAGATGGCCTCGATGCGATGATGCGACGCAACGCGATGCAACGCGATGCGATGCTCCCAGCGCGCAGGAGGGTCCAGCCCAATTATGTAAGGGCGCTGACCGGCGCTCATTGGTTTTTCACAGGAGGAAAAAAAGAGCCCTCCCTCCCGTTTTCCCTCGATGCTGAGGGCAGCACAGGGGCAGAGGTGGGGGGAACGGGCTCGTCTGGTCCTGACCGTGCGAACGCCGAAACCTGCGTTCACAACAGGGCTTTTGGTGGGGGGAGGAATCCTTCAGCCCTGTGTTTGGGAGGAGGATGCGGCGGTGGGGCTTTGTGGAGGGGTATTTTAATTGCACGGTGAAGTCTGACTGTGAATGATGTGTTAGTGTAGCTTTCACCGGGAGATTTGGGGAATCGGGCCTCTGAGCGGCAGCGTGGGCTGCTGAAAGCTCAGCCTTAATTAAGAGGGTTCCCCCCTGCCTTTAAAAGGGAACAACCTCATGCTCTGACATCATTGGCTTGACACTCTCTGCTAAAAAAAAACCCCAACAACTATGGCAGGGTTGGAGAGACCTTCCTGCACAGCCCGACACCGGCCTCTGCATCCATCCCCGCAGCGCTTGGGGCTGCAGAGAGAGGGTGCATCCCCTCCAGGTGGTTGCCCTTGGAGTGAAATGACACCAGTGGCTGTCGCTGGGAGGGGGCTGTCAGCCCATCGGGGCGGCACAGGCCACAGCTGGGATGCGGGGATGCTGCCCTGGGGTCTTGCGTTTGGCCTCTGTTGCAGAGAACCTGGGCTCAGCTCTTCTCCTGCCGTTTAGCTGTGTGCCCGCACCGTCCCTTCACCGCTGGCGTGGAGCGAATGCGCGGTATCATTTTGTGTTGCTGCGCTTAGCGTCTCTCTGATGACTGTTTTTGCTCTTCCTCGGCAAGCGATGGCACTGAACGCTTCACCGCCTGTGCAGCCTCCGGCGGTGGCCCCCGTGGCTCGGGCTTGCCTGGTCCCCGGCCCGCTGGTTCAGGATCAGGTCGGGTAGCTGCGTCCAGCAGCATCCTCCATCCATGCCTTCATCCCTCGGCTCTGTAAATGCTTGGTCATGGTGGGAGGGCGTCTGGCTCGGGGAGATATGCTATCTTTGGTGCAGACCTCGACTACGTGTGGACAGAAGTACTTTCTGCAGGAGCAATTAAATTGGCGCTGGTTTTACAGTCAGTTTAGGGTTTAATTACATTTTGATTGTCTGCATTTCCTTTGTGAATGGTATTATTCATCGGTTCCCGTCTCAAAGTCCCCGGTATACGGAGCACTTGCAAACACACGTTTCACGCGGGGTGTTTTATTGTGGCGTTGGTCCTGTTAGAACATATCGCCAGCTGAGAGATGAGTTGCTCTCAAGGCTTCCAGAGAAGCAAAGGAGATGCTGGTGGCCTTGGCACAGAGATGGCCTGGGGTTTTAAAATGAGGTGGCTTTTCCAGTTTTGCTGAGGACAGAAAACATGGGCAGGGTGTTATTTTCTTGGTCCTGCTGAGCTGGAAGCAAAAATGATCCCAAAGGCGTGGCGTCTGTCTGAGCTGTTTGCAGAACCAAATTTCCAAGGCAGATAATGAAGCCAGGCAAGAATAGACTGGCAGCTGAGGTAGAAGGGGTGGGACATGTGTGTTTAGCAAGAACCCCCCAAGGCCAAGTTGTATTTTTGAGGCACCAAACCATCTCTCGCTCTTCCTTGTGCTGAAGATGGGTGTAATATTACGGAAAGCAATGTTATTGGAAAACTGGAACTGCCTCCTTTTTCCAGGGAGGTAAAGAAAGTTCCTGTCTTGGGAAGCCACAAGGGAGAAGTCAACAATTCTTAGTTTGATGTTTTACCTTGAGGAGGAAGACACTACCTGGCCACAGCCAAGGTCTGCCTCTCCTGACCCTCTGGCTGTGACGGCTTTGGAGTGGGATAGGGAAAGCGGTCTGCTACACAGAAATCTTTTCTCAGCCTGTGATGTAGCCCCAAAACCACTGTGGCAAGTCCTTTGCGATGAAAGGCTTTAAATACAAGGCACCTCTGTGGACTGCAGCAGCACCCACATGACCCCAGCGGGGACGAGGTGCCAAAAGAGGGATCTTTTAGCTTCAGCTGTTCCGCTCATGGACAGTCAGGAGAGCTGAGAAGTGGGGCGAGGGCTGGAGATAGTGGTGCGAGGCTGTGGGCGAACTGGTTTGGGTGGAAAAGAGGAGGCAGAGTGATGTGGGACGGGGTCTTGCCTCGGGAAGGCAGTAGGATGGGGTGGGCTTCAGCTCATGCAGGACTTAGCACTTGCACGTTTTCCTTGACTTTGAGTCAAAATGCAGGGCACAACGTGCGTGGCTGCCTTGTCAGCTTGGCCAGAGCCTGGGGGCCAAGCTGGGGCTATACGCTATTCTTGCAATGAAAGAGAGGTATAGCCCCACTCGGGCACCTCAGGGCAGTCTCTCACTCTGTGGTGGTGTTTGTCTTTTTCCCCAGATTGATAAATACCTTTACGCCATGCGGCTCTCTGACGAAACGCTGATAGACATTATGGCTCGCTTCAGGAGGGAGATGAAGAACGGCCTCTCCAGAGATTTTAACCCAACAGCCGCAGTGAAGATGCTTCCTACGTTTGTGAGGTCCATTCCTGATGGTTCAGGTAAGGAGCTGAGTATTAAACGCGGTGCGCTTTGAGGGAAACCTGTTAGAAATACACCAATGCACTACCAAGGACAAGAGCAATGTGCTTTCTGGCAAGCCCAGACATCATTTCGAAGACAGCCTCCCCTCTGTGCGCCGGTCTGTTCCCACAGATGCTGGAGGATTTTGTGTTTCCTGTATCAAACCCACTTTGATGCCAATGGAAGAGCCCTTCCTAGCAGTCAGTCCACTAACAGTCAATACATTTACGCTGAGATTTGTCTGCCAACAGCAATACTTCACATAGGAAGATTTTTGATTTATGCATTTCATATTCGTGAGGTCTAGAGTCTTAACAAATACAGTGGCTTTTAGCCATTTGCTGTTTGATTCAACATCTCCTCTCCTCCTTGTTTTTTCTCCAGTGGGAATGTGAACCCTTATATGCTGAATTTTTGAGTTCCCTGGCATTTGTTTTGCCTTTTGTAGCTACCTCCTGCAGACTGTCTTCGGGCAAACTTGCAGAACTCAAGGAGGCCGCAGTGTGTGTCTCCAAAGCTGCCTCTTTGGTGTACTGAGCTTTTTCTACCCAGATGTAGGACTCGTTTTTTCCGTACTCATTGTACCTGGTAAAAGTGGCATGGAGAGCTATCAGAAACCAAAAAGGTGATGTGTTCGTATTTGAGACCAAGATTGCCCCTATTACTTATTTTAGTGTTTATAAAAAAATAAATACTATATATAGAGTATATAAATGTACTTATAAACAGCATATAATAGTGTTTATTATTTAGTGGTAGCACTGGATTTCCTTCTCATGTAGCATAAGTTGGTTAACTGTAGTTTGGTATCTACCGCAAATTATGTCCCTGTGCACAGGTGCAAGAACTGCATAACATGGTTACCTATTTTGAGACTTTTTTTGAGTTAAAATCAAGAATTTATTGCGTGAAAGAACATGAAGCCTGGTACTTTGTGTTACTTGGTGCTGTCTGGCAGGTGGAAATCTTTGATAGTTCTGCTTGGCTGTTGCTTTCCGCCGCCTTAAGCTTTTTAGTTGAAACGTGATTCTCTGTCTAAAAAAAACCCCAAAAACAAAGGGAGAACAATCTTGAATCCGGTGTTTACCTTAATTTAGCACTACTGGCTGTTATGTTGAAACGTCGTGTTGAAATTCGCAGCCTGCCGAGAACACCAGAAGCTGCCACGCACAGCTGGGTCACGGGCAGAGGTTGCTCTAAGGGTGAGGTGACTTGAGAGCTTTTGCGTGGAAACCCAGCATTTTTACCGATTCCGGAATCCCCGTTTCTCCTTCCTGCGTGTTTGAATTCAGTTGAGAAAAGACCTGTCCCCAGGACCCTGGTCCGTCAGGCACTGCAGGTTAGCAAGCCTGAGCTGCTTGCAGCGAGTCAAATAACTTTGCAAATCGTTCCTTGGCACAAACTGGGGAGACTTTGAGACGCAATACGGCATGGGAAAAAGGGGATCTGCGCCCGGTCAGGAGAGGTGGGAGAGACTGCTGGATGCTGCTTGGCACCGAGCACAAGCCAGAGCAGTGCGTAGCCTTGGTCTGAGTGTATGCGTGTCTATATGTCAAGGCATTCATTTCGGATCATGTATTACACACCTACTTAAAAAAGCAACCTTGTGTGTTGTGCACGGGGTGCTCAGTCCTTGGTCCTGTGCCCATTTGGCTCCTGCCGGCCCCTCGGGGACAGGCACGCTGCGGGCAGGGTCTTTGCAGCGTGGATTAGAGCAAGGCAGTGCTTCACCCCAGACGATTCCTGTATAACACGATAATAATCTGTATACGTGTGTTGCGAGTGTCTCTTTGGGTAGCTGTTAAGAGATGCAGGCAAAACCATTCTGTATTTTGCCTAGAAAAGGCATGTTCTGACCCCAGGTATGAGCAATATTTGCGGTGTCGTGGCATTTCTTTCCCTGACTCACCGGCATGTGCCTGCCGCGTCTGGCTCAGCCCTCGCACGGGTGCAGCCAGGGCCGGCGCGGAGCTCCCTTCCCTCTTCCCCCAAAAGGCTCTGGGGGATGCGTCCGTGTTGCTCTGCCCAAAGTGTTGGGTTCGGCTCCCGGCCGGTGGGAATTTCTGCCTTCAGCTGTCCCTCCGTGAAAGCCAGAGGCTGAAAGCCTGCCCTTTTCTCTCGCCCCTCTCTAATTACTGCCTTGTAAGCTCTTTCCTCTCAGTCTGATTATTATTATGAGAGCTGACTATTCAGAAAAATACTCTTGTTTAGTTTCAGACCTGTGCTTGTGTACTTTATTAACAAGGAGCTTTTGAGTAATAATTTTGGAGACTCTGGAGGTGTGGGTGTTAGCAGGGTTTTTTTTTCTTCTTTCAGAGTTGTTTAATTTACAAAAACCACAAGGTTTTTTGTCCAGAGTGCCCAGAACGGTGTCTCAAGCTAATTAAAAATGCTTTCAGAGGATCTTCCTAAATTAATTTACAGCAGGTTTGGTGTTATAAAGCATGGATTAAATGCTGCTACATGGGTTTAATTCCTGAAGTACGCTGGAAGAAAACTGCTACTTTGCGTACAGAAGGCTTTACGTTCTAGTTGAGAGTTCTTTTTTCAGGGTTCTCTCAGAGTTAAAAACTGAAAGGAATAATTCTTAATAAATTTTATCTTGCGATGAGCTTGATGGTGCTGAAAATCAAACAAGCTAATCTGTTAATTTACTGCCAGGGAAGATATTTCTGAATTGCAGTGTTTGTTTGAGGCAGATACCAAGGTGCGTTTAGGCTTGAAAAAGGGCCATCTGGTCCAGTGTTGATTTTTCCATTATTTAGTGGAAGTAATGGCTTGCATTCGACAAACGATCCTCGTTTGATAAAGCTTATTCGGGTATTTGGCTTAACGAGACACTTGTGGTAAATGTGTTGCTTCTGGTCTTGTTGCGATGAAGGGGGTTATGAGTTACTGAATTTGTTATGCCGAACCCGGCAAAGGGGACTGCGTCTACAGTTTGGGTATGTTCACGTTTTAAATAACGTGTACTGGAGCAAAGCGATGTTTGAAGCCACGCTGCTCAGAAACAGGGAGGGAAGCGCTGCAAGATCCGTATTTCGGCAAACTCCGAGTTTGCCCACGTCTTAAGCAGCAAGAAGGAAAAGTTGCACTGCAATGCGGTAAAATTAGGAGGATTGTAAAATTATTAGTTGTGGTCTCCCACTGTCGTTTTGTGACGTTTTTCTGTACGGAGCTCGTTGTTCTTTGTGGTTTCTTGCATGACAGCGTTTTGTTTCTTATGTTACACTGCAAACTTGGAAAACCGTAAGGGCTTTTCATAGAATCATAGAATGGTTTAGGTTGGAAGGGACCTTGAAGATCATCGAGTTCCAACCCCCCTGCCACAGGCAGGGCTACCTCTCACTAGACCAGGTTGCCCAAGGCCACGTCCAGCCTGGCCTTGAACACCTCCAGGGATGGGGCTTCAACAACCTCTCTGGGCAACCTGTTCCAGTGCCTCACCACCCTTAAAGTGAAAAACTTCTTCCTAATGTTTAATCTAAACCTGCCCTCTTCCAGCTTAAAGCCGTTCCCCCTCGTCCTATCACTACATGCCCTAGTAAAAAGTCCTTCCCCAGCTCTCCTGTAGGCCCCCTTTAGGTACTAGAAGGCCGCAATAAGATCTCCCCGGAGCCTTCTCTCCTCCAGGCTGAACAGCCCCAACTCTCTCAGCCTCTCCTCATAGGAGAGGTGCTCCAGCCCTCTGATCATCCTCGTGGCTCTCCTCTGGACGTGCTCCAGCAGGTCCATGTCCTTCTTATGTTGGGGACTCCACAGCTGGATGCAGTACTCCAGGTGGGGTCTCACGAGAGCAGAGTAGAGGGGCAGCATCACCTCCCTTGACCTGCTGGCCACACTTCTTTTGATGCAGCCCAGGATACGGTTGGCCTTCTGGGCTGCGATTGCACACTGCTTGCTCATGTCGAGCTTCTCATCAATCATCACCCCCAGGTCCTTCTCTACAGGGCTGTTCTCCAGCCATTCCCCGCCGAGCCTGTATTTGTGCTTGGGATTGCCCCGACCCAGATGTAGGACCTTGCACTTGGCCTTGTTGAACTGCATGAGGTTGGCTTGGGCCCACCTCTCCAGCCTGTCCAGGTCCCTCTGGATGGCATCCCTCCCCTCCAGCGTGTCTGCCTCGCCAAACAGCTTGGTATCATCAGCAAACTTGCTGAGGGTGCACTCTACCCCACTGTCCATGTCGCTAACAAAGATGTTGAACAGTACGGGTCCCAGTACCGACCCCTGAGGAACGCCACTCGTCACTGCTCTCCACTTGGACACCGAGCCGTTGACCGCAACCCTTTGAGTGCGACCATCCAGCCAGTTCTTTATCCACCGATAGTGGATTTTGCAGTGTTTTAGGCTGTTCCTGCTAGAGGTCCTGCCCTGAGGGACACCCTGTCCGGCTCATCACCTTTGCTGAGCAGGATGGGGGTCCTGGAGGTGCAGGGGGCGATGAGGAGGAGCAGCTCACTAAGACAGACTTCGGGAGTTTTGGTCTGAGATTGGGCAGAATAATCTCAGAGGCAAGTCTGGGCCTGGAAATCCTCGTGGATAAATTGCATCCCCGATATTTTGGTGACAGTGCAGGGTCAGAAGGCTCTGAGAGCTGAGTCGAAGTTTGAGGTAACACATCAAAAGGTACCGGTCTTCCCAACCGCTAGAGGTCTTTCCGCATTGACTTTAGGTAGAAATGGAAAAATGGCGATGTTGGGAATGGCCTTCCCAAAGTCATAGTTTAAAGCTGGAAGGCAGAACGAAAAGCGGCCAAAGAGCGCTGCGGGATGGGACTGGCAATACGCATTGGTGGTGTGGGATGGGGGGGGACGCAGCTCGTCCCGCCATGGCCTGGGGCGCTTCTGACACCGCAGAAAAGTACAGATCGATGAGGAAACCAGGATAAGGAAGTGCCATGTGCCCCTGCTTCAACTGCCCTCCGAGCAGCCTCCGTGAGCCCAGGGATGCTGTGCACAGACGGGGATGCTTGCAAAGAGCCTCGGTGATTAACCGCAGCCTCGATACGCGCTCCTGTGTGGTGAGGTGTGCGCACTGCTTCCCTGAATATTATCTTTTCGCAGACTTTAACAATCACGGTCTTTGTTTGCTCCCTCTTGGATAAGGCAAGATAGCACAAGCCGTTCCGTCAAATGTATTTGCCTTGCTCTCCAGGGGGTGCCGGAGGTGTCATTCCTCAGGTAGCCAGACCACGCGTCTCTGGTGCCTGAATTGCACCCTGAAGTCGGTGAAGGTGGGGAGGTAGTGGATTTGGCTTCAGACCTCTGAAATCCAAATCCCTCTCCACCACAGAAGGAGATGGAGATATCCTAACTCTTTCCCTGGCTCCCGGGGAGTTATTTAGGAGTTATTTAGCAGCTCTGTGCGAGGGATCGCGACTTCTGAATAACACCTGCAGCAGTGCAGGGCCACCTCGTGATTTTTCGCTGTTGTTTCTCTGACTTCTGTTACCTGACTGCAGTTTGCTGTGGATCTCAGCCTCGGGGGGTGAAATAATGTGTGTAATTTGTTTGATTTTAGAGTAGTGCACAATCCAGCCGCCATTCACTGTTATTTGCCGAAATGATACAGGTTCATCTACAGCAAAAGACTGCTCATCAGTGGTCTGGCACCCCTTCATTTTACGGTCTCCGTTTTCAACGTCTTTTTGGCTTTCTCCCGAGATCTTTGCTCTGCCAGCTTCGTCATGAGATCTGGATACAGACTGTCCACTGTTAGTCCATTCTTTTTGGCTAAATCCTCGTTGCAGTTGCGAGTGTATCAGTGGTGGTTGGTGTTGCCATTGCAGCAACTTCATGTTAAATTGTAGGGAATGAGGTTGATGCTTCACATGGATGCCCTGCAGCTGAGAACTTTCTTGCTGTAGGCACTGGGCATTTGCCCATATGTTACACTTAAACAGAGCTTGATGTTTCCCAGATTTGCTTTGCATGCAATTTTTAATCACCTGTGTCTTGTTTTCCACATAGAGAAAGGAGATTTCATTGCACTGGACCTTGGCGGTTCTTATTTCCGAATTCTGCGGGTGAAGGTATCGCACGAAAAAAAGCAGACGGTACAAATGGAGAGCGAAATTTATAATACGCCTGAAGATATCATGCACGGCAGTGGAACACGGGTAAGTTCCTTTTCCTGAGGATGTCTCTATAAAGAATTAGCTGCTTTCATGCTGCCATTTTAGAAAAACACCGCAAGAATGACCTTAGCATCTTAACAGTTGCACCAACAGCGTGCATGGACTCGACTACAGCTCTTTGTCAATCCTGAAAATAGACAAGCAAGTAGTTAGTGCAACTGAGCATGCGTGAGTGCTGCAAATCTGCTGTCTTTGTGTGGGACACTTTTGGCTGACTTAGGGGAAAAATGGCCTAGAAGTAAAAATTCTGACTTTTATACTAAAGTTACTTTCCACGGGTAGGAATGGAGAGCAGGAAAACAACTTAGTCTTTGTAAGCAACAAGCATGGCCAACCCTGCAATTGTAATGTTAGATGAGAGATAGAAATACCCATGACAGCCACATATCTGTCCTGGCAGTCTGAGCGACTCAGCATTCGTGAAAAGTACAAATACATTAGAAAAATTACAGGAAGCTGATAGAATGTTTTGGCACAACTTCAGCTTAATTTTTGCTGAATAAATGACAGGGGTTTTTTTTCCGTCTCCCGTGTTCCAAGAGTAGAAGAAGTTTGGATCCATTTACGTGGACTTCAAATCGGGTTCTTTGGCAGAATTTCTTTTCTTTTTATGATCAGGAAGTGGATTACAATGAATATTTTACTGACAGATTTGTCTCCGTATCAGTGTAAGACAAACCAGGTAATGTTCATTGTTGGAAAAAGCAAGATTTTTACACTTTTTACTAGAACAAAGTGCTTTTTAGCGGTATTGGAGACCTGCAGGAAACTTATAGCTTGTTTCAGAAGAATAAACAAAAGAGGAAAAAAAGAAAACTGGTGGAAACAGCATTTCTACCCTTAATATGTTTTCTGTAGTCACCTTAATACCCTAAATGTATGTATCTAATAACTGCTGCAGCATTCCTATGCAATAGTGAGTGTAAGACGGCAATCACGGCTTGTAAGTAGCACTGATATAAGCATTGCTGTGATATCTGAACCACAGCAATAAAATACTTTTCTTGTAAAGGCTTTTCCCAACACCGTTACTTCATCTGGCCAAAACGGCATGCAGCGGCTTTTCCCAGGGAGGGGAGCTGAGCTGCCCGTGGCTGATGGAGGCAGGGGAGTCGGGTGGGCTGCCCGGAGGCAGGTTCGGAGCATGGGTTTGCTTGTCCATCGAGGGATGTCGGGAGCTGGAGACCGACAAGCAGCAGAGCTGCCTGCACGTGTCTGTCCTGGGGGAGGCAAGGCAGGTTGACTTAAGGTGAGACTCGGTGGAGACACGGTAAGGAGAAGCCAGGAAAGGAGACGTCAGGTCTGCATTCTTTCCAGGGCTCTGTCGTGTTTACATTTTAATTTTTAAATATCCGAAGGCCATTTGGCTGTTGGGAACCAGCAGCGTGGAGCTCAGGCTGATAGGCTTTGTCATGTCTTTTAAACTGAAAGAGAGGCGAGCAAGGCTGACCCTGGGGGGGGACAGTCGCTCCTGGTATTTAGGTACCAGGAAAAGAAGAGGAGAACTGGAAGCATCATCAGAATTGCATCCGGGTTCGAAGTTGTCCCATGACGATATCCAGCCACGACTAGAAAATGCTTGCTGTGAGACTTCACAGGGAAGAATGGGGGATGCCCGGGAGGTGCACAGGCAGGTGGTGATTTGGTGCTTACGACTGATGCATACGGTTGGGGTTCTCTGAAATCCCTGAGCCAGATTAGTGGAATGCTTGGACTGCACTGCCCGCCCGGGGTAGGCTACTAATGTGTTTTTCAGCAAGCTGTGTCATTAACTTCAATGAGTTATACTCTTAAAGCCTAATATATAATCAGCTTATTGAAGGGATTGTGATTTATGGCTTCATGCCTCACTAGCACGGTTCGTCTTGATATTTTCTACTTCATTGCATTCAAACTTCTATTTTTGCCCATCTGTCAGGCACAGGCTGACAGCTTTGTGAGTCAGAGACAGTTCCCTGTCAAAGTCAAGGGCAAAACTCTCATTGACTTCAGCAGTGTAATAGCAGGTCTAAAATTTGTAAGAAGCCTGTCTTACGTGTCAACTCAGCGAATGGGAGTGTGCCCGAGGCTTGATTTTGGTGTTGCTTTTTGTGTTCTGCCGCCACTGGAGGTAGATAATGGATCCGTGGCTGTCCTCCCGATCTGAAGCTGTGGTTTCCTTGCTCCTTAAATTTTCCCTGTTCAGGGGCTTGAGTTTGAGCTCAGATCTGCAGTTGCTTGCCAAAATCTGCTGGCTGCCAGCCAAATGCATCCTTGTGGAGGCTTCTTGGAGCCCGACCTGAGCAGGCAACTTCATGGCCAGGGGAAGTAATGAAGCCTGATATCATATTGCTCAGCGTCCCGTGGTTATATCGCTTCGGGTCTATAAAGGTATAAGATCTGACTGGTCCTTTCCTCTTGGCTGTGGTGTTCGCTCTGTCCGTCTCTTTGACATTTGATAAAATATTGGGCTCGCACTGTTCTTACCGCACACCTGTGGGTGGACGGGAATTTTGATTTTTCCTCAATCTGCCTGCCCTACTTTAATGAAATCCATAGGAACTTTGCAATGTTGCCTCCGCTGTCCTGTCAGTGTTTATCTGGGCATGGGCGTCTACAAATGCTTCTTCAAGTCTCCGTAGGAAAAATCTGATGACCGTCAATGGTAGCAAAATTAATATGCCTCCTCTCTTTCTTTTCTCCTTTTGAGCAATGCCTTCCCTCTGTGCTTGCTTTATTTTAACCTGGTCTAGCGGGAAGTGTCCCTGCCCGTGGCAGGGAGGTTGGAACTCGATGATCTTCAAGGTCCCTTCCAACCTAAACCATTCTATGATTAAAAACAGTAGTACAGCCAGACCATGCATCACTGACCAGACACTGCTACTGTGGTGTCAAGGATGTGGCTAATAGTTAACTGCATTTGCCCGTGCAGGCTGCGGGATGGGTTCTGCTCGCGTGCCTGGGCTGCCAGCCCAGAGCCCTAACGCCTCGCCGTGCATTGCTTGCAGCAAGCGTGCCACGCTAGCTCACGGAGGCGAGCTTTGGCAGGTCGTGCTGGGTCCATACGGGCAAACACCAGCAGGTGCACGGACTTTCCGGAGTGCATTGGGAATGCCTGGGGATGTTTCACAGTCGGATTTAGAAAGCAGGTCCTGTCTCTTCTCTATGCAGTCGTGGTTCGTTGCACGAGAGGGATTTTTGTAGCAACATCCGCAGTCAATATTTCTGCTTCATAGAATCATAGAATTGTTGAGGTTGGAAGGGACTTTTAAGATAATCAGGTCCAACCATTAACATAACCTGACACAACCACTTCTAAACCATGTCCCCAAGTACCACGTCTGCCCTTTTTTTAAACACCTCCAGGGATGGTGAATCCACCCCCTCCCTGGGCAGCCTATTCCGATGTTTGATAACCCTTTCAGTGAAAAATTTTTTCCTAATATCCAATCTAAACCTCGCCTGGCATAACTTGAACCCATTTCTTCTCATCCTATCACTTGTCACTAGGGAGAAGACGTCAGCCCCCACCCCTCTACACCCTCCTTTCAGGGAGCTGTAGAGAGCGATAAGGTCCCCCCTCAGCCTCCTTTTCTCCAGGCTGAACAACCCCAGGTCCCTCAGCTGCTCCTCATAACATTTGTGCTCCAGACCCCTCACCAGCTTCATTACCCTGCTGTCTAAATTCCAGAGAGGTTCAAGGTTGGCCACTGGTTATCATTTGTAATCCTGGGAGCAGCTGAAGGTTTAGTAGATTGAGTATTTAGCAAGACACTTTCACATGGAAAGCGTAATAAAAACATACGCTCCTGTTATTTCTGCGTTTCTCCTGGAGAAGTTGCCATATTTTGTTACTTAACTCTATTTCTTCTTTTCATAACTCCTTTTTCTCTCTCCCTCCTCTGGACAGCTGAAAATAGTCTTGCAGAAGTGTGGCAGCGTGGATTGCTTTCCCGTGCTGTTTCACCGCGTGCGCTCGGTGAAAGATCCTTGATTTGCCCAGGACAATGAATGGCAACGTTTTCCCTGTGACACTACTGTACTTCTGCTTAATCAATTCTGACCTCATTTTAGGAATGAGTTTAAGGTGTTCTGTTAAGTTGTAACGTTACAGGCACTGCTTCTCGATCTGCTTCGCACGGCAAAATATTCCCCTTCATTTTTTTGTAATTGGTGGAGCCTGTCTGTAGCGCTTCCCCGTCTCCCCGAGACTCTGTAAATTGTTCTTAATAAAGCTGCACAGGGTAATTGCAACCAACAGATATCTTTTTGTACTGCCTCCCAATTATCCCCAATCTTCTGGGCAGTTTTCCTGGCGGCGTCCTACCAATGCTGCAGATGGGGTTGTTTTGGGTTTGGGTTTGTTTTTTTTTTTTTCAGGGAGTGAAAATGTGAAGCACAGTTATCTTCTGGGGCAGGTGGTGACTCGTTCATAGGTTTGCCCTCCGTTTTTGGTACGGGTCAGTTCAAGGCATGTCTGGCTTTTTGGTACTGGTAGGTAGAAATGTGTATTTCTGTTGCTTCAATTGGCAGGGCTCGGTTTCGGCTGTGAGCGTTGCCATCTTCGCAAGGGACTTTCCAAATAGCCTGCATAGTGCAGCCTTATAAAAAAAAAAATGCAGAAAATGTTCCCATTTCGCGTTGTTTCTCAGAACGTGTAAAATATCTAGGCAAATCCCCTGGGTTTCCTCTTTGTTTGTTTGTTGTGTGCTTTAGGAGTAGATTTGAGATGGTGTCGTTTTGGGTGGCTTCTGCAAAACGCTGCCGCCTTTGGTCTCAGCAGTGCTTGAGTGAAGCAGATGTTGGTCTTCTCCGCATGGCTGTAAAAGTGCTCTACCTCATGTGGGACTGGATCCCAAGTGTTCTTTTGAGATGCTCCTTTCTGTTATTGAAGGGTTAAAAGAACGTTTTTGTTCTCATCAAATGTTAAGTAGAAAGGTTATGGCAGGTTTGAGAGCCATGTGCCGCCTGTTTCAGGAAAAGCTTTTTTATATGGATGTAAAATATGCCACGCAGAATTAGGTGCATAAAAGGACAATGTACCTCGTAATTTATCAATTATTAAGGTATTAATATACACTGCCTGAGAGTGTTTTCATAGCTATGTCATTTATATATCTTTTAAAATTTGGAGCGGGTATTTTCCCCTTTCCCCTCACCCAGTACGGTTTTCACATGCGGTTTGAAATATTTTCTCCCTGAAACTGTATCTCTAATCGTGGTGGTTTTATACTTTCCATTTTCTTACAGCTTTTTGATCATGTTGCTGAATGCCTGGGAGACTTTATGGAGAAGCAACAAATCAAAGACAAGAAATTGCCAGTAGGGTTTACGTTTTCTTTCCCGTGTCGACAATCCAAGCTAGATGAGGTAAGAAGATTTCACAATTTTCGTAATATGCAGAAGAGCCACCGTGTTATTAAAGCCCTGCTATGAAAGCAGTATCCCAGACAGGTCTCATTTTCGGATAAATGAGTGTTTTATGTTTCACTGTCAGACTTCATTTTTGTGTTTATGTTTCTGTCTGAAAGATCCGGTTAACAGATGACGAAGAGGCATCTGATGTTTCCTACTGCCTCTGCCTCAGCTCCTTGGTATTGTGGTTCACCGTGTAAACAGGACAGTGGTTTTGCCTGCCTCCTGTGCAGCCTTTTTCACCTCTCCGTGGGGTATAACTGGGAAGGACCCAGCCCGGCAGTGCTTGCTCAGTGTTTTGCTGAACTTCCCGGGTACGCACACGCCGATCCAGGCCAGGGTCTCCCTCCTTGAGCAGCGGTGCCGAGCCGTGCCGCCGGCTGGGTGCTCAGCCCCGAGGGGGATCGGGCAGGGCCACATGGGAGCGCCGTGCTTTAAAAAGGGATGAAAATAATGTCGTGACGTTGTAGGAAGCAACTGATGAGATTCCCATGACAAAGGATGCTACGATATTTTCCTTCTTTTGCTTGTTATAGCACGAATGACTCGGCAGCCTCCTGGCACAGCGTTGCTGTGGCAACGGTGTAGCTAATTAATGCAGGAAAGTTAAATCCGCACAAAACGCTGAGAGGCTGCGCTGTTACAGCACGACCTGCGTTTTTCTAGCTCGCAGGTCTCTAGGTTAGCCTGGTGCCACAGCTCCCCAGGTGTTGGTGCTGAGGAGGGCCAGGTGAGGCACGGTTTTTATTACGTTTCATACTTCTAGAGCGATGCTGAGAGCTGAAACCAAGGGTGCTTTACTAACTCAGGGTCTGAACGTCGGTCAGAACACAGCGCGCTGCCTTTTCCTGCGCCGGTTCAGAAGGGATGAGTTGATTTTTGGCGCAGCTGCGGTGCACGGGTAAGGCTCAGACTACTGACCGCAGCAGAGTCGTGCCTGGGGCTGAGAGCGGGAATTTGAGTTGCCCTTGTGAAAATGCGTTTGGCTGCACGAAAGGCACTGGGTGTGCGGGCTGGTCTGCTCAAGCCAGCCGGGGTGAAGTCATGCTTGTGTGGGGCCCGGGGCAGGCAGGTAGCACGTGGGGTGGGCTGGGGACACCTGTACAGACTTGGAGACGAGCAGTGGCAGAGTGGACTCTCTTCTCTGAGAGGTTTTTTTGTGATATTTTGGGCATTTGAACAATGTGTTTTTTTCTGGATTCTGTGGGCCAGATTGGTTCCTGGACTGCTGCTTCTGCGAGGCTGTGCTTGCCTGGGTGCTGGTTTCCCATGCTTGGTGGGCAGAAGGAGGCAGGGTGGTCTCCCAGTTTCTCTGAGAGTGACGAGGTGGCACCGTATGGCCGGGTCCCGCTCAACCCTGCTGCACTCCAAGGACTCTTCCTTGCTGCCGAGGCCTTGCTGGTGAAGCAGAAAGTCCTCCCAGCACGGTGGCGGCTCCCACTGAGAAGAGCTGCTCTGTGGCAGCGTGGTTTGACCTGTTTCCTCAACGATAAAAGTTACGCGGACCAAGGGGCCTTTTTGGCCATTAAAGCTGTGCCCGCAGGGTGGGCTTTGCCCATGGTTCTCCAGCGCAGCAGCACAGGCCTTTGCTGGGTTTCAAAATGCTGCTAACGAGGATGGCACAGGGGCAAAACTTATGCAAACTGAGTTTTTGTGGTTTAGTGGTAGGAATACCTCCTGGCCTGGAAGGAGCTGCCCTAATCCCTCTGTCCCCTGTAGCTTTGGGGCTAAACGCTGTCGCAGTTGGGAGGCTGAAACATGTCCAAGACGTGTGGTTGATTTTTAAGCTGAGGTATGGGCAAACATACACCTGGGCAATGGCTGCTTGCGCATATAGGCTTCAGCTTTTCTGGTTTTTAGCTTCTTGGACTCTTGTTGTGATAGACGTGAATATTGTGATGGGTATGGAACGCTGAGCTGATTTGAGTCGTCTTTCCTGTTGACTACTGCCATGCTCTTTTCTTTCTTTTATTATGATTTACTTACATACTGAATGCTCTGAATCAGCTAGGCATTATCTAAATAGAAAAAAAAATCAGATGTAGTCCTCACCTTGGGGGATTTGCAGGCTCTTTACGACAGTTTGCAGACAAGGAATTCAATACCAGGATTTCCTTTTCTATCCATGCTGTAAGTCGGGGAGATACATTGCTACATTTCCAGTATTTCCATTTGCCTCGACCCATAAACACGATTCCACAGTGAAACAAGCCCGCACAGTTGGGACTCCAGGCAGCAAATGTGCAGCAGTCTGATCCCCGCTGCAGCCGAGTCCTGGGCGTACAAACATCACATCCCTTCTCTTTAGGCAATCCCGCGCAGTCAGCTTTTTCTGAAAGCAGCCAATTTCCATGGCCCAAAAGGATTAAATGGTTTTCCAAGAAAAAAACTGTCGAGGAGTAACAGGGAGAAGAGTGGGCTGAAAATACAAAATGCAAACAAACCATTATCTAGCAAGGGAGGGGAAAACAATTTCGCATCTTTCAGCTTACTGTAATGAGAATCAAAGACCACTGATTGCCTCAGGTTGTTAGGTCATACAAGAAAAGAGACCTGAAGATGCATTTGAAGTATAAAATCTTGTTTTTAAGGAAAAAATAAAAACCAAATCAATTTGTGTCTTATGGTGGCATTCTGTTGAATATTTCTGTCCTCTTTCATCAGGGTATTCTGATAACCTGGACGAAGCGCTTCAAAGCAAGCGGAGTGGAGGGAGCAGATGTTGTGAGGCTGCTTAACAGGGCCATCAAGAAACGTGGGGTAAATTGTACTTCATTCTTTTTTTTAACTCTGTATCAGAGCAAACTGGCCTTTCTTTGTCAGGGACCACCCTTCACGTCACTGACATGAGTGCATGATCTGAGTGATGGCGCAGGTCTGCTTTCTCACATGAAGATGTGCGGTTTTGCCGTTTGCTGGGAAAAATGGAGCTACATCAGAGTTGTGATGTGGAAGCTGAGATTTTCCTCATAGCACAAAATGGAGTTACTATGGTGTGGCTTGTGTCTGGCAACCTTCAGCAATTTTATTGCTCTCCAAAAACTGAGAAAGTGCTGTGTGTCAGCACCGCATCTTTTCAGCGGTACTGACACGTCCCGTTCCTGAGAAAATTGTGTCTCGTGGTCTGGGCTCAGCTGAGTTCTGCAACTGCCTTGTTTGGGAGCAGGAGAGGAGCGGAGTAGAAAAGGGGGATTTCAGGCTCAGTGAGTTTCTCGCTGCTGATTTTATAGAGGGTGAAGGTGACCAGGTTGCCGATTTGAACAAATAGAAAGGCACTGAGCGTGAGACGGAATGAATTTGGGTTTGCGTAATACTTGCAGCCAGGTGATATGTTGTTTACTCAGCATCCAAATTCTTCAGAAACTGGGCAGTATTTGGTCTATTTGGGCAGTTGTGGGCTCTTAAGCAAACCTGAGTTTTACTGTCTGTGAACAACATTACTATAGTCAGTTACTATCATTAGACTTGATATCAGGTAGAATAACACACTGAAGAAGCTGGAAAGGAATGAGTGCATGTCATTTGGATAGCTTATTTAATTGGATTATTTGCCCAGAGAGGTGGGGGAGTCTCCCACACTGGAGACATTCAAAACCCGCCTGGATGCCGTCCTGTGCAACTGCTGTAGGTGCCCCTTGCTGTGGCAGGGGGGTTGGACTTAGATGATCTCCAGAGGTCCCTTCCAACCCTGACGATACTGTGATACTGTGATTTGCTAGTATTTTTGTGTTCAAATCTTCACTTGAAATAAAACTCCTAGATGTTTTAAGTGAATTCTGTGAGAAATACGTAACTTGGGAATATTTTCTAGCAACTGCATTAAATTACTGCGCGATCTTTAACTGCAGAGTTCTTCCCTTTCTCATGTATAACCCTCTTTTTTCATGCTTAAGGGTGCTCACGTGAGAGCAGGTCTTTGCTCTCTAGAATAACGCTATTGCGGTTTTATTGTTTGCCTGGTGCATTAGTCTGCTGTCGTTGTCATCTTGGGTACGTGGGATAGGGAACTGGCAGACGGAACAGGTGATATTTAAAAAGATGAGCTGTGGTATTCAGGCAAATTACTTGTCTCCTGTTCCTTGTGAAATTAGTTGACATAAGCAAACCAGTGATAAACACAAGCGGTGTTTTCTAGAGAAGCCATATGGTCCAACTAACGTTTTGTTCCTCCATCAGGACTACGATGCAGATATCATGGCTGTTGTAAATGACACCGTTGGGACGATGATGACCTGTGGTTTTGATGACCAGCGTTGCGAAGTTGGCTTGATCATTGGTAACGCACACTGCTGCTGTAGCATGCACGTGGCTTTTCTCCCTTTGCCTGGCCTGTTTGGTTAGCACCTTCTACTGTCCTTTCCCTAAAGGCACTGGCACCAACGCCTGTTACATGGAGGAGATGCGGCACATCGACCTGGTGGAAGGGGACGAGGGCAGGATGTGCATTAACACGGAGTGGGGGGCCTTTGGAGATGATGGCTCGCTGGAAGACATCAGGACCGAGTTTGATCGAGAGATTGACCGTGGATCCCTTAATCCTGGGAAGCAGCTGTGAGTGAGGCAGTTATTTGTGAGCTTTGCTTCTTTTGTCTTCCGCTCCGTGCTCCCTTTTCCTCTCGTGTTATGAGTTCAGCAGTTCAAGAAGGTTCAGCATTGCCCATGGAGAGGCAAACTCCAGGCTGGGCCGGGTGGTGCAGCGGCACAGCTGGGCTCTGCCTCCCAGTGTTGCCTGTGGACCGCCGAGTGATTGCAGCTGTCCTCTTCTGCAGGTTTGAGAAGATGGTCAGTGGGCTGTACATGGGGGAGCTGGTGAGGCTCATCCTGGTGAAGATGGCCAAGGAGGGGCTGCTCTTTGAGGGGAGAATCACCCCTGAGCTTCTCACCAAAGGGAAGTTTGAGACGAAGCACGTTTCTGCCATAGAAAAGTGAGTACCTCTCCCTTTTCACCCCCTGGGGTTCACAGTGACTCTGAGTGTTAATTTTCCAGCATTTCTTTTCGCTCTGTGAGGGGATGTGCTGTGTTGGGGGTGGCTGCCATCCTCCAGCGTGGGTGCTGAGCCGGCATGTCGGGATCCTCAGTAGACAGCCTTGTGCCCTCCTCCCTGAGATTTCTTCCTTTTTCTGTGTTGGGAGGAACGATGAAAGCCTACCGGTCCCTGCAGCTACAGGGTATGCCCTGTGCTACCTCTCGCCCTCCTCGCAAAAACTCAGAAGTTGCTACCCTGCAGCTAAACACGGGCGTGAATTGGCTTAGTGCCTCCCAGCAAATACTTGTGTCGCTCCTTGCTGTATCCACGGGATCGCCGGGCAGAAGGAAAACAAGCATGACAAGGCAGAGCATTCAGTCTCGTAGGCAGTGCCGGGTGCTACATGGCGACCTCTGAGCTATGCGCCAGCTGGTTTCTTACGGTGTCATCACCCCTTTGGTCAGTACTTACTGGCTCTTCCCCCTGCGTTTTTAAAATTCACATCACTGGGATAGTTTGTACTGTAGTCATTGGGCCGGCTTTTTCTTTTCTAAGTGCTGCTGATTTTGGTGCACATGTATAGAGGTACTGTTGATTGCGAGCACAACGCCAAGGGAACGGCCTGTAACTTCTACAATGCCTGTTGCTCCCTGCCCAGTTTTACTCCTGTCCCTGCAGACCATCTTATCTGAACAGCTTTCCATTAAATGTGTGTGTTCATTCGTCTTAACCACAGAGGTCCCCGTAATGGACCAGTGTAATGTTGAACAGCAATGAGAAAAATGCAGTTATTGAGAAACGCACCAAAATTTGCCCTGAAATCCCACCTCGCTCCCTGAAGAGCACTTTGGTTATAAGTAGGGGGCACATCCCCGTGCAGCTTTAAATTTCTAGCTGATGCTGGCAAGATGCAAGAGTCCTTAAAAAAGATGTATGGAGTGCAGTTAGTAATGACAAGATATACTCCATGTGTTTTTGTCTGGGAAACGACCGAGCTGGACGTGGATAACTTTTGCCAGAAACTTAGCTCTCAGGCTGGGTGCTAATGTGGGAAAATGCAGTGCAAGAGGCAGAAACTCGGTGAGGTTGTAAAAGTCTGAAAAGAGACCCGCTAGGATGAAATCACTTAGGCAACCTTCGCTCAGGGTTTTGTTTTTCACGCTGGGCTTAATTTATTGAGACATATGAGCAAGCGAGCGTGGGATTAGGTGTACGCTCAGGCCTGTGCTGAATTTTGGGGCTGGTGCGTCCTGCTTCAGCGAGGACAAGCTGTTCGAAGCCTAAAGCACCAGTGTGATGAAGAAGCATTTTAATTCCTCCAGGTTGGTAGAACTGCTTGGAATTTGCTGACTTTATTGGGGGTGCACTGGAGGAGCTGTCATGGGGTTGCTGCTCTGCTTCAGGTCCATCCCTGGGGGATGCCTGGGCTCCGCAGGAGAGGGCTGGTCCCGGTCCCATGCTTCATGCTTTTGCTTTCGAAGTACGGGACTTGGCCTGACCATCTAGCACAAGGAAAACGTGGTCTGTGTTGGAGAGATTGTGTTTTGATTTCCAGTGGCACGATGTACCTGTTGCCGTGTGGGAAACGAAGCTGGAGGAGGGCAGGCTCTTGGGTTCTTATGGGAGTAACCATGCTGCTCATAGGGTGGCTGCTACAGTACCTGGAATTGCGTGGTTTGTAGGCGGCATGTTTGCACCAGGAATGCTGTTTCTGTCTGTGAATGAATGCATATTTAGAGCATTTTAATTCAAGCCTCACGGAGCTTCCCAGTCCAGATCTCTAAGAAATTTTCTTTCTAACCCCTTTCTCAAACCCCAGGCAGGGACACCCATGGTTGGATGCGCTTCTGTCCTGTGTTTTGTAGCTCCCCCACGAAGGAGCAGCCTTTATTTCTCTCTCTTTGTAGGAGCAAAGAAGGTTTGAACAAAGCCAAAGAAATTTTAACCCGCCTGGGGGTGGAGCCATCCCACGAGGACTGCATCGCCGTCCAGCACGTCTGCACCATCGTGTCCTTCCGCTCGGCCAACCTGGTGGCCTCCACACTGGGTGCCATCCTCAACCAGCTGCGAGATAACAAAGGGGTTGGCCGCCTCCGGACCACCGTGGGGGTCGACGGCTCCCTCTACAAGATGCATCCACAGTGAGTGCCTCCGTTCCTGACGTTAAAGCACCTCATCTTCCATGGCCTCTGGTTTGCAAAGGGTCAAATGCGTAACCCCAAGATGTCACCCAGGCATGTGGTTTGGGTGTGAGATGAGGCACCCGAACCATGGGCACGGGGATTTGGTCTGAGATAGGGAGCTCAGTGGAAAGGAGAGATGTCCTAAACTGAAGAAGTAGGGATGTTATAAAAAAGATTGTAAAAAAAAAAAAAAACCAAACAAAACCCAAACCCCAAACAACAACAAAGCCACAAAGAAAAGAACCAAAACTCCAAGTAACTGGATACTGCAATATCAGTGCAAGCTATGGTGGTTTGAGTACATACCTTAAGGGTTCTTAATAGACCTCTTAGAAGGAGAGTTTCTTTGTACAAAATATTACTTTGTGCCTGTCAATTGGGCTTTGAGGAGACCTGCATTGATGCAGTTTGATCTCCATTTTCAATTTAAACTCGGTCGTTTTGAAAATGACTGTGCTGGACTTTTTTTTTTTTTTTTTTCAAGTCTTTTCTGAAGATATACTTGGAAACCAGGGGGAGAAAATTGGTGCTTACATTTCCGTGGCCTTTTAAAAACTGGGGTTTTCCCCATCTGTTTTTCCCCATCCTGAAAGTGACACTTTTAATCAAACAGCTGTTTAGATTTACATAGAAATCAGCGAGGAAGTTGAGCTCTTCTGCTGTGGGTGTACCTGGTCCTGGTAATAGGGTCTGATGCGAGTCTTAATGTCAAAAATAACCCCAGTGCCCAAGCCCTAATGCTGCAGATGTGTGGGAGTCACTGCTGGCCTGTGTGTGCTGGGAGAGCAGCACCTGCATAAGGGTTTCCAAGTTCAGCATAAAGGAATACGCAGTGTGGAGGTGGGGTTTATGCAGGGGTGGTAAAAGGCTTTTATTTAGTAAATAATAACTGGTGATAAAAAGTCAGTTTCCAGTCTCAGCTGTGGGATTTAGCTGTGGGGACCTAAGGGGAGCAGAAGCACAGCGTATAGCACATACCTTGGCATTGGAGCTGGCTGGGAGGGCTGAGTGAGGAAACTTTAGAAAGGAGAAAGATGTTCAGTGTTTCATTTTCAGTTTCTCATGATCTTGTTGAAAAAAAAATAAAATTACTATGAAATTATGAAAACCATAAAATTTTGGCAAACAAAAAAAAATTTTCAAGAATGCTGTTTTGACTGGCTTTTCCAGATGGGCAGGTCTAGGGTGTGTTAAGATAACATACATGGGCAATTTTTGTTTCTGAACTGTTTCCCCACACCGTCTAACCCGGTGAGTTCAGGACAGCTTGATGACCCCAGGAGAGGAGATCGGCGTGGCGTTGGGAGCCGGGTGGTTTCTCCCACCTTGGGTCAGGTTCAGGGGGTGAGACTCTGATCCTCCCCCCTGCTTTTTGCTGGCTTTCCTTAGAAATCCAGGAGAAAAGAGGCCTTAGGGAAGAACTGCTCTCCCCTGACAGTTTTCCTACTTGGGAGGCTGTGGCTGGCTTGGGGGTGATGAGGCTCCTGGCTCCCCTGGCAGTCGGTCCGTGTCGGCAGCATAGATTTTGGGGGCGGTGGGGGAGGCGACGCAGAAGGTGGGCTTGCAGCCTTCCCCTTCCCCGCAGGTACGCCCGGCGCTTGCACAAAACCACCCGGCGCTTGGTGCCTGACTCGGAAGTGCGGTTCCTGCTGTCGGAGAGCGGCAGCGGGAAGGGAGCAGCGATGGTGACGGCGGTGGCGTACCGGCTGTCGGAACAGCACCGGCTCATCGACGAGACGCTGGCCGAGTTCAAGCTCACCCACGAGCAGCTGCTGCAGGTGAAGAAGAGGATGAGGGCGGAGATGGAAGCAGGGCTGAAGAAGAAGACGCATGAGACTGCCAAAGTGAAAATGCTGCCCACCTTCGTGCGCAGCACACCAGATGGGACAGGTAGAGGCATGGCTTGGCCGCAGGGTACCCAAAATGGGCTCCCGGCAGTGGGGTTTGGGTTTGGTGGAGGGTGAGCAGATCTGGTGCAATGAAGGAGGAGCCTCCTGAGATGTCCAAAGGAGGGAATCCCAGCCTGTGCTGCCCTTGCACCGGTTGCTGGCAGCCTGGCCCAGTGTCCTTGCCCCAAGACGCAAGCAAGCCAGGACCTGGGGGGAGAAAACCCATAACCCAAACCCGACCGAACCCTGTCTGCACAACCTGGGTAGTTCTTTGCATTTCAGGGTGGCTGGCCAAATTTCTGCTTTCTCTCAGGGAACAGTTGTGTAGGTCCTCTTTCCCTTGTTGGTTTAAAACAAAACAAAACCAAAAGCCACAAAAAAAAAAAAAAAAAAGGGCTGGAATATTCAGAGCAGCATCTGAAATCCTCCTTTGATGAAGATCTTCCCAACTGAGCCTTTCTAAGAGATTATTATATCAATGCGCTTTCTGGGGAAAGCACTTGAGATGTTGCTTATGGTTCTTTAAATACACACACATATTCCTTTACAGAGAACGGAGACTTTCTGGCACTTGACCTTGGAGGGACTAACTTTAGAGTTTTGCTGGTGAAAATCCGCAGTGGTAAAAGGAGAACAGTTGAGATGCACAACAAGATCTATGCCATTCCTATAGAGGTGATGCAGGGAACGGGAGAAGAGGTGAGTATTTGTATTTCTCTCTTGCAGCACTGCTGCTTTTTCAATGCCTTCTTAAGAGCGTGGAACATGTACAACTTCAAATGCCTGACTTTTCTCTTTAAAGCTGTTTGATCACATCGTTACCTGCATTTCTGACTTCCTGGATTATATGGGGATAAAAGGCGCACGTCTTCCTCTTGGCTTCACGTTTTCCTTCCCTTGCAAGCAGACCAGTCTGGATGCTGTAAGTTCCTTATTGTCTTTTGAATCTGCTTTTGTGCTTATGGTAGGCCTGGTTTCTCTGCCTTCGTACCATCTACGTGACACTTACAGGGAGGTTGTACAAGGAAGGGGGTTCATGCTCTGACCCCGACCACTACGGCTGCTCCTATAAATAGTGCCATTAAAGGTAGTAATGCAAATGCTGCTCAGCCCATGGCTGTGACAGATAAGAGCATTTAAATTTTCCGTGGTGGCGATACCCCTTTTTTCAGGTATTGTGCTTTTTCTAATTGTATAAACCTGCTGGACTGTGATGCTTCCTGCGTTTTGCAAGCAGTAAGCAAAAGTCCATCCCTGCTGCCAGCTCCTGTTCCGCAGCTGATCTGGTCTCCCCGGATGGAGCGGATGGACCGGGGCCTGCTCGGCTATGTCACCCTGCGGGTGACAGTGTAGCCTGCAGCGTGTCCCTGCCATCCCTGCCATGTGTACCCTTTTTCTCTCTGCTTTCATGTTTAACTTCTTCACTGCCACATACTTCCACTAACTCCACCTGTGCAGCTGTTAATAGTTTCCTTCCTGTCTACGTAGCACTTTTTTTAAAGAAAGATATATTTTCTGTCACACTTTCTTTTTTGTTGTTGTTTTTTTTGTTTGTGTCACACTTTTTTTTTTCCTAGCTTGTTGCATTGCTCTGGAAATTTGGAGACCAAGCATGATTAGTAGCTTCAGAAGCAAATTCCACATATATAAAGAGATATTCCTTTTCATAGAGACTCTTCTGTATAACCTCACACTGGGCCATTTGAAATGCCAAGTGTACAGAATAACGCTTGAGTCTTAGCGAAAATAAGATGAGTATTCACATATAAGGAAGGAAGAAAATAGGCAGTGATGTTAGGAAGGGCGTTCAAATGTCCAGCTCTAAAATGCTGTCGTTTTGCTGATGATAGGAGGCTTGGTCAAGCAAGGGAGACTTCGGAGTGTGACTGAGAGAGAAGACAGGTTGTTCAGCAAAACGTAGCACCCATGTTGGTGAATACTGGAGAACCCCCTCCTTCAGCTGAGGGCTTCTATGAGTCCGTGTACCGACTGGCCATAAATATTCATGGCCTTTTGCTGGGACCGTGGGGTCAGAGCTACGGTGTGCGATAACCTGTGGTCACCTGTGTAAAGCGTTGTGATTTTGTGCTTTTATGGGCTGGGGAGGTGAGCAAATGCAGTGAAGTTATCAGCAAGAGATGCTCAGTGACTGTCCCTTAGAGGATTGTAGGATTTTTGGGGCAATTTGTAGGAAACTTTGATGACCTATTTTCTTTCTTTTTTAGGGTATCCTTCTCAATTGGACAAAAGGCTTCAAAGCTACAGACTGCGAGGGAGAAGATGTGGTGTATTTGCTTAGAGAAGGAATTAAAAGGAGAGAGGTGATTTTTTTTTTTTTTCTTTTGGCTTAGTTTTCTTTTTCTCCTTCTGCTTCTCTTTCTCCTCCAGACTTGACAGACCTCATGGGTCAGGCCGGTTCCCTCGCGCAGGGTTTGTGTGCCTTGAGGAAACGGGCTGTGCCTCCTGCCCTGCACAGAAGGTGTTTGCCTTACAGCAGGTCCAGATACAGCAGCGCCCGACGCCGTGTGGCTGTGCCGGCTCTGATGCTGGCATGTCTCCTGACCACCGCGTAGGATGGTCTAGAGGGTGCGCTGTGGAAATGGGAGAGTTCAGCCACCAAACCAAAATTGCTATTCAAAATGAGCCACACTGGGGATTTTGTTTCATTGCTTGGTTGTTTTTTTTTTTCTTTTTTTTTTTTGTCCCCAGAGACTTCTAACTTGCTAAATTTGGCAGAACTTTCAAGGCTTCTTTCAAACCCTGTGGCAGTTTTCACTGCATCAGAGCATGGAGAAAGCAGGAGTTCTCAATGTAGTGATTGCAGAAATCTACCTTGGTGCAGCCTAAACGACAGTTTTCCCCCCCTCCCAACCCTTGTTCTTGAAAAAGCCTCAAGTAGCTTAGCTGAATCTTTCTAGGAAAGGAAGAAAAATAGCCTGAGGAGAGATTAATTTTAGCAGAGTTGTATCAGCAAGTGAAAAGAGGATCTTAAAAACCTTTGCTACTGGATTTGCTACTGCACTGCTGTAATGTAGAATGGCGATAGCCCTCTACCATATGCCTATATAAGATCTGTACTTAAATATATCAAAACCAAAGAAAACAGCCAGGAATATACTTTCTTCTGAAGACATTGTCTATTGTAGGTGGAGCAGGTGAGGAGCCTTAGCTACCTGCTAGCAGATTAAGTTCCTATTTCTGCGTGTGTAAAATTAGGCTGGTACTTTCGGTTGTTTGTTTCCAGTGTGCTTTGACAGAGTTCCCGATGGTGTACTCCTTTCGTGTCCCCTTTGGTGTGTGTGGGGTTGCCCCAAACCCAGAGTTCTCACTGTTTTGTTTTCCTCTTCCAAAGGAGTTTGACTTGGATGTGGTGGCCGTGGTGAATGATACGGTGGGCACAATGATGACTTGTGCTTATGAAGACCCAAACTGTGAAATCGGACTCATTGTGGGTACGTGTTAGAGCTGCTTTTTATTTGGCGCTTCTTTATTAAACGGTACGTCGACACATCTGTCTGTATTCCCATGGAGACATCCCTGTGGTTAACTGAAAATAGAGCTAGGGTGTCCAGGAGTGAAAGATTTTGAGATTAACAACTACCCCTTCAGAAGCAAGCTGCGTGGAGGAATTAAGAGCAAAATTCAACAGCCAGCTTAGTTCTGTGCATGATCAGCTGAGATAAGCACAGGCTGTCACGCTGAACGAATCCTGCCTGTTTTAACTGGGAAGGCACTGTGCTGCTTGGGAAGCGATCGACGACGGGCTCGGGTAACCTCACCAGCTCCTGGGCTATCTTAGTTTAGACCATAAGAGTTTCCCTGCTGGGGTGTTCAGGTAGCCCGCGGCTTCCCTTGAGCATGTGGTTTCTCAGAATAAACTTGTGAGGCACGGCCACAATTCCCAAACGGCACGTGATGGAAAGCTCTGATGGACAAAAGCGCAGCGACTGACAGCTCCCTTCCCAGCAGTGAGACAGCTGAGATAATGCCACAGGCGACTGCTGATGCCTTTGCAAACGCCGCGCTTGGGGTGCCCGTGGCACAAGGCGGTGCGAATTCCCAGAGCTCTCCAGAGAAAGGAGTTTTCAGTGGGGAGGGGAGGGCGCGAGGCACCTGCTTTCGGACGCGAGGTGGCTCGTAGGAAAATAAAGCGGCACCAATTTCTCCTCCAGACAGCTGAAAAACGTCCAGGATGAGTCAGCACAGAGCAGTGTGGGTAGGAAGCCGTGCCCGCGCAGCTCCGTTGGTGGTGTGTTTTCAGGGACAGAGTTCCCAGCAGGAAGGACGGCGTGTCCTTGGGGTGCTGCGAGCATCCTCTGAGGACCGTCTGCTGCAGCCCTGCCAGATACGCTCTCCGGCCAGCCTGTCTGTGTGCGGAGCAGGGGGTCGGAGGTGGCCAGAGTACATCTGGGATAATGAGAGCAAAAGCCCCGGGGCTCTGACAGCTCCTCCAGCCCTGCCTGAATTGCCTCGGCCAGGCTGACGGCGCTTGCCGAGGAGCCTGCGTGAGCCGGCAGTCGCCCTGCTCTCCCCAGTGCAGGGAGGTGGGTGAACTTCCCCGCTGTTGTTTGGCAGGGAAAAATATCCTTGCAAGGGTGAGTTCACATCACGCCGGTGCCCCGTCTCTGCCCAGTGCCACCTCTCCTGCCCCAGAAGAGTCGATGCTTTGAGCCTCCGCTGCTGGATGCTTTGGAAACTGCTGCTGATGAGACCAGGTCTCTGCTTTTCATCTGCTGGCAACAGGAGGTCATCTAAAAGCCTGTCAGTCTAACAGCCTGAATCTAATAGGTATCCACATATCCTGGCAGCACTTAGCTCGTTCTGGACAATGAGGTTTGGCGCTGGGAGGTTGGCCAGTGCTGATGGTCTGCAGCTGGGTTTGGTCTGGTTTGGTCCTGCAAACCTGGGTCTGGGTCTACAAGCCCCGACTTTCCCCTGCCAAAGCCCGTGCTGTGGCTCAGCTCTCCCGCGGCAGGGCAGAACTGTGAGAGGATCTATTTTTGCTCAGACTTTATTGATACGGTACCCAAAAAAAATCGCGAAGGAGAAGAGACTTGCTGATATAATTGGTGCAGAATCTGGGATGCAGGGTTAAATGAGAGTTCAACAGGCAAATTCAAGCAAACTTTTGCCCCAAGTAGCAGCAAAAGCTGCCTCTCTTTGCTAATAAAGCTTTGCTCCCAAAGGCCTCTGTGTACATGGAGCACTTCGTAATTGCCATGCTCCTTAGGATCCTCTTTAAGCAGAACCAGATACGGCATCACGTCAGCATGGAAGTAACCTTCCTGCCAGAGAAACTCTTTAAGCAATTTAAATCAGAAAAAAAGACCAAACACGAACTAAAAAAATACCCTGCAATTAGCTGGTAAAGCCCCTGGGGTTTTCTTTGCCTGATGCCTCAGAACTTGCTGAGGTTTTCAGTTCGGCAAATTTTTCCCCTGAGTTTTGTGGGTCCACGGGCTTTGTGGAAGGTGGTTCCTAACTTCAAAATCCAGCTGGTTGCTTGCTGCGGTTTTGGGTTCAGAAGCGCATGAGGGTTGGTGTGCCAAAAGTGCCGCGCTGCTGCTCCTCCCTGCAGCCGGGGACCCTCAGCCCAGCTGGCCTGGGTGAGCCTCTTCTTCTCCGAGCCACCCTGAGTGGCACACCACAGTGGTAATATTCTCTCTCAATTCAGGATTATTGAAGAGTGGTGTTGGGTTTTTATTTGTTTTTTTTTTTTTTTTTTGTGACGTTTCAAATGATGATTTGACTTCATCATTCAGAAAAAAGCACATTCAAGATGCCCCAGAAGGTTTTGTGAGGGCTGTCGTGCTTTTTCTAGTGTTGTTTTGTTCCAAACAAAGAGTAATTTCAGTATTTTCTTCTTTCAGGAACTGGCAGCAATGCCTGTTACATGGAAGAGATGAGAAACATAGAGATGGTGGATGGTGAGCAAGGACGGATGTGCGTGAACACGGAGTGGGGAGCGTTCGGGGATAATGGATGCCTGGACGATATCAGGACAATATATGACAAAGCAGTTGATGACTATTCACTAAATGCTGGAAAGCAAAGGTACTGCGAGATAAATGGTGTGCTAAGTATAAGCCAGGCTGCCTTAAATGGTTTTAAGAGACAATTGAATTTCTCCCTAGTCGGAGAAGGGAGAGGTTAAGAGCCGAAAATGACTGCGGCCCTGCTAGCCCGTGGGACCTTACTCTGCTGCGCTTTTCCCAGTCACTGCGTTTTTGCAGCTTATTTGCTGCCGTGGGACTGCAGCAGTTTTTTTTCGTGAGAACTTCGAGGGTCTTGAAATTACTAAGGGACCTTTTTTTTTTTTTTCTCGTCCTGTGTTGTACTGAGGGGTTTAAGACGGCTTGTCATTCTTTTGCTCCTGGTCTCAGTTTAATCTCTTTTAGCTGAACTGTCTTTGTTAGAGGGCTCTGCCTCTAGAGATCCTCAGCCTGGAGCTGGAGCTGCCTGGAGCTGCTCACTGCAAAGCAGTGTCAGGATCTTTCTAGCAGTTGCGGCCAGGTCTGATTTCAGGCATTTTTCTGGATGAAATACGTCATGTTAGAGGACTTGCCTTTCTTGGCCCTGGAGTTTGCATCCCATTTTGGGGGTCCAGCTCTTGTTTGGGCAAGTGCTTCCCTGCCCCCTTCAAGAAGGGGCTGATAAGGAGATGTACCCAGTGCTGATGAAACTGGCTGAGACTTCTGCGTGCCCAGACTGCAATTTTTCATAATTTCTCTGCGGCGATGCTTTGATGCCAGGAGCTTTTAAAAAGATTTTGTGACTAGAGTAAATCTGCCTGAAAACCTGAGGGATGCAGACAAGTTGGCAGGTCCCTTGGGAAGCTCTTTAGAAGTTGGGGCTCAAACAGACCCAGAGAGGCAGATGCTGAGTGATCCCGATGCAGCGGCAGAGTTGGCACGGAGTAAGCAGCCAAAGGCAGTAGCGGAGGCTGCCAGCGGAGGAATAATTTATTCCAGAGAGAGTTAGGCACTCAAGAGGGAGGACACTTGCTGGGTACAAGCCTGAGAGAGCTTGTCGTATTAAATGGACTGCGTGGCGTGCTTCCAGCAGGATGGCGTGCTGGGCTCCGCTCGATCCAGGGCAGAAACCCTGCTTTAGAGCTTCAGGAGGTGAAATAAAGGATGCATCACTGAATGCACTTTTCACTAAATGGAAAAGCGTTCAGTTCTCGTTGGTAAAGGCACAGCTCACGGACCCCAAAGTGCTCCGTTCAAACTGGCGTGATGCTGGAGGGGAAGGAGCGCAAAGCAGACTCCTGCCCTCCTCAACACAGGGCTGCCCGGTACCGCTGCCAAGCATTGCTCCTGGACCGCTCCTGGTCGTGTGCCGGGAAGAGGTCTGCAGGTGGAAGATATTCTCTCTCTGTAGCCTGGGGGCAGGCCCGCAAGCGGGACACTCGGGCCCTGTGTGCAAAGTCAGGGGCAAGAGGGGTTCGAGACAGCTTGGTTCCTCCCTGTGGTTTTTGGACCCACTGGTTCCCTACTGGAAACCAGGTGCTGGAATTAACTGAAAAGCATAAACCAACCCTGCCTCCCCCCAAGCTTGCTCGTTTCCAGGTCAGTGATCCTGCGAACATGCCAGACATACCTTTTCACATCTTTTATCTTTCACAGGGTTTTTGCAGCACAGGGCTCCCTTGAAAACCCTGCACTCGCAGTGGCGGTACCTTGTAATTTTGCTGCACGGAGCCACTGAGCTTTTTCTGTTGATGGTCTCAGCCGTGCTTCAAGAGGGCTGCCAGATGTTGTGCAGTGGAGACAAGTTTTCCCTGGGGTCTACTCAGGGCTGTCACTGGGGGATGCACGTCAAATTTGGCTTTCGTTTGGGCACCGTTCTGCTCTCTGGCAACAGGTTTTCATTTCTTCTATCTGGGAGAAACAGCAGCCGTCATTAACAACAGCCTGACTGAGGGAACATGGTAGTGAGGAATAGATGAAGTGTTTATAGATGGGCTCACAAGGCTTCCCACTGAGTCTTCATTCTTTTTCTTGCCCAAATTTTCTAGTAAATGGCCACTCTGTGTAAATTGGGTTGCATATTTTATGTCCCCAACGTGCGTGGGCAGTACACCTGGCTGATAACGCAGCTGCAACGCCGCCTTTGCAAATGCGAGCAGCATCCCTCTGAGCTGTGCCGCCGTCTCTCGTTGCAGGTACGAGAAAATGATCAGTGGGATGTACCTGGGGGAAATAGTCCGCAATATTTTGATTGACTTCACCAAACGGGGGTTCCTGTTCAGAGGCCAGATTTCGGAGACGCTAAAGACCAGACATATCTTTGAAACCAAGTTCCTTTCTCAGATTGAGAGGTAAGAGCACTGCCCAGGAGGCTGTTTAGGGTGAAATAGTCTGGTGATGCTCATCGGGTGACACTGCTAGAGAGGAGGGACAGCTGGAGAACATTGCTTGGTTCTCCAGAGATAATTTCGGTTTCAGCAAGAGCCTGCGTGTGCGCAGAAGGACTCTTTACAACATCGTCTGAATTTCTAGCAATGCTTACTGCTAAATCATGGGAAGGGCTGTCAAGGATTCCCTCACTGCATCATTTTATTTGCTTGCGTGGAAATCAAGCCATTTTCCTGTGGCCCTTGTGTGTGTCTAGCTGGAATTGTTGAACTGAATGAACACCAGTTGAACGAGCACTTCTTTACTGGGTATTTTTGTGTCTTTGTTGCCCGGACTCTGTGTTTTAAAGTAATCTCAAAGCCTGTTGAGTCTTTAGTGGGGGCAGGGGGGAACTCCAGGTTGGTCATATTTTCCTGAAATGCCCGTTGGTAAGAGAAGAGAAGGGGAGGGAATGCAGAGCTGGACTCGGAGCCTCCCTCGCTGCCTGCGCCCCTCTCCTGCGCTGCAGCATGGTGCTGGGGTGAATGAATTTGCATTCCCCGAGGTCTCAGGAAAGGCTGCAGCCTGGTGCGAGTGTGTGGATGCAGTGGGGTTTGTGGCAGTGGCTTGACTGAGGGCAACGTTTAATTTAACACTGGGCTCTTCTGCTTCTGCAGTGACAGGTTAGCCTTGCTGCAGGTGCGAGCCATCCTCCAGCAGCTGGGGCTCAACAGCACCTGCGACGACAGCATCATTGTCAAGACTGTGTGTGGAGCGGTGTCGAGGCGAGCAGCTCAGTTGTGCGGTGCTGGAATGGCTGCGGTTGTAGATAAAATTAGGGAGAACAGAGGATTAGAGCACCTGGAGATAACGGTTGGTGTGGATGGGACTCTCTACAAACTACATCCGCAGTGAGTATTCACCTTCTCGGCATTTGCACTGCCTGCAATCTGTAGCGTGTTGCTTGTACATCCTCTCTCTTGAGGGACCAAACCGGTCTGTCTTACTTGCTAGGATAAGAGCCAGGGAAAAGAAGTCTCAGTCAGGGGCGGTCAGGGCTTTCTAAAGGGCAATGAGAGGATCAAGAAGGACTTGTGCAGGATTCTTGGGGCGGTGACAAACTGAAGGGGATGCAGCTTGCCGAACTGTTGGGAGCTGCACAGCAAGGGAAGGATCTCTTGGCTGTGCAAAGGCAATGACAGAGCAGTGCCGAAACGCCTGGTGCCTCCTTGGAGGATGTTTCTGCTCAGTGTGCAGAGGAAATGGGCTGCTGGGAAGCCATGGCAGGCGAGGGCAGGAGTCTAAAAGAGCTGGCGGCAGGAGGAGGAGGAGAGGAACCTAGTGCCCATCTGTGGTATGCATGGAGGGAGATGGGTGGGAAGGATACGACTGTGCGTGGTCTCTTTTTTTCCCCTTTGCTGTGGTGCTAGCAATCTGGGTGAAGCCCACACAGGCAGAGAGGCAGGGGTGGGATGCAAGTGCTTTTTTCCCTTAACTCCCAGCCTTCAAATCCACCCTATTTTCCAGCATTTTAGTGCTTTCCCCGGGGGAAGGGGGAGCACCGTGAAGGCCCACGGCAGTGCTATGCTCTGCAGGTGCTGTGGGACCTCCCTCACCCACTGCCATTGTTCCCTTTCGCAGCTTTTCGAGGATCATGCACCAAACAGTCAAAGACCTGGCACCCAACTGCGACGTGACCTTCCTGCTGTCAGAGGACGGCAGCGGGAAAGGGGCAGCGCTCATCACGGCGG
Organism: Pluvialis apricaria; assembly: GCA_017639485.1. NCBI lineage: Eukaryota > Metazoa > Chordata > Aves > Charadriiformes > Charadriidae > Pluvialis > Pluvialis apricaria. Next base: position 4,676,866 of record CM030013.1, on the reverse strand, counting down.
TGGGATGCAGGCTTCGCGATGCCGAGCAGAACTGAACTCCACAATCCCGGCCCCGATTCTGTCTTGTGAGCACTTTCTCATAAAGCAGCGACTGCATAGTCAGAACTGGTAAAAACCCAGAACTCACTGCTTTATCGGGGGAAAAAAAAAATATACAACTAATGACATAAAAAATAGGATACAAGATAGAATGTGTGCTGTTAATAATATCTCCTGTTTCTGGACCCCAATCTGCATGTTTCTTATTCACCTTGTTGGTACCTTCCCCATCTGTAGGTCATGGAAAAATCAGTCTATAATTTCTGCAGCTGTCAAAAATCAGTTGTTGTCTGAGACGAAATTGCCCCCAAGTGATGTGCGTTGAAAGCTACCGTTGCATCGTACCAAATGTGTTCTTTGCAGCATCCCTGTTAAGCGCACCGCCAGCACACTGACCACCAGACCTGGGTGTTGATGCTTTTAGCGAAGGGGAAGCAACAGCTCCCTCCTGCATATCTACCTGCTGTTGTTCCGTATAAAGCGGTTGTGAAAACATTATGGTGTGTCAGCACTGTGCACGCACGTAACTCTATAGTGGGACTTGACAATGCGACTTACTTGCTTCCTTGATGCCTGTTTTGTCATGGTAAAAGTAAACGCCCTTGTCCCACAGATCTGGTTCCACTGGTATTTCCCATTGCTTCTGTGAATGGTGTTGTGTTTCTGGGCGAAATCTGTCGCGTTTTGGCAAGAAATCCCTAAAGAGTAAAACAAAGTGGTTGGTGATTGGGGTAATCCAAATCTCCAGACCCGGGAAATCGGTAGATATATGGTCCCTAGGCGGGCTGTGCTGTATTCTTCTGTTCCAGAGTTCTTATTAAAAATATTTTCTATCTCTTCTTGTTAGTCTAGATCAGCCTAGACCTTCTACCAAATCTGCAGCTAGGCAGTGTCACTCGGATGTGTATACTTCCGTCTCTCGCCTTAAATGGGTATTTGCTTCCACACAAAGCTTTAATCTTTAATACTGTTAAGCAGCCACTCAAAACACAAACACTCAGCTAGCGTTAGTGATCAGAAAGGAATACGAGGGTTTGATTTTGATCTTGCCTTTGAGGGCCGGGGTGCATAAACTAAACACACCACAAAGCCAAAATCGGACCCGGCTTGTTCCGAGGACTAAAGCGACAACAAAGATCATTATACACTTGGTGTATCCTGTCCTCTGTCGAGTCGATGCCATTATTATATTTGCATACCAGTTGCATTACTTAAATTGAGAAGCAGTTAGGAAGGCAAACGTGGAATAACATTTGCAAGTCACGCCACTTTCTGCAAAGAGGGAGACCACACAGTAGTCCTTAATCCCCACTCTTCTACCAAAAATGAATTTGAGATGTCTGCATGGTTTTCCTTACTGCCTTTTCCTGCAGAAAGTAGATGGAAATTTGCAGGCTACTCCTCTTTGTCCTCGTTCCGCTCCCCTAAGATTTGGATTGCCCTACCTATCGATAACATTTCAATATGCATTATGGTGCACTGTGAGTGAATGTTGTAAAGTAACATGTGAGTCACAAACAGTCATTGCAGCTTTAAGTGTGTGTCTACCTGAAAAATTGCATGCCTAACTGGTTTTGCAAAGGTAGAGAGTCTTTTTACTTTGCACACTAGTAGCTCCGGTACTAGTGTTACGTGATACTTGTGAAAATATTAAACTTTTTTGATGTGCGTTAACTGGTGTTTAGTGGTTCTTTCTGGAAGAGGTGCTGTTGGCTGGTGGCTTAGTGCTTTGGGAAGAGCTATTGTGTAGGGAGAGCTGCAACCTAATCCCAGTGGTGCCTGCGTTTTGTGTGTGTGTTTTTATTCCCGGGCATTCGGGGTCAGATTCAGACAGGGTGGATTTCACCCAGGTCCCCGTGCCTCGTGTTTCCTAACGTAGTTCAGCAGAGGCACGGAGCTGACAACACCCAGATCTTGGGGCGCGTGTAGTTTGTCCGGGTGCGTCTTGTGCAGGGGGATCTGCAGTGCAGGAAAACCTCAGCCCACTGCGTCAAGGCCGATGTGATTATTTATATTAGGCTTTGCCAGATACACAGCGACGGATACGTTGCAGTCGCTGTGTCCCCGCAGAAGTCTGATGCAGGTCAGACTCTGCAACCTCCCTGTGTGCATAGGGTTAACGTTTGCGGAATCACAGTGTCAGGTGCTCGTACACCGTAGGTTTGCACACCCTGTGTTGGAGTTGTATATGAAAGCCCCTTTTGCATACGCTAAAGTTGGGCTTCTCCGATAACCCATCTTACGTTACAGCCCGAATAACCTCTGACGCCCTTGATGTGCAGCTATGACCCCAAATAGGAGACAGAAGAAGGTGAGAAAGTTTTTGGGCACAGGGGACACATTGCATTTTAATTGCTTGAAGGTTTGCAAATCTTATGCCTGCTGTCGGCAGTGCTGTAGGGGTGGTGTGAGCCATGCCTGGGGACCTGGGTTCGGAGCTCTTCAGCATCTGAGGGCTAGGCTCAGTGCAGGAGAGAGGATGAATGAGAAGTGGAAGTTAAACTTGGTCTCAGGGTGACTGTGGATTTTGGAGATGCTGGCATAGGTCGTTTTGTTTGTTGGATCCAGCTCATAACAAATAGGGAGTGAGTTTGTGTTTCTAACAGCGCAGCTTTTCCTACTGTGGACCATAGGTGACGTACTCGATAAGACACGGCAGTTCTTTTCCAAAGGGAGACCTGGTGGGATTTCCATTTCCAGACTGCTTCTTACCCCTAGGAAACTGTTCCAAGTGAATCACAAGCTATAACTGTCCGAAGAAATGTCTCCAATGTTATCCAAGCAATGACTGAGATGTCTTACTTAAAGCTTTTAGGCTTGGTGGATAAAATCATAGTCCTCTTAGTTGTAAAGCTGTAATTACTGCAAATATGAACACAAAAATCTTATATTTCCTGGGGAAAAGACCATTTGCATACCACTGTTGTAATGTCATCTGCTCCTTACTCCTCTGGGGGTTCTCTCAGAAGCCTTTTGAATGGGTTTTAAAACAAGCAGACTTTGTTTTGTTTTGTTTTCTTAAGAAAATAGCAGAAGGAAAAATAAAGTGTTTCTGAACTTCTGAACCCCGTTCTGTGCTTTTTGTTCGTTCCTTTGCCATAAAAATGAGATTCTCCAAATGTTTGCCTCTACTGACTGCAGGGTCTCCGTTGCCGCTTAAAGCACGAGTGACTGTGTGGAGGAGGGATTTATTGCTGGCCTGGAGGTGTTTTACTGCTGCGCAGTATTTAATCATGTCTGTCTTTATATGGAGAATTGCATGTATTTACTATGGAGCATGGTGTTCCTGTTAGCTCATAAATCACAGGAATTAATGTCGTCCGCCTTGGCATGCCTTTTCTTCCAGTATCTAACGAGGGCTCAGAGCGTCTCTGCTTTCTCAACTGTCGCTGTTTCTGGCAGAGAAACTTCTTAGGATCTGCAGTGTTGGTCCTTCAGGGCACACGGGGAGTTTCGCGTGCAGCCTGAAGAAATCATCTTCTACTTTCTGCACCCCAACGAGAGAGAGATGTGCCGTGAGCTGTCAGAAGAACGTCGGTGCCTGTCGGGGACTGCAGAGGGGAGACAGTGCCAGCGCGTGCGTGACGCTTGGGTGTCTGACATGAGCTCTGGCTGGCTGTTACGGTGTGATGGAAGATGGGACGCTCAAGACAGGCCCGTTTGGTCTAAAAAAGATCTGTGTTAGAAAGCTGCAGGATTTAAAGGGTTTAAAGGCCTTACAGTCCCATCAGCTGGGTGTGGGAGAGGTGCAGCTGATATATATGAAACAGTGAACTTGGTTCCTCGGAGCAAGAGTCTTTGCGACCTCTAGTATGATCCCAGAGATGCGTGCTTTGCAGAGCGTCCCTCCCAAATGGTTTTGGATCCCTTCAGAAGAAAGGCTTGGTGGTGGCTGTCTGGAAATGCCTCTTACTGCTCTCCCTCTGCCCTGCACGCACCCCGGCGGCGCAGTCCCGGGAAGAGCAGGCTGCCCAGTTAAGAGGACCGGACAGGTAACATCTAGACTAGAAACTACCCGCTGAATGATTGGAAATATTGAACTTTTTAAGAAGGGCATACAGCCCTATGCTCTGTTGTCCCAATCATATCCCTGAGTACTCTTTCAGTTCAAGCCACGGATCTTTTCTCTGTATTGACGACAGAATTTAAGCCAGGCAACCACTTTGTAGTTGTGCTTTCACAGAGCAAAGGGGAATGTTTCAAATAACCGGATCTTGTCGACATTGCAGGAGCTTTTTGTATGTGAAGGTATGGCTCTGCGGTACTATATACAAACCTGTCTTGAGAGGTGAAGGTGATTGTGAGGTGCTACTTATCACACCAGTATTAAGTGCTGCATTACTGTTTATATTTCAGCTTCTCCTGTTTTGCATGCCTGCACATAATGCCTCAGGCTTTGAAGATGACATTTTTCAGCCTTTATTTTCATATCTGAGAAGAGAAGAACAGTGGTGATAAATATGGAGTAAGTCTGGAAAGGGAAGATGAAGGGACTATCTGGGAGAAGACAGCGATGGGTCAGACTGTGGTTAGGACTAAGAGGAGGTGAGGAAGGTGGATTCAGATTGGATCCATGAGCCCTTACCAAGCCAGTGAGCATCCCACACCTGGTCACTGACTCTTCAGAGAGCCTCGCTCTCCAAATTAGGCACCACAATTAGCTATGTGAAGTGAGAGGAATCACTTGGGCACAGTTTAATAGGAAAATGACATCGTGTTTTGGTACAGACTTAGAGAAATCCATGCAATGATGACATCTTAAGGAATTGTTTCTCGCTTTTAATTGATGAGGGATGATGCTGGTGGAATTGCAGGTCTGAAAATCCCAGAATTCAGAAAAATTTCAGGGCAGGCTTTTCAGTCTGGACGCGTTAGTATTTGCCTTTGTCCTAAGGAAGCTCTGCTCCACAGCCTCGTCTGCCTTGGGACTGCTGAGCCACGGGACTTTGCTGCCCACGCAGCCCTGAGGGTCCACCCAAGCTGAGCCAGATGTGCCCCAGCCTTTCTGCTCCATCACCTTGTTTCCAGATTTAACTGTCTTCGTGGAACAGAAAGCAGGAGGTCGTTATCTGGAAGCGAATAATTGATATTCTACTGATTGGCGCTGCCTGAGGTCTGCTTTGCTGCTTTTTTGACCTCATGGGCAAAATCTCTCGGTTCTGTATTGCAGTTGTTGGTGTAAGGGAGGGCTGAACTCGCATCCGTAGCTGGGTGATATTTGGACATAAGTATTATCAGCAGATTGCTTTCAATGCTGATGGCACCTGAAAACGTCCCGCAGAAAACAGTTGCTTCAGAAAAAAGACCTGCCTCAGGCTTCTACAAATCTGCTGCCTTGAAATGGTGTATTAGGATAGAGCCAGAACCAGGGAGGAGAAAATCAAAGCGTTAGCTGGGTGAGGGTAAATGATGTCTTCTCTTTCTCATTCAGTTGAGTTTCCACGTTGAAGCTTGTTGTTCCCGACTTCCTGTGGGTTGTCTGGTAAAGAGATGGGGACGTAAGTTTAAGTTTGTCTTTCTCAGTTGCTTTTATGCACGGGCACCACCGGAAGGCCAATTTGAAGCCAGAACGAAACCTGTAAATGTAAGAAAACAAATTAAATGGTGAAAGGGTCTTTTTAATTGCACAGAGAAAGAACAAATGTGTGACGTGGTTCCACCTCTGAATGACCATGAAAATAAAAGATTTCTATTGAAATTAAAGGAGCTAGTTGCAGAGCTAGATGCGTAAATCAATGCAGGGGAGAGCAATAGGAGTATATGATCAGATTTCCCTATATTTTAGGTAAATATATACGATCAGTTGAACTGCAGGATGTTTGATGTGCTCAGTAGATGGTGCTCACCGTGCTGATTCATGAGAAGCAGAGCATCTGAGGAGGATACGTGAGTTTACCGACTGGAAACTTTTTTTAACCGTCTGCTTTCTGAGAGAGGAGGAGGATGTGTTTGGGTGTTTCGCGTTAAATGCAGGTTGGCTGAATGGGCTGCAAAAGCTGCCCCCTTTTGCGAGCTTAGGGGCAGGACGCCCTTTGAAACGCTCTCAAGGAGCGAGCCTCCCAGCATCGCTCCGGATTTGGGCGTTTTGCTGGCGGGGTTCCAGCGAAACATCACTGGAGGTGCTGGAGGAGGCGCGCCGATAACTATTTCTCCCACGCTCGCTCGGCGTCCTGCCTGCCGCACCAGCGTGCCGAGAGCAGCCCGTTCTCAGCGCAGAGCAAGAGAGACATCTCTTGGCATGGCGAGGTCGCGCTCGAGGCGGTGTGCCCGGACGGTGGGAGTCTCGGCGGGTCACCCGTGGGCTGCTCCCACTCCCCCCGTGGGGATGAGCCCTGCGCCTGCGTGGTGGGGGGCTCAGGGCTGCGTTTGGGGGGTGGTGGCACAGGGGGAGCGGGTGGTTAAGGCAGCCCGGCATTAGGTCAGCAGATGGATTGCAGGGGTTACAGAGTTCCTCCCTCCTTCCTTGGAAATCATAGAATCCTTTTGGTTGGAAGAGACCTTTAAGATCATCAAGTCCAACCATTAACCTAGCACTGCCAAGCTACTACTACAGGGGAGACCTTATCACGCTCTACAGCTCCCTGAAAGGAGATTGTAGCGAGATGGGGGTCAGTCTCTTCTCCCAAGTAGCAGCAATAGGACAGAAACAGCCTCAAGTTGTGCCGGGGGAGGTTTAGGATGGATATTAGGAAAAATTTCTTCACCAAAAGGGCTGTCAAGCATTGGAACAGGCTGCCCAGGGAAGTGGTGGAGTCGCCATCCCTGGAGGTATTTAGAAGACGGGTAGTTGTAAGGTGGTCTGTGTGTGAAAGCTGGTGCAGATGTGGCTGTGCTGGTCATACGCCTGCTGCCTGTGCTTTATTTGGAGGCAGAAATTCTTAAGGGTTGAGGTAAAGTCTCGCTCGCACAGTGTGGCTAATCTCACATTATTAGCAGAGTATAAATTAACTTGTCTGCCCGGCCTACGGACTGCAGTTGAAAGTCACAGTTGTCCTCACCTCCAGAAATTTATGCTTTTTCAGACTGAGCTTGTCGTTTTCTCTGTGCGCGCACATGCACGCTGCTCACCTTTGGTTAAGACAGCAGTATATGATGGGACTGTACATCGTCGAGCTCATGGCAAGGAGAAAGATTGCGAGATAAACCTGCTGAATGTACTTCTGCTGGTAGATGTCTTCCTTGAAGCTCCCCAGGATGAAGTATATGTGATAGGGCAGCCAGCAGACAGCAAAAATGATCACAACTACCACCATGGTCTTCACAAACTGGAAATACAAAACCGGTATGTTATTCCTGGGCCTGGTTTATCCTGGGATGTGCAGATTCACCGGACACCAGGCTTTGCTCTCTTAAGGACTGCTGGGAACTGGCCCACTGCCTACCGACGCGCGCCCTTCTTCCCTGGGGTCTGGCTCGTGTGTGTACATCGCCATTTTTTTCATACTTGCTGGGGTGAGATGCCCTTTACCCCCAGCCCAAAATATTTTGTCAACCTTTCATGCCCAATCCCACAAGATTTTGTATCAAATGCAATGCAATCATGCCCAAGCCCACAAGATTTTGTATCAAGTGCAATGCAATCAAAAGCAAGGAATTGGAGCCAGCAGGGCTGGTGCGCTGGGGGTAATTATTTTTAAGTTTCACTTCTGACCTTTTTTTTGGCATTAACTTGGTGTTCGTAGCGGACTCTGTTAAGGTGGTTGCCTGGAACCGCACTGCTCCACAGAGTAATTCCTATAATGCTGTATGTGACAAACATCACCATTAAAGGCAGTAAATAAATCAACACGATCACTGCAATGTGATACCTGAAAAAGAAGAACAAGCATGTTTTCAGAGCCAGTATGTCTCCTGAAGAGCTCCTTCAGAAATTGCCTTTTGCACACGTACGTCTGGCCCCTGTTCACTTCAACCCCAAAGCATAAAGAAGCAGAAATTTCACCTACAAACATCATTACAGGGACTTCTGTAAACAGCAAAATCTCATATCTCTTGTGCTGTGATGATTACTCCTTGGACTGGATTCACTGCCCTTTCAAGATGAGGTAATATCATTTATCTTTTATCAGAGGGTTACAGTCCATGGCCACCCGCCCTGAACTTTGCTATCCCACTGCAGTCAGGAAGGAGAGACGCGTCTGAGACTTGCAGCTGTAAAAATATGAACCTTTAAATCACAGATACGGAAAAGGAACATTTCAAAAACTGCAGAGCTAACTTGATGAATGCAGTAGTGCCCCCAGCTTAATTCAGCAGCAATGAAAAAAACCATGGATCGGGGCCTTCAAAATGTAGCTGGCTGCTAATGGGGTGCACAGATTCGGCAGGGAAGACGCCGCAGGTAGTGAGGAAGGAATATTGCCTGCTTGTAGCATGCAGAAAGTGAGTGGCGGTCATTGCTGTATTGGTCTCGCCGGCTGTTTTTTATCTGTGAGTGCATGTACAATTATATGTCACCAACAGGCTACACCGGCCGAAAGTCCTGGCATCTCCTTTGGCTGCGTTTTAGCTCAACCCTTCCCAGCTTTCCATGTTACCCCACAAGCTTCTGCTGGTTCCCTCATGCTGGGGTTTGATTATTTCAAGCAACCACCATTTATGGGGAGGGAACAACCTGCTCACTGGGTTAGAGCAGCTGTCAAATTAACATAAACAGTGTAAAAACTAGGATTAGGCAGGAGGGCTCTGGCACACGGTGCTGCTGGCAGTGACCACAAAAGGCGGCTGGGTGCAAACGGTCTCTCTCGGCATGACAAGGGCTCTGGAGTTACTCGCCCCGTTAGCAGAGCGGGGTCAACTGCTTTGACGAGCACTGTCGAAACGGGTGTTGAGGCGCTTGGTGGTTTTTTCCTCCTTGGGGTGGTTGCAAGTATCAGAGTGGTGGCCGTGTATAGAAAAATATTATGTTTGTGAAAGGTGGCAAGTTTGTCCCTGTTTTGCACCCTTCCCAGTTGTCCTCAGAGCGGTACCTCTTTTTGAAGGTCTAATACCGCACGTGGAGTGCAGCAAAGCCCTCTTTAAGTTCCCATCCCGGGAGGAGGAGGAGGAGAGGATGGGAGCCTAAGCTTGAGCAAGTGGCAAAAAAAAACTTCTAGTCTTGTAGCTTTGCTACTTTGCTGCAAAGTCAACCTCTGTGGTTAAGGTTCTTTATTTTGGCTGAACTTCTACAAATTTAGTCCCTTCACATCCAAGATTTCTCAGGCACTGGCAGTCACAGTAGTGCATTGTTTGAGGTTTTTTGGACTTGTTTCTTTCATAATTATGCACATTTTTCCTGCAGAAAAGGATTTCCCTTTGTTCTGAAGTCTAGAAATCTTGAAGGCTGGTTTTACTCAGCTACAAAGGATTTGGAGGACCCGTAGTCAACGGAGGAACCCAGTTCTCCATTTCTTGGTTTTTTTCCTTTGGGTTTCTTAGTATTTCTTTTTCTCGATATTTGGACTAGCACATGAATGGCTGCACATGGCTTTTTCTCCCCGGTCTGTATTGCAGGCATTTTGTCCCAACAGATCCATTGCTCAAGATGATTTCTGGGGAGCGCTGCTTCCAACTTCCTTTCTAGGAGAGCTACTGAAACCTGCAAATCTGAGGCTGTTCAGGGAGGGCAAGCTGGCGAATGAAGTGATTCATTGTGTTTGGGAGCTGCTGCTCTTCAGCTGGGGATCCCAGGCAGAACCTGCCCCGTTATTTGCTGCCTTCAGGACCAACCTTTCCAGCCCGCGGAGATTTCGCTGGCATGCTGCAAAGCTCTTGTTTCAATCCTTCCCAAGCCCTGGATGCGGCAGAAATAAACTTCACGCTTTTCATCCGAACGAAATAGTCATGGGTGACTTTTATATGCAAGTGATTATCTCCTATCCCTCCTTCTCAATCGACAGGGGGCTGGCGTACCCCAGCATGTGCCCTGGGAGATACATCACCCAACGTGATGTGAGCCTGATTTTACTCTTTTGCTCTTCTGTGACTCTTCACACTGGGGACAACTGATGCTGCAGTTCAGCCAAACTTACATGAAGCTCCTTGGAACTTGGCACATGTTAGTGTGAAAACCGGTTAGTTGGGTAATAACTAACCGCAAGAGGCATCCAGCTGTCTGCCAGAGATGAAGACCAAGAAGGAAAACAAGGTCCCTGGTGCATGTAGCTGGGCAAAAGTGTTCGCAGCGAAGAACGGACACGGGGAGTTTAGCACTTGGTTTTGGTGTGAAAAATTGTTTCCATTTTGTTAATCAATTTTTTTCCTTTTCTGCAGTTCTTCCATTACTACTTTGTATAAATATGTTTTGCTTGATAAATTCCTCAAACTGCTCTGTGTATCATGTGCCCTGAATAGTGATTAATCACAACAGATCCCCTAAGTGCGGGGTATGGCTTGTTTCATCTGTCTGAACAATCTAACTTTAAAGCAGGAGGAAATTGCTGTGAGAGTTAGGAGCTTTTGGGAGTGCAGATGTGTGCCCAGATAAGTCAGCCTATAAAAACCTTAGGATGTTTGAAACACGCTCCTCTTTTTTTTTTTTTTTCTTTTTTTTTTTTTTTTCCTCCCCCACAAAGAGCAGCATAATTTTTAGCTAATTATGTGGCTTCTCAGCGTTAAAGATACCTGGTTCCTTCCTGCCTGGTGGAGGGAGAAAATCCAAAATCTTTGGAACCAGGATTTATTGCTTGTTTAGAGACTTTTCGCACTGGTTTCTCTTAAATCCACCGAGCCATGTATGTAGGGTTTCTAGACCAAAGCAGGGGCGGATGGCGCATCAGCCTTCTTTACCCTCAGCCACAATCACCTGGCAGCTTTTTCCACCACTGGCTTAAACTGGGCTTAGATGGGCTGCCCCCGACCCATATTCCCCCGCTGCATGGTTCCCCCCACCCTCTCTCCCAGTGCTGCCCGCAGCCAACAGTCTGGCGACGCAATTAATTCCATAGTTAACTTTTGCACGGATCGGGAGGGTTTTTTTGTTGTTGTTTGCTCTTACGTGAGCTGCTGGTGCTTGGATCCGACGTCATCCGGCCAGACGACGATGCATTTCGTCGTTCCGTTGTCCGTCGTGATCTCGGCGTAGAAGCACTGCGGGAAGGCGAGCCCAAACGCCACCAGCCAGATTATCCCTATGATGACTCTGGTGCTTCCAGCAGAGAGCCTGGGCCTGAAGGGATGAATTATCGCCACGTACCTGCAAGAAAAACAGGTAATGCTTTTACAGCTGCATCGGTAAACTGTACAGCAAATACAGCAAAGGTAAAAACTCACCAGGAGGGTATAGTGGGCTTTTTTTATAGAGACATTTTGATAGGTTTCAGGCTATAAATAATTAGAAGGGCTAAATCCTTTCTGAAGAGAATGATTTCAAGTCTTAGGGCAGAATATATTAAACCTGTGGGGATGGATGCTTCTGGTGCGAGGAGGAAGCAGCAGTCATGTATGTCTTCTGCATGTGGTCTACACAAGTATTCCCCTTACGTTGAATTTTTCTTTTCTTTTTGTTTTTTAATTAATTTTTAAGTGCTTTATGTGTTTGGTCTAAAATTTCGTGCTGCGAACCGTTTGTGTTAGTTTGGAGCTACGCGCTATTTAAACCATGCCCTTCTCTCCTTCCTCTACCAAAAAAAAAAAAGCCTGAATGCCGCCCCATTCCCCCCTAATTAATGTCAGTCTCTTCTGACACCCCGAACTGTCACAACAGCAGACTGGGGTCTCGAGTAGCCTTTACCCTGCATTTTTCTTCCCCCTGCTGATTTTTTTTTTTTTTTTTTTTTTTTAGCTGTGGAAAGCTCACGTGCCATCCACCTCTGCCTGGAAATGCTCGGGCACTTGCGCTTGGGGTGGAAGGGGAAGGCTGACCCTTTCGTCCCACACCTGCTCGGAGCCCTCACGGCACATCTGACTATTAGATTACTTTGCAAGCCCGGGGCGCGCTCTGGTTTTAAGTTCCCCGTGTAGAAACGCACGGTGTCGTAACGAGTACATAATCAATTATGCATTTCCCGTCATGCTTTCCGTCCTCTCTGTCACGGCTGTTACAAAGGCAAAAAAGAGTGGAAAATGCCAATTGCCTCCTGGTTTTCACAGCGAGAATCTGACAAACTCTGTGCTGTCTCTTGGCCGGGCTGCAGGGAGGGAGCTCTGCCCGGCCGCTGCTGCAGGGCAGGGAGAGGGCAGCTGCAGGGCAGCAGAGCCTTATTTAGCTATAAAATTTTCATGTCACCTCGCTTTTCTTTAGCTCGCTGCAGGCAGTATTGTACAGTGCTGGAATCTGGTCAGGGAGGAATCAAGCGGCGAACGTTCTCGGGAATATTTGCCCACAAGAAGTGCCCAAACCGCCGATCCGTGGCTCTCGGTGAACGGCAAGTCCCGGGTATAAACGATGCCACCCGCTGCGCTGCCGATGCAGCCTGATGCGGCAGCCCGTGTCGCGGGTACTGCAGGTGTTGCAGGGCTGCTGGGTGGAGGCTTTCCCACTCAGCCAGGGGTGCATCCCCGGAGGCGAACCGTGCTTTGAGGCAAGCTCCGGCAAGTTGGGAGGTTTACCGAGATCTCCTGGCTGCTCTTGCTGTGTGGCAGGGCTGACTTTGTGTGTTGTCCCGTCCTCCCCCCCTCCCCTTGCTCCCTGTGTCCTCTCTCTGCATCCTGTTCCCTGTGATGTCCCAGGATGCTGTGACCACGCTCCCGGCACTCTTCCTCTGGTCCTTGTCCCACGCAGACAAAACAAGCTGAATTTCGGACACTCTTGCACACTTTCTGAAGAGGGCCTGGGAGACTTTTGCTACCTGGAGTGTAAAACTTGAGCTGATGTACTGCGTTTCTGCCTGGAGCGCTGCGGGAAGCGGCTCCTGCAGTACACAGAGCAGCTTGGAACGGGGAAACAGAGTGGTCCTAAACCCAGCAGTGAGCAACGTCACCAGGGCCTTTTTTGATGGCAGACAAAGATGGCTTACAGAGCTGTCACTTCTTAGCTTCCTGCCTTACAATAAACCACTTCAAACGACATTGTTCTGTCAAAGTTAAACAACGGAGCCCAAGTGGACGCAAGTTCTCATAGCAATAAATGGAAGCCGCGAGTTTCCAGGAGACGGTGTCAGGATCTATTTTAAGGTTAAGCAAAGAATAGCTAAATATGGTTTGCAGTGAGATGCCAAGTTTTCTTTCTGACCTGTGCCACGTGACTCAAGAGATTTTGGCTGTATAGGTACTTTCACCAAAAGTCCCCAAGGAACAAGAGTAGGGAGACCTGAGGGCAGGCTGAAATGGATTTATTAAAAATAAAATAAAATAATATATATACTTTGGCAGTATCAAATAGCAGTTACCAACAACCCTTGATTTGAAGCCGGGAACTGCAAAAGAATATTCGAGTCTAAAACTGAGCTGCTGTTGCTTCTAAATAGGGATTTGCTTTCATCTAGACAACTGCAGGCTGATAAACACGTCGCTCGTCCCTCTGCTTATTAGCCATCCTTCCAGGGACCGCAGGGGCCACTGCCCTGTGCCGCGGCAGCTGCGTGTCAACCCGGGCCGTGTCCCCAACTCAAGGTGCGGGTTTCAGCGGGCGTCCCACGCGCAGGGGGCAAAGCCTTCCTTCCCCTGCTAGTTCGTTTATCTGGTTTGATTGGCGTTGTCGCTTGCTTCCCTGGGTGTGCCGGGGCTGAACGGAGCTGGGAGCAGGGGCGGGAATTACAAAAGCAACCCTGATGACTCACGGAGCAGGGCTTTTCAGATGGCTCCAGAGGGATGCTGGCTCCGCTCCCAAGGGAGCTGGAAGGGCCCTTCGGGGACACGCACGCTTGATAAGGAACGGAGGAAACCTGAAGGAAACGGCAAAGTCAACAGGAGGGCTTGACAAAGGAGCGCCAGGTATTTCTGGACGCCAGGTCCGGCTGCCCGGGGAAAGACCTTCGCCGTGGGGTTGCGGTGGGGACATAGGATGGAAAAGATACAGATGTTCCCAGGGCCAGGCAGAGAGTGGAAGTGATGGAGGGAAGACAGGAAGGATGGGAGGGAAGGAGGGCAGAGAGCATAGAAGGGAGCTTAACCTCCTCTACTTCTTTAACATGCCATTGCCTTTAAGAGAGGAAATTCCCATGGACTTTTGGCCGCTTTCTAGTAAAAAGAAAAACAGCATCACGCTACTTAACAATGAGCTGTAAACACATCCAGACTCCACAAATTTAAGCTCGAGTGAAACAGACTTGGCAGATGGAAGAGAGTATTATGAAAATTCCAAATTACCTCACAAGTCAAACAAAATCACTGTAATTACTTTCCTCCCTCTTGGAATAAGTCATTCTTGTGAAGTATTGGAGCAGACTCTGCCATTCCTTATCCAGTTCCCATTACTTCTGGTGCTTTGCTGGACTCGCAAGGAGAATTGTGGGTGCTGATACTGTCAGCATCCTGCAGTGTATCCCTATGGCTCTGTCCAAATGAGAGGTCCTTCTTGTGGTTTTTAAAAAACCCCCAAGTTTGCAGGAAGACTGGGAAACAATTTATGATCAGTGACATGGGAACAATAAAATACCAGCTGCTTCCACTCGTTACACATTCCCGTGTGATTCAGACCAGGGATAAGACAGAAAAGCCTTCCTTTCATGCCATAACTAGCATCTAACCCCGTAGTCTATTTGCCTGGCACTCCTCCCGCTTTGCTGATAAGGCACCTGACACGGTATGTGCGGGCCAATTGCACAAAGTATTGCGATAATTTTTTTAACAGTCAGAGCGAATTTTTCGCACCTTACCTTCTCCGTTCGCCTCTTACCTCTCTGCAGCCACGGCTGTCATGGAGTAAATGCTCACAAACATTGCGGTGATGGGGAACCAGTTCTGAAACCTGCAGAACGCCTCGCCAAAATACCAGACGTTGTGACTGGCGTAAATAAAATTGAAGATGGTATTGAAAGCGGACATCAGCAAATCCGAAAGAGCCAAATTAACGATAAAGTAATTAGTAGCAGTCCTCATTCTCCTGTGCGCGAGAATAATCCATATGACGGTGACGTTGCCAACGATGGATGTGATAACGATGAAGGAGTAGGTGATAGCCCACAAAGCGATCTGCCATCCCGGCTGGGTAAACTGGGTTACTGCTGTCCAATTGCCGCCATCCTCGAGGGAGTCAGCCTGCAAAATGTTGCTAGCATTTAAAACGGAAAATGTGCTCATGGTTTTTTCCTCAGCTAAACGTAAAATAAAATCTTCTGGCATCTGCCCATTTTCTTGCAGTGGACGCTGGTGCTATGAATCCCCATGCGGATGACTAAGTGCCATTAAAAAGACTTCGGGGTGAGATATCTCATGTCCTCTTGTGCTGTTTTCCAAGTGATGCAATGCATTTCCAGGAGGAGATGACCGATACCGAGGGCCTCCTCCTTGCCTGGCATTTTAACCTCTTGAAGAGCAAAAACCGAAGAACTACTCTCCCCCTTGCGTTTCTTTTTCCTCAAAAAAAAGAAAGAAAGAAGAAGGAAAAAAAAAAAAAAAGGGTGGGGGGAGGAAGGTGTTTTCCAGGTCAGCGACAGGCAATATCTTCCATTAGATTATTTTTAGGGCCAAGAAAATAGAAATGGAAGTATCAAGCCAGGAAACACTTCAATCCAAGTGGAAATCCTCCTTTTTCAGGGTGGCGGTTTTCCAAGGCACCAGGTATCTGAATCCTCTGCATGGGGCTAAGGACATTTGGTTTTCTTTGCCTGCGTAACTGTTAAGTGTGAGGCAGGAGCCGCACTGGGATAAATTCTCTACAGGGCTTAAGGGGACTTTGAAAGGAGGTGGAGTCTCTTGCAGGCAAAAACTAAACAACCGATTTGACATCAAATGAAACGCGGCAAAGTGGCACTAGAAACTCTTTTCCCCCCACCTCCCCTTTTGTTGTGAAATAATCTCTGACATGGACATGCTGCTCTATCGGGATTCACAGGCTTAACTGCAAGGGTAGCTACTTTGCCAGGTTTACCGGTCCCGCAATCCTTGCGTTTCCAGAACCGTTCCCGTCTTCCTGCGAGCTCTCACAGCCAAAAACGAAACAGAATATATTCAGCACAATTTTAGCAAGGTGGTCTTGCTCTCTGCAGCTATTCGGAGGCTTATCGAGCATTTTTACTACATTTTACGTAATGGTGACTGCCCAATGCAATACTACTCAACCAGCCATATCTAGTAGATTTGGTATGATTTGATTTATTTAAATTGCAGCAACAAGCCCTGTTGGTGCTTGAAGGGTCGTTGGTGAGTAATTTGGTATTTGTCAAGACCAGACCTGAGCTGGGACTTCTAACAAGGCTTCAGTGGGAAGCGGGCACTCTCATCCGGAGCTCCAAAACCCCTTCTCCGGCTGCTCTCCAGCACGGAAACATCCAGAGGATCCTCAGCTCCCGGCCTCCACGCTCCGCAATGCTGAGGGGCTGAACCGGGGGCATTCCCCTTGGGACCGCTGCATCCCCTTTCCCAGCGTGCGCTGCAGAAACTTACTGGCCTCACGCGTGCAAGGAGCAGTATCTGGTCCTCGTAGGAAAGGGGAACCCCTGGACTCCCCGCTCTGCTCGGAGCGCAGCACTTTTGCTCGCTCTCGGCTTTGCAGTAAGTGACAGAAACATAAGCAACGCGTTGAAGGCTGAGATTTCAAAGAGTACTTGGCGCTGGCTCGTGCCTGCTCTGCGGGAAGCTAAAAGTGTTTCAGGTATTAAAAACCTGTTTTCAGACTTTAAAAAAACCTATTTTCAGATATTAAAACCTGTTTTCAGGATTCAGAAAACTCCCGATGAGTAACATAAAGGAAAGACTCCCCCCCCCTCCTTCCCCTTGCCCGCTGCATGCGATGCTGGGATGGCAGTGGTTTTCCAGCTCCCCGAGTTCCTGGAGCTGCAGCCGTGCCAGGCTCCCCCGTAACAGGGCAGTATTTATCGGTTCAGGATCCTTTCCACCAGCTCAGCCTGGACTCTTTCCTCGCTTCATTAATTTCTGGAGGCAGCCTTCAGTTAACCCATCACTTAACCACCGCAGCTCCTTAAAGCAGGTCTTCTCTGACGCGGTGTCCCCCAGGTGGTGTTTTTTTAGAAATTAATACTTGTAGTACTGCGTGTAATATCTCTTTCTCCTCACGATGGGCTTTCCTGCAGGTAACCCCACTAACTGCCTTACGCAGAAACTGCAAAAATATACTTGTACGTATCTTCTCATGGGCATTGCAGAGCTGCAATGCTCACTAAACACCTCACTAAACAGCTTATGAACCTTCCACTACCTCTATGCCATCCAGGAGGGCTTTTCATGATTTGCAATATGAATTCAACAGCTAATAGTGTTCTTCAGATTTTTTTTTTTTTTTTTCCTTCGGCTTGCTCAGATCTTTTCAAATTCTAAGGAGAATATGAGTAAAAACCTCTATAAGTTCAGCCGAGAGCGCAGCTGAAGTGCTTCATCCGTCTTTGCTATCGAAAGCAGAATGTAAGCGAGCGCTTAGAAAAAGGACTGCACTTTTTGATGTTTCAGTAGAGAACGCACATCTCTCTCGGCTGACTTTGAACGTGAAGACGGTCCGGGTGCTGGCCTTTCCTCGGAGTCTTCTTCTGAACCATCTTCCCCGGTCCCCGATCTGCTACTCGGGTGATAATCGGAGAGCTGCCACCCTTTGGTCAACATTTCATCATACGAGTCAGCAGGGACTGGCTTTCCTTTATACACGCCCACACCTTTTATTTGTTTGCTGGTTGTGCATGGATGAGATTATCGTCCTGGAGCCCGGCCAGCGACGTAGCATGTGCTATTGGCCTTTTGACCTGCAAACTGGGGTGTTTTGTTTTTTTTTTTTTTTATTTTTTTTTTTTTTTTTAACAAGGGCAGGCTGCAAATTCCTCCGGAAAGTCGCGTTTGCCTGGGACTGTGGGCAAAACCCACCCCTCCGATGATTCTGGAGTTACACCAGGGGAAAGGACTATCTGAGAGCAGGGGTTTGGGTTGGGCTGGTTTCGCTGCTGTTTTTATTAGGGGCAGGATTGCTCGAGGTCAAACGTCGCTGTGCTGAGTCACCGATCCCAGGGCTGAGCAAAGGGTGAGAGAGGCGAACAAAGGATGCGGGTCCAGAAGGGTGAATAAGGTGCATTTTGTCTTTTGGGAAAAAAAAAAAATAATGCAATGTAATAGAGGCAGTGGAGGCTTTAATTGTATCGCACGTTGGGCTCGGCTCTGGGAGGAAGGACTTTTTGTCCAGGGAAGAGCTCTGAGAGCAGGACATTGAGGACCATGAGCATCCACTTGGGTGGGGAAAGGTGCAGCTGCACTGCAGCTTCATCAGCCGGGCTTGGGCTGGAAGCAAGCAGCAGAAAAGCTGGTAGCTTTGAAAAGCTTAGGGTCTTTCCGATGCTCCTCAGCGCAGGGCTACCTGCGAGTTCAGTTCCCTTTTCTGCAGATCCCCTAAGGCCCTGGGTCAAACGCGCTGCAGATCGTGGCTTTCGAAGACGGTTCACGGGATCTACCGTGCCCCGTACAACGTTTGCAACAACCCCGGTGGCCCTGAAGGTTGGGCGAGGAGATGTGGAAGTCACCGATCCCTAACGCGAACAAAACCCACCGCTGGGCGAGCCATCGGGTGGCCTCGGGAGCGGATGCTGTAATGCACGATGTGCCTCGACGCCGGCGGAGACGCCAAGCTCTCGGCTGGGAAACAGCCGCTCTGTGCCGCGCCGGGCTGGGGTGGAGAGAGCACAACCCAGAAGGGACCCCCTCAGCACCGCAGGCAGTTCGTAACATCTTACTTTAAACCACCCTTCGCTGCTAAACTGGACTAATTGGGTCCAGAAACCTTGCCGTTTCGGTGTCTAGACAAAGCCGGGGATTCAGACAAAGAAAAGCATTATTTGGTTATTTTCACAGGGTTTTGTAACAGAAACCTGGTTCGACGTATTGGCTCAGTTCAGAGTGAAAACAACAGGAAAATGGACACTCCTTCTAATGGGCTTCCTCGTCCAGCTGGTCGTGCCCTGAAATTTTATTTGCAGAAATCAGACCACAAAGGACAAAAGGTGAGGCGTTAGGAAAGTCAAACCAAAACTACTAATTTAGTTAACTACACAAACAAGGAAAACACGTAAGTGACAGGAATGCGTTTGGATGTGAACGATGCCCGTGAGACATTGAAGAACCCGCGGTCGACTCTTAATTCCCAGCGCTTACCCGAGAGGCGATGCGATTTCCAGCCTGCAGGCCCTAGGTAAGTGTCGGGGGTATTTGCAACTTTGCCTGAAAACTGAAGTTGTTGGTATTTTAGAAGATGAATGCTCTAGGATATTGTATTCTTGTCTGAAATGTAAGAGGTGATGAGCTGTTCTGTCGCTGGCAGGGACCCAGACTGGATTATTTGTTTCCCAGAAGCAGAGTTTAGCGGTGCATGCAAAAGCAATGACGCATTTTACATTAGAATTACCCAGAAATATTTTTATTTTTTTTTTAGGCTTTATAAAAGAGGTTTCGGTATCAACTACTGGCTTATTGCACGTACCTAACAAAATGATGTGCGACCGACCACTTACACGGTTTTACATACGCAGCTCGGAGGTTTTCCACAGTCTCTTTGCAAGATAATTTAAGAATAAATGCTGCCGCGCTTCATCTTCTCTGACACCAGACGCTGATTTTCAATGCTGTCTGTCTCTACCCTGGGCCAGGATGCAACAACCAACTCTGTGACAGTTGTCCGCCACTTTGAATGAGACTTTTTTTTTTTTTTTTCCCCCCGGAGGAAAATAGTCCTTTGTGGGACGGGAGTGCAGCGCTGCCAGCTTGAAAGGGCTTATTTCATCTCGTAGGCACGAACGGCGTTCGCAGTTCATGATCGCTGTGTAAGACCCAACACTGACCCGCTGTCACGGCCGCGGGACGCGGATGAGCGTTGGTGTAAGCAAAAAAATGTGGCCGGTGCAATATGCCCATTAACTGTTGCCCTTACGCCGTGTTATTTGCAGGACGGGACCTTTTTTGCACCTGCAATGTCCGGGGTGTTGTAACGAAAGGTAAACGCTCTGGTGTTGCTTAATTGTGCAATAGGGTGTAGAGCAGTGGAGTTGCAGGGATTGTGCTTTGCCATGTTTATGGATGCTTCACCAAAAAAACCCAGCACCCAAGCAGCAGCTTCGCATCTACGTCTTTTTTGTAATTTTATGGAATTTTGGCAATTGCAGAGGTTCATGGACGCGTGTGTTGCTCTGGCCTCTAGCAGCAGTGTTAGAGGGCTGTTTGAGTAGTGGGAGATATATATATGTCTATATATAGTATATAGAGTGTGTGTGTGTGTATATATAGTGTGTATATATATAGTGTGTGTGTATATATATAGTGTGTATATATATACTTTTTTTTTTTCCTGACATCTCCAGCTGTGGGGCTCGTCCGGACAGAGCAACCCCTCGGCAGCCAGGCATTTGCAAAGGAAATTATGCAAAAAAGGAAAAAAAAAAAAATTTAAAAAAAAAAAAAAACCAAAACCAAAACAAAAAAGAACCCCCCAAAAACCCCAAACCAACAACAACAACAAAGCAGAAAAAGCAAAAGCCACAGCCGGGAGTGTTTCGGACCTTTCCATCATTTCGCTTCCGATATTTTTTTAATACCACCCCCCCAGTGTTATTTGTGTTTCTCTGCCGTGCCCACCCACTCGGGTGACCCCCCCATCCCTCCGGACCCTCCCCCCCCCCCCCCCCCCCCCCCCCCTCCCGTGGGGTGTCACTCGGGTGACAGCCCCCCCCCGGGGACCCACTCGGGTAACCCTCCACCCCCCCCCCCGGCGTCCTACTCCGGTGACACCCCCCCCCCTTCCTGCGGGCACCCATTCGGGTGACCCCCTCCTCTCCCCCGGGGACCCACTCGGGTGACCTTCCCCGTGTGCCCCCCCCCCCCCCTTCCCTCCCCGGGGACCCACTCGGGTGGCCCTCACCGTGTCACCCCCCCCCCCGCCCCGGGCCACCCGCTCGTGTGGCCGCCCCCGCTCCCCCCCCGCCCTCCCCGGGGCCGGTGCCGGTCCCGCTGCCGGAAGGGAAGCGGCGCCGTGCCCGTCGCCGGCCGCTCCCTCCGCGGGCCGCCGGGAAGGGGAGGGCCGGGGCCGGGAGCGGGAGCGGGGGCGGTCGGCTGCGGGCGGCGGCAGGTGCGGGGATGGCGGCGGGGGACGCGGAGCAAGTGCGGTACTGCGGGCGGCTCTCCTACCTCTGCCTCAAGCTCACCCTCGTCACCTACTCCACCACCTTCTGGGTGAGCCCACGCGTGGGGGGGGGTGTGGGGGTGTCTGGCGGAGGTGTTGGGGGGACCCCCCCCCCCCAGGCGGTGCCGGCGTGGGAAAGCACGGGGTGTGTGGGTGGTCCGCGGGGGGGTGTGTGTGTGTGTGTGTGTGTGTGTGTGTGTGTGTGTCTGTGAAAAACCAAGCCGTCGCCCTGCGTGCTCGGTCGTCGGTATGTAGGAAAATTCCTCTTCTGCGCCTCGGTTAGATGGCGCGGCGAAGCTTTTGCACGTAAAGGTGCGCCACGCGTACTCGCATAAAACCCACGCGCTGGCCGCTGGAAGGGATGAAGCCCCATCCGTTGGGTCCAAATAACGACCACCCACTTCCCAAATGTGGCAAACTCGCCCCGACCGCGCAACCCCGGGGCTGGAAGGAGCCCTCGGGGCTCACCGTAAGGACCGCAATGTTTAAAGATGCTTTTTTTTTTTCCCCAGCCTCCGGGACGCTGGGGCGATGCTGTCTGGCTCTGCTGCCTGCAGGCCGTACCCCTGTACGACGTAGATGCTCAGGCGGGGGTTTCTTTCTGGCTCTTGCAGTTTAAAACGCCGCTGAAGCTCTTGTTTTGCTGGCCTGGGTTTCCATCGCGGTAGACACAGTACATACAAGGCTTTTGGCTGGGGAGAAGAGGTTTAGCTCCACCAGCTTTGATAGCAGGATCTCTTTTGGCTTTCTTCGCGTGCAAACCGACCAAGGGAAACCCTTTGTTTTAGGCTCCTGAAGTTCCCCGCGTGTCTCCGCAGCGGCTCTTCCGCAGGTGGGGTTTTCAGAAGCGGGGCGTTCGGCACGGTGTTTCTCAAAGCCTTTGCGTGCGCGGAGGACCGCGCGTGTTGTCTGCTCCGCGTTTTCCCCTCGGCAAGCAAGGGCCCGTGCCGGTGGGATGTAAAAATTGATGTGGTAGCAGGAAAAGGGCCCTTCTGTAAACCTTTCTCGGAGCGTCCCCGGAGGACAAAGCCTCTTTGAAGCCGCCTGAGGATTTTATTTACTCTTTGCCGTTGCTTGCTATGGATTTTCAATGTGCTGCTCTTGTTTACGACCGAGTGCTTCAGTCCTCTGCTTGGGGAGATGGTTTGCTCCGGGAGGGAGGGGGGAAGGGGAAAAGGAAGGGGAAAGGGAAAGGGAAAAGGAAGGGGAAGGGGAAAGGGAAAGGGAAAAGGAAGGGGAAGGGGAAAGGGGAGGGGGAAGGATGGGTGCTGCCAGCGCTTTCCCCCGGGAGGGCTGGTGCTCCTGGCGTTCGGGCCAGGCACACGCCGGGTCGTGTGGGGTACGGCACATGGGCTTCTCTCCCAAAATTGTCTTTTATTCTAGCTCAGCGAAGCAGATCTCATTAGCCGCAAATGTCAGCAGTCCAGTTCCTTTTTTTCCAGCTGTGTTAGTCTTCCTGACTTTATTATTTTATTTTTTTTTTTCTCCTTAAATTGGCGTCAATGGGAGTAAAGATTGGCTGTGGAGTATTGACTTGCTTAAATTTTGGGTGATTTGTGTTCTTTTGCTGCCTTTTGGGGCTTGGACCTACGGGATGCTGAGGCCGTTCGGTTTCCCCCCGGCTGTTGCTGCTCCTCCGGTACCTTTGCGAGTGACGAACACCCGGATTCGAGTCCCCAGGATTGCTTAAAATCACCAGGAACTAAATATCAGCCGTACCCAAAAGCAAAAAGGAGATGAAGGCATCGTGGGAATGCCGGAGGGGCCGTTTGCCGCAGGCCCTGTCGCTGCTGTGTCTTCCCATGTCGCTCCGGGGCTTTTTTTAAAAAAGCAGTGGTCGCTATAACTTTTCCAGGCAGCTGTTTCGGTGGCGAAGGAGGCTGTAATGTCATTTTTGTCGCCTGGCTTGAAACAGCATCATTTGAAACAGAAGGTGCTGTTGTGGAGTGGGCACTTCATTTAAAAGCGTTGTAAATACCAGGTTAAAACCACTACTTAGAAATAAACATTTTTCCCTTTCTCTTGGGAAAGCGACTTCGCTGCATGCGAAAGGCCCAGAGAAAAGTCCCTGATTTTTGCTGGTGGATACTCCTTTAACGTGACTCAAGGCTGGTTAATTTTTTTTTCCTGCGGACATGGTGCGAGTTGCCAAAGTGGGAGCTGTTGTGAAGGCTGCAGGATGTAAACAGTACGTATATCGGTGGGCCACCTACGTAAAAGCGGCGTTTCCAGCCCTGGTCACAGGAAGGGAAAGCACAGTGCCGGAGAAGAGAGGCGGCTGGGATGATTGCTAAGTTAACACATCTGCTCGGCGTAAAGAATTCCTGCTACCGGTTTGACCATGTTAAAGGTTTAAAAGATTTTTATTCAATGCTTAAAAAAAAAAAAAAAAAAAAAAGAAGAGAAGGTAATAAAAGCATAAATCCTGCTGGTAAGGAACGTGGATTTTAATTGTGCGCTTAGGTGGGTTTTTTTCCCCCTCCTGTAGCAGTTTTTTATGCTTCAAAAATCTGTATAAAACTTGGAGTGCGTGTGTGCTGTATGATAGGTCAGGCTGAGTTTTTTATTCGTTAGCTGATGCTTTTCCCCTGGCGTCGCAGCGGTGCTGCTGTGAAGGCGGCCTGAAGCCTCCCCGCGGCACGTGCCCTCTGCCTGCCACCGTTTGCCGGAGGGTTAATTTAGGACTGCTGGAGGGAGTTTCCATTACAGGGGTGTTTTGTGGTCCTCTTCTTGGGGAGCGATGTAGTTTTGATGCCTGGTGTCCTGCCGCCTTCCCAGAGCACGCGGCCGGGTGCGCTTGCAGAAGAGAGCGGAGGAGCTCCCCGGTTGCCTCCCGTAAAATGTTCTGGGCTCGAAACAACACACTTCTGAAATTCAGATTATCCCTGTGGTTTGTTTCATCCTCCTGTTTGGGCTTTGGTTTTGTTGTTTTTTTTTGTTTGTTTGGGTTTTTTGTTTGTTTTTTTGTGTTTTTTTTTTTTTAATTTTCTAAGCAAGGAATCTACCAGACAAGAGTTGAGCTTGTTAATGGTTCTTTAGTGCTTGCATGAGAATCTTTAAATTGTATCATCTGCTGCTTTCCTGGCAAGATAAATGCGGTTCGGGCACAGAGGTATCAGTTTTTTAGGTTCAGCTGGTTTTGGGTTTTTTTTTTGTTTTTTTTGTTTGCTTGTTTTTGTGGGTTTTTTTGGTTTTTTTTTTGGTTTTTTTTTTTGTTTTTTTAGTAATAGTAATAGAACTCCTGAATCACATATACACATACAGTCACAAATCTTACATTCTGTACTTGTTTTGAGTCTCTTTCCTCAGTTGTTATAACTGTATTTAAATATGTCAAACTGATTTGTGCATATTGTTTTCTGCTTGAAAAGAAATTTACATGTTATTACCCAAATCACTGATTTTTTTTTTTTTTTGCAGAGTAAAGCTAACACTATGAATTAACCATTTAGTAATACAAGTACCTAATTATAGCTTTGCAGTATACAATGGTAAATTTGGGTAGCTGTTATTTGTCCCCTGTGGTTTTTCTTCTGCCTTCCATAATCAGTCCAATTTCTGAATTTGTCAGAGGGGGGAGTTACTCTGAATTTGGTCGTGTAAAGCTTTAGGGTGCTTTTTAAATAGCTTCGGTATGTTTATTTTCATGGGTGAACCCTTCTGAGATTTTTCTTTTTTAAATGACAACTTGGTGGCATTCCTCACGTAATGTCCTTTGGGTTTTTTATTCTTACCTATAGAAAAATCAAGACATCTCAGTAAGTTGTTACTTATTTTAAGATATCTCATAATTTAAAAAAAAATATATATTTCAACTGTTGGACTCACGATCTTGCAATCCAGCGTGTGTTGTGTGTTCATCTAGACCTCTGTGTGAGACCAGAAAGCTTCGTGTGTTGAAGAAACGCGCTCTCCTCGCCGTTGGTGTTGCGGGGAGCAGCCTCGGGGTTACTGCTGAAATGTCGGGTCAGAAAAGGGGAATGCTGTTTATCAGATTGCCAGAATGATTGATGGGCGTCTGAGCTCTTCCCTGAGGATGTGCCTGGCTGTTGGAGTTGGCAGTAAAGTTTTTTTCCACTGCAATTTTCATCATCAAGTGTTGTGGGCTGCTTTTTTTTTTTCTTTTTTTTTTTTTAAATTCAGCATAATTCAGAGTGACTTGCAGCACGCCGTAGGCTTAATACCAAATGATTTTGACTTTACTGTGATTATTTTGATTGGAATATCTTTACCTTGTTAAATGAAATGCATTGCTTTTTGCTGCACTGGTCAGCTTTACCTGGTAGCGCTCAAGAAAGTGGCGTAATTTCAAACTTGCAGGTTTGGGGTTGGTTTTTTTTTTCTTTTTAATCTGGTGCATTTCCCCTGAGGGCAGGAGGACTGGAGGTATGGGATGGACATATTTGCTGAGCCTAAATACAATAGGAGCTGATAGGAAGGGATGTATAAGCTGTTGATTGCAGACTCATTTAGAAATGGTGTGTTAGGGGCATATATATATCTATATACACACACACATACATACACACATGCACACACAGAGAGGGAAGGACGGACGGGCACGCAAAGGAGGAATATTAATGCCATGGCATTTGCTAGTGTATGTAATATATATGATCTCAGATGAGTAACAAATTACATTTCAACCGGTGACGTACGTTTCAATTTGTTTAACTTCCAGAATGTTAAAACATTATTTGGATAGGTTTTGGAAATTAACAAATCTCAGTGTTTGTTTCTAACTCGGCTTTTTTCTGCTTTAGCCTTTGAGTTGGCTTGGGTTTTTTTCAATCCAAACTTCTGATTTGAGTGTTTCGTTGTTTATAATTAATTCTGAAGTGAGGGGTCACAGGTTCCCGCGTACTCACAGAATGTCATCTCGGTGTTTCCGGGGAGGATGAGTAACATCTGTGCTCCTCTCTTTTTCTGTTTCAGGTGATCGGAGCCCTTGTTCTCGCAGTTGGGATTTATGCAGAAGTTGAAAGACAGAAGTACAAAACTCTAGAAAGTGCCTTTCTAGCCCCAGCAATTATTTTAATACTTTTGGGCATTATAATGTTCCTGGTATCTGCTCTGGGTGTAGTGGCTTCCTTAAGAGACAATTTATGCCTTCTTCAAACAGTAAGTGTTGGGTTTTTTACTCTTAATTCTCTAAGGCTCGTTGCTTTTGCTTTTCAGCGTCGCCTGAATTCAAACCCACAGCTATGTCTGCAATGAAAAATACTTTAATAAAGTTGCTTTTTTTTTTTTAAAAAAATTTTATTTTTAATTCAATCTGAAACTGCATTACGGCGGTGGTCCCCTAACCGTGGTCTGTGGACGTCCCTTCATCAGGGAGCTGCAGTTTTTCACCTTGCCAGCGACAGGACAGGCGAGGGTCAGAGCCCGGTGCTGGCAAATCCAGCTTTCCAATAGTTAAGGGAGGGCTTTACGTAAAACAACCGGGAATGTGAATTATTATCAGCCGGCGTGGATCTTGTGCAAACTCAGCTGTTGACGTACCGGTTGATGCTAGCCTGGCACCACGGTGCCCGCTCCTTCCTCTGGCCTGGCCATGCCGTGGTGGGATGGAGAAGCAGAAATAGTTCTGCCCCTTGGCGGAAGGGAAAGCCAAAATCTGGCTGCAGCTTCTCCCCACCAGCTGGGGATTCCCAAAACCTTGCTTGCCGGGGGCGTTAAGCGCAGAGCTGAGTTTGCGGTCTCTGGTGGTTCTCCAAATGCTTCTCGGTTTGACCCGGAGGAAACCGCTGGGGAAAGAAGCCCCAGGTCAGGCTGACGTCCATCAGGCTGGTGGCAGCTGGGGTCTGTCCGCCTCCGGCTGGCAAGGGGAATATAGCGGGGAGAAATGCGTGTTGTGGTGTTAGCTGTGTGGCACCGCAGGGCTTCGGGAGGAGGGCCATAAGGGGGAAGTCATAGGGACACAGTTTTTCTCTCCAGTGCCTCCAAAAAGGGTAAATTTTAGGGAAGTTCCTGTAGAACGCTGCGGCTGCAACTGGAAGTTGCACGTATGGCTAATTAAAAATAGAGGACTAAAACGCAATTTTCACCTTCCTGTCAGTTCAGTCTAAAGAAATGCTAAATACGTGCTGTGTTACGCAGGACAAAGCAAGAGGTAACTGTGGATTTCGAAATTAGGCTGGAATTTTACTGAGAGCTGGTCCTTGGGTGGTGGGGGCTTCTTTCACCCTGAGCGTGGCGAGGTGTCCTCGTCTGATGCCGAGGAGGTTTTCTGTTCCCTTTGTGGTAGCAAACCCGGTAGGGTATTTAAACGAAGAAAGCCCCTGCTGTCTGCTGCTCGGGCTGACTCCAGGTTTAGCAAGAGAAAAGATATCAGTCTGGTGAATTTGTGCCACTGATATCACTGACTGACAGCCCAGAAATTAAACCGGCTTTGAGGACGGAGCGTTGGAGATGATTTCCAGATGAGAGATCCTAAAACTTCTTCCCTGGTGAAGTTTGCTGTTAAGAAGCAGACCTCAATTCGCGTGACAGCCATCTTTTATACCTAAAGAATCCTTTGGGTTGGAAAAACGTTTCCAGTACCAGCACGCCGTAGTTATCTCGTGGTGTGGCTACGGATTTCTTCACGTTATTCGTATTTTGCGTGCGCTTTGAGAAGCAGTCACAGATGCATACATTGTGGTCGTGTGCCAGCGCATTTGTGAGCACGTACATATATATATATATATATATACACACAGAGATGACTAAATAAATAGAGAGCTAGTGGGTATAATTTTTCTTACCCCTGAGCATAGTGAGTCCTGTTAGTGCCCATCGTGCAGGCTCTGCGCTCAGCTGGCTCCGTAATGCAGTACGGTACCCAGCCCGCAATTTTGCTGTGATTTAACACCGGCAATTTAGCAGGAGATGGTTTGGATTATCTTAAAGCGCTGCCTTACCCAAGAAATGAAACCTCGCAGGTAAGTAGTCTTTGTAAGGAAGCATAAAACCACCGTGTTCGGTGCGATTTGTAGCGGTCCATCAATACGCTTCTCTGGGATGCTGTTATGAAGAGAAGTATCTTGGCGTGATAAATGCCTCTATCAGTTTTGAGTCCATTCAAAGCAGGAAAATCACGTGTTTGCCAATTGGGCAAAACCCAGAATGACTCAAGTGAGGGGAAAAAAAAAAAAAAAGGCTTTCTTGTGACATGAACAGCTTTATAAGAACAAAGCCATAATTTTCTCTCTTTCTTTAAAATGCCATCTCACACGCAGAAAGCCAAGTACGTTGGCAACTGAATTAACAGACTTAAGGCCACTAATTGAAAGAGTAATTGGGGTTTGTTCTGCTTAAGGACTCACTTGCAATTGTTTTCCTGCAGTTCATGTACATTCTTGGTATCTGCTTGCTGATTGAGCTGACTGGTGGAGTGGTGGCCCTCATCTTCAGAAACCAGGTGAGCTGCTGGCGTTTAGGTTTTGCCCACCAAGAACGTTACTCACGGTCCACAAGGTTACGGCTACGCTGCCGAGCAAATAAAAGGCGTTAAAACTGCTGCCTGAGCGCTAATTGATGGGAGGTCTGAAGGCAAGTCCAGACTTTTCAGCACTTTTCGGGTTCGGGGATGGGTGGGATTGGCCACCCGTTCTGGAGATGAATTCTAGATTAAAGAATCTGGAGAAAACCCAGTAACTAAGAATGTGCCATACAGGCAAAATGAGTTTCCAGCTCTTCGTGTATTATAAGATGCTTTCTTCTCATTTGCCTTGTGGGCCTCAGATTGCTGATTTGGGAAGTTTTCAGCTGGATTTGGAGACTTTGGTATTTTTTAGTGGCTAAAGTCTTTTACCTTACCTAAAGGACATCTCTTCCATGCCCACATCCATAAGCAACATAACTGATTTCTGTAGGAGACCCCATCATTTACAGGCATGCTGTAACTATATAAAGCCCTTAATTTCTCTAAACAGAAAGCAGCAGACTATTTTTCTTCAGCTAGAAAGGTTTTAAACATACATGTGTTCGCTATGGCAAGTACTGGATTTCTATGCTCTTGATTTTTTTTTTCTAATCTGGCAAAACATGAGCATTAAAAGGAGAAGCTGAATAATAAGACCTCTTCCCTCCCCACCCTAGTCCTATCGATCTCATTTCCGCAAAAAGGAGTCATACATACTATGTTACATATGTTATTTAAAAAAAAAAAAAAGCTTTAAAAAAGTTTTTTTTTAAAAAATAACAACTCATTGTTATTTTGAAGCAGTGTTAGTTTTCTTCTTGCTCTGTGCTGTACTGGAGTTGTTGACTTGTGAGAGCAGAGGATGACTTATCTTCATTTCTAGAAGCCGTTGTTTGCTGTTGCCATAGGTGCTGCCTTGGCCCCACGCAAGGATTTATTCCGAATTTTGGTGGGAGCGCCAGGCTCATGCGACAGAGGCAGATCAGCCTGCCCGGTGTAGGAGTGTGGGCATCACGGGACGCGGAGAATGGGGTTGACAGAAAATTAAGTAGATGCCAAAGATGGTATTTGCTGAGAGGGCAAGGAAGAATTGCTGTTGACTTTTGGACAAAGCGAATGTATTGTTGTGGGTTTTGCGCGCTAAGCGTTTTCCCGACACGCGTATTGGCTGTCTGAGCAGGACGGCTACGCTCAGGGACGGGTTTGGTTGGATGTTTTACGGGGTTAATGGAGAAGTTGGGGTTAGTATGGGGAGGAGAAGGAAGTGTTTAATAAAAGCTTAGGGTAATCGCCTCCATTTAAATGCTGATTGTTTTGCATGCCTCACTGGTTTTTCCCATTTCTTGCTCTATTTCCTTCTCAAATCTGGCAAGCCCAAGTGAGGCGATACAGGCAGCGCCAGAATAGTCAGCATGTGCTGCTGTTCCTTCTTGGCCAGTTAGGATAGTCCTGCAAAATCCCTTCTTATTTCTACTCACGGGTGTGATAATCATTTTTGTTCTGCTTTGTTTTTAAGTGTTGCTGTTTGCAGTACTGGGAAAACAAGTAGGTGTGTTTCAGGTTTCTTTCTCACCTGCAAGAATTTAGCTTGGATCGTTTCAGAAGCTGGGTTGAAAGGGGAGTTGCTACATTCTGGTTATGTTTAATCTCAATTTTTGCTATGCTATGATGGTGCTGGACATTGAAAACTTAAATGCTCTTATTTTTTTTGCCTCATCTTCTGAACTTTACAAGCGTTTTGTTGATTTAATTTCTAATATGCCGAGCTGAGGAGGTACCATTTTATATCTGCCACTGCTCCACTGGCATATTTCTTGAAACCACCACTGTGAAACATACAGATATGGGATCTTTTCTTCTGCTCAAGGTGGAATAAAGCTTATTACCTGGCAGTTATGGATTCCTTGGAAAATAAAATGGTGAAAATAAAATTCGTGGAAGATGGTGAGCAGGGAGACAATCAGACACTCAGCTCTTGTCACCCTGGGCACAGTGCAGACCACGGTGCCAAGACTCACCACCCAAACCTGCCGTTCTGTCACCCAAAAAACGATGGGGAATCCCCAGTGCCCAGTGGGGAGGGATCCTGCCCTGGGGGACAATGGGACCATCTCTGGGAGATGCTTGGAGAGTCCCGGAGAAGCAGCACCTCGCTGGAGAGGTCTCGCGCTGTTCGCACTTCTCAGCACAAAGCCAGCAGTGAGGCTGCTTCCGTAAAAGATAAGGGAGGGTCAGTCCCTGCGGGACTGTGCTATGATTGATTTTTAACTGGTATTTGTTTTTTCTTAAAAAAAAAAAAAAGGCAAGACTTTCCTCTTGTGCTCATCAATTACACTTGTCACTTTAAGCTGTTCTTTTAATTTTGTTTTGGCGTGTGCCACCCATGAATCTTGTTTTACTTCTGCCTTCTAGACAATCAACTTTTTGAACGATAACATAAGAAGAGGAATTGAGAATTACTACGATGATTTAGACTTCAAGAACATCATGGATTCTGTTCAAAAGCGGGTTTGTGGATTTTTTTTTTTTTTTTTCTTTCTTTCCTGGGACTGGTTCGGTGCCGAGGTGTGGTAGGTCCTGGGCGACAGCTTTGACTTCTTCCAGTGGTGTGATAATCAAATTGTTATTGACGAGGGGAATGAGACCTCATGCGTCAGCTGTTACAGCGTCGCTGCGGGCAGGGCTCCTCCAGCATCCCAGCTGGCATTTGAAACCCTCCAAATCATGGCAAAAAGTGGGGGGCAAAATGCCGCTTTTGCCTTGGTTGGAGTGATTTGTGTGCTCAGGGCCAGATCCTGCAAACATCTGGGCTTAGAGGGGCCCCGCAGCTGGATTCAGAGAAATTCAGCCTAAATTCCACCCAAGCTCTTGTGCTCAGGGTATCTGCTGGCTGGTCCAAGACATTCGAAAGTGTCTCGTTAACAGTACACGCCGGATAAAGAGAAATTAGGTGTCAATTAGGCTGTTTGCACCCCGGCACCGTTGTATTTTCACTCGAGGGCACATAGCAAGCCCTTTAAAAAGGTGGTTATTCAGAGGAAATGCCCGTGGAAGCGTATATACCTGTAATTAAAACTCAAAAATTGTGTTGAGCGCAGCTGAGCATTACTTAATGGCACGTGTAGTTGACTCACAGCCTTATATTTTTTTTAAGGCTGGTGTGTTGAAATGTTTATTGGATTATTGCAGAGTTCTGCCATGCAGTTCAGAGGCTACAGAAGAAGCAGAAAATGTTCAGAAATGTGATGTCAGGGCCCACGTGATGTCAGTGACCATGCCAAATAATGACTTAAAAAAAATAATAAATTAACTTAGGAAGCGATATGTATATTTTATGACATCGTTATGGAGATGGCAGCCTGCTTTGAAAAACAAAGTTAGCATGGAAAGTCTGTCAAAAGCAAACCGTCCTGAGGAAATTTTGTCATTAGACTTCATAATGCTTTAAAGTTTCCATGCACTGCCCAAAATTATGTATATGCGCAGTGAATATACATTTTAGTGATTAAATAAACTGCTTCTTTTCCTTCCATTTAGGATATAAAGTGAATATTTGTATTAAGTCAGTGTAAACTTACGGTATTTGTTTGCCAGATCTCAGTTCTACTAAATTACACCCAAAATGTTTTGGTGAGATTTTTTTCATGCCTTGTAGCAACGCTTTTGTCTTTTAGACTACATTTAGAAATGTAGTCACAATCCTTAAAAAAAATTGAAGTATATTACAGCTGAAGATGGAGTGAATGTAAAAAAAAAATGCTTAATGATGTCCAGACCTGAAAAGATAATTTTTCAACTCGGAAAAGATGGGAGGTGGAACTTAGCACCGGGTCCTTTGTTCTGGCACGCTGGGGAGTAGCTCGATGAGTGACGGAGAAATGCTACCTATATCTTTAATTCTTTTTGGTTGTATCTGTCATACACATTCACATGTGCCTTGCTGATAAAATGACAAAATTGCTTGGTGGTCTTAAAATTGTTTTATTCTTACTTTGTTTTCTCCTTATGAGAAGAGCTTCTGTTAAGGTATGGATATGTTTTATTTTTTTTTCCTTTGCCTTTTGTGTCCCTTTTTCCAGTTTAAGTGCTGCGGTGGGGAGGATTACAGGGATTGGACGCAAAACGTGTACCACAACTGTGCGGCGCCGGGACCGCTGGCCTGCGGGGTGCCCTACACTTGCTGCGTCACAAATAAGGTGCGTCCAAATCCTGGCATCGTGGCATCGCTGCTCTCTGCTGGGTCGCCGGTCTTTGCTTAAAAAGGTGCCTTACTTTAGAAAGTCTGGGGGAAGAAATGAATGGGTCCCTCCTGAAAACGGGAGCCACGGATCCGTGGGTCTTGATGGCTTGGAAAGGAGAAACAGAAGGACCCCACCATCCAGAAATGTGGGCAAATGACCTCCGGGTTGGTGCGTCCTTGCAGGCGCGGGTCTAGACTGGAGCGGCTGCTCTGCCCTAACCCAGCCTTGCCGCCTCGTCAAATCCTCCCGGGAAGGACACCCTGTCAGCTGCAGTCCGGACCAGTTTCTCAGTCTGTGATGAACTGGTATTAACTGGTGCTGGCAGCACTAGGAGCAGGCATTAAGTTCCACGTAAATGTGTTTTATATATATTTTAGCTGTTTTAACTCATGACTCTGCATTTGAGGGATGGGCGTAATGCTGAATTTGATAAAGCACTGTTCCTCGACTGAAAACCGGTATGGGCAGACCCTGCCTCGCTGGGTTTTGGTCTTTGGTCTGAACATGGGGCGCGTGTGTAAGAGCAGATGCGGTGGAGCTCGCGATGGATAGAGAGCCTACCGGTGCCTGTTACGTGCTGCCCTTTCAATGTCTGCCTTGAGCACGGCTGTTTAGTTAAAAAAAAAAAAAAAGGGAAAATAAATGCAATAATTGTGCCTGAGAAATGTGTATAATATGAAGGTGTTTATTACGTATGCTTACACATTTTTTGAGTATGAGACAGACTCTGTTTAAATCTGCGCTGAGCTTTGATTTATTCTCAGCAACCAAAGCTAAACAGTTATGCTTTAAATCTGAGGTGTTTGAGAATAAGAAAATCGCGTATATGAAAATAGCATCTGCTGTTCCACAGCTGTACTGAGCAGAAGAGCTCAGCATTTTGCCCTCTTTTGATGGTAAAGGAAGGTAGGGCTGTCTAGTAAAGAGCAGTCTGGCTTTTCAGTGGTCATTCAAAACGCTGCTTGTTTTTCTGTAGCTCTCGTTTCTCTTTTTGAAGTCTGGTTTTGAAAGGTTAGTTGATGCGTGCGGAAAGGCAGCAGCACTGTGAAGGCGAAGCGCTGCGATAACCGGTGACTATAATAACGCCAAGTGCCTTTCCAGCCACGACACAAACAACCAAACACGTTGTGGGTTTCAAATGCAACCTGTCAGGCAGGAAAGCACTAAAATAAAAACTTCTTGGAGGAAAACAGTGAGTATATTCTTCATATGCTGCATTGGCAACTGGGGAGCGGTGGGGATGAGACTACTTGCAGCCTGAAGGTAGCCTGCAAAGTGTTGAGCTCAGGGAAATTAACTGAAAGGTGGGGAGTAGCCCCAAAATCATAGAATCATAGACTGGTTTAGGTTGGAAGGGACCTTGAAGATCATCCAGTTCCAACCCCCCTGCCCTGGGCAGGGACACCTCCCACCAGCCCAGGGTGCTCCAAGCCCCATCCAACCTGGCCTTGAACACCTCCAGGGATGGGGCAGCCACAGCTGCTCTGGGCACCCTGGGCCAGGGGCTCGCCACCCTCGGAGTGAAAAATTTCTTCCTAGTATCTAACCTAAATCTCCCCTCTTCCAGTTAAAAATTGTTACCCCTCATCCCATCAGCAAATAACAAGCAAACATCTTATTTAAGGGTAGGCTGTGCAGCGAGAAGCTGCAGTATGTTGCAGCTTGGGGCTTTGCCGCCCCGGGATGCATTCGATGTGCCTTGTGACATCCAAGTGGCACGGACGCATACTCGGCAGGATGGCACTAACGCCGTGGCTGTATGGCCAGCTGCCTTGGGGAGGAAAAAAAAACACACAACAAAAACCTAACCAGAAGATGCATAAATCTTCTATGTTTGACAAATGCTTCCAAATACAGGCTGGTTTCTGTCCTGGAAAACTACAGATATGGTTTGTGATTACTCATTCGCTTTGTAGTCATGGAAAACTCCCGCTAATGTCAGAGCTTGGATCCCGATCCTCTTAAAAAGCCCTGTGCTAAGATGAGCCAGGCTCATACTGGGGGGGGCGGCTCTGACGGGACTATTTTCAAGTTGAACTATTTATTAAATGCTTACTCTAGTGCAGCAGATGAAAATGACTCCCCGAATACTCATGAACCCCTGTTTCCAATGCATTTCTCTCTGTTGTGAACGTTTTCTTGCTCCGCGACATCCCGTTAGCAAACGCGGTGTTTCAAATGAAACGGCGTGGCTGCGATCCTTGTTGGCAGACGCCCTGCGGACGGCCGTGCCTTCGTCTGTTGGGCCTCAAGTGGTTTGTTAAGTGGGAAATCACTCATGGCAGACACAGCGACGTGCTGATGCCTAGTATTGCCCACTTTGACTTCCAGGAGCCTTTGTCACCTGCTTTGCGGGTTCAAGGGTGAGTTTTCCCAATAGACCTGTGAAATGGTCAGAGCTTTTGGGTGTTTTTTTTGTGTTTTTTTTTTAGGCAGGCGCTGAACCTTGTTTGTCAGCCACTTGTGCGTTGAAGGTATGAGAGCCTGGCTTTTGGGGGGCTTAAAAAGCATGACCCTGGCTGGCGTTTCTCTCATTTCGTAACACCCAGCTTCCTTCCATCTTTTGCAAACATCCCTCTTGAGGAGGTCACCAGAGAACCCCAGGCTACCTACCACCCAGAGGCCACCAGCATTTAGAAATCTCGTCTCTACGTCTTGTCTTAATTTAGTGTCAATACACAAGAGTTTGCTCGGCCTTGTTTTCCTCTTTTGTGTATTCTCGTTTTCCTCCATGAGTTTGGCTTCCTTGGATGGAAGGTGGGGGCTTTACGTCGGTTGATGTGCGAGTGAAGGACGGCATTTTCATGTCAGCTGTGCCAGGCCAGATGGAGCTTTGGGATGCAAGCAACATATTAAATGGCCACAGAAAATGCATTAGTTATCTGTGATAAATATAAGCACTCAGTCTTAAATATATGAATTTTGTATTCATCTACAATGTGATATATAAAAAGTACACTATGATAAATTTGGTCTTGTAAAACGTTTGTGTAAGCATTCGTAGTATTGGCTGTTATTTGGGTTTCAGATATTTCTGAGCTTGAATTTGTCATCGTGATGGTATGATGGCTGTGTTCATCCCTGGTTTTCTTAATAAGAGGCGTTAAGTTATTAAGGCCATAAAATTGAACCCAGCTGTTTGTTCCGTGGAAGCAGCTGTGGCGTACAGCTCTGTTGTAGCTGGCTTTGGCTTCTGACACCGCGCTGGTTTTGCTGGATAGATATGGTTCAAATACAGTCTTGTGTTGTGACACACTGGTAGTACTGAGTGCTCTAAAATCACGTCGAGCTGTACCTACATCTGACCTGGGGGCTGCTGGAAAGAAATCAGTGTTGGACTGACGAGTAATCCCCTGTTATTGCTTTTATGCAAGCTGGGTGGACACAAGAAGAGTAAAAATAATATTTTTCTGGGATTTTTGTTTTCTGCTACAGTTTACATTTGTTGTTTTCTTTTCAGACAGACATCGTCAACACTATGTGCGGGTACAAAACCATTGACAAAGAGGTAAAGTAACCAG
This sequence comes from Pluvialis apricaria, assembly GCA_017639485.1. Lineage (NCBI taxonomy): Eukaryota > Metazoa > Chordata > Aves > Charadriiformes > Charadriidae > Pluvialis > Pluvialis apricaria. The sequence goes on along the minus strand of CM030013.1, from coordinate 4,640,479 downwards.
CATCCCATCCTGTGGTGGCAAGGGGTTGTGCTTCTCTGCACTTTTTTTGTCAGTTATAAAAGTGTCTTCTGCATACTTAAATCTACCAGACAGTTAAATCGGCAATTAAAATGGTTTTATGTAGAGTAGCTTTCACTTATTAAAAATATTAATTTTCTTTGGTTGTGGTATCTTTCCTTCCTTGTATCTTCCACGATTCCTTGTTTGACGTGCATGAAGCGTTCCTTCCCAAAGCTCGCCCCCCTCTTACGCTAATTGCATGGTTAACACAAAGAAAGATGCTCCGATACTTTTAAGTGGTGACTTGAGTTGGGGTAAGCTTTTAATACCGAAAAGCCCAAGTTTCTCACTGAGTAAAAGTGGTTTCACTCGAGCCAACTCAGCTGTTTCTAAGTGCTTTATATCCCAGTAGCGGGTGTTTTATTTTGAAGCCTGTAATGGTTATTCCTGGAAGAGGAGTGGGACTTCCCAGGTTGAGTTGGCAGCCCTCTCCTCCCTCCAGGAGCGGGATGGGGTCTCCTCCTCCTCTGGTTTTCCCTCTTGGGAATAGCCTGGTGACTCCAGAGCTTGAGACTGCCGGCTCAAGGCACTAATTGCAGAGTGATTAAGTGGGGAAATCAGTAATTGGATCCGCCGCAAGTTCTCCACTCCTGGCGTTGGAGTGCTGGTGCGGGGGGTTGGTCTGAAAAAGCCCCTCTCCCAGCTCCTTTTGAGGCACTTGGCGCACAATGCCAGCCTCAGTTGTTGGTTTTTGGGATTACCGGTTATCTTTACATGTGACCTGGCTTCATTTAGATTCATTGATTTATGGCTTAATCACCTAAATGCTCCAGCCTGGCTCTAACGCCCAAAGCACTTAAGCATATGCTTAACTTCACCCCATTCATCTGCTTAGGACCCTTTGCAGCCTCAAGTGCTTTCTATATTATGGGTTGGGGTCACGGTGCAGCGCAGCTTGCGGGACTGAATCTGAAATCCTCTTGTTCCTACCCTTTTTAGAGTCTATTGCAAAGCACTTGGTCCGCGATTTGTATTTTTCCACTGAGGTACTGTCAACTTGGAAGCAGAGGTGAAAGCTAAAGAGAAGACGTCTCTACTTTCCAAGTGGCCTAAAATGAGAATCGGATGGCATTTCTTTTAGAAAAGTAGTTGCAAAAAAAAAAAAAAGGTTTAAAAAAATAAAAGAACTTTTTCAGGTGTGGAACAACTGAAAAACAGAGGGAAGAATCAGTGATGAGGCCTGTGTTGAATTCAGCGTGTTTAAAGAGCTGGGAAGGAGAACCAAATTTGCCTCCCTGGAATTTTGAATTATCACGTGTTAACTGTATCGTACGCCAGTGCGACCGCCTGTTTGAGCGTCTGCTTTGTTATTTTTGCAGCGCTTGAGCATTCAGCATGTTATATATGTCCGTGGATGCACGAATGCAGTGCTAATCTGGTTTTTGGACAACTACAGCATCATGGCTGGCGTGCTGCTCGGCATATTGCTACCCCAGGTAAGGAGGGGCCAGTGCGTTAGCCATTAAAGGGAGTATCTGATTTGTCGCTACGGGATGCGAAATCCCATCTTGAGTGTATTTAATTAGCATTTTTTTAATTTAAATTTTACATAACTGATAAGCTGAGGTGGCATTCTGGTAATTTAATAGCATTACTGTGACACATTGCAGGGTTTGGTGGGTTAATTTGGGTTCCGCTTGGGGGTTTTTTGAGCCCTCTCCTCCCCCTAGCTGTGTCCACGAAGACTTTCTAATGCTCCCAGGCACAAGGGTGGTAATTCTTCTGCTGTATTAGCTCTTCACAAAAATGATCCACTTACACCCCTATAGGCAAAGAATGACAGCAATGTGAGTTTCTGTCTGTATATATATCTCATACCCGCCTGTATATCTGACGTATGTATACATCATTCATAAAAACTGCTGCGGGAAGCGCTAGGTAAGCGGTATTTGATCTCTGACGAGAGATGCCCCTTCCTTTCGCAGTTCCTGGGGGTGCTGTTATCCTTGCTTTACATAACTCGGGTGGAAGATATCATCACCGAGCACAAGCTGAGCGAAAGACTGTTTGAAGACGCAGGGGAGAGATCTGCCCCAGAGTTCGCTGGAGCCGGCTGCTGCATGTGTTACCCAGGGTGACTTCGGAAACCTCAAATACGGTTATAAACAAAACAAACCAAAACAAAAAAAAAAAAACCAAAAAAAAAGGCAAATCCACCTCTTCTGGTTTGTGCGGGGGGTGTAACGAATCGGCCAGCAGACCGGCGGTGGGTCTGACAGCGTTGCCGATACCTCCGTAGCCTCGTTGCTCGCAGTGCGTCTGCAACCAAAGACACAGCAGAAGGGTTCCGCGCTGCCAACGATGCTGCTGCGGTATCATGACGGTGCTGGGAGGTGGGCTTGTGGACAATGAAATTTTATTTTTTTTTTTGAATGATTGCTGAGTGATAACGCAGCCGGGAGAATGACTCTGGGAAGATTTGAAGGTAGATTTCTAGGAAGAGCCTTTGCGTCTTGGGACGTCGTGTTTCAATGTTTGTCCTTTCCAGCTTTATTTTCTTACTGCTTCCAAAAAAAGATTTCTTACCTATCTACATGATGAATATTGAACATGTGTTTAATAATTTTTTTTTAATGCTAATCTTGATGAATTTACTGACAATAATGGATGTGATGCTGAACACTTTCATTCCTCAGTCTTTTGTGCCTTTTAATAATCGGGCAAATGCCGATGCCAAATGAGTCAGGTAATGCTTGATATCTTTCTAATGCGATTTATTACTGTGTGGCTTTTGTATAAACTTATGGGATGTTTGAGCCTTGTACATACTGTATTTTTCCTCTGTAGTAAATTAACTAGGTGATTTATGATTTTCTTTTTTTTTTTTTTTTTTTGAGTTCTGGATGTTGAGATGTTTCTAAATCTTGTCAAAATAAAAACAAGGCATGGGGTTTTTTTTTAAAAAAAGCACAAATATTTTGTTTAAAATGCTTTTTATTTTCTTATCTAAGTTAAGCCTGTCCCTCAAACACTGACTCAAAGGGTAGAAATACCTTGAGCTGTGATTCCGGCTTGGGTGCTGACTTGCCTGGGGTTTTGGACCTGGGGTCTGTGCCTCGTTCCCTTCTCTGAGGGAATCGGAGACAGTACTTGGGAAGTCACCGAGAGCTCTGGGGTTTTTGTTGCTGTTGCTTTGTGCTGAGCCTTTCCCTGCAGTCTTTCCAGCCCCAGCCAGGCTTGCAGGCAAGATGCACAACTTAATTATCACGACGCTTCAAATAAACAGATCCAGGAGGAGAAGAAAACAAAACAGGTTCGGTTTATGTCCCGCCTTTGTGAATCTCTTCTTTTCTGACGCTCCACTAAGCCACACAGAGGAATATCTGATACTATTCTCTCCTTGCTACTTTTCTTTCTTTTTTTTTTTTTTTTAATTTCCTTGCCCTGGATGTGTTTCCTGCTTTCTTCAAAACTCGGCGTTTGCTGCTTAGTCCTCCGCCTTCACCAAGGATTTCTGAGGGACCTTCATGCGTTTCCAGGAGCCAAAAAAAAAAAAGACTTATCCAGTTCTTCAGCGTTTCTGACGGTGTCTGGAGAGAGTGGAGAGAGAGAGAGAGATCCCACAGCGTTATCGAGCCCATCGTCTGCAGTGCGAGGTTATTTCCTACACAGCACACTCTAGCGTTGGGTCCTGCGCATGGTTGGCATATTTTATTGCTCCATAGCATCGTCACCTAAATTTTCCTGCCCTGAATAATGTATCATGGTAAGTTAAGCAGCAAAGGTGAGGTGTGTTTTAAGGGTGGATTTGCGTACAAAAGGAGGAAGGGGGCGGACCAGGCTGACTGCTGGTGAAGGATAGGAAGGTTGAACCTGAAATTGGTATTATTGCGGAGAGTGGGCCGGGCAGGTGGGCGCCGAAAGTGTGAGGAGCTGAGTTATCACCGGAGGCAGAGCCGTGCCCCGGCCTTCAGCAAGAGGGGTCTAACGCTCCGGTGTGAGGTGGCGGGGAGGCTGGAATGAATTGCGAAGGAGGGAACGACAAAGGTAATTTCTCTTTGATTGACAAAGGTGATTTTTCTTTCTTTACTAAGAGCGTCTTGTAAGCGTCGTGATGGTTTGAAGTACACCGTACCCGGGAAAGCAGGAGGTGGCAGAGGCATGGCTAAAACTTGGGTGGCTTAAATGGAACAGGGAGAGTATTTGGGGACACCCAAGGGAGCAATTCTCCTTTAGCAAGGAAATTCGTGGGCTGTATTGAATTTTCATAGAATCATAGAATCATAGAATGGTTTAGGTTGGAAGGGACCTTGAAGACCATCGAGTTCCAACCCCCCTGCCACAGGCAGGGATACCTCTCACTAGACCAGGTTGCCCAAGGCCATGTCCAGCCTGGCCTTGAACACCTCCAGGGATGGGGCTTCAACAGCCTCTCTGGGCAACCTGGGCCAGGGGCTCACCACCCTTAAAGTGAAAAACTTCTTCCTAATGTTTAATCTAAACCTGCCCTCTTCCAGCTTAAAGCCGTTCCCCCTCGTCCTATCACTACATGCCCTAGTAAAAAGTCCTTCCCCAGCTCTCCTGTAGGCCCCCTTTAGGTACTGGAAGGCCGCAATAAGATCTCCCCGGAGCCTTCTCTTCTCCAGGCTGAACAGCCCCAACTCTCTCAGCCTCTCCTCATAGCAGAGGTGCTCCAGCCCTCTGATCATCCTCGTGGCTCTCCTCTGGACGCGCTCCAGCAGGTCCATGTCCTTCTTATGTTGGGGACTCCACAGCTGGATGCAGTACTCCAGGTGGGGTCTCACGAGAGCAGAGTAGAGGGGCAGAATCACCTCCCTTGACCTGCTGGCCACACTTCTTTTGATGCAGCCCAGGATACGGTTGGCCTTCTGGGCTGCGATCGCACACTGCTTGCTCATGTCGAGCTTCTCATCAATCATCACCCCCAGGTCCTTCTCCCCAGGGCTGTTCTCCAGCCATTCCCCGCCGAGCCTGTATTTGTGCTTGGGATTGCCCCGACCCAGATGTAGGACCTTGCACTTGGCCTTGTTGAACTGCATGAGGTTGGCTTGGGCCCACCTCTCCAGCCTGTCCAGGTCCCTCTGGATGGTATCCCTCCCCTCCAGCGTGTCTGCCTCGCCAAACAGCTTGGTATCATCAGCAAACTTGCTGAGGGTGCACTCTACCCCACTGTCCATGTCGCTAACAAAGATGTTGAACAGTACGGGTCCCAGTACCGACCCCTGAGGAACGCCACTCGTCACTGCTCTCCGCTTGGACACCGAGCCGTTGACCGCAACCCTTTGAGTGCGACTATCCAGCCAGTTCTTTATCCACCGAGTGGTCCATTTATCGAATCCGTGTCTCTTCAATTTAGAGACCAGGATATCGTGTGGGATTTTCAGCCATCCTTAGTGCTCTCTGTGGTATGCAGTGTTTTGGGAGAGGTGGGGGTGTTGTTACCTGACAATCACAGGCTGAACATGCGTGACTTTGTTTAATAAATGTTTGATTCAAATACTGTCGACCCTTCCCATTCCTTCAGGTCTGAGGAAATTGACCCTTGGCTTCCCAGGCCCATGGTGAGCAGAGGGAAGGATGGTGCTGATCGGGGGGGCGGCGGGAGGAGAGGGATGCAGCGGGTCTCTGCTCAGCTGTGGGAGATGATGGGGAGACCGCGATGCGGGGGGAGTGTGTGAATTTGCTCTTAAGCGTGAAGCTTGGCTCCTCTCAGTGTGCCACGCTATGTCCTGTTAGTAGATTGATTTTTGGATGGGTTTGTAGTGTGCGCAAGGTGTTTTGCGTGCTTACAGGCAGCTGTTTTTATCCGGAGCCGCTGACCCTGCAGGGGTGTCCTCCGTCCTGCCCGGTTCATCCACACCAGCCAGGTCTGGAGGTGATGCGGTGAGGCGTTAGTGAACCTGCAGCTCACCTACAGCTGGTGCTCCACAGGCGTCACTGACCCGACCGCCAGCATTTTCTATTTAAATATGCACGTTCCCCATGTCTACGAGCAAATGGACTGGAAGCGTGCGGAGGGCTACACTCAAAGTGTTGTCCTGGTCCTGATTTTTGCATTTGGCTGTAAGTGAAAACCGCCGCAGCCACGCTAGCGAAGGTCATCCGGGCTTTTTCCAGACAGCTGACGTGAAAGTTGATTTTAAAACAGGGGAAGAAGGCTGGTCTCATTCAATCCCTGCCTTCCTGGCAGGAGCAGCCACAGCTGCACTGCTCCTCGCAGATACATCCTCAACCTGCTTTTAAAAATGCTCCTTGCCTGCTGTTTAAAAGACCGAGGCAACTCCGCAAAACCCCAGAACTGTTAGGGATTTTTTTTTTTTGTGTGCGCCTGTAACTGTAAAGTGCTCCGACAACTGCGAGCTTCCTATGGTTCATCCTCCGTGTGCTCCTGCTTTCCCCGTGCCCCCCAGTGCCCTCCCCTCTGCCTGGGCAGCTGTTTGTGCTGCAGCGACGCGGAGGGGGCTTTGCACTGCGAATCCCACGCACCGTTCGGCTAGAAGTAGAGATTTACCTCTGCGTTTCAAATAATTACCGGCCATCCAGGCATGGGCTTGGCCCGGCGCTTGGGCGATGCGCGCTGGTGAGCTGACGGCCTGGCTGGAGCATCGTGCAGGGTTCACGCTGAGATGTTCCGCGATCAGAAATCTTTAATTAGCGCGGTTCCCGAGGAGAAATGCTGAGCAGCTCTCCCTCTGGTGGTATGGGTATGCCATATCGCGCGGCACTAATTAAATCTCTGCTGGCCGTGAATTAAATCTCCGCTTGGTGTGTCCATGCGGCACCAGGGTTTCTCCGGTGGCCCTGTCCCCTGCCCTGCTTCAAGAAGCCCCCTCGTGCGGGCACAGCTTCCACAGGCTTTGTGTGTGTGTGTGTGTTCCCAAAGCTGGAAATCCCTCGTTATCCCAGAAGCTCTTCAGCAATCAGCATCTGTTCCTGAGGCAGAGTGGGACACTTGGGATACAGCTGCTTGTTACAACCTGACCTGGAAAACCAGCCTCGGAGGCGGGATGAGCTAATTTCCGACTGATGGGGAGAAAAAAAAAATCGGTGTTTAAGATCTAAAAACCATTTAGCGAAAAGTTCTTTTGCAGATTTGTGTTCCTAAGGCCCTTTTCTTCACGCGGACTTCCCAGCGCTCGTGATTTTCTGTACAAGCCGGTCATCAAAAGGTGCTTGTGCGCGGGTTCAGGAATTGCTTTTTGGTAAGAAATAACCTGGTGGGTGTTTCAGCCGCGGCGTGCAGGTTCTCCCGCTGCCCGGGATCCTCTGGGCTCCGCTGGGCCAGGGAGATCAGCTCGACCCTGAGCATGTTGGTGGCATGTGAGGTTGCTTTGGGTTTACACCCTTGTTTGATGTCTCTGCCTTTCTGGGGAGGGGGGAGAAAGGGCGGCACCTTCGTCTGTGGTGGTGAGAGCAGCGCTGCTGCTTAACTTGCCGAAATTACATTCACTCCATCGTGCTTCTTAAAACTGACCCAGCCCTGGCTTGTTTTCGCGCTCGGCATGAGAGTGCTGCTTGCGTTTAGGTTCAGCTCCTGGCCTGAAGTCTGTCTCTGAGGCTATAAGGACTAAAATTTTGCCTCGCAGCAGTGATAAGAGCCCTCAGCAAAGGCGGCTGTTAAATCCCTTCCAGAAAGTGGGTGTCCTGCCCGTTTCCAGCATGCTCCCTTGAAGGAGGTACTTTTTCTTCCACGGTGTCCTGCTTTGAGGACCTAAACCACAACACAGGGAAAGAAGAGGTAGAGGTAGGTGAAAGCTGCCGTCCTGGAAAGGAGAGAAGGAGAAGAGCCGATCTGCCTGGGGAAGCACGCAACAGGGCAAAGCCGCCTCGGGATTCTGGGCGTCGGGTACCAGTTTGCAGCTCACACTGCCATCACGGTGCTCAGCCCTCCCTGGAGATTTCTGGTGGGTCAGCGGCACGGCTGGGGGATGTTACTGCCTGACAGCAGGTTTTGGGGATAGGGAGGCTTTGCCTGGGGAAGCAGAAGGAGCTGCGGGCACCAGCTGAGCATCTCTCGCTGCAGCGCTCCCGGGATGCTCGGTCATCCCGCAGTGGGAAGCGTGCGGGGCTGATCCCTCAGCTGGGGCAAAGCAGAGCAGCACCGTCTCCTCCTGCTTGAGATTAGAGCTTGCTGGGTTAAAATAAGAATAATGATGCCGTGGGGGGGTGTTTGGAGGGTGCTGGGACAAGCCTGCTGGCTGAAGGGCACGAGCCGGGGTGGGAATGGGCTGGGGTGTCAGGCTGGCAGGTGCCTGATCAATGAAGGAGCTCTCTATGAGGTCCCTGGAGCCACATGTGGACACTGGCAAAGCTGCTGAGCTGCTGCAGTATATTTGCCCTTGGAGAAGTTTGCACACAGGGCTTTGAAGTTTCTGGGTTTTTTTCCAATGTAACTGGTTTTTTTCAAATGTTCCTGGGTTTTGCTGAGCAGGGACAGCTGCCTCCTCCCAATGTTTCCCAGCAGGGGTGTTGGGTGCTCTCCAGTCCATGCAGCACGCTCCTTTGCTGGGGTGGGTAAGTGCAAATTCAAAGGGCTTCATGTTGGTGCTGGGAAAGGTGCCTACGCCGGAGGAGAGGCGCAAACGGTGCCCGAAGCTCGGCTGCAGGCTGCGGTGAGTCGGGAGACACGGTCCTCTGGGGGAATGGCCAAGTCCATGGCGGAAGGGGAGAAGATGCAGGTAAGGAATATAAGTGTGAGGTCTGGAAGCCTCGACCTTTCTGATCGCAAGAGCGGGGAGCCTGCGACGAGGTGTCCCTCAACCCAAGAACTTCGCTGCTGATGCTGACAGTGAGTTTGGCAGCTGTCACGCTGGAATCGGGCATGTGTAACGCTGCTGTTGGGACATGCCTTTGCCTCTCTCGGTTCTTCTCCTCGTCCTTCTCTCGGTGGTGAGGGGCTCTGCAGCTGCAAGCCCTTGTGGCTCATTTCAGGGCAGCTGAGATGATGGTGATGATTTTCAGCCCCCTGGCTTGCCACAGCATCAGACATATCCCAGGCTTGCTGTAGCTTTGCTGGCTCGCTTTTCTTGTGAAATGGCATTGTTGAACGCGGCACTGAAGAGGGCTGCTGCTGCTGCTGGTGCTCACAGCCCTCCCGGGGTCCCTGTCCCTGTGTGTGGGGCTTGGAGACACGTGGACACAGCTCTGGGAAGGTTCCTGTCCCAGCAAAGCGAGACAGATGCTGGTGCTGTGCCTGTGCTCACCCCAGCTGAGACTGTGGCTCAGGTAAAAGCGGTCCACGCCTTGGTGGTCCCCAGATTCCCGGCATTTGGTGTTTCCTAAAATAGTGTTCATCCTCTAGGAAAGGGAGGTGACATGTCCAAGCCCCCCAAAGCAGCTGCATCTCAGTTTAGCTCAGTTTAGTTCCCAGCCAGCTGTTAGCTTATTTCTATATAAAATGTGTTCGTGCCACCGAAAGCATCCAACCCACCTGAGGAAATGAGCTTTGTAAGAAATACTCTCTGTCGCAGCCTGGGATACATGCGTGTGTCACGGGGTCATCCCGCAGCCCCCATCCCAGCAGCCGGGGGACAAAGGCACCGGGACGCAGAGGATGATGCACCTTTTGAGCATCCCACGGCGAGCAGCCCCATGGCCCAGCAGTGGAAGGAGAGGCCGCCGGTGCCCGTGGGGTGGCTGGAACACCCCTGCCGCACCTCACCCTGCCTTCCCAACCCCGGTGCCCCACGGACGAGGCAGGATGCGGCCCTGCCACCCCCAGCCCGGCGGCAGCAACGGCGGCACGCCAGCCCCCCGCCCCGATTATTGTTGGGTGTCCAAAAAGACATTGAAAAGCAAGGAGGAGAGCTGTGAAGAGGGTCACTTTAGTGGCTCTTTCTCTCTCCTTTTTTTTTTTTTTTTTTTCTTCCCCCTGAGAAGGAAGTTAGAAAAGCAGAGCCCTCAAAGCCGCATTGAAAGGGTGACAGAGACGGGATAATGCGTAAGACGGAGGGAAGGAATCTCAGAGCACTCGCCACGGTGTTTTAATGATCTGTTAACAATTACCCCTTTCAGGGGAGAACATATGGTAGATGGTTTGCTTTAAAAAAAAAAAAAAAAAAGGACAAAAAAGAAAAAAGAAATTACTTCAGAAACTTAAATGATGGTGGAAAATGGTGGGGATTGCGGTGAAGAGCTGGGGGAGGGAGGCGTAGCCCCCGGGACGAGGGGATATTGGGTGATGAAGGGATGTGGGATGATGTGTCCCTGACCATGGGGGCTTTGCTGGAGCCAGAGACCCCCAAAAGGTGCCAGTACCCGGGAGCTGCCGGGGATGGCTGGGGCAGGGTGCCCAAAGGAGCCACAGCAGGTTTGAAGAAATGTGGTAATGAAGGAAACTGATGAAGGGTGCTGATAAACCCGAGGAAGCTGCTGGGACCCAGGACCTGTGCGTTCATGTGGGGGACGGCAGCCCTGTGCCCCCTATGTCTCCGGTGCCAGCGCTGTGCCGCAGAACTGCGGCGAGGTCGGGACCCAGCTCAGACCCTCGCATGGCTTCAAAGGACTTGGCAATGCTTTGTGGGGTGGCTGGGGATGGTCTCTGTCCCCGAGGGGTTTTGCAGGTGATAGCCCCATCCCTGCGGGCTGCCAGTTTGGGCTGTGGACTGGGGGACATCCCCCCCGGCTTGGGCTGAAGCCCGGCTGCGTGGGCACGGCCAGCAACGAGCCAGTGCTCACCTCCCTGCAGCTGGGGGCTGCCGTAGCCACGCGAATGGCGAAAATGCTGTGGATGCACCCAGGTGGGTGAGTGCTTTGAGGTGTCCCTGCTGTTACCCGCCATGAGATCACTGCCTTTCTCCCACTGCTACAACCTGTTGCCATGTTGGTTCGGTCGTGGCTCACCAAAATTGCATTGCCGAGGACTGATACAGGTTGGTCGCAACCTGTCTTGCGGAGCTGGGCTGCAACTAAAATGGTGTGTTACAACTGCACAGCGTTTTGTGTGAAAATATCCAGAGGTGTTTGCATTTTTTTTTTTTCCCTTTTTGTTGCAAATACACTATTTCTCACTGAGATACAGAAGTCAGGCTGGCTGTTCACCTTCCCAGAGGTCTTGGCACGGGCTGGCAGGAGGGGGTGTGCCGCTCGTGGGCTCCCCAGGTTTGTTATACACCTCGACTTGGGGAAGAAAATGATCCTTTCTGGATGTAAACTTGTCTTCTCAGCATTGCAGTAGTGCAGGGCAGGAGAAGGCTCCGATTCAAAGGTCAGGGACTCAGCAGATGGACCCCAATGCTGGGACAGAGGAAGGTGGGTGAGGAGGGATGCTTCTTGCTGAGACTGGAAGGAGGGAGGAGACGGGAAGAGATGGGGCTGGTACAGGGATGGTCAGGGAGGGGCTGGGGTCACGCGTTGGGGGTGTGGGCGGGTGAGCTACCGCAGCTGGTGTTGCTTGGGTTGGTGTGGGGGCTGCAACCACATTCAGCCCCCTGGGACAATCAGTACCAGAGCTGCCATCACAGCACTGAAGGCTGCCAGATGGAACTGTGCTGGGATGAGCATGAGCTGGTTCTGGGCAGGTCACGGGGGCAGCAGGCAAAATATCCATTTTTACCATTTTTAATCCATTTGACCCTTTACGGGTCACATCCCTCCTGCTAGCGGTGGTTCAGCTGGAGCTGTGACCCCAGCACCATGCTGGGCACATCGCCCAGCGGTGGCAGGGATGTGGCAGCAATGTCAGTTTGCAAAGGAAGGGTCAAAGCCCTCATGTCTCGTGTTGAGGGCGTCCATAAAGATCTGGAGAGGGGTTAGTGGTGTGTGCGTCCCTCAGGGCACCTCTGCCCTTGTTTCCAGGCCTGGTGGGGAATTTCCTTTCAGACTCCCTGCTTTTAGTAACTTTTTCACTTCTCAAAAGCCAGCTCTGGTGCCTCCTGGTATGTTCAAAGTTTGACCTGTGGAGCCTCTAAATCAGAGAGGAAAGCACATCTCATTGTTTTTGGAGGTGAGGAAGCAGCGTCTATCTGTTTGATGGGCAGCTGGGAGGTGAGGAGTTTCAGAGCGAGCCAATATGGCCAGTCCGCACCGCTCAGAACCTCACTGTGCATCGAAATGCCAGAGGTTAGATTTTTTGCCCTTACAGGAGAGAAGTGCTGATCAGGAAGACGGTAGTCTGAGATCAGCATATCCTTGGTCCAAGACTATTTATTGATGGCCAAAGGAGGGTTGATGCAAGTGAATACTGAAGCCTCAAGTCTGAGTTGTCCAACTAGTAGCTGAAGACAACCCGCTGCCAGCCAGTGAAGTCCGAGTGCTAGAGATACCCTGCCATGAAGGCTTCCTCCTGTTGAACTGTAGCTGTGGAGACAGTAAATTTCTAATTACAGTTATTCTTGGAGATTTCCATGCAGGCAGGTACACAAGTACGGGCTTACTCTGGGTCACTGGGGCTGTTAAAGTTAAAGATGGATGTGTGCGTGAACACCTGGTAAGCCCCCATTGTGCTTCATTCAACCATCAGAGGAATGCTGTGGTGGTGGTGGCTTCTGTGAGATCTCACCAGAAACATTGTGAAGCTCAAAGCACTTGGAAAACCCAAATGAGAGAGTGTGGGGGATGTGTAACCCATCATGTCTGCCCAGGCTGTCATCAGGGTAGAGGAGAAACCATCTTTCTGGCAGGTGAAACAAGCTTGGGCAAGGAACCACTTGCCACAAGCGGAGAGGGGTGCAAGCCTGGCAGAACTGGGAATGGTGGGAAGCAACCGACTCCCAGAGAGCTGAAGACCATCTTTCCCTACCTGGGCAGATACTTGGATGGGTGGGTAAATACTTTAAGGTAACAGGTTTCATAGCACCCACCTGTAGGCATCAGCCCAGTATCCAACTGACCCTTTTGTATTTCGTATTTGTTCCCTGCCTTTCCGTGGTATTTCTCTTCCTTTCCTCTCTGCTATCCAGAGATAATCCACATTTTTGCTATGCTTAGGATTATTGCATTCTGACCCAAAATATATTTTGGCGTTAGAACAGCTGCCTGCTCTTGCAGCCTTATGAAGCCATCTCTGTCAGACTGTGTTTTAAGGGCGCATAAGCATGGAGAGAGGTTTACTGTAGAGCAAGATCGCACACTAGAAACTCTTGGGTTTTCTTTCCCCGCGTACTACGAGGACTTCTCTTCTGGTGCAGTGACAGCATCCCTCACCCCAGGGCTCCATCGGGTTATTCCTGCCCCTGAGCAGCCTCAGCCCTCAGGTCCTGTAAGTCGGAGCGTGTGAGGTGCAGCTGCCGGTGGGGCTAGAGGAAAACCCATCAGCTCTGGCACGGATGTGACCTGTGCAGCAGGTTTCTGCAGCACAGAGAGGGCGAGGGCTGCCAGATGGTCATGGAGGGGATCGGTATTTGCAGCTGGTGGGATTTGTGCCAGTGCCAGTGCAGGAAGGGGCTCTAACCTTAGGGAGATGTTTCTTCTTACACAGCCTTGAGTAGAAGTCACTTTGCCTCTGCAGAGAGGGACATTTAAGGGGGACACACACGTCCTTTCCAGTGCCCCTGGCCCATACCAGGGCGAGCTGTTGCTAGCCAAGCCCTCAGTGCGTGTACCAGTTGCTCTGAACTCTCTCTCTTGTGCCGAACCCTGGCCGCAAAAGGCAGGGAGGTTTATGGTGGCGAAACGGGCTTTGCCGTCCTTTTCCCAAGCAGCCTTTGCCGCTCTGCCCCTTCCCGGCGCCGGGGGACCGCTTGCTCAGCCCTCGCCGGGTGAGGAATGATTTCCCCGGGAGGGTCCCGAGGTGTCCCCGCGGTGCTGCGCTCTCCCCGCCCGGTGCCGGCTGCCTGCCCCGGGGCGGCGGCGTTGCGCCCGGCCGTGCGCCCCGTCGGGCGGCTCCAGGGGACGCTTTCCTTTCTTCTCCTATTTTTTTTTTTTCAATATATTTTTCTTTTTGGGCCCCTTCTCCTCTCCCTCTTGTCGGAAGAGGAAGGGGGGGGGGGGCGGGGTGGGGAAGGAAGGGAGAAATATTGTTTGAATTCACAAAAGGGGGGCATCTGGTGCACCTTGCGCCTGGCATCTGTGCTCCTTGTGTCCCCCGAGCAGCGCGCTCGCACCGGGGCGAGGGGCAGGAGGGGCAGCCGTGCATCTGTTGGGCGCCACAATAAAGTCACAAAACAGAGGCGCCGAGCCGACCCAGCCGCTCTTGCCCTCTCAAAGTGGGGAGGGGGGAGGGAGACGGGGAGCGGGGCCGGGGGCGGGGGGGGGGGGAACCGGCTCCCAGGTATTATGCGCCGGGTAGGTAGGGCCGGGGCAGCAGCTGCTCCGGCTCCGCCGAGTCGCTCGACATATGGCACCGCAAATCACGGTACCTCCTGAGCAGCACCCGGCCGGGGGAGGAGGAATAAGGGGGGTGGGGGTGAGGAAGGGAGAGGGGGAAGGACGGGGCGGCCCCACCGCAGGTGCCTCCGCCGTGCGCCCCCCGCCACCACCGCCGCCGCCGCCCCGCGGGGCGCGCACCGGAGGTCCCCCGGGGACGGGCGGAGGGCGCGGAGCGACCCGTGGACCCCCCCGATGGTGGGGGGAGAGAGGGGTCGGGAGAGGGACCCGACCTTATCTGCCCTCCCTTCTCCCGAGCAAACAGCACCCCGGCGGGCGGGCGGGCGGGCTGCGGCCGAGCCCCGGTTCGCAAAACGTCCCCGACGCCTGGCAGGCGAGAGATGCGCCGGGCCCGGGCTGGTTACCATATGTTTTCAATAAAATAAGACAAATAGGGCCGGGAGATAGGGATTGCAGTAAACCTGTTATAAAGCAGCATAAAGTAGGCCAATGTAAACGGCAGAAGGGCCCCTCCTGGAAGGGCGGTTGGGTGCCAGCTCCGCGCCGGGGCGGCCCGGCCAGGTGTGAGCGGGAGCCCGCCGCGGTGCCCCCGGAGATTTTTATCACGTTTGTGGTAATATGGTGCTTGTTATGCTAACTATGAGTAAACATACCCGGCCGGGCTTTGTGGCGACGGGAGGGAGTTATCGGAAAGTGGCAGTGGGAAGGTGATTTAACAATAAAGTTGTCTTGTTTGCCAGCAGGTGATGTCTGCCCCCAGCCCCGTGATTAATGCTTCCCAAAGCACTCCACTTTACAATCTCTTGTAATTATTTATTAAACGAAATCTATTTATTATTATTTTAGCAAACAGCGGTACCAGGTGGGGCTTTCTTTTCCTCTTCAGCTTTTGTTTGAAGGACGTTTGAAGTGGGCAGTCTGAGGCTTGGAAACTCGCTCGCCAGATTTTTTTGTCATCCAATTGCACAGGCGCACACACACACACACACACAAAAAAAAAAAAAAAACCCACAACACAAAACCCAACAACCAACAAACCCCGCCGGGCCCTTCCTATTCATCTTCCCCTGCCCTCCGAGCCGCTCCTCGAGAAGGGGCGCCCGGAGCCGCCGCGGTGGCCGGCCCCGCTCCCCCCGCCCTCCCAGCGCCGCCGCCGCGGGGGAGCGGGGCTGCCCGCCCGCCGCGCCGCGCTCCCCGCAGAGCCAGCGAGCACCGCACCGGCCGCGGCCGCCCCGCGGGGGCCGGGGCCCGGGCCCGGCCGGGGGAGATGCCCCCCGTACCGTCTCGGCCCCCCGCGGGACGCTCCGGCCGTTCCCGCCGCCGGTATCCCCGGCCGGTATCCACCGCGCCGCTTTGGTGAAGGAGAGGGGGGGCTCCCGCCCCGCCGGGGCTGAGCCCCTCCGACGGCCCTGCCCGCACCCCCGGGGGCGCCGGGCCGTGCAGAGGGGGGCCCGACCCCGCCGTCCCCGGCCCCCTTGTCCTCCGCCGGGGAAAGATGCCCCGAGCCCGGGCCGGTCCCCGCCGCCCCACCGCAGCCGGTGCGCAAAAGTCCCCGGCACGTTTTGCGCACCGAGCCCCGGTGGCGGAGCAGTCCTCCTCCGGCCCAGCGCCGGGTTGGCGGGGCGAAGGTGGCGGGGGGCTGCAGGGGGGGACCCTTCCCCCGCGGGACCCAGCCCCCGTTTCCCCGGGGGAAGCAAAGACACGGCGCGGGGGGGCAGGAGAACGGCGTTTCCCCCCCCTCACACCGGTGCCGGCGCTCGCCGCCCGCAGCTCCGCCGGTCGGTGCCCGGGGGGGAGCGGGGCTGTCCCCGGCGCTGCGGGGGCGAGGAAAGGGGCCGCGGGAGGCGGCGGGGGTCCCCTCACCTCCCCCCCCCCCCCCCCCCAACCCGGGGGGGTCCCGGGAGCGCCCCGCAGCGCCGGGGAGGCGGGAGGTGGTTGTGGCTCTGTCGAGGGGAGCGGGGCCGGGGGGGGGGGGGGATCCCCCAGAGTTGGCACCAGTGGGGGGGACCCCGCCGGTCCCGCCGGTGCGTTCCCGGGCACCCCGGGGCGCCGGGCCCGGTGCTGCCCCGCTTTGCGCAGCCGGGACCCCCCTGGCACCGCCGGGGTCGCCCGCCCCGGCGTGCACGACCGCCCCGGCCGAGGTGCAGCCAACCCCCCCCCTCCTTCGCTCGTCGGGGTCGGCTGCTCGGACCGGGGGTCCCGTCCCGGGGGAGGGCGAGCGGGGGCCGGGCCGGGGGGTGGGGGGAGAAGGGGCGGGCGGGGGCGGGGGGTCCCGGCGCGGCGTGGGAGCCGGCGGGGTCTCTCGTGGCGGGGCCGGGGGGGGGGGGGGGGGGGCGGGCGGTGCCGGGCCCGGCACGCTTCCCCGCCGGGCTGATAAGATAAAAGCGTGCCAAGGGGTGGGTGCGGGCGGGGGGGGCGCACACGCCGCCCGGCCGGGAAATCCCCATTGTCTGCCGGCCCTATATATATAGGGGCTTAACGGCAGTCGTGTGCCGGCCGCGCAACCTTTCCTGCCCGCACTCGAGGGAAAAGAGGGGGGGGGAAGCGGCGGGGGTGCGCGGAGCGAGAGCCGCTCTCCTGCCCCGCAGCCTCGCCCGGGCTCCGCAGGTACAGCCGCGGGGGGAGAGGGCTCCCCCGGGCCGGTTAACGGGGGGCTTTGGCTTCGCAAGGATGGCCCCGCAGAGCGAGCGCTCGCCGGGCGAAGGGCAGCCCTATTTCGGCGGCGCCGAGGACCCCCCCCTCGGCGGCCGGCGGCGGCTCGGCGGGCAGCCGGGGAGCTTCGCCGGCCCGCAGCGCCCTGGCCCCGCGGGAGGCGGCGGTCCGCAGGAAGGGGAAAACGCGGCGGGGCCGCGGCAAGGCGCGGAGCGAGGGGCTGCTCAGCAAGCAGAAGAGGAGCCGGCGCATGAAGGCCAACGACCGGGAGAGGAACCGCATGCACCACCTCAACTCCGCCCTGGACGCGCTCCGCAGCGTCCTGCCCACCTTCCCCGACGACGCCAAGCTCACCAAGATCGAGACGCTCCGCTTCGCCCACAACTACATCTGGGCGCTCACCCAGAGCCTCCGCTTGGCCGAGCAGGGCCTGCCCGAGACCCCCCACCCGCCGCCGCCGACCCCCGCCACCGCCGCCGCCTCC
Organism: Pluvialis apricaria; assembly: GCA_017639485.1. Classification (NCBI taxonomy): domain Eukaryota; kingdom Metazoa; phylum Chordata; class Aves; order Charadriiformes; family Charadriidae; genus Pluvialis; species Pluvialis apricaria. The sequence continues at coordinate 4,623,057 of CM030013.1, read as the reverse complement.
CCCGGGCCCTGGGACTCGCCCTGCCCCGCCGCCCCACCGCCCGCCGCCCTTCGCCGCGGCCCCGCCGCCTTCCCCGCCTTCCTCTGAGCCCGCCGCCCGGCTGCTTTCCCCCCTCGCTTTTTGGCCTTCAAACTGCCGGCGGAACGGAGGGGGGGGCTCCCCGCGCTGCGCGCCGGGGGGCGGCGGACGCCCCGTACCCCCCCCCCACCCGCCCCGTCCCGCTTGGCTGAAGCGCAGCGGGAGCGGGCGGACAAAAACAAATCACGGTTTTGTACTCGGAAACGGTAAATTATATTAATTTGTCGCTCTCGGTATTTATTGATTATATTTCGTAACAAATATATATTTTGTATATAAGAGTATTTTTGGCAGCGGTGGTCCGGCTGTTTGTACCGGGGAGGGGAAGCCGCGGCTGTATGGTTCTGTTTGGTTTGGTTCTTTTTGGGCTTTTTTTTTTTTTTTTTTTTTTTTAAGAAGAAGAAGAGGAGGAGAATAAAGTGTGTCGCGGTCAGACCTGTGCAACGCCGTGGTTTTTTGTTTTGTTTTGGTTTTTTTTTTTCCCACCGAGGGTTTCAAAATCGCGCGCAGCCCGCGCCGGAGAGAGCAGTGCCCGGTGCGGGGACGGGGTGCCCGGTGCGGGGAGGAGCGGCGATGGAGAGCGGCGCAGCGGGGTCCTGCGCCTGTGCGCACGCCGGTGTGTGCCCATCGGGCCCCACGCGCGGATTTTAAACCTGCCTCTTTTTGCAGGAGCCCTTTTTTTTTTCCCGCAGGGCCGCGACTGCTCCTTGCGGTACCCCGTCCCTCCGGGCAGCCGCCCCCCTCTGCCCGCCGCGTCCCGGCAAGGTGCGCCCGGCTGCAGCCCTTCCCCGCGCAGGTGAATTTTCAGCGCCTGGCTCGGCCCTGGCGATATTTTGGGGATGTCCCCGGGGCACGGCGCTCCAGCTCCCGGGGCGGTGCGGGTCCCCGGGGCAGCGTTGCCCCAGGCCGGCTCTATCCTCACCGGGGGAGGGTTTATCCAGGGCGGGCTCGGGGGAGGGGGGGGGCAGCGACGGCATTCGGCCCCGCAGCCCTCATCGGGGGCTGGCGAGGGGGGGGAAGCGTCAGGCCGGTTAAAAAGGGGGGAGGTGGGAAAAGCGACACCTCCCACACCACGGCGAGAAGAGAAGCCACATGAATCCCGCAAACCCTTCCCGACCCTCTCCTCCCAGGGACTCAATTTGTAGCCGGTAGATTTACGGCCGGGCCGCCTCCCCTCTCCGCGCTGCCCCAGCGGCGCGGCAGCCGCTAGACAAAAGCGGCCCGCGAGGCCAAAAGCCCATTGTGATGCTAATTGTTCTCAGCTGAGCCCGTTTGCCCGCGGCAAAGAGACGCTATTGAGGCAATTTGTAGAACAAAAGAAATTTGGTTACTGGCAACAAAGACGCACGCACAAACACCCCCCCCCATCACCCCCCCATCCCCAAAACACCCTCCTCCCGCACCGCAACAAAAGAGGAGAGAGTGAAACCTGACCGGGTACGGGATCCCCCCCCCCCCCCCGCCTTGCTCCGCCAACGCGGGGCGGGGGGGGGGGGGGGGGGCGGCATCCCCCTCCATGCCCACCCCCTCCGCTTCCCCACCTCCTCCCCGCTGCTCCCGTTCCCCGGGAGCCGGGGTGAGGGGTCGGGGGTGGGGTGCGGGGAGCCCCACCGGCGTGGGGAGGGCTCGGGGGGGTGGGGGTGGCGGATGCGCGGTGCGCGGAGCGATGCGCGGAGCGATGCGCGGGCCCCGTCCCGCACCGGCGCCGCGGGCTCTGGCCATGGTGCTGAAGGCGGCGGCCGGGCGCGGGGCGGGCCGGGGGCGCGGCGCGCTGCTGTTGCTTCCCCCTTCCTCCCCAAACTCAGGCCTCCCCTCCCCACGCCGGGGCTCAGCATTTGGGGGTCTGTCCTGGCAGGGCACGGGGTCGTGGGGAATTCCTCCTGGGGTGGACACCACCCCCTCCACCACCCCCACCTCCACCACTCTCCTGAGACTTGCTGCGCTCTCCTTCAGGTGGGCTGTGGGCAACATCCCCCCCCAAGTCCTGTGGCAAAGGGAGAGGCCAGCTTGGCCCCGGTGCTAACCGGACACTTTGCAGCTCAGAAAACGCATGGGGCCTTGTGGAGTTTGGAGAACCAGTGGTGTCTTCCGGTGCACTTGATCAACGAACTGCCCCACAGAGAGGTGGCCCGTGCACCCGGGAGAAGGGAGCGAGGGCACCGTGGTGCAGTGCTGACAAGCAAGGTGAGCAGCGCACACTTCCTACTTGAGCTTTTTTTGGACATCTGCTCTTTCTGCTGCCTCCCAGGACCCGTTCATCCATGCAGAGCCCCACTACTTCACCTATTCATTGCTTTGAGAAGCAATATACACATTGCTGGAGAAACACAGGCCATGGGGCAAGGTTGAGGACTAGCAAAAGGCAGTGCGTGCCTATCTCTGTGTGTACTGTTATAGTCCTGAACGTGATCTATCTGCGTCGTAGATCAGATAGGCAGAATGAAAGACCTAATAGTATTCCTCCCCCTTCCCCCCTTTCTGGCTGAATTGCGTATTGTTTTCGTACTTTAACAGTCTGCAAAGTGCTCCAAGGCCTCTGTGTGTGGCCACAGGCAAAACACCGTGATTATTTGGGTGATAAAATCATTTAATGTTTTCTCTGCAAGCCGGGCTCTACTCTGATATCTCCCCACGGGGGGTATCACCTTGCCCTAGATATCTGCGTGTGCTGCGGGACTAAAGGGGGATAACACCACACTCACTCAGTCTGCAAAAGTAGCATTTTTTGCAAAAAAAATTGCAAAAGGAAGCTCAGGGTCTATATCAGCAAGAAAAGGGGCAAGATGAGCTTGAGAGTCCCGTGAAGAGCAGGTATTACAAAAGTCCCAAAAGATGTCTATATAGCTGTACTTTTGGAAAGTGGACACTTTAGTGGGTTTTACTGCATTGCAGATTCTTTTCTCTGGAAGCTTAGGATGCTTCTGGTCTTCCAGCCGTGGGGCTATATGTTGGGGGAGGCGGGCGGATTTACTACCTCTGGAGAACTAGTGACTTCTTTAGGGGCTTGAATGCATTTTTTTTTTCTTTGCCTCCACATTATTAGGTTAATCATTGCTTGAACTGGTTGCTATGGTTTTGGCAAACCCATGGAAACTTGATAATGAAGACTGAAAGACTCTTTTTCCATTTATCTTTTCTCTATGTTTAGTGCATGATGGTCTCATTTCTCTTGACGGGGCTGTCCCAGCGCCAGCGCCCGGCCTTTATAACCACGGCTGCTGTAATGGCCTCCGGACTTTTTGATGTGGAAGAAACAGGTGGCCGCTGGGACCACGACCGTTTCAGAGATGCAGGCTTGTGCCCTCACATACTTGCAGGCGATGGGTCGGAAACAAACTTAGCCTGGGTGCTGGCAGGTTTAATTCCTGAAATCCCACGCAAAGCGGACTCCACTTTTATTTTTGCAGCCAGGGGAGACCCCATTGTTACAAGATGATGTTTTCATGCCCCCAAAAGTTTTAGGTCTCTTTCTGTTTTGACAAGAAGATTTTTCAGTATGTGATATTATCTTCTATTACAGAAATAAAGAGGCTTTAAATCTGTCCCCTCCTGAACCTTCCCTCTGCTCCGTAGCTGCATTTTACTGCTGAACTCTGGCTGCAGGGATATTTGGCAAACTCTAGCCATGCCTCCAAAGCGGACTTTCCTCCTCACCAACGCTCTCTTCTGCTCAAGGTTAAATTAGGGGACTGAGGGTAATAAACAGTTGAAAATAGAGCCTGCAAGTTATTTGCACGGCTCAGAGAGGCCAGGCTCATTGCCAGGGAAAGGGAAACACCGGGGTCCTTCCCTCAGCGACAAACTTGTCCCCCTCCTCTTTGCTCCTGGCCGTCTCCCTCGTGTCTGAAGGCAAGCGAGAAAATGAAGGTGATTCCCATAATCCCAGGGCAATTCCTTTGACCTCAGGTCTCCACTTGGCACTCTAAGTACGGCTTTAAGTGAGTCGCCTCCTGCCCTCTCACATTGTCCGCCTCTGACACTGCAGTCAGGTTTCCCGGCGGAGGAGGCAGCCGGGGCTGCGAACCGCTGCCTGTCCCCTCCGTGCCGCTGGGAACCAGCGGGGGCTCCTGCAAGCAGTGGACCCTCTTGCCTCTTCCAACGAGCACTGGGGTGCCCCGATGTCCCCCAGAGGTGCTTCTGCACTGGGCCGTGGCGGGATGCTGAGCTGCGACCGCACTCCTGTCCTCACGCACCGCCTGCACGTTTCGGTGTAGCTGCACTTGCCGGCAGAGAAAAGGCAAAGAATCGGGATTCTTTCACATGGTCAGCCCTCAAAAGTCTGCCTTCCCCCCCCCCTCCTCCCAGCTATAATGACAATCCAAAGAGTTCCTGATAGGGTTTTAAAAGATGCTTATTCATTCACCGTCCACCAAGCATGAAAATCCAGCTCATTTGTTCATTTGTTGCCATTCTTCGCCCAAACGACCCCACAGGGGCTGAAGCCTGTTGCCGAAAACTTGTCACTCACACTTTTAACTTCTTTTTGTTGTACTTCTCTTTATTTCATTCTTCTGGGTCCCCACCTCCGCCACCACCCCACCCTCTCCTCCGGTCACAAAGGCAAGTCTGGGAAGCTCTTTAAAGCCGCAGTGCCCCCTTTTAAAAATCAATACAAAAAAAGCAATAGCTGAAAGGAGATCCCAAGTTTATGTAAGGAAGGGGGGGAAAACTTCGTCCCGTCTGGTCCCCAGGCTGCACACGCTGCACAGCCCAGACGGGGAGGGTGGGAGGGGGGACGGTGCTGGGTGCCAGTGTCCCCAAACTGCCTTCGAGCCCTGCCTGGGGTTTAGGTGGCACCCTCGCCAAAGGAGTTGAGCCTCTCTGTGTGAAAGGAAACACAACCTGAGGGTTTAAGGGGCTTTTAAGGAGAGGGCAAAAGCATCAACCAAGCAGTGGGCTCCCTGAGGAGCAGCCGCTTCTCCACTCAGGGGCTTTTCCGCACGTGACCGACGCGGTAGCCCCGCTTTCTAACAAGACTGACCCAGGGCACATCTCCCCTTTGGGGCTGTGGGCTTCACAGTGCAGAAGAAAAGGATAAACCAATGTGTATTTGTGTTTGGAACCGGGCTAGACCGTGCTAACTAATCTCTGAGCAGGTCCTATCTGCTCGTGAATCCAAGTCCCTGGGCTGGCAAAGTTAGACTCTTCCCAGCTTAGCCTGCTTAGTGATGTTCTGCCTCCCTGGCAGAAGAGGAGCATGATAATGTCCACGGCATCTTTCTTCGTTCCTAAACACACCGTGTCCCCAGGTGGGTTTTATGGTAAAAGCTCCGTGCTAGCTTTGCTGGGGTCATCCTGCCTCCCTGGCCATTCTCTGACTGGGGATGCTCCCAGAAAACCCATGCCGGGGCAAGCAGGAGGCATGAGTTTTCGGCTGCACACTTGCTGGTCTCTCCACAGCTCCATGCACCCTTGTAGTGGTGTACACTGGGGCATGGGCAAGAGCAGGGTGGTGGGGATGAGGTATGGGGGACCACCTCAGCCCCCAAACTCCTCCCCCTCATCATTGCTGGCTCTCCCATCCTGGTCAAACGTGGGGTTTCCCTCCCTGAGGGACACACACAGGTTTTTGTGTTTAATGGTCTCCATGGTCATTTCTGATGGCATTTAATCCTTGCAGCCAGGAGATGTGCAGCTGCAGCCATGAAGAACCTGTGAAGCCTTTTGCTTTTTTTTTTTTCAGCTGGAGCTGAGAGGTTTTACCTCATTTTTCTGAGGCCTCAGATGTGATTTTTGCTTGGCCTTTGTGCAGCTCTGCCTGGAGTGGGTCCTGGCGTGAGGAATCACATCTCCATCTTCACCCTGAAGGATGCGGGTGAAGCTTGGGCTCCTCACTCAGGCTCAGCTCATTATTTCAGATAGTAATTGCGGGGAAATTATCTCCCCTTCCCTTCACACCCTGTGTACGCAAGTGGAGCTCGTTTCCTCTCTTCTTCAGGGCACCACATCCCCAAGTCTTCAGTACCCACATTTCAGTGGAAAACGTGGCCACCATTATACCCAGGTATAAAGGCACCTGCCTGCCCACGCTCCCCTCCCCAGGGCAGGAGCGCTGGCAGGAGCTAAAGGGAAAACGAAAAACCCTCTCCCTATCACCTCCCAGGTACCAATCCATCATCCCCGGGCACCAGTGGCCCGAGCCCTCCCGCTCCCTCCCCGGGAAGGACGTTTCAGCCGCCGAGACCTCGCGCCCGCGGGACAGGGGGAAGATTAATGGGGCAGGTGCCGGTGCCCGGAGCTGGCCCTTGCCCTGATAAGGTGGGAGCTGAGATAGCGCTGGGTCAATACTCAGCGGTGGCCACCTGGAGCTGTGGCTGGAGCCACCTGAGGGGCTCCAGGGAGGAGAGGACCCTGGGGGTCCTTCCCCCCACTGCGTGGTCCAGCTGTGTCCCGTGGGACATGCAGCCTTTGTACCCTGCCACAGCTCCCTGCGCTGTGCCGGTAGGGACCCCCCCCGCTCCCGGCCCGACCCCCGGTCTCCCCCGGCCATCTGCTCCCCCTGCCCGCTCCCTCCCATCGGCTTTCACCGCGCAGCCCGGCTCCCGGGGCAAAGCCAAGGTTTCAGCCTTCCCCCACCGTTAATAATTCCCGAGGGAGCGCGGCGTCCCCATTTATCACCCTTCCTTTAAAACCCAGCAGTTATTCATGTGCGTGCCCCCCCCTCCCTCCCCTCCGCCTTTCCCAGTGCGCTGCTACGCCCTCGCTGCATCCCGCGATGCCCCGACGTCCCCGTATTCGGGCAGGAGGGGGTTTTGTGCATGAGGGGGTCCCACCATCAACCCCCCCCCTCCCCGCTTTAGGCGCCAGAGCTTGGAGATAAATGGTAACGCTGGCGGCACCTGTTAAAACTATGAAAGGGCACCTGTTGCTGGAAAAACTGCAAGCCAGGGTCAGCCGAAACCTTTTGTGGTTTGAAAAAGCTCCTCTGGTAATAAGCCCTGATGTGGTTCATCCTCACCAGCTCCTGGAACCGGGTTGTGCTGAATACTTGGTGGTGGGTGGATGCCCCAGCAGGAGCCTGCCAAATTTTATTAGTTTCTTCTTTCAGGAGCAGCGTGCTCCTGGCTGCAGGTTGTTTATCCCGCTGCCCTCCAGCTCTGCTCCTGGGAGATGCTCCTGCCCTGCCTGGCTCGCTTTGGGCCACTTTAGCTTTATCGCAGTGATCCGGGACACGGACGGATGGGACCCTGGGGTTGCAAATAGCAACTGTCTTTATAACTACATTTTTTGGGTGCACTTCAGCAGCCTTGCCATCCTGCAGTTGGAGGAGCTTTTTTTTTTGGAGGGTTTTCCTGTTTTCCCATGATCTGTCCCTGCTCTCCCGCAGGATGCCGCGCCATCCTGGCTGCCCCGCGCCGGGCTGCACGGCCGATTAGGGACCCCCTTTGTCACCTAATTGGATTTTTCTCCCCTTGTTAGCCCGCAATGAAAATGTCATGGGCGGCAGGGAGGTGCCCATTCATCTCGAATTAAATTCGGTCGCCTCTCGGGCGAGCCGCGCCGCTATTCACCCGGCAGCAGGCAGCTGCCGCTCGCCGGGGGATGCAATTGGGGATCCTGCGCCTGCAGCCACCCTGGGGAAAGGGGAAAACACCCGGGCTTGAACAGACACAAGAGGGGCTGGGGTCTGCACGGCCCCTGGTTTCTCTCTCCGGGTGGTCCCCATGGTTTGCTGGGGGATTTTTGGCCGCAGCTGGCGTGCGGGCCATGCACGGCGGTGCATTGCCAGGAGGTGGTGCTGGGATCCCGCGCCCTTGGCCTTGGCCGGACATGGGTCAGGACACCGGGCTTCGGGGCACGCTGCATTTTCCAGGGAGCTGTCGGTCATCAGGGGGCTTCGGGAGCCGGGAAGGTGATGTTGGGTCGTGGCTGGCAAGGTCCCAATGGAAAACCAGGGAGCCATGGATCAGACCGGGAAGGATCCTTCTCTGGGAATCACAGAATGGTCAGGGTTGGAAGGGACCTCTGGAGATCATCTAGTTCAACCCCCCTGCCACAGCAGGGAAGAAGGGTGCCCCGTTCCTGGTGCCCGTGGGCTTTACGCCAGCGTCCTCCTCGCGCACCTTTTGAGAAGTCAGCCCGCGGCACTTTATTACCTCTGAAACACGGCTGATTTTGACTCTGCTCCCTGCAAATTGCCTGCAGAAACAAGCCAAGCCCATGCAGGGAGCCTGGGGACGCTTTTGTTTTTTTTCCAAAAGTAAGAGGGCTGGAAGAGAAATGCAGAGAAGTCGCTGGAAGGACAAACCACAACTTATGCCTAAAGAGCAATATTTTGGGGAGGTTTTGTGTCCTTTGCTGCTCTGACATTGCCTAAGCCTGCCTGTGAACCCCTAAACCCCATTGCAGTGGTGGTGGGGTGGCTCTGGGCAAACTGTGCTGTGGCCAGCAAGGGTTAGAGAGGGTTTCTTAGCTGAGCTTTTGTGCTCTGAGCTGTGGCGGGGTGTTTCATAAAAGGCAATTAAAGAGCTGTCAGCCCCATAAATGCAGCCGTAGAGGGGCAGCTCAGCTCTCAGAGCGGGGCTCGGGTCAGGTCTTCTTGGCCACAAGGCGTTGGGAGCGAGAAAGCGATGTAGAGGTGATGGGAAACGGGCTCTGCTGTGGAGTGGGTCCAAGCCGAGCCCTCGGGGCCGGCCGGGGGCGAGCCCAGCGATGTAGGGGCTATGTAGTCCCCTGCATGTGACGTTAAACAAGAAAGAGCAGCGTATTTTTTGAATACACCATATGACTAGAGAAGGTGAAATTATTTGCGGCAAACAATGGTGTTGATAACTTTTTCCGTTCTTCGCTTTCCTGTGAGTAAACATCCATTCTTCTTACTTTTATAAAAGCGTTCAGCATGGGAGTGTAAAGCGTCCAGGATTGTTTCTGTCCTGACTGGATGCCTCCCAGCCGGGGAAAGAGCTTTCCTGTTGCCTGCCCAAATTCCTCCTCGGCGATCTGCTAAAGCCCAGGGCGGCATTGCCTTTCCCTGACCGCGCTTGCACCCGAAAAACCTCCCGTTTAACCTAAACTTAGCGAAAAGCAGATGAAAGAGCTCTGGGGCTCCCCAGGGAGAATTAATGATCTGCAAACAGACAGATACTCGCAAAATGTTTTTTTTTTCTTGCTCTCCTCCCCTCTCTGCTGCTGACATGTATATTTGGAGAGATGCTTGGAAAAACGTGGCCCTGGGCTTAGGGTCCCCAGGGGAGCTTTCTGAGTTTGCAGGGGTTCACCACTGCCGCAAGCAGGGGATGGGCAGGGAGGAGGAGGAGGAGGAGGAGGAGGGGGTCCACGGGAGCATCGGGAAGGGAAGGCCGTTAATTTCCACACTCAAATAGCTTCTGCCGATGCTGCCTGGGAACTGGGGGTCCCCAAAAACCACCCCACGGGAAAGCAAAGCCAAGTGATGCAGGTGAGCTCCCTGCTGCCTTGGCCCGCAACCCGATTGCGTCAGCGGTCGAGCTGCGAAGCCGGGGCTCCCACTCCAAGATATTTTTATTGCCTGGGAACAAGGCTGAGGAAAGGTGTGGCCTGGTCTTTTTTCTTTTTTTTTTTTCCCCTTTCCCCCCCGCTTTATTTGGCCGAATCCAGGAAAACGCAGGGGGACAGCTTAGGTTTTGGAGCAGCGCAACGGGCTCTGCTCTGCAGACTGCTCCGTGCAAGTCACAGGGCCACGGAGACGCTGCTCATCATCCTCTTTCCCCCAAACTGTTATTTTTCACACTGCCTGACGGCATTAAAAAATGAATGCATCTGGTTCCCCTGGAGCAGAAGGTGGGGGAATCCTGGGGAGCCCTTTGGGGGGGGTGGGCTGTGCTTCCCACTCCCCGTAGGAAGGAGCTGCTGCCGGCAGCCTAAAAACAGGCTGGTGCGTCACGGCCAGCGGTTTCTTGGCACACTCTGGGAAACCCCGAATATGCTACGGGACAATACATCAAGAGAGCGAATGAAAACAATAATATCTCAGGAAGCAGCCCGGGATACTGCAAGGGAGAAGCTCGATTTAGACTGTTTCCTTGCCAGAAGGTCCGTGCCACGGCGTGGCCGTGGCTGTCCCCGTTGTACCCGTTGCTGGAGGGGCCAAGTGAGACCATTTGCAGCTCCCTGAATGCTTCTTAAGCTACTTATTTGCCAGTTATTTATTATTTTGGCAAGTTGCTTGGTTTTTTTTTTTGCATTCGCCCTATTCCCAAGCAGCCTGGCCCATGCAGAGAAGTGAGCTCTGTAACCAGAGAGGGGGGGAAAACCTGGAGGAGATGCTTGGTGGGGGGGGTGGAAGAAATTATGCATTTCTTATAGCACTGGCCAAATTTGTCTCCTGTGACCACTCGCCCGAGCTTGGCCACTTGGAGTCCTGCAGGAGGGCAGTGTGTCTGGCCCCTTGCCTGCTCTTCTCCTTAACAATTGCAGAAAATCAGGAGAAGATGACTTTACGGTCAGCCTTTTCCCGAGCCCCTTTTGCATTCACCTGCAAAGGCCTTGTGGGCAACCAGCGATGGGGCTGCGGTGGTCCCAGCCCCCTGCCTTGTCCCCCTCCATGCCTGCTGTGGGGCACCTCCGCCGCCACCTCATCCCCAAATCTCATCTCCTCTTATCGCACCCAAACCGCTGGCCTCGGTAAGGCTGCGGCGATGTCCTGGCTTTGCTGCAGAATGAAGGGATTTGCAGAAAGCAAATTAAAACTACAAGCAGGTGGGAGGGGATGGGGGTCGTGCTGCCTTCCCCGCTGCTCCCCCTGTACTTTTCACCCCGGCAAGGTCATCCTCATAAAACACATACGGAGATGCCCATGGCTTCTTGATTACTGTTGGTGTAACCCCTCGCAGGGACATCTCGCTGGTGGAAACAGGGTTTGGCAAGGCCCGAAACAGGGTCAGGGAGCACTGTCTATAGGGATTTTTTGCTATAGGGCATTTTGGAGTAAAGCACCGTTTCCATCCTTGGACTCCTGTGCTCCTCTGGGATACCCCAGCACAGCTCCGCTCCGTAGCACACCTTGAAGAGGCACCAGCCAGGTAGCGGCTGGCCCAGCATTTTCATATTTCTAGAAGCCAGATTGTTTCCCTAAATCTTTATGTGTGTGTGTGTGTATATATATATATATATATACAAAAAATGATTTTAAAAAATTAAGATTTTAAAAAAAAGGTCTTGGCCATGGGACCCGGCTCTCCGGAGCCAAACTGCGTGGCCTCTGCCAGAGCAACATGTGATGGGTTCCCACCACGGTTGAGCTCCCCAGGCCAGCTGGCAGTGCAGCCCACCAGGCAGGGTTTTACAGCCTTCATGGTTTGGAAAGAAGAATTCAGCAAGACGGGTGTACTTCAGCCAGTGATGCACAGCAACACACATTTGATCTAGTATTTGTCTTAAAATAGAAGTTAAAGAGCCCTTTCTCAACTCTTATTACTCTTTGTATGACTTTCTTAACTTTATTAACTCCAGTCAGCATTCCCGAGCAGCTTTTCTTCCTTATTTTTCAGCAGAAAAATGTTTTCACCTGCACTAAATGGCTCTGCTCCGGCTCTGTGGGAGTCTGGGGGCTTGTAAAGGCTCCGACAAGCCGATGCGCTGGGTTTTGGGGCTAAGCAGCCTGTGGCAGGCTGCACCAAACCTCTGCCAAGGGCTTCCCACCGCACCTCCACCTCGGGTTCACGCTGTGTCCCCGAAAGGCTGTGAAATGCTTACAGAGACTTTTCCTGCCCGGCTCAGATGGGATGGAAGCTCCTTTCCTGTGAGTGTGTGGGGGATGCGCTTGGAGAGGCTCCGCACATTCCAGTAATTCCCCCCAATTACTTATAATTTCCCTCCCCACCCTTTTTCTGTAACTCTGCTGTGCCATTTGCGAGGATGAAAAGTATTTTAATTCCTAAAGAAAAAACAGACCCTGGAAATCAAAGTCTCTTTTTAGAGCTTCTTGGAATTGGAGCAGCCGGGGGCTAATAAAAATCCCGAGTTACGAAGTGCCGCGGAGGCTGAAACCCTCCCGCTCGTCCCACAACAGGGACCCATTCATCACGGGGCCATCTCCTATGGCAAAGCCGAGAGGGGAACGCGGTGATATACGCGGCACCGGTGGAAAGGCGAGGAACAGGCTGGGCTTTGTTGGAGGGGCTGCTGCCCGGGCTGGGCAGAGAGGCAATTTTGGGGACGCTGGGATGTGCTGGACCTGGCTGGGACTGGACTTGGGATCGGCTGAATCGGCGGTGGCTGAGGGAAAAGCTGGTGGCCCCGCGGCGGTGCCGGGGCTTCCTGCAGCAGGAAGCTGCTTTCCCTGCGCTTCAGGACTCGGCTGGTGCCTGAGCCAAACTTTATTTGCCTGGCAGGGCAAAAAAAAAAAAAAAAAAAAGAGGCTTTTTGCCTTGAGTCCCTGCCCCGCGGTTTACTGCAAGAGGCTCAGCCCGCCGGCGGTCACGCTGCGGTGCAAGGATGAGTTTTGGGCTGTGCCTTGGGGCTGGGCGAAGAAAGGCTGTGTGCACTAATCCTGCGCTGGATTTAACTCTGGGTGCAGGATCAACCAGGGCATGGTGAAATAAGTGCAATGGGTATGCACAGCACAGGGATGGATGGCACTGCGAGCCCCCCTGAGGACAAGCCACAACAGGGACAGGGCACCTAGATTAGTTATTAGTTGCACCTGCCTGTGTCGAGCCTTGAGGGCACTAGTTGGCCTTGATCAGACTCACCTGGGGCCTCCCAACACCCATGGGTTGGCTTTATTTAAGCCCAGCTGGGGGTTGTTCTCCTTTTTCTGCCTCCAGCTTGGTGTGGAAGGTTGTAAGTCTGGGGAGAGAGCTGGGGAGTCCCTTACTCCTGCTCCTTGGAGGTGAGTTGGCTGCCATGCCAAGGGGCTGTTCCACAAGGCCCCTCTGCTTTATACAGCCTGGCTGTTTTGAAGATTAAAGCCTCTCCCTGGGTCCTTGGCAGCCTCCTGATGGAGGAGCAGCTTTCCAGTAGGGAGAAGGCTTGGGGGGGGGGAAAGTCATTGTGGAGGTGGGGGGTGAGGGGAAGGGTTTCATCCAGTAGATGTGTTTTTGGGAATGGTGAGCTGTGCCTGATGTGAGGCCAGTGGTGTGGGGGGGAGGAGCAGGCAGGTGGGACCCTCTGGCTGGGTCTTCCTCTTCCCACTCGTGGCTGTGTAGGCAAACCCCTAGGGTGAGGCTGTGAGGTCCAGGCTTGAAGCAGGATGGCTCTGCTTCTGCTGGCCCTGCTCAGTGAGGGTGCAGTGTTTGGAGGGGGGAAGAAAATGCTGTTCTTCCTATTCTCTCTCCAACCCTGGTTTGAGTCCCTGCCTTCTGCTGGGCAAAGGGCCTGCCTGCCCCTTGCACCCAGGAGCATGTGTAGGTTGTGTGTTTGCAGTCCTAATTGGGTGAAGGTCCATGGGGAGTCTTCTGCTGGCTGAAGAGCTGCGTGGGTTGGTTGGGTTCTCCATCCTGATCCGGTGTGCTACTGTATTTCCACCGTGACCACTGGAGATGGGAAAGCTCTCCTCTGGGTGGGTAGGGACCCCAGGCGTTCCCCTGAGAGGCGGTTTTGCCAAGGCACTGCTTGGCTGGTGGCCTCCAAGTTTCCTTTTGTTTCCTGCCATCTGCATAAATACCCACGAGAGGTTTCCACCAGCTCATCCCTCCATCCCTGGTGTGTTCCTGCGGGTTTCGCCTGATGGGCAAGGAACTGTGCTTCGGAGGCAGCAAGTAGAGGTAAACTAAGGTAATGTTGTGTCAGCTGGGTCAACGCGGTGATCCTTAAGTTGCTAAATTACTGTGGGTTATGATATCTCCTTTAATGCAGGAGATTTACAGTGCATCAGTTCGCGTAACTGCCTTTCCAGAGCCTTTTCCATCTGACCCTCCTCAGAGTCAGGCAGTGCATATATGGGAATGGATTTGCTTGGGAAAAATGTTTTGTTGTATTGAGAGCCCCTGGGGGTATTTATTTTAATATTTTATTATTATTATTTTAGGACATGATATTTGTCTCTATTCTGTTTTTGGTTTTTTAGAAATTTGGCATCAGCCAAGGAACATTGCCTGGCCGTGCTCCGCAAGGCTGAACGTGCCTCTCCTGGCACGGGGCTGCTTTCTACGGTGTGGACAATGCTGGACAAATCTGTTGAGCAGAAGGTGCCGGAGGAGGAATTAACTTTTAAAACACACACAACGCACATGCAAAATATTCCTCCCTGATGCAGTGCTTGGGATCTGGGCGAACGACAATAGCAGAACGGTGGGGCTGTGTGGGATGCACGGCTGGCCCGACCTGCCTAAAGCGATGGTCCAGCCAACGCAGGCAGGGCTGGGGAGCCGCTGGCAGCCGCTGCGGAAATGCCGGGAGTTTTTAAAAATCATTATATTGGCCAACGTGTCTCTGGTTTCCTGATAGTTCTCCCTGCCTGGGTACCACGAGTCTAAGGTGTTCCCCTATGGCTGAGCTGGATGTAAGGACTTCATGGGCAAAAAGCTGGATTTATGGTTTTTCTTCCCGCCCCGTTCCTACTTATTGCGTTTAAAAATAACTTTTTAGTAGCAAACGGGGAACCCTGCCTGGCCAAGCAGGGGTTGCTCTGCGATGTGCCTACCACCAGCAAAACCCATTTGGCAGAGAGGGTTGGGGGGAAAATTAGCTGTTAAAACACACGTGTACAAAACCCCACCTTGCAGGTGGGCTCAGCCCCTGCCAGACAGGCAGCACCCATTGGGAACTATAACTCGAGTGGCATTTGGGTCCGGTGACAAGGGATGGGGAGTCGGGAGCTGCTCTTGTGAGGGGCCATGGGGCAGGTGCAGAGGAGAAGCGCCATATGTTAAACAGCCCCAAGGAAGCTTTCAAGCCTCTGTTGTAAAAATCCCTGTCTTTCTCCCTGTATTTAATGCATCTTTGTATGGACACTAATTCCTCAAGTATCCACGCCAGGGTTGACTTTTAGTATGTTTGTCCAGGCAGGCTGCCAGCGAGCGGTTCCTACAAGGCTCCCAAGCTCCGACATTTGTTAACGCCGCAGTAAATCACAGCGGCTCTTTGGGCAAGGTTTTTCTTGACAAAACGGCGGAGGCGAGAAAAAGAGAGGAGAGACCACAACAAAACGCAAAGGGCTTATTTAAGCCAGAGAAGAGTAACTGGCCTGAATGAAGCAGATGGGGGACAATGAGGGAAACCTCCAGCTCTGTGCCCTCCGCTCCCCCCGTCTCCCCTGTTCCTCAGTGGCTGAGAACCGAAAGAGGAAAAAGCCTAAGGTTGGTACTTTTGACTGAGGAACTCAATGAGGGAAGCCCAGGCGGCCAGGTTGGTCATGGAGAAACCTGCTGAGGTGCAAAGGTCCTGAGGGGAAGCATCAGAGCGAGGTGGAGCTTTGGTGTAATGGTGGGATTATAACCCTAAAATCCCCTGTACTGAGCCCCTTTGGTTACTATTGTCCTGGTGTATTTTGGGGGCAGATGTGTGACATGGGCCCCTCTAGAAGCTGGTTTTGGGTAGGAAGATGATTTTGGGTGGAAAACAGCTCAGTGTTATTGAATGGGAAGCTCTCGCCCTCAAAGCAGTCACCTTTGTGGCAACATCTCCATCCCAACGTGGGCTGCATCCCATCCCAGTGCTGTAGCGCCTCTCCCCGTGCTTCCCCCAGCCCCGCTGCAGTGTGAATATTTATTTATCCCTGCCAGCCTTCTGTCTTCCCTCTTTTCCCCAGCTTATTTATGGCCGTTGCCTTTCAGCTCTCGGCCACCGCAGCCTGAACTTGGCCATTATGCACGGCTCATTGCGGAGGCCATCAATCTGCGGGGCTAGCGTGCGGCCTGATGGACTTCCCTCATCATCATCAATTTTCCCCGCTGTGCCGGTGCATCCCTTCGGATCTGGGGCAGCTGCACATGTGCCGCTGGTGGCCTCTGTGCTCCCACCCTGGACAATCGCCTCATCCTCACAGAAGCCTTTTGTCCTGGGATGCTCGCAGGCATCAGGTGGGTCTGCCCGGTCCAGGCATCCAAGCAGGGCTTGGGGTGGCTTCAAAGAGGCGATTGGAGTGTGTTGCACAGGAAAGAATCGTGTTATTTTGCTCTAAATAAGTACCACAGAGTCCTGCTTAGCCAGACTGACATCTAAGCAAATTCTCTATACAAAATTTGGCAGGAAAGTTGTTTCTGTTCTGTACTGTGGGTGCAAGCAGAGGCGGGCTTTGTTGTCTTTGCAGAACGGTGCCTTCGGAGGGGCTGCAGAGCTGAAGCTGCTGCATTTCTTGCCCTCAGAAGGACTCCCAGGGTCGTCTGCCCATGGCACTGTGTGTGGGTGCTGTTGAGGCATCGCACCCTGGAGTGTATGCGGGGCTGGAGGTGGCAGCTCTTTAACAGCAAATGGCAAAACTCCCTCCTGGTTTCGGAGTGATGTCGGGGACGATTGCGTGGGTGCCGCTGGCTGCAGAGACGTGTTTTGGAGGGGAGGTGAGAGACGCTGCTGAGCTGTCCCTGCCCGGCGCCAGCAATGCGATAGCCCTCGGACCGTGCCAGTTTTTGGGAGGTGCAAATCCCCCAGAGGAATGGCTCGGGCTGCAGGGAGATGACACCCAGCTCAGCGCTCCCGTGTGCCCCCTCCAGGGCCATGGGCCATTGGGGTGTCTAACACCTCCCCGAACTGTCCCAGCCTCCCCCTCCTGCTTGTTAGGGGCAGGAAAGCAGTGGGAAGCTTGAAGGTCATTCTTAGTGGTTGGATGGTTTCAGCCCGATTTACCCAGTATAAGTCAGACCTTGAAATAAGGCACTGTTCAATTAAAAAAATAATAATCGGGAGAGCTGCTCCAGCCAGGCATGATTGGGCCCTCGTGGTTTGCTGGGTGCGCTTGTCCGGGGTGAAGGGATGCTTTTTGTGGCTGGATATTGATGGAAACTGGCACGGGGCTACGGGCAGATTTGCTGTGTGTGGGACCGGTGCTCCCATGGAGGTGCTGCTGCCCCTTCTCTCCAGTGGGGAGCAGAGGCTGTGGCTTTCGGGGGAGCCAGCGAGGTGCCTGGGGTGGCTTGTCAGAGGGATCAAAGTCGCTTGGGTTAAAGCAACGCAGGGCTGGCTGCTGATCAGACAGAAGCCTCGCGGGAGCTTAATGTCATTAGGAGCACTGGCTGAAGCCCCTGGTGTCCTGTGGGTGCCGAGAGCAGCTCCTGGGATGCTGACCCCCTGCCCGCAGCTGGTGTGAGTGTATTATGGTGGCTCTCCTGCTGCCTTGCGGTGGGTGACGCTGGGCTGTCACCCTCCGACCTGCGTGGGGGGGTGTGAAAGCGCAGGCTGGGTCTCGCTCAGCTGCTTCAAGTTGCTGCCTCATTCAAAAATAACTGGGTGGCTGTGGTGGCCTGGCTGGAGGAGGCGGGGAGTTGTGTGTGAGAGGCTGGTGGCTCGCTTCTCCTTCCCATTGGTATTTTTAGGGGTGGCATTTAGACTTGGCGCAGGTACAAGCAGCCGGAAAATGCGTGGCATTTCCTCTTCCTGACAGGCGATCCGGGGAGGCTGGATGATGCCTGTGGTCCTGCTGTGCCGGCTGCCCGCCCGCAGGTGACTGGTATGAAAAGCAGGGACGCTGAAATAATGTCACCCCCCCACCACCAGCCCTGCTGTCCAAGGAGGCACTGGGGTTTGGTGACGTTGGTGCTTGCGGGTCTGGCTGAAATGGGGTGGCAGGGTGTTGCACAGTACCTGTCATGCCTCTTCCCGTTAAAACACGACCTATTCCCAGCGTGGGCTATTGCATCAAGTCACCAAAATATTGCTGTTTTGCACAAGGAGCTTTTCCAGGGGGCAACTCTAGCTGCTGCGATGGGGAGTTTTGCTGTTGGTCTGGTAAGAGCTTGAGAAACCCACCAAGGAGCTGGGAGCTTGAAGCTTGAGCTGGCTTCATGCCCCCTGTTGAGCCCGACATCTTCTGATGCCGTCGCAGCTTGAGCAGGAGAAGGAGCCTGGCCCCTCTGCCCCATGCATTTGCTGTGAGCAGAAAAACATGACCGGCAGTCTTGCCCTTACCCATCTCCCCTCCTCTCCTTCCCTCCTCCCCTCTCCCTTCACCTGGAAAAAAAATCCAGTGTTGGAGTCCCATCTGGAGAAGTCTTTTAGGAGGGGAAGCCCATAAATTTCCCTCTGGCTCCCTGACCTTTGGTTTCCCAGGGGAGGCGTGCGGAGGGAGAGGAAGCGTTTTCCCCATGGCAGTGACACAGGGGACCGGGGGTCTCCCCTCGCCGAGCCAGATGTTATGTAGATCTACGACCCCAGGCTGTCGGTGGGGAAAGGTGCCCCGAGCTTTGCCTTGAAGTCAAGGAGAAGGATGCTGGCAAGTGGGCTGTGAAAGCTTTGCTCTGTCCTGCTGGGGCTGGTACTGGGGGAAATGGAAACCCCTCAGCTTCGCCCAGCGACACGTACCCCCGGCATGAGTTCAGGGAGGAGTGGTGGAGGTGAACCTGATCTCAGTATTTCCATTTTGTACGTTATAAAGTGCACCGTTATTCTTTGGAGCGATGTAAAAATCGGAAGCGCTATTCTCTGGAGCACGGTGGGGAGGAAACCTGTGGTCTTTTATCAGCCCTGGCTGTCGCACCGGCCCGTCTCACAGCACACGCGTTTGGGTTTCAGCACAGACGTTTCCTGCGGCGTACCTGAGCCTGAGGCTGAACAATACCTGCTTTCTTCCCCAGGAGCAGAGCAGGGCTGCTCTGCCTTTCCGAAGGGGAGATTTATGAGGTGCTCGACTGCAGCGGACACTGACACCGATCGCCTCTGCTCCTCCCCTGCTCAGGAAGGAAGGGGAGGAAAAGGGTTCATTTTCGGTAAAGGCTGAATAGCAGTTATGACAGTGGCACCTGGCTTTACCCCGGTCTGGGGTAATACAGTATGGTGCAGCCCCGGGTGGTGCCTCTACCTATAAAAGGTGGGTTTCAAAGCTAAATTCAGCTTTGATTTCTAGTAATGAAGTGTTAACGCTGTATCGATTAACTCAAAGCTTCCTTTCCCCTTCCCATAAAGACCAGGCATGTCCTACGGCAAGTTGCATCAAGGAGGTTTGACTCAAATCTGCTGCTCAGCTCACTGTTGCCCCAGGCCAGGGGAGCTTGAGGCGCTGGGGTATGATATTGCTAACCCTAATATCACCCTCCACCTGTTTTAAGGAGAAGTGAGGGGTTGTTAGCCAGCTGTGAACATGATGCCATTGCATGGTGCTTCCCCTGAGGTGTTACATGGTTGGGAGGTGTTCCTGAACACAGCCCAGCTAGACCTGCTTGGTGAGGACACTTCATTCTTGCTCCAGCTGATTTGAGGCTATAAAGCTACCGGTGTCTTCCTGCTGTCCCTTAATTTTTCTTTGGGGATGTCTGGGTGAGGTTCACCCCTGGTGAGATGGTGACACCCTGCCTGGGGTGAGGGCAATAAACCCACCCCAGGCCATGCTGCTTTTTCAGTTTGCTGGAGGATACTGCGGCTCCGCACCAGGTTGTAAAAGGAGATTTCTTTGGGGATCCCCCAAGGAAAGGTGCCAACCAACCTACTCCTAATGAAGGTGAGGAGTTTTTGGAGGCTCTCAAGTGGGCAGAGCCTGGTCTCTCTCTAGAAGAGTTGCTTTTCTCTGAAGGAGACATCCCCTCCTCGCCAAGGAGGACACACAGATGCACCACAGCAAATCCCCCTCTGTGACTGCAAGTTGAGAAACAAGGTAAGAGGCACAGTCCCACCCCAACAAAGACCACAAACAGCCTTTGTGCAGCCTCGTAGCTGTGCATCCTGCTCTGGGCACCCTCGGGAGAGCAGGTCCTGCTCAGGCTGCGCTCCCGGGGTGGCAGCTGAAGTGCAGCAGTGATTTATTTGCTGAAGTAGCCAGAAAGAGCTCCCTGGGGTGCATGGGGGTGTCCCCAGCTGGCTGTGCCCCCTCTGAATGGCCGCATGGGCTGAAGCGGGGTGTCTTTATCGGAGGAGCTGCCTGGGAGGGTTTAGCCTACCCGTCGGATCTTTACTGTGCATTAGCGTGTGTCCTCCTTCAGGAGTGACTTTTTATCCATGACTTTGGCACTCAGTGGGGATTGAAAGGTCCGGCTCTGTCCTCCTGCATGTGCGTGTCCATGCTGGTGTATATAACAGCTTGAGGCTTGGGGGGACGTTGCCGGCCACTGTTTTGCACACAACTCTGCACCTGTTTCTCCCCAGTGCTTTAAAGCATAATAAAAGGATAAAAATACTGCAGTGACGCTGGCACGGGCCAGCTCATGGTCGGCGTGCAGCCCGCTGCGGGGCCATCAGCTGTGCCTTGGCGGGCACCGCTGTTCGGGGAAGGCAATTTGAACCCCGCACTCTTGCGGCATCAGGGAGAAACGATTAAGATTTCTTTTTTTTTTTAAGGGAGGGGAAAAAAAAGTCCACCCCAACCCTGTTTGACAGATGTGTTTATGAAAATGCGTACCGGTGCCAGAGAGGCTCGTTGGACTGCAGGTTATCTCTGTGTGGACCTATGGCAGTGGCAGGTTATATTTTGGGCTGCTGTGTGGTAGCTGCAGATGAAAGGGGAGTTGGGGAGGGGTTTGCAATGATTTCCTCCTCCGCAGTCTCCTGACGGTGATGGGGTCCCAGTGGCCAGCACCAGGGAGCCAGCCTGCATGGTTTCCTTCCACAGAAGGCTCTGGTTTTGCAATCAGGAGGGGGAGAAAAGCAGCCCCGATGCCCAAGTGTTGCCCGTGCTGGTTAAAAAGGTATTGGGAAGGAGCGTGCTCCTGCCCATGGGAAGCTGTTGCTGAAATAGAGGGTAGCCCCAGACCTCATCCCCATGGACCTCACCTGCTCTCAAGGATTGCAGGCTTGCGCTGCGGTTTTCTGATATCACCCTCGGTCATCTGGGTGACAGGTATGACATCATGAGAGAGGATTTAGGCCATCTCCAGAGCAGCAGGTGGCCGCAGGTCCCCTCTGGCACGTGTCCCATGGCCCCTGCACGCTCTCTCCAGGGAAGGAGCCTCTTTCCAGGAGATGGCAGCAGCTTTTCAGAGCTGGGACTGTGTTTCCAGTCTGTGTCTGAGGACCGGGAGGCAGAAGGAATAATGAGGACAGAAGATCTGGCTGGGTGAAATGGAGAGGGTGCTTGGGGACCTGTTGTTGTGACAGTGGGCACCTGGGCTGGTGGTGAGCCTGTCCCCAGTGATGCTCCTGGGGGTGTAACACGTCCTTTCCAGGCTTCCTCATCTCACAGGAGACGCTCTTAAAGCTTGCGGTTGTTTTTTTACAGCCTGTAGTGCTTTCTGCCTGAGTTGAACCTTCTTACGAGACGATTTTGATTCTGCATTTTTGTGCACATAAAGTATTTGGAAACTTTATAGGGCAGCAGTTTTTTTTGTGCAGTGGCAAGTGCTGCCTGAGAGCTCCCCGTGGGCCCCCGAGGCACAGAAGCACCTGCATAAAGGTGTAGGTAGGAGCGGAGGGGTGAATGCGCTGGTTTTCTGACCAAGCTGTCATGTGGCTGTTATGGGCGGGGGGGGAAAGAGTTATCGGTTTTCTTCTAGCAGGGGAAAAAGCATATCAGCGGGGGAGCTGTCAGACCCTAGGCCTGCTGGGAGGATGGTACTTAAGCTTTGCCCAAAAACTAGCCCAGAGGTGGGAGAGGGAGCCCAGTTACGGGACATCCTCCTTCAGAGAGCTCAGCAAACCCAGGGTTTGGGGCAAACTGTGCTGCAGAGAAGAGCTGAAATGTAAAGCTTCTGCACAAACCAAATTCCCTCCAAATTCCCTGGAAAATGTTAGAAAGAATAGCATAAATAGCACAGCATTGCATTTTACAGCGATTTCTTTTTAGCTTTTGGTGCCACCAAGCAATCTGTTTGCAAGCAGAAGGCAACGCTTGCTTCTTTCATTCCCCTGAGTCCTTTCTGGGCCAGAGGAGCAATGTTTTGGGAAACAATGTGGCACTCAAAGCTTCACCAATGCTCTGAATTAATTTAAAGTATTCTGAGTGAAAACCCCATCCAGCCCCAGGCTGACAGAAAACCTCTGAGGCTGCCCCAAAACCTTCCAGCGCAAGGCGAAAGGGTTTTGGGAGAGCAGATGGAAAATGCTTTGGAAATTGGTCATAGCGGCTGGAGTTTGCTGTCAGTGGGCTCCTCTGGGCAGGAGGAATTTGCTGGGATGGATGCGGCCATGGCTAAATAAGGAGCTCTTGCACATGGCCAACAACTCAGCTGTGTTTCAGGGTGGAAGGTGGTCTGAGGTGGCTTATAACAGCACTGCGGTCTTTGTGGGCTTTTGTGGAGGTGAAGTTTGCTCAGCCGTGAAGCCTCTACAACCTGATTTTAAGCTCATTTGCTATGTGTATAATCCAGCCAAGTCACCCTCTCCCTGAAAATTGCAGTCTGCCTCCAAAGAAGTGCTCCTTCTGCAAAAAGGCTGGTCCCTACAAGCTGTTGCTGGGACGTGGCCTACAAAACCCATTTGTGGGACTTTTCTCTACTGAATGCTATGGTGCCTGCAGGCTCTTGCTCTCCCCAACCCCTGTGAGGGGCCCCCATTTCTCATGCTCGTCCCTGCCACTGTGGTGGGGTCGTGCATCTCTGGCGCCCCGTTGCTTTCCCTCCATCTGGGCTGGGCAGCCCAGCCTTGCTTTGCTCCTGCCCGCTCCCTGCTTTAGCTGTTCGCCTTTTTGCTTTTGCTTTTCTGCGACAAGCAGGTGCCAGCAGCCTTGTCGCTTCCCATGGCTGCCCTCCTCTGTCCCCACCAGTTGACTGTGCAACAGGACCTGGGGAGGGAGGGTGGGCTCCCCCAAGCCCCAGCTGACGCTTTCTGGCCTGATGGCTTTGTGAGCTGCTCCAGGGACAGCTGGAGAGTCCCTGGGCTGTGGAGACACACACTGCTCGTAAATAAACCCTGTCTGTTGGTCCCGCTGCCTAGGTGTCTGTCTGCTGCCCTGTCCTCCAGAGTGGGGGGGAAAAATGGGCATTAACAGAGGGTTGGTCTCCAGCAGGATGCCCAGAGCATCCCTGTTGATTGCACCATGGTCCTTTCCCAGGGCATGTTCCCATGTGGGGTTGGGCTGGGGCCTCCAGTGTGGGCAAGGTTGGTCTCACCAGCCACCAGTCAGTGACCAGTATCCTCTCTCAGCTGCTGGACTACCCTTCTGGACCTCGGTTTACAACTTTTGTAAGGAGGTGGTCCAGAGGCAGGCATGACCCTGAGCCCACCACATCCATGCTCTTGAGCACTTGCTGAGGTGGAGGATTGACAGCGCCTTGTATTTGTTTGCACTGAAGCAAAGGAGAGCCACCCATGGTGGCTTCTGGGAAGACCTAGTGGGAGATAGGTTCCTCCACCCTCTCTGTCCTAGGTCTGTGGGGGATGAAGGCCTCATGGGGAGGTGGTTTAATGTGAAACTTCTTCTGGACTGATCCAAATACCACTCTTGTGGTTGGGCAATATGGTTTGTTTTTTGAAAGTCCCTGCAGATGTGAACAGAATAAGCCTCAAATGCTGACTGAGATGGACATGAAGGGAGGAATGTCCATGGGTCAGTCACTACTGTCCTGGTGCTCTCGATGTCTTACAACTCAAAGGCTTTGGGATTGTGGCTTTTGGGTGTATGTGTGCAGTCACTTAATTTCTCTGTGCCTCTGTTTTCCCTTTTGTAAAATAAGGGTAATGATACGGAAATTCTTTTAGAGGGCTTTGAGTTCTAAGGCTAGGTCAGCAGGGGGACCGTTATAGTTCATTGTAATGAATCTTATTCAGCGCCCTGCCTTTGGTACCCACTTGTGCAGCAGGAGGCATCAACTTCTGCATGCCAGGAACAAAATGAAGGTAATGGTTTCGATCTTGGGATCATCAGCAAATCCTTATGCCTTTAAGAAGAGTAAAGCCCCTGCCTTTTAACCAAATGGTGAAATCTGGGTGCCTTACAATGCTTTTTTGTGTGTGTGTTTTTTTTTTTTTTTTTACAAAACAAAAAGCAAGTGGGATGGGAGAAGCCTCCCAAGTGGTGGCAGGGGTGCTGTGGGGCTGCCAGGAGACAGTTTGCAAAGCGAGGAGAGATAAGAAGCCAAGTGACAGCCGCTAGCGAGCCGCTTCCAGAGGGCAGGGTATAAATAGACAACAAAAGGATTTGGTGTCAGAGCAGCACTCGCACCTTCCTGCTGCCCAGCCCGGCAGGCGCGAGCAGGGAAATGCAGGCTGAGCCGAGCTGGCGAAATCTGCTCCGGGATTTAAGCGCGTATGGATAACGTAATGACAAGATAAGGCATTTATCAGCCTGTTATGGTCCTCTGTCTGCAGTGGGCTTGCTCTGTGGCACTGACTGGCCACAGCAGGTGCACTTGGATGGTCCTAATATCTGCTAACCCACCAGCCAGAGCCTGGAGCTGCTGATTTCTGCCTTGCCTGCCCAGACTTTTCCTACAGGAGGCTTTTGCTGTCCTAAAAAGGTGCCCTGCTTGTCCTGGCTCTATCCCTGGTAATTTACAGTGACACCTGCCATGTGTTGCCCCAGGTCTGGGTTTACCCAGTGCCAGCCGCCCCTCCTGCGGAGGGGGAAGCTTGTCCTGCCGGGCAGCCTCCAGCCTTGCCTGGGCTCTGCCTGCCCTGTGCCCCCCTGGCTGGGGCTGTGTTTCCCCCTGAGGTGCTGTTGTCCCTAGATGTTACATTTCTATCCCGTTTCCCCACCCTCTCAGAGTGGGAACAAAGCCACCAGGCTAATAGTGATATAGTTATGATGGGTTAATGCACTGGTGGTTTTGCTATAGCAACACCAAAGGTACAGGGCGGGGGAAACTGCCCTTTCCTAAAATACCAAGGGCGGTGCATCAGTAAGGCAGCAAGTCCTCTCCAGGCTTGCTGACTGTCTTCAAAATCACCACAATTTTCAGAGCATCACCTGTGGCAGCACTTTGCCAATGTCTTTCAGACAGCTTTTTGGGGTCTGGTTTTGTTCTGTAGTTTGCTGCCAGGGCTGGCAGGTTTTGGTTCCCGTGACATGTGTGTCCTGCCCTGAGCAGCTTGCATGGACTTTGTAAAGCGCTGCCATAAAGACTGTAAGAACTTGGCAAAAAGGGGGTGAAAAGAACAGGTTTAGGCTGAGGAAGGAAAACGAGTGGAAAGATCCGTCACAAAAATCCATGTGATGGAAAAATCAGCCCAGCCTGCAAGAATAAGAAAAGCCCAGGTTTGTATATGCTGGTGTAAATCCACAGGCGGGGGTGTGCGTGGGGCTGCTGGGGCTTGCAGCGAGCTCAGCTGTGAGGATGCTGTGGGGCTAGGGATGGACAGACGGGCTGACGGTGGTATTTGGGGCTGGGAGCACAAAGCAGGGCTGCTCCCCTGTCTGTCGGCCATGTGAAATTCCTGGGATACGGAGGGTCTTTTGTGTGGGGATCAGCTGTCGTGCCTATTTTTAGGGCAGCAGATCCTGCGCTATGCGAGGGGAAGGCTGATGGCGAGAGGTGTGCAGGGGACGTTAGGCAGACCTCACCTGTACTCCTGCACCATAGGTAGTGTTTTCTACTGTCATTTATACCGCTTCATGCCTGGGTGTAAGCGCATAATTGAGCAGAGGCTCAGTATTTATGCACAGTTGTGTCTGCTGAGCTTTCTTGCAGTAACAAAGCAGGATGTGATCGCAGTGCTTCTGTGCTCGGGTCCCTGATGTGTGTCCTCCCCACTGGCCAGCTTCAACCTGAGCGGAGGGCGGGGAGGGAGAATTTCCCAGGGGTTTTAAATTTTCTTAGGGTTTGGGAAGATAGGTGGCCTTGAAAAAAGGTTAAAATAAAAAAAAAAATAATCTTTCCATGTTCTGCTTGAGGGGAGGGTTGTGTCTGAGCACAGCTTGTATCAGACACCAGAGAACCCAAGCCAGCTGTCTGAGGCTGTAGTAACTGGGGTTTCATAAACTCCACTGCTCCACAGCTGTGTACGACGGCACGTATCTTCTTGTGCCAGTGGCTCTGTTCTGCGTAGATGGACTTGTTCTTTTATGACCATGTGTATGGAACCGCATCCATGCGTACAAATACAGCTTTTTGGGGTTTGATCACTCGTCTCCAGGTGTTATCCGAAAGCTTTGCTTAAATGTAGCTGAAGATAAGCCATTCACTGAGCAGAACTAGTCTTTACATCATTTTTTTTAGCTAACATATAACACAACAACATTTTTTCCACTGATTCAGTTCATGGATTCATCATCTGCACTGGTGATACTGAGGGAGAGGAAAAGAGCCCATAGCTGCTCTTTTTTAATAAGAAAGCCTTGCAAATGCTTTAATGGAGAAATGTCTCTGCCAGCAGCATGTACGCTTTCTTTACATGTGCTAAACTGCTTGAGATGCAGCTGAATTTCTTTAAACAAAAGGCATTTGTTTAAAAACATTTTGAGGAAAGTGTTGCAAATGGATTTTTTTTTCCATAGGAAGCGAACACTTATGGAAGTGTCTTTACCTGAAGTGAGGTTTTCAGTTACATGAAATTTAAACGTACATGTTCCTTTCTCTTGTGTTTTTCTTGCAAAAATATTTGAGTTTGTTTTGTTGATTAAAAAAAAAATCTGTCATCTTTTTTGTCCTCTTTCCAGTAGATAAAAAGAGAAAATGAGTACAAAGGAAAACCCTGCAACAACTCACCTGCCTCCCAGACTTGTTGCTGAACATTTTGAAGGTCCTTTCCTGTGGAAGGATGTTTTCTTCTGTGCCCAGCCCTGATTAGAAATTAGTATTCTCGAAAAGGATTTCCGAAAAAGGAAGGCAATTGCCATGTCTCCTAAAGCTTCTCTAAAAATACACAATCAAAGGTCCGGGCTGATTGGGGTGCAAATGCACAGCAATGTGCTATTGTGCCGCAGTTTGGAGAGCTGCTCCGTGCTACTCAGAGCGAAGGTAAGGAAGGCTGCAATGGCTTTAATTTGCTAATTACATCTATTATCTATCAAGGCTGAAAAAAATACAGAAATAAGAAATCCTGTATGCTCAGGCCGCAGTAATTCCTGCAGCAAGCGAGCCCTTGGTTTTTACCTGGTGTAAAGGGTTGTTTCTCAAAGGGATGACAAATGCTTGTAATGCTGGGATGCAGCAGCATCATCTCGGCTGCCAAAGCCGCGTGGGATACAGCTCCCTGCTCTGGGTGGCAACGCTTGCTGTCAGCGCTCTGTGGTGTTACGGCTCTTCAGGGAAATCCTCTGGATTTGTGGAATGATGGAGGGGATGTGCTCTCCTGAAGCTTGTGAGGCTTATGTACCCGCTCTCGGCTGGTGGGAGAACAGCCCTGATAGTGCAGTGTTCCAGAGGCTTCCGAGCACCAGTGGGGTGGCCTCAACCTCCTGTCGGTTTCATTTTCTTGCGGGTTTCTGCCCCCATCCTGGAATAAACATATGTACAGGTACAAGCCTGGAAAGAGAAAGCAGAGTCTGCACCTCAAACTTTTCCTGTGTTGAGCCAGGAGCTCCTGGCACACACATTTTCAGGGCAACTTCCGCAAGAAACGGGACCGCCTGGGCACCTCTTCCAAGCGCATGCAGGTTAGCAGTAAAGCGCAGCGCGCTTCGGCAGCCTGCTGCTGAAATCCTAACATATGGGGCTGTGATGGCCCTGGATTGCAGACCCCCTCTAAACAATGCCAGCAATTGAAAACAATAACAGGGGGAAATGAGAATTTCGGGACAGCAGCCACTCCTCTTTAAAAAAAATAAAAAACCCAACTAAAAAACCCACCAAACCAAAACAACAAAAAAACCCCAAAACACCAAAAAAACCTGCCAAACCCACTACAAAAAAAAAAACACCCACCAAACCCTAAACCCCAACCTTGGTCTGGGCAAAGAAACAGCGAGGGCTTGCCAGCACTAGTGGCTTGCAGCAAAGTCTCGGCGTTTGCAGAGCGGTGGGCCAGGGTGTTATGTTTTTGACTCTAAATGAGGTTAATGGAAGTTACATGTACTCAAATCCCTGTGCGCTACTTTGAAAATGCAGGAGCTAACAGTGGTTATTTATTGATTTCATTTTGTCCCTCTGGCTCGTGTGGGAGGTTGAAAGTAAGACAGCAGCCGCCTGCGTGCATATGTGTATGAGAGGGAGGGGGAGAAAGCGTGTGTGTATGGATACGGAGAACGTGGGGCTGGCGCGTTAGGAAGTCTACAATCCCCAGGTTTGGGGATTTTTCCAGGCGCCAATTCAGATGGTCCATGGGGGGCTCTGCCTCTACGTGCCCATCCGTCCTCAACCACGCGGCTGTCCTGGGCAGCTCGTGCCGCTTCGCCTGCAAGCTGCCCAGGGTTGCAAAAATTGGCAGGGCAAGGAGAAGCAGAGAGCCTCTGGGTAAGCTTCACCCCAGAGCAACACCGGGTCAAAAACCCAGGGGAAAAACTAAACTTGAGTCAACTTAAAAGGTTGATTTCTTTTTTTTTTTCCTTCTTTCCCTCCCTCTTTCTAGTTTTTCAGAATCTTAGCCCATGAATCTTGGCGGTTCCTCAGGATGGAGGAGGGCAGCTTCTGGTTCACATGCAGCAGTCGGTACCCAAGCATGCTCGAAACATCTGTCATCGGTGGAGATGAGCATTGCTCTGGCAAGGCTCTTCTTTTTTTGCAGTAAAGAACAAGCAAATTTGCTTATTTGTGGTTAATGCTTGTTCCAGATGGCCAGAAATAATACATGACACACAGCCCTACCGTTGCCCAAACTATTGAAGTGCTGTGGAACATGTTTGCAGCACAAAGACAAGCTGGGGAGGTTGTTTAACTTATTGGTCTCCAGTTTGGAGTGATTCCTTCAGCCACAATATAAATGCAGCCTCCCAGCAAGACTAAACTTTCTCACAGGAGAGAGCAAAATTCACAGAGAAGAGCTGTGCTCCTCTGTCCTCCTCCACTGAGATGGCCTCCGTGCCATCATCTTGGTGGCCGCTTTGAGGCCAGCGTTTGTCATTGAAGTAGATACAGACCCTCCACTTGCCCCTGTAGACCATGGTTTTCCTCTTGGGTTGATGTTGTGAAGAGGTGACTCATATATGCTTTGTACGTCATACCTGTATGCCACATGTACATGGGAATTTTTTGCATGGGGTAGATACTCTTGGTGAAGCTTGGTCAATGTTTCCACCTGTGTTGCTGCTAAAACTCATAGGAATGGGGAAGGACTTTGCATCTCAGTGCCTCAAAGTTCGATTTACCATTCCTCTTGCTAATTCAAGGTGGTTTTTGTTGGTTTTTTTTTTTTAGTGCAGACAAAGCCCTAACCTGCCAAAACCTTTCTCTGTGAATTTTATAGGACTGGAGTAGAGGTCTCCAGAGGAGGAAGTCTACCTTCCTGCTCTTCAGTTTGCCTGGCAGATCTGTTATGAGGTGAGAGCCCTTTCCTGCATTGTGAACAGCCTTTCTGGCAGCGGTGATGTGGTGTGAGTAGTCTCAGCCGGTGTGTGGGGAGCAGGGGAGCTCTGGATGTGCGTCCCTGGCCCGTGATGCCCACCTTGCTGTGGAAATGGGTCAGTGGCTTTTCTGGCCTTTGTGCCCAGTGCAAGTCTCCCTTTTCCTGCCCTGGAAAAAGCGACCCAGAGAGAGGTGTGATGTTTCAAAAAGGGGCTGGGAGGAGAGAGAATGCAGCAATGCCTAAATATCATCAGTGTCCTATGCCTACAGAGTGACAGACACGTATGATGACACCCCAGCATCCGTAAAATAGAATCATTCTCTGGGGTGTCCTTAAATGAAGAAACACTTTCCTAGTTGAGCCTTACCATTCATGCCCTGGCCCTGCACCCCGCTAACCAGGGGTGATGTCCAACCACGCTGCCTCTGGCAGCTTCCAGAAACCTATTTCCCATGTCACCTCGTCCGCAGCCCTCTTGCAGGCAAAGGGTTACTTGATAAGATGCAGCTCTGCCTTAAGAGCGACAGCATCTTCTGCTGCAGTGAGATCTGGTTTTTGAGAATTTATCACTTGGAAGCATGACCCCAAAATAACTGCCGGGGCCAGAATTGGGACCCTGTGCATTAGCCCTGTGCTCCAGCCCGGCCTCTGAGACCTGCCTCCTTTTGCTCCCAGCGGAGTCCTGCCCCGTGTCGTGATCCAGGCGACTGCTGGCGGTGAGACACCGCCAGGATGTCTCAGATGCGCTTTCAGGTTGGAGCAAAAATGAGGCAAAGCCTCTATGTGTCTTATGGTTTTGACCCCCAAAAATACGCTGACGGCATAAATTAGGAGTTGGCTCAAGCTCACTTGAAGCTCAGCCCAGGTTTGCTTGAAACTCAGCCTAATTTCTCCTGAAAGCAAAGCTGAGTGGGAGAGGAGGGCTGGGTCAGGGAGGGGGGTGCTCGGCAGGTCACAGCAGCCTGAAGAGCTGCAGTTTATCAGCTTACAAGCAATTATCAGCCCACAAAAGCGGGAGACTGCCTGTATTTCCAATTTTGTGTTTATACAGAGCCATGCAGGTGATGGGCAAAGATGCCTTTGGCAGGTTGGAGCGATCTATGGGCCGGCAGCAGTGAGGATCCTGGCTGCCTGTGGATCTGACCGCAGTTAGGCACCTAAACATCCTCCCTGATCCAAACCCCCTGGGAAAATCCTTATTTCCCCTATTTCTGTCTTTTTACGCAGGTGCTGTGTGTCCTGGCCAGTGCCTGCGCCAGCTCCTTTTGGTTTTGCTTTTTCGAAGCAAATTTCGAAGCATTTTCATCCTCAGCAGTGCTGCAGCAGTAGAGAGGCAGGGAGGTGTGTGGACCCTCATTTCCCACAAACAGAGAAGAAAAATGACGGAAAACGCTTTGAGAAGGGCTTGCTGCTCTCCTAGTTAGCAGCTGGGCCCCAAAATGGGCTGTAATTTTGGAGGGTCAGTCTGTATTTCCATGAAAAGAGCAAGCAGCCAAGCTGGAGGAAAGCTTGCAAGCTGAAAAACTGAGAAGAGCTGGTAAGTTGTCTTCTGTTGGTGGGCTCAGCCCTCAGGCTCCTATCGGGCTGGGACTTTTGAGTGGAGGTAGAAGGAAATGCATGGGTGAGAGGGCACTCACAGAAATGGGGAGCTTGGCTTGTACTGCTTCCGAGAAGGGAATGGACACCCGGTGCTGTGGCGGGTGCTGGTAGGACTGGGGGCTGCTGGGTGCCCTGGGGCAGAGGGGTCCAATGGTGTCTTTTGGCAGCTCTCGCCCCAGCAAAGCCCCTTTGAATTCCAAGCGAGCCGTTTCCATGGCCTGCTTTCTGCAGTAATTTTGGTTTTATTGCCTTGGGGAGAGGGTTCCCGCAAACAAGTGAAACGCAGGCAGGGGTGATAAAAGGTGCAAATTGAACTGGCCTCATGGAGTCCCTGGGAAGCAGCAGTGGATGAAGAGACTTCCCATTCTTTTACAGCTCTCTCCTCTTTGTAGTAAATTGGGCTTGAGGTGTTACTGCAAGGAAAACAATATTTTTCTGATGGCTCCATTATGGTTGGAACTGTCCCCTGCAGAGAGCCCTATGGACTGGTGTTTTCTGTTCATTACACCTCACTCTGCTAAGACCTGGTTTCCTGCTGGCAGTCTCATATCCTCCATCTTTGTTTTTTTTTATTTCCCTAAAAAAATAGGAAGGTAACTTTTTTTCTTGCACCCCTGCTTATCTCCCAAATGGCACCTTCCTTGCCAATGGAGAGGTGCAAAGGTGGAGTGCCCTTGAGCTTTTCCCCCAGTGCTTACGAGTCCCTCAGATCCAGCCTTTCCCTTTTTTTCTGGAAGACGATTTTGGAAAGGAGGGAAGGAAGGGGAGAACCCGCTACCCATCCCTGCCCTGGAGAGCCAGGGGCTGAAATTGCACCATGTCTCTGGCAGGAACCGCAGCCCTGATGGCGCATCTCTCCCCGCTTGCCTTTGGCTTCTCTTCAGTTTGGGGTCCCAGCAGATGCTTTGCAGGCTTCCCGCAAATGTTTGGGAAAAGGAGCCAAAGTTAGGTCCTTCTGGCAGCGTTTCCACAACAAATCCCTGGCTCCCAGGGAAGACGGACGTTATTAACCCAAGCTGAGTCCATGGGGGGTCCCCAAGCTGGTGCCAGGGGCTGCTGCTGGGGGCTTTCCTCCAGTCAGCAGTGTAAACTGGGGAGGAGATAAAGGCAGTGGCTCTCCCCCATCCTTGCCAGCTCCGGTTGTCCACGAAGAGCTGAAATCCTGGCTGGTCAGATGATGAGGCAGAGTTGCAGGAGTTCCCCTCCCTTCAGGGCTATCTGCTTTCCGTTTAGTGGGATTAAGGTTTGACTGTCTGTCCCTGCTCGCCATTTGTCTGACCTTCCTCAGTTTGGCAGTGCTCCTTGCTACTTGTTTCTCCTCTTTGAAGGTCTGTGCTCCACCCTGATGGGGGGCTCCTGGTTTTGGAGGCAAGAACATCCTTACTGAGCCGTGTCCAAGCTGCGAGGCTAACATTAGACAACGGGGAGGTGACTCAGCCCTCTCAGTACACATTTCCATGTTCCCAGCTGCTGTAGGAAATAAAAAGTAAGTGGTTAACATCAATAGTAAGATACACATAGAAGAAAATATTGTCCTAACAACATTAGATCTATGGTTTAAATTGGTCAATGGCAGGAAATTTGGAATTAAGGATGGATGCTTGTCTCACTTCTCTCTTTGCCTTGGGAAATAAAAATACATTCACAAAGCGAATGAAATGGCACTGGAAATGCCATATTACTGCATTTCCTGGCTTTTATGGCAGGGAATGAAGAAGGAAGAATAAATGAGGTCTTTTGTGTCCTTCAGTTCAAAGTGATGGCAACAAAATCCATCCAGGTCTCTGGAGTCAACAGAAACTGTGACCAGTTTTACTCAGCTTTATCACTGTGTTATGCAGCCAAGACACTGGAGAGGTTCTTCCTTTGGGGACAATTATTTTTGTTCTTTTAGTTGAGCAGTTTATTGATCTTTTTTTGGTTCAGCTCCACTGGGACTACTTGAATGCTGGAGAAAAGGTTCAGTCCAAAAAAACCCTCACATTTACTGAGGTACAGAGAGACACTTTTGAAGGTTAGAAATATTTATGGGTCAAAAATCAAAGCAAAGCTGTTGGAAGTCCATCACTTGCAGGCATTGTCTGGGTAGAAGGTCTGAAGCTCTTGCACTATGCCAGTAGGTCTGTAAGTCACATGTGTTCCTGCACCTCTTGATGCTCTTGTTGATGGCAAGGAGTGTTTGTTCAATGATCAGCTTCATGGGTGTCAGTGGGACTGTTGCAGAACATGAACCTTAGGATAAGGGCCAAGAAAGTTGACTGAATGACTGAAAACTTTTGCAGCCGTTAACCATCAGGAGGCAGTTATGTATTTCTGGAAGAACTTGCTGGTCCAGAGCTGTTAAGCAATCCTGTTGACAAAAAGGTAACTTCTGTAGACTGGAAATGCCTTATTTGTCTTCAGTTTGACAGCCAACCTGGAAGGTTTGTGTGAACAGCCTGGTTTGATGTGTGTTTATTTTGTCTCCTAAAACCCAAGAGAGGGAATAACCATTTTTTTAAAGGGCGTTGGCTGGGTTCTGGGTCAGGGATGCTGTTTTCTCCCTAAGCATCTCAGCATGGAGGAGGGATTGTTAAGACTGGAACCGAGATAGACACAAATACCAGAAAGGCCTTCAGGCTGGAAATGCGGTGGGCATGTTACATCGTTTGCTCTTTATCCTCTTTTTTTGAAGAACAGTCTGTGGACACTTGAAGATTATGCTGTTAGCTGAATGAACAAAAGAGATTAATGTTGGGCTGGTTCATTCTTCCACCCTCCACCCATCTTGGAATTCATTACCACCCTGCCACTAACTGAAATAACATGGGGACCAGCCGTGTGCAGCGCTGCTTCCTCTGTCCCAGTTTCCCCATAGTGGCAGATTTGTCCACAAAGACCACCACACGCACATATGCGTGCACACATGGGCAGAGGAAAGAAGGAGCCAGACTTCCCAAAACCAGGTTTTCTTCTAAGACAGCTTGGTCACGCCAGGATCCCAAAACACAAGGCTAGCATCCATCATAATTCCTTTTTGCCAGAATCAAGAAGGTCTGAGGGATGTTAACTTTGTTTGCCCATATGTATGTGTATGCACACGCACATATTTAAATGCACGCATGTCTGTGGGAAAGGTCTGAGCTTGGTCTTGTCTGACTTTTGGGCACGATGTCGGTTGAGTTGTTATCAGGGTCTGCTACAGTCCTAAAACCAGCCCTTCTGTGACCTGCTGTCCCCTCCTGCCAAGGCCAATCGGAGGAGCCACCCTTGAGGTTCCCCTGTTCTGCCACCACCCATCGGAAGTACTAGCCTGAACAGGAGCAGATGATGGAAGAGTAGCTGTACGACTCCAGACGCCAGGAAGGGTGAAAGCAAACCCCCCTCCACCAGGGAGCGGCTGATTTCCCTGCAAGTGTGACAGAGGATCCAGCCTGCCTTGAATGTCCCTCTGGATGTCCCATAGGTGTTAAACCCAAGACCGAGTTTCATCAGTGTCTGGTGGCTCTGCCTTTGTGTGGGGTGGCAGATAGGATGTGACGTTTGAGCCTGTGGGTGTCTAGTGACATAACTCCAGGCCGCGCATGGAGACACCCATCTCCCTTTGTAATCAGTGGAGAGCAAGTGGGGGTCCTACATGAGCTGATTCACTCAGCGGTCCACCAGAACCCCAGGGAGACCCTCAATGTGTGGATAATGCATGTTTTTTTAATGCGTCGCACCAACTTTCCTCTATGCTGGCTCTACCTGCAGCTGAGCAGGGTTGTGGCCAGGAAGATGGTGAGGTCCTGGAGAGCAAAGCCAGCACCTCACTCCTGTGCTGGAGTGCCCTGTGGGTGTGTTACACGCCGCTCCGGCGCTGAGGGCTGAGGTATGCTTCCTGTACAGTTCACCCGTGTGGAGATTTTGGTATGTGACTTGCGGGGGGCTGGGAATTTGGCTGCCCCTGGGCCATGGTGTCTGAAGTGCCGGGTCCAAACAATTGGTGTGCGTGCACTCTGTGGCTGCTTGGAAAATGCAGCCGATGGAGCGAAATTCCTTCCTCCAACTTGCACGCAAACAAGCCACTAATTTCACCAGTAGTTGAATGCACATATCTGAGGGCAAAATTTGGCCAGAAGCCTTTGGGCAGAAGTTTTAACTTAACTGCCCAGAAAAAATAAAACTCCAAAGATGGGGAATTGCAAGTGGCATTTTGCAGAGAAAGAAGTGTGTGTGGGGGAATAGAAGAGTTTTGTTAGTGGAAAGCTTTTCAACGCTTTGATTTCTGAGTTCTTTAAACAGCACAATGGCTATTGATGGACAGAAAAATAAAACAGGACGGCATACCCTCTTGAATTTATTCTGGTCCCAATGGACAGCCCCTGGCATTTTTTTTCG
This sequence comes from Pluvialis apricaria, assembly GCA_017639485.1. Taxonomy (NCBI): domain Eukaryota; kingdom Metazoa; phylum Chordata; class Aves; order Charadriiformes; family Charadriidae; genus Pluvialis; species Pluvialis apricaria. Next base: position 4,587,708 of record CM030013.1, on the reverse strand, counting down.
GAAGAAACTCTTGAGTAAACACGTTGTCCAACGTGGAAAGACACATAGCATGTCATAAAAATCGTTTGTAATATGTTCTGGGAGACACACCAATGCTGTCAGGGCTGGGGAGCTGCTTAGCTTCACTTTGATTTACAGATAAATACAGTGTGTCTGGGGCTCCCTGTTGCCGACTGCATGGGCAAGCTCCTGATTACGTGCTGTGCTCTAACTCCGTGGGATTAATTGGGACCACCTGGAAGTGTGGCAGCAAGAGCAACCTTCCTGATTGCATGTGGTTGTCGGAGCTAAGAAGGAGTGCTCGCTTAAAGAGGTGGGGCTCAGCTTCTCCCATCACGGGACTGGTGACCTAGAGCAACCTGAAAGGTAAAGAGGATATTGCAAAATCAGGGTTTTCTGGATATTTCCTATGCCAGGCAGAGCTCTGAGCACTGAATGTGGCTATATCTGCCTGGTTTTTAACTGTGAAGCTCATTTTAGCATTTTTGGGGTTTTCTGCAGGCTATTGAGGTGGAGAATAAAGGTGCCTTGCTGAGTTATTCTGATGTTTTTCTAGGGCATGACAAAACCTGTGTGAGGACACTTGCCTTTCAAGGACATGGTGCAGCAAAGTAAATGTGGGGGTGGAGTGGCCTGGGAGGAGGATGGATGGGGTTTTATGGAAATACCGTAACAGCAGGTGGTTATGTTTTGGGCAATGCAGCATTTCACACTAGTCCTGGTGATTTTATTACTTTGCTGGCTTCTGTGCAAAGGTAACGCATGCAGAACAATTAGCTGGGACTCTGACAGTTATTAATTACTGGGCTTTCTCTCTGGAAGTGGCAGGCATTCTTCACGATGCTGTTGTACTTCAGTATAGGGGCTGGGACACAGCAGGAGTGTGTTTCAAGTATAAATAAACATTACTTTTTGGTACAAGGTGGGTTTGGCAGAAAGGCTGGGATTGTGGAAAGGAGCAGGCCAGTCTGGAAGATATGCCATGGAAAACAGCTTTGCATCAGTTGTTTTTTTTTTTTAATAAGTCCCAGCAAGGATATGAAAAAAAAAAGTACAAGTGGATCTGCTGGAAGGGTTATAATATTGAAGAGAAAACCTCATGTCCTGCAGATGGAAAGAGAGGAAAATAAGTTCTCTGTGTGCGTGCGGAGAATGGGGGTGAGGTGAAATTAGGTTATAAGAGCAAGAGCCGCTTACAGGCCATATTTCACCACACCATTGTACATTGTTCAGGTGGTGCAGGCCAGCTCTGCCCCGGAAGGTGATGGCATGAGTCCTTGCCAGCGAAGAGGAGCTGTCGAGTTTTTGTCCAGGGCTTTGTTTCTGAACCCAGCTCCAAGCCACTCCCCAACACGCAGCAGGTTTGGATCCCAATCTCCACCTTGCTGTGGTCTCCAATTTTTCTAGCTCTGATTTTTTTCAGCCTGTGACTCCTGTCTCCTGCTCCCGGTTTTGGCCAGGGAGGTTAACCCCTGGCCGTGCAGCTTGCATGTAAGCACACAGCAGTGGGGATGTACGTGGTGCCTCTGTGCTTTCCCAGGCAGGAGTGTTGTTCTGAGGCCAGCTCGGTGTTTGCTAATGTTGCTGTTCCTGGTTTGGCTTCTGTGCTGATATCTGCTGTGCTAATTCTGTGAGGGATCCTCCTTGTTTGGTTTCAGGCAAGGAAACAGCTAACAGAAGATAAGGACCTCTTCCTCAGCATCCAGAAGTGAACAGAGATCCCTGGGAGAGACGTGAGCTTATTGCAAGGAAGCATGAATAAAGCCAGGACAGCATCATCTTCCACCCCTTGCTGCCAGTGATGCCATGGGCTCTACAGACCTAGTGCAGGAGTCTGTCAGTCGAGAGAAGGCATTTCAGGGGATGCTTCAGGTTTCCAGGGCTTGCAAGTGGTGTGTGAAAGTGCCCCCTCACTCTCAAGATGGCAAACAGTCTTTACCATTGTGCCTTTTTGGCTGTTGGTGGTGAAGGCAATTTTTATTCGGCCTGACTGTGCTTTGGGCAAAGACTGGCTTCTTTCTTTCACACCAAGCCAGCTGCCCACCAGCTTGTTTGCTGTCCCCAAATCGCCGCACTGGATGGAAGAGCGGAGAGCTGGTGCCTAGCCATCCTCGCTGTGCTGCCCCTGGTGTTAACACCTCTTGATGCAAGGGGCTATAAAGGACACAGGAGCCAGAGTGGACTGGTTTACAAAATGCAAGGGATAACTGAAGTGCTTCTGCACGAAGCCACCGTGGCCACAGCCATTGGGGCTGAAGGTCTGGGTTTGGGCTCCCCCCCCCGTCCCGGCACTCCCATTTCTTGCGATCAGGCACCTTGGAGGGATTTGTCAGTGGGTTGCTATTCCAGGCAGGCTTCTTGCAAAGTCGCTCCGCCTTTTATGAAGCATCTCTGACCGCAGCCATGGGCACCTTCCCTGGTGTGAGGGTCGGCTGCAGCTCGGAGCAGGGGCAGCCATGTGCATGCTGGATGTGTGGGGCTCTGTCGGCGAGACCCGAGGTGCTCACTGCCTGCCTTCACCACGGCTGTCTTTAGCATCATTGACATAAAAAACTGAGCAACGACCCCTTTCCTCCCCTTTTCTTTTCCTTCCAGAAAGGCTCAAAGAGCATGTCCCTTCTGTGGGTCTCTCTCTTCACCAGCTTACCTCCTTCCCTGCCATCAACTGAAGACGGCTGCCAGGAAATATTTCTGCTGTTTGGCTGAAGTGGAAACACATGGATGTGGGGAGGAAGAAAGCTCAGCGTTTACAACCTAATTTCACCTCTGGAAACTTGGGCCGAGGTGCATTGAGTGTAGGAGTGCATGTGCCTCTGGGGCTGTGAAGACCCTCCAAGATGGCGGCTTTGGCTGGAGGCAAAGCACCCCAGCCCTTGGGTGGTCCCTGTGAGGAAATGGGGGCTCCTCCATGAGTGTGGGCACCCGTTTATCCTGGGTTCCCAGGCCACCGAGGCTGGGCAGGTCCCCTCTGCCTGGGGAGGGGTGTCTGTACCCAGGGGTGGCAGTGGGGCTGAGGGGGAGCTCTGTGAGGAGAGGCGGGGGGTGCCCGCCTGGTTCCAGCCAGTTCCGGAAGGTTCTAGCGCACAGCCCAGCCCCTCAGCCCTGCTGGTTTGACGCCTTGGAGAAACGGAGGTAAGAAAGGGGAAAAATGCTGGGAAAAGGAGGAGGGGTGGCGGGAGGAGGAGAGAGAAAAGGAAAAAAAAAAAAAGAGGAACAGCCCTGTGAGCACTGAGGTGGGGTGAGGAGGGGGCGGTTGGGGCAGGGACTCCCCTGCTGCCTGTGGAGACGCCATGGCGGGACAGGTATGCACTGGTGCACAGCTGGGGAAAAGGGTTTTAATTTTGCTTTTGTTTCTCACCATCCAAATCTATTTTAATTGGCAATGAGTTCAATTAATTTTCCTCATGTGGGAGCCTGTTTTGCCCATGACAGTGACTGGTGAGGGATTTCCCCGCCTCTTCTCTACCCGTGAGCTGCTTCTTCCCCCCGCCATTTTCTCCCCTGACCTGCTGATGAGGGGACGTGTGTGTGTGAGGGAGCGGCTGGGTGGGTGACAGGCAGCAGGACGTGGTGAACCCACCACAGTCTTCTCTTGGGTCACATTATTTATACGAGGAAGAGGAGGAAAGCAAGCACAGAAATGTGGGTTTTGGCTACGTGTCTGTGGGTTTAAGTGACAGACCTTGAGGCATGAGCTCAAGCCCTGCGGACGCTATTTTGGGTTGCTGGGTCCACGCAAGGCTTTTAGTTTAGTTGCTTTGTTGAAAGCGAGTAAAGGGAAGTGTTTGGGTGGGTTTTCAGTTTCAGAGCACTAGATGCTTCAATGATAAATGTGGGGCTGCACAGGTTTGGCACTGAAGCTCCTGGGTTTCTGTAATCATGTAAGAAACCCCACAGTGTGTTAATTCGCTGGGGCAAGAGCGTGTTTTGGCTAAGTGAGGAGGAAGAAAAGTTGCTTTGATACTTGCAACTGACAACGTATTTCATGAGACAACCTGTTTTGACTATGGGACATCTGATAAATATGCACAAAGTTAACTGAAGATAATGTAATTTTATGGCTATTGTGATATGAATTCACAGCTATGTCAAGAAAGGTATCTCTCCCTTTGGTTCATTATAGGATCACATGTACTTTACGTATGGCTAGGGAGATTAGCTTCTACTAAAAGGGAGTATTGAAGACTACTTCTCTGGATCACTCCTCATGGTTTTGTCCTAGTGAGGCTAGGAGTGTGGGGCAGCTTGTTGGGCTGCTTTGCTGTTAGCACAGCCCTAGCTTTTTACCAGAAGCAACATTTAACTGCTTACCATCTGCTTTTCCAAAAACAGCTTCCCACAAGAAACTTTGCGTGGCCCTTCGGAAGGGCAGCCCCAAGAAATCAGCCATATGAAGGTATTTATGAAAGAAACTCCCTGAGGGAAGGAGGCCTTCATCCACAATGGATGCTTCTTGGCACGGTAGGGCGGCAGTGGAAAAAGGTATGAGGCTGCTGCTGCAAACCTGGCCCTGTCTTTATGGAGGCAGAGCAAGAAAAGCGACCCAGTGACCCTGGTGTGCAGTGACAGCACAGCACTGGCAGGTAGATAAATACGTATGCTGCTGAGATCATACAATTCATACAAATTGCAGACAATTAATATAAATAGCAGGGGGGTGTGAGCTCCAAGCTAGGGGAGGATTTTTCAGCGGCTGTTGCCAGCAGTGGTCTGTGAGGACCCTTGCTGCTGAGCGATGCTGAACTACGTCCGACTTATACATAGTAGTATGGCCGGCCAACAATTTTTGTCAGAAGACATAACTGTCTTATTTCATTTTTCATTATTTCTGCATTTGGGCTTTTTTTTTTCATCAAAAACATCACTGTTTTCTTTCCTTTTTCCAAAGGCGCCAAACAAACAAGCCTTCAAAGTAAAACGAGCCTGATTTTTTTTCTTTTTCTCTCAGGAAACTTGTTTTCCATCTCTTCAGAAACCAATTCTCGTTAGTCCCTGCTGCTGGGCCTCCCGATCCTGCACGAAGGGAGCATCAAACAGGGGCAGGGGCTGGGGGGGGGCTGTTTACAACCTGAGAGTGTTGGGGACCAGTTTTGGGTTTACTGTGCTGCAGTTTCCCCACTTTCCAGAATGCCAGTTTCTAGGGAGAACTGCATGAGTTTGACTTGGATCCTGCTGCGTAGCCCTCTGGTCCTTGAGACTTTTTTTTTAATCCAGTGAAGCAATAAGCATCAGCCCTGGAGCTCTCATGCACACCTGCGGTTATTGCTCATAGTTTAACATGTCATTCCTTCTGCATATGTTATTTTTTCATGTCTGCTGTTGCACACGTCATTTGATTTACTCTGCAGAGGAGTCCAAGAACTTGGCCACAGCAGCACAGGAGTCAAAGGCAGAGTCTGTTAGGACAGCAATATCCCTCACTAAGTTGGCCGGGAAAACTTTGCATGCCTGCAAATATCCCAAACAAACAGAGGGCAATTTCGGAGAGATGTGGGCAGGGGAGTGAAATCAAAACAAACTACTCCTTTAAAATAATATACGGGCCTGTTCTTTGCTACTGTGGACTCTGTGCAGTTGTTTGGGCCTGAGCTGAAGTGGCTGTAAAGTGCAACCACTCAGATTTGATGGTGGTTTACGCTTCTTTGCTAAATGTGTGTCCCTACAAGAGGTACTGGGAAATGGAGACTCAGGAGCTACATGGGTACTGCTAGGCTATGTAGTGGAGACCTGGCAGCAGATCTGCCTGTCTCTGCTGTGTGTTTCTCAACACCTCGGCTCTCGTACACAACAAACGCGCCTGACTGAGCCTCTCTGTCCAGGCCAGTCACTGTGGTCCTGTTCTTGTGCAATGCAGTGCTCATTGCAAGGCCCATCAGGGCTGAGTCTACCCAAATGCTCTCAGCTGCAGCATTGGCTTTTAGTGGTGGGCTTCTCATTAAGCCTTTCAGGAGTGATTTTTGCCCATCTACAGCATGATTGACAATCTTCTGACCTTCCTTGCAAGGTCTGGCTGTCCACAGATGATGACCCCAAGGACGCTTGCTCTTAACATATCCCTAAAAAGCTCATTTCAGCCCCATGCATATTGCTAGGTAGACGAAGTCCCTGAAAACCTTGAGAAACTCAGGAAGGATATGGAGGGATTACGATAGGATGGTTGTTCTATCAGACAAAGCATTAAGAGTGAGGGAGACTTGCTCAGTGCCGCCCCTGAGGGCTTCTCAGGGCTCCCTCAGCACTGCTCATTGCCTTTCCCTGGATGATACATGGCATGTGTCTCTTGGAGGCGTGAGATGAACATGAGCAGGCTTTTAAATGACGCCCTGGTGACAGGAGTCTTTCCAGACCGGGGGAAGATGTGTTCATGGGCAGCGTGAGATTCAGGACTTGCAAGGTAGGGGTTTGATAACTCCAGCTTGAAATGCTTTGTGGCTGGCAGTTTATTAATCTCTCTTCCTTGAATGATAACCCTGGTAAGCAGTTTATCTTAAAGCAACTTACAGCGTAGCTTCACTTCACTGAGGAGGAAAGGGGTGAAGAGACAAAGAACGAAAGGACGTGCCCAAGCCCACCAAGCAGAAGAGTGGCAGAGGTGTTTTCCTGCCCAACAAGTTGTTGGTTTATCCATTGGGTCATACAGCCCTAGAACTGTGTGTGGCTTTTGAAAGAAAGGCTAAAAGAACAACAACAAAAAATACCACAGGGACTGTGAGTAAGCCACAGACCCTCTATCTGAGGCTACCCTTGATGCAGGCTTACATCTGCCTCTGGTGCAGATGATGGGCATCTTCCAATGCTGTTTCCCTGTGGAGAAATACAAGCAAGTGGCCAGCCCCAGGCATCACACTTGCCTGTGAGATATAGTTTGTGTGTCTCAGCCTGAGCTGCTGTTGCCACCAGGTCTGCAAATTGGACACGTGGAACAGGGCAGCTCAGAGACCTGCTCCCAGCCATGTTTGGGGGCTGCCTCAAGGCAGTTGCCACCTTGCTCGCTAGCCCCCAACAAAGCAAATGACAGCTCAGGCTTGTTACTGTCAATGGCTGTGTTTTAACACTCAGTGGCTGTAAAGAATTTTAGTGTCCCATGCATAACGTGCCACCGGCCAGGCCCTGGCTGTAACCTAAGCCAAGGTTGAATGTATCCTTGATTCTCCCCTGGCAGGAGGCGAGGGGATCTCGTGCTGTCCTAATCTTTGCATGCGTGAAAAGAAGCATGGTGTTTGCTTTCTTAAAATTGTTTTTGATTTGAAGTAGTGTTAAACAGGTTGAGCAAGCGTAGCAGAGAGTCATCCTTGGAAAAGGCAACCTGAAAGGACTTTCCCAGGGAGACAAATCCCAAATGTGGCAGTTACAAAGCTGCTACAGCTGTCAGGCTTCTAGGAAAAACAACAGGACAGCAAGGCAGGGCTGACAGCTGAACTGGTACAGGTGATGTAAAGCGATGCTGCCTCACCAGGGTCTGCGGTGACCATCAGCCTCTCTTAGGCTGTAAAAAAACAAATTACATGCCAGAGCATGCTTTGGACAAAGCTGATTTGGGAGCCGAATGCACTGGGGTATCTGCTGGTGAGTGCAACTGGAATTTCCATCTGGAAGGCATGACTGTCTGGCCCAGAAGCCAATTTAAAGTACAAATTAGATCTGGCTGTTTGTCAGAGTCTCCTCCCCGAAACGCAATAAGGACAGGGTGGTTATATAATATAAACCATTCTCAGTAATTTAGTGGTCCTGAAACAACAAACAAGCCAAGGGGGGAAAAATGGTTTGCAGAAGAATTCAAAGCCGAAGGATTCGGGCTGAGGAATTCAGTCCATATGATCCGGCAGAGATGTGTGCTGCTATTCCTGTATGTCTTGAAAGGAAACTGCCACCAGATCCTCTGCTATTTTCTGTTCACAGGGCCCTACTGATAGGCATGATATTTCAGCCTCCGCGCTAACCCCTGCGCTCCAAATATGCAGGGACAGTTGTGCGAGCAGCCAAGCACTGTTCCCTGTTGCTGAGAAGGGGCACCGGTGGGAGGCAGCTCTTCTCAAGGGCTCTGCTGCGTGTCAGCGAGAGAAAGGCAAACCAAACCTCCACGGATGACACTGGGCTGTGGTGGCTTTGCCCTGATGGTCACAAAGTCCGCAGTGCTGTACGTTACCTGTGCAGGATGCTGCCTGACACAGGCAGGATGGGTCTTTGCAAGGTGGGTGGTGGGCAGCAGGTCTGCAAAGGGGGGGGCCCTCTCTTTTTTCCCTGCTGACCCCTCTTGAAACAGAAAAGTGTATTTTTATTCTCTGCATTGGTAGCAGCGTTTGGCGGGGGGGGGAGGGGGGGGGGGGGGGAAGGTATTTTGAACCTGAAGGATGTGAACTATCATTACAGGCTAATGGCCTTAAAGGGAAATTGCAAGGGTGTGTTTACTACTTCTTAATATTGATCTAGTAAGTATATATACATTACTCCCTGCTGTTTGTAATCAGCAGCAGGCCTCTCAAATTTGAAGCAGGTACCAGTGCTCAAGTGTAACTTCCAGTTATTTTTATTCTCATGAATAGGAAGTGGATAGAACTGACTTACTTATTAAGGAGAAAGAGGGAGAACATTCTAATGCATCAAGAGGCGGTTTCAGATGCCTGTGGTAAAAATGGGGGGCTTGGCTTCTCCACATGGATACTGAATTTTGTGGCTGGAGGACCCAGCTCTCCCCTCTTCTCATTGGGACCTGTCACAACAGATTCCCTTTTTCTGAACTAGCATAAATGTGGAGTGACTACATTGACGTCAAGCTGGCCTGAGACATAAGTGGCAAAGCCTAGGGAAGCTAAAAAGAGCTTTTTTCCATTGACTTTAATGAGTCCCAAGCGAGAGGAATTGGGCCCTTTCTCTTAAAACAAGTTGTTTTATTGGCATTCTGCTTTGGATGTGCCCCTCGGGTGCTCAGCCTGGTGGGGATGCAGTGCCCCAATGGAATACTGCAGCCCCGGGTGTGCCCTGCGCATCCAACATGTGAACTGGCCTTGCTGGGTCACCTTTGGGGTGGAAAAGCATCTTTCCACAGTCCCCTTGCGATGCTGCTAAAAAGAGACAGGCCTCTGGTGGCAGCTAAAAACCCAACAAGCTGGAAGAGACTCTGCAGATGGCTGAGGGTTTACTGATAGAGCTGCCTTTAATAAGGCAGGTTAACCACCCTGCCAGGAGGATTTACATCAGGTGCTGTGAAAGCAATAGCGGTGAGAGGGAAAACCCTGATGCAGGGAGCCGCACTGCTCTCCGACACCATCAATCTGCTCCAGGGTTGGGAGCTCACGTCCTTCCTGCTTTGCTTTTGCTTCGCTCTCCCTCCTGCTGGAGTGCAGGGATGAGCTGCGGTGTGGGAGGCAGAGGGCACAAGTCGAGGGCTTTGCCCCGTGCAGGGGAAATGGTGGTGTCGCAGAAGGACATTAGCCGTGCTTCTTGTCTCCCGGCTTTCCTCTGTGAGCAATTTCCAGGGAAATTGAACCCAACTCTGCTCCATTAGCTGCTAACCTCCTGGCCGCTGGGCCTGTCTTTTGCATTACAACGGAGCAGAGCTGCTTTGCACGCTGCTGTCAGGGTCTGAACGAGCTTTGATAAAAGACCAAGTGTAGCAGTGAGAGGAAGTATTTACCAAAAGTTGTTTTCAATTTCCTGAGCTTGCTGTATCCATTCCCCTTCACTCCTGGACTCTGAAACAATCAGTCTTCTGGGGGAGCCTCGCATCATTATTTTTGCTTCCCCCAGTGCAGTTGACACTTAGTCTGGGCTTCCCAATCCTTCCAGCTCTGATTAATTACTTCGAAGTCCGTACGAAACTGCTGCGGGTTCCGTGGCTGCCTGCACAGGGACATGTACCTGCCCCAGCACAGGAGGGTTTGATTTCCCCGACAGAGCTCTGCCAGCTTCTGGGTAGGCACATGGTATCTGGTCTCCCCTGGGCAGGCCTGCTTGGCCCTAGGCTTTTGGGGTTTCCAGCTCACCCTATAGCGTGTTCAACCCATATATGTTGACCGGCTGGTTGGGCACAAGCCTGATCTGCATCTGCCAAAGGTGAAGAGAAAGGGTTTTCTTAGCTGTGTGTGTGGAAATAGGTAGCAGAGGTTGAGCAGGAGCCCGGTGCCTGGCAGAGGTGAGGGGGGGGCAGGAGGAGGGTGAGCTTTGGGGTGGGTGCAATATCCCAGCTGGGCAGTGAGGCTGAAGGCATTCAGCAGTAGCTTCTCACTAAACTACTTAATGGCAAATCCAAATGCAAATCAGTGCTCTGACTTATCAGTCGCATGCGTGCCAGTGCACCGTGGCGAGCACCTCGGTGCATGAGTAACTAACCGAGCATGCAATGACTGGGCTTGTCTTTAATAAAGGGAGGTTTTCTGCTCAGCAAGGGGCTGAGGGGCATTGCGGTGGGGAACTGAGGGACTCCTCAGAGCCCCAGCCTTGTGCTGGAGAGCACTGTGTTCCAGGTTTAGCTGTCCCTCACCCTTGGAGATGGCTCTGATTGTTTCATGCCTGAAAAGCTCACCTGTATTGAGTGGATTTTGAGCATCCAGTCTAAGTGCATCTTTGATAGGGCTAATGTTTTGCACTGCTCTAGCCATGCTGAGAGCTTGTAGCGATAGTCTCCACTGGGTATTTCCCAGGTTCACCAAAACTAGAAGTGTTTCCAAAGCTGTTTTCCTGGGGTAGGTATACGTCAGACCTGAGCAAAACCCATCTCCCCCAGGCTGCCCTGTGTATATTTAGGCTAGCAAGATATGGGGGAATAGTGCTGCAGGGGTGGAGGCTTTTTCTTCTCGTACTTGTAGCAATGTTGTTGTTCTTAATTAGCTTTGCTTTCCCACCCACGCTCTGCAAGAACTAAGGTAATAGTAAATATCAGACCAGCAGATATGACCATCTCTATAGACTCTAATGGCACCGAACATGACCCATTAGAACTCGGCTCCAGACGAGGAGGGGAAAAAACCAAACAAACTGCTTCTGAAAAGATGTAAAACTTGTCCCCATCCTGAATTTGGCTGTGAAATGCTTCCGTCGCGGGGGGGAATTCCCTATCTCCATGAAGAAGGGTGCAGAGCCTGATTTGCTCAGAGCTGGTTCCCTCATCTTCTGAACAAAGGCTGAAAGGTTAGTTGAAAACACAAGGAGGAGTGTGGGCAACTTAACTGTGTGTCCACTACTTGCTGCCTGGTGCTCTGTTCTCCCCCTGTAGAGCCTTCCCTCTGCAGGGCGTGAGGGAGAACGGGTGGGTAGCTTTTAGGAAGGGTTGTCCCCAAACTCATGCAAAACCCGGGTTTGCTTCATCCTCCCTTGGAGGCTCTGACCCAACCTCTGCAGGAGCTGCTGGTGGCCAGGCTCCTGCTCCTTAACCCAGCTCTGCTCGGTTGCTCTCTCACAGTTCTGGGGACAGGTTCCCACCACCGTGGCTGCATGAAGCTGGTTTGGCTTTGGTGGGAGGGAGGCAACATGAGCTCAGGCGTTTTAGGGTTATGAAAATATAAAGCCTCAACCAGATACTACTAGCTTTGCTGTTTCCTTTCTGCCCTTGCCGTTGTCAAAGCTAGGAGTTTATACTGTGCAGCGAGTCCTTTTGTTTTGTAGGAGACCAAGTGATTGAAAACAGCCATGATATTACTATGCGCGGACAGTACATTTTTTCCATGTATTTTCATAACCCTTTTCCCAAAGGATCAAATGCGTCTTTATTCTATAACTCCACAATGGGTTAGAGCAGCTCCTCGGGCAGGAATTGTTCTGCTCTATAGGCTACTTAATACTTCCTATAAACAACTGCCAAATTAGGTAGGTAATACTCAATACTCCTGACCTGACCAGCAAAGTATTTGTAGCTGCATATCAGAGGAGAGACAGGGCTGGAGATGTCAGAGGTGAACCTGGGGTTAAAGATGACAAAATACTGGTTGTGGGTTTTGCCTTTTTTTTTTTTTTTGGGTGTAAAAAAACCAAGTGTATGTATATGAGTGCAACTGCATTTGCCTCAAAAGAAATCCAGGGAAGCTTTGGTCTTAGACCTCTATTGTACCTTAGACATCTCTGGTACCTAAGCCAAAGTGTATCTAGTTGAGAATGGGGTTTGACCAATAATGTAACAGGATATATTTTTAAGTATTCATGCGCCTGCTTGCTTTTTCTCCCTAATAACACTATGTCATTCTCTAAACGCTGTCTAAACTTGAGCTATGGCATCAAGGCTCCAAGTCTGAGCAGGACCCCTTGGTTCTTTGCAGTCTTTAGGACGGGAGGTTTCAACTCTGCTTGCCCTTTGAGAAAAAGCTGCCTGGGGCAGATGGTACACTTTGTCCCATGGGGGACCCTAGACCTTGCCCACTCTGTGAGTCCCTGCGGCAGATGCTGCCAAGCTGCAGGGGAAGGTGACATAACCCTGCCGTGAGCCTGGTAGTCTGTGGGACACAGAGGACTAGGAGGGTCCATGACCAGGAAGGGGGGAAAAGAAAAAAACAAAAAATCCCCCCCCCCCCCCCCCCCCCCCCCGTACCCCATTCTTGTGACAGTGCTATGACTGTTCCTCACAAAGTCCCTGAAAGCAGATGTGAGTTTTTCTGTTCCCCCATTGGTGTTTCTCTCAAGCAGGCACCCCTGAGATGTCCTGCTCTCACTGCCTTGCCTAGGATGTATGTAGCTGCACTGGTCTCGGCCCCTCACAATCCTCTATCTGAGCAGCGTTTTGCAAAGGGATGGTCTGCAGACCCATGCACTTCCACTTGCAAGAGTCCTTTCCCCCCCCCTTGTTTTTTTCCCCCTCCTCCCTCCTCTCCTTTGCACTCAGAAAACATCTGTTTCCAGATGTTGTTCTTAAGTCTAATAAATGCAGCGAAAGGCCTTGAGTTAATATATTTACAATAGCTGGAGATGTTGGCTGCTAGTTAATGGCTCGTTTGAGCACACCAAGACCCCCACATTTCCTGAGGTGGGGGGGAAGAACAGAAGGAAAAAGAGAAGTAGGGTGGGGGTTTTCTCCCTAGTAAATGTCCTGGAAAGGGGAAGGTTCTGCTCAGGCAGTTTTGGGCATTACTGGTGGGATCGAGTGCATGGCCATCTCCATGCAGTTGGCTTCAACTTCCAGTTAATGACAGAAAGGGCACATTTATTTATTTATGAATGGCTCTGCTTAGAATGAAGGAAAGTGAGGAAAGCCTGCTGTGCTGTTGTCCACGCTTTTCCAGGCCAAATGAAGACCTGTTGTAGATACCATGCCGGCTTGAACCATGGGCATGGAAGCGAGAACCTCATCCGTGCCTGGCTTTTCCATTTCTGACCTGTGGTGTGGAGTGGTTTGCGCCCACAGTACCTACCTGGGGTCAAAGAGGTTTTATGGTCTCGCAGTGAGACCACATCGTGCCCTGTGAGGAATCCCCATGCATCATGACCGTTTGTGAGCACTGTGTATCTGTTGCAGAGCAGCACTGGGCAACCTCTCTGTAAGGCACTTTGCCCCCGTACGAGTGCGCTGAGAAGGATGAAGTGCCAGTATCGGCTACAGACTGACAAACCTGGAGGCTTGAACACACGTACGTAACTGTGTCCAGTGTGTCAATTGACCCAGTGCCACATGCTAGATGTGAAATGCTTTCTTTCATTGTACAGAGGGGTTCAGCTGCTTTGGGAGGTAATATATTGCTTTGTATTTGCTCCAGATTTCATTGCATGTTTGTGCTGAGGTCCGTAACCCCCCCAGAGGACCTGTTAGAAGCGGTGGAAGTGTGTGGTTGCTGTCCTTGTAAGGAATTGCATCAACCTCCCCGAGGAGAGAGGGATATAGCCTCAAGCTCGGTGTAGCGAGGGCAGTCTAGCCTGCTCTAAGAGTCACCGGTCAGTGAAATCACTCCCTTTGACTGCAACTGAGCATCTGCTTCTACTCGACCAGCCTTGAGTCACAAACTTGCAGGAGGACTGGTTTCAGGCCAGCACCCACCTCATCTGAGGCTGCTGAGCGAGCTGAAGGTTGAGCCGTACTCAACTCAAGGAGCAATGAGATGACGCCACGTGCCGGGGCCCGTCTCTGGAGGCAGCTCGCTTGGCGAGCAGCGCTGCAGACTCGACATGCGCAGTTGGCTCAGGTTCGTAGCTAAATTAGTCCATTTGTATTGGCACGGGATGACAGGGCTCCTTAATGCCTCACGGATAGAAAAATCACCCTCCTGCACATCTGCAGCTAAGGCTTCTGCGTGAAACCCGGCCGAGTGCAGCTCCCCAGCCTGCAGCAGCTACGACATACCCCCTAAATGAACTGATCAGCTGGAGAGGGGCTGGCGGGGAGGCAGGAAAAGGCACTTACAGAGTCATTCAGGCGATGCTCGTGTCTGGACAGCAGGATCTCTATCACAAATCAGAGTGAAAGAGCAGAGAGCTCTCCCCAGCCAGTGTGGGGGAAATGAAATGTAGACACCCAGCAGATTTCCATTTCCAGCTTAGAGGGTGCATTTTTGTGATTTTAGTGCTTGGGCTGGTATAAAGGAGAGACGGAGAGCGTGTGTTCAGTGAAGCTATGTATAACACAGGTAGGTTGCTGCAGTCGTCAGCCTTTAATCTCAGCCTTCAAGTAGTGTTCTTCAGACCTCCTAGGATGCTCAGCATCCCAGTTGCCAACTGGTATTTTCCTGCGTAGATATCTGCTTCTCAAACGCTGTATTATCAGCCTCTAAGCATCTCCCCTTCCTTTCTTGCTGTCAGCTTATTTGCTGTGATGGCAGATGGCATCTTAGGTAACTCCATGGACCGTGGTTTCTCTCTGGCAGGGCCACAGCCTCGAAGACTCTTTCTTTTGCAAAGAAATAGGCTGCTGACATAGGCATAGCTGGGAAGAGACTGAGCAGGGGGGTAGAAGACTGCAGTGGCTGTGCCTCCCAAATGACCAGACGCCCTGTGAGCACCGTGTTTGTGCGTTACATCGCTCTGCCCTGCTCATATGAGAAACTGTTGAAAGGCTGCAGCCATCAGAGGGGTGTTTTCTACACGTGCTGAAGCAGCAATGTGAATTTGAGCAGTGAGATGACAAGAAACCTGCTAAAAGAAATAAAGAAAGGATTTCCTGCCTCGCAGACGCTAAAACCCCATTTTGAGAAGAGAGTAGCTGTTAAAGGCATGAGGCCATTCAAAGAATCGGGGCTGTATGCTACTGGGCCCTCCAAGGGTTTTGTCGGAGAAGAAACAGCTCGTGCTCGCTTTAACCTGCTCCCAGAAGATCTATTTCTTCCAGCCCTCTGAAAAGGAGACCGGGCGAGAGATGAATATGAGTTTTCTCTGCCAGTAATTTCCAGCACAGACTGCACGCAAAATCTTCATTTAAAATGTGTAAATGACAGCGAAAGAGCCACAAGGGAGCCAGATTTTAAGAGACCAATTTGCTGCCCGGGTTTTAATGACTGCACACCACAGCGGACCCCGTGCTGCTTCTCTGCTGTGTGCGCTCAAGAAGGGGATCAAAGGACAGACAGATGGACAGGCAGGGGCTCAGCAGAGCCTGCGTGTCACCCTGGAGGATAAAATATTGTATGTTATGCTCGGAAAAATTGGGAGCGGTGGGCCTCCCTTGCTCCTGAAGAACAGAAAGAGGCTTTGTTTCCCAGGCGCGTGGCTCGGAGCTGCCCTATGGCACGTGTTGGGGAGACTACTCCCCACCAAGAGGATTTTCTGTCCGGTGCCCCATGCCTGGTGGGACACAGAGGAGGTGATGGGAAGCTCTGCTTCACTAGAGGGCCTCAGCAGATTAATTCCTCTGAACGCCCTCAGTGCCCCCCAGGCTCGGCGGGTTGCATGCCCAAATCAAGCCCAAAAGGTTCCCCCCTTGCATGGCAGCTTGCCCACCTGGGGTGTTGCTCCCTGCTGCCCTTTGCTTGGTTTTTGCAGAGCCCTCAGCTGCCAGCTCTTGTTTCCAGATGTTTCCCTCTGGTTCTCACCCTGCCTGGTTGCTCTCCTAAAAATATTGGGGTCAAAATACCCCACCGTTACTGGCTCAGGGCTGTGCGGGGGACACGGCAGCCCATTTGTACCATCCCGTAAAGTGCTCTTCGGCGGCGGGGAGGAAAGAAAGACGCAGGCTGGTGTGAGCCCAGCCTCTGCTTTACAATCTCTTTCCTGCCGCTATAAATAACCTCGGCGAGAGTCACTTCAAAGGGAAGGGCTGGCGGCAGAGAGGTGGTTTGGGGACCGAGCGGGACAGGGGCGTCCCACTGCCCGATCCCACCCCGGCGTTTTGCATAAATAAATAAATCATGCAGCAAGGGAGAGGTGGAGAGAGAGAGGGCGAGCAGAGGAGGTTACTTTGGGAAGCCGCGCAGCTCGCTCATCCCAGCCCTGTAGTTCGCAGGGAGTGTGTCATGTTACAGGGGAGCCACGATCAGCCAGAGCACAACGTCGCCGGAGCAGCTGAGAATTACCTCTCTCTAATGGGGACTTTCATGTGTGAGCTCCTGGCCGGTCTGCGAAGGAACTGAAACTGGCAGCTTAGAAGGAAACAAAATCCTACTAGCAAACTAAAAGACTGAAACACAGGAGGGAAAAAAAAAAAAAAAACAAACCCTGATCAGATTTTTTTCTCCCTTCTCCCGTTCTTTGCTGCAGTTGGATCCTTTTTTTCTGCACCCCTTTTATGTGTGTGTGTGGTTTGTTTTTATTTTTTAAAGACATCCCCCCCATCCACTTTTGTCACTATTGCTGTTATTTGTCATTTGTTGGCACTGGGATCCCCTTGGACGCTCTTTTTCTATGCCTTCTGGATTGTGCTTCTTGGAGTAGGAGTGAGGCTTTATTTATTCTATTTATTTATTTATTGTTTCTCAGGACAGGGAGGGAATGTTGGAGGAGAAGAGCTGGAAAGCCGTCGGCGAAGCAGCTTTTGACAGGGGGTGCGTGGCTCCCCCCAGGACCGGCGATGGGGAGAGATGCTGCCGCCTCCCTCTCCTGCTGGGCTCGGGGCTGCCCGGCGTCTCACTGCTTTCTCTGGTGCTGAGCCTCCTGCTGTACTTTCGGACCTCCGATCTGCAGTCCCGGGTGTCCCACTTGGAAGCGGACAGACCCACACAGCTCCCTGCCTGGCTCTCAGCAGACCAAATGGAGACAGCTATTTTGGGAAGAGTTGACCAACTGCTTGATGAGGTCGGTGTTCTTTCATTTTGCATGTATAGTTTGCAGTACTATAGATTTTATGCATGTGCATGCTTGCATAGTTGCATTATCTATTTTTGTTTTTTCCTTCCTTAAAAATGTATTTCTGCACAAGTGATGCCGCTAGGTTGAATTCTCCGTGCCTTCAGGTCCCTCCCACCTTTCAAACTCGCCTGGCGTTTGCTTCCCTCTGCCCCAGTCCATGCTGTAGCTGAGCCCCGGCACTTTGCGAAGGGAGAAACCTCATCCCTGGTCCTGGCAGGGAGGCAAGAGCCTCCAGCCCTCTCCATTTGGTGACTGGTGGCATTGCCTGCCAAAACAGAGCTAGAGGTTAAACCTGGGAATTTGGTGTAGCTTTGAGCCCTGAGACAGGGACAGGCAAGGCGTGCCACAGCTGGTGTGGCTACGAGAGGAGGTAACTGCAAAGACACCAATGTCGTGACAGGCTGGTTTCGCTGCCGTGCCAGCCCTGACCCTTTCCATGGCTTTTGGCTTAAGAAAATGAGACACGCTGGTACTGCCAGGATAGTTTCTGGTACTGCCAGAGCATCAGTGCAGAGCATATGGCTGTGCTATGCCCGCTTGAGCCCCGTCCAAACTCCACTGCAGCCAGCAGGCTTTTCCTCTGAGGGTGGGGGAGAGCTGCTGCTGAAGAAGCCTGAGCTTCAGCAGGTCAATAAAGAGGGCCTAAAAAGTGCAGATTTTTGTTGCTGACACCTTTTACTTTGCTGTGCTGATGCTGCTGGGGGCTGCCCAGGCTCCTCTGCCGTGGGTGGGATGGGTACCCTGCAGGATTCCGTGCTTGTTGGAGCTTTGAAGCGGTTTTGACATGTGTCAGGGAGCAGATGGTGGCTCACGTCTCTGAACTCTCCAGTCAGGTCTACACTGACCTGTTCCCACAGCTCTGGGGGAGGCTTGGGGCTAAGATTCAGGGCTGGGACTGTTTGTACCCACTTCGCCTTTTCTCTGTTTACTCCAGCCGTGTCATGAGACAGGCTGCAGAGATCCCCAGGGCTAGCCCGAAAACTGGTTTTGTCTGAAAAAATCGTATGTGCTGCTATTGCCAAATGAGGCGAGGAACGGGACGTTCAGAGTGGTGGCTATTGGGACCTGCCTCGGGGCAGTGCTGCCTGGCTCCCGGGGGGACCTGGGGACCCCTCCACCCTTTCTAAGAGCAGTGAAGGTCTGCCGTGAGGAGTTTAAACTTACAGCTGACAGGCTCAGCTACCGTGTATGCGTCTGGTGGGAGCAGTCCCTGGATCGACTGGGGTTTGCAGCCAAAAGCTGTGAACTTCGAGTCAGCAAATACTGTAGGATCTGAGAGATGTGGTTTTGATAGTCCTCTTTGGATGAGGAATAAGGGGGAGACAGGATACCCCGCAGAGAAAACTTTTTGGGGACGTAGAAGCGTTGCAAGTGGCTGGACCTGTGCCCTGTGGTTGCACCCTTGCACCTGGACTCCTTCCCTGCCACTGGGCAGGGGATAACGTGCAGCGTTCCGCTTGTTGCTGCTGGCATGAGTCTCCTGGGAAGTCGCAGTTTATCTCTACCAAGTGATTTGAGAAGTGCCACAGGACGCCTCCCGGGAGCGGTGCCCAGGGCCGGATGGCCCCCTGTGTCCTGCTGGCTCTGCTGGCCGTGGCACCTTTCCGCTTTTTTATAGCCCGGCTTAGCAAGGAAATGGGGCTCTCAGGGTGCCCATGTGCCCGGCAGCACCCCTGTTTTCTGAGCAGCCCCACCTGAGTTCCCTGGGGGTGGTCCCAGTCCCCTACCAGCCAGTGCAGGGAGCAGCTGTGGGACAGGAACCACTGCTTGAGGGGCCAGCACTTGCTCCCGGGTACCACTGGGTTTACCAGCTCCCTGCTGGGCTGCAGATTCAAAAATAGCTTAGAGAACGGTGCCAGAGCAGCCTGTTGACGAGTAGGGATGCCTGGCCCAGGTTTCCTGTCCCTTTACACCTGGGAAGGTCCACTGCCTATGGGGGAAGGAGGTCTGGGCTTCCTGGGGAGGAGACCCTCCCCAGCTCCGCTGCCCACTTCAGCTAAGCTCCTAAAACAGCTACTTCAGACCTCCACACCTCAGCCAGAAGCCCTGGCGTAGGCCAAGTGGCTCGAGGTGCGGGGTGGGGGTCTGCTGGCAGACAGATGGTGTGGTGGCATATGGGGCTTTTGCTTAGGAAAGAAAAACAAATCCCCCTTGGTCCTCCTTTTCATTAGGTCTGAAGTAGGGCTAAGTTGGATGGGTCACCCAGACTGGCTGGCAAGGGAAAAGAAGGATGGAGAAAACCAGGAAAGATAAAGGGGAGCAGGGAAATGATGGGAGAAGAAAAACAAGTAAAGCAAGAGGCAGTGCTGAGCAGGTCTGTGGGGAGAGGGGCTGCGGCTGGGCTTGCCGTGATGGACGTGAAAGCAGGATATTCATTCCCCCCTGCTCAGACCCTTGCTGCTTCTCGCTGCCACAACCTCGCAGAGTTTCCTGGTGTTTCAACCTTAATGGGTTTCACAGCTGCCAGCTCAGTGTTATCCATCACAAAATAAAATAGCAAAGCATTAAAGGAACCGTGGCTTTGGAAAGAGCTGGTCTGAGCCGGGTAGGGAGGTGAGGGGAGCCACGGGCACAGGAGCACATTTCTAGCTCTGGTGGCTGTGAAGATCAGCTAGAGTGACGTGAAGAAGCAAAGTCTATGAGGGCTGATATAGGAGCTAGCTGAGGTTACGCTCTGTGCTCTGAGCTGGAGTGTGTGTTGCCCTCCAGACTGTGCCATGTTTGTGCGCAGGTGCGCCCTGGAGGTGCCCAGGGGTCTGCGAGCGGCCGTGGGGACACCCTACGGATTGCACTGAAAAGTGCAAAACGCCAAAGCCCTGTTAGGTGCCTTTCTTCTGGACAAGAAAAAATAAAGCAAGCTGGCAGGGAGAGGAGCTGGGTTGGTTTGTTTAAAATGTTAATTTTAAGCCAGCTGGTGGGGATGTTTTCCTGGTCTTGGAGCCCAGTTTTGGAGCACCCGTGGCTAGCTGTGGCAGCGTTTCCATTTCAGTTCAGGATGAGCAAGGAGAGGGCAGCAGATGCATTCCCAGAAGCAGCCTGACCAGTGCTGCTTCGTGCGCTACTGTGTAAATCTCTGCCTGGTGTCAGCGAATACCAGAGGGGAATTTTCTACCAGACACAAATTGACTAAGTTTTCTCACAAAAACATCTGTGTTATGGGCCAGTAGGTAGTTCAGGGAGAAATATAGCTCCACGTAGGAACTCCTCTGCATTTATGGGGCATCAGAAATTCATACGAAGAGCACAAATAAACTCACTACTGGCATTTGCAGGAGAGGCAAAGCTTTCCAAAGAAGAAAACAAGGTCCTTTCCCATGCTGGGTAACATTTGGTACTATTTTGCGTACCCAAAGCTCGGCAGGGTGGAGAGGAGGTTGGATTCAGTGCTGCTGCTAGGAAAAAAGCCCCCAAATTTGTGTGCTTGTAGAGATTAGAAGTATGTGAGTGTGTAACACAACAGCAGTTATCCTGTAAAGTCTGGGGGTAGATCGGCTGCTCCTCTGCACTGTGGTGGGTGGGCTCAGCATCTCAGGGGGTTGTGTTGAAGGTATTTGTTGTGTCTTAAGTGATGCTGGAGGGATTCAGGGGCTGCCCCATGGATGGGGAGGGAGCATTGATCCTCACTGCCTTCCTAATAGGCTCATTTCCCTGGGACTTTCTCCTTACTTCTGTGAGCAAAGGAGGGACACCTGAAAACTCCCTTTCTCTTCCAACTTGAGGCTTTTTTTCCCCTCCTTTTGCTTCAACATCTTGAAGCACACTGCTCAATTCTGCTTCCCATGGTCAGCAAGATTGCTCTAAGCATCCCCTGCCTCCATCTTTAGCTTAGTGTTTTCCACCCCAAAATCATGAGATCTGTTTTTGTCTTCCAGTTCCTCTTGTAGCTAAGTCCTGTTTCCTTCCAGCTACCTGCAGTCCTTGAACCTAGATGGTGTTATTTCCAAGCTTTTTGTTCCCTCTAGGAGGGTTTGCTGCTTGCCTTTGCTCTATGCCACATGGTCCTCTGATTCCAGGAGCTAGGCCTTTAAGAAAAAACAGCTAGATGGAGATAAAACAATGAGAGTTAACAAAACCACCGGCCCTTGAAATCCTCCTGATGGCTGTAATAGATTATCTATTTGAGACATGTTTCTTTTAGCTGTTGGAGATAGTGGTGGGAAATGATTTCACCTCCCTGGGTGACTGCAAACAACTAAAAAGAGCTAAACTGCTAAAGAGCTATTAATCTGCCCCCTTTGAAGAAGTGCCCTGTCTTTCACCTAATTTCAAGTGCCCATCCAAAATAGACAGGCACTTGCAAGGTTTAGGAGGCCACAGCCATGGTCCTTTAGTGTCAGAAGAGGACTTGCTTTCCCTGCGCTGTCTGCTCAAGCCAGCCCTGTCCTGTAATGATAGTGGTGAGTTAACAAAACCCACGGGAAAAGCCTGTGCTAGCTTTATTGCCCGTTTCCAGCACGTGTTTCAGCCCGACCCTCCTGCCCTTGCCCTCTTGCAGACAGAGGGTTTTTCCCCTTTCCTCTGCGCTCAGCGATGTGTGATGGCTCCCTAAATACACGGAGGTGCACGTTCCCCATGTCAGCTGGTCAGCTGTGGCTCTAGTGCTGGCAAAGGCTTTTTCAGCCACTTTCATATGTGTAGGGGGAAGGTTGCAGCCGTTATGTCACTGGAAAACGTGACAGGCAAGAGCAAGCAGGCTATGCTGACAAGCTGATCCTCTCTGTAAGCAGTGTTTTCAGCATTTCTGCCAGGGCTAGAGGTTCCACGCTCTAAGTGTCCCCCAGGTGAAAAAGCAAACCCCAGATCCCAGAAAGGAGATGGCAAGTACTAGATTCCCAGAGACCACGTTCTTTTCTTTTTGCTCACGGAAGTCAACCGTGCCCTACAGTTGAATGGTTTTCTGTTGCCTTGGAATGGACGTTTTCTCTTGGAAAGGCTGCTTTTAGAGGAAAGCCCTTTCTTTTTACTTTCCTGAGCAAAGCTGGTTTCTCATGTTGGACCAGGCAGTATTTTGCATAGTGGTAATGAGAGAAGCAGAAAAGGCCGGGAATTCATTTTGTTTCGCCATCTCAACCCAAAGTTGAACTGAGGTCTCCAGAAGCCAAGGATTTTTTCTGTTGCAGTCAATGTTTGTTTAATAGACTGTGCAGGAAACCGAACTCCAGGCGCTCCTAAATTCCTGGTAGGTTTTGCCTCCCACTGAAGGGGAGCAATCCCACGGCGCCACTGCCCTTTGCGCTCCCCAGGGATGTGCAGAGCTCCAGGGAGGCACTGTGGTGGCCAGGGATGGGGAAAATACCCAATGTCAGTGAGTGCCTGATGGCTGCACGGTACTGGTGCTCGGGGCTGTGCTCCCAGCCCTGCCCAGCAGCACCCACATTTCCCTCTGGAGGGGCCCCTGTCCTTGTGAAGGCTATTTCAGTTGTCCCAGGTGTTTCCACTACCCCCACCCCGCAGATAAAGTCATGGGGAAATGCTATCGCTCCTGTTCCTCTGCCGGTCGTGCTCAAGTCCTGCTGGGTCATCACTTCCCCTGATAAGTCCAGTTACGCTGCTCCTTAACTTGTGTGCCAGCAAAGCAATGCATCCAAGGCTTTTTGCAGCAAACCTGAACTCTGCCTTTCCCCCGCTAGCCGTTCTCCCTTGGCCCCTGGGGTGCCTCTGCACTTGGTGGGACAGAGATCTGTTGTGTGTTTCCTTGCAGATTTCTGTCCTATAAAGGGCCCTGTGGCAGTGTTGGACCCTCGTTGGTTAGGAAATTACTTTCTCCTTCTGCCTGTGTGAACCGTCACCCCTTCCCTGTGCTAAGCCCATTCCCAAATGTGGCAGTCTCATGTTCAGACATTTTGGTTGGCACATGTGTAGATGGAAACGGGAACGCGTATGTCTACATACCAGTGCGAGTATCCAAATAAAGGCTCCGCTGTCCTATTTGTGCCCATGTTTGACCATTAGCACAAAGTGTTCGAAGCCAGGCAGCGCTGCGGAGCGGAGCCATGCCATCTGGGGGTGGCAGCTAGATGGGAACGCGCCCAAATGCAAAGATTCACATATCCATGCTTTTAAATGGAGAAGGTAAACACAGATAAAATGTTGTATGGGAACTGGCAATTCTCCTTGCGTGAAACCCTCTTCTTGTGCTGATATCAAATCAACTCACTATCAAAATATTTCAGTCTACCATTCAAAAAAAAGCTCTGAAAATATTCACTTTCTAGTCAGTCACAACAACCCTTACTGATTTTGACTTCCAATAAGGAAGCCAGTCCTTTCAAAGTGAAAAATGGAAGTGTTCCAGCCAGTTCTGCCTTCCCTCATCCCACGCAGAAATATGTTGCTTTATTTTTTTCTTCTCTAAAAGGAATTTCCCCCAAACTGATGCCTTCTCGCAGGAAGGTGCTCACTCACTTGTGAAAATCAAGTAATTTCTATGTGATCCTGGGCATGGGCTTCTGTTGAGCCCAATATAAGGCTATTTCTTTTGAAATGTTGGTCTCAGTTGTGAACTAGGTCAGACAATAAGAAGATGCAGTTGGGCTTGAGGGTTAGAAGAGAAGTGGCTCCTTAGCACAGGCACCCAAGCAGCTCAGTCTTCTCAAATCATGTCAAATCATTAACCAAGTGTGGTTCACAGGCATTAATGAATAACTTATTTGGATTGATTTGCATTTTCTTCACTAAATCACAGTTATTTTAATAAAGTCTATGAGGGGTGGTGTGGATACTGTCCCTAAAGTGCATTTTGCTCAGGACATGGGTCAATTTTAATGACACTTCCAGCGAGGGAAGATGCGATGGCCTCAGATGGACTCTATTGCATCTTTAAGAGATACGCAGATGGGGCCAGAGAGCAGGAAACTACCACACCAGCACCATTAGAAATCCAAACTCATTGGAAATGAAAATTTTTATATGATTCCATGTGGAAGCTCTTGATGGGTTTTGTCTTGCTCTGCACTTAGAGAAAAATTAAGCTTCACAGCCTCTGAAGGTTTCAGGAAATGCCGTTGCTGTTTTCAGGCCACCTTCAGCTGCAATTTTTCGGTGGAACCCTTCTGTCTGTCCAGGTGTCTTAGTGAGCACAAGGAGTCTGCCACAGGGGAGAGGAGTACCTGCTTCAGATCTGTATTTTTCATCTGCTGAGTGGCTCTTCTGAGAAATGTGGCTTTCTCATGAGGACACAGTCACCTCTTTATTTGCCACTGCTGGCTCTTGATTTTGTAATGTCTGTTAGGAGGACCACATTTGGAGGCCATTACGAAACTCCCTCAGCCTGCTTCCAATCAAACCCTGCATTTCTAGTTAAAGACTATGAACTTTAATGCTTTTCTTCGTTCCCAAACTGTTCTGCACTGTCTCTCCTATCTGTACTTGGGCAGTATCTCCTAGTCCCACTTTTCCAAGAATTTGAGACTTTGGTTTCAAAGGTACTAATGAATCCTTTTGCTCTTTTTCTTCCCTTGACAGAAATTAAAGTTCCATTTGCCGAGACATCGAGAAGTTCGAGAGACACACCAGCGATGCAACTGCCCAGCAGGTAGGGATCTGGGACGGCTAGCACTTCGGAAGGGCCTTTTTTATTGACAACTTGTTGAAAACTTTTTTAATGCAACGAATGCATTAAAACATACGAATGCCAAGATATGCATACTTGTATAACAATGTGCTTGAGGTATAGGAAGTCAATATGGAATTGTGTGTAACAAGTTGGGTACATATGTAAATACTAACTCTGCATATGACAGAAACAGCAGAAAAAGTGATAGACATCCAGGTAGATATCTACCAGTCAATAAAGCAGTCAATAACAAGAGAAAGATACATCTAGAGGGCAAATGTTCCCATTAATTTTAGACATCGGTTTTGAAGTGGGAAGAATGGCTCCTGGGAGGTGCATCTTTCTTGGCTGGTTTGAGAAGGTTTGAGACATATAGGCTAGACCCAACACCAAAGCTGGACAGCTAAATTTTGGTGAGCCAAAGTGCCTCTGGGGTGAGAAGATTTGAATTCCTGGGTGTTATACAACTATCTGAGGCATCTTGCAGAATACACAGCCTTCTGTTAGAAGTGGCCATTTATCAGGGGGTTGAATGAAGTGGTCACTCAAGGTCCGGCTCATATAACATACAGAAATATTATGGGATTGCTTAATTGCATTATGTTTTTAATCATGCTAATATCAAAAGGCTTTTTGAGACACATCTTCTGAAGTGGTTTCAATACAATAAGTGACAAATTGCTATGGAAAAAACATTTGTGAATGGCATTTCATTCCATTACCATGAATCATGCAGCCTTCCTCATTGTCTTTTGATGCATTTGACTGTGTAGAAAAAAATAAAGAAGTGCCAGCTACCACTCACATCCAAAGTTGAAGTTTTGGGAGAGTTTCAGTGCATATATATACAAATTGAGTAGCTGAATCTCATATTGGGGGAAAAAAAGGGCAGGGAAAGTTGTGTCTGGACGGGCATCTGAAAGCGGCATTTCCATTTTCTGTGGTTTCTCCCTTGGTTCTCTTTGGTGCCCAATGTGAGATCTTTCACAATGTCTGGTGGTACGCGTATCAAACTGTGTTTAAGTATGATCAACAGTGGGATAGTGGTGGATGAAATGATGGAGTCTCTTTGCCGTAGGTAATGTTGTCTCATAATCAGTGTGTTTAGACCTGTGCACAGTCATAGAAGTTACAGTCTTTCGTCAGACTAAAATGGATTTGTAAGGTAGCAGCTTGTAAAAGCGACATGTAAAGCTATAGAGGTTTGTGATGGAAAAGTACTAAAATCCAGGATCCAGACTTGTAGAAGATCGGAAAATGCCTGATGAGGACTGTTGGACTTTCTAGTCCCAGAAAGAAACAACAAGAACTACTTTGGTTTAAATTTAAAAGACAGTACAAATGAAATGTCTTCTATGTATCTCTTCTCCAACGATCAGATCAAAACTGAGTTCAGCTGTTTTTAAATTTCAATCTTTTCCCTTCAATGGGAACACAAATCATAACACTACTCCATTTTCAAGTTCCTGCCTAGACTTGACATATAAATGCCATAAAACCACAGGAATGAATATCCTCCTGGTGTTTCTGAGCCAGTTTGGAGAAGGAAACTTAGAACTTGAATGCAGAGCAGAGAAAAAAAGATTCACTCATTTTTGAGGCCATCTGAATGTGACCCCCTGCACCATGTGTCTGATAGATGAATCGCCCAAGTATTTCGGCATCAAGACCATAATACTTGGTTACAGGTACCCACGTCCCTTGTGAAGTCACGACAGCAGTTGGTGCTGGATTTCTCGTAATGCTTAGGTGCCTGCTCATTCTGTTAAGCTCACAGTATTTCTGAAGGACAGCTTTGATTCACAATAACAATAATAACAAATGTCTCATAAAGGTTCAGGCTTCCTTTTTACCTGTCAAACTTGCTTGTCTTCATCAAATATCCTACGTATTACTACGTAATTAGCTACGTAAAAGTTTCCCTCACCCTGCTAGCTAATCCATTGAGGGAAATGAAGCTATGGTCCAAAGCTGATGTTGTGTCTTGATTGGCTTTGGGCAGTGCAGAAATGAAGGCACCTTCAGCCAACTGTTGTCTCGTCTCAGACCCTTTGCTCTGGGCTGTTTCCCTTTGGTCTCCAGGCTGATGCAATGCAGGCCACCTGAAAGCACTGTTGTGCTGTTTCAACATGGTCTCTCTTCCAGCCCGAGACCTTGGGAATCCTTTTCCCCAATGCATTTTTTTTCCCTCGTGTTTAAAATGCCCTAAGGACCAAACAACACGACCCTTGCGGGAGACCAAGGTATTCAGAAGCACTGAGAAGCATCAAGATGTTGCAAGACTTGGCGCATGCCCGTTGCTTCTCACAGGCCCACTCCACTGCCTATAAACACATCATGTTCCTCACCAAAAATAAATGTTTATCAGAAGTGACATTTGAGTTCATCCCTAGCTGTGAGCCAGGTCCTTGCATGGCAAAGAAGGGGAAAAGGAAGACAAGTTCATTTGCTGACCTGTTCAATACGGATGTGGAGGTCCCAGGCAGGGTCAGCCATTGCCATAGAAGAGCTTCAGGACGCAGAGTGTTGTGAACGTAAGTGGTTTGGAAAAGCTGGGAATAGGGGAGCAAGATGACTGTGAAGTGTGCGATTGTGCTGCAGCTATCTGAGCACGCATGATAAGGACTGTAGGAATAACATGGTCAGGAAAAACAGCGTAGCTGTATTTATAGAAGATGATAAGGAAATATAAGTTTCCTTCAGCTGGGAAGCTGCTACTTCAGATGGCTGGGGCTGGGTGTGACTACCTGTGAGCGAAATGTCGCTCCTCAGTGTTGTGTTTTTTGAGCTCAGAGGTCACAATGGGCTTCTCCAGCAGTGTCTCAGTGGGGAAGACACAACCCCCAAGGTTAGCACAACCTTCCTGGGTAATTAATGACGCAGCTCCCTTCATCTGATAGATAAACTGTGCGGTTCCTTCGGTCCCCACTGTCTGCCGGACTGATCTGGGACAGCTTCATACAGGTTGGGAAAGTGCCCTGAAGCCTCAATGGCAGCAATAACTGTACCCAGCTATTCACCACCCCAAGACCCTGCACCACGCTGGGGCCAAGTGTGGACAGGGAGCTCAGCACGGGTTTTGCTCTGAGGTCTTTGTGTGTAGGATGAGTCCTGGGGAATCTTTCTGGGGCTGAGCAGATGCTGGTGGGACCATGGGGCTGATTTCTAAGAGCGAGCTTCCCCTTGTGACTTTTGCTCAGGTGAAGGAGATGTTTCTTTTCCATATGGGATCTGGATGTGGCTGAGAGCTCAGGAGAGCTACTTGAGGCTTGAGGATCCTCTCGTGGCCAACTGACCTTCCTTGATTTCTGCCATGTCATAACAAAGTGCTGTGAGGGAAAAGCATTGCGTTTCAGGTTGACAGGGTGAAAACCTAAGCTTTCCTGGTCTAATCCAGACCCAGTTGCAGATCCAGACCCTGTCTGCCTGGACAGTCTCAAACAGCCAGGGCTTACCACCAAAACCCCCTCCCACAGCCTTCCTGGCGGGTGGAGATGGGCGCTTATGTATTTTATATACTGTGACTCTCTTTATTAGACCTTTCCCATCTTCCTCTCTTCAGCTCCTATTTTCACAGTCCCCACGTGGCTGTTTTTCACTCTGCTGGCTCTCTGCTCCAGTCTTCAATATCCCTTAAAAAAAAAAAAAAAAAAAGAAAAAAAAGGCTGGCTCTTTTCCCTCTGCCCCCGCAATGCTTGTTTTGGTCCGGTTTCTCCTTGGGCAGGTTGGGAGCCCGCAGCGCTGGAGGCGGTCAGCCGTGCAAGCAGGGAAGTGGCTCAGAGGGATGCCGAATGGCTTTTCCATCCCTGTCCGTGGCGGCACTTGGGGGCAGAGGAGGGAGTTGGGCTGCAGGAGGAGGCAGCTCTGGCCCCGTGGGCACCCGGGGACTGGGACTGGCGGTCAGAGGGAGGTTGCACAACCCTGCCGCAAACCAATGCGCCTTCTGCTATTACAGGGGCTTGGAGGCTGGTGTGGGGTGGCTGCAAGGATTTTGGCGTTGGCCAGGAACTGGGGTCTTCTCGGGAATGTCTTTGAGGCTTTGCAAGGGAATCTCCCCTGGGCATTTCTTCTCATACAAAACCTCACCCACGTCCCTTATCTGCCCCAGCCTGGGGCGCAGGGAAAGCTGCTTGGCCACTCTCTTCAGCTTCGATCAGCCTTACAGAACTACCAGAGGAGATGCTGCAACTCAAAAACGTTGCTGCTGTTTCTCTTCTTGCAGGGTGGCCCATGAGAACAAAGGTGCAGCGGTGGCCCCAGTTGCATCCCAGGGCTGTGGGCCACATGGCATGCACGCTTGGTCCAGGCATCCTGCTCGCCCTCTGCTCGCGCCCTCGGGTACACCCCTCCCGTGCTGGCTGTGCCCCTCGGCACAGCGGCAGCTGTCGGAGGAGGCCAGCAAGAAATGGTGCGGGGCTTTGGCTCCCACCCAGAGCCGGCAGGGCCAGCTGGCAGGAGGCGGCAGGATTTCCCACCTCCCGACCCCTGCCTGGCCCCGCAGGAGAGGAAACGTCGGGAAGGGCAGGACCTGGGCTGGCAGATGAGGGGGTGTTGGGAATGGCTGCAGCAGGGGCAGACCCCTGGGCAGCGCAGGTTGAGCCCCGGCCCCGCAGCACCAGGGCAGGATATTGCATCCAAGTGGATGCATCCGTTTCTCCCTTGGGATTCTTGTCTCTTCCCCAAATGCCTCTGGGGAGGTGAGCCAAAAAAGGGGGTCAGTGCCCAAGTCCTGCCTGCTCCCCCTAGTCTCTTGCCAGGATGCCCCACCTCTTGCCAGGTTGTTTTCATGGCTTTTATGTTTTCTTGCTGTCATTTTTAACACGATCCTTTTTCAGCTTGGTGGGGCTGCTTGGACAGATCTGAGGGCTTCTGTGACATTAAAAGCCTGAGTCTACTGGTGAGCCCTGAGAGGTGGAGAAGGTGTTTGGGATCCCTGGTGTGTGGTGAGGGTGTGGAAAGGTCACCCAAGCTATTTAAATGTTGGCAGCCATGAGCTGTGCCAGTGGCCCTGGCTCAGAGCCCCGAGGAACGTGAGGTGGGAGTGTATAATGAAACCCCCCTCCCAATGGCCCTCCTGTCAGGAGATGCACTGAACTAGTTGAAATGCTATGGTTTTCTTTGACACCTTTTCAGGGTGATAAGGCAGCATGATTTTCTATCCTGACTATGCAAAAGGTGTTTTCTGCTTTAAAAGTGTCTAAATGCAGCTTTTTGACAACTTCTAACCAAAAAATGGGAAAAAAGGACGCTTGTCCCAAGCAGCCACTCCTTGCCAAGGGCTTTGAGCTTTCTGAACTGCCTTTTTCCCTTAAGTGTACTGGCAAAGCCCTCGTGGCTGGGCTGGCCGAAGAGCAGAGCTCCGGAGGAAGCGGCGCTTGGGCTGCCGTGGCTGGGCTTCCGGCACCACCGCAGCCAGAGCAGCACGTTGCCGTGTCAGAAAATGCGATTTGCTGGCACGGCATCCCCAAGGCATGGCACATCTGGAAGAAAAATTGCAGCATAATCATTGCTTAAATACTTTTCCTCCCTTCCCCCCCCCCCCCCCTTCCCCCTTAATATGAAATCTCCCTGGGAATTCTATTATTCCCTGAAACTTAAATGTGTTCCCCCCCCATCCACATTTTTTGGGCCCTCCAGAGTATACACACACTTCAGCCTCGAAGGTTGCTCATGCGCCCTGGCCTGCTGGCTGTATTTTGGGTTGGGGTTTGTTTGGTTTAGACATACTGTTGTTTCATTTGTTTTGAAGATGCAAACCACACAATGAATTCCACGGATTCTGCGAGCAGTTATGAATAGATGGGGATGAACAATTCAGGAAAAAAACAAACAGTTTGTTTGGTCGCTTAACTCTCTTTCTCTGAACACGTAGGCAGCTGTGCTCTTACACAACTGCCTAGAGTGGCTCGAGGAGTCACCCCCGCCTTGGCTTTTGTCACCTGGAGGTTCCCACATCCGTGGCTGAGGCATGGTAAGAGGGAGCAAGGATGCTTCTTTTGCCTCTAAGCAGCAACTCATCCGGCTTAGTCTGCATTTGGGATTTAAACTGACTTTATTAAGGAGTATTTAATTGACTTTAATGAACCTGCTGTTGTTGCTACAGTGCGGACTAGGAGGGCTCGTGTAAGCCACTAATACAGCTGCAAGCACTGCCGGGGCTGTCTGGAGGGCTAGCACATCTTTATGGTGCTATCGTGCTGGTAGTTAGGAATGCAAAAACCTATGCCTTTCCTTCTTTATCCAAGATATAGTTAGAAACAATTAATGCATTAAAAAGGGAAGGGACTGAGGCACGAAGATGGGCACAAGCGCTCTGCAAGAGCGTGGCCTGTTTATTTACACCCATCTGCTTGTTTGTATAATTCCTCCTTGCCATGTTCAGGCCTGTCTCCTGGATGTCCCAGGGCTCCTCTCTTTGTCCTTTTATGTGCTTTCTTATTTTAAACTTTTTATTTTAGGCTTTTTTATTTTAAACTGGCTGGAAGGTAGAAGGAAATTCCCCCAAACACACAGAATTGCTGCAGGTCTTTTTCTCTGGAGGATAAGCTCTCCCCAAAGGTGCAAAGAGGTGAACGCTTGTGTCCAGGCGTGCATGAGTCCTGGTGGCACAAGCATTAACTTTAATGGTGCTTTTGTATTGTACCCCAAACGTCATATCCCAGCCCTGGATAAGCTTTGGCTGTTTGGTACAGCCATCCTCTGTCCAAAACCAGGGATAAACTAACCTCCTCCCCAGACAAGGGTATGGTGCAGAGAAAGATGTCAAGAATTAAATGTGCAGGAAGGACAGAGATTTTGGAGGGAGGAATGGATGCACGGCACTGCACAGGAGCAGATACCCACTGTGGCAGGCTCCAGCCCGAAGCACAGATTGATGCAGAAGAAAAGCACCGTGGCTGTGCCAATTTATATCAGGTAATGGTCCCACCATGACCTTTACTGTCCCTGCCAGGCTGCATCCGAATAACACGTCCAGTGGCGAATGGCACCCCGCACGCAGACGGGGGCCCGACAGGTTGCCTGTGGGGCGCCCGGGACGCATGTTGAGGGCTGCAGCAGGGAGCTTCTGCATATTTGACGGGTTTGTGTACAGATGTTTGGTAGAAGTGTTTACACCATTGCGTGCCTGTGCTTACAATGTATATGGTACATATGGGCATAAATCAGCGCCTTGACAAAGCAAGGCAAAAACATCCCAGCTGGCTGGGGGAAACCCGAAGAGCACATTGCGCTGCTACTGTACGGCGACGGCTTTGATTCAGTGCAAGCGCGCTACCGGGGTGGAGGATTTTTCCCAGGCCTGGGCTGCATGCACATGGCCGAGCTGGTTTGCGTCAGCTGCTGACGCACGTCCGGGCCCCGCGACGTGGGTCTCGCGTGTGCTGCCCATCCTGGCAGCTTTGCGGCGGCCGGAGGAATGAGGGCGAGTCGCACCGGCCGCCAGGCTTGACGGCGGGGCACAGTGCCCGGCGGCGTCCAAGCCCCTTGCGCAAAGCGTGGGCGCCCGCCAGCCGGCAAAGAGCACTGAAAATACCCGGGACGGGCCAAGGGAGATGTTGCAGGTGCCAAGTGGCTCGCTCCAAAGCTGCTTGTAAGGGGACTTTACTCCGGCGCTAATGTTAGCTGCCGCCACACGCTCGAGGGCAATGGGGAGGTAAAAAGCAGGCTGCTGGCCTGGCCAGTGGCAGGAATGGCTCTGTTTGGCGTCCCTGCGACAGGGCAGAGAAGCGGGGTTTTGCAGTGGGGCTGTAGAGGCCCAGGAGGAGCCCTTCTCCATGGGGCATTGGATTTCGGTGTGGTGATACCCGATTCCCTCTTGTCTCTTCCGGGCATCCGCCTGCGCCTTCGCCTGGCTGGTGGGGACCAAGGGCCAGGCTGATCTGCTGGTGCCCAAAGGGTGTCCCAGGGTGCGGATCAACAGGAAGAGCGGAGGGGTGGCTTTCCTCCCCCTGGATCGCCTTTCAGCCCCGGTGCCAGGCTGGGGCCACAGGTATGGCTGATGGGACAGGGGGAAAGGCAGTGGTTTAAAAAGGAGAGGTTGCATCATGCGGGGCTGGGCGGCTTTGGGAGGCAGAAACCTCATCTGTTAAACACATACCGCCCACCCCCCCCCACCCCCTCCCGCCAGGGAACATTCAATCCTCTCTTTGATGGACGTCCAAGAAAATACTTCTTCCACATCCTAAACTTGTTAGCACCAGTTAATCATCTTAACCTTCTTCCCCTCCGAACATACACTCCAATGAGTTTCCCATCACTGGCAGCCGTTAAAGACGCAGCGACACTTTTCGCGCCGGCCTTCACAGGCAAGTATATAGCCATTAATTATTAAACATCCCAGCTGTCTCCCAGGTGGGAAAGCAGAAACCCATGTCTTGTGCTGAAGCTTTTCAAAGTGACTGTCCAGTGAGTTGCTTTGAGGGTGGATGCACTTGACGCAGCTCTCCTCTTCCAGGAGCTGGACCAGGTCTCTGCCCCTCTGTGCACTGCCTCTTCGACATTCGTAAGCATTGTGAAATATAAGCCCTGGAAAATATTTGCCTGCATTGGAGCAATGCTCCAACGCTGCCCGAATTAACGTTGCAAAATGCCAGCAGCATGACAATCGGAGGGTTGGAGAGATGTGCTCACGTGCAGGGTCTGTGCCTCGCAGCCAGTGAGGGGAGGTGGCTGTGGCATGACGCCTGCTAACTGAGCATCTCCCCTTCATTTCATCTGGCTGTTTCTCCCCTTTCCTATCTGGAAACCCCCTTGTTGCCCATTGCGTGTCTTTGCTCTATTTTCCCCAAAATAAGGTTGTGTTTCAGATAGGGGGAAGGCAACTCCTCTGTGTGTCCGTCCCCTCTGCAGTGCCCGTGGTTCTGGTGGGGCGGTGATGTGCCCTTTGATGCTATCTACCTCTTGCACGTATGGGTTTGGGAGGCCGGCTGCTTGCACAGCCTCCCTGGACCGATTCACCCCCTCGCTCCCCAAACCCGGGTAGGGGCAATTCCTGCTCTGCTCACCCATCCTGTTCCAACCTGGCTGCTGAGGCTCAGTGTCTGTTTCTTCCTCATGCGATGTCTTGGGCGAGCAGCATCGCAGCCGGACTGTGCAAGCAGGAGGTAATTAAATCAGCGTATTCCCCAGGGGGGCGGCTGATTAACAGCACATTTTCCCCACGCTGGGGGGCTGAGACACACACGGGCAGTATCAATCCATCGCTTGCCTCACTCCTCTCACTTAGGATGTCTGGTTTTTTCTTTTTTCTTTTCTTTTTTTTCCTTTCTTTCAAAGAGAAGATGAAGATTATATCAGCCCAACTGGAATCTGAACTGACAGAGCTTTGTGTGAGGGACTTGTTTATTATGATTTGGTATTGCTTCGGGCAGTGTGTGTGCTAGGCTGGGGACCACCCAGCGATCCCATCCACACCAGGCTCCCCTTGCTGCACAGCTCAACCAGCAGCAGGTAGAGGACTGCAGGGCCGTGGGTTGTGCTTTGTCCTTGGGAAGGGGTCTTCCTGAGGCCGCACCAGGTACCGGGATGTGGCGCTGGGTGGATGTGGCCGGATCCCAGTTGGCTGCTCTTTGCTTGTACTTCTCCTCGATCATCAGCCGCTGCCGTCCAAGGGAGGAGATGTTGCTGGAGGCAACGGCAGCTGCTGGGAGTTGTGTGTTGGCCTCATCCCTAACGGAGCTGAAGAACACAATGGGCTGGGATTATTTTTTTTTTCTTTTTTTATTTAGTTTTTAAATATTAGCTCCTTATTAGAGGGATTTTGGCAGCAAAGAAGGAATAGTTACGTCTCCCAAAACGGCAGCCGTTGTCTATAGATTAACTCCCCCTTAAACCCTACTATATACAAATGCAACACAGATGAAAGAGGGGTCGAAGCCCCCAAAGTACCCCACAGAGCTTATGGGTCTGTGGAACAGCCCTGGCCACAGCAAGGGAGCTACATTTCAGCACTCTGCTCACCAAGGAGTGACGTACCTGGCCCTGGCTTGTCTGAAACCCAGGGAGAGGCTGTGGTATTCCGAGGCTGTTTGGCATCTCCTGTGCAATGTGATTTAACATGGGCTTAAAAACAGAAGGAAAGGAGAGGGGGAAAAGTGTGAATTTTTTTTTTTTTTTTTTTTTTGAAAGATGTAGCCTTGTCTTTCTTTGTTTACTCCCAACTAATGTGTGTGGTGATCTCTTGCTTATGGATGACCTGTGTGCTTACAGCAAATGTTTGGTTTTCTTTTATTTCTGGGGAAATAGGAGACGACGGGGGTTATCATGTGTGATTGTGAATATTTCTCTCCCTGAATTTCAAAGCTGTCCTGGATAGATCCCTATGCTCTGCTATTGCATTAACTTGACTCTTAATGGGCAGAGGTCCTGGAGTTTCTTGGGGCAGTGATAGGAAGTGGCTCTCAGGTCCTTTAGGAAGGGAAGCTACAGACGTGCGACTCTTGGATCGAGGGCTTGTATAGGGCATGCACTGTCCCTGGCCCCGTGTGGTTTGGCATACGTTCAGCCATTGCCTCCTCCTCCACATGTTTTTTTCTGCATGCCTTTCCCACATAGCCAGCTCTTGCAGACCTGGGCCCTCATTCCTCCTCTTTGCTCTTTTTTTCCTAGAACAGTGAGGTCTTGCTGTTTTGGTAGGACTTGGGGCTCTTGAGCAGTGGCTGAGCAGCCCCAAGAATTTTTCGCCAGGTGTGCATCCCTGCAGTGCATGTTTGCCGCCCACCCCATGTACTTTGGAGAAGTTTCTAAAAATCACGCCCTCGTGCCCTCAGGGCCTTTCCTTTTGCCTGGGAGGAAGAGCTTCAGAGTAACTAGTTTCTAAATTTGGTTGGTTTTTCTCCAGGTTATTTTTTTTTTCTCTGCTCTGGGGACAGGGGATTTTCCATCTCTTTTCCATCTTCATTGTGCACTCTTTTCTTCTTGAGATTATCGTGATATCTCTCACTTCCTTAAAAAATGGTGACCTGTATGCCTAAATAAGAAAAATCTTTACATCTTAAACAAGAGTAAGGTCCTGACAGAGTTTAGCAAACTCATTCATTGAGTCAAATTTGCCACAGTGAGAAGATGAGAGAATACAGGTGCTTTCCAGACCATGCTCAACAGGGAGGCAGCAGTTGGTTGGGGTTATTTTGTGCCTTTCCAGTTCAGTGGCGCTCTCTATAGTGTGTGCTGTGCAAAGCATCTGGTTGGTTTGGGCACCGGAGGCGACAGGGAAGGGATCTGCACGCTCAGTTCATTCTAGGTAAGGAAAGCCATGAATCCTTTTATCCCTGTTAGCCAACACGGGTTGTCTCCATATGTGCGTGCTGCCCCAGCCTGGCTCCTACTGAGCAGAGCCCTGCACGGGGGTAGCCAAGCTAAGCAAACCTCTCAGAGTTTGAGACGTGCTAAGAAAGCACCAGCGAGATTTGGATGAATGAATGAATGAATGCTCTCCTCTTCCTGTGCAATAAAACATGCTGAGCAAACCCGCTTGGGCTCAGAAACCCCATCGCATTTGTCCTTTTGAAAGGACTAGCATCAGCCCTGCTCTCCTCTACATGCTCTGTTTGGAAACACGGCAGTGCATCGGGAAAGAGCCTGAAGGAAGAATTTATGGTGTCTCTAATTAGTCAGTTTGTTCCATCCTTGAAGAGGAGGATAACGAGCGACAGGGATGCATTGCCGGCCTCTGGAGGAAGAGTGCTGTGGCTAGGCTTATGTCCAACTGCTGATAGGGCAATTAGTGGTAACTCGGAGCTATCAATCATCTCGGGTGGAAAAATGTCTCGGTTAAAGGAAAGACCCTCCCAAACATTTTCATAACTCAAAAGGGTGTGAGACGGGGTCTGGAAGACAGTACTGGCAGTCCATGAGGTATTTGAGGAAGGAGTCTATTAAAAGATAAATTGAACACAATAGGCTTTTGTTCCTCCTCGGGTAGGTGACAGAATTTGCTGTTACAAAAGTTGCAAAGTATTTTTGAAGGAGGAAGGAAGAAGAAAAGAGTTAGCAGATGGAAAAGAGGGAAGAATAACAAGAATTAGGGGGAAAAAAAAGTAACTGTGCACTAGATATTAAAATCAGCTGCTAATTGCAAAAACTACGTAGGAAGAAAATGAATCCATGCGATTTGACAAGTGAGTAAAACATATTATTTGCATTCTGAGTGCATGATCGGAGAATTTATTTAAATAATTTTTAGCTGTAGTAAGCGCCAACTTTCTACTTTTCCCAGATGACCACATTATGAGAGAGTTTGTAATTTTCAGCAGGAAGTAAAAGTGCCGTGGATTTTGTTTTTTGCTTTACCCAGCCATGATTTACTTTGGCCAGTTTTTCCCTGTGGTTCCTTCCTAATTCTGCAGCTCTCTGAGGACCAGGACTTGCACAGGGCCTGACCCAGTGCTGAAGAAGCGGTCAGCTCCTTGGAGGAGGAATATCAGACTTCTCCCGAGTAACCAGCTGCAGTTTTCAAATGGGTTTGGATCTCCAGAACTTATGGACACCACCTTCCATATTCCTGGCATGGAACAGGATGTGTTAGAGGATGTAGGGTGGGAGCTGCAGAGACTGTCAAACATCTACTTTGCCAAGAGTAGGGTTTTATTGGAGTGCTAGCTTGTTGCATTGGTATCTGTATCTTCAGACTCAGAGTTACAAGGTTCTTGTGGAAATGTCTGGGTATGTGAGGTGGACTTCAAAAACACAGAAAGAGCTGGAGAATTAGTGGGGTAGTGCCCCTGGAGAGCAAGAGCCGGGGAAGAAGTTGAGGAGACTGGGCAGTCTGGCAGGGAAAATTTGTTAAAGGCATGAGTTGAAACTGTCCCAGTGCAAAGGAGTTATAGAAAGGAGTTAAGAAAATCATCAACTCCTCAGCAAGCTGAAATTCAAGGCAGAAGAAAAGTAAAGCTGGAAGGATTTAAAATGAATGGGTATGCATGATGAAAATCTGAAAGCCTAGGGTGATGTGGGGCTATCAAGGACACCAAGAAAATGCTGAAGTAGTTCAACGGGAGTGAGAATGAGACCTTCCTCCTCAGTGGAGCATGAGAGCAGGTCACCAGACAGCGAGGACACCAGCTTCTTAGAGAAATGCAGCAAGAAATCTCTGAGCCTTTGAGGGCTCATGGAGGACAAGTGATATTTCAGAAGATAAGGGCAAGGCAGAGGTGGTGACAGGGAGAAATTCAGTTTCCCTCTGTGATTAAGACCCTGCGGCTAAGGTAAATAGACACCATGTCTTCTGCCTTCACCAAGTTGTCTGCTTTTGACTCACGCAGTGAGCCGGAGAGCAGGTTGCTATTTGAGAACTACACTTCAAGAGGCAAATGGGCTACTGAGGGGGGAAAACGAGAACAACCAGAGGTCCAGAAAACATGGCCTCTGAGGATAGACTGGAAGAATTAGGTTTTGTTTAGTCTAAAGACAAGAGAAGACTGTGGGGAACAGGACAGCAGACTTCAAACACATAAAAGGTAACCGCAAAAAGGAGAGGAAAAAAAGCTGTTCTTTGAGTTTGCTGTGCATCACAGAGGTCGTCGACTGACTTAAACAACAACACTGGAAATTTTGGGTAGTCTCTAAGAAAGATAATAAATTTGGCCTTATGAGTCAGGGCATGGGTATCGCCTGGACTGGATCACTAGGAAAGAGTGTGGTGTCTCCATCCCCAGAGGACAGCAACAGGTTAGAGAAATATTTGCCCAAATGGGCTAGGTAGAGACTTCTTTTCCCTTGGCTGCTTTGAAGATGTTTCATCCTCAATTTTGTGTCCTTCTCATTCTCCAGGAATCCTTTAATCTCTGTTTGGTTTGCTCAGGGGAGGCAGAAGGGGAAGAGAAAGGGGATAGTCGAGAGCAGTGGTTTTTGGCTGGCGGTTTGCGTGAGCCCGGGGGCATGCTGGCTCTTTGGCAGAAGGTGGCGGAGCGGAGTGAGCCTGCCACCAGCCGGTTTCAATTTACCATCCAGGGGTCCACACTGCTACTGGAAAACCCCGAAGGGGCCTCCAGATCCAAAGTGCGAAAACCCACCGGGCGAGCTGACCCCAGGGGCCCTTCCCAGCCCTGTTTTCTCTGCTTTCTGTAGTGCTAAGTGCTTCAGCATGGCAGGGACAAATACGATTGTTTGCTTTTTGGAAAGAGCTTGTTGACCCATGGATGCCTGCCCGAAACGAGCATTGTTCTGCCCTGTGTTGGCCATCCCACTGTCTCTTCCCCGGCAGTGCCAGAGGTGCTGTGTTTGTCCTGGGTGCAGCTAGCACCGTGTGGGCCATCTGCTCTTGGCCCTTTCCTGCACTTTGTTTTCACAAGGGGCTCTCCCAAATGTTTGTCAGAATATTTCTGTTTGTCTATTGTTGAACCCTGGTCTTTGAGCACTTTAATCTGCCTAACGGGCTCGCTGTGGTTATGCCAATGGCCCAGATTTTGCTCATCAGATTCTTCTGGTTCTGGAGGCTGAGTGGCTCCTGTCATCCTTAGATGTTTCTTGAAACAAACAGATGCTTGGAGATGCTGTTAGAGTCTGTGGCTTAACTCTGATATCAGACCCTCTCTTTTATTTTTGAGTTCTGCTTTAATCATGTTAATTTTTCTGTGAGGGTCTACCTTGTTGTTTGTTTTGGGCATGGCTTCCCATGGACTTCTCCACTCGGTGGTGTGCTTGAGGTCTTCTCCTTGGCAGGGGCTGGTGGCGGTGGTGTGCTGGGATGCTCAGAGTGCCTGACCAGTGACTTTTATCCTCAACAGCTGCTGATATTAACTGCCGAGTCTCAGTGATGTCATGGGTTTGATTTCAGAGGCGAGCTTGAGTGACTGGCATAACCTGGTGCCTCAGCTTAGCGTTGGTCACATTTTTTGGCAGTGAAATCCTGATAGCCTCTTC
This sequence comes from Pluvialis apricaria, assembly GCA_017639485.1. NCBI lineage: Eukaryota > Metazoa > Chordata > Aves > Charadriiformes > Charadriidae > Pluvialis > Pluvialis apricaria. The sequence continues at coordinate 4,548,101 of CM030013.1, read as the reverse complement.
GCTGTCCAACATTTCTGCGATCCTTTGAAGAACCTCTTGTGGCTCTGCAAGGGTGTAGCCAGGAGGGGGATGTTTTGGGGACAGAGGGGCCTGGCCTTTGCAAGGGACTTGTGCTCTCCGGAGGGAGTCATACACCCAGATTGTCTGCTATTGCAGACAACGCTTGAAGCAAAATTTCTGGAGGGTGTGCTTTGGGTAATCACTGTTGTTTAAAATTTTTCTTATTTGAAGATTTTAGTTTTCTTTATTTTCCCCTACAACTAATAATATTGAATTATGGCAAGTCACATGGCATTTTTGCCTTTTCGTTTGCAGCTCTTTAAGTTAATGCTCCCTCCACCTCCCCTTGTGTCATTTGTCCCCTGATGGAGGTAGGGAAGATGTCTCTAAAAGACTATGAGTACCCTGGATCTGTTGTGTGAAAACTACAGCACAGCCAGTCTTTAAAAAAGGGCAAACCCACCATCTGGGCTCCATGCATCCAACTGGGGTCTACCTGCTCCGAAATGGGGTCAACGCTGTGCTGAACGCCCGCGAGGCTGTGAACGAGGGGTTCCCTGCCACCCTGGGTAAGGTCATGCTCAGGCTGCTGACATTTTAATCAGCATTTCATAACTAATTGCCTGGCCACAGCTATCTTGTTATCAATTAACATAGTCCTGAATGTCAGGAAGTAATTGTATCTCTCTAACTGGCTAAGGCTGCCTTCTGGGTCTGTGAAATGGCTGGATTTCCTCACAGGGATGGATTATATGTTTACATCTCCCCTTCTGCTGGAGCGTGTAGTGAGGATGACCCAAGGAAGCAACAATAATGTCTTTGTTTTCTCTCTGTCCTCCTCATCTCATATATGCTATAGAGAAAAAAAAAATCCCTCATATATGAGCATTTGGAGCAGGCTGGAAGACACCCACATTGCAGACACTGGACTGCCTGAATCCAAGAAGTTAGAGGAAAAAAAATAATTTTAAGCAACAACATTTGAGAGCCTCTTAAGAATGGACACTTTTCCAGACGTCAGGAAATGACCTTAAATGGATGGGATCATTTCAATGATCCTATCAGTCCAGAGAGCATTGCTGTTTCCGAAGCTGGAGGATATCTCTGCCATCAGCAGAAGGTCTCACACCACACTGACCCGCTCTAATACTGGTCCAGCTTTTAAGGTCTGATATTCTGGGATGTGGGACTTTCCAGATTAGGATAAATACTCTCCAGTTACAAAACTAAGCATCCCCTCTTCTGAGCCCGAAGGGGCTACAGCGTGGAGGGTGGCTTTTTATCTCTTTGTGTGGGTGAGGGAAAAAGGGTCATCGCAGTTCTGTTTTGACTAGTTATGGGTTGAACCGGCCGTGGGGAAGGACAAGTGAGCAGAGGGCTCGGTGGCATGGCCCTGCTGTTCATCACAGGGCGTGCCCGCTCTATACGCGCAATAAGGCGGACTCATCCTGTCTGCAGACCTTGGCTGCTCGTTTGCTCACTTGGGCTACAGGAAGGGCAGAGCTTCTTTAAGGAAAGTTTCTATCTGCATAAAAGCCAGAGCAGCTGAGGAGGGACAGTGCAGATGGTGCTAATTTCCAGAGGCCCTATGTTTGGAGGGACCCCGGGTACCCCCACAAGAATTCTTTGTTTTCTTAATGTTCATTTTCAAAGGTGCTCTGGAGGTCTCCTCTTTGCAGGAGGCCACTGCTTCCTCCCACTCGTCCACTCCCAACACGTTTGCTCCGTCCCCCGCTGCTCGACAAGCGCCGCAGCTGGATAAACAGCGATCGCAGTCCCTTACAGGCCTCCAGTGCATTTCAGCGAGACGCCGGCACGGAGAGATGCTTCCTGAGCTGCCTGTCGTGGGCGGATGGTCGTGCTGGAGCCTGCATGCCAGCACCAGCATTGCTTTAGTCCCGGCAAGATCAGGTTCAAAACACAGGGGATCTGGAGGTGCTAATTACAAATGTGGGCTCCCTGTTCTGCGCAAGGCTGAGGAATTTGGTGATTTGGGAGATCTGGGTCTGTTTGGTGACTGGGCTTTGCAAAAAAATGGGCTTAGAAATATTCACGGGAGCTTTGATCCCTGCTGTCTTGATTCATTGTCCCTTCTCTGCTGGCTGTTTATGGAAAGGCGATGTAGCTCGTCTCCTAAGCAGCACTGCCCCTGTCTCACCCCAAAAGAGCCTGCTGTAAACATGGGAGAGGAGGAACCCCCATAGGTGTAATTTGCACTTGTGGCCGTTGAGATTGTTGGCTCTGAGTTGTTTGTGGAGCTCTTTAGAGTTCACCACCATACAGACCTGGCCCATCTGGTGGCAATCAGGTCTCTTTCTACACAGCTGCCCCAATCTGGCTGGGGCTGCAGGAGCCAGGGAGTGTGAGGGACAGCACGCTGTGCTGTTGCAGTTCATGTTGCTTTCATGAAGGGTCCCATGCAGCCTGGTTGACTTGCAGGTTTGCTCCCTTGGCTTACAGGGTTGCCAGCATCCCTGACCAGGTCAGGGCAGCTCCGCTAGACCCCTGCCCAGGGGCAAGGCGGGTGCATTGCATGCAGCACGGCCAGTGCTGCCCGGCAGAGGCTGGCTCAGCCCAGCCACCGGTGGTTAGAATGGTTGAGAGCAGAGGCGCAAGGACCCCCTCCCTCCTTTGCCCGCTCTTTCCTCTAATGTGCATTAAATTACTTCGTGTTATATTAAAGACTGAGGCTCTTTAGAAGCTCTGCTCGGCCTTCTCGTTAATCACCGTGACAGAACATGATAAATCCACTTTGCTGAAGCGTTATTTCACTTTGTAAAATCCCCCGTGCTTTGCAACAGCTTATCCAGCAGCACCTCCTCCCTCCCCACTGTCCTCGGGACATCTTCCCTCCTCCTCCTCCAGCCCATGCAAGATGATGTTGCTTTTAGAAGTGACTGTATCTGAGGGCTTTGCTTTCTCCTGGGTCACACGGACAGTCCTGGCATTTGAAGCCTAGTCCCTGATGGTCTCTACCAATTGACTTATTGCAGCCAAGACTGTGTCCCTGCAGCTCACTGATGTGTGTTTACACAAGACTCTGCAGCCCACCCTTCACATAACCATCAATTTTATAGAGGGCATATAACAAAGATGGGCCTCCAATATGCCTCCTGCCTTTGATCTGTGTGGGGTGCGTGGCCTGATGGGCCCAGAGCTGCTGGCGTCGCTGATTTACTCTGCTCTGCGGACATAGCTTCTGGAGCAAACAAAAGCTTATGTTTTCTCTCAGTGGTATTGCAATACCATTACAGGCTGTGCTGCTGTCTGGTCGCGTTTGGTCTGGAAGGGCAGGGAGGGCTCAGGGTTTGCTTGCCTTTAAATTTTTCTTTCAGTGTTAGCTAAACGATTTAGTTCATGCAATCAACGAGTGCCCCAAACCCGTGCAGACGGGTAGGCGGATCATTAAGGGTCTCTAGTGTTGCTAATGGAAATAAAGTCCATGTATTGGCAAGCTATAAGCATTGACCTTGTGACAGGGCGCTCACTCTGAAACAAAATCTCTCCAAAACAGTTCTCTCACAGAACTTTATTGTCATCCAAGCCAGACTCAGAAAACCTTTTTTCTTTTTTTTTTCTTCCCAGTCTGGCATAAATTAGGATTCCTGCATCTGAGTCTGACCTTGCCCTCCAAAATGAACTCTCTGATCAGAAACCCTTTTGTTGTTTAGACTTGGCATACCAAGTAGGGTAGCGATCTCAGCACCAACACTGGTGATGGGCGATGGCCAGACCAATCAAATCTGGGTCCCTCCTGAGCTTGTCCTAAATTTGGGTGGAGTTGTTTTGAGCTGTTGAGCCTTCTGTCTGTGAATGTTGATTTTTAGCTCTGTCTGTTGGTCACCATGAAGGTGCTAAACATTATTTATTGTTTTTAACCAAAAGGTACCCTTTAGAGGTAACCTCTTTTGATCAGCTATGATGAAGGCGGAGCAAAAGTCTAAGAGTGGCATTTGACAGTGCAATTTTAGGTCACCAAAGCTTGATAGCCAAACCATTTGCCATAGTCCCCGGTATGAAGGAGTCACGCTAAGTGAGAGATTTCCAATGCGGAAAATGTTTGTTCATCCAAAGTCTCCAGTTTCTTTTATGGATTTTCAGCCAGGGGCATTTTCAGGATGACGACGTATTCTGCAGGTGCTTGCCATGATATCCACCTCCCGTGCAAAGAAGAGGTAGCTGTCTGTTATCTGTCAGCTCGCCTGTTATACTGCTTAGTCTTACTTCTTGGCACTTTACGTAAAGAAAAAAAAAAAAGAAAACAGAGTGTCTATAAAGTATGGAAAATGTAGAAACCCCTGACAGTTGTATGGTGTGTCTTGCTTCTCCCACAGAGAGGAAACCACAAAATAGTGAGTCCAGGGGTTACTTTCCACACACACAATATCTGTCAGGATTTTGAGGAATTTTCTGGGAGCTGATGAAAGAAATGTGCTGTTTAAGCCCTGATATATACTGTACAATGGCTCTGTATAAGGAAGATGCAGTGCTGCACACTGGCAGCTTCCAAAAGACTTTCTAAAATAAAAGAAACCCAAAGGATTTGAAGGAATTTCTTCCAAGAGGGCAGATTGGCTCCTATGGGAAGAGAGGTGGAAAAAAAGGGGAAAACTAGCTTGTACTGAAGAGAAAAGGTACCTGATGTGTTTAATAGCTGTAGTTTCCCTGCTGACCTTATCACACCTTTGCAAGATCACTGATGCTGGTGGAAAATGCGTAGGCGTTTTAGCAGCAAAGGGGCTCTCACCTCCCCAGATTCAACTTTCTCAACCCCAAGAGGTGGGCAGGATGCGAGGGGGAGTCACACGGGTAACAAGTCCTCCACGCTCAGTGGTGTCACACTCGGGGAGGGAGCCCCTGTGTGCCAAAGGGCCAAAAATCAGTGTAATGGTGTCAAGAACCTGACTTACATGGCCTTCCCAACACAGCGCTTTCAGAGGCTGCCCTGCACTCATGGTGACTGTAAGCAGTGCTGCTAGTTGTGGGGATACCTTAACTAATGAGCAAGGAGTTGGTGAAAGTGCATCAGCAAATGAGAGCAGCGTCAGGATCAACCCCAAAAGATGGTACAATGTGTTTATCTAGCCCTTCTTGTTAGGATTTGTTGCATTAAAAAAAAAAATAATTATTGTCTTGTTTTCTTCTGTCTTTCAGGTCCACCTGTAAGTACCAAACCTCCATGATTTTAGAAGCTGTTGACACAGAGCTTGCGGGGCATGAACTAGGAGAGTTTCCTGTCCGTGGTGTCTGGTGCGGTAGCTGCCTTTGCAATCCTGGCACCCTGGGATCTCGCAAACAGCAAGTACTGCAGGCGCTCCGGACCCGTATTGGGGTGGGATTGCTTTTGGCTGCAACGCAGCTTCTGAGGGTGAGATGGAGGGAGCGCAGGGACATGACAAATGTGAGAGACGCAGATATCTGTGTGTTACCAGTTGGCCTCACATTGCCCAGGGGAATTGGCTGTATGCGCTTCACATGCACTGGATGCCACACGCTGAACAAGACGTGTTTGCGAAAAAAGGAAAGATAGATCGCAAACACATGGCGGGAGCTGAGCTGTAGGGACTTGCTCCCTGCTACTCACCCAGCCTTACTGAACTGTTGGGCCTTCAAGTATAGAGCTGCACAACTATCAATTTCAGAGGAAAAATTGTGTTGACAGCTTCCTTTTCAAATGTTAGCTAATGCAAAACCTCAGCGCAGACGATTTAGGCTTCAGGAAAATAGCTAGGTTATTGCAGAAGTTTTCTTACAGCTATTAAGAGACCCACAGTGAACCAAAGAAGCAATGCGAGGAATGAGGTCGTGTATCGACATCTCTCAGGATTATAAAGAAACACTATATTGTCTCTAGCACGGTCCTTGCAGAGGAAATGGTTTATATTCGTGTACAATAGAGTAACTATACTGGGTTTCTGTGAAGGAACACGAGAAGTTAAACATACGGTAGTCATCTTTTGTCTGTTCACGCAAAAACGTCTTAAACAGTTTGCAGATGACGTTCTGAGGAGAAGTAGTTGCTGCACAACCTATTTTCCCCTTTCATCAAGTCGAAATGCTATAGACTGAACTCCCACAGATATACGAGCACAGCCCGATTTAATGACAACAATCTTCCAAAAAGTTGCACCTTCCAGGCCAAAAGGTCTGAAAGCATTTTACAGCTGGAAGCCCTGATCCACGCAAACGTTCAGTGATAGCTTATCCCAGGGGCTTTCAGGACTGGCCGCTGAAGTGGCTGTATTTCAGCGTTCGCTTTGGGTTATTGGGAGGAAAGCACTGCTCCGGAGGGGGCTGTAAGTGGAATCCATCCAGAGCTGTCCCTGCCACTCCACCCTTATCAGGCACATGTTGGCACTAAAGGGATGGGGCACAAAATTGGTAGCATTGTTGGCGTTTCTATTATTGCTGTGAGAAATCAATAGGTCAACAAAAACGTCTCCTGGAGAGCAGTCTGTGCCTTTGCAGGGTGAGGAAGACACACACTCCAGGCTTTCTCTGCAGCAATAAGGGTTAGAAACTTAATATCGTAATGAAAGATTGAAGTCTGGCAGAAACACATGGGACCACCAGAGAAGTGCTGACAATATATGCTACCATATCCTGGCTTATTGCGACCCCTGAACCTGTCTCCGCACTCAGACTTTCAGGACAGGCCGTGAGGAATGCTGCAGCCAATGGAAATAACAAGAGGAAGTCAGGCAGACCAAGCGTCGTTAGCCAACATGGAATTTTTCTTGGGCTAACAGCACCTTTGTCTCATTCTGGTCTTCTGGGGTTTCGGATCGGCTGGTGAGCGAGACCGGCTCAGTCACCGTGAGCAAAAGTTCACTGCTGAAGAATCAAGCAGAGTCCTCCATGTCGCCATAGGAAATATTTCCTCCCGCCCCCCATATTTCTTGTGATTAAAACCGCATGGAAACTCAAGTTTATGAGCAACAGGCCTGGGCTTCTGCCTGGCTGGTTGTCATACGCAATGTTCTGGATAGCGACCCCAAAGTGCAGACGACCCCACGTTTCCCTCCTCGTTTCTTTTCCCAGCTTGCAAAACACAACATGCCAGGTGGCAGGGCTTAGCCCCCCAGTGCTGGTGTCGGCTTGAGTGTGGGGATGGGCAAGAAATACCCATTAGAAACACACCGAGCCCTGCTTGTAGTCTAGGATGACCAGGAGAAAAACTGGGGAAATGGATGAGCAACACCCCAGCAGCAAAAGGGGCCTTCGTGCTCTCCTGTTGCCCAACAGACGCTCCCATCGTTATTCTTGAAGTCAGTCGAAGCTTTGGTGAAGGCAAGGGCAACCCGCAATCATGTAAGAAATTTGGTGAGATTGGGACTAAAAGGGGCAAAGGAAGGAAGGAAATGATGAAATCGTGCAATAGTCCTGAGGTTCCCGGACTCTTTCGCCGTCTGGACCACATCCGAAGGAAAAGATCCTCTCACGGACATTTTCTCTCCCATTTCTGAACATGCAACATTTCTGTGGCAACTGCAGCAATTCCATACATGAAAAAATAATATTTAGCAGATGGAAACTAAGGAAGAAAGTCAGAGCCCTGTAATTAGCTCATTCTCTGTGGACTTGCAGATACCTTCAGAGCCCGTGCAGAGAGCTGTGGGTAGAGCCATGCCGAAAGGAGAGAAAACTTAACAAACAGGAGATTAGGAAACTGAAGCAATCAGAGCTGATGGTCAAGAAGCCGTGGAGAGTTTTTTTAACCATTCTGTTTCCTAAACCCTTACATGTGATTTCGTCTCTTTATCAAGTCCTCCCTTCAGAATTTGAGGCTAACTCTCACCGTTTCTGTGTGTTTTGTTTCAGGGCCCTACAGGAAGACCGGGGCTCCAGGTAAATATTGTATTCTTTCTTTTTCGTTCCCTTGTGCTCTCTGTCTGGCAGTACTTTCATCAGTAGGCCTCCGGGGTTTGTAAGCTGAGAGAAGGTAGTGATCTCGCATAGCAAACCTGATGTGGAAGAATAGCACGTTGCAAACAGGACGTCGCTCATAAGAGAGTAGGGACCACAGGAGCTTTGTAGGAGCAAACTTAAGGGTAATATAATCCCTATGAACGCTCCTGCATGTGGGAAACACACTACTTCTGAAGATGCTTTGTCACCTTAAGGGTCTGGTTGAAGAAGCGCAGTGTGCAGTATTCTTGCTGATGGGTCTTGCTAATTGCAGCAGGATTTAAAAAGGCTAAATCACTGTGGGACAAATGCAAAAGTCCGTAATAACAGTATCTGCATCTGAGATAGATATGAGTGAGGAAGGAGCGTGAGTTTCAGCGCTACAGCTGCATGCTTTTCTGGCGATGGCTCCCTGCTCCCCAGGCTGCTGCTCATCTGGAGACTGCAGCAGCCGTAACAGGCAGTTTCTGAATGAACGAAATGCAAAACTGTGCTGCTGGCTCTCCCCCTGACTCAGGACAGAGGCTGCTTGTTGCCTTTCGTGCTCCTCTAGCTCCGATGTGGGAGCTGCAGGCAGCTTTGCATGACTTCGTAACCAACCTACATGGTATCATCCACCCACGAGTGCTCTTTCCTGGCTCCCTGTCACAGGCAACCTTTCCTTATAAACATCTGGCATTTATTTGCTGTCCTACCGGGAGCTCCCCCTTTTGCTATTATTGCTTAGAGGGCTGTAACGCTGCGCAGTCACATACCAGACACGGTGCCGTCATGTACCACACCAACACCAGGTACTCACTGGAGACCCGACACAGCTCAGCCCCGACCTCGGGCTCTTTCTGCTCAGGTACCAGCGACAGCAGAGCCAGGAGAAACAAAACCAGCTTTTACCTCAAACCGTGAGGGAGCTCAGCTCTGGAGGAAAGCAGCATTTAAGGGACTAAAAGCACAGGAAAACTCAGCATTATGTTTTCCAGCAGCCACAAAGTAATCCCAGGACAAGATGCTGACACCAGGAGTTTTGCTTGCTGCCGGCACACAGAGATAGGCAAATATTAGTGGGACTGAGAACCCGCCTAAAACCCTAGAAGAAAGCAGTTTCCCATAATAGATCATCTACAAAATTTAAAATCAAGCAGCTGTTGAACATTTCATCCATCTGCAAGGGATGCTTTTGCAAACCATATATTGCTTTTCAATTTGTCAAAACGCCCGCCGTGTGGAAAAGGATGCCCCCAGTACTGAACGGCCCCTCAGATCTGCAGAGGGAGGTGGCTAAACTTTCACCAGGTGAGAGTTTGATCCCAGGCGGTAACATCCGAGTTTGGGATGTGCAGCCAAAGGAACCTTTGCGTACACCTGGCAAAACAAATAGAGTTAAATGCATTCCCCTTCCAGGGATTTCAGACTACGTTCACACACATTGGGACTGAACATGGGGGAAGGCACAAAGAGGTGGCACCCATGGGGCTGGTGTCTCCAGCTTGCAGAAACCAGAAAACTAGGTTCATGTCTACAAACACAGGCAGCTGCGGGCAGGGACACTCAGTTTTACATAAGGAAATCCCTAACTTTGCTGGAAACAGAACTGAGAGACTATTATCACATCATTCTTGCAAAATATAGAGGAAAAGCTACAAGACCGCTGAAGCCATAATCATCAAGATCCTTTCAGCAATCAGCTGCTATCTTCCAAATCTGCACAGCCTTCAGTTTTGGTGACCAGGAATGCAGAGGGGGTTGATTTATTTTATTTTTTTTTTAATGGCATAGTTAAATTTAACTGTAAGAGGCAGAAAACTGCCTTGTAGGTAAGTGGTTGAAGAAAATTGCCACCGGTCTTGTGTTCATGTGTTTACGAGGCTCTGCTCAGTGTCGCCTGACCCAAAGTCATTCCCCAAACCACTGTTAGGATCGTTCACACCCTGACAATTCACTGGGAAGTATCTCAGAGGGGTAGAGGACACTGAACACAGCTGCTCATATGTCTTCTTCCAGACGTGCTTTTTCCTGTTTTAGCTTGTTTTCCCACATTTTTCTCTTGCTTCTGGACAGGACCGTATTTTCAAGTCTAAGAGAATCCTGTTTTAAAGTGATAACTCTATAAATAAATAGCTAACACCCAGATGACTTTGGTAAAGAAAGAGAAAAATGTGACAGTTGGCTACTGCAAGAAGCCAGTTCCCAGGACCCAAATTTTATGAAGTGTTGGAAATTGGGATTATACTTTGTTAGGCTGAAAACTCTTGCACTTCTTTTTCTGCCTAAATCACCGTATGTCATTTCTTTTGTGAGATGTGCTGGTTTGCCATATGCACGAGTGAACCGGTGGCTTATGCATGTTCTTAAAGACAGGTTTGGGCCCATGCAAACACACTTTCCTCTCTCTCTAACTTACTCTCTCCCTCTCTCAAAATCCCTGGACACGTGCACCGCAGCGCGAAGCTGCGTCTATGGCACAGCTCATTTGTGCTGTTTTTATAACCTTGCTTTTGGCCAGTTTCCAATTGCCTCTGTTTTTGCCTTAATTGCCAGGGAGACAAAGGCGCGATGGGGATCCCTGGGCGGCCGGTAAGTCGAAACCTCTTGCATGTGCCTTGTCCTCCCTGTCCTTTTCCAACCCCCGAGATTTTTTTGAACTTTGCTCAGGCTGACACCCACCAAGGGTCATCCTGAAAACCTCCCTCCCCGAGCCCCATACCTGAGGGGCTCTCCCAGTCACAGCAGGGTAGCCAGCCCTGCAGACCGCATACATGCCGGGGCGGTGTTTCCATCCCCTTTGCCATATTGCGCAGACCCTACTCTAGTTCAGCATCTCCCCGGGTTGGGTGCCTCCTTGCTGCCACCTCTTGCACCAGCTGGGCTTGCTAACCGTGGGCTTGCTAACACGCACCCATGCCTGCCACCGGCAGCTGCCCTTTCCAAATAACCTTGCCCTGAACAAGGTGGGGGCATACCCTGCCTGGCTGAGCGCTGTATTTTGGAGCTGCTCTTTGCTCAGGTATCCCAGGGTGAGGATGGGAAAGAGGGCTGGGGCAGGAGCTGAAGCCACCCTGCTCATCCCAGCTCCATAGCCAGGGTTTTTGGGGCAGGGAGTGTGCCCCTGCCGCTGACGCCTGTGTTTGTGTCTCTTTCTCTCTCTCTCTCTCCCCCTCCCTCCCCCCTTCACCCTCTTGCATGTGGCTGTGACGGGTGCCACTGACCAGGGACTAAAAGGGCAACCCGGAGAGAAGGTGAGTCGGCTCCTCGCAGCCCATAGCGTCCCCGACTGTCCTCTGCTAGGGCCAGCCCAAGCCCCTTGGACACAGTCATGGCCGCTGCAGCCAGCTTTGGGCTTTTACCCCCACCCCCAGGCTGTCCCCTCATCCCTGGCAATGCGAGTTTATTTCCCAAATTCCTTTCAGGCCACTCAGCCTCTGAATACATCGCGTTTCTTGTTTATGACAATTTACTAACAGCATAAGAGCCAGTGGGCACACACAGGGCTTCCCTTGAGGCTTCCTGGGTTTTAACCGCTGAGTTTCTTCCCCGCTGGCAGCTCCCCTTGCCCTGATCAACCTGTAGCTCCCTGCCACCTCCCAGGTTAGCCTGATCCCTGGTGCAAGCTGTAGCGAGGAAGAAAATGGCATGGCACACTCCTACTTCTGATGTGGTGGGACCTCTTCCTCCTAAGGAAAACTGATGGTATGGTTTAAGCCTGTGGGAAGCTATCTCCCAAACTGTTTGCTGTGCAGCAAATTGGTGTTTTGTCCCTCCAAAGAAGCTGTGGTTTGCAAAGCATCCTACTGCCAGGCCCTATGTTTTGAGGTGTTTGACACTTCAGCATTAGTGTATTTTCCCCAGAGCTGTGACTACCTCCCACCCACAACAACAGCGGGATGGAGGTGTTTGGGGGGTGTGAATAACTGAATAACAACGTGTAGAAACTAGGAAAGGGATGAATATTCCCCTGATAGGGGGATCATCCATGCAGGGCACTGCCATACCAGGTCCATTTGCTCCTATTCAGGGAAGATAGAGAGAAAAACAGCAAGGAAGGGCAAGGTAGGACAGAGATTCTCCTTCCTTGCTTTCAAACTTCTGCTTGCTAGTTGGAGCCAACCTACATTATCTAACAGACCAAGATTTCACCGCCTGAAGCCACCCTTCTTTTTCTCTGCGTGTCCTTGCATTTCTCTCTGGCCAAAGCTTTCAACATGAAGGGACAGCAGATAGATACAAACAAACAAGGGAAAAATCACTCTTAATTGCCCATGCTTCCCCAGAGCCCTCCGTGAGAGTCCTAGGTCCTTGGCAGGCCTCAGCTTTGTTTTGCAGAGAGCTCTGCTTGCTTGCAGGCTGCTTGGTTTATGGGATGCTCCATCCCAAGGCTCCCCAGCCCTGGGCGCTTCTGGAGCTGCCTCTCAGGAATACGCCATGTTTTCCAAAGACAGGGACATGTCCTGCCCATCGCACGTCGTGGGTGGCTAGGAGCTGGAGAGGCAGCTGTTTTCTTTTCCAGCGAGGACTTTGCTATTTTCATCCACATCCCAACTGAGTTTGAGAAGCACACAAGCGAGGCATTTCTGGAGGCAGCCAGTGAGCTGCCCGCAGCGCCCATTTCCCTGGACCCCAGCACATCCTTTCTTTTCTTTCTTGTGCAGGACACAGTCCTCCTGGACTCGCAGGAGGAAAACAGCAAGGGTTTTAGGCCATCTTTCACGCTTGTAATGGGGCAGAACCTCTGTTTTGCCAGAGTGTGTTTTATGTCTTTATAGTTTTCCTTGCTGTGCAGCTTCCGTTTTCTGGCGTGTCTGAGTAGCTCCAAACAACATCTCTTCTCCCAAAGTGTGGGTCAAGAGCTGCAGGAGGCCAGAACAGCAGCTGCCCCATAAGCCCTGAAGGTCTCACACCTTGATTGCTCTCATTTAACCCCAGTCTTGATGGGAATATAATTGTCTTTGTATTTTCCTCTCCTTCTTTTCTCACTCCTTTTCCTCTCCCTTGTCTCTCTGCAGGGTGCTCCAGGAGAAGCGGGCATGTCTATCATCGGGCCCCGCGGTCCACCCGTAAGCGGCTTTTCTCTCTATTTTTGACTGATGCAGGATGTGGGCAAGTTACAGGGAAAGACTTAGGAGGGGTGGTAAGACACAGCATCAGCTGGGGAGAGCAAAAACCCTGTATAATGTGGTTCCCATGCTGAGCCAGGCTTGGTTTTATACTGCTATTATATACTATATATAATGAAATTACAGCTTATATTCCAGAACAAATGAAGCTTTCCCTTGCAAGGAAACCATATTCCTGTATTTGAAAGGAAGAAGCATATTTCCTTCTTGCAACATGGCTGCTACTGCTTTTGGAGAAAATATGCCCTTTGCCTGGCTGATCTCAGCCTTCGCTTTCGTTAGGAGAGGACGACCCCTCTGCTTTTGCAGAACAGGATCAGAGCTAGGCTGGTGACTGGGGAACTCCCAAAGATGGGTTCAGAGTTGTTCAGAGGTCCTTGTCAAGTACCCATAATCTTGGAAACTCTTCAACAACACAGTTACGGCTTTCTGGAAAGCCCCTTAACTGGCTGGGGAGCTGAGGAAAGTGTAGGCAGGATTTTGCACCCTCTTCCAGCAAAAGTGTCCCTGCGAGGTGCAATGAGTTAGCCAGACAAAACTTTTTGCAAGGACAGGGTCATAAAAAACGACCAACATGAAGGGTTGGAGCACTTACGTGCCCTAAATGCTGGATGTTTCTTGCCCTGGGTTCAGCCATCAAGCCTCTGCTTTTGTGCAGATGCAGCCGGTCCTTCCCACTCCATCCCTGCACAGCCTCTACCGGAGATTTCCATGAAAAAAGACCTGGTGACTCAATTTTCTCCCTCCTAGTGGGCACTTCCGATTTTGATTAACCTGTGAAGAGCACCGTCCTTGACCTGCAGAGAGGATGGGCTGCCGGCAACTTTTGTTTCACAACAGAGGTCAAGTGAGAGAGACCTAGGCAGTGCAAACACTTGGCTACATCTGGCTTTCCAATTAACTTTCCAAAAGCCCCATGATAAGTGTTTCTAATAAGAAACAGCTTTGTTGGTTCCCAGGCCCACCTGCCTAGCACACTGGAGTTTGAAAAGTGACAGAACTGAAGCCCAGGACACAAATGGGTCTCCCGAAGTGTTTTATACTCAGCAGAGTGGCCATGTGGCCAAGCCAGAAGGAAGCGCTGGCAGGTCTCTCCATGACAAGCTCCAAGTGAGGCCACCCTGCTCCACAAGCAGCAGATTTTGGAGGGTAAATGCCCCGTTGCTTTTGCTATTTCTCACAAGTTGTAGCTCTCAGCCTTCCGAGTAGCGTGGTTACAGAAATTGGAGAGAAGAGCTGTCGGTCCCTGTCACTGTAGGTTCTGCAAACAGAGACAGGCACCCCTGTTTTCTTGAAGGGCACATGCCTGGTCTGCAGGACAATTTTTAATGTCCGCTTTGGTGCTGCTGCTTTGCCTTATTGCCTTTGCTGCTGTTTGGGAAAGCGCAGGACACGTTGCATCTCCAAAGCAGCAGAAAACTTAGATGGCAAAGTGATACTTTAAAATGGGCTTTTGCCTACCCCAGTCAAAGCCCCGAGGTGCCAGGGCTGGCACAACTCCACACTTCCACCCCCGAAGCCTACTGTGAAGATGATCCAGTTTCCTGGGGAGCTGGTGATAGGTCAAAAGGATGGCTGAGCACTGAAGACAAACACGGAAACCCCGGCCAAGGGGCCACTCGGAAAGACGTGGGATGACAAATAGTTTCCAGATTTTTGTTTGGAGGTTAAAGTTTTCGCTAGAGCTCAGAGCTGCTTAACTTCTGGCCGGAGAGGGACAGTGCGCCGATAGTGGCAGAAACAGACGGTCTCCATGATTTGGCAGCTCCCGAGATTACATACTTCATACGATCAACATTTTAAAAAGAAGACAAGGAAAAACAGCCACCCAACAAAAACAGTCTCTTGGAATTGCTCACTGCTGAACTGTTGTTTTGGCCTGATACCGTGCAAATCATTCTGCTGTCCTCCAAGGAGAAAGAGGCAGCAGTCTGTAGTCTACAGAGGAAGCCAAATTGCACAATTTCCAGGTTTTCTCCCGAATTCTTTTTTTAGCACTTCTTGTCCAGGGAGGTGTCCAGCAGGGAACCAAAATTAATGAATTGTGGCTAGGCTCTTCTTGATTCTTGCCTTTTCAGAAACCAGCGGTGGACAGATCCTTTAATTTATAGCCTATCTTCCCTCCTGGTCACTGGCCAACATGACCAGGTGGTTTTATATGTATCTTGCAAAGCAAAGCTGACCAAGTTCAACTTCGCAGAACTAAAAAAACAGTGCAAATGGGATTAGGTTCTGCTAGCATTGTGTATAAAAATACAACTGTTTAGCACAACGCAAAGCATTTTGTGGTAGGGGCATCCCTCAAACTCTGTGAAGAGGTGATCTGGCCCTGTCTCTGAAGGGCCAGATCTTCACCGGGTCTCTCTGCAAGTAGAGGGAGCCTGGAGGAAATGTAACCTGAAGGTGAGGGTTTTTCCTGCCCATGCGGCTCTGAGGTGTCTGCCAAGGGATCAGCATTGCTGCACTGTGGCAAAGCTCAGCTTTGCAGCCCAGCATGCCTGTGCCTCCTTCCCCTTCCCTTCCCTTGGCACCACAAGGGATAGCTCTGGTGAAGGCAAAGATGCAGCCACGTGCATTTCTTTTCAGAAGTGAACCCTTGTTTATACCCAGCTCTTTCCTAGGAGACCCTTGTGGGACACGGAGTTGGGTCATGGTATCTCAAATTGCCTAAGAAAGCATTTTCTTCCCCAAAATGAAGCATGAAAACACATAAGAAACCTGGGCTTTTTGGCATCGTAGCATGGCTTTCAGGGAAGGCAAGATGCCGCAGCGGTCACTGGATGAGCGTGGTACAGGATTTACCTCATCCTGCTGTTTCCATCTACATGGGTGTGCTTCCAGATCTGCTGAAGTCTGGTCCGTATTGCTTCCTGAGTTGGCTCACACATTTTTGGGGAAAATGAGATTAGAAAACTCTTAAGTGGTATATTTTCTGGATACCCACAAATCTAGGGTAATTGTGACCTGGGATGTCACAGGTCCCAGAAACTGAAGAAGTATGAGAAATTAACAGCCAGGACATTTTATATTTTTCAGTGGTTTTAAGTGGATGATGAAGAAGCTGCCAAACGCATCCCAAGCTAATATTTGCTGTACCTGATCCCAAACTGGTAGCCAATGCTGGCTAGCCAGAAAGAGGCAGGGGAAAGGACTTGGTGCTCATGTTCCTCTCATCACACTACCTTTTCTCTTGGCTCTCAGAGGAAAAAAACAGAAAAGAAAAAAAAAAAAAACAATCATCTCTTCTCCAGAATTATTTGTGAGGAAAATGAATGCACTGGGACATGAGATTAGGGGAGGAGGAGAAGAGGGATGGCTGTATTTAGACACCAGTGACCTGCAAGGTTTGTCTTGCACAGAGCAGCACCCTGCATTAAACGCCTCCGGTTTATGGCAGCAAGAATCGCCATAAAATGAGCTCAGCCTCTGGAATATACTCCAAAAGCCTAGTGTATGGGCTAGGGACACCCATTTAATTAATGTAGAAACTTCAAGGAAACTGCTTGCAGTCCAAACTGGACCCGCTCCAGGATTTTCTTGGCCCTGTACAAACTGGAGTGGGGATGAGAGTTTTCCCCTCCTTCCCAAGACGCTTTCCCCTTGGAGGGGAATTGGGTCTTGGGTAACTCTTCAGAGAGTTATAGGATAAATGGGCAGAGACTGGAGGAAAGACTCCATAGAGAGGACTTAGGGTCAGTCAAAATTCACTTCAGTTCCTCTAAACTGCTGTCTCTGTTTCATCCTTCCCAGGGACAGCCTGGAACAAGAGGTTTTCCTGGATTCCCGGTAAGTGTAATTGCTAATTTATGAGGTACGGGTGTGCAATATTACTAGGAAGTGTCATTAGTGCTCACCGTATCTCATCATTTTCTGTCTGAAACGAAGGACGTGATCTGATATCACTGGAAAAAGTAATTTTTTCTTCATTTGTTTTTTCTATTTTTTTTTTCTTTTAAATGATACTTAGGGAAAAAAAAAACAAACCACACAACTCCGAAAGGAAATTAATTTTAAAAACCCCAAGTGTTAAAATAACATAGTTGAAGCCAGATCTGTTCAGTAAAAGAAAACCATCCTAAGAAATACCCCCAAACAAAGAAAATAACCCCTAGGTAGGTGAAATTCCAACCTTAATTGAGCCTATAGGTGATACTGTAATAGCAGTGAGTGCCTGTGATCCAAACGGGGCCCTGCGTGATGCGGGTCGGTTGGGGACCATGCTACGCTGGTCATGCTAAAGGGGAAGGACAAAAAAATGTGAGCAGGAGGGATTCTTCTCCAACGCTGTTACATATGGGCAAGGGAACAGAAAACAAGCCCAGGAGAGGACAAAGCAAATTTCATTTCAGTCCTACAGTTGCTGGCAACAATCTCTGAAGCATTGAGGCTGCTGGAGAACTCAAACGGTTGCTATTTATTCTTTTGCATTTATCCTGGACGACTAGGAAGCCGAAGGCAAACACAAACACTCCCTGCATCCCTGCTCCTGCCAGGCAGCTCAGCTGCTGCTCCAGGACACACGATGTGCCAGAGCAGGTCTGCGGGGGAGACTCTCACGCCTGGAAAACAGGAGGAATTGGCAGCCTCCGAGCTGTCTGACCGGGCTCTGTGGCTCTGCCCTTTGTGAAAAGGGGGGCTGTGAGCTGCCCCTGGGCTGAGGAGAAGCAGATCTCTCCAGGCCTTTGTGGTCTTTGGCTTTCGGAGGAGCAGAAAACAAATCAGCCCAACTCATGAGAAAGTGCCGGGTGGGACAGTGCTCTGTGGAGCCTGTTTCTCATCAAACAGTACCTTCAAAATGCTGCTGAGCTGTATGTCACCTCTTCCCTGGGACGCTTTTATTATTCTATCATTTGCAAAAATTCTTCTTCCCCCAAAGGTGGGTGCCTTTTTAAATCAAAGTCTCGAGAAAACTGCTGGTTTTCAACTAGTTTGCAGGACGCTGCAAAATTTGAAATGCTGAGGGTTTTTTGCAAATTGCCCATGAATCCCTCCTCCTTTCCCTTCCCTTCGTGTGTCCAGCGTTGCTGCTGAAGTGGGCTGACAGTGAGCAGGTCCCTGCAGAAGCAATCGGGAAGCTGGGCTGGTACCCAGTGGGCCAGGGACCTGCCAGGACTTGACAGGAGGGCAGAGAGAGTCACCTCACCTTTGCGTCCTTTCCCCAGTCCGTGCAATTTTGTGACACGTAGTGCTTGCTGGGGCAGGTGGACAAACACCCCAGTGAAAGCATTTCTCATCATTTTTCCTTTTTTATTTCAGGGCCCTATTGGCTTGGACGGCAAACCGGTAAGCAAACAGCTTCTCTCAGCGCTTTCTGCCCTGCCTGTGTGTTATAGAGCATGTTTTTAAGAGGATTATTTTGCAATGTCATGCACATGCATGGATTAAAAGAAAATTAAAAGGCTGGAAGGCGGGAGGATACCACAAATGCCTTGGGGGAGATGCAGGAGTCAGGAGATCAGGGAAGGCAGAGTGTGGCTGCTTCCTTTCTAGGCAAATCTATAAAATAGCACTTCACGAGTGCAACAGCTTGGCTGCTGCAGGGAGAGCCTTAGCAGGCACTCCCACCCTGAATCAGACAGACAGAGCAGGTCCCCTGGGCATCAGCCCTCTGCCTTAGCCCACAGCTTTGTTTGGAGTCGACCCTACAGCTTCTTTCTCTCTGCTGCTGTGCTGCAAAGAGTTGCAGTGGAAGAGGAAAGGACCCTAAAGGTCTCCATGCTGTTATTAGAGCCTCCTTATAATTAGCTTTGTAGTACAGAGAGGGAGACCTAAGTTCTTCCCATCCTTCAGAGAGCTAGGCACACATATAGCCCCTTCCCAATGAACCAAACTGACATGAAACCCACAGCTCTAGGCAGCCCCTTAGCCAAGTTACCCACCACATTTCCTCTAACCATGCTATGACAGAGGAGGAGCTGGTCACACGTACCTCTGGCACCTAATTTCCTACAGCGGGACCCTGATTTTGCCATGAGGAACATCACCCTCAAGAGATAACCCAGCAGCATCTCTCTCATACTGCTCTGGGGACACACATGTGAGCCCCAGCAAGGCGCAGCGTGCTGCGCTCAGGTGAAGCTGCTCTGCCAGCCAGAGCATGTCCCAGCCATGCCCCACAGAGCCTTTGCACCCCATATTCATCCTCCAGAGCTTTGTTCTCAGTGTTTTGGGTAGCAGGGTGTCCTGTTAGGTGTGGGAGCAAAGCTCCACATGCACGGCGTTGCATCTCCCTTCACAAGGTGTAGTAACTGTGGGCACCTCCTGAGGCAAGGGGTAAGCGGGTTAAGCCAACATCTTCTAGAGATGCAGTGGTCAAAGCTGATGCGTGTTTTCTTTCTTTTGCAGGGTCATCCTGGACAGAAGGGGGAGATGGTAAAAAAAAATATCTGTCCCGTCTGCGGGTAATGGGTTGGTTTGAGATGACGTTGTCTCTCAGCTGGAAACGAGCTCGTAGGCAGGGTAGCGATCTTAGTTCAGCTAATGCACTAGCTGCATCCCTAATTCTGTAAGTTCTTAATAGCAGTGCTGGGATGCACGTCTGTAATTTTTACATTATGGCTATCAGATCATCATGTCACAACAGCAACTCTCTAGTTACGCACGGGACATGTTTTCCTTGCAGTTAGCAATTATGTTCTTTAAATACACTCTGGGAGCTGACATTTTTCGTGGTTGGCCTCATAGCAGAAGTAAAAGCTGATGGAAAGATTTCTGAAAACCCATATGGCAGCTTTCAACTTATCTAACAACAACAAAAAAGCATATTTTTTGTATTAAATGTCTGTCTTTCCCCTTTTGAAGCTCTGTTTCATATGTGCATCATACTAAAATGCTTTTAGTTGAAAACGATAAACTTAGGCCGCACTTGATGGAAACCCAAATGCGGTCTTGCTCCTCTCGACATCTCTGATGATGAAATCCCCGAACACGAGTATGCCAAGCTAGCAGCTCTGTAGTCACCTTTGCTCACTGAAATGCTGAATGTTTTCTTCTGCTAATTCTGTTTTTTTGAGCCTGAGTGTCAGTGTAACCCTCTGGCAAGCACATGTTGAAGATCCCCCCCGCCCCGCTCCTCGGCGGAGGGGTGAGCTGACATCCCCCTGTTGTGCAATCCTGGCTCAGGCATTTGCAGCTCAGGCTTCAGTCCTGGCTGCTTCTGGTTCAATCCCAGTGCGTCGACCAAGGAGACGCGCTGTCAACTGAGGTCCTGGGAACAATAAGGGTGTGTTTTCCTGATGATTTTTCCCCTCTCCTTTTAATAATTGCCCCCCGCGGTGCAGCCAGACCATGTGTGCATTTTCACTCCTCCAGAGTAACAAAGAGAACACAGATCTCTTTTGGGAACTTTTCTCCACAATTTTTTTTTTAAAAGCTGAATTTCCACCTACTCCATATGCTGAGAGTTTTTGTCTTGTCACTATAAACGGGAATCTGTCTCGCATTCACAACATTGTGTTTCTTTAAAGGGTGCTGCAGGTCCCAGGGGACAACCCGTAAGTATCCCATCTCTTGTAATCGCACCTCCTCCTAATCCCTTTCCCCTTGCATTCACTGAACTCCTTTATTTACTGAGGTTTTTTTTTTTTTAATCCCTTTTCTTTTGTAGGGACCCCCAGGACAAAAAGGAGAAAAGGTAATTTTAATGGGAGACATGTTGAAAATTAAATATAAAAAATGAGCAGGGAAGGAACTCAATGGGTTTGGTGCTGCTTGTTCTGACTTTGAGTGGCTGAGAAATACAGGAAGAACAGACGGCTTTGTGGAGAGGGGACAGGAGGCAGGGTGCTTGTCGGGTGCAAATTGGTGTAGCCGTGCTGAATTTAATATAGTCATGATGATTTACACCTTCTGGATCTGAGTCTGTGTGTCTATTTTGGTCCTCTCTGTTTGTGGTTTAAACTCTTGCCTTTTAATCCCCTTCTTTCACAGGGTCAGTGTGCAGAGTACCCGCACAGGGTAAGTCATTAGCGTTATTATCGTGTGTCCCTTGCCTTCCTGCATGTTAATCCTCCTTCGTTTGAATGGCTTTTTGTTGGAAATATAGATCATTTCATTAACAAGATGCGTCATCGGGGCCCTGAGGGCAGCGCTTGGCTGATTGATGTGTTTCGCAGAAAAGCAGCAGATAAGGTTTTCCAGGAGGGATGTTGGTTCTCTAGTGTGTTCCTGCCCACCATGGCTGACCCCCAGCTAAATGCTGTCATTGCTGCTTCCTGGAGACCCTCCCGTGCTCTGTGCTGGAGGGGGGAAAGTCCATGTCCTCATCTCCAAACCCAACAAAACCTGGGGTTTCTGGAGGAGTAGGGGTCACCCACTCACACCTTGTGCTGCTGCACCGGCTCCATCCTGCTTCGAGGGACTCTGCTGTGGTTGCATGGCCGGGAGCAGTGGGGGGTTTGCAGACCACAGGAAGACTCTATTGTCATTTCTCCCTCAAGCTGGTCTCAACTCTGCATAGAGACAAAGGGAAGGGTTGTGCTCCCTGCCCGAAAGTAACCCTCACCACCCCTGGTCATGGTGCTCTGGCTGGTCCCCGGTGAGCTGGTCCCCCAGCCTGGTGGGCTTTCTGCCTGCAAAGAAGAGGCAGAGAGGGGGAGGGTTGATGCTAGCCGGGACGTTGCCCCACTTGCCTCTTCGTCCTGGCCTGGCTGGCATGTACCACAGCCAAGAGAGGAGAGAGTACTTCATTGGGTTTGAAGGGATTACAGGGGTAAAATGTAACCAGCTCTAAAAACAACTGGAGTGCTGAAAATCCACTGGAAATGCGTTGGAACGACATCATATGAAGTGGCTGGAATTTGTAATCTGGGTGTACAGGGAGACGGGCTTAAGGGCTTTCTGTTTATTTTTGATGGGCCTCTGGACAATTAGCTGGGCTCTGGTCCCTGGCCCCGAGGGAGCAGGGCCCTGGATGCTCTGTGCGGCAGAGGCAGGGGAGAGAGCTTGGCTGGCAGTGAGGGAGAAGGGGGCTGTCGGTATGTGCCAGCCCTGTGCAATAATAGCCAGTCAGCTGTGTTTATTTAGGCGAGCCGGCTCACTAGATTGTTATGTTAAAAAGAAGCTAACAACAATGTTCACCCAGAGGTGTCCTGGGTTCCCGTTACAGCCCTTGGCTCTGACTGTCCTCAGTGCTCAAGGTGAAAAGCAGTGGCAGGACCTGCAGCAACACCGGGAAACGGAGATGCGGATTGTGCATCACTGGGAGCAGCTTGGGCTTAGACCTGGGGGGCAAAGGCACGCTGGCTTGGGGGGTGGGGGTTGTAGGCACCCCACAGTGACACGCCGCAGGGCTGCGACTGCGGGGAAAGGGCAGGTGCAAAGCGTCCCATCCCAGCAAACTGGTGATGTCTCATCGGCTCTTACGGAGGTACTTCTGCTCTCGTGAGGCAGCAAGTTCAACATTTTAAAAAGCCCATGGGGCATTCTGATGCAGAGACGTTGTGACGGGAAGGGTGACTGTCATCAGAGCAGCTCAAGGGTGGGCTGTCCCGAAGGGTCTGGTCACAGGTGCAAATCAGCCAACGGGGGTGCAGTTCTCTCTCTTCCTCCCAAAATGAAAATTAGGATGTTTTAAAAATGCTACGCGTTTGACTGAATTGCAATTTGTTCTTGCTTTATTGATTGACAAGGTTCTTTGTCAGATGTTCTGGGTGAGGAAATGAAAACCAGCATCTTGAAAAACCAGGGATGTTGTTTCAGTTTTGTTTCACCTTTGTTTTGTTAGGAAGGAAATGTAAGGTTAGAACGTATGCCTTGGCTCGCGTTGTAGTTTCCTGTCTTTTTTCTGTATGGCCTGCGGTGCTGTGAGGCACAAGCCCAGGCGTGGGGCTGTCTGTTAGGTGTGAGCTGGTCATTCGAGCTGCTCCTTCCCTGGGGAAGGGCGCTCAGTTCAGGGGGGAGGGGGACCAGCCGTGCTCTGTCTGCCCTCAGAAATGTCGTGTGTCTAACTGACCCCGTTTGTGTCATCTGTCTTCACTGTCCCCTAGGAATACCTAAGTACCACCCTTGCAGCCCTGCGCTCTAACCAGATCCTTACGCTAAAGGTTTGTGGGTAATGGTCTGATGGGACCCAGTTCTGATGCAAAGGCATGAGGATGCCCAACCAATATTGCACGCTGCTTTCGGAAAAAAACTCACCACTGAGACACAGAGAGGGCAGGGCAGGAGCTGGGTGGAAGAGGCTTCAGGTTTCTTCTCTAAACTCTCCCACTTGCACCTGAATCTGTTGCTGGGTCTTGTCTCTCCTCTGTGTTCAGAACTGCTTCCCTCCATTTCTCTCCTTATCCTTTCCAGCATCCTTCCTCTGTTTTCTGTAAGCTGCATGGTATTTCAGAGACACTGCAGCACTCGAGGAGCCAGGCGAAGCCAGCTCAGCTGGGTCTGGGTCTCTCATAAAGAGACGCTAGGCACACCGAGCATAGGGGTGTGGGGATTTACAGCAACATCCCCCTTGAGAAGATCAGTGCAGTCCTGAACGCTCTCCTGAGCTATGGGGCCTCTCCTGCGCACTGTCTTTTAGAAAGAAAAGGATTCCCTTCATGTAAAATCAGCCCTGTTGATTTTCCAGCAGCACTGCTTTTGTTGTGATAGCTTGTGGCTGGCTGGATCAGTGCATTCGAACACAACCACCCGATCACAGGGCAGCAATGCTGCAATATTGGGTTGCCGCTTCACTTTGCAACAGGACTGGACCTTTCTTTCAGTGCAAACACAAAGAACAATGTTTAAAGGGACTGAAGTGCGCTGCTTGGATGCGTACGGTTACTGTGGTGGGAGATCTATGGGCACACCTCTCAGATCCAAGCACACAGCTCGCATAGGGGAACGTTGCACACAGGGGCACGTTTTTGTGCCTGAACACAGAAAGCCTCTTTCTCTTCTCTCTGTGTAAATCAAGAGCAGCTTCAATGGAAAACTGATAGGAACAGGAAAGTGGATCAGGCCAGAAGAGCATTCCTGGGCCTGGAGCCGGCACGGTGGGTGCCAGGCTGACAGCAGCATGCGTGCAAGTGGAAACTGGATACAGCAGAACGATGAACAAATGCTCCTGAGCTTTAGTGCATTTGATTTCTATGTGTCCGGGTCAGCTTTGTGCCCTAAGGCAGCATTCCTGGCTATAAGCAGTCAGAGGCTGATGTTACTGTTAAACAAGGAAAAGCAAAGCACAGGCTCCCAAGGCAATAGCTCGGGGCTCAGAGGCACCGAGGTCTAGTCTTCTCCCTTGGCCATGCTGGTTGTGTCATGGAACGTCACCAGGACTTGTTTGCTGGCCGTGACGCCTGTTGCTGGCCCCGGCTAGCCTCTCTCCATCCCCTTCCACACCCTGAGTAAAGGTGAGGCCCAGAGGTACCCTCTGTTTCTTGTAAGGGAAGATGGAGAGAAATAGGAAACTGCACTTGGAAAACATGGAGAAAATTGGCATTTGAGAGTTACCTCAAATCAGAAGATGAAAAATTAAGAGAAACAGTTCTGTCACTGGAGAGTTTAGCAGAGCCAGTCGGGGGGGAATGTCTTGCAATAAATACTGCCTGAGGAGAGCAGTGGAGCTTAGTCAACCCACCCCCCCCCAAAACTCCCAGGTAAGTTTTATTTCCGAGCAGAGAAAGCGGTAAAAGCTCTGTGCGGTGGGAGCATCGGGCTGGCTAGTGGCCACCCTGCACCTGCCAGGGCTGGCACGGGGCGAGTCCCCCTGTGAGCAACGCATAGTGCGGAGGAGCTCAGAGGTCTGCCGGCAGGTACCCATGCCACGCGCCTTCTGTGCGCGGCTCTCACGCGGTGGTTTATTTTCACGGCAATCTCTCTGTTCCCCTCTTCTCTGTTCTCTCCCCTGGCTGCTCTCTGACTCTCGGTGCCCTAACGGCCTCCTTTGCCCTGCGACATTCTGGTTTGATCTTCTTCAGCTGTTGCCTCTCCTCAATTCAGTGCGGCTGGCTCCACCTCCGGTCATAAAGAGACGCACTTTCCAGGTAGACTTCTCCTCATTGCCTGTTTCTAAGCCTACTCCGATGCTTGCGATTAATCAGCTTGCTACCTGTCTTTCCTCCCCTACAGAGGGGTTTCCAAGAGGTTCGGGCAGAGCTGAGGGACTTTCTTTGACGCGCAGGAAATCTTTGATGTAATAACGTGGCTAAAAAGAAAAGCAGCGAAGCCAGTTTTTTAAAGTAAAAGAAATGGGCCATGAAACTGTTCTCGGGACTGTCGACAAACAGTCTCCTACCTTAAGGAGTCAGTTCCTGCATATTCAATCTCCAGAAGAGGTTAGAAACATCTTGCTGAAACACAGCTAATGTCTGTGAAATTTAACTGAGATGAATGAATAGGCAAATGCTTCTTCTAAGGACTAGTTTAGTCTGAGACACTTGGGAAAATGTGTTTAAATAAGCTTTTATAATGGTTTCATTAAATTGCATTAAATCTTTGTGTAAACACATTTATTTTGGTTTCCAGGGCCATAATTCATGTTTAGTTTAGTTTAGTTTGGGAACGAATTCATAAAAAGAATTATGGACATATGAATAGTGAATAAGAGTGTCCATAGTCAGAGTTCATGTGGCTTTTAATGAGCCCACTTTAAGCTCCCTCGTTCCATCAGTTGGGATTAACTTTCCCGTGTGGACAAACCGCTGTAATTACCCCACTAAAGTGTGCTGGGCACCCTCTATTAAGTGGCTGGGTTTTGTCACCCCGCTGCTTGTCTAGACAGTCAGATGCTAGCAGGGAGCTGCAGTCTGCAATACAGGTCTTCACCACGAGCTGCCTGGTCCTTGCCCGGTGCTGGCAAAATCCTGACCCTTATCACTTGAGCCCGTGGTCTCAGTTCAGTTTCTATCGATTCAGGGTTCGCACCACACAAAGCCCCACGGCTTGCACTGGTTGCCCTTCAAAGTGACAGTCTGGAGAGCCAGGCCAAGGACTGACCTCTTGGGAAGGCTTTGAAAACTGAAGTTCCTATCCAGGATGAAGTGGGAAACTTGAATAGCTGCCCCACGTCCTGTCATCAGCCAGGGCTGCAAATTCCCTCTGTCCCCAGAGGCTAACTTCACCGGAGAATTTTGCTGTGATCTGTTTTGCCGTTGCTGTATTCATTCCCTAAGTGCAACAAAGTGTAATCCACTCCTACAGATCTGCCAGCACCAAGCAATTCCAGGAGCCCGACGTATGAATACTAAGAAAAAATGTGAGGCTGCAAAATAAATGTTAGCGCCAGTGCCTGAGAGGAAAATCCTGCTGCTGCCTCTGAGCGCATCAGCAAGAGCTTGGGCTTGGGCTTAGCAGAGACATGGGCTGAGCGGAGACCTGCGTTAGGAGGCTGAACAAGAATTGCATTGCTGGGGCACAATTAGGGTCGCTAACTTGTGTTTAAAAGAACTGAAAAATAGCTCCAGTCAACAGCTAAAAATATAGAATGACATCTGATGAAAATGACACCTGATCTCCAACTTACTGTATCCGCTTACCATCCAGTTAGATCAGTGGGGGTCTTTTTGTGCTGAATGTACTAATAAGACTATAATGATGTGGTAATAATGTTTTGCATGTTTAGGGATCTGTGTGGACGGGGCACTCGCTTAGACAAAGCACACTCTCCAGGGCAGCAAAGGAAAGGCAATGCGAACAGGGCTCTGGGTGAGCTCCTTCCAGCCACTCCCTGTGCTGGGGCGCGGGGCTCCTGCTCTCCCCATCTCCCCGTCCTCTGCTGGGGTGCCAGCACCCGTCCCCAGCACTGTACTGCATTTTAGTGCCCTGAATCTGGAGCATGGACTGGGCCGGCAGAGAGAAAAGAGGAGGGAGAGCCAAAGGGAGCTGTGCAGCCGTGATGGGAATGCAGCCTTTCGTCCACCCATGGTGGGCTGCTTGAAGATGCAGTGGGAGGGAAGTCTCTGAACCTGGGCTCGAGAGGTCAGGGCAAGAGGAGATCTAGAAATACACTCCCGTGTCCTCAAAACTTTTTGTCTTCATTGGATCCAAATTCCCTCCCAAATTGAAAGGCTATGAGACCATTTACAAGACGGTTGAATGGCACCGAGTATGGAGGATAGGGAAGCTCAGGAAGGATCCTGTGTGCCCTCGCATGGGCCACAGGGTGAGCCAGGATCTGCTTACAAAATGGGGAAAAGAGAGGACACCTTCCCTGCCTGGCGCAGCAGGCTTCCCAGCGTGGGCTGCGGCTTGGGCAGTGAGGAGGCAGCAATCCTGAGGAGAAGGGCTGTTGTTCCACACATGACCAAGCTTCTCGTGAGCCTGGCCCGCGTGCTGGAAATTTTCTTTTAAATAGAGCTCATGGCAGAAGGGATGAAATTTGCAGCTTATTACTTTCATTTATCATTCTAAATAAAGCAAACATCCCTGTATCTGCATGTTTTACTAAAGGCAGCCAGAATAAACAGCGCACTTGGTAGGAACACAGGCAGGGAACAGATTTTGTGCATTCTCCTGCGCACGCAAGTGCGTGAGAGCAGAGTTAGTTTTACCCAGCAGCAGTGTATAGAGCTGTAGAGAGGATAAACGCAGCAGAGACCCAACTGCACACCCATTGATTTATAACTGAGAAATCACCATGTTTGATTTCTAGCTTCCCGTGGATCCACCAAGAAGAGTTTTCCAAATTTAAATTGGGTCGCCGGCAGAAGGACGTCGTGATATTTTATCTAGGGAGAGGGAATGGGAGGGGAGCCCACGAGACTAACAGCTTAGCGTGGGTGCCACGGTGCCTTGGGAGTTTGCTGGATTCATCAATTATAGATCAGCAGTCTGGTATTCAAACGTGGCGCTTCCAACCCACTGTCTCCTCAGTGCCGCTTGGTCCCATGTCCAGGTCCTTTGGGCCAGATGACATTGCTGAGGCATGAGCCACAGCCACCGAATGGCTACTGAGGGGCCTGCGGAGGAACCGGCTGAAACGGCTTCGTTTCAGAGAGCTTAAAATGGCAGGTGGCTCTGCACGCACTAGCTTGTTAAATCTTACAAAAACAGACTCTGCCTGGCGTACATAGGCCTGTTTTGGGCAGGCTCCAGAAATGCCATGATGATCGTGTTATTTTCTTTTGGTTTTGTGGCGTTTCTACTTTTGGTCCTTGGCAAAACAGAGGGAGTGTTGTCCAACAAATATAGCACAGGGGAAAAAAAAACGAGGCTGAGGTAAGACACTGTGGCTCTGCCTGGAAGCACTAGTGTGGTCACGGGAGGCTTTGCTTCACATATGACTGTCAAGTGCTTCGGAAAGCCTCCTGAGAAGCTCAAGAGATGTTGGGCCTTGACATATAAATTATACTTGACTGGCTTGTGAAGAAAAAGGTCTCTTTGGACTGCTCAGTCATCTGTAGATCCCTTTTAAAGACAGCTGGGACAAGGTGGCCGCAGGTGACTTTGCAAACTGTAGGGTGCTGGCTCCTGCTGCCCAGGCAGCCTGGCCGTCCTCAGCAGGGCTCTGCCTCACTCTTGGAAACCTCTCCTGGCACTAACCTGGGACTTGCTTCTACCTCTTCTGCTTCAGCCAGGCTGACCCGCCTTGGGCCCTTGGGGTGGTGGTGTGAAGGGTTTGCTCTGCCTGCTGGTAACCGCTTCTTTTAACGAACCTCAGGGTGAACAAGGACAAGCAGGAATCCAAGGTCCTCCGGGGCCCCCTGGCCCGCCAGGGCCCACTGGACCAGCTGGACCTGAAGGAACCCCAGGACAGCCCGGGCCAATTGGGCCACCTGTAAGTCCAGTTACAAAAAAGCCTCCTGCTTCCTCTTTCCCTAGGGCACAGACGCTTTCCTCTGGGCTTTGTTTCCTCTTCTGAAGATAGGCATGGACAGGAGATGCGCATGGGATGCAGATGCATGGGGAGGAAGAAGTTCCCAGGAAGGAGGGGGAGCGGGAGGGAAGGCAGAGGTGTGCGCCCTGCACTCTTGCTATCTGGACACACACGTGTGAGCGGGTGACACCAGGCACATTTCCTCCTCCTCAGCCCCTGCAGGCGGCCACGGGGAGGAAGTAACATGCGGGGTGTAATTGTCCTGCTCGCAGCAGAAGCCTGGCTGATAAGAATCCCTACGACCCCTTTGAAGTCCTGTCCCCGTCCTGTTCTCAGGCTGGTAGCAAGCGGCCAAGGAGGGTGAAAATAGAAGCACCATTTAAAATAATACCATTGCTAAATGGCAGGGGACGGGGCAGAAAGTCCTGCTAACGTACCTCTCTCTCACAACAGGGCAGAGTGGGAGAACCCGGGAAGTCTGGCAGAGATGGAAAGGTAGGTACCAGAAACCACCTCCGTTCCTGGGAGCTGTGGGGGGGAGGAACATGGCACGCTGGCTCTGCAGCGAATGCAGCGTGAAAGGAGTTTCCATCTCCAAGAGTTTTCAAGGTCTGCTAGCAAGGGAAGCGAGTCTTGTCCCCTGAGGCAAAAGCACCTCTCCACACATGATGTAGGGGTGCAGTGTCCTGTAACCATTCTCGTCTCTCTCTGAGCTCCAAGGAGCCAAAGATGTGATGACTAAACATTTGAATTGCTATAAGCAGGCAACACCAATGGTACTTTAGGCATCGGAGCATATCTGGGGTAGTTTTCTTCTTCCCTCTGCTCACATCAGGAAGACAGCTCCTGTATGGATATTTTGTTTATTTATATTTACATACACACATATCCAGTATACTTCATGGTTCATATCAGGTAAATTGTTTGGTTGTTTCTCATTTAAAAACACAAGTGGTTTGTTTGTTAATATATTCGCTCTATTTGGCTTGTCAGAGGAAGCTGCAAATGACTGATTTGCTCCACAGCTGCACAGTGGGCTGGGTACAAGCTTCTCAAGCAAAGCCAGAGAGACAGAAAAGATTCTGGAGCATGACGCATGAGGCACAGCAGCTTTTTGGTCTTCAGATTCAGTGAGACCAGGCCTGGGGGAATGGAGCCCTATGGGCATGAATTTATTTGGGAGTGTGGGTTAAGATAGTAGTCATCTACGTGAAGAATAGATTGGGGATGATTGAGCTTACCAGTGCCAGTCATTTCTGTAAAGGGGCATTTCAAACCAAAGCAGTCAGCATCTCCCATCACTCTTGCAGTCCATGTAACGTCATCTATATTTGCCAACTCCAGTGTCTGTTTTGATTTTGTCTACAGGGCTTACCTGGGCCTCCTGGACCAAAGGTGAGATGCCTGGCCTCACTTAAAGGGAGCGAGATGATAAACAGAGAGGTGGATACTCCTGGCAAGGAGAGACGTGTACATTTTAACGGGTGGAGAAGGGGGGAAAGGAGGTTACATCAAATAGCTGAAAAAGATTTCTAGCCCAGCTCAGTATTGCCTTTGGGGCCCGGTCCGTGTGCTGACTCATGGGTTTTGTCCAGGCGACACGTCTGAGTTGCATCTTGACTGAGCGAGGCACGCCTCATCAGCCCCTCTTGCAAAATTCTCTGCCACACACAGCTTTATTGGCTTCTTCCACTCTCAAAGCATTTACCAGCGCTTCAGGAACTGATTTTGCAATGCTATTGTTAACTCCACCACAGTTTCCCATTTATTCACTTGCCAAAATGCAAGGGGGGGGGGGGGGGGGGGGGAGGGTGTTGTTGTTGTTTTTCAGCTGGAACCACCCACCCCTTTGTTTTTATTTGAGATATTTAGCCAGGGTGAGGAGATAGGAACCGCAGACCTGTGGCACAAAGTTGTCATGAGTTACCCAGCTGCCAGTGCTTACTGTGCCTTTCCTGCTAGGGCTCAGTCCAGCGCAGGTAACAGTGACCCACGGCTCTGAAGGGTCAGGCACGCGGTGGAGTCACGCTAAGCAAAAGGTGGATTTTCCCCATGGAGTGCCTTTTCCATCCCAGCATCTCCCCAGGGAAAAGGATGGGGATTTGTCCTTCTCAGGCCAAGCCTCACTTTTTTAAATCTTTCTGCCTTTTGCAGGGAGACCCCGGGATTCAGGGATACCCTGGCCGAAAGGTAAGAAGGGGAACTCCAATATTGTTAAATGAAGTAAACTGCACTGATGCCTTGTGGGAGCATGGCTGAAAATCTGTGGACTCCTCTGGAGTCCTCTCCTGAGCTCTGGACATGGGGCTGCGACAGGCCCACAGATCCCCTGCTGTCACCTGTGTAAGGAGAGGCTGGACCCGGAGATATCTTTAACTCTCCATTAGCTATGGTACGGACATCTCCCCATGTGTGTGCCTCTCTACACCTGCTTCCAGGCTGAAATATACCTCCTGTGCATCTGGACCTGAACAGGAGGCTGGAAAGGACCAAATCCCCGGCTATGTATTACTCTCTGAAATAAAGCAAGAAAGAGTCAATCCCAATCCAGGTTAAAAGGCAGAAGCTGGCACTGCCTGAATGTCTTCAGCAGCAGCTAATTAACAGCAGGGTTGTCGAGCCTAGAGGATGTAATGAAGAGACAGAAAGAGAGACAGGGGAAAGTCACAAAGGAAGATCAAAGGGGAGAGAGGGAATGAAGAGATACTGCTAAAGAGATGTCAGCTGGAGAAGGGGAAGGCGAATGTTCCCAGCAGGCGGGAGTCCTGTGTCCCGTGTTATCTCCATGTTGCTTTATGGGTGCTCTGTGAGCAAAATGGCAAGACCTGAGAGCTTTTTAATTAGTTTTGTATAAACTGAGAAGTTTTTGTTATGTCAGGAAGTGGAAATTATAGCCCCCGCGGACCACAGCCCACTCCTGCAGACAGACGCAATTTATTGCCTCTTCTTCCAGCAAACCATCGGTTTTTCCATTAAGAGCCCATCCTGTTCTGTGTGCGCTGGGCGGGCGGCTCTCAGCTCGCAGGAGCGGTGAGGGGGTCCCTGCAACGACCTCGCAGCGAGGGCCTCTCCTACGAGCTCCTCTTACATGAAACAACTTGTCTGGCTAATTTACTTACCAAGTGAAGAGCTCGCACTGATCTCGGAGGAATGAGCCCGAGGTTGTGACCTTTCTCTGGGAAAGGTGGAAGGAAGGGATGAAAGTCGGGGAGAAAATCCTCCCCGGTGAGCGGGTCAGGGGAAAGGGAAAAGAGGGTAAAGAGTTGAGCAAAGACGTTAGCTCTGATATGATATAGGAACCACTCCCTTGAACCTATACATTTTGCACTCTGAATATCTTTCCTGATGCAGAACACTGTTCTTCTCCCAGAGAGACCCAGGTTGGTGTGTGACGGGCACCTCTGTGCGGGACATCCCTCTCACATCTTTGCTGACTTTTCAGGCAACCCGCAGGCTCCTTTTCTTGCTGCTCACTGTGTTTGCTTCTTCCTCCATTTTCTTTCTTCTCTTCCTCAGGGTGAGGTGGGCGAGTCAGGCCTGCCCGGTGCACATGGCCTCCCTGGAGCTACTGGCCCCAAGGTAACCCTTAAACTCAGAGTCAGTGGGGCCATCTCCCAAGGGCAAATGAGTGGCACACAAACCTAGAGACACGTGCTGAAGGAATATGGAAGGTCAGGGGCTGGAGGCAGTTCTCTAGAGCCTGGTATGAGCCACATAAACAGAAAAACTCGCTCCTGTGTAAAGGGCCTGGGAAATTTTTGGCCAGTGCGATTCCCCACTGTCCTGACCCAGGGCCAGGTTCAGTCCTGCACGGGCCCCTGTTAAAGAATAAAACTGACCCAACTCTTAGAGGCTTTTGCGTTAAGGCTGGGAGAATGAGGGTACTCTGGTCCATGGAATGGTTTGATGGTTCATCTACACCCAAAAGATGTGAGAAAGCATTAGTACAGGCAACCTCCAGCATCCACTCCAGCGACGTAAACTGCCTTGTATTCCCGGGGAGGGGTGGGCTGCAGCCAGTGTTCAGGCTGGTGCTGTGTTATCACGAGCCAGCTCTCTCTGGAGGCCCAGGGTTGCATTTATCGCACACTCCCTCCTTCAACTCTTTCTCTTTGGCCCTTGCTGTTAGGATTGTACTGCTTGCTCAATTTCTCTTTATGTTCACTGTCCCTCTCTCTGTTTCCTCTCTCTCCTTTGCTGGGCAGGGTGAAAAAGGGGATGCTGGCATAAAGGTAGGCATGAGAAATACAGTTTTCTACCGCGGTAGATCATCTGGGAGATACTGCTCCTTGGGCTGATGGGTTGTAAGAGGAAGTTGGGTCTGAGGCAGCTCTGTGGGGTATTTAATGGAGTACACATCTGTGCTCTGATTAACCACAGGCAGACACTCCAAGCTCAGGCAATAAAAGCAGCCTTTATCCATTTGGTGGAATTCGATTCTTACCAAAGGCATTTCTCTGACTATGAAGCTTGCTAATGATTTGTTACATCTCTCCATTTGATGGGCTGGGTTGGGGTTTCCTCATAAAATCTGGTTAGCTGACGCATCAAATCCACTCAAACTCTGCAACTCAGGCTGAGGTTTGGCACCAGGCTTTTCTGTCTGTTTCTGGATGCTTTTTACAGGCTTATATGGTCTATGCCCAGATGTTATCTATTTGACTGAAATTTACTGTACCCATATATTTAAAGTATATTACTCAATGTAGACTGTGCTTAAAACATTACAACATTGGCAAGTGTTCATGACAGTCAGAGCATACTGTGTCATGCCATACATCTTAAACATCATGAGAAAAGACTGGTCCTGT
The DNA here is from genome assembly GCA_017639485.1 of Pluvialis apricaria. Lineage (NCBI taxonomy): Eukaryota > Metazoa > Chordata > Aves > Charadriiformes > Charadriidae > Pluvialis > Pluvialis apricaria. The sequence goes on along the minus strand of CM030013.1, from coordinate 4,514,538 downwards.
AATATTTTGAAAGGCATTAACGGTGACATATAAATTTCAAGTATTTAGTATGTGGCATGCATCTCATTTATCGTGCAGCATATACACTTTCTATATTTTTTCCATCTGGGTGGATTACTATTTGAAGGGAGAAAAGGCCCCTTCAGAGCTTAATATGGATGTGTTACATTGAGTTTAAGGAAACGTTCTTTGGGAATGCAGGCTCTGCATTAATAGTTGAATAGAACAGCAGCGATTGTCCTCCTACGAGAAAACAATACCACCTCAGAAATACTGCAGTGCATGTAAAGTCCAAAGGTTTCCCTGTGTCCGTCTTCACATCAGTGTCATTCCATCAAGCACAAAGGAATCGCTTCCACTTTGTGCCAGTGTAAATGACAGCAGAATTGCACCCACAATTAATGTGTTTTGGGGGCTAGGAGTTTGTTTGCTGCTGTCTCAACAGCCAGGTGCTCCCTCTAACCTGGAAGACAGAAGCTGGAGCGTGGTCTGGGAGGGAGAAAGGACTGGAAGGAGAAGCTGCGTTCTGCCCCTGCTTATACTCCCGCATTTCACTGCTAGCAGACACCTGCTCTGCTTGCACCCGTGTACAAGGACTGATCAGCCCTTCATTCGGGCTGTGGCAAGGGGGAAGTCTCCGAGTCTTCATGTCTCCCGCTTCATAAAGAGTGGAGATGAAACCTGCCACACTTTTTTGTGGTACCAAATCGCAGCTCTGAAGGGGCACCTCCCCAGTCCCATAGCAGCCTCTTCTTTCACACGCAGGCTTCCATTTGTTACTGTCAGGATCACTTTTCTCTCCACTTCCTTTCTTCTTCGCTCAGAGGAATTGAAAAGGAAGTGTGGAGGTACCGTTAAATCAACGGCCAGACATCACCCAGTAGCAGCTCCTGAACATCCGCACAGCGCATGCATTTGTTGTCTTTGGAAATTGCTTCTTCCTGTGGTCCTCCCACCTAGGAGGATCATTTGAGACTCTGGATGGCTTTTGATGCTTCCACCTTTGGATCCAATTACCTGAGCTAGATTTTACCTGCTTTTTGTTTTGAGGAGCCCGGGACAAACACTACGATTCATAGTTTAGCTGTAGTGACGAATTTTGCATAGCATGTCACTGCTTCTGCTGGCAGCGAAGAACATTTCGGGCCTGAAGAGGCTTGCTGGTTTCACACAGACCCCTTGTTCGCTTAATAATCTCTCCTCACCCAGTGACAGATGCAGCACAACATAGATTCTATCTTGGCTATTTTCTTCTGTGGCCACCATTTTTACTTTGATCACATTGAGACCTACGCCTGTGTCCCATGAAGGTCGTTAGACAACTAATAAGTGTGATCACCTGGGTCATTTGAATAAGCATTTGACTCGCTGCCCCCCCAGCCTAGCCATCACATTCATCTTTACTGATGTTTTCTTTTTTTTATTGAAAGGTCCTCAGGATGAGGCTTTTTGTCATGCTCTGAGGAAAGACCAATAAAGAAATTGCCCACAGCCTTGCTCAGTAACCCCCCCTCATAATCTGCCTTTCCCAGCAAGAAACAAAAAAAGGAAGGGTCTCTGTTTTAATTGGCAGCCTGTAACCAGTACTGCTAACGAGCCGATCATCATGGGGCATGCTCTGACATGATTGGCACCAAGTGGGTATAAAGCTGCTCACACCAGGTGGAGGGGGAGAGAGTGTGAGGGTTTTGTTTGTGCCTGGTGGGAGAAGTATGGCCTAACTCTTCTAGAGAGACTGGAGAGCATGGAGGTTTTTCCTAAATCAGCTCAGGAGAGCTGGGAGATGCTGCTGACCACCTTCCTGGAGCCCGCTGGGGACCTGTGCTGGGCATTTTGCCTTTCATATCTGCCTTTGGTGAGGTTTCCCAGCTTCTGGCCGGGCTGCACCATTCCAGTGCTGGTTTTGGTGTTTTTTCCGGCTATGGCACCCTGTGCAGCCCTTCTCAGGCCCAGAGGGCACTGGGGAATCATGAAGGGATCAGCCCAGTGGGTACTCACTGTATTACAATGGCTTTCAAATATCTGAGGGTTTAAAGATGTCGTGGAGAGTTGCTTTTCCTCCTTAATTCTCTGGCTTTGGCTCTGGGGCTTCTTTCCGCTCTTTAATGATGCGGTGTCATGTTTGTTGCTCCTGCTCTCTAATTAGTTCTAGTGCCTGTGTGATCCTGCAGGTGCTGGGGGGACTGTGCAAGCGAGCGGAGGCCGTCATCAGAAAATGCAGGGCAGTGTGGTTGCTCTGTAACCTGCCCCCTGTAAGGGGCTACCTTGCTCCCTCTCACTGAGGGGGCTTTGCTTTTGCAGGGCTAAGTAATTAAACAAGTCTTCAGGCAGGCAGTTTCTTCCAGGAAAGGCTCAGGGATGGGGAATTACTTTCACATGCAGGGCAGCTTTGTGGGGGCAGCCTCTGCGAGCAGTGTGGGTGCCTCCCGGCAGAAAGCATTGGCCTTGTCTTCTCGGTCTCGTTTGAGAATAAAAACAGGGAGCGCAGTTGGGAAGAAGGGACTGGGAGCAGTCTGCGCTTCTGTAGTACAAAGCATTCATAATTATTTTTTTTTATTTATATTTTTGGCTGAAAATACCCTAGTTAACTATCCTGTGTAGGGTAGGAGGTGCTTGCAGTGCCTAGGTCTTGTGTATTATAGTACTAGACAGCATTTTACAAAATATAGCTCATGAGATGTCAAGTTACAAAAAGTGCTTTTAAAAAAAGTATATACATATATCCCTTCTAAACAGTCCTTCCAAGCAAGGACTAAACACTCAGAACAAAATAACAGCAGTAAATAACAGCAGTAGGCAGACTGTCTAAAGATGGTTTATTTTCCATTTACCACCAGATAAAATTCAGGCTAACAACACAAGGCAACTCGTGGAGTCTCTGTTTCTCCAAATAAGTTTGTTCATCGCTGCAGACTGAGTGATTGCCTATGCGCGGAATACCGTGGCATGGGATATGGTAGCAGGATACAGAAACTTTCTTTTTCCCCAGCACTGTTGCACTCCAGCAGGGTCAGTCCTGCTGCACACAACAGGCTTGAGAGGTACTGCTGATGGGAGCTGGCCCTGGCTAGGACAGTCAGGTGGGGCAACGGGATGTGCCCCATCTCACCCAGGAGGCTTTCTCGTCACCTGTGCCCTGAGCACTCCTCATAGAGCCCTGGGAGGACTCATGTCGTGTCTCTTGCTCTCTTTCTCTGTGTTTCTTGCTCTGCTTGCAGGGGGAGAGAGGCATGCCAGGGCTGCCAGGAAGACATGGCACTAAGGTACCTTGTAAGCAGTGGAGTGACGCTTGTCTGCCTGATCTCACCCATACCACTCGACTGTCCCTGATGCGCAAGCATCACCTGAATTTGTGTGTGTGTGTGTCTGTTAGTCAATGACTGTCCTCAGCTGAATTCTTTCTGCTTCTAAATTGCAAAATATAGGGCCTAGTTTATGAAGGAGGTGGTGGGGGAAGATGTGTTTTACAAAGCAAATGGCATGCTTAGTCTGATGCTGTCTTGCAACATCAGGATCTTAATGCTTTATGCTAGTGAGAGCGGCCAATTGCTGATGTTTCTAGGGAATTGGCGTTTTGTAAACTGGGGATCCTAAGTGACAGCCGCAACCTTCAGTGATGTGTGTTTAGCCCACTGCGATCAGTAGGGTTATGCAAGTGTGAGCCTGGACTAATGCAGTGATGAATCAGGGTCAGCGTGTGAACAAGCCTGCATGTGTGTGCATTCCAGTTTTAGGATAAATACTAGAAAATAACATCATCCACATTTGCTGCTATTTAAAGGCTAAGGAGTGAGGAACAGGCATCCCAAATACACTGTGAAAGCCTAACCCAAGCCAGTTGCTGCATGTAATCCCTTTCATGACTCTAGTCCGTATTCATTAAAACCTACTGACCCCTGAGACGATCTGGAATGCTTTTTTTCCCCCCGTTTATTGCATAGAATCCCTGATCTCCATCTTCTGTCCTTGTGTTTTTTAGCTTTGTCCCTGATTTCTGTTTCAGAAAGCTGAGAGGTATGATCCTGCTGCTCTCTGGCTCCCCACTCCTCCTTGTTTGAACTCTTCCAAGCTCTTTTCACTTTGAACTTGGCTCCCAGTCCTCCTCTCCGCCTTATGTGCTACATCCCAACCTCTCTCATTTCCCAACTTCTAACACTACTTCACTTCCTCCCCTCTCCTTAGACCCTTGTTATCCCTCATATTTGCTTTTGTAACTGGACCTTTTCACCAGGACCTAACTAATACTAACACAGGGCATACAGAGATTTCAGAGTAAAGGGTTGATAAGGAAGACCTGCTTTTTGCATCAATGCTGAGGAGGGAAATGCGACTGTCCCTGTGGGAGCAGCTGCCTCCTGGGGTTTTGAAGCACCTGTCTCGGATGGCAGGGGCAGGCTGGACTCCGTGGTCTCGTGGTGGTGGCGGCTTCCTCAGCCCTGCAGAATGACGCCTGAATTGCAGTGCTCGGAAGTCATTTTTTTTCCCCTAAGGTGGCTGGCTTCAGAGCTCTCCTGAAAACATTTCACTCTGCAGGGTTTGTCTTCTGTGGTAAACACAGAATGAGGGGAAATAGCAAGACCGAGACTCTAGGGGACGAGCTGGCCTTTCTTGGGATGCTTGAGCTGATCTATCGGGGATCAAGTGCTAAACTGGGTGATTGGTCCTCAGCCTGTCTTTGCATTCCTCAGTTATTTGACGCTGTTCTGCTTGTTGGCCTTTGCTTCACTTGCAGGACTAAAACCAGGGTGGGGGTGTGTGGAGATTTGGTTGTCTTGACTGGGTTGTGCTCGTGATGTCTGCCTCTGGAGGAGCTTTCTGGAAAGCAGAGCCACTGCTATAGGTGAACGACCCGCACAGGGAAGGCGGATGCGTGCTGTGTGGTGTTACAGCATTACTTCTGAGCTTTGGAAAGGAAAAGATGTGGATTTTGCCTTTTTAGTTCCACCTGGCTGAGATTGTTTTGGTTTTAAAAGCTTGTGTCCGATTCATTTCAAACAAGGTGTTCCTGTCTTTCCTCTCTCTGCCAGGGCGCTCCTGGGATGGCCACCGCAGGGATGAAGGTCAGTTTTACACTACACTTGCAGCGGCTTAAGTCAGGCAGGTTCAAGGGCGAGGGCTGGGGTGAGGAGAGCAGAAGGCACGGGAAAATGGTCGGACGGCTCCCACTACAGGGGAACAGCAGAATTGCTATTGCTTGTGGCGGAGAAACCAGCCCCGTCTCCAGCTGCACCCCTGGTCCTCTGCACCTCTCTGGGCAGGGGGGTTGGAGAACTCGTGATGCTCCACAGCAGTGTCGGGATGGCAACAGAGCAAAGGGCCCGGTGCAGATTTAGGGGGCTAGAAGTTACTCCGGGGATCCAAGATGTGCAATGAGACAACGACCTGTTGTCCTGATTGCCTCTAGCCGCTGGGGAAAAAGACAGAAATAAAGAAGTTATCTCCAGGGCTGGTGGGGAGGGTTTTGCTCTGTGATGCCGCATTGATCCCGTATCAATGCAGCCTCTCCCCAGCCCCAGCTGCAACCGCAGCCTTGCTCCGCTCTTGTGTGCACAGAGTTAAGAGTAGGGAAATTCCGTAATGCCAGCAGATGAGTCCTGTCTTAGTGTGCTCCCTTGTATCTGGTAAACCTTCTCTTGTATACTGCAAGGTGGTGCCTCAGTTTCATAAATGCCTCTTGTCTGAGGCTTGCTGGTTTCTTACAGCAGCCTAGGAGCTGGCTAATGAAGATAAGCTCCAGGCACAAATAATAATATGCATTTAAAGCATCCTCATGCCCTTATTTACAAGCCCAAGGCCTCCATGGATTAATGTTCTTTCCTCCACTTTGATAGCTCTAGAAGGTTTTGTACTCTCTCCTGTTTTTTTCACTTTATTTTCCTGTCTCTTCCTCACCAGGGCGAGCCCGGGACTCCAGGAGAAAAGGTACTCTCAGAAGGCTTTGCTCCGAGCCTGCGCTTCTGGTTTGTGTATTTTATTCCCCTCCCAGAGCAGCTGAGGAATGTCTCTGCACTTCCCAGTGCCCAAATCCAGGGCCTAGTGGCACCTGCCAGTGTAAGCAAAATGGTAGTAACATACAGTGATGCCAAGTGAGAGAGGGACCGTACTGCGAACAGATTCCTCCCCTCCTGCTCGTGTCTGTGTTGATGGGAATACCCTCCAGCTGTCTTCCTCCTTTTCTCCCTACTCCACAAAATACGCACAGCACACTTTCCTTAGCGAGGATGTTTCCTCTCCCCCTTCCCTTGTCCCCCTCTGCCTCCCAGTAGTTCTGTGTTCCCCAGAAGCCTTCCCGTGTTACTGCAGGGAGGTGTTCTGTCCTGCGCCATGTGAGCTGCCCTGCAGTTTCCCCCGTCTCGGTGTAGCGTGACCTGGTTTGAGTTCCCGTGGTGGGCACAGTACAAAAATACCCCATCACTCTCCATCACTAAGCAGCCGGCTTGGTTTCTGAACAGCTGGCTCCTCTTGTTTGAGGCTCGCTGGGTTATGTTACAGCATGCGACAGCCATATAACAGACACGTTCTCTGTCTCTTTTCTTCCCCACAAAGGGAGATCCTGGAGTCCCAGGGAGGATGGGCCCCCCAGGTTTGCCAGGGAAGAGGGGGCAGCGGGTAGGACATTGCGTGTTTGGGCTTGGTGTCCTGGCAGTGCTGTGCTGTGTTCCCTGTGAGCGGGAGCTGGCGGGAGCCTGCTTTGCGTTGCGTGGCGTTGTCGTGCTTGCGGGGGATTATATGTCCTTTTCTGGCTCTTGCCCCCCTTGGTGAAGTGTGTTTGCGTGTTCCTGCTTGCAGGAGGTGGGGGGCTGGTGGCAGGCAGGGCAGCATGAGAGTCTTGTCCTGGGAATGATTAAGGACAGCGCTGCATATTTTGACTCCAGAAATAACACCATAAACAGGGATTCAATAATCTGACCCCCCCCCCCTTCTCAAGAAATCTGTTTCTTTACACCGTTGTTTACGCAGCACAGGATGTTTTCAGTAGCCCTTATGGGCACGTGTGTTGAAAACTGTCCTTGAATGAGAAGTAGGATACCAAAAGTTGAGCAGGGCGGAATTAGGGATTCGCAGAGGCCTGGGACAGGACTGGAGATTATATCCTTACAAAACCTCTTAAGGCCAACCCTTTTCTTTGGGCACAAGGTCTTGCAAATGTTTTCCTTCTTTCGAGGAAGAGAAGCATTAATTTATGGCAACAATGTGCATGCTTTGGCAGGGAAGGAGAACTGGGTGGGGGCCTTACAGGTGGCTGGAGGCCAAATTACCTTAGGGAAAGGGGTCACCGCACTCTAGAATTGCCTAAAAAAAATATAAGATTGCTGCTAGTTAATTCTTTTCCATGGAGTCACCAGTGCATGTCTGTTCCTAGAGCACTGATGCAAGTCCCTGCATGTCAGATGTGTGCCCTTGAGCTCTGACAAGACTGGTGTGCAGGCAACAGCATGGCACCACGAGGAAGTCTTTGCTAGCCTTGCTGAGCTGGTGTGCTGCTGTTGTGGAGAGAGCTAGGCAGCTGCTGGCGGGAAGAGGTTTTGAATTATTCTTTGTAATCTGTACAAGTTAAGTCTTGGAGGTGTGAGGATCGCAGGTAAGAACACACCTTTGTCTCATGATGCATTTGAAACATCTCTTTGCAGTAACAGAAACCTTTGATGCCACTCTCTGTCCTGGCAAAATGCAGACTTCCAAGCAGGACACTGGAGCTGGAAACCATGGGTTTAGCAGCTGGATGGAATGGGCTGAATAGAACTTAATGGCCACTAATTCAGCCCCAATATTCAAAAGATGACCCAGATGTCATGGTGAACTAAGCAAAATCACTTCACCAAGTGAATGCTGGGTGCGGGATGTCATGCATTGCTCACTGCCCTCTGGCATCCTCCATAATCCTCAGCTTTCAGGCCTTGCTCTCCAGGCATCGTATCAGGCATTTTACACCATCGTCTTCTGTCTTTGCCATTTTTGCCACTCCTGTTTTCACTGCTTTTCACCACCAGTATGTGTCACAGAGCTTGGCTGCTAACTGAGACACTGTGCTGCTTTTTTTTTGTTTAAGAGCATAAGACTGGGATTTGGAGTTAGGGAACAGAAGCAGGAAATACCCCTTGGGAAATGTGTGGGAATGTTAGTTGTGAGATTTTTACCAAAGCAAAGCAGTATAATTCACAGTGTAATGAGGAGGCATGAAAACTGGGATAGAGTCAAGCAGCGGACAATTTCTGTGAAAAGAGCTGAACTCTGGGCAGGAGCGTTGATCTGCTCGAGGGTAGAAAGGCTCTAGAGAGGGATCTGGACAGGCTGGATCAATGGGCTGAGGCCAACGGTATGAGATTCAACAAGGCCAAGTGCCAGGTCCTGCACTTGAATCACACCAACCCCATGCAGCACTACAGACTTGGGGAAGAATGGCTGAAAAGTTGCCTGGCGGAAAAAGACCTGGGGATGTCGGTTAACAGCCAGCTGAATATGAGGCAGCAGTGTGCCCAGGTGGCCAAGAAGGCAAATAGTGTGGCCAGCAGGACTGGGGAAGTGATTGTCCCCCTGTACGCGGCACTGGTGAGGCCCCACCTCGAGTATTGTGTTCAGTTTTGGGCCCCTCACTACAAGAAAGACATCGAGGCGCTGGAGTGTGTCCAGAGAAGGGCAATGGAGCTGGTGAGGGGCCTGGAGCACAAGTGTTGTGAGGAGTGGCTGAGGGAACTGGGGGTGTTCAGCCGGGAGAAAAGGAGGCTGAGGGGAGACCTTATTGCGCTCTACAGTTCCCTGAAAGGAGGCGGTACTGAGGGGGCAGTTGATCTCTTCTCCCAAGTAAAAGCGATAGGACAAGAGGAAATGGCCTCAAGTCATGCCGGGGAGGTTTAGGATGGATATTAGGAAAATTTTTTTCACTGAAAGGGTTGTCAAGCATTGGAACAGGCTGCCCAGGGCAGTGGTTGAATTGCCACCCCAGAGGTGTTTAAAAGACAGGTAGACTACACGCTGAGGGACATGGTTTAGTGGTGGTTTTGGCAGTGTTAGGTTGATGGTTGGGCTTGGTGATCTTCAAGGTCCCTTCCAACCTAGACAATTCTATGATTCTATCAAGGCATGAAGAAAGTCCTGCGCTCCAAACAAAATTCGTCCTGGGAAAAAACTTCTCTGGATATATGGAATGGGGAGAGCCTGTGCTGGAGGACTGGCAGGAAAAAGGGTTTAGCAGGCCAGAGTGGCAAGGAAGATGCACACGGGGGATCCTGGATCCCTTTCCCACTCACCTTCCTTTGGAGAGAAATAGCAATGACGTGCAGACATAGTCAAAAGGACAGGAGAAAATGTTCCCTGGCCTGAGCAGGTACTGCTGGAGGATGCCTTGTCTATGCCTAAAATAAAATCCCATGGGGAAGGGAAAGAGGGTTTGAAACCAGAAGCAGCTCATCCTTTGGCTGCTTCTCCAGGACAGAGCCTGCAGAGTCAGCTGTGGCCATGTCTGTTTTACCAACAGGGTGAGAAGGGACGAGCTGGTGACCCTGGGCTTCCTGGACTCCCTGGCACAAAGGTTTGTATCTTCTCTGATTTTTTCTTTTTTTTTTTTTCTTTTTTGGGGGGCTACTCTCATCCTCTTTCCTCCCTCCCTCCTGCACCAGCTGTGCACAGCTCATGCACTCGGAGCGTACGGCAGCATGTTCTGCACAGCTCAGCTGGATGTCAGCTCCAGCCTGGGATACCTCGGGGTCACACAAAGGATGCCTTTTTGTGAGGAATCACATGCCTTCATGCAGTGAGGGGGAGGCTGTGGTCCTGGGAACGTGACCACGGAATCGTGTTCCAGTAGTTCCTCTCTAAAAGCATGACCTCAGATGTAACGTGGCATTTCAGCCTCCCTCCTGCTCAAAGATCCACGTGTGAGGAGGCGATGGGCTTTTTGGGAGCTGCACAGCTGGGCTCTGGGTTGGAAGAGTAGCCTTGTGCTTGGAGGGACCCAGGACAGGTCAGCTAAAGCTAAGCTCTGAAACTGTGGCTTTTTCTCTGTGCTCTGAGATGTGGACAGAAATCATACCTTTCAAGTCAGGCTTTCACAGGGTGCTTTTCCTTTGGGAAAGGGGACAGTGCACTGAATGACAGTGTCCATTTCAGGAAAGGAGGAGGGTGTAATGGCAGCTCGGTGCAAGCAAAGCTTTCCTGTTGCTGCCTTTGTATCTGCTCTGTGCAAATGGTGTGGCCTGCAGGGCTGACTATGTGGCTGTTGACTACAGCTCCGGAGTGAGATGTACCAAAAAAAGCCACCATCAGATGATTTTATCAGCTCAGTTTCAACAGTAGAAGAAAACAGTTGTGTTCAAACTGGAGGACGGGGGAGGAGGTCTGTCCACAGGCAGCTTTATGTGGCCCTGGGGAATAAGGGCTGAGCAGCAGCGTTGCAGCCAGGATGATGATAGCTGTGACTGCTGGCAGGGCTCTAGGTGGAGCCTCCAGGCAGAACTATATTGGCCTGATTCCTGGACAGCTGGTGGCTCTGGAGCAGTGACGTTTCTGGGCTATCAAGAGGCCAGCTGATGGACCTTGTCTTGGGCCCTGTCTCTCTAAGCCAACAGTTTGGCAAGTGATGTTACTGAGATGGAGAGACTGAACTGTGATGCATGGCTTGATCTTCCTTGCAAACAGGGAGAGAAGGGAAATTCTGAGAATGCCCTGGCAGGAGGTAAAGGAGAACCTGGCCCTCCCGGTCTGCCTGGGCCCCCTGGACCAAAGGTGAGTGTTTTTTCTTCTGATGAGTGTTTTTTCCTCCAGTGAGTTGTGTGTTGTGAGGGATTGTGCCCAGCACGAGGTGTGTAGGAAGGGACAAAGGTTGCATTCATCCATGCCCACCTCTGGTTACCTGCTGAAGGGATATTAGGTTCTGTAGGGTGTCTCAGATTTGCTGTTTTAAATACTGAAGGTGAGAGAATTTGTAAACTGTGTTTCTAGGAGGAAAATACCCTTCTTGTGCTCAAATGACTTGCCTCTAGGCTCTGAGAAACCAGTCGCTCAGAATCAATGACCACCTCTAGTCCCTGTGGTACCTGAGGCAGGATGGAGACCCTCCAAGTCTCCTCTCCCCTTCCTCTTCTACCCCCTCAAGGAGCAGCAGCAGTAAAATCCTGCCCCTTGGCAAAGGACACCAAGAACACTTAAATATGAGGTCGCGTCTCAGATGTAGTTGGAACAACTCTCCTGTGCACTTACTTTGGGTCTGAATTGGGCACTTTCCTTCACGCTGAACACTCCCTCCGCACTGGGTAGAAGAGAAGGGCACCTGATGTGAAGTCATGGCAGCAGATTTGGCATCCCTGAGGAGATGCGGGCATGGCAGGGGCACTTGGCTGGTGCAGTTCTTCCTCCTGGAAAGGCAAAGCCAGCAGTGGAGTCACACCACCTCCACGCAATACAAACCCCATCCCTTTCCCTTTCTCTTAGGGAGAAGCTGGTGACGTTGGCCGGCCTGGTGCTGCAGGGTCACAGGGGGAAAAGGTACAGAATGCTTCTGCACAACCTGGCTGCAGGTTCAGTAGCTGAAAACTTGTTCCTACTTGTACAAAATTAGCTGAAAAGGAGCTGTTTAGTCCCAGACTGTTTCAGAGGACTAGCAGAGAACAACAATTCCTGGAGTTTGAGCAAGTGAAGGGACAGGCTTTGCTAACACCATGTTCTTCTTGTTACAGGGGGAACCTGGTTCACCGGGAGACCAGGGACCCATGGGCCCAAGGGTAGGTGTCCCTTCACTGACACTTGAAGAGTTTTGGCCCTTCAAAGGGATCTAAGGATAGTGGGACCACACTGACAGTCTAGATTGGGCCTCTGCTTTCTTGACAGATGTTCTCACCATCACTAAAAGTGCTATAGCTGGGCAATGGCTAAGTTTGAGACAGGCCATTTCACCACTCCATACTCTCATCAGAAGACACCCCTGCCTTAGGGGAGAAAAAGTCTTCCAGGCCGCCTCAGGGTGAATGCTTGGCTCATTTGTAGGAGGAGGTGGGTTTGGGCATCCCAGCCTGAACTCAGGCCCTTGGCACGCCAGCAAAGGGTAGCAGGAGGGTGTTTGTTACCTGCCCAAGTCTGACAATGGGTCAGATGATCCAGTTCCTGGATTCTGGCCTCAACTTCACCACTTACCAGACCTGCCAGCTTTGATATTTTGGTGATCTGGGCTTGTCTGGCTACACCTCGGCAGTGTTTCCTCTGTAAAATGTGCTTTCAAGAGCTTTGTTCAATAGGTGAGAAACTGGAGGCTCGTGAGACAGGCCCCTCTGAGACTCCCTTTTCAGGGTGAACCGCAGCTCTGGGTAGCCCATGGGAAGGGCAATTCCCAAGCCCTGGCTAAAGAGCTGGTGTTTTGCAGGGCCCCAAAGGAGAGCCTGGGAAGGATGAGATGATGGACTACGATGGTAATATCAGTGAAGCTCTCCAGGTGAGCAACTGCCTTCCTGTCCCATGAGGTGACTGCTGCTTGCTTTACTGTTTCCCAGGGGATGCAGAAACCCGGGAACAGTGTAGATCAGCGTCCTTGACAGGAGCACGAAAAGGAAGTACTCAGTTGTTCCATAGTCCCCTTCATCCCACAGCTCACTACATGTAGTGTTTTGGTAAATACTTGTGCACCTTGTTTAGTTGATATATTAACACTGGTGGACATAGAGGTCATGTGAATCCCACCAGGAGTGGCCCATGACTTGGAGTAGGTGGTGAATAAAAGGACTGCAAAGCTTCCTTGGAAGTGTGCACTGATGGTCTGCAGGGAGTGAGTGGCTGCGCCCAGCTCTGGGTTAGCCTGGGTTCTAGTTGAAAGAAGGGGAAATCATAGAATAATGGCTCCATGGGACTTGGAGCTGGGTTTTTTTGCTTTGGTTCATTTTAAAGGCTCCTTGCTCATTTGGGCCAGTGTTACATTAGTGGAGAACAAACCACCTCCAGGAAAAAGCTTAGTTTTCAAATGGTTGTTTTCCTTTTTGATTTTTCTTTTTTTTACTTCTAGGAAATACGAACTTTGGCCTTGATGGTGAGTTCCTAGCTTTGCTGTGTGGTTTTAAGCAAGTAGCCATATGTTCATCTTGAGCAGATGGCCTGACAATTTAGGTGCAGCTAAAACATTTGGCCTTTGCTGTTGGGAGCTAAAGTTGGGGCAGCTGACAGCTGAAGGAACAGCTCATCTTGCCTTCTGATCGTGGCACTTGAATTCTAATCAGGCCCTTTATTTCTCTGCTTTAAAAAGTAATACATGCTGCTTAGAACAGGGAGCGCTCAGAAGGGGCAGGGAAAAGTAAGGGGGGGCTGACCGAAGCAGAGAAAAAAGAGGCCTTGGGTGCCTTGCAGTAAAGAGCTTATCCTGGCAGTCTGTGGTGGACACTTTCTGTGATGGGAGGGGAGGGCGTATTTTCACCATTGATAAGTATAAATTCACATAACAGTCCTGTACCAAACCAATCACTTAAAACAGCAGTGACTACAAGCCCCTTGAAAACAAAGAGAGGCAAAGTAGTTATTTTCAGCCAAAATAAGGGAAGGAAGTGTCCCTGCATTTTGCTTCTCAGAACAAGAAACCTGGTTAGGAAAAAAGATGGATTTTTGTAAAATGCAGTATGACAGGGCAGCACAAAATGGGTGAAAGGAGCATCACTTCCTAGGCCAAACTGCTCCCTAGGTCTCCTTGAAGTGGTAACTGCCAGGAGTGATCAGGAAATCTGCTCAAAATACTAGTGCCGTCTAGCTTTGCTTAAGCTCTGCTTGGAATCTAAGTAGTACAGTGTTTCCTGTGGTCTCTGTTCTAAAAATATACTTTTGTAGATAGGAAGGGAAAACCTTGGTAAGTTCACCTCTGTTTCGGGAGCAGATAGGTCTGGTCATTTTCATTTTCTTCTATGAAAATGTAAGGAAATACATACCTACAACTCGCTTTGGACTGGTCTGCCGCTCATTCAGGCTTCTCCATTGCTCAGCTTCCCAAGCAAATACAATTTGAGGATCCCCTGGGAAAATTCCCTTATGATTTCCCCTTAAACTCAGAAGACTTGTTTGGTATCAAAACATGAACGTAAAAGCCCTGATGATAATCTGAAAATGACTTTTTCTTTATCTAGGGACCCCCAGGACTCCCAGGTGTGGCTGGACCTCCAGGGCCGCCGGGACAGAAGGTATTTGCTCAGTTCGACGCTTGCAGAGCTAAGGGGAACACAGGAGCAGTCGAGGCAGAATTCCTGCGCCCCGCAGCTCTCCCCAGTGCTCCTATTCTCCCTGTCCAGCACTATCAGATTGCCCTGCTGGCCTCTACCACTCCTTCTCATGCACAATATCCTGAAAACTTCTTTTCCCACAATGATAATGCCTTATCTGAAAGATGAAGGATCCTTTCTACTTGCCTTCCCCTTTAGGAAGTAGCTTATGGGAACTGATCTCTGTGCAGGGATTCTGTTGGTTGGGGACTATGTTATAGCACTGGGGCTGTGAACTATCAGTCAGGATAAACAAGGCTGGTGAAATTCTTAGGAAGTCACAAAATGTACCGTTTCAACAGGGGTTTCCGTGCTTTTTTCCCCTTTGACTATTAGTTACCAGGGTCCCTGAAGACTATTTCTGTAATGCCCACCCTTCATCATCACAGTGCCACGCAGGAGTAGTCAGAATAGCTGCTTTCAAACTGTCAAAGTAACGATTTTGTGTTTCAGGGTGAAATTGGCTTGCCAGGTCCTCCAGGCCATGATGGAGAAAAGGTAGGACACAGCTCCTCTGTGGATTGCTCTTTCCTTCAGTGGTCTTATCTGGAGTTAGTATGTTCCATCTCTGTCACTGACATTGCACAGTTGCTTTTCCCACAGCGGGGAAAAAAGTATTTTGCTTCACAAAAATGAGCATTAATGGTTTATCAAAGACCTAACTTGTAAGAAGAGGCTGGGATGGCATGGCAAATCTACTTTGTCCTGCCCATGACTCCTCAAACGGCAACACTGTGAGCGAGAGGATGAGCAGTGAAAGAGGCTCTGGGCCAGGGAGTTGCTCTGCAGGAGTGCTCTTACTCTTATGTGTAAACGTTTCACTCTGTGTTGTGTGGATTTCTTATAGGGACCACGTGGTAAACCTGGAGAAATGGGCCCCCCTGGCCCTCACGGACTGCCAGGAAAGGATGGACCACCTGGAATAAAGGGAGAGCCAGGCCCCATCGGGGTCACAGGAGAAAAGGGCGATAAAGGAGAGCCAGGACAAGCCGGCTCACCGGTAAGTAAATTGAAGCCTCTCGGAGCACTGCTGGCTATCCGTGTTATGGGACAAGGCCCTGGGACTTCTCAGATACCTCAGAGTCCCCCTAAGGTGGGTGCTGGAGGCACCTCACCGCTGCTGTATGAAGTGTACCAATACAGAAGCGAGGTCTTGGCTCCCTGGCAGGTGTGTTGTCCATCTTGCTGGAGCGGCTGTCCCCAGCTGCCTGCCCTGCTGTCTGGGCACTGTGTCACTTCCTCAGCTTGCTGCCTGGCGTGTTGCTTAAACCGAAATGCCGCTGTGAGCAAGCAGGCTTGACTGTGAGCGAGGCAGCTGAGGTACCAGCACACATACCCTCCTGGAAGGGCAACTGCACGGGGTAACCCCTTACATCCCTGCCACTAACTGGGGCAGAGTGCCCAGTCTCCCAGCTTCAGTCTGTCACAACTTGTGTGTCCCCAGCACTAGCCAAGAGGGTTTTAGGCAACAAATCTGTGCCTTTCTACAAGATTACTAAGATAAAACTCTTGCTGTCACAACAGCTGGCTATTGGGGAAGTGATTTCTAGCACTGACTCCAGCAAACTGCATAACCGTGAGCAGAGCTTGGAGGCAGGAGAGCAGTCCTCGTCCCCGATCTCGCACATCCACAATGACATTAGGATGTTCAGGCAGTTGAGTGTCCAGTTTCAATATTAGTGAAGCTTTGCATTTCCCTGGGCACCTGGTGGTTGTCTGGGGTTTTCAGTGTGTTCTTGGGATGACCAGAGCCAGTCTCAGCTCTTGCAATGATGTCTCATATGTCTGCCTGACTTAGTCTTGCAAAAAATCCACAAATCTTTCTTGGTCCGTAGGGTCTTGATGGCCCCACTGGAGAGAAAGGTGAACGAGGTGACCAAGGGATGCCAGGACCGTCAGGATTGCCGGGTCCCATTGGACTTCCAGGACTGACAGTAAGAGTGAAAAAGACAGGCTGCTCTTTCCTGCTTGGCAAAGACAGAACAGTGTAGCGCGACACGCAAGGGTTCATTTCCCAAAGCGCCGAGTATCTCGGGAGCCTCAGACCCCTGCGCCTTAGAGCTAAGGGTTTGGGTGTCACCAGATGTCCGTCAGGTCTCCAGCAGCGGGCAGGGGGCCAGCTGGGCACCTGCTCCTGTTGCTGCCTGGAGGTGCCGGCTTGTGGCAGCTGCCCGCAGAGCCTGCGTGGCGAAATCAGCCGAGATGCCCAGTTTGCTGGCAGCATGGCACCATTGCCAACCCGCTTGCCGTGCTCCCTCCCTCAGAGGCTGTAGCGCAGCAGAGAGGCGTCAGGCGCCTGTTGGGGAGAGGCAAACAAAGTCCTGTGGCACTCCCCTTGCACAAGGCATGAGATATCACTCCTGGAGGCCTTCCTCTCTGTAGGGTGTCTCCTCTGGAAACAGAGGTGCACGAGAGCCGCAGGTGAGGTGTTTGTGAAATACACGGCATGTTCCTGCTCCTGCTTTGGGGGAACTGCTGCTTGTCAGCACACGGGTGGTTCACAGATGGCTTCTGATGGACTGAGACTCCATAGTACAGCTGGCGGTGACAGGATCTGTTGTGTGCAGGGAGACAAGGGCGAGCCTGGGGAGCGTGGCGACAAAGGAAATCCGGGAGAATCGGTAGGTCACCTTTCTTGTTTTCCTTCTGCAATCTCGGCAGTAAGGGAGGGATGATTTGGCAGCAGTGCTGCTGTTAAAACCAGCATGTCCCACCCTCTTGTGACACACCCTTCGTTGAGGACAGCAAGCTTCATCTTGAAGGACTGACGTGCCAACCACCTCTAGCTCCTAATGCCCTACTTTTCACATACACAAGAACAATCTAGCTCATGACAAGCAATCAATAATGATTACCTAGGGAAGAATAGATCATGGAAAGCATAGCAAATATTTTCCTCTGCATTTGTCCTGAAGGGATTTCCTGAACAATACTTGCATGTATCTAAATATATGTATATATTTTTCAACAGATTCAGGGTTCTTTAATTTGTCCATTCTCCCCTCAAAGCTCACCCCTAGCTTTTGTACTGCCCTGCAACAAGGAGTGCCACAGGCTATCAATACGCTCTTCTGCGTGTGTGGAGCCAGCCACCTTCTTTCCTATCTTTTGAAACGCCTGCTAGCTGTTGACCTTGTGCCTCCTTGCAGAAACAGTGGTTGAGTAGTGGAAATGGACCTTTTTCGGAGGGGTGGAGAAAAAATTCACTGCTCTCTTTCCTCCTAAATCTCTGTAACTGCTGCATAACCCTCCCCAGAGTCCTGCTGCTGCTTCTCAGCTGCTCTGCCCTGGATTGCTGCCACTCCCTGATGTAGTCCTTACGTGGAATCCAGGTTTCCAAGCCTGGTAGAGCTCAACTGTACCATCTACCCTGCCTCCCCTCTGAGCAGTTCCCCCTCACCTGCTGAGGGCAGCAGATTATGACAGTGACTTCTCTTGTGTTGCTTTCTAGATATCTGGCCCCCCTGGACCCCAAGGCCCACCAGGACCTCCAGTAAGTTTTGAGTGATTCACCTGAGGAGCAAGGCACTGGGAATGAGGATAGAGCGGGAAGCAGCTGGGGAGGATTCTGGGTGGAGAAAACAGCCAGAAACACTGCGTCGTTGAAACAGGAACATGCTTAGTATCACTTCCAAAACCACCCCCCAGGGTAGGTCAGAGCTATGATGGGCTGGGTAGGAAAAGAGAGAAGGTTATGTTAGTCTGAGATGAAAGGGAAGACAGTCGCAAGAGGGGATGGACGGGATTAAAGGGATCAACTGCAAAAATGGTCTTAATAGCAAGCCTGGCCCGCTGCCAGGTTGTTCTTGGCGAAAGCCTCCTCGTTACCAGATGAGAACAGTACATGAAGTGCCCTTCACACAAATAAAGAGGCCTCTGGGCTAAGCGTTTGTGCCCTCTGCGTGTCAGAAAGCGAAAGCTCTGTGCTGCACACTGAACTGGGGTACCTGGGTCTTAAAGCATGTCCTTAAACATTACTCATATTTTGTCTCTCATCCCAAACACAGGGTCTTCAGGGCCTCCCAGGACCGAAGGTAAGGCTGCAAAACTTTACATCCTGAAATTTTACTAGACTGTCCCAGGGGCAGGAATCGTTCAGTAACAACTTTCTAGCTTGCAAATGTTATTTACCAACTTGGTAAGAGGACAAATACTTTTGACTATTTTCTTGAAGAAAATGGATTAGCAGCTCTCATTTTAGGACCCAGAAAACTGGTCATTTTCTCCAGTTTTCACCCAGAGAAGTGGGAAGCCATTGGCCCTTGGAAATCTTACTATGAGAACTTCGTTGAAATCTTTGTCTGAAGGGTGAAGGTCTGTACAGCCTCTCATACAATCCTAAATAACTGAAATCTAGCTTAAAATTAGCCAGGTTCTATACTGGGTAAATTATGCTGTAAAGCCACTCAAGAACTTCACTGTTCTTGGAGGTTAGAAGCTTTCTAATCTCCATCTAAATATGTTTATGCTCAGCCTGCACCACTGGTTTGCCTGCCGTAAAACAGTACCTAGATGAAAAAACATTGGAGTGGAAATGTTCAAGGAGAGCTGCGTTTTTCCTCTGACGTTCTTGGAAAAGATTGGAAAATGTGGGAAGTGTCTTAATTCTTCTGGTTATGCTTAGTGTTTGGCTCCTAGTGCTGTTTGGGTGTTAAAGGGGGCGGTATATTTATCCCGATTCATCTTTTCTCCAGGCGTTGATTACAGATACAGTTATCTGTCTTGCTTGTCTGTAACTCACTAGCCAGTGCTATCAGGTGTCTCGGAAACTTCCGTAAGGTGCAGTTGTCTTTGGAATACGTGCCAAACAAATGCAGGTGAAAGTCTCGCGCAGCACAGGCTGGATTATAGACAGAGGAAGTAACGCACCAGTTTCTCCTTGAACAGAGGATCCGTGGATGCTTAATTAGCAGGTGCAATGAGACGTCCCGAGTGTGGAAGCTTTTGTTCCATCCCTGCAATTTGTAATAAGTCTTTTTGTAATGAGGCTTTCAGTAGTAGTGAAAAAGTGTTTTATACCCTTTGCAGACATGTCAGAAATAAGTAACTCTTCCAGGTATGTGCTCAAGCCAAATAGTATTGTATGGCAGTGGGCAGTGACACGTGGCTGTATGGAAACTGGAGGGCTGGTAGTGAGCCAGCAATGTGCTGCCCTACAATTGTAGAAGAGTACCGCAAGCAGGCTTGCTGTTTCTGCGCAAACTTGGCTCTTCTGACACTTCTGTTTCAAAATGCAGCCAAGAAAGTGTTTTAAAATGCCTTATGAAGAGGAGTGTGAGGGGGGAAGCTTTGGGTTGCATTTTGAATTTATGAAAAAGGAATATTTTGTTTAATACTACTTTATAGTTTATAATACAGAATTTAAAAAATATGGTAGGAAGAGGAATGATGAATGTTTCTCCCAGACTTTGAAATTGATGCCTTTGTATGTTTCAGTATGATTTTTTTTTTCAAAGCTTGTAGACACCTGTCTTTCACTTCCAATCAATCCACATCTTAAAATGTAAAACCACCCTATCATATAACTTCTGGTTACTTATATTTACCCTGACGCTCCCTGCAATAGCAGGGGGAGCAACACAGAAGTGAGCTCAGTTCCCCTTTGACCATCTTCACCCACTGGGCCTGAATCTTCTCTTACTGCCGTTGATTTAAGACGAGTGCTTACGCAGAGGTCGTTTGATTGATACTGCTTTTCTTAAGGTTGTGCTGAGAATCGGGCTGAAGCATTGCTCTGCTGCCTCTTGTAATTCCCCCTGCCGTGTCGGTGCTCTCTGAAGGGAGGAATGTTTGTTATATAAGTGGTGTTACGGTGGGTTTATTTTCTGCTCCATCCTTCCTTTAGGGGGAAGCGGGGATTGACGGAATGAAAGGAGAGAAGGGTGCCCAGGGTGAAAAAGGAGACAGAGGGCCACTGGGATTACCCGTAAGTATCCAGGAAGCAAGCAGCACTTTACAAGCCAAACTTATATCAGCTGTAAGAAGATCTCTCAATAGGAGACACACGCAGGGATTTGATATGTAAAGTCAAAGAAAGAGATGGTCTATAAATAACTGTGCCTTTGCTTTTTAAACTTAAAGCCTCCATTTCTTTACTGAGCCTTCATCTTTTAGATCTGTTAAATAGATCAGTGATCACTTTAATTCTTCCCGCTTCTGCCAGCACTGGGAAAAACAAACAGTAGCTTTCCTGTGGGTTCTTTGTACTTCAGGGCAGTGGGGGAAGACCAGAAACAGAAGTCAAAAAGATGTGGAAAAGGAAGCACCTTTCCAGCCATTTGTCACCTGGGCAACACTTTGTGCAAAAGCTTCCAGCTTCTTCGCTAGGCAGTATTTTCCTATCACTTCTGCAATGGAATCAGTGCTTTCCCTGGCAGGGCAGAAGCCTGCTGTACTATGTGAACTTGGTCACCCTGCACTAGCGTTAGTGCCCTCCTTAGCTTAGCAAGGAGGAATGGTGGCAGAATTATAAAGAAGTTACAGGAGCTTTAGACACAAACCTGAAGACTTTGTGAAGCTCCGAGCTCAC
Organism: Pluvialis apricaria; assembly: GCA_017639485.1. Lineage (NCBI taxonomy): Eukaryota > Metazoa > Chordata > Aves > Charadriiformes > Charadriidae > Pluvialis > Pluvialis apricaria. The sequence goes on along the minus strand of CM030013.1, from coordinate 4,493,790 downwards.
ATCTGCTAAAAGCCTCTTCACCCTCTGTCTGAGCTGACAGCTGATAATGAATTAGCGGTAACTCAGTCCCATCCAGTTGCTCTGTCAGCCCCCAGGCCCTCTCCTCATGAAAAGCCCTCATGGCAGAGCACACCCTCTCCCTTTGCTGAATGTACTGCCTGGAAACAAGCACTGCAAAGCGCATCTTGTGTACTGTGTGACTTTGTTGGCCTCTGTTCGATCACCCAGATCCCTTGTCCCTGACTTTGGCTAAAATGTGCGTGTCTTTGTTTGTAAAATGTTTTCCTCTTTTAGCTGTGCTATATAGCTGTTACCGGTAGGGACTGGATGCATCTCATCTAACTCTAGGCACTCAAGTGAGCTCATCACGACTGCATTCATTGTGGCTCCATGCAGAGCCAGTGGGGAGAAAGCGATGCTTTTGGAAGGCTCAAATGCAAAGGATTGTGCCTCAGTGAAGCAGTAAGAAGTAAAACCCCAGTCTCCGTTTTGCCCCGAGAATTGCAAAGGGAAGCTTTCTGTGTAAATAGTTACTTCTTCAAGTCTGTGTGGTATCAGGATAGGGGAAGGGAGGTCCTCGTGACAGGCTGAGCAGAAGATGCCCCAGCAATTATCCTGATGAGCTTATCGGTGTGGCAGGGAATGTGCTAGCTGGTTCTCCTACAGCAGTGAGCCCCACGAGAAACCAGGATCCCTTGGATTTTTGCATCTCTTCCTGAGCTGTGGAGGGGGGAAGGCTGGCTCAGAAGTGTCCTCTTAGAAACGTGTTGTGTTTGGAGCAACAATATCAGCTGGCCAACTAGGGAGCAGAGTTACTGAGCTGTTAGTGAGATCAGAGAGATACTGTGGACCTTGTATCCCTCCTCAGAGTGACCTAACGCTCTTCATAAGCTTTTCCGTGCCTGTTCCGGTGTGTTTTCAGCCTGTGAAAATAAATGCAATGCCAAACAGGTACTGAAATATTTCAAAGCTGGACTCTGTAAAATCCCGCAGCTGGATCTGCTGCCTTTTCATGTATGACTTAGGGCTTGCCATCATGCCAGGATTTTGGCACATTTCGGCACTGATGTCTGCAGTAGCCTTGGGCTTGTCTGTATGGCTGACAAGCTGAGGAATCTGTTATACTCAGGCGGAGGAAAATGCAGTATTCGGTACTTACATCCTACCAAAGCTTTCTCTCCTGGCCACTGTCAGAGACAAGACAGCGGGCTAGATGGGCCTTGGGCAGAACCACTGTTAGGTCTTACGAATGATGAAATTCAGGGCAAGAGCCAAGCGCACAGAAAAGTGCCACCTAATCTCAGTCTGGTGTAAATCTGCACTGGTGACAGAGGAAAATGAGCCACCTGTTTTATAAGCCTCTAAATGACTGGATGTAGAGTGGAGCGAGCCTGCAGCTGACTAAATGTGCCCCTATGGGACCTGAGTTTCTTGGTAGGAACTTGCACGGCTGATGGCTCTGCACTGCTTGTAATGCCTCTGTGACCACAGGCCTCTGAGCCTTGTGTCTTATCTGTGTTGCCCAGCCTCCCACAAAGGCAGTGCATGTTTTAACTCCACTGTCGCATTGTCCTTTTCATCACCTGTCACAGACCAGCTTCTTCCTCAGGGGTTTTCTTGGTGGCATTGAGAAAGGGAAATTTGCATTCTTAAGGGGATTTGAAAGTTGTAGGTCAACATTATATGTATTCAGTGTTTCTATGTTTTTGTTGGTTTGCTTGTAAGTACCATCATCTGTCCTGGAGATCTTAATTTTTGTTATTGCAAGCATATGTTTGTCTCAAGTCACTGCTTCACTCACCTCTCCCCTCCCCTCTCCTTTCCCCCTCACCCTCCTCCCCTCTCCTCTTGCCTTTTTTTTGTTAACCCTCCCCCGTCTGTTCAGGGTGCTTCAGGTTTAGACGGCAGGCCTGGACCACCGGTGAGTTCCATTTCTCCATTACCCTACGTTCCTCCTCCCCAGTATCGTGATTTGTCTCGTCTCTTCCACCAGAGTCTTGTTTACACCAGGAATAACCACCTTTTCTCCAAAGCAGGCTTGGGAGGGGGGTTAAACTTAGATCGAGAAGTGATGTCACATGCTTGTCTTTTTTGATGCTCTGAGTCTGTCTGGATCCTGGGATCACAGCCTACTTGTTCCGCTTTGTCTCAATAACAAGATGAATGAAACCTCTGCATGTTTCCATGATGCTCTGTTCTCCTGTCCTCTTTATCGTGAGGGCTCTCTATGCTGTTGTTCTCCATGGTAGCCTTGCTTGCCGCCTTTTCACGACAGTAGCTCTACAGTTTTGTCTTAGGCATCATAACACCAGTGTGTTTTGTCCTGTGAGCACAAAGCTTTGCGTTGTTTTCACACATGGCACTTGAGGCTCACTTGCCGTGGGTTGCAGGTATGCTTACAGGTATCTCTCCATAGCCTGGTAAGCATCTCGCCACAAGGAGAAGTTGCATCTAAAAGACCTTCAGCAAGCAGGACTAGCCCTTCACCTCTCGGCGGCAGAATGCTGTGCAACTTCAGCAACTCTGCCCACGCTTTCCATAGCCCCAGATACCTGGGGGTGGGGCGGTGGGGTGTGTTCTGGTCTAGTATGTACATCTGAGATGTATCGACATGTATAGTGGGGCAGGAAGATGTGAGATTCCCACCTCTTGTTGCTAACTTGCTGTGAGATGGGAAGGAAATAAACTCCTTGTGCCTAAGTCTTCTCAGTCTGTCAAATTCAGAATGAGACAAATAATGCTAACCTGGTTCTGCAAACCATTCTGCTATCCTTGGGTAAAAGCTGTTAAATAAGGGCCAAATATTTTTAATCCCTCCCAGGAAATCACAAATCACCCATACACAATCCATTTGGCTATTTAAAAAGAAAAGCAATTTCTCCTCCTTGATGTAACTGGAAATAATTCGGCTGCTCTAACTTCTGAACAGAGTCTGAATGGCAGCTTATACACTCACTTGTTTTGGGAAATTGTAGGTTTAATTTTATAAATGTGCAGGTGAGGTGTCAATGTATGTCATTGCACTAAATGATCTTAAAATGATGCATATGTGCAGGCAATTAAGATTTCCATGATGTGAACTCCTGTGCATGAATCTAAGGAAAACCTGATTTTTCTCACTTCCTTCGCTGCGCTGAAGTTGTGTGCTGCATGAACTACTTCTCCAGTTACATTTTGCGGATCTTAGCTTGTCTGAAAAGCTCTCCTGACCCACATGAGCCATCCTGCTCACATCAGAGGGGTTGCTTTAATGCAAGCTTGCAATCCTTAGTCACTAAAAAGTGCAAGACCCTTTTCCTTAAGGCTGTTAGAAAAAGATTTCCCTATTCAGGAAGCTTCCTCCTTTGTCACGGAATCACGGAATTTTCAGAGTTGGAAGGGACCTCTGGAGATCATCTAGTCCAACTCCCCTGCTAACGCAGGATTGCCCGGAGCACATTACTCAGGACTGCATCCAGGCGAGTCTTGAAAATCTCCAGAGAAGGGGACTCCACAACCCCCCTGGGCAGCCTGTGCCAGGGCTCTGTCACCCTAACCATAAAGAAGTTTTTCCGTGTATTTGAACAGAACTTCCTATGTTCCAACTTGTGCCCATTGCCCCTTGTCCTGTCACTGGGAACCACTGAGAAGAGTCTGGCTCCATCCTCCTTCAACTGACCCTTTAGATACTTGTATGCCAAAATAAGGTCTCCCCTCAGCCTTCTCTTCTCCAGGCTAAAGAGTCCCAGCTCTCTCAGCCTTCCCTCATAAGGGAGATGCTCCCATCCCTCAATCATCTTAGTTGCCCTACGCTGGACTCTCTCCAGTAGTTCCCTGTCTCTCTTGACCCGGGGAGCCTGGAACTGGACACAGTATTCCAGTTGTGGTCTCACCAGGGCAGAGCAGAGGGGGAGGATGACCTCCCTCGACCCGCTGGCCACACTCTTCCCTATGCAGCCCAGGATGCCATTGGCCTTCTTGGCCACCAGGGCACATTGCTGGCTCATGGATAATTTACTGTCTACCAGGACCCCCAGATCCTTCTCCTCAGAACTACTTCCCAGCAGGTCCAGCCCTAACCTATACTGTCCTTCCTAGAAGGCAGGTGGTGGGCCTCAAAAGTATCCCTTTATCGAGGCTCTGTGAAGGAACTGTAGATCAATAACTAAATGGTTCTTGCTGATCTAAAAGTATGTGATGTGGGGTTAGGAAGGCAAACGCCTACCTGTGCCGTGTAGTTAGGTGCGTGCACTGCATGCCACAAATTTGAAGGCTGTGCTTTATCTAGACTGCAGAACATGCTGTGGGAGAGTTGTATGAGCCCCTCCAGCAGGGGATACTCCACAAGTTCAAGGAGTCTGTACAGAGTTGAAAGTGCATAAATCTTTTTCTTAGCCAGAAGGACTATTGCCTCACTGCTGTATTGGCCACATGAAAGATAAGCTTTGACTGGGTTACTTTCCCAAAGCCCAAGCACATCTCAGCAGCGCTGGTAAGCAAGTTTGGTTTGGTATGCTAGCGGGAGACAAGCCCCCGTGTCAAAGGGTTAGCAAAAAGACTGGCTTTTCCTGTTAGCGCGATTGGGAGCCTGGTGGAGTGACATAAATGGCAAAAAGGGAACAGAGGGGCTGGGACTGGATGATCCCCCTCTTAGTTTGTGTCTGCGTACGTATGCATCTGCGTTCATCTCTGCAGCATGGTGTCTTTCAACTTGCATGACTGGCTGCCTGCCACCAAGTAACCACACTCTTTCATTTTTGCTCAACTCAACTGATGCCTGGGGGAAAAGCGAAAATTAAAAAATAAAGAAAATTGCTTATCATATATCTAAATGGCATTTATTCTGCTACAGCTTTCAGCCTTGTCTGATATAAACTAGAGAGAAAAAATTCCCTCCTGTGGAACTGGTAGAAATGCTTGCTGTAACAATTGTCAAGAGATAGCTTCAAAAGTAAAAATAAGGCTCTGTAAAATGGTGCGGGTGTGATCTAATGTAGCAGTTCCCATGTTCTTCAAATCGCCTATAAAAACTACTTCAAATCCATCGCCACCAACACTGAAAGCTGTAGTGGTGCTAGATGCCTTCCACCACCAGACTGTCCTCCTCAGCTGTGCTTTTTCCTAAAGGAGCAGCAGTGTCTCCTGGCTTTAATGAGGCCCTAGAATAAGAATGTCCTGATGTGTTTTCCTTCCTACAACTACAGGGTACTCCAGGACCAATTGGGGTTTCGGGACCAGCGGGACCAAAAGGAGAAAGGGTGAGTTTGCTTCAGAACTATTCTTTGAAGATACCACCGCTCCCTGCGATAGAGAAGCTTTAGGTTTTGCTAGAGCTGGAACTGCTCTCTCCTTGTGCATATAAGACACTCAGCTCGACCCCTTTGATTTTTTGAGTACCTCATTTGTTGGGTTTTTAGGTGCTTTGAAACAGGTCCTTTACTTTTCTTCTATAGTAATGCTGTGCTGCCTGTTTGCACTGGATAGGAATGTAACAATTTCTACTCTTCTGTTTCCGTTTCAGGGCAGTAAAGGAGATCCTGGAGTCATAGGACCAATGGGGCCAGCAGGGCTTCCTGTAAGTACGGGAGTACGAGGGATTCGTTATCTCCAGTGCCTGTTTCCTTGCTGAGGTTGACAGCTTGAGCTGCTGCTGTAATACAGCATTTGCAATTTCAGCTAGGTCAGGTGTTAAAGAACCCAAGTTACAAGCTTATGCGCACTACGGGAGCAGCAGAAAGAGCTCGGTAGCTTCAGAGCAATGATTCAGCATGAGGTGGATGAAGCCAAAGGGAAACTGTTAATTCACTTTGGTCCTCAAACTCTACCAGAAGAAGCTGCATGGGATTCCCAGGATGCGTATCTTAATCCAAAATGCTGCTTTTGAGCACATCTGCTCCATTGACCTTCCCACAGCTTGGGTGCCTACCTTCCACCTTGCTGAGGGGGCCCTGTCTTGTCATTGCAGTGACAAAAGCTGCCAGCAGTGAGGTTACTTCCATCATTTGGGATTACTTTTTGCAAGATGGGGCCAGTGTTGGAACTCTAGTTTTAGGTAATCATGGAGCTGCTTCGTTGTTTAACACAAAAAAGGAAGTTTGCTGCTTTTTCCAGGGACTGCATTCTCTAAAGTAGTTTGGTTTTTTATCTGAAGAACCCTTAGAGTAGCAGTAGTGGTGTTACAACCTGGATGGCCTAATGGAGGTGAAGAGGAAGTTGTCTGCTTGCAAAGTTGGTTCGTTTTGTTTTTACCACAGAGCAATTGGTACAAATTGGAAAAAACCCAAACTCCTGGGTACACCTTCTTTTTGAGTGGGAATACAATGGGGCCTACTTGTTTTAAAATATTTCTTTTTGTCTTGATATATTTCAGGGTTTACAAGGTCTGCCTGGTGAGAAAGGAATCCGGGTAAGTTACCAAGCAAACTTCTTGTGTTGAGTTACTAACGTCTTCACACAGTGATAGACCAGTTAACTCCTGAGCAACCTCAAGTAGCTAGCATGTAATTCTGTCTGCTAGACCTTCATATAAGTAACTTTACAAACTTGTATTTTAGAAGGTGATACCTGTAGCTCCTAAAATCACCTGGGACGTTGCGGTCCATCTGAAAGCTATAGGAGGGATTTTCTAATGTGTTCATTGTTGTCATAGCTCTGTTCTCACTGAAGCACAGGACTTCACGTGTAGTAGAGTTAGGCCAACGTGGCATGCTTTAGGAAATCCTGCTTATCTATCTACTGATATGTGTAGGGAGTCCCATGAGAATTAACTGAGGTGGAGCCAGCAAATCTTATTACGTTACTTTTAAATTCCCCCTGAAGCATGAAAAAGAAGGTTGCCCTCTAGCAAACGATCCTCCAGAGAATTTGGAAGATGGAAATTTGGTAAAGATAAATTAAATTTGCCTGCCTTAAAGAATCAGATGTGAAGTCTCCTCAGGCGTTGCCCTGAATGGATGTGATGGTGAAGAGTTGGGTCAGAACCAATAACATGAATGGCTGCTTTTCTGTCATACCACCTGTGTTATAGAAAGATAAACATTACTAAAAAGCGCATGTTGAGAAGCTCCTTGCTTTTTCATCAGGTTTTCCACAACATAAGGGATTTCTTCCCTGTTAAGGTTCTGAATCTTTTTGATAAAAACAGCTGAGAGCTATAGCTGAATATAACTTATATTTAGAAATATGACTGACTTCTGGATTAAGAGTCTTTGTAAGATTACAATTGTATAAATATGCCATGCAGTTCAATTATACTATATACTCAATTAGTATATACTATATACTCAATACTATATACTAATTATACTATATATTCAATATACACATGTGTATGCCTTTGTGTGTGTACTCACACATACACATGCACCTTCTCTTCAGAAGACTCTGGTATCACCTAAGTTTAACTGAAAATGTAAAGTTTTCTAGTGCATGTGCCCATGCAGTGATTTCATTATATGAATTTGCTTTTGATACATAGTGAGTGTTCTCTGTCCTTTATGTGCAACGTATTTCTGACCTTACTCTGCACAGAATGGGCAGTTTTGGAAAGCAGCAGCCAATTGGCATCTTAAACTAGGGGAGAAAGGTCCAAGTTTCTTGGGAGCTCCAAAGTTCTCCCCTTTTTTAATCATTGCATTTCTGGCTTTGCTTCTTAACTTCCTCTTCACTAAGATGTGTTTTGTTTTGTTTTGTTTGTGTGGGTCCTGACCAAAAAATAACAGAATTCCTAAACTTTTTCAGTTGGTTTTTAAACTGGGTGTTTTATTTGGAAGAAGGATCTTTCATTAGCTGTAGATAGGATTTCTCTGAGCTCTCACATAAATGCAAATGAAAACTTGGAGAAGCTGTACCTCCCTGTAGAGGATGAGTTGGAAAGCACGAGTGGGAAGTTTTGGTGGCCCCTCGAAGCACGCATGCGCTTTGTCTCACTGCAGCAATGGGCAAGTGCCATATTTTTGCACTAGGTGGGATCCCAGAAAATACCGCTTTTCCCACTGAGTCTTTTTACAGGGGCTTCCCCTCACTCCTGCCCCTCTTCAAAACCTGTGAACAGGTCACTACTGCTTACAGGGGTTAAACAGCACCGTTTTGGTGAGTCCCCTTTATACAGCCGTTTTGTCTGAATGCCTCCATCCCTTTGAAGTCATTGGAGACATCTGACAAGTACCGTGTAGCAGGACTGGACCCGGTACTGGTTCCCCAGGATTTGCTTTGCAGCCCAGTATCCCCAGCTGAGCGCTAGGTCTTCCCTACAGTGGGGGACACAGCTTCTGCACCAGAACCTGTTCAGAAGTGTGGGACAGTCTCTCCCAAATGCTGGCAACTCCCCCCCACCCCACCCCCCCCCCCAAAAAAAACCAAACCACCAAACTATGGTGGCAGTTCAGCCAGGAGACTTCAAAATGAAGAAGAAAGCTGTGAAGTGAAAATGAGAAGGCAACGTTCCACTTCTGACCTGTTCCACAGGGGGCTGGGGTACAACACTCGCCTCTTTGGAAGTGGGAGATGTGTTCATTTGAAATGCCTCTCTCTCTTTCCGACAGCAGTAGTATGCATAGCACTTTACTATGAAGATTTTCAGTGTTGAGCACGTTGAAAATGAGGATCCACTTTGTTAAGCTCCCAAATAGTTTGCCAAAATCCTCTCTGTTACTTTAGGCAGAGCAGTGCTTTTTGAATCCCAGAAACGCCGCTGCTGCCCTTTGTTGGGTGTGGGAGTGCAGCATAGCTGGGCCTGGGGACAGGCGGGGACAGTGTCGTGGCACTAGGTAGCAATGGGAACAGAGAGCCTTTCAAGTAACCCAGCTGAAAAAGTGTAAACCCTGAACTTGTGCTACCATGCTGATATCTTCACTGTTGTTTTAATGCCTGTGTTTTTTTTCTTGCGTGTATGTGCGTCTTCCTCGCTCCTACAGGTCCACCTTTGTCCCCTTTATCCCATCCTCCTCTTCCGCCTTTCTTCCTCGTTCCCTCCTCCTTCCTCCAGAGCAACCCATGCCGCATTTTCCTGGATTATCCTCTCTGTTCCAGTGCTTGGTTCTGGGTGACTTCTCCTCATTGCCTCTCCTCTCCCATCCATTTCTCTTGCCAGCTTTGGGTTTAACACTTTTTTTTTTTTTTTTTAAAAAAAAGAAGAAACAGCAACCTGTGCTGTCTGATTTTATCCCTTAATTCCTTTAACCCTCCCCACAAGGACCCTAAATTCAATTCCCTGTGCAGCATCCCACTCCCCTGTTTTATGCTCAGCAGCTTTGAGAATTTCCTCTGTTATACAGAAGTATTTGGTATAGATATAACTGTCAAATACCCATGCCATACCTTGCCTTGGCTGACCTGCGACGGGTGGGATGTATCCTCCCTTGGTGAGGGCATCTGGCCATTCCCTCAGCCCCTCTTGCGGCTGACTTTCATTGACCTAATGCTGCCCCTCCGCAAGAGAGCAAGCCCTCCGCTTTGGTTATGATTTTTTTAATTCGTTTCCCTCCTGCCCTGGCTCTGGTGTAACTCAACCTGGAGCCTGCAGAAAAATTGTAACATCAAACCATTATGAGAATCGCACCTTTCTGGGGTACGTCTGGGCTGGTACGTAAGAGGGCCAAGGACCAGCGGCTACCCTGTGCTGCTCAGGACCGGTCCCTGTCTAACAGGTTTTTCTGGGGGAGCACTACTCAGAGCATCCCAAAGGACAACCGGGCTGTGCAGACTGATAATGATAATAGTGATAATTTCTTTAAGAGTGAGAATTCAGAGTGGTAAGAAAAGTACAATCAGGGCATCTGTGGCAGCTGTGCCTTCCTACTACAGCAGGAGAGCCTGCCTGGGGTCCGCCGCAGGTCTTGCCCTCTGAGGCGCTAGGCATCTAGATGCCACCCCAGAGCTGCCGTGGCGGAGGAGGGACCCTCCCAGGCAGCTGGGGACTGAGATGAGGTGGCACGCTGCTGGCCAGGGGAGCGTTTTCCCAGCCTGTGAGTCTGGGGTCAGCCAGGTGTCGGAAGGTGCCTCTCTCTCCGAATGTATAGGAAGCCCAGAGAAGCAGTCTCGTAACGATGGTACCGGTGGAGGAGGAGTCGTGCTCCGCTGGCTGACTATAGGTCTGTCCGTAAAGTTCAGAGGCGCTTGTAATCCCTTTGATGCAGAGTCCCTGCAGTCTGTCAGCGTGGGATTTTTAGCAATGGCCGATATGTTTATGCAGCTAAGGAACAGTTAGTAGCTCCATACGTTGTTTTTCATTTAACATCTCAAAGGGAGATTTCTCTTCTTTCAAAATGTTTCCTAAATGTTTATCCTTTTTTTTAAACTATCGCTGACATTTGTTTGAAATGGATGATCCTAAAGCTTTTGTGTATTCTTTTTTTCTTGGATTAAACTATTATTTACAGGGGGAGAGGGGCAAGAAAGGCTCTAGAGGGTCTAAAGGGGATAAGGGAGACCAAGGAGCGCCTGGATTAGATGCACCCTGTCCGTTGGTATGTTCTGTTTCATCAAATGTATTGTTTTAAGATTTGTTGACGGGGAAGAAAGAAGGAAATCATAACATAAATAATGGTCTTGCAAAAGTACAACACTCGGATAAGGCCCAGCCTGGTTCCCGCTGCATTCTATGGCAAAGCCGCTTTCTTCAGTGGGGAACCGCTGATCCTTTGAGCAATCAGGCTGTTGAGTGACCGTGGTTATATTCCTTCCTCTTCCGGAGCTCACAAAGGTTTGGGGTACATGGGGGTGTCCCATGTGCTGGGAGCCCAGGGCTTTCTCCTCTGCGGATAGAGCCCTGTGTCTCCTTTGCTGCTAGTTACGGCTCTTCTCTGGAGGTGTTTAATGTCATCATGTCTACATAACAGCAAAACCTGAACGCTGTTTTTCTTGCCTTGGAATAACGGCCAGCTGACGTCATCGCCTGAGAGCGACACAGGGCACTCGAGCTGCATTACCCAGAGGGAAAACAAATCTCAGTTATTTTAAATGGGATACGTTTCTGTCAAAATATATTGTCTATAAATCTAGACAAATGAATAAATATAGGAATATGTATACGTTTTCATCTGAACTTATATGCCGCAGCAAACACTGCCAGAAATCTGTAGTACTGCCATAAATCCCAGGAGTGCTTGTTTGTGAGTCGTGCATCTAGAAATGCAGCTGCTGGGTTTCCTAGCGAGGACAGGAAGAATGGATGATTTCAGAATGGAGGAAACACCATTCCCATCCTCTCAGATTTAACTCGGAGAAGTATCTCCTGACTCGTAGATTACAGAAAAACAGAAAAAGTGCTACTAGTGATTACATAGGCAAAGGTAAAACTGAAACAATGGGACATCTGTATTCTGGGTGTGCAGCAGAGTGCCCTGGGACAGTCGCGGCGGAGGACTCAGCCTCTCCTCCCGTGACATGGAGGTGGCTGGCATTAACTGAAATAACGATAGTGGTTGATTTCGTAAACAGGGTCTCCGAGGTTTTAAAGGCGAGAAGGGTGAGCCGGGGTTACCTGGGCTGGACGGCCTGGATGCCCCATGCCCATTGGTATGGCGTACCTTCCCTTTCCTGCATGCTCGTTTGCTTTTTGTATCTTGGTTGTTATTTTTCTGATACCTCCGAATAGCTGCATGCCCCAGAAACACCTGGCAATTCCTTCCTTACCTATCTCCATCCTCCCTTCCCCACGCCGCTGTTGTCCGAAACAGGCCCTTCCCTTCAGGCTGTGATTCACAGCTGCTGTCAGCATTACTTTGTGGCATGAGGAAAAATGTAGCCGGAATGCGAATTTATTTACAACTGCTTCAGTTCTTCCTTTGCCTTCACTTTGCCAACTTTCAGCAGACTAACGTGTGAAGATCTGCCTCTGCACTGGCCTGGCTTTGTAGCAAGGAGCTGCAATGCTCATGTCCTTCACTAACTCTGTTTTTAAGTGCTCATATGTGGCTAGCGCAGCCTCACGCTGCTCGGTATTACCTCAGTCACCCTATACGTTAAGATGACTGAAAAAAATGGTTATCCTGTTAGCAAGCCCATGTGAAACATATTAACTGGATACTTATCTCCCTCGATTCCTACTAGATAATTCCTATTTGTGACTCTCCCGAGAAGTCCAAATGGTACCCATAGCATCCAAGAAACTTGAATTTGGAATTGCCTGTTTCCTGATGTCCGTTTTATCCCAGTATTAAAGGATGATTATTGCATTAGTGCCTCATCTAGCCCAACTATTGTAGGACAAAGGTATTCAGGAACACTTAGACTCAACTAATTTCTAAATATGCCACTAAACATCACCAATCTATTACTTTACTCGGAGATTTTCTGGAGATGCAGCATTCAGGTGAGGTTTTGCTCCCTACAGTGGTCTCAACCCCCATAATATGTTGAAACTTGTACTTCCCTGCCCTTCCAGCCCCCGTTTGGCACGACTAGGTTTGCCTCAGGGCGGTTACTCCAAGCTTTATGCTCACTTAAAGATGTCTGATGCCATTTACAAGGGATGGGATATCAGTTAGTTCAACTAGCTGGAAAAAATGCATCCCAAAGAGAAAAGCCACATTTAGTCTGGAAGGTTTTCTTCGTTTCCTCAGGAAACTAGCCCTGAAATTGCCACTGAAAACCTTTGTTATTGGACCTTTGTGAAGAGCTAACGTTAGTCTTCCTTCCAGCGTTCCCTCCTTTGGGCGCTGCTGCTGTCTCTGTGGGGCAGCGACTGTAACGGTGACCGCTTGCAAAGTCTCAGTTGCTGCTCTGTATACGCTGGGTAACAGAAAGAAACTCTTCTGCCAGTCCCACAGGTGAAATAATATCTGCCCAGAACAGTCCACAAAGGTGGAAAAACCACTGAGCCGTGTGTTTCGCCTCCCACTGATAATAGCCAGGTTTCGAGGGAATAAGTTTCAGCCGAATAAGGCACCTGATTTCACAGGTGCAGGTGCCCTGGTAAACTACCTTTCTTTTTTTGTCTCTGCTCCCAGTTAGGATTCACCCCGCATGGCCATGTTAGAACGTATGCTTCTTTTCATACCTATTTTTGTTAAGGGAAACTTGCCAGAAACTCTGGTGAAATACAGATGCCGTTATTTTTTTATATATAGTCTTCTGGCATGCAAGCTAGCTTGGGAACGTGAATAAGCATGTTTTTTGATCCAACTAGGTTAAAAGCTTAGCATCCAGCTGACACATCCATGTGTGTAACTTACGGAGGCCGTGAACTAATGCTTTACAAATCTGAGATATGTGGAAGGAGATACTTGGTACTAATAAGCATGCCGCATTTCCGTTCTCAGCAAATTCGCCTGCAACAAACACTTCCTTGTGACCCTGGTCTTCCTTTGATCCCTAAGCTGTAACTCCCTGGCCTCCCATTCCTTCATACACCTAACTTGCCATCTCCTCCCGCAATGCACTACACCAGTCATTCCTACCACCACCAGTGTACCAATGGGAACGCCACGATTTACCCAGTAATTACCCTGTAACTCAGTATTTCCACGGAGGGGAGGGGAGGGGGAGGAAATATCACAAGGAGACCACGGTCTAAAAAATGCATTCGAAAAGCAATATGGTTGTAGCGTAATGGCAACATTCCCTTCGTCAGTACCTTGAAAGTGCATCTCCTTTAAGTAGTTTATTTCTCAGTATACTACTGTGCATTTGCTTTTCTGTTTGGTTTTTTTTTTTTCCTTTCCCCTTCTCAAACGGGATGATATGCACTGCAGATTTCTCACGCAGTACTTGAAGAAGTGAGAACTGAGTCACTTGAACGAAGAAATGTGCCTGCATCGTGCGTTGTCCAATTTCACTCCCTCCTCTTGAGCTTTCCTGGGGAATACCAATAGCCCATGAATCTGACACGCGCATGCAGCAGAAATATTTGTCTTCTCATGTCAGAGGTGTATCTCCTTACGTCTGACTTTTATCTCCTGCTCAAGAGCACCTTACCATTGACATAATTTCCTGTTTTCTCACATCAAATAGGGCTGCACAGAGATGAAATTAATGGCAGTACTTCACAAAAGCATTTCCCACCCATTTAGTCTCAGCCCTTAAAGCATCCAACCTTCTTCAATATTAAAAAATAAAAAATAAAAATCACATGCCCGCCTTGGGATGTGTAGCCCAAGACTTCAGTGCATCGGTTAAGAGATCTTCAACCCGCACCGGGGCTGCCCAGCTTCTTGCCGCCTTTATTTCCTTGGAGCAGGGTCTTCTCAGAGGCAAGAGGGGACGGCTGGGCAATCTCTTACGTGATAAAGCAAACCCTTTAACAAACAGGGCGGAAAGGAAATGGAGTTTTTTTCCAGCCCCTCCTTCAGACCCAAGGTTAGCGCTGCCTCTGTGGTTTGCTTATAACCTCAGCAGTGTTAGTCAAGCCTGAGGACGTAGACCAGCCATCTCGCGCTGTCCACTGCCAACTTCCTGCAGTATTTTTCTGGCTGAATGGGACCTCCTGTGTTCCCTCCTTCTCTCGGGGAAGCCCGGCTAAACGCCTTCCTCAGCGAAGAATGAGAACAAGCCTACGGACCTCGTGTACATAAGTTCCTCGCGTAGCCTGCAGGCAGCCCCCCTCCTCAGCCCCAGCCCTTGCTGCAAGCTGCGCTGGCTGTGTCAGCCAGAGGCCCGGGTCACTCCAAAGGGGTGAGGAATATCTTTCAGACTATTCCTCCAGCCCCGGTTCAGGCTGTTTGTTGCAGCTATAGTAGTTAACCCACTCCTCCTTTTCTCGATCTCTGCGCTATTTTCTGTGTCCTAAACTGCTGTTTCATCTGACTTTTTTTGCAGGGGGAAGACGGCCTTCCAGTTCAAGGCTGCTGGAATAAGGTAAAATAACCCTGGAAATGGTGTGACTGTGCTGAGCTTGGCAGTGCTACGGGTCCAGCTAATGTTTTTCAATGAGTCTAAGAGCAGAAGAGGTGTGGAGGCATGCGTGGAGCCCTGAAAAGCAGCAAGCAAAACTCTCCCTTGCTTGTATATTGCTGGTTAGTTTTCTAGGCTCAAAGGGAGAGAATTGTATTTGTGGCCTTTGAGCTGCCTGGCCTTGAAGTACTCTAATACTCGCACAAAAATTATATTTCCACCTATTCAGCTGTTACCAGAGGCTGGGAGCTGGCGTACCGCAGGTGACCTGGGTGCCACGGGAGGCTGGTGGGCGCGGGGCAGAGCTCAGTGCCCCTGCACACCCCGCCGGGCTCTCGGCACCAGTTCCCCCAGTGTGCCCACTGAAGGGTGGCCTGGCAGCCGGGCTTGGCGCAGACCCTGCTCTGCGGGGACGGGCTTGTTAGCTCGGTTCTGGGCTAGCTCTGAAAGGGGGCTGCGAGTACCTGTCCCCTCCACTCTCCCTTTGTTTCTGATGGCTCACCTGCCTCAGGAGTCCCCTTTGGAGGTTCCCATTGACCCCTCTGCTGCTCCTCAGGGTGTAGCCCACCACAGGGTCCCACTCCTCAGGGTGTAGCCCGTGCCTGCTGTGTACGCTAATGCCAAGCACTCAAGCCACACTGATAGGAAGAAAGTGGAGGCAGAGAGTCAGCCTGGGTCCAACCCCTCATCCTCACTGCCCAGGGAAGCGTAAAGGATCTCTGCTGAGATCCAGCACCGTTTCTTTTCCTGCTGGAGACCTCGGAGCCAGCCTCCCTAACACTGTCCGTCCACCCCGCGAAGTGGTCCTTCCCCCTTGCTGAGCTGTCACTAACAATTGTTAGTGAACTGTCACTAACACTCGTTACTGAATTGTCACTAACCCTCGTTTATGTTTTCTTTTGCAGTGATGATTCTAACCCTGGACTGGCCTGTGTGTGTTATTGTATATAGAATATTTATTTTTATACAGTGTTCTTTCTCTGGAATGCCAAAAGTTATGCATTTTTACAAATTATCAAAAAGCTGCATATTTTTTGTACAGAAAGTACTAGATCTCCCTTCTTCCCCATTTGTCAGTTCTCTGTATAATTCTGTCTGCATTATGCTTGTTTTGTCATGGAGTACAGCTGTAATATTTACATGATATTTGTGCACACATGATGACTAGAGGAACTTAATAAATTATTGCATTAAAAGTGCCCGAAGGAACTGCCCTGTGTAGATTTAAAGGTCATTCTCATTCTTCAAGCTGGAATCATTCAAGACTATTTCAAAATACGTATTTTTTATTAAAGTGAAATATTAACAATTTTGTGGTGACTAAATTAAGGTATTGCTGGAAAAAAAACAATCATAGTAGCCGTTGTACTTAGAGATTCCATGATTAATAACTATCAAACGAGGTCTGTTTCTTGATCAGATTCGCAGCCAAGTGCAGCCCCCCGTCAGCTCCTCTAGAGGCTGCTCCTCGGCTACGCAGGGACGGTAACACCTTTCCCAAGAGCTGTGGAGTTAGCGCGTACAAAGAGCATTTCTTAGTTTCTTGCCTCTGGCTAAAATAGAGCAGCTCCCGTGAGCTGGAAATAATAACAAATAAAAATAAAATAGAGCACCTCCCATGAGCTGGAATAACCGTCACAGCAACGAGCCCTGGTCAGCGAGAAATTCTAACATCTTTCTAAATAGTAGGCCTGCAAGTAGCTTAATTAAATCCTCATTTAAAATTGAACATACGGCAGAATACCTCGATGATACCCTAATGAATGTTTATTAGATAAATCAATCCACATGGCTTTTTTAAATGTTAACCAAAGGTCGCATGCAAATTTGCGGAGTGTGTCATTATAATTTGCATATGTACACCGTAATTATCCTTCTTGACCTACCTTTGTTAATGTCTCAAGTCTAAACCACCCATCAAGAAAAATTATACTATCAGACTAAAGTAAACATCACAATCTACTTTTCTTAGAAAATAAGCAAAGGAGTGGAAGCTTAAATCTATTCCCTAAACCACGTCTCCTTTCCTTGGCCCTTCGCGTTAAGGCAGAAACACAGCTTGCAGCCCCCAGGTTTCGGGGGACGGAGCGAAGCTGGCGCTGTTTAGAAATCCCAGCAGAGACAGGCAGGCAGTGATTCGCCAGTCAGAGCGGTCCACCGAAGCCCTGCTCTTTGCACAGTGCTGCCGCTACGGAAGGAGCTCAGCACCCTCCCCCCCGCCCCAGCGTCGCTGGAGGGTTTTGACCACCCAGGTTCCTGCGGTGCTGTACCTATGGATCACGGGCGGTGTTCACAACAGCTCCTCCTGGCTACAGCTCTGCCAGCTGAAGCCATCACCACCACCACCGCTATTCATCTGCTTATAAACTATTAATTAGTTCATTTTTTTCCAACTGATTTCATACAGCCCTTTTAGCGCCATCAGAGTAAAACAATGGAGTAAGAGACGTGCTTCTCTTGTATGCAGAGGAGAAGGCATGCCAGGGACTGCCCAAGGAACCGAGCCCAGCCCCTGACCGTTCCAATCCATTTGTCACCTCACCCTTTCAGAAATTTATTGAACATCATCTAAACAAACCAGTGAGGTTTCTACCACCCTGTGTCCCTTACCTCCCCATCCCACGGGCTGTTCCTGACTCGGATCGCTCTCACAGTTAGGAAACTCCTTGCAGCTCTTACCCTAAACTGATTCATGATATTTACAACCACGTCTTCTCATGCCAACATTGTCCTTTGGATGAAACTTTTCCATGCGTGATGTTTTCATGAGATGCTCGGGGTACTGGAGCTGAAATGGCACAGAAAGAAAACAAACTGCAGAGCAGCCAGGGATCCTTGTGTTTTCTCATTAATATAAGGCTTTGCAGCTGTGAAGCTTAGCTAATTGGAACAGCACTTATTTAAACGAATGCCACACAACTCTGGTGTTTTAATTGCACACCTGTTAAACACAAAACCGTTACTAAAGACCCAACCAAGTATACCGATGGCAGCCTTGGTTTTGGAAGGTTGTAGCAGCAGCAGTGAATTTCTGCTCTGGTCCTGTAGCGCTCAGCCCCCAAGGTAGGTGGTGTGAATGCTTTGGCCCCTTCTAAAACTGCTGGCTATGTTTAATCCTCAAAAACTTACAGATCCCTAGAAGAACCTGCCAGTGCCTCCTGTTCCCTTTGGCATCTGTAGTGTATTTTTGTTTTGTAACTGTTGTTTGTGACTGCACTGCATGGGATTGTCTTTGCTTGGGTTTGTCTTACCTGAAAGCAAACATAGCGTACATCTGTTGGGTTGTCTTGACACAGCTACTGAAAGGTAAAGGAGTCTCGAGGTGATGCTGTATCTGGCTCGTTTCTTGGGCTGGGTTACGGCTCATGTATTTGTGAGAGAGAAGGCTTTTGTCTGGGGCATGGGGGACCTTGAAATGCAATTGCCAGAACTCTTGAAAGTACCTGACTCGTGTCAGCAAAGAGGCAGGGGAGGAGGAAGAGTCTGAGCAAAAGAGGTTTGATTTTTTTTTTTCTTTACTTCAGTTTTGCCCCAGCATAATTCCACTGTTATCAGTGGAGATGCTCCTGACTTACACCAGTGCAAACCACAAGAGACTCTGGTGCCACGGCTTCCATAGGACTCGGCTGCTTTCTGTCAGCAAAACGCAGACGTGCACAGAGCATCAACACGTGCTTTTATCCTTATTACCTTTTTCTTCCTTATCTCAGACCGTTCTGTTCATAGCATTGGTTTGGCTTCAAATTAGCTGCACGCCTCTAAGGGTGCTTGTTGGGGCAGTAGAGTTCACAACCTTCAGAGGCTTGCTTAATGCTTCCTCTTGCATTCCCTTAAAAAGCTGAACTTAATTCAGCAAAAAGTGTTTTAAAACCTTTCTGAGAATGATACTTTGGAGGAAAGTCTGCTGACTTGGAAATTGGTTTAATGCCTACTTTCATTTGGAAACCAGCAGCTCCTTTTGCATCCTGGCAGAAGGGATTGCTAGACTTCAGCTGTGGAGAAAACTCGGCTCCGACCTAATTCTCAAGGGCACGGGGGTAGCTAATTCCCACAGGCTTCTCTTGGAAGCAGGAGTGGCACACCTAAAATGCTGTAGCGAGCTCAGCCGGTGACACTGAACCGCTGACAGACGGGTGCCTGGCGTGGGTGGGCATTTTGGCAACCCCACGGTGCCTCTGTTGGGCGTTGAGTCATGAGCGTCTCACACCGCTGACTACCAAGAAAACACAGCACCTCGAGTGGCATAGGCACAGAGGGAAAGGACCCGGGATTATTTGCAGCAGTTGCACTAAAGTATAGAAGATGAAAGACAACCGGGGAAAAACTACGTGTAAGATAACCACTCACCTGTCATGAAGGCGGGGAAACGGTGAGAAACATTCCCGGTGGTCGCTGCAGACTACAGCCTGTGGGTTTGTTTTTTTTTTTAACTGAAGTAGATAGATAACCGTTTCAGATAGCTGTGCCTCCTACTGGTACAATCTTATCAGCCCCTGGGGATAAACCAGAGGTTGTGAATCAGTGGGAGGAGCAGCTAATCAGTAAAATTTCAAACATGAGTGCCTTGCATTTCAAGAACAACCCAAACGGTAGAAAGCTGGGTTTGCACCATCCTGAACCCGACAGTGTTAGTTTGAGGGTCTGTCCCTACTAAAGCCTGTAGCGGGGCTGCTGTCACTGTTGACGACTGTTAATTCTGCCTGGCCGTTTTCATGTGAAACCGTTTGTCTGCCGCTTCAAGGGTCAAACACCTTGGCTGATAGCCAGAAAGTGAGACCGGTCTGAGGCTGGAGAAGCTTGGGAAATGACAGCAGAATGAAAGGAGAAGAAGGACCTTCCTGAAGATTTGCTGGAGATGTTTTGCAAGTTCCCTCCCCGGAGCTTGGGAAGAGTTCTTCAACTGCACACCAGGAATCTGTGCCCAGATGCTGCCTGCTGGGGCTGCGGGAGCTCGGCGTGCCAACGCTTTCTGCTTTGCTTGCTGTCTTCTCCCGGAGGCCAGTGGCAGGGTTCGAAAATGACACCATTTATATTCTTTTTCTTTGGTCATTTTCACTTCATTCTATTATTGTGGTCAGACTCTTCAGATGAAGAATTAGGCTCATTTTCCAGCAGCTGCTGTATAAATGAATGCAAGACCTAGACGATATTTCTGTGGGGGGATCCTTTGATCCAAGAAAGAAATCCGTCTTGAACAATTATCCTTGGAAAAATCAATCAAACCCCGCATGTCCAGTTTAGCGTGCTGCTCAGAAAGGACATGATAAAACTTTTTGCTACCGTTTCTGGTTACCAGATGACAAATTTCCACCTATATCATTGATGATTCCGTCTTTAACCTTTTCATCATAAACTTTCCTCTCCTGTTAAGTTCTAAAGAAATGACCTTTTTTCTTTTTTTTTTCCTTTTTTGCCAAAAAAAGGAAAACCATACTGGATTTTGAAGGCGTGAAATATCTTGTCGGAAAAGGAAAATGTGGAGTGTGGAAAAAATCTGGTTTCACTGAATAATTCCTTTGCTTCCTGTACTTCTGCTTTGGTCTCCACCATGCACGCTGGATGTATTTTGTCTGGAGCCCTCCAGAAATATTATTCTGCTGGCCCACTAAAGCTCCTTTTTGTGGGTACCTCCCATCAGATGTACTTCCAGATGGAAAATCAGGATCACGAGGGTTAAATTCCACTGCTACATGTTTTAATACATTCACTGAAGGGAAATAAAGGTTTGGCGAAGCGCTGAGGGGCGCAGAGGACGTTTTCCAGCTGCCTGAAGGGCAGAATATACAGCTCGGGATACTTCGTACCAACTGCCGTGCAAATCTGGCGTCTCGTACTCAGCTCCCATTGCTGAAGGTTAAACTCTGTTCACACGGGCTCCATAGTGTCCTTCCACCACAGCTCTTGCAATTTATTAAAAAAAATGAAAATTAATTATTAAGTACTTATCTTATGAACATGACTCATAACGTTTCTACTCCATTGAGTGCATTGGGAATCCCATTTGCTCAAGCACTAAAACACATATTTAACTGTGAGTGTGTGATTCCCCGTTGGCCTAAACGATGCTATTTGCATATTTAAGTACTCTGGTGAATCAGGGCCATTATTATAAGAGTTAATGAATGATATTATCTAAATCATTAGGCAGAACTAAATGATAAGCAATTCACATTACAGTTCAGAGAGAAAGCGCCGATTTCAAGTTCAGAGTGATGCCTTGTAAATCAGAGCGAGTCCCAGAGAGGCAATAACCTTCATTCAGACACCCTGTGCCAACGCAGCCGGAACAATCCCGACCTTCTGATGAGGACGCCCGCCCCCGGCACCCATCTCCTCGCACCAGGGCAGCAACCGCTGCTCTTGAAGTAATTCCAGGATTACAAAGAGCGAGGGGGTAAAAAGCTCTCCTTTCAGTTTCAGCTGAAGAATTGCAGTTTTTTCCTTAAGGTTTTCAACAGGTTTATTCAGTAAATAGAGTAGCAGGGGAAGAAATTGTTTCAGTTAGGAACCAGGCTGATGATAGGGTTAATTTATTTTATTTGTATTTTTTTATTTTTAATTTTTTTTTGGGGGGGGAGGAGGGGAGATACCTGACCAGAACTGCAGGCGGTAGGTGTGCTTTTTTTCCTTCTTTTTTAATGAAAACAATTATATATATAGTTTGATAATGTTACTTTTACTTTTCTTTTTATTAATAATTTTCTCCAGGCGATTTGTTTGCTTTTTTCTGTTTTCTTGTGTTTTCTTTTAGGTATATTTTTACTGGGCTTTTGGAATAAGTTTGTAAAAGTTCCTCACCCAAAATGTCCTAAGGACATTCCTATTGTGTTTTTTTTTCTCCCTAATTTTGGTGGTAAAATGGTGCTTTCCATAGGCAAAGCGGTTTTTAGCAGGCATAAACATGTCCACACAGGCCATGCCTAGGGACCAGGTACCAGTGACCTCTCCCAGACAAAACGGTCTCTCCAAAAATCTTCCTTTACATTGACAAAATTCAAAAGGGCTATTTTAGGGACCAGGTGATGGAAAATGGTCTCTTCCGATCTTCGCTGGTCTGTCGTGAAGCAATTAGTCTGGCAAGAGTCACTGTGTCCTCTTCAGCAGCGTTCTATGGCCCGGAATCTTGGGCTTAGCTAGAAAGCTCTGAAATAGCAATTAAAAGAAACGCGTTTTCTTGAAAACAGCAAGCTGTTGGTAGGTACCTACTAAAGTATTGCTGTCTCTTGCTATCATTTTCCCTCCTCCAAATCCAGCAGTGCGTTCCCATTCGATCTTTAGGCTTTGCTTCACCCTGAGCCTACATGCAAATGCTTTGCTGGATGAGGGTCTCCCCTTCTTTTACACTTTCTGGGGTTTTTTTCCCCCTTCCCTTGTTTTTGTCCCTATTGCTTCCAGACGTCTTTGTCCCAGACAAAATGGCTACTTTCTCTTCTGCATTTTCAGAAAAATCTGTTGGTCACATTTTGATCATTTTTCCACTCACTTTTTTTTAGCTTTCCTCCCTTCTTGTACCCCTTCTTTGTCAAACGTTTTGATCCGATGAGAAAATCACGGCAAAACATGAGTTGAGTTAAGATTGTAGGTGTGTGTTGATAGTTTTGGAGTTGACTGTAAAGCTTCTACTGTTTAAAATGCTAGGCAGCAAGACCAGTTTAGCTTTCTAGCTTTCTTATGATTTTGTTTGCTTGTTGAAGTTATTAAATAAATTTGTTCTTTTTTAAACAGACTCAGAATTAGTCAGAATATTGCAGATTTTTTTTTAAAGAAAAACCTGCTAAACTTCTTTTCTTTTTTTTGCTGCAAACCATGACTTTGTTGAACTGCTGTCATGAAGTTTAGTAGGTTAGCTGTATTAATGGTAGGTATGAGAGGGCGCGGTGTGAAACTTGCGGAGCGGAACTTGCATTCTTGCTTTCCATTGCACGCCGTTTGTCAGTCCATTGTCTCCGGCGGGGGTTTGCTGGGCGTGTGAAATTCCATTTTGTGATAATTCCATTGTTTTCTCCCAGTAATGTTTCAAAACATTGCTTCAGTAAATCTTCCCTTCCACTCTCCTGCAAAGATTTGCTTTTACCCTGGTGTTGCGCACCACCAGCAGCGCCACAGACCAAGCAGTCTCACCCGTTTCAGGATCTTCCAATCCAAAGGTAGCATGCTAGCGCAGAAGCGCATGTGGACCGACAGTCCGCGGCCGCACCAAAGGCAGAGGTACCGGAGCGAGCGTGATGGAGGGAGGTGGAGCAGAAGCAGCAAACAGGGCACGGCAGCAGAAGCCTCCAGTGGCCTAATTGAGGCTGCTTCTCAGCTGCAGCATGCGGTTGCCCACAATCATTCTTTCCAGTTCTCGAACCAAACAGGTTACTCTATTATTCCTTCTTGTCCCTCACCGTTTTAAATTTAAAGATAGGGTAAATTGGGGCAGAACGTTGTTGTTGTTGTCGTGGTTTTCCCCCCCACCCCAATAAAAGGAGGACTGAGCATCCCTTTGATGCAGGACGGAATGGCCTGGCTCCACAACATTCTCGTGGTTTTGAATGATGCAAAATTGACTCCAGATGTTGAACGACACAGTAATGGGAGGGAGTTTCTGATTTATGGGGAAAGCCTCCAGGTCTCATGGGCTCTCCAGCGGTACAACTCGCAGTGCCAGAGTTCCGGTCCATATCTACGTTACCAGTGGGTGCAGTGTAAGAAGAGCAGGTCTGAAGAACAAGATAGTTCCTTGGCAGGACCTGTTTTGTTTAATTTTTGACCGCTCTATTCTGGCCTAGTGGTTAGTGAACCACTAACCACTAACTGCCATTAGTGGTTCGGGCATGAGACATGCTGCTGGAGCTCACCTTCTGGTTCACTTTCATCTAGCAGGAATCCAGTTTGCATATTGAGCGACTGTTTTGTGCTGTGAGCCAAAGCACAGCGTGTGGGTGCGATCAAGAGATTTGTTTTAAAAGTACACCTTTATGGAATGCGGTGCCCATGCAGGTGCGCCAGGCCACATCCTGCAACCTGCTCTAGAGCACACCTACCCGGCACCACGCCGTGCCGTGCGGGGCTATCGCTCTCAGTGTCCCGGCTTGCGAGGTGGGTGGGAGACTGTCCCCCATCCAGGTGAAGCAGGTCTACCAAGAAAGCCCTGTGGTGTCAAGTAGACATCCCCATAGCATTCAGAGTCCTCACAGCAACAGAAAAGCCACCTCCCTGAGGAACTTTCCCCACACCTGGAATGCTTGTGTCATTGGCACTGCCCTTGCTTCTCATCTTTATACAATTTGGACACCGAATTCTTTGATGCTGGGACTCTTTCTGTCAGAGATCTGCTTGTTAGCCAACATCAGTCAAACATTAATGACCTAATCCCTGCAGGAGAAGGATTTCTGAAGCAATTTGTTATTGTTACGTATCTGGTTTCCTTGAATTTTACAAGAGAGATTTTACTTCCCCCTACCCCCCTTTGGTGGCATAGAATGTACAATATTTAATATACCTGTAGCAACGTGATGAGTTACGCGTAGATCTTGATAGGGCATTGTTTCTGCATATCTCTTATAAACACTTATTGACTGAGACATTTAAATCTGAATACACTTTTTACATTTTTTTATATTGAACTTTTCAGCCTGTATATTAAATACATTAATGAATGTCAAATAACATTGGGTAAGTGCTGTACTATACTTTTGCGTTACTAGTAATTATTACTGTCATTGTGCTGATTCTAGGACATTATTTCAACTCCTTTTGACGTATTTTAGCTACTTGGAATTTTTTTGCCTTCAAGAAAATTCCATGCTAAATAATTGCTAGAATGAAGAGAACAAAGGGCTGTTCTTTCCCACAATCTTTTCAACCTCAGGAGGAGCTTCTTCAGCCAAAATGAGTATTTGCTTTTTCTTTTCCACTTTTCCCTTGGTAATATGACAACATTTGATTTGTTTTGTCTTTTAATCCTAGAAATTCTGAATTCCATGTCGACCATTTCTAGCAATAGTTTAGAAAAGCAGAGATAGCTGTGCCATAAGGAGTTGCTGATCATAACAGAGTTGAAATATTGTAATTATTGTTTTTCTTTATAAATACTTTTCTGCCATTAAGTTTTTAAGCAAATCTTTTCTCAGTGTGATAAAAATTGAAAAGACACTAAAGGATTAAACATTTAAGATGTATGAGGAAAGGGATTCAGTTAAATGATTTCCATCCATACGAATGAAAAATAGCTTAGGAATTTTTATGTCAGAACAAAAACTGTGCCTCGGTTACCTATTTCCTGTGTCCATGAACTCATCCAGCGATGTCAATGAAGCCACGCTTGTCCTTGACACTAGAGCTACTCTTAAAGAACTCGCTGAATCTCTGCTCAGTAGTAAAAGTTCAGTGTTGTAAAAGTAAGCTGCTGCTTAATTACAGTGCCTTTAAAGCATTTCTACCTTATTGCAAAAGGTGGAAATTTTATATATTTAATCACCAAGTATCCACTTATCAGATAAAGTAAGTTGTGCTAATCTTATTCGGCAGTGCTGTTGTACATTATGATGAAAGGTGCTATGCAAGAGCTGTATATTGCTATTTTAAATGCCTTCGCCTATTCACTACATCATTATGAGAATAACGATGAGAGATTCCAGGAGGAAGTTAGTTTGGAGAATGGACTTTTGGAAAACCAAAGGAGGGCTGAAAAAACAGGCAGGAGGTAATGAAAAAATGTCTTGGGCTGGACAGTTGTTGCAACGGTAAACGTGACACCATATTTAAAGTGTCATCCCATCATTATCCAAGGGGAGTCTGATGAATTCCCTGTGCCTTGTGTTGAAGCTTTACTCCTTTGTGTCAATGTTTTAGTGAAGTTTCTATTTTAATTTGCGTGCCGTACATATTCCACTACAATCTGCATTTGTTACATATGATGTACATACTCTCTTCTCCCTTTTATAAAAATACCTGTTTGCTTACACACAGTTTCTGTCTTTTCTAAAGCTAATCCAAACAGCAAACCATAAATTCTCTTACACTTCGTCCTTCTGTTTGGGGATGGTTTTTAGGATAATATCCTAAGGAAAACTCGCCATCTGCTGTTTGCCAGTCAGCCCCAGCAACTATGGATCTAGGTGGCAAATTTCAACTGATTTGGCAGAGGGACAGAAGTCTCAACAATACTGTTATCCCCAGCTCTATGAAAATAGCTGGATTGAGGACAGAGTCCTAGTTAGTGCCTGTGCTAAGGGAAAGGCAGCAACAGCAGCCTGTGCTATATTACTGGACGCTGGGGAGTCCGCGTGGGAGAAAGACAGCCTGATCTATCCCACTGCATCAATAGTCTTATTGGAGCTCTTTCTTAAGACATGCAATTAATCAAGCATAAAACACAAAGCTACACGAATTGTGGAACTGAAAGAGTGAGTGCAAACAGAGGGGACAGAGCCAAGACCAGAGGAAAGTAAAGGCTGACTCTTGGTTATGCCCATGCTGAAATGATCATGATTATCAGCTTTGTGTATTGTCTTACTTCCTTCAAAACTGAGAAAATCAGTAACGAGGTGTACATCTATCTCAAAATCCAAGAGTTGACAGCTATTTGCTAAGGGACCC
Organism: Pluvialis apricaria; assembly: GCA_017639485.1. Lineage (NCBI taxonomy): Eukaryota > Metazoa > Chordata > Aves > Charadriiformes > Charadriidae > Pluvialis > Pluvialis apricaria. The sequence goes on along the minus strand of CM030013.1, from coordinate 4,467,396 downwards.
TAGCTAAACTAAAATGTTTGCTTAGTTTCTAAGAATCCCTGCTAATGTCGGCGGGGGGGGGGGGGACACCCAAACAAATCAGATGACTGAGCCTTTGGCAAATGGTCTGGGGACAGCAGACTTGGTCTTGGCAAGGCATGGTAATAAGGGGGAAGATGACTTTGGCTTCGAATGCCATGACAGCTATTATGGTGATTGCACTATACCCTGCAGCAATATATTCCTCTCATATAACTTTAGGTATCTGAAAATTAGACATCTACATCCGAGCAGGTTTCACTTGGCTCCTTTTGCAGCCAAAGGGGACAAACAAGCAGCTCCGGGAACATTCATCTCTCCCTCCCCGCTCTCCTTAGAGACGGCTGTTTGCTCCTCCTCTGCTGTACACCTGGGTTTGTTTCTGTGTTAGCCCAAAGGGAACATACGCACCGACACAGTGGTGATTCCTTGAAATGAAAGTGATTTGCTAAAAAACCTTTAGCTCTGGAGTTGCCAGACAGCAAAAGTGTTTGCCTCGCTCCTGACCTCCTCTGGGTACAGATATAATGAGCCTTGGATCATGAGGCAAAACTCTCGAGGATCTGGATGTTTAACAGTGACAGATGCATTAAGTTATATAGAAAAATGAACATATTTGGATGCTCCAACTTGGAAAGGAGAATGTGTTTGAAACATATGACTTCTATCATTCCTTAAGGCTTTAAGGTCACTCTTGCTTCATAAAAATGATGGCTCCTGGATGTATATTGTTATACCTTGGGAGAGTAGTAAAATTTTGCACTTCTGCAATAAAGAAATGCTTTGGAGGTTTGCTGTGTGCTGCCTCAGACAAACGTGAGACCCAAAGGTAACTTGTTTCAATGCATCTTCATGTATTTATAGGTCACAGTTTGAGCTTTGATTTTTTTTTTTTTTTATCCCCCTCTGAGGGCTCTGTAGTTAGCAGGAATAAAAAGTCAGTTATTCTAATGATTTAAATTGACTGCTTTAAATCAAACTGAGGAACAATTATGAAAGTGAACAGACAAGCAGTGCTGTCCTATCCTGCGAAGTTTCTCTGAAAAGAACTTGGAGCTTAATGGTCTCATCCAGGAACACAATGCGCTTGCAAATGTCAGGAGAGGAGAAAGGAAACGTGTATCACAGCTGCAAACCATGCCAAAGAGTGTAACTGACAAGGGACAAACATCTGTACTAGCCCAGGAAAAACTAATCAGGCATAACTACAAAAAAAATCCCCTTGCAATATCATGAGAAGTGGGAAATATGATCTTGTTTTGTATGTGAGATCCCAATTTGCTAAGAAATTATCCTGCAATACAGATCTGGAGTGATCAGTAGATGAGTGATTTGATGATCAAACGGTGCAATGACACAGTGCTACATCTTTGCTCCTCCAACAAAGAAATGTAGTTCTATAGATGCCAAAACATAATTGCATCAGAAGTTCCCAGACACCTGCTGGGATGTGTCACTTTCTGCACTAAAAAAACTGTGGTACAGTAAAAGCACAAACATTTTGTTGGAAATACTTTGCTTCAAGGAATTCATGTGCGTTAGAGACAGAGGGTTTTCTGCCTCTTAGACTTGCAGTGCTTGGTTATCGTATTAATCTGTGGCCAAATGTATCACTCACCAATGTATCACGGTCTCCATCCAGCTTTCCTTAAACTCGGAAACTGAAATAGGTTTTTTACTAGTTAATATCAAAATTGCATTCCTTTGGAGGCATAGGGCAACAAGCCAAGAGAATCAGCTGTGTCCTTTCTCATATCGCTCCTTGAGTTTTCTTAGCTAGAAGTCCTAACCTGTTTAATTCTTCAGAGAAGCCATTCCATAGGTGTAATCACCATACTGCTTTTCTCTATCTCTTACCCATTTCTGGCTATTGTTTCTGAGCTGCGGAGAGGAATTCTACAGTGTATTCCTCAGCCGAACACAATCTTGTTTTCTGGGTTTTGTTCCCTTATTCTTTTTTCTGTAAGTCTGAAAGATCTATTCGTAAATCCCCATTTAAAAAAAAATAATATTATGAATAACCATGACTAATCAAATATTTGTATTTTTACTTATATGACTAAGAAATAATTGAGTCAAGACAATGATCTCTGCAGTCTGCATTGATGTGTTTAAGGATAAGTAACAAGGATTAAAACATTCCTTTTAAATAACAAGGATGAAAACACTTTTAATTTTTAATTTTTTAAGCTAATAAGCATCATTTAACTTTTAGAATCTGTTGGTGTCTGTCAGGAAAGACATGCTTATGCATTAGCTAACCTGTGACTTTTGAAGACATCCTAAACATCAATCTACCTTAAACACTATGTCAGAACCTGATTAAATTAAATAAAATTAAACAAAAATGTTTAATTCTGAAAAACATGGGATGATCTAATTTAAAAAGTACTACTATAAGAAAATTCTTCAAAAGTTAGGATTCAGCTTTTCTGGCTTCTTTAAGAAGAAAAGCTCACCGTAGGCAACCTCCTAGCATAATAAGTCCATAAAAAGTATGGAGGGCGGAGGAAGGGATAAAAAATGGCTCAAAGAGGGGGGGAAAAGTCATTACAGAAATACAGATTATTTGCAGAACTCAAGTTATTACATCTGTTATCTACTGCCATAATATATACACACATCAACTTCGATCGTATTAGGTTATCCTAATGACATGACAACCCTTACACTGATTTGATAAAATTCCTGGATTATATACGCCCGTAAGATAGAGCTTTCAGTGTACTTGACGTAACTGTACTGCCAGGACGACCCTGGATGCCCGCCAGCCTAAGCAAGAGTAAAGCTGTATCTCCTGCTTCTGAAACTATGAAATATTCATTACAATGTTTGAGATATAACAGCTTCTGTCCAAAAGTAAGGGTGCCATAAACAGGCTGTTCTTCCAATAGCTGGAGAGTTAGGCAGTCAGCAGTCTATAAATGCTCCCTCAATAGATATGTTGTTTATTTTGACAAAGTAACAGATTGTATTTGCACTCAGAAGTCAACTGGCAGATGGTCTTTGCACAACCTAGTGAGGGCAGACTTCGCTCCCGCTGATTGGGGAAAGCTCTATCTTAATCCAGCATTGCAAATGTTTGTGCTGAAGAATGCTAGTTAGTAACAAGTCTTCCCTGAACAACTAGATCTAAATGGCCAGAACATACAGCTATTGTGACCAAAAATCTCGGACTTTCAGTCATCTTCTGCATTACAGAATTTGTGAAGACATCTACCCTGCCAATTCCTCACCACGTGGTTTGGGTGACCTACTGCTTATCACTTTTCCGTTGCACCCTTAGTGTTCAATGCTGAACTTGGAGCTGGATAGAAAAACCCGTGTATCTTAGCTGCTCTAAAAAAGCAGGCAGCTCCAAAAGTGCAGTTACTGCAGAACAATTCACATGTGGCAACTCTCTGTTCAAATGCTGCCTTGCTCTGATCTACTCTACTCAAAAATTGTTTATTCTTGTACCACAAAACAACTCAGAATCTTCCAGGAATACTTGAAGCAACATAAAACATACACATAATGTTGTTAATGTTTAGGTTAAGGATAAGCTGTACCACTGGAGAATGAAATACAGAGGTGAAATTTACTTTATGGTGTGGGACAATTAAAAACCACAAAGGTAGCAAAATTGGTATTAAAAGTCAGACATCTATGCCTGACTTAAAAAAAAAAAAATTAATTAAAACCAGTGGTACACTATGAAGGTCTTTGACCTCTCTCACACTTCTCCAGCACTCCTGCTTCCTTCAGTCTCCTACTGCAGGGAGGCTGTGTTATGGTTTGTGAGTTGATGGGGATTCCTTAGCCATTGCAAGGGTAGCTAAGCACCTGGATTTTCTCCATGCTGGTGCTGCTTCCCCACAGAAACTCTCCCCAGACTGCAATCCCCACAGAAATACTGTAAGCAATAGTAGAAACCAGCTGCAAAATGGGAGATCCTTTCTCTTGTACCCGCTCTACTGCCAGCGGCACAGTGACTTGCTCAGGGACGCGGCTACTCCTGGGACGTACTGTTCTTACTGATGATGTGAAAACTGGTAGCAAGCTGGTGCGGGTGATAAAGAAGAAATTGAGGGAATTAGATTCTTATTTCAGGGAACACAATGACTGTATTAGCAGGCCACAGGCCCACACTCACTGACTGTGCTAAGCCTCTTCTAAGTCTGTGACACTCGACGACCACATTATCCTATGAAAGGCAAATGTGAAGAAGAGCCCCGCCCTTACAACACTTGATTTCATCTGATCCACCTGAATGGCACACACCTACCTGGTGGATGTGACACACACAAAATTAAAGCTGAAAATATGCCTGAATGTAAGGAGAATGTTGTTTATAAACAGAAAAATGTTTTTGTAAACAGAATGAGTTGTCCTAAAGTTGAAAGTTTGTCTCACACAGAAGACCTAATTTTATTTTCTTTAAAGACCTCCTACACGTTTGTGGTATTGTCACGCAGTATCTATTTCATGTTAATTTGTAACAAACTGGGAATGTTTTCAAAAATTTGTGATGCTTATTTTGTCTCATCTCAAAATATTTTTAATTACAAAGCTATGTACCACATGCATGATTGCTAGGATTATTGGATGTGATTACTTGTATCTGGAAATAGAAAAATGTAAATACTCTTGCTCCTTTTTCACATCCATTTTACATTATCTTTCATTTTTATGCTTAGTACTTGACTATTTTCTTTGTATTCCTCCTGCCCTTACAATATGGTTCAATACACTTACAATTCTACAAATATCTTTTTCCTTTGCTAAATTCAAAGTCTCAACAGGGAAGATCCAAGTAAGGCTCCCCCTTACATGTAAAATAATACAAACTCATACACATGATTTTTTCTTCTATGGTTTCAAATAATGTTGACCTTGCTTTCAAAAAGAAATGAGAAAGAGAATACATTCCAAAGCATTAATCCACAGAAATGTTAGATCTCCTACTCACTGAATGGCTTGATTAGAAAGAAGAAAGGTATCTTTATTTCCATTTTAATTACAGTCAAAATACAGCCATTGCAAGTGAAACACTTTACCCAGGGTCACAGAACAGCTGAGAAAACCCTCGGTTCTCAACTCACACCCTCTTTCTTTGGGAAATTGTGTGGTCCACAATTAATATAACCTGAAGGAATACTCCATTGCTTTTTTTCCCTACCAAATGCAATTCTATACAGACACAAAAGTTTACTTCGGCTGAGCCAAAAACAAACTCCGGGAAGCCAATGAATCTCTATGATTTTTTACAGCGACAAAGGGAAAGCTGAAAGCATGGATGCCTCTCTTTATCACTGCTCTGTTGTTCCCAGCCTGCCTCCTAAAGTAACACTGCATGCGAGTTGGAGTGGTCTGGGTTAATGCTGTTATCTCCCAGAGAATTTCAGTAGCCCCCAAATACCTTTCAAGTGAAATCGGTGCAACGATGTAAGATGTTTGTACAAGAATGACGATATAAAACCCAGTTTCACGTAAAAATCTTTCTGAGCTCAGTTTAAGACGTGTAGCCCTGCACTCTTCTGTTTGCATCAGTCTGTGATCACGTATTTGGCGCTGCCAACAGACTGTGAGACTTGCAATACGATCACTTATTGCATATCTTAGAGCTCAAGCTCTTGAATCTGTGCGACTGTGGGGGGGAAAAGAAACCCTCAGCTTTTATTTAGAAAGCAAGTTAAGTTTGCAACCCTCGTGGCTGAGTAGGAAAGGCTGCGAACGCCTTAAACGCTCCAACGCCACAAGACACAAAGAGCTGCCGGTACTCTTTGTTACGGCCGTTTTAAGCCTGTTTGGGGACGCTGGAACATTTGGATTAGATACACCGTACCAAGACGCGCAGGTCACCTTGCCTAAGTGATATAGGGATGGGCGGCTCCGTTCCTAACGAAAACCGGGCAGGCTGGGCGGAGGACACCTCAAAACCTATCCTCCAGCGTTAGCCCAAGCTGGGACCGCTTTGAAACCTCTACGGCTCCAAACTCCTTCATCCTGTGACCAGGGAAAGGGAGGGGAAGCCGGGTTTTTCCTTCCTTTATGCTCCCGACTAACGCAAGCCGGGCAGCTCGTAGGGACAGGGGGTCGGGGGAGCCCTTTCTCTGCCGGGCGTGGGGAGGGGGGGGCGGTGAGCGATGGCAGAGGCGGGGGGGTGGGTGCCTGTGGGAAGGCGGCGGCGGCGGCAGGAGCAGCCCTGGGGCCCGGGCAAGGAGGAGCGGCGCGGTGCCTGGGAGGGCGGCAGCGATAGGGGGGGTTGTTGCAGGCCCGGGTTGCAGTGACTCCTCCTAGAGGCGGTATGCGGAGCAGGAGGAAACCCCTTCCACCCCCCACCCCCCTACGCCCCCCCCTCAAGAGGAGCCGCCGCCATCGCCATTGAAACATACAATACGGGGAGAGAGCCGGCGGCTGAGGCGGAGCAAGGGTGCGGGCGGGGGGTGGGGGAGCCAAAAAGGGAAGGGGGGGGGGGGGGGGAGAGGGGGAGGAAAAGAAAAGAAGGGGGGAAAGAAAAAAAAAAAAAGAGGAAAGGAAGAGAAGAAGGAGGCGGCGGCGGGCGCCGGCAGGTGAGGGGAGCGGCGGCGCGGGGGGCTCCGGGGCGGCGGCGAGGCCCGCTCCTCTCCTTCCCTCTCCCGGCCGCCCCGACCCACCTCGTCCTCCTCCTCCTCCTCCTCCTCCCCGCTGCCGCCTTTCTCCGCGGCCGCCCGGGAAGGACCGGCCGGGGCCGGGGCGGGGGCAGCGGCCCGCCCGCCCTGAGGGGATGGGGATGGGGATGGGGGGGCGCGCGCGGCGGCTGTGGTGAGTAACGGCCGCGGGCGGCGGTTGGGGCGCGAGGCGGCGGCGCGCGCGCGGCGCCGGCCCCCGGGGGAGGGGGGGGGGGGGTGGGGGTGGTGGTCGCGCGCGCGGGAGGCCTCCCGGGGAGGTGTGTTGGGGGGGGGGGAAGGCTGCGCGCGGACCCCCGCGCGCCTGCGGCTCTCGCTCGCCCGCCCGCCCGCCTCCCTCCCCGGCACTTCCCGTTCCGGGGACGCGCCCTGGCGGCGGCGGCCGCCACAACCACCGCCGCCGCCGACCCCGGGAAGCAGCGGGCGACGCCTCCGTGGCGACGGGAGCGAGCCCCGGGGATGGGGGGGGGGGGGGGGGGGGGGGGGGGCGGGGAGGGCGGGGGAGGGAGGGTTTGCGCGGGAAAGCTAACGGCCACGCCCCTCACCACCACCATCACCCGCACGCCGCGTCTCACAGCGCCTGCGCGGCCGGAAGCGCATTCCCCACCCTAGCACGCCCCTTCCCCTTGTCGCTCAGCGGCTCCCGGCCAATCCGCGCGCTTTCTCCGAGCCCGGGCTCCGCTGGGGCCAATCAGCGGGCGGGGTAGGGCGGTGCCGGTCGATTAGGGGCCGTCGTGCGGGCGGCCAATGGGCGCGCGCGCACGCCGTCCCGTTGAGGGGGTGTGGGCGGGGCGGAGGTGTCCAGGCAACGGCGTGGCGGGGCCGGGCCGGGCCGGGGCCCCTGGCCCTGGGGAGGCTGCGGGGGTCTGGCGGCGAGCGGGGCTCGGCAGCTCTCAGCGGGCTCAAAAGCGGGTTATCCTGGGCCGTGTCGGGACTGGGGCGGTGACCGTCTCCCTGTGCTCGGCACTGGTGAGGCCACACCGCGGGTGCTGTGTTCAGTTTTGGGCCCCTCACGACAAGACACACACTGAGGCGCTGGAGTGTGTCCAGAGAAGGGCGACGGAGCTGGTGAGGGGTCTGGAGCACAAGTGTTGTGAGGAGCGGCTGAGGGAACTGGGGGTGTTCAGCCGGGAGAAAAGGAGGCTGAGGGGAGACCTCATCGCTCTCTACAGCTCCCTGAAAGGTGGTGGTAGTGAGGGGGGGGTCGGTCTCTTCTCTCAAGTAACAAGCGATATAACAAGAGGAAATGGCCTCAAGTCATGCCGGGGAGGTTTAGGATGGATATTAGGAAAAATTTCTTCACTGAAAGGTTTGTCAAGCGTTGGCACAGGCTGCCCAGGGCAGTGGTGGAGTCACCGTCCCTGGAGGTATTTAGGACGTGCAGGTGTGGTGCTGAGGGACGTGGTTTGGTGGTGGACTTGGCAGTGCTAGGTTAACAGTTGAACTTGATGACCTTCAAGGTCCCTTCCAACCGAGATGATTCTAAGAAGACTCTGGTTGAGTCAATACCGAGGCCCACCCCCTCAGCCTGCTGTGCCGCGGGGGTCAGCCTCTGCGGTTTGTGAGGGGAAGCTGCCTCTGCGAGGATGGGTCTTTCTGGCTTCAGTGTGCCCGTGAAGCTTCTTTGAGAAGGAATGCACTCTGCATCTGTTGGTTTGGAATGGGTTGAGTCCAGGAGATCTTGCCTGCTGAATAGCACGATGTTTGCACATTTGGTTGTGCCTTACTGATTTATTTCGGTAACAAGCTTCTGCTTGATGTCTTCTGAGTTATTTTCGCAATGTGGCATTCATATACAAGTGCGCAGTCTAAGTTGACCCCTAGATATATTGTCTTTGGATTGCTTGTCAACTCCTAACTGTTCAAGTAGATCTTAAGCTGGAGATGAGGAGAGTACAGGCATGTTGATAGTCCTGCATGTCCTTGATTTCAGCCTTTGCCTGCTGAGTTCAAGGTTTCTCAATATTGGAAGTCAAGACTCCTAGACACCAAGCACGTGTGAACCATCTGCAAATGGTGTCCAGTGTGTCTTTGGTGAATAAATGTGGTATAAACGGTTCTGGTACAGAGCCTTGTAAAGACTCAGGCGTTAGTTCTGTAAGCCAGGCCACCGAGGTCAGCACCCTGCCATGCCCGAGCGTTTTAGCCCATGTGAGCTTCTGGTGTAGCCAGTGTAATGTCCACTATTGAATCTCTGGTTGTCTTGAGGGAGGGCACTTGTCACACTGTGCTAAATTTTAGTCTGCCAGATGACATTGTAGCCACCTGTAAAGTCCAGAAGGATAAACTGCAATGCCAGCTGTTTTAATCTGACCAGGAATTTATCTAAGCACTGCTCAAATATTTAGTGATCAGAAGTTGCTAGTGTGCGTTTCATATTTGGTGTAGCTGCTATCTTAGCTTGCTTCTGTCCTGTGTATGATCTGGGATGTGAAGACGAACAGCCAGAACTTTTCTTTACTGGTGTTGCAACAGTTTTGGTGCTACATTGTGCAAACTAAGCTTTCTTTTCTTTTCATGTTTTCTGTGATTTTTTTTTTTTCTTGGAGAAAAATTCAGATTTGATGTACCTTAGGCATTTTGTATCTCACTGAACTTTCTGATGTGCATCCATGCTTTCTTGCCAGATGTTAATCTCTGAAACTGCTTCCTGGCTGGCTTTTCAAGTTCAGGCTCATTTGAAGGTTGCAGACTGTTTCTGTGCCTGCAGGTTATTCTTACTTTTCTAAAAATTATATGTGTCCTTGCTGCCTAAAGACGATGACGAGATTTTCTTCTTCTGAGCGTGCATGTAGGAAAGACTGGAAAGTGGTTTTGAGGATGCTTTGGTAAACCTTGATCTGTCGGGGTGTGGTGTGGGATGCAAGTTGCACAATGGTGAGAGGAGTGTCTTGGGATGGTCTGTTGTTCCAGTGTCCTTGTGCGGCAGTTATCACCCTCTGCAGAGAACCATGGTGGAAGAAAACAGGGCGGTAGCTTCTGTAGTGGAAGGACCCTCCTGAGAGAGGTGAGGAGGTAGAGCTCTTTTTCCCCGCAGGCAGAAGGAAAATATCGTCGGTTGTTGTGGGCTCTGAGGAAGATTTAATTCACAGAGGAAGGCCCAGCTTGCAAAAGCCTACCCTATTTTCATCATACTGTAGAGAGCTCTGGGAGATCTGGTAGCTACTAAAGCCCCCATAGCAACACAAGGATGTTGGAGTCATGGCAGAGTAGGAGTGTGCCGTGACCAATTAAGGGACTGGGAACGTTAATTGCTTTAAATTGCCCAAGCCTCACGATGTCGTGGTAGCCAGATATAGATGCAGTTCTTCTAACTCAGCGAGGATGGACTTCACATAAATGACATGGCTGTGTTTTTTTTTCACGGAGACTGTAGTTTATAAGGGCAAATGTAGAGACAATGAGTCAGCTGGCGGTGAGGGAACTAATGTGAGTAGATTCAAGTGATTTTCAACTGGTAGGCTCTTGATGCTTAGCTATATCACTCGAAGAGAACAATTAGGACAGCAGTGCTCAAACTGTAGCTCTTCAGCTGTTGGCAGCTTTGGTTTCAGTTCAGGTGAGTGCATCGTTTAACTGTGTCAGGGCTGAGCTGATGTGCGTCTTCCAAGGTAAACCAAATCCCTGCCTGGTGGAGCCGGCAGGGCACGAACCCCTGGGGCCTCGCTGCAGACCAGGTGTAGCTTTTATGTGCAAGAGAGCTTTGAGATCCCAAGGACTGACAGTCACCTGAGCCTGTGAACCATCCCCTTAGTGTCCACCCTCCAAGGTGCCCCGCATAGATAGCTGGCAACCCCAACGTACCACATTTCTTTGTCCAGGTCCACAGGAGTTGTATGTGGAGGAGCAGATCTGACTATGCCATAGCTTGGCTTTCTACCAAAAATCGCCTCCCATAGGATTCAAGACAAGATGAGACAAGAACATACTGTTGTATATGTCACTCCCCAGTATACCCTGGTCCATGTAAGTTGCAAAGAAGAGAGAGACAGTGTTAGCAGAGTTTTGAAGCCTCTTTTGTATTTAGGCTCTCACAAAATTCTGCAAACATACCTGATCTGTTACCTGCAGTGTATTTGGAAAAATATTTTGGGATTCCAAAGGTTGCCTTGGCAGCAGGGGAAAAAGTGGCTGAGACTTGGTGTGAGAGAGAAGGGAAAAATAAAGGGGTGGAAAGTTCAGTGAGGCAACAGAAGAATGAGCCAGAAGTGATTAATTAAACAGAAATTTGTGTAATGCAACAGCATGCCCCAGAGCAGTGTGCTTAGTTATACAAATGTGTTTTGATTTTTCTATCAGAGAGATCAAGTGTTTTTCTGTGGATGTAATCTCATGATGTTTGCTTTTTCTTTCATTGATTTACACGCAGTTGGGATTTGGTACTGTAGAAGCAAGTGTATGAGAAGTTAGCTTGATGTGATTTTGATACATGGTTGTTTGTAGTGTACTCTTTCAGCATGGCTCTCCGTAGGGATTTCGGCACAGAACTGAACTCGAGGGTGATGAAACTGTCCTGCTGGTATTGCAGGAATCAGATCGTAGCCTAGTGCATACATTTATTAAGTTCCACCTTAAAATGAGTTATTGTTGCTCATATTACTCATAAGAGAAGGCTGTTCCAGCAGTTCGCTCCCCTGATGGCTAGAAACGTAATTCCCAGCCTACGTTTATTCATTAATTTGAATGTCAGTTATCACGAACTGAAAAGGACACTTTATAAAGGTTAATCAGTAGCATAATATGAAACTGAATGTTTATAAAGGTTTTGTCACAAATTGCAAATTTCATTGAGCAAGAGGGCTGGAGGAAGGAACCTCGAGAGATCACCTTGTCCAGCCTCCCTGTCCCAAGGCAGATCCAGTGCTGCCTCCCCACTACACAGCTTTTGTAAGAGTCCCCCGCTCTTTTCCTTTCACTTTTATAGGGAACATTTACTCCACCTTCAGAGCAGCCTTTTACATTTCTAAAGACCATTATCATGTCTGCCCGCTTCTTTTTGCCTTCCCTTTTAGTTTTGTCAGATCGTTCTTATCACCCTTCTCTGGATTCTCGTTGCTCTGCATGCCTGAAGCGCGGCATCTGTGGTTGGACATAGCTCCTCAGCTCAGCGTTGGCTGTCCTCTGGCTTATGCATCTTGATGCAAGGTTTGCCTTTTCAAAACAGCTCTTTTTTTTCCCCCCCTCCACTGTAACGTGCTGGTCCTAGTCCCTGGAGCTGCTTCCCAGCATTTGTTCCCTGTCCTACATGACTGGTTACTCCTGCATCAATGCAATTAATGGATTGCTTGGGAATTTTTTTCCACTTGTATCTGTCTGAAGTGGCCATTACCTGTAATCCGCAATTGCAAGCGGCAGGTTATGGGCTCTTTTACCACCACTCGTGATTCCAGGCTGGCAGTTTGCAGGGAACTCCGAGCGGGATGATGAGCAGCGACAGTTTTGAGGTGTCCGTGTCTGGTAGGTTTACTGGTTTAATCTTTCCCAGCTTTTGGTATCATGCCCACATAATATATTGCACTCAGAAAGAAAAAAATCATCTGGCTGATAGACAAGGACACACCAGAGTTTTATACATCCCTGCAGACCCTGTGGTGGCTTTATTTCCTTGATACTGTAAGTGAAACCACCATTCAAGTTAGGTGATTGTAGAAGCTGACCCTTGACTTTGGCTGTTACGGCGAAGCTGGTTTCTGTGAATGTCTGGCTTCATATGAGGTGACCCTCTCTGTATATGCACTTAATTTGTAATAAGCAGGATAAGAATGAAATGCAGATTTCTGTGCCCTCCTCGGATGAATGTTGATTGTTCCCAAGGACTTGCAGTGGTGCCAGATGTCAGATTTTTTTTTTTTTTTTTGAAGGCTATTTAGTATGCAGATTGTGATAAACTTTAACAGGATCACCTAAAGTCATCATAATATTTTCCAAATTGTCTCCGTCCTTTTGTTTCTTTGAGGTTAGTGAATACTGGGAATTTAGGTGTGCCATCATTGACAGAAATACCACCTGTGGCAGACATACTCTTTGTTTACTTCAGAGGAGTGGATCTTGATCTATTGTGTTGTAACCAGGATCACAATTAGGCCACTGGGGCAGCTATCCAAATGAAATTAGAAACAATTTTTGTAAACAAGAGTTAAAAATTCCCCATTATTTCACTGAGAGTGAGAATTAGGGGTGTAACTCCCACCACACGCACACTTTGACAAACCCTGGAGTCAGCCACTCCACTTCGTCTGTTTACCCGCAATCTCACAGTTGCCAGGAAAACAAGGAGAAGAGGAGATTTTTTTTTCTTTGCTTCTATGTATAGACCAGATTGGCTCTTAATGCAGGGAAAACCCACATCTTTGGGCAGCTTGATGGACAGAAAAAAATGGTAGCTAGTCCTTTTAAGATGAGAGATTAAAGACCTCCTCTTGGCTCCATGGAGGAAGGCGTCTGGGGCTCCCAGGAGCTGCTGTGAGGGTGATCCAGGGAGAATTATGAAGGCAGTGAAGCCTGCGAGCTGGCCCCCGGGGCTCGGTTCCTGAGGCCAGAGCAGAGCGAGGGGAGGTGCTTGAAGCATAGCTGCTTGCCTGCTTCTCCTTTTCCGCCATGCACACATGTGAAATTCCCTGTACAAAAGACCTGTGAAGAAGCTGTGTGTTTGTAGGTAGGTTTTATCTTTTCCTGTGTGAGCAGTACGACTTTCTCTACTTATAGGTGGCACCAGTATCTGCTTTTCAGCTTGTTTAATGCTGTCCATCATGCCAGTTCTTCTCAGTTGTTTATAACTTGCTAAAGTTAACAATCAGCATGGAAATCTTCCATGCTGTGGATGTCTGCCTTGGTGTGATTTGTGGTTTGTTGTGGGTTTTTTTTTTAAGATGCATTTAATTACACTTGACTTTTTTTTATATTCTCCAAACCACTTTTTCTGTGATACTGCTACACCGACAGTGCAGTAGTCAAAAGAAAAGTTATAGCAAATGTTCCAGTTACCCAACTTTTAATGAATAATGCCTCAGCTTTTACAGGTATTGAGAATGGGTTTGGTTTTTTTTCTTCTGGAAGAACAAGATAACGTATAAAGATGTTTCTCACATGCTGAACACTGATCCCGTTTCTTTTCTCTTGCAGCTTTTGCATTGGAGCAAGGGGTTAAGAATCACCAGCAAATTGAAAAGCACAAAGCTGCAAGATGTCGGGCCGAAGTGGGAAGAAGAAAATGTCCAAACTCTCACGCTCGAGCAGGGCGGGCGTTATTTTCCCTGTGGGGAGGATGATGCGCTACTTAAAGAAAGGAACATACAAGTACCGGATAGGTGTTGGAGCACCAGTTTACATGGCAGCCGTCATAGAGTACCTAGCAGGTAAACCAAGAACCTGATCCTAGAAGTGCTGATCACACACAGAAGCCAGGGATGTCCACGGGATGGGATACGAACGTGTTCAGCACTTCTGAAAATCAGGCTTTGCAAGCGCAGGATTTGTTGAAGTTTGCTTAAAACGCTAAGGAGATTAATTTGCTTCTTGAAGAGGCTGAGGATGGAAGTTTTCTCCTTTGGAGGCACCATGCTTGGTCACTAGCTGGAAGGATTATTTTTTATTGTTTTGCAGAGTGAGGAGTCACACCTAGGTAGTTTCTGTCCAAGAGAAAATTGATACGAATTAGGCTTTTGATACACCTGGATGTGAATAACAGGAATAAAAAAAGCAAACCCACTTTCTACATCTATTGTGCTTTTTAAGCAACAAACTCTGTTTCGCGGGCTGCATTTCTTCTTGCAGAACAGTGTCAAAGTGTTATGAAATATGGAGGTTATTAATTTGTATTTTAAAAATCCTTTTGGCTTGCCTAAGAGTATAAAGAAACTGTTTCAGGGTTTGAATCTTCCCACATCTGCCGAGTTTTCTTTTCCCTTTTCTGAAATTGACCTCAGAGGAGGGGGCAGGTGTCACATGGTGATACAATATACTGCGATATACTGCGATGTCCTATGATCATATCTGCTCAGTTTCTTATCTGTGGAAAATGTGGAAAACAGCACCTTAGCCAATTGTTACAACACCTGGTGGAGAGAGGATTCTGGTTCAGGTTACTTAGGTGTTACAGATCAAGACTGAGGTGCATTAGAGAATCTGTGAGGAGTCACAAGCCTGGATGAAATGAGTTGAGTGGGTTGTGTTTCAGGAGCATAGTTTATTGCCACAGTGGCATGGAAGAAGCTTGCGTGGAGCCTGGTTGTCCATATTACAGCATGCTGGTCTCTATGTCAGCATCACTGTCTTTTTTACGGATGAAAGTCTGTTCTCTCTACCAGACAATAAAAGCACCGTCTTCTTTCAAAAGTGTGGAGAAAATCTGAAATAATGATAATTTCACTATTAAAATTAAGTTTCTGGTGATGCCTAACAGCACGTTACAGAAACTTCCACATTTGTGCTGATTAATTGCAGGATGGGAATCAATCTCTTTTCTGAGGCTACTTCTGGAGTTGGAGCGAAAAAGTATAGCTTATGTGGAAGAAATGTAAACAAAATGTTTAAGCTTGCATTTATGTTCACTCCCAGCTCCTTCAAGAGATAGATCCAGAGAAGGAGCTCATTTTAAAATAAAACAAAACACCACTGAAAAGCAGAATCAAAGTCCGAGATGGTGAGCATCTCTCCCACTTGTTTGATTTTATTTTATTTTTTTTACTGTGTAAGATCAAACATGTTTATATAAAGATCATTTAATCATAGAGAAAGATCGGTTCTTTAAGTGATTTTGGAGAAGATCTTTCACTTCATTAAGAACCTACGTATACTCATATTTGCACGATCCAGTTTCATGCCTTAAAAACAAAGTCTTCTGACTGTAGAAATCCCTCTCTCAGTGGAGCTGGTGCTGTGCTGGGGAAGTCCATGACCTGCAGAGGTTGTTTAGCTGTCTGCAGCATGGAGTGCTACTCAGCAGGGATGCTTCAGAGGCTGCAGGGAGTTAGGGGGAAAGGTGGAGACAGAGGATTCGTTGCTCTCATAGCTCCTCTGCTCTACTGTAGTGGTTTTCAGCCTTGTTTTTGTTGGTAGGCCCCTATATATTTTCTAGTGGAGGTTCAGGCCTCTTCAGGAATGTCATAAATACGATTTTCTCTTGTAGCAAGGTGTGTTTGCTTTACTTTATCATGTATTGTGAATCGCTTAGAAGTCATCTACGGACTTCTGGATGTCTGGGTATTGCAAGATGAAAGCCATATTACATGAGTTTTGGAAACTGCACTAACATTTATAACTGAATAATGTGCTGCATAGTGACTCTGCTGACCTTCAGCCTGGGGAGGAATACTTTTTTTTCTTTTCCCGCTCCACAGGGGTCCATAGCATTCAAAGGAGTTTCTAGGATAAACATTTGGGGCTGCTTGTTCTGAGCTGGGGCCATTATTACAAGGTGTAGTAATAAATTGTCAACAGCGCATCTGGTATATGCAGCACTTCGGTAGTGCAGACTGAGTTATGGTCATCTTTTTATAACATACAACGCAGCACTGTTTGCCTATTATCTGAACTAGAACAGTGTATATCTTGGCTCCGAGTCTGGCTAGTAAGTGCAGTTTAATTGAAATCATTAATATGGTAAGGGCAGATTATGTGTGGGCCTACACTTTGTTTTAGGAAAAAAAAAAGAATGTGTAGTCATTCAGGCAAGAAAATTGCTCGATGTGTGGGCTGGAGGCCCACATAAATTGTAAGGGAATGCTATTTTAAGCTGCTTGGTTCGCCAGAGAGAGAACCCCCTCTCGCCCCAACCCTGTATATATTGTAATAGAATGGAGTAATGTTTCTGAACAAACACCTATTGCTTTTGGATAGTGGTCTTTCCAAACCAAAGTTTCTGTGCTGTATCCAGAGCTTTGTTTGAGGCGATTAGAAAGGTGGATAGTTCAATTAAAAAACAAACAGTGTGGCAACATCTAACCCTGCTGATCTAGTTATTCCTAGAATGTATGTGTGAATACAGTTGTTGGTTTTGGGAAGCCTTTAGAAACAGAATTTGGTTTTCCAAGGCTGTTGTCAAATGGGGTATTACATATCAAACTGGTAACGTTTCTTAACATTGTCTGGTACTTCCCATTACAAATTCCAATTTTCTCTCATGGGCTTGCAAGTATGAAATGGTGGTTACTCATGCCAAAAGCCTGCGTACAGACTAAACCTGGGAGGATGGGAGTAAGGGAGTCTGGGTCTTAAACTTTTTCACAGAAGCAAGTTGAACTGTGGTTTTTTTTGTTTTTGTTAAGTTAAAACATTCATAAGAACTTCTCCGCTGAACACCTGGGTGCTTCTCTGCGTTTGAGCAGAGAATTGATGCTTTATGAAAGGCAAAGGGTGGCCTCTGCCATCTCAGAGAAATCTGCTCTGTTTGGCCAAGCTGTCAGTTTGAAAAATCACAGGTTGCTCATGCTCAGCAGCGACTTCTTTGATTTCAACAGCTAAAATCTCCCAAGATTTAGTCCTCACTGAGTATGCTCCAGCCTCTGTCAGCTCCCAGTGCTGCCCAGGCTGCCTATGCATCGTCCCCCCAGAGCGACAGAGCGTGCCTCAACCTCTCGGCTGTGAAGTGTGACAGGACTGTGTGTGGGCCACCCCACACAGTGGCTGGGCACGCTTCAGCCCGTGGCTACAGGTGCTCAGAAGGACTTTCCCTCTCACTGCTGTCCCTGGTTGCTCCTGTTCACAGCACTGAGAGCAGGGACTGGGCTTTCTGTGGGGTCTCAGCGGTACCGGGCAGCTCTTTGATGTGAAGGCAGAACCAACAAAAGCCACACAGCAGTGTGTAGTAAGAGGTCTGGGACCAAAGGCAGGGAGTATGTGAACAGGAGTTGAAGGAGAAGCTAGTCCTGCTTACTGTCCGTGAGGTGGGAAGAGCAGGCTGGAATTAACTGGATAAGTAGACTAGGAGACTGGGAACAGGTTCCACGTTGGTCAGAGAAGGAGACTGCGAACAGATCATAACATTTTGGGGAGACAGTGGTTATGGGAGAAGAATATTGATGTTAGAGACAGAGCTGGGGATGGATCTGGTTAGTGGGGAGAGCTGAACTGATGACCAGTGGGCGAATAAATGGCAAGGGGCGTCCAAAAATCCTGCCAGGAATCTGGAGAGTAAGTTGGAAAAGTAGGGCGTAGGCCAAGGATTGAATGGAGAGGTGCTGATAATGAAGAACCTGGAAAGGAAGATTGAGCCTGAGTATTAGAGAAGAGTAGACGGGAGAAACAGAGGCTGTCCAGGAAAGGCAACTGAGATGGAAGTCTTAGGTGAGGATTGCCAAGGAAAGGAGAATGGGCTATGGAGCTAGGAAAGCAAGTCATGGCTGGGATAAGGGCAAGGTGGATGGGGCTGGAAGGGTCAAACAGGACCAGAGCTGTCTGGTTGCATTCATCCAGCGCCTAGCATGGACCACCGATTCTCCTGTGAGCGATCAGCTCATGGTGTCGTGGTTTGGGCACACGCTCTGTTGATGGCAAATATTTGTGTTACCTTAAAGCACTGAACCTCTTGACTAGCATCATCCAAACATTGCACGTACATCTTGAGCATCCTTATTCCCAGTTGCCACGTGGTTCAGATTGCCTTTTGGCTTTGGTATATATTCTGTGTCACGAGCTACTAGATCCCCATTTTTTCCCTTTGTATGCAAGATTGATTGTGGCTGCACCCCACAGCCATTATCAAATCTGCACTTTAGCTTATCAACCCCATTGTTACATTGTGGTGATTGCTGGCATTTTATGGCAAGAAGGAGATACTTTTATCTTGACTGATTAGCTAATGTGAAGAAGATCTCATCAGTGTTCTAAGGCTTTTTTTTTTTTTTTTTATAATCTATCTATGCTGTTTTATACCTTAGGCTTGAAAATCGTATTGCAAAACTGCAGCTTAATTCCTATCCAGAAGGTTGTGTTTGCTGGAACAGTGTTGGGCTCCACTGTCTTCAGAGTTAAAACTGCAAGAAAAATTTGCCTCAGTCCCAGTGGATTTATGGACTTTGCAACAGATGCATGCTAGACTATGCTCTGAGTGTGCATGAGGCTGGCTACAGTCATCATCATCTAAATCAAACATCTGCCTGTGTCCTATAATGCACCTTCCCAAAATGTAGGGAAAGAATACAGATGCCTCTTGATTAGGAAGCAGACGACATGTGAGTGGTGTGCTGGTCAGAGGAACTCATGGAAGATGTCAGTGGAAAGCCATCTTCCCTAAAGTAGGGCAGAACACAACACAAGCAAATACCTCCTCCTTCAAAGGACATCAACTGGTATACTCCTCTGTCTGTTGTACTCATCTGCCGTCAAGAGACAAGTCGAGCAGATACTTTTCCACTTGCAAATGGAGGACCAAGGACTCCATCGTCTGATATGTCTTTTGAGAGCAAAGGTATTATTGGTAGATTTATATGTGGTAGCGTAACAGGAACTGTCACGACTTATCCTCAAGGGGAAGTGGAAAACAAGATAACCTGTCTGAAATCTTTCCAATTCTGCTATCAGTAGTTCTTTCGTATCTTTCTTATCAGTCCGGCTGAGCACTTCACAACAGCAGGCTGAGCTCAGCTGAGCAACTAGCTTTTGCCTGGCTAGGATGATGCTTTTAGTTCCCAGCCACTCCAAATCTGTTGATCCATCAGCTAAAGAAACCTCTTTTTCCTGCGTGTCACAGGATGAGAAGATGTAATCCCATTCAGGTCATAGGTTGGCTGCTGCTTGTGTCGGCTGGAGGACAGTTATGTTCTTCCCTGGTCCCAAGTGCTTATCAAACAGGAGAAAAGGCTCCTTTAAAAATCCTAGGTGTTGTGTAGATAGTTTTGGGCATTACTCTGTTGACCAGCATTCAATGTCTGTCTGAGGCCAAGGTAAACCGTGGAGTGCATAAATGAGCTAGCTTGCTTGTAGCCATCTGCGCTGAAGATGTCAGAATTTGAAGTTATGCTTCCAGTGTGAAGGCATCTTTGTGGATTTTGAATCTTGAGGGAAGCAAGATTATTTCAGATTTCACTTTAATTCTTAATGCCTGCTGCTGAGAGCACGTAAAGTAAAACCAGCATATGTCTTGAGAATATCAACATGCCTGATTTCAGAAGGGCTTGTTATAATATAGGACTTTATTATAGGACCTCTATTCTCAGACTAGTCTTCTTAGAGTTTAGGTAACATCAGCTGTCAAGATGTTTCTCCTTGAAATGTAAAGCAGTTTCTTTAGGGATCTGTTATTAACAGCAGGGGATGTGATAACTGAAGCCTCCAGATTTGATGTTGCATTTTGCAAGTGCCGTTTTATATTCTTGGGGCTATGAATGCCTGCCTCCAGCATTAGAAAAACATGCATGTAAACAATCGTTAGAAGGAGGTAAGGCAATTATTTACCTAGCAAATAATTGGCGTCCTTTGATAAGTTATATGCATATTCCACAGTCTGCCCAACATCATCTCTGCCTTGGATTCCCTTCTTGCCGGTGTCCTGTGGTAGATGGCTGGCGTTTGAGTGTTCTGCGTTTTTTGCTCTTAACATTAGGCAGAGGACATTTGAGTGCACCATCAGGATGCTGCTGGCCAAAGGACCCAGAACCTGGGGGAGTGGGGTGAGCACACAGGTAGCAGGATGTGCCCGATGTTGGCACATCTGAAAGAACTTCAGTTACCACGCAGGTAAGTATATGTTGCTTTTTTTTTTTGTTCCTCCCCTCCCCGTGATGCAATTTTCCTCTGCTATCAGCACACATCTGCAAAACCCACTGGAGAAGTCTGGGTCTCTTTTCTCGCTTTATGCTGGTCTGCACAATGGATGGCAATCTGTTGCTGCTGTCTGCTGCTGCCTTCGCTCCACTGGCAGAGGTCTGGGAGTTGGGTCTGAAACTTTCAACCCTGCAGCCCCCACGGGGGTGAACGTAGCCGGATTATGCAAGATCTCTTTTCAGTCTCCTTTAAAATCCAAGTCAAACGCTCCGAAGTTAGGAAATGCCAGAGTTGAGGTCACTGGCCTAACTTGTAACATAGGCCCAGTGTTTATTTGTGGTGTGATACGGTTTCGAATTGTCCGATCACATAGTGCTTTTTCCTTGTAGCAGCGGCCTGGTTATCGCAACCACAGTTCTAATAATATTTCCTAAAATGTAAGTGCTTGTCTTCGCAACTTTGATAATGTTGCTTGAAAGTGGTGCATGAATAATGGTGAAAATTTTCAGCAGGCACTGGCTGTTTCTCAAACAACTCACTGTGAATATGCATGTGATTCTAAACAATGGCTTTTACCTCTCCAACATGCTGTATAGTCGTGAAAACTGGATGACAAGTGTGCACTTTTGTTATTCTAAGTGAGTGAAATTGAAAGCTTTTATTTTTCCCATGAACTAAACCTCTTGTTGAAATCCTTTGGATTTTAGCCAGAGAGCACGATGTAGATTTCCACTCGATTTTTCGTTTTTCTTTTTACAATAGTTACAGTTCTTTATTTACTTGATAAAAAGGAGTAAGATATCATTGATGGGGCACCGATGGGCTGTAACTTTCTTACCCCCGTTACTGACACATGTAAATACAGAACCCAGGAGGCAGGAACACTGGATGCTTCTAAAGCAAAACAAGGTGTGAATATGATTTTTATGATTGTTTGGAGCAAAACATTCCCTTCTCCTTCCTTCTCAGTGTTTCAGTAGAGTTCTTACATGAGAAATAACTTCTGAGTTAGGGGCCAAACTGTGTAAGTTAATGAATTATACTGATTGCTACAGTTTAAATAAACTCAGAAAGACATGTCTGTGTTTCCTCTATAACAATTGGTAAAAGCTCAGTGACTTCAGTCACGGTATAAATGTTATTGCAAATTTAGAGAAACTGCTTTTGAAGTGAACTCCTGTTCCCAGAGATGTAGAAGGAACTTTCTACCAATAGTTCATGCGTTGAAGCTCTTACGTTGTCTCTGCTTGCCTCTAAGTCAAACCTTTCATATCTTGTTCTGAAGTGAAGCTTCTCACAGATTTTCAATGCCCTTTAATTGCAGCATCGCCTGGCTAGTTTGACTTTCAAAGTGTTTCTTTAAATGCACCTCAGTCTTCGTCTTACCTGGTCCTGAGAATCCTTGCTGTTTTGTCAGAACTGTCTGTACTAGGTTTGGGGTTTCATTGCATGCTTTGCTGTTTTATTGTTACAGGCTTACTGCTAAATTTTGGACTGCTGATGCACATTTTTATAGGGTGTTTCTTGTCTTTTTTTGAAAGAGAATTCTGACTTGAGACTTGTAAGGAAGTCATGTGAACCAAGCTTAGCATATTTTCTGCTGGCTGTCGTTTAGGGAATTAGGAAGGACAGATTATTTCACATAAATTTACAAATACATCGAGTGTGGTTTGGTTTCTGCCTTTCTGTAGCCAAAGACCATTTAAATTGGGAAACACCCCTGAAAAGGTAAACGGATATTAAGAAGGAATGTAAAATGTGTATATAGGGTGTACATGAGTTGCATTTTTGTTACTTATTTTTATCTCACTGTGTTTACAGCTGAAATTCTAGAATTAGCGGGAAATGCAGCACGAGACAACAAGAAGGGAAGGATTGCCCCCAGACACATCCTCCTGGCAGTTGCGAACGATGAGGAACTGAATCAGGTACCTGTTTACTTTTCAGTGCAAGAGTTCCGTGCTGCGGCATGAATGAAGCTGCTGCCATGGAAGGTTAGAAACAGTTTAGCCTGACACGTGAATGAGAACACAATTATTAGAGCAGAAGAAGGCAAGATTGTGCCCACTTGAATAAAAGCAAACAAAAAAAGGAAGGTTCTGAGATATCCCATCTTAAATGCCCTGGATATAAATTTTCCTTCTTTCGTAGCTTGTGAGTCCTGTTGAAGTGGCTAAACTTGATGGTTCATTTTTTTCCTCAGGGACATCCAATACTTAAAGAAAATGTGCCATATGGAGGACCTTTTCCCAGAAGCTGTAGAAATGTGTGTTTTCTGTTATACTGTCTGTGAGGCCCATCTTGGGTAGGGATCTGGCTCACTCTCTGCTATTGCTACCTCCAGGACTGCCTCCCACATGCCCAGGTCCCGTTAGCACCCAGCCTGTGGTTTGCAGTGCTCTGACTCTGAGGATCACTTGTGGGATCACTTCTGCTAAATTTGTTGAGTGAGAAGAGAGATCATGGCATGGGCTGTGAATTGCAGCATTCAGGGGTGCCGGAAAGGTTCGGTCAGCATCAGAGGATCTCTTCTTGGTTGGCCCCATGTGAAGATGTATGATATCGTTCACACTTTGAAAGATTCCTGCACTTAATTTCACTGCTCTAAATAATGAAAATGTGGTGCCCGTGAAGTCATCTAGCTCTGTTTCCAGTCAAGGGGACTGGAAAGTCAAAACAGAGGCCAGGAGAGAGGGAAAAGCATGGTAGCTAACACTGCCAGCCCGTTCCCTGCTCAGTGGCACCGATCACTGGCCTGTGAACTGGGGACTTGATCTAGTGTGGTCTGTTAGGAGTCAGCCAGACTTTGTCCTCCACGTAATATTCCTGTTGTTCACATCTTCTCATACCCTCATTCACTGCTTCTGAGTCGCCAAGGGCAGGCAGGCAGAAAGACCAGCACTGCAAGAGAGAAGAGTGATTGACCAGTATAGAAACAGAGTTCTCCGGGATGTGCTGGCTGACCTCACCGTCACCTGCCAGGTTTCTTGTTATTGTGGATTTTCTCCCTAATAATTTTTTGATGTTTTTGTGGGTTTTTTTTTCATGATAAAGGGGCAAGGTGCAATGCTTTAGGAAGTGTGGGCTCTACTTGCATACGTATAATGTAGCCAGCAAATAGCTTGAGTGCAGACTGAGAATCTGTAAGGTGTTCCTTTACACTGCTTCTCCTTGCAGTTGCTGAAAGGTGTGACTATTGCAAGTGGGGGTGTCCTGCCCAGAATTCAGCCAGAGCTTCTAGCCAAGAAACGGGGTGCCAAAGGCAAATCTGAGACCATCCTTTCACCTACTCCTGAAAAGAAGGGAAGGAAGTCCATGGTGAACAAAAAGAGTGGGAAGAAGGCAAAGTCTACCAAGGCCCGGACACCCAAAAAGGTAAGCATGAGGCAGGAACAGGATTCCAGAGGTGTGGGAGAGGGAGTGGATCAAAACCAACTAAGATTATTAGGATGAATAAATAAGCACTTCTGCATTGTTTGTTTGTAACAACTGGAAATGGAAGGTAGGAGTTGATAATAGACACACCAGGATTTTTTTTCTCTAAACTTTAGAAATAAAGGCAAACACGGTATTTTTTTTAAATGAATTTTCATTAAAAAGAAAAAAGGAACTTTAAAGCTTTGAGGGAAACTTTTCAGATTTCCGTGTCACCCTTTGCAATACTTGATTTCTGTGTAGAATCTCTTTATCTCCACACTTACTGTGTGGCAGTGTGGCAATTTTAAAGCATTTTCTACTTGAGAGATATCACACCTTCAGCCTTGTACAGTTACTGGTTTGCTGTTAAAGATTTTTCACTGTCCAGGGAACTTATACATGAACATGGTACAAAAGTGTAATTTTGACAAGCTCTTTGTTTCATGTGTTCTTAGGTGTGCTGTTGTTAATGGTTTTTAAAAGAGTTGCAAGAAGAATAAATGAATCGGAACACGGCCACTGCACCTTCCCTTATGGTTGTCCATCCTCTATCACCATCCAAAATGGTTTAATTTGGTAAAGCAGTGACCCAGATCAGTGCTCTTTGTTTGTCATTCCAGAGCATGCCTCTTAAAACACTGCTAAATTTTTGTTTGGGTCAGATTAAACAATATTCAGCTTTGACCTAAGCTTTTTAAACTTGTGTTAAGCATATCTTTCTGGAGGCCTCTAAGCTTTAACACATTTACATAACTGAGAAGATGCAGAAACAACTTTTAAAAAGAAAACAGAGTTGCTTACTAGGATGTTGAATAGGATGCCTCTGTGTATTGTTCTCAGCTACCACTTTACTTTGAATTATGCACATGCAGAGTTTGGGACTTGTTTGGAAGAGTCAGCTTCTTGACATACCTTAAATCAAATATTGAGAGATGTGAAGACATGCTCCTGCAGCCCTGGTAGGAACAGCTTTCCTGCTCCTGGAGCTGGGCTGCTTGAAGGAGTGTGTCCCACAAAGGGGATTTTGCAGTCAAGCTTCAGCTATTAGTTATTTCATTTTGTCATTCTGACTGCTTGTATGGAGGTGTGATGGCTTGCTCCTGTCAATATGCATTCAGATGTATGATTTATTAGTTGAGATTTAGGATTTTTTTTCAGATTATAAGCATGTTTTTTCCTTCGGATTGGAGTGTTTGACTGGGTTACTAAGTTACTAAGTTTGATTGAGTATGAGCTCTGCTCTGTTAGCAGCAAAAATAAGCTGGCACACTCCCACCCATAAATACAACCTTAATTGTTAGTAAAGCTACAGATGGATGTGGGTGCGCCAACTCTTAATGTGACTACAAACGTATGTAACGCCTCAGATGAACCTCTGATGCTTTAGCATTATATAAACAGTGAAGACCTCTGTTTTTACATAACCTTTGAGGATTAAAAGGCTGAGTAACATATTGATCCAAGAAGATGAGATTTGTTGTAACTAATTAAATCTATCCACTACTGAATAATGGTAAATGTTGACTTTTTTTTTTTTCCTTTGAGAGTTCTTGCTTTTTTCTCCCCCCAAATAGAACAAACAAAAGGACAACGAAAAAGAAGGAGCTTCAAATTCAACATCTGAAGATGGACCTGGGGATGGTTTCACTATCTTGTCCTCCAAGAGCCTTGTGCCAGGACAAAAGGTAATACAAAGTTGTAACAGATTTGGATCACAGCAGTGGAGCCTAGCATAAATGGAAGGATGCTTTTGATCCAACACCAGTATAAAATCTTCTCTATGTTCTCCCTTAGCAGTCCCAAATTTAAGACCAAAACTTGCTCAAGTCATGGGCGGGGTGGAGGGTCTCAAAATATATGTCTGCAGATAAAAGATTTACAAGAATAATGCTGGTCAGCCTCTCTTCTCTATGGAGAGCCAAACTGATTCATTTCTTGGCCAAAGCTCTATTAGAGTTTTGTTCGGTTTGGACTTGTCTGCGTTGTGCCTGGCATACTGCCAAACCAGGTTTAACCTTCTAGGCTATTTATTATTTATAAAAGATTATTTCTGGGCCAGGTCCCAGGATCTCCCAGCAACTTCCACATGTTGGTTCGTGCCAGAAGCCTGAAAGTGGGCTGTGTGGTGCTGCTCTCTCACTGTTCAAATTGAGGACTTCGCCAGAGCTGCAGGGCGTGCCTGCTTCGCCGTCTCAGCACAGACTGTTGACACCTTGCCGGGCCAGAATGACAAAACTGTCCTACCAAAATACCTGCATGTCCTTGGTGTCCAGCTAACATGCTGGTCCCGTGCTTTTTTCTTTTTTCCTGTACTCGCCAATCGCCTGCCTTAATTTTTGGACCCTTTGAATGAAGCTGGAATTTTTCTTACAGATTTAACTATGGAGACACAGTCAAGATTTTTTTTATTATTATTATTACTATTATTTCAAATAGTAAGGCCATCTGGAAAAAGTATTATTCCTGAAATTGCTTTTGTAAGCCCCCTGTACTGATGGTGTACCCTGTTGTATGAAGCAGCACTTAAGAGTTCAGTCTCCCTGATCCTATCTCTTGCTAAAGCAGCGCCAGACACGTAATAGATCCAAAAGATTGCTAAAAGCTGTCATCTGTCTGGGTAGACGAAACTTCCATCTCCTTCGTTAGAGCTCAGTCCTGTGCTAAGTTCCTCCAGAATCTGTGCAGCTTCTCGTTTTCTTCTCTAAAATGGGCAGTGCTTATTGTTCTGGTTATGACTTAAATACTACAGTGTATCTTGGAAGAAATGAGGCATGCTGGGCACACGTTCAGCAACTGTAAAGTCTTTTTAATGATTTTTAGGGTGTCTGTCCTCTGTTGCTCAAAGTGATGAGGCTGTGAAATCTGGGGAGCAGCCTTTCTGAGCACCTTAAGACATCATGTTTTGGCCCATTCCCATAGCCTGATGCATGGGTGTGTAAAGCATTCCTTATTTTGTTTATGCCAGGAACTAAAAGGGTAATTGCTTGGGTGGTGAAGCCTTTATAGATCAGGATAGTGTTCAGCCCTTCTTCTCAGTCCCTACAGTAGTTTACTGGGGGCAAGTGAGGAGAGGAGTACAGGAGAAACGCTTTTTAATTTTAGTGTTTTGTTGTCTAAACAAAAGCATTTCCAAAGTCAGCCTTTTCTTTTCAAAGTGTGTTGCTAGAACATGAATTCTCTAGCAGTAACTTCCTCTGAAGTAAGCTCCCGAGCTGTGGGCATATCACAAAATAATTTGAGTGCTGTACAAATTAATTAATTAAAGGCTAAAAATCAGAATCACACATATTGAATACATAAAACTACTGATCTCTGAAAGGCTGAATCCGACCTCCTTTCACTTTAGTTTTCTGGTACGAAAATGACTTTGCACTTGGATTACTATTCTATTTTTTTTCTACTCCCTCATTATTATTATTATTTTACAGCTTTCTCTGACACAGAGTGACATCAGCCATATTGGCTCCATGAAAGTAGAAGGCATTGTTCACCCTACGACTGCTGAAATAGACCTCAAGGAGGAAATAGGTGAGGCTCTGCTACACGCAGAAAAAAACCAGTTCTAAAGTTGGAACAGTAGCTGGTCTACTAGCTGCCTGCTGAGATCCCATCCTGTTTCATCTGAATCTTCCCCAGGCCATAAAATATCACTTACAACACTTCTGAAAATCAGGCTGGATCTGACTAGGTATAACAGGCTCATCACTAATTTATCTTTGTTTAATGATGCCTTATGACACTGGATACCCAGATGATTTGTTGCAGCACATGAGCAGCAAAGGTGTAAATAATCAGTATTGCAGTCTTTGTTGGATTATTTTTACATTTGCTTCTGAAAATTCCGTGACAAAAATTATATATTAATAGCACTTCTAATTAAGCTTTTCATTGCAGGATTTTGCATACTTTAGAAATACTCATGTACAAAGCCTTATACTGCTCATGTGAAATAAGGAACTATTATTGCTGGTGCACAAATAGGGAAATTGAAGCAAGAAGGAGGTAAAAAAGATGTGCGGTCAGCTGCACAGAGAGGCACAGAATCTAGTAGCAGGCTTTTGCATCATTTTATTTTTATACAGTGGGTCATCAAGACCTTCACTGGCGTCCCAGCTGTGGTTATTTCAGAAA
Organism: Pluvialis apricaria; assembly: GCA_017639485.1. NCBI lineage: Eukaryota > Metazoa > Chordata > Aves > Charadriiformes > Charadriidae > Pluvialis > Pluvialis apricaria. The sequence goes on along the minus strand of CM030013.1, from coordinate 4,439,479 downwards.
GTAGTAGGGTTTGTATGTTGAGTTGGTTTTGGAGGCTGAAAATCTGAGTCCTGAAAATCCCATTCTTTGCTATTTTAGCTGTGAGTCAGAGTAAGGCAGCATTCGTACAGATAATTATATTAAAGTAATTTCCAGTAATAACCATACAGGGGTTTTCAAAACCAATAAAAAGTAAACTTCATCTGTGGATAGATAGAGTGGCAAACATAAACTTCAGCTGCTGGTGACAGGGGGAAACTGATAACATGTGTACAATGTTCTTTTAAATAATGTAGAGTTGTTTTTTCATGCTGATACTTTGAAGCCAAGGCCTTTTGCTCTGTGTCCTTGCAGGCAAAGCATTGGAAAAGGCTGGAGGGAAAGAGTTTTTAGAAACGGTGAAAGAGCTTCGCAAATCTCAAGGACCTTTGGAAGTTGCTGAAGGTAAAAAGCATACTATGTTCTCTTTTGGAAACAGCTCATTTCAGGTGTTCTTTTCTCTGGATGTTCTGATCTGTTTTTGATTATGTATGTGCCTTTGCTTATGCGATGTAAATGTTTCTGATTCTTCTGTGAAGCTGTTGCTGATACGGACAGCCTGCTTGGGGGGGGGGGGGGGGAAAGAAGGATAGGATACCTGTATGCTGTGCACATCCAGTCTTTGAGCTCGTAGGTGCCACCATAAGTTACAGCAGGCTGATTAATTTACCTTAGGCAATTTCTGTCTGCGAGAGTCCAAAAATTAAGGAAAACTTGTGTTGTCACCTTTGTGACATCTTTCCTGTCCTATTTTTGTACTACAGTCCTTAGTGAGGATCAGAAGCAGCTCTCAGTCTAACAAAAGAGGTGTAAGAACCGTGATAGTTTATAAATTATCCAGCTTTATGCATATTTGATGAACGGTATAATCCAAACAATTACCTTACTTTGAACACAAAGAAAGATGTGATACAATCTTTAGAACTGACATGCTTTTTGGAAGAGCAATTGCTGCTTTTCTCCCAGGCACTACAACTACATTATAGAAATACAAATTACAGAAGAACTCCCTTCAAACGTTTGATGCATCTGTAGCAGTGAATAGTTTGGGGTTTGAAATGATGTCTTCCGCTCTCAACAAATTAAACTGCTTTATAGGGGTTGAAGGTAGCTGGAGGGCAGATGGAGAGAAGTTACAATGTATCTTCCAAGTACCTTATTTGGCTTAGTATCTCAGTACGCAAGGAACTAAATGATTTAAATTAGGCTAGTTTTTAAAATTTCCTAAATGAATAGCCTAGTTCTATAATCTCAAATGACAGGGGAAATTTTGTACGAGATACTTGGCTTCATTATTGCATTGAATCAAAAATATATGCCATAACATGAAAGCAAGCTGCTTTTCTCTGTTAGCATCACTATTAACTAAAAAATACTCCTTTTATGCTATTAAGACAGTCCCAGGAGAGAAGGTAATCTTAGTTTAATAGATAGCAAAATGTACGCTCTCAAGCACTGTGCTGTGTTTGAAATTGCCCCTTCTTCTGGTTTTGAGGCAAGTCATAATAAATGGTTGTTAATCACTGGCGATCTACTGCGAACGCTTGAGCTCCAGCCTAATGGGCTTGAATTCAAGTGCTGCTCACAGGATACCTGTGTTGTTTCGAGTCGATTTGCTCCCTACGGTTAAAGGCCTGACCTTTCTCTTCTGGTTGAAATTTAAGTGGCACAGTGAAGCATTAGACGGAATTCCTCTGCCTGCAACAGAATTGCTCTGTGATGGTGGACAAGTGAATAAATCCCAAGTTTTTCATCCTTGGGCATTAATTGCACAGCTAATTTCAGGGTGTTTACCCTGAGATTCCTGAGACCCAGATTTTCGGAAGTGCTAATGGTCACAACTGCAACAAAAGCAAAGTGATGCCATGCTGTGGACTCTGCAGGTCCTGGAGAAATATTATGCTTTCTTCAAAATTAATCTGAGATTCCTAATTGGGCATAACTGGTGGAGGCTTTCAACAAACATCTTTTATTTTCATGTTGTTGTCTGAAGTTAGTCAGCTGTGAAGTGGGTCTAAATATTGCTCCCTAACACTCTGGAGCTGTAATGCTGATGCAGGATATTTCCTGCGTCCCGTGCAAAGCATTCAGATAAGGCTGTGACAGCACCGCAGAAATGTCTGTTGGGGGATTAATGATGCTGTGTTCAGTGCAAGGTTTTGATACTTTGCATAAAACAAATCCAGAGGCTACGCTGAGTGACAAAGCTATAAAATATTATTGAACAACTATGTGTTAACCAAATGAGCCCCGGGTTCTTTGGTCTCCAAAGAAATAATAACTGATCACAAAAGTAGCGACGAGACAGTCAGATTACGATTGCAAGTGAGCCATTGCGGCATATTTTAATCCCTAATGTATTTCTTTGGAGAGGTAATGTAATTAAGGAAGTACTTTGGATTGAGAGGTCATTGCGGGGTGGTTTCTATTCAAAACTAAATGTTATATTTTTGTTTGCGTTAGCTGCGCTTACTCAGTCTAGCGGCCTAGCAGCAAAGTTTGTCATCCACTGTCACATCCCACAGTGGGGCTCAGACAAGTGTGAAGAGCAGCTTGAAGAGACTATAAAGAACTGCTTAACAGCCGCAGAAGACAAGAAGTTGAAGTCCGTGGCTTTCCCCCCGTTTCCCAGTGGCAGGTATGACTCTTTCTGCGTAGGAGGATTCTGTATCGGGTAGTGATGGTATAATTAGCTGTCAGAGAGCTGCTGCTGCTGTGATAGGGAGGTACCCTCTGGTCTGCGGCACGAAAAGAGCTGACCCTGCCTCTAGAGAGGTGCCATCTGACACCGTGCTTCTCCAGATTAAAGGAGCTTGAAGTGCACTGTTTGCATGGAACGACCAGAAAGGCTTTACACAGAGAAATTAGCTAAGCCACAGGAGAGCTGAGTGGACTTGCTGTGTTCTCTATTGCTAGGCAGTGATTTTCATGCTTCTACTGTGGGCCCGCACCACCTCAGTTTTTACGTCCCTTCATTTCGCTGCGGTGAATCTCATTAAAACTACGTTCATGCTAATAAGATTATACCAACGTAATACTGAAGGCAAGTAACAGTGATGCAGCCTGAGCTAGGTAAATGTGGGGTGTCCGCTTAAGTCAGCCCGAGAATATATAATAAACGGACTAGTCACACAAAATGTTTTCTTTCAAAAGAAAATCAATGTTTCTCAAATATAGTTCTGCTTTAATAAGGGAACTATGAAACTACTGTGAAACTACGAATTTCTTTCTCGATAACTAGCAAATAAAATGTGCTTGACTAAGAAATCCAAAGTATTTATCTTTTTCTTTTTTTTTTTCCTTCTTTTTTTTTTTTTTTAAATTTTAAACCAACTGTTCGTTAATCTTACTTGGTCTCTGATCACAAGAAACCTTATACGAGCCCTGCTAACTGCAGAAGTTGTTCCTTCGTGTTGGAGTTCGCACGCTTATGGTTAATTTGAAATGTAACTACTAATTTTTTTAGTAATGCCCAAAGAGTAGAGTTGTGTTGGCCCGGTAGTGAATAAAATGAAAGTAAAACTGCATTTTGATCACTGAATTCAGCACACGTCACTGAATACACGGGAGGTAAAAATGCCATTTTTACACAGACGCTTTTCAAGACAAAATAGTATTTTTATGGATCGGGACAAAAGAATAAATAGAGGGGCACTGCAATATGTAATGATTTTTCTTCCTTTATACACAGATCTTTTGGTTTATGATGTTCAGTCAAAGCAAAACGTGATAAATTGTTTTACCACTCTTTAATAATATAGTTCAGCTTCCAAAAATGAACTGTAGCCTTTAATGCCAATAGAAATAGTCTCTATAGACCTCGTGTCTCCTATAAACGTTATCTAATAATAATCCAGTCTAGGAGCATTAGTCATAGTGCGGATCCTTCTGCTGCTTAGTTCCATTTCACTCTCTGTTGCTCTTACAATTACTTCTGCTAACAGAAAATAGAGTAAGCCTTACCAGGTGCTGCTGGTTTACACTTTATTTATCAAAGGACCTCAAAGTTGTCTGAAAAAAGGCAGAGATTTTCAAATAAGACTTAATGGTTTTGCTGTCATTTTTATTCCACCTACATGTCTGCACAAGAAATGCTGGTTTGGTTGAGTAGATCGGGAATTATGCTGTGCTGGTTCTGTGAATTTTCAATCTTTCCTCTCCCATTTTAGGGACTGTTTACAGTAACTGATAGAATATAGCAGTAGATGGGATTTCTCAGTTGTGCCAGGGCTTTTCACCTCTATGATCTTGTCATTAAAAAAAGTAGAGAAATGCAGTTTAGGTGAAATTACTCGTGCTGGGAAGCAGATATAAATTAACTGACAAATATTTTCAAAAAGTCCTTATCGATAGCTTTCTGCCAGAAAGGCCAGTGAGCTGGGTCGCTGCAGATGCTGTCCAGGGACTAAAAGTAGAAATATCTGTTTGCCAGTGATCATTTGGATTACAGTGAATATGGATACAGCAGTTGTTGATGACTAGTTTCCAAGCTCTTTTTTGGATGGTTTTTAATATAAATATGGTAAGTAGTCTGAAATGACTAATGTGAAATTGAGTAAGAAGTGAGTAGTACTAAACTTAGAAAGGGAAATAAAAACAAATGCACATCACTGTGGTGTTGGGGAGGGGAAGGAAAAAAAAAAAACTGCAAAGGCAGCTCTGGATGCTATGAAAAGAAATACCATAGTTTTTCAAGTGTAAGGGTTGTTAAGCACTGGGATGGCTTGTCTGTGTATTCTGATGTAGTCCCATCACTGAATATCTCTAAGTATAGGGTAGACAAACTTTTTTTCAGAAGCAGAAAAGTTATATGTAATTCTGCCTCAGAGGAAGGGCATGAGCTAGGTTGTGCTGGCCCACAAGTAGCTGATGTATCTTTTTAATTATTTTTCCAGTTTTCAACTAAAAAATAATCATCCCTTGAACTGTTTAGCCTGCCCAGCATGACTTGAAAAAGTTTAACTAAGGGAGAGCATTAAAAAAACCTGCGTGTGGTTATAAAAAGTAGAAGCGAACGAAAACGGTAACTGTGCCAGCAAGGAACCCAATACAGCAGCAGATGAATATTGCTATCAAAACCTTGGGGTTCGCTTCTGGGATTTACGCATTGCCAAACTGCAACTGGCATTGTCTTAACAGCAGCCTGTCGTTGGCACAGCTCGTTCCTTTCAGCATCACCTGTGCATAATGCTCGCGCAGATGGCTGACACTCACTTGTTCTGTTTTCTTCCCCTACCACATAGAAACTGCTTCCCAAAACAGACGGCAGCCCAGGTGACTCTAAGAGCTATTTCCACCCATTTTGACGGCACCAGCTCCTCTTCCTTGAAGAACATTTACTTTCTGCTCTTCGACAGTGAAAGTATTGGCATCTATGTGCAAGAAATGGCCAAGCTAGACACTAAGTAGCAACGGCAGCCAAATGAAACTTTATTTTTCAACAAACTTGAGTAGCATTAAAAGCATTAGAGGTGGGTTTTATTTTTTCAATGTGATGAGGAGGGGGAGTGGTAGTAGTGTGATGTGTTGTGACTTGATGAAGAGCTGCGACTAGAGGTGAGAGGGGTTTAGTCCGATTTCTTCATGCTATCAGCATCCTCTAGCCATTTATATCACCTTAAGCAATTGAGTTACCATCTCTTTTCAGGAGTTTGTTTAGTGTCCCTTGTTACTTTAGTTTAGAAGTTTTTAAAGAGTAACCTCATTTTAGATTTGTAGTGATGAATTTTTCACACACACACACACACACACACACTTTAAAGAAAGCTCTTAAAAATGTTCTGCTCCCTTTTCCCCTCCCCTGAGGACGGGTGGTAAACTTCTGCCTCCAGCCCGCAGAGAGGGGGAAAGGATTTTAGAAGTGATGCATGAGGAGCTTCTGTTTTGCTTTTAACTCACAATAATCTCTGTAATTACGGAAAATATTTCATGGTGATTTTGTTTGTTTTATAAGAAAAAAAGAAAAAGATGTGTCGAGTGTGGTTATTGTTATAAACCCTATTTTTGCTCTGGGAATTTCTCACCTTAAAAAAAGGAAAAAAAAAAAAAGCAGCATCATCTGTAGTTAAGTGCTTGCTGTGTCACATTTAGCACACAACTAACCAGCTCTTCTGGCTGCATTGCTGTAAGTGACATCATAAAAGCTGCATTATATGCTGTTGAGTTCCAGGATTACCATAGCCCCTTCAAGGCTTTATGCAGGCTTTCCCCAGGCAGTGCTTCCTGCATGCCGCAGAGCAGATGCCAGACCTGCAAGAGGCACGTACTTTTTAGAAAGAGCAAGAGTAGAGAAAGCCAGGGAAAAACCACATAACAAACAAACCACAGAGATTCTGAAAAACCACAGTGTTTATTGTTACAAATCAAGGTAAACCAAGTTTCTTGCTTAGAGCTATCTCAACAGGGAAGTAAAAGAAACATTCCTTCCCTGGTTTTTATCACGAGAGCTTCTGTGCGCTTCATTTGGAAAGTGCCTCCCTCCCCGTTTTACAGCAAGGCAGGGCACCCCTTTAAGGCAGCACGCTGACAGGTGGCTTTGGGAGGTGCTGCAGGAGACAGTACCAGTCTGTCCAAGCAATAAAAGTGCACCCTCACCCTCTTCCAGTTGCTGTATTCCTTGCTGGTTTGTTATTGATCCCCCCGGCTTTAAGAGGGCATCGTCTGTCCCATCGTCTTCCAGCTCTTGGAGACAAACAGGTCCCGGCTTTTGGCAATGGTCACCAAGAGACGTCCCACATAGTAACCGTTCACCTGGCCTACGCCATCGTTCCTGCCCATTGAAAGCAGGAATGTTAGTGACCCTGGAAAGAAGATGTAGAGGTTTAAGTTAAGCAGTTTCAAAGTTAAGTGTCAAATTCTACTACGTGTAGGTGTTGCACCTCCTCCAAACCCTCCCTTCTCCACCCTTCCCTCATACCCACAATGATTCTCTTCTCCTAAGAGGGAGTCCAAGAGGTAGACAACAAAATTTCAGTAGAAAGAAATGTAAATAGACTGGGCAGCCTTTAAAAACCAAACTGCTGTCCAGATGTCCTCCATCCGTGTGGAATAGCTGTCAATATAATTACGGTAAGTACTTACATCGGTTGCTTATTAATGAGAACCATCACGTTGCTACATTTTTGAGACTAGATTTTTCAGTTTGTTTGTTGTATAGTTTAAGGGGAGAAAGGAGGAGAAAGTCAAGTCTTCTCCTTGTTCCTATGATTCAACTGGACAGTAAGCAATTTAAAGAAAAGGAAACAAGTTTGATGAATAGCAAACAGCCACCGGTAGATTTATCAGCAAGACGTTAGTGAAGAAAGGACACGTTGCGTCCACAGACTGACACAGGTAATTAACTTCTACAGTGTCTTTGGCAAGAACTAAGATGAAACCTGAACTATAAGCTTATATATATAGTGAACCCCAATTGTGAGTTCCTTCACCTCTAACCAGTGTCCCATGCAAGTTCTGAGGCGTACGCGTTAAACAGCTGTTGCCTGCAGAAAAGCAGCCCACCAGCTAAGGCCAGACGCTAGGAGATTACCTTACCTGGTTCGTAGGTTTTAAGAGGCTTATGTGTCAGGCTGTTGATGATATTTGTCACCGCAACGTTGGCATGGAGCCCAGCGTGGTAGGCCATCTTCGGTTCTTTCACATCCGCGCAGTCCCCAATGGCATAGACGTTCTCGTAGCCTTCCAGCTGGAGGTGCTTGTTAACTTTCAAAGCACCGTTACTTGCCATTTTGTCCCCTGTTTTGCCAAACAGTAGGTTTTCAGAAGGAGCTTTGGGTTGCTTGTTGCGGCCTGAGAGCCCAAAATGCTGACGATGTTATCAAACGTGTCATTGACACCAAGCGAGGAGTTGGGTTTTCAACCCCCTTTTCTACATGGCAGGGAAGAGATGCTTTTTCCCTCGCTGTAGTTAATTACTGCAGTCTCGTGCAATGAATCATCCTTTCATATTTCAGTAGAAACATCAAGAGCTAGCGTACACGGGCTGAGAAAGAGACCGTATGGTGGTCATACTGCTCCATAGTTGTAGTGTCCTAACTGAAACTGGGCTGTAAAAGGACTCACACTAAAGATGTATCATCAAATAACTAATCGGCCGAATGCCCTGTGACACGGGTAGTTCAGCAAGAACACTGAACGTGCTGAGCCTATTTTTGCTCAGAACTCAGCAAGCTTTTATCTAGGATAAAATCCTGGCCTCGACAGCAGGAGTTACCATCGACTTCTAGGTGTCGTCTGCCTCATGCTGAACTAGGACACTAAGGTTCTTTGGAGGTATTAGCAGAAGCAGCCAGAAAAGACTGTTGGCCACTTGATCTATGGTCTGTAAGTTTCCGAAGGTCGCGTTTCACAGTTAAGTGGGATGTTGGAGCATTTGCTCTATCATGGAATAACGGCTGCAAGTTGTATAAGGTTGATTCCTAACCTCACAGTACTGGAGTGTTAGACATTGAAGAACTGTGTTGCTTCTCCCCACCCAGTGGTTTTTTTCACTTACCAAACGCAGCGGCGTATGCTGAAGAGTTAATCTTTATCCCTGTGCACAGGACCACCATGTCGGCAACCACCTCGGTGCCCTTTTCTGTCCTTATTACCATGTCCTTCTGGAACTGGTTTGGCGTGAGGCGTTCCTCGTTGCTGACCCTTTCACCTGTTGTGACAGAGAGCCCCCAGTCACAAACCTTTGTTAGGCTGCCGTTTCCAGCTAGCCCAGATCTATCTAGGGAAAGAGGAATTTAGGGGAGCCATGCTTAGTCGAAGAAGTCAGAGAGGACATCAGAAGGAGATGCTTTGGCTAAAGGAAGAGCAGCTCAGAGAGCTTCAGAGTCTAGATCTTCAGAGGCACTGTTAAGTACGTACCTAATAAGAGGCGCACTCCTTTTCTGAGGAGAATCTCTTTCACCTCCTGACGGACGCTATCTAGCAGCTCCACGTCAGCTAGCGCAATTTTTGAGTGAATGAGGGTGACCTGTTGGAGACAAAACAGCAGACGGGGGACACAGGAATGGAACAGGACTTGCCATGTGCCAGGTGGGAGCAGCTATAGCTAGTTTCCTTCCACCCCGCTTAATGCCCAAGGAGAGCGAGCCAGCGAAAGTCATCTAGTGCCAATAATTGCTGGTGTGGGCTATGGGGTGCTCTCAGAAGAGGAGGCAGTCGGGGCAAAGGGGGGCCATTGCATGGAAACTCCCGATTTGCAGTGATCTCGGATACCTCCAGCAGGACCACTACAGAACAGTCTCAGAAACAAAGGATGGAGTTAATTGTAACTAAGATGCTACTACCTCTTTGGCTGGGTACTCTGTTTTGATCTCTGCAGCCATCTCGACTCCAGCAGCACCGCCTCCCACTACCAGGATGCGCTCAGATTTCTCAATCTTGAAGTAAAGGAGAAACTCGCGTTACAAGAGAACTGTTATGTGCAGGAAGCGAGCTACCTTCGGCCGCTCCGTGAACAGACCTTTCTGAGATACAGCACTGGCCCAGTTTGTCGAGAGGAAACAAAAAACGAGAACCCCGTACCCTCTTCTTGCGTACACTGTAACGCTGTTGAGCATTTCAGGTTTCCCCTTGTGTGGACAGCTGGTCTTCCCCTGGGGCACGCAGAACGCGAGACAAGCTAGCACGTGCTCCTTGTCCTGGCCTGTCCCTGCCAGGCATCGTGGTCTCTTGTTCTCAGACACAGATGGCTCCAGATACCCATAGTGGTGTCTGGGACAGGGAAGCTGAGCCAAGGCAGGCAGTGCTTCCTAGGAAATAAGTTGCTTCCTCACCTCTTTAACCATGTCTTCATAGGTCTGGATGGCACTTTCCATGTCAATGACTTTGTTGAACTTCCCAGGGAATGGGCCATCGCTGCCTGTTGCAAGAATGAGATGGGAGTAGTGAAGCTCCTGGGAGGGCAGAAGGTGGGACAGGATGTTAGACATCTTAAAAACGGAGCCTAGAACAGAGTTGTTGCCTCCTAGGTACTCTTCAATCATTCCCCCTCCTCCAGCCCCTGCTGATAACTAGGCAAGTGCTTGCCACTGTCAGGGAGTGACTTTCGGACGAGACCTGGTCCAGGTGACACCACCTAACTGCCTTTCTCAGCACCGTTCTTTAGATGAGCTGAGTGCTTTGAAGAAGCCACCATAAGCTTACAGGAAATAACCTGGTATTTATGCCAGACTCTGAAGCTGCCGTCACAGCTGGCTCTAGAGACTAGCTCTCCTGCACCATCTTCTGAACAGAGACGAGATGCTCGGGCTGAAAAGAGTTATCAGAGCTGCTGCCCTTGTTTCTTCCTGCCGTTAGATAAGGCTCTGGGCTCCGGGGTTAACTGTTGAGCTCTAAATCCAGCTCTAAGAATAAAAGCTCGTCTGAGCACTAGATGGGGTGCGGTATTTACTGCACACCCACATCTCAACACAGCTCTAGGCCGCTGAGCCTGGCTGGAGGGGATGGTGCCGTTCAGCGCACACACGGAAAGGCGGTCTCTGCTACCAGGCTCTGCAGGGTGATTAAACGCTCCAGTCTTTCCCCACATTGCCTCTTGGTTTTAGAGGAGATGGTTTGGGGAGGGGGGGCTGCTTCTCTCTGGGGCAGCCCTCCATAGAAGTAGGTCATGAGTTTTATTCCTCTCTGCCTCCTAGTTACCGTGTTGAGCATGAGGATTTGTGCGTCTGCCCACAGGTGGGAGAAACCTGGAGGAAAGCAATCAGTGCCTTCCCAGAGGGTTTGGGTTGTGGCTTGCTTGGGGTCAGGCGTTTCAGCCAAGCTGAGGGTTACATCACAACAGGAACGCTGTTGTGCATGTGAACTCTGAGCCCGGGGGTATTACACAGGTCAGGGTTCGTGTAGTCAGCTGACCCGCGCTGTAGGAGATAACGGTGGTGTTTGCCACAACTGAACAGCGTTCCCAGCTCTCCTCCAACGTGAGGGCAAAGGTCCAGTTTGTTTTTCCCAGAACGTGAGCCTGTCCTGCACGTCCCCTCCTCTGGCAGATGAGAGTTACGCTCCTCTTCCCGCTCAGATGCACATTGTCCGTAGGTGCCTTGTGGTCCTGCTCATCTCACTCTTTCCCCCCCCCCTCCCCGAGAAGACCCCAAGCACAGACAACAGTCTGAGACCTGATTTCCAAGTCATTTCTCCAACCAGGCATCACCCGTCAAAGCCAACATAGCCTGAATTTGGAGTACGGGATTCTCGCAGCCAAGGCGTAGCTGAAGGAGGGATTCACAACACACCCTGCTGCAGGTGCGTGACCCTCCGCGTTAGCAGGGGATCTCATAAGGCAGCGAAGTTACTTATTGCAAATTATTGTGTCACCCACCTCACCGTCACTGAGCAAGACTTGTTGCCTCCCATGGTCTATCCCAACAACCTTGCCTTGTCGGAAGCTGTCCCCAAAGGTGACAGAGTAGGAGATGAAAGTCTTCTTGGCAAATCCTGTAGGAAAAGGAGACAACAGGGAAGAGATCTCCCTCTGCCGAGGCTGACAAAGCCCTCTTCCCTTCTCCCCTCGTGCCATCCTTGCTTAGACAAAAGCACCTGGGACCACAGGCTGGGCTTCCACTGTGCATTATCTCCACCCAGCAATGAGCTTCAGGACCTTAGCCTCAGATGTGGTGACAACACCAGCTCCTCAGAGGCCAGGTGGCAACCTCGGCTCGATAGCTTTGTCTCTGCTCCTCATACAGAATCTCCTGTACTGCTTTGCCAGCAAGCGCTCCGCTGTGGTCCAGGCCATTTCAGGCAGGATGTTAGAGGCTTTTTGTCATGTTAGCTGCCTCTCAGACCAAGCTTTTGACATACTTATTCCCAGCCTCAAACATGAGGTTTTCCCCCTGAACCCCCGGCGAGTGGAGTAATGGGGTTAGCCCAGTCTCCCAAGGGAGAGCCCAGACGAGCCTGAGCAGCTCACCAGCACAATTTTATCATCCGGGGCCTCCCTGCTGAGCTGCTCAACTTTGCAAGTGCCAGAGACAAAAAGACATTCACTCACCCCTTCCAGCTGCTGCTGGTTTTAGCTTAGTCACCTTCTAAACTCTCGAAATTAAAAAAAAAAAAAAAAAAATAGAAGAAAAAAGAACCATCCGAGTATGTTTTTGCTCAGTTTTCCCAGCAGACAGGCAATTAGCGTAATGCAGACGGCCTGTGGGTCCTCCCAGAGCCAAGTATTTGTTTTCCAGGTGGAAAACATGAACTCTTTCACCATCACGGGGGCGGAAGAGGCACTTTCAGTAGTGCCCTGTTCCTCCTTACTCCCCGAGTACCTCCGAGCTGCTGCGGTCCGCGGTGGGGCTAAGAGAGCTGACCCGCCGGGACCCACGCAGGGTTGGCGGGGGGGGGTGGCTGTGGCCATCAGTCGATCCCTTACCGCTCTCCACGGCGGCGCGGAGAGCCGCCACGTTGTGATGGAAAGCGTCTCTCACGTCCACCAGCACGAAGGGAACGGCCCAGGATTTGAGCAAGCTGGCGGCGGCCGTGCCTCCGAAACCGCCCCCGACCACCACCACCCGCACGGAGTCGTCCAGGGACAAACGGGATCCCATCGTGTCCAGCCGGGAGCAGGGAGGCCACTGGTCCAGTGACCGGCGGCGGTGTGACGCCGCGCAGCCGCCCTCCCGCTCGCTCTCCGCCTCTGCCCGCGGCGGGTGGAGTCACCGATGCCGGTTAATAAGCTCTTGTGGAAGCAGTAAAGCTGCGGGGAGGAGCTGGGTTTCTCAAGGTCTGAAGCCCAACTTGTGCAGACCTTGGCTCTCCCGGCCGGGGCAATGCCTCCTGCCAGGGCGCAGCGTCACCCCAGGTGAGTCCCGAGTGCAGAATATTTCCCCCTTCGCCTTCCTTACATCCCCGTCCCCCCTCACCACGCACATCCTCCATGTGAGAAGGGGACCGTAAGGATCTTACGGACCCAGGGCTGTGTTTTAAGGGTGATGGGCAAACACGCAGAGGGCAGGGGAGCTGCCCGGGGCCGGCAGCTGCATCCTGGCAGACGGGTGAGGATGCTGCGTGAGACAAAGAGGCTCTGCCGACGCTGAGGCTGCGCGGGCAGTCCTGCCAAACCCCAGCATTAAAAAGTCATGAGCTCATTTTTAGAGAAAAAAAAAAAACCAAACAACAAACAAAACCCATAAACAAAAAAAAAAAGGAGACGGTTTTATTTGGTTTGGTTTGGGAAAGTTCACGAACATCAAGGCTTTGCCTGTCCACCTTGGCTTGTCCTTTGTCAGCGGTGAATGTTGGTTAAACACGTGTTGGTTCGATGCCCCCTTTTGGGGGGGGGTGGAGGGTGGCAGAGGGGTGCCCTGCGCCTGCTCTTGCTGGGAGAGTTCATGTCTGCCAGCCCCCAGCTCTGTGCCTTGCGGGGCGGGGGGGCTCGTTGGCAATCCCACAAACTGGCGGAGACTGCGGGCTGGGTGAACGACGACGCCAGAGGATGGCCCACTCCCTTCACCGGGAGAAACGGCTCCCTTAGAGAGGGAAAGGAAGACATATCTGCTCCGAGGAGCCCAGAGAGGGCTGTGCGAGAGGCACGGAGGGAGGATGAGGCCAGCGGTGGAGACAGTGGGGTGTAAGGGGGAGCAGGGAAGGGCTGAGAAGGTAGCGAAGGCCCCCGGAGAAGGGGAGCAGAGCAAAGAGAAGGAGGCTCACGGTAAAAAGGACATCCAGAGCGTGTTCTTCCGCAGCGCGGAAATTACCCCGAAGACTTTAGGCTCCTGTGGCATTCCAGATAAATATAGCCGCCGGCCGTGAGGATAAATATAGCTGCTGCGCACACTGCGGTGTTGTGAGCTGGCAGAGCTGCCCCCGCGCTCCCCTTCCCACGCCGGTTTGAAGGTTCCCTCTGCTCCTCACCCCTCCTTCAGCCGACGCCGGCCTGTCCCGAAGCCCCTTCCCAGCGGGGTCCCCACCAAAACTCCCCCCCCCCCCCCCAACTTCATGGGTGGGAGACGGATGAAGGAATTCGCATGTTTTTTTTTCTTTTTCTTTTTTTTTTTTTTTTCCCCAGGAAAAGCAGGGCCTGGGTGCAGGGTTGCCACCAGAGGGTGCAGCCGGCTCGGCCGCGGGGACATGGGACGCGGGTGTCCAAGTCCAGCGTGCGGCACCGGACACCCTCCCCTCCGTCGCGGGAAGGGCACGGGGAGCGGGGAGGAAGGGTGAAAAAGGCGTTGAAAGCTTTGCGGGCGCTTCTGCTCTCCACAGGGGGGGACTCTTCAGCCTGGAAGAGAGCTGAGGGAGGAGGGATGGAACGGGCGACAATAATGCCGGGAGCAGAGGAAGGTCCTTGGCAGGAAAGCCCCCAGCCCCAGCTGAAATAAGCCAGGGACAGGTTCGTGCTTTTTGTCACACAGGACCGGGCTGGAGGATGCTAAAACCTTCGATGGGGGAAAAATAATTTTGATTAATCCAGGGAAGAAAAATCCTCCAGAGCTGCTAACCACAGAGGCACCCGTTCTGGCCAGGAAATCCGTGAGTTACGGGTGTCCAGAGGCTGGGAAGTATCCCCAGGGTAGTAGCGCTCCAGCTCTGCTCCCTGGTACCTACACGGGCACCGATCTCTGAGGAGGCTGCTGGAATACCCCTGGCGATGGCCGGCTTTGGGAAAGGATAATTCCAAGCAAAATTTGGGGAAAAGAAAAAAAAAAAAAAAAGGCCCCTATCTCCATTTCTAAAAGGGTGAACGCAGCAGTCGGAACCCGATTTGAGCTCTTCCCTCAAATTACGTGGACGGGCTTGCTTCGCACCCGGCCTGTGTGAACCCATCCCCTTGCTGGCGGGGTCGGCCTTACCTGCACAACGCTGCTGGCTTTTCGTCCCGCCGCAGCAAAGCTGGCCCAAAGGCCCAGTCCTAAAAAGTGGGGGGAGGCTGAGGATGAAGCGCCACTTCCCACGTGCCACTGCCCTGTCCCCCCTTTCCCCCCTGCACCTCTGTGCCCACCTCTCGCTTTTACAGAGGCAATTTTCGGCTTTTCATGCCAGGCACGCGCATAATATTTTACAGCACATACACCCACCGCTGGGAGAAATCGATTACTTCGAGGGTACTCCCCTATTTTCCCCCTGTCACGGGATGTTTTCCCCCCTTCGGGTACATTGCCACCAGACCTGCCGCCAACAATAAGATCGTGTTCCTGCCCTAACTCCGCTGCTCACACGGCAAATGCCCTCATCCTGCCTCCAGGCGTTGTTCCCGGGCAATGAGGGCTATCAGGTAAATCCTGATAAATCCCAGGCGTCGGGTAAATCCGCTCGTACACCAGAAGATCAGGGCCGCCTTTCAAAGAAAAGGGTAAAAAACTTCTGGGCCAGCGAGTTGGAGACGCACCAAGGCGCGAGACAAGGCCAGCGGCGACAACGGTGCCCAAAGCAAACAGGGGAGCTAAAAGGCAGCCTTTGTGAAAAACCTCGCGCCCAACTCCAGGCAAACGGGAAGAAAACCCCGAACGCTCAAAGCCGTGGTCGGAGGGAGCCTTCGACGTGCAGGTGCGCGCCCGGCGTTGGCAAGGAGGTTGTTTGGATGATATTTCTCTGGCCGGCAGCTGCAGTGAGAGAGGGTTTTTGTCTTCTGCCGGTGATCTGTACAGCAGAGGCACGTGGGGAGGCTGCGATCGGCCCGCCCGGGCTTCCTCCGGGCTCCCTGGCCTTTTCCTCCCACCTGCCCCGTGGACCCCGCGCTCCCCGCGGCACGGCAGGGGGCCAGCGGGCAGGTCGGGAAGGGGCTCTGCAGGATGCTCCTGTCCCACCTCTGCGGGCAGCGTGGGTATATAACCTGTCCCGGCGTCCTCCCCTCCTCAGGTTTAACGCAACATCAGCCGCAGCCCACAGACATCCCTCCGGGTGTGAAAAAGCAAAGGATGGGGACGGCGGTGCTGCGCGGGAAGACCTTCGGATGCCACAAGTGCCCTTGCTCTGCGCTCGCCTGAAACCCCCGTAAGCCTGGGCCTCCTTGTCCTGCCGACCGTGAGCATTCAGGTTATTCTCCTTAACTTTGCAGTAGCTGCAAGGGCTCCCTTCGCCCTCCTCCGGAGAGCTGCTTTCCCTCCTGGGGCAGCCTGAAGGCCCTCCGGCCCTCGCGGCCACATCTGGGCGGCTGGCAGGGTCCTGTTCGTCCCCCTACCGACAATGTCTCCGCCGTAAAACCAAAGGAGACGTCTCCCGGCTGCAGTGCGGGAGGGGGGGGAAAAAAAAAAAACATGTTCCCCCGTCGTCCCCCTCCAAACACAGAAAACAAACAGATGATTCAGGGCTTAACAATAAATGTCATCAAACTCGCCGCGGGGTAATGGCTCCCACCAGACGCTGGCTGCGCGCCTGGCTCGCAGCTATCTCTGCAACACCCGAGGAGGAGCGCGCTCGTCCTCTTCTCTATCAGCAGCCGCATGCACCGCATTCCCGCTGCCCGCAGACGCTGCCTGCGCATCGTCCTGCGACGGCCCCAGCGGCGGCGGCATCGCCGCAGCCCTCCAGCTGCGCGGCCCGAGGCCGTGCTTTCAGGGAAAGGGTGGTTTTGTGTCTTTGGGAGGTGAGGTGAGGTGAGGGGTTGCTCTCCGCTGGGCAAACCGTGTCGCCCGTCCTGGGCGCCTGCCCCGGGGCTCCCCGTTTTTGCCCCGGTGATGTGGTCGCCCCCACGTGCCGCAGGGATCTCTGCCGCAGCTGGGGAACGGTGGGGCGGTGGTGGAATCGGGTCAGCCCAGGGCAAAGAATTGCCTGGAAAAACCAATTCAGACCAGTTGCTGGCTGCTTTTAAACGCCAACACTAGCTATTTTATACTTCATAAATAAAATTTACTTTTAAGCAAAAATCAACAAGGGCAAACTTTGTTTTTCATTTCACCTTTTTTTTCAGTGACATCAGCTTGAGAAGACCGTCCGCTGGCCACTTCCCGTAAACCACCGCGCCAAAGTCACCTTATTCTGGTCAGGCTGGGCCAGCCAGTCCCGGGTACGTATAGGCAGCGTCTCTATACGTGCCAGCCCATGAGCTGATTGCAGATCCCACCTGGAAAAGGGATTCAGGAGAACCCCAAAGATGAAACAGAACGGTTCAGTCTTTGTATCCAAAAGAAGAGCCACAGGGAGGTGGTAGCAGGGGGGGGTTCGCTCTGTCCCGGACCCCTGCCACAGGACTATTGTCCTTGTTCCCGGGATTGCAGCAGGCTCCGTGCCGGGGTGTGCTCCTCTTTCCCCGCACAACGCCGCGGGGCACGGTGAAAATGTCGCTTCCCACCGAACCTGTTGCCGCACGCGGGATGAGTTTGCCAGGCTCAGCGTGCTCCAGCGGCGGCGGTTCTTCTCACCTATCATCCCATCACCCACAAGTTAGGGCTCAGGAGCTCCGGGCTCACCCCAACGCAGGCGTTTCGGGGAACTGGCAGCCCCCAACACGGGGTGAGCGTGGGCAGAGCCAGGGCTGTCCATCCCCTTGGAGGAATCACAGAATGGTCAAGGGTTGGAAGGGACCTCTGGAGATCATCTAGGCCAACCCGCCCCGCCACAGCAGGTTTGCCCCTCCTCAGACACCTCCAGCTTTGGTTTCCGCACGGTGCAAATCTTCCCCACCCCTCCAGAGCCAAGTGCGGGGCAGCCATTCGGAATTTTCCGGCAACGCCGTTTTGCGGGAATGCGTCCCTTGTGATCCGGGCAGGTGCAACCAGGAGCTTCATCAGCTTCATCCAGCTCAGCCGGCTGGTTGGAGGGATTGCAGAGACCTCTCTGGCAAGGCTCTGCTCCTGCGGCAGAGGAGCCCGCGGCGCGGCGGTGAGGTGGCACCTTTCTCTCACGGGACAGCACGGAGAAGGGTTTTGCGGCACTAATCCGCGTGGGCTGGTAGAGAAGCACCACCAGAAGGATGTCAGCGGTTGGGTTTTCCTCGAGAAAAGGAAGGGAGAGGGCTCGGGCAAGCTCTCGGGGCAGGTTTCGAGGGAGAACACATTTCACCCCCAAATTGTGGGGAGACTTCTCCTCCCCCTCCCCCAAGATTTCATTACAGTGAAAGCACAGCGTATAATAAAACTGTGTCCTTAAAAAAAAATCAGTCTCACAGACAGGCAGCCTTTGTCCGAAGGTGTAATTACAGGATAAATATGGGATGCAGACCAAGAAATGCGGTCTGGTCAGGCATGCAGTCTCTTAAAAAAACACAACAGAAAACAAGGCTGTCATTTAATGCTGAAATGTCCATGTGTGCTGCAGCCCCCGGTCCCTCGCTGGCCCGTGGGTCCCCCCCCCCGCCGACTCGGGGTTCGGGCGATGGAGCCGGAGCCACGCGTGCCATTTCCCTGCGGGAACCACACCGAGCCCCGCCGTGGAGCAAAGGGCAATGGGGAACCACACCGAGCCCCGCCGTGGAGCAAAGGGCAACGGGACGGAGGGTGTCCGGCCTCCAGCAGAAGCCAGCAGGGCTGGGTGAAGGCACGCAGTTTCTTGGGCGATGGGTTTTCCTCCAGCCCCGGTGGAGAAATCCCATCTGATAGCCCCGCCGAGGGCACACCGGGGATTAACTCGTCCGATCCCATTAAATGGAGCAGGAGCAAGCGAGGAGAAGGGGACGGGGAGGGGGGATCAGGACAGCTGGTGGAGCAGCCATGACTTCTGAGGATTGGGACAAACCTTGTGCCAAGCTGGAAAAAGGCCTTTTTTATGGCCCAAGCGTCTCCGAGCAGGAGGCAGAGAAACAGCAGAGTGTACCTGCCGTCCAAAGTCAAGATTAGACCGGCGGAGGGAAGTATTAACCAGAGAGATCCCATTTGGAGGGCAACAGTACATGCATAATTTATTAAAACTCTCACTGGTGCTACATCATCTCCTGTCGCCTGCGATAACCCCCAGGAGAAGCAGGCTTCGCCTGGTCGCCCTGTCCCACAGGACACCTGTCCCCTCGCTGCTCCGGGCTGCTGGCAGAAAATGTCTCTCCGGTGACAATAAGCATCACCGCAATGCACCTGAATTTCCCCAAAAGCACAGCTGTGGCAGGTTGAGCGGGGAGAGCCCGGAGGCAGCACAGCTGCAGGCACTGACCTGCGTGGGGGTGGGTTATAGAAGGGATGGGAGCAGCCTTGGGTTGGGCCCTTTTGCTTGTTTTAAGGTGAGCCTGATATTTTTAGGAGCTGTTTTATTTCTGAAAGCGTGAATCCCTTGAAAAGAGGGTGGTTTAGTGGGGTTTTGGTTTTTTTTTTGCCATTAGTGTGGTTGGCAGAAGGGTGAAGCTGCATCCGTTGTGGTCCCTGCGTGGCCTGGCTGAACACAGGTACGTCTGTGCTCTAAGGTGTTGCTTCTTGCCGTGGCTTTCCTAATCCACGCTTTTCCTCCCGAATCCACGCTTTTCCTCCCACAGGGAGCAAGGCCTGGCAGTGGCCAGGGCAGGGTGAGCAGGAGGTGCCCCTCCTGGGGTGACAAACCCCCCCTCCGTGGTCGGCACAGAGAGAATTCAGCTGGTTTGGTCTCGAAAGGAGCCACGCGTTCCTTGTGGCTTCCCAACGCGCCCGGCGCTGCGCGGGAACCGTGGCCACCCGGGTTTAATGGGAGCAATTAGCCCCTGCGGAGACCTGCGTGGGTCAGGGGGATACGTTTTCTTTCTGTCCCACGACATTTTTGATGGGAAGCTGGAGGGGGTCCGGGAAGAAACGCTTCTTGCTTAGCTAGAAAGGGCAGGCTGGAGCCAGCCGGGGCAGCGTGGGTGAGAATGCGCGGTCGCCCCCGTCCCCTCTGGCCTCAGCTCAGCACAATTCCCCCTTCCCTCCCCGCTTCCTTCGTATTTCCCCTTATTTCTCTCTCCTTCCCCCCCTTCCCCCCCCCTTAGGCGTTGCTTTGTCCAAGCCCCGGAGGCTCCCCGGTGCGTGGCGGGATGGGAAGGGGACGCCGGGCACCCCGCTGACGTCCCCTTCCCCGCTCTGGCAGCTGCTTTGCAAAACCCCTTGTGCTGTTTTTGCCAAGCAACAATTAATTTAAACATCATTTGCTTTGCAAAAGCCAACCGAAGGGGTACTTTTGCGGAAGCACGGGTGAGGTGTTTGCCCGTAACCGTTGCTCCGGGTCTTGGCCGTGGTTCTCCCCCGCCGTCTCCCGGTGCTCCATGGGCTTTTCCCAGCGCGCAGCCGCGGGGTATCCAGCCAACCTCGGCGACCCCGCCGCTTTCCCGGCGGGAAGCCTCCAAACAAAACCCGATTCACTCGGGCTGCTTGCGATGCCGGGAGCTGCGTGCGAGACAAGGGGAAGTGTGGGGGGGGGTGGAGTGTGTTTAACGGCTCTCCATCGCCCGCACACCGTGAACGCATCGCCCGCACACCATGAGCGCATCGCCTACGCCGCTCAATGCAAAGCAAACCCCACTTTTGCACCCTCTCCCCAGCCGGCCGGCGTCGAGCACCCCGGCTCCGCACCCTGAGGCCAGACGCTCTCCGGCAAGAGGCAGCCGCGCTCGGAAAATCCGGCATGGGGAGGCAGGCGGGCGCCCAGGGCTCCGGCGTGGCTGCTCCCCGCCGGCCGGCCCCGCGCTCCTCAATGCCGCCTCTGTTCTCCCTCTTGGGTCAAAAACGTGGCTTTTGTGAGCTTGGCCCAGCGGCAGCTCGTCACCGGAGCCCCGGCGTGTTCCTCCCGGCTGCCCTCCGCCGGCAGAAACACAGCCCAGCTGCGGCCAGCTGCCACCGCCGCCCGATTTTTACTTATTTATTTTTGCGTTCGGCCAACAGCTCTGGCTGGGGAGGGGCGAGATGGAGCTGCTGGGTGAAACACCCCGAAACTCCCCGTGCCTCTACCGAACCCCAGGTACGGGTCACCCACCGGCAAATATTTCTGGGGTTCCCCTCCACCCCCGCCATGCCAGGGCGGGGGACACGCACGCATGCCAAGGAGACAGGAGATGCTTTGGACTCTGTGCTGTTGTATTTTTGGTTTTAATTAAATAAGCCCGTCCGTCTTCCAGCAGGCGCCGAGGTTCGCAGTCGCTCCCGTGCGGGGTGGGTGCAGCCCCGGCACCGGCCACGCTCCGCTGGGTGTCCGAGGTGGTGGTGGTGGGGGGGGGTTATAGCCCCGCGGTCCCCGGGGGCTCTCCCGGCAGCGCGCAGCAGGGCACGTGGTGGTCTCCGGCCAAAATCTGACCTCCGCCACCTCGGCGCTGGGTGTCCCTCTGTTTCTTTGCGGTGAGTTGTGCTGCTTTCATTTTGGGGCTTAGCTCCTCGACCCACCTCCCCCTCTTTTTCACGTCATTAAATAAATAAATTTGCCTGGTGACCCTGGTATGCGAATACGCAGGAGAAAAAAGGAAAAAAAAAAAAAAAAACAACCCAACCCAAAAACCCAACCGCCCCAAACCAACTTTGAAGAGCACCAGACCACAAAGCCACCTCATTTCATTGCAGCCCAAGTGCCGGCCAGTGCTCCACGGGTGACTCCCGCCCTCCAGAGCAGTTCCCAGTCTGTGCTGGTGTATGAAGGCACTAAACCAGTAAGGCCTCTGGGCTCCTGGTCCTTGCTGGTGCCGCGGGGGGGGGGGGTCTCATCCTTGCCTCGTCCTAGCTGCGGGGACAGCGTGGAGGCCCCATCGCCCTCCGCTCACCCTCCTCTTCCTCGGTGCAGCCCCTGAGACGGGGAACCGAACCCCCCGCCGCCCCTCACCCTCGCGATTTCCCCGTTCCTGAAGGAATTGTGTAATTGGGGCTCTGCGAGAACCCCCGAGGTCGGCTCCGCCGGGATGCTCCGGCTCCGGGGCTGCCGCTTTCCAGCCGGCGGCAGCAGCAACAAGGAGCGTCTCCGGGAGTGGGGACCCCCATGGGTCTCCTCCGGGCCAGCCGGGAGCGTGGCCGCAGCCCCTCGTTTCCCCCCCATCCCCTGCCGTTATGTGACCCAGGAGGGCTGTGCCTCCTCCAGCAGGCTGAAGGAGCGGTTAGCCAGAGCGGCGGGGCTGCTAGCCAGCTTGTAGCCAAAGAGGCGCATGGCCGGGGCGCAGGCGTCCTGCACCACCTGCGCCAGTTTGAAGGGGATGCTGAACCGCCACTTCTCGAACTGCTCGGAGGAGTTTTTGCGGGTGGAATAGACGCCGCTGCCGTCGCGGGGGGCCTGCGTGTTTTTGCTGATCCACTCCTCCACCTGGGGGGTGAGGGGGAGGCCGGCGAAGCGGTACATCTCCTCCGCCTTCTGCAAGGGCGCCCGCGCCACGTCCTCGTAGCGTACCAGCATGTAGCGACCCCGCAGCCAGCCCGGCCGCCGCAACCCCAGCTCGGCCGACAGACGGATGCTCTCGCAGTTCCCCCGCAGCCGCTGCACCTCCTCCTCGCGGAGGGGAGCCTCCCCTTCGGATGCCCACTTCTTCCAGGTCTCGTACTTGCCGGAGAAGGCCACCATGCGGGAGGCCAGGACGGCCCGGGGGTCCCGCACCAGTTGGATGATGCGCATGTCCAGCCGGGGGTCCTCCACCAGCGGCTGCAGGAACTCCAGCTGCCGGATGCGCACCGTCTTCAGGGCCACGTGCTGCTTGCGCCGGCACGCCTCGGCGGCCAGGGTGATGTTGAGGGGGCCGCAGCGGCGGTTCTTGCAGTGGTACTTCTCGAAGACCTTCTTGGCGCTGGGCGTGCAGACGGGCTCCTCGCAGAGCGAGCGGCTCGAGCCTCGCCGAAACATGAAGGGCGTGAGGTGGCCCTCGGGCGCCGGCGAGATGAAGCTCTCCAAGATGTAGAGGTCGCAGAGGAGGAGCTGCTTGAGAACGTCCCGGTAGACCAGGGCTGAGCCCACCGCGTTGGCTCCCCCCGGCTCAAAGGTCACCGTCCTCTCGATGTGCCAGAGGGGCTCGAAGAGGTAGAAGATGCTGCCTTGCTGGTTGAAGAACTCCCCCACGAAGGAGGAGCCGGTGCGGGTGGTGGCCATCAGCAGGACGTGCCGCCGCGGGCCGGGGTCCCCGTCGCCCGCCAGCTGCAGGGTGATGTTGCGCAGGTGGGACCTCAGCTGGGAGAAGGCGGCGTCCAGCTCTCGCAGCGAGGCCAGCGAGCCGTTTTCGGCCGGCGCCGGGCTGGCCTCCGTGCCGTTGGCCTCCGGCAGCGCCTGCGGGGACTGTTTCAGCTTGTCCGACACCCTGCGGGGAGACCCAGCCCAGCCTGGAGGGGAGCGGGACCACCCCCGCATCCCGGCAGGGTTTGTTTTTTTTTTGAGGGGGGGGACTCCTGCTGCACAGGAGCTCAGGATGCGGGGGGAGAGAAAGGGTTAAAAGCGTGGGGTGGCTTAGGAACCCGCTCCCTACCTGGAGATGAAGTTGTTCTCCTTCTCGATGATGACGAGGCCGACGACGAAGACCAGCAGGACGGCGTACTTGCTCCTCATCTTCAGGCAGTGGAGCAGCTCCCGGAAATCCTGGGGCAAAGCGCGTCGGAGCTCCATGGAGGGGGCACGCAGACGTCCCTCCCGCCGGCCGGGGAGGTGCCCTGGGCTAGCCGCCCGGCATCCTCTGCCCCGCCGGCCCTGCCCGGGGCGGCTCTGCCTGCGGGGAGAAGGAGGCTCAGCGCGGTGGCAGCTCTCTGCGGGCCGGGAGGAGGCCGACCCTTCCCACGCGTGGCAACCGACAAGGTCTTGACCACAGCAGCAAAAAAAAAAAAAAGGCAAAGGGGACACACACGTTCCTCCGTACCGCTCCCATCCCGCCCGCGAGGAGCAGCTGCCCAAAGCCCCCCATGGGCTGCTCCGCCTCCATCCCAAAAATACCCAAAATAAATACGAATGCCCCACGGGACCCCTTCTCGCGCCTCCGCCGGCCGCCCCTGCCAGCCCTGAAACCCAATCCCCGCCAGCTGCCTGCTCCCCACTGGCCAAAAACCTGCTGCCGGCAGCGAGGGGCCCCCCTGGGTGCGCCAGCAGCTCCTCATCCCCATCCCCAGGCCATGGTGGCTCCCAGCCCTCTGGATAGAGCTAATTTTGGGGCCGGCCGCGGGCTCCGCCGTAGGGCCCCAGCCTGGGGCCATGCGGCTTCCGCCTTCCCGTGGCACGACAGCGGCGGCTGCTCAGCCACGAAAATGAAACCCAGAGAGTTTCCAGGAATGACGGCGGGCCGGAAAACGCTGCTGCTGCCGATGGTCCCACGTGGGGCGTGAAATGCTCCCGGGTTTTTTTTTTTTTTTCCCCCCCGAAAAAAAACCAAACCCCAAATGATGGTGCGGCCACTCGGTGCGGGATGCGAAACCCGCCGGGAGATTCAGCATCACCCCCACCTCCGCCCCCATCCCCTGCAGAAAAGGAACCCACCCCGCAAAGCGGGACGTGGCAGGGATTTTTTGGAGGGGGTGGTGCGGTGTGTGAAAGCTGCCATTTGGGACCTGGCGCGTGTCAGGCGTGGGGCTGGCCTGCTACCTGGCCGCTGGTTTGCGCGCCCGGCCGGCCGCGTGGGTGACGCCGTTTGCTCGTCCCGCTCTCTTGGCCCGACTTTCGGTGACTCAGGGAAAGTCTGTTTTGATTTGGTTTGGCTCCTGCTGGCGTGACCCCGGCAGCCCGGCCCGGGCCCTGCTTTAAGGGGTGAAGAGAGGGGGGGTTGAGCCTGGCAAAGCCCTCTCCTTTGGGGCCCCCCCCGGGGTTTGCCGGAGGGGAGATGCGCCAGCCGAGCCACGGGCCCTCGGCAGGGTGCGGAGCGGGAGCGGGGAAGCCGTGCCCGGCGTCGCCTCACGCCCGCGCCTCCTCAACGCCACCCGGGGCCCAAAAATGTGCATTTTTCGGTGGTGCTCACTCGTACACCCCTTCCCGCTAGGAAGCGGGGGCAGCCTGGGGGGGAAGCAGAGGGATGCGCCCCACGGGGCACGGCGGCATCCCAACCTTCCCGCTCCCCAGCCCGCTTTGCGGGAGCAGCAGGAGTTTCCAGGCTTGAGCAAACCGCTCGGCTCCCGGGGGCTTGGCTTTGAGCCATCTCCTCCCCACCAAAAGCTCCTAAAAAGAGACACCACCAACCACCACCACGCACCCAGGAAACCGATAACTCGGGTGGGATGCAGGGACCCCGGAGCCTCCTTCCCCCTGCAGCGAGCGGCACCGACATCCCTCCCCGCGTGTGTGTGTGTGTGTAACAGCCCCGGCAGTTCGGTTTGTCAGCACCGTCGCTCCCCGGGGACGGCACGGCGGCCGGGGCAGGTGCCTTTGGCCACGCCAACCGCCCCCCCCTCCTTCCCAAGTCCCCTCTCCTCGGCCCCGCTCGGTGCCCCCGTGCCGACAGGACCTGTCGGAGCATTTGAGCAACCGAGCGAGGAAATAAAATATACAAAGCCCTCGGGCGTGCGGCCGCATCTCTCAGCGCCCGGCCGAGCTGCCGGCTTTCGCCGCCTGCAAAGGGTTTTTTGGGGTTCGTGGCACCTCGGGGAGCGGTGGCAGCGGTCTGCATGCCTGCCCTCGCCTCCCTGGGGCAGGGGACCGTCCCCTCGCTGCCCGCAGCACGCAGGCGGGGTTTGGGGATGGCATACAACCGCTGGCTCACACAAAATCCCTGGGCAAAGCTACCCCGGGGTTTTCCCCCCCCCACCCTCCAACGTCCCCAGACCACAAACGATGCGCAGAGCGGGAATTACTCACAGGGATGACACAGAGCGAGCCATTCCTAGCAGCGCTGGCAAAAACCCCAATTCACAGGCCCGGGGCAGGCATAATTCCTTAAATAAACAGCCGGCTGCAAATGTCCTGCCCGGGGACCCGCGGGGTGGCGGCGTCAGGCGCGGGGACCCTTGCAGGGCTGAGCCACGGGGCTGGGGGGGACACACACGGGAGGGGGGGGGTGACCCGGCCAGGCTGCTCGGCATCCTAAAGCTCTTCCTCGCTGGGGCCCGCCAGGCGCAGCCCGGCCGGGGCGAGCGAGGGAGCCACAAGGGTGCCTTTGTGAGCGGGAACAGAGGGGCTCTGTGCGCCCCTCCGGGGCTCCGCCGGGCCGGGAGAAGCCGGGAGGGCGCAGGGATGGCGCCCCGCTGCTGCCAAGGAGAGCCGCCGGGGATGCCGCTCCCCGCCGCCTCCCGCTCCCGGGGGATGCGCGCCCGCCAAGGGTGAGCGGGCGGACGGACAGCAGACGGACATCATCCCCGGGCGGCGGGCAACGCTCCCTTCTCCCCCCCGCACACCTCTCCAAGCACGGCGGGGTGATTTCCACGGGCATCACACGCAGCCGCCCCGGAAAGCGGCACACATGGCTCGGGGGAACTCCCTCGGCGCCGCTCCCCGCTCTTTCCCATCCCTCCGGCCGGGAATGCTTTTCACTTCAGCTGCACGATCCCCGGTGCTGCGATGGCAAAAGGCTCCGCGGATTTCCCAGCCGAGTCGAAGCTTTCGACTTTCTTTTTCTTTCGGGTGGGGGTTTTGTTCCCGCGCAAAGCTGCCCGGGGTGGCTATCCGCCACTACGAGCGAGTTAACTCAACCCTGCCACAGCAAGAAGGAAGGACTCGGAGAGTAACGGAGATGCTAACTCGTTCAAGCCGGCTCATGGGCTGGATGCTCCCGCTGGTGCTGCAGGTGGGGTGAGAAGAGCAGCGGAGCGCCAGGGCAAGGATGGCATGGCCCGCGGTGAGAGGCAGGAGGGAAGGGATGCTCTTGTCGCCCTTCTGCGGAGCAGTTTTGCCTGCCCGGGAGAGCGGAGCCGGGCTTTTCGGCTGGGTTTTGGGAAAGGGAGGGTCTTTCAGCAAGACTTGGGGCTCTCATCCCCCTCCTCCGGCTGCCCCTGACACCTCCCCGGGTGGGATGCAAGGAAAGGAAAGACGCCTGCGGGCTGGCGGGGGAAGCCAGCTGGAGGTGCGACTGGATGAAGTCACATTTTCCTCCGGTGACTCAACAGGCAACAACTGAGCTCCCAGACGAGGAACGGCGGGCGAAGCACCTACTTGCAAGCTCCTTCCCTGCCCGAGATCCCTCTCTCCATCCAGCCTCCCCCCCCCCCCCCCCAAAATCTGTCCCCAGGCGTCCCTGCCCGGCTGCCGTGAGAAGGCAGCCCGCGGGGACCCGCGCCTGAGCTCGCTGCCCCCGGAGCGACTCCCGCCGCCATCCTCCGCTTCATCAGATTAACAGCAGCGACGCGAGGCAGCAAAACACAGCGGCTGAGCAACAAAGAGATAAGGCGCACGAGAGCGCTTATCTGCTCTCCCCGCTGCTCTTTGTCTGCAACCTGGGGGGGGGGGGGACGACAACAAAACCCCAAACCAAAAACCAACCCACCCCGGGCTCCCTCTGTATTTACTCTATCAGCTATTTCCGCTCCCGACTTCCTCCCGAGGCCGGCCTTGGGAAACGCGCCACCGACCTTTCCCTCTTCGCTTTCATCTCCTGGCAATTTTCATCCTGCCCCTGGCTCCTCTCCAAGGGCATGGCACAAGCACGGCACCGCTTCGGTTTGCCCCCCCCCCCCGCCCCGGCACAGCTAAGGAGGCTGCCCAGGCAGGTAGTTATTGCTTAAAAATATGTGTATTCAAGCTAAAAAAAGGAAAAGGGGGGGGGGGGGGAAGTCACCTCCTACGATGTCTATAAAGTTGCCTAGAATAGCCCCAAGCCTCATCAAATTGAAGCCTGGAAACTGCCCATTGGAGGAGAAAGTTGGGAATGAACAGTCCTTCTGGCTCCGGCAGGGATGGGGCACGGGCGCCTGCGGCAGCCCCAGCCCGTCCCACCGCCGCCCGGAGAAACCCTGGCACGAGCAGGGGCCGTGTCCCCCAGGGAGGATGGGAAGGGCAGAGGCGATGTCCCCCTGGCTTGGGCAGCCCTCCGGGGACATGGCCAGGGGTTTGCTTCTCCATGTGTTCAGTCCTTCAAGTTAAGGTGACAGCAAAGCTTGTTTCTCCTCCTCTCGTTTCCTTCCCAGCTCTGCCCCTTGGTCTTTCAACCCTGTCTTGTTCCTCCACTCTCTTAACTGGGCACCCTGGGGCAAAGCCATCCTCCAGGAGATGAACCATGCAGGTGAGGAGGTCATCAGTACAAACAAGCACCACTTAAACGACTTGTTTTTCATTGCATGTGCTCTCAAACTCCAGGTGCACGTGGTCATCTTCTGCTCGCTCTTTATTATCCCCCCACCTTGAGGAGGCACACTGAGCTCTGGGATGACCTTTCCTTGCTCCTTGTGTCCCAAAAAGTGCTGCCCAGAAGGGAGTTAGAGGCTGGTGTTGGGCACAGTAACGCCGGTGACAGGACCAGCTCAGGCTTCGTGGCCAGGGCGGAGTGGGTTTTGCTCTCCCTCCCCTTCGGTGGTGTCCAAAAAGAGGTGTTTTCTCCTGACCCGGGAGAGGGGAGAGCGGCTGAGCCCCTGGTGAACGTGATGGGACTTTCAGCGACAATCAGTGCTGGGCACAGGGGTAAAATTGCGCATCTACAGGCGCACCAGGCTGCGTTGCCTTGATTTGATCGGGGACCAGGAGCCAGCGGGGACCAGCTGAGCTGGCTAACAAGCCTACAACCTTGAAACCAACTTGCTGGAAACCACAGATGCCGGTGGGGTGGGTTTTCGCAGCATCGCCTGCAGCAAACGCGTGTGACCGAAGACGCCAACCTGCCGGGCAGCAAGGAGGTCCAGAGAGCAGGCCACCAAGACGGGTGAGGGGACTGCCTGGCTCCATTCGCACAATGCCGGCCGCTGTGCGTGCCGTCGCCCCCCGGCCGCGCTGGGAACCGCAAATGCCCGTCCCTGCTTCAATGAGCCCTTTCTCCGGGGCGCAGAGCCCGCGGTCCCTCCCACCACCCCGAGCTCCTTCTCACCGCCGCTCCACGCTAGCCTGGAAGCTCCTCTGCCAAACCCACCCCAAAAACCAGGGATATCGCTCGCTCTGCGCCCCACTCGGCTTCCCTGTCACCTCAAGACAGGCGTCTGTAGCCCTCTGGGGGCCTCCAGGAGGGACCGGCGGTCAGCGATGTTCACCGGGGAAGCAGTGAATCCCTGCTGCCCTTGGAAAAACACAGACTGTGCCCGGGCCCTGGCAGCGCGGGGAGACCAGAGGTGTGAAAACGAGTCCTGAGCCGAAGTAACTCAGTAGACGTGGGAAAATCACGGAGTTAAATCCCTGTCCTGGTATGCTGTCGTAAATCGCTGACCGTGGAAAAAGAGACGCTTTCCCCTGGGGACCGAAGCCAGGCTCGGGTCCCGCAGTGCAAAAGCGGTGGTGGGGTGCAGGCAGCTCCCCCAAAACGTGGCCGGGAGAGGCTGCTGAAATCCTTGTGGGCGCTGAGCAGGGACTCTGCTCAGCTGTTCCTTTGCCCCACCAAGGTATCCCCACGCCAGCCAGGTCCCCTCTGGGTGCCCGAGGCCCGTAGGGTGCCGACGGGATGGCCGTGCCCCAGGCTCCGGCAGAAAAGCCGCTGGCTCGGGATGGCCGGGAGCCGGCCGAGGGCCAGGGTGCCCCAGCGGCCCCGGGACAGGAGGGGAAAGGGTGAGGACAACTTTCCAGTGGTAGGGGCTGACAGGCCGGATGATGCAACTCCGGGATGGTTGTGAGAAAGTCTCCTTTTCTCGCCCCAGACACGCTTCGCTCTGGACGGAAGCTCAGCCTTGCATCTGGAGTGCTCGCCCTTATTTCATTTATTATATTTTTCCTCTCTCTTTTTTTTTTTTTTTTTTTTTCTTTTTTTTTTCCTCCCCCCCAGAGGAGCCAGCTGCTCGGGCGGTCGTGTGCCGAGAGGAGTTTCTCTCCCAAGGCAGGGGCGATGGGAGCTCCGGGGGAGGCACCGCCGGCGCTGCCCGCCGGCTGCGGGGCGGGCGGGGAGGGGGGGGGGGGGGGGGGGCGCCCCGCACCGGAGACAAAGGAGCGGCCGAGGCCGGGAGGGAGCACAAAGGAGCCGGCAGAGCCCGGATCCGCCGAACCTCCCCCCCCCCCGGCCTCTCCCCGCCGCCCCGGGCCCGGCCCCGCTCCCGTTGGCCCGGGGAAGGAGGGTGTCGGGGTGTCGGCCCCTTTCCGCACACCCAACTTCCCGCAACTCCCCTCCGCGCCGGGAGAGAAAGGCCCGATCCCCACCGCCATCCCCCCCGGCTCCATCGCCCCGGGGCGGCCCCCGGCTGCCTCTCCCGGGGACTCCCCTCCCGGAGCCCCCCCCCCCCGCTGCCCGGTTGCGCTCCGGTGCCGCTGCCCGGTTGCGCTCCGGTTCCAGCCCCCATCGCTCCCCGTCCCCCGCTGCACCTACCCGGCGGGGCGCGCTTTCGCCTGGTCCTGCCGTGCGGGAGGAGGGAGGGCAGCGGGTCCCCCTGCTTTTCTTCACGGCGCTGTCATCCTCCCTCCCTCCCTCTTTCCCTCCCTCCCCTCTTCCCTCCCTCTTTTCCTTCCTTCCTTCCTCCCTCCCGGGGCGGCGGCGGCGGGGAGGGGAGCGGTCCCGCCGCCTGGACGCGGGTCCCGGGGCGGAGCCGGGCAGGGTCTCCCCCGGCCACCCTCCCCGCTGCCCGCCTCCCCACCGCCTCCCCGACACGCCGGGTCTGAAAACCGGGAGTCGCCGGCCCCAGCCCTGCCATCGCCCCGGGGCGGGAAGGGGCCGCCTGGGCGCTGGGAGGGTGGGAATTGTGTGTGTGTGTGGGGGGGTTGTGAGCACACAGACACCCCAGGAACGTGTCCCACCTTGGCCAAGGTGAGTCTCTTCCCCGGCACTGTGGGGCGATTGGGGCTGCAAGCTCCCGTCCAGGCTCCCGCCCAAAGCGGGGGCACGCCGGGGTGGTCAGGGCTTTATCCTGCAAACCTCCAAGGATGGAGCCGGCACAATCTCTCCAGGGGGAAAACGTTTCTCCTTATATCCGCTCCGAACCTCTCCTGGCCCAGCTCTCGCCCTCCCGCCACCTGAAGAACCTGGCTCCGTCTTCTCCGTCACCACCTCGCAGGTGTGGGAAGGCTCCTTCTCCTTCTCCCCGGCCAAAACTGGCTCCAGGGTCACCACCTTTCTCCCCAAACTACCGAACTCCGTTTTCTCCCCGTACAGGAGCTGTGGGTGGGTTTGCCCCATGCGACGGCCGCACAGCACGGTGTGCCATGCTGGTGAGCACACGTGGCCCGGGAGGGCAGGGAGTCAGAGCATCTTATGTGGGGCGGACCAGCAGCTTTGGGGCTCTCACTGTCCCCTAGGGCCTGGAGCGCTAAATCGTATAGAAACAGCTATTCTGGCTTATGTGCAGAAATTCATACAGCTCCCTCAGAGCTCTGTAACGTTAGACGGCGAGGAGCTGAAAGACATCTGGCTTTGCAGGCAGAGAGAGATCCGAAAAAATAGTCCCCATAAAAAGTTTCAGCACTTTCTCGCATTCCTGGCATAGTTTTTCTGCTACGCATGTGGCATAGGCAAAAGAAATGCAGGTTTTCTTGGCATTCATGTGCGATGACCTGTATAGCTCGTTAGTGGCTTCCTATTAGTGAAGGTAACGTGTTCGGGTTTACGCGCGGAGTGCCAGCGCCGTGCTTGCAACAACAGTGGGTGAGTGCAAACCTATACGCGTACGTACTCATATATATATATGTAAAGACACGTATTACCGCGGGGGTGCTGCGGATCTGCCCGGTGTCGCTTGGAGGCGCGTGGGGCTGGTGGCACGGTTCGTATGCAAACAGCAGCGCGAGAAAGGCCGGGTGTGCTGTTTACGGTATCGCCTCCATCCATCCATCCATCCATCCTTCTGCTTTTTCTGGTTGCAGCGGGCAGCCCGCAGCCGGTAACTCCGCGATCCGGCTGCAGACGGGCACAGTAACGCCGGTCCACCCCTGCCACGGCTCTGGCTCCTGCAGCGTCGCCGGCAGAGCCGGGGCGAAGGGCAGCGTCTCGCAAACTCTGCCTAAATGAGGCAAAACCCAGGGCTTGCAGGATCAGGCCTGCGCAGGCTGTCAGCTTAATCACGTCAAAAAGAGCGGCTAAGTCTGGCTGGCCGCACACTGCAGGAGTTTTGTGGGGTTTCGAAACACGGCGAAGCATTTTTTTTTTTAACTCCTCACTTGTTATTTCAACCGAAACGGGGGATTCCGCCTCGGGTTTTGCGGGCAGAGGAGACCGTGGTGAAAATACATCCCTAAATATGTAAATAACTTTGGGGTGAGGGCAGAGGGAGGCCGGTGGGGAGTGGGATGCCCACGCTAGCGGGGTGTCGCTGCCTTTGTAGGATGCTTTTGCGGTGGTCGCAGGAGGGTGAGGGGTTGCAGGAGCAGAGGAGGGAGCGTTCCCCGCACGGCTGCAGCGTGGGGCGCAGCCTGGGCCGAAGCCCACCCGCCCGAGCCCCCGGGGTGCGCTCCCCGCATGCACAGGCGGAGCTCGGGATGGGGAGCGCCTTCCCGCTTCATCAATAAGTGAACAAAGCGCCTTCTCCTCCCCGCAAATTGCCGAGAGAGGCGGCGGGTTGTGTTTCCTCTGCCCTTCGCCAGCCGCGGGATCATATTCCCGCCGTCACCCGCTCCTCTTCCCCCAGGGATAGCAGAGAGTGTTCTCCTCGCTCCCTGTGTTGCACACGCGTGTGCACATGCACACACGCATCGTGTGGGAGGAGGCAGGGGAGTGGTCCCCGGAGTGACATCAGGAGCAAGGCAAGGGGGATGTGTCGCTATAGCAACAAGGATGCTCTGGGTTTTCGGGGAATAGAGGCATCTGACTCTCATTTTCCACCCTCGGTCCAAGCTGACGATATGGTGGCAACCAGGTTGGACTCTGATTTCAAAAAAAAAAGCCTTCCCCGGCCTTTGCTCTGCTGGAGACGCAGCAGCATCTGCTTCCAAATTTGCCTGCAGGTTAGATGTTGCCAAATTCTGTACCCACGTCCCTTCAAGCGCCGTCCGGTGGCGCCTGGCAGCAGGACATGCTGACGGGGCACCTGGAAATGGTCTGGAAGCTGCGGGGCAAAGGAAGCCCACTTCTCCTCCGCTTTGCTCCTTCCCCCGCAGGCACTTCATGACTTTATTTCCCAGGGGGTCGTGATGCGGCTTGGAAATGAGAGAAAGCGGAAGGACGAGGTTATGAGACGCAGAAGGTGCCCCAGCTTCATTTCAAGGCTGTATCTGCAGGGACTCGTTTCGGATTTATTTCTTGCTCCCCAGAAAGTTGGAAACCTGTTGGCAGCCTTCCTTCTGCTTTTCGTGGCCGGGCGCCCGTGCCACGGCGAGCTGCTTTTCGCCACATTCCTCGGAGAGGTGATGGCGTGTGGCAAGGGGACAACCTGCCAGCTGCAAAATCAGAGTCGCAAACACCCTGATTTCCTTTCGTGCTGGGCTGAGGACCTCTTACGGCTGCATGAGCCGGTCTAGGGAACCAGGACCCATGTCAGAAGAAGGTCTCTGCCTCCCCTAGCCCCATAGTTCCTCTAGCAACAGGGATGGAGAACCTCAAGCCACGTGGATGCTCATGCTGAACTAAAACATGCAGCACGGGTCCTAGTGCAGAGCCCGAATCGGCCAGCCAAGATCTGCCTCCGAAGAAGGAGGAGAAGGTTTGTCTCGGTGCCGGGGTGCGGCTGGATCACCCCCCGGGAGCTGGGAGCGACCTGCGTGTGGGTGCATGCACAGCTGTCCCAGGGCGCTGAGGCTACCTGTGCCCCGAGGGAAAAGCAGGCATTGCCCCGCTCAACCCCAAGAAGAGCCCAGTTTTCCAGCTGAGCGCACCGTGCCTACTCATAAGCTATAGCTGACCTTCTCAAGGAAAGCCCTCTCAGGTGCTTTAACGACAGCTCTCGTGACTCGCTGGCTGCGGGCTGATATGAAGAAGGCATCAATGTGAAACCCCTGTTTTTCTTCCGAGGGCCGGACGCCGCTTTCAATCACCGACCCACCTCTCCTTGGACTTTTCCTCTTGGATGACCTTCCCACGCAAACTTCACCGGGGTGTTTTCGCCCTCTCTGCCAAGGCTAGCCTGCTTACCGAAACGCACAGCTATTAGCTAAAACTTTTCCAGCTCTTCTTCTTTTTTTTTTTTAATGATCTTTCGCTAATTAACCACAAACCCACCTATCGGGAAACCTCTCCCCACCTAACTATATAACGGGGTGTTTCACCCTCTCCGGCGCTGACAGCTCCCACCCTAAAGACTATAAAAAAGCCAAACTTTTGAAACTTAAGTGCTTTAACACCATCTTTTGGACAACCGCGATGCGGGCTCCTGGTGCCACCTGGCGGCGGCACGCCGGACCCTAGTCATGTGCAAACTGGTGCCCAGTCTCCCAGCCGCAGCCTTTACTGGGAGCCCTTACTGGGAGCGGGTGCTGACTCAGCAACAGCTGTGGTTTGGGGGAGCTGTGGTCTCCCGGGGAGCCGAGACATCCCAGCTGCCGCCCCGTGCCGAGAGCCCGTGTCCCCTGGTCCCGCAAGCTGGCGGGGGAAAATGAGCGTGGCCAGAGCCCACATCTGCTTTTTCGGTTCCTCCTTCCCCCTCGCTTTTTCGGATGAAGCACAAAGCCTCCGGCTCCTGCCCGCTCCCTGCCCAGCCCTTGCCTTCCCCATGCAGTGCCTGTTCCTCTCTTGGCACCTCTGCTGCCACCAGGAGCTTCTCTCTTAATTTCAACGCCTCTCCTTGCTGGCAGAATCCCCCCCCATCCTCCCCAGGGGGATGCTTCAGATCACGGCGATGGACCTGACGCCACCAGCGATGTACAGCCCTGGTACGTCGGCTTTCCAGGGGAAGGTGCTGCCTGCTTTGCCATCCAAGAAGAAAAAGCAAAGGGCCGCGAAGTAGAAGAGGACGGCAAGCCCAAACAGCGGCCCTGTTGACAGGAGCCAGGGGTTGGGGGAGACAACGGCCAGCAAAAAGCATGGAAAGGGCGATCCATAAACCGGGAGTGTTTGCTGGAGGCTAGGCCTGACTCGTTAATGACATCTGGGCCTGGGTCCATTAAAGGAACTAATTATTTGCTGCAGGAGCGGCAGGATGAGGTCTCTGCAAGGGACCTCATGGCTCCCCATGAGCCAGCAATGTGCCCTGGTGGCCAAGAAGGCCAATGGCACCCTGGGGTGCATCCAGCAGAGTGTGGCCAGCAGGGCGAGGGAGGGCATCCTCCCCCTCTGCTCTGCCCTGGGGAGGCCGCAGCCGGAGCACTGTGTGCAGTTCTGGGCTCCCCGGGTCAGGAAGGACAGGGAACTGCTGGAGAGGGCCCAGCAAAGGGCTATGAAGATGATGAGGGGATTGGAGCATCTCTCTGATGAGGAAAGGCTGAGGGCCTTGGGGCTTTTTAGCCTGGAGAAGAGAAGACTGAGAAGGGATCTCATCAATGCTCATCTCTATCTAAAGGGCGGGCGGCAAGAGGATGGGACCAAACTCTTTTCAGTGGTGCCCTGCAACAGGACAAGGGGCAACGGGCACAAACCGGAACCCAGGCAATTCCCTCTGAACATGAGGAGGAACTCCTTCACTCTGAGGGTGGCAGAGCAGTGGCACAGGCTGCCCGGAGAGGCTGTGGAGTCTCCTTCTCTGGAGATATTCCAAACCCACCTGGCTGCACTCCTGTCCAGCCTGCTGTAGGTGACCCTGCTCTGGCAGGGGGGTTGGACTGGATGGTCTCCGAAGGTCCCTTCCAGCCCCTACCACTCTGCGATTCTGTGAAATGGCGAGTCTTGCATCACCCTTCAGGGCCATGTGACAGGACAGGGAGAGGCATCTGCCTGCCCTCCGCTTTGCCTTCACCCCACCGAAATCAAGACAAGGCCGCTCGCTGTCCGGCACCGCGGCGCTTTTCCCAAACAACCCAAGAAAGGAGTTGCTGCTGCCCGTGGCAAACTGGTACTTGGCCAGTGTCTCTCCAGTATCTGTGGCGATGGCTGCTCTCTCCTGCTTGCTTTCCTAGCTGTCCTCTGTAGGCAAACCGGCTCGTGCAGCCCCAGCAAAACCCATCATTTGAGCTCCCCAGGGAGATTTTCAGATGATCTTTCTTTTTTTTTTTTTTTTCTCTCCTCCTCCCCCAGCAGGTATGCTTAAAACCAGCGGACCTAATTAGGGTGGGAACTTGGTTGGGGGGGGGGGGGAACTCGGTGTTCGCAGTCGATGTGCTT
The DNA here is from genome assembly GCA_017639485.1 of Pluvialis apricaria. Lineage (NCBI taxonomy): Eukaryota > Metazoa > Chordata > Aves > Charadriiformes > Charadriidae > Pluvialis > Pluvialis apricaria. The sequence goes on along the minus strand of CM030013.1, from coordinate 4,403,571 downwards.
TTGCCTGACCTCCACACATCCTTCCCTCGCTGCCTCCTACGGCCCCCGCGTGCAACGTGTGCAAGACCTTCAAACAAACCTGCTCGGCGTTTTCTGTTCCTTTTTCAATTCTGCTTCTCTAAAACTGCTGAGGGCGAAATAAAGAAGTGAGTTTATTTTTAATCATCGCAAACACTTTCTGAACCTGCAACGCAAAGATTCACTTCGACATGATGAGAGCAGCTGAGCCAGGGGGATGAAGAGAGGCTGGCAAACCTTAAAACAGGGACACCAGTAGGAAATGCCTCTCGTGTCCCCATCCTGGGGACAGCCACAAGGTCAGGCTGCTGCTTTCCCAAGCGAGCGGGAAGCCTTATGCTTTCTGGTTTGGCTTTTTAAGTCTCTGGCACAGAGAAAAAAGAAAAAGAGAAGAGAGGGGGGGATCACATGCGGGTTTCTGTTGGTGCCATTGGCTTTAGAGCTGCGCTGTAGCAAAAAAAAAAAAAAAAAAAGCCTTTGGATGCCTATCAGCATCTTGGTAAGTTCAGCAGCATCCTCAGCTGGGAAAAATCCGTGTCTCCCTGCTCTCTACACACGCATATAACTCCCTGTCTCAGCACCCTAATTTCCCAACACACCTCTCAAGGCAGGGATCAACCAAATAAAGCTCCTCTTGCCGGACATTCACGGCCGGGAGACTGACCCAGGCTGATAGTGGGCTTTTCGCTCTGAGCAGCCTGCGTATGAAAAGAACCGCCCCGGAGCTGGGGGTGTTCAGCCTGGAGAAGAGGAGGCTCCAGGGAGACCTTAGAGTCCCTTCCAGTGCCTAAAGGGGCTCCAGGAGAGCTGGGGAAGGACTTCTTACAAGGGCATGCAGAGATAGGATGAGGGGGAATGGCTTCAAACTGGAAGAAGGGAGATTTAGATGAGAGATGACGAAGAAATTCTTGATTGTGAGGGCGGTGAGCCCCTGGCGCAGGTTGCCCAGAGCAGCTGTGGCTGCCCCATCCCTGGAGGTGTCCAAGGCCAGGTTGGATGGGGCTTGGAGCACCCTGGGCTGGTGGGAGGTGTCCCTGCCCAGGGCAGGGGGGGTGGAACTGGATGGTCTTCAAGGTCCCTTCCAACCCAAACCATTCTATGATTCTATGAAACGGAGCTGATTGTGCTGAATGGCATCTGTCACCCATTCTGAGCCTTAGCGGGAGAGGAAATACCTACAAAACCATGACTTGTGCCATCTTCTCCCCTCCGAAAGAAGGAAGTGAGAACTGCCTTTTATTGAGAAGTCCTCAGCACTGAGAAAAGCCCAGGGGTGACTCAGGTTTTTGGGTGCTCAGCACTCAGTATGTGCAGAGTTATTCGGCCGTGTTGCCCGCTGGGTTTTGCTGGGGAAGTTTCCACAGCAGCACAGGTGTTTGCATTGGGATTTGCAAGATTGCACCAAGCTTTCTCCATGCTTCTCTGAAGCCTGTGCTATAAAACGAGAAGGTTTAGCTTTGCTACGTGGCGGGTTACCTGCTAACTCCTCTTAAAACTCCCATCGGTGGTGTAATACTGGGGCACAGGCACACACTAAAGTTCATGCCAGGGATGATCTCCACTGCAGGGTGTCCTCCTCTTCTGCTCCTCTCCAGCAACACCGTGAGGTGGTCTTAACAGTATGAAAACCATTTCGGGCTACAGTGAGTTATCAATCTCTTAGCCAAACCCTTGGTGTCAAGAAGTTTGTGAGATGGTGTGATTTTACCAAAATGGTGATGAAACCTGGAAGAAACTTCAGGCTGGAAAAGGGTCCTCAAGCCGAGCACCCTCATCAATGAGGTATATCGATGCAGCTTATTTCCCTACCCTAATATGTTATTTGTACCTCATCTTTTCTGCAGCTCTGCCATTTCATGATGTGCTTAAATCCACTTAAAGCAGGGGAAGAGAAGAGACTGTCCTGTGCTCTCTTTCTGCCCCTGGCACATGTTCCCTCTCCCTTCCTTCGTGCCACTCGCAGCAATGTGAGCCTGAAAACTTATCTTTTATTGCTTTTCCTTCGCAGGGTGAGTTTCTAGCTGGATCCGGAGCTGATCAGATCCAGTCAGGGTCAGTCCGTCCCTAGACAGGGACACGTGGACGCAGGAGTACATGGCCAGGGCGCAGGAGACGGTAGGGCAGCCCCTTCCAGCATCAGTTCAGGCGCACGCCTTTGCTCTGAACATCCCCTCGGACCCACAGAAACCTGACTTAGCCCTGTCCAGACACATGTACGTTCATCCTATTCTGAAACATCTTTCAGGTTCGAGATTCCCCAGCCACCGGCTGAAGGACTGGGGCTCACTCTTGCGCAACTGCTACTAGTTTGCTTGACTACCCTTTTTCTCAGGGGGGTTTAATTCTTCCCAGAGTTCAGCCATTGTTTGCAGAAGGGCAGACGATGGTGGCTTCTGATATTCCCCTAGCAGTCATGCTGTAGCCTTGTCCGTCTGCTTACAAAAGGAAGATAACGCCTCTGCCTGGAAACCTTGTCTGGCTTGGTGATAACCAAATCCTTGCTACTTAACACACAATAAGGGTACCAGGACCTTTGAAGCCTTGCGCACAACAGGGCAGGGTCTTTCCAACAAAGATGCAGAAACAAAAGCACCAGAGCAGATGAAAAAAGAAGCAGTATCTGCCCAGAAGTCAGGGGACTTCACTGGGATGTCCATAGGGTCAGCTGAGCCCTGTAGCTGGACCTCTGGAAGATCCACCTCTAAGAAATGGCACTGCTGCATCCTGGCAGCCTGCAAGGAGACACATTTCTCCATCTTCGCAGCTCTGGACGTGGTGGGTCTCTCATTTGAAGGGCGTGTTGTGGAACAAGAGGTGGTGCGTGACACAGGGCAGGACCCTCCCAGTGTAAAACCCATAGGTCTCCGAGAAAGAGAAGGACCAGGTCCACCTTGGAGACCACTCCTGCTTTGTGTGGACACCTGTAGGAGGAACCACCACTACACAGTGGTCTTTGAGTGCAGCAAGAAAACAATTTGACCTGCTGGTAGGGAGGCTGACATCAGCCTAGCTGTTCAGAGCAAGCTAGGAAAAGATAATGGGGAAACCCAGACACTTTTGCTAGAAATCACTAGAAATTCCACATATCTTCTGATTGCCCCAGGCAGCACCAGGAAAACCATGTAAGAGCAAAACCCCTTTGCTTTCTAAGCCCCCCTGTGAAATAGGAGCAGCTGAAACCTGATAATGCTCATTTTTATGGAAAAACAGTTTCCAAATCTCTCAGGGTTAATTAACTCTCATTTGCAGATCTGTTAGCAAGGACAGCACACGGCTCTGAACCTTGTCCAACTCAAGCACAGAGAGAGATCAGCCCCAGCTGAACCAAAAAATTACAACCTGAGGGGAAGCAGCTGTTGGGTAAGTTTTAAAGGGCAGCTGCAGTGTGGCCTAATAAAAGGAATGGGGATATACTTTTTTTTTTAAATCAGGTTAGTGTAAGGCTCCTGAGATGTCCTAGGTTAGTTCTTCCTTTCTGTCCTTCCACAAGTGGTGGATTTGACCCAGTGCGTTAAGCCAGGAGTGACATTTACTGTTCTATACAGAGTGGTTTCTTGCATTTTTCTCTTTTCTATGGGCTCAGCCGTGCTTTTGTTCTGCAGCTGGCTGGATCACGGCGCCCAGGGTTGAGAGCTAACTCCTACGCCTCTCTGCCCTTCCCTGGGGAAGGATAAGAGGGGTTTTGTTTCTTCTCTGACGTTGGCCACCATGGCAAACAAAGCTCAGCAGAACGGTGAGTTTCAATCCAGCCATTTCCTGACTGTAGCTGAGCTTGTGTGGGTGCACGGCGCTGGCTTTTCTCAGGTCCGTGATTTACAAACGAAGGGTTAAAATAAGCCTTTGTTCAACTGATTCATTTCTGGGAAGAGGTGAAGAGCGAGTCTCAAAGACACACGTTAGGTGATAATCACGGAAATTGTGATCGCCATGGAAAACCAGGCTGCAGGCTGGCATTACTTCATGACTCGCAGCACTGCCCACGGAATCCATAAAGCATCTCTATTGCCCTGTGTTTGCTGTTTCGAGGAGATGCTCGAACATTTCCCCAGCTGCTGTCGGGTCAATGGTGGGAAGGACACAGAAGGGGAGGTTGTTAGCAGGGAAAGGTGCTGCTGAATTCTCCTGTGAAACCCAAAGGTGTTAATTGTAGCTGTCTGCCCTACTCATGCTGCAATCCAGCTAGCTCTTTTTCCTTGTCTAAAACGTGCTTTTGCTCTGTGAAACGGGAAGGTGAAGAAAATTAAGAGGCTCAGGAGGTTTCACATGGGATCGCTCTGTCAGACTTGGAGCAAGCGAGGGATGAACACTGCAGTGGGCAATTTGCTCTCAACCATTTAAATCCCAGACCTAGCTGGGACAATGGAAGAGGGAGACTGAGTCTCTGACTGTGCTTTTAGCCTCATTTGTATAAGAGGGCAGAGGGAAACCGGCCGGATGCCCGTGACTCTGGGTGTGGGTTGTGTGCCACTGGTGACTATGCGGTGATGAAAGACCTTGCGGTGGAAGCCACAGTAGCTGGATTCACCCCTTTCCTCTGCCGTGTCCTTACGATTTTGAGTAATCCAAACTCGTGCCGGTTTTGGCCAGCGGTACGCTGCTGTTGCAAACGTCTATGAAGTCCGCTGCCTGGCTTCAAGGTCCTCGACTGTGCAGCTGAGGTGAGATCCTGTGTGAAGAGTTGCTGGCCTTTACTTCCAGTCCAAACTCTTCTGGTTTGTATCTTGTTCCCCAAATAATACCGTGTTCCGTTCAGTGCCTTCTCTTTCACTTTGGATAATGAGGGAAGAGAAAACAAGTAGTTAAAGAGCAGAGGAAATTGTATGAAGAAAGTCTGGGGGCTGAGTGTCTTCTCAGTCTGGTTCCTTACAGGAGCCCTCGTAGCTTTTTGTGCCCTGACAACTCTTATTTTTTTCTGCAAAGCCTATAATACTTTGTGCTGTTTCTTAAAGCCACGGCTCCCGGAGTCCCGTGATTATCTAATCACTTCTGTGTGAGCTGAACTGAGTCAAAGCAGATTTTCCATCTGCTGTGAAAGGGCTGGATTGAAATAAGTCTGCACCGCTGAAAAAGCCCTTAGAGCTTCCAAGTGTAATTCTTGAAAACCTGCAAAGCAGAAAGCAAATAAAGGGAATTCAGCCCCATGTTTTGTAAAGGCTTTTTGGTTTTGGCAGGCAAGTTTTGCCGATTTCTGCCTGGCAGCACTAAAAGCGAGGCGGTGGTGTTTGGAGCTGCCAGGCGTGTGTGGAGAGCTGAGACGAGCCCAAAGGCAACGGGCAGGTAAAAGAGGAGGAGGTGGAAAATGAGGATGGGGAACGTGTTGCCTTTTACTTTGGAGTGAACGCATGGCGAAGAGGAATGTTGGACTTTGCTCTGTGACGCGTGAGCAATGCTCAGTTTTGTTCCCCGAGGACAGAGCCGTGTGGCAGTAACACTTGCTTTGCCCAAGGGCTGCGTGAAGGGAAGATATTCTCCACTCCATGCCAAAAATTACAGTGAAAGAGAGACCCTCCACACATGGGGTCCCCACCCGTGCACTCACTATCCCCATCCGAGTTAACGGCAAGGCCTGGCCGTGCCATTTGATATTTGCTTTGGAAAACGCACGCCCTGCTTGCCAGCGTGCTCTCTGGGCTGCCCGCAAAACTCCCCGCGAGTGCCTCCTTCGGGAAGCTGACAGAGCGGTGGTCTTCGGTGGCGTGCCCCAACACCACCCTGCTGACGGCCCGCAGCCTGCTGGGGACAGGGGGTGTGTGTCAGCCAGGGCTGGCTGCGGTGACTTTCCCCCCCCTCCTAGGTTTTGAAGACCCAAACTAAAAACTTGCTTGCTTTTGCAGTGCCATCCTTTGAGGGGGGCCAGCTCTTAGAAACGGGCTGGAATGGTTTTTTGGTTTTTAAAAGGCAGGGATTTTTCTTTCTTTTTTTTTTCTTTTTTTTTCTTTTTTTTTTTGATAGAGGTGATGCACTAAAAGCACCATCTGGAAAGAGGCTCTTCTGTGGCACAGACGAGCGTGCAAAGACACGTTTGCTCAGGAAAACAGTGGTGAGATTCAATGCAACAGCACAATGTGACCAAGGGAGGGAGAGCAGTGATGGGCAGGGGTAGGTAAGGGCACTCTCCTGTTCATCCCTATCTTTTACTGCAGAAATCCCAAAAAGCATCCAGCCTGCTCCTCTTATTGGAGAGGATCTTAGTTCCCGGAAAGCGGCCCGAGTCATCTGCTTTGAATCTTTATAGACAAGTTGGAAAGAAAAGGGGTAGCGCGTTCTGGGGGCCGCTGGAGAGCTTTTTCTCTGTTGCAGCATAAATGGGAACCAAAGGTGTCCTAAAATCCTCCGCCTCTTTTTTTTCATCAGACTTTATTTTGTTCGGATTTCTGATATATCTTTTAAAATCCATTAATTGTTTTCCTTTAATTTCTTCCTGGATAACCTAGATGTGTATTTCTAATGTTTTGTTTTGGGGTTTTTGCTGTTATTGTTGGGGGGAAGTAGGATTTACAGAAAAATGTGACTTAATTCCCCTTTCCATTTATAAAAAGAAAGCTGTTTCTACTTCAAAGGTTGCTGCAGAGGCTTGCCTGGCTGCTTTCTGCCTACAATCCTGAAAAGATGACACAATGAGAGCAGGAAGGCGATTCTGCATCTTTGTGCATATCCTTTAAAGCATGGGCTTTACAAGGTGATGCTGCACTGCTGATTCCCCTGTATTTAGGAGGAATCCTCTGCTTTTCTGGTCACTCTGTTGTTGTTCCGGGTCTTGCTAGCGCTGGTCAGAAATCCTGGGTCACGAGGGCAAAGCATTTATGGCTGCTGACTCTCTTTGTGTTGATCTACTTGGTTTGAAATAACAGTTGCCCTGGGATATGGCCAGCCTTGGAATAGGGGTCTAATCCCAGTAAGTAGTTCCTAAAATGCTGAGGAAACCTTGAAACAAAATGCAGCTTGTAACTAAAAGGTAAAACTTGTGACAGCTGACAAAGGAAATACTGAAATGAGAATTAGCTGCAGTGATTGGGGGCTTTATGTTACGCTTTGCTTGGAAAATCCAGTGCACTCGATGTGACCCCTTTTTGATAATTAAGTTGTGGCTGAGCTGAACGTGGGAAGCAGTGTGGCCCGTGATCATGCCAGTGTTAATTGAGAGCTCTGCTGGCAGCACAGCTGCCAAAAGGGGATGGTCCTCAGCTGCTTGCACCCTGTGCTGCCACAAGCGTTCAGACAGCGAACTGGATCCAGGGGGAAAACTGCCGAGGGAGAGGAACAGATCAATCCTAAAGCCGTATCGGTCGGCGGGCTGGGCAGAGCATGGGTTGTTTGTGCTGCTGTGAGGGGCTGAGAGGCCAGAGAAGCGTAGGGTCGCTGCCGTCCCGCTCCCGCGGCCCAAGTGGCTCATCACATCATGCTCTCTGCACCCTGGGCTGATTCAGGCCACTAATCCAGTAAAGAACTCTCTGCTGCTGGTTTTAGCTTCGTTAGGGAGCTGGAGAAGCCCGGCACGGGGGCTGATGAGCACCAGTGCCGGGAGGGAGAGGACACCCTGCTGTCCCACCTGCCCTGTCCCCTTTTGGTGTCGTTGCGCTGCAGCTTTGCCCTCGGATGCAGTCCCTGCTGCATCGCCTTCCCGTTTGGAAAATGCTCTGATGCCTCCTGCTCCCAGAAGTACATGAGAGCGGGAACAATTTCCCTGCAGCCTGTTAATGGCGAGGAAGGGGGCATGTGTGGGGGAGTCTGTCTCTGGTCCAGCCGGGACCCACAAGCGAAACCCTTCGGTGAGTCATGGGGAAGCTGCTCCTGCTTGGGCTGGGACAAACTTCAAACGTGTCCACAGCTCTTCCCGCGGCTGCCAGGCTGTAATTTGTGGCTGGCTTTGCTTCCTCCCTGACAGCTTGCTGCAGTCTGAGTGGCAATGCAAAGTGCTTCAAAAGCCAGGCTGCTGCAGAAAATGCCTCTATTTATTTTATTTTTAATTTTTTTATTTTATTTTATTTTTGCAATGAGAGCCCTTATCCCGCAGAGCTGGCTGCGGCAGGCTGCAAAAACCAGAGCCTGCAGGGGCCTCTGGCTGGCGTCCCGAGATTGCCAAACAGAGATGCCTCACATGCACGCCGCTTATGCAAAGCGGAGAATTGGGCCCGAGGAGGGCGAGGCCAGGGTGGAAGGAATTTATGTGCCGTAGGCATGACAAAACCGAGCATCAGGCTTTCTGGAGCCAGCTGGGCTCCGGTGCCAGCCCGGTCCAACTGGTTGGTAGGGAAGGCAGCACTCCTGGATGCCAGCCCCTGCAAAGTGAGTCATGTGTTTTGCCGTAGGATGGTCCCTCGCTCGGCTGCAGCTTTACAGCTTGAGGGAGGACAGGCTCTTCCGACTCACTTTCTCCATGCAAAGCATGTGCCTCCTAGAAAATGGGGCTAAAAATCAAGTTTAGGCTGGGAAGGCCCCTGTCTCTCCCAGCCATAGCATGTGACCGCTGACAAGCCATGGTCCTTCCCGAGAAGCCTCATCTGACACCTTATCTGAGAGGTTTATCTTCAGGAAAACCCCCAAATCTCAGCAGAAGGTCAGCAAAAGCAGAAGGTGGCAGGCAGATGGGGGGCTGCTGCAGTTCGTACCTTCGCTGTGAGGTCTCCCTTCGTGCAGTTGGCTTCTCGCACCTGTGAGCCGGACCCGGTCTCGACGGGCTGAGCTGCCCTTTGGGGTTTCCCACTCTTGCAAACAGTCCTGTTGTCGATGGCAGATGGCCAGTGCTTGAACTCTTGATGCTGTCTTATTATTTTTTTTTTTTTAAATGCTATTTTTAAGTGAGAAAACTAGCGGGCAGTATGGCTAAAGCAGGAAAGCTATGTCACGGTGACAATTTGTCAGGATGCTGCTGGCCAGATGCTCTGTACTTGAGAGGAGAGTGTGGGGAAAAAAAAAAAGTCCATAAATCAACTGGAACTGGTGAAGCTCCAGGGAAACCTGGGCTAGCACTGGGTGTCTTGGTGCCCAAAATGAGAACAGATTGGGGGTGGCACCTGCTAGCTCGATGTTAGACCTTCCTTACCCCTGTCCTTCAGTTCCCAGAGGAAAAACACCCTGCCTGCTGAAACAGCTCTCCTGTTCCAGACGGTCTTATTTAATCCCCCTTTAAAATATTCTTCACAAAGCTGGATGGAGGGGTTTTTTTTTGTGTTCCTAAGCTAGGAGCTGACTGCTGGTTAGAAAGTCAAGGTGCCTCGTCAACACTTTGTGTGCGCTCCTGAGATAAGAGAGGCATGCTGAGCCCTGCCTAGGTAAGGTGGCTTTAGCAGCAGAGTAAAGGTTGCTTGTTTAGTCTGGACAAAATTGCTGGTGGTGGTGGTGGGGTGGTTTTCTGCCTGGTTGATTCAGTCTAGGTGCGTCTGGCTCCAGTTTGGGAATTGCCTAAGGGCGCTGGCTGCTGATGGGGGGGATAGCAGAGGCTCAGGGTGAAGCTGTGCTGGCTGGCAGGGGGCAAAGGCTCTGTGTAAGCATCGCGGTCTCCTGTTGCGTCTTGCAAAGAAGAGCGAGATAACAAGCCTCCCACAGCGGCCTCTTAGCTTGGCTTTTAATTTTAAAAAAGATCTTCATAAGAAGAGGAGAAACGTGCATTACCCTGTTTGGTATAGTCTGGCAAAGCGAAACAGAACAGATCCACTTCCTCCTAACCTTTAAACTGCAAGTAAACCTCAAGTGTTATCAACAAGGCTGGTCCTTGAAAAATGAACGCATAGGTAGGGACCTAACAAGCCCTTCGATGAAGAGCAACACCCTGAAGATCCTCCCGAACTGGCCGGGTAAGCCTCACCGCTCCTCAGCGCTTCAGATGTGGAGCCATGAGTCTTTGCGCGTTACGGTGAGGCTGCCGGGGATGTCCAAGCGAAGCTCTCCAGGCTGCGGGAAGCACCGAAGCTCATCGGGACCCTTCTTCCAGTGAGAGAAAGCCCCCGAGCGAAGGGTTTAAAAGAAGAGGGGAGCTGGTCTAGCAGCTCTGTGCCGTGCTGGTGAGCCTGGCTTCTGCCTGCGAGGCTCGGGCCCTTGGCTGAGCTGGTTTGGTTTGCTGATCCAGTAGGAAAATACTGCTTGCTACTTTTTTTTTTTTTTTTTTTTTTCCCCCCCCCCGGGTTAGTTTGTTGTTCCAGTTGGCTGGCTGTGGGTGCAAGGGATGTGGCAGGAGTGAAGAGGCTAGGAGATGCCGAGTCAGTTCAGGCCGTCTTTCCAAACTGTGCTTTTAATTACCGATCCTTTGGGCCACACAGCCGCCCAGTGACAACAGGCAGCAGGAGCCCGCAATGAGAAACAAGCGACACCCCCGCCCTCCCCTCCAGCTCCTAACCCCAAGGAGCGAGATGGGAAGCCTGCGAGTGGGACGCCGCCAGCCGAAAGCGAGCCTGGCTGTGTGGCGGGGCAGTGATGGGGCACCCTCCTGCCTGTGGAGGACCCCGGACCGCTTTTCTGCGGTCTGCGGGGGCCCTTCCTCCGGCCAGGCAGGGCGGTTTGAAGCGGCGGGGGCTCGCACCCCCTACCCCGAGGCAGCCCACTTTTGGCACCCCGGTACCCGCCGCCATTTTGAGCCCGCCTCAGGACAGGCGCCGCCGGCGGACTGCGCATGCGCGGGGCGGTGGTGTCGTCGCCTGTGTGAGAGGCGCGGGCGCCCCCCTCCCCTCGCGCATGCGCAGCAGCCGGGCCGAGGGGGAGGCGGAGCGGCGGCCGAGCATGCGCAGTGGCGCCCGGCGCAGCCTATATATAGGGGCGGGGGGCAGCGGCGGCGCCGCATTGCAGACGGGAGAGGGGATGATGGCGCGGCAGCTCCTCTGCCTCTTCGGGCTCCTGGCGGCCGGTAAGCGGCCCGGCCTCCGCCTTCCCCTCACGGTTGGCGTTCCCTCAACCACCCAAGGACCTGCCCGGGCGGGAGGGGGCTGAGGGCGGCCCGGCGCGGTGGTGGTGGTGGTGGAAGTGGAGGGACGGGGGGGGAGGTCGGGCCTAAAGCTGTTTTTCTTCTCTTCTCCCAGCAGGAGCTGCCGGGCCCGGCTGCGGAAAGCGCAGGGAGAGGAGGTGGCGGGCGGGGGAAGCGCCCTGCCCGTGTGGGGCCTAACGGTCCCGCCGAGGGAGCGAGGCCTGAGGGGAGGGGGGGGGGGCGGGTTTCAAGGGCGCCTTCGGGGTGGCTGAGGTGAAAAATGCTGTATTTAGGGGGAAACTCGCCCAAGAAGAGCCATCAGGTCAAGGCAGGGAGGAGGGGGAAGCCCCCGTGAGAAACCAGCCTGCTTTCCCACTGCTCTTAGGAAGACGACTTTTGATGGCAGTGTGGTGGCATGGGGTCAGTCTGTATCCACATCGCCTCATGAGAGCCCCTGGTTGGCAACCGTCTTTCTCTCAGTAGCTCTATTTATCTTCGGCCCTTCAGGGATAGATGGGTTGTTAATCCTCTTTGGGATGGCAAGAGGTAGCCTTTTCTGTCGCGTGCTTTTTTGCAGCCTCATTTCATTAGGGTCTCCCGCCCCACATGGAAAATTCCACCAATTTTGCTGCTCGCTGCCTTCTTACCTGTTGTTGCTGAGGTGAAAGTGGTGGTGGGAGTAACTGGCGTTCTGCCTTTAGCGTTAGGACTAGAGGTTAGGAAAGGAAGCGCTTGTATTTACTTCTTCGCAGAAGCTAGGCAGAGCTGCAGAAATTATTCATAGGCTCACTGGAGGGGTAATACGCCTTCAGGTTGTGGTATGGAATGCCTAGAAACCCCCAAATTGAAGGTCTAGTAGAGTGATGCACCCGATTTTTTGTGGGAGAATTTTCCTTGAAATAAGACAATTTTAAACGTAGAGCTTATTTCCTTATGACTTTATCTTGCAACACTTCACAAGTAAATTAAAAAAAAAAAAAAAAAGCCTGACTAGCTGTTTAAAAGCCATAGGAATAACCAGCTGGCAGAGTACAGTAAACTATGCCTAGGAGATCACTCGTGATTGCACACTACTCTTGTACTTAAGTGCAATTTTTTAATGTACTGGTATGTGGATGATTTAATGGAGAATCTCGGACTTCTCAGGCTGGATACAAGAAAGTAAATGTCGGCTTTCACTCTGCTTGTTTATCTGCTTTAATAGTATGACTTTTGTGTCTGCTCTGTGCTGAATTAACTGCCATCAGTTATCATTTCTATTGGGACTGTTTCCGAATCACTAAAATTGTTGTAGTTTCTTGTGCTTTAAAAGTGAAAAGGATTTACCTTGAAGTATCCACCAGCTTTCCCATTAGTTTATTTAGGGAAACTGTAATGAGAAACCAGTTCAGCAATGAGAGTTAGCTTGGTCTACCTGTTAAAGGCATGTGTATGCAACTGAGCATAGCAGAAGACTTGCTAGGCCTGTTTTTCTTTAGGAAGTCACTGTTTTAACACAAATAAACAACTGTCTTTTTTCACCAAAGTCCTGTTATGACCACGAATTGACTCACCTATGACAGTATCATGCAGGTTTTTCTGGAGATTTTGCTGTGACAACCTGAAACGCTGTTTTCATCTACTAAGCTAACTAATTAGCTGAATCAAAATCTGGCCACCCTTGGCGTATCCTAATGGAGTTACTTGGCTGGCTTACAGCATGGCTGGTAGGCCATGAGGGTTTTTGGTTGACCTACTTACAGCGCTCCTGTGCATCTTCGCTTTAAGGGAGGCATGAGAGAATTAAAGCAGGCTGTACATGACTCGGGATCTCCGTGCTACTGATAGGCACTTTGATTATTGCTTGACTTTGAGATCAGGAAAGAAAGAAGGCTGGATGGGTAGTTAAAACACAAGTCAGTTTCTCTTGAGATGAAAGTGTATATATATTTATTTTTTTTTCCTCCTGGTAAAATCAAATTAAGCTGGAAGTGGAAAGTAAAAAGTTGGAGGATGTGAATATTTCACCCCCCATAAGATAGTAGACTTAGTCTTCCTTCCTTCCAAGATTTTGTGTGATACATGATTCCTTGAGCAAACACTGGTCAGAACATCTGGGGACAGGAAAATTGAGGACTGAGTTAGTCTGACTTGAATTTTCTGGAGGGTGCAGAATAAGCAGATAATTGAACTTGGCTCTGTAGTTTGCAGGCTTGCTCTAGATGGGAATGTGGTTTCTAACAAAAAAAGTCAGGCTGACGCAGCCTGCTACTGTAGATGAAATTAAGCAAACAGTGGAAGGTGTCTTATTCCTAAAGAATACATCCCTTGTTTTCTTAGAGGAATAACAGAGCGTGCTGTGGGTATGAGGCACCTTACAACTGTCGCATAACGAAGCGGTGCTTCGATAGTGCACCAGTCATGTGGCTTGTGTAAACCTGCCCTTGCACAATCTTCTCCGTGTTTGCAGAAGAGGTATAAATAGAAAGGGTTGTTCTTGGTTGTGTCTGGAGGAGCTGCGCAAGCTGTTCTGCCTGGTCATGGTCGTGCTCGTTGAAATGCGCGATCGCATCTGCCAGAGCTTCTTGAGGCCTCATGTTGTGTTTTTACAGTCTGGGTTTGTGCTATTCAGCATACCACAAAGAAACAGTTCCAGGAGTCTCAGAAAACCGACATGATGTAGAGGGTGGAACAAGAGAGTGGGAGCTTGTCAGCAAAACCGAACCCTGTCTCCATCAGGTGACGGTGATGTAAGCTGGGACTCTCTGGGAGGTTGGACAGTGCTGTTTTAGGGAGGGTTTTCTGGTATAACAGGCAGGAAGATTTTTTTACTTTGTTTCTGGCTGCCAGGGGTTTTTTGTTTCAATGTCTTGTGGATCTCATTTTTTAAAGCAGGTTTGGGGCAACGCCTTAGAACTGCATGATAAAAAAGGGTTTCTGTTTGTTTTTTTCTGTAAGGATTTACTCGCAGTCCATTTTCTGTTTAATTTTTTTTTCTTTATGTAGCAGCTTTTGTATGCAATTTTCTGCTATTATGATATCAGAGTTCCAATTGCAATTTAAAAGGGCTACTTTGTGGTCTTTGAAGTGTGTGTGTGTATTTTGAGGCAATGCTTGTCTGTGTATTTGGTCACGGAGCAATGTTTAATTTCAGATATCAATATTTTTCTTTCTCTTGGAGTGAGGAGTCTCACGTTTACACTGTTTACCCTGGCTAGTTTTTAAACTTTGTCTGCATACAGAGAGATTTTCTTGGAGATGCTGAGTAAATGAATCTTGCAATGAGACTTCAAGGTTTGTTTTCTCCACACGTAACAGTTAAAATCCTTTGACTATGTTCACATTGGGATGCAAGCTATTAGTGTGCAGAGATTAGAGGTTAACACTTTCCTCTTTTCTGCGGTCAGCTGCTTCATCACTGTACTCCTGGGTGGGTTATTCTTTCACCTTGTGCACCACAGCTTGCCTTTTTCAGGCTCTCCCATTGCTAACTGCTGTCCTCCCTGAAACCGCTCTTTAAAAATGTCCTTTTTCATCCCTCTGGCACACTTTCTGTGCTCAGCTGCAGGGGTCTGATGTCTTCCCCTTTTTCTAAGGGAGCTTCCCGTTGAGATGTCTTCCATGTCTGGCATTCGTTCTGCATTAAAGCACTTCTCTGGCAGCAGTGTGAAAAAGACCGTTGCTCCTGAGGCTCTTCTGTTTCTTCCTGGCAGTGTCTTGAACTGCCCTTCTGTTTTCTGCAGTTTATAGATGCCTCTGGACTTCACCTGTGCTTTGCCTTGGGACTGCGGTGTAACCTGTGGCCAGGAGCTTTGTCTTCTCTTACAGACATGGCTCTCTGTATAACTAGCAGGCTTTTCCATTCTTCGTGGTGTGAATTCGTTTGCCTGGTGAAAGGAGGATGTTAGTACAGAATTTCTGCAGAGATTCGCATGAGATCTGTCCCCACCTCTGCACTCCCTCCGCTCCCCTTCAAAAAAGCCCCAAAACGGAAACAAGTATGTTCAAAACATTTAGGGGTATTTCTACAGGGATCTGCTGCAGGGTAAAATGCTTCTCATAACTTCTTGGGAATATCTTAACATACCGTATGGGACCGCTTACTCCTGATGGCTACCAGATGCCCTTGAACATCCAAATATCTCTTCTAGATTCTGTCATAGAAAAAACTCAGGCAGAAGTCGGGGCTTGCTTGGCAATCTGGTAGCAACTTCTGGTCGATGTGGAAATTGTTCTCTTGCAACCTTTCTAGTAACTGGGACAGTAGAGCTGATTTTACTGTCTCGGCTCATCCTGTTCTCTGCTATCGTTAACTCTGTTGTGATTGCTTGTACATATGCAAACTGCTTCTCTTAACCATGCTCGTCTTCTGCTGAGGGAAGCGAGGGAGCATCTGGGGTAAGAACAATGTTTTACAGCAGAGGTAGCGTACCAAAGTGAGAATGCGTTTTCCCCGCTTTTGGAGGAAGAGCCCAATCATGATGTTCACTCAAAAATCATTTCTTGTGAATTGCGCTAACTACAAATGTTTCAAGCCTGATATTTTATCGGTAGATATCAGACAGGAAGACTCTGGTTTTTAACTGATATCTGGAATACTGATAACAGCTAGTCAGATTTCATCAATTTCTTCCGCAAGTTGCCTGTAATCTCTCAAATACTGTGGTCATTTTGCTGTCTCGTTAATCCAGAGGCATAGTAGACCTTTGGCATGAGTTACTAGGGTGTGATGTTGTTACAACTTTTGAAATGTTACTTAAACTCACTAACGGACCGGAGAGGCTGTGGAGTACTGAGCCCTTCAGATAACTTTACGTTGAGGTCACTCCTTGACTTGTTGACACTTTGTAAGATTTGATGAAGAGAAGTTGATCCCTCTTGACTTCTTTAACGTAAACACGCTTTGCTTTTGCAGTTCTCAAAAGAAATGGGGAAAAGTCAGTAAGTAACTGAACTCAGAACGGCAGAGACTGATGCATTCACTTGGTCTGTGGGCCGTTTCTGGGAGATGATGAACGTGCTTTTTTTTTTTATTGTTGCCAAGTGGGACAGCCTGGGAAAGAGCATCCCTCGTGATGGATATGTTAATATGCTCGGAACGAATTAGACTGTCATGAAGGTGTAAGAGTTGACAGCACCCCAATTATCTTCCACATTTGACTTCAACCCATTAAAGAGAACAGCAGCTCAGCTCTTTCCTTTTCATGCCAACTGCAGGTTTATTTGTCTGTAAAAATGCTGCTCAGCCCAAGGTTTTCCTAGCAGTTTTGTTTGGAGGAAGCTTGAGTCTTCAAGCTGAATTTCTTTGTGTTCTGGGCGATAGCTTTCAGGTTTATCCTCTGGCTCTTTAGGGAATCTGGTCTGGCCCATATAGAACCCTTCTTCATAGGCGCTTATATAAGGTGTTTGCTTTTAAACATGATCACGAAAGTCTCATTAGTAGATTCAGTACAGCTTTGGAGGGGATTGCTTCAGATCTTTTTTCTGAGAATCTCGGAAAGAAATTCAGGCTGGCTCTCCCTGGAAGAAGAATAACACAAACGCTCGAGGGAAGGGAAGGTTGTTCTCAGAAAAGGTAATTACCCTAACAATTTTCCAGTAGCTGTCCTTGCAGAATGGTAATCCAGCCATTAAAAGCTTCCTTCTAGGTTCCTGTTTCCTGAAGAGGGGTGAGGAACTGAACTATGCTTTCACATGGGTGGTTCTGTAAGCTTTCCAAGTAGAAAAGGCGGTATTGTCTGAGAGGGCTGTCGCTTCTACTTCACTAACTTCTGACCGTATGTTAGCGTTTCTATTCTAGATGCCTGGTGTTGAGGAAGGGGATCATAGTTGACGTTTGCTGCTTTGAAAAAGTGTCTGGGAGTAATACACAGTCACTGAAGTATGTAGGATAGTACCACTGTGGGAGCGAGTTGCAGGTTTCCCCTTTATCTTCACAGCCTTTAAACAGGGCATTGTGTGAATTCCTGGCAGAGCCCTGTGCGATATGCAGTAGCTGTCACTTGTCAGGACTGCATCACTGGTGTTCTGAGAGTGTTAAGTTGCTGACCTGGGCCTCCAAGAAAAGGTTTCTCCTTCCTTTTCCGCTGTTACCCTTCAGCTTGTGGAGTATTTTGATTATGTTGTTGGGCTTTAGGCTGTGTTTCTAAGGCAACGCTTGTTGTGGGAGATGTCTTCTCTTGTCTGCCAGACACAAGCATCAGTGAGGACAGAGTAGGTATTAATTTCTCTCCTTTTTTTTTTTTTGTTGTTGTTTTTGTTTCCAGAAGCTGCAAGTGTATGCAGGGATCCTAGGGTGCCCCTTGGCTGTCAGCTTGGCTGGGAGCCCAAAATCTGGAGTCTTTCACATCCGAAAGACGTGCCCTTTATACATGGATTGCATTTCTACCCCCGCTTCTCCTTCCTCTTCCGTTTTCTTTTACTACTTAATTTAGAAAAAACTTGGTGGAACAAAGACCATTCCTCCTAAACTTGAAGAAACCACATCTCTGAAGCTGTTCAAGAAGGGAGGAACCAGTGAAGAGGACAAGTAAAGAAACCCCCTGGCCTTCACAGATAAACTTGTTTGGCGCTCTAAAAATAGCAGCTTGCAAGAACTTTGGGGAAGGGGGGGCAGGTTTGGGTGAGCGTGACGCGTGACCGTTGAGAGCTAATCTAGAGAGAAAGGAGAAATCTATTTAAAAATGGATGACCCTTAGATAAAAAAGAATATATCAAATAAAGGGATGCCGGAGATAACTAAGAAGGTAATCCCATTGGGTTTATCCCGAGCATTAGGAGTTGTGTGAGGTAACTGACAGTGCTTTGTTTTCTCTCGGGTTGCTGCTGTGCTGGGCATGTGCGATATCACGTTAAGGTATCACCCTTCTTGTAAAAGAGGCTGTCTTGAGGGGACAGGTAAGGTAACAGTTAAGACTCAAAACTGTTCGTTCTGATGTGAAACAGCACAAAGTCATAACACGCTTCACCGGCATATTTGCTTTTGTTGTAACATAAATTAATATATGAGGGAAAATGCTGTTTCATAATTAAATAGGAGAACAAGCTAAAGGAAAAAGTAGTGGGAAAAGTAAAGGATTTCAGGCTATTTGTTTCTGAGTCTACAAGATCTGAATTAATACACAACTTTTGAGTTTCGTTTCTGTTTTTCCCAGGACATTCAGAAAGGGAAGGTGGATATTGTTGCAATGAAAGTGCATCCTTTCATATTAGACACTGAGTTATGTAATAAAAATATTTCAACATAACACTGAATAAACTAATCCAAGCTTAAATATATTTAAAGTCGCTGTGGAAGATGGAAGTCATACTTAGTGCATGTCATCTTTGCTATGTAGCTGCTTTGTAAAACGTGCTGGCAATGTGTGGCCGTAAAAAACCAAGTTTGCCTAGTTGCAGTTTGACCAGAAAGATCTGTACTGAAAACATCAATTGTAGAGTTGTCTTCTCTGAAGGAAAGAACTTCCCCAGTTTCCTTTAACTAAAAGGACACTGCTGTTCTTCCAGTTTGTTTTCTGTAGGTAAGCGTTCATCCTCATGGCACAGCTGATTCAGGTTTCCTGAGCTTGTTGGCTTTTTTGATGAGAAAGTTATGTAGGTATATTGGCATCTTGCTCTAAGGGTTGCACGAGTGAGGACTTTAATACCACTGGGAAGGTGTTTAGGGTGCTTAATTGCATCCTAAAACTAGTTTTTGATGTTTTCTGGCTTATGAACCTTTTGATGCTCTTCTGAGATTTGTCTTTGGTCTTCTGTAGAGGATTGCAGATAGCATTAGTGTCCTTATTCTGAAATCCAAAGTGACTGTGTGCCCGGTGGCAGTGCTTTGAGCAGAATCTGAACAAAATATGGCTGTGTACGCCTCAGAAATTATTATTTTCTCCTTCCAAACTGGTGAGACATGCAATGTAGGGAAGCAGTGCAATCAGAGTTGTCAAGTAGTTAACGTACTGTCAAAAATCACTCTAATTTTAAGACTTTTCTTTTTTTTCTTCTGAACAGAATTACCTGCAACCTGCACCCTGCTCACCTCAAAGGTCTCAGACTACTGCCTTGCTCTTTGGTTTTCTTCTGCCTGTGTCGTGACGTGACAAAATCCTGCTGCCCTGCCAATAGCCTTTGCTGTGTCCTAGCAAGTCAGGGCATTAGTGACTGACTCTGTGTGAGCATCTGTCTGATACAGAAGCCACGCAGCAGGGGATTTGTTAAAGACATACAACCGAAAAAGCTGATAGGTAACCATAAGTCTGAAGCATAGTATTTCCTGCGCTTGTAAGGACCAGGTCAGAGGCTACGAGGAAGAAGGAACATCACTAGCTGTTAGACGCTCTGCCAAAACTGGCTATCTGGGTAATCTGAAAAGTCATACAGTGACAAGATCTTAAA
Source organism: Pluvialis apricaria (assembly GCA_017639485.1). NCBI lineage: Eukaryota > Metazoa > Chordata > Aves > Charadriiformes > Charadriidae > Pluvialis > Pluvialis apricaria. The sequence goes on along the minus strand of CM030013.1, from coordinate 4,384,295 downwards.
AGCCAAACAAAAATTGAAAGTTCATTAAGAGCTAGATCAAACCAGTGCAAGTGATGGCGTGAATTCCTCAGTTTGGTTTTTAAATGGCTTCGTAGATCAAGAGTTTGAGAAACTGCCTGCAATAACAATTGTTGCAGTTTTATACTTTTAGTTTTGTAGTTTTACAGTATGTTTCAAACAGGGGAGGGGGAGTAATTTTCTTTTGATTTACAGAACTAAAGGCATAGGTTAAAAGCTGTACTTGTAAATAGTTGAAAGTCCTTAATTTCACTGTTTAAAAGTCAAGGTCTTGCTTGACTTTAGCCAGACTTTGACTCTGCCTTGCAGAGCCTTCCTACCATTGTTCGTTACCAGTATCTGAAAGCGAAGAATAACTCTTTCCTTCAACCAAGTGTATGCTTGGGTATTGTCATCCTGCCAGAGCTGACAGCTATTTGGCTGACCAGTCTGACTTTGAAACTTGACTATTCTTCATGCTTCCAGATCGATAATGCTGTAATTTAAAATAGGCCATCTATAAATATTTTGCTAACCATACATTACTAGAAGCTTTGAAGTCTTACTTCTGTGGTCTTATAAGCAGTCCTAGCGTGCTGTCTTGCCGAAAAATAACATGCAATCTAGGCTTTCTGCTCGGAGAGAGGGTGGCAAACTTCATGCTTTTCTGTAGAAGAATAAGTATGCAGAGCACATTTTTCTTAAAATAAATGGGTCAATCCTCTGTGAAATGCAGTGTAAACAGGCTTTATAAATCAACAGCTGAGAAGGCTGCAGAACGCCACCTATAAAGCAGTGTTTATCTGGCTCTGTTTGATGTGTAGTGGCTGTGTACCTAGTAGATGCACTGGTAATTCAGCTGTTAAGTTGATCCTCTAATTGCTTGGAAAGGAGATGTGAGAAATGGAAAAGTGATTGTTCATCTGTCATAACCTTACTAGAAGCTTTGTAGGAATCAAACCACTTAATTCCTGCTTCTTGGTTGACAGTGTAATTTTTACAGCATTCTGTGATGTGTAAACAGCATTGATGTGGAAATAATGGCTTATAAGCAACACCTATACAGCCAATAGGTTTGAGTGGACATTTTTTTTCTAAAATGTTGACAGCAGTGCCTTGTAGGCTTGGACCGTGGCAAATTTCCTTGGAGCCTGTCTGCTGTAGGATTTTAGGAGTTGTTTCTTCATAGGTTAGTGCAACGTAGGAGATTGACTGCTGAAGAAACTGAGGCTACTGACAGGCAAGACTGTTTTAGAAAAGTGGGAGAAGTTAGGTGTCCAGTTCAGAGAACAGGAAAAAAAAAACCCAACTTGGACAATCAGCTAAAAGGGCGGTTGATTAACTTGTCTTGTTACTTATTCATAGTGCAGATCTTTTCCACTTCTTTAGGAAGACTGTCCAGAAATTGTGTTCTGTATTTTACTTCAAAACTTTATAGGCTGCAGAACAATTCCATGTGGGGTGGGAGGTAATGTCCAGACAAGGACTTCTATACTCTTTTTCTTTTTTTCCCATAAATTTTTTTCTACACAGTTGAAGAACTGACCAAGAGGAAGCAAAGTCTAAATAGATTTAATGGATTTAAAACTATTTGATGGAACATGTCTCATTGTTTTCCATCCCTCTTTTGTTTTGACTCTTGAAACTTTTGGTTCAATGTCTGCACCTGGCTCTTAAGTGGTCCATGTAATTTGTGTGGTGTTGTCGCTTCTAATCCAATTAGTTTGCTAGCTCTCACAGTTGCTGTATGAGAAAAGGGTGGTTCACCTGGGAGCAGGAATGCAGACAGCAATTACAAGCTAGATGTGACTGCTCCTGCAGAGTTGAAGTGACTGCAAGGGCAGGAGGACAGGGGGGTAGTAGCTTTGGGAATCAGCTGTCTGAAGTATGGATTTCTGCAATGAGAAAACTCTGTTTTGAGTCATCTGGTAGTTCTTGTGTGCTAAGCAATGTGGGGGTTTGGGTTTTGCTTTTTTTTTTTTAAAAAAGGTGAATGGTAGAGCAATGGACTGCTGAGGTTCTCAGACACTTCAGTAGAGAAATTAACTGGTTTGATTTTTTCTGGAGTTCTTTGGCTGTGTAATCTGTATTTGAGACTCCTATTTCAAGTAGAAATTGCTGGATTGAAATGTGCTTAAAAATGTTAGTAAACCAAAGTGGTTGGTTGTGGTTATACCATACAGCATTAACCTGCTTGCTTTGGGCTGGAGATCATTCAAATGTGCAACTGTGAAAGAGCTATTCTTTCTTTGGCAGCTGTGGCAAGCCCTGTTTTGTGGCAGAAGGACTGTGTGAAGGGTCCGGAGGTATGGTGTCAGAGTGTTCGGACAGCGTCGCAGTGCGGAGCGGTGAAACACTGCCAGCAGAATGTCTGGAACAAGCCTACTGTAGTAAGTATCAACTAGTGAGACTTCTTCCCACCTGTAGATAAGGTAGCTGGTTTCCATATGCCGACGAAGATTATTTTTTTCAAGTCTCTGATTGGAGTTAAGTGCTACATCTGATCACGCCTTGGTTACTAGGCCTTAATTTAGGTGCTAGATAAAGGTTGCTTTCCATTTCTGTGCCTTGCACAACTTGTCTGCTGACTTCTCCTGTGACCTGTTGCACAATCACCAAGCAATGTGGGGAATGGAGCTAGTGGATTTCAGACTTGTTCCTCTTTGTTAAACCTACTCCTAATTCATAGAGCCATTTCCTATTCTCAACTTGAACAATGCCAAACTGATAGGCTTATTGCAAAAAACGCTGTATGATTCTTTAGGTCTTTCTCGTAAGTTAATGTTCCGCAAAAGATGCAGCATGTGCTAAATTATGAAAGCTATGACAGTAAATAATGGTATAAATGTTACGTTTAGTGTGGCTTTTCAAGTTGCATTTGTACTAAATGTGAGTGCTGCTTTACTGGATGCAGCTGTAGTTTGTGGTATTGTTTCACAATTTTCTAGAGGAAAAAGGCATTTTACTTAGATGCGTTCAGTCCACCTCGGCTATATCTGTGCCGAGATATGTTTCAGTTTGTGGCAAAGTAGGACAAGGGAGGAATGTCAGAGCACAACTAAAGTGAGTGAAGCTGCCGGAAAATTTCTTAGATTTCTAGTAAGTGAACTCCTTGAAGAGTGAGGTAAGAGGTTTAGGATAAGGCTTTTTGGGGCAATATGCTTTATATGTCAAGGGAGGTGGGACTAGGTGAAACAAACAAGTGTGTGTTTGAAACATGTCTGCTTCTTCATACCATGTTGATTTACTGAAAAAAACTGGAGCTACACATGCTTGGAATAGCCTCACTCTTCTCACCCCAGCTTCAGCCAATATTTCTTCCTTAACTTCAATTCCAAATGTAATGCTCGTTCTTTGTGTTTTTACTCGCACGCTGCATTTACAGGTACTTAGTTCTGTCTCAAAGTAACTCTCTGTTTCTATCTCCAGAACAGTATCCCCTGTGACTTGTGTAAGGAACTTGTGACAGTGGCTGGCAAGGTTTTGAAGGATAATGGCACCGAGGTAAGCAGAGCTTCCCTTCTCCTTGCCCCAAGGTACTATTTGATGTCATTGATTGCAAGGTGAGGGGGTGGAAGGCTAGTCTGCGTGATGTTTTCCCAATTTAAGCAGCAAATGTTGAAAGGGGCCACAGTACATGGGAAAAGGCTTTTAAACAGCCTCTTACGATTTAGAGATTAGCAAATTCTTGAGCCTCTCATGCTCTAACACGTCCCTGATTGACTGTAGATGCTTAATAAAATTGTTCTTGTGCCAGTGGGCCATTGATCTGAAAAGGTGGGATACTGCAGTTTCTGAAAGGATGATGACACCAAGCGGACTTTATTTTGGTTGTGGACACTTCTTTCCTTTTTCTTTTGTGAACATGGGAGTACTTGGTATAAACAAATCACTGTCACACTTGTCCATAATTTCACTTCCTTTTTTCAAGTGTGAATTTTCTATGCTGGCAAGACTGTGTGCTGCAGAGCTCGCAAGCAGTATTTCGTGTTTTCACTTTAACAAGGTCTCGTTGAAGGTCCAGGACTGGGGAAAATAGACTTACAGTGTAAAACCTCATTTTAATTTTGCTTGCCAACTGCCTGGACCTACCTGAGTCCAAGTGGCTTTTTTTAGGCTGTGTGTTCTGCATTTTGGGAAGGGAAAGAGCATTTGAGAGAGATATATATACATATACGTACATTGATAGTCTATAGCCCACCTCATCTTTTATAGGATGAGATCCGCTCTTACTTGGAAAAGACATGCGAGTTTCTTCCTGACCAAGGCCTGGTCTCTGAGTGCAAAGAAATTGTGGATTCCTACCTACCAGTTATCATGGATATGATTAAAGAAGAGCTGGTAAGTAGATTAACAGTCGTGCTCCTGTTGATGCCTAAATTTCTGTTCCACATATGATTGTGTGTGTGATCTCTTCAGTGTTGTATGGATCACTTCACATAAAAGTGCCATCAGTCTAGAGCTTTATGCATGCATCTTATCTCCCCTAGGATAAGCCTGAAGTTGTATGTAGTGCCCTCTCCCTGTGCCAGCCCCTTCAGAAACACCTTGCAGCAATGAAACTTCAGAAACAACTCCAGTCCAATAAGATACCAGAGCTGGATTTCTCTGAACTGGCATCCCCATTCATGGCTAACGTGCCACTCCTCCTTTACCCTCAGGACAAACCCAAGCAGAAGTCTAAGGTAAGGGTGAGGTGCTATTCCAGTGTGCAAGAGAAGTGCAGTGCGTGTTTTTTGCTCAGAGCTTCACTGCTCCTTTGTTTAAGAATGTATTGATGAGCATTGGTAAGGGATTGTTGTACTGGGCAAGGATTAAGCTGATGTGCTTCACCTGGGTGATTGTCTTCTGAATTTTGTGCTGCTGCATGCAGGCAACTACCTTTTTCTTTAACTTGTGGGCTTAAAGCTAAGCAAGATGATAGCTGCATTATCTTGGATTAACAACCGCAGCCTATAAAGACAGGTCTTGTGCTGGGCTGTTCCCATCCAGCACTGTAGCAGTCAAGCAGGTCTTACTGGAAACAGTTTCTTCTGAGAGCAAGTTTGGCACCAGGGTTCAAAGGAAGAAGAATTCTCTCGCATCCTGAGTAGTCTGCTAGCTGTGCCCTCCAGGGGAAGCATTCGCCTCTGAATCCAGAAGTGACAGACTGGATCAGAAAAGAACAAATAGTTGACAAAGGGGAGTAGATGAGACAATGAACTTGTGAGTAGAGGCTGAATCTTGATAGCAAGCCTAGATACAGGAGTTACAGTTGCGTGGGTGGAGAACAAGCTGCTGTGGGTGGAGCAGGTAAGATCTGTGCCAAACTTAGAAACCTTCCCACTGTGGTCTGTAACAAACAACAGATTTTGCAGAATGGGTATCTTAACAGTTATCTGGGGTTTCAGAGCCAAGTCAGTACCTAATCTCCATCTAGTGGCGGGTTCACATATCAGCAGTGGCTTGCTATTTGTATTAGTTCAGGTTTTTGAGTATTTTATAACATTTATCGAGGCCTGTATATAGTTTAGAAGAGCTTTTAAAACTTGGTAGTAATGGAAGCTTCTAAAACAGGCTATGTGGAGATGACATCAACTTAAGTTTCCTTGCACTTTTTACCCAGGGAAGTGGGGATGTATGCCAAGATTGCATTCAGCTGGTTACTGATGTTCAGGAAGCTGTGAGGACAAACTCGTCTTTTGTAAAGTCTTTGGTTGCTCATGCCAAGGAAGAATGTGACCGTTTGGGACCTGGAATGTCTGATATGGTAAACTATCCTTTTTTGTTTAAAAATCTGCTCCTGTATGCAAACATAAAATAGTTTTAGTGCCTTAATCCTCTCAGAGTAATCTCTATTTAATAAAACAAAGGAGAGTGTGTCACATGTGGGGTATGATACACGGTGTAACAATAACGACACTGAAACGATAAACTTTCTGGTCAGGAAAGTTGGGTGGTGTGGTGTGTTATGGGGCTGGGGAGGAGGAAAAAGACCCAAGATTGCTGCTAGCCCTTAAAGGTCTTTTTCATAAAAATGATTTGGCAGGGCAATGTGGTCCTTGTGGTCCTATGCCCCCTAACGAGGGGGAGCGCTTGTGCTCTGAGCGGAAGGGAAAAGGGGACTCATCAGATAAGCAGCTGTGTGTGCAATGATTGTGTAACCTGAAATGTCATCTTATATTTGGGACAAGCTCTGAAAGACAACAGAATAGTTATTAAGTAGAGCAGGTAAATTAATACCTTGAGATGTATTAGAAAATTCTAGATTAACTCTACAGCTTAAGTGGTTTGATGTTTACAAAACTTTCTTTTCCCACTTCCTGCAGTGCAAGAACTATATCTCTGAATATTCTGACTTGGCTATCCAGATGATGATGCACATGGTAAGATCAGTAGAATATAATATTTGCTCTCAGTTATTTTTTTCTGCTTTGTGTAGCTAACTTATTAGGAAACAGGAAACATTTACTGTAGTAAAAGTCTGGGGAGAGCCCTTGCTCTGTAAGTCTTGGTGTTAACGCTTTGAACTTGGCGTTAGAATTTGGATAGTAACTTCAATCTCAGAATGCTTTCTTTAGCGCTTTCTTTAGCACTTTCCTGTTCTTTCACAACCACTTCAGCGCGAAAGGCACTCTAATCCTTTGAAACACAGAAGATGCATTATGTATGTTCTTTTATAGTCTCTTATCTCGGTCCTGCACTTATACCACTTCCCCCCCTCCACACCAGATACTGTTAAGCATATTAGAATTGGTCTCTGACAGAGTATTGCAAAATTGGTTCAAGTTTTAGAGATATTGTGTGTATTTGAAGTGAGACTAAACGTCCTTCTTCTGGAATTGCTATCTCAAGACTACTGCTCTCTGGGCTCTTGATAGGAGCCATGGAAAGTGGGTGGTACTGCACCAGCTCTGGTCTTCTGCAGCAACATACGATATATTTTACCTCTGACCACTTCCATAGCACCTCTTTCTCCAGAGTTTTCAAAGCCTTTTTTAAAAAAAAAAAAGGGTAAGCCTTTCCTTAGAGAATGCACTGCCTAGATGCCACAAGTAACATAAATTATAGGTTGTTACAAATTTATGAATAGAGTATGTAGCTAACTTGAACCTGAATTTGGCAATACAGTGGCGTTTTTTTGATTCCAGTTGCTACTGTCATACTCCTTCTTAAGCATTTGGGGAGTTTTGTTCCAACAACAGTTAGCTTCTCATTTTAAGCATTGCAATGCAGTGTGTTGTGAATACCTGAAATTGGAATATGACCACACCTTGCATCCGGCCAAGTGTTGTTCCAACTCTTTGGAGGTAGTCTTGCCCAGGATGTTTTAATAACTTCAAATGAATAATGCTGATTAGCCCTGTGCAATTAAATGTGAGTTGCTGTAGCAATGCTAAGGATCTTTGGGGTGGGGAGCATCATCTTCGTGGAAAGACTATATGCAGTTCCAAGTTCTTGATGTTTTTTTTTCTCTTAACTGTTATCTTTAATTTCTCCTTCCTTCCTCTGTCTCCAATCTCCCCTGTCAACAGAAGGATCAGGTAGGTGAGCAACTTGCCTGCGGTGATAGCCTGCTTGTAGTTCACTTCTTGCTCTTAAAGGGCTTGTAGTTCACTTCTTGCTCTATTAGCTGCGTACATGGTGTGATTGTACTCGGTGCTGACAGATACAAGGGATATTTATGTGATTAAAACGGAGAAAGAATATAGACTTCCTCAGGTGGATCAGTCCTACTTCCAGCCCCAGATACCAGTTTGTACTACTAAGACTTCAGCTTGATTATGCTTTGACCAGTAGAGAGAAAATACACTCGCTTTCATACAAGAAGGATTGGATGTGGAAGAAGCACGCTGGTGGCTCCTGCCAGCTTCTGGTTTAAAGTCTGGGCTCAAAAGGGCCTGAGTGAAGCTGTCCCCAAGTGTTTTCTTTGTTAACCTTTAAATCTAGGACAATGGTATAGATGTTTGGAGTATATGAACTGAAGATGCGGGAGGCCTTTAGGCTCCTGCTTCCTAGAGCTATTTAGGCTTTTCATTTAACCAGTCCTGGGAGACCTTGTGTCTGTCATTTCTCTGTGAGAGAGCATGTGTGTATGTGGGCGTTGCTGTAACATCAGTGTCTGGAAATGCTTCTTACAATGCATGAACCAAAGGGCTTGACTTAAAGGTAACTGCCTGGAGTAGTCTGAAGCAGCACCGTATCGTTGAGATACTGCTCTTGCCTGTGCATGAGGTTGTGGCATGATGTATTAACTGTTGCATAAGCCTCTGCTGTAAGAAGCTTGATGCCCTGGTGACAGGGTGGGGTATGATCTAATTACCCACGGGACCAAAGGTGACTTTTTTTTTAGCTTAAGTAGACTTTAGGTGGGGAAATTCAAGTTTCATCTATTACTCTGTACAGACTTTCTCACTTTGCGTGGTTATAATGTGGCCTCCTTAGAGCAGTTTGCCTCATGTCCGGCACTTATTTTTGTATTTAGTAATAAATGTTTCTAAAACCTTTGAGAAAGACTTAGAAAGCCTTTTGAAAGGCTTTGTTTCTCTTTGCTGTTTTCCCTTTTACTGTGAAAAGAACCCTTGAAATACAGTTACCGCAGATACTTGTTAAAAGTGTTAAGCTTAGGTTTTAACATGGGTAACTTTTTTCTTATAGGCTGTGTTCAGTAATGCGGGAATCTGTTTGCAAAATGTGATATTACTGGATGCTTTAAAGAAGGTAGTTTGTGGATGAGGAGTCCTTTCTTCTAGGCGTTTCTTTCAGCTTTTGGGTGAACTCTGAAGTCAGGATAATTAGCCTCTTCTGTGATTACTTAAAGCTTTCAGGGGAGCAGCTTCGTGGATGCAGGTCTAATGTGATGCTGGTGGCCTGTTTTGGTGTTGGTAGCTCTTAAGTCAACTCCTTTGAAGGGCTTGCATAGTGTATTAGCTCATGGTAAATGGGGTTTTTAAATGGATGTGGCCTAACCTCTTCCTCTTTTAAAGGAACCTCTAAATTTCATCTGGTAGTTGTCCTGCCTATAACCATATCAGATGCTTTGGCGATATGTGAAGTAGAAGTAGTCATGAAACTTCTAGTCATGTTTTGGAGCCTTTTAAAACTTTGTTCTTTGTGCCGGCTCACAGGCTCCATAGAAAGGGTAGAGTCTTCTAGACTTCTAAAAATTGCTTACATGTCTCTTTCCAGCAACCAAAGGACATTTGTGCCATGGTTGGATTCTGTCCTTCCGTGAAGTCTGTTCCCCTTCAGACTCTGGTGCCAGCTCAAGTGGTTCATGAAGTGAAAATGGAAACAGTGGAGGTAAGATGGACTTTTTGTACTCAACAGCTTTGCCTTCCTTTTTGATTTTAATGTAATGAACTAAGTGAAACAGAAAAATATGAGCTTTTATGTATAGAATAATCTAAGTCTCCTTGCATATAAATTCCTGGTCTCCTCTTGTTTCTGATGTTGATCTGTGAAGTAGGAGAGATGACTGATTTGTCAGAATAGCAGAGCCTATGCTAAACCAAAGCTGCAAGGTAATACTTCAGGATTGAAATGGGAACTCTTGTTCCAGCAGGAGAGCATAGCAGCCATTCTAAATGACACCTCAAATGTTAGAGGGGCAAATTGCTGCATTTGAGTTTTGCTCTACTTTACTACATAACTCCATGCTTCGATCCCTTTTAAAAATGTGATAGCACTTTACACGTGCAAATGAGTGATCAGAGTCAGAATGCTGAAGCTCCGAGTTTAGAGGAGCACCTTAGCTTCCCATGGCCTTTGGGTAAGACATGGGCTGAGGTCTTTTTTGAAAAGGAAAGTCTGTTGAGGACAGTTAACTTCTGATTAACAGGCTCCAAACAATTTCCCTCGAGTCCCTCAACTTCTAGGTTTCTTTTGTAAACAAGAGGGTGCTCTCAATTCCAGTAAATTAGTTCTTTTGCCCTCAATTAGTGTATTTTAAAAAACAGTTCGTACTTCTCTTGAATCCAGTCACCGTGGGGCTGCTTATTTCTCCATGTCTACTAGATTCAACTCCCCTCCTTATACAACCTGGGGATTGTAGTGTTAATTAGGCATACAAAATGACTATTCAAAAAGGCTTTTTACTGAGACCTTTGAGGTTGTTTTTTGGGTTCTGTGTGACCGTTTGAATTCAGCTCAAACTGGCCAGCTAGGCCAATGAATTAGTGTGCCGCACCTGAATGCGAATGCTGTTAAGACTGAACTTTTACAACGTGTCCCAGTCAAATGCGGTCAAGTGCTGATTGACTGTTTTGCATGTTTCTTCTGTGTACTCAGAAAGCCTCAGTTCAAGAGAAAACCTTTTCTTTGTGTGAAATATGTGAGACCATGGTGAAAGAAGTGACTGGCCTCTTGGAAAGCAACAAGACAGAGGTGTGTAAGTGGTGGGAACGGTACCTCTTCCTCGGCTTTGGCTAAAATGGGGCTGTATTAGAGGGGGAAGGAAAGTTAATTTTATTGTGTATTTTCATGAGAGCAAGATCTCCATCCTGGGTGGGATGGAGTAAGAAAACACATACTTATGGAGTCAGATTTCTGTTCCTTATTTGCCGTGCATCTTTCATTGTGCTTCAGGAGGAGATTGTACATGAAATGGAGGTGATCTGCTACCTGTTCCCAGGAAGTGTCAAAGACCAGTGTAAGGACTTCATAGATGTCTACGGCCAGGCTTTGATTGACATGCTGTTGGAGGCGACGAATCCTGAAGCTGTGTGTGTTATGCTGAAATGCTGTGCAGCCAACAAGCCTCCACAGCAGCAGCCAGGTTGGTAACGAGGAGTCGGTGGTGTTGCAAAATGAGCTAGTTCCCCTATGATTATCTCTCTTCTGAGGACGCAAGCTTTAGTACTTTGCTGCCTCCTTTCTTCTGTTTGGGGGAACTACCTGAGCACTGATTGGATTTGATTTTTTTTTTTCTTTTTCCCCTTCTCAGTTGTAGTGAAACCTGCAAGTGGCTTCTGTGATATCTGCAAGATGGTGGTAGCTTATGCAGACAAAGAACTAGAGAAGAATGCCACGACAGCTGAAATTGAGGCTTTACTGGAAAAAGTCTGTCACTTCCTGCCAGAGTCTGTCAGTGATCAGGTAAAGCGCTTGTGCGGAAGGCAGGCTAAAAAACAATGGTCTTGGTGGTGGTTGGGAACTGTCCTTGTTGATTTGTTGGGAAATACGTAGGTCCTACAGTGACTATTATGCTTACCTCATTTTCTAAGTGTTTTGCCTGATATTCTGTCTACGTGCTAATTTTAGGTCCGTCTCTCAAGTGTCTCTACTTCTGCTATAAATGTCCAGGTACTCATAATAGAGGTCTCTGTGTTTGGCCAACTGCCTTGGTCTCTGGCTGGAGACAAACTGTCCACAGGCGCAGCTGGGACCAGCTTGTGTTCAGCAACCTGATCCTTCCTAGGTTTTTCCCTTTGCTAGTTAGCATCAAAGCGTGGCAGCTTCTCATGTGCAGCAGAGCAAAAAAGAGGGAGCGGGCTTGAACTGAGGCAGTCAAATGGCCGCACGGGCCGTGCTGAGTGGCAGCCTGCCTTCCAGTCAGAACAAGGCCGGTGGAGATGAACAGAAGGCCGAAACATTTTGCAGACTGTTTGGAAGAACTAGAGAACAGCATCTCTTGGTGTATTTTACAAGAGTAGGCAGCCTTCCTCTGCTGGAGGCTGGAAGGAGTTTGGGGGATTAGGTTTTCGCACTCCTCATCCTTGGGGGTTGGCAGTCCCTTTGAATAGGTGGAGACTTTTTTAAGGGCCGGAATTGACTGGCTGGATTGGTGCACTAATTTGCAGTCAGTAAAGGTTTGCCTGGAAATCCTTGGAGAACAGTGGGGGAGAACAGCTGAAGGTGGTTGTTCGTTTTTTTTTTTTCTCTCAACACTGATCCTGTTCAGGGGATTAACAAAGTAATTGGAAGTAGGCTGGCATAATTCCAGTGAGACAGCAAAAAGCAACACCTGTTAGGCCGCTGCTATCAAGATTTACCTGGAAATCTTATTAGGTGGCTGCTGAGTGTCAGCAAGCGGCAACTGCTTATAAGTTTACTAGGCATACTAGGCTTAAAGCAGCTATGAAACAGCTATTCCTGCTACCTGCTGAGGCTGTCTAATAGCTGTGGTTTGCTTATTAATCGGTGCCATTAGTCTCTGCTGAGAATGCCAGTATCTTTCTGTGCTTTGGAGATGGCCTCTCCACTAGAGGGCTGACTGTTGTCAATGGAAAGCGTTGGTGCTGCCGCCTGCTCTCAAATGAATAGTAATTACTTAGACTAAAAGTGCTTAGGAGTCATTACTGCATTGCTGCGGCCCTGTTCAGGATGTTTGTCTCCAGCTTGTTCAGTGTGCTTTCTTCTTGAGGCAGCGGTGATCTCCACGATTAGAGACTGAGCTTTGCAAATCAAAGCCTGTCCTGCTTGGGTCTTTTCCCAAAGTCTTGTCCTGCTTCGTTCTTTTCCTCGTGACCCCTGTCTCATCGTAACCTGTCTGCAGGCAGGTACGAGCTAGTGAAAAAAGCGATGTAGTTGTGTGATTAGTGCAGTGCTGTGTCCTTTTCGATCTGTGGAGTTCAACCCTCTGGTTTATCGATTTGGAGTGTGTTACTGGGGTGTTTGGAGTTACCAGTTTGCAGTGTATTACTGGGCTGTTTGGAGTACCGTACAGGCCTGTATCTTCCTCTTCGTTCTAAGGCTTTAACAGGAGACTCTCTCAACCTGTGTTTTGTTACAGTGCGTTCAGTTTGTGGAACAGTATGAACCTGTGGTTGTGCAACTCTTGGCAGAGATGATGGATCCCACTTTTGTTTGCACTGTGAGTATTGCGTTTAGCTGTATTGAGTACGAGCTCTGATACGGTCCTGCCTACTCTCCTGCGTGCCTTTCAGCGCCTAGCATGCAGAAACTCCGCTGGAATAAAAATCAGCACGCTGAATGCTTGGAGCGAATGCGGTTGGGCAAGGCCTCGGGCTTACTGAATGGGCGGCTGTCTGACTGCCAGCCTTGTGCAAGGAAGGACAGAAGGAAAGAGCTGCCAGTGGTTATCCACTGCTGAGGTTCAGGAACAAGGTGTAGTGTGATGTGATGATGTGATGGAGTTACACGATGTTTATTGAGAAAGGTCCCATTCTGGAAGCTCTCTTTCTTGAAACTTAAGAAGCAGCTGCGGTAATGTGATTCTCCCTTGTGTCAGATTACTGCTCCGTGTCTGCTCGTTCGCTGCAAGCGTGACTCCAGTGGTCGCTTGGGCATTGTACCGTGGGAGCTCCTGAAGCTACCTGAGTGTTGCTTCCACGCTCGGTCCGGGGGAAGCTCAGACGTAAGGCTGGAGTTGAGATCTCGGTGCAAACAGAAAGATGCTGACTCTGCTGCTGTTCTTTTCACAGAAACTTGGAGTGTGTGGGTCAGCTAAACAGCCTCTCCTGGGGGATGACGCTTGTGTCTGGGGTCCAGGCTACTGGTGTAAGAACATGGAGACTGCTGCTCAGTGCAACGTACGTAAAGCGGGAGTCTGCCTCAGGTTTCCTGTTGATCTCTGATAGCTCCTTATAAATGACCTGTCCAGCTCCTACACCGCACTTTCAGGGGGATGAATTCCAGCTCCAGGGAGCAAAAGGGTACTAGCTAGAGGTGGCTGAGTGTCATTAGAGGGTCTTCCATAGCCCTTAGCTTTCTTAAAGCAGACTGTTTCCTCTCCCCTTAATTGCTATCCCCCGCCTCGCTGCTAGCGTTTCAGGATCTATAGTGAGGTACGACGTGAGCTTTATATTTAGTCTGTGTTCCCGCAGCCAACAGACCATGTCATGACCTCTCATCAGGCTCTGAAAATTGGCTTGCAGCATTGCTGTGGGCCGATGCTTTTCTTTGCCAGGCCTTAATGGCTAAGGGTCATCAGCATTCTTTCGTGAAGCTTCTGGGTGGGGATGAGGCTATTATTTATTCTAGTCTTCTCTGGGATCACTTACTTTAAGAAAAACAGATTTGCTCCCAAGATCTTGGCTCAGGATAAGATGTTAAATTGTATGTGTAGATACGCGCTTGTTTGCGAACAGGCTTTTTTTCCACTCATATATGCTGTTTCTTTCCCTTTAGGCTGTTGATCACTGCAAACGTCATGTGTGGAACTAGAAGAAGAATTTCCAGTTCTGAACGTTTGCCATGGCTCTTAAAAATGTGGGCCGAGGTTGGCGGAGAGCTGTATCTCAAATGTCCCTCCTCTCTGCCTCGTTAACAATTTGACCTTCAAGTTCCTTTATTGTAACTCTTCTGTAGCAGTGCTGCTGTTGAAGGATCAGATCTTCATTGTTGACTTAACAAAGATATTTCTGATTGTACAGTTTAACTCATGCTCCTAAACGTAGTCAGTGTGTTGTAGATTTTTTTTTTTAATTGGTAGGCTGAAGTGTGTTTTAGGTGCTGGGAAGAATGTCACAGAAGGTGAAATGAGACAAGATTATTATCTTTTAATTTAAAACAAAAACCAAGATAGTGACTAAACTTTCAAATGTCTTTTTAGTCAGCATTGGGAAGATTATATGCTTTGCATTTTTAACATCTGGCTGGAATATTAATTTTGCTGTGTAACCATAGGGGAACTAAGGGATAATGTTGAATCTGGGGATCCCTTTGGCTGGAATTTTCAAAGCTCTACAGATGCAGAGGAGGGGACTTTGTGTGCCCAGCTACCTTTCAAAGTAACTGGTACCTAAAAAAAAAAAAAGAGATGCATTTGAGTGACCATGCTTTAGCATTTGAGTGACCACACTTAGGGCTTGTGTTATCATAGCTAACGAAACTCTCCCTCAACCTTTGATCACGTCCTCTTTATTTCCTTGGACTACTCGGTCTGAGCGTGGGTGTTCTGCTGTCAAGCCCTGTACCCTGGGGTTTCAGTCATTTGAAGCATGCTGACGTGCTTAAGGAATGGCTCCCTTTTTATTTCTTATCCTAGTTGCTCAATTCTGCTTAGTCTTGCGGCTTCCTACATGCGGCCGGCCGGGTGCCAAGGAGGTGGAGCGAGCTGGGTCGGTAGAAGATGGAGGGGAAGAAGTCAGCAGGGGCTGTGCATAAGTGAGTTCAGTGTAGAAGGCACAACGCAGGGAAAAATGATATTTTTTTTTTAATTGTAAACTGCAGGCTTGTTTCTTGATCTGTTTTTTCTCTCAGCATATTTCAGTCATCTAAAACTTCAGAGGCACTATGGGGCTCACGAGCAGTTTCTGTTGCTGCCACCCATTCTCGCTGACACCTTTCTGAGTAGTCTGAAGTATAATCTTTTTTTTTTTTCCCCCCCCAGAGTTCCCATTTCTGTTGGGAAACGCGTCCGAGTAGCAAGCGGAGAATGCAGATAAGAGCGCGGTAGCAGGTATTTGGCAGCTCTGCTGGCATACCTGACCTGCCTTTCACGCCTCTGCCGCATCCCACTGAAATGGCCTGAACTTCTGAACAAAAGCCTTTCAAGGCAGGCTGCTACCCTGGAAATAAGTCAGGCCCTTGAGGTGTAGGGGCCTCGAGAATGACAATCATGCTTACGTTGCTTGAGACGGACCTTGCGTCCCCTACCAGGGTTTAGTGCATAGTTCTGATCAAGTTAACCCCCAAAACGGAGGCACCAAAGTAGCTCTGAGGAGACCTTTGGGAAGGAGGAGCTTTGGGCAGAGGTGGAGCTTTGAAAATTCCAGTGCTGTTCAGAAAGGTGCCGGCAACTGCTGCTGTTCCTGTGGCGTCTCGGGTGAGGTGGGAGCTCCGGTAACAACGCTTTAGCAGCAAAGAAAGTAATTTTCATGCAGTTTAACGGAAAACCACTCGACTGCAGCTTTTTTGTTACTACGTGTACATACTAAATGTCTGGGCAATGTTGACGGGTAGCATTTGTACAGAACGCTGAAGCACTCGTGGATTTAAAAAAAAAAAAAGACAAAACAAAAGAGAATTAATTTCCCCTAAAGATGTAAAATACCTGCAGCTTTCTGTCTTGGCAGGCTTGTGCAGTGGTTCCAGTGGTGTATCCCAGTTGGGGTAGATACGCCAGATAGGAAATGGGCTCTCTTCGGCGTCGCTGCCCTGGAGGTACGGGTTGCGTTACACCACGGCATGTACTATGGTGTTTGATCTTTTAAACTGGATGGCGTTCTCTTAACCTGGATTTTTTTGGGGGGGCGGGGGAGAGGAGGTGGGGGTGGATTGACACTTGCTCTTAACAGGTTGGCAAGGTTTTAATTCTCTTGGGTTTTAAGTAGTGGAGGATTCATGCCAGCGACCCGTCGGGCGAGGTGGACTGGGGGTCCTTAGTTTTCTCCCTTCCTGTGGACCGTGGCACCTGACCCGCTTTGAGTTACGCTGGGGGGACACGTGCAGTTGCTTTCTAAAGAACGTTGTCTTGATTTTTTTTGCACAAAAGCTTCCTTAATGAACAATAAAAACTTCTGTAAACCCACGTTTGTGCGTTTCATCTCCTTGTTGTGTGCTAGTTGCTGAAACATCTTGTTAGCTTCCCCTTTCGCTGCAGAGCCAGGAGCAGGCGCGTCCCAAAATGTCACTGGGAATCCGGGGCTGGATGGCAGGATTCAGGTTCCCCTTGAGCTGCCTTGGCCTCGCAAGATGCGTGTCCCGTCAAGCCTTTGGTGTTCTGATGAGCGCGGTTGCAGGTTTAAAGAGGCTTGCCAGGGATTGCCACCGCCGTGCTCTTCCCTGCAGGAACGCGATGCCCGGCGTGAGGCAACAGCCCCGTGTTGCAATGCCTCCGCTGCCTTGCGCGGGCGGGAGGCAGTTCTTGCTGAAGCTGCTCGATAACCAGGCTGCCGTGCTGACTTGCATTTCACGGGGCTTTCTGTCCCGCTTTTGAGTGACGCGGGATTAATTTCTCTGTCGGTAATTTTACTTTTGGGTAAGGTCTCTTCTAATGCTTGGGAAAGCTGCACTTTTAGAAGGCTCTAGTGTCGGAATTCGTGAAAATATTCCCCTTATAGCCAGCCATGGTGCGTGGGTCTCAGTGGTTTTGAGTTAGCCGGGTGCGGGGATGAGGAGGAGCGAGACCCGAGCTGGCCAAAGGGTTATTTCATACCATCAACATCACATTCGGTAAAAATCAGACAGTTTGCTGAGGAGTTTTCTATGATGGCTGCGATCCTGAGAACTCCTTGCCCCGGCGCCGGACCCCTGAGCCCTTCCCTTCCTCCCGAAGCCACAGCGCCGGCAGTGTCCCACATTTGCTGTCCCCTGCCGGGAGTGCACAGCTTCTACTGATAGAATGGGCCGAGGGTAATCCTGGGATGCTTTATATTGGTGTCAGGATCAATAGCTGTTCTTCCGCAGTATTAATGTTCGCTATTTAGTCTTACTCTATTAAATCTGTTTATATGTCAACACTCGTGTTGCCTTGTTTGGTTTTTTTTTTTTCCCCCCGATGCCCCTTCCTGGGTGAGGAGGGGTCAGCGGATGAGGGGAATAATTGAAGGACAAAATACTGTTGTGGGTTCTTCAAACTGTAACACTTTCCTTTTGTCTTCATTCCTTGCTTCATTTTGAATAAAATTTATAGTCTTTTAAACACTTTGAGCTGCCTCTAAATACACCATTAATTCACTTGTCCTAAATTTACCGATCTTTTAACATCTGCCCTGCTGACCCTTTTTTTTTGGGGGTAAGGGATGATGCTCCGTTCAGTGAAAAGTGCAGAAAATCGCTATATCGTGTGATGCTAGGATGGTTGGTTTTTTTTTTTCCCCCCCCAACCTTTGCAGCCAGGAGCGTGGAGCAGCAGGTTCTGGGCTGGTTTTGACTTCCCGGGAATACCTGCCCGGCGCTGGGTTGCCTCCCTCCGCTGTGCAGGCTGGGGGATGATTTTATAATCAAGGCGTAAAGGAGAAGGGGTGTGGTAATTGCCCTGCGTAGGTGTTGGGTTCTCACTGCTTCTCCCAACCCATCCAAGATTCCTCAGTCCGGGAGCAGCAGGGGAGAGGAGCCAGCCACTGAGGACTATCTTGGGAACGGCATGGAGAGCAGATGGAGTGGCTGGGTGCTGATCCTTTCCCTGTGCCTGGGTTCCTACCAAGGTAAGGCCAGGCCTGCGGGTAGGGCTCGAGGAGTAGCCCGGAAAACCCCTCCGGACCCCAAAACTATTCCCAGCTATGGTGTTTTAAGCTCCGGAGGGTGTTTCCTCATCCCGGCGTTGGGAGTTAGCCCAGAGGAAAGCTGGGGCAGGTGCCACCACCCCCTGCTTTACCTCTTGCCCGCCCGGCCGCCAGCGTCGCAACTTCTGCCCTCAAAGACGATCTCCGGGCGAAAAGCCGTTTTTGTCCTCCCTCCCTGGGCCGGTGCCGGTGTTTTGCTGGGGTGTGGAAGGAGGGAGCCCGGTTGACGGGACGTCTCCATGGCCGTGGGGGTAGAGGGCGGCTTTGTTGGCGTTGGGACCTGGCCGCGTACGTGCCGTCTGTGGGGAGAACTGCCGTGTTGTCCTCGCACGACGGCGTGGCCCAGGGTGCCACCCGAGGCTGCCCCTTTCCTTAGGGGCCTCCGAAAAGGTGCAGGAGGACGAAACCTCTTCCCCCCGTGGTTTGCTGGGTGACGGGGTGCAAAGCGCTGCAACCCTGAGCGCTTTTGGCGATCTCTCGTCACCAGGGCTTTGCGTAGCTGTGAGCAAATCCTGCCTGCGGACGAGCTTATGCTGCTGTCCCCCATGCATCCCCCCCACCCGCCGATAAGGGTGAGAAAGTGATATCTGCATCATTCCCAGCAAAAAGAGGTGGGAAGAGCCCGTTTCCCACCCCTGGTCCTTGCTGGAGGGGCAATCACTTATTCCAGGGGAAATTTCCCTGGGGAAGCCACGAATCCCTGCTGTTGCAGGCAAAAAAAAATACCCAAACAAAACACCCTTTTAGAGGGAAGAACCCATTTTGCACCTTAATTACTCCAGGCTCGTCCCATCAGGGCTCCTCCGACGTGACCTGCCCGGGCGCCGGCTTTGCGGTGGAGGAGCCGTGCCTGCGCACGCGTGACCTGGCGGCGGTGGTGGGGCAGGATGACATGCCGAGGTGCTCCAGCCAGCAACAGGCTGAGCAGGAAAGTTCACCCACGCTCGGCACGTCCGTCCGTCCGTCCGTCCGTCGGGCGATGCCTGCCCTGGAAGCCGGTGGCTTGCTCCTTGCGGCGGTGGCTCAGCTGCACGGCGTGGTGGGGGGGGCTGCAGGACCGCTGCGAGCCTTGGAGGAGGATTTTTGATGTTGGGGAAAAAAAACGTATTTATGGTGGGGTTTTGGGGTGGTTTTGTGTTGTTTTTTTTTTTTTTTTGCTGGAACTGGGGCGCCGGGGCCCACGCTGCCACCCCCGGGGTTTACGTCACAACCTGCTCGCCAGGCTCTGCCGGCTCGGCCGGGGCGCTCCACGTAACGCCGGCACAGCCCTGCCGGAGCTGGAGCTCGGTGCCGGATTCCCCCTTGAGCAAAGCCCACCCCACATCCCTGCCTCATCCCACACTCTACGCCGGGGCTGTGCCGGCATCGCCCGATATCCTGCTGCCTGGGTGCCCATCGGCGCGAGGCGGCTCTGCCACGGCTTCCAAACGTGGAGGAGAGCTCACGGGGCACCGGTTGCACCGGTTGTCTCCCCCATGGCGATGCTTTCCACCTGGGGAAGCTCCCCTTGCTCTCAGCAGTTGGGCGTTATGATTAGTATTAATTATTTTTTCCGGCCCGGCACTTCTTGCCCGGTTTTTTCAGCTTGACCAGAGCGAGGGATAAGCGCCGAGCTCAGCGCCACCGTGGAAGGTGCAGGTCCAAACCTTTAAGACCAACCAAATCCCACCTATGCCATTACCAGCAGTGTCCTTATGCCGCCGGTCCAGTGTCCAGCACAGAGCTGCAAGAGATGCTCATGTCCATGGGTTGGGCATGACCAGCTCACAAATCGCTGCCTCCCCTCTCCTTGGATGTTGTATTTTTTTTCTCAGTGTGTTTTTTTGTTGGTTTTTTTTTTTGTGCTGCCCCTTAACGCTTCCGCTGACTTGCCATTCTTGTTCGCCAGGGTTAAAAAAAAAAAATAATAAAAAAATAAATATACCTCTCTCAGCTGATGCGGCCACCGCGGCATCACGCTGCTGGGGAGGTGTGTGGGAAGCCGTGCATGGGAACCCGGGGTGCGGAGGGGGCCGACGGGGGACTCACCCTGCCCTGGGGCTCGCTCCTGCCCTGCTGCTGCCGTCAGCCTGATGGGGTAATCGGGGCTGAAACGCCACCAGGCACCCGCTGCGCCGGCGCTTTTTGGGGGAAGGCAGGGCTGGTGGGGGGGGGGGGGGCTCGGGAGCCCCCTTCCCGTCCTCCCCAACCCCTGGGGACTTGCCGGGGAGGAGGGGGTGTCCCTGGGCATCTCAAGCTGCTGCCCTGACACGTCCCATGGATGAGCCGAAGGCGTTGCCGGAATCTGGCATGCGGGAAAAGCAGCTTTTGGGGAGAAACTTGATAGGGCGGTGGAAGGAGCAGTTTGTGCCTTTGGCTTTATTCCTGCCGTGCAAAAATCACACGGCTAAGGCCGGGTGGTAAAAGCTGGCTGCGAACGCCAGCTGCAAGAGGGGATGGAGCAGTGTCTGTCTGTCCGTCCATTCATGTGTCGCCCTCCCTCCAATCTTCCCGGAGCGGCTCTTGGCTGAAGCAGGGCAACGAAGGGTTTGGGTTGTGCCGCCTCCTCCTCGCCACCTCCCCGGCCGCATCCTGGGTGGGCGCATCCCCCGGGTGGGAAATAAACACTTGCCCCATCTCATCGCTAATTAAGCCTGACACGCCAAGGTGGCAATTAAACCGCAGGCGTTGCGCCACGCCACCGCGCTGCCCGGGCGGGCGCCGCCGCCGCTGCCACGCCGGGGATTTGCAGCCAGGAGAAAACGCTGTCGTTGGGAGGAAATGAAAAAAAAAAAAACCAACAACACAACCCCAAAAAACCCACCCAAAACTGGGGTTGCTCAATCATTGCCGGGAGCCGCGGCGTGGCTAACCGGCAGCTGAGCGCCGGCACCCCCGGTTTGCTCGTTTTGCAAGATTTATTGCTGGTTTTTTATAAGCAGCCGCCTCCCCAGGGTGTTGAAGGGCGCTGCGAGGGTGAGGATGGTGCCCCAAATTAGCTTCGCTTTTGATGCTGGCCTAAAGCTGCTGCAATGTCCCCTTGGAAAAGCCTGGCTTTTACCAGGCTTATAAAATCCTTTATTTTAAAAAAAAAAAAAACCAACAACCCCACCACCACGGCGAAAGTCGAGGGTGAATCATGGCAGGAGGGTGAGGAGCATCGCCCTCGGCTCACGGGCCGGGGTGCCGGCAGGTGCTGGGTCGATGTGGTGTAGGACGTGGTCTCGGGGTGCCCGGGCAGTCGGGGAAGCGTGGGGTGGCTGACGGTCTCCTCTCCCCACCCCGCAGCCGGGGCCAGCCCCCTCCACGAGTGCGGCGAGCGGCCAGAGGACTGGTGCCGCGACGTGGTGACGGCGGCCAAGTGCGGGGCGCTGGAGCTCTGCCGGATCACCGTCTGGGACCAGGCCCTGGGGGTAACCGCACCGGGAGCTGGGGGGCAGAGGGGGAAAATGCGGGGAGATGGAGGGATGCGCCCATCCTGCCCCAAAAACGTGGGGCTAGGAGGCGAATCCGAGCCTGGCCAACCCCATCCCATTTTTTATAACAAAAATTAGTGGGTACCCTGGGATATTCCCACGTGCCTCTCGGTGGGAGGGTTTTTGTGATGGAGGGGTGGGTTTTGGGGGAGCAAGCTGGGGGTTTGGGTGCCGTGGCAGCACCCTGAGGCCTTCCCCTCTCTCGGCAGAAGGGGATCCCGTGTCACCTGTGCCAGGTGGCGGTCTCCGTGGTGGGCAAGATCCTGCAGGACAACCGCACCGAGGTGGGTCATGGCTGGGGGTAAGGGGGAATTGTGCGGGGCTGGCGTGTCCACCACGGGGCCAGCCCAGCCCTGAGCTCTCCCCTTGTCGCCTAGGAAAAGCTACGGGTCTTCTTGGATAAGAAATGCCAGTACCTGCCCTTCCAGGACTGGTCTGTCAAGTGCAAGAGGATGGTGGACACCGGCATCCTCATCCTCGTCCAGCTGGGCAAGCAAGTGCTGGTAACTGGAGGGGAGGGGGAAACCCCCTCGGGTTTGTGTTTCTCCATGGTTTGGGATGTCTTGTGGGGGGGCTGGCAGGGCAAGGGAGACGCTCAGAGCCTGGGACAGAACCTCTGTGAGCTGGAGATGGTGGTGGAAATGACCCGGGGACGGTGGTGGTGGTGAGCAGGGTGATGGGGCAGACACAGCCCCAAGCCCCCACCTCTCTGCTGGCCCAGTCGGACCCAAAGGTGGTGTGCGGGACCATCAAGCTGTGCCAGCCCCGGGAGAGCCCCACGGGGGCTCTGAAGTTCCAAGAGCCGCCGCCAGCCTCCACAGGCCCCACGCAGGACTTCGCCGACCTGATCATCCCCTTCATCACCAACGTGCCCCTCCTGCTCCATCCCCAGGACCTGCCTCGCGGCGAGGCCCAGGTACGGCGGCACAGGCGAGACCGCCATCGGTGCTGCTCAAAGATGGGACTCACCTAAGCATCGCCCAATTAACAATAATTTAAAAAAAAAAAAAAATAATTAAGATTACTGCAGAGCTGAAATGGCATCTGATTAGGGGTTGCGCCAATTTGGGGTTGGGATATTGCAGGATGCAGGGGCGGGATGGACCAGAGAGATGCTGGCCAAAAAAACTGCCCCAGATTGCAACTGGCATTTAAATCCAGGCATGGCGGGGGGCGGGGTGGGTGGGTGGGCTCAGTTTTATTTTTGGAGGGGGTGTGTGGGGTACCGATGTGTCCTTGCCCGTGTTGTCCCGCAGGAGACGGAAGAGGTGTGCGGGGACTGCCTGCAGCTGGTGGCGGCCCTGCAGCTGGAGCTGGGGACCGACGCCGCCTTCGCCCAGGCGCTGGTGGCCCGCGCCGCGTGGGCCTGCGAGGGCATGGCACCCCACCTGGCGGAGCAGGTAAGGGTGCCGGTGTCCTGCCGGGCTCCCTCCGCCCCCGATCCCACCGTGGCGTGGGAGCATCCTTCACCGCCACCCGCTTTTGAGCAGCGCCGGGGAGGGTAAAGGGCTGACTGAGCGGTGGGGTGTCCCCCGTCCCCCCCCGACTCCCGCGGGCATTGATGCCGTGTCTCCCATCCGCAGTGCAAGCACCACCTGGCCGCGTACGCGGACACGGCCGCCCGGCTGCTCCGGCACTTGGTAAGGGGGTGAGCAGTTCCCCAGGGCCGGCCGGGGGGGGGGGGTGGGCGCCAGCGGGGAGTTGGGGGTGGGGGGATGACACCTCGTCAGCAAATGTGGGGTCTTGCGCTCATTTTTTTTTTAATTAAACCCACCCATTTGTATTTCTACACTTTCAAATTTCCCCTGCCTCTTGCTGGCTTGCAACCGCTGTAATTCTTTTTTTTATTTGTGTTTTTTTTTTTCTGGCCCCTCCACCGGCAGCAGGCTGAGGTAAGCGAGAACCCCCCCCCTCATCCCCGTGCCCCAAGATGCTGAGATCACCCTTCGTGGGGAAGGCGGGGGGGGGGGTGGGCACAGGGTAACCCTCTTGGGGGGGGGGGGGTCTTTGCTGCCCGTTTCGGGGTGTCTCTCTCTCCTCAGGACCCGATGGAGCTGTGTGGCCAGCTGGGCCTCTGCTCCTCCGCCTCGGCGCTGCCCCTCCACACGATGCTCATGGAGAAGGCGATGCAGGTCATGACCGTGCTGGGGGTAAGTAGGGACCCCCCCCCCACCCGGTCACGCTCCTTAAAATCCAAACGATGGGAAGGGGGAGCCTTATTTCTTTTTTTTCTTTTTTTTTTTTTTTTTTAATCTTGAACATTCCAGTTTTTTCAAGGTGGGAAATGTCTTTTTGGGGATGGGGGGTTGATGATTGGGTGGGATGGGGATGGTTCTGGGGGGGGGGGGGGGGGGGGGAGGAGCTCGGCGTGTGTCCCATAGCCTTGTCCTGGCAGGATGGGGAGGGGACCACGCCGCTGTGCGAGATGTGCCAGTTTGCCGTGAAGGCGGCCGAGAGCCTCCTGGAGAACAACGTGACGGAGGTGAGCCCCACCACCACGGTCCAGGGAGGGGGTGAGGAGAGGCAGGAGGTGGGGAAGGGGATGTCTCCTCATCCCTCCGCCCGCTTTCTCCCGCCAGGAGCAACTGGTGAACGACATCGAGAAGGTGTGCTACATGCTGCCCCACGGCGTCATGGGGCAGTGCAAGGACTTCGTGGACTCCTACGGCAAAGCCGTGGTCATCATGCTGCTGGAGGCCACCGACCCGGCGGCCGTCTGCACCATGCTGCACTGCTGCCCCCGGAGCGGGGACGGCCACCGAGGTGAGACGGGGTACGCTGGTGGCACCCAGCCACCGAGTCCCCAGGGATTGGGGTGACACATCCCCCCCCCCCCCCGCCGTGTCCCACAGGGGCCGCCGCGCTGGAGCAGCTGGCGGTGGGGGCGGGCGCCTTCTGCAACGTCTGCCAGATCGTCATCACCTACTTCGATAACGAGCTGCTGAAGAACGAGACGTTGGCGGAGCTGGGCGACGTGCTGGAGAAGGGCTGCGAGCTGCTGCCCACGCCGCTCACGGGCAAGGTGAGCCAGGGAAGGAGCACCCAGCCCGGTGGGGACCCCCCCCCACCCACCCCAAAACACCCCCCTGCCGGGCTCACCCCCTCTCTCCTTCCCAGTGCGAGGCGCTCGTGGTGCAGTACGAGCCGGCGGCCGTGCGGCTCCTCGTGCAGATGATGGACCCCAACTTCGTCTGCACCGTAAGTGTGCTACGGCTGATGCGCCCGCTCCCGGACCGAGGTGGCAGCAGGGTCGCAGGGCGCTCATGGGGTTTCTTTTTGGTTTTTTCCTCCCCCCTCCCCACTTTTTCCTTCGCAATGCAGAAAATAAGAGCCTGCGACTCACCCGAGGAGGATCTCCTGGGCTCGGATCCCTGCGCTTGGGGCCCACGCTACTGGTGCAAGAACATGGCCACGGCGGTCGAGTGCCACGTAAGTCTCGGCTGCGTCCCCTCCCCTGGGTTGGCGGGGTCCTGGGAGTCCCTTTCTCCCCCTGCCATCCCTCCCCATCTCTCCTGCAGGCTGTCGAGCACTGCAAGCGTCACCTATGGAACTAGGAGCCACCTCCCCGGCTGGTCGGGCTTGCCCGCCGTTTTGGTTCAGGATCCCGGACCCCCCTTCCCTTGGGATGCGCCTGCATCCATGGACGGCGACCGCGGGAGCCCGCCAGCCTCACCACCCCGGCGAGGGCTGTGGGGGCGCCCCAGCCACCTCTGCCACTTCTTTTTCCACCCCTGGGGCTTGGATTTCCAAATCAGGTTAAGGGACTCGTCAGTATTTTCAGGACTGTGGAGTCAGCCTCTCCGTCTCTTGGGCTGACTGCAAAAATCCCACCATCCCCATCCCCGTTTGCATCCCTATCCCCATTTGCATCCCCATCCCCATCCCCATCCCCATCCCCATCCCACTCTGAACCGCTCCCAAAGCCCAGATCCTGCAACGTGGACCTGTCCCCATGGGTTGGGATGGTTTCTGCTGCCCAAACGCCGGCGCCCCACTCCCGGCTTGCGAGCAGCCTCGCACCGCGGGTCTCGTTGGCTTTGGGCAAGCCCAGCCCTTTGCTGGTCCTTCTTCAAATTGGGGTGTGGTTTTTTTTTTTTTTTAATTATTTTATTATTTTTTTTTTTAATTTTATTTTTCCCCTGGTCGCCAGTTAAAGAAACAAAGTGGATTAAATTTACCTGCAACGCCCGGCTTTGCATGACATTCGCAGTACACTGGTTTAGTGTCCAGCGCATTGCTGGAGATAGAGAGATATATATTATAAAGTATCCCCTGAACAAAACAAAAAAAAAAAAAAAGAAAAAGAGTGAGTTTAGGGGCAAAGATTTTTCCTCTCACATACACATCCCCGCCGGGGGGGGGGGGACGACGGATGGGTCCTGTGCTGACCCAGCCGCGGTGGCGAGGGGCAGTGGGGCGCTGGTTTGTCCCTCCCCGCCGTGGGAAGGGGGGGGGATGCCCGTGGTGCCTGGTCCTGAGCGTGCACGGGAGCATCTCACCGCAAATAAACTCTTCTCGTGAGCCCGGCTGGCTGTTTCCCTCCTCCTTCTCTTGGGGTGCTTGAGGGGAGGAGGGGGGGGGACTGGCGGTGAAGCAAAGGTGGTGGCGGGGGCAAACCTGGGGGGAGGTTTAATGCAGCCTCCAAAATCCGGGGTGCAGCAACACCTGGGGGTGACGCCTCGCGACGGTGCTGGCTGGAGGGGTGAATTATGGGGCCAAAGGGGGTTTTTTCTCTTCAAAAGGCGGTTTGGGTGTGACGAATCCGGCACGGCCGGGGAGGAAGGACGACAGACAGTTTACCCAAAGCCATAGACAGTGTATTTCTGAGTCCCGTAACAGACCGTGCCCGAAACTCTCCACAAAGTTACGCTTGGAAACAAACCCCGGAACGAACAAACCCGAAAGCAAGAGAGAAGGAGGAACGAAAAAAAGGGCAAGAAAAGACACGCACGAGCACGCCACATCCAGAAGCCCCAGTCATTGTCAGTCTCTCTCTTTTTCGACGTCGCAACATGTTTTGGTAAAGCCAGCAAAATGGAGAAATGTCTTCGTTTTGTGTTTTTTTTTGTTGGTGTTGTGGTTTTTTTTTTTTTTTTTTTGGTCTTTCCTTGCCGGAAAGGTGTTGTTAATGCCAAAAGGACTTGGCATGTCCCCACGCCGCCCCGGCCCTCCCCGTGCCCGTGGTTGAGGTGTGACGGCTGCTTGTCCCCAGCCTGCGCCTGGGGATGCTGCGGCGGTACATCATCCGCGCCCTTCACTGCACACCGTGCCTTTGCCCCTCTCCAGCCTGGACTCATCGGATTCGTTTAGCTTTTCTTTTCTTTTTTAAAAAAAAAAAAAAAATTTTTTTTTTGTTTTTTAATAAGAAAAATAAAAAAAAAATTTAATGCTTTCATGGATAAATGACAGGCGAGTAAAAGCAAACCGGTCCTGAGAGCCCTTTCCCGGGGCCAAGCTCTCCAAGGCTGCCGGAGCGAACTGCACCGGTTGGCCTGGACTCCTTCTGCAGGGGAAGGGGGGGGCCGAGCACCGGTCTCGGGGTGCCCCTCGCCCCCCCGCCACGGCCCCCCTGGTCCATGCTTCATCCCCGCTGGCCCCGGCTTGCCTAGAGGAGCACCACCACCACCACCACCGCCACCGCTCGTCATAACTCGGTGATCTCCAGCGGGCTTTCCATGATCACCTCCCGCATCTTGTGCAGGGGGGTGGACTTGGCCGACTCGGTGCGGGCGTTGTGGTCGCTGTAGCCCCCGCAGTCGGCAGTCAGAGTCTCCAGCGAGCGACCCAGCACCTTCTGGTCGTCCTCGGGCAGGCTGTTGAGGTCGGAGGCGAGCAGCGTGCCCGTGCTGCCGTGCACCACGTGGATGCCGTCGGGACCTTTCAGCTCCACCGGTTGCTTGTGTCGGAAGCGGAGGCTGCCCTGGCCGGGGCTGCGCTCCTCCTCCTCCTCCTCCAGCTCCTTCTGGATCAGCTGCAAAAGGTCCACGGGGGGAAGGAATCACCACCGTGGTCAGAGCAGATCCTGGCTTCCCTGCCTCCAAACCTCCTGCAAGAGCCCAGCGGGAGGGACGGGACCCTCTTCTGAAGCAACCTCAGAGCGCGGTGATGAGCATCACCGGCACGATGCTGATCTCCAGTCGGATTGCTCGCTCGTCGCGTGGGCGCCCCGGCTCAGGCACTGGCTGCCAGCCGGGTGGTGGGTCCAGCAGCAGCCCCCGCAGCAGCCAAGAGGGGGTTTTTGGACCCAGGTTGGGATTTGTGGTTGTATGAGGGTGGTGAGGGAGGAGGCAAACAAGGGAAGGAGTCGAGGGAAGGCTGGATGGGGCAGGAGGGTGATGAGGGTGAGGAGGGACAGGGGGTGGAAGGGTTGAAAGGTGTCTCCCATCCCGGTGCTCTGCTCCCCTCTCTTTGCCCCACTTTTTGCCCCCCACGAAGAGGGGCAATGCTGCGGGAGGGGTTGCTTAACCCCACGCCAGCCCTCCTGCACCAAAACCCTCCGTCCCAGCCCTTCTGCCTCAAAAACCTCTTGGGTTGATGAGCACAGAGGGGCGGAGGGGAGAGAAGATGTCCCCACATGTACGCAGGGACCTGCAGCGTCTTGGTCAGCCTCGGCAGAGGCTGAGTGGGGCGACGGGGAGGTGACAGACAGAGCGCACCCTGCAAAGAGCGGGGGGTGTCCTCCCCTAGGGTGGGAGAGACCAAGGGAGAGGGTGCTGCTGATGCTCAGAGGAAAGACGGAGGGGGTGACGAGAGCTGGGGCACTGCAGGGAACCAGCAGCCTCAGTGGAAAACCAGCGTCTGGCTCGTTTTGGCCAAGCAGGGAATAGGGGGACCACTGGATGATGGAGACCGTGGCCGCGAGGAGCCACCACAGCCTGCGGGGGGGCTGGGAAGACACACTGCATCCCAGAGGGCACGGCAAGCATCTCCCCACGCCCATGCACACCCCCGTCTACCTCCGAGACCGAGGAGCGGTCCCCCTGACTGGCGGTGGCCTTATGCACCATCCGCTGGGCAAAGAGTTTTTTCAAGCGCATGTAATCATCCAGGACCACCTTCAGGAGAGAGCCCTGGGCGGAGGGGAAGAGATGACAGGTTACCCAAGGGAGACGGTTGGGTCGGAGGGAGGCCGGCCTCATCCCAGCAATTTTTTGGAGCAACATCACCCTCCAACGCGGCAGCCGTGAACCTGGAAGCCAGAGCGGTAGGAGAAGACCCCCCCCGGGCGGAGGATGCCCGCAGTCATCACTCACCTTGATGGGTCCCTCCCGCATGATCTGCCCCAGCTTGGCAATGTTGTCGTACTCCTGGATGGCTGCCCGCAGGTAGCGGTCATCCTCGGGCTTGGCCGCCGAGGGCTCTCTCCCGAAGGTCCCCTGTGGGAGGAGAGAGGGGCTGAGGAGGCGGCGTGGGCGTTGGGCGCGGGGAGGAGGCGTCCCGGTGGGGACCGTGTCTCACGTGTGTGCGGGCAGGGCTGTTCCAGAGGTCGGTGATCTCGCTCAGGTTCTCCGGCAGGTCATCCTCGTGCTCCGCCTGTGCCGCCAGCTCCATGTTCCTGCAGAAGGGGTCCAGCCACACCGGGTTGGCCCTGCCCGGGGGAGAGGAGCAGCCCTCAGCGCAAGCAAAGAGCGGCAGCATCCCTAACCCCATCCAAAGCCCGGATGCTGAGGTTGTGCTGCCTCCTCCGCGATTCGGCTGCTCTGGATCCAGAAACGTGGCGACACTCGTCTGTCATCTCTGCTTACCCCAAGCCTGGCCAGTATTGGCAGAGATGGAGTCACAGGACGGGCACAAGGTCTTTTGGCTTTGACAGCTCTTAAGGCAAACATGCGTCCCAGGGCCAGAGTCGTGCCCCACATGGCATGCCTGGCTGCAACCTCCGCAGAGCAGAGAGGTGTCGCGTCTCCACCTCCTGCGCATCCCCGGCTGCAAAACCCGGGTGTCCCTCTCTTGGGAGCGGCCGGAGATCCCGCGAGGTGGCAAACCGGGGAGGGGAAGGAAGGGGAGAACTCACCCATCAAAGGAGTACTTGTTGGTGTTTGGCATGTCCATGATGTCCATGAAGCCTCTGTTTCCTGCAAAAAGCAGGGGCAGGGGTTACGGGGCGGCACGTCGGCGGGCTGAGCGGCAAACCACGGGGCGGCACTTCTTTACTGGGGAGAGAAACTCGGCGACCAAAAAGGCACCGCTGGGAAACGCGCTGGGACGCGGCTGATAACGCAGAGCCTGGACGCTGAGAAAATCCTCCCACCATCGTGCCTCACTCGGCAGGATGGCTTCCAGCTTGCACCCCGCTGACATCCCCCACGTGTACCCCCTCTGTGCTGTTCATGCACCCCGCTGTCTCGTGCAGCTGGAAAACCCCAAACGCTGCTCACCGGTGGAGCCGGCCACTATGGCTTTCAATTTCCTCTTGTGCCTGTGAAAGAAATTGAGCAAATCAGGGAAGAAAATAAAGAAGACGCTCCAAAGGAGAAGGGGACACAGATTTGCCATAACCCTGCAAACAACCTCCGTGTCTATAAGGATGGCAAGCGTGGCGGGGAGAGGCAATATCAGTATTAAACCCATTATATTTTGGGGGAAGAAGGGCAATTTCTGAAGCCAGGCTGGGCCCCGCCGCAGAAGGTGTTGAGAAGCTGATGCCCTCCTTTGCTTGCCGGCGCTGCCAAAGCTGGGAGCAGCCACGTGGGTCCCCCAGGCTCATGGGGAGATTGCGGCCAGTGGGGCAGAGCCTGACCGTTACTCACACTGTCCGGTAGTACCAGTTCATGAGGATGAAGAGCATGGCTGCCAGGAAGAGCAGGACGGCCAGCACGATGATCGCCATCTGGGAGAGACAGAGGGGTAGTGGCAACCTCCAGCATGGAGCCAGCAGCCGGCAGTGGGCACCCACCCAAAATCATTTGGGTGAAACATCTCTCCAGGCCATGGAGGGCCATGGAGGATGGGAAAGCACATTGTCCCACCTGTGAGCAGCAGCCATCTCCAGCCTCAGCTGGGCTGTTACCTGCAGAGCTGAGAGGTCATCCGGAGCCCGGGCGGTGATGGCAGGCTGCACATCCAGCACGTTGTAGTTCCTAAAGAGGTTCCTCAGCTGCTCCTTGTTCTCATCTATCATCTGAATCACCCTGGGAAGAGAAGGGGTGCTTGGGCATCTTGACGTTAAGGAGGGTCCCCAAGGACTCAATGGGCCAGGCAATGGGCTGGGTGACAGGCCGGGTGACGTACCGCTCCACATCCAGGATGCGGTTGGTATCCCTGTTCACCACGTGGATCAGCAGCTCTGTCTGCGCAAAGTTCACCCGACCTTTCTTGTCAACATGGAACTGGGGAGAGACAACAAGGTCTGCAGTGTGGGAGAGGTGTCTCCTCCCAGGGCACCTCCCAAGTGTGCCCCAAGGTGTGCTTGTGCGGCAAGAGACACTCAGGCCTGTCATGAGGCTGGTCCAGACCCCTTTGATACACCTCAGCCTTCAGAACTCAGGGGCACCCTCAAAGGAGACCTCCCACGCAGCACATGGAAGATTACCTGCCCCTCGAAGCAACCTCAAAGGTGGGTGGTTACCTGCACATCATCCGTGTTGACAATGGCGCCTGTGATGTTGGAGAGCAGGCTGATGAACTCCTCCTCGAACTGCCTGACTTTGTCAGGTATCTCGTTGATGATAATTTTGACCCGCTGGTCATCCCGCAGGATGTAAATCCCCACAATGGCTGTGTCGTTGTGGCCCACCAGGTCAGAGGCCATGATGTCCACCACGAAGTAGCCAGGGTTATAGGCCGTGAAGAGGTCGAAGGTTCGCAGGATCCCATCAAGGGTTCCTGGGGGAAGGACGGTCACAAGCCCAGCATTAGTGACTGTCTTTAGTCATGGAGACGTCTTTGGTCTTGGGGAAGTCTCTGGCCATGGCCCCGTACTCCTGTGGCATGTAGTGTACGCACCGATGCTGAAGATGTTGGCCACCTCCTCGGAGTCGTTGGAGTGCTGCTTGATGTAGCGGATGCCCAAGATGTTGTACAGGACCAGGCTGTTATTGCCCACATCAGCATCCACTGCGACCACTCTGATCAGCTCCGATCCCACCTTGGCATCAGTGGCAACCCCTTTGAGACAGAGAGATGGGACAGGGACCTGGGGTCAGGCTGGCTTTCATTGCCCGTTCATCTGGCTGGATTTCTCCTGGAGCATTTCCAGCTTCTGGTGTCCTCCCAGCCCTCAGCAGCCCTTACCCGCCGTGTACTCCGACTTGGTGAACTGGGGAGACTGGTCATTGATGTCGTCCAGGAAGATCCGCACCTCCTGAAGGGTCAGGTCCCCGTTGAGGTCCCAGGGCTGGACTCTGCCTGCCCGCTGGCCCCGGGGAGGAGACCAGTTCCTCTGGCTGGATGCTTTGACTATGATGGAGTAGTACGGGTCCTTCTCCCGGTCCAGGTCTCTCAAGACCTGCAGCTTCCCCTCCCGGCTCAGCTGGAAGTTGCCCTCCTGGTTCCCAGCTGGGCACAGAAAGGGGACACCAATTAGTCCCCTTTGGGTCAGCATTTCTGAAATGCGACCTTGCCCATTCACCAGGGCAGAAAGGCAGTGAGGAGATGATGGGAGCAACGGAAACCCTTGGCGAGGGGTGTGCGAGGGTCATAGCGCTGCCCATCCCCTCCCCGCTTGGCACCTACCTGCTATGAAGTAGTAGACGATGGCGTTGGAGCCCTCATCTGCGTCTACCGCCCCGGTGACGTTCCCCACCACGGTGCCCGGCCGTGAGTGCTCAGGGACGGAGAGCGCCTGGTACTGGGGACTGTCCCTCTGCCAGAGACCCCGGGAGAAGAGGAGGTTATAAGCATTTTAAATAAAAGCAGACGAATCCCATCGTGCTCCCCACCATGGTGACGCCTAGCAGTGCACGCTCCATCACAATGTGCTCACCGGCATCCCCATCCCTTCATCCCCTGTGTCCCATCCCCTCCATCCCGGCGCCTTACGGGTGGCCTGAGGAAGACGGGCTCATTGTCATCAATGTCATCAAGTGCGACCTGGAGAGGTTGCATGGTCTCATAGGCTGGCTGGCCCTGGTCGCAGGCCACGATGATCAGCTGGGGAGAGAGGCAAAAGCGCCGTCCTGGGCAAAGCCACGCGGGCCAGGAGACATGGCTGAGGGGACGGTTGGGTGGTGGAGGATTTTGGGGGGATTTAACAGGCAACTGGGAGTTGGCCCAGCAGGATGCAACTCCCTGATGGCATTTGATAACCACCCAAGTTCCTGCCAAGGTGTGACATCTTCACGACTGTGGCAGCCGACCCCCATCCCCACCACACCGCTTGCATCCCACCGACCCCGCATCGGCCCCGCAGCCTGGAGGACCGTCCCGGCCACCCCGTGGGTGTGCTGCCACCTGGCTCACATTGTACACTGCCTGCTTCTCCCGGTCCAGCCGCATGGCCGTCTGGATCAGCCCGCTGACTGAGTCGATGGTGAAATACTCCCAGTCTTTGTTCCCCGCCCCGGTTTTCAGCAGGTTGTAGAGCACCGCTCCGTTGAGGCCCTCGTCTTTGTCCGTGGCGTAGACCTCGTAGACATTGGACCGCAGAGGGATCTCCTGCTTGCACACACGCAGCCCCCTCAGCCCCGGCATTGCACGCAAGCGTCCTGCTCCCCCTGTCCCTCCAAACCCCCTTGTATTGGGGTCAGCAGGCTCCCACCTCCCAAAACCCAACCAGGAGCTGGCAATGTGGAGCCGTGATTCCCTCCGGCTGGGTGGCTGCTCCATGCATGCGCTGGGGACTGGCTGAGCCAAGCTCGGCTTCTCAGAAAGGAGAAACATCTTAAATGTCAGTGTTTCGGCCCTTGTTTATAAACAGGCTCATCCTCGTCATGCAGTGACTGGCCGTTTCCTTATTTTGCCTGTCGCTGGGGTTTCTGTTCCCCAAACCTCTCCCAGAATCTCTGCTCACACGTACGGAGAGGGGCTGTTGTTGACCGTTCAGCTCCATGACCCAAACCTTCTTGCTGCATGTTCAATCAAGTTTTTTGATCCATCCACATGACCCAAACCTTCTTACTGCATGTTAAATCAAGTTTTTGTTCCATCCCCAGTGCAGATTTTGCCACCCGCAGGGAGGAGTGCTCCCAGGTACGGACTCGACGTGCCATGACCCCGCTCCCTCTCAAGGGGGTTTACCTCCTTGATGTGCAGGATGGTGCCATTGGGCGGGCGGATGAAGACGGGGCGGTTGTCATTGATGTCGATGACCTCCACGTGGAGCATGGTGGTCCCCCAGAGAGGGGGGTGTCCCTTGTCTGTGGCCACCACGGTCAGGTTGAACCTCTCGTAGGACTGCAAGCGCCGCCGGGATGTGATGAGCCCAGAGTTTTTATTGATCTTGAAAGCCTCTGTAGGGTAGAAAAATCACACCTCTGGCTCAGGACACTTTTAGCACCAGATAAATTATGATTAGAAACCGATGTACAGTTTGCTCCAAGACACACTTGTGTAGACAGAAAGTCCTGCTGGGGTGGGGGAGGCGGGAGAATAAGCCAAGGACGAAGGCAGGCAAAGCTGTAACATGCCATACCACAAGGAACTGGGAACTGTGGAGCAATACTGAAAGCTCCACGCTTTCGGTATCGCTCCCGGGAGCACGTGCACAACCTTGCTCCAAACCAGCTGCAGGACATGAGATGTAGGCTTGGCCACTATGTCTCCTCCAATTGCTGCTCATCATAACTCTCCTCCCTGGGGAGGAACTCCCCACCGCCAGCACCCACCTGCTCCGGGGCCCTCGATGCTGTAGGTCACCACGCCGTTATCCCCTTCATCCAGGTCGGTGGCGCTCATGGTGATCACAGACGTCCCCGATGGCTCGTTCTCGTAGACGCTGGTGCTGAATTGGCTCTTGCTGAACTGGGGCCTGAAGTCGTTAATGTCCAGGACTGTGATCAGCACCTTCGACAAAGCACAGCTGGCTGGGTGACGTGAGGCTGGAGATGGCTGGGCAGCCCCCAGGGGCCGTACCCCTGCCGTGACCTGCGGCTCCGCTGCCGGAGTGTGGTCCCCTTCCTGCTATTCGTTTAGCTCCGCTAGCTGAATTCCTGCCTCCAACAATGGGGGCCACCATGGCTGGGGCACCCATTCATGCCGGAGCACTTGCAGACAATAGCATCACCCTCCCCTGCCCCTCCTGCTCCGTCCCCTCCTGCTGACATGCTGTCCCCGTGACACAAAGCCCCCTGTACCATCCACCCCACAGTCCTTGGGATCATCTGCTCTTCCTCCTGCCTAATTCCTCCCCGAGCCACCAGCAAGCCCGCTGGGGAGGACAGCCTGAGGTTTAACACCTTCTTGTTGGTGACCACCACACGAGGGGTAGTGGGAGGAGAGCCCTACCTGAACGGAGTTCTCCCGACGGTTACTGGACACATCCCCGGGGTTGTCCCTGGCCACGGCCGTCAGTGTGTAGTGATCCTTCTTCTCCCGGTCCAGGGCTGACAGGATGTAGATGTCACCCTGCAGCACACAGAGACCTTCAGGTGGACCTCATCTGGCAGAGCTGGTACTCAAGAAGGGGCAGAAGGTGAGGTGTGGGAGCAAGGCACAAGGAGGGACCATCTCAGCCTCCCCTCCCTTTCCCCTTCTCTGTTCCAGCCTTGGTTGGCTCCTTACCGTGTTGGGATTTATCCCAAACTTGCCCTCTCCATCCCCCAGGCTGTACTCGATGAGAGCGAAACGTCCAGAATCTGCATCCGTGGCCTTCACCCTCAGGATGACCGTACCCAATGGCACGTCCTCAAAGACAGCTTTCTGCAAGCAAAGGGAGCAGGCGGGACCGGTTGCTTCATCACTTGCTGTTTTAGCAGGCAGTAACCAAGGGCATAGGGTGGCACCCAGGGGTGGGCACAGCTGGACCCAGAACAAGATGTTCACACAGAGTACATCGGTGGGTTGACTATCTTTTTCATATGGTCCGTGCACAGAGGGAATAGAAGGTGTCCCTGGAGAACCCCCAGCTCTGTGCCTGTCCTCACCAGGCAGGCACTGCCCAGCCCCACATGGACTTCAACGCTGGAGCCCAGCTCACCTGGTAGGATGGTTGGCTGAAAACGGGATTGTTGTCATTGATGTCCACAATCTGGAGGTACACAGGGATCTCAGCGGATCTGCGGGGAGAGCCGTTGTCGGAAGCTCGGACGGTGAAGTTCAGCCACTGCACCTCCTCGTAGTCTACCGTCCTGTTGGCCACGACCTTCCCTAGAGGATGGCAGACCCTGAAATAAGAAACCTGCCCCAGGCCACCGACCTGCCCCAGACTCCCACCTCCCCAGGCCACCGACCTGCCGACTGGTCTTCAAGGCAGGCGTAGCCTTCCGGGGAGAGATTCAGCAGCTCGTAGGTGATCTGACCATTGGCACCTTTGTCCGGGTCCACTGCTGAGACGGAGATGAGTGTGGTGCCCTGCGTGGCTCCCTCCAGGATCCTCTCGGTGAAGTAGGTGACCCCGAAGGGGCGGAAGCGGGGCGTGTTATCATTGACATCCAAGACATTGACTGTCAGCTTGGCTGTGGCCATGGTGGAGACCACAGGGGAAGAGAAGAGGAAGAGGACAAGTGAGAAAAATAAGGAAAGGAAGGATGGGAGAAAGGAAGTTCATAAAGAGAGAAGCATGAGACTCCAAGAAAGCCTAAAACTAAACTGAGCCGGTTCATAGAATTATAGAATTATAGAATGGTTTGGGTTGGAAGGGACCTTAAAGATCATCAAGTTCCAATCCCCCTGCCATGGGCAGGGACACCTCCCACTAGACCAGGTTGCTCAAAGCCCCATCCAGCCTGGCCTTGAACACCTCCAGGGATGGGGATCATCAAGATAAATGTCAATATTCAGCAAAGCCACTATGCCTTGAGCTGGCTGCCGGACAATCTCAGACCCACTCCTGATCTGTGTGTGCCTTCTCATGCGTGGGCCTGGATTTACCAGGAGCAGGCTGGCAAGATGTCATGGGGATGGTAATGAAGAAACAGGTGTCTCCCACACAGTCCTCTCCACCCCCAGCACAGCCCTGGGATGCCCAGGCTGCTCGCTAAAGGAGGGCTCAGAGGAGAACCCGAACCTGCTGTGAGCTGGTGCAGAACCGCTCCTGCTGGAAATGGTGCTGGTGAGGATGGAGAGGGAGGTGTTGGCTACCCAGAAGCTGTGCTGGTGCCTGGGAAAGGCTGTGCCAGCCTCTGGCAGCTGCCGGCCCTGGCCCCGCGCTCCCTGGGTAGAGCCCACGCTTACCGTTGGGCACGCTGACCGAGCGGTCGATGACTTCGCTGGCATTGTCGTGGACGGAGATGGTGACCTCGTAGGTGGCCACCAGTTCCCGGTTGAGGGGAGTTTTGATCTTCACAGCTCCTGGGAACCCCAAAAAGACGGGGGTCACAGGCTGTGCCTGCGCCACCCCCACCGAGGACCCTCGGCAGACCGGTCTGTACCAGCCGACTGCTGCACCCTCCGCTGCACTTGTTCTCCTGCCTCTCTCCAAAGGCTGTACGGGGAAAACACTCGACAGCTACAGGAGGAGACAACTTTTCTCCTCCTCCCCCTGCTCTCCATCTCCTGCCATCCTGCTCGCTCCGCTCTGCCCAGCTAACAGGGTCTCACGCTGCCTCAGCCGGGGTAAGGATTTGGGTTGTGAGGACGAGAAGGGTTTGGGAGCAACTGCGTCCGGGCATCTTTAAGAGGCTCCTCCCGTATCCTTTCCACCAAGGGCGTTTTTCTTTCCTGGATCAGCTCTGTGCTTCCAAAACAGAGGCAGGGAGCCCCTATCCCACTTTCCTCGAGGGTATAGCCCACCACCTACCCCGGAGTGCCCTCCCCTGCTCCCCGCAGCGAGGGTGCTCGTGTCCAGTCTGCCAAGGCTGAGCAGCCCCCGGCCCGCAGCGGGGCTGCCTGCGATGGAGATGGGTGAGATGGAGGGAGGCGACGGATGGCGCGGAGAGAGAGAGAGAGAGAAACAAGCACAGACACAGAGACAAACCTGGCGGGCCGAGAGCCAAAAAGGAAAGAAAAGGGTTAGTTAAGTCGGTCGGCTGGGGGAGAGAGGACAGGGCAGGGGGAGAGAGGACAGGGCAGGGTGAGACGGGGCAGCCAGAGGAGGAGAGCGGGGAGGCAGGAGGGGAGCATCATCTCCCTGTGCCTCAGACACCTACCTCCAGGCAGAGAAGAAGAAGAAGCAGAAGAGAGTAGAGGGGTCCGCGTCGCCCGCGCAGCCCTTCCCGCTCTCCTACCTGTCCTAAAATCCACCGCGAACGCTCCTTGCTGGTCGGGCACCAGCGCATCGGTGTCGTCACGGGCCACAATCTCCAGCAGGTAGTACTCCAGGCGAGGGTGGAGGTCCCGGTCGATGGCGGTCACCTCAGCCACCACGGTGCCGGGGGCGGCCGACTCAGGGATGCTGACCGTCTGGATGGGGTTGATGAACTCGGGCCGGCAGTCGTTGACGTCGTCGATGAAGATGCTGACAGTGGCGGTGCCCGAGAGCGCCGGTGTGCCCTGGTCCACGGCCACCACTGTCAGCCGGTAGGCATCCCGCTCCTCCCGGTCGATGCTGATGTTGGCCACGCGGATCACCCCCGTGGTGGCGTCGATCAGGAACCTGTCCTGGCCACCACCCTCGATCCGGTAATCCAGCTGCTGGTTGAGGCCACTGTCGGCATCCGTGGCTGTCACCTGGAGGATGGAGAAGCCTGGAAAGGGGGGACACAGCCCTCTCAAGAGAGGGTTGGAGGGCAGCAGCAACAAGCCCCTGGTCCCAAGGCAAACACTGTCAAGCAACACGCAGGCCCAATTCCCAAATTTTCCCTTCAACCCCATCCTGGCCAGCCCTGACGCCGATATCTTCACAGTCCCATCTCTTCACAGACCCAGGTGTCCCCATCACCCACTCTCACATCCAGTCCCAGCCCTCTCCTGACCTGGGGGGCTGTTTTCCCGCAGCCGTGCCGTGATGGAAGCTGGCTGGAAGACGGGGCGGTTGTCATTGTCATCCAGGATGGTCACCGCCAGGCTGGCGGTGCTGTTCAGCCCTCCCACATCACGAGCCACCAGCGTGAACTCCAGCTGAGGGTCCAGCAAAGCCTCTCGGTCAATCATGCTGCCGGGCTTCACTGAAATGACACCTGGAGAAGGGGATAAGCCTGGTGACAGAACCCACATCTGCCTGGTGGCCCTGGGCTGGGGATGGTCACCTGCTGAGCCACCCCACCTGTCCTGTTGTTGATAACAAAGAGGTCCAGGGATGCCTCCAGGAGCTGGTAGGTCACCACGGCGTTGCTGCCCTGGTCACCATCCAGAGCTAGGATGGGTCCGTTGAGCACTGTGACCGGAGTCCCTGGATGGGATGACACGGGTTAGGGAGGGTGGCAGCCCCCTGCAGAGCCCTCCCCATCCCCCTCCCGCCCCGGTGATGCATGAGGGACGGCAATGAATGGATGGAGGAGGTGACAGAGTGGGGCCTCGTGGTGCACGAGGCAGCGGGGGGGGGCAGCTGCTGCAGCCTTGCAGACCGACTCGCGAGGCCCAGCTGAGGTGGTGGGACGTCCGGCTAAAAACAAAGAGACATCTGTCAGACGGGCAGCACCAGCACCCTGCCACCGAGGGCATCACCTGGAGGCAACCAAACCCTTCGCCTGGGATGTCCCTTCATGGCGGGACAGGGAGCGATTTAAATGGCAGGAAGGCAATCAAAAAAAAAAACCCAAAACCCAAAGAAGAATATTTCTAGCTCTTTGGCTGGGAAACGTCTATCCGGACAGGCTGGACTGTTTTATCTCTAACCCCTAGAGCAATGTGGCTCCAGGTGCTGGTGATGGCACTCCATCCCCTGCAGGGATGTTGGGCAGGTTGGTGCCCTCAAGGCTGCCCCCAGGGCTCGGCTCAGACCACAGGCACCTCCTGCTGTCTGCAGCTGAGCAATTCCCAAACAGGGCTGATTTCGTGCCGGCTTGTGGCAGACCTGTGCCAGGAAGGGTTTCCACCAGCAGCATGGACCAAAGCTATGGTGTCCTTGAGACTGACCTCCCTGGGCGGTTGGCAGGAGCCCCTCACACTCAGCATCCCCGTCCCACTGACCTGCAGCCTTTCCCTGCTCAGCGTCGTGTCTCCTCCACAACATCCAGGAGACACCTCCCCTTGCCTGGCCCCAAAGGGAGTCTCCAGGAGCCACGTAAGGGAGCAAAGAGAGACCTACCTGGGGGCGAGTTCTCCATCACCTCGGCCTGGTAGGAGCTCTGGGTGAAGAGGGGGCGGTTGTCGTTCTCATCCGCTATGGAAATGACCAGCAGGTCAAAATCCTAAAGGAAAAGGGGGACAAGTGGGTGATGACAGCGACGTCCTTTCCTTGAGCTCACCTCCGGCCTCTCATACCTCCGGTTTGGTGGTGGTCAAAGCTGGAGACCTGTGCAACCATGATGCTGTGCTCCCTGGACCACCCAGGAGGGTCTGCAGGGACCCTCATGCCGGGGTTGGGCATCCTTTCCCAGCCTGCACCCTGAAGGGTGATGTGTGGGACACCTTGGCAGGGCCAAAGGGTGCTCCAGTGTCATTGTGGTTGTCCAGCCCTCCAGCCCAACTTTGTCCCACCTTCCGTGATGTCTACTCCCATCGAACGGAGTCAACATGTGATGTTGGACTTGCCCTAAATCCTACTGGTCCTGTTCTCTGCTGGGGAGAGGGTTACAGCCTCTTCCTTGTGACCCCTGGATGCTTTTGGGGGATGAGGGGCATTGGAAATGCTGTGGGTAAACGCACCGCCTGTTTTTGGCCAGGGCAGGAACCCCTTCTCCCACCCGCCCTGCCGCCTGCATCTCTGGAGGCCCCAGCAGCGTCCGTAATTACCCGCCTGGCATTGCGTATGTTCTCTGGGTTGTCCTTCACTGTGATGGTCAGCCTGTACTCTGCCACCCGCTCCCTGTCCAGCGGGCGGTTTACGTAGATGATGCCGCTCTACCGAGACAAAAAGGGAGGAAATAAGTACAAGGGACATGAGGAGTGCTTCCCCCGGGTCATCTCCTGCCAGAGAAGGCAGGGCTTCAGGGCCAGGGGTGCCCACCCTCCACATCCCAGCATCCCCCCTGTCCCTCCCCGGAGGCATACGGTGCTGTTGATGTAGAAGGCGTTCTCCATGTTCCCCGCCGTTATGTCGAAGGTCAAGAGTGCGTTTGGCCCCTGGTCCGCGTCCCGGGCGAGGACGCGGGTGACGAAGCTGGAGACAGGGGCGTTCTCGCTGAGGGTGAGGTTCATTGGGAGGTTGAGGAGCACGGGGTCATTGTCGTTGATGTCCAGCACACGGATGCCCACCAGGATCTGCCAGGAAGAGAAGCGATACAGGCACGTGGCACCTATTTCCACCCCTCCCATCCTTTCTATGCCCCTCCTGGGTGCAAGAGGTGGGCTTCCCCACTCAGCCCACGAAGGTCCGGTGGAGGAAAGCGCCAGGGACAAGGGGAAGGAGGAGGAGGGGAGGAGAATGAAGGCAGAGATGAGGAGGAAGGACCTGGGGATGAAGGACAGTGCCCCGCAGCCCTCCACGCCACCCCAGGGGACTCACCGTGGAGCTGAGGGGGGGCACCCCCCGATCCCGGGCGGCGATGGTGAGGTTATAGAAGGGGATGTTCTCACGGTCCAGCTCAGCATCCTTCCGCACCCGCAGCTCCCCTTCCACCGGGGAGATCACAAACTCCCCTGCCGGAGACAGCAGGGCCCTGGCTCGTGCCGTGCCGCTGCAAACGGCCCGGCTCCCCAGGGGAACGGCTTATTTTGGAGCCAGGGGACAGGCACCAGGGCGGCTTTGGGGACAAACCCATGCCCTGTTACTGCAGATATGGGAGGACTGTGGCAGCTGGAGACTACTCGATGCACCCCCAGGTACCAGCAGGAACAGGGGATGGGTTGAACGGCCAAATAAAAGGTGTCCACCCCACTGGCTGGGCCTTTCTGAAGATGCCAACAGCTCTCCAAGCACCAAACCCATGTCCCGTGATGGCCAGAGTAGGGTGGGCTACGTGGCAGGGCCCGCCCTGAACCAAGGGGCTGCGTTGTTCTGGAAAAGCTTTGCAGCGGGGTCAGCTGGGAGAGGGGGACTGGGCTCTGCCTTCCAGACACCCCGGGCTGAAGCCACCACCCGCTCACAGAGGGACAGCCCTATGTCCCCAGGGTTAGGGATGCCCACGGCTCCTCTGCCACCTGCTCCGGGGTGTTGGTGGGTTGCTCCGCCACGGGTTGCAGAGCCACTCAGTCCCCAAACGCCCTACAAACCCCACGGGGGTGAGGGGATGGGGCTGTGCGCTTGCCGCTCTCGCTTTCTCTTGCCATGGTCTGGTTTATTACCTTTTATTTTAATTTTTTTTTTTTCACCTTTATTGTTTAGCAGATTTGCCCCCTGCCTTACGCAAGCCCCGGCCACCCCCTGGCTGGCCACGAGCAGGTTAAGTTTCCTGTTGCTCAAAACAGGATTTCCTGGTGTCGAAAGGCTGAATTCGCAGAAGCGCCGGGAGGGAGGATGGCTTTTCTGAAACACTTCCGCACCCACCACCCCACCCCACCCCCCCTCCGCCGGCTGCCGCAAGCCACGTTCCTCCTCCCAAGCCAGAAGGAGAGGTGATGCCCCCCAGGTCCCCGCTCACCGAGGGGGTCCCCGGCCACGATGCCGTACTCCACTTGCCCACTGGGGCCCGAGTCGCCGTCGTGGGCCAGGAAGGTCCAGACACGTGGGCCGGGCTGCCCTTCGGTGACATCGAAGGGACCCTCGTAGGGCCGCGGGAAGGTGGGACAGTTGTCGTTGATGTCGTTGAGGTTCACCAGCACCTGCAGTCGGGGCGAAAGGGTGGAAGGCGGTGAGAGGAGAGGGATGGAAGGGGAGACCAGCCTGCTGGCCATGAGCATGGGAAGCCACGGACGGGTGACACCGCAAAATACCTCCTGTATTTCTGGCTTTGCTGGGTTCGCCAAACACCCAGCTCACAGTTCAGAGACTCAAACTCAGTTATTCCTGATCACAGTGACACTATGAAACTCCAGCCGCACGCAGGCGGGGGCCCTTTTCAACCTCTGGGCCACCCAGCATGATGGAGAAGTCCGTGCAAAAGCCAAACGTTCTCCACATCTTGAAACCCAAGCTGAATAGACAAAAAACCACAGACACGGGTTTGACCACCAAAGCCATGAGTTCGGAGAGAGACCTGATCTCTGCAGCCAGCTGCACACTTGCTCGCTCCTTTTCCTCCACCAAGGGCTTCATTCCTAATGCTGAGTAAACTTCAAAAAATCTGCAGCTTGCGTCCTTTTATTCCAACACAAACCACCACCAACGCTGCTGGCGCGTTTCCTCTTTTAGCATCCCTTCCTTACAACACACTTAACTGGGAACCAGTCCTACAGATCTCAGAAGGGGAAAACATCAACTGTTTCAGGACAGAGCAGACCACGGGGCTGCCGGCGAAGTTGGGGATCCAATGAACTCGAGCCTTGCTTTCTAACTGAGTCACGCTACACAGAAGATGTTTATGTAGCTCTGTCCTATTGCAAAGAGGGTTATCCCCTTCAGGGAATGTGCACAATGGAGAAACCTTTCCCGAGGAGGAGAGTCTCCAGTGGCTAACAAAAGGTTGGGCTTTGGTGGTACGGGTGGTTATGAGAAAGCTACCGAAAATGAGGAGCTTTCTGACCTGCTGGGTTAAAGGACAGTAAAATCCATCAGATGGGCATTTGTTACTGGCTAAATCCAATCTTTAGAGAAGAGTATATCTGACTCTCTGCTCCGTTTCCTAGCAGTGGAGAAAACAAACACTGGCACGCCTTATCAGGGTGACGGATTTCCCATCACTCGGGATCTTAAATAATCACTAAACCTCCTCCTAAAAGCTATGTTTTCATACGCTGCTGGCACAAACTCCCTGGGCCACGTAGGGAGGGTGTTTCTTATCCCTTTTAGCTTCGGTACTTGTTGCTGAAGGGGTTTCCAAGTTCATGTCTCTGCTTGGGCCAAGAGCAGGGGAAGCTCTGCCTCCGCCCGCAGCGCGCCGGCAGCCGCTGCCTTCCCTGCTGGCAGTTAAACCCCAGGTCTTGAGGTTTCCGCTGCAGTTTTCCTGGGCCGGGAAGGCATCTCCTTCTGAAGGCACACATCTGAAGGCTTCCCATCTGCCCAAGCGTGGAGCACAGCGCTGCCAGGCTTGCAGGGACAGATTTTATCCACGGAAATCTCCCACACTGGTATCTCCCTTTCAGTTTCCCTTTTTTTTTTTTTTTCTTTGCACGCAGGAACTTATCGCCTTTTGGGGGGCTACAAAACGCTTGGCTCGATATCTGGGTGAGGCATAACGGTCCACGGCAGGGAGCCAGGGAAGAAGATCTGACTGATCCCTTCCACCTGCGGACTCCAAAATCAATCTGGGCATGGACAAACATCTGCTGTACAACCCGCCAAATTTTGCGTTTGGTCACAAAAATAATCAGTGTATTCAAC
Source organism: Pluvialis apricaria (assembly GCA_017639485.1). Taxonomy (NCBI): domain Eukaryota; kingdom Metazoa; phylum Chordata; class Aves; order Charadriiformes; family Charadriidae; genus Pluvialis; species Pluvialis apricaria. The sequence goes on along the minus strand of CM030013.1, from coordinate 4,340,238 downwards.
TCCTGCAAAACATTTGCTTTGGAGCTGCTAGTCTGCCCTTGCCACGCTTCGAGCACTGCACTAAGTTCAGGTCACCACGGTCCAGGAAAAACGGCAGAGCTATAGAGAAAAGCAACAAAAAATGATTAGAGGCTTTAAATAGCCTCCATACAAGGAACGAAAAAGGAATTTTAAAAGCAGACAAATAATCTGAGAAGATAAAGATGAAGCAGAAATGAATGCTATAGCAATGCTTTACCATCTACTGTCCCTTCAAGCAAGAAGCGCCAAGGGGACAGCTGAAGAAAACATAATGCAACTTGAAAGCAGTTCTGGGAATTTCTTCTATTTGTGTCTTTGCAGGACCAAATAACCCACAAGTGTCCCTTGGCCACATCCCTGTTTTTCAACCCCCATGAGGGAGCGGGGCGACAGCAACTGGGCAAACTGTCCGCAGCTGGGAAAAGCGACTGGTGACCACTGGGAAGGAGATGTGAAACTGGTCATGCGAGGGGGAACGCCTCGATCCCGAAGAGGCCGCGGTGTCGCAACCCCGCCAGCAGCTCCCTACCGTGGTGGTCGATGTCAGCCGGCGCGAGACGATGGGGCACTGGTCAGTGGCAGTGACGATCAAGGTGTAGCGCCCGTGGCTGATCTCGTAGTCCAGCTCCTTCACCGTGCGGATCTGTCCCTGCAAGGCGAAGGGAGAGCGACCAGGAGTGAAGGGAGTGGGACAGGGACACATCTGGGATGGGGCCGGTATCCTTACTGACCGTGGTGTTGTCGATGTGGAAGGTATCCAAGATGTTGCCTTCGGTGATGGCGTACGTAACCGTGCCGTTGGGTCCCTCATCCCGGTCCAGGGCCTGCACGGTGACGAGGGTGGCGTTGAGCGTGGCGGGACCTTCGTCGAGGGTGACCTCGTACAGCTGCTGCCGGAAAGTGGGAGCGTTGTCGTTCTCGTCCAGGACGGTGACGTACACTGTGGTGGTGGCCTGTGGGACACGGGGACAACGTGTTAAGCACCTTAGAGGGATTGGTTCTACAACCCCTGGAGCTGGCTGGAGGAGGCTGGGCTTGTCAAGGTCAAGGACCAACGTGGGCTCAACCCTGCCAAGAGACACAAACGGGATGCAGGGCTCCAAAGGAAATGAGCCGTGGCTGCAGATGCATCTCCAGGTAACGCTTGGGTAGAGAGATAAACGCACAGAGATTAAATCACACCCTCGTTCCCAAGCAAAGCACGTCTCTGTGGGATCCCTCTCCTTTTCACCCAGTTTTCACCATTGCTTGTAACACCGGGGAGGAGCCCGTGGCAGAGGGAAAGCCGGAGGCTGAACCCCATCATGCCTCGCTGCCTTTGGAGGAGGCATGTGTGAGTCCTCACCTTGACTCTGGGGACACCTTGGTTGTTATTACCGAGGGTAGCGGTGTGGTAGGATGGAAAATACCCAGAGATGATGCTGCCATGGCTCAGGGGAGGAACAAAAATGAGCATCTCGGACAACCAGACTGACATCCTGCCGGTCCCATCATCTACCTGCTGACCACAATTTCCCCACCGGTCAGGCTCAGTCTGTCCTGACCCTCTTCCAGCTCCGCCTGGCCCTGCACAGGCACCTGGATGTCCTTACTGGAGGTGGTCTTCTGGCTGTGTCACCATGAGGGCACACCTGGGGACGGGGAGGCGACAAGAGCGTGCCACCCTGCCTAAGGACTCAGCTCAGGAATGGGGTCTCGGGACGATAACCCATTTTCTTGGAGTCTCTGGACTTTGTGCCCACACCTTCCCCCAACAACATATTCCTTCCAGCCAGACAAGGGTTACCTTTTTGATGAGAGCATCACAGACACGTTTGCTGTCAAAACCACAAAGCCACACGGTAATTAGCTACTTTTCTATTGTGCTGCGCGCTCCCGAATTCAGAGCAGGTTAACAGCAAAGTTGCCTGCGGTTTGCAAACCTTCCCGTGCCTCCGGGCTCCGCTTTCCAGGGAACGCTGTTTTGAAAGGAGGTGGCCCTCAGCTGCAGCCGGAGATTTCGTTGATGCCTTTTGAATTCGAAGGGAACCTCCGGGAGGAGTTACGGGAGTCAGCCCACAGTGCCGCTTCGCTATTCGAGGGCAGAGTAAAAGCCTCCCCCTGTGTATATGGGCTGCAGGATGCTTTGCTCCCCTTTTTTTTTTTGGGAGGGGGAAGCTTCATTCCCTTCCCCGAGCTCCGAGTTACCCTTCCCTGTACCTGACTCCCGTTCATCCCAGCAGGGTTTCTGCCCACTTAATCCTCACAAACGTGGGAAAAACAGTAATTCCAAGCAAAGCGCGCTTTAACTAAGCAAACTGGAGATTGGCCCCAGGGGATCGGGTCCCGCTGGGCGAGGGATGGGCACCGCCACCAGCACATCCCCCCCGGCACAGCGAGCATCCTCCTGTCACCTCCTGTGCACCCCGAAACGGCACGCAGGGGAACCGGCGTGCTCCAAGCTCACCCCCTGCGATGCTGTAAGGTAAAAAAAAGCAGCAGACGCAACCCGCCGCTGCCCGAACGGGTGGGAACCGAAGTGCCCCCCATCCCATGGGGCGCCCATTTGGGGTGCTGCCGCTATATCGTCCTCCCCCCTGCCCCCCCGCTCAACCCCAGCCGCCCACAGCTCCCTGCTGCATCTCACCTCCTGGGGGTGCTCGCAGTTCTCTCCATCGCTGCGTGCGATATCTCAATGAAATTTCCTGTGTGTGCAAGTCCGGCTGCGGCTGCGGGGCTGCTCGGAGGGTGCGGACGGCTCCGCAAGAGGCGAGCTCCCCGCTGGCCACCCCAAGCCACCATGGAGGCTACGTCCCCCCGGCCTGGGCTGCTGCTGGCCGCGCTCTGCCTGCTCGCTTCCCACGGTAAGCTCCCAGCTCGCTTTCCTCTCCCCCCTGCCCAAAGAAACTCTCCTGCCTCAGCCAGCGCGCCCGTCCTCGGCACAAGGAATTAGAGGCATTTTGGGGGTGGTGGTGGTAGCGTGGTTATTTACTTTCTCACCCTGCGATTTCGGAGTCGCGGGGAACAAGCCAGCGTTTCACGCAATGCTGGGAAGGGGGGAGCTGCTGTTTTAAAACTCTGGGATTTGGGTTTCGTTTTTGTTTTTTTTTTTTTTTTTCTTTTTTTTTTTTTTCTCCCCCTCCTTCTTCCTTCGCTTTGATCTAACGCGCCTGGAAGGAAAGCAGCCACCCTCCCCCCCCACCCAACCCCATCCCCGCCAGCCCTCAGCTGGGGATCCCGAGCTGGAAAAGCCACCCCATTCCCGCACGGCGCTTTGCCCCGGCGCTGCGGAGGTCCCCGGCCACACAGCCGCCCCACGCCGCGGTGAAAGGAGCCTTTCATCAGCCTCGGCGGAGCGGAGAGAGGCGGTTTGTGTGAGCGGGGCCGGGATGCCCTCTCTAAGGATGCTCCGCTCTGCCGTAATTGCCGGGAAGTGCCAGGCAGCTTCCCCGGGCAGGCGGCCGGCCGGCTGGGCCAGGACCACTGCGTGCGGCCCCAGAGTTTCTCCTTCCCCCAGCGAGCGCTTCCCAGCGCTGGAAGCACGCCGGCTCCCGGGATGCTCCGGGATGGGGCTGCTTCATGCCTGACTCCGCGCCAGCCCTGGCAGGTACCATTTCTGTACTGGGGCGAGGTGGGTAAAGCCGGGGGGGGCGGTGGCAATTAAAACCGCAGCTCATCTGTGGCTGAAGTGTCGGTGAATGAAGCTGGGAAGGACCGTGGTCCCTCCCTGCCCTGCGCAGGCAGGAGGACGAGCATCCGTTCGAGCTTCTCCCTCTGTCCTGGGATGGCAAAGCGACACTGCCTCCAGGATTTGTGCTGGCACATCCCGAAGAAGAAACGATGCCCCCCTGCAATGGGGCAGGGGGTCCCTTCTCCTCTCTCCTCCGGGACAGCAAGACTGGCAAGGGTGGAAGCGGGCTTTGCTTCTCAGCTGAGCCTCTCGACACCAGGCAGCCATTCCCACCATCTCCGTGGGGCTTCGGATTATTGCGTTCACGCGTCTGGGGTGCCGGGACCGAGCATCGGGCCTTCTGCAACGCAACAAGCTCGGACGCCGACGTTCAACACGAGCCAGAGGAACTGAGCTTCATGCAACCGCGCGCCTGCCAAAACTTTCTGCACCCCCGGCTAATTTTAGCCGGGTTTGATGGAGAAGTAGAACCCTTGGAGACACGTGGCTCCGACGCGGTTTGGAGACGCTGGCAGCTAGGTGGATGGGGAAGAGGAGCCTCTCCACCCTGGCAGCTGAGCTGGGCTTTCCAAAATCACAGCCCAAGCGCGAGCCTGGTGTTGTGACCCTGTCCCCAAGCCAGGGGGAAGAGGAGCAAGGCAGGACCCTCCAGCGGCTGCAGGGAGATGAGGGCCGTTAATGTGGGCACCTGACATCTTCGCTAAGTTTTTTCCTGTGCTTGCGCTAAGGTATGGATGCCCCTGCACACCTCAGCCGGCTGATAACTCTGAAGCATAATGACAGCACGGTGACGATGGGGCTTGCGGCACTTTCACGTGAGGCTGTTACAAAAGCTGCCAGAAGAGGAATTAAAGCTGGATTCCTCGCTCCGGCACTGAGCAGCCGCTCTCTCTCTCTGGCAGCACCTCCTCTGCGGTGGGTGAACCCCTCCAAAGGCTGCAGCCCTCCCCACCGGGAGTTCCCTGGAGTGGAAAGAGGTGGCGTGATGTGCAAATCACTTCTGTAAGTCACAGGAGTGTAAATCACACACCCGCTTGCCAAAGCGGGGAAAGCAACGTTAGGAGAAGCAGCCAGGAAGAGGCTTTTGGTCACCGAACCAGAATTTGGCATGAAATCCCGTTTGATTTGAGCTGTTGGTGGGCAAAGCAACACAGGCTCCTCGGCATTAGCGCTTTTGGTTTTTTTTTTGCATTTTGTTTTCTCTTAAAGAAGAGCGCCCAGGTTTTAAGCGAGGCGGTGGTGCCGGCCACCGGGGATGTACGGATGCTGCCGCGGGCTCTGCGCCACAGCGATGCAAGGCTGTGGGTCGGAGCTGAAGGTACCGAGGTGCCAAAGGGGTGCTTTTGGCACCCACTTGAGATCTCCTCTGTCTTTACCAGCTGGTGAGAAGTTGACAGCTCTTGGCTTGGACCTCGACGGGTCCAGCGCTCCCCCAGCTCTCGGCTGGAGCTGCGTGGAGCCGGGCATCTGGCTTTCTTTTGGCATTTGCCGGCAGCGCTGACTTCAAAGGGAATGGTCCGACTGGGATGGGACGGAGCCAAACCTGGGGTCTGGGCATGGAAGAAGCCCACAGCACCCAGGGAAGATTAAGATCCATGAGCTTTACTGTAAAGACGCTGACAGAAGATGTTCCCTCCGGGTGCCAGCTGGCATCTCGCACGGCTTCAAAGCTTCGTTACACCTTGGGGAGGGACCAAAAACCTCCCTGGCGCTGCTACGGGGCACGTCCCGCCTCGCCAGCTCTCCTCCCCAGCTGTTTCCTCCTCCGCTCGATGGCTTTTGGAAGCCTTCCCCTTGCTTTCGGGAGAAAGAAGGGAAGTCGGTAACGCCGAAGGCTTCGCGCACGTGGTAACCTCAGCCCCTCCCCGCGGCTGGGCTCCCCTGCCCAAAGCGTGGGCTTGTGTTGTCTTTCCATCCAGACGGTTCCCATCAAGCCCCGGAGATGGAGGCTGGATGGTTCAGCAAGGCACGGCTCCGCAAACCGCGCGGGGATGAGCTGGGACGGCCCCGTTTTATATGGCGGGGGGGAAAACAAAGACTCCCGCAGATACTTTTGCAAGGTGTTGGAAGCGCGGCTTCCTCCAATAGAGCCCTGGCTTCCCTTCCCCTGGCTCCCGGGGGACCCCCGATGTGAATGGGGCACTTCCCGTCGCGGCAGGTATCGAGAAACACATCTGAGGTGCCTTTTGTGCTCGGCGGCGCTGGCGAGGAGGTGGGGGGGGACCCGCTCCGCTGCGTGCCAAAACCCAACCGGCCCGGGCCCCACCAGCATCCGAGGATGGGGCTTGAAAACCAGCAGAAACGGGGCCGCGTGGACCTCGGGCCACGCAAACCTCCGCCCCAGAGCGGGGTGTGCTGCCGCACGTGCCGCGCTTTTGCCACAAAGCCCACCTTGGAGGTGGGCTGCTGGGACCTGGGGGCTTCACGGCTGTTTTTACGGGGCTGAGAGATCACCGTCACCCTAAAAAGAGCAGAAATAACCACGCGGGGTGGGAAGGCACGGGGTGGGGGGGAATATTTTCGCTTGCGCTCTCTCACGTGCCGGGGCAGTGGCCGTGCAGGGAGGAGGATGCTCTCCGGGCAGCCCGGGTGACGGGGAGCCTCTCGCCCGGCTGGATGGCTTGCAGGCAGGCGCAGCGCACCCCCCCCCCCCCCCTCCACCTTTGATTGACACCCGCTCGATATAGCAAGCGAAAAACCTCAAAGCGAAACGGTGGCGGAGCTAATGGCACAACAGGATGTTACCAAAATAAGAGAACATCTCGTCCTCATACCATCTTCTCTATTGCAAACCAGCCCCTGGAACCTCCTTTTCTCAACGATTTAAAGGAAACGAACCCCCAAACCGGCTTTTTCTTCGGCTTTCCAAGGGGATGCTTGCACTTCTGCAAACACAAACACTCGCCCGTCTTTGCGCTTTCTCTCTCCCCTCATGCGCGCCTCCTCTTTACCCACCAGTACCCTCCGCCGGCGTGCTGGGACAGGACCAGTAACGCCGCAGTACGCCCCTTTGCTTCCCTCCGTCCCCCCCTGCAACGGGGCTCCTCGTGCCTCCGCCAGGCTTCCTGCCCGCGCTTTGCCGCCGCCGGCGGTCAGGGATTTCTATCTGAAAACTGTTTTTAATTTTCAAGCGGCTCCTCAGCCAGTTCCCCCTTCTCCTCCCCAGGGGCTGAAAAACAAGCAGGGTGGGACCCACTCCCCGCCTCATCTCGGGGGGCACGGGCTCCTCCTAACTATTTTCTTTAGGTTTTTTTAATTTTTTTTTTTAAATAACTTTTTTTTTTTTTAAAAAAAAGCACTTGCTGCCTCTCTTTGCAAGGGGCTGGTACCCCCCTAAGCCCGGGGCAGACCCCTTCCCCACCACCTCCCTGCCCTGCTGGCGCTGGGCAAACCTCTGCCTCCCCGCTGTTATTAAAACCCGATGCTCGGCTATATTTAAAGCGCGTCTCTCCTCCCGGGATCACTCCCAGGGCGAAGCTGTGCTCCCAGCCCTGCCGGGATGCTGCTACAGAGCGAGCCGCGGGCTCCCGCCGTGCTCCCCGTCTCCCTTCCCTGGGGGTGCTGGGAGCTCATGAGTTTTTCTTGCCCTAAGGGCATGGGTGAAGTCTTTTTGCCCTCTGCCTGTAGGCTGGTGTTGACGCCCTCCGATTGCTCTCTGCAACCCTCAGCCATCCCCTCCGCCGGCATCGGCGGTGGCGTTGGCAGTGCTTCTGTGGGGAGGGACCCCCGTTTCGCTACGAACTGAGGGTATCCCAGGGCTGTAGGGTCTGACTCTGCCGCCGTGCCTTCTCCCCGGCAGGAGGGCCGGCAGCTTTCCTCATCTCCACCCCGTACTCGCTCTGCATCTGCCCCGAGGGCCAGAATGTCACCCTGACCTGCCGGATCAGCGGTCCCCTCGCCGACCGCCACGACCTCCTCTACAAAACCTGGTACTTCAGCAGCAACGGCGACCAGAGCTGCTCCGAGAAGAAGCACATCCGCAACGTCACCGAGAAGGAGCTGCACCATGACCTGGGCAGGCACCACGAGCTGCTGGGCAACGGCACCCAAAAATCCTCCCTCAGGAGGCAAGCCAGCCATCACGGGGTGGAGTTTGTCCCCGACCACCACGGTGCCTTTCACATCGTGGTGATGAACCTGACGCTGCAGGACAGCGGGAATTACTGCTGCTATGCCGTGGAGGCCAGGTGGGAGCACGGCAAGCCCCACACCCTGCAAGTCGCTCACAGCTTCGTGGAGCTGCAGATCCAGCAAGGTGAGGACCGGGGAAGAGGGTGGGTAAGGGGTGCCCCGGCCACTCCTGCATCCATGTCGGGGTGCCTCGGGGCGAGGAGGCAGAAAAGGGGTGATGGGGGATGCCGGAGCGCAGCATCGGGGCTGGGGAGGCAGGGCGTGCAGATGCCGAAAGCCCAAGCCGTGCTGCTAAGGTCAAAGAAAAGCAGATGTTGGAGGGTTGAATTAGGGCCAGAGAGCATCGGAACATAAAAAAAAAAAAAAAAAAATATATATATATATAAAAGTAAATAAATCAAGAGGCTGGAATGCAATAAAATCCATGCTACATAGTTTCACTGATCTTCTTCAACCCCTTTCAGGAAGAGAGGCAAACAAACGGCAACACAAAAGGAGCTGGCTGGTGGTCCCAGCCCGAGCGAGGGCTGCAGGCATCGCTCGGGATGCAGGGCTTGTAGATAACCCCGGGCCAGCAGCCCAGCGGGGAAAGCTGCCCAGGGAGGCACGAGATGGAAGGGAAAGCATCGCCTGCCCTTGATTTGCAGCGTTTGGATAGATAATTTTTCTCTTAGACCAAAAATAAAAGAGCCTGCGTGGCTCCTGCTGCAAGGGGAAAGGCGTCTTGCAGCAGGAATCGCAGTGTATGCTTCCCAGGATTAAGCTCTGGCTTTTGGGATGCTCTGGGCTGATTTGGTGGGCAAATACTGGTGAGCAACGGCAAGCACAGCTAGCAGGCGCCGGAGCTCTGTGGTACCTGGGCGAATCCCCTGAGATCTAACATGTTTTTCTCTTCTCCGCAGGCAGAGGAGGGCTTCAAAACTGCACGTTTCATACCACCACTAGCAAAGGTAAAGGGGAAAAAAACCCCAAACCCAACCCTCTCCAGTGTGCTGCTCGCCATCCTGGCCCGCGTATTTCCCTAGAGATGATGGCTGCTTGCTCTAAACACACCGGTGTCCAGACGCAACCTCACGGTCGGGTGCCTGGAAAGTGATTTCCGAGGCTGTCCCCATGGGATGCCTCTGACAGGCACATCCTCGGGCTAAGGAGAGCCCCCTTTGGCCCATCACCTGGACATGACTGTCCTGAAGCCCGTGGAGACCATTCACCCTGGGGTTATAAAGCCCCTGAGCCTCCCCAACACGTGATCGGGCATTTAGCAGCCGCTGCCGTGCGCAGACGGGAAGGCACAGAAAGGCAAAGAGTCGCAGGAACTTCTTAAAACGCTCCGCCGCCATACGGAGCCCGTGCCACCTCGCCCCAAGCAGAGATGCTCTGCCAGGGGAAACCCAAACCTTGCTTGAGCGCTCAGACAACGTCAGGCTCCGTCTAGACGCTGGAGGTGCCCACACTTTGCGATGCAGGTGGCTTCTCGGCGGGTCGCTCTGTCTACCCCAATTTGCTGGCGGCTAAATGGGCAGATTTTTGCTAAAACTGGGTGGCAGCACGCTTGGGGCCAGCCCCACGGGTTAACTGCACCATCCTCCCCACGAGCAGTGCTTTCCGTCTCAAACCCTCCGTCCCAAATCCTGGGACACCCTGTCCTGATGGGCAAAAAAGAAAAGGGGGGGAAAAAAAATCCACCCACGCCCCCAGAGGGATGCACTGGAGAGGAGGGCTTGAGCAGAACCTGCCCTTGATTGAGGCAGCCCTCGACCCCGCCACCAGCGGTCCCCTCATGGACCTCGATGGCCACAGGTCCAGCCTTCCCGGGGAGCCTCTGCGGCAGAGCTCTACAGGGGCACGTTCGTTAGCAGAGGCCTTGGGTAACGAAGCCTTTGATGCCCGAGTACTTTGAGGCAGCCCGGTTCTGACGGGGCCGCCGGGGGCGGGGGTTGGCACTCTTTGAAATCACTGAGAGCCTTTCCGCCGACTTCAAAGGGCTTTATCAGGGGCCCTGCTTCTCTCCCCATATCTAGAAGACCAAAGACAGACCTTGGGATGTCCTCCAGCGATGGACTCTAGTCAAGGTCCTAAACCGATGCCTCACCGCTTATCTCCGCCACCGGCAAAGCACCCCAGCGCGAATCCCGTTAGGAGCCGACCACGCACCGTAGGGGGTGGGAGCCAGCCGCGTTGCATCAGGCGTGGGGCAACGCCGGCGTTGCCCCGCGCTTCTGGTGCGTGGCTTGGGGAAACCGAGGAAAAGCGAGGAAAAGCAAGCCCAGCCCTGCCTTCGTCTCTTGCAGATATCACGGCCGCCGCGCTGGCAACGGGCGCCTGCATCGTGGGCATCCTCTGCCTGCCCCTCATCTTGCTCCTGATCTACAAGCAGAGACAAGCGGTCAGCAGCAGGCGTACGTACCGGGACCTGGACCCCCATCTCATCACCCGGCGCTGCATCGGCGGGGCCTTTACGGGATGGGGGGGGGGGTCCGTGGGTTTGGCTGCCCCGAGCCCCACGGGCACCGTGTAAGGTAGCCCCAAGACAGCTCCCAACCAGGCTGCAGCCCACCAGGGAGGAGCGTGGGGTAGGAGGAGGACCCGTGACGCCTGCATGGCACCCCAAGGAGCGTGCTGGGGACATCGAGATGGCAAAGATGCTGCCAGGCCCCCTCCCCGCCGAGCCCTTTCCTCCCCATCCACTGCGAGAGCCGGCTCCTTTACTCATCCATCCCTCCCTCCCCCTGCACCGCACAGCTGAAATCGGCAGCTTTGCCTTCGAAGGGGTTGAGAAAGCATTATTTGTGCTTTTTCGCCCCGGCATTTTTAAAAAGAGCCCTTACACACGTGGATGGCAAGAGGACTGTAGCGAGCCAGGTCCCCCCTCCACTGTCCCGGCCCCCCCAAAACCAGGCAGTGCCGAGGTGCAGCGGGCTGCCAGCGATTTCGGTAACGAAGCACCACCTTAACCAGCGGAGCCATTTCGTCAGGCCTTGGGCAAGCCGGAGGCCCTGCGGTTTTCTCTCACCGAGCTCGGTGGGCGGCTGTGCGGCCCTGAGCGAACCCTTTGGAGAAGTGGGTTTTTTGGGTTTTGTTTTGTTTTCTTTTTTTGTTTGGTTTTTTTTTTTTTTTTTCGGCAGCAGCCAGCGGGCACGATGCCAGCCAGCCATGAGAACGGGAACTGCCCTACCCGACCATCCATCCCCAGCCGAAAAGGCTGGCCGTGTGCCCTCACGCGGCCGTTTTGCCGCGGCCGGTGTGCAGCTCCTCCTCTGTGCTGCAAAGCATCACCTGGATGCTATTGAACCCAAGAGAGAAGGCAAAACCCGGGGGAGGGTGGAGAGGGTTTTGCTTCTGGGGTATCCCAGACCGGGTTAGCTACAGGGTATCTCCACCGGGTGCCTTCCATCAGCACCATCCGGACCGAAACTCACGCGTCTCACCTCGGGATGCTCGCCATGCACACACCGGCTGCGGGATCCTCTGCCCCTGCCTCAAAGCGGGATGAGGAAATAAATAACAGGGTGCTGCCCGGACAAAGGCAGGGGCAGCCAAACGGCGGGGCAATGTTTTGCAGAGCCCCGGGAGGGGGTCACAGGTGGCTGGTGGGCGCCTTCGGGCACGCGCGGGGCCGGGCTGCAGCCCAAGCGCCCGCAGCCGCACCTCCTTCCCCCTTCTTCGGAGCCTGCGCTTTCAATCCGGGCTGGGGAGTAAAGAAGGAGGGAGAGGGCAGGGATGCGGAGAAGGAGGTTTGGGAGCAAAGGAGAGGCTGATGCTGAAGAAAGGGGGGAAAAGGAAGGAGGAATGCAGAGGAAGAGGAGGAACTGGATGCGGGTGAGACGCCGAAACCCAGCGCTGGCGGCGGGGCTGGGTTTGGCGCTGGGTTTCATGCCGCCAGCACTCATGCCAACCTTTTTGTCTTTGGCAGGTGCCCATGAGCTTGTCAGGATGGAGAGGTGAGGAAACCCACGTGCTTCCAGCTCCCCCTAACCTTCTCGCACCCCTAGACCCCGCAAGGGTTTTCTCCTCCCCTCGAAGCCGGGGTGCATCCTCAGCCCGGCAGAGCGAAGGGGATGCTGGTGGCACCATTGCCTGTGCTCCTGTCCCTTTCTGGGCAGCCGCTGTTTCCCTTCCCTCCCTCCGAGTGGGAAGTGCCTCCTTTCTTTTTGCCTGTGCCAAGGACACGTGTGTCCCCACGCCGCAGGGGCGTGCTTTTCGGCTAAGCTTTCCCCTTTCGGCTAAGCTTTCCCCCCGCTGCACCAGGACTCCCCCCGCTCTCTCTCAGATGAAGTGCCACCACCTGAACCCGCTCCCTGCCCTTCTTGGTCATTCCCAGCCAAAACCCTGGCTCCTGCAATAAAAACGCAACCCCCCACCCCCTCACCCCCTCTCCCTCTCCCGCAGCAGCGCCCAGGGCATCGAAAACCCCGTCTTCGAGGAGGTCCCCTCGGCGAGCGCGGAGCCGCGGCCCCGACCCCAGCTCTCCTACATGGCCAGCCGGCAGCCTTCCGAGTCCGGCCGGCACCTGCTCTCCGAACCCGGCACCCCCTTGTCCCCCACCGGCCCCGGGGACTGCTTTTTCCCGACGTTGGGTGAGTGAGCGGCGACGCTGAGCCCCACCGGGGACCACTGCGGGAGCTGGAGGTGGGGCAAGGAAAGGGGCAGCCGGGGCGAGGTGAACGGGAAAGGGAGGGTTAAATCCCAACAGCAAACATGTGGGACATCAAGTCCCAGGGCTCTAAAGATGGGGAAGAGCCGAAGCCTCCGTTTTCCGTGCAAAACCAGAGTTTGGCTGCTTCCCGAAGCACATCCCCACCACAGCTGCAAGTCAGACTAACACCCCCCCCCCCTCCCCAACTCTGCGCCTTTTTCCAGATCCCGTCCCGGACTCACCAAATTCCGTGAAAGCCTAAAGACCCTCCGGAGGAAACCGCATTCCCCCAGCCGCAGCCGGGAGAGGCCAGGCAGCCACCGCGCCGCGCTCGCCCAGCCGAGACCCCCCACCCCGGGGAGGCCACCACGGCCACCGGCGGCAAAGCCTTAAAAAATGAAGCTGGGTGCAGGAGCCCTGCTCTCGCCTCCCGTCCTGGCTCTGCCCTGGGGCTGGAATCGAACCGCTCTTGCCCGGATTTTGTTTTGGGTTTTTTTTGGTGTTTTTTTTTTTAAAAAAAAAACTATCTATTTCTATGGAGAAGAGCACGGCTCTGTACTGCTCACGTTTTATGGACCGGCTGGAAACTGGGGATGCGGGGAAGGAAGGACGACCCCGCACCTGCAGACCTCCCCAAGGATTTAACTTATTGGCGGGGGTTTAAGCTCCGCTACATCAACCTGGTTCTGCATCTTTGACCCAGCATCCTCTCCGGGAGCGGATAGTAAAGTACTTGATCCACCGCGAGACAAAACAGGGTTACCGGCCACCCGTCTACTACCTTTTTCTTTGCAAAACAGGAAGGGGAGAGGCTCCCTGCCGCTGGCGGAGCCCTCCTTCCTCACCCGACCTTCCGAGACGGCCACGGACTTGCGAGGCTGCCGCCTTTTCAGCTGGAGACACGTCAGGAGGAGCCTTATTTCTGCCGCAATTTTATCCTGGGCTTGGGATCAGGGGAATTTGTCTTTCTATTTGTTTCATTATCAGTGCCGATTAAAAGAAAAAAAAAAAAAAAAAAAAAAAAGGATGTTTATGGGTTTTGTTTGTCTTTTTTGTTTTTCCTTTTTCTTTCTGGAAATGCCTGTAAATTAGGAAAGTTCATCTGGAGGGTGTTGGAGGATGTTCCTGCGATGTGGTCGAGGCGGAGGCACGGCAGCAAGCAGCGGGCGGTGGGAAACGCTCCGGCCGGCTTCTCCCCATCCTCCTGGGGCCAGCACGGCCAGAGCCGCCATCCCCGGGGCTGCTGCCTTCGGCCACGCCGGGCGACCCTGCCATACCCCAGGGGACGCGGGTGCCCTCACAGCATCCCCTGCCCGAGCGCAGCACCCCAGCGTCGCTTATCCAAAAGAAGCCGTGGCTCCAGCGTGACTCAGCCCCCAGCGAGGAGATGAAACCTTGCGGTAGACATTGTTACTCAAAGGGTGTGTTTAGTTGGTTTTTTTTTTCTGTTTTTGTTGTGAAGTGGGGGAAAAAATTGCCACTAGACAAACACAAACATTAGTCATACCAAAACAGTGGCAGACCTGAGCAATAGCCGTACCAGGCAGCGTGCCCGGGAAGAGCATCCCCGGCGGCACGGCGAATTTTCACGCTACATCACCGAAGGAAACAGCGTTTGCCTCTGCAATGGGCCGGGGACACCCTGGCCCGCTGCAGGGTTTGATTAATCCGGCGTTGGCTTCAGCAAGAGCAACTTCAAGATGCTCCGGCTGCAGACGGAGGGATGAAGAAGCCAGCACCAACGCCGCCATCACCGACGTAACTTGCTGAGCACAGGATTCGGGCTCAGCCCCTTTCCCGGCTTTGCTGGAGAAGCTCTCCCCAGTGCCTCCGGTGCTTCCCTCTCCCCGTCCCAGCAGCCGCAGCCGGGAAGACACATCCCGGGGGATTTGCCGGCCTAACCGCTTCGAAACCCTCTCCGAGTCTCTCTGTTTGCTAACAAACGCAGCCTTTGGCGACTGAATAAAGCTTTGTTGGAAACGGGTTTCTCTCTGCGCTGCAGGAATCCCATTTTTTTCGGGATGCCCCATGCCGCAGGCAGGTGCGGTGGGGTGGGCAGAGGTGAGCTGAGCCGCCACGTTCTCTGCCCGGCACATCAAGGCACTGCGCGGCATCAGGGACCGTTTCCCACCTGGAAAGCTCGCAAGAAAGAAAACTAAAGACTTTTAGGGGAAAGAGGCGATGGCTACCCAGCCTTCCATGCACGCCGGAGCGGGAGCCCTGGCACGCTGGGTGCTGGCCCCCCCCACCGCTGATGGAGAAGACGGCAACGGTGCTGCACCGTGGGGCAGGATGCTTCTGGTGACGGTGACCCAGCGAGATGCTCATGCCCTTGCGCGCTTTGCCGGGTCCCAGCAGCTCTTGCAAGCGCAAGAGGCGTCGAGCTGGCCCTGCCGCCGGCTGTTTTCCGCTGCATCAGCACCTCGGGGCTTCGCTCACGGGGAGAGCGAGGAGCCGCGGCAGCTTCACCCCAACTCTTGTTTCAGAGCGGGCGGACGGGAACAGAAACTGCAGAGGCTGAAGCAGCCCTGGCTGGGGGCGGCTGCGAGACGGGCACCTGGGGCGGCGAGGAGCGGCTTCGCCGATCCACCCTGCCTCGCTGCAGCCGCTGGTGCCGGCGCCTGTGGGTGTCCAGGAGGAGCCCTGCTCCGGCACATGTGGGTGCCGCGGCTCCCATGGGCAGACATCCCTCCTTCTGCGGCGGGAAGCATCCCAAAGACCGGGGAGCGGGACCAGCCCTTGGGGAGGGTGGGTTTGCACTGGGGTCAGACAGAGCCCGGGTGCAATTCCCACGCAAGGACACCAAGACCTTCCAGTTGCAGCTCACCAACCCGTGAAGGTTTTCTTCCCTGCAATGCTTTTTGGGGTAAACGCTTTCCATCTATCGATCATCAGCATTTTACCCTTTTGCCCCTGCATTTCCAGCTCCCAAGAGGACAGCCAGACTTCCACGCACGCTTGCTGTCCTGGCTATCACAGATCACCGCGGAGCTTCCAAGTCGTCTCCCAGCTCTGTCTCCTCCGCCTCTCCCATACTCAGAAGGCCAAATCTTGAAGCACGTGAAGGGATGTACGAATTAACAAACAATAAATCCCTTTTGTGCATTGTTGCATCACCCTAGACTTACTTGAGAAACCAATGTTTGGTGGGTGACAAACTCCTGACAGACATCATTTCACCACCCAGGCATGGGGCCAGCAGCCACCGAGTGACACGCGGGACGGCCTTTCACAAGACCTAAGTGTCCTCAAGCTCCGAAAAGTGATGAAACTCTTCTCTCTGCTCAGGAATCGGGTCACTGGATGCTTTGTTTCGCGGGAATTTGATCGTCCCCGCTGGCATAACTTGCGCCGGTGACGTGGTGGTCACGCAGCAGGAACCCTGAGGACAAGCGAGGCTGCTGGGACACCGCTTTGGCAGCGCGAAGCGATAAGCTGTGTCACTTGTCCTCTCCAGCACCGGGAAGGGAAGAGGGCATTGCCATGGCGATGGGATTTGCCGGCTCGGCACATGGCATTCCTCACCAGGGCAAGCGTTAGCGATGCTCCCAGGGCGATGGGGACAGCTGGTGGCATTGGGTGCTGCAGTTACACGAAGCTGCCTTCTCTCATTTTTTTTTGGGGGGGGGGGGGGATTTAAGCCGCAGCAGCAGCAGGGCTCAAGAAAAAGATGGTGATGCACAACAAGCAGGCGTGTGACCTACCCGGGAGGGAAGGGTTCAGAGCGCAAAGCCTTGAAGCGGGAGTTGCAAAGCCCCGGTTTGCATCGCCGGTTGCAACCAGTTTCCTCAAAATGTAGAGCAGGGCTTTGCAGCGAGAGCGGTGCCGGGAGATCAGAGAGATGGCGAGAGATAGCAGGTGGAGGTGCGGGGAGAGGAAGGGTGGCAGGGCGTCACGCGGGGTGTCACGCCTCCCCGTCTTACCATTTGCGCTCGCTTTGTCTGCTCGCCCACCTCCCCGCAGAGCCCTGGAGTTCGGAGCGATGGCGGGGCTGGAAAATGCCCCAAACGTTACGTGCTCACTTGATTCTCCCCCACCAGAGCCCTCCTTAGAGGCACAAATAACAAGACTCGCTATTCGCGGAGCGAGGGAGAGAAGCCAGGCTGCAGCAAACGCAGTTCCCCACCGGGCGCTCCTGCACGCTGGTAGCCAAAAAGCAAGGTGGCCACCTCCATAGACCGAAGGATGATGGTTGGGGTCTCGTATCAGTCCCCAAAAACACACCCAGACCCTGCTCACCATGGGCAGGGCGCTCCAGACAGCAGCGATGCGACGAAAGAACTGCCCAAATCTCACGCGGCGGGGACCACAATGGCTGCAGCGATAATTATAGGAGCTCATCTCATTTGTAGGCACCAGAATAGAGACACATGGGTCCATGGTGAGCTGAACCGCGGTTCGGCTGCTGCTCCGGCCACCCCCTGCCCTGAGATGGGTAAGAGCAACATCCCAAGACCTTTGACACTCAGAGCGCAAGGAGCTGGTGGGCAGGAAACTTCTGCAGCCACCAACACGCTCACCCGTTGGGATGCTGGTGGTATTTTTGACGCTTAGAGATGGGAGAGGAACGGTTCAGTGCTTCTGCTAAAATCCCTTCAGAACAGACATGGTGAGATGGAAAGCATTCTGCACAAACGACTGCGAGAGGCGGTCCTGCAGGACCGGGCACCGAAGGAGGCTCTGGAGCGCCCAACGTAGGAAAGACACAGACCAGTTGGAGCTGGGGAAGATCTTTTTACAGGGACACATAGTGATAGGATGAGGAGGAATGGCTTTAAACTGGAAGAGGGGAGATTTAGATGAGGTATTAGGAAGAAATTTTTCACTCTGAGGGCGGTGAGCCCCTGGCCCAGGTTGCCCAGAGCAGCTGTGGCTGCCCCATCCCTGGAGGTGTCCAAGGCCAGGTTGGACGGGGCTGGGAGCACCCTGGGCTGGTGGGAGGTGTCCCTGCCCAGGGCAGGGGGCTTGGAACTGGATGGTCTTCAAGGTCCCTTCCAACCTAAACCGTTCTATGATTCATACCAGCAAACTTGGACCCTGAGACATGACCCCAATGGCTGGGACACCAAAACATCGCTCCCCATACCTCTTCCCTCCTTCTCTGCTTGAAGTCTCAATGTTAAGCTCACTCCCGCAGTGCTGTCCGGCTCCATCCTCCCCCCTGAAAAACACATTTTGGTGGCTCACCGACAGGGAAGGGTTGCCCTCATCCTCGACGGTGACCACCAGGCTGTAGAAGCTCTGCCGCTCACGGTCCGGCGGGGAGGGCCGGGTGGCGATCTCGCCGGTGACGCGGTCCATGCGGAAGGTCAGGTCCTCGTTCCCGCGGGTGATGTAGTACGAGAGGACGCTGTTGAGGCCGGCGTCCCGGTCCGTGGCACGTACCTGGACCACCGCTGTGCCACCACCGACGTTCTGCAAGGCAAGATAGCAGGGTGAGCGGCAGAGGTAGATGACATAAATCCTATGCACCTTGTAACATAAAATACATAATACCATAATTCTAATATAAAGAGGGTTTTTTCCAGGCGTTGTGGTCCTTGAGGCCACCCCGACACCCAGCAGCCAAGCAGAAGGCTTCACCCGCTCCTGGATGCCATTTTTGCAGTGCTTATTGCAAACGATGTTTTATGAATAGATACACCTTTGTGCAAAAAAATTAAGCAAGGTCTGCTACTGATAGCTCAGCTGAGAATTAGCCACAGGCTCAGAAACGGAAGACACTGCCCTTTGCCTGAGCACTCCGATCTATTTTGGGTTTGAAACTCTGAAATGAAATGCGTTTTTCTACATTAGCTTTAAAAAAAAAAAAAAAAGAAAATAGAATAAAACTAACAGGCAACATTCGCTGCTAAGTCGCCAAAGCCAGCTGCCGCTGCACGCCGAAATTGCACCTCTTTTTCCTACGTTACAGCATCTCCCATTTGTTACGATGAGCCGGTTTGATTCCCCGCCGCAGAAAGCTGCGCGTTAGGTCCTTTCTAGGCCGGCACAGCCTGAGAGAGCGTAAAAACCCGCGTGTGTGCAAAGGTGAAGGCTGCGTAACGGACTCAGAGCTCGGCTAATTATTTCTGGATAGTCCCATTACGGGCGAAATCAAAACAGAAATTCTGTTCTTCAACCAGCTCTGAACACGTATTAAATAGATAAGAAAATCCTAACACGGCAGTAACTTTAATGCAAAGCTATTAATCATGAGCAGCACTTCCTCACAGCTAAGTGTCACTGGCTATTACTCGTTTTTCATTTTTCATCATCAAATTGAGAACCCCCCCGGTCCAGGAATTAAACTGTCAGGAAATAAGTTGTCTTTTCTCACGCCTGATTGTGTTTTATTGCTTAATTATCTAGCTCTCACCGAGCTGCTTCCTGAAAGCAATTCCTATTCTGTACCGCGCCGCCTCTTGTGTCACTTTGGTGGCATTTCCATGGGTGTGTAGCCACTTCTTCCTGCTGGTCCCTGCAGGCTCAGGGGCTTAAGTTGCCTGCAGAGCTCTCTCCTAGCCCAAAACTAGGAGGACATCACAGGTGAGGGCTTCCAAGGGGCTAGCAACCCTTAAATGACTCAAGGTGAGGTTTGCGAGGGGCCAGCAACCCCTAAATCATCCAAGGTGAGGTTTGTAAGGGGTCAGCAACCCTTAAATGACGCAAGGTGAGGTTTGCAAGGGGCCAGCAACCCCTAAATCATTCAAGGTGAGGTCTGACCCCAAGGTAGGGGTGGACAAAAACGGGACAAAAAAGTCCCCACCTGCCTTGTGGTCAGTCCTCACCTTAGGAGGATGGAAGAGGAGCAGGGCTGGGTCCTTACCTCGCTCACGCTCACATTGTAGCCAAAGGGACTGTCGATGATGGGAGGGTTGTCATTGACGTCAAGGACGTTCACTCGCAGTGTGTGCTCCTTCCTCCGGGGAGGCACGCCGCCATCCGAGGCTTGGATCTGCAGTTGGGGATGGATTTTTCAAAAGCCATGCTCTTTTTAAGCTCACAGCCCCAGGAATACAGCCTCAAAGCACAAACCAGAAGAAGCCCAGGCAGGTAAGCGGGGTGGTTTGGTGCCTACCCGTAAGGTGTAGTGATCCAGCAGCTCCCGGTCCAGCGGCCGCGCCACAAACACCTCGCCGTAGGTGTTGTTGGTGGTACGGATCTCAAAAGCCCTGCCGATGTTCCCCGATGCCAGCGAGAAAGTCACCTGGAAACATCACATGGAAAGAAATACAGGGCAAGCAATGTGATGCCGTGACAAGGAAGGAGATAAAGGAGACCCTACAATAATAAACCCAGCATCGCTTCGGGAAGCCTCTGAGCGTTCTAAAAGGTCCGATGTGTTGGGGTCCACGGGTACGCTGGCGTATTGCAGCCACCCCGAAGCAAACACCCGTGGGCCAACCCTGGTCTCATCCACAGCCCTCCTACCACGCTGGCAGATTTTGGTATTAAGGGACCTCGTTAACTCCTGTCTGCGTGGTAAAGAAAACAACGAACGTCAGAGAGCTTCCTCTGCTCAGCCTGCCAAGGGCTTCGCCGCCGCTCCCCGTGGCGGGAGAGGCCACAGCTGGTTTTCAGATTGCCGGGCTCCTTTTGACCCATGTCCCGCAGAGCTCTTTGCCCCAGACAGACAAAGGACAATGTTTTTCCTCCTCTCCTGCTGCACGGCTTGAGCGGCGAGCGCTGGTACCCACTGCACAAACACTCCCAAAGCTGCTGGTGGCGGTGACCAGAGCTTGCTCTCGCAGGGATGCAGAGCAAGGCAAGGTGTTGGGAAGATGCTGACGGAGGCATTTCTGCGTCAGTGGAAGGCTCCCACAGCCTCCCGAAGCTGCCGTGCCAACCTCCTCACCTGCCCGTTGCTGCCCGCGTCCGGGTCGCGGGCCAGGACCACGGCCACCCGCTTGCCGACGGCGCTGTCCTCCGCCACGCTGACGGAGGAGTCAGAGGTGATGTCGAACTGGGGGCTGTTGTCGTTCTCGTCCAGGACCGTGATGGTCACCTGCGGGCATGGCACGGGGCTCAGGCAGGGCACGGGAAGGAGCTGGTCCCCCTTGCCCACCCGGCATCAACATCCATGCTGACACCCCCTGGCAAACTCTCGACGCGCTGCACCCACCCCGAGGTGCCAACGGCGTGAGCGGTGTCCATCCCACGTGGGAACGGGTGCAAGCATTTGAGCCCAGGAGCTGAAGCTCCATCCCTCAGTGTGGAGGAGGATAAAGAAGAGGAGGAGGAGGGATGCTTAAAGGCTGGAGAAAGCCGCAAGGGTGCTGCAGCTCTCGAGTGGTGGATTTTTCTATGGAGCACCCTCCGTTTTGTTTTTTTTTAATCCTCCAAATATCCGGGCAGGGGGCAACTCACGCTGCCGCGGGGTGACCTTTTCCTGCCAAGCTTTTCACAAGCAGCAATTTCGTCTGTGCTCGCGGCACCAGAGGGTGGGCAGGGTTTGCTTTAAAGCTAAACGGACGCAAAGAAGTCGGAGCTGCCCGTATTGAACTAAAGCAGAGCCAGCCGGGCGCAGAAAAGACCTGAGCTCCCTCCTGGGCAAAGGCCCACGGGCGAGTGAGAGACCGGGCAAGAGATGCTCGGAGGGGGACCCGGCCGCAGGCGAGCGGGGACCGGGCTACCTTGGCCACAATTAGCCAGAGGAAATGCTCTCATCGCATTTGTAATCAAAGAGCGACACAGAAACGAGAAAGGAAGAGCTTTTCTGTTCCCGGGGCTCTATTTATGGGCGCCCTGAGCCCTCAGGTGCGACCAGCCTGAATGCGACAACATCCCGGAGGAAGCTGGGGAGGGAGCTGCGCGCCTCGGGGCGATTCGGTTATTGTTGCCGCTGAATTAAAAACGGAGAGCCGGGGAGCGAGGAGAGCCCATTCAGCCGCTGCGGCGGATCCGGCAGCTGCTGTCCCGTGTGCCAGATCAGGGCGTTGGGATTCCTGCTCGCCAGCAGCAGGGGTGGCTCGCGGGCGCCGCGCCACGTCCCGGGGTTTGTCACAGAGGCCGGTGCTGGTGGGACGGGGTTGGAGACCTCCGCCCCGGTCCCTCCCCGCAGCTCAGCGCGGAGTTCGGGATGGATCCTGGCCCTCGAGGTGATGCCAGCATGACGGCCGCGCTTACCTTCTGTTGGAGGAGAGCAGAGGGGGAAACAGAGAACACAAAGAACTGAGATTTAGTGGGGGATGAGGAGGTGCGGGCACACGCGAGTGGGCTAGCCCTGCATCCCGCCGTAGCAGCGTCGAGGGCCACGGGCAACCCCCAGCAGCGATTCAGAGGCTTCTCTCTTGACGCATCCCTTTGCTTTTTTTTTCTAGAGGAGCTCGGTGGATTTGCCCCGTGCCCTGGGAGAGGCTCGGACAAGAGCACGGCAGTGTGCGCAGAGCGCAGCCGCCGGCACCCATGGGTGGCCACAGGCAGCGCTTGCAGCCCCACTGCCTTTGCCATCCGGCATCCTTTTGAGAGGCGACAGACGCACCGAGACACGAGAGCGCTCGGGGAGCAGACCGTTGCCCATCGCTGCGGGCGAGCCTCCGGTTTCATACCCCCTCGCCCCGGCACCCCGCTCCTCCAGCTGCCCCAGACCAGCAGAGTTTGGGTAGTGCCAGCTGAGACGCCCCTGCCCGCGGCACGGGGACCAGGCTCGCCCTCGCACCCGCCGAGCAGAGAAATGCAAATCACACACACCCCAAGCCACTCAGCTGCCTTTGAAACTGCCAAATATAACCCCCTTAAATATAAACCACCGTGAAGCATGTCAAGGCCCCCAGATTTACCTCCCTCAAAGCTGTTTTAGCTTGGTAAGCGATCTGCAAACTCTACAGTTTGGGGTTTGGTTTTTTGTTGGTTTTTTTTTTTTTTTTTTCTGTTCTGAGAAATCCCACCCTACGACATGCAGAAGCTAAAAGGCACCAGTCCGCACTCATGCAAATGCAGGGTTTCCCCCAAATCAGGGTTCCCAGACCCCAGTAGCCAGAGCAGAGGGGACAACTAGGACGTGCTGTCCCACGCCAGAGGAAGAGGGAGGTGACCTGAGGTCACCTCTGCCCGTGCAAAGGATGGTGGGGAAGTGGGTAGAAGCTACTCACCACCGTGGAGTCAATCTTTGGTCCTCCATCATCGGCCACCACCGTCAAGGTGTAGAAATCCCCTTTCTCTCGATCCACCTGGCCTTTGACCGTGATCACACCCTGCCAAGGACGAACAACAGCCACGTTGGCCACCAACACTTGGGTGGACAAGCAAGCCAGGAGGGACCACAACTGTGGCTACTTACAGTGATGCCGTTGATCTTGAAGAGGGAGAGCGCTTGGGCATTGGTGTTGGGGTCGAACTTGTAGGTGATCTGGTTGAGGTTGTCGATGGAGCGGGCCTGGACCCGGAGCACCTCGGAGCCCAGGGGGATGTTCTCCATGATCACGGCCTCGTAGCTGCTGTTGGAGAACTGCACGGCCTCGTCCAGCTCGTTCAGCAGGCTGACGTAGACGCTGCAGAAGCCCTGGTTGTTGGGGGGGCGCCTGGTCCGTGGCAGAGACGTTCATCAGGTAGCTGGTTTTGGTCTCGTAGTCCAGGTATTCGATTGTTGTGATGAGGCCCGTGCTCTCATCGATCTCAAACTTGCCTTCGGCGCCCGACAGGATTTTGTAGTTCACCAGACCACCATTCCCTGGGGCAGGAGCAGGAACCACGGTGATGGCCGGACCAAGCATCCCGAAGAGGCAGGCACCACCGATGCCAACGCCAACCACGGAGCAGAGCCCGCCCCACGTGGGGGTTTCAGCCCAGCCAAGCCAGGATCTGTGCAATGGCGGATTTCACCACTTTCCCCCCAACCTGGGTGTTTCGGTAAGCTCACCCCCAGCCTCCTACCTGTGTCTCGGTCAGTGGCCCGGACCACTGCCACTGACGTCCCTATCCCTGCTGTCTCCCGCAGCCCCAGGCGGTTGTACTGCCGCTGGGTGAACACCGGCACCTCATCGTTGACGTCTTCCACATAGACGATCACCTGCAAAAGCCCCCCAGGAGAAACCACGGGTGAGCCAGGCAGGCTCGTGGTCCCTCACCAGCTGCTTACACTTGCGAGGGGAAACATATCCTTCACGGCGCTCATCTGCTGCACAGGAGAAATGTTATCTCTATTACAAACGCCACGTGATGGAGAGCGAGCACACACAGTTTAACATCACAGATTTAAACAAGCCCCACACCGTGGTCGGAGTGACTCAGTCCTTCCCCGGCCGGAGGTGGTTATAGTCTGTATATGAATTCCTCGGTGCTTTGGGATGCCCTGCTGGAAACCTTGCAGTGAGAGACCCCGCAACGTCAGAAACGCTGACGGCTCGGTGGGAAACCGTGCTCAAAGTTCAGCGGGTCGAGCCGCTCGTTCCCCCAGGGGATATCTTTTCTCCTCCTGGTTTTCTGCTTGCTGCTGGTGCTGCGGGCACGTCACGCTCGGCCAGAGCCCACCCCACCGGTGGGTTTAAAAATAGATGCAACCAGAGGGCTGGGTTTGTGGGAAACCGTGGGAAGCTGGTGTGTCACTGCTAAAAACTATTGCCGCTGGGTCCTGGCTTATTTAAAACAGACGCCTGGCCAGGGGACACAGTTTCCAACAGCCTACAGCTCAGCTCTTCCTCCCGGCAGCAGAGCCGCATCTCACCGGGCGAGCGGGACTCCCTCTGACAGCGACAGCCACGCCACTTAGCAGCCTCATCGCACCGAAATGTCACAGGAAAAAAATAATAATAAAAAAAAAAAAAAACCCAAACTGAAAAAAAAAATAAAAACCCAAACCCCAACAAGCTCTTTTCCACCCACGGTCAGCCCCCGGAGGCTTTCCGTCAGCATTTCCATGCCAGATACATAGCTCAAACTTCCTGCACGCCTGCAAGGGCTGGAAATGACTGCCCTCTGATGAAGCATCCTTAATATTTCGCATGCGCTCCGCCGCCGCCCAGCCCTGCTGCCCGCCCCTCGGCGGCCGCCACGGTCCTCACCCGCACGGAGCTCCTCATGGGTCCCTGCTCCGTGTTGTAGGCCTCCACCTCCAGGACGTGAGAGGAGTTTTGCTCCCTGTCCAGGTGCCGCACGCCTCGCATCACCAGCCCGGTGCTGGGATTGATGCGGAAGTTGTTGTGCTCGTTACCTGGCAGAGGAATTGCGGGGAGGGGGAAAAGCGAGATGGATGCTGCGCATGGCCACCGCATCCCTCCTGGCGACATGCCGTGCCCTCCCCAGGGGCGCTATCTTGGAGGCAGGTTATGGAGCAAAACCCAAGCCCCCATCACCTTCAGCTACACCAGGCTCAGCTCAGCAGGGCTTGACCCTGGTCAAGCCGGCAGCTACGGCATCTAGGGGTCCATCCATGATACGTCATCCCCCGGGCAATTAACCCTAGCGCTGAAGTTTGGCTCAGGGGTGGGGGAAATGTTTCTTGTGGGCTGCGAAGCGCAGAAGGATGGAGAGCGCAACGGGGCTGCGCGTGCAGCCGGCCAGAGCCTGGTGCAAATACACCCACGCACGACGGGGCACCTGGACTTACCCTTGACAATCCTGTACCACACTCTCCCGTTAATGCCTTCATCCGCGTCTGTGGCTTTCACCTTTGCGAGAAAGAGAAAAGCAGTGAAGGTGAAGAGCTGCGACTTCCAGGCCACGACAAGTCCTCCCGCTCTGCCCCAGGCTGGACATCCCGCTGCTGCCCCCGAGCCGGGGAGCTTACCAACGGCAAAGCAAAATAAGTTATCCTCCCCTCATCACCCGACAGCAGGGATAGCGGGCTCGGGAGCCCTCGGCTGCCACGGTAGCTTTTGGACGGGCTCGGGGTGGGAGCTGAGCGTGAGGACCATGCCATGAAACCTGTGGGTGAGTGCATGGGTGGAGGTCCAGCCCTGCACGCCAATGCTTGCCCCGCTGGAGATGCCGCCGGGGATGGAGCCTCCCTGCCCACAGAGCTGGTCCAGGACGGGCAGGCAGAGCTGCTCCCGCCCCTGGTGGGCACCCAGCCATCATTTTGGGTGTACCATGAGCCGTGTTAAAGGAACGGCCCACCTCTTGGCCAGCACACCCGCCTGGGTCTATTGGCTCCGAGAGCTGCTTGTGTTTACCCCCTCGCTGCAAGCTATCGCCAAGCCACCCAAGCAGCAGCACGTGCACAAAAACCAACCCCAAACCCTGAAGGAAACATGAATGCAACCAGCCTGGAGCATACTGGTGGTCTGGACGCTGGTCTGAGTCCTCGCAAGACCCCGAGCAGCGGGTGGGAGCACCCCTCAGCTGGGATGCACCGCACGGTCCGTGCACGTACCGAATAAGCCACCCGCCCCGGGAAACCCAAGGCACGGGTCCCCTCTGGTGTCGCCGAACAACACTGCAGTGCTTTCCCCGCAAACTCCAGCCAGCAGCTTGCCGGGCCCCGGCAGCTGGGAAGCGGGACCTGGCGAGGGCCAGCGGGCCCTGGGCTTCGTCCCCGGCTGGCATCCAGCCGCTGCACCTCCCCTCCGCAGACACCGCTTCCCACAAAGCATCCCGACCGCCACCGCGGCGCGAATCACCGCGGCGAGGACACGGGGGATGCCTCAGCCGTTATTCTCCAGCTGCTCGCCCGTCTTCTGCCACGTCTTCTGCCTACAAATATTACCCAGGGGTTTCCTTTCCCAGGCAGGCGGGGGTTCGCCCCCAGACTTGCGGTGAAAAGACGAGGGCTCGCCGCAAAGGGCGCACGTGCAGCGGGAACAGCGAGGCCGTTTACAGGGACACAGCTTTAAAGCCCTGGGCTGGCTTTCACCCGCAGCCCCGCGTCGCACTTGCGGGAGTCAGAGCCCCTCTTTTTCAAAAACCCAATTTTGAGACGCCCTGAGCTGCTCTCGCTCCCTTCTGCCAAATCAGCAGAATCAGCAGATCTCCCACATCAGCAGAAATCTTCCGAAACGCTGACCCTGCGCTTGCGAACTACCTGGATTTCCCCACCTGCGTGCCACGCACGCTGTCTTCTTCCATCCCAGACTGGCCTCACGTCTTGCTTGTGGCTGGACACCACCTTGTGTCTTGCTCCGTGTTTCGCCGGGGACCCAGAGCCTTCCTTCCAAAGCTCTCCCTCCCAACACCAGCTCCTCCACCCTCGGGACCCCCCCGAAGCCATTTGTGGGCAGGAGCCGGGCTGTCTCTTCTCCCCTGTGATGGATGCACCCAGCAGGCGAGCGACGATGCCCCGGCGCACCGGCTGCCTTGGCACGGCGAGACTCGCCTCGCCGCACGCACCGGTCCCCTCCTGGGAAAAAGCTATCCATCCCGTCAGCCAAAACACCCTGCCGCTGGGATTGCGGCCTAAAGGACGGGAGACAAATCTTTGCTGCTTTTTGTGCAGGAAAACGCGTTTCAAGGTGAGCAAACGGGAAGGTTTCCGACGTGAGGATGGGATGGGAGCAGCAAACTGCACCCTGCAAGCAATCCCCCTCCAACCGCCCTCCTCCCAGCTCAGCCAAGCATTCGCCGCAGGCAGCTCCGGCGCGTAAACCGGGCGAAAAGGGTCAGCCCAGCTATTTGGTTTTTAATATAAAAAAAAAAAAACCTAAAAAAAAATAGTTTGCATTAAACCAACGCACGCTCCCCCCCTGCTGCCATGGCAAAGCTCGGCTGCTGCCGGTTTGACACCCTGAGGTGCCGGAGGAGACGCGGTACTTTGAGGGACCATCCCGACCTTGGGCACACGATTAAACCGGAGCGCAAAAGCAGCGGGAGAAAAACTCCTCCTGCTGCGGGCGCAAAGCAGCTTGCGCAGCCGCTGCGCGGAGCAGGCCACCTCTGCGACACCCCCAGCTACCCAAAAGGAGGGGGAAGGAGGGAGGGAACAAAAGGACGGCGGCGGGGAAAGCAGGCGGCTTGGCGCAGGGTGGCTGGGAAAGGGGGAGCAGGCGTGCGGAGGGCAGCCCACCGCCCCCTCCCCGGTGCGGGGGGCTCAGCCCACCACCGTACCATTCAGCGGGGATAAAGCCCTGGGGAAACACATCCCCAGGGGGGTTCCACCCCTCGTCCCAGCGGAGCACAGCCCTGGGGCACCGCCGTGCTGGCAAAGCCCGGGAAGGGGTTTGGGGGCCCCAGCCCGGCTGCCGTCTCTCTCCCACCCTCCCTTCCCCTCCAAAAAGGGAGGAGGGGGCTGGCAGCCGGTAGAGCGCGGTGGGAAAGGAGGCAAGGCAGGCGTGCGGGAGGCAAAGCCCTGGCTCGGTTGGCCGGCGAGAGGTAGGGAGCCCGAACCCCCATGGCAAACCCACCATCCGCCACTCGGACTTACCCCGAGGGGGCAGAGGGAGGCACACCAGGGACGTGCCACTGTCCCCGGGCTGGCGAGCTGCTGCCCTCGCCCTGCAGCCGCCCGGGGACGGGGCTGCAAACGGGGTGGGGAGGGGAGATGCGAAGTTTGGGGTGGGTTTCAAGCCGGGCATCCCTCCCCTCTTCCCCGTGGTGCTGCTTTGTCTGTCCCGGTGATGGGATAAGGGGAAAGTTTTGCAGATGCTGCCGGTTAGCAGCGAGAGCGGTGGGGTACGGCTTCACTTTTTACAGCTCTTTTACTTTCGGGACCCAACTATCCGGGTGGGTAAGCTGGGTATTTGGTACCCTCCAGCACTACCTCCCCCTGCAAGCCAGTGGAAAGATTTAGCACGTTGGGAAAAACTGGGGAGCTCCAGGAAAGCGCCGCTAAGCCAGACGAGGAGGGGAAAGAGAGCTGCTTTTCATTCGAACCGCGTTACAGGCACAGAAGTGCCTGAAAACAGCCTTTTCTTTGCAGGAATTTGAGCAAAAAGGAGGGAGAGCATATGGAAAAAACTCCGGCCAAACTAGGCAGATGGGCCGGGCCAGGCAGGCAGCGCCCGGTGCTGGGCAGAATAACGCTCGCTGTCTTCTGCTCAATGCGCAAGAGTCGTTTCTCCTTCCTTTCCACCTTCCTCAGCAGCATTTTGCTTTTTGCAATCTCTTTTCTTTCCCTCTGATCCTCGGCTGCCCCGTGCCGGGTGGGGATGGCTCGTGTTAGAGCTGACCGGGCAGCTGATCAGACCCTTCTGGGGGGGACAGTTTGCCAGGGTGGGTGTCCCTCAGCAAGCCTGCTATTAACCCAGTTGGATTGCACAACGAGGGGCGTGGGTGGGACGGAGATGCTGGGAAGGGGCGATGCTGCAAAGGGGTGATGCTGGGAAGAGGGATGCAGGCAGCAGCTTGGCCAGTGGGTACGAAATGCTGCGGGAAGCAAGAGGAGAAGAGAGCGCGGCTGGCAAAGCCTGGGAAAACATCCCTGTGATCCCTCCTGGTGGGTTTCTAAGGGATGCAGTCAGCTGGCTCTAAAAGAAAAACACCCTACAGCCACCACCAGCAGAGCAAAAAAAAAAAAAAAACCAACCGAAGGAATTGCCCACGCCTCCCGGCTCGCTCCTAACGAACAATATAAGGTCACCAAGCCAAACCACGTGCGGTCAAGTAAATGCCAGAATTAAGGTAGCCGTGGTAACCCCGATTCAGGCTGCCTTTGGTGTGCGCGGTAAGCAGCAGCCCTGCCTGCTGGGGTTCACGCGGTGTCCCCGGGCAGCGCGCAGGGGCCGGGGGGTCCTTGGGGTGGCTGCGGCTGCCTGGGGCTGCTCTGCTCCCACCGCTGGAGGGGAAGGGGCCGAGCCAGGCAAGGAGAGGCTGCAGGATAAAGAAACACTTTTGGAGTGAAGGGAAGTGGAAAACATCACTCCGGAGATGCCGCCGAGAGCCCTGGTCCCTGAGCCTGCTTGCAGTACGCACGGGGATTCACCCGAGCTAAGGTGTTCTCAGGTCTCAATCCGTTTATTTTCGCATCTCCTATTTTCTGAGCGCAGACCTGGCTACGACCCACGTCTCCCCAGAGCCTCCGAGCCCTGACCAGGCTGACACAGTCCTTGCCCCGAGGTCACTAGCATCACAGCTTCGAATGCCCGAAGTATTCCAGAAATAAATCATAGAATCATAGAATGGTTTAGGTTGGAAGGGACCTTGAAGATCATCGAGGTCCAACCCCCCTGCCACAGGCAGGGACACCTCCCACCAGCCCAGGTTGCCCAAGGCCACGTCCAGCCTGGCCTTGAACACCTCCAGGGACGGGGCTTCAACAACCTCTCTGGGCAACCTGGGCCAGTGCCTCACCACCCTTAAAGTGAAAAACTTCTTCCTAATGTTTAATCTAAACCTGCCCTCTTCCAGCTTAAAGCCATTCCCCCTCGTCCTATCACTCCATGCCCTCGTAAAAAGTCCTTCCCCAGCTCTCCTGTAGGCCCCCTTTAGGTACTAGAAGGCCGCAATAAGGTCTCCCCAGAGCCTTCTCTTCTCCAGGCTGAACAGCCCCAACTCTCTCAGCCTCTCCTCATAGGAGAGGTGCTCCAGCCCTCGGATCATCCTCGTGGCTCTCCTCTGGACACGCTCCATCAATCACCTCAAACCCGGCACCACCCAACTCTAGTGGAAACCTGTCCCCTTCTTCCTTCCTCATCCCAGCTCGCTGCCTGCAAAGGGAGCAGCACGGATCCTGCAGGAGCGATCTGTCCCCTCCGGGACCAGGCAGGCTCCCGGCAATCCAGAGCTGGCAGCTCACCCCCCTAAGCACGCACAGAAGGTACGGCTGGGGCGCAGACAACCCGAAACTCAAGGACTCCCGAACCTCCGAGCGCTTGGCCTCGCGGCTCGCACAATGTTTGCTTGAGGTTGTTTCCTCCTGCGTAAGTTGGACGGTGAGCGATGCTCGTCTCTTCTGACGCAGCATCTCGCTTTCCACCGGGCTCGTCTCCCCCAGGGCGCCTCAGAGTTTCCTATCAGTCACTAGTGACGTGTCGCTGATGCCTCCTCTCCCCTTTTTTGAACGTTTTACCAGTGAACGTCTGGCTGCTGCCTACGCAAATCCCCCTGGCTTTGGGATGGCGGCTGCAAGAGACCCTGGCAGTCCCTGCAGCTCTGCCTTTCTCCCCTTCAGCTCTTAATTTTAAATTGGCTCAATGCAAGTCCGTACTGTCGAGGAGGCCATCCGGCCCCAGACCAGTCCAACAGCTCTCCATCGCTCTTCTACTCCCACACCTCCGTAGGAAAGTCAAGGTAATGAAGCTTTACTTCCAGCATGCAGGCTAGAGCATCGAGGGGCAAGCCAAGGGCGCAGAGGGTTGGCACAGTAACATGTCCCCAGCCCTCATCTCTGAGCGGGGAAGATGTTGGCCTCCAGCGCAGCCGGGTCCAGGGCCAAGAACGCGTGCAGGAGGATGCACGGAAGCAAACCGATGGGTGCAAACCGCTCTGGGGATGCGAGGTGGGGGGGGGATCTGACCCGGTGGGGGAAGGAGACGCCAGTCGCCATCAGGTGTTCGGTAAGAGCTCTTACTGATGAGGTTTTGGGAAGCCGGTTTGCATCACTGCTCGCAGGTCTGGCTGAGAAACCCGCGGCATGTCTGAACCTGAAACCGGGTCAGCAAAACGCCTAAGCCAAGAGGCACAAGCAGGGTGAGGGCGTTAGACTTCGCCCCTGCAAAAAAAAAAATAAACCAAACCCAAAAAGCGATGCTGGTGCAATACTGCAGCTTGACAGGGACTTATCTGGGCGGAGGTTCCACCAACTATCCGTTTGCTTTGGGGGAGGGCGAATAATAAAAAATAATAATAATAAAAATAATTAAAAAAAATCCTACCCCAAATCAACAAATCCACAAATCAATTCAACAAAACCACATTTCTGGGGAATAGAGAGGCACCAAACCGCAGCAGCCTGGGGGCAGGATTTTGGACCTCCTCTAGCGTGCGGGTATTTATCGCCCCCCAGAAAAGCTTCGCACGTGTGTGTGTGTGTGTGTGTGTGTGTTCCCCACAGGTGTCATCACCGGGGCTATGGTACCCCGCGTTCATGGTACTACCTGTGCTAGATTTCTTTGCCAGATGGTTTTGCGCTTCAGTTCAGGGCAGTACTTTGCAGATATAAATCCCACCTCTGCGCTTTGCCTGCTGGCAAAAGCACACAGGCTCCCGCCACCCTGTGTCGCAGCAAACATGGCCGGGAGGACCTTGGACATCAAATCGAGCCAAAAATCCACTGGGACGGACAGAGGGTGGGCTGTCTGTCCAGCTTCTAGGTGGTAATCGCCCGTGTCGCTTCTCTGTGTCACCTTGTGCGCTGCAGGAAAGATGAGCACAGAGAGCGCTGGCAACGGGACCTCTCCCACCCCACCTCTCCTTGGGCTTCTGGTTTCAACCACCGAGCTGGTCCCACCCATTGCCGCATCCCCCGAGAAGGCAGACCCCCTGCCCATCATCGTGGCACTCGTCTGCATCTTCCTCCTCCTGGCGACCTTCCTCATCTTTGTCACCCTCTGCAAGCCGGCGGCGCTGGACCGGTCCCGCTCTGGGCCCCCTGAGTCCATGCCCCATCACCCCGTGGATGCCAGCGAGCCCCAGCTGAGGCTCTGGAAGCGGCTGGGCTCCCTGCGACGCTCCGTCAACACCTTCAGGAGGAGTCGGCCGGTGTCCCAGAGCCACCCCGCCTGCCCCAGCAGCTCCCCCGCCAGCCAGCACTGGGATGTCCCGGAGTCCACCAAAATGTGATCCTGCTCTGCGGGAACTAGCTCGCCCCGCCTCGCCTCGCTGTTCTTCCCCAAGCTTTTGGTTCAGGCTCAATTAATTCCCTTCCCAAGCAGCTCCCGGTCTCCTGGGCATCCCGGCAGAGCCCTTTTTTCAGCGGCTCACTTCCAGGCAGCGGGCTCCGCAAGGCGACGGGAGATTTTGCTATTTCGGGTTCCCCAACGCTTTCCAGGTTACCGCTTCCTGGCAGGAAAGGCGGAGGCATCCGAACTACACCCGCACGCAGCAGCTATCACCGGGCAGTGCCCCCCCCCAAAAAAAACCACCGCTGCTTAATTTCTTTTGGAAAACATTGTGCAAGCAACGCGCCGCACCTGAACAAACAGCCTGGGCGCGAGCCGAGTAACCCGGCTGCCTCGAAGAGAGCTAAGCCAGGAGCAAGCACGCTCCCCAAAAAAGCAATCCTCAGCCCAGATTGCCCCCCGAAATGTGCTCCTGAGCAGGTGGAGGAAGGCTTGTGCCCCCTCGTGTCCTCCGCTTCCCCGCGCAACGAGCTGTGGGTCGTTGATGCTCGGAAAGATGCTGTCTGCTGGAAACCTGCTTCAATAAACACGCAGCGGGAGCAGGTAAACACGCCTGTAAACGCGTTAAAAGAGGCCTTTAAAGGCTCGCGGGCGCTGCCGAGCTCGGAAAGGCACCACACAAAGCCGAGCTGCGTCTTTCCGCTGGGAAAGGGTACAACAGCCAGCAGGGTAAGCCCACGTGCTGAAAGGAAGCAGTAGGAAAAAGAAAAAGCGGTTTAATTCTTCCAGGTCGGCGGCTCACGCTGCGTTCAGCCGTCGAGTTCACCCCTCTGGGTGAAGTCTCCGTGCCCGGCGCGGCCCCGCGGTGAGCACTGAACCCCATCTCGCTGGGTTTCACACCGTTTCTGACCTTTGCGGGGTGCATGAGGACCTCCCCGGGCTGCCTGGGACATTCCTGCTCTCCCCCGGCCCTGGGCTGCCTGGCTTTCGGAGAAGGGGATGGGGAAACCTTCAACAACTCTCTTGTCGCCGTAGGGACACGGGGATGTATTTGAAGGGGGGTGGGCATTCGGCAGAAATGGTTCTCACTGGAGGTGTAAATTAAACCAAAACCAGGTGATTGCCCGTTTCCACTTCCCGCTGATTTTGTCCTGTAGGAAACAAACTTCCCCCAAACAACGCCGCTCCTTTGCCACAGACTGCCAAAGGCATCCCCCCCTCTTTTGGGGGCTGTGCTCTTAAAAAAAAGGGGACTGCGATGTCGGACTCAGGTTTCCTCCATTTCCAGTCTTTCAATTTGCAAAAAAACCCAAAAAAACCTCAAAAACAAACAACGGCTGGGTTTTGGGAGTCCCAGGGCAGGGCTCCTCTCCGCCCGCGCATCTCCCCTGGGCGCAGGGGTGACAGGCAGATGCCCGACCCCAGAGCCAGGCACGGTGCTACCGGGCATCACGCACGGCACGACAGGTGACAAGGAGCTGCAGGGCTCGCGCTTGGGGACCGGCCGCCCCCTGTGCAGGACTCCCAGCAAACCTTTGTTGCAAGAGGCAAAAAGCTCCTTTCTTCTCTCCCGGTGACTCACCCTGGCCGAGAGAGAGCCAGGGACAAAGCTGTCCCTTTCCCCGTGCGGGAGAGGTATTCAAGGCAGGAGAAGCCTTCCCAGGGCTCTCTGCAAAGCGCCTTTGGTGCCCGCTCCAGAAGAGCCCCGGGTTTGAAGGGATGCTGGAAGCCCTCGGATGCCGAGTGAATGCCCGCATTCATTCGGCGCTCACTGAGCCATTCAGCTCTGCCCACCGCTCCCTCAAAGAGGAACAAAAAATGAAAGCAAAGTCCCAACGCTTTTCTCCCTCTGTTCCCCCCCCCCCCACTTCTCAGAGCATCTCTTTGCATGCACTCTTCTCCCTCCCCCTTGAGATCGCCGTTCTCAGTCCCTTCTCCACCGGGCAGAGGGAGAAAGAGGGGACACAGCCAGGCAAAGGGGTCTCACCAGCACAGGGCTTGGGTTTGCTCCTCTCACCCCCTGCAGAAATGGGGTGAATTTCTTATTTTTCCCTTGCCCTTTGCTGTCTTCTCCCCAGTGCTCACAGCCTGGGTCAGCAAAGGGGTAAGGGAGCGTACAAGCAAGACCCCAATCTTGCCCCGGCCTGGAGGAACAAGACCACCGATAGGGAGAGAAAATGTCCTCCCTGGGCTTCCAGCAGCTCACAGCCACGGTGCTGGAGCCCAGAGAGCGAGGGATCCCTTCGCCCACCCAGGGGCCCTGGTGGGAGAGAGCCACGTGCCTGCACTATGCTGCTGGCGGCCGGGATGTCCTCGGGGACGCTGACTTCGTAGCTGCTCTGAAGGAAGATGGGTCGGTTGTCGTTGACGTCCAGGACGGTCACGTAGACGGTGGCAGTACCGGTGCGCCGGTTCCCCGTGGGGCCGTTGTCTGTATGGAAAAGAAAGGTAAGGGGAGGTTTGGTCACCTCCATCTCCTCCTTGCACAGGCGGTGCTCAGCCAAAGAAAGTAACAGGAGCAAAATTTCTAAACTGAAATCCTCTGTCTTCCCTGCAGCTTCCCAACCCCACACTGAATTGGGGGTGACACGTGAGCGATTCTGCCTGTCCTGAAAGAGAACGGAAAAGCCAACCCGCCCCCAAGCTCTGCCATGGAGCCACTGCCCAGCGAGGCAACTGGTCTTTAATGAAGGCAACTTCTTTAACGAAGGTTTGCAACTCCATAGACTGAGAGGGTGATGCGCGCTGGAAGGCACTGCTGGAGGTCAGGGATCTGAGAGATGCAGACGGGCAGGGGTCCGATGAGTTTTCTGTAGACCTAGCTCAGCTCCCAGCCAAAGAGCACCAGCACCGGTTGATGGTCAGTAGATAAGGACACGGCGGCACGGCTCTTGGGTTTGCCACGAAGGATGAGGCGATGGGGAGCGTAGGCTGGATTTGGTTTTTCCAGCATGCCTGGTGCAAGCGAGCACTAAACCCACCCAGCTGGGAGGGGGTGACCGGGGAAACGCAGGCAGTGCGATACCCATCGGAGGGGCAGAACGGACCCTTTACCACTTGGGACCCGGTCCTGCGTGCTCAGCCGGTGCAGCATCCCCCACTACGGACCCCGTGGCACCTGCGATGCCATGCCCCTGAGATTTCTGACCGGGCCACTTATTTCTCCTTTCAGAAGGGGCATCCAAGTCTTCTGTAAACAGGCACACCATTATAAAGCTCTGGGGATGATGGCCAAGATGCGTTTGGCACGCGGGCCCTCTGCCTGTGCCAGGTGGCTCTGGATTGATCGGCAGCCACCGAGCCAAGGGCTGGCATGGCATCGGGGGAATGATGCGGTGGTACTGGCATTTCTGGGTGGAGGTCTGCCCCGGGCAGCACAGAGCCTTTCAGCAACGGGGGTCTTGCCTTCCCCGGGGGAAAAGGGAAAGCCCCGGAGCTGGGCAAGCCCAAGGGCTGAGTTTAGTGTCTGCAAAAGTCATGGTGGGACCGGGACACATTAATGCGCGTGGGTTGTGAAATCTTAACACCAGACACAGGCTCTGGTTGATAGAGCGCCTCAAAGGTTGCTGTCTCTCTGCCACGCTTCCGAGGCAGCTCGGCATGTGCACAGCCACCCCATGGCAGCGGTCCCACGGGAAGGGTGCGAAATCCTTACCGATGGCCTCCAGGATCAGCGTGTACGACGCCACGGTCTCCCTGTCCAGACTCACGACTGTCCTGACCACCCCGTCCCTGAAGCCGACGCTGAATTTGCCATCCTGGTTGCCACCTGCCGCAAAGGACAAGGAGCAGGTTACCCATTGCGCCTGGATGCCGGGAGCCAGGGCCCACGCCGCGGGGGATGCTGCAGCCTGGGCACGGGGTCAGCCCAGCTCAGCTTCCCCTCCTGACAGGCTGCATTTTACATGGTTTTCACACAGAACCCCAGACTGGTCAGGGTTAGAAGGGACCTCTGGAGCTCCCCCAGTCCAACCCCCTGCCACAGCAGGGTCACCTCCAGCAGTGGCACAGGACGGCGTCCAGGTGGGTTTGGGATGACTCCAGAGTGGGAGACTCCCCCACCTCTCTGGGCAGCTGTGCCAGGGCTCTGCCACCCTCAAAGTAAAGTTCCTCCTCATGTTAAGATGGAACTTCCTATGGTCAAGTTTGTGCCCGTTCCCTCTTGTCCTGTCACTGGGCACCACTGAAAAAGACTGTTCCCATCCCCCTGGCACCCTCCCCTTAAGTATTTATAAGCATTGATAAGATCCCCCCTCAGTCGTCTTTTCTCCAGACTGAAAAGCCCCAAGGCCCTCAGCCTTTCCTCAGCAGAGAGATGCTCCAATCCCCTCATCATCTTTGTAGCCCTTTGCTGGACCCTCTCCAGCAGTTCCCTGTCCTTCTTGACCCGGGGAGCCCAGAACTGCACACAGTGCTCCGGCTGCGGCCTCCCCAGGGCAGAGCAGAGGGGGAGGATGACCTCCCTCGCCCTGCTGGCCACACTCTGCTGGGTGCACCCCAGGGTGCCATTGGCCTTCTTGGCCACCAGGGCACATTGCTGGCTCATGGTCACCCTGTTGGCCCCCAGGACTCCCAGGTCCCTTTCCACAGAGCTGCTCTCCAGGAGGTCAGCCCCCAACCTGTACTGATGCATGGGGTTATTCCTCCCCAGATGCAGTACCCTACGCTTGCCTTTGTTGAACCTTATCAGGTTTTTCTCTGCCCAACTCTCCAGCCTGTCCAGGTCACGCTGTATGGCGGCACAGCCTTCCGGCGTGTCAGCCACCCCTCCCAGTGTTGTGTCATCAGCAAACTGGCTGAGGGTACACTCCATCCCTTCATCCAGGTCATTGATGTATATGATGAACAGGACTGGACCCAGTACTGACCCCTGAGGGACACCACTTGTTACTGGCCTCCAACTGGACTCTGCACCACTAACCACAACCCTCTGAGCTCTATCTGTCAACCACTGTTCAATCCACCCCACTGTCCATTCATCCAACTCACACTTCCTAAGCTTGTCTGTGAGGATGATGTGGGACACAGTGTCGAAAGCCTTGCTGAAGTCCAGGTAGACAACATCCACTGCCCTTCCCTCATCCACCCATCCAGTCACGCCATCGTAGAAGGCTATCAGATTAGTCAGATTAGTTTTGAGCAAGGCAAGTGCAGGGCAAGCCCGTATCTCGTCCCAGGCAAAGCTCCTCCGCAGCAAAAGCGGGCAGAGCGCTTTCTGCTCTGCCACACCGCGCACCGTGCCCGCCTCGCGGCGCAGGCAAGGAGCGACGGTTGTAGGAAAAGCTGAATCATGTAAGAGCCAGATCATTTCCTGAACGCTTTGGAAGCAAACCGGGGCCACTTTGCACGTGGTCTGCGGTACCTGTGGGACAACACACGCTTTTTGTCTTGCCGGGGGAGGGGGGGGAGGCTGAAGGGGCCGTGAGATGAAACGCGAGGCTGCTATTTGTGAGAAAAATGACTCTCCGGTGACGTTTTTGGTTTTGCCCTCTTCCTGAGGGCTCGATGCCGCATGTGCTGTTTGCAAGTCAAAGCGTGGCCAAGGCGGGGGTTCCCCGGCATCCCGCTGCAGGTGCTGCGGCTGCGAGCTGGGCACTGCCCGGGCAGCATCGCCGCCCGCCTGCTCCCTGCCCGCCCAAAACCACCTGCAACGCTGGGCTACGAGATGCCCTAAAACCCCAGAGAGGCTTCCAGCCCTAAACGCATGCTAGACGAATGCCATCCCAGCGGCGTCAAGCCTGTTCTCACGGTTTTCCTGGCCGCATCCCGCTGGTGGGAGAGGGCAAGGGATGCTCGGGAGCAAGGGTTCCCCCCCGAGCAGGACAAGGAACCGTGATGGAGGGGTCAGCAAGGCGGGGAGCCGAGCGGGGCTGTGCGGCAGAGGGCGACACCGCCCAAGGTTTGGAGGGGCTGGAGAAGGCAGCGGTGATGCGCAGAAGACCCCGGCCACGGTCCAGGGCAGCCTGCTCCTTTCTGCAACCCCGGCTCCCCGCTGCGCGGGGTTTTGCAAGGGGTTCGTACCTGTGATGAAGTAGCTGAGCTCAGCGTTCAGCCCGATGTCAGCATCCGTGCAGTTGAGCCGGACCACTTTGAAATCCCGGGCCACGTTTTCGGGCAGCGACACGTTGTAGACGGCTGGGAAGAAGGTGGGGCTCTCGTCGTTCACGTCCAGAACTGAAAGGGGGAGCAGAGCTGAGTGTACTCCCCCCTGCTTAAGGGCTGCCCCTCCTGCAGATGCCAGGCTGACGTCTGCCGGGCTCCCAAAACCACCCGCCTGCTGCTCTGAGCATCCCCAGGGAACGCTCTGCCTGCTGCTCCCCACCGCCGGTGTGGTGGGGATGCCCGCAGCCCGGCTGTAAGGACCGGTCCCCCATGGCCACAGGCTGTATTTGGTTGCCTCTGACACATACAGTTCACAGCCCATGCGCAAAGAAACCCTCCGTAACTGGTGCAAACACTAACT
This sequence comes from Pluvialis apricaria, assembly GCA_017639485.1. NCBI lineage: Eukaryota > Metazoa > Chordata > Aves > Charadriiformes > Charadriidae > Pluvialis > Pluvialis apricaria. The sequence goes on along the minus strand of CM030013.1, from coordinate 4,301,749 downwards.
TCAATCACAGACTCATTTCCATCCCCCTTCAGAGGAAAATCTGGGGCTTAAATATAAGCTCGGTATCTCCCGGTGTATGGCAGAGGGCTCTGGACCAGAAACTGCTTTTTCCTGACCCAGGCCTGAGGAGAATCCAGGGTCAGTTTCTTTCCACATGATGCTCATGCTCGGCACCAGGCTCGCGTGAAGCCCGTAAATAGAAACGCATTAAATTGAAGACAGGCTACGGAATAAGGGTCCAGCTCTGAAAATGGGATTATGCGGGCTGTCCAGACACGCAGCTGACGTGTGTCACACGCTGAAGCCAAAAGAAAAAGAAACACTGGGGATGAGGGAACGGAGGAACAACAGTACAGAATTCAGAGGCTCTGCCAAAACCACCATATTTTCCCCATCTCTGCGCTACGCTGACACCACATCAGGCAAGACGTGAAGCCTGAAGGGACGGCAGCACGATGGGCCACCTGCCCTATCTGCTGTCGTATGCAAGAACAGACATAATGGGTCAGATCATACATCCATCTGACTCCTCAGTGTGTCTCCTATACAAACCACATCTCCTCTGGTGAGGTGTCCTTGTCACCCACCTCTTTGGGACCGGGGCGGGGGGGCGGTCTGTGGCTGGGCAGGGCTTGGAAGGGGTCTTGGTGCACCCACCTTTGACAGTCAAGGTGCTGGTGGAGCTCTTGGAGGGCACGCCGGCGTCGCTGGCCACCACCCGCAGGTAATACTCAGCGATCCTCTCCCTGTCCAGCACGGTGGTGGAGGTGACGAGCCCGCTGGTGCTGTTGATGAGGAAATCCATGCGGGGCATCCCCACCTGCATGCGGTACGTCACCTGCCCGTTCGGACCTTCATCCAGGTCGATGGCCACTACCTGGCGGGGAGAGGAGAGGGAATGGGTGAGCATGGGGGAGCCCCATCATCTCCTGAGGATGAAGATCACCGTGCATAAACCTTGAGCGTATTTCACTGTCTACAAAGATGCTGGGATGAAACAAAGAGGCCTCGAGGCATCTCTACTGTTGGGAGTGAGCACATGGGGTGGGATGCCACAATCCCTTCTGCATCCCCCAGTTGCATTGCTAGAGGATGGAGAGCATGGAGAGCATGGAGGGCATGGAGGGCATGTATTGCGAGCTTGCTTTGCAGAAGCGATGGCAGCGACAGCAGCAGGTCCCAGCGCAGGGCACAGCAGATATGGGGCACGCTCACCTGGAAGACGGAGGAGCCCGCGGGAAGGCCCTCAGCGATCTCGGCGGCAAAGGGCAGATTTTGGAAGGTGGGGTCATTGTCGTTCAGGTCCAGCAGGTTGACGAAGACCGTTGCGCTGCTGGTAGCTCGCAGGGGTGGCCTCCCGCCTGCGGAGGCCAGGAACGGGGTTTCAAGGTTAATCCCTCCAGCCATTTCCAGCCTTTTCCCCCAAAAGAAGTGCTTGCTCCCTACGCAGACAGTCATGCAGGATGGGGCTGCCCCATCGAGGCATTAACCCGTCCATGTTGCCGCTTGCGCTGCAGCCCATCGGACTACTGGCACAGTCCCCTGGCAGGGGAAAACTCTCCCTGGCAGCAGGCATGCAAGACAGACTGAAAGCTACCCATGCACGCAGCTAAAAAACGCAACAGCAACCCCAGTCTATCCTTATCCCTGTCCTTCTGGCAGGCCGGATGGGACGATGGCCTTCGCACGGTGCAGAGGCAATGTAAAAATAGAAAAGGGCAGAGTTAAGGTTACACGTGCCTGACGGCTCTTGGAAACCAGCTGGATAATGGAAAATTATCTTCATCTCCCTCTCTCTCTCTATTTTTATTTTTTTTTTCCTACAAAAGTTTCCCCGAGATACTATTTCCAGAGAAAAGGACATTTCACGCTTGATCAGCTCTTTTCCCCCCACCTGCTCCGCTGACTTTCCTAGGTAGTGATGGAGCCAGCCTCACCGCATGGGATCCCACCAGTCCTTCAAGCCACGTGGGCTCAGCTCCGCAAAGAAACCCTGAAAACAGCTTCCCCCCCCACCGCTGGCCTTGGCAGTCCCCATCTTCTCGGCATCACGCTCCGAGCACCCTGTGCTGCCCTCCTCTCCTCGCCCGCGCTAAACATTCACGGCTTTGTGCTACAGCTACACCTACACACAGCCCGAGCCCGGGTCTCCTGCAAAACAGATGCCTCGCATGCCCGCCGCCTTTAAGTTTGTTTTTTTAACTGCAAAACGCAAAGAACGGCGTCTTCTGTGACGAGGGGGAGGTTTCTGCTTCCCAGGCTCATTGTCGGGGCTGCTGCAGAAACCACCTCGCTCGCGTTTTGAGGGCTTCTGGTTTGTTTTAGCCGCAGGTTTTAAACTCCTCACATTGTTTTAACCTCAAAAACATCTTTGGAACTTACAATCAAAACAGGAAAAAAACCAGAAACTTCATAGAATCATAGAGGTTTGAGTTGGAAGGGACCTTAAAGGTCATTGAGTTCTACCCCCCCTGCCCTGGGCAGGGACAGCCCCCACCAGCCCAGGGTGCTCCCAGCCCCGTCCAACCCGGCCTTGGACACCTCCAGGGATGGGGCAGCCACAGCTGCTCTGGGCAACCTGGGCCAGGTGCTCACCGCCCTCACAGGGAAAAATTTCTTCCTAGCATCTAATCTAAATCTCCCTTCTTCCAGTTTGAAGCCATCCCCCCTCGTCCGATTGCTACATGCCCTTGTAAAGTCCTCTCTTTCACTGTAAAGGAAAAATCAGGCCAAGAAAAGTTCAGCTCGACACGCGAAAACCATCAGGGAGGGAAAGCGGAGGGCAACGCTCGCGCATCCCGAGCCCCAGCAATTTCTAGTGTGCTCCAGCTACAGCAGAGCAAGAAAATAGAGGAGTGGGACGGAAGCGGGGCTTACAGTCGGTGACCGACACCACGATCCTCCGCATGAGCTGGGCCTCCTGGGCGTTGGGGTTCTCGCGGTCCAGCAGCACGCCGGTGGTGCGGATCTTGCCCGTGGTGCTGTTGAGGCTGTAGAACTTGTTGGGGGGTCGGATGCTGTAGACCACCGTGCCGTTCTCCCCCAGGTCCGGGTCAACGGCCACCACCTGCCACAGAGAAATAATAAAGATTAAAGCAGAGCAACAGGAGTTAACTCCCATGGTGCATCCCCGTGGAGATTCACCAGTGTCTAATAACGAGGCTGAGCTCCCATGACATGTTGCCCCATACCAGCAGCAGCAAGAAGTTCTCCTTCCTCCACACAGCTGTATATTTTTGTGATGCTCACAGGGCTTTGGTACCCTTGAGACCTTTACTGCGGTGTTAAATCTCACTGATATTGGCCTGCAAGCCCGGGAGGTAATGGCATGGCAAGAGGGACACGAGCACGCAGCAATCAAACGGGCTTTTCTCCTTTTAAATAAAACCAGCTAGAAAACAAGCGCCCTTCAGAAAAATAAAATACACGGGGGCAGAGAGGCGTGCTGAGAAACTTGGGCTGCCACATTGGAAATGCTGGGAAAAAATCCACTGGTGGGGTTCTCCTCCACACCAGACATTTATTGTTCTCCCTGTGACATTTTTAATTACAGGGGACACTTAAATTAAAAAAGACAAAAACCAAAAACCAAAAAACCAACCCCAACTTCATTACGCTCGTAACTTCCCTGGCCCCCGCTGCTTGTCCTGCCGCTGAATTTACATCGTGTCAGTGACACAATAATTATTATCCCAGCAACTAATTGGGATGTCAAAGGCAAGACGACTTCAAGCAGGCGCCGAGCAGCGGGGCTGGTGCCGCACGAAAGAGAGAAAACCGCCGTGCTCCGGCTCGGGCTGCGTTCCCAGACCTTCCCCCCCCTCCCTGCCAACTCTTTTTTCTTCGTAGCCTTCCCCCTTATATGATTTTGTGGATTCTCTTCGCTTTTCCCTCATTTATTTTCCGTCTTGCGCCCGTCATTTTTCTCCCAGTGTGATGGAGTGTAAGCCTCCCTCTCTCCTTCTCTTTTATTTCGCCAGAGGGACTTGAAAGGCCGTAAATCAATGTCTTTCAGAGAGGTCCTTGAAGGAGGTCGCGGGCGAGGCTAAGAAAAGGAGACTTTGGCTAAAACCCACACGATTTGGGGAGGGAAAAAAAAAAAAAATAATCCCAGCAGAGAGGAGAAACGCATGGGACGGGCAGCAGCGAGGAGTAACCTTTTAAATGGACTTTCTGCAAGACGAGGCTTGGCTGGACGTGACACCGGTTAGGAGGTGACACCGGTACAGAGGTGACACCAGTTTGGAGGTGACTCCCTGATCCAACCAAGCAGGTGCCAACTTCGCCGGGTGAAAGGAAGATGCTTTTAGCGCAACAGCCGCCTTCCCTCGCGCATACCGTGGTGACGTCCGAGTTGGGGGGGGTCATTTCCACCAGGTTAATGAAGTATGGCTCGTCCTTCCAGGTGGGATAGTTGTCATTGATGTCCAGCAGCGTGATGTTCACCTGCGAGAGAGCGAGCGAGCAAGCAAGCGTCAGGCGGTACTGGTTCCTGGGGCAGCACATTGTGTGTCCCCCGGGATGTACAGCAGCACCGGGCACCCAACGCATCTTCACCTTCCAGAGGGAAAACCCGCAGGAAAACAGCCTCCTGCATCTTCACAGCCAAGGCTCCTCCGTATATCTCATCTTGGTTTGGCTCACGTGTACTTACTGCCTTGCAGTTACCCCGTGGGGGGCAACGAGGTGTGTTTTCAAGCAGCTGCTTTTCTGCGGGGCTGAGGGGGGGATGCAAATTGGTCACGGTGGTAGGGGAGAGGGTGTAGGGGGAGCACGGCAGGAAAGGAAGGAAAAAAACTGAGCGACTGGTAAAAAGCCAAAAAAAGAAGAAAAAAAAAAAAAAGGGAATAAACGAGAAATCGGGAGAAGGTTCGGTGAAAGGGGATGGGAGGTGCAAAGACAAGAGAGCACGGGAGAGGATGCTGCCCTGAAGTGTTACCTATCTTCATTTTCAGCGTGAGAAACGGCGCCTAAGTGACAGCAGCGAGCCTGTGAGATGCATCCTGCTGTCTGTGAGCCTCTCACCTCCCCACATCACCCGTTTCGACCCAGCCTGTGAGTCTGTAAAGGTGCCCGAGGGAAGAGCTGCAGCACAAGGGAAAGGGGGGGCAGAGGGGCAGGAGGGACCCCCCCGGTGCCTGCCACCCCCAGGTAGGGCGTCTTGGTGGAGCACCTCCTGGAGCTCCCAAGTGATTAGGTCCTGCTGCCACACCAGGCTGAGCTGCTGGTGCCACCCTGTGGTAGAAGAGGCAAACCTGGACACCAGAGTCTCCAGGGATGCGTTCCAGCCTCAAGCCAAGGGTGATCCCTGAGGAAGGCTGGTGACCCACTGCTGCCCCAAGCACCCCAAGTGCTTGTTCATCACCTAGAGACCTTGCAAAGCCCCTGAATGGACCCTTATTCCCAGATCAAAAATGATTATAGGGAATAGCTTTGAGTCCTGGGTGTATATCTTTGCTAATGACAGCAGACAATCTTAATTGGCCACCCGCTTCTCACCGAGTTTTAATATTCTTTAACTTTTTAGGACCCATGCTTTTTTCTTTTTTTCCTCCTAATTGCAACCTGCGTTGCAAAAACCTTGTTTTGCCTTTCGATAAAGCTATTAGGAGAACATCACCTCATCTGGAGCCCCAAAGGGGGATGCAGCATCCGCCAGGCCATGCTGTTGCCTGGCCGAGGCTGTTGCGTTCCTCTGGGAGGCTCCATAGGGAGCTTCTAGCCTGCTACCTGGATCAGACACATCCTCATGGCCCTCAGCAGGAGTGACAATTGGTTTAGGGACCTCCTCAGCACAACCACAACACTTCTCTGCATCGTCCTCTGTTGCGTGGGACATCTCTCCTGTAACCCAACCAAGCGTTCCGGGAGCAAGCGCACCCAAACGTCACGAAATGTTCAAACCAACATGGTGCCATGGGCAACAAGAGACGGATCCTTGGCTTTCGCCTCCTGGTATTTCCAAAGACTTCTACAAACCCTTTGCAAATGACGAGTCTCCCCGACATCTGCGAAGGGCAAGGCAAAGCAGGAGGCTTCAATCTGCAGTACAATGGCCTGCACCTCCACCAGAACTTTCTGAGGAGCCCAGGCATCACAAACCAGCTGGAAACCCTTGATCCAGGCACTGTGTGAATAGTAGTCATCAAGAACAACTAAGTGTGCCCGCAGGCTCTCCAACTAAGCATTTTCTTAAGAGGCATGAACAAAGGGAGCCGTGCTGTAGGTGGAATAGTTACCCGTTACCGCCTTCGCACCGAGAGGTGGACATATAAAGCTCTGGAAGGTCAAGTGGCTCCTGGGTGAATGGTTCGTCAGGAAAGGGAGCCTGATTTCAAGGTCTACACAGCCTGGACAGTCATTCCGCAAGGGCTGTGAGCAGCCCTCGGGGGCAGCCCAGAGGGCAGACACCACCATATGCTCTTTACCCATTCACACAGCTAAAATTGAACATAGCTAGCAGGGGGAGCAGAAGCATCGGTGCCTGGGCAGCCCTCTCCAACACCAGCCCCAGGTGGGCACCGGTGCCTGAAGGAGATGGGAATCGCTCCTTCACGCACTCACCATAGCAATGCCTGTCTTCTGGTGGTGGCCCACACCTCCATCCACTGCCCGGACAATGAGGATATATTCGGATTTGGCTTCCCGGTCCAGCAAAGATGTCGTCGTGATCTCTCCTGCAGCCATAGGACATGAAAGGGATTAGAGATGTTGTATGGTGAATAGGGTGGGGAAAAAAAGGGACGCTCAGAAAAAAAAAAAAAGAGACAGGATCCTTCATAAATGGACCCTTTCTTCTGATTCAGTTTCAAATCGATGGACCCTGAAAGGGTCAAGCTTGTCAGCAAGCTCCTGCAAACTTCATGCTGTGTCTTCCCAAGGGAGCCCACGTAACGACTGCCTGCCTGTGTTCCTGCCCGTAATGAACCGAAAACGATGCCAGCAAGGGAAAGTGGGCAGCAGCCCCTTAGCTAATGCAAGCCTTTGCAGCCACAGACTTTTCTCAGGTGTCACTCCCACCAGGAGCTGAGCTTCCACCGGTGCCTCTGCCAGAGCTCTCACGGTGACCCAGCAAGTGTTAGTGGATGCAATCTGGTGAATCCCTTAAATTGCGTGTCTCCTAAGCAGGCTGCTCGGGGCAGAGGAGGGAAGGAGAGAGGGTGAAAGAGGAAAAATGATGGGGAAGGAAACCAGGGGGAATGCAGGTGAAGGAACTGAAAGGAAAAGAGGGAGACCGTGTACGGAGGCTCACCTGAGCGAGCATTGATCCGAAAATGTGAGGAGCCCTCCAGGGAGTAGATGATGGACTCCTGCCCGTACTCCCTGGACCGGTCCATGTCCGTGGCGTTGAGAAACAGCACCGTGGCTCCTTGGGGGAGGTAGGAACGAGGGCTGGGATGAAGCCTGGAGTGGCTCTCCCCAGCTGCCCTGTCCCCCCACACCGCTCCTGCAGGTCACCCGGCCAAGGGGTCCCCTGGCATGCATGCACAGTGGAGCCAAACCCCTAGACCCCATGGCCGTGAAACTGCCAGGTCTCTGGCTTTTACCTCCCCCAAAAGCCATCACCCACCCCGTTCTGGCTGTAAGACCCTCTGGGTCCCCCTGCTAGCCTGGAGAAGGAGCAGGGGCGTGCTCCGTACCTGCCATGATGTCCTCCATGACGGTTATAACGTAGGAGGGCTTGCTGAACGTGGGGGGGTTGTCGTTTTCATCCTGAAACGAAGAGAAGGTCGAGAGGCCGGTTGGGAAAAAGGCATGATGGCCAAGTAGCTGCAGAAGTCTGGCACGGGGATGCTCCTGGCCAACTGCACCTCAAGATGTGGCCAGCTCAAGGCATCAGCGTGGGGAAGATGTCCTTAGGGCACCAGAGGCCTGAGCACACAGTTTTGACGCCAAGGCAGCTGAGGTTGAGGTAAGCTGATTGTCGGTGACCTTGCGGAGCCATACAGTGGGGACAATACCAACTGTCCCATCATCCAGTATCCTGGGCTATACGCAACAGGCCTGAGGAACCGCCGCCGTTTGCAGCCAAGCATCCTCCGAGCCGCTCCTGCCTCCACCGCAAGCCCCGGGAAGACCCAAAACGCCACCCGAAGCACAGCAGTATCATGCACAGACCCGCTCCTCCCTCTCGGAGCGGCACAGTGCTCCGGGTCACCCCAGCCAAGAGGCCACCAGCCAGCCTGGAGTGGCCAGGGGATCTGCTGAGCTTCGGCTGCCTTTGTTGAAGTGGAGGAATGCTGTGGGTGTTTGCGGAGAGAGCAGCTACAGCATTTTTGGGGGCGGGGGGGGGGGGGGGGTGAAGCTGGTTTGCATACCAATGTGCTCCCTCCAAGCCTGTCTCTGCCAGCCACTACAGCCCGGCTGGTGAAACCAGGCAGGAGCAATTGCTCAAAATGTCCCTCAAAAACAGATTTCAGACCCGTTTAAAGCTCCCCCAGGGGGGCTTTAAATGCTGCTTAAACAATGTTAAGAATCCGCCTTAAATGAACCAAACCCAACCGCCTACGGAGGGAAGGATGGAGCCGCCAGGACATTAAAACACCGTTACGGACTTCGCCGCTTCCCCGGGGCTGCACTGGAGATGTTTTCTACCTGGAGACCGCTGATGGACTTGCGGGCTCAGCTGCTCCTGCTGCCACCGAACTTGATATTTGAGGCAATTTCACGTGCCAACGGTGCCCATCGTGCCGCAATTAAACTGCCATCCTCTGCTCTCGTTGCCGGAAGCAGGTGGTCTTTAATCAGCCTTTGCATCGCTCAGTGTTCACCGCCATCTCCTCCGAGGGTAATGAGGAAATTACCCGCTGCCTGGGGTGTCCTCCGCGCGTCCCTCCTCCTCCTCGCAGACCCGGGTTGGAGTCATCACCCCGGGGCAAACCCAGGAGGTCCGGGCCAGGTTAAAGGCAAAGGGACGGGAGAGACTGAACACGCGCCTGCGCGCCGCCTGCAGCCAGCGCCGGCTGAGCCGCGCTGTGGTCCAGGCTGGGTGGCCGCAAGCCAGAGCAGACGCCGCGCCATTTCGTTAGCGGTCCTGAGGTTCATCAGGCCGTGCTCAGCACCGCCACGGCCCGGTAAGCCGGCTCCCGAGGAGGCTGGGGGCTCGCTCCTGGCCGGCTCTCCATCTGGCCGGAGCCGGCGTGCACCTGCCTGCAGAGCCACGCGTGGCTTTTCTACTTGAGAAGGACATTTCCCACTTCAGCAACGTGCACTCCCCAAGCTCCCCGCTTGCAAACCTTCCCCGCCTGCCCCCGGCGGCACCCGCAGCGATGCCAGACGGGACCCGGCGTGCTTCCTCCGCTCCCATGGGAGAGGGCATCCAGCAAAACCACCTCGCTCATCATCCCGCCTTGCCGACTTCCACACACCCAACTTCCCACGGTCCCCCAACCCTCAGCCTCGGACATCCATCGTATCATCTTCAGGGATGCTGATGACTGCAGACGCTTCACACTAAGCACACAACCCCCTTTTTCTCTCCAGACATCGGCGCGCTATAAGTCGCTGGCTCATCGCCCCGAACAGGGCGTCAGCGGCAGGGAGCGAGGCAGAAACTTATTAGCGGTGATATTTCCCCGGTTCCTGGCGTGGCGCGCGCGCTATTAGTTCTGATTCGGCGGTTCCCTCTACAAAAGCGTATTGTCCCCTAATGGGAAATCTACAAGGCGAGTTTGACTTCTTTATTAAAAACCAACAACCAAAGGATGAAAAAAAATTACCTCCCTCCGCACTCGCTCTCGTTCTGCCTTTTCACGGCTCTTGTTCCTCAAGTGCCGTTGTGAAATACTTCCTCCTCATTTTCTTCCTATTTTCTGGCTTTTTTTTTTTTTTTTCTTTCCTTTTTCCAGTTGAGAGAAAAATCCCTTTGGTTGAGAGTGGGAAAAGTGACAGCTACTTAAACCGCACCAGTGTACAGACTCAACCCAGAGGAGATGACCCGCTGAAGCGTGGTCTTTAGAAGGAGATGTTTATGCTGTCTAAAGCACAGTATGGGAAGGATGTATTTAACCACCACTAACCCCCAACCCCCGGCACTGCTTTATTCCCCCTCTCCCCAGCACGGTGAGGGAGCTGGAGGAGAGGCATGCTGATGGGACTTCATTCACATCCTACGGCACCTTCTTCGCCTTCCCAGACTGACGCTGCCGCCAACCCGGCTTAGATCCCATCACCGCGAGACTGACGGGTTATCAAGCAAACTGTCTCCGTCGCTGATACCTCCCCTCCAGACGTCCTCGAACCACAATGCGCCTCAAAGTGACAATCTGATCTAATCTTCCCGAGGAACGCCGTGATGCTTTACCTCTCCCAGCAGCAACCCCTCCATAAGATCTGCACCTATGGCGGCGCGCGAGATGCACGGCGAAGCCCGCAGCCTGGCGGGGACAGCCGGCACTGGGGAGATAAACAAGCAACTGCCCGTGATTGATTCAGGGACCGATAATTTCTGACACTACAAGTGCTAACGCGCAGCCAAAGCTCTCTCCTCTGCATCAGAGCTGTAGCGAGCGCCTCTGGCTACCAGCACGCAGCGCATCCCAGCCAGGAGCTCCCTGCGAGCTGAGAGAAGGGCTTCACCGGGTGCTCAGCGAACCTCCCCAGTGGAAAGCAAGGGCAGAGGGTACATGTCCACCCTGTCCCCAGCTCTGGTCCTCGCCCCGTGGTTAGCTACCACGTCACTTCCAGCAGCTTCCCCGCGCACCGTGCATGGCCGAGGAGAGGGAGGAGGTGCATGGGGTCAGGGCAGCCCATGTGTGCTTGTCCACGGTGACACCCCCTCAGAGCCACTCTCACTTGCCTGCTGTCACCCAGACCTCACCAAACGTCAGGGACAGCATTTCTTTAAACCAGTATATATGACACATATGTACCCGAGACATACATATACGACGCAGATACGAGACATCTGTAATTGCAATCCCCGCGCAGACATCCACAGGGTGGGACGGTCTCGCTGGGCTGCCGATGGATTAATGGCGCTGCTGCGGGGCAATTGCAGGGGAAATCGCGGCAGAATCATGGGGTGCCATACTTACAAAAACCTCGATGGTGACGGGGACGGTGCTGTTGAGCGGCGGGCTGCCGGCGTCCTTGGCCATCACGGTCAGGTAAATAACCCCGTTGGCCACCTGCTCGTAGTCGAGGGGGTGGTTCACGCTGATCACTGGAAGGATGCAAAGCAGGGCGGTCGGGGGGACGTTCGCGCACTGAGCAGGACGGCGGGCAGGCTCGGGGGGTGGCCCACCCACGCCGCCTCCCTGGTGGCTTCCTGAGGTTGCAATGCCCCAAAAACACGAGTACCGGGCATCACTGAGACCCTTGCACTGGCATAACCCAGAGCGAGCTGAACACCCACAGAAACGCGGCTCCGCAGCGGCTCGGCTCAAGCCCCGCTGCAAAGGTCCGCGTGGCAGGCGAGGTCAGGACAAGCAGAGGAGCTGCCGGAGCAGCTTCTTCAAGCCTGGTGAAGCGACTGCTCGCACGGGGGTGAGCGCAACCCAACTGCTCCTCATCACGGGCACCGTGGTCCCGGGACCAGCGCTCACCTCCGTACCCTTCCGACACCGTGATGTCAAAGTAGTCGCGGAAGGCAGACGCCTGCACGATGCTGTACGTGATCTGGTTGTTTGGAGGGGAGTCCTCGTCGGATGCCTAAGGGAGGAGCAGAAGGAGTCATGGGGCATGGGAGCTGTGCCGGTGACGTGCAACGGGAGAGAGCCGAGGGGACGGGAGGCGCAGGCTGGGCCCGAGGGGAGTGGAGAAGCCGTGGAAGAAGACGCACTCATGAGGAGCCCCAAGGGGGTTTGCAAACCAGCCTCTCCTCCCATCCCACCGCCCAGAAAGGACTCGCCGGGTGCCCCTCTCCTGCCTCCCTGTGGCACTCACCCAGCCTGGCCCCACGGAGGGAAAGCTGTGCTCTCACGTCACGACAAAGCTTATTCTTCTGCTGAAGGAGCAAACAGTCTTCCCTACCTGCCTTCCCCCCACAGCGGAGGCTTACGGCTCCATCAACACCAAACAGAGCACCTTCCCCTCAGTGCCTCCTGGCTTTATTGAGCAAAGCAAGGCGATACGGAGGCAGCATCTGCGCCCTGGGAGAAGCCCCAGGTCCCGGGGATGCCGTGTAGGCACGGGACTTATCGGAGAGGATATCGGAGAGGAGGAAGGCAGCCCATGGCTGCAGCACTGCCCCCAATTGCACTTTGCAGTAAATCGCAAAGGATTTTTTAGGAGGGACGCAGGAGGGATGGCAGAAGGGGTGGGTGGGGACCTAACCTGCTCCGGCCTCCCCACCGCGCATCCCGAGCGGAGGAGCCGCGCCGGTCCCTCACCCGGAGCCGGACCACCTGGCTGATGGAGGGCTCGTTCTCCCGCAGGGCCCCCAGGTACGCCTCCTTCTGGAAAGCGGGGACGTTGTCATTGACGTCGAGGACATTGATCCGGACGCGCCCCGTCGTCTCCTCCCCGCCGCCGTCCCGGGCGATGACGGTCAGGGTGTAGCGCTGCGTGGTCTCGAAGTCCAGGCGAGCCGTCAGGAGGATTACACCCGTGTCCTTATCCAAGGAGAAACTGAGGGGACAGGAAAGGAGAGGGGAAAGCCCTGGGGATGCTGGAGATGGAGAGAAGGGGTGGCAGCAGCCTGACAGCTAGCACCGCCGTGGGTGAAGTTCGCGGCAGTTCTTCAGAGGGTTATTTGGTCCCAGAGCATCTCCAAGAGCTCAGCGCAGGCGGTTGGGGTAGAAACGCTCGATGCTGCTCTACAGGCAGAGAAAGTGGGCTCAGAGGCCTCCAGATCCCTCCTGCTGGGCAGCCCGAGTTCCTTCCCCAGCTGCCCACCGCGACCGGGTCTCTTTGGGTGCTCCAGGGCCAACACCTTGCTGGCAAATGCATTTATTGGTCCCAAGCACGGCTGGTGCCTGTAGGTCCTCATTCAGCATCAGGCACACGCTGGAGTCAGCTCTTCCCATCGGGGGACAGCGCGGCGGGGGTTTCACAGGGTATCTCCCAGGTAGGACATAACAAATGCTCTTCATTGCCACGTGACTTCTTAGCCAGGTGAGAAGAGGAGTTCAAAGAATCAAAGTCATGCCAGCGTTTCGGTCGCACTTACCGGTCAGGGTCATCGCTGAAAAAATAACTGACTTTCCCGTATGTGCCCACGTCATTGTCAGTTGCCTGAAAAAAAGAAAAGGAAAAAAAAAAGTTAATTAATAAATGAAGGTATTTATGGCAATGTTGCATTACCCACACTGGTGAATCCGCTACATCTTCTTTACCTCCTTCTAGGGCCAGCACCAGCGCAGACCTTGCGTGCTGATCACGGGAGAGATGCGGGGCTGGGGCTGCCGGTGCTCGCCTGGGTTAATCCAGCGCGCCCCTGACTCGCAGCCCACCATCACCATCTCGCAGCATCACTTCCAAAAACTTTGCCGTGGCAAAGTTCACGCGCACGAACTTAGCACGCTAAACTAATCCGGGAAGCGCACGTGAAATAAAGGTCTGCACGGACAATTCTTGCGGGCCACCCATCCCGGCCCCGTTGAAGCCCAAGAGCCAGGACCCTGCATCCATTGCCCTGCGCACATCCACACACCCGGAGCTGTGGGGAGAGAAATAAAAACCTACCCCGCATCAAAACTCCCCCTCCCCAGGTGAAAACACAGACCGGGAAAAGCAAGGAAAGGGATTTAAACCTTGCTTTCCACAAGCAGCTCCTGCTGGAAAGCCCTTCTGGGGCTGCAATCTGCTGCAACCCCACACCGATGCCTCTCGGGATGCTGCGGCGCGGGCGTGTGGCGCCGGCTCTCAGCCAAGCCGCTGCCGGCGGCGGGACTCGACACACGTACGCCGCCGCCAGCTGCTGGAGCCGGAGCGGGCTGGTCACGGCTAAGCAACCAGCACCTTCTGGGGAAGGTGCGCGAAACTCGGCGCGTCAGCTCCGGATAAGCAAGGCAAGATTTATGTATGTTTTAAAGTTCTTTTCTCTAATGAATATATAAAATATGCATGAGCGGCGGCAGGAAAAAGCAGCGGAAAATTTTATTTTCGGGTGAGGAAAAGGGGAACGCAAGCCCCAAAATATCCTTTTTCTCCCCCGGTATATTTTCTAAATTGAGTCCCGTCTGGATTACTTTGACACCAACAGGCCTGAGAAAAAGCAGGGTCAAAGACACATTTTATATCCAGATACCGGCAAAAGGCTGTATTTTAGGACTGGCATAGAACACAACCCGTTCCTGAAACCTTCCTGATTTATTGATGGCCTTGATTACCCTTGACAGCAGAGTAGGAACTTGAGCACATCAAAGAGCTTTACCCCCACGCGCCACTTACCCGCCACTCCGTGGGGTGGCAGAGGGGCAAAGGCATGAAAAGTAGCCTGAATTAATTCATCCCCCCCAAAAAAAAAAGCTTCGGCAGCTCGGGTGGTAAATTCCGGCTGCTTTACGCCAGCTGAAGGGTGCGCTGGTGGAGTCAGCCTTTCGGACCTACTCATTTTCCCCATTTTCCTCTCCGCTGCTAAGCTGCTATTTACTTCCCGCGTGCGCTGCGATCACGTTTGGTAAAATGGAACCAACCTGCCCCAAATCTGCCCGCTGAGCGAAGCGGCGCCTGCTCCTGGAGGGCCAAAGCCCTCCCTGGGGTGCATCTTGCTCCTTAGGGGACACCAGGGAGGACATCTGTGAAAGTGCCCCCATCCCAGCCGGAGCCTGGCTGCTTTTCCAAACAGAAACACCTGGGCAGGAGGCGGGGGGTTAATCTACCTTCTGCCCACCCCACCTTCTCTCAGCAAATTAATCGTGGCGTTAGTCCCCCGTCCTAACACCTGCCGCCAGCGAATCGCAGTGGCAAAGCCCCGAAGCGCCGCCAAGGGAGGTCCTCTCTCCCCCTAAAACCCTCGAGCATCCTCAGCAGCGCCTGAGACGAGCCGGCCCTTGACCTCCCAGCCAGGATCTGTCACAGCCGCTACTTCTGCGAACCCCTAAATCCCATTAATCCCTAAGCAGCCCAGCAAGGTGTTTTCCACGCGCCCGGATGGGCTGGTGATGAGATAATGATTTACAGGGGGCCTGGCGGTGCCGCAAAGCACCGGCAAAACTAATTCCCTTCATTTGGCCCCGTACAATTGCACTCGTAAGCGCTTACCGCGGTGACAGACAACGCTGGGAAAGTGTAATTTTCTTCTGCCAAAGGGGGGAAAAAAAAAAATATAGGGAAGGAGGAAGGTTAAAAGAAGGTTAGCACAGCGCAGCTCGGCGCGGGAGGCGGCGGGGGTCCTGGGGAGCCGAGCCAGGACAGGGGGCTGGACCCCGAGCTGCGGGGATGCCGGGCTAGCCAAAACCTCCAGCGAGGCAAAATGACCTGCTGGGGAGGAGCCGGGAGGCCAGGCAGCCTAACTCTGCCCCGTACACCACCTCGCCGGCCCGGCTAATTAATTACCCTGATTTACACCGGGGGAGGTGGAAGGTGACGCCTGCTCGGTGGCTTTCCTGGCAACCGAACATCACGGCCATAACGCAGGGCAGCGGAGCAGGTTACTTGAGCGTGACAGGGAAGATGCAAAAAGCAAACCCAGGCGCGCGCAGCATATTTAATTTTGGATCTACGCGCGCTTCTGCGCTGCCGAACGTTTCCCCTCTAAGGGTAAAAAAGGCGCTCGGGTGCTCGAACCCCCCTGGGGAGGTGACCCGCGCCCCCTTTGCACAGGAACCCACACGCAGAATACCCCAAATCCCACCCAGCCGATGGCTTTGTGGGGTCTTTTGCCATCCCTGAGTGCCAGCTGGTTTTTCCTAACCCCCCTCACCGACCGGTCTCCCCCCCCGGCACGCACGCATCCATCCCCGCAGCCAGGGGGAGGAAAAGCATCTGGGCTGGAAGTTTCCCCGGGGTTCCACCTGGAGAAGCAATCAAATGGCTTTTACGGCTGCTCCTCTCCTGCCCGGAATATTAAAGTGGGATTTGCCCACTGGAGCCTGCAAAAGGGCAGGATGAAAACGCGGGGCCACATCTGTACTTTTATGAGCTGTCACCGGTGCAGACCATTCTTAAAAAAAAAAAAAAAAAAAAAACCCAAAAAACCCCCAAATCCAACACATTTGCACAGCTAAATGCCAGGAGAGCAGCAAGAAGAGGAAGCCTGGCTAACCCAAAGGATTAATTTACCGAGCTGCAGCACGGCACGTGAATCACAGGCACACACAAATACCCCCGGCATCCCTCCTCTCCATCCCCCAAGCACATGTATTTTGGACCGTCTCCCTTTTGTCCCACCGAGGGCCATGACATCCATCCTTCCCCGGTCCATCCTTCCCCACCGGCTCGCAGACCGGCAGAGCCCCCGGAGACAAAAAGCCAGGAGCCGGCGCGCGGTTCTGCTCTCGCGGGCAAATCTGCAGGAAAGGGCATGTTGTCCAATTTGTTCGGGGAAACAATAGCGATGTTTGACATGTCGTCAGGATTGATGGAGCAGAAATTTACATGGGAGAATTCAGTTTTAAACAGCTCCGCCGCCGGAGCTTCGCCGGTAATGGTTTCGACATTCATCATCTGCCAGAGCCCCGCTCAACGACTCCTTAAACTGCCCGAGATTAACTCTACTCACAGCAGCTTCGGGCAGCGCGGCAGGAGGAGCAGGGAAAGGCTTAAAGAGCCAAGAAGAACCTTTCCGGGCAACACGGATTCCCCTGGGGATGGCAGTCCTCCCCCCAAACCCGCCGGGGAGGGATGAGCAGCCTGAAGCTGGCTGCAGGGGTGAGCAAAGCCCGTTGGAAGGATGATTTCTCGCCGTCTGCATAAGACGGGCTGCCACGTCCTGCCTGCTTGGAGATGGCTCCGCCGGTGCCGAGGGAGCCAAATCCTTCGCACCTTTCCATCTACGCGGGGTTGCCGGAGCGGGTCGCGGCTGGGTTTGTTCTCGTCCGCCCTCTTTGTTTTCCCTCCCCCTCCCTGGCATGCAGAAACCAAGAAATAAAAATTGATGGGGAGCAAATTGCTTTGGCCAGCAGCTCTCTGGCTTAAAAGAGTCGCAGCAGGAAAGCAATTACCGAACGTCAAAAAGCTGTCAGGGTACCGGAGTGACCGGGCGGTGAGTCTCGTCCCGCTGCCTGCCTGCCTGCCGCACCAGGTGGGCAGCGGGGACACCACGGCACCGCCGCTCCCGCAAGGCGCCCTGGGGCTTGGGCCAGGGGAGAAAGCAAATGGAAGGAAGGTTCCCAGCTGCTTCCTACTTTTTTCCCCAGTTTTCTAGGAAAACGAGGCAGAGGCAGCCGCTCCTTGGGGTTGACACTGCTCAGCCCGCGGCACAAGCCTACCCCACGCCCTGCCATCATACCGGTTTTCGGAGCCGCCTAAACCTGCACGTGTTAAGCAGCAAGCACCCCTCCTTCTTCAACGCTGCCTATCGCAACCTTCAGGTTCCAGGGGAATAACAGCCAACCTCTGGCACCCACCCGGATTGGGATTGGCTTTGTGATTCGGAGGAGAGAAACACGAAGGGCCAAGAGCTTCCACGAGAAGCAATCGCCCAGCTACAGAACCGGATCAGTGGAAAACCTACTTAAAAAGTCCTTACGCCTTTCCCAGACGGAAAAACAGCTCTTTCGCTGGCACCGCCTGCCCTGGCCGCGCTCTTTCCCCACGCTCTCAAAGAGCGGCTGCCTGGTGGGAGGCGGCAATCAGGTGCGAGCGCGACTCATCTGGCATGGCCGCGCCAGAGCCCGGGCGGCGTGATTAGCCGGGAAGGAGGGAGGCGGGAGCGGGGAACCGGGGCGATGCCGGGCTACCGCCGCCACCGCCTTCCCCAGCAGCTCCAGACCCCGCGCCAAGCCGGGGAGGCTCAACCGCCGCTAATGACCCCAGAAGGCTGTGCTGAAGCCCGGTTTGGCGGGGGTGGGTGGTAAAAATAAGCCAATCAACCCCCCTGGGAATTGCAGAGCTTTTCCCCACCTCCTCCGCCAGCCACCGGGGAAAACAACAGCCTCCTTGATTGTGTTTTATAACAGCGTTCCCTGCAACGTCAGCTCCTCGCGAGCCCGGTTAACGCTTTCCTTGGGCAGCCTTGATTTAGCGAGGAGTAATTTGGGCCATTGCAATGGCGGGAGAACGGGGTTTAAAACGTGAGCCGACAGAAGACGGCCTTGGAGGGAGAGATGTAAGCATCGCCAGCGCGGGTTTGCACCCTGCAAAGTGACACCGAGACCGTTGAGACGCCCGCCTCGGTGGGTTTTAGTGGAGCTGGGCGCCGAGTACTCCGCTAATGAACCGTATTGATTTCATATTCTCCTGTTGTCCACCTAAATGGCAAGCGGCACATCTGATAGATTAAATAACCGCACAATTGCCTGGCTTGACATCTCAATCGCTTTGCTGTTGGGTCTCTAATGAATTTTACAGCCCAGCAAAACAGAAGCAATTAAGGTCAAAGTCCGGTGGAAGAAATATAAATCCCCAATGATCTCTCAAGTATTTGCAAGAGCTCCGGGAAGGCAGTCACACCTCCCACCATCTGCAGCTCCATTCCATCCAGGTGATGGGCATCATCTGGGGCACAGCGGGGAGAGGGGGGGACAAGAGCAAAGGAGGAGGGAAGAGCCGAACCGGTCCTTGCCTGGAGATGGACACCAACATGTTGAATCCCGGCCTGGAGAAAGGAGCAGCAAAGCCCAACCTTTCTCCAGCAGGACCGAAGATAACTCACCCTGGAACTGGAACGCAGCCCATGGTTGCTCCAAGCGGGAAGCACACCCAGCCGGAGAGCGGGTTTTTTAGTTTGTCAGCAAGGAGTAGCAAGCCCAAAACACATCCCTGCCGGGCAGAGGCATTCCCAGAGAGGAACAGGCATGGGTTTTGTTCAGCCCAAGGAAAACCGTGGTCCAGAAGCCGCAGGCTGAGCTCCAGAAGCACACCATCCTCGCTCCCCAAGAGCTGGAAACTACACCCGAGTCTCAGTCACACAGCAAGCAGCTTCTTCTCAAAGGTGCTTTAGGGGATGGAGAGCCTTAGTTTTAGCCCTGTGACCGGAGACACCAAAAGAGGTTTGGTTATAAGACCCCAGCAGCCAGCCAT
This sequence comes from Pluvialis apricaria, assembly GCA_017639485.1. Taxonomy (NCBI): domain Eukaryota; kingdom Metazoa; phylum Chordata; class Aves; order Charadriiformes; family Charadriidae; genus Pluvialis; species Pluvialis apricaria. Next base: position 4,282,681 of record CM030013.1, on the reverse strand, counting down.
GGGAGCACTGAGCGCAGCCTGGGGCTCAAGCAGGAGGTTGATTTACATGTCTCACGGCTCCCAAACGCCTCGTTCAGGCAAATTAGCCTCCCCTTTACACCCCAACAGTGGCTCGTCAGCAGCACCAGGGGCTGCACAAGGTCACCTGCCCACCGGGTGACACCGCCTCCGTCACAGCATCGCTTCAGCTAAGGGCACCCGCTGGGTGCTGCTCCGCGGGGGAGCTCTTTGCTCGAGGAAACGGAGCCCCGGCGGTTTCGGGAGAGCCGTGGGTGCTAGGGACACGGCGGGAGCCAGCTTGGAAAACGGGTTATGGGTGGATGGAGCGGGATGGAGCTGCCCTTGCTCAGCGGCGCGGAGTCCGAGGGAGGACTCGCCGAGGTGAAGACGGCGATTGCCCTAAAGGGATGGCCGGGAAGGACGTGCGAAACTGGGCTGTCCGCACGCACGGCGGCACCCATCACCTTAGGAAAAACTCGCCATTCGTCTCCCAGCCGCTTCCCGAACCGCCAGCCGAAGCCAGCAGCAAGGCAAAAACCACCCGACCCCACCTCCTACTGGGAACACTGGGAAGGGTCGGGGGAATCCCGCTTGCCTGGCTTGGGCTTTGCAGGATGCCATGTGAACAGGAGCAGGTCTGCGTTTGCTCCATGCCTTTCTCTTTCCCATCTCACGGGCTCAATTGTCCTTTTTTTTTTTTTTTTAGGGGGTTGAGGGGGGCTGTGATTTTGTTTTGTTTTTCCCACCTCTGCGCTTTAGCTGTGCATTTACCCTGACAGCTCCATCAGGACGGGGAGCGGCTGGCAAAAGCCGCAATAAGCGCCTCTCTCCTCAGCGCTCGGGCTGTCATGATTCCTATTCCACCCCATTTCGGTCTTACAGATTGATATTTAGATTAAAGAGATAAACACCGCCAAAGAGCACTGGGGCCTGACAGAAAGACGAGGACTTCAGATCCGTCAATCACACTGCTACCTGGTAACTCCGTCCTCCCCTTTTATTTACAGAGCCGCATTGATAAGAATATTTAACAGGAACAAGGAGTGCAAGCATATTTTTTTAAAAAAAAAAAAAAAAAAAAAGAAAAGAGAAGCCCGAAGGAAGAAGACAAGTCATTCATGTTTAACTTTCCAGGCAATTTGGATTCGTCTGCTTTGATTATTTAACTATTTACTGTTTCATGTATCCGCAGTTTCCCTCTCCTCTTACAGATAAAGGATTCAATTTTCTTTTAAGCGGTGGGGAAATTGGAAGAGATTTTGTTCTGTTTAAGCACAGCTGGAGTCGGAGCACTCAGGGGGACTGAGAACAACAAGATCAATTAAGATGCTAACGGGGAGGGCGAGCTGTGCAGGCCAGGGGAGGGGAGAAGGGCTGGAAGGAGGGACAAAGTCCAGGCTTGGAGGACATCAGAAATGTCCAGCTGGGAGTCCCCCCTCCTTCTCCAGCCTCCATGAGCTGTTGATGAGCTGGTGGCGAGCCCCTGGCCCAGATTGCCCCGAGAAGCTGTGGCTGCCCCATCCCTGGAGGTGTCCAAGGCCAGGTTGGACGGGGCTTGGAGCAACCTGGGCTGGTGGGAGGTGTCCCTGCCCAGGGCAGGGGGGTTGGGACTAGATGATCTTCAAGGTCCCTTCCAACCTAAACCATTCTATGATGCTATGATTTCACATTCCCACCAGTGTCCCGTGAACTCCCTCCTGCTTTCCTAAGCGTCTTCTCCCCATGCCTGAGCCCATCCTCTGAACCACCCAGCTCACCCTGGACGTTTGGCTGGCAGTCCCCCCTCACCACCTCGCTGGCATTCACCCTCTCCAGCAAGGGCTTTCTGAGACATTTTCCATTCGCTCCAAGCAGAAAGAAAGGATGGAGGCTGACCTGGGAGTCTTCTCCCAGTGTTTGACCATCTTGTGCTCCTCGTACCCATGTGGGAAGGCAGAGGAGGTATAAGTTACTCCTAACACACGTGCAGTAGGTGGCTCCCTGCAGAGCAGGACACAAACTCAACCCCCTGCCCAAAATGTAGAGGGTCAGTCAACCAGAAAAGGTTGAGCAACAAGAAAAGGTTGAGAAGCCCTGTGCTATCCCCATCACAGCATGGGGGAATGCTGTCCTACCGATCACCAATACCCCGTGAGATGATGGGCTGCACCATTCTCCAGTCCTACTGCTGGGGCAGCACCCCAGGAGCCACAGTTGGGGCACGGGATGGTTCATCTCCCACCTGATTCCTTGCAGAAGTCAAAAGCATGCTCATCCCCGGAAGCCTTTTCATCCATCCACTGATTCTTGAGCTATTTCCCCATCTCACTCCCTGCTCTGACTGGCTACGTTCCTTACTCCATGCGACCTCCCCAAAACCTGGGGCGACGTCGGCTTGCCCTTAAGGCCGGTCCACACAGTCACCACTACCTTGTGAGAGAGGAACACAACTCCGGGTGAGCCCCTTGGCACACAGCACCTCACCCACCAGCAGCTCCTCCGCTCAGCCTCTATGTCTGCTGCCTTTTACCCCAGACTATTTCCACACCCTGCACTTGCTTTTTCTCCAGGTAAAAGAAGGGGAAAGAGAAGCTTTGGAGATCATCAAGAAGCAAAAGACAGCGGCAGCTACGCAGATGCTAGGGGATAGCGGGTACCCTTGGCCAAAGGGATGGAGAGATGCAGGGTGGGGTGAGACCCGAAGGCTGCACAGGCAACGGGAGGAAACCCCCCATTAGGTTTGCAAAGCCCCATCCCACCAATGTTGGCCACGTCGGACCAACCCAGAGGGATGCAACCCTCCTGGGCAACCCAAAGTGGCCGTGGGACCGCTGCAAAGCTCCTGATCCAGGATGCGGGAGCCCACGGACCATGGCATCCTTGTGCCCCCGCCGAACTCACGCCAGCGGCAGGCTGACAGCTGATTGAGAAAGCGATTTGCATTTTAAATAGGTGCTTATTGATGTCTGCAACTCTCCCTCCCAGCATGGGAAAACTACATTATTACTTTCTCGTTGACCGGCGTTTACAGCTGGCTGGAAAGATGGGGAAAGAAAATCAGGCCGGGATCGATTTTCCCATCCCCGATGCAAGGCCAAAAGAGGGATCGAAGAAGCAGAAGAAAACTGACAGCCGGGTGGTAAAGGAGAGAAACTTTGCCAGCCAAATTAAAGGTTGCCTTAATGAGGAGAGTAATGGAAGGTTAATTAGCTCATTTACTTCATTAGGCTCTTACTAACAAGGCTTCTCCTAAGGAAGCGCAGGGGAGAAGACAAGAATCCAGGTGAATGGATGTGCTGGGGAGGATGATCAGGGAGGGGACAACCCATGGAGAGCAGCAGAAAGGGGCTATTTAGGAATATGAATCAAAATATATATATGAAAATAATATATATATATATCTATGCACACACACCCACATATATAAGAATATATAGGCTGACGCATTTGCAAAAAAGACAGAGGGACCTTCTCTTTCCCCTCTCCGTAAATCAATCTGAAAACTATACTCTGAAATTCAGAAGACGAAAAAAAAAGGGGGGGGGGGGAAACCGGCATTTTTTTAAAGCCCAAGACTGCCTTACAGATTCAGGTTACCGAGCCCCAAGGGAACACGGTGCTTATTTTACCCGCCTTGCTGCATACCACACGCTACAGAAAATCATTCCCACGCTGAAATCGATGCCCGGTGGTTGAATCGGACACCGTGGTTTATAGTCTGAGGTCTGCGGGCTGCTGGAGACGCTCACACTATTCCTGCAAAAGATAACTCTGGAAAGCATACCAGCAGGCTTGCCCAAAAACATCACGGGGAGGAGAAGGGACCATTCCAAAGCTCCGAAAAGTCTCAGCATCCCCCTTCAGACTTCTTGAGGGCGGTTGTCCTGGGGAGAACCCCGGCAGCATCCCAGATCAGAGGTATTTCTGGGTAAGAGAAGCACCGAGGCAAGGCAAAGAGCATAACCTCACAAGGATGGGGGAGGATAAGGTCCCAGGGAGGAGGAATGAGGTTTTTGGGGACAAATCTCTGCAAAACCATCCCCGGGCAGCATCGGTGTTATTTTTAAAGCCCGGCTGGTCTGAGATTGGTACCTGAAGGGGCAGCTGGCACGTCCGACCTGGCCGGAGTAAGGAAGGAGGGTGTCGGGAACCGCGTCGGGAACCGATGGGGTTTAATGCCTCCGCTGGGAGATGTGGGGGCAGCCGGGTAATGCACTCCCTGCAAACCCCTCTATGTTTTCCCCCTCTTCATCCCAGCCCTTTGCCAGGGACGGGGGGGGCCAGGCAGCAGCCTCCCCAGCCCGCCAGCCGGCCGACGGAGCCCACAGCCACCGACCCCAGCCTGCGCAGCCAAGCCAGCCCGGGGCAAACAAAGCGGAGAGGAGGGGATCAGGGAGCTGGGATTGCTTTCCACACTTCCCTGGAGACCCATTTTGCACCAGACCCTTCAAGGCAAATCAAGCGCGTTGTTGTGTTAAAGACAAGTTACTCTTGGTTTGTTTGGGCTTTAATGAGTTTGGTTATCGGAGCTTTTCAGGAGGACTTCGCTGTGCGGGTGGAGGAGCTTAAGGAAACCTCCCACCCCTTGATTTTTACCTCCCGCTGGGTCATCTTAGGTCCCTTCCCCATTCCTGCAGGACAAGCAAATACATCAACAGAGAGCGAGGCACGCACAGGTCCCCAGTTTTTGGGAAGCCGGCACCACGCTACTCCCAGATCGCGGCAGCTGCTGGCAAAGCAGCAGTGCCCAAAGGCAGGTTTGGAGGGGCACTGTGCCCTCCGCTCCGTCCATCACGGCACTCGGCCCCTGCAGCCTCGCAAGGGTTGCCCACGGGCTCAGGGCGACAGGCGCGAACACCTTCCCTGCCCTTCCCAGCCAAGTGTCCTCCACCGCACGCGAGGGGCACGGCTGGTGCCAGAGCCCCAGCGCCTCACCGAAAGGACAAGAGGGGACGCTGGACCCAACCTCCCCGCTCCTCTCCCTGTTGCGGGCAGCTTGCTGGAAGCTGGGCTGGCTCTTAGTGACCCCAAGAAGCACGGCCATGTTTTCATAGCTTCTTCCACCCCCAAAAAAATGTTTGCCAGCTGAAAGCTCCACCTAATGCCAACGCCTCTCCCCCTCCCTGAGTCACAGAAGAACTCCTCGTGGGGTATTCCCAGCCCCACCACAGCCAATGTAGTGGGATGCAAATCCAGGGGACCGCTTTTCGAACCCTCCGTGCCTGGGAAAGGAAGGCGCGGAGAGCTGAGCATCTTAGGTCTGACGCCTGGCCAGCATCAGTCCCCTTCACGGCCACCGGCCATGGGACCCTGAGGCTCTTCTTTCTGCTCCTGTTTCAGTTGACATGCTCCACGAGGGCTTGCAAAGCAGCGGTCCTACTCCCTGCTGCCGGCAATGAGGCAGCTTGGAGCAGGATGGAGAGTAGCAGCAGCATGGGGACACACACCTGAGGGCTTCTGCTGGCCCTGGACTCAAAGAGGACTCGGGGACTGGCTCCACCAGTGCCTCCCTAGCAGATCATCCACCCCGAAGCAGAGGATGCTCCTTCTGGGTGTCCTCCCCATCACTCCCTGCTCCCATGTCATTGCTCGTCTCCCTGCAGAAGGGCTTTGCCCTGGGAATGTCACCATTCGTGCCAGACCTGGTTCCTGCAAGGCTCATACTGAAACTGCTCAATAGTGGCGCTGATGACGGACCATATCTGTTCCTCCTTCATCTGAGCATTGACTTGTCCCTCTCTCTGCAACGGATTTACCCTCTGCCTGGTCTGAGATCTGCGGACACATCTCTAGTCTAACAGCTCATCCTCTTCTCCAGCTTCTGGGCTTCCCAGCTGGGAGAGACAGGGCTGGAGATACCCTCTGCTCTCTCCTGCTCCTCTCACCCCAGGAGAAAACCAGTTGTTGGCACCTGCTCTGGAAGATGTTCGCTAATCCCATTGCAGGCACTGATGGCAGAAGAACGGTGCTGAAGAATGATGAAGAATGGTGAAGCAGAATGAAAGCCCAGGCAGCACTGGTGTCAGAGCCCCAGTTAATTTAGGGTGCACTGTATGCTCTTGGTGCCTCTCGTTCCTGGAAGGCATGAAGTTACACCGGCTGCCTGCTTGCTCAAGAAGTGTGAAATTCTTTCTCTGACCTTTTCTGTTATGTTATTAAAAGGCTTCATGGCCAGTTGTTTTGGAAAAAAAAAAAAAAAGAAAAGAAATAAGATAATATTTCGATATCTGTTGGTAGCTGGGGCAGAACTTGCCCATATCTTCAGGCTGAGCTCTGGTCACCTCCCTGCTTCACCCCAGCCTTGCAGGAGGAGCGTGATGCTGTGTGGGACCTCCGAGGCTCTCCAGCTCGGCTTTCCCCTGGCACAGCAGGGCTCGGAGCAGGGGAAAAAAGAGAGGCTTGCACGGGGAGAAGCTGCCAATAACTGCAGAGCCCCGGGCAGCCTGCTCACCCCTCCGCTCGGCCGTTGGGTTGCAATGCACGCCTGACTCCAAACTGCGATGATTTATGTCACAGGGCGACCTGGAGGCTTTGTCTCGAGCAAGGACCCCTTCACGCTGGTCGCCGTGAAAGCAGGCGCGCAAGCAATCTCTGGCCTGAGGAGCTTAGCACACGGGTAAAGAGCCCGGAGGAAGGCGAGGAGGCTGCCTTGGGGCGTCCTGCAGGCTCCCCACACGCGACAGGAGCCGTCCCCGCGAAGCCTGGGCTCTCCAGACGTTCTCGTGCAAGCGCACGACTACCCGAATCTATACGATAAACGCCTTTCACGGAGAGAATTGAGGAGGCGGACGGACGGAGAAGGAGACGGGAGGGAATGGGAAATAGAGAACAAAGAGCAGGCAAACGAAAATCTTCGACGGGGGACAAGGCGTAAGGGCGCGTATACGAGCGCACGCATCTCTGGGCCAAGGGAAAGAGGCAGAGAGCGGGAAGCAGGCAGCGGCTCCGCGTGCCTGCTGGCTGCCTGCGCTTGGGGTTGTTTTACAGTTGATTTATACGTGTAACAGGCAATGTTTCTCTGCTGTCACTGACATTAGGAGCTGAAATGCTGCAGAGACGAATGGCCATTTGTCACTGCAAATGAAGTCTGCTCGCTCCTTTTTTTTTTTTTTTTTCTTTCCTTTTTCCTCTTTTTTTTCCCCATTCCATTTTCAGCTGGCCAAGCAGAGGGCAGCGGGGAAAGGGCGGCAGCGAGGAGCGCGCTCGCTCGGCAGGGCCGGCACGCTGTTATTCCCCGGGTCGTGAAGGAAACCCCCATCCCCTCACCTCCACCCACCCAACCGCGCGCAGCCAAGGACGGCGGGGAGAGCAAGGAAACACTTGCTGGAAGATGGGCAACCAGCCCAGAGTAACTTCTCCTCCTTCCCCAGGATGTCGGGCTGGGCAGAAGATCAGCCATCTCCCATTGCCTCAGCTCCCCATGGTTTTAGCTGCTGGCTCCCTGCCGGGAAGGAGCTGCAGGCGCCGCTTTGCCGTGTCAGCTATGCTTGGCCATCTCCGGCAACAGCTGCTGGGAAGCCTCCTGCCATCCTTTGGCGACCGCTCGCCCGGCCCACGCGCTCCCCTGCTCCTCCGGATCTCATAAACCTCCTGATTTGCCCTTAGCACCCTGGAAACCCATCGCCCCTCCAAACGCACCCCCAGCTTCCCTTGGAAACACAACCCTAATGGGTGGTGGCATCTTCACGGGGGGACAGAGCCGCATGAGGATGCTTCACGTTGCCACCGAGGAGCGGGGCTCAGTTTCGGGGCATCAACTTTCCAGCTGACTGCAAAACCTGTACCTATTTGCACAAAAGGGAATTTTGCAACACGGAGCAGGGGAAGCCAACAAAAGTCCCTTTTCACAAAGACATCATTCAGTGGCCACCAAAGAAGTGTCACTCCATGTGGCTGGCCAGGCTGTCTTCAAACACCCATCCCTAAGCCCTGTGGGTGGATACCCATAAAGAGCTCCCAGGCAAGCGGAAAAGAAAGGGAAACAAAAAAGAAAAGGAGGAATTTATCAGCAAGGAAAGCAGACTTTGTCTGCGACACGTGGGACAGTTGGAGAAGCACGGCGCAGACGAGCAGCGCCATGGAAGCGAGCAGAGGGCTGCATCTCAAAGGCGAGCGGTGGCAAGAAGCAGGAGGAGCCGTTACTTTATGAGGGTTGTTAAAAGTTTGGGATCAGCTGGGAGGGCAATCTGGATTTCAGCGCTAATTGCATCCATTCTGATTTATCATAGAAGATCCCACTCCTGGCATTTTGCGTTCGCTCTGAAACGCTGGCATAGCTGGAAGTTGGGGAAAGAGGAGATGCAGTAACAATCTCATTGTTTAGTGTCTGATGGCCTGACTAGCTAAACATCTGCTTGAAATATTAATAACTGTCAGATGGGAACAGCTCAGGGGCTCTATACAGTTTCGCACCATCTGTTTGTAGAGTAAACACACTTACGCACAGGCGCATACACCCAACTCTTTTGTCAGGGCTTTTATTCTCTGGATCGGCATTGCCTGCACGAATGGGCGACCTGGGGTTGCGTCCCGGGACAGCGGGGACAAGGCGGGTCAGGAGGGCAGCGAATTCATCTACGTCTAATGACAGCAGTAGTAACGCGCCCAAAGCCTAGCAGGGGTTTTGATGCTCCCCTCTTCGATATTTCCTGTCCCAGAGGAGCTTTGCTTCCTATTTTGGTCATTTTTCAGCACTGGGTTTTGTTCTGGTTCTTGCTCTGCCCCGCACTGGCACTGACATCGACTGACATAGCCCTCACGCCCCAGAAAACACCTTCTCGCCAGGGATTTTGGGTGCTCCCACCAACCCAGGCGGGAGGGACGAGCCCTACAGAAACGCCCCGCTATCGTCACCACCTCTGTCTGCTGCACCACCGTTCTGCTGCCAGCCATTTAATACCACGCTCTGCTAAATCCAGTCATTCCCCTCTTTTTCCATCCTTCACCCTTTTACTGGCTCAACTGACCTCGATTTGCTCGAGGCAGATGATGCTTCCAAAGAAGGCAGTGGGAAAACCCACACCAAAAGATAAAATGTTGGGCGTTCACTCTCACCGATGAAGCAACCAAGTTCGTTAGGTACCAGAGCATCTTTGCCCATAAGAATTAAGGTAAGAGAGAGGCGGTGAATACGCGATGGGACACAAGCCATGTACGCAACTGAAACACTTGGTGGATCCCATGCAGCGAGGAGGAGGGAGAGACAAGACCTTGCCCAGTGGGATCAGCATCCGCAGGAGAAGCCACTGCTTGCAGATGAGACCTTTCAGTGCAGGAGTCTCCTTGAGCTCCTACTGTGGTGGCAACCGCACACATGTCCCTCCAGAGACCAGGAAAGGTCAAGACATCTGCTCCAGAAGCCCGTGGGAGGGCTACAGCCTACGCCACCGCCAGTCTCTCCCACTGCTCCCTTACCAGGCTCCCCAGCCCATCCCTTGGCAACGGGCACTGCAGAGCCAAGCACTTGCCAAAGACAAGTAGGATGCTCCTACTCACGTGGACCTGGAGGACGGTGGTGCCCACGGTGGCGTTCTCGAAGAGGCTGACATTGTACAGGGCCTTGCTGAAAATGGGGCGGTTGTCGTTCTCGTTGATGAGGTTAATCTTCACGCGTGCAAAGCCAACGTGGTCCGGGATGCTCTCGTTTGCAAAGAGCTGGGCAGAGACGGGAAGCAAAGGGGAGGGTTGGAGACACCGTTTGCGAAGCTTGGGAGAGTTATCTATTCTTCTTTAACGGAGAAAACAGCGTTCTCCTGAGCTCCCTCACCAGAGGAGCCAGCTCAGTGCTAACCACTAAAGCACGGATGCTCAAAAAAATAGAAAAGAGCCCCTTCTCTCTGCCCCGGGAGCTGCACAGCTCTGGGTGACCTCAGCCCTTGGGTGCACCAAACACCCTGTACCACCTCCCCTGAGCAGCCACAGCCTCCGCTTGGCAAATTGGGGAACGTGTCACCCCACCGCGCCCTGGAGCAAGGGTAGGAAGGCTTTCGCTCATCTTTCTCCACCAGCGTATGAAAGCTCCTCTGCCAGGATTAACACCACCGGCGTGGTACGAGCCTGTTTTGCCTTCCTTGATAATTTACAGCTCAGGCAGAGAGCGGGACAAAGCTGGAGCAGGCGGCTGGGGAGAGCTTTGGTGCCTGATAGGTGCACTTAAAACAAAGTTTTATGCCCTATAAAGCTTTTACGGCCCTGTGACATAGCAAGGGGGAACACGCTCTGCTTAAGCTCTTGCAGCTGAGCCTTTGGACGCTGGAAAGAGAGAGAAGGCGCAGAGCAAATCTCCTCCCCGCCGCCTCCTTTTCTTTAGTGTCATTCCCATTTTTTTTGGCCATCTTGCAACGCTCTGGAGTTATATAGTGTGGATTAGAGAGATTAATGGCCACTGGTTAATAGTCACTCTTAAAAATATGGATGTCCCATAGAGCACAGGGTTGTTGGCTTACTCCTCCTGCCCCCCGTAGTACACGTACCGAAAACTCGTAGCGCGGAATGGTCTCAAAGTCCAGCGGCACCGCCACCCGGACGCGGATGTCCGCCTTCCCCTGGATGGAGGTCGGCGAGATGATGAAGTGGTTGGAGTTGTTGCCCACCAGGTAAACCTCGAAAACGCTGTTGGGTCCCTGGGAAGAGAGAGAGGAAGGTTGACAGTGACAAAAGTGGAAGGACTCGGCGCAGCCGCTGGGCGAGGCTTGCAGGAACCCCGGGATCAGCCGGAGGGGGACTGGAGGACAGAAGCACCAACCCAACTGCAAAGCCTGTGCATCGGGCACAGCCCCGCCAGCGCCAGCAGCTCGGGCACAGCCCTTCGCTTTCGGACACGTAAAAATGCAATTACCGGAGACGCAGGGGAACATTTCTCTGCTTGGGTTTGGTTTACTGAGCCATAGGGTTCAGCACCCACCTTAAGCACTCTTTGTTGTGTTTTATTACGCTTACCGGGTGTACAATGCATATGATTTCTACAAACCTTCTTTTCAGGTGCACCCGTTTTGTACAAAATCCATGTGCGTGTGAAAGGAATGCACCCCTGGGATAAACCCGCCCAGCACACGGCTGGAGGGAAAAATCCCTTTTACTGTTTTGACATCCCTGCACCGCACAGGGCATGTGTGATAACACACTGGCATTTCATCGCCTCGTGCTGGGGGCCACAGCGCTGGTGCCTCACCCAAACGGAGGGCTCGTTCCAGTAAGAGAGCTCAAACTGGGAACTGGAAAACTCCTCCTCTCCCAAGACCCGGCTGGCAAAGCAGCCGGACCACCGATATACCGATGGCAGCACTTCAGGACCCTCACTCCGGGCACGACGCCCCTTTGCAAAGCACGGTCCAGCAGAGCACGTGAAAAGCAAGTTCAGAAGCTGCCAGAGCCGAATTTCCAATTTTCCCCGAATGACCTCCCTCCTATCAGAATGAGGGACCAATTAAATGCACGAAGGGGCACTAATAGCAAAAGCTGGCTAAGCGTGACTGCCGAGAGCCGGCGACACGAGCAGAATCTCTGCTTGCCCTCCTCCTTCCCATCACCCCCGCCTCCGGCAGCCGGCGGAGCTGGGGGCAAGCTGAGCATCTCCGGAGGAGCCACAAGGCAGCAGCGAGCCCCGAGGGCACCCACCGCCCCAGGAGCCCGGCGATGCTCAGCTGATGGATGAGGAACAGAGGGAACAAAAGGGACCCAACCTTGGGGCAAACTCAGCTCCTTCCAAAAGCTGTTTTGTGGGAAAGTGGCACAAGTGAGGGATGCTCCCTCGACAGCGGTACATAGTCTGGGAGGGAGGGAGCGGAGCATACGGAGAAAGGCAGGAGGAAGCATCACTCCCCAAGCCATTATTTCGTACCCTATCCTTAAGATACCAATTTATAGCAAATGACCATTTTCCACCAGCGACAAAAAAAGCCATTTCCTTGAGGAATTTCTGCCCAGCTCTGCTGCTGAGCCCTCGGTGTCTTTCCCAGGGCCCAGTGCCCTTCCCCGCAAGACGCAAAAGCACCTTTTGCGGCAGCGAGATGCGAGGGAAGCCGGAGAGGAGCGCGTTTGTCAGAGGCATGAGATAAAAGTTGAAACATCAAAAGAAACCCAAGTATTTGCAGGAAGAGAGCTGGGTGGATTAATTCCCCTCCAGGTGGGGAAGGAGATCAGCCTCCAGATACCCACCATCCCTAATTAGCAGCCCCTCAAGTCTCTCGGTCCCCCCCACGTGAGGTCTAGAGAAGGGGAATACGTCTCCCTCTCAGGAGGGCTGCTGCGAGTTGCCGTTTATATATTTATTCAGCTATTTATTTTATTTTTTTTGTTTGTTTCTGCCCCCATGCTGCTTTCCTTGCTCCTAGTTCCCGGAGCCTGCGAGCCCCCTGCGGATGGCTGAAAGCAAATCTGAATATTCAAGTTGTTATCAGCTGCCCAGCAGAAGGGGCTGGCTCAGCCCGGCTCACAGCTAGTATCCCCTCCGCTCCGGAGGAAGCCACGGGAAGCTGCTTACATTTTCCTCACCCCTTCCTACCTGCTCCTGCCACCCAGAGCAAACAACGGAGCCGAAACGTAGGCGCAAAGAAGAAAAACAAGCGCCGTCTCCCCGGGGCTCGCAAAGGTCCTGGCGTGCGGTGGTGGGATCGCGGATGAGCCGACTCCGGCAGCATCATCTTTTTGCGATGCTGAGGATGCGCATGGGATGCACGGGTGTGTGCTAGCGGTGCCTGACCTGCTTTACCTGCTCGTTTCCCCCCCTCCGACCCCCTTACCCGCCAGCTCCTGTATTCCTTGAGGTTTTTCCCACTGCTGCAAACAAATTGGCTCCTTTGCCTTCCTTTAGAGGCATAAATTAACGAGCAGCCTGCCAAAGCTCAGCAACCCGACAATACTAAACCCGTCTGCGCGCGCCCTCCATCCGAAACAAATTGAGCCATAAAGAAACAGGCTTCGGAGGGGGGAAGCTCGCTACCGCAACAACGCCGGGACGCGGCCGCACGTTTCCCAGCTCGTCTCATCCCGTGCCAGCGCACGGGGCCAGCGCCCGCCGTGGCTCGAGGCTGCTGCCCGCTGCCTCCTTCCCGGCAATCAAACCTCCTCCCAGCCGTAGGCGCCGCCGCAACCGATGGAAATTTCATGTCAATTCAGCTAAAAGACAATTGTAGCTGCAGTTGGGCATAATTATTACTTTGTTCTTCGCGTGCGTATTCCTCAGAGCGTGTAATAGGAGCCGCGCCGTCTCCCTGCTGCCACAACGCCGGCATCAACCTCACGCCGATACCCGACTTCCAAAAAAGCAACTACCGACTGATCTACCCCCGGTGCTTCATATTGACCTGTTTGCCAGCCCCCCGGGCCCAATATCCCTCTCAAATTCCAGGGGGCTGGAGCAGAGGGGAGACCATCCCTGGGCACAGCTAATACAGCACGGAGCCGCAGGCGAGGGCAGAAGCTCAGGCGTGAGGCTGTGGGGTGCCCGGAGGTGGGTACGTGTGTCCCTCCAGAGGTCCTGGGCACCACGTGGAACCTGCTCATGCACCTGCTGTGAATCGCGGCCAAAACTCTGCTCTCCCAATCTACAAGACGCGGTCACGGGGCACGGTTTACCACGAGTCAGGGAACTCCTTCTCACGTCTTGAGGCCAGGAGCAGCCACATCAGCTGTTCCAGCCTTGACTGAGGATGGTCCATAAGCTTTATCCCTGCTTTTTCACCTAAACATCACCCACTGGCTTCATCCATCGCTCCTGCTCCAGAAATTATTCAACAGCTTGCCCAGAGAAGTTGTTGAAACCCCACCCCTGGAGGTGTCCAAGGCCAGGCTGGATGGGGCTTGGAGCAACCTGGGCTGGTGGAAGGTGTCCCTGCCCAGGGCAGGGGGGTTGGAACTGGATGGTCTTCAAGGTCCCTTCCAACATAAACCAGTCCATGATTCTACAATGCTAACCTTTCCCCGGCCAAAGCAAGTATTTAACGTCACTTACCAACAGCTACACAAAAACTCAAAGTAAAACAAGAAACCAAACCCCTAGAGAAGCAAACAACCCTTCCTCGCCCATACCGCTCCCTGACATCACCGAGGTGCGCAGGGAGGTTGGCGACCTGCAATCATTTTCAGCACAAAGTGAGCTGGGTTTGGGAAAAGCAGCCTGGGATCCTCAGTTTTCTTCTCTTCGCGCTGACTCGGTACAGGGCTCCCTTCAATTCCCTCCACCCCAGCTCAGCTGCAGCTTGCTTTCCCAAAATGGAGAGCCCTGCCTTTCTGAAGCACAAAATCCAGCGTGACTCCAGCTTTCCTCCCAGCCACGTTCTAGGCACGGGCTATTACCTACAAAAAGCTGAGGAGTGTTTAATATCCCTCATTCTGGCAAGTTTGCAAAGAAAGGAAAGCGCTAAGAGTTCAGGAGTGGTGGAGGAGGAAGGGGGAAGGAAAAAAAAAAAAAGGTGGTTTGGTTTGGTTTTGTTTTTTAAAAAAAGCAATTAGTGCTTCTTTGTACAGCTTGGATACCTTATGCCTGCTTCTAGCTAGTCAGAGACAAATAACGCTTAATCCTTCCTTTGAAAATGTAAAGAAAAAGGCATAAAGAGGGTTATTCTCTCCACCCACTTCAAGGCATTTAACTCCAGCGCTCTGAATAGCCCCTCCGGAGTCGCCTGCCTCTCTCCTGCCGCCCAGCCAGGCAGCTCAGGCCCCCAGCACCCATCGCCCACCCAGCACCCAGGCACCACACCATCAGTGACCCATTCCAGGGCTCGCTGGGCACGGGCGCTCGTCCCCTGCATCCCTATGCACCTCACTAAGGTGGCGGGTGATGCAGGATGCCTGGAGCAAAACGCTCCCCAGCCTTTCCCATCCTCCTCCCCACGCTGGCAGCCGCTTTCTCCCATCTTTCTGTCCACCCTAAGTGTCAGTCCTTGCCTGTTCCCCCCTCCTTCCCGGAGGAGTTTTCTCCTTCCCCGCTCTCCCCAGGTTATCTGCTGAATTCCACACACGCCTGCACAGACGGGATCAATCCGAGGCTGCCTCGCCTTCAGCTTATCTCTGCTCCAAATGATTGATTTTCCCTCTTTAAGGGTAATTTGCTGGTGAATTCCATGTATTGCAAAAACCCCTGTGAAATCTAATTCAGCCCGACTGGCAGCTGGCACTTTTGGGAGAGAATACTCGAGCGCCGTCAATTCCCCTTTACAGTTCCTTGCTGTGTAGATCATATTTATAGTGCGCGTGTCTGTCATATGCATATATATGCTACAGATGATTCATATATTGCACCTGCACACGCATGGGCACACGCGATATCCCTGGGCGAGTCTCTGTTGTAGCTTTATGCACCAAATACCCTGTATTCCCATGGCCTGGATTTTCTTTTTTTTCTTTTTTGAACATTCCCCATTTGTCTTCCTCAATATGCTTATTTTGGAGAATTGTTTCAAAATTATTTTAAAATGTCAGCCCGTCATACCGGTGCTTTATACAGGCTCTGCCCTTTTCTTCCTCTTCAGTCAACTGTGTCAAGGAAAATCAAGTGGAAGCCACGGCAGAAGAGCTGGTTTCTCTGGCATGCCCCGGGAAAGGACGCTGCCGTTCCTCTTAATACGCCTCCGTGTATTTGAGGAACCTCAAACGGGGGATGCGCTGAAGGATGCGCCCTGCTCCTTCTCCTGCGTGGCCAAACCCTCGCCCTCTCCCTAAAATACCGCATCAAGCCACCGGGCTGTATCATAGCAGCATATCCAGAAAGGATATCCGTGTCCCTCACCTCAGCCAGCCTTGGAGCAGATGAGCCTGAGCTAACCGACCCCCCCAAATTAACGCAAGCTTACGCCACAGCTGTGGGGGCTCTTGCTCTCAACCTGGAAACAAACCTTCCTGCCAAAGCGGATAACTCCAGGTTTTAATCTTCTGTCTCCACACACGGGATTTATTCATCCCTGCTGATGTATCGCAACATGAGCGAGAGGAGAAGCCAACGCCAGTCCGGGAGCGTGTATGAATATACATACCGGTCTTCTGCGGTGTCTGGGTGGGTATAGGCTCAGCCTAAATACTGAGAAACTTTCACGGATTTTTTTCCTAACCAGCTCTCAGACGGCTTTGGGAAGGTATTCAAAGTGGTTTGTTGCCCACCTGGCAGAGAGAGAAACTCGGACGCAGAGAGCTTCATGCCTTTTTCTTGGTTCACAGAAGGCCGGCTCCAAAACCCTGCGCACCGCTTTCTCCTGCGCTCAAGTGTTTTCGATAAGCCGTGGAGAACGCAGAAAGAAAAAAAAGACAACAAACCAGCACACCCAGTTGCACACCTCTTGGCTGCAGGTCCGGGGTGATCTCAGCTCAACCTGGATGCATCCTTCTTGAGATGCTCCCCCGTCCCACCTCCCAGCCCCGGCCAGCTTCTCTTCGAGCAAGGCTGGGACCACGTTTGAGGGACGGCAGCTGGGAGTTTGCAAGGGACAGACTCAGAAGAACGGCTTTCTCCTTGGAGGCACCCCGCTTAGGTACCTTGGCTGAGACGTTAATGCCAGCCTAGCTCCAGAAAGGCACTTAAACACAGAGGTAAAATCAAGCGCATGCTTTCAAGCGCAGCCTTGTGTGCGACGTAAATACATTTTTAAGTGCTTTGCTGAATCGTTTAATCTAACTCCTTCAAAAAGCAATCATTTAAGTTTGTGCAAAACACACCAGAAGAAAGAAAGACCAAAAAAAAACCCCCACCATTTAAAAAGGCCGCGTGGGCCTGGTTACAAAACACCTTCTCGTTTAACGGCCTTGGCAGCCCACGCAGTGCGTTTTAAGGGCCGGACCCATGCGACACCCCTTTCCCCAGCTCTACAAAGCCACGACCGGGGTGCGATGGCAGGCAGGTTCCTCAAAGCCACCCAACCCCACGGGACCCCTGCGTGGGGCAAGGTTCAGGTGTGGGCTGCTCCATCCAAGTAGGACCTCAACGAGCGTGAGGGTTGAAGGAACTGTGTCAAAATTTGCCGGAGGGGCCAGAAGGCGGCTGGGTGGTTTGGCTCAAGAAAGAAACCAACCTGCCAAGGGGCTCTTCCCAGGACTTAATGACATGGGTTGGGAGGCAGGAGACAAAGCTCAAGCAAAATTATCTTCCCCGAGACTCTAGCTTTGATTTCACGTGTCTCTATCCATCTGCTCTCATGTCTTTATTTAACTGCTCTCCCTGGAGACGTGTACAATTCTCTTCTTGTTTTCCTCTGCCCCTTACACAAATGAATTGTGTCATCTCCAGCGTGAAGGCCGTGTTGGCGAAATAGCTTCTGTCAGCCACGTCCTCGGTCACATCCCTGCCTGAAGACCTCCGTCCTCGCCGTCCCATCTCTCCACCCCAGCACCCACGGAGAGCCCAGAGAGCCCAGCGCCATCTCGGCTACCTCAAATCCAGATGCCTTGTAACAACCTTGCAACTCTCGTGAGGTACACTTGGGCATCCAAAAGTCACCATCAGGCAACTAGCTTCCCTTTCTCTAAGTTTTTCACTGAAAGTTTGGGGGTCTCGGGACTTTTATAAATACAGTGCCCAGGAAGCAGTGCTAGAACAAGCCTGGCTGCAGACGCAGTCCCACTTCTCTCTCATACATATCTTCTTCACCACCTGGGTATCTTCCCCATTTTTTTTCCCCCCAAAACGCTAGCTTGACGGTTAATCCAGTTGCAAGCATCCGCAAGGGAAAATAAGAAAGATCCACCGCAGGATAACGCAAAAAAAACCCCAAAACCCAAACACCCAATTGCCTATAACTTTCCTCCCTCCAGATATTCCAAGACATCAGCTCTCCTGTGGTTCTTATCAGTGAAAATAATGCTACAGTCAAAGCAATTCATACTAATATGATGGTCTCCAAAGACGCGTACAGTAAAACTCCCTCAGACTCCCTTAGCAGAAGAGGTCCTCTCTCAGCAGTTTTAAAAATCTCAGCCAATTCTTTTGGGGAAATCTCAGGAAGTTAAAAGAAATACGCCAAAAGAATGAGCCTATTTTTTGCTGGCGCGATCGGGAAGGCAAGGCTATTTTTTATTCTCCCGTTTTAAAATTAGCAAGGCTGAAAAGTGAATTCTTGAATGGGAGTCACTCCAGTAAAATGAGCTTTTAACCAGAAATAATGACAGATCCTTCATCCTTCTGGCACAAACAGAAGTGTTACAATGCCCTTCAAGAACGGATCTGCTGACATCTCTCAGAAAGCACGACAGCGGCTCTATTCAGATACTATCCTAAGCATCTGTCATATCCATATCTTCTTTATTAGCAATTGACATTTTCAAGAAAAAACAGTCTCTTTATCTGCTTAATAGCTCATCTGCACCTCTTCAGGCTGAACTCATAACTCTCGGGTGGTGACATCATGTCACAAGCAGATTATTAGTTCTGTGTCATAATCACTTCACGCAAAAAAAAATTGGATTTCTGGGTGGCTTTATGAGACGCAGTGAACTCCACCCGGGGCTGGGGAAAAGCAAAATCCCTCATTTCAGCCAGCAAAGGCGTCTTAGAAGGTACAGGTTTTAACCGACCCACTCGGGATTTTGGGGTCGAGGAGAGACATTCCGTTTCGTATTCCTCAGTGGCATCACATCCTTTACCCTGAAGCATCAGGAAAACCTCCTGACGGCACCGTTTATTCTGACAAACCCCTCTCCCCTCCTCTCTCGCTCGGCCTGAAGAGAAATAGGGACGGCAGGAGCCTTTAGCCAGAGCGTTTCTGAGGGATTTCGGAAAGTTCACCATGAGGTGTCAGCACTTGTTTGAAGCAGACACCAGGCAGCGTGGCGGGGTTAGAGGGTACGGGCACACAGAAGCAGCCAGACGGGAACTGCACAACTCAAATAATCAGAGTAATTGAAGGCTGCAAGCCCAGGGCTGGAAAACATGCTGCAATCCCTACGTGACACGGACCGGCGCGTAATAAATAGGAGCTCCGTTAACAGGAGGGAGGAACAAGCCTCCAACGCTCCCGGCTCGTTTGCAGTGATGAGTTGGTATCCCAGTCCATCCCACGCCTCCTCCAGCCCCAAGGCTAGCGAGCATCGCTCACCTCCTCCCCTGACAGCAGCAGGGGCAGAGAGCCCGGAGATCCTTTTTTTCTCCTCCCTGGCACGTCCTTTGGGAGCCCAGCAGAAGACCTCCTCCCTTTCTAAAACAGGCTGGCCAAGGACCAGCCCGACGAGAGCCCTCGGAAGCGAGCAAGAATCAGCATGCAGCACAATCCTATTTTCTGGCTCTCGGTGGCCGTGCAATCCCCGCTGCACTAAAGCACGCACCATGCCTGCGCTCTGGGCACCCAGCAAGCGGAGCAAGGGCAGCAGTAAGAGCTGAGAAAATGGCTATCAGGACAGAGCCGTGCACCTCAACGCGGGTTAATCGGTGACTTATCCTTCCCTGCACCACCCCCCCCCCCAAAAACCACACCAGTGCTACCCTCCAGAGGATGGACAGAAGCGCCCGCGGGAAGGGATACCTCACCTCGTCTTTGTCCTGCACCTGGATGAAGAGGGGAAGGGCAAAGCCCACCTGGGCCAGCTCGGGGATGGCCACGCTGTACTCCGAGCTGTTAAACTCGGGCGCGTTGTCATTGATGTCAATGACGAGGATGTTGAAGGTGGTGGTGACCGTGGCGTTGGAGGGTGTGCGGTCGTCGTTCAGCTCCGTCCCCTGCGAGGAAGGGAAAACAACAGGGCAGCCTTTATTTCTCAAAGAACAAATGTAAAAGCACAAACGCCGCGATTAGAGACTCCTGCAGCTTTTGCCTCCTCCACTTTGCCAAGGAAGGCTGCTCGTTCGGTTCTGCTGCCGCCCCTTAACCTCGAGCACCTTTCCACGCCGCTGACCCGTGAAGACACTCAGATGTTGACCCAGCTCTTCCATCAACCACGCTTGAGAGCCAGAGCACTCGTGCAAACCTGCTCCCTTCCCAGAGGTTTAACCTTTCCCTTGGGGTGGCTGTGGCCAAGTTCTCACTTGGCCCCATCACACAACAGGTAGTCAGGACTCAAAGCCACGCGAAGGGATGAGTAGGCGATTTCCCTGCCGCGAGCATTTACACCGAAAAATTGCCTTGCGAGATGTGGGGAGGCAGTCCTCATAATAAGGGAAGCCACGGCAGAGCAAAGAGCACTCCTGTTTTCTCCTCTGCCATCTCCTGAGGTGGGACCAGGAGCAGGGAGCTAACTGCCGCAGTACTGCCGAAGGGACAGAAAGCTAGGGCAACGGAGGAAAACAAGATTTAGACCTTAAAATAGGTTTGGCAACACGTGTCTAAATACAGAACTGAGTCATGACTCCGTATCGCACCTCTGTCTCAAGAAGGGCTTTAATTTTGCCTTCCCAAAAGGAAAGAGTGCAGATGGGATTGCCGGAGGAGCAAGGCTCGTGAAACAGCCTTTTCAAGCAGAGTCCCTCCTCTCGTCCTTTGGATAATCTCGCTTTGCTGTGGGCACAGAAAAGCAACGCTACCACGACCCGCGCGGCTCATTGCTATTCACCGCTTCTGCACACAGCAGCAGAACAGGCTGATCCGAACAAGGAGCAATCCAGCTGTATTTTCACTGCGTGCTCCAGGACGAGAGCGGCAGAGAACATTTTGGGTCCGGGGGTGGGGGCAGATGAGGGCCGCGGAGAGTTGGCATTTGCGGGAGGACGCGAAGTTTGCGGGGAGAGGAAAAGAAAAAAAAACAAAAAACAAAAAACCAAAACACCAAAACATAAATTTATCGGATCAACAGCATATAGTTGGAACTCCATTACCACGCAGGCAGGAAAACAGGCAAGTTTTCAGGTTCACAAACCTTTCCAAGAGTAAACAGATATTTTTGTCCCTGTTAAAAACAGGCAATCCTCCCTTCTCTTGATTTCTACTGAATTTAAAGTATAAAAGCCCAAACCGAGAGATACCAGGGGCAAATGCGGAGCTCTTCCCCGTGCATAAAGCCCCGCAGTATGACCTGTGCCTGGGACCACGAGGGGCAATTTCTCGTCCCTTCGCCCCCGCTCCCGACAAAGCACTGCCCTTGCCTAACCGAGAAGGCGATGCTGCTGCCCTCCCAATCAATGACCCTTCCTACAACGCTGATTTTTCCCCACCCCGGCCCAGCAGAATCTATACTTCTAAATGTGTTTCCAACCAGCTGCCCAGCTTGGTATTGATTTTAATTACGGGGCTGCGAGCGGAGCCGGGGAGCCGCTCTCAGGTGGGGCTGGTGGGGCTGGAAGATCACGCTCCAGTGCCTTTTCTTGACGAGACAACTTTCAGCATCGCTCCCTCCCTCCCTCCCTGTGCCAGGCAGAGGCAGACGATGCCCCGTTACACTGCTGCCAGCTGACATGACAAAATGTTCCTGTTTTTTTGGTGGTTTTTTTTTTGGTGGGGAAAGGAGGGAAATAGGCACAAGTGGACCCAATCCAGGTGCCTGAATGTTGGTGTCTTGTGCTATTTGCCATCCCAGGGCATCGCCTTGCTGCCAGCAGATAGAACCGCAGGGAGGTCTAGTTGGAGGCACCAAAAATGACCTTATACAGCCATATAGAGGCAACCACATTTTGTGCCACCATAGGAGGGGGCTGTATTAAACGTCTTGCCCGGCTTGGCTGGGGAACAGCAGCTCCCATCTCTGGATCATAAAATCATACAATGGTTTAGGTTGGAAGGGACCTTGAAGATCATCGAGTTCCAACCCCCCCTGCCATAGGCAGGGACACCTCCCACCAGCCCAGGTTGCCCAAGGCCACGTCCAGCCTGGCCTTGAGCACCTCCAGGGACGGGATGCCCACAGGAACACGTCCCAAGGTTGTGCCTCCACCTGGAAGGAGTTGTCCCCAGGCAGGGTGTCCTCCCCCCGCCCCGTCCCACTCTGCTGGTGTGTCTCACCGACGGAGGCGGCTCTCACCTTCACCGTGAGGATGAACCCGGCGCTATAGAAGGGGTTTTCCCGGTCCAGCGGCCCGTTCAAGGTTAAGGCTCCGCTGATGTAGTCCAGCGCGAAGATGCTGTTGGTGTTACCTGAGAAAAAGAACAGGCAGCGTGAGCCCAAGCAGCTGGTAACGCCAAAACCCCTCCAGCGGCAGGACAGGAACCTCTTCCCCTGCCAGCCTCCACGCACGAGCCGCCCCCGCTGCTTGGAAGAGAAGTTTTACAGACTTTGCCTTCCTTCCAGCAGCTGATAAAAAGCCGCGAAGGCGGCGGGCAGCTGAAGGATTCCAAAGGGCTTCGGTTATTAAAATACGCCACAGCACCGCCAAAACCCAGGGCCGAGTCCAGGTGCTCCCCCCCGGCTGAACAACCGCCTGCATCCGCAGGGCACCGTGTCCCCGGGGCGGGCGCAGCCTCGCTCTTAAGACGCAGGAGGGTAAGGGGACGTGGGCGCGGGTTAATCAGAGGAAGGCGCAGACGGACCAAGCTCACGAGTAATTCTTCACGTAACAAGCTGCAGTGTAACGGTGGGGCCGCTTGCCGGGCGACGCCGAGGATTGATGGAAGTCCAGATGTATTCAAGGAGAGACCGGGGAGGTTAATGAAAGGAAAATCTATCAAGTAACAGAGAAGCCACGTGCAGCTGAGGTGTTTTCTTAGCTGGATGTCTTTGGTGCCAGAGAGAGTATTAGGGTAAGAACCACAGGCACGTGTCCTGCTTTTATGCTCTTGCCTGATGTGCTGACCCCACGCGGCTGCCTCGTTTTCCTCTATCTGAGCCAAATTTGGCCTCTGTGCCGGTCCTTACAGCGCAGGTAACCATGACAGGGCGCCATGGGGGGCTGCGCTACCTCCACTGAGCATCCTATCCTCAGCCCGACTCCTCCTCTGGGATTAGACACCCAGAGAGAGAATTAAGACAACATTTGAGTCTCACGGCCAGCAGATGCTAAGACGACAAATGTCCTGCGCTGGGAATGCCCTTGCGACGGTCCCCGGTGCTCTCTCTGTCAGCCAAACAAAAGGAAGCAGTTGGTACGTGGAGCCCGGGATACCTGATGCCGGCCCGGCGCGCTACCGGAGGCGGCTGCTGAATTAGTGATGCCCAAGGCGGTGACGCACAGGCAGACGGCCACCCGCACCCACTGCCCTCATCGTCTCACGGTGTGCAGAAAACCCTGATGCAGCCCCAAACGGGAGCAAGGAAACCCTGCAGGTATATTAGAGCCACCCTCGTCAAAATAAATAAATAAAAATAATCTCGACGTGAACGAAACGCAGGCAACGTTCGTCGTTTCCCTGGAAGGGCGCTGCAGGACAGATCCGCTGTGGCAGAAAGCTGTTTCCCGTTATTTTTTACTTCCCGCTTTTTAAACTAAGTGTTTCCAAAGATTTGTATTATTCCTACAAGTTATTACCACACGTGCTTTTTAAACGGGGAAACTGAGGCACGCCAGGTGGAGTGACCCCAGCGGCTGATGCCTGTTCTGCTGCCGAGTCTCCCACAGCTGGTTCCTTCCCAGTCTCCCCCAGTATATCCGCACGTGGGGCCGGAGACCTCTCCCACCTCTACAGAGCCACTGGGGAGGCTCAAAATGCAGAACAGACACAAACTTTCTGCTTTTCGTCCAGCTTCTCTCTGAAATAAGGTGGAAGTTAAAAGCAAGGAGTTTAACCCCGCTATTTCTGAGCTGAAAAAACAGTTTTATGGTTGGGCTTTGGTTGGATCTAACTCTAACTCAGCATCCACCTCATCCCTGTCTGATCCCCTGGTTTAACCACGGTGGCAACCTTTCGTGGGGATGGCCAAAGCCTCCAGGTCCGGCTCTCCTGGCCTTCACGAGCCGCTGGCTGCCAGCATCTCCTCTCTCTGCCAGAGCCCTAAGTGCCATAACACCTTTCTCTGCCATTACCGAGCCTTTACATCTTCCTCTCAGACCACGTGCCTCCCATTTCTGTCCTTGGTCCTCTCTTCTCTCCATCCGAAATGGCCCATTGACCGCTAGCCAGCTTAATGAACTGACGCGCGGCTACTTAAAATATTAGCGGCAGCCTTGGTGGTGGGTTTTTTTGTTTTGTTTTTTAAATCTAACTTTTTTTCGCTGCCGTAGGTGAAGATCTCTAGTCTCCTCCTCTTGTTTTCATCTTGACTTCCCACCTTTGCTCTGTAATTTACGGCTGACTCTTTAGGAGGCTTCTTCTGATGCCGGCTTTGAAGGACACGCCATGAGATCTATCGAATTGTGCTGTGAGGCATTTAAACGCTCCAGGATTGCCATGTTGCCATGGTAAAGTTTATGCATCAGGGCTATCTTGGTACACTCCCCCTAATATAAAGCGTAATAAAATACCTTTTTAATGGCAAAATACCGTCCTGCTAACGGCAATCTGTAAACGTGCAGACCAAAGGATTTTAGTGGAAATAGGTCAACAGGGCAGGAATTTGACACAAAGGACTAAACACAGCATTGAGCGCCGTGTCCTGACAATGGTTGTGTGTTTCCTATTTGGCCACAGTCATTTTTTTAAAGGATAGATGAATAAATTAGGGACCCAAACACCCTCCCAGGCTGCGCTTCAGAGGCTTTTCTCCAGCTCAGCCTCCCCAACACCGCTCGCATGGCAGATATGCGTCTGATGCCCTCCAGGGTGCCTGCTCGAATTGCTGGGTTTGTAAATTAGCCTCAGAAGGGAAAGAGGTGTCTCCAAACCCATCCCTCAGAGGCCTTTCATAATTTCCCCTACAATGCCTCTCCAACCACCGCTTCGTTATCCCTCTGACCCCGCAGAAGTACTCGCACTGCCGAACAACGCGCGCTCCCCCGGGATGCTTTCTTTGCAAAAATCTCTCTAATCACCTTCACGTCTTCACTTTCCTCAGAGCAAAAGGGGGAAAAAAAAAAAATAATAGGTGGGGGATAAGGAGCCAATTTTGTCTTTCCCTTCCCACCTCTGTATAATTTCTCCTCTCCACCTGGTTCTCTCCTGTTATCGCTCCATCAGCTTTCCTGACCCAGCACAAAGCCAAGCCCGGGTTAAGCACAGCTTAGTCCGCAGGTGACGGTGCAGACGGCCACACCAGCCAATGGCTTTCAACCCATTTGTCTGCTCCACTGCTCTCCCAGCGCTTGCTCCATCATGGTCTATGCCCATGGTGGCCTTGGAGCCAGGTGGACACCGTTGCTGCCCCAATGCCGATGGCTTGTGTGGCCGGTGGCTAGCGCCGCCTGCCGGGCATGCCAACGACGCAAACTGGAGTTTGGTCATTGCTGGCTCTGAAGCAACATCTTGATGCACCGATGTGGGATGGAGAACCTTTGCAGGGATTTCAAACCCAGTCCAGATCCCCAGATAATCCTGTTTCTTGGGGGATGTGGGATGGCGCAGACCTTTCCATCTCCAAGTTTGCACTCTGCAAACAGTTTTAATGACGCAGACAGGAACTACTACCACTTGGCATGGAAGCAAAGTGATGGTCAGAAAGGTGGCCCTGCTGTCCCCCCTCCTCCGTGTCCCCCATCACAGGCTGTCCCACCAGCAGTGCTCACATGGTGGCACACACAACCTTCTGCTCCGCATCCACCAGGCAATGAAACGATCACTCAGCTTGACTCAGGAGTTACCAGCTGCTGGATGTGTCCCTGCTCGAGCCATCTACTGCCTAGCTTGACGTCTGGTCTCAGCCACCAAAGCATTTCTAGATGGAGATGTCATTTCCATGCCCCTGATTTGAGAAAGGAACCCAAGACCACGGTTCGGTTTCTGCTAAACAAGGGCTGATGTGCCCTCCACCTCTTCCCCACCCAAAGACGTGGCACGTTCACAAAGAACCAGGCAACCCAGCTCCGTTGCACGGAGCAGGCCAAGCTAAGGAACAAACGGGTCTTTCATCAGCAAAGGAGGAGGGCTCTGTTCCCAAGTGCTGGGAAAGCAAAGATGGCCTTAAGGAAAGCAGGGCAGGGAGCAGAAAACAAACACGAGGCTGCCTAGGAGGCAGCGGGCCCCGGAGAGGGACAGCCCAGGGGAAGGCAGGCTCCACTTCTACCTCCATGCTACTACTGCAAACCCATGGAGCTGGACCACGGCACAAGGCGGGAGACAGCAGGAGAGATGGGGAGAGAGACCCAGGGTAGGAATCAGAGACGGGGCGTGAATTAAATGATGGGAAGGGAAAGCTCAGGCAGCAACAGGGGAGCACAGAGAGAAGAAAAGCAAAACAGGTGATGTTTTTAAATATTCAGAGAGAGGAAAGGTGACAATAGAAAAAAAACAGAAAAGAATAAACTTTGGGACAGCAATATGAATGCTCTCACCTGGCAGGGGACGGGCTGGCTCAGGGCATACAAGCCCAGCTTCTTGTTACGACACGGGTAAAAGGAGAAGGAAAACTTTCCCATCCCTCTTGTCCGTGTGCGGGTACAGGGACAGCAGCGGCTCCTACATCCACCGTGGCCGGGCAGGGGACCGGGACGGCAGGCACCAACGCGGCGCTGGGTTGGGAGCAACGGGATGGATCGCAGTAGCCCGTTCGCAGTGTTTTTCCAGGCTCATTGAGGAACGGATGGTGGCATAGGCATCATTTTGGAGAAACACTGCTGTAACGAGGGCTTTTATAGATGAAGGCCATAATGTTTAATTGCCCTCAGCCAACGCTCTCACAGTTTAAAAAGGCCATTAAAAACACTGGCTCAAACCCAGAGAAAAAAAAAAAGAAAAGAAAGAAAAAAAAAAAAAGACATTGATGTCTCCTCCTTCCTCCCTACCCCTTTGGCCTTTGAGCATCGCTCAAAGCCGTCGAAGAGGGAGATACAGCTATCGCCCAGCTCTCGCTTAGAGCTACCTGCCAGGCAGGGGAAGCCAATTCCCCCATGCAGGAGAATTTTCCCACCCTTTCTCCCCTGCCCCCCACCAGCTCCGGCCACGAAGGGCCGTTTGTATCAGGGAGCCACATCCCCGAAAGGCCTCGGGCTTGCTGAGCCGCTGAACTCGCGGCGGATGACTTTCATGAGATGTGAAAGGGGAACCCATCACGCACCTTGCGCCGGATAATTTATTAATCGAAATGTGCTCCGTCAGGGCTCCTCAGCGCCGAAATAGATGCTGTCGGATGTGGTTCATAGAGTCAGCAACAGACACAGTTATCATCGTATAAATAGTCCATCAGCTGCCGTGACCACCTCGCTGCTCTTCACCTTGAGTTTTTGCCCCCCGTGCGAGATATGCAGGGAAGCACGCCAGGGCAGTTTCCTCGCCCCACGCTTAAATTCAAAGGGAATGAGTTATTTCCAAAGGAAAAGGGGTTATTACAACCTGAGCTCCTTGCTCCGCATGAAATCAAGATGCTCTAGAAAACTGGTGCCATTCCTCCTGCTCCGGACTCTGGTTTGTTCTTCTTCCCTGAGGACGCAGCTCTCTCTGGGACAACTGATTCAAGCCCAAAGCTGTGTGCCGGCACTCCTCCGCACGCGTCCGCTCCGCAAACGGGCATTTTTAGTATCTTCCCCAAAAGATTTAATTGCCTGTTCTAGCGCAACCAGCAGAATTTCTGATCTTGCAGAACCGCAAAAGAAGCTCAGATTAAATGCTCGCGCGGTCCCCTTTTTTTTTTTTTTAGAACTGAATGTACAGTACAAGAAAATAAAAGGAGAGATTTATCACCCGAGGCGTGATCCCCCCTCTCAAAGCCCTCGGGAGCTGTGGCTGGGGACCAGAAAGGAGAACAGAGCCCAGCAGAGTTTAAATGTTCCTGCTCCGAGTGTAATTCATCACGCGAAAGGATGCTGGGTCTTGGACCGCAACCACCATTCTGCCACCCCCGGGCAACGTCATCTGAAACGCTCTCGGTGCCTCGAAGGGAAGGCAAACCACCAGCACTGCCTGACTTGGCTCTCTACCTCCCAGCCTTCCCTCTTTCCACGAATCTAACCCTAAAAACCTGCTATGGGAGGTGCAGCCAACAGCTGGCTCGTGAGGCAAGGCAGCAGAGCAACGCGGGGAAAACTACCACAAACGTTTATTTCCCTCATTTCTGCAAACGCAACAATTTAACCCGCCACCTGAGGGTTTCGGTCCTCATAAACGGGGGGGGGGCAGGAGGTGCGTTGCCGGAGAGAAGGGGCTGCTCTGGAGCGGCAGGTGCAGAAGATGCTCTCACCCCGCAGCCGAAGGATGCGCCCACATCAAATTGGTACTTTCTTAACGGCTACCGTGCCTGCGCTGGGTTTGGAGACCCGCAAACCCCCTCTCCTGCCTCTCCCACAGCAGCGGGCAGGCTCCTCAGGAGAACACAGATGTAGTACGCTGCGATATGTCTGCCGACGAAGTCCGAAAATCAGCTTTTAACGTAAACCCCGCATCTCCGGGCTCAAACACCCTTCAGAAAATCTTCCACTAAAAACCATCTCGGAACCGGCTGTTCTCTCTAGCCCCAACATGAAGGGAGACAGCGCACGTTACGCTCACCCTTTCCCAGCGGTTGCCAACATCTCGAACACACGTTAGATGCCAGCGAGTTAAATAGTCCCAGAAATTAAACAACAAAAAAACCCAAACACGCTTCTGTTTCATATTTACACATAAATGGGAATGTATAGTTTTAATTACCGAAGGCAATTTGCTGGGGGACCACCTGCCACGCAAACCATTATCGCAACCGTATCCGTTTCCAGTGGTTTCTGGATTACCAGGGAGCCAAAGCAAGATGCCAACGTGACGGCGAAGCATCGCTAGCGGCGGGGAGGAAGACGGGGAGCAACCCAGCCAAGAAAAGAGGGGCTGTGGCCGCAGCCGCCATCTCTTCTTTGTGCTGTCTCATCCCCTCGCATCGGCAGGGTGGAAAAACAGCCCTTTGATGAATAACTCGGCGTGAGGCCCTTTTCCACCCATCAGCATGTCCTCCTACAGCAATGTTCTGCTATGATGACTGCCTTTAAATCACGCTGGAAGGCCCTCCCAGCAGGTGTAATTTAGGAGGACTTTAACACCCTAGTAGTTCACCGAGCGAGCCGAATGTGGGGAAAAGCCGGCGCGGCGTAAGCCAAATGGCAACCGGGATATTAAAACCAGCAAGTCCTACGGCCAAGGATCCTCCCTGATGTCCGGTTTAAGGGACTCGGGGAAACGGTTCGCTTTGCCTCGCCTTCCTTATAAAAAGGCAGGTCAAAATAGGATGGGAGGTGTCAGCAGCTGAGGCCCCTGTGGCCACTTGACCTTACCTCAAAGGTTTGTGCCGCGCTTTCAGACGGAAGGCGGTGAGGGACTCTAGACCCGCTAAGACCATGTCAAACGCGTTCTGAGCGCTACTATGCTGATTTTTACCTATATAGAGAGAGATATGGTATTTTATTCCTCAGCAGGAAAACCAGAAGAAAGACGGAGAACCATTCTTTTTCAGACGCGGTTCCCTCTTGCTTTTGTAACTCACGCTTCTATTACACTGTGCAAACGATGACTTTTAATTCACGCTTCCCTTGGGATGCACCAGCTCAAGGAAGAGAGTGCTTTGCCAGAAACTGCATCGGCCTCCTAAAAGAATCAACTTTGGAGAAAAAGAAAAAAAAAGAAAAAGAAAAAAAAAAAGAAAAATAAAAACTGCCCTAAGGGTTTGCGAAGAGCCCTAAGGACCAACTCATCCCCGCGCGCTCCCTCCCCTCTCTCTCCTGCAGGACTTTCCAAGCCCCGGGAAGGACATATGGATTGCCCTTGTGCAATCTCCCGTCGCCCATCCATCACCGGCGCCTGAAACGTGTCAGGCAGGCAGAGACTGAAGTGTCGGGGGCATCTCGCAGAGCCCCGGGACCCTTCCCCTGGGGTTTAACCCTTCGACGCCCGCCCAAGCAGCACGGGTCACCTTCGCATCTTCGTGCCAGGAGACACAAAGCCTCCTGACAATAGATAAAACCCAAAGTTTAGCACTAGAGAGCAAAGCATGGGACTGCGGTCCTACAACACGTTTTCTTAACAAGAGCTCGCAGGCCAAAGTCCCCTCCTGCCTGTTAATTAAATTGCCATTTAATTCAAGAAAAAAAAAAACCAACACCAAAAAACCTTTCTCTTAAAGAGCCAAAGGATTCCCCACGCCCCAGGCGACGTGCAGCAGCAGCAAACGTGAAAACACACTGCCGTCTGCAGGCCTGATCCTGCCGAGAGCGCCGGGGCCCTCCGATTTCCACCGGGGGGGAAAAAAAATTAAATAAAAAAATAAAAAAAAAATCAATCTCTGTTAGACCGGAGAGTTCCCCTAAATGAAAAGCCTTATCTAGAACAGGTCGTGTTATACAACAAGTCACTCGCTTTGCCTGGGAAATGAAAGATGATGAGGCAGAGTCCCCGGTACAGAGGCTATCTCCATAAATCTGCCGAAAAAGGAGCCGTGGATTACTTTGCTGGATTAATTATCTGTCCTTCAAACAGAGCCCTGACCTCAGCGGCTGAGCATCTCCAACCTGCCGGAGCAGCCGGGGAAGCGGGGAGGGAGGCCTTTCGCAGGGCACCGGCCGCGGGATGCCGGAGCCCTCCTTTTCGCCTGGGAAAAGCAGCAGAAATACCCTTCGGAGCGATGGGAGCCCCAGCACCGACCACTCCATCGGCACCAGGGGCTTGAACCGCGACGTCTCAATTCGAAGCTCTTTTTCAGGGCGGTGACCCCCACTTCTTGCAAACGCGCAGGGCCGGGGAAAAAAAACAAACAACCAAACAAAAAAAGAGGCGTGCAGGTTTGCGTGGGGTTCAAACGCTCAGGTTGGAAGGGAGAGGGAGAAACGACTAAAGTGGATTTTTCCCTGGAAGACGCGGAAAGGATCCCCCCCGTGCAGGCGGGCAGCAGGCAGGACAACCAGGCAAAGCCGCGACCCGGCGAGATCAGCGCTCCTCCCTCCTTTCAAGCTTAACAGCTTTGTAAGCTGGCGGCACAAAGTTGGACCTGAAGTCTTATTTTATGTGGTTATGGTTAATCTTTTAAGTTTTATTGTTTTCCTGTCACGGGAGGACCTTGTGCTGGAGATAGCCGTATAAATAAGAGCTGCCGCCGTATATCCCGAGGCGCAGCTACCCAAGGGCTGGAGCCGAATAGGACACCGGCAATTCCAAACTAATTTTTATACCCCGCCTCCAAATCACACCAACGCTTTAGATATTAATACCAGAAGAGATGACAAACGGCCAGGTGGCTTTTCAGCTTTCTCGCTGCTGTATTATTCCACCCCGGCCGGGAAAATCGGAACAGCTACATGCAAGCCCCGAGCCCAAAAGCCCGGGAGAGGCATCGCCCATCCCTGCCATGAAATGGGAACAGCGTCATTGCCGCCTCCCCTGGTGGAAGGCAGCCGAGGAGCCAGGTATAATTATTACCTCCGCCGACCATTTTCCCTTTTGCTTACGGTCGGTTTCTAATTTAATTTGCTTCCCCATTCCCATATGTTAGGCTGCTTTTTTCTTTTTTTTTTGCGAAATCACCATAAAAATTTACCAGCTCAGGCACAAAATCAGCTCGCTGACCTTTACCATCGTGATTGAGCATAATGATAAGTTAATTAGGCTTTACCTGCCTGCCAAAAAAAAAAATACCCACAAAAAAACCCCAAAATCGCTTGCTTTGGATGAGCAGGATTTTGGAGGCACGCTAGCGGCTGGTTCCCATGTCTGGACTCTCAGACATCAGAAGGTAACATCTTCTTTCAAAAGCAAGAAGCAAATCATGGAAAGTATAAGGAAATGCCTCGAGCAGAGCTGGGGAGGCACTCACGCCCCTACTGACTTCAGGAAAAAAAAAATAAAAATTCTTTGCCCCATGGCCCTGTTTTCTTTAAAATTTGCCCTCAGCCACAACCCAGCAGCCGAAGGGAGCTGGCAAACCCTGGCCCTGGCAACAAACTCGATGTAAAGTGGAAGCAGAGCGTCCTGAAGCCTGGGCTTCAGGGATTTTGGAAACCTCTGCCTCAAGCCGAAGGCAGGGTGAGGGCGAGGAGGAGGCAGGAGGCAACAGCGGGTGTCCGCAGTCGTCCCTCGGTCCGTCCGTCCGCTGATGCCTCCGCAGTACCACGGCTTTGCAAGACACTGGTGTCAACAGGAGGAGGCCTCCTGGCCAGTTATGAAAACACTCTGTGATTCTCGTGTTTGGGCAAAAAAAATTAAAAAAAAAAAAAAAAAAAACCCAAAAAAAGCGCAAAGCAGTTTAATCACTCTTTGATGTGTTCTACCTGATTTTCCGATACGAGAGCTGCCCCCCGCCAGGCGGGACCGGGGGCAGGGATTAAGCTTTTGGCACACGCAAGCAGACGCGAGGCTGTTTGCGCTGATCCGCCTGCCTGTCACTCCGCACCCCGCTGCCACCGAGCTGCCGGGGCACGCCTGGCTCCCTCCCGCCATCCCTCCGCCCGGCTGGGACCGCCAGGCCGACGGCTAGCCGGGCACCGGAGCTGGGGACGCTGGCGAAGGGCGACACGGTGGCTATTTCGCAGGAAAACCTGAGATAGACATGAAAATAAGAGCGGCCGTGAACGTCCCAGGTAAAAATCCAGGGTCTGAGGTCTTGTTTGCTTGAGTCAGTAGAGCAGCCGTGACCATCGGATGAGCAGGAAGCCTGACGTGACCGTGAGCGGCCGGGCGCATTTAGCAAATTAACCCTCTGTAGATTGCCCGGTTGTTTATATAGGTTTAAGCCATCAAATAAAGGCTCTTGGAAACCCAAAGCTGGTTGTATTGCACCGGTATTGCAAAGGAACTTGTATTGTGAGGGATAATTAGATACCTACAGCGTACTTAAGACAAGAGGTAATGGGCACAAACTTGACCATAGGAAGTTTCATCTTAACCTGAGGAGGGACTTCTTCCCTGTGCGGGTGGCAGAGCAGTGGCACAGCTGCCCAGAGAGGGGGGGGAGTCTCCCACTCTGGAGCCATCCCAAACCCGCCTGGACGCCGTCCTGTGCCACTGCTGGAGGTGCCTCTGCTGTGGCAGGGGGTTGGACTGGGGGAGCTCCAGAGGGCCCTCCCAACCCTGACCAGTCTGGGGTTCTGTGATACTGGGTCAGAAAAATGGTCCGTGGCCATCAGCAGATGCCCGAAGGAGGGTGTACGAACAGGACGAGGGCGATTTCCCAGCTGCTGAGCATCTTCAGGCTCTGAGCTGGGGTGAGGACTTTGTAAGCTGAAGGCTTTTTACCTTCCTCGTGGTAATTCAGTGGCCTCTGCAAATGCAGTTTGAGGTTTCAGTCCAGTGAAAAGGGGCCCGTATTAGCCAAAAGAAAGTCCCTGCTGCACTTTGGCCAGCGGATACACACAACCTGGGGGAATCTCTCGTTTAATTCATGCCAGGGGAACATTAGAATAAATCGCAAAGGGAATTAGAGAAATAAATAATCCTTGCCTCTTCAAAGGCAGACTGACCTGGATACTTGCAGTCAGGATCAGCGGACTTGAAAGCCCGGGTGAAATCACCTTGACCCTAGAGGTTGATTAAGAGCGTTTCAACCGGCTGGGCTTTGAGGAAGAGAAACTGGGAAATTATTTCCACACGGGTAGCTGGAAGGAGCTGCCAGCCAGCACCCGAAGCGCAGGGCGCAGCAGGGGGAGGAGGCACCGCTGCCATTTCTTGCTGTGAAGATCCGCCCCCCCCACCCCCTACCCCCTCCAAAAAGCAATGCCAGAAACAGGGTTCCAACCCAGACCCACCAAACTGGTCCTGGGCTAACCCAACCAGTCCGTCTGCTCCACCAAAGCAGCGTCCGAGCGCAGCCCAGCGAGCATCAAAGCCCGCCTTGGATGCGGCACAGGCTTGCCGACCTCAAGGAAGCTTAAGATAAGGCGGGTCCAGCTCCAAAAATTAGCCTTTGCAAAACACGGCTATGCTTTCTCTGGAAACGCCTGCCTGGACTGCCTTGCCCCTGGCTCTTTTGCCATCAGAAGAGGTCCACGAGCTACGGAGCCAAGCGTTGCCCGGTGAAGATCCACGGGTGACCGGCTACATCAGTATCAGCAAGCTACCCACGCACACGGGGAAGGGTTCCCCAGGCTTCGGGGCCAGCCTGCGAAGGCAGGATTAACCCACGTGGCTTATCAGAAGACAGAAACCCCTCCACCGCTCTAATTAAGCTTCGTTCTCCAGCCCCCTGCACCTCTCAGCTTGCGGAGCTCCCGCAATGTTTTGGGATGCCAGCCCTCGGCGGCACAGAGGCTTTTGGGGAAACGCCGCGGAAGCCGTTCAGCCCCGTAATCAGTCCCATTCTCTCCCTAAACGATAACCGCCGCACCGCCGCCAACAGGAGTTTTACGCCTGGCGCTTTGCAGGTCTCCTCCCTAGCACTGTGTGCAGCGGAGCTGTTTGTGGCTCGGTCGTTAGGACGGAAAGGTTTGGCTACAGAGATATTGTCAAATTTGTTGGAAATAACGTCCGCTGCCGGAGGAAAGGGAGACGCCACGACCGAACGATGCGCCCCGGCAGCGCCGAGGGCAAAGCGAGCTTTTCGGAGGGGTGAAAGCTTTCAGTGGCAGTGGTAGGCTCCGGCAATTAGCGATGGCAAATCAAAAGAGCAAGCAGCACAGTCAAGGAGAAACTTGGCCCAGGATGATTCTCCAGGCACGGGGTGTACAAAGAGCTATCGCAAGGCTGGCTCCTCTGGGCTCCCCACCACGTCCCCCTGCCACTCACCCGAGACGATGGTGTAGCCGATGCCCCGGGGACGGCCCTTGTCCTGGTCGATCGCCGTGATCATGCGCACGGTGGTACCCTAGGGATGGAGAGGAGACACGCGTTACAGCCAGCCCGACCGAGCGCCCCTGGAGCTTAGCGGGGTGCCCTGCCAAGGCTTTGCACCTCTTACTGTGGGCCACCTGCTGAGGAAAA
The DNA here is from genome assembly GCA_017639485.1 of Pluvialis apricaria. Taxonomy (NCBI): domain Eukaryota; kingdom Metazoa; phylum Chordata; class Aves; order Charadriiformes; family Charadriidae; genus Pluvialis; species Pluvialis apricaria. The sequence continues at coordinate 4,247,972 of CM030013.1, read as the reverse complement.
ACCTGCCCAAGGACAAGGCACATCATGGAAAAGTCCCAGCCCCACTTCTTGGAGCGGTTCGGGCTCACCACTCATCCCTCTCGTGCAAGCTGCAAAACTCTGCTAACCCACCCCGAGATGTAGCTGGCCATGCTGAGGGCAGGACCAGCAGAGCGTGTCCTCTAACTGAACCACCAAGCAGGCTGAGCTTGACCACGGAGAAGGTTTGTACCAGGGCAAGTGTCTGTAGGGACTGGAGAGAGCGCCACCAGATTCATTCCCCGTGCTGCTGCTCATCCTCTGGCCAGAGGAGGAGGATCTGAAGCAAGGTCAGCGTGGTGAGCGCAGCTATCAGTGCTCGAGGAAGGAGAGACTGAAGGTGCGTCACTGGAAAGCCGGGACATGCCTCCTCGCAGCATCACAGGGCTCCGGCCCCCCAAGCAAAAGCACACGCTCCTCCATCGCAGAGATTTTCACCCTGCAGTCCCTTGAGAACCAAAGGCAACAATTCCCTCTCACCATGAGCTTCAGCACCGGTCACTACACCAACTTTATCTACCGCTGCCTTCCCAGTTTCAACTGGTCCTCTTCTCCACACCGCGTTCTTCAAACAAGGCGCTCCAGGCAAGGAGGGATGCTCAGCCTGGCCATCAGCATCCAGCTGCATAATTAACTAAGGGTGCTACAGAGACTTTAACCAAAGCCTTTAAGGAGGAGGAAGAGGGTGGGAGAGATGCTGAGAACAGGGGATGCAGGAGCTTCTGCAGCTGCCAGCTCTCCCACCTCATCCTCCATCCTGCAGGACAAACCTGTTTCTTACAGCAAAGCGGGAAGGCCCACGAGGCCAAGAACCCCCCCAACAGCAACAAAGAACATAAGAGCATCCCCAAATTCTTGTTTAGTTCTTTAAATAAAAACATCGGGCGCTTATGTCAACTCCATAAGCCGTGCTCCCCCCACCCCGCTGCAGCGAGCCCGTGTGAATACAAACACGCGCACATGCACATAATTAACGTAGCGTGGAAAAATTTACAACTCAGCTGTTCTTGTTTTCGTTGGTTTATTAACAGTGGGAAAAGAAGCAATTTTAATTCTTTCTTTTTTTTTTTTTTCTTCTCCCCCTCAAAGGAAATGTCAACAGAGACGTTTGCATATCTAACAAGGGAGCGTAGTGGGATGGCAGCGTTGCCTTTGCCCTGCAATCCATCAGCTGAAGGCCAAAGGGAAAGCTCTTGGAGAGACATCGCTGGTGGAAAGCGGGGACTCGCCGTCTCCCTGGCTTTCAAAGCCATGCCCCTGTGGGCTCGATGGAGACGTTTGGCCGCTGCTGGCCATAAAGAAGGCTCCGGGGGCCAGGCAGATCTGCCCCTTCCCTGATCTCTGAGGGCATTTCAATAGACTCCTTAAGTAAATCCACGTTATTAACCGAGAACATTAGCCATAAATCCCAGGTCACCGGCCTCTGAGCAGCGCTCGGCTGGTGAGGCTCAGCAGCCGCCGGAGAGCCTCTAAATCACCGACAATAACTGTCCTTTCCAAAGGAGCAAGGATAGCTAAAAAGCACGGGGAAAAGGAGGAAAGGAGCGGGTGGGAAAGCAGAAGGAGGGATGTGGCAATCCAGCGTGCTCTCCCCCAGCCTATTCTGCTCTAATCGGCCACGGGGCAAGCACGAGCGAGCCCCCCCCCGTCGGCTCCTCCGGGGCAGGGGCGGTGGGCGAAGGCACTTGGTCCGTCTGACAGCTCAGCTCGTCGCCTGTCAAAAAGGCCAGGGAGCGGCGCAGAATGATAAGTGCCGCCTGCCGTGCGGCACATTTCAAAGGGAAGGCAGCTGCGGGAGCAGGCAGGGCTTCCCGCGATGGCCGAGGAATAGCAATCGGCCCGCCGACGCCGGGGCCGCTTTATCTGCGAGAAAGGTCCCCTCCTGTAGGAGCCAAGGGGAAAGGCTGGTGGGAGAGATAAAAGGATGAGCGCAGATGTCGCGGTCGGGAAAGTTTGGGAGGGGAGGAGGGGGGAATCGCATTCAGATATCTCAGCAGCCCACGCCATAGAGATGTCCGTAGGAAAGAAATTATCCAGGTATCTGAGCCCAAGAACGAAGGCTGCTAGTAAGGTTCGCCTGGTCCTCGGCAAGCCCGTGATGATGGCTGCCACGCTGCTCTTTTCTGAGCCTGGGTCTCCCCCTGTTCATCTTGCAGCCCCTGCATGTCTTCTCCTTCTCCACAATCCCCTTCACCAGCCCATCCCGGGGATGAGCCACGCTTCACCAGTGACCAAGAAACAAGTGGCAGAGTGGGGTTGAGCTCCCTACCGTTCCTGGATCCCATCTCCTGGAGCCACACCAGGGGAAGGGACCTGGACATCTCTTCACGGCCCACCTGGTTTCCATCCTTCCTGCCAGCTCCTTCGCAAGAGGCTTCTGATACCCACGAGACTAGCAGATCCCAACTCCCAGGAATGGATGATGCCTCCCCAAGCATCCACACAGCATTTAGGACCAATCTTGATGCTTCTGGGGAAGAGGCTGAACAAGTGCCACAGGATAGGCATAATGTTTATCCATGTCACTGGTGGCCGTTTCTGGTTTTGTAGTGAGTGGTAACAACTGGTGCAGACAGCCTCGGAGCACTATCACTCAACACGGTCAACAAGAAGGAGTATTCCCTTTCAGCACGTATCTAAGTGAGATGGGGAGAGGACGTGATGCAAAACATGGTGGAACACACAGGCTATACTCATCTCTTAGTACCTGTGATGATCATGAAGCACCTTGCCCACCATACCAGCAGAGAGAACTAACCAGAGAGAAAAAGCAAGAAATGGGAAAACACCTCAAAAAAAAACCCCTGATGATAGCCACCCCACGATGGCAAAGATCAACATCTCACCAAGCACATCTCAACAATTCCCAATTTCTCTTCCAAAATCCTACCAGACCACAACTCTATTCCTTTGACTATGTAGGTCTTGGCACAACAAGGGCAGGAGATGCTGTGCTCTGGCTCCCATAGGCACCTAAATTGGAGGGCACGCTCCCTCCATCTCTAGCCAAACACATCTGGCGAGGCTTCCACTTGCCCCTGGAAACCCCAAGCTCACTTCCAGCGCCAACAGCTCTGCCCAGGGCTCACCCCAGGTATTTGTGCTGTGAACCTGCGGCTCTTGGAAACTCCCAAATACTCCCGGCATTTCTTAAAAGCAAGTAACGGCTCGCCTGCCTACCACAGACAACAGTGGCTGCAAGGAAAGGGCACGGGTGGCGGGTATAGACTGAAGCACCAGAACAGAATAACCCTCTCCCCTCTAGGGAAGGAGGAAGAAGGTTTAGAAAAGTAATAATCTGGAAAAGCCTATGCTTAAAAAAAAAGGCAAAGAAAATAAGGAATGGCACATTATCCAAACAAAATCCGAGGGTTTTTTGAAGAGGGGCAGGGGTAAATCAATCCTTTTTTAATAAAACCCTGAGCTTTTAATAAAGTGTTCACACTGATGGGCTGGAAATATTGTAAGAAAGAATTAACTTGGAGCTATTGAGACTCTAGGGCAAAAATAGCACTGATTCTACATTATTTCTTTAACCCAAGGAGTTTTTGAAGAGGAGGGGGATGGTGCTGAAGAATTAAAACTGTTTTAATGATATCTGACATGGATCTGCACCGTGCTGCTGCAAGGGAATACAACTGCTGGTCTCGGGACCAAGGACCAGTGGGGTTGGTCTCTCCTCTTGCCTTGGCATGGCTCCCCGAGGGACAAAGCACACTTTCACAGGCCTCGGCTTGTCTTTTAGCGAGTGGGTTCCTCCTTTCTCGCCCCCAAAGCGAAGCGGGGATGCTGCCTGGCCCATGCACCAGCTGAGGTCCAAAAGTAAGGGCTCATCAGACCATCAGCATCTCTACAAGGGGAGATGGCTCCTCTTCTCCAGCCCCTATTAACTTGTCTGGAGACTGTCAATGATGCTACCCAGTCTACAGATGCTGTGAGGACAGACACCCACGGAACCTGAGGATGAAAAATACAACGCTGCCAAGCTGCAGACAGCTTTGGGGCACTCGCATGCGCTGGGAGAGATGTCTGAGGCACGCTGGGATGACAAACAGCATCAAGAAAAAAGATACAACACCTCCAGGGACAGCAAAGTCTCTCCCCACCAGGTCCTCTCCCATTGCCCGATGAGAAATTTCTTTCTTCTCAGTGTCCGAATAAGCATGTGCCCAAAACGCTGCTAAACTATGCTACTGGATTCCCGGCCTGAGGAAAATAAGAGCTACAATGGCACTTCTCTCCCCTCTCGCGCCCCTCCACCCCTTTTTTTCTTCTTCTTCTTCTTCTCTTACAGGATTAGGGACTTGAAAGGCAAAGCGCAGCCCAGCGTTGCAGCAGGAGGAGGAGGGGGGAGCGCTTCAGAAAGCTGCCACAGCAAAAAAAAAAAAAAAAAAAAAAAAAATCCTATTTCTCACTTCTTAATTCCAGTCAATTCCAGTCAAAGGGCTGATAGAGATCTGTTTGCGGTAATTTGCTGCAGTTTATCCACTCTTTTCACCTTCTATCGGCTCTTCACTGACGGGCTGGCTGACATGCTGTTACTCGAGTGAGGAAATTAAAATTTGATGCAATAATCCCAAATAAGAAGGATTTTATTAGGTAATGTATACACTTTAGATGAGGTATTCTCGCCTGATACATTGATAGAGGAACACAGACATGCTGTGCACCGCAGATAAAAAGAGAGGCAAGAGAGAGACGGAGAGCGGGCGTGCGGAGCAGCAAGCCCGTCACCGCTCCGTAGATTTGGGGCTTGGATGAAATGCCTTGAGGGTATTTCGGCTTGCTAGGCCAGACGGCGAGGGCAAACATCACCCACAAATGCACCGCGGCCTGTTGGCTTGACCTGGAAGCCTGGTTTTGGACAAGTTGGCCAAGCAAGCCATTCTGCTGGGTGACAGCACCCGCTCCCCGCTGCGGCTGGCTCCCTCGGGTGGTAGGGCAGAGCTGATGAGGAGACTTTCCGTGGAGAGATGAAAATGCACGTTAAACCCCCAGCTCGCCATAGCAAATCACGTCCTTCTTCCAGCAGTGGAGATTTCTCCTGCGAAGGATGGGACTTTGGGTCCAAACCAGAGAGGAATGCCGCTCAAAGCACTGCCCGCGTTCAGCAGTCTTCCTCTTCACCGTGTCTCTGGTGGCACCTATCCATCCTGGATATCTCAATGCCCTCCGAGACCTTACACGGGGCCAAGAGAAATTAAAATCTCCAAACCTGTCAGAAAACTGCTCACAGTTTGGTGAGCAATCCTTCATTCACTCCCTGGTTCCAGCTAACACAGCAATTATTTGCTGCTTTGCCTACCGCAAACAGTGTACGTTCTCGGATTAACCGCGATGCGCGTCGGTGTATCAACACAAAGAGATCATTAAGCTCCAGCCTTATTACATATCATTAATTTGAGCGAGATCCCCTTTCCTGCATAGCGGGTCACTCCAGGCAGGTGATGCAGTCTATAATGTTTGATACCCGCGAGACTTCCATTTTTACAATTTCATCTAAGACTTTCTTCCCCCTTCCTCCCCAGTTAAGGGTGAACACTAAGGGGTGTCTTTTTTTCTTCCCTGCAGCTCATACTGCCCACCACAGAAATACTCCTTAATCTCAACAGCGCTGAAGCTCATTGAAACTTTCACTTCACGAAAGTAATTCATGAGGCCATTTTTTGGCCATCTGCAGGCCGGCAGACAGGTAATGTGCTGTCTGACGGCGGGATTTGTGACAGCAGGACTCAGCCCTATTGATCCAGCACTCTGCGTGCCGTCAGAGCCAGCACTTTGCTCCAAAGTGAATAAAAAGGCATAAAGTGAAGCAAGTTGGAGTTCCCTCTACCACTGCGTGAACTGAGCCGTCAGGCGTTTCGGATCCAGTGCACCCACTGCGTTACAGGATGCACGTGTGGTATGGACGCCTACCACCCCGCGACTCGAGGACAGAAGGTTTTTCCACCCATATACAAAAAAATATTTGCCCTAGAGACAAAGCGATGCGATGCACAGCTGTGCCTTGGGAAGGTGGATGCTGCTGATGAGGGTTGGTGCTTGGGATGAAGGTCCTGGGCATCCTCGCTGGGAGCAGAGCTATCAACAGCTCCCAAAGCCAAGGCTGCCTGCCACGCTCCCCGCTGCCTGCTACAGGGAAAAGGAAAAAAAAAAAAAAAAGCCCTGCTGTATTTAGAGACGGGGAGACGTTTTCCACAAACAGCGAGTTTGCTGACAAACCCAGTTTCAGAAGAACTAAAATGATTGGATCAATTTGGCAAAAAACCTGGGGGAAAACGCTCGGAGTGCTGAAATGGCTGATGATTCCGGCATTTTCAAAACTGCCTCATTTCAGGAACCTTTACATTTTTCTTCAACTTTTCTACTAGAAATGGCATGCATATACGCTGTGGGGAGGAAATGGGGTGACTGTGTGCTAAGAAAACAGAAAGCCTTTATCATACTTAAGAAAAATCTTTAGGAGAACATTTTATTTGGGTTTCAGGCTTCCTAAGCCTCCCTTTTTTTTTTCAAAAAGGGCCAAAATATTTTGGAGCTGGCTTGAAACATATTGTTTCAGAAAGAAAAAGGTTTGCCTCTCTTGGGATGCCATTGGGATTCTCACGATTTAGAGCAGTTGCATTTCAGCAGGGATACAGAGCTCCCCTTTGCACCCAGGCTGCAAACGTTAGGGCAGAGCAAGACAAGGAGGGGGAAGGAAGGACAAACATCTCTGCAAAGAGGAGGTTTTTCCTCCAGCTTTTTGGGGATACCTTGGCGCTTTCTGTCCCATACACTGGCTCCCATCCTCCCTTGCCCCCTGGTGCAACACCATGGTCATGGACATCGGAATGAAGAAGCAGCAGCCCTTACCGGGGGTGAGTTCTCGTAGATGTTCGTGCTGTAGGGCAGGTTGATGAAGATGGGGTCCATATCCTGCACGTCTGTAATGGTGATCGCCAGGTTGGCCAGAGTAGACAGCGGCTTGTTTTTATCTTGGTCCTTGAAAAAACAAGGGTTGGCAGGGGGAGAGAAAGGATTTCTGTCAGAAAAATAGAATTATTCAACAGCATTAAGTCTCTCACAGTTGTAGTTGGGTCAAAATTCCTGAATAGTCCAGGTAATCATCTCTTCTTCAAGCTACCTGCTGGAATTATTGTCCACTGTACCTCCCTCCGAGCTGAAATACAATATGCATTTCATTCCGGCATTAGCCTTTCAAAATAAAGCAAGCGCCAATTTAGCTTTCATCACATTTTGGGTGAAAAAGTAGTAAAGTATGTGTTCAACATACACTTCTAAATAGAAATTCCCTCCTAATGCAGATGCAGCCTAGGGCATCTCCGCACCGTGAGACCCAGGTGTGGTTGCCAGCGGACTTCTCACGCCAGCACATCACGGCAGCGCATCTCATACCCCCTCCCTCCAGTGCCGATGCCTCTGCACAGCTTGGGCTCCGTCAGCTGGAACGCGACAAAGCCCACCAGCTCCTTCATGTTTCGACTGCTCTTCATAACCCTGCGGGCTGCATTGCAGACAGTACACATGCCAAGCGCTGCTTCTGGTTCTGTAGGACGCCGCAGCTCTCGTGCGGAAGGTGGAGTGGAAACCTGAACCGCGGGATGCATCCTCGCAGTAGCAACCTCCTTTCTACTGGGATGATGGTTTTGGCTCCGAAAAACCGCAAACCTTCTCCCTCCTGGGCAAGCCAAGCTGCTTCCATGGCTGCAGGGAGGTGGGAACCCGTCTTTCTTGCTCTGCGAAGCAGGTCGCAACAAGCACACGGCAATCTTAGGCCGAGCAGCGGTGGCCCTTGAACACTTCAATGCTCCGAGCAGGAGCATCATCTCCCTTACACCCCATCACAACCCATCGGGATGGAGACGCAAGCGCTCTCCCCCAGAGCAAGACCCTTCTCCGGCGGCCAACGCAACAGCAGGACGCGCTGCCACCAGCTTGTCCTGGAAGCACCCCGCTGCCACCGGTTCCCTTGCCGGAGCCACGTCCCATGGGTGCTCAAAAGCGACCCTTCGCTGAAAGGGCAGGAGCAAAGAGACAACACACAAAGGGAAGGAAATAAGTCTCTCCTTACCCCCTAATCAAGCACCGTGGTGAAAGGCGACCATTAGAGGTTACCACACACTTCTGCAAAATGGCTCTGAACAGCAGCAAGGACTGATTGCCGGGAGATTAATGTTAATTTAAACCGTATTCAACAACACAGCTTGTACATTATCCTCTTAACCTGCAGGCCTCAGCGTTTATGGCCTGGATGGATGCTTATTTCCGACTCGCACTCTGCTGTTAGCGTTATCAGGGCTGAAGTCTATCGTTTCTTCAGATAATGTTTTTTCCCCCCCATTTCCTTCACCTCTTAAATGAATTTTCGCTAAAATATTACAGATAGCACTGAAAAAGCAAGCACGCTTCAAGTTTCCTCACCTCCCGCCTCTCGCGCTGCCCTTTCCCAGCCTCTTTCTGCCCTACGTCCCGGGGATGAAATGGCTCCTGCCTTGAATTAAGGCTCTACAGCTCTTCTTGCAGCCACCCCGAATTCACCATCACCCCGGTTCCCACTCCGGACGGTGCAAACTGGTCATCAGGCAGGCGAGAGACCGCATTTGCTCTTCCAGCTCCCGCTACGCCGCTGCGACTCATCCTCCTTCCCGGGCTGAGCTTTGTCCCGGGGTTTCTCATTGCCTTTCTGCTAGAAATTACCAGCTCCCTGCCACCGAGCCGAGGAGATATTCCCACAGCTGCAATCAAGCCCAGTTCAGAGACTTAAATATTAAAGTCTTTGAACTCCCTGAGCTGGAAATCACTAGAAGCCAGCAGCGTATTAGGCAGCGAGTACCAGATATGCCCCCATTTTATCTTTGCCGGTAACTGCACCTGGGATACGGGGCTAGATGGAGCTGGAGGGACCACGGTGGCATCCTAGCATCCTTGAGGTAACCCAGAATGGGACACGTGGAAGAAAGGCACGTTTCCATCGGGGCTTGTGTTTGGTCCCGCGTTTTCTAACCTGCTAGATAGTCCAGTAGCCACGTCCTGGGAAAACGCGTCGGTGGCAGGGAGCGATAAGGACGCAAACAATGCAGAGGACATCTTATCGCTGGAGTATTTAAAATAAAACGAGGTATGTTTCAGGAAAAAAAATAAAAATAAAAAATAAGCTTCTGGGGAAAATGCCACAGCCCGGAATATGATGCAGGGAATGAGCTGAAAGGTTGAGCTGTTTGCCCGTGGGCCGGCAGTCCGCGAACGCCCAACCTCCGTGGCCGCGAAGAGCAAAGCAGCCCCGCGCAGCCCTCCATGTCCTCGTGACATTTGTGGTTCTGCATCAGGACAATGATCTTGATTAAATCACATGCTTCAAGAGCTCTAGCCGGCTGCCTGGAGGGGTCGGGAAGGGTTTTTCCCCCCCTCCCTGTCCTGAATGCACAGTTGGCCAGACGTATTTATTGTAGGGCTGAATTTCACCTTCCTCTGTGGCCTCTGAGATGGGAAAGGAGCCACCGGACACAGCCCGCTTGTGTGGTGATCCTCATTCACGTGCTCCCTATCAAGCTCGTGTTAGATTTGACACCAGGAAAGAAGTTTCCCATTCGAGTGGGGCAGGAATTTGCCATGGTGGCCACCTGGACCCTCTCTCAAGCATCCCCTCCATGTACAGTGGTATCAACTGCAATTAGGATCTCGGTTTCTCCTCCTCCATCCACCAAAATTTTAACTCTTGATGTCCGAACTCAGCTTTTGCTGAGGGACAGTCGGGGGGTTTAACAGGGGTGAATCCACCTGCTATAAGCCATGATGCAGAAGGCAGGAGGAGACTCACCGTCGCGTTGACCTGGAGCTGGTACGCTTGAGTCACTTCGTAGTCCAGCTCCCGTATCACCGACACGATGCCACGGCCGCTGTCGATGGCAAAGAAATTGGAAGGAGGTTGGAAGGAGTAAAGCACGCTGCCTCCTGCCCCCTGGTCCGGATCCGTGGCGTTCACTATGAAAATCGGAGTGCCCACCGGTGTGTTCTGGAAAGAAGAAAAAAAAAAATAATAAAAAATAATAATGTATCGGTAAAATTGTGCACCAGCCTATTTTCCCATCAAACGCACATCGGCAATTTCATTTGCCCATCTCAAAGAATATCTAGAGACCCGCGAACTTCAGTCCTGTATTTTCAGGACGTTTATAAGTTATACAGCTGTTTTCTTTATTACAGTATTGCAGCAGCTATAATAGTTGTTACACCCTTACAATAATAGTTATACAGCTGTGGTCAAGATGGCACTCTATCAAACACCCTTATTTTCCCAGGCATCATAACTTTCCAGAAAAATTACTCTCTTTGCTGACACTTGTTTTCTGCCCAAAGGCACTTTTATTTTCAACGCCGACTCCCTCTCTGTTTTCACCACAAGGCATTAAATATAGAGAGCCTCTAAAAAAAAAAAAATAAAGTAAAAATAAATGCATTAAATGCAATGTGGAACTTTACGTAAAATTCAAAGTTATAGTTTCCACAGCAACTGCAACCTGGCCTGATTAAGGCGGGCATTAACGGTTAAATCGTCATAAATCTGGAACTAATCTACATGCATAAAATATGCAGCTGAGTGCACAAAATCAGCAATGGCAACTGCAGTTTGGCACTTCTTATTGTTTAACTTCACAGAAGGGAGAACAATTATCCATTTTTGGTGGAACAGCTGCATGTTCCTATGCAAATCTTAAATGCATATTCTTGTCTCCCGAAAGGCAGAAGCGCAGACCGCAAGCCAAAAAAAAAAAAAAAAAAGGCTTTGCCGGGGAGCCGGGCTGCAGGTACACACGGATCACGACCGTTTGGGCAAGCCCGTGTGTTTGTGACACGTTCACAGCCACGTTAAGGGTTGACGAAGAGCTAAAACTTGCAAGGGAGACAGCAAAGGTCAGAAGCAAGATGCGACAGCGGCCGGTTACGGCCAGTGGGGATAATACGGATTATTTCTGCAAACCTCTTCCCAAGCCTCCGCGTTTTATTGTTAACTTCGTTCGTGTTAAATTACTCGTTCTCAGCTCGCGGGGAAGTATCGTGAAGGTGGAAAGGAGACCTAAGAGGTGCAGGGCTTAGAAGATGGGGCGCTGCTTCCAAGCGGATCTCCTCCTGCAAATCTTTGCCCAAAGCTGAGCAACGAACTGAGCCATTTTCAGGTTTTTTGGGGAACCGCAAAGCTTGAAGTGAACCACAGCAAAGGCTGTCCCCCAGCCCACCACCTCCACTGGAAAGCAGGAGAAACCAGGGCTCCACGCTTGGAGACCCGATTTAACCAGTTTAATCCTGGGCGATGGCACCAGAAAAGACCCAAAGCATCTCAGTTTCCCCCGGCGAGGCTCAGGCCAGCAGAAAGCTGCCTTCAAGGCAGGCAGCAGGACTCGCCGCGAGCTTGGTCAGGCAGAGCAAGGAACCCGGGGCACGTCCCACAACCCGCGTTTGGGGTCCCCGAAAGGAGCGCTGAGCTCCGGCGCCCTCATCCACGCACGTCCCTCACGCCTGCCTGCCCTTGCATCCAGCCACACGGCATTGCGGCGACGCTCTGACAGCTAAGCTCGCCGCGGGCTCCGGCAAAGCTCCGCTTTCCTTACTTCAGTGTCACTTCTGCCGAAGCGTGAGAGGTTGCAGTTCCCACCTAGATTTTTCATTTGCTTGCTTTACCCCCCATCTCTAAATCAAACTGCGAAAGAAAGCCTCGCAGGGCATGGCCTTGAGGATTATTTTTTAAAGCGCCTTCAAGTTGGGGTTTTCATTTTTTTTTTTGCGATCAGCAATCATAAAAGCATGAAGGATATAGCTAGAAGGGACCTCAAAAGAGAAACCTGTCCCTCCGCTACACCGAAATCATCCCCATCCTTACAGCCTCCCCAAGTGATGGAGATGCCACAGCCTCCCCAGCCCAGTTGTCCCAGCAGTTGGCTACCCCTTTGCCACACAACTGCTCATTTTCTGGCATGCTTAACCCAGATCTGCCCTGCCGCCGTGTCAGCCCTTGACCCCGTGCCAGGCACGCAGCACGTTAATCCCGGCTTGCGCGTTTGGAGAGCTCAGGAACCAGGACCCGGTCAGTTTAGGAGGTGCGTTGGGGTGGAGCAGCCCTTCGCGGGGGGCTCTGGTGGGTGTTTGCTTTCTGAGAGAGCCCAGGAGACCTCCTCGGACAGGACTAGAGCGTCTCCCCCATCCCTCTTAGGGCTACCTGCCTCCCCTTGCCAAGCCATCAGCAGCCGGGAGCAGCGCTGGAGCATCCCGCATCCCTCCGCTCCCTGCTGCCAGGGCACAGCCGCGGTCTGCACGCTCCAACAACTGCCTTCTCAAATTCCTCCTCCTGAGCCACCCGGGTATCAATGTCAGGACCAAGAGCATTACAAATTAACCATTAATAAGGGGAGGAGGAGAGAGACGGCCACGACGACGCAGTAGATGCGGGGTTGCACCGGTGAGGTCTGGGCTGTATTGTGCCCAGAAATAATAATATTCGCGATGAATATGTTTCCTCTGCTTTTTAAGTGCCCCTAGCCACTCCTTTTAACATGCAAATCCGCTCCGGTCACCCGTGATTATGGGGTTGTGAAAGAGGAGAGCTTGATTTCCCCCGCATTGTATTTCATACAATAGCCCCCAAAAGCAGGCTTTGAAGCCAGTTCATCTCCTCGTCCTTCCAAAGGAGAAGCTGCCTGGAGGGACACAGAGGTCACCCGCTTTGGTGCTTCTCAGCTCCAGCCCCAACAGACACTGCCTGAGCTCTTAACTTGGCGATTACCTTATTTTTATCCTTATTTCACAGCTTTGCTGACCAGGTCCCTTCATTGGCCAGGACAGCAAAATCCATACACGCCGGGTACCGGCTCTGGACAAAGATCTGGCTGGTGTTGGGAAACAGTGATGGGCATCTCCACCAAAGCATCCGAGGGGCTGGGAGGGACCCCAGGGCAGGACCTCAGAGGGCACCTGCAAGCACGAGGGTGGGGGAAGGAGCAAAGCACGGCGCCGGTGAATTTAGGAGGGGAGCAGAAGGGCTCCCAGGCAGTAGGATGAAGGTTACAGGAGCTTGAAGCAGAACGGCATAGTTGCAGAGGGGGGAAAAAAAAATCTCTGATTCTGCCCGAAGTGCATGGTTCCGTGGGAAAATTTCGCTACCGAATACCTGCCTTTACTCCCGAGAGCAGGCAGGTCAAAGGATGCAGACCTGCAAGATGTGCTCTGGGTAATGCATCTTTTTTTTTTTTTTCCCCCAGCTCAAATTCAAGCAAAAAAAACCCCAAAACAAACCAACAAAACCCCCTAAAAATCCCAAACCAAACCAACAAACAAACCACAAAACCTCTGGCAAGGCAAAACCCACTGTGGGATGCAAACCATCCCCTATCGACAGAAAAAAAAAAAGAAAAAAAAACAAAAAAGAGGTTTCATCTTCAACGTTCGTAATGCCCAGGCAAGGCACAGTCAGGACTCAAGTGGAATTTCAGATCATCTGCCTTAAAAAGCACAAGAAGTACGCCTTTAAAATCCTCTTGCCATTTTTGGGTCAAACAGGCTCAAGATATTCCCTCGGCAGGAGGCCGGCGTCTTTATTTCTCAAAAGATGCGGCCCATCGTCTAAACAATGGAGCAAAAACCTCCTTATAAACAGAACTGGCTGAGGTGCGCGGTTGATGGTAAATAAGAGGCAGAGGGCACATCCCAGTGAGATGCGACAGGAAAGCCCCGCACCAGCCTAGATCAAGACTGGTTTTCTGCTTTTTCAGCATTTGGCCCATTTATAGGACACTTCCACACGTCCCTCGCGGCTGTTCTTCCTTAGCAAAGATTAATTGTGGCTATGCTTAGTTCACCGACAGGCAAAAATAGCAAATTCTATCTTTTCTGTCCAGAAAAAAAAAAAAAAAAAAAGAGAAACGCAGACGGATGACAGCCTACAGGTGCTTGTGGCAAACAGGTGAGTTTTCTATACGAGCTGCCAAATTTTGTCATTTTTAAGGCTTTCGACTCCCTCCGGCAGCCAGCGGCGAAGCTTCGCTCACCGCAGGGAAAAAAAAAAAAAAGAACTGGTGACAAAACTGTGTCATATCATTAAATCTTTGTTACGATGCCAGCAGATGCGGGATAAAAATAAACAGGCAGACAGATGCCTCCCGCGGAGGAGGAGGAAGGAGGGCAAACGGGAGCGGGACCCGCTCCTGACCCATCTCCAGCACTCCATCCTTCATCCCAAAGCTCAGTGGGAGCGGGTCCAGCACCCAGGTCGTCATTGTTGCTGCCCAAGGAGGTGGCAGAGGAGAGACCAAGACCCTACGTAACTCTCACACCAACGCAGCAGTACCAGGCAATGTGAACCTTCGAGGGACCAGAAAGAAGTTGTGCTCCCACCCAAAAGCTCTCATAGGTATGGCCCAAGCGTGGCCCAGCGCAAGCAAACACCTCCCCGCGGCCTGGGCTGTCACCTCCCGTGCCACCCCGCTGCACGAGTGACCAGACACAGAGATGCCCTGTGTTAACCCTGGCACGTTGACAACGGGGACGCCGAAGCCTCGCGCAGTATTCTCCGCAAAAGGGGCGGCGAAGGGCTGAAGCAAAGGTTAGCAGAAAAAAAAAAAAAAAATTAAAATATCAAAATTTGAAATTTTAAAATATTTACACCTCGCTCTCTGGCCGCACCTATAGCCTTTGATATCTCGCCGTGACTCCTGCTATAAAATGCAATGAAAATAAATAAGTCAGTATAGAATAAGTTTTATCAGTAATAAAGTTTCTGATGGATGCTGCCCCGCCGCGAGGTGGCCATACGAGACGGATTACGACCCGGAGGAGACGCAGCCTCCAGAGGTGCCACGTGCCCTCCCAGGCAGATTACACGGCCGCACGCGATTACACGTGAACAGATTACGCGAACACGGGTTGCTGAGGCAGGGCTCCCTAAAAACATCCCAGCACGATCTCCTCTTCTCTGCCACCAAACGCTCCCCGAGGGCTGCAGGACCAGCTCCGCTGGGGCAAGGGCTGGAGTTGGAGAAGCACCGAGGACCAAAGCGGCATCAGGACCACGCTAACACAGCGAGGACCAGGGATGGGCTGGGTGAGGAGGACAAAAAAACCCAAACAAAACAGAAAAAAACCCTCCTCAAATCAAGGAAAACTTTTTTGGGGGGAGACGCAATTTTTAAGGCACACGTAAAGCTATGTGAAGTAGCTCTTTTTTTTTTCCCCCCCTACGCAGGACTAAAGAGAAAAGGCTGTTTGGCAGAAAAGCCGGCAGCCGTGCCGTTTCGCCAGACCCACGGTGCCTGCTCCCAGAGCGTATAAACCCCTCCGGCTGCCGGACCGCCGCTCGCCCCGCTAACGGAGCGCCATTTGCACGCCGCCTTCCAGAGCTTTCCACCACAGCGAAACCATTTCATGGGCCACGGGCCGCCAACCCCTCCGACGTACCTCGATCCATCGGTCTTGTCCAACCGGCCCGACACCGGGCGCCCCGTGGGCAAAGCGCTGAGAGGGGGGGAAATATGCGGCGCCGACTTTTTTTTTTTTTTACAGCAGGGCCAGAGAGACGTCAAGGTGGGAGATGAGACCTGGGAGTTAGTTCCTCAGCTACTCCCTTCCCTTAAAGGCACCCACCTTTCCAACCTGCGAGGCTGTTACGAGCTTCGCTTGGGCGCTAGAAGTAATTATTTGGGTTTCTTTGGGGTTGGGCTCCTCCGAACCAGCTCCTCGTCTCCGGTGGCTGACCACCTAGAGGACCTCCATCTGACCTCCCAGGGCAAAGTCACCCAGCAGAAGCCGGGAGAGATGATTAGGATGCGGATGCGCGCCTGCCGTCCCCATGCAAATAATGCGGAAAAGCGGCAGGCAATCTGGCCGAACAGCTGTCTGAAGGTCGATGGGATGAGAGGAGGCGAGAGGCAAACGGACCAGGGGGGGGGCACACAGCGCCGGGCACGAGCAGCAGGCGAGCCCACCGAGCTGCCCGCGCCATCGTCTTCCCCATCAGCACCGAAAACCCTCTCGCCAGCCCTGTTTCAGGTCCTGGTTTTATTCTCCCACTTCCCCCCTCCCCATCTCCGCGCTGTCCCTTGCCGTCAAGGCGGGAGCCGACCGCTGCCATCAGGAGATGCTTCGCTGCTCCGTGCTCCCGTTATATCTCAGGTCAACCTATTACTCTTAAATAATTCCGAGTCCTGGCGGCTTTTTTCCCCTCTCCCTGCCTCTGCGGGGCAGGTGAAGCGCCAGCCCTTCTTCCAGGCTGTGCGGAGAGGAAAAACCAACCCCAGGTTTTCGGTTTCCCTGCCCGGGCCCCGTCTCAGAAGCGGCCCGGCCGCCAGGCTGAGTTGGTCGGTCCGTCCCTCGCTCGCACACACGCGCCAGCTCCGAACGCTCGCACGGATGTGCGCAGACTTCCAATTCCTGTGGTCTTTATTACACTTTTAATTACATTTATTAATTGCATTACCGCTAGCCCGAGCCAAGCAATTTCCAATTTCAAAGTTTGATTTTGAAACCTGATAATTTCCTTTTTTTTAAAAAAAAAAAAAAGAAAAAAATTTTTTTTTTTTGGTTGAAATTCACCCCACCTTTCAATCAGCTCTCGTTAATATGTATCTCTTGCTGCTATCTCTATTAAGTGACCTCCCTCATTATCGGGTGACACTGGCAAACGGCCACCGCAGAGCTATAATTCAATTGAGGGGCTTTTGAAAACACCATAAACACAGCTGGAAGAGACGCGCTGCTGGAGCCGGAGACTGAATTAGCGACTGGATAACGGCACGGAGAGCCGAGCGCGCTTCTTGGCGGCGCACGCATCCCGACCCGATGCATGGTGCCGAAGAAAGGGACGGCGCAACCAGCGCCGGGGGGGGGGGGAATTTCCACGGGGGAATTCGCCGCCCTGGCAGGACACCGGCGCTCAGCAGGCGGAGGGCGAGCGGGGCAGGAATGGGAGAGGATGCTCTGGCATCCCGCAGGATTAAAGCCGCACGCTTTTTCCAGCCCAGAGCTGCCCCCGTTTCCCACCGATGAAACTCCGTAACTCTGCCCTTGCCAGCGCGGGGGTGGGATGGCTGATTTACGGCACGGCATCCCCGAAAGCTGGATGCACGGCCGCCCTGTCACCTCCCCTCGGTGGCACCCGTCGCTTCTGCGGCGCGTGGCTTGAGGGGCAAACCCAGGAGCGGCACGAGAGGGCAGACGGGAGAGGAAGGCAACCGCAAAGAAGAAAATGGAGAAACCCGCAACGTTCCTCCTCTTATTCACAACACCCCACCTGGCTTTGGCCACTGTCCCTTCCAGGCAGTGACACAGCAAGTGGGACCTGCCACCCCCCCTGCTCTAGGAAGCGACAGCGGCCGCACGGCTCAAGCGCTCATCCGGAATGGGGATGTGTTGGGAAGAGGAAAGCGAGGGGAGGAAAAGCGCCCTTTGCAGCTGCAGGGGCAGAAGAGGAGCTGCCTGCCCCAGCCCACAGAGCAAGCGCAAGGTTTGGGCTCGCACCGTGACCTCCATCCCCAGCCAGGCCACCAGGAGCCAGGGGGCTGCTGCTCTCCCTTCCCTCCCTCCGAATCCTGCCTTCGTCTCGCTCCCCGCGCGTCCCCCGGCCAGCGCTGCCCCACGCCAGCGAGCGGGCAGAAAGCCGCCGGGAGAAGAGGAGCAAAGAGGAGAAAGCGAGCTCCACGCCGGCTTTCGGAGGTAACGCGAGCTATTACACCGCGCTCCGGGTTTGCATTTGCTGCCCCACGTCTCAGGAGACCGCGAGCGGCTGCTCGCAGCTCGCCAGAAGCCACGAAGAGCAGCAAAAGCTAACGCCAGTGGGCTCCCATACGCTGCGCGCAGGGGGAACCTTCCCAGCATCCCAAAACACCACCGAGATGGAGCGCTACCTACAGCTACGGGCGCGCAAAGCCACGAGCGCGCAAAGCCACGAGCACAGGAGCACGAGCGGGAGAGATGAGAGAAAAAACGCAGATGGGGTTGATCGTTCGGCCTTCGGGAAAAAAGAGGTGGGGAGGAGAGCTCTGGCGGGGACAAAGCGGTTCTACCTTCATGCTTTCAGCCGCCTCCGGCGAGACACGGCTCAGTTGGCAGGGCTGAAAACTCCCGCCGCAGAAGGTTGAAGGCGATGGCCGAGGCGCTGGGCTGGACCGTTCCTGACGATTTTCGGCAGCCCTGCAAACCCCGAGGAGCGGGAGCGGACCTGGCAGCCCAACCGACAGGGTGTCTTCCACGGGAGTGACTTCAGAGCTCCCCGCTACATCAGCTCCAGGTGAAATAACGAAAAGCCCAGCGTAGCTCTCGGCTAACAGGGAATTAAAGGGAAGCAGCACCATTAACACCTCCCGCAAGACTGCCAGACAATAGATCCTGCTCTATTCACCCTCTCTCTCGTCTTTCTACCAGACACCAATCTTGGCGGAAAAGGGCGACAGAATCAAAGTCACATACATCATCTTCCCTGAGCCGCAGGACTCGGTGCGCTGTGAGAGTGATTAACGCACGGAATAATTCAAAAAATCAACACAGTCAGCTAGCACGTAGCCCTCAGAGTACCATTGCAAACAAGGAGTATTATCAGGCGAGCGTGTTTTTAATGGATCCTTGCTGGGAACTTGCAAGTCTTTGCCCGTTATTTGACATTTTGACCAATCATCTGGAAGGGTAAAAGCACAGAGGTTGGGAGATGGGTAAACAACAAAGGGCACAGACCCTCGACACCGAGCAAATTGCCGGCGACTGCTTTGAACCAATATCTATATATATTTTTTTTGAACGTGTAAATGCAGAGTCCTATGCCTGAACCAAAAAAATACAGCTCTCCTAGGAAGGGGGGATCACCCTGTAAAACCGACTGTTTCCCACTGCCCTGGGAGGGGACAGAAGAAAAGGGTGGTAAAGCAGCCGACACTTCGCTAACTCAGCGCCCGCAGCCACATCCCGTTGGAGAAGCCGCCTTTCTCTCCCGTTTCTGCCCATTATCCATCCCTCCAGCCTTCAAGGAGGTGGGCAGGACCGGAGCAAGGGCTGGGAGGCAGCCCACGCTGCCCTGCTATTCTGGCAGCCCCCAATTTCGGAGACGGCAGATGGGAAACCCGAGATGGTCTAACGAGACGTTTGAAAGTCAGAGGCAAACGCCGGGAATGTGAGAACCTGGCAGCCGGAAAGCTCCTGGCTTCCACGGCACCGCTTCCCTCCTGCTGGTGCGATTTTCCTGCTGGAAGAGGGCGTTCGGAGCCATCTCCCCTTTCGCAAGGGCACGCACCGCAGATGGCCCGGCACCCCCGGGGCTGTAATCTTGCTGGAGACGGTGGGCACGGGCCGGGTGGATCCAGGTGGCCGCAGTCAAGGTCTCCACTCCCGCCTCTGCTCTCAGCACTGGCAGAGGTAGGTTTTGTCCGGGGAAGCGAAGGCAGCCCTGAGCCGCAGCAGCCTTTCCACTATCCTTTCCCTCAAATATTGCAATTCAGCAGCAAAATCAAGTCACCGGTGCCGTTTACTGCTACCAGCCAACCTCCGTTACGGCGTGAGGGAAGAAATTCCTCTTTCGATTCCCACTTGGGGGTGACTCCGACTTTTTACATCCCCTTTTATTCGCAGGTGGCCACCAACTATCAACTTTCCAAACCCAGGGAGAGAGAGGTCATGGGGGGTGGGTTGAGTTAACGCACCCCAGCCTTTAAGCTGGGGACGAAGGATGGATGGAAGTGGCACACCGACCTCTGCGCCGGAGTCGGGGAGGACGGGAGCGATGCAGGCTGCTGTGCCCGAGCCCAGGCAGTAACGAGGGTTACTCTTAACAGCAGCTTGTCCCCATCGATTCATCCGGGTAACCCTGGCCGCGAGAGGCGCAAACTGGCACCCCATCGGGTGACGCTCCGGATTGCAAATGACTTCCATTAAGGCAGAGCGTTAATACAATGCATTACAAATGAAACCCTAATGACAGGACACTGGCAGCACTGCTCCTGCTTGATATTAATTGGGTGACACTTTCTTTTAATGGTACATTAATTAATGCGGAATATCAACGGAAGTCCACGACACCCGCATTAATACAAATGAATTCATTATCATCGGTGTTATTACAAGAAATGACAAATAAATCTGTAACAGTGGGGCCCTTCAAATAATAGCCACGAATCATTAGCTGTTGCATTCATTTATAGAGCATACCGCAAATATAGACACGCAATCCGTGGATGCTTATCTACTCGCACCATCCCAGCCCGCTATCTGTCTCTCGAGCCACCCGGAGCCGCCTTGGAGGAGGACCCAGTAGCCAGCCCAGCTGGCCAAGGAGAAACTGGGATTTGCTTTCACACCAACTCACCGCCAGCACTTCTCGCTACCTCCTCCTCTTATTCACCGCACTCCATCACCAACCTGAGTCGTCAAAAGACCCTCTCATTTGGCACATGTACTCCTGTAAGGAGGATCACCGTTCTTTCCTCCATCCTTTTAGCCAGGCAGAGAGAGACCTGCCCGTTTTACCACCTTATTTATTTATTTTACTGCTTGTTTATCCCCCCTGTTCTGGCAGAAAAGCTAAAAGCGCCGTTCACAGCACCGAGCGGCTCGCTTCTGACCATAGGTGGAGCACGTAATTTGTCCTCGGGAAAATAAGAGAGCAAAAATCTCTCTTTGAAGTCTGGGATTTGTAGGTCCCAAAGATCCATCAAAGAGAGACTCCCGCGAGAGCCTCGGCAGCAGCCCGCGAACGGGTATCGCTCTCAACGCGAGCGAAAGCAAAATCCATACAGCTGTGCCGATTCAAAAAAAAAAACAACTATTTCCCTGTCTTCCTGTGGATGGCTTTATTACCAGAGGAAGGATCGATAACAGTTCAGCTCAGGTCTCCTCATCGGGCTTTGCTCTTGCTGAGACGCTCGTGCTAAAAGAGCAAAGTCCAGCGGGAAGCGCTTCCGTCGAGCTATGTCGTGACACGGTTCCCCTGGAGGGACGCCAGCGACGTGGATCCCACTCTCCCAGGAGAGCTAGCACCCCAGTTTGCTGTCTCCCATCACCTCTGCGGCGCTCACAGGCAGAAAGAGCAGGGAAAGGAACACATGGGGAATATATTTTTTTTTTTTTTAATACAATATATGAGGACTTACTGACTTGTCCTTGACCATCTGGAGCAGAAAAACCCAGCAAACGGAGCTAGGAAACCCAGCAAAGGGCAGGCAATCTAGCAGCCCGAAGGAGGAAGAAATGGGAAGAAAAGCATGGAGTCTCCCAGGTCACGCGGTGCAAGGAGCGCCACACGTGCCACAGGCTCCAAACTCGTCTCCGCCGGCACGCACGCCATGAAAAACGGGTTTATCAACACACAACGCCCCAGCTTTACCTGCTTTGACCCGAGAACCCCCAGCACCCGTGCGCAGAGCAGCTTTGCCCCACCGTGACCCCCGATGCCGCCTGCCTGCATCGGGGATGAGGCACCCTGAGGGCAGAACCCGCTCTCTCCATCATCCACAAGATGCTCCTCTTACTCTGCATGGCACAGTTGGGGTTGGGTTTGGGTTTTTTTCCCCCCCACACCTTCTTGTGACAGTAAGGTTTTTCCCACCTGGGAAGGTTGGAGGCAAAGACCTCAGCCAGCAGCGCCAGCAAGGAAAAATTGTGCAAGAGCCCCGAGGTACGTGGCGAATAAGCTCCTGGTCCCACGGATGCACGGAGCATCAGGAGCCAACCTGCCTCAAAAAAGGGGAGGAAAAGGGGGAACACAGCAAAGTTTGTAAAGGGAAGAAGTGCCCCGTGTCAGACCACACGCTGACGTTCAGCTCTGGAATAGTAAACTAAAAAAAAAAAAAAAAACCCCAAAAAAGCATCCTTCAAAGCCAAACACAGACCGAAGACTAATGCCCTGAATTTGCTGAGACTACGCTAACCACGCAGACCCGCACAGCGGTTATTTGTGAAGCGGAAAAGCAATATTAGCACGAAAAGGGCCAATAAAGTCATCAGCCTCTTGAGGACAGAAAGAGAGGCGAGTAATCCTCGTCTCTGGCTGCAGGTGGGGGAAGTTATAAAGCGTCACACATCCCTAGAAACTTTACTGACACTGACTTT
Organism: Pluvialis apricaria; assembly: GCA_017639485.1. Classification (NCBI taxonomy): domain Eukaryota; kingdom Metazoa; phylum Chordata; class Aves; order Charadriiformes; family Charadriidae; genus Pluvialis; species Pluvialis apricaria. The sequence goes on along the minus strand of CM030013.1, from coordinate 4,225,880 downwards.
TTTTTTTTTTTTTTGGCGTTAAATTAGAAGTTTTAGGTCCCACCCCGAGGAAAGGATGGATAGATCTGCTCCCAGCACTGCCCTCAGCGAGGCTGAGGGCTTCCGCGGGGATGATGGGGAAAAGGCAGCTCTGAAAAGCGTTTTTCCAAGGTACCGTCTCCTCCGCTCGCGGTTCTCCAGCATTCCTTCTCCTCTCCCGCTCAGCAACGTGCCCTCCGAGCTGTGATTAAAACACAGCGGGCTCGTCCGTGGCAACAAAGCTCTTCGAATCGTTCAACTTCTGGGTTGTTTGGTATCGGCTTTGCTTTTCTTTAATCCAGGCTGAGGTCTCGGTGCGTCGGCTGGGATGATTGCGTTCACATCATGGTGTTTCCTCATCTAGCGGGACTCCTGTATGAAAAGGGTTTTCCCAGAGGACTCAGCTCACCGGCTGCACTGACTGGTGCATCTGGGTGAATTAAAGGAGCAATGTTTTGGAATTCCCTTCATTCACTCGAGGCCAAAAACCCTTCAGCTCAGGGCAGCATCTGCGCGGTGGGAAACAGGCACAAATCCAGCTTAATCCCCCCCGAACCTTGCCTGAGGAACGGGGTTAAGTCTATTCTTTTCACGTGGGTCACTTCAGTTCTCCTCTGCCCTCATTCAGAGCTGAGAAAATGGATTATTGGCCCAACTTTGCTTCTTAAGCATCACTGACTTACAGGCTACAAACATTAAACAAAACTCACAGCAATTACAGATAAATCAGTGCTTCCCCTCTCTTCTTTTGCTGTTTCTCACCTTCGCTCACCTCCTTGTCATCACGGTCAGAAGCCTATTACCAATGTCTGGCAGGGACCTACTGTCTTAGGTGAGCTCCAGTTTCTAAGCCCACCTAAGTTTCTCTCCCCATCCCCTTCCCCAAGGGACAGCAAAGGCAAACTGCTCCAAAGCCAAGGTGCGTGCTCTGCAATCCCAGACCTGCCCAAGCTCTCCTGCAGCTGACTCGAAACTCTGAATGAGGCACATCAGGGTGGGCACCGGTCAACCTCAACCTCCAGGCATGACCTTCAAGACCTTCAGGTGACTCATTTTGGCAAAAAGCCGTGCCCAGGACACAAGGGCAGGACATCCTGCTCAGCACGATGCTGTTACAGCGAGAATCCCAGACTGGTGAGGGTTGGAAGGGCCCTCTGGAGCTCCCCCAGTCCAACCCCCTGCCACAGCAGGGGCACCTCCAGCAGTGGCACAGGACGGCGTCCAGGCGGGTTTGGGATGGCTCCAGAGTGGGAGACTCCCCCACCTCTCTGGGCAGCTGTGCCACTGCTCCGCCACCCTCGCAGGAAAGAAGTCCCTCCTCATGTTAAGATGGAACTTCCTATGGTGAAGTTTGCACCCATTACCTCTTGTCCTGTCACTGGGCACAACTGAAAAAAGACTGTTCCCATCCCCCTGGCACCCTCCTTTTAAGTATTTATAAGCATTGGTAAGATCCCTCCTCAGTCTTCTCTTCTCCAGACTGAAAAGCCCCAAGTGCCTCAGCCTTTCCTCATCAGAGAGATGCTCCAAACCCCACATCATCTTCATAGCCCTTTGCTGGACCCTCTCCAGCAGTTCCCTGTCCTTCTTGACCCGGGGAGCCCAGAACTGCACACAGTGCTCCAGCTGCGGCCTCCCCAGGGCAGAGCAAAGGGGGAGGATGACCTCCCTCGACCTTCAGGTGACTCATTTTGTCAAAAAGCAGTGCCCAGGACACAAGGGCAGGACATCCTACTCAGCACGATGCTGTTACAGCAGGAATGCCATCAGCCGGCACACATGCAACTCATCGTACCTCTGCTTATATAGTCTGAAGATGGGGATGAGCTCCACAATCCCCGCAACAGAGGTACTTTGGGAATAACATTACCACCCCTTGTTTACAAGTCTAGGACATTACAAACCCTGCCACCAAAGCACAGCCCACCAATTCCCGCTCTGACACACGGTCTCCCCATTTTAAACGAAGGCTGGAGGAGCTGCTTTTGAAGAGGTGGCCCCAAAGCGAGCAGGCACCAGTGCCAAGTCGATACCTCGGAGGAACTGCACGCTTTAAATACCCGCTCCTGGCGCGATGAACAGCATTGCGCTCCTGAAGGAATGAAATCGGCTATTTTTGCCTCTAAATCCCCAAGGAACAATCCCACCAGGAGCTGGAGAGGCCTTTCAAGCCTCGGCAAAGTCTGAGGCTGTGATGAGGTGGTGGAGGCGTAGTGAGGTACGGCAAGAACGTCGGCACAGGACATAGTCAGGGCTGGTCGCCTCACCGGTTGAGTCACAGCACAAACACCCTAATTCTAATGACAGTTTTCAAAACCTCAGCTTATCAAGTGGATCCAACAAAAGCAATCATGTTGGACATGGCTTAGATGCATCCTCACATTAAAAATAACAACTTTTTCCTTTTCTCTCTTATTCCTTAAACCTCTCATCCCTGAGAGCAATGCAAAACACCCAGAAACACCAGGACAGGTTTTCAAAGATTACCTAGACACGTCCCTCCCAGCCTCTCCCTTTCCACGACCCATACCCTGCACGTCGGGACATGGCGATCTACCCCCACTACCACAGGGAAGAACCACCACTCTTGTCCCTAATGCCAGGAGTAAGCCAAAAAAATCAGTTTTTCTTTCATGCAGTTCATTTCCAGGCTGAAGCTGGAGGCATAAAGTCCCACCCAGAGCACTCGGCCTGAGATAGATCCATACCTGCCTTCCATAAACGACCTTGTTGGGTAGACCTACCTGTGGCAGAGGAAGGGATGAGCCACATGGCCACAAGCTCGTCACCCCTTGCACGTTATTCTTCATGGGGGCACAAGGCAGTCACTGTGTGAGGCTCCTTCTCTTTTTCAGAAGGACCATTGGCCCAGGACTTTCCAAAGGGATGCTCTTTACGCTCTCCTAGACCTCTCCTCCCCTCAGCTCTGCTCGTCGCACTCTTTGCCCTAGCCAGGCTTCAATCCTTTGTCAGCAGCCCGCCGAAAAGCTTTGTGGATAAACTTTAATACAAGCAAGTAATTATAACACCGTAGCTCAGTAATGCTACATTAAACATCATCCTAAATTGTCAACATGCTCTGTGAGAGCTCCAGAGGATATCCTTGAAGGCTTCTACACTAGGGGAACAGCACAGGCCTTGCATCTTGCCTTGAGAGCCCTCTCCTAAAGCCTTCTGTCTTCCTCAGAAGCTCCTTGAGCTCCAGCAATCGTGTCCTCTGCAGTCCTGGGCTGCATTTGGTATCGTTAGGCTTTCAAACCTCCCCCTCAGCCAGCAGAAAGCCTCTCTAAGCTCTCAAAACCCCACTGGGTTCCCCTTCAAACTACTCCCCCCTAACCTCAGTTTTGGGAGGGACGGTAGCAAAAAGCAAACCGCCCTCCACTTGCGTGTTACAACACAACCTGAAGCAGTCCCCAGCCCAGCAGGAACGTCCCGAGCCACAAGCAGCACGGGTGTCCCCCCAGGTCCTTGCTCAGCGCCGATGGTCCCTGGCTGCCTCCTCGTTCCCCTCCCACTGCTCTTATCAGCTTTTGGGGCAAGGACGGCGCTTTTTGCTGCAACTCTGTGCATCTGCCCGAGGCCTCATAACTCTACATTAAGGCAAACAATTTTTCTCTTGAATTTCTAAGAGCGCTGCCCAAAGGAACCAGCCTTTGCAATACAACCCAAAGAGCCGACCCAGCATACTGCAAAGTCGCGATGGAAGATGGATCAAAGCAATCCATCAGTGACACCAATTGCGCCAAGCAGATTTTTAAGTGGTTTTTAAAAATACCTGGGGTTTTATTATAAAAGCACTCAATATTGGGCTTTGGTTTGGTTTTTTTTCTTTTTTTGAAGGGGCCCCTATCTCTGAACGCCCCTAGGAACCATCACAAGAACCAAGGCAATTGGGTCCTACAGCCTCGCCATAGCATCTCCCGTGGGGACAACACACCAGTAAAAGGCTTAGAAAGCACCGGTATGGAAAGCACGTTCCAGCAAGGGATCTCTACGTTAAAGAACGGCGAAAAGGTGAAAAAGAAGAAAGAAAGAAAACAGAGAGGAGAAAAGAAAAAAAAAACAAAACCAAAACTGCATTCTGGCCCTTTTCTAGAAACACAGGGACAAATCCCTCCTTCCCTCCCTTAGTTCGTGACGTCTTTTTTCCAGCCAGCAGAGGAGATCCCAGCTCTGCCAGCATCCTTGCCAGGGCCAAGGAATCAGCACGGCTTAAACCTCTGGCATTACCTCGGAGGGAGGGGAGGAGAAAACAAAACAAAACCAAAAAACCCCAAAACCACAACCAAAACCCCCACAACCCTGCAAAGCCTTCTTTGCTGAAAACGTTCACTTTGAGACATTGGCTGCAGTCAACAGCCATTTCCCGAGTGCCGACATCCCTCTGGCGGAGTCAGACTAAGCCTTATCAGATACGACCGTGGCTGCGGACGCTGAGCGGGAGCGAGTCAGGCTCATTTGCCAAGGCAGGGAAAAACCAACCCTGCCACACCACGGCCCCCCGAGCCCTCCTGCTATGGCTCCCGCTCCCCTTTCTGCGCTGATTACAAAAGCTCGACCCTTCTGCTGATTACAGCTGATGGTCCTCGCTGGTTTTTGCCCCTCCAGACCAGACCTTCTATTATCGAGGGTCTGGTTTTGTTGGTTGTTTTTCTTTTTTTTTTTCAAAAGGTTTGGTTTTTTTTGACTGTTTTTTTTTTTTTTTTTTTTTTCAGCTCAGCTAGAGAGTTTATTATTTGCTTGGGCTCTTTCCTACCCTGTCTGGATGCGCTGATGGATTTCGGCGCTTGCCAGAATTCAGCAAAACCAGGCTCGCTGGGTGGTATTAACTTCTAACCCCCGTGTAAAAATAGCTGCAATAAAGCAGAGTGAATAATATAAGCTTCACCTAATGTAACTTTGATTAAAAAGCGCTGCCCTCTCCATCACTCCTGGGTGGTAACTCCAAAGAAACGTCCTTCCCGAGGGCTGGAAAGCCTCCGAGGTCTGGGGAGAGAAGAGCTGAACCAACACCGCCGCATCCCGGGGCTCCCGGAGCCCAAAAGGGAAGGTGGAGGCAAAAAACTCAGAGGAAAAGGCAGCAAAAGCAGGGAAAAAAAAAAAAAAAAAAGATGACAAATTCCTCCCACCTCCGGGTAGCAAAGGCAGCTCACGGACCCTCCCAGCTTTAGCCCGCCTGCAGGACCAAAGCGCCAAGGTCCAGGGCAGAGAAGCATCATCCAATTCCCTCGGATGCAAAAAAATCTCCATGTATTTAATTATTCTCCTCTTCACTCCTGGTGGCGGCAGAGTGTGGCAGGAGCTGTTTTGTTACAGCATGCAGGAAGAGGCAGAAAAAGGTTTTAATTTCACGCCTCGCACCAGGCGCCGCAATTTTGGACACTGTTTGTTATCTGACTTCTGGCCCTATCTCTGGTCCCCGGCGCTCCTCAGGCAGCCGCGGCCAGTTGGCTTTTTAATTTATTCTCTACTAGGACGGGGATTCTGTTCAAGTGAGAGCCCTCACCGGCCAGGCGTGCCGTTTTAATAACAAAATGCCTCCCAGTTTGGAGGTGCGACTTTGTGCCAGGTGAAAGTACAGCACCTGCCACTTGTAAGGGGCTGCAGCTTCTCCGCCGCAGCAGACGGGGCGGAAGGAAACCCCACTGCTGTAAATCACCGTTTCCTTCAACTTTCATCTACCTGGAAAGAAAACAAAAAACCCCAAATCACCGAGGACTAAAACCAATTCCCCTTCCCCAGATGGCTGAAGCGTAACCCCTGAATGAAAAGGCCACCTCCTGGAAAGCGAGAGGAAGCTCACAGTTGCTGCACCGATACCTTCACCACCATCAAAAACTACCCAAGACCATGAAATTCCTTGGCTCAAGGGCCTGAGGCTGAAACCTTTCTCGGTCCATATTGGATTGTTGGGTTTTGGGGTTTTTTTTGGTTTACCACTTTGTCCATGTCTTTAGGAAAATCTGCTGTGGTACAAAAGGGCCTCTGAAACACGTGCTTGCAAGTGTTCGCTCTCCCTTGGTGACTCTTGGGACCGAGAAGTGTCAGCAGAAATCTCCGTTTTCATTTTTTAAAGGCACTTTCAGCCCTTTTCCTTATCGTTCAGACTGGAAATCTAAACAGAGCGTGAAGATTGGAAAGCGCCCGTCCTCCGCGCCTGCGCCGCTGCTGGTCCATGCACTCCCAGCCGCCAGTGCATCCCTGCACAGCCCCATCCCGGCTCCCCGGCACGTCCTGCAGAGCCACGGTCCGGCACCTCCCACGCTTGACAAACCCCATCCCCACGCGCAGCTCCTGGCAGCGTCTCACCCAGGTGCTCGCGGGACCTCTCAGGTTGCCCGAAGCCGAGCCACCATCTCAGGTGACAAGCCAGGGTGACCTCCACGTGCACGAGACGCCAGCTTAATAGCACAAGGGACAGCGAGACCAAGCGACCAACCTAAAACCCACGCCAACTGATCCTAACTGCTTCTGCCGGAGGACAGACATCTCCAAAGCTTTCCGCCTTGCTTTCTCCATTAACGCTCTGCGCAGACCCAGGCTCTTCAGAACAGCGATGTGGGCACATTTTAACCCAAAAACTCTCTGGTAGACACAGAAGCTGATTTTGGTCTGCATTACGGTGCACCCTGGGCTTGCGCCTACCCAAAGCACAGCTCGCTTGGACACCTGTGGTCTCACTTGGTCTGGTACCTCTCCACAGGTGGTCACGGCTCACACAGATGGGTCCTCATTCCCCAGCGGAGGATGGAGGATGGCTTGGGAAACTGCTGCCTCCAGCTCCCCAGGCTGATCCTTCGCACAGCAGCGAGGCAAAGAATTTCCTACGTTCTCAGCATGAGCAAAAAGCAAGGCAGGAGGTCACATTTGCAGGCTGGGGAGCCGCAGCATCCTCCAACACATTGGATGGCACCAAAAAAAAGCTAAACACAAAAAAACAGCCCCAGACTGAGCACCTTTGAGATGATCGCACCCCAGGGGAAGCTCTCCCCAACATTTTTGTTGCGTAAAACTACTTCTTCCCAAACCCTGACCCCTCTTGTCTTTCTTCCAGGGTGGTTTGTTGATAGAGAGTTTAGATCGCTGGCGAGGAGGCTCGGGATGAAAGAAATCAAGAGTAGGTAATTGCCGCGTGAAAATGACAGCGCAGCGATTTACGCAGACAAAAACGGACCGCGGAATACCAAGAGGCAGCCAACAGCGGAGAATCAATACCTCCCCAAGAGGTGGGATTATTAGGGAGAGAAAGGGGCTTGAAAGATCCATAAGTGCCTGATGACTGACTATTTCCAAACGACCCATCCGCTGCATGAGAATTGCCTTACAGAGGGGATGCCGGGCCCCTTTCGCGGGGCGCCTGTTTAGCCTGGGGATGCTGCCACATCCCTGTGAGGAGCCGCAAAGCCGAGCAGTGAAACGCAGCTGCCCCATCGCCCCCTTCCAGCAAAGGCTCGAGACCTCCCCGGCAAGAGGGAGGTCTTCTCTCTCTGGGGCGCACCCCACTCCGGTGGCGGATGGTGCCAGGTAACATCCCAGCAGGGATTTTAAGTGAAGCAGGCTCCTGCGTTTGCTCAGAAAGGCGTCAAAAAGAAGCAGCAAGGGGAAAAACCTGGGTTTGCAATTCTTCTTTCAGTTTTGCCAGCACACCCCGAGCATCCCTGCCAGCCGTGCACAAATCAGATTTGTCAATTCCCCTCATTTCCTATAAAAGACAGCCGTGTTCCATCAGCATCTTTTAAAGAGCGATTTCCATGCTTTTTGCTCAACTCCTCCGCGCTGTAGCCACACGCGAGGTCGATCCTACAGAGCCTTCGACATCCCCAGAAAATGATGAGCGTATCTGTTTTACACCTCTCCATAAAGCCGCGGGAAGCCACCAGGATCTCCTCCAGCACTCCCAAGCAACGATTCCTTCTGTTCTCAGCCCCAGCAGAGCCTGTTACCGACACAAGCCATCCTGTTCTCCAGGGACAGCCGAGCATCCGAGCGTCCTAGCAGCTCAGACGACAACACAGGACAACAATCTCACTTTGCTTTTCCCCCCCCCGATACGGCAGGCGCAACACCTGCAAAAGCATCCTCAGGCTCAGCCTCTTGGAAAACACAAATCCACGCACCTCCAGCCGAAGATCTGCCCTCCGAACATGAAGGCAGCTTATTTTAAATGAGCGTGCCTCTGGGCGTTTGAGCTTTTTCACGGAGCCCAGGTTTCACGCGCCCAGCCAAAAGCAGGCTGCTGAAAACGCAGGCTGGATGGAAGCCGCTCACAGTGGCTTGAGGGGGAAACTCACGTTCAACTTTTGTGCTAAGTACGCTCAAAATACAAAAGTTCCCCCCAGATGAAAGAAGCCGGGAGACCCAGGAGCCTCATTGTCTCGGGGGACCTTTTCTCTAACTCAGCTGCTTTTGCCCGAGAATCTCACAGATAATTGCTCACAGCACATCTGGGTAGGAAAACTGAGTAAAAGCCAGAACAGCTATTCCCGTGCATGCACACCTGGTTTATTTTTATTTATTATTTATTTTTAAAACCATTTTTTTCAAAGACAAAAACAGAAATAAGATTTTTCCTTTTGGACGGGAGAGGAGGGAGATGGCAGCGCAGGAGAGAAGGGAGTGAGGAGGACCCTAAAAGAGCAATTTTTGAAATGTCAGCAGGCAAGAATTTGTCCAGGGACAACTATTTCTTTTTCAAAAGAAGGTAAAAAGAGCTGTTATAGCTCTGGTTTTGCATCATTTAGTTCACAAGCCCGGATGGGGAAAAAGTGCATTTCCAGCAGGAAAAGAGCAATGCACAAGACATGGTGTCTGCAACCTTCTACCAGCAGAGTTCCTTCTGTTACTGTTTATTTTCTATTAAACGTATACAGGAGGAACAAAAAATGAGCTGCCTGTTTGTTTGTTTTGTTGTGGTGGTTGGTGGGTTGGGTGGGGGTTTTTTTGTTCGTTTTTGTTTGGGCTTTTTTGTTTGTTTGTTTTAATTGGAGGAGCTATTTGCTAGCACTTAGGCCAGGGAAGGAGGGTCAAAAAGCTAAGGACTCATTAACCCTCCTGGACAGGAGTAGAGAGGGAGCCGCACATACAGCCTCCAGCTTGCAGGAGCTTTGGGATGCCTGGCTCAGCGCCACCGGTGCCACAAACAACCCTTGGAGCTCCTCTGGGAGCTGGGAGGATGGTGAAGCCCAGGGATGAGGGACAGGAGCAGAAAAAGGGGGACAGCAGAAGCAAACTCCTCCATCTCCCCTTCCGCCACCCTACCTTGGCCAAGCCGAACCTTTTGCGATGCTAAACCTTGCTGCTTCCAGCATCCCTACCTTGCTGCTTCCGGCATCCCTTCTAGACAAATGATCGTTCTTCGCAGCAAAAAGCAACATGAGCCCCCCAAAAAAAAAACAGAACAAAGAAGAAAAGGGCAACTCAACCCTTCCATTTTTGAGTTTCACAAAAGGCAGGAGATTTAACCTTTATGCACGTACAGGAACTTACCCAGTGTCTGGGGAGGGTCAACAGACTAAAACACAACAGCAACCGGCGCTAAAAATAAGGAAAGTTCAAGTGGGAGTGGGAAAAACAAGCTTTAAGGAGGAGTCATTTCATACTGACACAGACCTTCACAGCTTGTGGTACTCTGGCATGCTCCCACCGTGAGCAGACATCGTGCTCTCCTAGGCACAGGAGCTAAACAGAAAGAGTTGGGGCAGTGGCCATGGTTGGAGAAAGCCCATCTTTTGTAGGATCTATCCGTGCCCTCAGCACGCCCGGTTGGCAGACCTGACTCTGCACAGAAGAGCAGCTCACGCTGTTGGATGTAAAATTGAAGAAAACAGGTTTATGTTGGTTCCACATACCTTTGCTGTGGTCTTGAAAGCACAAAAATCAACAAAAGGAGCCCTCGAATCAGAAAAAACCAATGAACGAGACATGCAAGGAAGCCCAACAGTCCCAACAAACCACCAGATATCCGCTGTTCCTGAGATCCTATCCCTCCCCCAAAGCCTGGATGAGATGCAGTGCTGCTCAGCAGCAACAGACGTGGGCTATTTTGGGCCAAAAAGAACGAATGCCAGAGCTTGAATGGCGTAACAGTGTCAGCCAGCTAACCGCAGCGAAGGCAGTTCTGGAAACGCTGTGTCGGAGGCAGGACTTCACCACCCGGCACGGCATCAGCCGCTGGCACAGGCAGCAGGAGCAGACCCCCACCAACAGCACGCCGTCCCTCTGGCCACCTCTGCTTTGTCCTCCCAGCATCCCAAAATGAAGGTGATACGGGCCAGCCACCTCACATGCTCTCAGCTAGAACAACTTCACAGCAGGGAGAGTGATGTAAAGTCCCGGAATCATGGAATCAGGTTGGAAAAGATCATCGAGTCCAACCGTAAACCTAGCACTGCCAAGTCCACCACTAAACCATGTCCCTAAGTGCCACAGTCAGGTAGCAAAAGGATAACAGAAGGGAGACACAGCAACAGCAAACGCTATTAATGGCAAAGAGCTCTTGAAGCTAAGCATGCCCACTGAAGCAAAACAGCCAAGTCAAAGGAAAATCCGCCCGGATGAGGATAACCCAGAAACAAAATAGCCAGGTTGCAGCCCAAAGCGCGCACACAGTCATAAATCAAAAGAAGAGAGAGAGAGGGCTTTTGATACCTTGACGCAGTTCTTGTTCTCCGCACATTCAGAGGATGTCTTAACCGGAATATTAAAACAAAAGCCCCTTTGTCAAAGTCATGATAAGGAGGAGGATTTGGGGGAACGAACGATGCCCGTTAATCATCAGCTGTAGCCAATGCCCAAGAGGTGAAAGAAGAAACGCCAACTGGGCACTGGCGCGGTATCTAACCCAACTGCAGACCTGCTCCTCTTGGTACCCACCTGCTCCAGCAGCAAAACCCCATTAACATGCAACAAGCCAAAAAATAATGTTTCAAGAACGCATCTACTTCAAAACAGCTGCACCCGGCAAACATTATGTGGCCTAAGACTCAAATGCTCTTCTGCTTCCCATCAGTCAGGCTCGGTGAAGGATTTGCTGTGTGGGTTTTGTTTTGTTTATTACTTCTAATGACTTTCTCATTATCATTTCGCTGTGAAACATAAACGATGGTTATGGGAGAAATCATATTATTTGGATGACTTTATTAAATTAGAGAGCAAATCTGTGTATATTTCTGGCTCAGGATAAATGTTTGAACTTTGAGAGGCCAAAATTCATTTTCAGACAAAGCCATTTTCAGAAGCTCTGGAATCGGTGGTTAAATTTGCCCTCAGCTGCAAGGGAGATGTATGGGGGCATTTCTCAATTTAATCCCTCCTAGCGATTTAACCAAATCACCAAACCACAACCCTTCTAGGTCCATTTATGAGAAACTCAAGACTTGAGGGACATAGTGGAGAAATAAAGGCAAAATAGCACTGGAAAAAAAATAAAAATAATAATAATCCTGTCTCCGTGCCCCCGTTCCCTTAGTCCTCATACAGGGACTTCATTCAGCTCACGCATTTTCTGTGAGTGAAATCACTGTCTTCACACCTTCACACCACAAACTGAAAAAGTGCGTATTTCTACAGATACCGCTAGGGCTGATAACACCAGTACAGCTCCAGCAGAAATAGTAACGGCAGCCAGCAGACATGCAAACGGCTAACCCCCGCCAGTACCGGTTACCTGCAAGAATTAGAGATGCGCCACTTTACAAATATACGAGGAGACGTCTAGCGCCTTATCTGCGCTAGGGTTCCTGCAGGACCACCAGAGGGACTCAGCTGGTGGTGACAGTGGAAGAAAAGCGAGCGTGAAACACGCACACGCGGGATGAGAAAGCTGTCGCTAGACGGGGCAAAAGAGGTTGCAGTTTTCTCCTCTTTTCCATGCATCCATCCAACCCGGTCCCGGGAGGGGAGCAGAAACCAAATACAGTTTTCCGAGCATCAAATCAAAGGGTTCCCCCCAGCCTTTTAAGACCAGTGCCCTGCCACTGGAATAAACCTGTTAAAAAAGAATAAATTCCCCCAAGCACACCCAAAGGGAAAAAAAGCAATAGGAAAACCGACTCTGACAAAAGACCTGCTAAATGAAAGCACTTTCGGCGTGCCGACCCAAAATAAACGGCTCGAAACAAGCAAGCTTCGTGAGAGAAATCTCTGCTGGAAGAAGACAGCAAGGAAGAGTTGGGGGGAAACATGTGGTGGTCCTCCATTCACCATTGGGGCAGGGAACGTGATAGGACCTACAAGGAGCAGGCTTTGGAGCAATTAAACACGCCCATGGGCACCAGGACCCCACAGACATCGTCTCAAGCAGTCTGAGCATCTGGTGGGAGCATAGGTGACCAGGATGAGAAGGGACACGGGGCAGGAGTACACTGAACTTGAAGCAAGCAAGACCTCTTCTGCTAATAACTCAGAAATCAGGAGCTAAGGGACTTGAAAAAACAAAAAAAAAAAAAAGGAAAGAAAAGAAAAGAAAAGGAAAGGGGCAGTTTTTCAAGCAAGGGCAGCTCCACAGCATTGCCCATGAGCTGGAGGATGGAAAGCAGGAGTTGGTCCTATCTGTCCACTGCCCCGGGCTAAATACATCTTGCCATCTTTCCCCTACCTCCGTGAGCTAGAGATGGGTAGAAACGCTGCCTGGGGCACCCCGACCACCCCTGGATGTGCCTCAGCCCCTCCGCTCCGATTTCCCATGGCTGGGGGGCAGCAGGAGCTGCTCTCCCGGCTCCACAGCCAAGGGATGGCCACCCCTTGCACGAGGCAAAAAGGAGGAGAAAAAAGACATCTAAGGAAACTGAGGCAGGCAAACCCACCAGAGCTATCAATCCCTCTGTCCAATCCTTTGAAGAAGGAGCTGCAGGAACACAAATACTCTTGTTTTACGGTGATCCAGCTTCCTTCGGAGAGACTCTGGTTTATCCCGGAGCATGCAAAAGGCAACGCAGGACCACCACCTCCTCTCCAAGTCATGCCCTTGGCAGCAGCCCGGCCGGTCTTCCCAGAGATTCGCACACAGCGACCGTGAAGGAAGGAGGCCGACACGTAACTGGCTGAGCTTTTCCTTCCAGCTCGGGTTTAAGTTCCTTTTGAAGCAGAATCCATTTAACTTTGGGTGTCAGATGTGTTAAGGGGATGCAAATTGCGGCTATTTCGTCCGGTTTGATTCCATCTTATCTGACTGCAGTCACTTTTCTGCAGGACTGCGGGTCAGTCCCAAGGGTTTGGAGGGAACTATCATCTTCTGCCATGTTATTTTGTCAGGGTTATTTTAAATCTTGGCGCTCAGCTGCAACAGACCTTATGCAGGTGGTGAAATATATGGCCACAGCAGTGTGTTGCTGAGGATATCAAACCTGTGGCTGTTTCACCTAACAGCAGCCCGTTGTCCTACATGGACCAGGAGAAGCTGGAGACTTCTCTCCCAGGCACCGTCTCTTGCCAGGACAGCCGGGCAGGATCCAGCTCCCCTCCTATTGACCCCTCTCCCACTTAGCAAACACATCACGCGAACAAACGCAGAAACAGCTGGATCTGCAGTGAACTAAAGACACACAACCCCCACAAAAGAACAAGTTTGTTAATTAAAGCCTCTTTCTCTCAGCCGTTCTGGGAGCTGCCGGCCACCACCGTGTGCCACAACTACCGTTTCCCCTCCAAGGACTGCCACTGGGTTGCTGAAAACCCCCAAACACAGAATCACAGAATGGTCAGGGTTGGAAGGGACCTCTGGAGATCATCTAGTCCAACCCCCTGCCACAGCAGGGACACCTCCAGTAGGTAGCAGGGACACCTCCAGCAGGTAGGTGCAAGCCTCTCTGCAAGTGAGGTCCTTTGGTGTTTGCAGGCTGATTTTTTTTTTTTTTTTTTTTTTTAATGAATGCCATGGAGCTCCTCTCTCTCCATCCTCTGTTTTCTTCCTCCTCCTCTCTCCCTGCCATGGTGCCTGTTGGCACAACCCAGCAGCTCTCTGGGTTTCAGACACCCACCGGCCCCACCAAAGCCACGACCCCACCCGGGACCCAAGGGGCAGCAGCGTACCGTGGCACAGCAGCAAGGCACACAAAGGGCTGGTGGCAAGAAACCTCTCTTAACAAAGATCCCTTGGCTAATTAGCAATGAGACCTGCTCAGCTGGAGTGCAGAGCAGTGCCATTAGTTTATCCCCCCTTCAAAGGGAAGAACTTTTCTGGGTAGCTGAACGTCTCCTTCGGTAAAGCATCTCTGCTCGTTATTTGTAGGACATGACTACAAATAATCGGTCTGAGGAAGGCCAGGAAGGCTACGAACTGCACCAGTTTTCCCCATGCATGGTAATGAATTGGAGAATGATTTGGGTTGGGAGGGACCTTGAAGATCATTGAGTTCCAACTCCCCTGCCATGGGCAGGGACACCTCCCACCAGCCCAGTTTGCTCCAAGCCCCGTCCAACCTGGCCTTGGACACCTCCAGGGATGGAGCTGCTGTAAACAGGAGGAAGATAAAGGTGTGAATCCTCCGCACAGCCATAGTGCAGAAGAATCGAAACCAGAGGAGATGTCTCTGCATCGATGCTGAAACCCACCAGCCCGCATCCTGGCATCCCTTATCCTCCCGTGGTATTTAATCTGCGTGTGCAGAGGGGAGCGTTCACATTCCTGAGCTTGTACGAAAACACCAGTTGTGACAATTTCTTACCTTCCCCACAAACGCTTGAAGACAACTCTTGAGCTGACACTGAGGGGGGCAAAAAAACCCCAAAACAATCCCACCAACTGTGACAGCCGCTTTTTATTCTGTACGTGTTCGGTCCTATTGTATTTCTAAACCCACAGCCAGGTAGATATTTCAGCTGCTCAAAAGGAAGCCACAGACACGGCCAGGAGCACATTAGTTGGGCTATGGTGCCTGAAAGCAGCTTCCTGATGCCTGTCCAGAGCAGCCTGCGCTCAATAAAAGGTTCAGTTGCAGTGGACGGCAGCGAGCAATACCATGTTTCACACGCCACCTGCATAGCACACCTAGGAATGGGGCTGCGACATGAAATACATTGACGAAGAGCTGATGTGACACTCTTCTAGCAAACTCCCGTGTCCAGGAACGACATCCTACTTCTTAGAACAAAAGGACAGAAATCCTATAAACCCATTTACCCTTTGAGAAACATCTCCTGACACCAAATCGATGGAAATAACCTCCACCCTTTTCCCACAAGAAGCTGGTAAAGCACTTGCTTCAAGCACCATGTCCCATTGCCCCTCTCTCCCAGTGCTCACCACCCCCTTCACTCCTGGCCACACCGTTTTCTGGAATCAAGAGCATCCCAGAGGATCCAAACACCCCACCAAATGGGGAGGGAGACAGAGGAAAAGGAGAAAAGCAACTTTTGCCAACTGTATTTTTCCAGACCCAGAGAAAGGGAGAAAGAGAGGACCCAAGCCTCGCTGGGAGGCAAAGCCTTTAAGTTAAATGTATCATGAAAAGGAAAACTTCTGTCTCTGCTTAAAAAGGTTTTTGACAGGTCTTCATTTGTAACCCACAAACAAATGCAGTTTCTCATGCTCCATGGACTCTAATATCGCTTCACAGCAGACCTGAACCCAACTCTCCCTTGAAAAGTCAGAGAAGCAACCACATTAAAATAGCTCTCTCCGCTGCTTTTGGGCACACCAGAAATCTTTCATTTCAGGAGCTGCACTCAAGTGCCTGGGAGCACAACCTGAATAGAGAGAAGCTGCTGCTCAAAAATCATTTCAATAGCTTTGGGTGGACCAGTTGCGGTTAAGTCAAGCCTAACAAACAAGGCATTATTATACGAGAGAGAAAGAAATAGTGCTTTGCCCTATTTAAGCTACAGTCAAGGTTCAGAACCCCCTTTCGCGACTTAGTTGATGAGAGAGACTGGCCATAACCCAACAGTTCAGACCTGCATGGCCATCTAGAGTCCCCCTCTGCTTGGGAGAAGGGGTACAGAAAGCAAAGAGAAGAGTCATCCACCGAACACCATGGTTAGGGATAGAGGAGAGAAATAAGGACCCACGGCACGTGATACAGCAGGCGGGACCAAGCTCCTCCACGCCTTGCTCTCCAAGAAGGCAGTTCTTCGGGGAGGCAAACCGAGCAGCCAAAGTATGAAACCTTTGCAGGCAGCTTCTCAACACGTGTGGCCGTGGCAGGCTGCCTCAAAAACATCTGATACAAACGGGCACGATGCCAGAACAGACCACCACAGCGCGATGCTGAGATGCAGGCTCTTGTCAAAAACAGTCAGTGGGAGAAGGCCAACAATGCACAAGCAGCCAGGCCTCGTCTCCAGGAGAACAGTGAGATGAAAGGAAATGAAGAGAAGACCACCTTTCTAAGTGATGGAGAAGCTGAAGGATCAACGTCACCATGACAGACCAGAAGATACGGAAAATATGTCTCCTAGCCACAGCCTGTGCTCTTAATTTGAAACCTCAAAGCCAGCTACAAAAGCTCTGACTGAGAAGCAGTCTAGCTACCTGCTCCACAGCTCACACCATTCATCCTTGCGTTTAAACGCATTTAAACATTTAAAAGTTTAGCCAGCATGACCTATGTGCCCAAAGAGACCCTTTTAAGAGATTTACAAACCCAGCCGAGCCTGGAAATCCATATTTCATCAGCACAACGCAAGCAGAGCATTTTTTGTCTCTTAATTTTGTGCTAATTTTGGTTCCTCGCCTTCTTTCTGCAGAGTTCCCAAGATTTCGTGTCAGCTACTAACTCATCCCTCCTCCCGAAAGTGGGATGAGCGGCTGCAAAGCCCAGGTTTGTCACCAGACAGAGGAATCCTCTAGAAAGAAAACCTGCAGGAGAGAGATAAGAAGCATCTCCTCTACTCATCGGAATTCAGGGAAAAGACCAAAACAAATATTAATGAGAGGCACTTAACTGCGCCTGTTCGGCAATCAATAACGCACGACAAGGTGCGCAATCGGGCCGCGAACTTCACGCCAGCGCTGTGCTGGAGGTCCTAAACGGAGGAGTCTTCTGCTAATCCCCTCCTTGAGGTCACGTCGGCAGCTCTCCGAGTCCCTATCCCCTTCCACTAGAGAAGCCAGGGACCGGAGAGCAGTGACTAACATCTCATGGTTGTGTTTAATAATTACGTTCATCCCAACTAGCCACATTCCTCTTTCGTTATTTTTTTCTTTTATTAATCTAGCCCTTCCAATTATTCAAAAATATCACCCATTCGGCCACGCCAGTGAATGCTCTGGAGCATTTCTCCACGCGTGGGTGGCACAACGGGTGTCACGGGGAGGGGACGCAGGGCTGCTTGGTGGGGCTCCGCTCTGACGTCCTGCGTGGAGAAGGGATGCGGCGGGAGGACGTGACCAGAGACAGACACAAGGAGATGCCATCCGAGCTGCGGGGACTCTTTCGGAGAGCGTACCGATGCCTGCAAGAACGGAGACTGCAGCTCAGGAACCTATTTACCTTTCTGCACTCGTTTCACACAAAACCTTCATCTGTCACCAGTCTGGCTTCTCCTCTGTGTCACCCCTATAGCGGCCATCTCCTACCCCCAGCCTGCAAGCACTGGGGGCACAGGAGGGCGGCTGAGGGGACCCAGCCGAGGGGGTGCTCCCCCCACCTCCCGCTTTTCCAGTAGGATTCCCGGGTTGGCATTTGAGGGCGCTTCAGCGGGTCCCGCGGCGCAGGTTGCAGGAAGAGAATGGCTTTCAGCTCAATTACCCTTCGCATTCCGATTCCATAACGCTCTGACAAGGCTTTTTAACCCCCCCAAAAAAAAAACCAAAATAAGCACGCCTGCCGCAGCTCGGCCTCAAGCTCAAACGTGCAGAAGGGATGTGACTTGCTGCTGGTGTGAGGCTTGGCTCTCCTGTCCCTGCTGCCCACCTTTCCTGAAGGTCTCCTCTAGGCTGTCTTCTCCTCTCCTTGCCAGGCACCCTCCTGCCTGGGGAACAGGCTCTTTCTCGCTCTTCTTCCAGCCTCCGCTTCCTTCTTGAGCTACCGAGCCCGAAAGCATCGGACTCACAGAGATCAGGCTCCTCCGAGATGCTCGTTAGGTGCAAGAAGAAAGCACCATCGCCGCTGCTTGGGCCACCAAACACCCCCATGCACCCCACAGAGACGGGTCCGCACAACGCAGCCACTTGGGCTCTTCTTTTCAGAGGTGCGCGCAGTAAGAAAATAACGCCACTGCGTCATACAACTAGAAGTCAAAAATAGGTCTGACATCTTCCAGAGAAGAGCTAACCTCCCCCCGACACCACCTGAGCAGATTAAAGGTGACATACAAACATGCAGCAAGACACCAGTGCAGGTGATGATGAGGGACTGATGATGAAGCACGTACTCTGGAGGTGCAACCTTGCTGAAAAATTACCATTTGCTCTGCAGAAAGGGGTAGGTCTTGTGTTCAGGTCCCTCAGAAAGGAGGTCATCAAGGGAAAGCCTTCCAAAGAAAGCCCCCCACTCACACCCCGTGACACGTGGTGGGATACCAGGCTGGCCCACCCATGTTAGGAGAGCATGGGCTTCCAGCCTTCTCCCAGCCCACCCCCTGACGCTCACACAGCCCTCAGACCCGAGCAGGAGTTTGCACGCAAGGTAGACACGCTCAGAAGCGATGCTGCAGCTACGTCCCACAGGGCAGAGACACCCCACTGGCGTGACACCCGGCCTTTCGCATGACTGCAAGGACGGGGGTGACAGCAGTGCCCTAGTCCTCAGCAGGGTGGGGGGTGCTCATACCAGAAGAAAACAGCCTCTTTGCAAAATTTCCTTCCCCGAATGCACGAGTTTATATATAGGAAAACAAAACATCCACCTGTCCTGCTATTTCACCAACCAGCTGAAAACCCCCGCGATGCTTCACGGGCCATCAGCTAACCGCTGCGGTGGAACAGCTTTATGCTTTAACCCTCTCAGCCTACCTCAAAGGCAAGGCACAGGCAAGCGCAACTCAGAGAGGGCAACGTTTTCTCCTGGGAGGCCGAGAAATCCGCACACGCACATCTGGCCCTGTGTTTCCAGCAGGTTTAATTGAGTGATTTTCCAAGTGCTGGCTCAGTAGTTCCTGACCCGTGGTAGGTTTGGGGTCCTCCAAATCACACGCGCAGCAGAAATTGTTGCCCATTCAGACTGCTCTGGTTATGGTATGAAGTGGAGATAGGTCCCTCTTTTGCCAGTGTTCTCAATTTACTTCTAAATAAAGATTTACTAATTAGCGGAAATTATTTACGTCAGGGGAAGTGATTCTGCCACTCTACTCTGCTCCGGTGAGACAACCCACCCTTGGGTACTTGCGTCCAGCTCTGGAGTCCTCAGCACAGGAAAGACATGGACCTGTTGGAGTGGGTCCAGAGGAGGCCACAAAGATGCTCCGAGGGCTGGAGCCCCTCTGCTGTGAGGAGGGGGTGAGAGAGTTGGGGTTGTTCAGCCTGGAGAAGAGAAGGCTCTGAGGAGAACCTTACTGTGGCCTTCAGTACCTAAAGGGGGCTTATAAGAAAGACGGGAACAGAATTTTTAGCAGGGCCTGTTGTGATACGACAAGGGATGATGGCTTTAAACTAAAAGAGGGGAGATTTAGTTTAGAAATAAGGAAGAAATTTGTTATGCCGAGGATGGTGAAACGCTGGCCCAGGTTGCCCAGAGAGGTGGTGGATGCCCCATCCCTGGAAATATTCAAGGTCAGGTTGGACGGGGGTCTGAGCAACCTGGTGTGGTGGAAGGTGTCCCTGCTCATTGCAGGGGGGGTGGACTAGATGGCCTTTACAGATCCCTTCCAACCCAAACTACCCTATGACCTTCCACTCTCAGTAACAAACGGAGAAGTGCTAAAAAAACCAAACACGCCTCAGATGAGCATACCAACCTGTGGGTTACAAACTCCTTTCCCCTCCCCCTCCTTAAATACCGGTATGAAGGCAGTGCTAGTAGCCACTGTGGCACAAACACCCAGACGCCAGGTCATCTAGGCAGGAGATGCCTCCAAACACGTTTGAGCAACCGAGATTCATCACCACGCAGGCTGGGCAGGAGGTGGCCGACTTAATTAATGTCTCCTCTTCTCCCTTCCCTCCTTCCCATTACCCTTTCAAGTTTGATTTACAATTGCGGGCCAAGCCTAGCTGGAAGTGACATATCAACGTGATGGAAACCAAGGCAGGTTTGAAAAACAAGGAGGCTGTCGGCATAACCATCGCCTGAGCTCGGAGGAGACAGGCGGGCTGCGCCTGAATACACCACGCTGGCACCCCAGCAAGACCCCCAGACCGCGATGAATAAGCTCGGTCCCTGGAAAAAGAAGGACAAAACAATTCCCAGTCCCTAAACCCCGGGGTGGGTGACCGTCTCTGCAACACAGGGCGACAACCACCAGCTCTCTCCTCCTACCTGCGGACCTCTTCACACTTCCATTAGTTATTTGGGGGCGTACTGCATTAGGACACACGGCTTGCGCAGCAATTTGCCGAGATGCTTTGCACGCACGGCCAAGTGCACACGTGCACAAAACCGCCTTGCGAGCCACTCACGCTGAAGAGAAAAAAAAAAAAGAAAAAGCAAAAAAAGAGCAAAAAAGAGCAGAGCCTGACATTTGGAGAGCAAGGCAAGAGCGGCAGACACGCAGCAGGAGGCGAGAAAACCGCAAAAGCGTATTTGCAGAGCTCATTTACCGCACATTCGCTCAAGTTCTGCTGCTCAGAAGGGAGCGGGCCTGACGGCAATACTGCGGCGGTGGAGATGATCGCCGGAGACGATCATCAGCATCACGCTGCCCCCAGGGCCGAGCCTTCCCGCACAACATCAGCCGTCCGAACCCACCACCACCTGCATTTGGTTTGCATCCTCACTTAGAAAAAAAAAAATATTATTTATTTTTTTTTAAGATCTCCCATAAAACAAATCCTGAAAATTAAAAAACTTTCAGGTTTGTTTTTTTTTTTTCTTGAAACAAAATTGCCTTGGACCCCGTATTCAGTTTTCCTGCTCTCTTCGTTATTCACACTGACAAAATAAATCAACCGCATTCTCCGTTCCAACGGCAATTAATGGTTGAAATTAAGCAACGGCTGCCTAATACTGATTGAAACTTCTTCCTAGATCAAATTTCTCCCATTTGTAACGAAAATAGTTTGAAACCCATACAAACAGTTCAGTTCACACATAAATATTTAAAAAATAGAGAGAGACTGATTTAGCCTATTATTTTATCACAAAGTATGACCAGCAGTAGAAAGCTTATTATACATGACTGTCACTGACACATTACAAACTAATAAAATACAAAATGCAATTCTGAAAAAGAAATTGGAATGAATCTGTTGCAAGAGTGATTTTTATTGTGCTTTTGAAACGCTATTTCTGCCCAGCTCCGCTGTCGAAACGGCAAACATTTTCCCTAAATATTTCCATCTTAATTAAAACCAGCGGTTTTTATCGAAAAGCGCTTTGGCAAGCAGCTTCTGCCAGCTTTACCTTCGCCTTCCCCGAGCTGCGCTGAGCGAGGGTGCTAACACGTGCCCACTGTGCGGGTCCGCCACCAAGCTCGGTTATTTCGGGTGGAAAAGAGCCCGTATCCTAAAACGGCAGCATCGGGGGCGCCGTCCACTTCTGCGTTATGAGCGTAATCACGCCTTCATTTAGGCGGCGCAATTGAAAAAGGAGCCCGAAACAACAAACTGCGTCATTTTGTGGGTTAAAAAAAAAAATAAAATCAAATCATGTACTTTTGGCAAAGGCTCTTTTGCTGTCTTGCACCAAGGAGTTGGTAGCCAAATGCATTCTTAAAACATTTCTCCGGCCAGGCACACTCCCCGCTGCAGACTTTAAAGATGATGTATGGAGAGGGAGGTAAACAAAACCAGGACGGCAAAGGGAGGGGATGCGGCTTTTTTGCTGGCTGGCATGAGATAAATAAAGTTACGTCCCCGGGCTTCTGGGAGAACATCGTAAGGGGAGGAAAGAGAGATAAAACAAAACTAATTGCTAGCAGGTCACGTTCATTAGCTCCTCTGCCCGTTTCTGGCAGCAGAGAGTCTTTCCTCCTGCCGGGGACAAGGAAGAGACCTTGAAGCCATCTGCTGCCCAGATGTGTAAGTGTAATTATACCGAAAGGGTTGGGCTCGGATGCCTTGCGCGGGCGCTTCCAGGCCCCTGGAAAAGAGCAGCTGTTCAGCCCCAGCCCAAAATCGCTCCCTGCGAGGGACGATGTGGGACCGCAAGCCACCGAGGGATGATGTGGGACCACAAGCCACCGAGGGATGCTCTGGAGGAAAGGTGCCCCGCTGTGAGCGAGCTGGGTCCGCTTGCTGCCGGCGGGGCCGAGGGGATCCCGTCGTCACTTGGCCATCCTGAGCTCAAGACATCGGTCTGAGCTCGGGGATGGCTCCGGGATGGGCGCCTGCAATAAACTCAGAGCTTTGTAAGTCAGCAAGGGCCGGGCAGACACCGAGTCCCAGCACCCGTACGAAGAAACTCCTACCGAGCGTGCCCGTGTCCCGGGGCTGCTCGGGAGCTCGGCCACTGAGGACATTCTTCCTTGTCCCCATTGCTTCCAAGAGGAACGGTTCCCGATTCATCCACCTTGCCTCTCCCCTCTTTGTCTGGGTGCTCCTTGCTTGGAGAATGCATCTCTACACTTTCTCTTCCTCTGCCCTAAGATTATTTCTTTGGCTCCGGGAGCCTTATTTTTCCCGGCACGACAGCTCCTCCACGGAGGCACCGAATTGCTTGCTGCCCCGCACTCGCTTTCCTTTCCGCCCTAAATCTGCCGTTTTCTCCCCTTTTTGCTTTCCCTCGTCCCCTTTGTTTACCCCCAGCGTTACCCTGGTCAGAACAACACGACTATTTCAAATTTTCAGGCTGTCCCCTCCCCCCCCCCCCCCCCCCCCCCAACTTCTTGCCGCAGTATCCTTCCAGAAAGAGCCCAAGTTTTGCCTGGTGGAAATGACTGTTATCTCCAGGACACTTTACACATTACTTCCACGCCATTTGGAGTTTTCCGCCCCAGTAGTTTCTGTTGCGTCTCTCATTTCACTCCTCGGGCACG
Organism: Pluvialis apricaria; assembly: GCA_017639485.1. Lineage (NCBI taxonomy): Eukaryota > Metazoa > Chordata > Aves > Charadriiformes > Charadriidae > Pluvialis > Pluvialis apricaria. The sequence goes on along the minus strand of CM030013.1, from coordinate 4,202,852 downwards.
TGTTTTAAAGGACCAGGGGCTCCTATTCACCGCTGAAGCCAGACAAGTGACAGGACTGCTAGAGGTGGAGTCTTGCTTTCTCCTTAGGACGTCAGGACGTCACTCAAGACCCTTTGACGTTCTCCATCTGGCGTCACAGTACACGCATCAGCAATAACGCTAAAAACTTGCACCCAGGTGACCTTCAGAGGGAAGGATGCTCCCAGGTCTGGGCACCTGCGTCATCACACAACGGCTCTCTCCGTGCAAGGAGAGACCTCCACGAGCCTCCCAGCCCCGCACAAGCCCCCTGTCCCCAAGCCGCGCCGCTCAAAGCCTCCATGTCTCATCACACAGATGCAGCACAACCCTTTAATAAGCACCTCTTGAAAAGACAAGTTTCCACATAAATCCCACAGGCATCTCTGACGTCGGCTGTGCAAACCCTTTAGCCCAAACGCTGTTCTACTCAACGCACTGCAGCCTGTTTTAAGCACCTTTCTTCAGTGCTGGCAGAAAAGAGCAGGGAGAAGATGGCAGCTGCCACCTGATACGCTTCCAAGCTCTTGCCCGAAGGAACCGCCAGCATCCAAAAGCCGGAACAAATGCCCAAGACAGCACCCAAACTTCCCCACAACTTAAATGTCCCTTTTACATTTTGCTTGTGCACGGGAAGCGGGGACATTTATGACTACCTACAAAAGGTAGCCAGCGTGCCCACACACATGGCATCCCACCCGCCGCCGCAAGCTCAGCCTGGTGACTCGCGCGTTATTCACATCCCGCCGACCCTATCCCGCCTGCCGCTTTCCCACAGCCCCCCTTTTTCTCTCTGCTCTTCCACGCCAGTGGCAGGCAGGAGGAGACGGTCGCTCCCCACAGCCTCCCGGCTACTGATGGAAAAGGGCATCCCAACGGCACCCGCCGGCAAAATCTTGACTCGGCAATTTTCTACACGTAAAGATATGTTTCAACGTTCAATCTTTCCGAGCAACACAGAAATAGCCCCATCTTGGCAGCTCATGCAGGCTGGGGTTGAGAGAGGAGGGGAGAAGGCATGATTTCTTTGAGGGATGTATTCTACCTAGTCATTACAGAGCAGATGAAACCTTCTCAAAGGGATTAGGTCATCCAGCTAAGAGGTGGCTTTATAATAGATGGACAGTACGCCCGCACTTAAGACTATGGAAGGGAAGGCACAATGTGTCTCTGCTTCCATGAGTTTGCTGGACAAAGTTGGAAAGTAATCAAAGGTTGCTCAAAAAAAAAAATAAAAAAACATACCTGGAAAGGAGAACCATCAAACAAAACGCAGGTGACCAGCTCCGTGAAGCCGGAGATACGGCATGGAGACCCAACGTGTTCTTTTGTCAGCCAACTATTCCCTTAGGGCTGGCGGAAGCTGGCCTTGAAACCCAGCGACAACGAACGCCATGGAAAATGAGGATGCTCGGGAAGTTTGGTAAATGTTTTGCCTACCGCAGATTATCGACACGCACCTGTGCAACCGAGACCCTTCTCGCTGCGGCAGTCGAAGCCTCACCTCCCACTTCTCCAACACGCACCGCAGGCGAGAGGTCACCCTGAGTCCCCAGCACTGGCCATGCCGATGGGATGCCAGGGTGGAGGGGAGACGGAGATGCTCACCTACCCAGGAAAGAGAATCCCCTTGCTTCTGGCCAGCAGCGTTTAACAAATAATTTCAATGATTTGCTAATTTGTTGGTTGCCTTTCTAGGAAGTTTCTAAAAACAAACCACCATAAATAAATAAAACAAACTCGCATCCCAAGTGCCGCCGGGGGAGTTCAATACGCTTGCAAATTTTGCACGCGCAAAGGTGGCAGAAAGAAGGGAAGGCTGGATTCGGCGGATAAGTTATTAATTGCAAATTTATCTGCTCAGTTCTAAAATCCACACAGAGGCATAAGGGCAGGGAGAGAAGGAAAACAGTGAGCAAGGAGATGGAGGGGAAAAAAAAAAAGGGAAAAAAAAGGAGAAATGAGGAAGGAAAGCAGCCAACAATGATTATAGGCCATTTTGCAACGTGGCAGGAACATCTTTCTTATCAGTTCTGTTATCATCTCCTTCAATTTAAAGGCTCTTTATTTAAAGGAGGGGGGGGCGCGAGGTAGGGGGGGAGAAATAAAAAAAAAGCCGAACCCAAAAGGTGTCTGGGAACGTGCAAGGGAATGGCTAATGGGGCTGAAGTGGGAGCTCACGCTCATTGCGGCTGCTTCGTATGCGCAGCATCAGGTCTCGGAGCCATCGCAATAGAATTATATGAGCCCCTGAAGACTCCTGGGCAGGATGGCAGGGAAACTGATGTAATTACCGACATTATTACCATTAAAGCAAAATAATAATTTTAATTACAGCTAGGGCTTTTGGGGGCTTTCTCTGATCCTCCCTGCCCCTGCTCACCATCTAGCATGGTCCGGTTCCAGGCTGTGTAATGGGACATGGCAGCGATGGTCCCCTCCTTTCTCTCCCCCTCCCCGCCAAACATCTTTCTGCACAATTTAAAAAAAAACATCACAAAAGCCACTGTTTCAACTACGCCACCCTGTTAAGGATGGAAACGGTGACCAGCAGCTTGTGAAGGCTCCGTCCCAAAGGCTACTCCCTGAGCAGAAGGGACTGCTGTTGATGGTAAGTGCCTGCCTGCCTCCCAATTAAAACAAATTGGTAAATCAGGGCTGAGTTCAGAAGACACGACGCCTGCAAGCTGGACTGTAGTTGCCTAGCCGATGCTGCGTGCTGCCCAGAAAACTTTCCTTTCTATTTTTAAGCTCCTTTCCCACAGCCCTGCCTCTTGCTGGCGCTTGCTTGAACTCAAGACATGATGAGCACATTTCCCACCGCGGATGGTTGTGGTTATAGATGCAGCAGGTGCCTTTTGAAAACAGAGCCCCGTTATAATTAATATCTCCTGTCATGTTACAGATAGTTTTTCGTGGTGCAACTGCCATCTCGGGAATGGCTGGGGTGCTAAACGGCAGGCTCTGGCCCACAGCCTGGCTGAGGACAGCTTTTTGCTGGATGATGTAACCTAAAAATACATATTACTTTATAAATCACTCAGTGTGTTAACTGTAACAGGAGAAGTGAGGTGGGGAGAACGCCAAAGGAGAGAAAACCCCACTGGAAACCTCCTGAAGGGAACATTCGGCAGAGAAACCATCAATTGAGCGACTTTTCTGCCAACACGTGAAGACTGACGATGCTTGAGGGCCAAGAGAAGGCCATAGAGGGTTTGAACGTGATCAGCAGGCTCAGGTTGCTGGGGGCTACGGAGGAAAACAGCTCTTCAGGAGAAGGTACTAGACTTGCTCACCACACCACACAACAGCCTCAACATTTGAGGAAGCTCTGCAGGACCGAGATGTGGTCCTGTAGACAGCATAGCACCTAGAAGTAGCAGATGCAGAAGACAGGTTTGCAGAGCCATGCCTTTTCAGAATAAGCTTAAGGGGTCACAGAATCACAGAGTCTCCTAGATTGGAAAAGACCTGTAAGATCATCTAGTCCAACCATTGAGCTAACACTGACAACCCACCACTAAACCATGTCCCTGAGCACTATACCTACACGAACCTTAAATACCTCCAGGGATGGGGACTCCACCACTGCCCTGGGGAACGTGTTCCAATGCCTGATGACCCTTTCAATAAAGAAATTCTTCCTAATATGCAATCTAAACTTCCTTTGGTGTAACCTGAAGCCATTTCCTCTTGTTCTATCAGCTGTGACTTGACAGAACAGGTCAACTTCTACCTCTCTGCAACCTCCTTTCAGATAGCTGTAGATGTTCACTTCAAAGGCAAATGGAGGGCTGTGTGCCCCAGAAGGTTGGAAGCTGGGACCGAAAAGCCTCACAGGAACCTATGGGAACAGTCCACCCTGATCCCAACACCACACCAGGTACCACAAAACCAACTGGGGGGGGGGCGTGACTCTACTTCGCTTGCGCGCTTCATGTAAACCCCTTGAACCGTGACAATCCGACAAGACAATCCTACTTCCTACAGATCCAGTCAAATGGAAAAACAGATGAGATGAAGCAGATCGGACTTGTCAGAAACCGAGGCATCGCCACAACAGCCCGCCGCGGGCTCAACAATATATCTTCACCGATTTAAAAGCCAAGCCCCCGAGACTCCCAGAAACGTGGTACCCTGGGGCTGGGTTGAGGATGAGGAGGGCAAAAAAAAAAAAACAAACCCAGAAAGAGCGCGTGCAAGAGGTGACGTGCGAAGGATGCATCCAAGAGGAGAACAAACCCTGAAGGTCAGAGTAGCAAGCACACGAGCGACTAATGTACTACAGCAGCACCACAGGGCACAGACACAGGCGCACACGTCCTAGCAAACTGGAAAGCCATAAAAGTCTATTATAGCAAATCAAACAGCAGTCAGCATGACAGCCATTAGCCTGAAATGAATACACGAGAACTTAATGAGCTCTGTCGAGGCCAGCTTGGTGAATTAAGTTGCCAATTCTAGCAGGATTCCCCTTTTCTTTACAGACTTGAAAGCGTCCGCACCGCCTCGTTGCCTTTTGACAAGCAAATCACGGGGCGCCCTTGCCCAGACGGGACGGACGATTACGCTGGATCAACGTCCCTCTCCCCACACGCGGGCCCTCGCTCAGCTATTCCAGGCAGGTGCCGGGGATGCGATTAAGACACAACGAGTGCAGAGGACCGGTGGCATCAGCCCGACACATGAGCGATCCCCGGTCTGGGTATTTGGAGCTGCTGCGAGGCAGAGGAGCCCACGGTTAAACTCTCCCCCTCTCCCCATGCTACAGAGGAATCGCGTCCGCAGCCCGTGCCCAAATATATTCCCGTTCTCAAATCAAGCGGACTGCGTAAAACACCAGGACGGGTATTTAGAGGCAGTATTGTTTTTAAAGGTCAGTTTACTTCACGTTCCATTTATTTATGCACACTCTTCTTTTGACTTTCCTAGTGCCACACAATAGCAGCGAGGTTTAAATAGCCTTTCTGTTGCTGCTCCATTAGCTAGGACAACTGCAAATCGATACACCCATTTATCTCAAAATTAAAAAGAGAAAAACCCTCATTAGCTGCCAATTCTGCGCAGAGCCAGCCTATGCAAAGCCACACCAGGCACTTCTGCTAGCTTCTTCTCCATCCCCACACTCCAGCCCCTCTTGCTTCGTTAGCTATGGGCCCTTCAGCTTGGGCCGAGTGGTCTTTGAGACAGGTTTTGCTAGTCATGCCCTCACTGTTCACCCTGGCCTGAGCGGTCTGGAGCATGGAGGTGACCTGGGCACACTGTCATCCCCTACCATGACCGGCTCCCCAGCTTCAGCTGCATCCAAGGTGTCCCCTGGCTTCAGGGACCTCAGCTTCTGAAGGCCCATCTCCATGCTACATCACCTCCAGTTTTAAGGGACAAGCAACAAGGACAACCCATGGCCCAGCAAAGCTCTCAAAGCAAGAGGGCATCTCTTCCTTGAGAGCCATGCCAGCATGCACAGAGTAAATCACTGCTCGCATATCCTGCAAGGGTCCTCCTTTGGTGGTGGGACCCCATCCCTTGCTTCCACAGCATCCAACAAGGAAACGGCATCTCCCCAGCAGAAGAACAGAAGGGCCTCCAGGATGCTGGCTGAGCAACAAGTTTGTGGCTCATTACCTCTGATCGGTTGCCCTTGGTTAAAGATCATGGGTAGAAACTGGAAACTGGCACACGATGCCTGATAATTAGATTAGGCCACCCTCCAGAAAAGCGCAGCTCTGAAGGCCAAGTGGCAGAGCGGGTGCACTGGGGGAAGCGCCATGCTTGCTGTACCCCAATTAGACGGTGCTGGAAATCCCTCCCAGAAAAACCCCAGCTCACGTGCAAAACAGCACGACACGCGAGAGGCAGACTCTGGGGTTGAGTCTCTTCTTTTATTTATTATTTTTTTTGGCCCAGATCACCTGCCTGCAGTTCTCTTTCCTCAGCCAGCCTTAATTTTCCAAACCAGCTCTGGACCTTTGCCCTCCCTGCTCCCCAGGCTTGATGCGGGTTGAGATCGGAAACGTGGAAGGCTTGAGATTTGTAAGGTCGCCTCTCAGAGCAGAAGCGACAAGCAAGAGGAGCTACGGCATGGCTGCTCCAGGTATAGAAACACCGGGGCTTAATGCAGCACCAGGTCCCCGGAGAGACGCAGAAACCCATTTTCCATCTCTCTCTCCACATGGAGAAGGGAGTCCTCTGTACCAGGTGCCACACAGAGCAAAACCAGAGGTAAATCTGAGGGCAGGGCAGAGGAGACTACTCTCCTTCGGCCCTACTGACGTTCCTTTTTGCTTTGCAGACCTCAGCAGAGAGATGGTCACCAGGAGGAGTGGCATCAAGATGGCCACCCATCAACTTCCAGAGGCCCGAGCAGAAAGGGGAGAGCGAGGAGCCGCTCGTGCGGCTTCTGCCAAGTCATTTCTGTGCTGTTCACGCTTTAAAAGAGGAGGAGAAATGACTCTGACCCGGTGTCGTTCTCACGGGGAGGTTTCAGATGACTTGGCGCGAAGATGAGACCAAGACTCCCGGCTCATACATCACAAGCAACCTAATGAAGAAACCTCATCCTCGCAGCAGAGGGACAGGGAAGGATCCAAGCCCTGCTTAGCACAGCAACAGCAGTCGGCATATTAAATAAACTGTTGTAACGCGATCGTTTGCACCTCTCAATTACCAAAGACCGCTTGATTTCACACACACACACGGAGGCACGCTTGACCTCATCCACACTCCGAGGCACGCTTTGGGAAAAACGGGCTCTGCCCTGGCACCAGGGTGCAAGAGGGAGAGGTTTCCTCCACTGGAGGACGTGAAAAGCCCTACTAATCTCCCATTTCAAATATAATACCCCGACCTTGTCCTGCTAGCACCAGCAACCACCTTTCATTCCACATCTTTAAAGTCCAAATGCACATCAGGTCTGGGAGTTCTTGGCGCATTTCTGCCAAGCTGAGCTCTAGGTACAGAAGCTCTCCCTGATGGCATGGACCAGGTGTCACCTCCTTTGCAAGGGTCAGCACAGAGAGAGAGTGACAAAAGGTTGTGGAAACTCCATCCATGGAGATACTCAACATTTGGCTGGATAAAGCCCTGAGCAATCTGATCTAACATGAAGGGAAATGGAGCCAGATGATCTTCTGCGGTCCTTTCCTACCTACTTTATTCCTTGGACATCATGGGACAAGTCCTACTCGGAGGCGTTAAAGGAAACCACCAGCAAGGGCAGAAGCCTTTGGGCAGGAGGACTCTGACAGAAATCAGGTGTTTGGAGAAATATTTAGCCCTGCCTCAGGTCACAGAATGTTCAGGTCAGGGTTGGAAGGGACCTCTGGAGATCATCTAGTCCAACCCCCAAGTCTATGACAAGAGCTGCACATCCCCCCTGGCTCAGAGGAAGAGAAAAAGAAACAGATTCCCATTTACAGCTATTTTCAAACTTTACATTTGTCATGAGAAAGACATCACCAAGGCTGCAGAGGCTCTGAGCTCCACACCTCCTCTTCTACCTGCCTTCCCCCAACACCCAACACACCTTTGCTTCTGCCCATTTTCAGGCAACAACAACTTTCCAGAGGTTTAAGCCTCCCTCACCAACCACGGTGAGGGTCCAGGGCAGGAGGACAGTCCCGTCCTTTGGTGGCCAGGGCAGACAGCTCTGCGGCGGCAACCAGGCAGCGAGCGTGGCCACCAAGGGAAGAGCCAGAAGCCAGGCTGCGGCGATCCCTACCTCCGGGATGCGGACGCTGTAGGGCTGGTTGTGGAACCGCGGGGCATTGTCGTTCACGTCTCCGACTTGGATATTGACCGTCCCTTTGATCACCTGCAGGCACAAGGACAACAACGGTGTCAGCTTTACGCGTGGATTTAAGACCTAAAGCAAGCTTGCGGCTGCTTTTTCCGATTTGGGCTTTTGGCAAGCGATGGCCAGGGGTGCTCCCACCTCCCTGGACCCCCCCCACCACCCCGCCGCCAGCATGATGCTGAAGGTCCCCCGGCAACCCACGCTCATCCTCCCCGCTCCCCTCCGCCCGTGCCGCAGACCATGAAATGAGAAGTCACACTTACCCCTTGGCTGTCACTGACAGAAAATTCAACCGTGAATTCCGACTTAGTCTGAAAGGGAAGGAGAAGAAAAACATATAATTAAAGATACTGTAGTGTTTATCTGCAGATGGCAGGCCTGGGACTTTTAGCCAACATTATTACATGCAAAACGCTTTCAGGACCTTCAAGAAGAGAAGGAGCGCTCGAGTGCAATTACCTACGTCGAGTGCAAAATGCTGAGAAATATCCACGCCGGCAGGGCTCCGGGGTATTTCACAGGCACAGAGAGCTGCTCTGCCCCTGGGTCAGGAGGACGCGGGGACTCGGGAACCGACTCCCCGACTAAGCAACCGAGCGCTTTAAACAGACAACTAGGCTAAAGCAGATGAGAGGAGCCCGCTGTTTAACCTTCTGCGGCGTGCCAGCAAGCCCCAGCTTTCTTCACATGCCCCGTGGGTCCCCACCGCCACGGGCTGCCTGCTCGTAGCAGCGAGGGGGGATAAGCATGAGGCAGAGAAAAAAGCGACCCACCACCGCCTCCGACGGCAAGAGGCAGGGACCACGCGAAAAAAAGAGAAGGAAGTCCAAAGAAAAAGCTGCGTGATAAGCTTTTTGGTCAAGATGATGATACCACATAGCCTCACTATCTAAACCTTCCTGCTGCTGCTTTCCCAACTTACCTGCCACGCAGCGGTTCTTGGGATATCGCATAGCTGGGAGCACTGGGATAAGCCCAGGGCCCGTAGGAAGAACTGGCTGAAATCCCATAAACTCATTAAAAAAAAAAAATTAAAATAAAAATACCTGTACTGTCCTCTCTGCCCCTTATTGCTTTAACTAAAGTAGCAGCTTGGTCTTAAATGGCTATATAGGGTGAGGGGGAATGGCTTCAAACTGGAAGAGGGGAGATTTAGACGAGATATTCGGAAGAAGTTTTTCCCTGTGAGGGTGGTGAGCCCCTGGCCCAGGTTGCCCAGAGCAGCTGTGGCTGCCCCATCCCTGGAGGTGTTCAAGGCCAGGTTGGACGGGGCTTGGAGCACCCTGGGCTGGTGGGAGGGGTCCCTGCCCAGGGCAGGGGGTTGGGACTGGGTGATCTCCAAGGTCCCTTCCAACCCAAACCATTCTGTGATTCTATATATTGAAGTCACTGGTGCTGTGGTGAGAGACAAGGTGGGAAGAGGGGATTATTTTGGTGTCAGGACAGGGGGATATTGCTAGTGGAGGCAAACCTTCTCTTCCTGACCTTTTTTTTCCACCAACGATCGTTTCGCTCACGTTTTATGCATCACGCAGGGACGGACCCACACCTGATACACGGCCACCACCTGGTATTTTTGGTTCCCCCAGTCCCTGCAATTCCTTCCCTCCTCCGGCATCCCTTCCCACCCCCGGCGCCTTGATGTTTCCAGAGCATCGTGCACGAAAGGCTGGAAAACAAGCTTGAAATGGCTCTCCGGGCTGCAGAGATTTAGTTGATTTATTCCTAATAAGAGCAGCTCAGGGAACCGGCGGCAGCCGGTGGTGCCCAGACCAGGAGCTCTGCTTGCACCAGGGTAGGAAGGGTGGGAGAAGGGTTTGGGGAACAGCTCACCAGAGCGCGCACCCCTCCCGCCCTCAACATCTGTCCCCTCCTAAGCTCCCCCCATCCAAACAGCTGGAGAATTCAGCCTGAGAAAGCCTTTCCTAGCTCCTGCCTCGGGGCAATGCTTGCAGGCAGAACAAAGAGCTGAAACGCCTATGGAGAGGAGAGCCTCTGGCTCCTCTCCTCGTCACATCCCACCCTGCTGCCTCAGTGTCTTTCACCCCTGTTTCCCCCTCCCGCACCCGTCGGCGCCACTGCAAGGGACAAAAGCAGCAGGGAAGAAAGGAAAAAGAGGAGAGAAGAAACAACCTGTTGAGCGTTTAATTTTTAAAACTTGATAAAATAATCAGAGAAAGCTGCCACACGCTAATTTCTGTCTTCACCCTTCGTTTTAGCACATACTTTTTTTAGACTCATGGTTTGTCTTTTTTTTTTATTTTTTGAAACCTGTGTTCCTTCTAGTCATCGTGGGAGTGAAAAAATCTTTAAAAAGTTGTTTTGCCTCTATACATTCACTCCTTCCTCTTTTTCCTCCGTTTTCCCTTTTCCTGCATCGTTTACCTTACCATGACTCCCTCTCCCTTTTCAAGTCTCTTTTTTTCCTCCTCCATCATACAAGATTTGACCCCTTGGCTTTTCTTTCCCCACCACTTTTCTCGAACGGCTTTCTGCCCCCTGACTCTTTGATCGCGTGCATCCAGGCCAGCATCCTCCCCACCTCCATCCCTCCCCTCCCATGCCATCCTGCTTCCTCCACCATAAATCGCCATTTACACCTTTCCCACATCCATACCGAGCTAACGCACGTCTCTCTCTTCACCCTCCTTCCACACACTGCTGATTTTGAGCCCCTGAAACAAGTTGATGGGCGCAAGTTCCTCTCCCGGTTCAGCCCGGCCATACATACAAGCTCTACTCAGCTCCTTCCCGTCCCACCCTCCACCAAAAGACACCTAAAAATCTATCGATCATCCTCCTTGGCTTAAGGCTGTTATCATAAGTATTGGGAAGCTGTAGGCATTTGAATACGGGAAGATTTATGACTCATGCCAGCAGCTGCTGGCACGGGGAGGCGGAGGGGAGAAGGGTGAAGAAAACCACTTTATTTTTTCCAGAGCCTCGCTCTTTAAACGCTGTGAAATTGGGTTTGCCCTCCCCCCAGCCCGAGCAGCATCCATCGCCCCGCTCCGCCGCATCCCCACATCTGGCTGGCTTCGACCGGGGACCGCCAGCAGCGCCTGAGGTGCGCTAATGGGTTTTATCTTCGCAACGGCGCCGCCGGCAAAAGAAACACTAGACACAGGCAAACAGGAGCACAGGGGAATTTAAGCACGTTGCCCAAGTCGTATAGTGTTTTCCCAGCCTTCCCAAGCTCCTGTCCAAAGCACCTGTAGCATCCCTTCCTCCTCACCCCGGGAACGCGGCAAGGGCCAGGGCTTTTGTCAAACAAGCACCTGGATGGGACGTCATCTTTGCATGCCAAAACTACCATGGAAAATAAGGGGGTGAAACAGCTCCGAGGCAAAAATCCTGCCAAATTTAGCATCCAGCAGCCTGAATCTACAAGATGCTGAAAAGTCATGATGAGATTGAATAAGCAGGGATACCTCCCATCTCTTCACACACTGTTTTAAACAGTGAAGGATTTAATTGGAATATGGGTTTAAAGAGGGAGCCTGCAAGTTTCCCCGAGTCTATGAACATCCTGCTCTTTTGGTAGATCGTTTTCATTTATTGCTTTTCTTTACTTCTAAACTTGCAAATGTTATTCTGGGATCCAGGAAAACCAACAAGCCAGCTGGAGCCAGAGCACCCTGCTCGTTCCCCGCGTCCCCACTAAGCCGAGGACAGTGACAGGGTGGTGAGGGACAGACCCTGATGGGGACACACCAGATGCTGGGATCTCTGCTGTGGGGAGCAACACCCAGGCTGCATCTCAGCTGCTGCCGAAGGTGAAGAGCCACCATTTACGCTAGCGGAGATGTTTTCCCCCCTTCTCCCCTCAGCAGAAAGCAGCTTTACCTCTCTGTCCAAGGGCTGCCTGAGCCAGACAACGCCGGTCACGCTCTCCACCGCGAAGAACCGACTGGCCTCCTCCCCAACCACGCCGAAGACCAGCGGGTCATTGTCCAGGTCCCGGGCCAGCAGCTGAGTCACTGAGGAGCCTGGGAGAGACGGAGAGGAAAGAAATCATGAGTGAAATGGGACAGAGGGGAAGAAATCCTGAAAATATTCAGGTCTTCTGCCTTTCTCCCTTAAGTTATCCCCCAAACTATTTTCTCATGGTACTACGCTACTTCAAACATCTATACAGCAGGAAGGGGAGCCAAGCTCTGCGTGGTGCTACTGTTCTCTCTAGCACAGATAAATTGTACCACAGCTCCTCTCCCCCCTCGCCTTTATCAAAAGAGAAAGTCACATTAGCTCAGCAAAAGCACGGCCTTCTCGGGTGCCAGCAACAATGGAGGAACCCATGCTTCTTCTGGGTAAGTGCCCACCAGCCTCCCTCACACTCTCCCCCACCAAGGGGCACCACCAACAGATACAACAACATTTCCAGGTGAAAAGCAACCATTTCAAGGCCAAGAGCATGGACATGATGCCCACAGGTGCCTCAAGGCTCAGGGATTTGGTAGGGCCTGGAGCCAGACACAGACCTGGAGTTTGTTTTAAACACCACAGGTGTGGCAAGTGCTGATCTTTTTGGCATCTGTGGAGCCCAGGCACCCAGAGAGCACAAGAAATGCTGGGACAAATCCATCTCTACCTTCTGCCGCATCGTGTTTGAGACTATCTTCCGCAGCATCTTGAACACCCCAGCCAACAGCAGCCTATCTCAGCCATCCCTCACAAATATCTCTTCTTGACTGCACCCAAGAGGCAACCCAGACCCTCCAAAGTTGCCGTGTGGGAGCCACGTGTCCTCTTTATGAACTCCACGCTGCTCCCAGAGTTGGATGACTTCTACTTCCCTGAAAGCAAGGGACAGCCACCACCCTTGGAGCCTCATTTCAGCCCCATCATTTTGGGCCTCTCTGTGACACCTCCAAGCACATCCAAAGTCTGACGTGGTGAGTCGACTATGGCTGGCTGCCTGTCGCCCACCCAGCCGCTCTCAGTCCCCTCCTCAGCAGGGCAGGGGAGAAAACAGGAGGAAAAACCATGGTGAGTAGAGAAAAGGACAGGAGATCCCTTGGCCGTGTGGCCCCAAGGATGTGGAGGACAACCTCTGCATGAGCAGTCTTTGGCAGAATGAGAGCACCCTCCGACCCCAGGTCATCTGGCCAAGGAGAACGGATGCCAAAATTTCATCTGTCTGGGAAGAGGAGGGAAGCTGTGGCAGACCAGAGGGCAAACGCAGCGGCACAGCTTGGCGAGCAGAGCGACCTGGGCAATTACCAACTGGTTGGCCTGACATCAATCACGGTGGAAATAATGGAAAAAGCTGATATAAGATTCCATTAATAAAGAATTAAACGATAGGAACATAATTAATGCCAGTCAATACGATTTTATGGAAAATGGGCCTTGTCAAACAAACCTGATTTTATTCTTTGATGAGATTACAATTTTGGCAGATAAAGGTAATAGTGAAGAAATAATAGACTTTTGTAAGACATTTGACTTCGCACTGTGTGACTTTCTGATTAAAAATTTAGCGCTGTACGATACAGATGAAGCACACTCGAGTGAGGATCCAGCTGCACGGCAGGTCCCAAGGCCACCAACTGCGGTCGGGGGACATCCTACTGTGACGTAAAATTGCTGTTGGTACAAACTCAGGTGACAGCAAGGCAAATAATGGGGAGGACCAAGCAGCCAGGCGAAACGCTTGGTAATTTGGGCTTGTTTGGTAGAAATCTGTTTTCACAACCCTGCTCCAAACACCTTTGAAAAAAGCTGGGGGACCACAGCTGCAGAAGAGGGCATCCCAAAAGCACATGTTCTAGCAGGACAAGCACACAAGGACCTCTTTCCATGCCCTGGCTGGCAGAGCCACAGTGGAGTTTGGGTACTTGGAGGAGGAGCTGTATAGCTGGTTCTGCCGAGGCTGCAACTCTGCAAGCTGCTTGGCTGGCCGTATCGTCCTCGGGACTAGGTGCAAGAGGAAGCCACAAACATTCAAGAGCTAGCAAAAATACTTTACACTTGACAAGGACTTTAAAAGCTTGAAATGCTTGATTTATGACAAAAGAAGAGCGAGATGACTCAGGCCATCTCGAGGCACATCCATGAAGAGCACAAAATGTAATACTTAAAGATGACTATTCCGGAGCAAGAAAGCACAGCAAGGCTCAATGCCCAAACCCAGACAAATTTCTATTTGGAGAAGGAATGGCAGTTGCTTTAAGAAGAGCAACTACAGTTAACCACTGGAAAAAAAAATTCCTTCCACCAACACAGGTGCAAGCGAGGGACGGGTCACGATCAAAGACATTTTGGACAAAGACTCAAAAGCAAGAGTCCTTATCCAAACAATTGTCGTCAGCTGGTTCACCTGCAATGCTCCCATCTCTTCGGTGAAGTCAACACCAGAGATATGGAGTGACTCTACACTTTCTGAAACCTCAGAGCCTTGACATGAAACAAGCTACTAGCTTGGGTTTGTTTTAGAGGACATCTGAAACCACTCTTGGCAAAGGTTTCTTTGCCTCAGAAAATGGGCAAGACTGCGACCATCCCCATGGTGGCGACAGCCAGTCAGTCAGACGAGATAAATCCAGGGTAATACGTGTCTATTCTGCCAAATTTAATGGGGGAGACAGACTTTCCCCCTTTACATCTCATACGAAAACCCTAGATCAACAGGATATCTGCAATTCCCTCCAAAACTGCAAATACTTCAAACTTCAAACCCCAAAAGGTCTCTGTCTCAGTCGCAACACACAGTGGAAGAAAAACGATCTTAAAAATCCTGCTGAATAGGAAAACCATGTCCCAGCCAGTTCTAATCATAGTTGTATTCATGGTTTGTACGCTGCAAACCCACTTGGCACAAAGAAATCAGGCAGCAAACGAACATTTAACTCTTCTCTGTCTCTCTGCACTACAGCTACATCCCACTGCCAGGGAATTGCGTTCCTGAAGTCAGGATAGCCTGGAGAAGGCGGCAAGGCATTTCTGGGCAGGGTGCATCACCCCACCCTGCATTTCTTGCTCCTGCCAGCCTGCAGCCGTGCAAAGTTAGATCCCTGGGAAACGGCACGCTGGGCTCCACTGCTCCCTGGTGCAGGCGTACCAAAATCGAGGACGGATTTAGCAACTAAAAGAAGAGGGAAGGGAACATTCAGCACCTATACCCTCCTCAACTCCTCTTTCTTTTTATTTGTTAGAAACAAGAGTCTTCATTTGGGAAATAAATAGGGCGGCTCAGAACATTCAAGTGTAAGCTGCGTGTTGTTCTCCTGTATCACAGGAAAATACCATCTTAAACCCTGACAAGTAAGGCACCCGACACTAAGATCTGTTTTACCCATTCTCTTACCTGTCCATCAGCCAGTAATCAACATCCTAACTTAAATGCACCTCCCAATTCATTATAGGGGGAAAAAAAAGGCAGCATAAAATACAGATCAAAATAACAAATTAAATAGAAGATAATGAGAAACAGAACCCTGAAATAAGAAATGAGACTTCGCAATCGCTTTGCCATTTGTTATTCTGATTTTTGCAAGCTTTACCCCAGGGGAATGCTAAGTTTCGGCGTGCGGTGGAAACGAGGCGTGCGGGATGCAGCGAGAGGGGACCGCAGCGGAGCACGCTGGGCTCCTTCACCACCTGTGGTCAGGCTCCATGTCGTGGAGTCCAAGATAAAAGCTTACGGGAGCTGCCTTCCACTGATTCCTCTAGCACCAATTTATTTAATCCTACTTTCCCCCCCCTCTCAATTTACTGCACCGAGCGAAGAGGAGCAGACTAGCTGGATAGCACGAGGTGGTCACACAACTGGAACATCTAGGCCACGGTCGCCGCTCAACAAACTGCAAGAAATCTCATTTTTCAGGGCCATTGCAGTGAAGATGCTCTTGTCCCACCCATAGGTGAAGCCAGCCCAAGGCAAACACCCAACCCAGCGATACTCAGCTCCGCAGCTCGGCTCCACTCTCTTTTTTCCATGGAAGCGACACGGGAATTGCCAAAGGATTGCAAAAGTAGCACGAGCACCTACACCTGAGAGCATCTGTATCACTGGGAAATCATCAAAAAGCAGAAGGTCCCACTCGGACAGGGCGTGCAGAGCTGTGGGAGTACCACATCTGTCGGAAACCCCTCCGAGGATGCTGCTTGAGCTGCCACAAGCCCAAGTGCCGACCTGGCTCTGGCGAGGGCTGAGGAAAACAGGGACAAATTATCCTTCCGCAGTGCAAAGATATAGGCTCCATTTGTTTCCCCTCAGGAATCAGACAGGGCAGTTAAGTGTCTTGATTCCACCAGATAATCACAATTTATCTTGTCGCCTTTTGCCTCCTTTCTCTCAATCACGGCTACTTCTCCCTCTTTCTCACACACACACACACAGATTTTCTTCCTTCTCCAAGTCTTGAACTTTGATTGACCTCGGGAGCTTTTTTTTTGTTGTTGTTGTTATTGCCTCTTGTTTTGTTCCTGCTAGGATTTTATTAAGTTTTTTAGGTTTGGCTGTGTTATGGGGTGTACTTTTCCCCCCCATACAGGAACTCATGTCTCAGCATCTTGCTTGCAGCTGTAAACCCGTATCTTTTTCTTGCCCTTCCATTTTGCCACGGAGGCCAGAAGGCAAAGGGGCTGTGTCCTCCCAGTTCCTCTCAATTGCTTTTGCTTTCAAGAAGGGGATGAGAACGGAGAAAAAACAAACTCTTCGGGAGAATCATAGAATCGTTTTGGTTGGTAGAGACCTTTAAGATCACCAAGTCCAACCAATAACCCAGCACTGCCAAGTTACCACCAAACCATGTCCCTCAGCACCACATCTGCCCGTCTTTTAAACACCTCCAGGGATGGTGACTCAACCACTGCCCTGGGCAGCCTGTGCCAACACTTGACAAACCTTTTTCAGTGAAGAAATTTTTCTTAATCTCCAATCTAAACCTCCGCTGGTGCAACTTGAGGCTCTTTCCTCTTGTCTTATCACCTATTACCTGGGAAAAGAGACCAACAAACCCAGAGCTCCCGGAGGGTTTTGGGAGCGCCGAGTTCCAGAGCCAGGGAAAGAACCGGAGGATGAAGATGCTGCCAGAGCGAGATGCTGACACAGTCTGCACAGGGATGGGAGGGCATGGGGATCCAATGGAAGGGGCAGGTTTCTAATTAGTTGCTTAATAAGATGCTCTCTTAAAAGGTCTGTTCCATACCCAAGTGGAGTTAATAGGAAGGTCTCTGCTGGCTGCCCTGGCTTTTGGGCTCAAGACTTCAGGCATCAGCTACGCTTTAATATTAAAAGCATTTTAATCCCTGCTTTTAAAAGCCAGTGCCTGTTTCTCCTTGGCTCGTTGTTTCTCACCCCTCCCGAGCTCTGGATCATATCTGTGGGCACAGTCACCATCCAGCTTCTTGGCTCCCTGTCTTCTGCCACCACTACCGAGGGCGGTCCGGAGCCTGCCAGCACCACGGGCACTCAGCTTACAGGCGAGGGGCTTTGCAGAATAAAAAGCCAGAAATTTCTAAGCAGCAGCAGCAAACGGATCAGAAGCACCGGGCACGCTGGGGAGGGGAGCAGCAGGGAGAGCGCCTTTATGCCAAAAGCAGTTTCTATGGTCCTCAACCAAGGTCGCAAGCTGGCACATTGCTCTTCAGCTTCTCAAACCAACACAAGTTTATTTACATAAAAACCATTTTTGCATCCACACCCTGCAGGAAAGAGTCCCCTTACATGGAGGCCACCACCACAATTTTGCTCCCAAGTAGCTGCCACCAGATTTCCTTGGCTCTCCCTCCTTCCTTCCGTGGAAGAGAGCTGGGACAACCGCGTCCCATTCACTTCTCCCACAACGCTCCCGGCATTAGCTGCTGGCCGGCAGCCCTGCCTTCCTGCCCCAGTCGCCCCAGCACAGGCATCTCCAATTAGCCCAGTTCATCACAGCAAGCCGGCCTCTGACGCGCTCGGTGTCAGGATTTGATGGATCTGATCTTGAAATTCAAACCCTGTTCTTCTCATTTGTCACCTGCTCCCTTTTCTTTGCCTGCAATTCATTTTCTCTTTCATCTCTTAGGAAAAAAAAAAATAAATGAAGAAAAAAGGCCCTTTTGTGATGTTTTCCCAAAGATTTTTTTTTTTTTTAAAAATGATGAAATGCCAATAGTTCTGTGCTGCTGAGCAATCTCTGAGCAACGTGAGGAAGAGGAAAGGACAGGGACTCCCTAGCAAGGAAAAGAAAGCAAAATCCAGTTTCAAGCAGGAGGCCGCAGCAAGTGGGAGCTGCTCCCGTGTTTGAGATGAGGCTTCGTCACTTTCCCAGAGAGGACGAGCCCCAGGCTGGGGACAACGCATGCACAGGAGACCCCACCTGACGTGAAAGGGGGCTTGCCAGTGTGGGCACAGGGTGAGGGGCTAAGGGGAGCAACCAAAGCACACTTGGGCTCAGGAAACCTCTTGCAGGGACCAGGGTCTCTCCATCTTTATTCCTGCCTTCCTCTCAGTCGGTCCCATCTCCTGGAGTAGTTTCCCTGTCCATGCCACAGATGGCCATGGACAGGTTGGTTGGAAGGGACCTTGAAGATCACCTAGTTCCAACCCCCCTGCCCTGGGCAGGGACACCTCCCACCGGCCCAGGTTGCTCCAAGCCCCGTCCAACCTGGCCTTGGACACCTCCAGGGATGGGGCAGCCACAGCTGCCCTGGGCAACCTGGGCCAGGGGCTCACCACCCGCACAGTAATGAATTTCTTCCTCATATCTCATCTAAGTCTTCCCCCTTCCAGTTTGAAGCCATTCCCCCTCGTCCTATCACTCCATGCCCTTGTAAAAAGTCCCTCCCCAGCTCTCCTGTAGGCCCCCTTTAGGGACTGGAAGGGGCTCTAAGGTCTCCCCGGAGCCTTCTCTTCTCCAGGCTGAACACCCCCAACTCCCTCTGCCTGTCTTCACAGGAGAGGTGTTCCAGCCCTCGGAGCATCTTCATGGCCCTTATGCAGAAGATGTGGGCTTGCAAAGGCTAACCACAACACATTCCAGATGGCTACTGCCAGGAAGCCCTTGCTCCTCGCAGCTGGAGCACGCCTTGGGGGAACAATAATAGCAAAAGTCGTGCCACACAAGCACACTGAGATTAAACCCTGGCCAACATCATTCAGACACGCTCAGGGATACCTAAAAGCACGCCACAGGTACAAGGGCAGCCCACTCATCCACCTCCAAACCTTTGTCCCAAAGCGGGTGGCTGGCAGCTCATTCTGTAAACACAACCTCAACAGATACATTCTGGCCTCCTTCTCAGAAAGGGCTCAACCACTTGAGCCAAAACTTTCCAGAACGACTCAGCAAAGAAAGTTTCCGCTCCTACAATTCAAGTTGAGCCTAACGTTACACACTTCTCTTTCCAGGTGCTAATGGGAAGCATCAGCTTACCCCATCACCAAGGCCACCTGCGCTCTGATTACTGTGCTGCAGAGCAAGTGAAACAGGGCAGGGACAAACCAGCACCTTTTAAAAAGGGTTTCATAATAAATAAATAAGAAAAAGAAGAGTTTCTGCCATCAGAAAAACAGGAGATCTTCGCCAGCTACGGGAGGAATTGCCCAGGACGAGCTGGTGCAGGAACCATGTGTGCTACTGCCATCAGCCATTGCGTACGGGAGAGAAAGGAGCCAACCATGGAGGTGACAGAGAAGAGGGGAAACAAATCTGTGCAGTCAAAACCATTTCTGAGGGAGTTTATCAAGCCGGGAAGCAAAAGGCAGAGCAGCGAGTTTTTCCTAGCTCCTCAAGATGCTCAAAGCCAGAGCAGGAGACAGAGCCTGTAATTTCTCTGCTGCATTTAGTTATTTTAAGTGGGGAGCCAGTGGCGAGACGGAATCCGTAAGACGACCTGACAGCTGGTGGTAAAGCTCCGAAAGAGGCATTGCCTGCTTCCATTCCCCCCAGCTCTGGCGGAGACACTTAGAAGGGTGTTTAAAGCTGTTTAAAGGGAAGAGTGCAGCAGCGGGTGACGAAGAGCCAAGCGTTCACACCATGAGCATCCCTAGCAGAGGGCTTTTTTGGTTTACTTCGCTATTTACCGAACACTTTGGTTAACTTTACAAGGGAAATGAGAGAGGGGAGGAAAAAAAAATAATACAAGACCCAAGGGTATATTGAACTTCCTTGACATTATCAGTAAAGTAAACAGAGTATCTGCGGCTCTCCCAGTAGATGCTGCGCACGCAGCCACGGGGCTTGCTGGCACGCACGTGGGCAGAGAAGCGGCACCCTTCCAATTAAAGTCAACACCTATATCAACACGGTTAAGACAGAGCAATTTCCCCTCCGTCAACCTTCAAACAGGTCTTGCAGCACCGCGGGTATCAAGCCAGCTCCCCGAAACCAGTTTAAAACGTCTTCATGCCAGGGCCGTGCCTTCCCAGTGGAGGGAGGTCACAGCCCTTGCTCCTTAGCTGGCACCTGTTTATTATTATTAATAATAATAATTAATAATGCATATTATAATTATTATTAGCAGTTTATTGACCAAAACTCTTCAACCACGCTGGCGTTTTGCTGCTGAAGTCACCAATACGCCTTAATACCACTGTGGCATCTCCAGATCTGCCTGGAAAAGGGAATTAAAAAATAAATAAATAAATAAATGTTCATCCCTGGGCAAATCCCCTGGAAACAGGACTGGGCTGAGGGGGTGCCGGCCTCTCCTGCCTCCCCGCTAACAAAACCCGAATCCCTTGTCCCTGGGATGAGGGAGAGCACGGAGAGTTCGGAAGAAGCTGAAAGGACTTTTGTTTCCTTCTGCTTGGAAAGGAGTAGCCTGTATCAGCATGAAAGAGGAAAGGTAAATACAATTGCATCAAAAAAAAAACCCAAACAAACAAAAAACAGGACAGTAAAATAAGAGAAACACTTGTAAAAGATGGAGTCTGGGTCTGTTAAGATATTCCTGGCGTGAAAAGGGTTCCCGCACTTAAAGAGCCCTCTTAAAAATAATTTCCTCTCCACACTGCCTGGGAGCCTCATAATTACCAACAATGATCACAGACCCATTCATTTCATCCTAAAATTAATACATCACGTTCGGAATGATATCGCATTAATTTATCACAAGATTTATGAAACTTGTACTTTTTTTCTAATGAGATTTATGCAAATTCCGCTCCATCCATTGTTTTGCGCCATAATAAAAGAAAAAAAAAGTTCCCTCGCAGAGGCTGCTCTGTCAAAAAGTCTCATTCATTTTTTTATTGATATCTGTCCTTCCCTCTTCATCCCCACAAGAGAAGGGGAAGGAGAGGAGCCGGTTCCAGCCAGGGTGCGATCCTGTTCCCAGAGCACAACAGAGCCCCATCACAACACAGGGGAGGGCTACAGGTGAGCCAACCATTGGAGGCACTTAGTTTAAAACTAATTTTAAAAGGAAAATAACTGGTGGTTCGCTCGCACCTTTGTCTGAGAAGGGTCAGAAAACAAGAGGAGCAGCAGGGAATTGTGAAATCAAAGTATTTAGACCTGCCAGAGTGGAAAGCCCGTGCTTGGTAAACTTACTGAATAAATATAAAAAGGGGGGGCGGGGAACAAACACCAAGAGAAGCGTAAGCACTGAGCATCATGGGCTTATAAAGGGGGGGAAAAAAAAAAAAAAGACACGAGATTAACTTGTTATTTTCCAGTAAATTGAAGACAGGAACGCACAAGACATCCCGTCAGCCCAGGAAAACGCTGGGTGTAAGCGCCTTACACAGCCTGAGGTTTCCTGAAGCCTGGGGCAACTCTCAGGAGCACAGGCAAGACGGTACAAAGCAGGCAAGACCGTTTCCAAATTCAACCGTGGCAGGAATGTTGCCTTCATTTCTGAGCACCGCCAACTGGAAATCAGACGGAGATCTTCAACGACACCCGCCCAGCTTAGCCAAGGAGGCTGGGGAAGGGGGTTCTTGGGGAAAAAAAACCCCAAACAACTAAATATTAGATGCAGCCTTGCTCCTTGGAGCTGCCTTCATGTAACTAACAACTTTTCACGAGACACGCACGTATAGGGGTAGGAGGAGGCAGGATGAACTGGAAAAAGCAAAGGAAAAAAAAAACCAACATAAATCTGGGGTTAGCAGACACTTCCCAGCAGTGAAATCTACTGAGGCGTTAAATAATGGCACAAAGCCCCAACGTCGCTTGGGGGCTTTGAAAACCGGCCTGGAAAAGATGCTACAAAACCGATCCTGGAATAGCCCCAGAAGAGCTGACTAGAGGAGATCCAAACCCTAATTTTAGCAGCTCTGGGGAGCAGGGAGGAGGGTGCTCCTCACCTTTGAAGGCAAACCCATTCCCTCTGCATGGCCGCGCTGCCAAGTTTCTCCAACGAGCACAGCTCCATGCCGCCTCATACCTGTCTCCAAAACACCCCCAACACTCTCTACACCCCCCTACACACACTCACTCCTCAAGGAAAATCTAGCTAATACAGTCTTGATTAACATTTCTTACACAAACTTTAAACCCTAAATCCATAGAATATCCTTTTCTAATTAATTTTTGAAATAAGAAACGGCCCAGAAAAAAAAATAAGGCATATTTCCTTTGTTCCCTTCTGCCTTCCCCTGACCTTGCTACCTCCCTAAAAAAAAAATAAAGAATTCATTTTTTTAAAACTAATTAAATGCTCATAGGTCAAAGGAAGCTCTGTCACAGGTACCAGCACAGAGGGAAACACCACTCAGTTCTCCCCTGCATGAATATTGCGGATCGGTAACAGGCAGAAGAACAAGATCATCAGCGATGGCAAGACCTTCACCTCACCCTGGTCTCCCACCGGTGCCTAGGCACTGGGCAAGCTCCAAGACAGAGTGGAGACCACCAGAGGGGACTCAGGACACCTGGTCACTGGTGAGATACTTAACCGAGTCTACTCTGTGCTGGGGAGAGGCGTTCACCACCAAACCTGCTCTTACATTCACACTTCCCCACCCCATCAGAAGGGCCCGTGACACACACGCATCCATCCACCTGTACGAATCTCCCACCTCACGCAGGCTGCAGCACCCCCTTCCCCAAACGCTGTTTTTGAAGGCAGCTTCCAACCAACACCTGCCTTGACGGCCAGCTTTTAGAAAACCACACTGCTCTGGAAAAATCGCTATGTGTGTAGGTGGGATGCCTGGTTAATTCACCGACCCACGCACCAGAGGCTGCACGAGTCATTTCACAGCAGGCGCTCCCAGCAAGGACCATGACCATCCTCTCCCCAACAACTCGGGAGCCTTCCCGGCAAGTTACAAGCCCACCAACAGGAGAAGGATTTGCACCACAAGAAAACACAGCGTTCCTTCAAGTTTCATGAAAATAATAACTGAACTGAAAGAAAGCTAAGAGCCCCTCCCTAGGATTGCAATCCTTTTTTCTTTAAAAGATGTGGCTGCCAGCTGTGCCAACATGAACTGGCCAACCAGCACATGCAGGGAGCAGGACATCCCACCTCTCCCAGGACAGCTAAGGGTCCTCATGGACACGGTGAGGAGACCAGGAGCTTTATTGACTACGTGCAGAGATAAATTGCTCCCGAGCAATCACTCCAAGCAGTTCCTCAGGGGGGGGAACTTGAAATTAATATGGATCTTGAGGTCAGAACCACATGGCTGGAGGCCTTCTGTAGTGGCTGATGTTAGTGTAGAGTCACTGTGCTTCCAGAAACAAGAAATTATGCCAACTGGCCAAACAAGTTGTACAAGCACAGAGACTAAACCTGCGGCTCCACAGTGCTGGGGTCAGTCCCATTTGGGGAGCCGAAGGGCAGAGGGCTAATTTTCCAACCAAAGCCAGGCAAGCTTGCATTGTCACTGCCAGCTGGCAACAACAGAGGTAACAAGAGACTCCTGATCCTGCCAGAGAAACCACGACGCCACACAATGAGCTCCACAGGTCAGAAGAAACCATTTCAGCAGGTGACCTGTTGTGGGCCACCCTTTTTGACAACTGAGAGGCATCTTGCCAGCTAAAACCAAGCAGCAGCAGGGATGTGGAGCACCCATATTTTCAGAGGCATCTTTCAGTCAGGCATAAAGACTGGGTAACCAGCTGAAGCGAGCCATGCGCTCTCACTAGGAGAGGTTAGACGAGGCTCGTCTAGGGGATAATTGAACCAGAACACAGCACCAAGGCAAACAAGATCATAGAATCGCTGAGGTTGGAAGGGTCCTTTAAGATCATCAAGTTCAACCATTAACCTACCCTGACAAAACCCACTTCTAAACCATGGCCCTAACTACCACATCTACCCTTTTTTTAAACACCTCCAGAGATGGTGAATCCACCCCCTCCCTGGGCAGCCTCTTCCAATGTTTAATAACCCTTTCCGTGAAAAAGCGTTTCCTAATATCCAGTCTAAACCTCCCCTGACATAACTTAAACCCATTTCCTCTTGTCCTGTCACTTGTCACCCAGGAGAAGAGGTCAGCCCCCACCTCTCTACAACCTCCTTTCAGGGAGCTGTAGAGGGTGATTAGGTCTCCCCTCAGCCTCCTCTTCTCCAGGCTAAACAACCCCAGGTCCCTCAGTCGTTCCTTGTAAGATTTGTCCTCCAGACCCCTCACCAGCTTTGTAGCCCTAGATGTCGCCATCCCTCCCAGAAAGGGAGGCCCAGAGCAGGTAGAAGACAGAGTAACTGTACATCCAGAGAGGACCAAGCAGCTCTGAGGACAGCAGCGAGGACTGAAACCAAATCCTAGCTCCAGGGATTACTTTCTACTTCATGGATGCAATGAACTAACAGGAGCTTCACTGAGGTCGTTCAGATGGGAGCCATCTCTGCTCAGCTTGGAAAAATGGGTACGTGCCCACTGCAACCTCCCACTCGCTGCAGAAAGCGGGAGGGCAGGGGAGACTAGAAGATGCAGCTGACCCAGCATCCTCGAGTTCATTGCTTCTCTTTGGCCATGCCGAGCTTTCTAGAAATAAATCGGGGCAAACAGAAGAAAAGCAGGACCCCAGACGTCTCGCTAATGGGGTGCTTTACCGTTTGGTGTAAATGAATGATTTATGAGTAAGATGACACACGCAGTAGTTTGCATCTTACTCAGACAAGGTAACACAGCTTTGCGTTAATTAGAAAAGAGGCGCTGTTCTGCAATTAATATGAGGTCGGAGATAAAGCTCATTAGATTGCACTGCCGACGGACTAGGTCCCAGGACCGTCCTGGCATTGAGCAGGATTGCAAGACACCCATCGGGTGTAAGACAAGACACCCCCCCAGGACAGTAAGGCAATGACACCAGCGGTGCTAACGGAGAAGTCACGCAAATATCAGTGCTCCATCAACAGCGTATCGGTGCACCGCCAGCTGTGCTCCAGTAACAGGGATGAACCAGAGCGCAAAACGCCACCTCCAAAATAGTGCTGCTGGAGAGTCACTTCTTCTACCAGCAACCCCGAGGAGCTGATCAATATGAATGGGGGGGGAAGAAAAAAAACCCGTCAGCAAGTTTTACTCGCGCAAGCGAAGTTCAAGCGGGATTCATTCACGTCTTTCACATTTGAAATCTCATCTGCGCCTTACAAAAAGATGAAACATCCCCGAGGCTCTCAGCCTGACAGAGAATACAAAACCTTCCGTGCGACAGCTTGCCTATGGCCCAGCTGCTCCACTCTCTGAATGGTTCAGGGGAACAAATAAATATAGCCACCCTCAGCCCAAATATTGCAGGGTATTTTGTTCCAGCACAAGCGTGCTTTGGTAGGCACATCACAAGTCCCACAGCCAGAAGGAGATGGTACCAGCGGTCAAATATTTGGCTGCAGACTTCAGATCTGTAAGCAAATTGGCCTTGGACTGTCACCGTAACTCTCTGAGGTTCCAAAACATGTACTGGGTGATGAATTCTGCCTCGTTATAATGAAGATGCAGTGAAATCCCTTCTTGATTTATCTCTCTGGAGTTGAGTTAGCACCTCTTGATCTCCAAGATACGGCTGCAGTAAAAGCAAGACTTACAGAAATGGGCCAGAAACTTGAAGCCCAAGACAGCCAGCTTTGGAAAAGTTACATTTCCTGCTGCTCTCACCCCTTGAAAAGCAACCAAAACCTTTAAGAGAACCAAGAGAAACAACCAGATGCTTGGAAGACTCTTCACAAAGGTGACAGCCTGGGGAAATACAACACATGCAACACATCAACCCCTTCATCCATCGGTCCCGGCTTTGGAGCTGCCTTCCTCCAAGCACAACCCAACTCCACGGGGCTGTCAACAGCTGCCACATCTTGGATGGAGCATTTAGTCATAGAATGGAATGGTAGAATGGTTTGGGTTGGGAGGGACTTTCCAGATCATCTAATTCCAACCCCCCTGCCCTGGGCAGGGACATCTCCCACCAGCCCAGGTTGCTCCAAGCCCCATCCAACCTGGCCTTGAATTTCTTCCCATGCTCCTCCTCCGTCTCTCATGCCAACGAAAAGGTGAGGAGAGACTTGGCAGGTGGTGCCTGGGTATCTGAGGCACAAGCTTATCTGCGTCCCCGCCACAGCACCGCAGTAAATTGCTTGTTGATAAATGAGGCTATTTAGGAGCAAGTGATGCCAGCATTACGGTTATTAATGACGCCGACGTGGAGAGACATTTAAGAGCGGCCACACGTTCTATTGTCCTCTCGCTTATGAGTAATGGGGCACTTCAGCTACGGGGCTTCAAAACCAGCTTGGGCTGTTTAACAACAGAAACAAAATAAGACCGAGGTAAATGGATGGAGCGCACTGGACTGATGACTCCAATGCGCTGATAAAGCCAAGCTCCTTCGGTAGAAGTTGGACAAAGCTCCAGTCTTTAGATGAAATTAAACCGAGAGCATTCCCCTTTTCCATCCACCAAAGCTCTTCCACTCATCCCTGCAAGCTCCCAGCAGCCGTAACACAGCACGCCACGTCTTCTTCTCCCAAACTATGGTCCTGTGCAGCAAACTCGCCCAAATAAAAGGGAAAAAGTCAACCCGCAACAGCCTAAACTGGAAGCAGCGGCAGTCCAGCTGTACTTATAACACGTGGTACACCCCGGAGCACAGCGAGGGTGATATTTGTTGAAGCCTGGGAGGCTTTCACAGGGCCATTACCTCACTTTGCACGTCACAGATGTCTAAACGTGGCCAGGAGGACAATGAGCGAGAAATAAAGAGGCTGTTTATTGCAAGAGGAAACCTTGGAACAGAGCTCTGCAGTCGCTGGTGGGAGCGCAAGGCAGAGCGCACGAGCACACAGCTGTAAACTTGTTTCTGAGTTAATATACCCACGAGTGTTTTTCTTTTCCTATGAAAGCATACTCTTCTGCAAACAAACATCTGGAGATCTCTGTTACAGCTGGACCATTATCCCCAGTGACTAAAGCATTCAATTAATTTCGCCTTTCTCATTTGTGAGTTGTCTGCAAATAGACTTGGATTTGCAGGAATTTATTTGTTATTTGAATATATTCAGCGAATGGCTTATTAAAAACATATTTCAGGCAAAGGTTTTCTCGCTAAACGCTCCTACAACGGTCGCTCTGAGCGTTGGCAACCGGCTGTTCGCATCGTGTAAATGGTCACTGCGGTCAGGTGGGACCGCCTTTGCGTGTTGATGGAATGCCGTGTACCTCCAAGAAAGAGCTTTCCAAGGGTCTGTGGAAGCACCTGCACAAAACCATATCCTCACGCAAATGCACAGCATTCAGCCTGCCTGAGTTTCCTTAACAAAAAAACCAACAAAAACACAAAACAACTTGCCCAGAAGTCGTCACAAACACAACAAGAACGGAGTTGAATACCAGAATTAATGGACTTTATGCAAAACAGCGGCAAAAACAGCTCTCGGTAGCTCCCACAACACCGTGCAAGCATCCGCGGGGCTCCTTATTCCGTATCCTATCTGCCCAGGTGCCTTGTGTCTCAGAACTCCAGGGAACACTTGTGGCAGCAATTTCATCACAGCAGCAAGAGAAAATGGGGTGAGAAAGGAAGTGGCGAAGGGCTATTTCCAAGACCGATGTAATCCCTCGGGCGTGCAACAAGCCCAGACTCCTCCTTGCCTGTGTACCACAAATCGTAGCCTACACACTATGCGCGACATGTCTGAAATCACAAGTCCTCCCCCGAGAACGGTTTTAGTCTTCTACCCAACGTTGCTCGCTCCAAGGCAGCGGTCTCCCTGGCTGCCCCCGAGCTTTGCTCCAGCAATTGCTGCGTTTTGGCAGAGGGCGAGGGGCAACACGACACCCTAGGTAAGGCTTTACTGTTTGAGAACGAGTCCGTTTTTACGTTTTGGACAAGCGAAACAGTTTTTTCTGTGATCTTTGTCACCGCATTAAGAAGATAGAGAAGCAAAGGGTGCATAGGGAAGCGGTGATGCTTGCAAAACCCTCACGGTGCAGACCTAAAGCTACGTGGGGTGAGGCAGGTGAACCCGTCCCAGAGATGTCAGCAGGGCTCAACTTTCATCCCCCACTTACTTTTATAAGCTGCTATTACTCTATAGCATTACAATCGCTTTAGGGACAGGCAGAAGACCAGCCCGATAACCCAATTTTAAGAGATACAAGGTGGAAGACCTTGCATTCCCGGTCCTTTTCCCCACTGCGCTACCACATTCTTGACCTCCCAAGACCTTCACCCAAGTGACCGTGTGGGTCACCCCAGCAGGACCCCCAACCTAAGGCACACGTCAGCCTGGGACATTCCCCATGGCCAAGGCGACCTGCGACAGCCTGGCTGCACCGGCTCTTTCTGTGAGCCGGGTCAGAGCTGGAAGGGGCGGTTGAGTCCGCGCATCCCTCACCTGGTGTCTAGACCAGCCTATGCCCAAAAAAAAAAAAAAAAACCAAAAAAACCCCAAACAACTCTCCCTTAGTCATATGTAAAAACAAATACAATTTCAAAATCCAAACGGGAAACAAAACTCCGTGCTAAATCCCAGCTGCCGGGTTGTTTGAAGGCAAAAAGAAAGCAATCACTGAGGTTTCACAGACTGTTCTAAAAGTGGAAATCTATGAAGAGGAAAGTGATCCAATAAGTCACAGTTTTAGGCTTTTTCTTTCAATTGCTCAAAGTAAAGACTTTCAAAGCTTCTTTTTCCCCTGAAGCCCTGATTGAGGGAGAAATGGGTATTGACCACCGAATTCAGCATCTACTTGCCAACAGCTACTTGTACACATCAGAGACAAGTCCCAGCCACCTCTGCCCCGACAGCTGCATCATGTACACAGAGTATTTTTCCAGCACCAGCCCCTTCACAGCATCTCAGAAACCTGCTGTGCTTCTCAAGCACCCTCTCTACCGTCCATGCTTATGCTGCCACAGCTCCTACAGGCAAACTCAGCTTCCTTCTCTCAAAGGGCTTCGCACAGCATCGTGCTGAATACCACTGCACCACAAACACGTGCCAGAGGGGCCGAGGACCCAGTCTGGAAGTGATACCTGCTCAGAGCAGCGTTCAGAGAATGGTTTAGGTTGGAAGGGACCTTGAAGATCACCTAGTTCCAACGCCCCTGCCCTGGGCAGGGACACCTCCCACCAGCCCAGGGTGCTCCAAGCCCCGTCCAGCCTGGCCTTAAACACCTCCAGGGATGGGGCAGCCACAGCTGCTCTGGACCACCTGGGCCAGTGCCTCACCACCCTCACAGTCGAGAATTTCTTCATAATATCTAATCTAAGTCTTCCCTCTTTCAGTTTAAAACCGTTAGCCCTCATCCTATCAGCAATTAACAAGCAAACTTCTTATTTAAGTGTTGGCTGTTCAGTGAGAAGCTGCGGCACATCAGAGCTTGTGGCTCTCCCATGAGGAAGAGCAGAGTCTAAACAATATGTGCCTTCCACCCCAAGGTACAACGGAAGCATGGACAGGGCAGCCCAGCGCTAAGGGTTTTAACTGGGGGGGGAAAACCCATTTGAGAGAGTTAAGCCTTTCCTGTGTTATTTTCCCACTTCTTGGATGAAGAAAATCCAACCCTGCTCTCTCCATCTGACACTGTGGATTTGCAGACTGCGAGGCCATGGCCAGCTCTTTGGCCCTACAAAGGTCCCTCAAGTCTTAACGCACCAGACCTGAAAGCACGAGCAATTGTGCAGCCCCAGGGACACTGCCCCAACATTTGTCAGGTGCTGTCACCCTCCACAGCTAAAAACCGCAGAGAAAAACTCAGCCTATACTCAACTCCACCAAACCAACCATGCCACGGGCACAGACAGCACTTCATTAGGGGCAGCGAGGGTTTTCCTACCATCAGCGTCCTCCGTTAAAGGACAGCCATTCTTCTTCTCCCTCTCTTTTGGTTGTCCTTTGTTCTAGCAGGATGCAGAGAGCACCCTGGCCTAGGCAGCTCCCAGAATTTCCTCAAATTTAGGCAGAGATTATATCTGCCATTATTAAAGAGCACTAATAAGCCTTATTAACCAAGAGTGAATGCAAGAGGAATAAGGGAAGGATTTTCCTAGGACCCAAAGTGCAAGAAATTCATAACTAACTTAATACCTGTACCAATAAGAGATACTCATGCTGAGTCTATTTTAAAACCAGTCTGACACTTTCCATACAAAAAAAGAAAAAAAGAGAGAAACACTTTTCCTCTTTCAGAATTATTCATGAAGACAGTCACAAAAACCACCAAAAAATAATGTCACCGGTTTGCAACAGAGTTGTCCTCCTGCAGCGGGTGGCAGCTGGCTGGACGCTGGCATTATTCGCCGCTAACGTGGCACTGAACCGGCAGCGACCTGCACAAAGGCAAGCCCGGTTTTGGGGGTGCACACCAAAGGAAAACGCATGGCTTCGGGCAGTACCTACAGTCTGCTCCCGAAGGGCACAGGGCAGTTTGGGGTATAACGGAGAGACCGAGTCCTGAAAGGGGTAGAAGACACTGAGGTGGGTCCAGGACTGCTGGACTTCACCCCATGGAAGATCTCAGCCACTCAACAGTGATGAGAACTCCAGGGCATAGGGCAGTTTGGGGTATAACGGAGAGACTGAGTACTGAAAAGCACAGAGGACACTGAGATGGGTGAAAACCCCAAACCTGGGCAGCTATAGGGCTCAGGACTGCTGTGCAGCTGGACTTGATCCCATGGAAGATCTCAGCCACTCAACAGCGATGAGAACTCCAGGGCACAGGGCAGTTCGGGGTATAACGGAGAGACCGAGCCCTGAAAGGGGTAGAGGACACTGAGGTGGGTGAGACCCCCCAGCCTGGGCAGCTTTGGGGCTCAGGGACCACTGTGCAGCTGGACTTGATCCCATGGAGGGTCTCAGCCACTCAACAGCGACAAGAATTCCAGCGCTGCGGACCTGAGCCTCCTCACCCCAGATATTTTCAAGCAGTGAAAAGCCCGGTGCCAACCTCCTCCTCTCTTTCAATCCAGTCTCTTGCCCGTGACATAATCCCAGCCTCCTCAGGTTTTGGGATGCCTGTGCACGCTCCCAGCTGAGGATGTTCTCCCATCTGTCCCATCTACCCCCAACTCAAGCGTGCTCACGGGCTTCCTTCAACCTCCCCCCGCCGGCAGCGACAGCTTTCTGACATGCCTCCACCATGACTGATGAGCCGGTACGTTGTTTTTGAGCAACTCACGTGCCTCACCAGCATGCAGGATGACAGACCTTGGGAACCCGGGCATTAATACACGAGATTTATAGTCAAATCTGTCACGGTTGGGGAAGTTTTTTTTCCCTCTCCCCCCACCAAGAACTGCTCTGCCTGAAGGTCGCTTTTCCTGGGCAATAAGCACAAAGAAACTTTCTCAGCCACCTTGGCCCCCAACAAAGGGCACACCGGAGAGCAGGGGAAGGGGACAGCCACCAGCAAACGTGCTCAGCCTGGGGCTGCCTGAGCAGTCCCGTAGATCCCATCTGTTTGGTGGGAGGGCACGTTTCACCAGCAGAGCCCCGGCTGTAGGCTCCCAACGGGGAGCAAAATCACACCCTGGTTTGAGAAGCATCCCCCTCCTCCATCCCAAACTCCACATCCTCAATGGATCGGGTCAATATATACATGCAGAGAAACAGAGAGTCCACCATCTGACCCAGCACAGCAAGGCTCATAAGCTCGCATTCAGCCAAGATAAGAGGTTTGCAAACAACATCCATTCCCTCCAACCCATCCTTTGCAAGGATCGGGAATCCGTTCCCACAAGACGTTTGATGCATGAGGCTACATCTTCCCCTACACAAATACCATCACGGAGTTCATGGATGCTGCTGTTCGCTTATATTTCACTGTCAGCACCACGCTATTATTTTCGTAGCGTGACTGGTACTGCAACTCCAGCAGCCAACAGGTGCCGTAGAAATCGGGGTAAACCTTGAAAATACAACTCCATCCAGCACGTTAGCAAAAACCCACATATTTGTCATCCAAAGACAGCGCAGCCACACTGCGTAATCTCTCTAGGATGGGATTTCCCCCCCCTAAAGGTTTCCCAGACGTTCCTCTGGTGCTGGCAACATACTAGCGAGCTGTGTCTTTTTGCTCAAGACAGGGTCAATTAGTGGAGCAACAACCCAGGGTCGTTATCTACAGTACACGCTGTTTTGTCACTGCTGCTACCAGCACTGCAGATGGCTGGGCTGGTGATGGTGGGAGGTTTCAAGAAGGGAGGGGGAACAATGACACCAAAAAAAAAAGCCCTGGGGCTGATGCCAGCAGAGGAATATGTTACTACTACTGCTCCTCTGTTTCCATTCATCAGAGATTAGAGCCCAGCACCTGCAGGGGTCAGCAAATTTAGCTGAGAAAATGCTAACGGAGAGTTTTCACTGCCCTTCAAAAAGTTTGTGTTGTTGACTTCCCAAGCACAGCTTGGACCTGATCAGCTACCGGAACACAGGAAAGACATGGACCGCTTGGAGCGGGTCCAGAGGAGGCCACAAAGATGATCGGAGGGCGGGAGCACCTCTGGTGTGAGGAGAGGCTGAGAGAGTTGGTGTTGTTCAGCCTGGAGAAGAGAAGGCTCCGGGGAGACATTACAGCCCCTTCCAGTGCCTAACGAGGGCCTATAGGAAAGATGGAGAGGGAGTTTTTACAAGAGCATGGAGTGATAGGACGAGGGGGAATGGCTTCAGACTGGAAGAAGGAAGATTTAGTTTAAATATTAGGAAAAAATTTTTGGTGGTGGTGAGGCAACTGGTCCAGGTTGCCCAGAGCAGCTGTGGCTGCCCCATCCCTGGAGGTGTCCAAGGCCGGGTTGGACGGGGCTTGGAGCACCCTGGGCTGGTGGGGGGTGTCCCTGCCCAGGGCAGGGGGGTGGAACAAGGTGATCTTCAAGGTCCCTTCCAACCTAAACCATTCTGTGATTCTATGATTTGCTCTGGCCAAAGGAAACACCGGGCTGCGTGTGCTTCTGGGTAGGTTGCACACGTGTATTGAAGGCTGTAAAAGCACATAGAGAACCTATTTGCAGGCTGATTTTGGATGAATAGCTGGCCATAAACCTCAGGCTCCCTCACCAGAACGGCACCACCAAGGAATGGGCTCGCTCCTGCTCTTTCCATTTCTTAGTCTTCCTCCTTTCTAACTTGTTTTGAAAACAGGCATTTGACTGCGGTGTCAAAGTCTCCATGAAGAAGGTAAAGGTGGCTATGGAAAAGCCTATAGGCTTTTTAAGCTATAAAGTTTTTTGGGACTTGCATACCCAGAAGTTGCCCTTGTCCTTCTGGTAGACCAGAGCATTTGGGACAAACCCTATTATTTCTGAGCATGTTGAGGACATGGATACAAACTACATTCACAGCCTTTCTGCAGCTACGCTCTTCTCCCCACCAAGGCTGATGACAGACACGGGAGGAGCTGGTGAGGAACAAGCGAAGAAGCCCAGCCATTTGTGGGTGCAGCGAGCCTTAGAGCAGGTAGAGGCAAAATGTCTACTGGGAGCTACCACGGGCTGCGTGGCAATTTCACAGACCAACAGCTCAAACAAATCGAATAAACCGGCCCAAGTCAGGACTGGCATGGGAATTGGATATGGACTGGCAGCAAAAACAACTTGGGAGGGCTGCCAGAGGCAAAGCCCACCCTGCCTACAGATGCAAGCCAGGACCATAAGCAGCTCCCACCTGAACCTCACGGGATGGCCCAAAAAGATGCTCTCGGTGAGATGGTTTCCAAGAAAGGCTCTTCTCCGCACATCACTTTCCCGCACGAGTTCCTCAGGGCATGCCTAAAAGCCAAACCTTTTTCTCAAAGCCTCAGGAACCCCGAAGAAGAGGACAGCTGTCAGGAAAGCTGCCTCAGACAAGGCAGCAGCTCTTCTGTCCTCCTTCAAGCATGCATCAGGATGGACTCATTGTGCCCGTGTTGCTCATTCTTTTGCTGGAAGAACAGATCAATTCTGACAGGGAAGGCTCCTGAGGTTTATAGTCAGGGCAACGCACATAAAACCAGCAAATCATTTATTCAGTCAATTTTGGCCATCCCTAACAACGAGCTTCCTGAAAGCAGACCATCTCTAGTGTATTCTTACTTAAAACAATAATCTCTGTGGGTAATTCTTAGTCGCCAGCTTGTTTAGACAGCACAGGCTGTAAAACCTGAGCCGTTTTAAAAGGCTGCAATGGACACTGTGCCCTTTCTTCCCTTGCCTGAGCCATCAGGTCCGGTTTACAGGATGGACAGGGATAACTCCAAAGCAGAAGTTTGCTTTCTATGCACACCATTGGCAATGCCCGTGAAATACTCCTGCCTGCGACTTGTGGAGGAAGCCAACCTGCACGGCACACAAGCTCCCCAGGGAGGGAAAAAACAAAAAAACTTCAGTCCCCACAAAGAAGCCCGTCCTTTGCAACGCTTGTCCAGTTTGTCACAAAATCAAAGACCCGCGGCAATGCTCGATCACAGAAAGAGACTCCCTAAAGCGAGACAGAGGAGGGTATGAAGGGTGACAAACTGCTTCATCATTCCGCGCTCGGGGTGGCTCGTGCGCCGCGGCGTACGGCAGCGCTTTGGATAAAAGGCGCGGAAGAGAAGAGGGATAAAACGTACAGCAAAGGCTTTTAAAATTAATTGAAGGGTTTCAAGAGCAAACGCGCTTTACTACAACTTCCCCTTCCAGGACAGCAGTCAACCTTTTCTTTCCCAAAATTTTCCCTTGCAAATCCTTCCAAGCTCTGTTGTTTGGGGTTTGCTTTTTCTTTTTTTCTTTTTTCTCTTTTTCCTCCTCCCTCGCTGCTTTGAGCTGAGCTCCAGGGCCCCCTCTCGCACTCGCCCAAGCAGCCAGCGGGTCGCCTGCCCGCCTCCCCTTTGGCATCAGCCCCCTCCGCCAGCTGGCCGACGCGGCGTGATGCCCGATCCTCTCCGTCTCACCTCATCGGTCGCTCGCCCGCTCATTCCTTTCGGATTGGACCGGCCAACACCCGCTGCGCAGCACCTCTCCTCTTACGGCTCCTTCCCTGCCTCCCCAAAGCATCCCTGTCCCCGAGGAGGGCAGGGGGACGCCGCGCACGTGCCCGTGTCCCCGCAGGTGGCATGCCACCCAGGTGACGACAAACACGCGCTCGGCCGCGAGAGAAAGGGAGAGCAGATTCGCAGGCTCTGATCCCGGGCGCCCCGACCCCCTCTCCTCTCCCTCGTTATGGATGAGGTAAATTAGCTGTGACACTCATTAGCTGCAGCTCCTAATTAGTGAAAATTAATATTGGTTTTGATAGAAGTGTTGGCTGAAGCTCTCCCAGGCAAAGGCGTTATCAACCTTGTTATCCCGGTTAATAGCGAGTTATGTCACAGAAACTACTTTTGGGGGAGTCGATAGCTCGCAGCTGCCTCCCATCCTCCCCAGCTCCCTTCCCTGCTGCGGAGAGCCAGCCCCGGCACCCACAGCCCCACCGGTGCCCGCACCCATCCCCGGCAGCATCCCGAGCCCCCTCACCAACAAGCTTTTCCCCACGGCCAACACTTTTTTCCACTCTAAGCCAACAGCGGTTTGAATAATTTTCTCCCTTTCGGCCAGGCAAGGGTAAAAGGTGCAAACCTACACCCGTTTTTTAGGGCCATGATGATCTCCCTCTGGAACGGCGCCAGCCATCCCTCCCTCCCCATGGATATGTCTCCTCCTGACAGGCTTTTGGGAGAGATGGTCCCAAGCCCCTTGTGTCCCCATCCCACCACCCCTCCTGTTGGCCTGAGTGACTCCATGCTCACCGGAGGACTTGCTTGCCACCACCTCTACTCCCAGCTCAAAATAATAAATAAATGAGAATAGCCGCAATGCAATGGCAATTACTATTTCTTAAAGAAAGAAATAGGAGCAGCATCCCTCCACCTGCGGGATCCCTGCCCTTGGAGCCCGGGAATCTGAAGGTGGCGAGCCAGCAAAGTAACAGACACCACCAAACAAAAGGAAAACATCTGCTACCAAAGTTACGTATTAAAAAAAAAAAAAACAACCCCCTGCACCATATTATTCACACATTAATAATAATAAAGATGTCAAACTGTCAGATCAGAAGTTAATCTCATCCAGAGCACAATTAAAGGTGCCATTATCCAACCACCTGGGGCCGCTTCCACTTTTACACCGCAGTGGGTTTAAGAGAGAACAGGGACGCCACCGCGCCTGGTGAAGCTGCTCTCCCACCTCGCACAACCCTACCGGCACCCTCCAGCCAGGGCAGCCAAATACTGGCAATGGGTTTTTTGTGCCCATCTGTGCTAGCAAAGCTTTTTTTAATTTTTTTTTGAGGGGACGGGGGGGCATTCCTTCATTTCGGAGATCAACGTCCCAATGAAAATTGCCCCTCTGCCCACCTGGATGATGCTCCCAGATACAGGATACACAAAGAACAAACCAGAACCGAACCATCCGCGGTGTCGCTGTTGCCCGGGCTGAGATTATATATGTATGTGGGGAATAGGTAAAAAAACAAACAAAAAAAAACCACACACACACCCCCCAAAATCAATCAAAAAACCCCACTGGAAAGCAACATCTCAGCACCTCCAACAGATTCCCGTTGATTTTACGGCAGGATGCCCACCAAGCGCAGCACTTTTGGCTTTCGACACGAACTACCGAGCTCTTTGCGAACAGCAAACGGGACCCCAAGCCTCCCCCCCACCGGATTGCCACTGTTTAGGGAAGCCGAGGCCAGAAAAGCCGGGCGCTCGCTGCTGAGTGCAAAGCCAGAACCATCAAATTCTGGCCCTTATGGAAGAGGCACTGGAAGAAATAGTAGTTTTGGAGACAGAAACCCTCTCCCCACATCCTTACCAAAGGCATCTCTGGCCGTGTCAGCCCAAGCACTGCCCTGGTACCCCCCGACCCGAGGGATGCAAACTCCAGGAGAGGCAGCTGAACGTGACATGCAAGGAAACATCTTCTCATGCAGAATGCCCCAGTTCTGCTCGAGCCCGGGGACCTTTGTACCGTTCTATGGAGCACGTCCAGCAAGAGCAGCCAGGCGCTAATTGCCATTTACGCTGCCAGCCAAGCCAGCCTTCCCCCACCTCGGCATAGCCTGCAAAACGTACGGCTCCCATACGCCCCTCCAGCTCGGCAGCCTGGCGAGATAGACCACGTTTCTCTAATATTTAGCACCCCATGCGTGTGCTACTGCTGTGCTTTTTCAGCCTTGGATAGGGAGACCACATCTCTCTAATGTTTAGCATCATGCTGCATGTACTAGTGCCATGTTTTTTCAGTCTTGGATAAGCTGCCGACGCGCTCAGACCAACAACTCCCCACCGCCAACGGCATGTTTTTGAGCGCAATGGAAAGAATCTGGATTTTTTTCAAAAAAAAAATATATTAAAAAAAATGCCAATTGGCAAATTGTATTTAAAACGCTCCCCCTCCGCACCTCGCGCACTTGCTCTGCTACAGAACCACAATCCACCGCCTCTTCTTCCTCAAGGAGCATGAAACAAGGCGCCGTGAAGAAAAACAAAATAAAAATACACCTCCACCTTAGAGCCCGGAGTGCAAAACCAAGCTCCCGGTTTAAAATCCAGGGAGGCAGCAGTCACCGCTCCAAGGAGACACCTTTTCTACCTGCCAGAAAACAGCTGCGAAGCATCCCGGTGCCTGCAGGGCTCACCCTCCTCCATCCCTCGCTGTCAGGGTTGCGTAAACTCGGAGGATCCTACCAATTTTTATGGTTTCTGCCACGGCGTCCTGTTCTAGCATGACAACACCAGCTTGGGGATTTTAATTATTTAATTTTTTTTCCCCCCCTTTGCCCTCTCCAGTACACAACCTTAATTTATGACTGAAATACGCCGGTAACAGCTTCAGGCTTGATGAGCTTTCCGCAAGCTGTCGTCACTCCCAGCTCCATACCTGACAGGGACTGCAGACAGCGTCCCCGGGACTCCAACAGTTTTT
This sequence comes from Pluvialis apricaria, assembly GCA_017639485.1. Lineage (NCBI taxonomy): Eukaryota > Metazoa > Chordata > Aves > Charadriiformes > Charadriidae > Pluvialis > Pluvialis apricaria. The sequence goes on along the minus strand of CM030013.1, from coordinate 4,164,788 downwards.
TCCAAGACAAAGAACAACTCGCAAAAGGCCAGCGGAGATTTGTTTTGTTTTGTTTTTTTACCCCCATCACCCACACCACCACCCCCTTTTCCTTTATGCCGCCTGGAAAGCTGCTCCAAGGGGCGGTGGGAGAGATGCGCACGCAGGATGGTGCTTTCTATGTCACCCCTTCTCTTACTTGCCTTACCGTCCCCACTCCGCCGAGTTTTACGTCGGCGCTCTCTTGTACAGAAATATTGTTTCATCCGGTAGGATGTGTTTAATTTGATGCCGCTGTCACACGGGGGAAAACGTGCGTTTCAAGAGCCAAGGTTTTCCCCGCAGTGCCGTCACTTGCTTTACAGTCTTCTGCCATGTCGGTTTCTTCCCCTCTGTTTCCCAAAATCATTAGTAACAATCGTTAATCTCTGCCTGTGAGAACGCTCCTCGCTTCTCCCCATAGGCTGAATTTTTTAGTCTCCCTTGGACTTTCCACATGTTAAAGTCTTCCCCCCCCCCCTCCTATTTTCCAATTAACTGCTTGAAACTCAACAGCGGAGTAAGAAATGAAGCCACGTCCCTGTTTGTGAAAGGGTATTACTCTCTATAATATGATCTCTCACCTCAAACCTAATAATCAATTAGAAAGAAGGAAAAAAAAATAAAAAAGAAGAGGTCCCTCCGTACTCGGGTACCGAATCGCCTTCCTAATTACGCACCCGCAGAAAGACAGCGATACAATACCGGAGCCTCAACAGAGCAGGCGTTTGACAAACCCCATGCAGACGAACGGAATAAAATTGAGTTACTAACCATTAAATGTCAAGCGTTTGAAATCTTTCCCCCTCGTGTAAAAAGCAATATTAATAAATCTTTAAGAGAGGGAAGCGCACAAGAGCTTATTCACTCTTCTGACCGCCGCTGCAAATTGAACAGATGTTTTCATTGAGTTGTCCAACAACGTTGTCTCTGGCTTTTTTCTTTTTTTTTTTTTTCTTTCCCCCCGACTCCCTGAGTGGTTACAGTTAATTCAAAAGCCATCAATGTACGGGAGCGGTTTGACAGGAGGAACCAATTTATTAACTCCCCCTGCCAATCAAGCACATTAAGCCGCTCAAAGGCAGAAAGGCGCATCAGCACGAGCCTGGGAGAAATCGGGTTTTAACCAGGAGATGGAGAGGGGATGGATTCACACAGCAACATCAGGGCGGCCACCCTACACGTCCCTGTGGGCCCCAAAATTGTAGAAATAGTAAAAAAACCCAGGCTTTCCCAAGAGGCCACCCGCGCAACACCTACCAGCACCCTGGCCCCAAAGATGGGATGCTCAGCAGGATAACGGCAGTGTCCTGCCGAGACGCTTCCCGACAAGCGGGAGTGTTATTCCGCAATCTCAGCACCGTGGCACGTATATACATTTCCAGAAGGGTTCTCTTCTACCTGCTTATTTTCATTTGGCAACGTGGCGGTTTTCCACAACGAGGACGAGCTAAGTAAATTTTCACGTTTTAATGGCTCAGATGGTTTTGAGGCAGGTGAAAAGAAGTTGGACCTTTTTTTACCTTTTTTATTTTGTTATTGTTGCTGCATTTTTTGGGGCTTTTTACAACTTTTTACACCAGGAAACAACCGCCACAAACTGGACGCGTGCCTCCGCAGCATTTCATTGATAAACTTTGAGCGGCGACTGGGCGCCAGCCCACAGCGAGAGCATCCATCCCCAGTAGCCTTCGCCCCGCGCACCTCCCGCTTCACATGCAGCCCCAGACCAGATGGCAAAGCGTACCGAGGTGCGAGAGTGTAACCTGGAGCGTGCTGCGGCATGAAACTGCGTGCGGTGCTGGGGGGAATAGCCCTGCCTCCTCTCATGCCTCCTCGCTTTGCTCCCCGCTCAAGAGAATTACCCAGAGAGTGGTGGAGCGCATCCAGGTTGTGGAGATCACCGATGAAATCGTAGCACGCAAACGCAGAAATAGGGGGTAATAGGGTGTAATCTTTTTCCCCCCCCTTCTTTAAGCTCACACAACCCAAACATCTCAAGTTCCTCGCATGGCAAAATACACGAGCGTGTTTATTGCTGTTTGCAACCATAGCTTTTTTGCTGAGAGGTCCCATTGATAGACTCGAAGTGAAAACACAGCTCACCTTCCCCACCAAAACCAGAAGTTACGAGCTTACTCATATGCACTTATGTCCCTACCATACAGGGAAATACTCTTGGCCCCATAATACATTCCCTTAGAATAGTAATACCTCCACAAAGAGTTATATATATCCTCCTAATTTGAATATACACACACATATATAAGCTCATACACACTATTCCCCCTGCCCTGTGTTTTTTTCCTTTACCAAGCTTGACTTGCATTGTTGTCCCTGCTCTAGATCAGGTTTGTCACCCACACTAATTGGGCCAGGACAAACGCCCAATTAACCGAGCCAGGATGGTACGAACACCCAAGCCTGGCCACTCCAGAGTAACACGGAGCAATCTGTTGAGCACAGCCCGATGCCCGGCAAGAAGCCAGCCCAGAAACGAAGCTCCTACAGACAATGCATGCCACTGAAGTCACCTCAGACATAAAAAAACCCACCCCAGTCCTTGTTACCACAAGACACGCATCTTTCTCCATTTCTTTGGGAAGGGCTCACGCGCTCCAACGTGAGAGGTGGCGAGATCGTACCTTCAAACAGTTGGAAGAGGCGGTGACCAAAAGCAAGGTTACCCTGACATGTTAATTAGTCCATATTACAAATATACTTTCTTCCATCTCTCTCTTTCCCTTCTTAAATATAAGCATTAACGTTATTGCCTATTAGCAAAGCAGATATGAACATTTAAGTGATTGATGAAGTGATTAATTTAATGACGCAGGGTTAAGGGTTTGGGTGGGGGGGAGCTTTATTTTCCCCCCCTTAAGTTACCTGATGTTGGGAATAACTAATTTTCTAGCCTTAAGTTTTCATTAACGATGCCGTACTTTTTACAGCTCAACAAGTAACTTCATTAACCGGCCCTTCCAACGACAAACAACAGAAAAAGGGCTCGCGCTCCGAGAACCAAAATCCCCTTCTCAAATATTATTGTTCATTTGGGTCGTTGCCACGCTTAGAAACAAGGCTGGTCCTCGGCAGAACACTCAAGAAGCCGGTTTTAAAGAGTAAGTAGCCATCGGATGATAATATCGCTTTCAATTAATACTGGAGACGAAGGTGGCGTTCCTATAAGCTTCCCTTCCTAAAGGAGAATATTCCCCCCCCTCCCGCTCTCAGCGATGCCTGTAATGAAGCTCGCGATGCAGATTTCCTATTCAAAAAAAAAACCCCAACCTGTCTCAATCTCCCTCGCAGCCAGAGACGAGCCTATTCCTCTGGAATTATCCTTTGTAAAAGGCCAAATCAATTCTGCTAGCTGCACACACGCACGCACCCCGCTGGGGTGATGGACGCGTACGGGCTCACGCCGGCAGCCCAAAGGAGCGCACCGGTCCCAGCCTCCGTACGGCAAACAAGGCTGCACGTCCCCGCTGTACCGCCAGCCCGAAACACGAGGTGGTGGGAACCCCAAAGCAGCTCAGAGCAACGGCAACAGTCGTTCGAAATAGCTGGGCTTCCCACGCCGGCCACGGACGTGCAGCCCTTTTTGCTGACGGCAGCAAATCCAGTCCAGTTGAGGGGATGGTTTTAAAGGCAGAAAAGGCAATGTTTTTCCTCCCAAAGGCAGCGAACTACTTCTGGCCCTGGGAAGATGAGTTGTTCCCCTCTCAGTCCTTTTCCCAACAGGATGGATAACCTCACGGGAACCAGCTCCAGCAGCACGAGACACCGCAGGTTGGACCCCGACTCAGATTTAACCACTGCTGGTGTCCTCCGCTGCGGTCTGTGGCTAAGAACATCCACCCAGCAGCAAATCGAGGAGCCTAGGACCTACCTGTGTTTGCCAGCTAACCTTTGCCTGCCAGAGAAGCAACAACAACAACAAAAAAACCCCACCCACACCACTTGACTGGGATTTTACCATTCATAGAATCATAGAATGGTTTAGGTTGGAAGGGACCTTGAAGATCATCGAGTTCCAACCCCCCTACCATAGGCAGGGATACCTCTCACTAGACCAGGTTGCCCAAGGCCACGTCCAGCCTGGCCTTGAACACCTCCAGGGACAGGGCTTCAACAACTTCTCTGGGCAAATGGCTTGGGTTGGAAGGGACCTTGAAGATCACCTAGTTCCAACCCCCCTGCCCTGGGCAGGGACACCTCCCACCAGCCCAGGGTGCTCCAAGCCCCGTCCAACCTGGCCTTGGACACCTCCAGGGATGGGGCAGCCACAGCTGCTCTGGGCAACCTGCGCCAGGGGCTCACTGCCCTCACCGGGAAAAATTTCTTCCTGGTATCTCATCTAAATCTCCCTTCTTCCAGTTTGAAGCCATTCCCCCTCGTCCTATCACTACACGTCCTTGTAAAAAGTCCTTCCCCAGCTCTCCTGCATGCCCCCCTTTAGGTACATTATGAAACCCTTGGTCCCATGTCAGTGCTAACACAGCGGGGCAGCCTGGACACTTGCTATGTGGTCCCCAAACTCCGTAACCAGCCAGAGACCAACCTCCACCACACACCAGCCCACTTGTTTTGCCATGCATTCGTCCTCCCAGCTGGGGATTACTTACGTACAGCAGCACAGCTTCCCCATCAGCTGAAGGTGATCCCAGGCAACACCCCGGCACAGGGACAGCCTACCCCTGCCCTCCTGGCACCACCTTGTCTCCTATGACTTACGTGCCCAGCTGATCTTGCACAGCTCTACCACCGCCGAGGCCCAAACAGTGGTCTAGCTGAAAACTGGCTTTACAGACCAGAGGAAAAAAGAAAAAAAAACCTTGAACAAACAGATGCTAGCTGCACCCTAAACACGTAGAGTTGGTGTAACTGGGGTGGGGAAACATCCTGGGGCTGTTGGGCTCTCGCCATCTCCCACTTGCACAATCCCACCTCGCCCTCCTGAAAGGGCATTGGCTTTTCTTTGGAGCTGTTTCAGCAAACTAACACGCACATAAGAATACAGGGATAGTTTTCCCCGCTACCTGCAGGTGCAAACAGCTCAGCACAGCCCTGGCTGGAGCCGGTGAAGCTGGATGGAGACTAAATCCTCTGCACAGCACCCTTGGATGAAGCATGTCTAAAGGAAAGGCAGGTGGCATCTTTATTTAGACCACAACACAGGCACAGAGGCCCTTCCCCACAAAGTCAGCCAAGTACGTGGTTGCGGGAAGGACGTGCTTTACCACACGTTTCTTACAAACAAGCAGGTTTTTTTTCCCCCCCAAGCTCTCCATCCACTCTATCACCAGTCCCACCGCATCCTCCAAAAGCATCTTCCAACCTGCCAAATTTTGCTAACAGCCAGCCTACCTTGCACCGTTCACAAAGGCTCTTTGCACTCCCTTGGACTCCCAACGTGCCCTGCCTTCCTCCTTTCGAGGAATTAACCCCAAGCTTTAAAAGCATCCTCTGTGCTCTTCTGAGTCACACCTCCTTAGTACCTAATTAGCACCTCGTTAACAGTATGCCCACAAAGCTTTCTGGTCTTGCCAGGGTGACTTTTAACCCTGCGGCGCACGGAGATTAAATTAATTTTCCTCTTTTTAGCTTTAGTTTCAAGCAAGGGGGACACAACAGCAGATATGCCAGGGCATCGCAAGCAAGGAAGGAGGCCAGGGGACACCACAGGGAAAAGGGTCCCGTGCTCAGACACCCAACATTCCTCCCCCCTTCCCAAGCTGCCCCCAACAGATGGCCCACAAGCCTCGCATGTGGATATCTAACCCAGACGGCTCCGAAACAATTTAATCAGTCCAAAAGTATGCAGAGACCAGAGCCAGCACTATTTTTTTTTTTTCTCCCCCCAGCCTTTCCAGTGATGCATTAGGCAAGGGCCATCATGGAGGAGCCCAGCCACCGCAGATGCCTACAGCTGTGGGATCAAAGGAGCAGGCAGGGTTTAGCCGAGGCGGCCCGCGCTCAATCACAGGCAGATAACCCTATCTTCAGCAGCAGCTTGAATGGCCCAGCACCCCCGGGGACCCTACCCGGGTGCCAAAGCATCTGGCTGCCCGGGACCAGAGCACCGCACGGCAGAAGAGCCGATTGCCTTGGAAACTACAGATAGAGCGCGCGGAGGATGGCAGCCTTCCCTGCCCGGAGAAGAAAAGCCCTCTGGCCTGGTCCTCGCCCGGGATGGAGAAATCGAGTCGAGGCGTCCACAGATATCAGAGGGACGCGCTGCCTCAGATCCACGTGCAGTGTTAACCACCCTGCCGCCGCCTGCTAAATACTAAGCTCCTCTTCCAGTCCTCTTGTGAAATAACTCTCTGTCCCAGAAGGCCCTGAAACGCAAGAGATGACACAACCTAATTGCTGTCATCACCACCGGCCAACAAAGGACACCTACACTGCAGCAGTGTCCCTCACCATCCCTGGCCCCTCTCAGGCTGCAACAACCCGGGGCGCACAGTAAGAGCCCCAACCCCATGGAAAACCTCCAACCATGGCCTATTTTGGTGAAGTAGGTCTCATAAAGAGCAAGGTTCAGCTCTGCCCCTCAGAAGTTGGTGGAGAAACATCTATATGTTTTGGGAGTCCCCTTGGCCAGCATGGGTATCCCTGGGGGGGAAAAAAAAAAAAACAACCCAAAAAAATAATCAGCTTTCCTCCCAAATTCCACAGTGCCTTCTCCTGCGAGCAGAGGAGGTGGTCTGTTCAATGCAGCCTGCCCTGGGGGGGCTCCAGCTTGCCCTGGGAAAGGGTAATCCGAGTTCCCACTGCAGAAAGTCAAACCGCACCAGCGGAAAGCCGTCAGACAGCAAAGCTCTCCAAGTCAGTGCCAAGAGCCAGACCACAACCCTCCGATCCTCCAACACCCAACGGCACGGCCAACAGCCAGCCAAAGTGCCCAAGCAAGACTGCTTCCACGTGCGCGCTCCCCGGCAGAATTTGTGACTCGCTCAACGCCACCCAAGAGATTTGGGCGTCTCCAGCAATCACCCTGTCTTCTACCCCACTTAACCAAAATTCCTGCAACAGCGTTTGGAAGTCACCATCTGCAAGGCCCCAAAATGAGCAGGGTTGGGGGTTTTTTTGTAATATAGTGCGCGCGTACCCACCCCGCTCCCGAAACATGAGCTATTTACGGTGCGTTTGCCAGCTCAGCAAGTGTTGCATGTAGAAAAGGTGGGGGGGGTGCCCAGAAGCAACCCGTGAAATTCCCCCGTCAGTCATCCTCCTTGCTTTACTGAGCACGGCGAACCCGGGGGATGGAGAGCACAGCCTGGGAGAGGCATAGAGCTGAAGGGAAGGAACGAGGGGGCTTGAAGGAGAAAACGCGGCCCCGTACACGCGTGCTCTTACAATTTCAAGCCCTCCCTCCGCCTCCTCTCGATGTGCACGTCCCCACCTCCTCGCAGGCAGGGCACTCGCCATCCCCCGGCCACCCACCCCTCCACATCACGGTGGCACCGAGCTGCTGAGCACGCAACGCCTTTGCCAAAAAACCTTGCACCCAGGCAGCCCCCGAGTGCTGAGCCAGCACCGCTCAGGGCTGTCGCTCGTCAGCAGCCTTGACCACGGCACTTGCTGAGTTAGAGGTTCTCCTCAGCCCCGTGCTGTCACGGGTTAACAAGCGGGAGGAGATGCTGAGGCAGCCAACTTCGGGGGACCTGGGGCTGAGCATCCCACCGGGCGCTGGAGGCATCCCGGTGATGCTCGCAGGAGAGCATCCCCGCAAGCAAGCTGGTGGGGCGGGGAGCCGAGAGCCTCAGCTGCACGCTCTCCTGCCCAGAAATAACTAAGGGAATCAAAGAGCCGGCAGCTTTGGCAGAAGCCCCAGGGGAGCCCGGCCTCCCCACCTGCCAGCCATCCTGGGCTCCTTTCCCAGCATCTTCTCACGCTCACATTGCCTGGGGGAGGCGGGGGTGGCCGAGCCTTGCAACTAAATCCTGGCGGGTTTTCCCCCCCCCCCCCGCAGACTCCTGTTGCGCACTGCTCGACCTCAACGGGCTTTACAGAGGAGATCAGTCCTCCAAATTTAGTCCCCCATCTCCAAGTTTTGAGCAGGGCACGCAGGACCAAGCTCTGATGGGGAGGAGGAACATGTTGTCCCCCCAGCCCACCCGGGTGACCGTGCCCCTGGCACGCCGTGGCCCGAGAGCAGAGCCGAACGCATGGTATCAGCTCCAGCGCAACCATTAAAGCGTTTCCCACTCCTTTAAGACAACATTATTCCAGCGACGCTAAAAATGTTATCGCTAGGATGAAGGGAAAGCGGAATGGCACTCGTCTGAATGGCCTCTTTTGTCATGCGTTTTGCAAGGCGTTGAGGCATGAAAGCTTTCGGAGAAACTCGGGTGAATCCAAGCTAGGTGGTTATAAGGCCGGTTACAGACCCGACATGATGGATCATCTTCATTTTCCCATTCCTGCCCTGCGTACAGCAGATCCATTTGCTGGGCAATTAGACTCCAGTCATTGCATTATGCTAAAAAGGCGGTCCTTGTGCAGCAGCAACCAAGAGAACCCAGGACCCCAACCAAGAGCACTGCCTGCCCATCCCAGACTGCTGAGAAATCCAGGGCTATAGGCGACCCCACCTGCAGCAACGCCGGTGAGCATCATGCCTTGCCGGACACCACCGGCAACTCACCTGGCACCGATATCCACACCGCTCCTAAAAGGTTCGGGATTAGATGAAATGGCCCTCGGAATGATTTTGCTTAAGGCAGTGAGCAGCACAATAAAGACCGATGGTGCCTCTCCTGCAAACTCTTCTTCCTTAGGCTGTTAACCAGCGAGTACTTCTGCTTTCGGAGTAAAACACGCCAAGACACAGCTACCGGGCGCAAGCTGACGTGGGCTCTCCCCGGTGTCCCACCTCACCCCAAACTGGTCATTATCCCTCCTCTTCCTCCTCTCCCCCCGCTTTTCTCCTGCAAATTTCTTTCCCAGCCCCTTCCATCGCTTTTGCCATCCCTCAAACTCAGCATCTTCCTATTCCCCACGCTCCCCCCCTTCCACACGTGTGTGTGTGTTCCATTACTTCTGGGTGAAATAACTGACTAGAGGGTCAGTCCACCTGAAAATTGCTCTCCCCGGACCTAAATGAAACAGATGGGCATTGATGATGTTTTGGGAGAAATTAATCAGCCCGGACCGGCGGCAGCGCCAGCAGCTCCCTCGGCCCAATTTCGCCTAATGAATTCCGAGCTCTCTGTCTTAATAGCTCCTGACAAGACTAATTTACTCTTGTAAGTGATTAGAGGGGGAATGATCTCTTAATTGTTGCTTAAAGATTCCTTTCGGCGGGGCGGGCAGCAAAAGCGGGGACTGCCGGGTTTGGGGCTCGGAGAGGCTGTGCCCTGGGGATGCCACAGGGAGGGGAGGAGGGGGCTGCACTGGGGGCCATCACCCAATGCCACGGTGATGGGCACCTTCTCACAGCCCCCCCCAAAAAGGAGCCCTGCTTTTTTTTTTTTTTCCTAGCTAAGAAGCACCACATCCAGCTCTGCTACTTACACCCCAGCCAGGATACAAGAACAGTGTTTCCAGACGATGCCTTTTTTTTTGTTTGTTTGTTTTTTTAAAGTTAATAAGCCTAACTCAGAAAACATCTACCAACAGCAGAAAACACAGAAAACGCTGTTTGTCAACACTTTCAATGCTGACGTTTCCCTCTGGTGCATCCGGAAACAAAATCCCAGGGTGCCAATATTCTTCAGAGGGAATTTCATTCCTGTACGGTGTAATACAAAAGTTTAAAAATAAATTAAAAAAAAAATATATATATAAAATTCAGCACCCAAAGTAATTCCAAGCACAATTTTACTCGCGCAATATCTCACTGGCAAGCAGACCATCAGAAATCTTCCCCCATTTTCTGCCAGAATAGAAGTGCCGACCAATTCCCACAAGGTATTTCAAGCTCAAGTACTTCAAGACCCACGTTAGGCAGTGAGGAAGCGTTTCCATTAAGCTGTTCCCAACCGGCTCTCGCTCACTGCTCTTGCACAGCTGCTGCCTTCCCTGGGACTTCTCCGGGGCGCGCTCGGTGTGTTTGCAAGGGACACCAGCAACCCAGGGGCAGGGAGCACAGAGACAGCGAAGCAAAGCAGCCGGGTGGGAAGGGACCTCTAAGGGGTGGGCTCAGCTAAAGAAGGGCGTGAAAAAACGTCACGGATGCAAGTCATTGGCAGGGGGGGAGAGAAAAAATTAAGAGAAAAATCGCAACGAAGTCAGGTCCTTCGATGTAAGGTTTATCCTCACATCGTTCGCCGCTCGCCTTCCACGGTGCTGTGAATAAAAGCACCCGAGCAGCAGCTGCCGCTATTATTTCACATTGCAAATACACCTGAGCGTCACGGCCACACAAACTCCCGAGGACGCGTCTCTGCGCAGAGCTCGGCCACCACCCGGGAGCTTCCAACGCCGCCCATCCAAAACTCACCACTAAGCCTCCGGGCTCGGACACCACCCCAAATCCCACACGCGGGACACCGGGGGCTGCAAAAGATGCAACCGAGGGGAACCCCAAGAAGAGAGACGCTCTCTTCTCCTCTCTTACTAGAGAAGACCTCTCCAGAAGTCCTCCAACCCTCGCCAGCTCTGGTGCTGACTTAGGTGCAGTGAGAGCACTTTTTTGGGGTTTTTTTTTTTTTTGGAGGTGGGTTGCATGGTTGGAGGCAGCAGTAGACGTGAGAAGGGGCCTCCGTAGCCGCCCTCAGCTCCCAATCGATTCCTCCCGCATTAAAAGCCAGTCACGAGCCCTGATTGAAGAGCACAGGTTTAATGGACTGAGAGCCTGGAAAGAGGCCGAGAATGACCGGGTCGATTTCTGCATTTACTAAAAACCAATCCTTAGCTAAATAAATAAAGAAAAATAAGCTACATCTGTCAATCAAGAGAAAAAGCATTTCTTTAATCCCATTCCATCAGGGGGGCTGGGCAGCAGCGGAACCCCCTGCCCACGGGTGAGCCCCACTTACCCACGGGAGTATCCTCGTTGATCAGCAGGTAGGTATCGAAGAAGTAGTTTATGAAGTACGGCAGCCGATTGCCCCGACCTGGGAAGAAGACAAAAGCAAGGCGTTATTTTCCCTGGCCTGTCGAGCACGGGCCAGCACGGCTCGGGGAGGCTCAGGGCACAGAGGGATGCACACGGGGGACCGGGGTCGCCGCTTGGCATGGCGATGGTGATGGGTACCCCCGAGATGAAGGCTAGCAGGAGGACAGAGAGCACCACACGGGCCCCATAGGAGCTTCTGTTGGGAAGCCGCTTCCCTCCGCCCGTCTTTTTTTTTTTTTAGTATTTTCTTTTGCAATGTGGAGGCAGAGGGGAAGGGGGAAGCCAACAGCACAAGGACCAGGAACACCAATTATTGTTTTAGCACATGATTAATACCTTCGCTTTGTTCCCACGGTTGAGAGCCTTTCGCCTTGTCAGCCATCCCAGCAAAAAAAAAAAAAAAAATACCCACACCAGCGCACCTCCCTTCTCCCATCACCCGATCGCCTTTCCCTCTAATTGCCTCCTTTCACCTTTAATAATCAGGCTCGCTTCTTTCTACTCCCTTTTCTTTTTTTTCTTTTAACGGAGCTGGAAGCTCTTGAGCCTGCCCCTAGACCGCAGCGCCCTGCGCCGCAGCAGCCTCATTAGGTGACAAAGTCAAGCGCAGAGCACGCAGGAGAACAGCGATCGCAGTCTGAACCGCGGGGGCGGAGGGGGGAAACCAACCGGGAAAGATGGACCATTCAAGGGACGCAGAGGAAAAAGGTGGCAGGAGAGAAGCACAAGGTTTGGTGTTGACCAGGCTGCATCCTGAGGGATGGGGTTTCCTCCGTAGGCAGCCAGAGCCAGCCAAACCTACAGGCTTTGGGAAATGCAGTTTGGCTGCCACGCATCAAAACCAGGGCTGGGCACGGGGAAGCAGAAGTTTGAACTGGTCTAGCCAAAATCATTCACACCCGTCGATGGGGGGGTCCCTGGAACCAGCCCCAGGAGGGGAAGAGGCAGGACCAGGGTCCCAAGCACGGCCGCTGGCAAGGAGGCGCGCGGGAAGCGATGAGGCAGCGCTTCCCCGCTGTCACCCCTCGGAAGTGCCTTTGGTGCGAGCCCAGCCAAAACCCAACTTCCTACAAGTAGAAAAAAAAAAAAAACTGCCGGTGAAGCAACAGCGTGACACGTCCCTCGCAAACCCCCACCACACCAGACACAGATCCAGCCAGGTTCCTCTCAACACAGCTGGTACGGAGCACCACCTCCATCGTTACCCCAACCACACCGCAACTGCGAAGACAAAGGGACAGCACAGCCCGGATGAGACTGGGTGTCCAGGTTTCCTTCCTAACCGCGCTACACTTTGCCACCACCTTCGTGCCCTGCACTTCAGCATCCCGCCTTAAGAAACAACCACCACACCACATTTCAGCATCCTCTGCGCCTTCCCAAGCTCCTGAAGGAGGGGAGATGTTCCCAAGACACAGGTCCCAGCTGTGCTCCCGCACAAACCTGCTCAGCACCCATGGGAAAGCCACTCGGAGCGGGGACAGGATGGAGGAGCAGCCTGAGCTCCTCCAGGGCTCCATCCGTCACAAGACAGGGATTTTCAGCGCTGCCCTCTTTCCCGAGGCAGCCGGTTTGTTAAACACCTCGAGAAGTGGGGAAGCACGAGAGGCAGCGCTCTTTGCAAAGGCACATTTAAATCTCAGCCTCTGGAGTTAAGTACCTGGAAAGAAAATGAGAAGGACCCCGCCGAAATGGGTTATTTAGAGCTAATGGCATCTCCGGAGGCTTCGAAGTGCACTCATACCTGGCTGCCGTGCCGGGGCCGGCGGGTTTTGAAGGGGGCAGATGAAGTTAAACCACACCAAGCAGCCCTTCCCGCAGGGGCTTCGCTTCTGCGAACTCCTCTGTTTCAAAACATATTTCTTCATTATTACCAGCATACTACGTATAAGCTGCGTCTTGCAAATCCAGCTGGACCAGGTGCTGGGAGGCATTCGAACCGCCAGCCTGCGAGCCCACAGGACCTGTACGCTATGAGAGGAGGACACCTGGCACCCGAGAGCCGGGCAAAGCTGAAGGAGGGTCCGGAGGCAGGACTCTGCTTTGGGCTGCAAACCCCAGGATGAAGAGCAAGGCTATCCCTGCGCTGCTGGACCCTTGGTGTTCAGAAGGGCAGCGTTGCGGTGGGAGGCAATGGGGGGAAAGTGTCTGAATGATACAGGAATGGAGGTCAAAAGACGCATGCTACGACGAATGGAAACTCTTCCCCCAAAAAAATAAAGAAGGGATGTTGTGGCTGAAGCCACAGCCCCACCAGCCCTGTCCCCTGGGCCAACCCCAACACTCGCATCCCAGCCACAGCTATTTCCAGCTCCCCCACAGCCCAGACAGACCACTGCCGAGGGCTGCATCCTCGGGACACCTTCAGGAACCTTCTCCCCATCTCAGATCTGGCCATCAGGTCTTGCTTTTGTCACCTGGCTGCTGCCAAAAGGTGTCTTGGCCAGTCTGTGAAACACAGGTCTTCCACACACATGCCCTGCTACCTAGTCTAAGATCCCAAAAGTTGTCCTTTCACGTTTAATCCAAGACAGTCAATGTTTTCTTGGCTTTGGGCACGCTGGCCCAGTCACACAAATTAATTTGGGACTTGCAGCCACACACCACATACCCCAAAAGTGAGTTCGTGCTTTCCTAAAGGCATCGCTGTGAACCAGCCGTCATCCGTGGCTTCATCTAATGGATCATCAGCCAGATTTTCCTTCCATGAGACTGCCACAGCCACCCAGCCATACCCTCGGATATACCATCACTGTATCCCTCAACGCGGCTCTTGCCCGTGGTCCCCCAGCAAGGTGCACAGTGGAAAGCCATCACTTCCAGCACACACTTGTGACCCTTTATTCCCCCTTCAGGTGCTACCAACGGCCTCCAGGGGATCACGATAAACATAAGGGTGGTGAGGCACTGGAACAGGTTGCCCAGAGAGGTTGTTGAAGCCCCATCCCTGGAGGTGTTCAAGGCCAGGCTGGACGTGGCCTTGGGCAACCTGGTCTAGTGAGAGGTATCCCTGCCTGTGGCAGGGGGGTTGGAACTCGATGATCTTCAAGGTCCCTTCCAACCTAAACCATTCTATGATTCTATGATTTTGACATGCTAGGAGATTTTCTTCTCTGCGTGTCTTCCATGCTTGCTCCGTGTTGTTCCTGTAAAACCTGCCGCTTCTTTGCCCTTCAGAGTCAGGAGTCATGGCAGGGGGGTTGGAACAAGATGATCTTCAAGGTCCCTTCCAACCTAAACCGTTCTATGATTCTACGTCCTTGGTCATTGCTGGTACAAGAGGCATGGTAGTCATGGAGGCGTTCCTCTAGCTAGCATCCCTCACGTTCCCTCCTAACCTGGAGATGAAGGTCTCTGCCCATCTCTGGTGATCGCAGCAGTAGTCGGGTAGGAGCAGGCTGACTCCCCTGCCATGCCAGAGCTACACCATCCTCTTCCAAACACACCGAACCCGCTCAGGCTGCGCTTCTGCCTTTACCCTAGCTAATTGCTTTGCCCGGAGCTTCGCAGGTCTACTGGGAAGAGGAGTTCCGTCACCTGCAGTCCCCAGGGCGTGTGGCAGGGCATCCACGCACTTCTCGCCATCCCAGGCACAAGCGTTGTGCCAGTGCCTGCCTAGCAAGGGCAGGCACTCCTCGGGGAGATGACACCCGAGCCCTGGGCAGGGCAGGATTTAGGAGAGAGGGGCCGACGCACTGCTGGATCTACAAGCCTCCAAACCCACGATTCCCTGCGCTGCCTCCCCAAGGCTTTGCAGCTTGCTCTTGCCGATCTAGGGCTACTAACGTGATGAGGTGATCAGAGCATCTCTCTGATGAGGAAAGGCTGAGGGCCTTGGGGCTTTTAAATCTGGAGAAAAGACAACTGAGGGGGATCTTATCAATACTTATAAATACTTAAGGGGAGGGTGCCAGGGGGATGGGAACAGTCTTTTTCCAGTGGTACCCAGTGACAGGACAAGAGGGAACAGGCACAAACTTGACCATAGGAAGTTCCATCTTAACATGAGGAGGGACTTCTCTCCTGTGCGGGTGGCAGAGCAGTGGCACAGCTGCCCAGAGAGGTGGGGGAGTCTCCTACTCTGGAGCCATCCCAAACCCGCCTGGATGCCGTCCTGTGCCACTGCTGGAGGTGTCCCTGCTGTGGCAGGGGGTTGGACTGGGGGAGCTCCAGAGGGCCCTTCCAACCCTGACCATTCTGGGATTCTGTGATCTGCTGCATCCAGCCAGGCATCTGGAGCAGGAGGTGCCCACACCAGCTACGGGTGCTACAACCAACCCCACAGGGCAGGATGGAGGAGCAAGCCCCCAGCCAAGGCCAGCAAAACCCACCATCCCACCTCCAATGAGCTGTACTGGACCACTCGTGGCAAGTGATCTCTCCGGGGGGGCAAATTTTAGGAGGCTCAGACTGGGGCAAAGGACTCACTAGGCTGTTTTTGTTGCTGATTTCCCCACCCCCCTCACTTCCAGAGCAGCGACAGGACAGCTAACTGGTGAGGCTACACTTGATCCAACATGACACCGGAGGGAGATCGACTGCGCTTGTCAGTCACAGCTAATGTCATCCACTGACTGCTTAATCAGGCTGCCAATCTGGGCGAGCCATCTTGAGGCTTTAGTAGAGAGTTGAGGGGGGGGAAAAAAAAAGCCAAAGCCCTTCTTCCAAAGGGCACAGTGCTATCAAATGGCCACACGCTCGCTATTGTTTATCAGCAAGCACCACACACCTCCCGGCCTTCCCTCTCCTCCCCGCCAGCACCCGGGGGGCTTTAGCCCATTCATGCAACAATCTCAATTTTCACGGGGCTTTGCTGGATGTTGACAGTACTTACGCATGCCGGGGTACGCCAAAACCCGGCCCGAGAGGCACGTTTACCGCACCAGAAGGCGGCTGTCCCACAAGCTCCCACCCGGTGGCCAGGCTGGACCCCACGTCCCCCCCCACCAGAAGCCCACGTGCTGGGGAAGACCAAGAGCATCGCGCTCGTGGGGCAGAGCCCAGCAGCAGAAAGCTGACCACCGAGGCTCTGCCTCTCCAAAGCCCTTCCCTTCCCGCCGGCTGGAATTAGAAAAGCAGCTTGGAGAGGAGCTATTTCCCACACAGCATATATTAAAACACAGCTTGGGTAATAATTTTGCTGCTGAAAGCACGGGGAGAGCCCTGCCAGTAATACCTCCTCCGTTGAAGGGCTAACAAGCTTCTAGTTGATGTCCTTGCATTGTGTTTGCTCCCTCTAATTTCCTTCAGGTTTTATTTACCTAAAAATGACCTAAAGCCGTGTGTGTATCGTGAGGTCCGCCACCAGCGTTGACTTCATGACCCCACCTCCGGAAGTTGCCAAGGTCTTCCCACTGAGACACACCAGGAGAATCTACCACTGTTGGGTTCACCAACACATCCTCCTCCGTCTCCAAGCCTCTTTCCAATCCCTCCCGGGAAGGGCCATCTGATGCCACGTGTGTCCTTTTACTGACTGCAGGAAAAGCGGCTGCACGGGAACACAACGTGCAGCTCCCAGGACCACACGTGATGGAGATGAGCGGTCTGCTTACTGGTACCATCTCCCCATCTCCACAGCAATGTTGCTCTACTTTTAGATGTTCACCAGCAGACCACAAATGCAGCAAATATTACCCTCGTGCCTTGCAAACATGAGACCCGAGCAGGGAGAGGGGTTGGGAGAGAAGAGCGTGGCACTGGACAGACAGACAGACGACTTACCCAGAGAAACCAGCTCCAGGAGCAAGAAGGGAAGCAGAAAGTTGCCGGCAGCCGTGTGACGCTTCATGGTTCCTGTCAAAGAAGAAAGGCAGTGTCAAGTCCAGCGTTTTATGGATATTACCTTGCCTCTCCAAAGCAGGCTCGGGGATGCAGCCTTGTCCCAGCTTGCACCTTAGAGACCCGCATTTTGTTAACGTTTGGCTTTTATACGGGACACTTCACCTCAAGGGTGCCACCACCACCGCTTTCTTGGTTCACACAGCCCCAACCACCCTCTTGGCCAGCGCCAAATCAAAACCAGGATTAACCTGGCACAGGCAATGCATTTTTTATTATTATTATTTTCCGCTTTCCAAAGCGCATTGGCTCATCTCGTGGGAGGGGATAAGCCACAGCAACCTCTGTGGTCTGGCCCAGAGGCTGAGATGAGCCACCCAAGCACCCAGTGGGATGTTGAGGGTAAGGAAGAGCCGCTGCAACCCAGGAACCACGCAGCAGCGAGTGACAAGCGCTGGGATTTCAGGTGTTTTTTTGGCAGAACTGCGTGGGAAGCTTGACCCGGAATCACTGAAGAGGCACCGGGATTTCGGAGAGCAAAGCAGAGCCCCTCAAACCCCACGAGACCACCCTGAGGGGTGCTGCAGGACAGGCACTGCGAGAGCACTGGGAGCAGACGGGCTTCCAAACGTGCCTGTATCCCACTCTGCCTCTCGCATCTCCCCGGCTTCACGTTCAATACAACACGCGATGCCTCGGGAGGAGGCAACAGAATAAAACAGCAACAGGCAGCTGCTTAGCACGGCCGCATCCCCCCGGGGCTTTCACACCACTAAATAGGAAGCTCTTTCCCAAGCAGCCCCGCAAAACCCCGGCGAAGCCCCCACTTTGCAAGGAAATTCATATGATGCAAATGGTATTTTTCCAAACGTTCCACCCCAGAGGACCATCGCAGAACTGTTTGGGTTGGAAGGAACCTTAAAGACCATTTGGTTCCAACCCCTCTGCCACGGGCAGGGACACCTCCCACTAAAAATACTAATCCTATGCGTTACGCACCATGTGTAGGCACAACAGAAACCCCCCCGGGGGCAGCCCAAAGCACGTAGGACATCTCAGCGACCCGTCTCTGAAGTTCTCCGTGTTTCCTGCAGGTGCTGCAAAAGGTGTGGGCTGGGGGAATATTTTCCTACCAGCTCAGCACATCCCCGCAGCGGCAGACCCGGGGACCCGCCAGGCAGAGCCCGCAGGCGACGGGCAGCAAACACAGGGAACGAACCCGTAGTCACACACGTAAGTGGCTCCCGCTTGAGATCAAGGGCTGACCCGAGCCGCCGAGGCTGAAACGAGTCATAAATCACACCCTCCGTTCACCGGCTGAAGCCGGGGGAGGACTTGTTATGCTCGTGACTAAGTTGTACACACAGCAAGTTTTGGGTTCCCCCAGCGCTCGCGCAGCACCCCGAGAAAATGCACGGGCACCCCACGGGGTGGTCCTTACCTCTGCCGGGGACCCCACGCTCCAGCCCCACCACCTCTACGGAGGCTCCTAAAGGAGCTTCAATACCACTAGCTACACCTATTTTATTTTTTTTACTGGCGGATGTGTCAGACAAGACAGCTCGTAACCACTCTATCACTGTAGAAAAGGCCCTAAATTCCAATTCCTTCAGTTATTTTGCCACAGGAGAGCATCTACGAGGACAAGGTCTGCGCTTAGGCAAGAAAAAAAAGATCCAGAACAGCGCCATGGCCTTTTTTTTTTGTGCATCTTTAGGAAATTGGGCACAAGCCTGAAAAGACATTTGGGATCAGCGCTGCTTAACTTTCAGGTGTATCGCGCCAGTCCCCCTGGAAGACTTGCCACAGGTCTGAGACACACGGACAGGGCAGGAGACTCCAATCCTTCGCCCCCCGACAAGTTTCTGACTTCTGAGCGCCCCACACCAGCAGAGCATCAAAAAAACCACCCAGTGTCTAAACAAAAATTCCCTCTTCCCCAGGAGCCAGGCATCCTGTCAGGCCCTTTAAAGCTCCAGATGCAGCCAACAAAAGCAGAATAGACTCTTCTAACAAAGAAAAACTCCGAACTTCTCCGTTTTCCCCCCTTCTTTAATACATTTTAGGGAGGAGAAAAATCTCAGACATAGACAATGCTGCTGTTTCGGGTCCCCGCATCCCCCCGGCCAGCATCAAGCCTGGGATGCAGAGCCAAAGCTCATCGTGCTGCCGCCAGAAAGGATGCGATGGAGATGAGCAAGGCAGCCCAACGCCAAGCTCTTCCTCCACGCCTTCTGCTGGGCCAAAACGCCATTGAGGAAAAGGCTAACTTTCTTCTCAAACAGCACCGCTATCAGCCCAAGCGAGCGGAAACGTTATTTTCCCGGCTTCGCAGACCACATTTAAAAAGCAACAGGGCAGTGGAAAAAACAATTTGCGTGATGTAGAAATAAAGGCAGTTGACAGCATCCCCTTTCGAGTGTCATGATAAATCTAAATATTGTATATTCCAAGTCAGTCACTTCATTATGTAAGTAATTGCCTGAAATGTCATTTTGATTTTGTCTGTCTTCATTAATATTGCAGCTCTTCACTGGTTCTCCGAGATGGTTCACTCGAACATTGCAAATTTAGGAACGGGATTGTGAGATCTCCGGGGAGAACTTAAAAATTGTGACTAAGAGCATATTAAATTGCACCTTCTGCCTGAAAGAGGCTCTTTGTAGGAAGCAGTCGGTGCAGTTTGCAGCATAATAATGTCTCTGGGCAAGTCATCTCTGGGAACTTAACTGTTGTCTCCTGGCTGCAAAAGCACTAATGTTAAACCAGAGATTTCCCAGTCCGCTGGCAACCGCTCCCCAAGGCACGGGAAGCAGCAGCCAGAACCGCGTTAAATGGTGATGGATGGGAACCGGAGGAGCTTCTACCACCGAAACGCTGCTCTACAAAGAAGTCCGGGGCTCGAAAGTTTAAGAACCGGCTCAGGTCGAGCAGAGGTTTTTTCAGCCCGCTTGCCCCAAATGCCTCCTTCCCGAGCCGGGGAAGCGTTGGCGTTTGGGGTCGGGTTTTTTTGCTGCTTGAACAGCATCGCTGCATCCCTCAGCATGGCCAAGATCCCACCTGCTTGGCTACGCAGACGGAGCCCCGCCGGCGTGTGCTCCAGTCCTCAGCGCACATTAATCCGAGCGGAGTTGGCGACGATGCTCCAAGAGCCTTCTAGCATCTCACCTCCGCGAAACGCCGGAGCAGAGATGCTCCCGCTTCTTGAGCCCGGGCCACCCATCGCTCTCGGGGTGCTTAAGCATCAAGCTTCCCAGGCTGTGCACCTGTACCGGTTATTTTTAAATGCACCGTTTGGGGTGCGTACACACAAGAAAGGCTCGCACGCGTGCACACCACGCTTAATTGCCTCCGTCGGAGCAGTGGCTGTGCCTGGCTGGCAGAGATGCTCTCGCATTCGAGCTGCTGCTGGCACCTTTCATGGCTCCCCAAACCCCCAGCCCCTCTTCTCCCCCACACCCCTACCCGGTCTTCCCTTCCCCAAACGGCACCGCGACACTCGCGCCTACGAAATTTATAGTGTCAGCCTCTCTCGTTTGCTCTGCGCCGGTTCCAGGAGCGCGAAGAAGAAATGAAAGCGTAAATCAAAGCGCCTCCCAAATGGCTTCCGCGTGAGGAAACCGCACGCGCCTTCCCCAAAAAGTCCCTTCTCGGGCGACGCAGCACAAACGTCGCCCCCAAAGGAGGGGACCGCGGCAGCCAGCGCTGCCCGCCCTTCTCCTTCGTAGGCAGAGTGGAAGCCCCTGAGATGCTACCAAGATCCCACCATGCTCATGGCAGCTGCTGGAAGATCCCCCTCCTCTTCCCCCACCCCGGCACAACATCCATGCCCGCTCTCCCCAGCTTCCCCCACCTCGGAAGAGGGTCAGGAGATGCTCCAACCGGGGCCACCACCGAACGCACATGGGAGAAGCCACCCCTGTGATCCACTTCGGCAACGCGCATCGCTCGGCGCCAACCCTCACGCCAAAACACAGCGGGCTGCAGAGGCACAGCGCCTTCCCCCTCTCCCACCTTCTTCCTCCGCTCCTCAAATAGAAGCGCCGCTAAAAATTCACCTTTTCTTCTTATTGCTTCTTGGCCAGGTCTTTACAATAAGTATGATTCAAACAGGGGTGGGGGGGGGGGAAGTAAAAGTTAATTTTTCTATTATTTTTTTTTCTCTCCCCCCCCTCATATTGGCATGAGCGGTACACAAATCATAATTCCTAAAAATAACAAATTGCAGAACAGGGTAATCAGAAGTAAATTGATATTGATAAATAAGCTTTTCTTCCGCGCGGTAGGTGGTTTATTTTAATCTAATGAGTTTTATATTTTCTGAGCTTTCAGATTCCATGATGAAGAGCCGGCCGCGCTAGAATTACGAAGCACTTTGAAATATTGTAATTTTATGGCTCATTTTGTCAGGACTCTTGAAAATGAGATTTGTTCCCAGTGAAAAAATTTGCCCTTTTTTTTTTCCCTCCTTTTTTTTTCCTCCCTCTTCCATTCCCCGCAGTGAAGGAAAAAAATTCCCTTGTTAAATAAATACAGGCCAGCGGATTTGTATGCATGCGGCGGGGGAAGGATGGATGCACGCGGAACAGGGAGCAAGGGGACACAGCCGCCACAACCCCACTTAAGCCCTGAGCCGACGCTTGCAGGAGAACGAGCGTGAAGGATGCTCTCTCTCCCCTCCCTCCACCCCAGAAGCAGAGCCCAGGCTGGGGACCGGGGTGTTTTCTCCCCACCCAGCCCAGGGGATGCCCGCAAAGCCCACAGCGAGCCCAAGATGCTGTGGCGCATCCCAGTTAGCGCCAGCGTGGGGGGAATTTAAACCTTTCTCCTCGCAGGGAAAGAGCTGGAGCTGTTACTTACTAACAACGCCAAAGTTTCCCACGTTTCCAGCGGTCGACTCCCATCTCGAAGTCAAGGACGGGAGCGGAAACATTACATTCAGGGCCGTGCGAGGTTCGCTTTCCCCACAGGAAACAAGCCCCAGCTCCAAGACAACGTTAACGCCCTGTTTAACCCAACGGCCCAAGACCAGGAGAAAACGCCACGTTGAAGCTTCTCAGTCCACGCAGGAAAACTTAGGTCTGGGTCAGGAGGGGAAACGGGGATGGGTTTTTTTTCCAAAATATTGCAACTGCCCTCAGATATTCCCCGACAACCGCCCAGCTCCGCATTAGCGGCACGCAAACCCTCCGCCGCAGCGCGCCCCGACCCACAGGATCCCCGAGGAAAGCCATCGAGCGCTGCAAGTACGAGCGCCCCGTTCGCCCCTTCAGCCACGCAATATTAAAATAACACCCCCGGGGCAGGGAGGGCTTTGGGAAGGTGGACCCCCATTCCCCGCCGCAGCGGGCACAGCCCCCCATCCTTCTGCAGCAAAGGCGGCGTCTTTCTTGGGTAGATGGAAGAGCAGATTTTCTTTTTGAGTGGGGCTCTACTGAGTCTCCAGCACCGGTTGCTGTGATGCCTATGGTGACTGGCAACCGTTTTCCATCACAAAACCTCACCGGAGCTGGAACGGCAGCTCCTAAACTAGGAGGCAGCGCGGGATGGGGTATGAAGACCAAGCCAATGGGTTCCCACCTCTCCAGAGGTGCCCGGCACACGAAGGCAAGGCAGCAAAGGAGCGGCAGAGCTGCAGAGCAGATGACGCTAACGTGGGATGAAAAGGTGGAAAAGCAGCCAACAGCAACCGAGCTTAGCTTAAAGAAAAAGAAAAAAAAGAAAGAAAAGAGGAAAAAAGAAAAGAAGAAGGGGGAAAAGAGGAAGGAGGAGGGAATTATTGCTTTAGGAGGCAGTGGTGGTGGTGCAAGGCTGAACTCGGTGGAGTTGGCATGCACAGTCTGGTCTCATAAGACAGGAACCGCTCTCCATACTCTTGAAAAAAAAAAAAACCAACACAACATACAGCAACGGCCAAAGCGGCAAACGGAGAGATGGTGAAGGCCTGGCCCAAAGCCTGCTGGTGAGCGGGAGGCCAGGCGCTTTCTTCTCCTGCCCTGCCTGGAAGAAGGAAGGCTTTGCCTGCTGACCGAGAGGCTGAGCAGCCGCCCGGCTGCGCTTCCAAGCGCCACCGGCAAAACCACGCAGGAGAAGCGCCCCGACCTCCTCGGGCTCCGAACACGGCGCTTTCGAGCGCGTTCGTAACGCAGCCCGCGCGCCCTCGGGCACTCCCGCTTGCATCGCTTCAGATGTGAGCACACAGCTTCTGTTTGGTTCAGGGTTTTTTTTTTAAAGGAAAAAAAAAAGCGAGGACATCTGTGAAGTGGAATTAAAGAAAAGAAAAAAGCGTTCGTCTCAATATTGCCCGCTCTATTACAGAGTGATAAGCGCGAGTAGATGACACACGATGGGTGACCCTCTGGCTCAGGCTGGCCCCCGCAGCGCAGGAGGGAAGCCGGGGGCTCGGCAGGGCTGCGCGCTTGCCACAGGGACCGGCACAGCACCTCCCTGCCTTGCCACGCTGGGGGTCCACTTTGAACGGGCGCATCAACTTCTCCAAGAGCATCACCAACTCCAAGAGCAAGCCATCAGGCACAGGGCCGGGAGCTCGTGGCAATCAGTAGCCAAACGACATTTCGAAGGCCTGCCAGAGAAGATGGGTTAGGTATTTCACTTTGCCGCCCTTGGCAAACACTCATCTCGGCAGACACCACTCCAAGCCCCCATCAGGCACAAGACCCCGGGTACGTGTGTGCCCGGGATCTCATCCCGTCTCTCCCTGCCGCCAGCTACCCTAAAGCTCCAGGGCTGGATGTTTGCATCCCTAAAAAGAAGCATCAAGGCTATTTGTTCATTCTTCTAGTAACTCAAACCGCAGGCTGGAAAGGTAGACCTTAAAAAAGAGAGAGAATCATAGAATGGTTTGGGTTGGAAGGGACCTTGAAGATCATCCAGTTCCAACCCCCTGCCCTGGGCAGGGACACCTCCCACCAGCCCAGGGTGCTCCAAGCCCCGTCCAACCCGGCCTTGAACACCTCCAATAGGGGTGTTGAAATAGAAATAGGGAGTGTTGAAATAGAAATAGAGTGGGGGGAAAAAGGAAAAAAACAACAAAAAAAAGACCAACCAAAAAACTCCCCCAACCTTCACACTGAGCAACCTGAGCTGCAAAAAGCTCTCGGGCCATTTCTTGCCTCATCCAAATCAAGGGAGAAAAGTGTCCTTGCTGCTTTCGCACAAAGCTCACTTAACTTTCAAGCGAGAGGCACTTTGCCGCACCAGACCTTTTCAAGGCCCCGCTGGCTGCTCGAGCTAATAACGGCGAGGCTTCGCCTGATGGACGAACACCGCGGGCACGCTGCGGCTAATCACTCCCGAGCTGAAATTTTAGGAGGGAGGGGGGAAAAAAAAAAATATATATATATAAAATAAAATAACCTGTGGTAGAGACAGCACAGGGGAAAGGAAGATGGGGCTACTTAGGAGGAAAATCCCCTCCCCACCCACCAAAAAAAAAAAACAAACCACCTCAATCCCAAATAGCAGCTCGCCAAGAGCAGGGGGCAAGGCAAAGGCGTGCAGCAGAGATGGAGTTACTCAGATTAATGACGGCAGATCGTCACCGGCGACAGGCTTGTTCATGTGAGCCCTCCTAGGACTCCAGCCGCGGCTGAGGACCCTCTAAGCCATCCGGTCCCTCTCCTACGTTCCCTTACCGTGCCCAGGCACCAGCGTACCCCCCCTCTTGCCATCCAGATTTCGCCCCCCCCCCCGCAGGACATCTCCCTCCCCCTGCAGCAGCCGCTGTTATACCCAGCGCCCGGATCAGGGCACAGCCCTGAGGTTAAGGCTGGAAAAAGCCTCTCTGCACCTGGGCAGAGGCCAGGGAGGGGACCTTACAGCCCTCCCACCGCCAAATCAGCGTTTCCACCACAAGACACATCCAGCAAGGTCCTTGGCCCCAGGGCAGGGGTTCAAGAAGATGCTTCTGGCGAGGCTACCGAGCAAAAAACACCCCAGATAACGCATACACGGGATGGCCCCTCTGATCGTTACCACAGTCGCCCACCAGAGCCACGTGCCAACATCTCCACAGACCGAAAGCCACCAGGCTTCGCGACCAAAGGTCCCCTTGCCCACGTCCACCCAAGCATCGAGCTCGGCACGCCGCAGACCCTGCCGAAACCGCTAGCCCAGCCCCTGCCACGGTGCCCCTGGGTCACCAGCGAAGCAGAGGCCAGATCCAGCACACCTGCAAAATTTGGGGGAGTCTTCACCACCGGGATTCCCCGTTTGAGCTGCAGGAACCCGGCCTGATAGCAACGCAAGCAATGAGGCGGGAATTTTAGCCTTTGTAGGTCTGAAGCCGTTTATTAAAAGCCCCAAACTACCCCTCGGGGGTCCTGTAACCTTAGGAAAAGTCTTAGTGCAGGAAGCTGGACGCTGTAGCAGGGGAAAAAACATTTTTTTGAGATGCATTTTGAACTATTTCTATTCACAAAGCAAAGCTCCAGCTAAATTAGCCTGGCTGCAAGCAGCTGGGCTGCTTTGCACCCTAACAAGGGGCCACAGGCCAGCCCCTTCGTCAAGCCCATCCCATATCCTAAAGCTTCTTAAATCTCCCAAGAAGCTGCCCTCCCCACCATCTGCGCAGAACGTGGGAGAAACTTCATAAATTAAACCCTTTTCTTTTTTTTTTTTTTAAAAAAAAAGATATCCTCACCACCCCAGCTGCTCGCCCCGGGGGTGCGCAGCCACGGGGATGGCAGCACCCTTTTTCTTTGCAGACCTCCATCAGGTCAGCAGAGAAGGTCCCGTACCACGCGCGTTATTCTACATTATGGCAGCGGCAAACATTTCTGGTGGTACCCTCCCCTGCTCTTTTCAGGTGATGCAGGACACACACACACACACACGCAACCTCTTTGCACATGGGCTGGGTGCCCTTCCCCAGCCCGGCTACAGCCAACAGCCAAACTCCGCAGCTCCCACCGCTTGCAAACGTTGTTTCTCCCACTTATCACTTAAAGAAAAATGAATTTAAAGAAAAGAAACAAAAAAAAAAATAAGGAGAACATCAATTTTTACAGTTTCACATAAAGGGAGTGTTTTACAACTTGGTCTTGAAACAAAACATTGTATTTTCATGGCTCGGTGCTGCAAAACCTACAGTTTGCCTCCCGAAACATGAGAGGCTTTGCACTGGAGGGGGGGGGGGGGGGGGGGGGGAGTGGAGGAGGAAAATGGAATTGTGAAGGGATTTCCTCTCCTCCAGGGTAGGGGAGAAGGAGAGATAACGGTCTAACTCCCTTCCCCCCCCCCCCCCAAAAACATCCACCTGGATTTTGACAAACGCGAGCTTCCCATCGAAATACCATGCTTCATTAAAAATAAAATAAAAAAAAAAAAAACATTTATTCATGCACCAGCTCTATCGTGCACCGCACACACGAGGCGTCCCAGGCTGCCGCAGGATGCACTGGGAAGACCCCGGGAAGGAACTGGGCTTGTTGGGCACAGCCCGGCCACGGCGAGCACCGCCAAGCTCTGACCCCCTCCCCATCAGGCGTGCCCGCGGGATCTGCCACCAGGCAGGGCTTTTCCCCCAGGATAGTGGGGGGGGAAAACCCCAAACCCTAAACAATGACAGAAAACCACGCACCAGCATAGAAAACTTCCCGTTCCAGCATCACCCCCACACACACCTCAGAACGCACTGGTGGGTAAGAGAGGAGAGGCAGTTTGGGTGCCGGCAGCATCCCCCGGGCATCGCTGGCACGGGACTGGTTTTGGAGTCGCCCTTCCCACGCGATGGTACCCGTGGGAGCATCCTGGGCTGCACCCCCCCCCCCCCCCCGCCCCCAGCCCGCTCCGCTATTCACCTGCCCACGGGCAGCACATCACCTCGCCCGCCGCAGCCTTGCGTTTGGCCAAATAAGCTCCCCCAGTTCTGCTTTCCCTTTTTTTTCCTTTAATTTCCTTTTTTTTTTTTTAATAGAACCATTGCCTCTACTATCAACACCCTTATTAGTTTGGGATTTTTTTTTTAATTCCAAACAAGTCTTTACTACCGACACCCCAGCTTTCATATTTTCCCAGTTAAACGCCAGCGATGAAGCCCCACACCTGCATTTCTAATTACAAGCGGGCACGGGCTCTTATTTACCTTCACGTAGCATCCAAAAAATCGTGGCTCAGAACAAAGGGGCCGGTGCCGGGTAGATCAAACCCAAGAACATCATCTGGGGGAGGTGGGGGGGGAGAGCTATCCCTGCCACAAAAAGCTTACAGCCGAAACACCCCTAACGAACCCCAAACTCCGCGAGTTAAAAGGAAGGGTAATGGAATTTAGCTGGCCGGTTTTAATAGGGACCAGACTCTGGAAGTTTGAGCATTTTCTTTAAAGAAAAGCTCCGGCGACGACTCCGGGCAGTTCAAAGCCTAAAGATGTCTGGCCAACGCCAAGTGGGATGCGTGCGGGGTTGGGGGAGAGCGGTGTCGGTATTTGAGGCAGCCAGGAAAACATTTTTTTAAATAAAAAGGGGATTGCGGGTTTTGTCAGAGGTTAAGGAAAAGAGGAGCAAGCAAATTCGTGGGGTGGGAGGGGGTGGGAAGCTCGACTAAAGCGTTCCCTCAAGACCTAAAAAGCAAACACTGAGGGCAAGTTTGTCATTCTGAAAAGCCGCTTTCCCCATTCAGCGTGGTTTGGAGGGGATTAAAAATAAATAAACAAACAAACAACAACAAAACCCCCACCAAACCCAAACCAAACCCCTTTTTCATTGCGGTCCAGCCCCGTACGCCACTCCATCATCATCATCCTCATCCCCACGCCGCCGAAGAAGTTCAGCCCCGGCTCACCCGAGAAACTTTGCAGCTTCTCACCGCCTCCTCCTCCTCCTCCCAAGCCCCACGCAAAATTAAGAAGCGACGATGGGTTTGGGGCCGGCGCTCGCCGCCTCAGGGGCAGGACAGCAGGCATCACACGGTGTGATTATTAGTATTAATTATTACATTTTTTGCTAAAAGGGAAAAAAGGTTGGGCTCCCCATCTCCTGCTATTGAAACCACCGCGCTGAACGACCCACACCCCCCCCCCCGCCAAAAAAATAATAATAATAATAATAAGAATGATGATGGCTCACCCCAGCCAAGTTGTCCCCTCGGTGGGAGCAGATAAGCGAGGTTTGGGAAGGAGGACGGCGCGCAAAGCCACCCCCGCGGGGGAAAGAGGGGGGGGGGAAAGCCCGAGGCTCCGCGTTCGCGCATCCTCCGCACACCCCCCCCCCCCCAAAATAAAGGCGGAATAAAGAAAACTGGCGGGGGACATTACCTGTGGTCCCGGGGTGTCAGCGGCCACCCCCCATGTGGTTTTGTGTCGTTCCCCCCCCCCCCCCGCGGGGCTGCCGGCCCCGCCGCCCTGCCAGCCGAGTGAGCCGCCGCGGGAGGAGGAGGAGGAGGAGGAGGAGGAGGAGGAGGAGGAGGAGGAGGAGGAGGAGGAGGAGGAGGAGGAGGAGGAGGAGGAGGAGGAGGAGGAGGAGGAGGAGGAGGAGGAGGAGGAGGAGGAGGAGGAGGAGGAGGAGGAGGAGGAAGGGGTGGGGAAGGAGCCCGAGCGGCGCAGCGCCCCTTGCCCAGGTAACGGGTATTTCAGCGCCGGCTTCCACCCAGCATCACCCCCCCTCCACCCCCCCAAACCACCCCCACCCCCCCCCCCCCCCGGGGGACACCGGGTCCCCCCCATCCCAACCCCGGGTTCACCCCCGAGCCAACAGTCACCTCTTCAAATACAACTTCAGCCCGGAGGCAGGCACCGGCCGCATGAAGTTTAAACTCAGCCTTTTTGGTTTTAATTAATTTAAAAAAAAAAAAAAAATTTTTTTTTTTTTTTTTTGGGGGGGGGGAAGGGGTGCTAGCATTATTATTATTCTTATTATTCTTGTCCTGACCTTTGCGCCGGAGCGGCTGGCAGGCGCGGGGAAGGACGTAAATCATAGATGAGCGGGGAAGGCGATCCGGGCAGCGCGCTGGCAGGCGTGCGTGCCGGGAGAGCCCGCACGGCGGTTATTCCTCCCGAGCCCCTCTCCCTGGGGTTAACTCCACGCCTTGGTTTCTACAGACACCGCGTTATTTTTGCCACGCCGCTCACGCACGTTTCCACCCAACCCATCGCGCTCTTTGCCACCGCTCCTCTCCGACCCCGGGCGCTCCTGGCTCTCCTAAGCCCAGCAGGACATCTCGGAGCAAACCCCTACCTCCAGTCCAAGCCCCCCCTGCGAACAGCTCTAGCCAAATCCCACCGCTTCACCCCATTTCTTGCCTTTCGTGGAAGCAACAAAGCCATAGAAAGCGGCTCGCGATGACGCCAGTCCCCGCGCCAAGGGGGTGACACAGCCCCCAGCAATGTTCCCTGTCCCCCAACCCCAGGAGGGCCATGGCTTTGGGTCCTGCCCTGCAGCACGCACATACGCACGCCTCCCACCACTTGCTGCTCAGAGGAGCTTTACCTTCCCACCAGACCCCATCCCGAGAAGCTTTAATTAAAACGCTAAACGAGCGTGGTTTGTGCTGCTAAACCCCCCTCCCGGAGCCCTGCTTGGAAACATCGGGAGCCTTCCCATGCACTCACCTTTGCATCCCTCCTCCCAGAGCAGCCGTGGGCAAGTGCCTCTGCAGGAGCAGGAGGGGATAATTAAGCCTTTGCCTCTCTTGAAGCAGCTTCTGCTAATTATGCAATTACCACCAACTCCTGGGCTGATTGATTCGAATTGGGCAGAGGTCTGCTCCTGGCACCCTCACCTCCGCCCTGGGGAGGGGGGCTCTGCAGGGGCTCCCTAGGGCGATAGAACCCCCCCCTAGGGTGATAGAACCCCCCCCAGGGTGATGGAGCTCCCCCCAGGATGATGGAAACCCCCCCAGGGTGATGGAGCTCCCCCCTTGCTGGGCAGGGGCCTCCCCCAAACCTGGTTGAGCTGCAGGTGGGGGCTGCTGCACACGGGAGCCAGCCCCGGCACACCTGCAGCTGTTTTGGGGTTAAAAACAGGAGTCCCCGACAAACAGCTGAGCGTGATGAGCCGCTTGCGGTTAAGGAAGGGGCTGAACAAGTGATCTCCTCCCATCACACCTGGGTTTGCTAAGGATTTGCCCTCGGTACCTGAGATTGTCCGAAAGTTGCAGGTCATGAGGAGCCCAGAGCATCCCCCAGAGCTGATCCCAAAGGGTGGGGGGCTCCGAGCATCCCCCAGAGCTGATCCCAAAGGGTGGGGGGCTCTGAGCATCCCCTGGAGCTGAGCCCAAAGGGTGGGGGGCTCTGAGCATCCCCTGGAGCTGAGCCCAAAGGGTGTGGGGCTCCGAGCATCCCCCAGAGCTGAGCCCAAAGGGTGTGGGGCTCTGAGCATCCTCCGGAGCTGAGCCCACGCTGCGCTGGGTGGTTTCTCCCTCTTGGGCTCTTCATCCCTCCCATGTCCTCTTCATGGGCGCAAGGCAGCGTGCACGCAGCCAGGATACCTCCCAGCCACGTCCATAAAATCAGGGCCCTAATTAGGGGCAGCAACAACAAAAAGGGGAGGGGAAACCGAAGCGAAGGCGTATGTCGAGCGATGCGAAGGCACATTTCGGGCCTGGCCGTTGTCTGCAGCCACTCTGACTTTGCACGAGTGATGTCTCACTTAATGACCCTCACGATAAATTCAGGTCAGCGTTTCCATTTAAATAGAAGCGCACCTCTCCTCTGCCTACTCGCTGCCCGGTTCCGACACCTTGGCTTCACGCCGCGCCTTTCAGCTCACATCCCGAGCCGTCTGAAGACCTGCCACCTGTTTTAAATAAGTCCGCTCTAACCAAAGCCAAGTTCCTCCTGGCCTTTGGGTCCGCCTTGGGGCTCCTGGTCCCATTCCCGGCGGAACCCTGGCTGCAGCCTTTCCTGCCGGCGGGGGGAGGACGAGTGGGATTTTGCTGCCTAGATTCACAAAGCCCCCGGGGAATTCGGTGTCTTGTGAGCTGTATCCCTCTGTCACGCTTGGGTGAAAGCAGACAGCAACAGCTACAACCTACAGCAGGCTGGACCTCAAACCGACTTACCGGGCTGACGTGCCCTGAGCTCCTGCTTGAAGGAAGCCACATCGCCCTGAGACGCGGCCCGCGGGGGGGACACGCCGTGGCGGTTGCCTTTTAACAAGCTCATAGCTCGGGGAGGGGGGGGAATAAAAAAAAAAAACCAAAGGGACTAAAACGAAGTGATGCATTGCGAGCAGAGGGATGCCCCTCAGTTGCCCTTAGGATCGGAGGCCGCCACAATTAGCGCCAACCCGACGAGGCAGAGAGCACGGCGGTTAGCGGGAGGGCTAGGATAACCTCCCTGCTGTCCCGGCTTTTTCTCCACGGGCTCATTACTGGGAAACCTTATTTTTATTTTTTTTTGGGGGGGGGAGCCAGATCCCGTGACCGCCCCTCTCCGCCCCGCCTGCGACGGCGGAGCAGCTAAAGCAGAGCCTTCGTGGCCTCCTGGCACCACTCGCTCAACCTTGAAATTGTACTGCAGGGCTTCTCCCCTTCTCATTTTCTCTCTAACCGCAGAACGTCTCTCCATCCAACTATCCCCGCGGTGTACCGCTCCTCTCTCTGCCTTCCCCAGCCCTTCTGCTGCGAGAGGCGGGATCGCCGTCCGTCTCTAAGTCTTTAAATAGATGAAATATCACACGGAAAGCGGGTTAAAATGCAGGCAGGGGCAAAATCCTGCCCGGCTAAGGTACTGAATTACCCCTGCTTGCCAAAAACCACGTACTGCCGTGGAGCCCGGCGCCCGCGTGGACATCAGCTGCCTGACAACCTGCGCCTGCAATATTGTACCGTCAGTCATTTCTTCACGCCTCCTTTTCCCCACGAGTCTCCCACAAGGATCCTTTGATGTGCTTCCCCAAACTCTCCCCCTCGTTCAGCAAAGAAAACCCGTGCCAAAGAGCAGGAGGACTTTTTGCTCAGGGAGAAGCACCCCGTACCCTCTCCCGCTCCCCCCCCCCCAGCTTTCATTTTTTGGGGAATGCAACGATTTTGACCCCCCAAAGCCGCAAGCCCATCGGTGATGCTGGTATATTCCACCACCTGTGGCTTTCCAGCATCCCACGTCGCGGTGCGGGTCAGGACGGCAGCACAAGGGAGGCAGGTGTCCGTCCGTCCCCCCACCGATGCTACCCTCTCACCCGAGTTGAGGAATTAATTTGTACAGCGGTCGCGGGGTTTTCTTCTCGACCACCTGTGCTGCGGCTGATGGCGAGCCGTTTGGTTTTTTTTTTCCGGTGTGAAATTAATTTCCAGGTCCATTTCACACAGAATTTTAAGGCCAATATTAGGATCACGCTGTTTGTTTAGGAATTTATGAGTGGAGGAGGCTGGAGAGGAATCTGAGCACGGTTAAGGGATTGCTCGCTTTTTCTCCCGCTGTAGAAGTGCTGAAAGAGCAGCTGGTTTGGTTTCTTTCCTTCAGAAATGAAGTACGGCGTTTCAAAACTGCGTCTTTGTGAGGTGATGGTCCACGCGGAGGGCAAAGCGGACGTGTTTAAAGATGGTGGGAAGGGCAGGAGGTGGGCACGGGTTTGTAGCCCGATTCATGTGGCATCCTTCGCGAGGGATCTGCCAGCGCCCGTTTACAGGTGGGTCCAGCTGAGCTACCCCTGGACCCGGCTGGGCCAGGACAAGGGGCACCAGATAGCCAGACCTGCAGCGCGGTGACAACGAGCAGCCACAAGGATCGCGGCGTGAGCTCCAAAAAGCCTTGCCAGGACCACCCCAACCAGACCTGGCCGAAGCCCTGAACTTCTGCCCTTTGCCGACCCCGAAGCAGTGCCTTTGCAGAATGCGTCGTCTCCCTTCGTAGCCCATGTTGTCCTCATGGAAGCGGGCAGGAGGTGTCCCCTGCTGAGGACGCTCCAGAGCGCCCAGCGGCCCCCGGCTGGGCTTGTTATTCCCAGAAGGGGTTAAGGAGGGTAAAAAAACCCCAACCCTCTTCATACCAAGTCTCCGAGCAGCTGGAGGTGCTTTTCCCTGGCTTTTCAAACAGCCCTGGGTGTAATTTCCTACTGATGGGGAGTGTTAGTCAATTCAGCAGCGCAGTTTGGTGATGATTGCGACAGGCAATCTTGAGCAAGAGCAGTTACAGTGAGGGCGGGGGGAGCTTTGGGAGCCAGGTCCTTTATTCCCCGAGGGATGACTACCCTGGGTCACTCCATGCCACTCACCCAAAGCATCTCTCTCTGAGCTTTGAGCCCTACCTTACCAGCCAGGTTTTTTTTCCCCCCCTCGGTTTGTCATTCCTCCTCCTCAGCAGAGTAAAAGGTGCCATCTACAGGCACAGCATCCACACGACAGCCCCTGGGTCTCCCCTGCCCAGCCCGGGCTGGATGTGCCCTCCTGCCGCATGCCACCAAACCCTTTGCCGTGTCACAGAGTCACAGGATGGTCAAGGGTTGGAAGGGACCTTCAGAGGCCATCTGCCAACCCCCCTGCCAGAGCAGGGTCACCTACAGCAGGCTGGACAGGAGTGCAGCCAGGTGGGTTTGGAATATCTCCAGAGAAGGAGACTCCACAGCCTCTCCGGGCAGCCTGTGCCAGGGCTCTGCCACCCTCAAAGTGAAGGAGTTCCTCCTCATGTTCAGAGGGAATTGCCTGGGTTCCAGTTTGTGCCCGTTGCCTCTTGTCCTGTCACTGGGCACCACTGGAAAAAGACTGTTCCCATCCTCGTGCCACCCGCCCTTTAGGTATAGATGAGCATTGATGAGATCCCTTCTCAGTCTTCTCTTCTCCAGGCTAAAAAGCCCCAAGGCCCTCAGCCTTTCCTCATCAGAGAGATGCTCCAAACCCCTCATCATCTTTGTAGCCCTTTGCTGGACCCTCTCCAGCAGTTCCCTGTCCTTCTTGACCCGGGGAGCCCAGAACTGCACACAGTGCTCCAGATGCGGCCTCCCCAGGGCAGAGTAGATGGTGAGGATGACCTCCCTCGACCTGCTGGCCACGCTCTTTTTAACGCGCCCCAGGATGCGGTGCGTTAAAAAGATTGGTCGCCTTGGCCACCAGCGTACATTGCTGGCTCACGGTTGCCCTGGCTTGAGATAAAACGGAACCCATTTTCTATTTTACCATTTTACTGGACTCCCAGGTCCTTCTCTGCAGAGCTGTTTCCCAGCAGGTCAACCTTCCCTGCAGTGTGGTCTCCAAGCTGCCTGTCCAGGTTGTCCACTTTTGGGGTCAGGGACTGCCCAGAGCGCCATGCCAGGCAGAAGACAACCTCCCTCTTGGCTGGCTCCTGTGTGTAACCTGTGTGTAACCCTGACGGGGAACCAGGGAAGCAGCAGGACAAAAACGCAAAGGAAGGCGATCACCATTTGCACAGCTGGGAGGGAAGAAGCGAAGGGGACGCAAAGCAAATTTGGTCATGCAGCATCCTCAGGGGCAACCTGGAGGACACCTATGCTTCTCACCCACTGACCCAACTTCCAGCTCCAGGGGTCTACCTGAGCTGCTCAGGCCCACGTCGTGCTCCTCTTCTGCATTGCTCTCTTCTTCCAGTTGCCTCTCATTTAACCTGTTTTGGCTGGGTTCACGTGGTTTCAGGAGGCAAGCCAGGAAAATAAGAAACTGTAGGAAGAAGTGCAAATAACACCTAATAAATTCTGCTCTATGTGACTACAGGATAGCGAGGGGTGACTCCGGAGCAGCTGGAGTGAGGGTGCATGCAATGGAAGACGGGCTTACAGAATCATAGAATCATTTTGGTTGGAAGAGACCTTTAAGATCATCAAGTCCAACCGGTAACCTAGCACTGCCAAGTCCACCACTAAACCATGTCCCTCAGCGCAACATCTACAGGTCTTTTAAACACTTCCAGGGATGGTGACTCAACCACTGCCCTGGGCAGTCTGTGCCAATGCTTGACAGCCCTTTCAGTGAAGAAATTTTTCCTAATACCCAATCTAAACCTCCCCTGGTGCAACTTGAGGCTATTTCCTCTTGCCCTATCGCCTTGGCGTGGAGGTACTTGCACTTTGGCTGCGGAGAGCTGTGGCTGCTCTTTAAGGTCAGGAATGATGCTAGCAGGTCTCCAAGGTGATGCATTTAAAACGGGAGTCAGGTCCTCGAGCTGAACATCCAATGGGCCAACCACACGATGCCGTTGAAGCTCCCAAGGTTGCCCCCAGGAGAGGCGCAGGAGACCTCTACCCACCTCGCCAAGCCGAGGGCTCGCCAGGGAGGCAGAGAAACGGCGATGCCGAAGAGCAGAGCTGAGCTAACGCCGGGCAGGCGCGCTCGCTCTTTGTACCCAACCGCAAGCCTGCAGCTCGCCCCCCCCCTTTAAAGCCCCTTCTCAAACCCAAGCCTTCTGCATCATATTAAAAGCATTTGTCAAAGCAGAGGCTCCATCCTGCGCTGCTGGGTACCCGAAGCTGTTGCAGCGCAGAGCGAGGCAGGGTTAGGAAAAGCTGGAATCGAAGCTGAGCCGGGGATGGGGGTGCGTGCGGGCGCACGCCTGTGTGTGTGTGTGTGTGCACCCCATCCATCAACAAGATGGGCTGGCAGAGGGAGCGGACCCGCCGGCTCGCTCGGCTTTGCCCAGCCTGCTACGGGCACGCTGGAGTTCGCGCTCAGCCAGCCCCAGCTACTCTACCCCCTCCGCTCCCCGCCACGGCGCCATAAATCAGGAGGAAAAGTTTCTCGGCTCGGTTCGTTCTCGCAGCGCCGTCCAACAGAGCACAAGCCTGTCTAATCAGAAGCTACAGTCCTTCGCCATCTGTTTGGAGCCTAATTACAAATGCAGGAAAATAATGTGCTTTACAATTGCACCAGTAAATGCTGTAAATGATTTAAATGCATGCATATGTTCCCTGCAGAATTCAGCATGCATCTGCGACTTCTTCTCCTCACATTAGGCACACAAATCAAGGGAAAAAATACCCAGATCTGACGAACAGCGTGTCCCTAGGATGGTGATTTTTATCCCCCCCTTTTTTCTTTTTTTTTTTTTTTTTCTTCCTTTTCCCCCTGCTGGAATGGCAAACAGGGCTTTTTTGTAACAATTCATTCAACGGCATTTTCTTCGCTTCCATTTTAAAAACTGTTTATCACCGTCGTGTAAATATAGTACAAATTACTCCATAAAACATGTAAAAGGAGAACAGCAGCCGGGCAAGCCTGCAGCTGGCTGGCGAGGTTTCAAAGCTGAATTTCTCTTGCCTTTTTTTTTGGGGGGGGGGGTATTTTTTTTTTTTTTCACCTGGGGCGCCCGCGGAGGGGCAGGATCGGCTCGGCTCATCTGCTGGCGACCGTGGCCCTACCCAAGCCCCCGCTGAAGAAGAGGACCTCCGGCGTTTCGAGCCCTTGGCTCGTGCGCCCCTTTTCGGGAGGATGCTCGCCGGAGGCATGCCGCAGCGCCGCCGAGGTTGGCAAGCTTCAACCCCGCGTGTGCGAAGGGGGAAAAAGGGCCAAGAGCTCAAAATACCTTAAAACGGGGGTTTTTTTCCGGGGCTGCGGAGGGGGAGGCGGCAGCGTTTTGGAGGGGCAGAGGTTGGAGAGCATCACCCCGTCTGTGGTGGGGTGACGGCTCTCCGCACGTGGCCGTGCGGAACAGGGGCGCTGCCCATACAAATGAAGCTGCCATGGGGCGGTAATTAAGAGCAAGGTCATGCACGTTGGCCCCTGGCTGCCCACGGGGACCGCCAGAGCTCGTTAGGAGCTTCGTCAGGATGCCGGGGATCGGCACGGATGCAGGTGTGCAAAGATGCTCTGTGCCGCTGGGCGGAGGCCCTGCCGGGTACCACGTACCACCCCACCTTGCAGCCCCTGCTCCCACAGTTGAGCCACCAAAGGCGATGCCACTTCAGCCACGTAAGGTTTTGACCCACAAAAAATACCGAAAGGGTGAGCCTTACCCCAAAACACATACAAGGGAGCAGCCGAGAGGCAGCAGAGCTTCTCTTTGGTCACCACCAAGGCGATGCTGAAGGATAACGAGGTTGTTTCAAAGATGCTTCCTCCTCCCAAAGGGTAATGATGCTGTGCCAAAGCCTCCATAATGCCAAAGTGGGGATCACGGATGGAGAGGTGGCAGCGTTTCTACCCTGTGGGGCACTCCACCGAGTGGGGACAGGCTAGACAAGGCTTTGGAGATCAGAGAGAAAGAGGGAAAGTCACTTGCAACTGACAGGAGATGAGTATCACTCCGTAACAAAAGTTTCCTTTCCTCCTAGAGAGTTTATTGCTTTAATGCCCCGAATACCTACACCAAAATGCCCCAGCTCTGAAGCTGGGGGGGGGGAAGAGTAGCTGGCACCACTAAGCTGAGAGAGAGGACAAAATAAAAAGTCGGGCACAGGCTCAGTTGCTCTCCTTTGAGCAGAAGCCACAGCAGATGCGTCTCCTCCGCTCTCCGCCCTTTCATCCAACCCCCTCCCACTCCCCGCGTCCTCCCGTCTTGCCGGCGTTGCTTTGCCAGTTCACAGCTTTTGTCTCCCCTCGGCCAGTTGGATTTAACACCAAAGGCCGACGGAGGAGCCAGCGTGGGGCAGGCGCAGCATCCCCACCGTGCCGGGCTGCCAGTCCTCCGCAGAGCCCAGGGGCGAGGGGGGAGCGCGGGGGCTCTCCATCCTCCGGCTCGTTTTGCCAGCGATGCCGGCCCAAACGGTGGGGCGCTGCCACTTGGCACGGTGCAGGGATTCGTGCCCCTCTTTCTTGGACTTCGTCTCGCATCGTGGGCCCACCCTCATGAATTTTGCAAGCGCCCGGCGCCGCTCGTTTTACGCCCACCGGTGAGATGAGGCCAAGCCCTGCGGAGAGCACGTGGTCCTTCCCCCGCCGGCCGGCTCACAGCCCGCTTTCCTCAGCTGAAAGATGGTGAAAAAACGTACAACCCTGCTCAGTTTTTTTTTTTCCTTAAGCAGCTGAGGGGATGGTGTTAATTAAAGAGAGAAGATCTGGCAATGCTGTTTTGGACAGGCGTTGGAAGACCCACGGACCCAACCCTGCCCAGACCCGAGGTCTTCCTCTGGCCCTCAGGTGTCCCAGGTCCAGACAAAGACCTGGGGAGCGAGTCCCTCTTGTAAAGCTCTCTGAGACCTAGAAGAAAAAGAGGAAAGTGTAATCTCCTGGCTAAATACCATGAAGTAGGGTTTTGACCCCCACAGCGTTTCTGCTGGCGGTCCCACCTGGATGCTGGTGTAGAGCAGGGAGCACACATCGTTCCTGAACCGGGAACCGGGGTCGATGGCTGCATTCCTTAGCAAAGATACGTTATTTAAAACCATCGAGAAGAACCCCATGGCTGCGTTTCGACTGACGCATCCGAGACACGGCATCCTTCATTCTGCCTCGCATCCCCTGTTTCCCTCGTCATTCTGCGTTGTCTTAGCTTGAGCTCTCCGACGTGGCCGACGCAGAGCATCAGATGCGACTTTGCCCAGGCGGTATACAGCACTAATTACTTCCCTGCTGTTATACGCAACACTCTCTAAATTACCCGTCCCCTTTTGCGGGGGGATCACCCACACATTTACGGCTCAGGCTGCCCGTCAGCATCCATCCCCATACCACGACGCTCCCACCAGCAGTCCCCTGCTTTGTTCTCAGACCCGATTCTTGCCCAGTTTGAACCTGTATTGATTTTCCCCCTCGTTTCTTAGCTGAATACCACGCAAGACAAAGGATAAATTCCCTTTTTGCCTGCTTCCCCTGCAGATGCAATTAAGTATGCCCGCCACACCTACCTGCAGGTCATTTGGAGATATTAAATTAGAATAACCGGGCTCCCAAAGCAATCTCTCGGCGCTCCTTCACCTGGCTCTCGTCGGTGATTTCTCCGAGTTTACAATCCAAGCTGAGATTACAGCTTGGATTACAATCCAAGGGAAGGATGACCAGAAGGAAAGACGCCAACTAAAAGCCCATGCATCTGTGCGTCTCCACGAGAAACCACTCCAGACACCAGCAGTTGCACAGTATCAAGAATCAACTTTATTAGCAACGGTACCGGATAATTAAGTTCTGTCTCAAGAGGTATTTGGTCTGTAACACGACGGTGTGGCCAAAAAACGAGCAGAATCTCATCGTACCTGGGAGCGGGCGAAACGTACAAGTTGAGGAGTGTGGACCACGCGGGCAGGCTCTCACCTGGGAAGCACTGAAGGCCACAAAGGGATGTTGCAGTTGCCAACATGACGTTGGCTTTGGTTTTTCAACCATGAGTGACTATTGCATGACCCCAAGCAATGCTCCAGTGCCATCAGAGGTGATGGGAGCGCTTACCCTGGTGAGCAGCACCCCGCTGGTCAGGAGGCATTGCTACCCTCACCCCTTGGGTCCACCTTCAAGCTGAGGTGGACCTTAACCTGGGTCAACGCTGGCCAAAGCAGCCCCTAGCCAAGCGTCGGGGGAGGAAGGGACTGAAGGGCTGCAAACCTACTGAAGCGACAAGTTTTAAGAGCCTGCACGTGCAAAGTCGCATGCCATGAAGTTGCTCCGCCGTACCGCACGCCCTGTAAATTTTCCACTCGTGTCCGGATTTTATGTTTAAATAAAAACCAGCCGTAAAGCAGAACTGTGTGTGTGTATTGCCAACGGGCCCAAACTAAACACTGGAAGGGATTGATATAAAATAACCCCCAGCCAGCACGCCTACACGTCACCCCGTGGCAATAACCGCTGTCGATCCCGCTGTTCTCCCAGAGAAGCCAAGGTGGCCACGGGCGGCAAGGCACCAGCCCTCATAGTGGTGCCCCACCTCTCTTAGACCATAAATCCACACAATCTGAGCAAATAAATACAATAAGTGTATTTAGTCCCGGCTGCATTCGCATACGGAAGTTTAAGTGACTTTAAAAGCCAGTCCCCTTTGGGTGGGCCATCTTTTTGAGTGTGACAGTAGCTCGTCCCTCTGAAAACATCTGGAGACCATATGCCACCCGTCTCCCTAAATTAATCCGCTTTCCGCTGTGAATATCCCATCAGAGCCTCCCTAACAGCTCTCCCTGACTTCTATAAACCGATCTCAACGCAGAATAAAGGCACCTTAAAAACCTGAGGTTCGGACCACTTAGTGTTTCGCTTTCCTTGGGGTTCAGCTGCAGACAGGTGAGTTGGTGTTCACGACCGTCACACCGCGGTCACAGCAGGAGAAATGGTCTCAGGTTGGCCACGACACACAACCCCGGCGCTAGCAGCACCGTGCTGGGGGCTGGATGATCCCTCATTCAATCTTATCTGGAAAAATGAAAGCAAGCGGAAGTCCAAGTGGAGAGGTTTCCCTTATATGTGCCTTTTTAGGGGACGAACGTATGAAATCCCCCCTGAAACGGTGCCCTGCTCCCTGGCACGGCTGCTATCTGCTCCCGAAGCTGCTCCAGGGCTGAAAGTCCCTTCAGCTCAAGGCCATCGGCACAGCTTGATGAAGGGGGAGCCCCTGAGACCACCGAAACTGAACTCCTAACAAAAAGGCAGCAGAACCCAAGGTGCCTTCAAAAGCCCCGCTTTCGGTTTAAAACCAGCGTGGTGGTGGCCCCTGCAAGCCACCCTTGCCCACGGGCACTGCAGTGAGGGACAGGTTTCCCCGCACCCCCGGGGCTTCCCTGAGCTCCCCGGGGAGGACGAGGTTCGTTTTTTGGTCCATTTGGTCTGGTCAAGCCGGGGAGTGACAACGGTCCGATGGGACCTCCCAAGCACAGGGGACACCCCTTCCCAGAAGGAGGACTTTCCCCTGGATGCAACCCCTCACCCCCTCCCAAGACAGGCACCCTGCCCCAAAACCATGGCGTGCCTGGCTTTTTTTTGGGGGGGGAAAAAAAAAAAGCCCTAAATACCCAACAGCAGCACCACAAACCAAGGTCCTCTTGCCTGGCTGCTCCTCTACACGAGGTGGACAATGAGAACGGAGCAGCCGGACCCCACGGCCAGGCCCAGCACGAGGTAAAACGTCATCACCACCCCTGCTGCCTCGGCCAACTCTTTCGGCACGATCTTGGGGCCGTAGACGATGACCAGCGTCCCCAGGTAGCCATTGCTCAGCCCCAGCAGCGCCGTGAAGACCACAGGGTAGACGTCTCGGTTGAAGACCACCGTCCGGATGTGAGCCCGGGGCTGGTAGTTGCTAAGGATGAAGAGAGGGAGGAAGATGGTCCTGAGGAGGACGAGGGCAGGCAGCAGCTTGCTCTTGGGGCCGGGCACCTGGATCCAGGCGGTGATCTGCCTCCCGCACCAGTCGGCGAAGTTGTACAGGAGGAAACAGGTGAGCGGCGCAAAGTACTTGGTGCTCCACGGGCTTCCCGAGGACTTGCTGACCGACTCGATGTTGGAGGAGAGAGAAGGGAAGATGATGATGGAGATGAAGAAGACGTAGAAGAGGCAGAAGCCCAGGAGGGCGGTCTTCTGCAGGATGGGGCGGAGCGGGGGGACGCTGGTGCGTTTCGTGAGGAAGGAGGTATTTGTGGTGCCTCCTGGCTCCGCCTCGTCCTCCGCAGAGCTGTCGGGTGGCACGGTGGCCAGCGATGGGCTCTCCTTCTGGCTGCTCATGTAATACCTGGAAAAAAAGAAGGAGGGAGATTATTAGCCAAGTGTGCGTGGCGGGGGGAACCCCAGACTGAGATTTGGAGGGAGAGCAGAGTTGGTGACGCAGGGGCGTCTGCCAGACCCAGCAAAGGTGGCTGCAGCGACCCCATCGCACCTCCTGCCTCGTACGGAGAGGTGACCTTCAAGGGACCCACCACCCCCACTTCCCCACCGCGGGGATCCCTTTACACCCTCGGTGGTTCACAGGGGGGGACCTACTGCAGGCAGGCGTTTGGGGGGAGGGGGCAGGTGGTTTTGGGGATTGCAAGCACCGACAAGACCAACGGGTCATAGACTGGTTTAGGTTGGAAGGGACCTTGAAGATCATCTCGTTCCAACCTCCTGCCCTGGGCAGGGACACCTCCCACCAGCCCAGGGTGCTCCCAGCCCCGTCCAACCTGGCCTTGGACACCTCCAGGGATGGGGCAGCCACAGCTTCTCGGGGCAGCCTGGGCCAGGGGCTCACCGCCCTCACAGTGAAAAATTCCTTCCTAATATCTCATCTAAATCTCCCCTCTTCCAGTTTGAAGCCGTATCAGCGCACGATGTTGCAGACACGGATGCCCTGCGGGGACCCACCTGGCTGGCTGCCTCCAGATGACGGCTCTCTGCTGACACTATGAATTTTGGAAGCCCCGGCGTCAGCACCCTTCTGCCCCCCCAACCCCCCGGGGAGGCTTGCCAGAAACTCAGCACACGCCGGGTCGGGCGCTCGGTTTCGGTCTGTGGTTTCGGTCAAATGGGGAAGCGTGGCTTGCGGTGGCACGGCGCCGGAGCCGGAGCGCACAGAGGGATGGGACAGGGCAGGGACCGGCACAGCAAGCATCTCATGGGTCCCACCAGCAAGCCCACTCGGCGTGGGCAGCAGCGAACCCTCCCGACCCGTGCTTGTGGGATGCCCACGGCAGGCTGGTGCACGCACCTGGAGTACTCCAGCCTGGGAAGGAGAAGGTACACCATGATGCAGACGACGATGAAGATGTCGGCGGTGAGGAAGTAGGCCAGGGCGCTGTCTGTCACGTCGGCCGCTGCCGCCAGGTCTATCAGGGAGGCGACGGCGCTGATCGTGCCGCCCATGGCCTGACCTACATTGGGGGACCAGAAAGCTGGAGCTCAGCACCCGGGG
This sequence comes from Pluvialis apricaria, assembly GCA_017639485.1. Taxonomy (NCBI): domain Eukaryota; kingdom Metazoa; phylum Chordata; class Aves; order Charadriiformes; family Charadriidae; genus Pluvialis; species Pluvialis apricaria. Next base: position 4,122,276 of record CM030013.1, on the reverse strand, counting down.
CACCGGTGAGGGACATGGAGGTGGTAGAGAGCGACCCACAGCACCTCCAGTGAGAACTTTGATGCAGAGGGGGAACCCAGACCCAGCAACATCCTCTTACTAACACCTCCTGGTGTGCACAACCCCCCCAGGGGAAGCAGCTCCCCCCCCCCTCCCACACGCTGGTCCCCAAACCCGGCTCAGGCTGCAAATCCCTATTTGTGGGACCATCTCACAGCCCAGGTCCCATCCTGCACACCCCCTTCCAACACAGCCCCAGTGTTGCACCGGGGTCAGGATGGGACCCGACCCACAGGGTTTGCACACGCAGAGTCCAGCGGAGAAGGTCCAAACCCTGCCCAAAGCCTAAACCTGCCTTTCCACCATTCATACATCTAACTGTCTCTCTTCTGCACTCCCCCAGACGGGAATCCAAGCCACCAGCAACAGGTATGCCATCGTGGGGACGCAGTGGCTTCCCCCCCACCAGGCTAAACTCATTAAAACACTCCTGTCTCGGCCCCGGGAAAAGAATTTCTCTGCCTTGAATTTTTTTTCCCCTTCCCCTCTTGGTTTGTCAGCCGTTCCACAGCCCATTTATAACGTTATCAAACCTCCAGGGAGCTCATCACTCACGGCTCCCGACGCTGCCCCTCCTCGCTCATGGAAATGCACGGAAATGCTGAACAGAAAGGAGGAGACAATGCAAAGTTGAAGATTCCTCCAGCCGCCAAGAGAGGAGCGGAGGGATGTAACTCTTTCCACCCCCTTCTCCCTGCACAGAACCACCGGCCGGGTCAAGCCACCACGCTGGCCAGAGCCGCTCTGCGGGGTGTTCACCCCCTTGGGCAGGGACGGCGAAGGACCTCTGCTCTCCTCGTCTCTGCTGAGCCCTCAGCGCTTCGGTTCATGGGTATTTACAGAAACGAGAGCGCCGGCTCATGTGACCAGGCATGTTTCTCCTTCCGCAACTTCCCTTTATCAAGGCCAAGCTAAGTTTCTGAAACAAACCCCATGTGATGAAACGCCTGATGCAGGAGGGAAAGAAAACCAACCACCCGACCGCAGAAAATCCCAAGAGCACGATCCCACCGGGAAGGCACGGCTCGGGGCGGAGGGAGGGACGGGACACCAACCCGAGATCAGCGCCTGCAAGTTCCTCATGGGGAAGCAGCTGCTCAGGCCGAAGATGCTGCTGGTGAAGACGGTCGAGGCGCTGCTGACCACCACCACGCAGGCGATGGTGAGGGCGAAGAAGCGGGTGGTCCAGGCGGAGGTGTCGACCTTCACCAGCATCGTGATCACCAGGAAGACGGCCAGCATGACGAAGAGGGAGGACAGGATCCGGACGCTGGCGGGCACCCTGGGGGACAAGGGGAAGGAGAGATGCCCGCGTTTAAAACTACAACGGGAAGGCGCGATGCCGAAGACACCGACATCCTCTGCTGCCGGAAGGATCAAAGGAAATTAAGGCGGGAGGTGGGGAAGGTGAATAAAAAGTAATGATTTTTCTCAGAAGGCTTTAGTTGGGATTTCCACTTTTGCCATCAGTAGGAGCCGTTTTGGAAGGCGTTCCCCAGGGCAGTGGTGGAGTCCCCACCCCCGGCAGTATTTAAGGGCGGTGTAGATATAGCGCTCAGGGACGTGGTTTAGTGGTGGGCTGTCAGTGTTAGGTTAACGATCGGACTGGACGATCTTACAGGTCTTTTCCAATCTAGGAGATTCTGTGACCCATGAAGTCTATAAGCCCAACCGAGCTGTAAATACCCGTTTCTCCCAGAAATCAGCAGTCCCCATCGCTGGAGCAGCGATAAAGCCTACCGGGTTGCCGGGGGAAAGCAATCCCAGGCACGTCACTACACGATAACGAGTCGTTTGAGCGCCAGGGTTGCTTATTAGCCAGCTGGGAGACTGGCCGGGCTGGCGGGACAGAGGGACGGAGGCGGGGAGCCGGACCAGCAGCCGAGACGCAGAGATTAAGCACACGCACACACATTCCTCTCCGCCTGCAAATGCACCGCGGGCGTTTAATCCGGGATAAGGCACGGTACGAACGGAGGGAGGCGGCTATTTCAGATTCAAGGCGACCACAGTGGTATTTTTAAGAGGAGAGACCGTTTGCCACACAATCAGCCACGGAACTTATGAGGAATTTATTTAGGGTGGCGCAACCCGGGCCAGCTCCGGGCACAGGGGGTGCTTCACCTCGCTCCGTCTCAGCCGGCGGCGATTCAGGCAGGGACAAAACGAGGGGGATTTTGGCCAGGCAGGGAGGCGGTGCTCACGGGAGGATGCCCCGTGGCTTCCCACCCAAGGGAAGGGGAGGCTGAGCCGGGAGCCACGGCTGAAGCCGGAGAAAGGCAGGAGAGATGCGGGCAAAGCCGGGGAGAGCCGCGGCTGACGGGAACGGAGCTGCACTTACTTGTTGACGAGCAAGAAGTTTCCGATCAGGCACAGCACCGAGGGCACCGTCGAAGCGATGGAGATGTAACTCTCAAAAAAGTCCTGCCAGGAAAAGAAAAAAAAAAAAAAAATTAAATAAATACAAAAAAAAAAAAAAAAAAAAAAGGTAGGGGGGGAACAACACACAAATTTCAGGTCCTACGTGATCCAGCACGTATTGGGGAGCTGTGAGGTAGGTGCCCGCCTCATGGCACTGTAGCATGTCTCACAAAGCTGCCCGGGACGACAGGCAAAGGGAACAGGCGATGGAAACCGCCCTGGGGATGTCTCGTCCCGCCACAGCCCCGGGATATTTCAGGAAATTAGGGACATAACAAATTCAGCACCAAAAATGGCGAAGGAAGAAGGAGATACCCGCCTTTACCGCTGCGCTAAGCCCACCAAATGAGGAGGTCTGAATCTCTCCTGCTGGCTCCGGCGTCCTGGACAAACCCCCTGAACATTTTACCCTCTCCTCGAGCTCCACGAGGGCTGTTTTTTACCAACTGGGATGCAAAAGCAGTGATATTATTAGCTAACTGCCTTGGAAGCCCAACCCGCGCATCCCTCTCCCCCCGCAGCGAGCGGGACATCGCGCCTGAGAGCGTGCTGGAGCAAAACCAGCCCGAGCGGGGACACAGGGACGCTATTTTCCCTGCCGGTCTCCCTCCCTGCAGGCAGGAACCTCATTGAGAAACCGCACGGAGACCCAACACCCGTTTACTGCGGGGACGCGCATGTCACGCGAGCGAGCCGGCTGCAGCACCAGTCAATATTCGCCTCGCGCAGGGGGTCAGGCCGGGCACGCCGAAAGCAATAACCACCGCAGAGCGAGCGCGCGAGCGAGCGACGTTTCTCTGCCAAGATTGCAGCCACACGCTTAACGATGCTCGCGAAGAAGGTGACCTACATATCCACCCCCGGGGCGGTGGGCTTTCATCTTCTGCAGTTACCTAGCTGCAGAGACGGGGCCACGGCGCGTCCAAGCGCGGGAAGGCACTTGGCACATCATAAATATATTTATTTTTTGTTAATTTTTTTTTTTTTTTTTTTTCAGCTTTGCATCGTAGTCTTTTAATCAGTTTAACAAGCACGTTCATTTAGCCTCCCCTACCGGGAGCTTTACTGTAAGCGGCGGGAAATCTAATAATCGCTCCCGGAGGGTCCGTATAGACGGAGACGTAAATGCCCGTACTTAACGGCATCGGCTTGGCGAAACACGGGGGGCTCGAAGCTCTACGGCCGGATGATGAATTACGGGAGAAAAGACAAAGCAAAATGCAAAGTCACCCGCTAAAACCAAGACTTATTTATCAACCTACTTAAAACTAAACCCCCGAACCAATATTTAATATACCCCCGAGTAAACTTTTTTTGTTTTTCCTTTTAGTGGGGGGAAAGAGCTTTTCTAACACTTTCCACCAAGCAGAAGCGTACCCGCGCTTGCGGCAATCCGGCAGAGACGCTGCGTGACAAGCAGCCCAGGGAAACGTCCCTTCGTTCGCTCCCAACAAACGTGCTCACGCCAGCGACGGGAAGGGAACGGGGAGGGGGGGGAAGCATTTAAGAAACTGAGGAGCCCACACCGCACTGGGAAACTTCACCCTGCCTTACCCACGGCCAAACCCTGCTGGGAAAGAAAAGCCAAGCAAGAAGGGTTTCCATGGCCGTCGTTTCCGCAAAGAAGGAAAGCATGTTTTTCGAGGCGGCAGCGGAACGGCGAGTGGCGAATTTAAGCCATGCCCGGATGAAGGGAAAAATATCAGGCTCCGTACTCATCTCGCCTCTTTGCTCCTGCTCGTTAGGTGATAATCCAGCTCAGACGGCAACTCTTCTCCCTGGGTGGGTATGCCCACCCATCGCGGACGTGCTTTCAGGGCAAATTTGGGGCTACGCGACACCTACCTAGTTCTGCTGAGCCCTCCCTGAGCAGGCGGCTCATCTCCTCCGAGCATCCGAGAAGCTGTGGCTGCCCCATCCCTGGAGGTGTCCAAGGCCAGGTTGGACGGGGCTTGGAGCACCCTGGGCTGGCGGGAGGTGTCCCTGCCCAGGGCAGGGGGGTGGAACTGGATGGTCTTCAAGGTCCCTTCCAACCCAAACCATTCTGCAATCCCTTCCTCGCAAGGGCCGAGCTGCCCATCACCGACACGGTTTTAGAGGAGAAACGCGGGCACTGGCAGACTGTCCCCCCCCCTTTCCTGGTGAATAATAAATAGCAACAATAACCCACACAGCAAACTCGACACTTTCCACCCACCCCGGCCTCTCGCGGGGGAAGGTGTCGTCCCTCAGCCACCGAGCCCCGGTGCGTAACGGAGGTGGTTGACGCTGTATTAACCCTATATATTATTAACGTCTTCAAACACGCCGCACGCCGTGCACTTGCTACCTTAAAAAAAAACCCAACCAACCAAACAAAAAACCCCCAACCAGAACAAAGCATCGCGGCGGCAAATTAGTCACCGGCCTCGTCGAGATGCTTTTGCAAAGTAGTTTTTATTCTGCGCCAGCCGGGACTCGGCAGCTGGGCTCCTGCCGGGCTGGAAAAGCAAGCCAAGCCCACGGCGGAGGCTGTAGGGCACCGGAGCGTTACCTGGAGCACCGACCACGAAATTAGGAGCGTGTGGGCCGGAGCCAAGAGCGGGGCTGCCGGTCACGGGGGCAGCTTTCCGCCGTCGAGCTCGGTTTGCGGGTAAGCCGCGGCACGGTGGCTCGCAGAAACGGGGCCGACCGGTGGATTTTGGACCATCAGCTTCGACTGCCACGGAAAAGCCCGGCTGCGTTTCACCGGAGGGAGTGAAAAAGCATCGCTCGCGCCACGGCGCCGCGCAGAAAGACGAGAGCCGTCTTTCCACCAAAGTAACGGCGGATCCCACCAGGAATGCAGCTGCGCACGAGTTTTGAGGAAGAAGACGCCCGGCAACCCGCGCTCCGCTTGAAAACAGGGCTTTCAAGATAAGCCTGACGTAGGAGCCATGAGGAGTGGGTGGGATGGAGGGAATGGGGGGAGGACGTTGTGCCACGGGGCGGCTGAGCACCCTTCACCCCCTCTCTGAGCACCTTCGTTACCACAGGGCCACCCTATCCGCGGTGTTTGGGCACCACGGGGGCTTGGTCTCCATCAGTTGAATCCACCCGGTATCTCGATTTACACCGGCACGCCGGGACTTCAGCATCCCAGTCCAAGCACCGTCGGTGACGCTCTCCTTCCCCTCCCTGCATCAAAAACGCAGCTGCTTTTACAGCTATTAAAATTAAAGCAGCCGCGGACGCCGTACCCGGTGTGAGCAATCGCAGAGAAAACGCGGGCGTCGCACCCGGCTCTGTGTTTACATAAAAAACAAAACGCGGCCAAACCACTCGAACAAGCTCGGCAACGGGAGGAGGACAGCGCACGGCCTCCTCACGCCGACGCTCTTCCCAGCCACGAAGAAACGGCGTTGGCTTTGCCGGGGAAACAACCTGGCCGGGGCAGGAGGAGCAAGGGAAGGCGGCTTTTTCGGGGAGAAAAAGAGAGGAAGCCCCAAGGCTGGCTCATCAATCGCCCCGTGACAAGCTCCTCGTCCCATATGCCACAAGCCAGATGTTTAGCGCTGCGAGGACGATACTCCGGTCACACCTGCCAGATCTTGAAGGAAAAGCCGTAAAGCATCCTGGGGAGGGGGGTGGAGGGACTGGAGGCTACTGCAACCCATCCGCTTCGGGGAGGGCTGATGCTCCTGCAAAGCCCTGCTGCCCCCTCCGCACGACGTGCTGCACCAACCAGCCCAAGGCAGAAAACGCCGAAAACGCGTCCGACGCCTCACCACGGAGGCAGAAGTTGAGGGCAATTTATCTCCCCGGCCCGCAGGGAGTTGTGGCCGAGCCCGGCTGGAAGAGCACAGAGCCCTGTGGGGCTCAGGGGCTCACCAAGCATGAAGGACATAAAAAAAAAAAAAAACAAACCCCAAAATCACAAACAGATTTATTTTTTTTTTGACCTTGCACTGGAGAAATCGCCCTGTGAAGGGCAGCCTTCCTTACGGGGCAGGTTACGCCATAATTTTTTAAACACACCATAAACCTTAGCGCCTTTTAGTTTTAAGCATCCTTCCTGCAACTATTTGCTCCCCAAATAAACCTCTACCCCAGGTTTGCCGCAGGCAAAACCCCCGAAGACGTTCACTCACCTTTTGGGGAACTGGAAGGGGAAAAAAGAGAGAGGAAGGAAGGAAGGAAAGCGGCTTTTTTTTGGCTTTTTTTTTTTTTTCTCCCCCATTTTTTCTGCCTTGAAAGCCACGCACTCACCCGCAGATCCGCCGCCGCCTGTCCCGCCGGGCCTGCCTGATCCGAGCAGTTCTGCAGCTTGTACATCCAGTAGTGCTTGGCCGTGATGAAAAAATTCCAGGGCAGCAAGGACCCGATGCCCAGGAGGAAAAAAATAACGTAGGCCCCATGTAAGCGGTCGCTCGGCTTTTGCCGGCTGTATCTGTTCACCGACGGCTCCTCCACCAGCGGCTCCTCGTCCGGCGGAAAGTGGCTTTGCATAGCGCTGGCACGCTGCAAAAATAAAACACCACCCAACCACCGAGAAAAAAAGAAAAGATATTATGGTTTAAGGGGCGCAAAGCGCTGCTCGCAAGCCGCTGTGTGCGGCTCCCTCCTGTTTTGGCCCGCGGTCGGCCGGATGAGTGAGCTGAACCGGCTCGGCACGGCGACGGCGTGGGAGAAGGGACGGAGACGGGGGCTCTGCGGCAGCACCCGTGTTTCCGTCTGTAATTAATAATTAAGCCATCCGCTCCGGCCTTGCGAAAGCAGGAAACCTCAGCGCGTAGAGCTCCAAAAAAAAAAAAAAAAAAAAGAAAAAAATTATAATAATTAACAACTTGTAAACTAACGCCACCAGGCTCGGCACAGCGACCCGTTAAGACCAGCAGCTTTTCTAAACTGGTTTGTAAAACTTAACGCAACGCCAAGCAGGCCTTACCGACCGGCTGGGAAACGAGCGTCACATCATCAGGGCTTTGCCAAAAAAAAAAAACCCAAAACACAAACCACCAAAAAAGACTCGTTGAAGCGTGACATCATGGGGCTCGGGGGCCGGTAAAGCCCCGCGCCACCGGCGGGCTTCGCCGAAGCCCCGGGAAACGGGCGGCGGCGATGGCGCGGCACCGCCGGGCTCGGCAAAACGGTTGGGCAACTCGCCCGGTGGCCCCGGGGAGGAGCCGAGCCGAGCCGAGCGCGGGGAGCGGGGGAAATGCCGGAAATCGAAGGTTTTGCGAAGGGAAACAAACACAAACCCGTCCGTTTCCGGCGTGGGAAGGAGCGCCGCATCCCTCCCTGCGCCCCTCCATCCCTCCCTGCGCCCCTCCATCCCTGCATCCCCGCGACCCCCCCACCCGCAGCACTTACTGGGGCGCCGCACGGCCCCGCCGCCTCCGGCCCCGCCGCCCCGTCCCGTCCCGCTCCGCTCCGCCCCGCCGGGGGTGGTCCCGCTCCGCCCCGGCCCCGCTGCGGCCCCGCGGGCGGTGCTGCGCCGGCGGACGGGAGGCGCGGGGCGGAGCAGCCCGGGGGGGCCGGGCACAGCCGCTTCCCCCGCCCCCCTGCCTGGCTTTATTTTTTTTCCCTTTTTTTATTTTTTCCTTTTTAAATTTTTTTCCTTTTTCTTAATTTTTTTTTATTTTTAATTTTTTATTTTTTAAATTTTTCCTTTTTTTATGTTTTTCCTTTTTTAAATTTTTTCCTTTTAAATTTTTCTTTTAAAATTTTTCCCTTTTTAATTTTTCCCTTTTTTATTTTTCCCTTTTTTTATTTTTCCCTTTTTATTATTTTTCCTTTTATTTTTTTCCTGTTTATTATTTTTCCCTTTTATTATTTTCCTTTTTTCCATTTTTTCCTTTTTTATTTTTTTTCCTTTTTATTATTTTCCTTTTTTCCATTTTTTCCTTTTTTATTTTTTTCCTTTTTATTATTTTTCCTTTTTATTATTTTCCTTTTTTCCATTTTTTCCTTTTTTATTTTTTTCCTTTTTATTATTTTCCTTTTTTTTCCATTTTTCCTTTTTTATTTTTCCATTTTTTCATTTTTTCCCTTTTTTCTCCCCACCTCCCCTTTTCCCCCTTCTGCCCCCATCACCTTTTTTTAAAAAATTATTTACTCTATTTACTCTTGCAGATGCGCCACAAGCAGCCCTGGGGACTCCACGCTCTCTCAAAATCGGTGTTGTTCACAGCCTGGCTTATGGTGCCGTGTGTGTGTGTGTGTGTGTAACAAAAGCTTGCCCGCAGGGTTGGTTTTTTGGTGGGAGTTGTGAAAGCGTAGAGTGCAGCATCCACTACTGAGCACGTGAGGGATGGGAACGGGGAGCATCTTCTGGAGGGTGAGGGACCCCTTACCAGAGCAGGGATGCGAGCTCCCCATCTCATAGAATCAGAGACTGGTTTGGGTTGGAAGGGACCTTGAAGACCATCCAGTTCCACCCCCCCTGCCCTGGGCAGGGACACCTCCCACCAGCCCAGGTTGCTCCAAGCCCCGTCCAGCCTGGCCTTGAACACCTCCAGGGATGGGGCAGCCACAGCTGCTCTGGGCAGCCTGGGCCAGGGGCTCACCACCCTCACAGGAAAGAATTTCTTCCTCATATCTAATCTCAATCTCCCCTCTTCCAGTTTGAAGCCATTCCTTCTCCCGCTATCGACAAGGGGGAATGGCTTCAACTCGCTTCGCTTTATGGTTTTACTCACTTTGCTGGCTCTGCCTCCTGCAACGCCCCATCAGGATGAATTTCACCCTAAAGTCCTCAATTTCCTCCCAACTACACTTTAACACTCGCCTTGAGGGCACCAGGGGGCTGCGAAGGAAAACATCGTTAGCCGCCTTCCTCTCCCCGACCCTTCTTTCCCTTTTTCCTTCCCCAAGGATGGGTTTGGCTCCTTGGCACGGGAAAATGACAAACTGGTGGGGCCCCAGCTTTTCTCTAACCCCTCTCCAACCAGACCTGCTTTGCCAATTTATTTGTGCAAATAGCGTCGGCAATTAGTGGAGGTTTACACCTTATGTTTCCTGGTGCCAGCTGTTTGCCCGGAGCCTTCCCCGTCTCCAACGGCAAAGATAATTATAACCAACCCGGACCTCTTCCTTGCTTTCTCCTCCATTGCACGTCTATCCAACCGTTCCTCACCAAAGAAAAATACTCCCCGTTTTTTTTGCAGAAGGCCCCGAGACGGTCTAGCCTGCATTTTTTATTATTATTTTTTTTTTCCCCTCCACGTACAACCGCCTGCGGGATACATGCAGACGGACTTAGACACCTTACCTCCCAGCAGCACCAGTGCACGCACAGCTGTGCAGCCAGGACCAGCCACCACCCCATCTCCAGCCTCTCGGAGCCTTGGAGGAGAGCGGATCAGATGGCCTTGGCCACCCAGGTGTCAAAATAGCCCAAGACACGTGCACGCTCTATTTTGTTTTTTTCCCTCTTTCACGAGCAAACAAGCAGAAGCGCGCGACCAACCCGCCGGCGCCGTGCTGAGACGGAAAGGCTTTAGAGGAGCGCGCGGGTTTCTCTCCGGTGGTTTTCTCCTTGGGATTTTCATCTGGGTTGACGTGCCGGGCTGGGAAAGCACCTGCGGAGATGGCACGGCCTATCCGAGTCAGTAACCCATCAGCTCAGAGGGATTCGCCCGATATTTCTGACCTGCTGCCGCCGATCACGTCAAAAAACCCCACTGCTGGAGAAGAGCCGCGGATCGCGTCAGCGCGAGGGACGGTGACAGCCAAGCAGGGCAAACAAAGCCAGTCCACGCTTCACCGAAGCCGTGACGGTCCCTCGGGTCAATATTACCCACACTCGAGAGCTCCTCTGTGATGCGGACCCCCCCCAAAACGGGCTCAGGGCAGGTTTTAGGGACACCCCTATGCTCCAAGTGGGGTGCAGGCTGCTCCCCGCTCCAACCCAACCCCAAATCCAGGGCCGGCACTGGTTTAAAAGGTGAGCCGTGCCGGAGCAGAGAGGGCTTTCATGGTCATCCCAAAGGAATGGTGGCCATCCCGTAGCGCTGCTTGCTCTCGCCGCGCTGGAGGCGTAACAGAGCAAAGCGCCTCTAAGTAACAGTTGAGAGATTGGAAATGTATTAACCGGGACCTATGGAGCAGCTCCCCCCCACCCCGGGATCGTAAAATCCAGCGGGACTGGCCCAAAGGCAATTCCCTAAACGTGCAATGGAAAAGTCAGTGGGACCCTTGATGTGAGCTGCTCCGCTGCTCCCCGGCGGCAAAATACACCTGGCAACACTCGGCCACGGCACGGCAGGCACCTTTCCAACCCGGCGCAGGGGCTGAATTCAATACATCCGCGGCGGCGGAGGTTTGGGCCACCCTGATTTTAAGGGGAACGAGGGAGCCGAGTACTTCGATGGGAGAACATCAGGTGAAATCGGTCACCAGCTGGTCAACGCCGGCCACAGATTTGGGCCCTTGGAAAGAGGGGTGCCCAGTGAAAGCGACTTGGGAGTCTGAGCTCGAGGGAATTCAATGGCGAAGAAGAGGTTATCGCTTCTGAGAAGGTATCTGCCTCAGCATCGTACTGGGAGCTGGAAAGCCCAGCTGGGAGGGGTTTGCGTCCTCGCATGGCTCTGTTATAACTGCGGTGGTGACAGGACAGCAATTCCCCCCTACCATTTCTATCACTGGTCAACAGAATCCCCGCGCCTGCCCGGAGCAGGGACAACGTTGCCATCTATCTCCTGGTGGCACCTTGTCCCCACGAGCTGGGTGAAGTGAGTGGTCCAGGCAGGGTGGGCAGGGGCAGCGGGACCCTCACCTCGCCCTGGCAAACCCTTCGGGCTTTGCTTTGCTCTGGCAGAGCCGTTCCCCCCCTCAGCCCTCCCCAAATTGGGCACCCTGGTCCTGGTCCTTGCTGGTAGGGACGTTGCTTTCTGCAGAGCTGGCGGACGCTGGGAAAAAAAATTCCCCTTTTCCTGGGGAAAGGGAATGAACTGCTTGAGGTGGCGGCTCAGCTCGCGGAGACGCAGCTGCAGCGCTCCTCTCCTGCCTTATAATCACCCGTGCACGTCCGAGACAAACCATAAATCAAATCTCCGGAGCTTACCTGCGTTAGGGACCCCGACAGCAACGTCCCCCCGCTGCCAGCACGCCTGCGGCATCCCACCCACAAATAAGTTGGAGGGATGCTGACGGTGATGAGCTGGACCCGAATCCCTGCAGATGCTAAAACCCAGCGGGAACCGGTGAGCGATGAACACGAGAGGAGCGAGCAGATTGTTTCTTTCTTTCTTTTTTTTTTTTTTTTTTTTTTATTAGACTAGGAAATATAATTTATTGCATAAAAATTAATCTGTTACAATAGGAATGCTAAACTTTATTTACAGTTCTTTAGTTTACAGAATAAACAGATGCGGTTTTAGAGGATGCCACCAGGCCCATCCCCCGGACATATAAATATGGAAACAGATTGCGGAGCAAGAGACGGACACTGCCAGCACGACACGGACCCCGGGGGTTTGCCTCTGCCAAAACACCTGGCTGGAGAAACCCCCCCGCCCCCCCGGGTCGTGGAGGGCTCCTGGGAGCTGGCACCCATGGGAGATGGGTGCAGGAGCTCAGAGGACTGGGATGGGGGGGCAAACCCTGCCTCCCCCCGCCCCATCCTGCTCCCGATGTGGGTTCCCCAGTCTGAAAAATGGGGAGAACCGCCCCCCCCCCTCCCCAAACACACACCTCACCGGATCCAGGCGGCTGCTGCCCGCCAAAAGGAAGGGGAAGACGAACGCGGACGGATGGGGATGGAGGCAGAGGCGCCTGCGGGCAGGACGGATGGACGGACAGAGCGATCCGTGAACCAGACACAGCGAGAATGGCAGCGAGAGAGATTCAGACGCGACCCGAAAGAAGAGCAGCTCGTCTCACGGAGAGCACCGCGGTGCCGAGAAAGAAGCCCTATAAAACGCCAGCAGCTGGTTTGATACATCAATTCTTCATTGCTTTCCAAATTTCCTTATTCCCCCCCCCGCCCCCCCCCGCCTTCACCACCCCCCAAAAGCTCAGAGATGGGGTCTCAGAAATCAGACGCTCAAAGGCAACCGAAAGGATAGATCAAACCCTTCCTACGCGACACAGGAGTTCACCCAGCAGAAGTCTTCCCACCCAACGCAAAGCTAAGAAGTCCCCTTTCTCCCACAGCCTTGAAAACCCAACAAGAAAGGAACCCCGGAGACCCCGAAACACAGCAGGGAGCGGCTCTACCCGCTCCGTCGCTGCTTCAAGAGCTGCCGAGAGGAACCAAACCCGAGCCCGAGCCATACTGAAAGCTTCCCCACCCCACCAGCACCCTCTCCCCGAGCCGCCCCGCAGAGGCGATGCTCTCACTCACGGCAGGGCTCCCTGAGTTTGCCCCGGTCCCCAGCACGCTGCAGGATGCTGCAGGCATCCCGACGACACCGGTCCGGGGCTTCGCGGCCAGCACGCCGCGCAGGGCAGCCCGAAGCTGGACCTGCCCTCAGACCCGGCTCTTAATACTTCCACTGATGGAGAATCCCCAGCCTCGCCACGTGATCTAGTCTAATCCTGAGCTAACCATCCCCTTCCTATCATTATTATTTTTTTTTTAAAAAAGCAACCCAGATTTCTAAAATACAGCACTCACTGAGTAACTTCTTCTATCCGCAGGCAATCTAAATTTTCACCCTTCACTGAGACACCATATCTTCGTGAGGAACCTCATTCCTTCCAACCCCTCGATGACTTTCCACCCCCCCCCAATTTCTCCATCGTTACTCAAAAGTCTTACAGGTCAAAAAAGGAGCTGCAATGAGAGGATGGGAACCCCATCCCCGCTGGCAGCGCCGTCCCTCGCACGAAAAAAAGCCGCTCAGCCTGGCTTGCAACTTGGAGACACCCAGGTGTCTTCTCGCCGAATCCCGGCTGAAATACTGCATCAAAAAGCGGGCGCCAGCGCGCGGACCCGAGACCGACGGGGTTTGCAACGGGGCCGCCCATCCTGGCCTGCCGGCCCTCTGCTCTCCCCCGGACCCTGCCACAAGGCGCTCGTCACCTCCCTCTGAGCACAGATTTGGAGTACCCACTGCAAAATCCCGGTGTTTTTTTTTTTTTAAAAAAAAAAAAACAAAAAAACCCACCAAAAATAACCCCCACCATAAAAAAAAAACAAAAAATCAAACAAACCAACAACCCCCCTTTGGCGTGTGGGTCAGTCGGTTGGTGCAGGACTCAAATCTTTGGTTTGTACTGATGGAAATGAAGGCGTAGTCATCCTAAAAAGCTCCCCCAGACGATGCCAGGGAAGAATTCATTAAAAATACCCATATCCGGAGGTACTTCTCCCCCTCCCTGCCCCCCGCCAAGCCTAAAGGCAGGGCAGCATCCCTCCATCCCTCCTCGCTGCTGCCGGGGAAAGGAGAGTTTGCAAGGAAGAAAAAACCAAAACGATATCTCGGGGAGGGTCTCAGGTGGCCCTGAACCAGAGGGGCGTAGAGGCACTTCACCCTACGGGCTCCCCGGGGGTCCCAGGACATGTAAACAGGTTTTGCTCCGCTCGGGCCGCACGCTTTTCCCCTCCAAAAAAAAAAGATGTTCACTGAAATACCTCTTCTCTGCCACCCCGACCACAGCAACGCTCTTGCTCTCACGCACAAAAAAAAAAAAAAAAAGATTTATAAATCTGTCTTCTTTTTTTCCTGTTTTTTTTTTTTTGTTGTTGTTTGTTTTTTTTTTTTTTTTTTTTAAAAAGGACTCATCCAAAGATCTGGATAATAAATTATTTGCGTTTCCTAATAAACTTCTTTTTTTTTTTTTTTTCCTTTTTTTCTTTCTTATTCGCCTTATTAAGCCGCCTGAAGCTTTTGACAGAAGTAAGCCGTTCGCCTGGATCGTACTCGTCTCTTCAACGCAGAAATGCTATTAAAGGAGGCGGAAGGATACCCCAACGAAGAAGGAGAAGGAAAGCCCCCGTCCCGACTCGAGAAGCCCAAATTCCTCTCCACACTGCGGGCTGCCGCCCCGAGGGAACGGCTGGGAGGAGGAGGAGGAGGAGGAAGAGGAGGAGGAGGAAGGCTGTGTAACACTTGAATTGCTTGTAAACGTTGAGGATGGGTCTCTAAGGCTGACAGTGATGGGGGGAGGGAGGGAGAAGCCACGGCCTCGGCCCTTCCTCGCTCAGCCGCTGCCCGGGGATGGATGTGCCTCCCCCGGCCATTGGGGAAGGGTCTCCCCCCGGCTCTTCACCCCCTGTTTCGTCTTCCCGGCCCACCAGCCGTGGGGAGAATCATCAGCAGTCCCCTTCCGTGGCCATGACCACCAGCATCTCGCTCTTGCCCATCTCTTCTAAGGCACTGGCCAGGGTGTTGAGATCGCCGTCGTCTTGGTGCTCGGCTTCCCATAAGTCCAGGAGCACCCCGGTGGGGCTGGCTTTGGTGGCAAAGTAGTTCAGATACCTGCGAAGAGGAAGCAGAGAGGAGGTCCAGGTTGGCACGGCACCATTTGGGGGATGGAGGGACAGAGGATACCGGAGCAGCAAACCTGTTTGCAACGTGAACTTGACTGATTTTTTTATCTTGCTTGAGGGTTGGGTGGCTCTAGAGGGGGATCTGGACAGGCTGGATTGATGGGCTGAGGCCAACGGTATGAGGTTCAACAAGGCCAAGTGTCGTGTCCTGCATTTGGGTCACACCAACCCCATGCAGCACTACAGGCTTGGGGAAGAGTGGCTGGAAAGCTGCCTGGCGGAAAAAGACCTGGAGGTGTTGGTTGACAGCTGGCTGAGTATGAGCCACCAGTATGCCCAGGTGGCCAAGAAGGCCAATGGCATCCTGGCCTGTATCAGGAACAGTGTGGCCAGCAGGACTGGGACAGTGATTGCACCTCTGTTCTCAGCACTGGTGAGGCCCCACCACGAGTGCTGTGTTCAGTTTTGGGCCCCTCACTACCAGACAGACATTGAGGTACTGGAGCGTGTCCAGAGAAGGGCGACGGAGCTGTGAGGGGTCTGGAGCACGAGTGTTATGAGGAGCGGCTGAGGGAACTGGGGGTGTTCAGCCTGGAGAAGAGGAGGCTGAGGGGAGACCTTCTCGCTCTCTACAGCTGCCTGAAAGGAGGTGGTAGTGAGGGGGGGGATTGGTCTCTTCTCCCAAGTAACAAGCAATAGGACAAGAGGAAACGGCCTCAAGTTGCACTAGGGGAGGTTTACATTGGATATTAGGAAAAATTTCTTCACCGAAAGGGTTATCAAGCATTGGCACAGGCTGCCCAGGGCAGTGGTGGAGTCACCATCCCTGGAGGTATTTAAAAGACAACTACACGTGGTGCTGAGGGACATGGTTTAGCGGTGGTTTTGGCAGTGCTGGGTTAACGGTTGAACTTGATGATCTTAAAGGTCCCTTCCAACCTAGGCAATTTTATGATTCTATGTGAACCCTGATGGAAATGTCATAACGCAAATGCCAAAGCCCTTGAGACACTGTCTTCAGTTTTTGATGCAGGCATTCATGCAAAAGCAACGCAAGCTCTGTTTTGCCGAAATTACCCTCCCTTCCTTCGGTTTTTAGAGATGAATCCAGGCAGGAACAGCCCAACCATGGTCCCAAATACATCAGGGCCAGTTCAAAGTGACAAGAGACCCAGGACTGTGGCACAGATGGATGCATGGATATGGATGGGTATAGCTATGCGTAGCCACGTCCATATTTAATGGATGGACCTCTACAGCTGGACATAGCCTAGCTGGATGCGCTGCAGGAGGGAGGGACTGGGATTGGAGCAAAGCCCCCCTTGTCCAGGGCACAGGAGGGCAAAGCAAAGCACGGGGAGACTCACCGGTCCATGGAAAGCTTCTGGGCGAGAAGTCTCCAGTCGTTTCCCCTGGAGTTAGGGGCATCCAGGCTGTTGCAGATCTTCTGCCGGATGGAGAGGGGGATTTTGAAGGCGTAGGGTCCCAGCTGGGTGGTGGTGGTGGTGGTGGCACAGCTGTGGTGGGAGCGGAGGGTGTCGAAGGAGCTGGCATGCTGCAAGGGGAAGGACGGGGTGAGATGTTGCAGCACAGAGCGACTCCCGAGCATGTCCCCTTGCTGTCTCCCCCACCTCCCCACCGCTCACCTCTCCCAGCGTGACGTGGAGCTGGAAGATCTGCCCTTCCCCTTCCACCTGCCGGACGCAGATCTTGCAGGTGAGCTCGGTGGAGGCCTGGCTGTACCTCTCCAGCGTGAAGGTGCAGTGCAGGGCTCGCTGGCTGCCGCTCCAGATGTGATAGAAGGGGATCTCCTGCGGACCACCAAAGCACGGGCTTAGCGAAGGCTCTTGGAGCTCCCCTCGGAGATCCCATCTCCTCCAGCCACCCCATGGGGATGAGATGGGACAGAGAGACCGCACAGACAGCATCCCACCAGGAAAGACCATGTGCAAACCGGTTCCCCTTCCAACCTCCATCCCTTTGGGAGACAACTCTGGAGACGAGACCAGGGCTCTCACAACACTGTGGTGTCTGGGACCCCACTGCCACCGCATCAGCCCCTCACCTGGTACTTGGCCAGCAGCTTGCTCCTCCACAGCGCGTGGGGGATGTCGTGGATGGAGAGACGCAGGTTGTGGTAGCTGTCCTTGAAGGGCAAGGGCTTGGGCTCCTCCAGCAGGTACCCGCCCAGCGTCCGCTCCAGCTCCAGCACCTCCTGCGGGCAGCGGGACAGGCAGCATGAGACCCAGGAGGTGAGCAGAGGCTGCTCCGCTCCCCTCTCCATACCCAAAGCCAGGCGTGTTCCTGCCAAGAGGAGCCAGCAGCAGCAACAAGCCTTTGCCACCCCGACGGCTGCTCTCCAAGAACTTGCCAACTCGTCTCACGCAACAGCCCAACCTACAACTTGAATTTATAACACGTGAGCATCTGTACATGCCTCTGTGCCCCTCAGATGATGCAACGGTCCAACACAAAGGTCAGGCATGGCACTCTGCAATGAAGAGTGCCACCCAATCTGTTTTTAACACCATCCCACTATTACACCAGCAACTCCGAGGAGAAAAACGCAATCCAAGAGCCAGAGCGCTGCCTACATCTCCACCTAGAGGCACTACAGCAGTCCTGACACCACCGGACAAGTCATGGGGAATTAAAATAGCCACTGCACCAGTGGTCCAGGCAGCCAAAGCATCTAAACTCGAGCTCCTCGTGCTGCACGTGATGCTATCAATGCCACAAACCTTCCCAAGGAGGGGAGAGACGTGTCTCCATGCAGGAATAACAGGATCTATAGAAAACCCAAGGCAAATCACAGCAGCAAGTGGGGTTTTTTTTGTGCAGGAAAGAGAAAAACCCACCCACCCAGCAGCAGCAAAACCTCTTGTGTAATGTCTGCAGAGAGGGGACCCAGTATAGGAGCTGAACAACACCCTCATTACTTCCTTCAGAGAGGGCGAGGAAGGAGGGGGGAAAGCAGTAAACATGCTTATTATGTCACTGTGGTCACTTTGCAGGCACTTGCATCAGGTTCTCTGCTCCCTGGGGCCCTGCTTTGGGAAGCAGGGGCAGCCCGCGCCAGCGGCACAAGGTGACGTTACCTTCAGAGCATCTGGCGTGTCCTCCAAGCAGTAGACCTTGAGGTTGTACTCCAGGGAGGTGCAAACGGTGGGGGCAAAGATCGCCAGCTGGAGCCTCTTGATGGCTGACCTGGAGTAGGACTCTCCCACGAAGACGTAGGTGCCAAGCTGGTCTAGCAAAATGTGGCAGGACTTGGCTTCCAGCTGGCAGTAGCAGGGAGTGTTGAGGGTCTCCTCATCCAGGGTCACAACTTCCTACAGGGAGAGATGGGAAATCCAGGTTGCGGGTCAGGCCGTCATCTCGGGGGAGTTGATAGGGGTTGTGTTCCACAACGCTGGTGGTCTTCACCGGCTGCAGGGGCTGGGTTCCCACCTTACCTCCCAGTTTCCCTGGTGGGACTGTGTTTTCAGCTGGTAAATCCAATCTGAGGAGCCAACATCGGCACAGTGAGGAATTGTCAGGACAACAGGGCGGCACAGGAGCAAGCCGGTGGGTCCGCAGGTCACCGCCGGGCTCAGCACCGTCTGCGTGCCTTCAGAGGGCAGGCTGGGGAAGGGAGAGGGGACAGGGGTTGGAAAGAAAGCCTCACGGTGGCCAACAAAGAGCAGGAGCGCGTGCGGTGCGGTGTGACTTACAGGGCGCTCTCTGCCTTGTTGAGGACCAGGTACATCTCGTAGAACTTCCCCTGGGGGATGGCCCCGTGGGGCACCAGCAGGCTCACCCCTAGGCATGGCACACACAGGCATTAGTCACAAAACAAGGGAGAAACCACCAGGGAGAAACCATCCCTCCGCCCCAGCCGTCGAGCGCAAGGACAGCAGTGAGCTAGGGCAGCCCAGAGCACCCCAGGAGAAACATCTCCAGATGTTCCTCAGCTGCAACGCTTGCAGGGAGGAGCCAGGCCACTGCATTAGCAAGCAAAACTGCAGGTTGGATCTTTTTGCAAGGCACTGGCCCTGGATCGATGGCAGGGCCAGCCAGGAAAGTCCTAGGAGGCTGTGACCTCCAGCCTGAGAAGTCTAGCTTGGGAATGGCTTGCTTCCTTCCTCCCCTGTGCCAGCTTTGGGACAGTGGAGAACTGCTCCCGGCAGGCAAGTCTGGGGGACAAGAGCAACTCCTTGATAATTCAGCAGCCAAATGTGCCCTCCTCCCCAGCCCGGGGCTTACCGGTGCCCGGGACAGTAAGTCTTCCCCCCAGGTAGCCAAACGTGCCGCTGGCGCTGTTGCCATGCTCCCGGGGCAAGTTGAGGAGATGCTGGGAGCCCAGGGCTTTGTTCCGCACATTTGCGAAGTGGCTGTCTCTGGTGGTGTCCCCTGGGTAGGTGCCGGTGGCAGGGATTCCCCCAAGAAGGTCCGTCCCGTCATGGAGCCCCGGCGAGGAGGAGGCGGTGGAGGAGTTGTACACCTTGATCTTGAGGTTGGGGAGGGGGTCGAGCAGGGGCGAGTTGGTCATGGGGATCTTGTCGGAGGAGTCCTGCAGGGCGTACATGGGGCCACGGTATACCCCTGCGCTGGCCGTCAGGTCCGGCTGCATCGAGGGGTGCAGCAGCTGAGGGTTGTCTGCAGGAGGAGAAAACATGGATGGGATGAAGATGGCCGCGGAAACAAGAGGAGGTAAAAGCACTGCTTGACTGGAAGAGATGCCTGTGAAAAGCCCTCCTCGCTGCCTGGGCTCGAGCCAGCGAGCAGGACCTGCACGGGCTATGGCTCTTACCGTGCCGGGAGGTCTTGAAGTTGGCTGGGTGGAAGCCTCCAGTCAAAGCAGCTGAAGAGTCTGTGATGTCCGTGTCGAAATCCCGGCATCTCCTCCGGTACACCACCACCCCCACAGCCATGAGGATAACGATGAAGACAAAAATGGCCACCACCAGCCCGGCATACAGGGCCACGTCACCCGTGGCCTCCAGCACTGGGAGGGATGAAAGAAATGGAGGTGAAAAAAGGAGCACCAGAAATGCAGGTCAAGACCCACCAGCGTTCCCCAACCCCACCACTGACTCAGGACATAGGCACCAAGGGGCAGATGTGTACTGGGCCCGCTGGAAAGGCTGCGGCAGGAGGATAGAGGGTGTTTTCTAAGATCAGTCCAGAAGTCAAAGCGATACCAGAGGATGAGACGGGGATGAACCCCTCAAACCTTTGGAGGACACCTTGTCATGGCTCGTGCAAACTTTACCAGAGCACCAAGAATCCCAGAAACGCTAGGTTTATGCAGCTCAGATTCAGGAAGTGAATAATCAACCCTCACATCCTAACAGAGACAACCCTGAGGAGTAAACATAACGCCTATCCATGCATCTCACATATATGTACCTGAGCTATGCGTTCATCTGGAACGAGCGAGTGTCACCGTACCTATATAGACACCCCTCAGCTTCCCCATCTTCCCTTCCCCTGCCCCAAGCCTCTCCATCTTTAAACGCAGCAGGAGCCGAGCACGCTCAGCCCATCCTTCTTCCTCCCTCCACGCTCACCCACACCTCTTGGCTTCTACAGTTTCACGCTGGAGTGAAGCCCTGCCCTAAGCCCGGCGATCTCAACCGCGTTAGGACTATGCCACGTCTGGGAGGTGTCACCTCATCCCCGAGTCCCCCCCATCTGGATGGCAGAAACGGCAACCCTGCTGTGCCCTGGCACCCCAAATTTGAGGAAGGGAGTTCCTCATTGAGGGTGGGTAACGATGCTTGGAGTAGCTTTGGTGGTGGGACACCAGCTGCATCGTGGTGCACCCAAGAACTGCAGGCAGCGAAAGGGGGACGGGAGCGGGGGTGCAAAAGCGGGTCGTCTTTATAGCTTCAAGCAGAGTGTGTGATTTTAATGTACACAGGAGTTTTTGGGGTGGGCTTGAGTTGCTCCCTCTTCCAACCTCGTCCTGCCCCCAGCGGCCAAGAAGCCCTACCATGGATGCAACACAACAAAACCAAAGCAGTGCCTCGCAAAGAAACAAAATGGCCATGAAATGAGCACTTACGGTGGCTTTTGGGTTCGCTTAGAACTCTTTTATCTGTCAGGAAAAAAAAAGTTAGAAAACCAAAGGTGAAGGCGGTGATGGTACGATGAGGATGAGATGAAACAAAAGGCAGGGGGTGAGGAAAGCCAGCTCTGGGGGGCAGGAGAAGCCGCAGCGTGGTGGAGAGGGACGGGAGAGCAGCACCGTTCCCCAGGGCATGCAGAAAGCCAGGTAGAAGCGCGGGTGATGAGGATGTCCCCGTGCCCAGCCAGCTCCCGGGGCGCGTGTCCCCAACTCACGGGACTTTGGGCATTTCTGGCCATGGCAGCCCTAAAGGGGACAACGGTGTCACACGGCAGCAGGTGGCAGCATCGGCCGCTCAGCCTTCAGTGTGCCCACTCACAGTGTAGCGGCACCGTTATCACCGTTATTGGGGTTTTTTTCCCAGCTGCTGCTCCAGAGCTCCTACGCAGCAGTGACCCAGGCCAGATGTTTTCATGGTGGGGCTGAGAACCTCCCACCAGCTTGCCCGCACTGACCACAACCAGCCTTATTCCAGCAGAGACCCCAAACCTAGCGCCGCTCCAGAAGGCTTGGTGGGACGTTTAGATCCCACCAAAAAAAAAAAATAATAATAATCCCCAAACCTTTCTTTCCACCGGGGGAAAACTGGCTTTGGGAAAGGGTCAGTCCGGTTAAAAACAAAACCCAAAACCTTGTTAAAGACACGATTGAAATATTAGGTGCCAGCAGCGCCGCCGCCGCCTGCCCCATCAACTAACTCAGAGGCATGGCCAACAACAGCGCGGCCAAGCCACCGGCATCGTCCACGGCACCGGTCCCTGCCCGCGTACTCACTCTGCAGGCAGAGCCCGTCGGTGCAGTTTTTGGAGTCGAGCAGCACGCCGATGCAGTCCTTGCCGCCGTTGCGGGGGGCCGGGGCGGCGCACTCGCGGCTGCGCCAGTGGGTGCACTCGGTGCTGCACGCCGACCACTTGCTCCACTCCGTCCAGGCGCCGTCCACTGCGGGCCACCAAAGACAGGCACGTCGGTACACCCCTTGCCACGGCCTCAGGGCTCGTTCCCCAGTGCTGGGATGTCTCCGGCAGCAGAAAGGTGCCCATGCCCATCTCAGGGCTTCCAGAGGCCTTCATGGAGCGTTATCCCAGCAAACCCAACCCTTTTGTGTCTCCACAGACATCTCCAGCTCTTTCAGGTCTTGGCAGACTGAAAGATGCTTCAGACTGGTCTCCTGAGCCCCTGTCTCCTCGGGGAGCACCAGGAGCACAGTTGGACCGTGCAACCTGGAGGATGGGCAGTGTGGGCAAGGTGTCTCAACCCGCCTTACCTGGGCAGAGGGTGGTGCAGGTGATTTTCTGGAAAGGCTGCCCATCGCAGAAGGAGCCGCCGTTCAGCGGCGCAGGGTTGGTGCACGTCCGGGTGCGCTTCTGCCAGCCCCGGCCACAGCGGTTGTTGCAAGGAGACCACTCAGACCAGGTGGACCAGCCACCATTCACTGCAAGAGGAGACGGAATAGCGTTAGCACATCAACGGAGCCCATTTCAACAGCGACTGGAGCTAAGTCTAGGCTTCACTGGGTCCTCTGTCCTTACATCTTCTGTGGCACTCTGGAACAGCCCACCCTCATGAAAGGCAAATCACGAGACTCCTTCTCGCGTCGCACACCCCATGCACAAGATCCTGAAGCCTGCTTTGGTCCTTTCTCCACCTTGCAAATGTTTTTGCATCTTGGCCACAACCGATCTTTGCCTTCATAGCAAAGTTCAGCCAAATGCAGCTTTTCAGCTGCTTTGAGAGTCAAAAGAGTCCGGCTGGGTCCGACCTCCACCCACCTCCGTACCCAGCCGAGAAGGCTTGCGAACGCCTACACCTAATAACCTCTTCTAATCATCTGTGCAAGCTGGCAGAGATACCTATTTTGCAGACATTGGCTATTACCTAATTTAATGTAATGCCCTGGTGGGGTTCACTCCTACCACTCCCCAAAAGTGCCCGTATTTCCCCTTAGCTTGGAGACATGGCTGGCAGCAAAGGTCCCCTCCCCAAGACCAAGTGCCCGTACCATAGACGATGACGGCGGCCGTGGTGCTCCGGCGCTTGGCCACGATGTTCTTGGCCATGCAGGTGTAATTAGCAGTGTCCAAGAGCCGGGCCTGCTTGATGATGAGGTTGTGATCGATGGTGATGAGGAAGTTGGTGTCCTGGGTGGGATCGATGACATCCTCGTTCCTCAGCCACTCCACCTGGCAATGCAAAGGAAGGGGTGTGGTGAAGACAGCGATTAAGCTGAACAAGAAATGAACACTCAAACCCAGGAAAAGCATGTCGTGGGTTTTGGTGGAAATGCCCATCCCACATGCTCCCCACCAAGAGGGTCTCCAAGGGCCCCCCAAAGCTATGCTAGGACACAACTACTTAACCAGGCTGTTTCGGAAGGACGCCAAGCACAGGTGTGGGCACAAGCAAGGACAAACACCAGGTTGGAGGGGCTGAATTCACCAGTCCTGATGGAGAGCAAAGTCCCCCAGATCAGGCTATGACCTGCCCCAAAGCCCTCCTCATCTTCATCACTGAGAAAACCGACGTCCTCAGCACCACAAACGTTGACTGGCCAACCTTGCCTCTGACTGTATCTATTTCTCCTTGAAAGCTGGGCCAAACCAGGCCTGACTGGGGCACGTTACTGCTGTTTTGGCCAAGGATGGGACATTGTGGCCATCACCAACGCACAGCTCTTGGGAGCTGATGGAGTTGTGGGCAAGGAAAGCACCGCTACCATGCTAGGGGAACCCGTCTGTACTGACTTGCCCAACCCTTGGCTCTTGCTTGTGACTGCTCCCCTTCAGACAAGTCACTGGGTGCCTTCTTGGTAGATCTTCCCTCTAACGGGTTAAGGGCACATCAGGAAGCGTGGCAGAGGTGGGTTGAGCAGGTGCCGAGGTTGGGTGTGTTATCAGATGTCAGAATAACAGATCCACTGCCCAAAATAAACAATTCGGCTGAATAATGAAAGCTGTCGGTCTCAGTGCGAGGCCATCCATCGCATCTGCAAGCCATCTGCACGGCCGTGCCCCACCTCTCCCCGGGATGAGAGGGGACACCCCACCGGGTGTTTCTTCAGGCTGCTGAGCTGCTCACCTCAGCCTGCGGCACCCCCTCGGGCGGGCGGCACTGCAGCAGGACCTCGTGCTCCAGCGGGACCTCCTTGCCCAGCGGCTCCTGGTCAAAGTTCTTCCGTAGGTCTGGGAGGGAAAGGAAAACCCAGAGGTTACCAGGCCACTGCAGAACCAGGGCAACCTGCAAAACCTTGGTGGGGACACAGCATCGCCTCGGCACCAGGGACCCACGAGCAGGGAAATCCGTCTGGCATAGCACAGCTGGAGCAAAACATGGAGGAAGGGGCCAAAGGAGCATCTTTCCAGGATGGATTTGGGACAGCACGTGGTGCTCAAGGATGATGCCTTTCCTCCTTCACATGTTTGCAAGCTTGTACCCCTTCCTGTCTTTTTCTTTTGGGGCTAAACCTCAGCTTAACCACTGTTTCTTCAACCCTCCCGTGTCTTTCCCCCTCTGGACCCTGCACCAGGACCCTTCTCTGTTGAAGGGGGAGGAAATGAGATTTGCACCACAGCTCGGTTCCCAGGTCGGCACCAAAGCCAATCCCCAAATTTCAGGGCTACGGGGGCTTGTTGCTTGGCTCTGCCCCAGTCGGTCCTGGCTGAGCCACCTCCCCAGGCTTACTGGAAACCCGGCCACCGCGCTCTGGTGCCGAAATGGGGAACGGTCGCTGCTAAAAAGCCCGGCTCGCTCAGCAAGGGGCTGGCCAGTGCTTTGGGGAAGGGGAAGAGAGGAGAAGCCCAGCAGGGGGATGTGGGGGACATGGCAGGGTCCCACTCACTCCAGAGCCTTGAAAGGAGCAGGAGCATCACTAGATGGTGCTGCAACCCTCCGCTACAGCACCCAGCCCCAGCTCCCATCGCGCAAGGCGGCGAAACCTTGCTTCATCTCATCCGCTTGGCTCCCAGAAACACCAAACCCTTGGCTGGGGCCGGACAAACAGACTCCCTCAGTAGCCTCGTAACATTTTCCCCTGTTCAGATTAAATCCTTCAGCAGCGTAGCTGATTCACCAGCCACCTCCGTTTCGGATAACGTGCTGGATTATTAGCCCTCTAATAGCAAAATCTGTTTACGAGCGGGAAAGCCCGGCCGTTCTCCTATAGCTTTTGCCATCTCGTTTGCTAAGAGAGCAAATTCAGCCGGGTAACAGCCTGATTAACTCGCCCTTAATCAGGCTGACACCCACAAACAGCAGCTTAGAGAAGTGACATATGACAGCAGGGACTCCAGGGACGCGGAGCCGCTGATTCAGGCAAAGCCTGCAAGGTGCTAACCGTCGGGTTATTAACGATAATAAAGCACCGAGCGGGAAGAGCTGAGCAGGCTGATGGGCGATGCGGTATTAACCCAGGTAGCGCCACAGCCCTCTCGCCCCGGCAGGTAGGGACGATGCCCGCTCAGACGCAAAGCCCGAGTTGGGATGGGGATCTAAAAGACCAGGGCCCACCCAGCAAGGATGGGTCACCTCCAGCTGATCCAAAAGCATCGCTTTTAACGAGAAGCCAACTTTTGGAGATGGCTAACCCCGCTCAGCTGCACCCACCGTCGTTCTCGGGGGTCCCGGGAAGCCTTGGCCACTATTTCAGCTGGCGTCGCTGCCAGAAGCGGCGTACGCCTGGCTTGAAACCACGGCTTTTTCAGCCTGGGATCCAGGGTCACGCCTCAGGCTTTGCAAACGACTTCAAAATCAGTGGGTCGTACCCTCTGGAAACCTTTTAGGGCCCCCAAAGTGGAAAAGAAGGTGGGAGAAGCGTTCACTTAAACAAAATAAGAACTGGGGCAGCGCAGGTGGGCTCTTGCAGAGGGGCAAGGGGGGGGAGGCACCGGAGGGGGCGGCATCTGGGCAAGCACCACGCGTGCCGGACACTTACAGGCTATGCGGACGTACGCCCTGCGGCTCTTCGTGGTGCCCGCGGAGCTCCAGGCCACGCACTGGCACCAGTAATCTTCTAAGCCGAAGAGCTCCTCCACTTGCTGCCGGGAGACCTCGATCTGCACCTCCCGCACCAGCATCCCTGGAAGGGGACAGAGGGACGGCGTCAGCTCGGCAGGAGCACGCGGGGGGAGGGAAACTGAGGCAGTGCCCAAGAAGGTTGGTGGGTGCATGAAGCTGGAGGACAGAGGCAGCGGGGTTGGAGGCATCTCAGAGGCACCTGGGTTTGGCAACGTCTGCAAATCAGAGACTGTTCCCTCCGGAGGGTTGACGTGGAGCTGAAGCCAAAGGAATGACTCATGTGGAGGAGTCTTGTCTCTTTTTCCCACCCTCCCCAGTCTATCTGGGCAGGACCAGGACCTCTTGACCATTTCCAGAGGCATCACCCTCCTCCACCGGCATCCCTGTCCCTGCCCAGACCCCTTCCCACCCGCCGGGTTTGAAGGATGCCTCTGAGGCTTTGCTTCGGGGGAGAAAACATCTCTGTCACCTGCCGTTTAACTACAAATACAACAAGACAACTAGAAGATCTTCAGGAAATCATCCAAGGATGATGGCGTTTCATGCCCAATGACCCCAGAAAGGGTTACACGCCTCCATCATTGAGTCTCCCACTCTGGAGCCATCCCAAACCTGCCTGGATGCCGTCCTGTGCCACTGCTGGAGGTGACCCTGCTCTGGCAGGGGGTTGGACTGGGGGAGCTCCAGAGGGCCCTTCCAACCCTCACTATTCTGTGATTCTGTGATTAACCCCTCCAAAACCCCCGTGAAGCCTGCTAGGGCACCCTGGCCATGGCAGGGACGCGATGACATAGGTGGCACCACCGCGTCCTGGACACGGCCCCCTGGACCGCAGGATGCTGAGGCGCGCCTGAAGCATCAACCCCTTGTGGCGTTGGCCATTGCTGAGGGCGGGAGCGACTCGGGGCTTCTTTTTCCTTATTTTCAGCAATACTTGCTTTTTTTTTTTTCCCCCCCACCAGCTTCTATTTATAAAAAGGCCTCAAGTTCACGGCGATAGAGTGCCGCGTGCTCTCCAGCTGTAATTTCGTTAGCTTGCTCTCAGTGCTGCGAGGAGCAATTACCATCTCTCCGCCACCTTCCTGTGGAATAGCTGACAACCGCGACCCGAGGAAATACAATTTATTTTGCCACTATTAAGGATGGGGGGGTAAAAAAAAACAAACAAAAAAAACCCAACAAAAACAACAAAAAGGCATTTGGGCCAAGTGCTTTTGGGAAAATTAAAGCTTTTAGAAGGACCCAGGAGGGAGGTGGCTCAAAAACCATCTCACCTCTCTGGAAAGCCCCGGTGGGGTGGGTCGAGCAGCCCTGGAAAGGTGGGGAGCATCCTGCAAACGCCCTGCTGTCACCGGCACCCCCGAAAGCAAAGGCTACCCAAAACCGTAGGCTGAGCTTATGGCTCTCACAGGAGTGACTATTTAAATGTCTTAGAGGCACATCCAAACACAGCCGCTCTTACCGACCGTCCCTTCGCGTCTGGCTGAATTATCCTCTCTGACTTGGCCTATTTTTGCTTTCTTCTGCATGAAATGTTTTGGATCAGACGCGCTCAGAGCATTACCGAGCCCGGCTCATTCAAGACACGTCATCTTAGAAGCTGTTTTTCTTTTCTTGTCTTTTTTTTTTTTTTTTTTTTTCTTTAAAGGTCCCTTCTTTCAAGCTTTTAACTGAGGACTCTTACCAAGGCGGGAACGCCTAACCCCGTTCACCCGTCCCTTCGCGGCCAAGCTCTCCCCCGTGCCCTTGGCGGCAGTTGCCCTACGAATGGCAGGCAGATATTTTTTATTTTTTTTTAAGCACAGCAAAACCATTTTGGCTCCAGCTCCCTTTTCCTCGGGCAGATATGCCCACACCCGCAGAGTTTTACACTCACGGTATCACCTCCGCATGGAAGGCATCGCCGGGTTTGTTCACCCATAGCAGCTATACCCTCTTTTGAAGCCTGGGCGAAGAAGGTGCGCACCGTTCCCTCCCCAAATTGCTGACGTGCGTACTGCATCCGCACACCGCGATCTGAGAGGGAGATGCTGGCCCAAAGCAAACGAGTCCCCTCCCTCCAAAAACAGGCTAAACTCATGCTGCACGGACTTTCTGCTCCCTTTCCGCTATGTTTTCTCCAGCCTGTTTCGCTCAAGCATTGCCCGAGGCAGGGTATTCGGTAAGGAGTATTCACCCAAGAGGTGGATCAAGCGGTGGGGGCAGAAACAGAGCGCTTTTCCCACGCTGCCCATCGCTAAGCCACGAAACTCCCCGCTACGGGATGCTGGGATGATCCGGAGGCGAAATGAGTCTGAATAGCATTTAGATAAATTAAACAAAGGGGAAAAATCCATCCGGGGCCGGACCGCACTGCCAACATATTGCTGTCGGACCGGGGAGCCCCTAATCGCGGACTGGAGGGTAAGAGAGCGGGGCCCATCGCTCCGTCCTTGTCCCGCTGCACCGCTCTTTCCCTAAGCATCCCCCACGGCCGCACGCAGGGCGCGCGAAGCTTGGGCTCGACCCGGCGTGGCCGCACGTTATAAATAAGTTAATAACCCCTGGTCACTCGTCAGCACCGACTTTGCCCTACGGCGGCGAGGGTTTCAAATCTGGCCTCCGCCAGAGCTGGAAGGTTGGAGATGCACCTTGAAAGAGAGCAACGGTGCTACCGGTGCTCCCAACGGCCTCCGGAGAAGACCTTTCCCCGGGCATTTTTGACCCTCCTTCACAAAGAGATCCTCTGGAAGAAAAACAGCCCAGGAACAGATGAAGCGGTTTTCGGAAAGGCTCAAAAAGCCACGGGTGGAAAAGAAACGATCTTCCCTTTGCAGAGCCGGTTCAGAGAAGCGCCCAAGCGAGGAGCGGCTCACGGATGGAGAGCCGAGGAGATGCTGGGGAAGGGCGAGGCTAGGGGGGAAAAAAAGGGACGAGAGGAGACCCCATAAAAGTACTCACACTCCTCCAGGCTGACAAAGGCTTTCCTCTAAGCTCAGCCTGCCTCCTGGGGCCAACGCTGCAGCAGTCCAAAAGGCCGCCTTGGTTTAAAGCCCTCTGGACATGAGGGATGCCACACGCTCGTGTGTGGAGAATGGGTTTTCCATGGGAAACGTGACTGTTCCCCCCCTCTTCCCCTCCTGATCAGGCCACAGGTACCAAAATTAGGGCAGAAAAGATGGGAGCCGAGCTAAAGCATCCCAATTTTAGCAAATCTCCTTGATGACATGATATATCCAACCCCCTGGCCTTGTTCTCATGTCGGGACGTTTCAAAGCAGGGGGCAAGCAGCTCCGCGGTGCCCGGTCCCATGGAATAAGACACCCCCTAAGATGCCTAAACCACCTTCTTGCCCCCCCGTTTCAGGCAGGCAGCGGCTGCTTTCTCCTCTGAGGCCGGGAAGAGCTCACCCGCCATTTAAAAGGCATTTCAAATCCCACCTGCAAACGCCCTCACTACCCATTAAACATCTAATCCTGAGCAAGCTGCCAGCCTTTGCCACCCCTCGTGGCAATGCCTCCCACGTGTTGATTAGGCATTTTGTAGGAAAGCGTTTCTTTTTTTTTTTTTTTTCTTTTTTACTCAGTTTTAAACGTGCTGCCTTTCAAAATCCCATTTAACAGCCTCAAATCCCGCAAAAGGGTAAGCGCGCAAGCACACAGGCTGACTTGCCTAAGCTTCTACGGGGTACGGTGACCCATACCATCATCGTGCCTTCATCAATGGTCTGGTGTCCTGGTTTGAGGTAAAACAGGACCAATTTTGTTCACTAGCTTCGCTTCTTAGCTGGGCCTCTTTTAACTACTGAAATTAACAGCATATTGTGCAGACAATGTTCACTCTCTCAGAGTGATAAGACCGATGTTTATAGCTGATGTCCAGACATGGTATGCAGGGAGGCTCTTGCTTACACTTATTGTTCTAACACCCAAGGCCAACCGGCTGTGTTATTTGCCACGTTGGAGGGTCGGAAGCGGAAAAGCATAATGGGGTCCCACCTGCGGGGAGGAGCGGACAGGGCAGGTGACCCAAAACTGACCAACAGCGTATTCCATCCCATCTGCCTCATGCTCAGTATAAAAGCTGACAGAGCAAAGGGTCAGCTCCTCTTCTTTTTGGCTCCTTCTTTTTCGCCCTTCTTTTCCCTTCTTGCTTCGACGGCTGACGTCTGAGGAGGACTCTGTCTGTTCGTCTGCCTTTGGACCCGATCCTGAATCCAGATCCGGAATCCAGTTCCCGTCCATCACTGAGTCCAGCCTGGGACTGCCCCAGTGCCAGCCGGTGTCGTGATTGTCATCTCGGGAGCTTGATACGGTTTTGTATATTTTTCATTATTTCTTTTATTTTATTATTAATACTTCATTAAAGTAGTTTAGATCCTTCTAAACTCGTAAGTCTCTTTTTCCTCCTCTGCCTCTCTCTTTGAAGAGGGGTAGAGGGGAGCATCTGTCGGTCCCATCTGGGGTCCCCTATGTCCCCAGTGGCCGATTTGGCCTAAACCACGACAGATTAATTGGCGCCCAACGTGGGGCACGAGCAGTGCTCGACCAGAGCTGTGATAAATTGCCTGAATAGTTTGAATTCCGTCTTGTTCTGAGATTAGAGCAGACACCTTACAGCATGTCGTTCTTAAACGAGATGTTGTATCGTGCCTTTAAAGAGCTTGGTTTGCACTTGATTCAGTCAACTCTGTTTAACCTGCCAAATGCATTGCAAAGTTTATTTACTCTTTGTGTTTTTATGCGAAGGTTTAAATGTGCTGTATTGGTGTGGTTCACAATTCAGGTCTATAACATGATTAGTTGGGTAACGGCTCTACCTGTATATCTCGGGCATCGTGTGATGGATTCTGTTACTAATTACACTTTTGGTTCTACCTTGGGAAAGTTTACTTCGCCCTTGAATAGTTATATTAATGTGACACCATCAGAGCCGGGGCTTGGAAACCTTCTGGGCTGTGACGATAAGGATTGTTACCTCCTTAAGATCGTGATTTTGCTGTCGGTTTTCCTGAACGTGTTGCAGGGGTGGGTTTTTGTGAAATACCGGCACAGGGGTGGCTATAGGGTAACGTGCGCTGCCGCCACTCAGACCGCAGCAGCGCCGCGACGGGCAGCGGCGCGAGCCACGGCCCCGCCCGGCCCGGCACAGTCACCGCCGCCGCCCGCAGCGGCACCACCGCCGCCGGCCGCCCCCCCCCACCGCAGCAGCACCGCCCACTCCGCCGCCTGTCCCGGCACAGGCACCGCCGCCGCCGCCGGCCGCCCCCCCCCACCGCAGCAGCACGGCCCACTCCGCCGCCCGTCCCGGCACAGGCGCCTCCGCCCCCGCCCGCAGCGGCACCAGCACCGCCGGCCGCCCCCCCCACCGCAACAGCACCGGCGCCGCCGCCGCCTGTCCCGGCACAGGCACCGCCGCCGCCGCCGGCCGCCCCCCCCACCGCAGCAACATCGCCCACTCCGCCGCCTGTCCCGGCACAGGCCGATTTGGCCTAAACCACGACATCTGGAAAGGGCCAGCTCCTCTACTAAAATTCGCCGATGGTATGGAAAGAGAGACAAGCTGTGCACGGATGGAGGAGGTGGAAAACACACAAAAGCGACCTCAAGAGCACGCAATCACCTGGGAATGATAAAAACGAATCAAAGAGACCCGTTGGTCTGCCTGGAGGAGAATCATCTCCAGCGTGGATGTGCAAGAGAGAAAAGGGCAGCAGCACCTGGAAAGAAGAGAGGGGAAGGGCAGGCGGGGGATGCCGGGGTGGGTTTGCTCACCGGTGACCTCGTCCAGGCTCTCCTTGGTGACATGGTCGTTCTGGTTGACCCACTCCCCGTTGCACTTGAAGTAGATCTGCGTGGCGGGGTTGGCGCGGCAGACGAGCTCCACCGGCTTGTTCTTCACGATGTAGGCGTCCTGCGGCTCCAGCAGAAAGTGAGGGAGGGTCTCCGCCGGGGCCGAGGGGAAGGAATCGGGCAGCACGTCGCTGTACTCCAGCCCTGCCAGGGGAGAGAGAGGGTTGGGAGGTGTCCTTAGTCTTGTCCCAGAAGGGACGCAACTCCTACCTACGCCGCTTCATCCCTCCCCTCTCCTTCCCAGGACCGTCCCACGCATGGTGGCATCACCAACAGCCCTTGCTGAGGATGCTCGGAAAAGCAAAAGAGGGCTGGAGGCTCCTCCAAAAAAAGAAAAGTAAATCTCTGTGAGCTGGAGAGATGTGGCTGCAGGCTGCATCCCGGTTTCGCCTGGGTACCAGCCCCTCCATCCATATCCCAAGCCCTGGCCAACCCCAAAGCCTGGGTGATCTCGCTAGAGGACACCACAAAGAAAAAGGCAAAACAAACCCAAGTCCAGAGATGGTGAAAGGGAGACAGAGAGGCTCCGGAGGGGCTGGTGTCCCCTCATCCCAAGCCTCCCTCCCACAGCCCTGAGGAATGCATGGGCACGATCCGAGCAAAATGCTGGCAGGGCTTGTGGTGGGAACGCTGACCATGACCCCAGCACAAATCTCACACATCCCGCTCTTCGGTGGAGCCGTGTTCGGGATCTCACCCCCCTGCCAACACTTGGATCTCAGCATCACAGGACTTGGGTGCCACCAGCAGCCCCCGGGTACCGGCCACCTGCCCATCACGGGCGAGTGATCGCTTCCAGCCCAACCACCTCTGGAGAACATCACCCAAAAACGCGATCAGGATTCACACCATCCCACCCCAGAAACCAGATCGGGTCAAGCCGCCCTGGTGATTTCCATCTACCTGCTTGTTTGCTCTCCAAACCCATCTAAATGCAAAAATAACCAGAAAAAAAAGAGGCCCTGTCTGCTCAAGGCCAGGCCAACAAGTCTCGAAAAGGGGCAAGTACCTCAGTGCTCACCCAGGGACACAGTCCCACAGGAGCAGGAGCCTCAAGGCGCTTTGGGAAGATGCTGTGACCCATGCTGAGCATCACCTGCAGCATCCAGCACAGGAAACGTGTTTCCGCCCATTTCGCCCATTAAGATCGAGCCCAAATATGGCAGGACTGAAAAAAAACCAACCCCACGTACACACACTGGGATGCTGCTGCTTAACCTGTTGTTTCTGGGCATCTCGCTAGCAATCGGGTCACATCACGAGGCTTTTCTTTACACCTAAGAGAGTTATGAGCTTCTCCTCCTCCTCCTCTCCTCTTCCCCCAGCGAGAGCTGTGATTCTCAACTCCAGGCACCGCAGCGGGCAGGAAAAACAGTCAATATCCCCATCCCCGCGTTAACATCTCCGGAGCTGGCAAGGAAGAAAGGAGCCCACTCCCTTCGTCACCCTTGGCAAGGAGCAGCGCTGCGCTGCGAGGAGCGGAGAATCCCGAGATGCAAGGAGAAGACGACGACCGGAAAAAAAAAAAAAAAAAATCAGATGCGTCAAGAAAACAAGATGACCAGGCTGCCTCCCGAGCAAAAATCAGTGAGGAGGAAAAAGAAAAAAAAAAAAAACCACCAAAAAAAAAAAAAAAGAAACCAACAACCAACCCAAAACCCAACACACGGAGGTCAGTCGTTTAAAATCCATTTAGGAAAATTGACTTTCCATTTCCATTTAACACAGCACTAAGGGAGAGCGGTAGGACATTTGTCATAATCCATTAACTGCTCTTTTGGAAACAATGAATTAAACTCCGGGCTAATTTCTCTCTCTCTCTCTCTCTCGCTCTGCCTGGCTCTTCCCCACCGCCGGCCATATCCTCCCTCCCCCGTCTCATTCGCAGACCTGTAATTTCCCCAGCGCCGGGGGTGTGCGGAGGTGCGAGCCCCCACCGCGAAACTGTCCCACGCTTCTCCCCGGGCCCCTATCAGGGTCCTGCTCAGCATCCTCTTACCTCTATCACAGCACCAAATATCACCGATCGCCAAATATCGCCGAAAATTATGCCCGGGGGGGCAGGGGGTGTTCTCCTGGGCTTTGCTTTAAAGTTTTAAGGGGCGGTGGGTTTAGCGGGCAGGCTTGCCATAAGGGACGTGGACACTTGAAGCCCAGCAGCGTCTCAAAGGGCGCTTGGCAGAGCGAAGCCCCCCGCCGCCGCCACCAGTCCTGCCCCAGGCCAGCACCAGCCTCTCCCAGGCACCGCCGACGGCCGTGGCAGAGATGATAACCACTCCAAGATATATCATCCCTGGCCGTAACGCGGGTAGGAAGCTCCCCAGTAAGTTTTTCTTCCGTATCCGTGCCGGCTGCTTTTTTATTTCTTTTCTTTCTTCCGATTTTTTCCTTCGTTTTCCCCTCAAGCCAGGCGTTAACACCCCGGGATGCAGGAGAGGAGTCCTGCAGCACCGTAAGGGTGACCCACAAAGACCCAACGTCCTCAAAGAAGCCAATTTTCAGAAGGACCTTCCCCTACCCTCTGGCAAGGTGACACCCTGAAGCGCACGTGTCCCCTGGCCCAAAACCACGGAGGGGTGAGGAGAGGTCCTCCCCCAGCAGCCAGCACCAAAGACATGGTTTTCTCCCACCCCACCACCACTTTGGTGATGGTAAATGAGACTTTAGAGGATGTGGGAGCCGGGAGGGGATGAATCACGGCAGGACGGGGATGAAAATCCCAGATTTGGGACTCACCCCTCAACGGGTGATGCTCTGGGCTGCGGTGGGAGCCACCTCGGTCCCTCGGCACAGGGTTCGGGGCTGCAAAATCCACCAAGCCCCACCGCTGATGGGTCCCATCCAGCCCCCCGCCCCGAGACAGGGTCTGCCCACATCCACGCTGGAGGTCTCAAGCTCAACCCTCCAGGTTTCTTCTCCAAGAGGGCACGGTGATTTTGGGGGACAAGGGTGGTGCGACGTGATCGTCCCAGGCCAGGTTCAGCATCTGCTTTCGGTGGCTGTAAAAACCTGCTCAGTTTAAGGTTTGAACCCCAAAAAAACCCTGAACCTTCAAAGCCGGGAGCATCCTGGCTGCTGCGGAAGCTTAAATCCTGCAGACCCACAACCAGCTAAGGGATCGTTTGTTTCTGGCCAAGAGAGATCTGGGGCCAAAAAAGCCGCTTTGACAGGAGACGGGGAAAGAGATGACGGGTTTTCCGTAGCAGATTCATAACTGGGGCCGTGCCGCAGAACCCCAACCCCACGGCTCCCCCAGGCTCACGGAGGGGAGCGGAGCAAGGGAGAAGCTGATTTCCCCACGCAGAACCCAGCCTTAGGCTGCCGAGGAGAGGCATTTGCGGCGGGGCAGGGCGTTTGGCTCCAGTATGAGACGGCCGCCGGCGTTTAAACGCGATGGGGAAGAATTACGGCAGAGGGACAGCGGGGACTTTGGAGGAGAAAAGGGAGGAGAACCACGCTGGGCACACTTATCATAAGCCATCAACCCGGCTTTTCATCCCCCCTCTCCCAACACCTGGTCACCCACCGCATGGGAAAGGTCTTGCTCTCCTAATGCTCATAATGGAAGCCCCCCCCCCCAAAAAAGTCCACATACAGTCAGTTGTGGGGAAAGCATGTCTGCTCGTGCCACGAGGACCAACGACCGCTGCCCCAACTATCCAGCAGCAGCTGCAAAACACACCCCAAAAAAAAGCACTTTCCCAGTGGCGCAACGCCATCACCACCTCCATGTGGTCCAAAGCCATCACCTCCATGTGGTCCTTCCCCCGTATGACACAGGTGGAGTGAAAATAGCTCCAGCACAGCCAAGACGAGGTGCTGCGGGCACCAGAATGAACAGAGCAGAGGATGGAGAGGTTGGGGAAAGGTCTTGGTCCGCTCCTGGGCAATAAGGACATTGATAAATGGCCCTATAAAGGCGGGAGAGGGCATCCTCTGCGAGGACAACCTTCCCCTGCTATGGTCTTGCATGATATTATTATTATTACATTATATATATAATATATATATAATGCATTATGTATATGCGATATATATGTAATATATATGTGATATATAAGAAAACTTGCAAGAAGCAGGTGTCTGGCGTCTCCAGGCTGGGCAGCCAACCTCAGGTTGGGGTTATGCACTGGGACGTTCAGATGGCTTTAACACCGGCGAGCACTCTGTCAGCAGGAGCATCACCCTCGGGAAGGGATGCTTTGACCCCCACACGCGCGCGGAGGCCACTTCGGCTTCGCCCGAGGCTGCTCTGACCCCACCTGAGGTGACCACTTGGCCCCGTTGACTGCCGGAGCCGCACACGCAAGAGAGACGTTTTTGCACGCGGAGCCGGGGAAGGAGCCCCCCCGCGCAGCCGGGATTTCCAGCACCGCAATCAGACAAGCAATAAAACTCCCAGCAGCGACAAACTAATAAATATTAGAGCGCGCTACCACTGACTGCAATCATCATCTCCCTGGCAGACGTCTACAGGGGGTTCCCATCTGCCGGCTTCCCTCCTTCCCGCTGGAGGTGGGTGCCTGCTTCCCAGCTCCCTTTTGGGTTGTTTGGGGTTTTTTTGGGTTTGGTTTGTTTTTTTGTTTCTTTTTTGGAAGTCCCAAGCTGTCAGCATCCCACAGTCTCACACTACCCGGGGCACGCCGCCGGGGTGCTGCGGTGCGACGTGCTGCGGGCCGGGCTGCCGGAGCACCGATTTCACCGCTAAATCTGTATTTGGGGGAGGAGAGGGAAGGAGGGGGCAGCTCAGGGCTCGATCCGCGGGACCAAACCCCTCCAGGGAGGAGGGGAATAGGCACCGGCTTCTTCTTTCCTCTCCAGCCTCCTCTCCCTCATCCTTCATCACACGTTTTAATCTGCTGGGGTTGAGCTGGATTATCCGCAGCATCTGTTCCCCGGGGAGGCGGCGGGGGTGACTTGCAGATGTTCGCGGCTAGCGTTTGCGACTTGGCTGAAGATCGACGACCCCAACCAACCAGCACCACCAGCCTGCACGGGGAGCGCCGCCAGAGCCGGGGTCGAGCATTAAACCCCCCGTCCCCCCACCTCCATCACCCCAAAACACACGGCGCGAGAGATGGCGAGCCCAGAAAGCAATTCCCCTTGCAGCGACGGCCGAGCAAACCTCCGCAGGACAGCGTTAAAATCCTCTCTTCTGCAATTGTTATCCCTCCAAATATTTGGGGGATTACAGCAGCATTAGCAGTGGCGAAAAGCCCGGCCGGTGCCCATCACCCACGGCCACGCATCCCTCCCCGACCCACCGGGCAGGCAGGAATGTCATGTAGAGGATTAAGCCGGGATGCCTGGGTTGGGATGCCGGGGGTTTCTCCGGCAAAACCTCAGTGGCGGCGGAGGGAGCGCTTAACCCTTTCTGCCTCCGTCTCCCCCAACCCCACGCTGATTTCAGGGCAAGCGCTATTTCACGCAAAGGCCTGAGAGGTAACGGTTAAACCCATTCCCGCCTGCCGGGTGGGTAGAAATCCTCCTGTAGAAATGAGAAAAGGAAAAAAAAAAAAAAAAAATAATAATAACATACGACAGCTTATCTCCAGCACCGGAGGAGGAGAGCCGCCTGCCTTCCCAACCCCCCCCAGCGGGAAGGGGGACGGCTCCGGCGGCAGAGCTAGGAGGGATGCTCCAGCCACCAGGGATGCTCCAGCCACCGGCTTGGCTCGAGGAGGTGTCCAAAAGGCTGGAGCGACGCTCTACCCCCACCCCAAATCCCCCCCCCCCCAGCCTTGTATTGCCTCCAAGGGCAATGTATGACCAGGCTCATTTAGGGATTAGTGCTGTTGCCACTTAAGCTCTGGCAAATTGTGGTGCCAGAGCCACAGCGCGGCTCACTGCCACGCCAGGACGCCCGCCGGACCGAGGACACCCCCGCTGCAAGCCCCAGAGACATCCCCCCCCGAGCGAGGGTCACTACAGGGGACACAGTCCTCATCCCACCCCATTTCAGTCCATCCCAGAGCTCAGGGAGAGCCGGCATCACCGGTCCAGCCCTGCCCCGTTCCCAAGGGCTTCCCATGGCAGAGTGCCCTCCTGGGATAATTTCAGGTCTGGCAGTAAAACATAGCCGAGCTTTTCCTCCTAAATGCACCCCGAGCATCTTCTCTCCACAAAGCATCATCCTCTCTTCCCCAAGCATCCCCTCCTCCTCCCTGCCGTGTCGTCCCCGGCCCCGTGGCACGAATTCAGCCTCCCGCACACCGCTGCGGTCTCCCAAGACGAAGCCCCGTCATCACCGAGGAGGTGCCAGCGGCTCACGGCATCTTCAAAGGTGACTTCAAAGTCACCATGAGGCAGAGCGGCACCCTGCAAAGTCATAGCCCAAAACCTCTTTCTCCAGGGACGCATCTGATGCCCCAAAATGCAAAAACAAACACCCAAACCAAACTCGTGCCTTCAAAACCCTCCGGTTTGTTTAAAGCGGGTTGAGACGCGAGCGGGGAAGCGCTGACGAAAGCGAGATGCAGGGGATGCCATGGGCCCTCAGCACCGCCATCCCGAGGGCTGCCCTCACCTCCGAGCCCTTGCTTGCAGCTTGCTGATGTAACCCCCCGGCCTCATTAACTCAGCGCCGCGCTCGTTAACATCTCCCTCTGCGGGAGGACGAAGAGGACGGGATGGGACGGACCCGAGCTGCCCACAGACACGGCCACCAGAGACCAAAAACTGAGCGTGGAGCCTTCAGGGGTAGCAAGGAGAAACAACTGGTACACGGAAACATCTCACCTCCAGCCTGGAGCAAGGTTGGGATTTCGAGGTCAAAAAAGCCCCGGGGATGTCCAGCCGTTGATGTGCTCATGGGGCGTCCATCCCCGTGGCCTCTGACACCTCCCCATTGCATGCGCAACGGTAAGCCAGCAGAGGCTGGAGCACAAAAACACAGTGCTCGGCGTGTTGCCGTGTTCAACCCTCTGGGGTCCGCAGAAGGTGCTGCTCCACCTCGGGGTCATGCATTTATAGGGTCTTCTTCTCTGTGTCCCCCCCGCCAAAACAGTGGAGCCCACCCCTCCCACTCCCACCAGCCAGAAAAGCACCTGCAAGCCTGGTTGCACGGGATGAATTTGGAGAAACCCACCCCCCCGTATGGAGCAGCCGGACTCACGGAGAGAGCGACACGATGCCCCCGCCGCACGGCAGACTGCAACCCCCTTGGCCCCCTCTACGCCTCCCCATTCTCACCGCTCTTTTATTAATAACTACATTTGGAGAGAACCACTTAACCTTTTCCCCAAAGCATCTCTGCCTGACAAACCGGCTCGTTTTCCTCCATCCATTGCCCT
Source organism: Pluvialis apricaria (assembly GCA_017639485.1). NCBI lineage: Eukaryota > Metazoa > Chordata > Aves > Charadriiformes > Charadriidae > Pluvialis > Pluvialis apricaria. The sequence goes on along the minus strand of CM030013.1, from coordinate 4,083,153 downwards.
TTACCCCGAGAGTTTTACGGTCCCCTTTGCATCCCTCCCTGCCAAACTTGGCATCTTCCCCCGGGGGTAAATCCAGCCCCGTCCCCTCCATCCCATCACCTCCAGCCCCGTCCCCTCCACCCCATCACCTCCAGCTCCCCCTGGAGCCCACCCAGCCCAAGGGAGGGGACACCAGGGACGGACAGACACTAGGACAACATTTCACAGCAGCATCCCAGACGGGGTTAGCAGATCCCCCCCCCAGCCCGGCGGCGAGCAAACGTTATAATTAAGAGAGCATTCCTCCCCAGCGCGGGTAATGAGGGGGTGCGCCCAGCCAGCCCTAATTACACCCTTGGAAAAAAAAAAAAAAAAAAAAAAAAAAAAAAAAAAGAGCAGATTCGTCTCGCAGCCAAATGAAAAGCCTGCAGCCGGCCTCCCTCGCTGCGCACCTTTATTAACTGGGACGGGATGGGGAGGGGAGGGGGGAAAAAAACCCAAGAAAGCAAAGTCTGTGCTGAGAAAAGGGTGGGAAGAAGGAGGCGGGCAGCAGCGAGGGTGTTTTTGCATGCAATGACCTTATCGATCACAAAACACTTCGCCTGAACCCCCCCCAAAAAAAAAAACAAAAACAAAAACAAAACCAAAATCATCTCTTTAGCTAAATCCTCAGGTCAGGGTTTTGCAAAGCAGCCCAAGAGGAAAACATAAAAGCAGGGTACCCTCGCATGGAGCATCCCACCAGAGCATCCCTGCATCCCACCAGAGCATCCCTGCATCCCACCAGAGCATCCCAGCAGGCCACGGCGGCTAAGAGGGTCCGACCCAAACCCCGACCACCGCCATCCCCGGAGCAGAAACACCCAAGCGCTGCCGGCAACTTCCCTTGCTGGGAGTTGGGAGGAGAGAGATTTATCTTGTTGATTATGCATTACGCTGGAGTATTTATGGAGTCGCTACTCTTTTGTTTATCTTTATGATTATGATAATCAAAGGCGAAACCTCCCGAGAAGTGTAAACAGCTGAGATCCCTTACGGTACGAACCTCTTCATTTTTCATTATATAGATTTATAAGACGGCGCGCGCAGGCAGATTGGAGTAAATTGTTCCTTATTTCTGGTTTTAACAGAGCGGAGCTGTGAGCCTCATGAATCCCCGTAAATACCCACGGAAAAAAGAATGAATTTAAAAAAGAAAAAAAAGAGAGAGAGAGAAAGAAAGAAAAAAGGAGCAGGAATTATGTAGCAAATCCCCGTTACACTCTATTGTGCTCACTTCTTTTGTGCTATTTTATACATTTCCTTCAGGGAAGCAGTTATGTTTGAAAACTATCTCCAAATTTCATCTAGCGCTAGCTCTTGTTATGGGCACAGACACTTTTCTTTGTGCTATTTTAATTCCATTGTCGTAGTACTCTTGTATAGTTTGTTCTGTTTACTGAGCCACAGCGTTATTCTTTAATGGATATAATAATTATATGAACTTTTATTTATTTGCTTTGGCTCATAAAAGAAAAAAGCCAGCAGCAGATAATGCGGTAATACGCTGTTTATTCACATGTATGGTGTGTACTGTGTTTCTGTTGTGAAAAGAATAATAATTTCGACAAGAAAAGAGAGAAGGGAAAAGAAAACAAGGAACAAACAGGGACTTGTTGCCCCGGTTAACGCCAGAAAGTCCAAGGAATTATTAATTATCATTCAAACTGCAGTAAATCAAGTGCAAGATGCAATCTCTCCCTGGAAGAAAAGAAAAAAAAAAAAAAGGGTCTCCTGTTCAAATGAGCAACGCCGTTTTAAAATGCTAACTCCGTGAGAAAGAAAGTTGCCAGTTTCGCAGACGGAAAGCGATTTCCCCTTCGCCCAAATTACATACATATTTAAAAATGTAAATTCCCCAGCATTCCCCTTGAGAGTGCAATATCCAGGCGGCTGTTCTGCAATTTGTTTGGTTGGGTTTTTTTTGTGGGGTTTTTTTTTTTGTTTTTTTTTTTTTTTTTTTTTTTCCCTCTTTCCCCCCCCCTAAACATGCAAATCCAGAGGCGACCGCCTTGGCTTCAGGCGTGAAAAGCAACTTTAAACCAGCAGCAAGCGTGGCCGCGAGCCGCCCGGTGCTCCTTGGGAAGAGAAGGATGCTCTGCTGCCCACCGGGCATCCCAGCTCCAAGCATCCCTCCTTGGGTGGGGACCACGAGCCGGAGGGGAGCGAGTTTCACCCCCTGAGCATCCAGATGCCCAACATCGAGTGGGGGGACAACCCGGCCGTGCCCTCCTAAAAGCGGCTCACAAGGTTTGACGGTCCCGGGTGGCGCTTCTGCGCCAAAACCCAGAGAAGGAGGACTGTGCATGTCCCACCTGACGTGGGGAAGCGAGGGGTGGCACAAGCCCAACGGGGTAAAGCAAAAAAGTTGGGCTGCAAAGAAGGGAAAAGTGGTCCAAAGGGAGAAAACTGCCTTTTTTTTTTTTTTTTTTTTTTCTCCTCCTTTTTTTCCTCTCACTGTTTTTTGTCTTTTCCTCACCCACTTTCTCCTCCCTGGCAGCTCCCGCCAGCCCCGGGAAGGCAAAGCCGGCTGGAAGGATGCTCCCTGCCGCCTCCAGCCAGCCTCTCCGCAGGCCCCTCGCCAGACGCTGCCCTACTTTCCCTGACGCTTTTCCCACTCTTCTCCCTCATCTCCCTCGGCGCCAGGAGTGGGATGGGACCAGCACCCGCTCCCCGGGGACCCGCAGCACCCGCTCCCCGCGCCGGGGGGCTTCCCACCACCAGACCCACCGGCCGGCATCATCTCCCATCCCACGGGATGTGCTTGAATTCATTAGAGGAAGGCGGTCAGTGCGATGCTGCACTCTTTTTAAACCATTTTAAACCACTGCATTGGTTTTTTTAACGGTGAAAAAAAAAAAAAAAACCCACAACAAAAGAAAAGGTCCATTCCATGCCCCAAATTCCCCATTAATTCAACTGGGGGAGGAACATCACAAGAGCGGCTGATCGAGGCCCCTTTATTAAACAGTCTTTAAAGTTGCCCTTAATCTTTCAGATATGTTGCTACGATCGAAAAAAAAAAAACAACAAAAAACCCCAAATCCAAAAAAACAACCAACCCATCAACCGCCACAAATGGCGGCTGGAAATATTTTGCTTTTCATTGTCCTTTCTCTGCCCTTTTCTTCCCTTCTCATTTTACTGCGACAGTAACGGACAAACAGAAGGGGAAAGGAAAAAAAAAAAAAAAGGGAGGGGGGGGCGGAGGGGGAGAACAGGGATAGAAAAAGATTTAAGGGGAAAAAAAAATAATAATCCCTTCCGATGTTGAATATCAAATATTAAGACTTTTCTCTCTCCCCCCTCATTCAGCAATATCCCTATTAAAGAATAAAAATAAGAAAAAAACCGAAACAATCAGTGAGACTAGCTCCGAGGTCAAGGCTTCCCCATCCCCTTTTGCCCCCGTGATAACTTTAACCCCTGCGGGCCGAGGGCAGGGAGGAGAGCAGACACCCCAGACCAGAGCTTGGCTCTCCCATGGCAGCCCACAGAGAGGTCTCCGCCCGGTTGCAAAAGGATTTTAGCAAATTACCTTGATTAGTTTTATTCCTTCCCCTCTAAACCCCCGCAGCCAGCGCTTCGCACCTGCCTTTTACTGCGAGCGAAAACCTGAGATTTGATTAAAGCTGGGAAGGTTTTGGGGGGTGTGTGTGAGATTTTTTGGTGGGTGATTATTTGGTGGGTGATTATTTTCCGTGCCTGCCTCCCTGCCCCGCACCGCGGGGAGAAACACCCCACGCTCCAGCGGAAGGAAAAACTCTCCAAAAAAACAAAGCCTTTTCCCTCCCGCTCCCATCCACGGCGAGGCGGGAAAGCCTTTGGGAGCTTCCGAATGTTGTTTGGCACCCTCCTCCCCTCCCTGGCATTTAAATACTCCGGGACCCCGAGCCGCCGCGGCTGGTTTCTTCCTTTCTCACCACTGGGAATTTCCACCTTTTCTTCTCTGGATGTCGCCTGGGTTCCCCGCAGCGCTGAGTTTCTTTTTCCTCCCTTTGTACTCCGGCACGCGCGCTCCGGCTCTGTCCCACGCACCAAACCCCGACCCCCGGGGTGGACCAGCCTCCCCGCGAGCATCCTCCCCTTCTCAGCGCGGGTACCGCTCAGCGCCGGAGGTGCCAGGGCTGGAAACACCCCAGCTTTCGGAGGAGGGGGGTTTGTGCCACCCCACCTCGCAAGGGACGACCTCGCAGCATCCCCACCCACGCTGCGACCTGTACGGACCTACACGTAGGGATACACCAACACACAACCTGCGCTCCCTCCGCCCTCTCCCTTCTCACTTGGTGCGACACGACCCCAAGGTATCGATAAAAATTGCCCTAAAACAAATAAATAAATGAATAAATAAAATAGGATGCTCGCTAGCGAGGTGCAACACCGCCAAAAGTTTGGGAAGCTGAATCCAGGAGACTTTATGGTGACAAATGCGCTGAGCATCTCTAACTTCAACGTCGGAGCACGGCTAGGAGGGACGCAGGCCAGCCCGGGGCTAGCGGTGAAACGGCTCTTTGCAGGGCTCGGAGGCATCGCCGAGGGATGTGCAGTGAGAGAGGGGGACCAGAGGTGATCCAGAAAGGTCTCAAGAGAGCAGGGGCAAAGGATCACGCATGCTGAGCATCAAGCACACGGAAAAAAAAAAAAGGCGGAAAAAAGAGCACCGTGCCCCCCAAGCCTCGTCGTCATCTCCTCTCCGTCCCCCAGCGGCTGCATTTCCATAAGTGATTTGCGCTAATTGCTTTAAATACGGCCGTGCTGCGGGTAATCAGAGTCATTAAGTGACCCCTGCTCCGGGAGGGCAGGCAGGGCTGGTGCAGAGCCCCGCACCCAGGGTCACGGGCCAGCATCGTGTCCCCCCGGAGCGGGGCACGCTCCCGCGTCCCCGGCGTGCCGCAGTGATGGAGCTCGTCTCCAATTTGCTCTTCCCTGGAGCCCCATCAGTAAAGGGCCTCCCCTCCTGCCCTACCCTGAGCGGGGAGCTGAGATGCTGCCCGCCGCACGTACCGCAGCGGGGATTCATCCGGATGATGCTTGGATACCCCCGCCCTGGCCGGACCGGCTACCTACAAGCTGCTGGGCAACACCACGGCACCACAAGTTGGACACCGCGGCTGCCAGTGAGCCCAGGGCTGGTGGTGACCAGGCTGGGGTCAAACCAACCACGTACAAGCACCTGAAAAAACCACAAATCACCACAAAATTAGATTTCTGAAGGCAGAAAATAGGTATTGCCCTGGCCCTATCCCAGGGCAGGGTGACAGAAGGGAAGAGCCAGCTGTCACCAACCCAGGGGACACTGGTCTTTAAGGCTAAGCACCAGCCACGCACCAGCCCGGATCCGCTTCCCGGCATCCCTTCGGCATGCACGGATGGCTTTAGCCTTCCGCCGAGGGGCTTAGCCTCAGAGAGCCCCCGCCGCCCTGCCAAATTAACCCTGTCCTCGCTAAGGGACATGTCCACCACCGTTGCGACACGTTCAACCCCGGCCAGGCGGCTCCTCTACAGACAAGGCTTGTGATACACGCGCTTGCCGAAGAGGTGGCGGACGGGGTTGGGAATCCTCCAAGCACCTTCCCACAGGTCTCTTCCCTGCTCCTAGATAGACGAGTTTTCCTGGAAGCACACCGAGCTCCTCCGGTTCAGCTGCTCGGTGCCTACAGCAGCCCCCAACCAGGGTTCCTCAGCGCCAGCGAGCATAAAACGCAGACCCACGCAGGGTTACAGCCCTTCGGGTCGAATTTAAAGCCGGGGTTTAGAAACCTCTAAGAGAACCAAGAGAAACAACCAGATGCTTGGAAGACTCTTCACGAAGGTGACAGCCTGGGGAAATACAAGGCGCGCAACACATCAACCCCTTTATCCATCGGTCCCGGCCTTGAAGCTGCCTTCCTCCAAGCACAACCCAACTCCTCGGGGCTGGCAACGGCTGCCACATCTTGGATGGAGTATTTAATCATAGAATGGAATCCATAGAATGGTTTAGGTTGGAAGGGACCTTGAAGATCATCCAGTTCCAACCCCCCTGCCACGGGCAGGGACACAGAATCCCAGACTGGTGAGGGTTGGAAGGGCCCTCTGGAGTTCCCCCAGTCCAACCCCCTGCCACAGCAGGGTCACCTCCAGCAGTGGCACAGGACGGCGTCCAGGCGGGTTTGGGATGGCTCCAGAGTGGGAGACTCCACAACCTCTCTGGGCAGCTGTGCCACTGCTCTGCCACCCGCACAGGGAAGAAGTTCCTCCTCAGGTTAAGATGGAACTTCCTATGGTCAAGTTTGTGCCCATTACCTCTTATCCTGTCACTGGGCACCACTGGAAAAAGACTGTTCCCATCCCCCTGGCACCCTCCCTTTAAGTATTGATAAGTATTGATAAGATCCCCTCTCTGTCTTCTTTTCTCCAGACTGAAAAGCCCCAAGTGCCTCAGCCTTTCCTCATCAGAGAGATGCTCCAATCCCCTCATCATCTTCATAGCCCTTTGCTGGACCCTCTCCAGCAGTTCCCTGTCCTTCCTGACCCGGGGAGCCCAGAACTGCACACAGTGCTCCGGCTGCGGCCTCCCCAGGGCAGAGCAGAGGGGGAGGATGACCTCCCTCGCCCTGCTGGCCACACTCTGCTGGGTGCACCCCAGGGTGCCATTGGCCTTCTTGGCCACCAGGGCACACCTCCCACCAGCCGAGGTTGCTCCCAGCCCCGTCCAGCCTGGCCTTGAACACCTCCAGGGATGGAGCAGCTGCAGCTTCTCTGGGCAACCTGCTCCGGTACCTCAAATCTAGTGCTAACTATACGTTGGAACCCACCAAGGACGGCTCGCAGCCGAGGTCAGAGGGGGATACTTCGGCGTGCTCCACGTACCGCAGGAACCGCGTGGGCTCTTGCAAGCGTGGCAGCCAACCGCAAAAAGGAACGCAGCATCAAACCCCGAGCGACCCTCTCCCAAGGAGACGGGCTCGCGTTTGCCACCTGCGAGCGTGCGGGAGCGCGCCGGGCTCGGCAGCGGGCTCCATCCCACCCGCTCGCAATCGGGGCTGGGAGGTGTAAAGAAGCGGCCGCGCTTCCAGGAACACGCGCTGCAGCGGGGCTTCTGCCCCTCCGCGGGGACCCATTACACTAACAGCGTGTCCATTCAGCCCGATATATAAATTGCTAATGTAAATTAATGGATAATTGAAGCCCTCTAGTCCTAAATATTTAAATTATTTAACAGGCAATTAAGAGAGAAGGAGAAAGGAAAGAGGAAAAGGGGCCTTAACCCCAACGGGCAGAAAAGAAAAAAAATAAAAATAATAATTTAAATGAAGTGAGAGGAGAGCAGAAAGAGCCAAACGCGCATATTTTAAAGGGACGCTGCCAGCTTCATGTTGTTTCCCCGCGTCCCTGAGCCCGGCGGATGTTACAGCGGGTGCCCCGAGACGCAGGGGGACGGGCAGGGGAGCACCCGCTGAAGGAGCCCGCCAAGCGGCAGGACCGGCTCTGCTCCGCGTCCTTGCCAGGAGAGGAAAACTTCATGGCTGCTTTCATACGAACTCTTGGTTGTGGTGATCACCAGGCCTTCCCGATGTGCCAGAACACACTATATTTTTAGATATGTTTGTGGGGTTTTTTTCTCCTCCCCTCTACCCCCAAGTCAACAGCGTTCCCTTACGTAATACCATTTTTGACCCCTTTTTAGCCGGTTTTGGGTTTTCTTTCTTAACCTCTCCGTTCACCAGATCAAGTACAAACACCTTTAATCCAAGTGTTTCAGTCTTTTTTTCTTTTAAAAGTGCCCATTTCGCTCTCTCCGCATTCCCCCCCCCGCCCTCCATCCCTCTCCAAACACCCTCAGCAACGTGCTGGCACGACAGCAATCCGTCGGGATGCTGGATCCCATCACTGCAATGAGTTTCCCGTCCTTAGACGCACAGGAGAACCCTCCCAACAGCACAGCCCACAGCAAAGAGCAGGTCAGGACCGAGAAAACGCAGGGGTTTCCTCCTCCTGCCTCCATCCCAAACTGGCCAGGGATATTCCCACCGCTCTCCTGAGCGCTGGAGGAGGTTGTAAGGACAAAAAAAGAAGAAAAAAAAAAAAAAAAGCCCGGTGGCCCGTTGAGAGAAGACGTCATGTGGGAAAAAAAGCATTTTAACAAAAGCAGCGTGTGAGTTTGTGCGTGCCCGGGGATGACACAGAGGGCAGGGAGAGGGATCGAGACAATAGTGAATAGACTTCAGATTATATCCTGAACTCGCAGCCTCATGGGAACGGGGTTATAAAAACCCTTTTTATTTTGTTTGTAGTCCAAAACAAACAAGTACATAAAAAGCTAAACGTGGGGGAGCCAGACAGGAAGTGAGTAACATCTGGGAAACATCTGGCCCCAGCCGTCCTGCAAGCCCAGCCTCCGGCACGGCTCCGGCTACCTGCTCCCGCAGTTCCAAATCAGCAAGGGTACCCAAAACCCTTTCCCCTACCCCAAAAGGTGGGGGGAAACTGTGCCCATCGCTCTGCTCGTCTCATCTCCTGAGCGATGCGATCCCTGAGCTTCCCGTCCCGCTCTCTGCTGGGTGAAATGAGCAAATCCATGTGCTGTTCCCCCGTGGGCGCCCAGCGAAGCACGGCCATCCCAGCCCACTGCACGGCAGCGCCTCCGCCGGAGCGAGGAATACCCCGGGGGCACGTCACCACTGAGCGGGACACCCCGGTGCAGGACTTAATAGCGTTGCAGGACACGCCAGGGTGCCCCTGTGCAGGACTCCGAGCATCACAGGGCTCTGAGCACTGCAGGACACCCCAAGCAGGGCTCCGAGCATCGCAGGATGCCCTTGAGCATCACAGGGCTTCAGGCACCGCAGGACACCCCCAAGCAGGGCTCCGAGCATCACAGGACACCCCCGAGCAGAGGTCTGAGCATCACAGGACTCCGAGCAGCACAGGGTGCCCCAAACAGGGTTCCGAGCATCGCAGGATGCCCTTGAGCATCACAGAATGCCCCTGAGCAGGGCTTCGAGCATCGCAGGATGCCCTGAGCATCACAGGGCTCCGAGTACCACAGGATGCCCCCGAGCATCGCAGGACACCCAAAACAGAGCTCCGAGCATCGCAGGACGCCCCCGAGCAGAGGTCTGAGCATCACAGGACTCCGAGCTGCACAGGGTACCCCAAACAGGGCTCCGAGCATCGCAGGGCACCCTGAGCAGGGCTCCGAGCATTGCAGGATGCCCTTGAGCATCACAGGATGCCCCTGAGCAGGGCTCCGAGCATCGCAGGATGCCCTGAGCATCACAGGGCTTCAGGCATCGCAGGATGCCCTGAGTAGGGCTCCGAGTACCACAGGATGCCCCTGAGCATCACAGGACGCCCAAAACAGAGCTCCGAGCATCGCAGGACACCCTCAAGCACCGCAGGACGCCCCCGTGCAGGGCCCTGAGCATCGCAGGACGGCCCCAAGCATTGCAAGACACCCTGGTACAGGGCTCTGAGCATTGAAGGATGGGGGCAGGCTGGTCAGCTGGCCTCAGGTCACGCTTTCCCGGCCCCGCGAGATGCCCCACATCCTCCTCGGCAGGAGAGAGGAGGCCCTGCCCAGCAGACGCAGGGGCTGGAAGTATTTTCTTCTCTCTGTTCCTCGCCTCCCACGCTTACTCCTCCAAAAGCCCTGCGGAAAGAGCCGCCCGGCACCCTACCCCACGCGCAGACCCGGGAAGCCCGGGGAGGTTGCAGGGCCTGATGTTTTGGGCTGGCTCCAGCCCAGCTGCGTGGGAGGAAAGCCAGTCGGGGTCCTCCGCGCGGGGGAATTCCCCCATGGCCACCAGCCCAAGCTGCCATCCCACCTCTTCCCTCTCCACCCGCCCATAACAGACCAGGGCGCTCCGGAGGGCAAGAAGAGAGGGGGGGTCATGGGGATGCAAGCAACCCCCCCGCCCCGGAGCTAACAGGTAGCAGCGATGCTCAGGACCGGTCTGGATCCCAGCAGGAGCCACTTCTGTCACCTCCACGCACCCCCAAGCTGCTTTTACCGCCGGGAAACGCGGCAATCACGCTCAAAGGCACGGCGCAACCCCGCTGCCTCCATCCCTGTTACACCACCCGCGCCGGGGCACGGGGCAGCGCACCAAACTTCTGGCGAGCCAGCTTCACGCGCCTCCTCGGAGCAAACCGGCCGGCTCCTTGCACCGGATGGGATCCCCCCCCAAGATAAAACCAAAGCAACCCCCCCCCCCCCCAAAAAAAAAAACATCTCCTCTGCAGGCAGAGACGGGCTTTTCATTTGCCCCAGCAGAGCCCAGGAGCAGCATCTCGTCTTTTCCAGCGGGGAGGATTAAAGCCAGTCCGGCGCTGGCCCGCACCGGCGAGGAAGCGGCAGCCAGCTGTGCGGCATCTGGCGCCCGCTGCTCACTTCCCATCGCGGCACGACGTGCGGCAGCGGCACGTCGCGCCGCTGAGGGCCAACGGCGGCAGCGCTCACGGCTCAGGCGCCCCACAAGAACAGGGAGGACAAGGACACGTCTTTTGGGGGTGTTTTGCACCCATGCTGGCAGCCGTCCCGAATCTGGAGCATCTCCCCTCAGAGAGCCCAGAGAAGACGCAGGGGACTTGGGGAGCGAAAGGGAGACTTTAGGGATGGAATGGGGACGCCAGAGAGAAAAACAGGGACCAAAAAAAACCAAACCAAACTTAGAGGAGGAAGGATGGTGGTTTGGGAAGGGAAAGAACCAAAGCACTTTAAAGGAAAAAATTATCCAGCAGGCTGGCAAGGTTAAAAAAAGGCAAAAACGACCAGGACGACACGCCAGGATATAGAGACCTAGTTAAAAGAAGCCTCACCCAGAACACGCCACTAGAAAAAGCATCCGATGTGTCAGGGACGGAGACGCGGGATGCTGCGTGCCCAAGCCCACGTTGCTGCCCGCCCTGCAGCAAAGGGCACAAACCCCAAACCCCAAAGACCGACCGGGCACCCCGCGCCACCAAGTCCTGTTTTGTTCCTTTATTTTCACTCATCGCGCCAGCTGATGCCCACCTGCAGCTTGGTTGGTGGGTTTTTTTGTGTGTGCGTGTGTGTGCTATTACTTGTCATCTTTAAAAATAGCTAAATTAAAAGGCTACGGCAGCACGCAGCTGCCCGGACGAGTTGGACCCCATTGCAAGAGGCGGCGACGGCACCGACCCAGTCCCCGGGTGTGTTACACCGCAGCTAAATTTGGCCCAGCGAGCAGGCAGAGCGGCTCCTGGAGATGTCTGAACACATCCAGGCGAGGAAGGCGATGCACAGGAACCCACCGGAGCCCGGCAGCCCCGTTCCCACCACCATCCCTCGGCACGTGCTGTTTCCCTGCTTTTTCTTTACAATTCCCAGCCCCTAAATAAGGCTTTGGGGAGGAAATTAATGAAAAGCAAAGCTGATTACAAAGAACAATACAATGACTCAATCTGTTTCTTCTACCTCAATTGTATAAAGCTTTTACATTTATAAAGGTTTCATCTCAATACACAATGAAATGCCCTCCGAGGGAAGCGGTAATGGCCCTGGAGACTTTTGAGCAAGACTGGACAAAACACCTCCCAAACAATCCTGAAGGAAGGGCCAGATGATCTAACAGGTCTTTTGCATCTTTAATTTCTCGCCCTTTTCTTTCTCCTCCTGTTTCAGGCAGGTTTTTGTTGGTTTTGGTTTGGTTTTTTTTTTTTTTTTTTTAGCTGCTGCTAATTAGATGTTAATGCGAGAGCGGTTGCATTTTCAAGCACATGGTGTAACCAAGAGGGAAAAAAAAAAAGTATCGGGGCCCTAAATGACAAACAGATCACAGGGATGGGTGTCCTCATTCTCCGTGTGGAAAAGCTCTCTCTGGAAGAAAAACAGGCCATAAAATATCGGTATCTTTTCCACACCAGGATGGGTTCCTTCTGCACCCATGGTAGCTGCCTGATGTCCACGGGTCACAACGGCGCCTGCTTCACACCCCCTCTCCTCTCCTTCCCCACATCCAACTTCTTCGCCAAGGATCTCCAAGGTTGCTTTCTCTAGTTGTAATACAGCCGGAGACAGCGGAAAAACCCCACCAGAACAACAGACAGCCCAAAACAACCTGTGTTTAGGCCAACCACCAGCCACGAGACCGACCAACCAACCCTCTCCCGGCCGCTCTTTTGTAGACCATCTCCCAAGAGAAGGCAACAGGATGCTCTTCACCACCACCTCCTCCTCCTCTCTGCTGTTTGCTGGGCTGTTTATTTGAATCATCTCTAACACCCGCCTCAGCAAGTTGCAAGGAGCTGAGCCGAGCTGTTTGCAAGAAAAATCAATGAGGTGGTGCAGAGGCAGGAGTCTGTGCCCTTGCCTGCGGCACCTGCCCCCGCCGCAGGACAGTCGACGAGGGCCACCCCTCCTGGTCGCCAACACAACCCTAAACCCAACCGGGCTCGGAGGGCGCTTGGTGGAGATGCGCCATCACGCGCCACGATAACCTCCCCCGTGCCCAACTCACCATTATGACAAGAGTTAATTTAATTTCAAATATTCTGTCTTTTACCACGCTGCCAGAAGCTTCGTAAGAGAAGCCAACGCTCCGCAGGCCCTGACGGGCAGAGATGACCACCACACCAGCAGACAGAGCCCGTGCAGAGTTTGTCCTCCACTGGAGCACCATCCTACCTAGAGGTGACACCCCAAGGTTCACGTAGAAGACCAAGACACAGGTCAAGAACGGATGGGGAGCCTCACATTTGTGGTGGTGGGATGTTATTCCCCTCATTAGTGGGGTCCAGACCCCCCCACCAGCTACTGGTGTCACTACGGGCAGTGACCTCCCTCCAGCCCAGTGGGGGGACCTGGTGACTACACCCCAGTGGAGACAGGAATGAAAGCCGCTGCTAAGAGACACATTTACGACCTTCCAAGAGGGAGCCCGCTGACAGCTTAACGAGCTTTTTGTTTTTCAAGTAGTGGTTTTATATTTACGACCTGAAAGGGAAAGATGCAAGTAGGCAGACGATCATGGGGCTATCTGCTCCTTCTGCTCCTGACCCGCTGCCGTCCAACCCACATCCAAGCCATTCCAGGAAGCCGTAAAAAACGATTGCATTTCAGCTTTTTCCCGCTCCTTCTTTCTCCCTCCCCACTAAAAACAAAAAGCACCTTTTTTTTTTTGTTCTGGTGGTGGTGGATGGTCATTTCTCTTTAATGTTCACCCCAAGGAAGAGCATCAAATATTAACGCAGGAAGCTGCACAGAGATCACACCGGAAACCAGAGGCCCCAGATGTTCGTGGAACATCCCAGTGGATGCAAGATCCCACCAGTTCATCCCCAAGGCCTGGCTCTTTAATGCTTGGGAAGGAAGGAGGAGAAAGGAGGAGGCCAGAAGCTGGCTTTACAAGCGCAAGAGAGCACATTCCTGGGATATCAGCCCAGAGTTGCACTTGGAAGAGGGGAAAAAAAAAAAAGTTAAGGAAAAAAAAAAACCCAACTAAAACCCACCACCCCTCCTGAGGATGCTGCACTGTTATTTATAAGCTTAATAGTGAAAAGAGAGGGCAAAACTCCTCGTTTCTTTCCCCCCTCCCCGGGATCTCAGCATTAGCACAGCAGAGAAATGCCTTTGGGCTGCAAGAGCATTCCAGCCACCAGCAGGAAGATAAGCCTCTTCCTTCGCCTCCAGATTCCTTGGCAGCGAGGAGACACATGGGGTTTAATTGCATACAGAGATGCCACAGCCGGGACACGAGGGTGTTAAGAGCTTTTATCTGGTCTTGGACTCACCCAACTGATAAAGACACTTCCCCATAACTCAGAGGGCACCTTGGCCAAGCCCATCTTGAGGAGTTGGTGAAGGATGGGCAAGGCCAAGATGGGCAACACAAGGGGCTGGTGGGGGACGGACAAAGCCAAGATGGGCAACACAAGGGGCTGGTGGTGTTGTCTTGTAGGGGACATGCAAGGCCAAGGCAGGCAACGCAAGGGGCTGGTGGTGGTGTCTTGTAGGGGACATGCAAGGCCAAGGCGGGCAACGCAAGGGGCTGGTGGTGGTGTCTTGTAGGGGACATGCAAGGCCAAGGCGGGCAACGCAAGGGGCTGGTAGGGGACAGGCAAAGCCAAGACACGCAGTGGAACATCTGGCAGGGGAAACGTGCGACGTGGCGATGACCCACGCAACGCGGCACTTGCTGCACCACTGCACGTGATGTTGGACACCCACGTCCCCTCTTCCAGGGGAGGGGAGGAGAGCACCGCGGGGCGCTTGGCGGCGGCATCCTTGTGCCAAAACCTCCCACGGCCACGAACGGGAGGCAAAAAGATGGAAAGCGGCGAACCAAGCTGCCGAGCTCAGGCCGCCTTCTCCCTTCATCCCTCTCCATCCCCACGCAAGCTCCGTCCGCAACTCCTCTCCGGCAGCCACATGCCAAAAAAACAGGAGGGGGGAGAAAAAAAAAAAAAAAACAACACCCCAAACCAACCTTACAGCACCGTTCAAAGCGGGTTAAGAGTTTCCTAAGAGCAGTGGTGGTGGTGAGGGAGGTGCAGGGGAGGGGGGGGATGAAGGCTGCGGGGCAGGGCAGCCCCCCTCCCCTCCCCTGCTCCCCCCCAATCTCTCTTTATCTGCTGCCCGGGGGTGGGGGGGGGAGCTCTGCCCCGGCGCCGGGCGATAATGAAGGAGCGCAGCAGAAACCCCGGCGCCAGACGGGATCCTTATCTCCTTCCCGAGAGGAATGCGGGACGGGGGCTGCCCCTGCCACAGCTCCGGGGGGAGGAGGAGGAGGAGGAGGAGGAGGAGGAAGGGAAGAAGAACCCCCTCCCGGCCATGGCAGACCATCAGCAGGAGCGGGGATGGGGAGGGAGGGGAGAAAGGGACACCCCCCCATGCCGGGGGTGGGTGACCGGGGCTCGGCCACCTCTCCCCAGTGGGATCGCTGGCGGCGGTGGTGGCCGGAGGGGTCGGAAGCGCTTCGCCGCCCGCCTTGCGCAAGGGATGGTGTCATTAGCCCGGGGGATAATTGCTCTGCTTAATTGCCCCGGATAAAGTCAAGCCCTGGGTAGGCCGGCTCCAAAAAAAAAAAACAAAAAAAAAAACCCACAAAGAAAGAAAATGAAAGAAAAAAAAAAGGCAGCCAGGGCTGGGCTGATCCCCCCGGGGAAAAGCCCAGGGCATGGGCCTGGGGGACACAAGGTGACAGCCTGGGAGAGCCACCTTCCCCCAGCCTGGCTGGCAGCTCTCCTTCCCCTCCCACCCGGAAAGATGCAGGGTGAAGGCTGTGAGCCATTCCACCCCCCCCAAAAAAAAAAAACAACAACAGAAAAGCTGAAGACGTTCAGGGCTCAGCATGTGGACCCTCCAAGATGGGAGCAGCCCTTGGGGTGGGAGGGGGAGGAAGACTGACCCCCCCCCCCCCGAGCCTTCCTCTGCTCTGGGGAGACCCCACCTGCAGCGCTGCCTCCAGCTCTGGGGCCCCCAGCATCAGAAGGACACAGAGCTGTTGGAGCGGGGCCAGAGGAGGGCACAAAGATGCTCCAAGCGCTGGAGCCCCTCTGCTGTGAGGAGAGGCTGGGAGAGGGGGGGGTGTTCAGCCTGGAGAAGAGAAGGCTCCAGGGAGACCTTAGAGCCCCTTCCAGTGCCTAAAGGGGCTCCAGGAGAGCTGGGGAGGGACTTTTTCCAAGGGCATGGAGTGATGGGACGAGGGGGAATGGCCTCAAACTGGAAGAGGGGACATTTAGATTAGACATCAGGAAGGAATTCTTTCCTGTGAGGGCGGTGAGCCCCTGGCGCAGGTTGCCCCGAGAAGCTGTGGCTGCCCCATCCCTGGAGGTGTTCAAGGCCAGGTTGGACGGGGCTTGGAGCAACCTGGGCTGGTGGGAGGTGGCCCTGCCCAGGGCAGGGGGGTTGGAACTGGATGATCTCCAAGGTTCCTTCCAGCCTAAATCATTCTGTGATTTATGATTCCTCCCTGGCGAGGAGGAGGACGACGACTCTGGCGCTCGAGCTGCCCGGGGTGGAGCTGATCTCCATTACCAACAGGACCGACAGGAACCTCAAGCAGCCTAATAACAGCGGGGAGAAGGAGAGGAGGAGAAAGCCAAGCTGCTGGCTTTCCTCCTGCCAGGCAGGACGAGAGCCATGGCACTCTCAACTCCCTCCTGCCACAATGGCTGGATGCTCTAACACCCAAAAAAGAGCTTCAAAGTAGTTATTTTTGCAATTAGGAACCCAGACCTTTCCTCAGAGTGGCTGGGAAAGCATCACACCAGAACCTGCGGTGAATTGCTACTCGCCGCATGGTGCCATAGGTACATGGCTGCTACAGACAACCAAGTCCCAGCGACCCTCGGCTTCATCCCAGCCAGGGGTTTCATGGGCATCCACCCAAGGAGGACACAGTTGAGGCTATCAGACCCCCAAGGAATTTGCATTCAATTAAGAAAAAATAATAATAAATAGGGGGCTGATGAAGTTTAGAAGCTGCCAACACCAGCCATATGCCTCAAATATGCACAGTACAGTTGGTGCCTAGGTAATGCAACTGCAGGTAGCAGCTCGCCTAATTAGCTACCAGAAGAAAGTCTAATTTAAAACAAAGCTCTTATTTTATTTATTTGCTGACAGTAGCAGAGCTATTCCCTCCAGCATGATGTGAAAGCAAACACGCTGTCCTCAAAATAAACCGCCATGGGCTTTTTAATTTTACCCTTCAACAAGTGTTCCCCGGTTCGTCTTTGGGAAGGAGGAGGGGGAAAGAAAAAAAACCACCAAAAACTCCAGGGAGTGCCAACCTGCAGCTCCCATTAGCATTACAGAGGGCTTGCTAAGCCAGCTTCCCACTTGTCACCTCCCTGCCATAGAAAAATAAAAAAAACCAAGCACACACACCATCGGAGCTTCTCCGCTGTGCCGGGGAAGGCAGAGAAACTGCCTCAAATAAAGCGTCTGTAAGAAAACGCGTCATCGTCGTCCCACCCCTCTCCACTGTCATCATTTGGGGTGATGAAAGGAGCTGGGCGCATCCCGGGCCGCTGTCCCCGCTGCAGATGCCCATGAGACAGAGCTGCTGCTTGCTGGAGGCACAAGTTGGCATCGGGCTCCAGACGGCGGTTGCGGGGTGTAGGGCGCCCACCCAAACTAAGAGAGTCCCGAGAGTCCCCATCCCTTCCCCACCTTTGCTTTACGATGCACCCAGAGGCAAACACGGGGAAAGAAATCCCTAGAAGGTAGGGGAGAGTACAGGGCCGCTGTGATTTTATTTAGTATCTTTATTTATTGGAGTTCTTTAAATAGATATGGATTGACTCTCTCAGCTCTGGCTATTATTACAGCTTGAAAGGGGAGCTGCAGGCTCTTTAATGCACACAAGGCTGCTTCCGCAGATGCTCAGCATCCAACATCAAACAAGGACCCCTGTATCGCCCTCCCCGTAGGGACAGGAGGGTGGCACAAGCCCCCACCACGTATGTATCAGCCCTTGAGTGCCATGGGTTTGGGCTCCAGGAGTGCCACATCCTCACTTTGCCCCAAAAAGCTGCCCCAAATGCCCACTTTGACACCATTTCAATCCACAGATCCCTCCAGCCATGTCCCAACAGGTGGTCGTGACATTCATTTACCACGGAGCAAACACCCCACCGACCCACACCCCACACGCGGCGGGTCCTGGGGAGGCTCTCCTCAATCCCAGCACTGCAACCGCATCCCACCAGGATGTGGACCTGGGAGCAGGGTGAGAAGGGGAGCGGGAAGATGCCAGCTTGGGGAAAAACCCTTCTCTTTTGGGCACTGCACTTCTCCCGCAGCCGTCAGAGGATGGTGGGTGCCAAGCCCCATCACAAGCTTGTTCAAGCGATGCTTCGGCATCTCTCCACTTGCAAAAGCCAATGTCCTGGTACCTCCACCCCTTCCCCCTTTACACCATCCACCTAAACCCATCACGCCTCTCCACCACCACTACCTTCAACCATCTCCACATCCAAGATCAGGCCACCAGCTCCCCAGCCCACCGAAGAGACAAACCCTTCATCCTTCCCCTGCCACCTTCTTCGTATGGTCCCAGCTCATCCGAATAATCAGAGATTTATTCCTTCCTGACAGCACGTCCTGCCACCCATTTATGAATTTATGAAAGCGGGGAAGAGGCATCACAAGCCTTTATGGACAACACTGGCTAGGATGCACATTTTTCTTTCCACTGATGAAAGTAATTCCATTCAGTTAAGGAGTAAGTAAAAACCACACTATTCTTAGGCAGCCGGGAAAGAGGAGGGGAAAAAAAAAAAATCTATTGCTGCGACCCTGAACAGGCGCTTCCCCAGGGCTTCGAGGCAGAAAACTTATCGGACACCGCACTGATAACATATTCAGGCTGAACCATAAGTCTTCAGCGTGTAAAAGGTATTTTCCTAACTGCAAACTGAATGAGCAGGGGGGGGAAATAAGGTTAAAAACAAACCAGAGGCCAAAGGCTGGCGGGGGGCGGGGAGGAGAGGGGGTGGCAGCAGGGCTGGGGCTCGTCTGCGGAACGGGTAGCATCGCTAACACCCAACACAGACTCCCAGGGGATAAGCAGAACGATGCTGATGCTGAGCACCCATCTCCTGCCACCAAGACATCCAGGGAAAGTTTGTCTTCTGCGTGATTAAAGCTGCAGAGAAGTGGGAAAACCAGCATCCATACCGCTACCAGGCTGGTGAAAGATTTCTCTCCCACAGCCAGCGTCCTCAATCATCCCCAACAATGTATTTGGCTCATTACAGTCCCATTTGCCTCCCCCTGCTACGTTCAGGTCCCAATACCCATCTTATACCACCTTCCCCCCACCCCAACCCTGCTCGTCTTCTTCCCTGTAACTCCAAACCAACTCCTTGTCCCAAGCACAAAGAGCCATGAGGTTTCCACCATGGGTTTCTCCGCACTGTTTTCCCATCCCATAGAGCTGGATTTCCCCGTCTCAGAGCAAGCCGGCTGGGATTTGTAGCTGATTCTTTAGAAATAACTCCACTGGAGTTTTCTCCGCGCCTTGTGCAACGATGGAGTTTGCAGGACAACCGCAGAGGGGTCCACCTTCTCCTTGCTCTCCGTTCACCTGTTAAATCCCATGAGGACGGCTCCAAGCTGAGCAAGCCAAGTGACACAAAACAAGCTGGAAACCAAACCCTCTCCTATTTCCAGACCACCTTAGAAAGGTGAAAAGCAGCACACGATGCAGCTATATGGTAACCTGCCCGGCAGGAGCCGCATCCAGAAGGGAGGTTGTGCAGCTCCCGGCTGCCCCCCGCGTCCCACAGCTACACACAGGTTGAGTTACTTATTCTTCTTGAAGGAAAATAAAAAAATTTAAAAAAAAATCCACATTTGCCATGCCTCAGTACCACCCCCAGGCATGGATGACGAGCTTATGGCATGAGCAAGCGGTGACCACAGAGCTGCTTTTGCAAGCTCCTCTTCCAACACCTCTGGCTTGGTCCTCCAAGCCGACCCCAAGCTCCAGCCAAACTGCTCCCCCATTTCCAAGGGCGACAACCTCCCAACCAACAACCCGCCAGCTCTCCAGCACCGCCATCCCCACAAACGTTGAGGGCCACCACCTTCCCCAAGATCTGCAGCTCCGTGCCGCCTTGGCCAAGGTCTACCCATAGCACCATCTCCACCAGCAGAGCCGCAGCAGGGCGCCGGATCCCGGCATCACCCAGCCCAAACCATCGCTCCTCCCTCCTTCCCTCCCTCCGAGGCCGGTTTTCCAGGCAGAACAAGGATGGGAATTACTCAGGCAGCATGTGACATGACCACCAGAAGGAGGGCACTGCGTTACTGGGAGCTAAAAAATGGATTCCCAGTTTCTATTGTCTATTCTTTTTGTAGCGAGGGGAAGAAGGAGCTGCTGCTCTGTAATCAGGCCTCTTCTGGCTGGTTCGCTGCTTTTAGGACCAACCAGGATAATGCAACATCGCTTTCATGTGGCAACAGAAGCTTCCAAACAATACCATTACGCTGATACACCACTGAAATTAAAGCCCTGCTCGGAGTCTCGGTTGCTCCCAGAGGCAGCCTTGCTCGCCTTGGACTTCATATCTTCTCCAAAAGTCTATAATACAGTCAACGGACTAAATTTCTTTCTAAATAAGCACTCATGAAACTTAATTGCTCCAAAAATAATGCCTAATACATCTTTCTGAAAAGAAGAATAATTCCTCCCAGCTTTTTGCTAATGTTCTTCTAGCAAACGCTCTGCATTTCTTGTTGCGCTTCTCTGTGCGGGCAGAGTTACGGCAGAGCAGCTCCACATCACGATTCACCCCAAAACCTGAAAGTCTTCTCCTCACTGATGCTTCGTCATAGCTTTATTTGACTTTTTTTGGTCCAGAATTATTGAGATTTGCCCCTTCCCTCCCCCGGTAAAAATTCAGATTCTGAGCTCACCCATACAGACAGATTGAGACTAAAACCTCCAGAGTGGATCAACTCAGCCAGAAATGATCTCAACTGTGAAACATCACAAGGGGCAGTCACATTCTCAGCAGCTTCAAAATAGTTGCCTTTTTTTTTTTTTCCCTTTTTAAATTAAAAGGGATGCCATCTCTCTGCATCTGTGTTTTATCTGGAATAAACATCCCGGTCCTGGAAGAAAACCCACTTTTGCTTTCCTAACTCCAGGTTCTCGTTTTCACCACCTTCTCGAGAACCTCTTCATGGTTTCCCCAAGCCGCCTTCTGCACTGCATTAAGAGACCGTCTCCGCAAATAACACTGTTTAAAACCCAGGGAACTTCTGCAATAAATAGCACAAGGACTCATTCCACCACCCAAGTGACCTGACCCCGGAGCAGCCCTTCCCCAGGCTCGCCGCCTCTTGGCTTAGAGCATCTCCTGGGCAGCTCGGTTGGGACAAGCCGGGAGGCCACCCTGCCAGCAGACAAAGGGGCCAGGTTTATTACGGCACTCGGAGGGACAAACGCCAGCCAGATCAAACCCCGCGGAGACCCTCAGGACCTGCAGAAGCAGATGGTACCATGCCAATGGGAAGATGCTCTTTCCCCTCCACGATGCTCTGTTTTCAGAGAGCTGCTCCCCAAAAGCGTGAGAAGCCAAAGCTGCAGAATACCCCCGACCCAACGGTCTACGATAATCCAAATTCCTCCAGCCTTTAGGCCCTACAGTTTACACAAATGCCTTTAAATTTTTTTTTTTCTGTCCCTCTCCTCTTTACACATGCTGGCAGAGCGAGCCCCCAGAAACTCGGCCACATCCACCACACCTCACAATCTCACCGTGGAGCCTCTTCCAAAGCGCGTGCGTAGGCTTACGAGGAAGCCCACCCTTCCCTTCCCCACCTTTCTCCAGCTGACCCAGGCGTGGGATGCTCTCCTCCTGCTTCCCCTGAAGCCACTCAACCCATCCTTAGCCAAGGACCCTTTTCCTTCCACAACAATTAAAGCCCATCTGCCAACCAGTGCCTTCCACCACCACCCAAAGGCATCCTTCACCACTTCCCTCACCTCGCCTAAGGTCTTCCCCAACATTTTTCTCGGTTCTTCACGTACTTTGAGGTACCCCCCACCTCAGCTCAAACTACACGGTCCCATAAACAGCAGAACGAAACCTGCTTTCCTATAGATTTTACTGCTTAAAAATGCTCACGCCCACGTGGCGTTTGCGTTCCCCAATAGTAGGTGGCAAGTGGTTTTGCTGTCTTTTTTTTTTTTTTTGAAGTGGGATATTAATAGATCCCCTCTCACTGGCCGACCAGCTCGCCTAGATAAAAAAAAACCAACTTTATTGCTAATTTCCTAATCAGGCAGGCGCTTAATTGCGAGATGTCTACTTCTGAGTCAAAGAGGGGGAGGGCTGCAGACACACAAACAGCACAACCGCAAAACAAGAAAAAAAGTCGGGATTTTTTATTATTTTTTAGGAAATCAAGCTAAAAAAAAAGACATCTCCCCCAAACAAACAAAAACCAAAACCCAAACAAGCCAGAGAGCCAAAAGAAAACAAAAATCCATCGGGATTTTTGGTATCTCAGGCACAGGAGCTTCTCTTGGTGCAGGGGCCAAGGAGATGCTGTGCCCCACGGTCCCTTCTGTGGAGGGGGGGTGCCTGGAGTCCCCGGGCTGTTCCCAAGAGGAGGGGACACACACACACAGAGCAATGCCTCTCTCCTCCCGCATCCCATATATAGCGCGGTCCCCGCGGGCTGCGAGCAGATGGTTACCAAGCTGACAGGTTGCAAACAGCTCCGGAGAGCCGGTCGGGGAGTCAGATATTGTCTCCATGCCTTTAGTTTTGGAAACAAAAAGATGTCTCCCAGCTTAAAAGAAAAAGAAAGTTTGCTGTGGGACCTCGCCGCTCCCCCCTCTTTTCGGATTTCTTCTTAAAAGCACTCCGATCCAGCTCGCATCGCTCAGGTCTGAAGTCTATGCAACTCTCTGGGCTGCCTGCACATAATTTTTTCCACTCCAAGAAGAGGGAGGAGGAAAAATAAAGAGAAAAAAAAAAAAGGATCTTGTCGTCCGTCTCTCCTCTCTGTAACTGGAAGGGGAACGCAAGGACGGCCGTGGTGCACGGCACAACGTCAGCCTCGCTCCTCCAGCGAGCGGCAGGCACTCCCTTCCCTGCAAAAACCTTCTTCCCTTGACTTCCCAAACTTGCGAACGCCACGAACTTGGGGCAAACCCGGAGAAGCCGCTTCCCGGCATCCCTGCTGTTTATTTATAGGAGCCCCAAGGGCTTGGAAACAGCCCTGGACCCCAGCCCTAAACACCCGGGACGGCAGTGACACCCGCAGGGTGCCAGGCAGGGACCCAAATCATCTTTTAGGGTGCCTTTAGTTTTTAAAAACCCATTTTTTTCGGTAGGCCACGCTGGATATCCCCTCCCCATACACACACATACACGCCCCCACACCTACCGGGATGCAAAGCGCAGCCAAACCGCGGGACTCCGGCTTTCTTTTCCCTTCCCCGCCGGTTTTAGCTCTGCAACTCGACCCTGGCCGGGAACATATGGTTTGCATTCTGCGCCCCCCCTATACTTCCCCATAGGCGCAACGAATCCCAGCCCTTTCCTCTTTAAGGGAGGAATCCTGCCGGCACCTTCCCCATGGCTCTCTAAAGGATGGAGACAGGGCCGGGAGAGGCTGCAGTAAAACCCCTCGGCCGAGACCGCTGCGTGGGCTTTGCCGTTTCATGCAGGGGTCATTAACAGCCCGGCTGGATCCGCTGCGTCCCCGTATAGCCGGTCCGTAAATACCGATGGAAACAGAGCCGGTATGTCACCGGGATACAAAAATACGAAAAGGGGGAGGGCAGCGAGCGTGTACGCAGCAAAAACAGGCTCTGCAAGCCGAGCTTTGCCCTCCCCAGCTGGCTGAGGACCACCGAAAAGCCACCCTGCTCCAGCCTCCAACCTCATCCCCTCTCCACGCGAGGAGAAGACAGAAACGAGTCCTTCGGATGCGGGGACACGTGATGCCGAGGCACTGCAGGGCTCCTGGAGGATGCTCAAAGGGCAGGCAACTTCACCTCCTCTTTTCCCTTCTTCGCATGCATAAAAACCATCCTTCTTTTTCCTCTTAAGCCCTTTTCATCGAATTTTCTGCTTCGTCCAGCAGCCCGGCTTTTCTCCGCGCAGAGACGACGGCAGCCTAAGCTGGTTTTCCTTCAGCCCAGAGGGCCGATCCGGCGGGAAACGGCAAGAGGGATTTTTAAAAACGGAGCATTACTTCGCCTTCCCGACAGAGCAAGGCATCGCCTTCCCCCAGCCCGCATCGCGGGACGAAGTTAAAAGTTAACGAGGGCCCCTTTCAAGAGGGGTACCCGCTTCTTTTTGCTAGTGTCCTTAAAGCACGGCACTGGAGAGGAGCCACGCGGAGCCTGGGAGGGCTGTGGGGTGGGTGGATGGATGGATAGATGGATGGATGGATGCCCCTGGCCAAAACAGCGCAGGCTGTGATAGAAACCAGAAGCCTTGCGGTCTGCGAGCCCGACTGCCTTCGCAAAGCATACCGAGCATTGCTGGCGCGCCTGCGTACCCCACACCACCCTCCCGGCCGCAGCAAAAAAAAAAAAAAAAAACACCAAACAAAAAACCCAAGAAAACAACCCAAAGATCCTCCAAATTTATATATTTTTTTTTTCAACGGCACAGGACCAGCACGCCTGCCAGTTTCTTGGCACCAAGCACAGCACGAATCCCTCTTTGCAGGTATTATAAAACCCCATTTTAAGAAAAAAAAAACCAAACCAAATAAGAAGACATCATATTTTTGACCCGTTGTGTTTTTAGGATTGGCGTCCCTCGAGGTTTTAGCTGGACAGATGAGGCCCTGCAGTAACCTGCGGCTTTCCCTACCACTCATCCCTCAGCATCCCTCCCGATCGCCTGGGACCCCATCTGCAAAGCCGGCGCGTGGGGTTTTTCCATCCCCGGCAGGACCAGCCCCAACACGCCCCAGACTCCCTGGGGTTTTGTTGTAAACTACAAAGGAACCTGCCCAATTCGCCCCGGTTTGCATAACCAGTTTATCCCAAGCAAGTTGTTTTTTAAAAAAAAAAAAAACACAACCCTCAACTCTCGTTAGTCACCGGTCGTTCAGCCCAAACAAAACCCAACCCTCTTCCCCAGCTTTTGGATCTCACTCTTCCAGCTGCGGGCAGAGCCAACGTTTTTATCTCGGTGTGTAAATTTTAGAGTATGAAATATGTACCTTGATACCTTGGGTTTTTTTTATATATATATATAAAAAGACATATATAAATATACATATATAAATAACAGGGTAGCTGAAGTACCCACGCCAGGGATGAACTGCGGGGCTGTAACTCCTGCAGTCCCATGCCGGCATCCCTGGGCCGTGGCACCCCGGGATTTGGGATTTTTTACGTGGAAAGCCTCCGCAGCCACACCTCCCAACCTCGCTTGCTTCAGCCCAGCACAGACTAGTCCTTCACCGGTGGCAAATCATTTAGCACCGACACACATGGAAAAAAAAAAAAAAAGCAGCAGAAAATAAGTTTTTATAGCCCTTGGCAGCCCGCATGCTGGCTTCATCACACTCTGGACTCCGGTCGCCCAAGCGGCTCCGTGCAGCCAAATCCCTTCTCCTGAAACAAATCCCTTTAGTACCGACGCCGGAGCGTGGAAGGAGGCGCTTGCAGGGCCTCCGACTGCCAAAAAGCAGCCAAAACGATGCACAGCGGGTGGGCATCACACGCCCTCCCAGCAAAACGTGCTCCCACAACCAAATCGGGCATCTCTACCAAAAGACCGGGGAAGGACAAGGAGGAACCGCAGAGCCAGGTGGAAATAAATGCATGGGTGGAGATGGCAGGGCAGCCCGAATTGCCACCTCGTCTTCCTTCCAGCAAAAAGCATTAGCCGGCGGGCCCCAGCAATGCCGACGGAGCCTGGCATGCACCCAGCGGCAACGCCGTGTCACCGGTCTCGTCTGCTTGGCCCCAAAGCAGATAGACTGGTGCAACTCGGAGGAGACCCTACGGAGCCACGTAGGGACGCCACAATCCCCGTGGAGGCGCTCCCGGGCACGGGGGAACAGCTTACTCCCAGCCTAACGCAGATTTTCAGCAATACTCGACCCGCTCCAGGAAGATGCCCTCCAACCAGGTCCCAGAAAGCAGAAGGGACAGGACATTTCACCTTCTCCAAGGTAGACTGGAAGAGGAGACCCTTCAACCAGCCTAGTCTCCCATGCACCGACCTAGACAGCTGATTACTTTTAATCGCTGCGTTATTGGCCTTAGGAGCCACGCTCTCATTTTAAGCACATCCCTACGTTTCACATCTGTCAAGGGGGAAAAGAAAAACCTTCAAAACAATAGTCCAGTGCAGGAACACCATCACACCACCCAACAACTGTAAGAAGAGTCGCGCCAGGCAGGGAGGCGAAGGCACCCGGCGCCCCGAGCAGCATCCCCAGCCTGTTTGGGATAAACAGGGGCGGAGGGAGGCTGCTGGGATCCCACACCTGGGCAGCGGCCACCCGAAACGAGGCGATGGCCCCAGGCCAGACCACAGCAGACAGCACGGCCACATTGCAAGATCCGCCCTCATGACCAGCACTAATTACTAGCTTCACTTTGCAGGCCCTGCAAAGCCTTCAGAGATGCTCCTCCAGGTGAGGGTGGGGACACTTGCTTGGCTCCATTTGGCTACGTGGATGAAAAGCAAGCAGCAGACCGCATTTTTTTTTTTTTGGGGGGGGGGGGTTGTTTTAAATAGCAACCACTTTCTGGCTGCTGGAAAACACCCTCCTTCTGTTCTTCAAGCCAACCCAAACAGATAGAGCCAATAACGCAGCCAGGTGACAGCGCAGGGCGGCTCGGTCTCCACCAGGGATAACAGGCACGCAGAGGAGATCAGCCCCCACTCACAGAGCGTGCAAGGTGGGGTGGGGGGGGGATGAGACCCCCTCAAGATGGCAAAGAGGCAGAGCTGATCACCCATCTCCAAAAACCCCTCTGGAGCCCCGTTCCTTCATCCCAACTGCTCTTGGTCCTCCAACCATCACGTGAAGGAAGAACGACAACTTCCCAGCACATCGTGCGAGTCCACTGGGAAACCAGACAGTCGGTGAAGCAAGTTCTTCTGCTGCAGACCTTCTTGGTGCCTTCAGCTGCAGACCTTCTTGGTGCCTTCAGCCGCTGTTGGGTGGGCGTGCCCATATGTGCCACTGGTCATGAATCAGCCCAAAATCCTCACAGCCTAGGAAGCACCGGGGACACTCACTGACAGCAACCTCAGACAGGAGGAGACAGCAACGCTGCATCCCAGGCGTGTCCCTTCTCCCATTTAAATCTGTCCCGAGGAGTTTCTGGGCTCTCTAACCTCCCGCCTAAGGAAAACTCCCACGCTATACAATGCAACGCAACCCTTTTAATAGCCTCCCCGCCTCCGCGAGCCACCCGGCCGGGAAGCCTGGGTTTGTTTTACACCATCTCGTCCTTCCAGCCTGCCACCGCCCCAGGAGATGCGGGTACACCGAGGAGCCCAGCCAGAGGTGGACAGCCCATACTGCTCCTTGTTCAAGTCATAGAAGACGACATGTAGACGCATTTGAATGCTGCCAACCATCGGTTCCACAGCCACCATGTCCGTCCCCATACAATTTCAACCGGGAGGAAGGAGCATCCTCCTGTCTTACAAGAGCATTCCCCAAACACCACCCTACGCTCAAATCTCTTGTGCACATTTGGTTCAACATATCAAGGTGTGCCGACTCCATCTCTAGGGCAAGCCAAAGCATCCAAAACCAATCCTGCACCTGCACGCAGTGACATCAACCCCAAGAGCATTTCTCCACCTCCGTGGAAGTTTTGTGGGTTCCCCCCCTTCCTCTTTCTAGCATTCCATGCTGTCCGCCTGCACGGATCCTCTGGTTGAGGATGCTGCCCACAGCATCCCTCCCGCGGAGCCCCGAAGCCCGCCTGGGCACCGGGCATCTGCGCTCAAGAGGTCCTCACCTCTCCTCCTGCGGTGGCCTCCGCTCGAGAGAAAGGCAGATGGATCTAATACGCATTAAACATCTCCAAATGAGATTTTCCGCGCTCTTTCAAAGGGAAACAATCCCTCAGCTTCCACACTCGGCGCAGGCTTGTGAAGGAAGGGAGCTGGGGGGGCAGCAAAGGTTACTCCTGGGACCTCTAGAGGAACCACACCAGCAGGACCTCCCAGAAGCACGAGAGATGCCGGCTTCTAACTTTTGTGTCTGGCTCAATGAGCTTTTCGGTACCGATTAGAAGCACAACCCACGCTCGCAGCCCCTGCTGCGAATACCAGGTATTCAGGCAGGGTAGGCATCGCTCGTGGTACAAACAAGCCCCTTCTCTCCTCCTGGCTTTTACGGGAATAAAAGGGGTAGAGGAACGAGGGCAGCTGCGCTATAGGTGTGTATATACGGGTATTATGGGCTGCTGCTGATCAGATCGGTGGGACAAAGGGACGGAGGCGGAGAAGGAGACCCCCACAAAGATGCTCTGCAAACCTACGTAGGTCTTCTTCCCTACCTGCAGGGACTCACTCCCCCAGGGAAAGGGACAGCCCTGACCCCAAATGCAAACAGAAAAGCTTCAGAGTTTGAGGCTAGAGCTCTTTGCTCCTTGTATAACTGGGTATATTACTCTTTAATAAGTCTCTCAACTTGTGTCCTCCATCTCCCAGGGCGGCAAAAAAACCAAAAAACCACCACTGCCTTTAACTTAAACAACAAGGAAAGCTAAAGGGAGGGGGAAAAAAATGGCTCAAAACATTTGTTTTTCAGATCCCGGGGGATTACACCAGCCCCGTCCACTCGGGCCGAGCCCTGTGTGGCAGGCAACGGGATGTGCCTGCACAAATCCAGCTCCAGAAGGAAGCCTGGTCTCACGGTCACAGCCCCGTTTTGGGAGTCCTGTGCCACCACCACCACGCCTGCCATCCCCATGCGGGCATCTCAGGTGGCTCCGCAGCCACCCCTGGGGCTTGAGACCCGGTAATTCCCCCTCCTCGCAGCAAAGAGCGGGGTCAGCAACGTATTAGCTGGAAAGGGGATATTGCCCAGCACCTAAACGAGCGAGCACTTGGCCACAGTCCCCTCCAGAGAGGGGCTGGAGTAGGAGGAGGGGACGCAGTGGCCTCCGTGGATGCTCCAGGCAGGCAATGGACCTTGCAGAGCCCGGACCTGTGGGCTAAGGAAAGATGAGAAGTGGGGTCCACACCGAACACGAAACCATTTTCTTCCTCTTTGAGCTGTAGGACACCCTCCGCCTGCTGCTGAGCATCGCGGTGGCCCGTGGCTCGCTTGCTTGCATGCTTTCCCCCCCGCCCCGACTTTCTCCACGGAGCCCAACACCGAGAAGCACAGGGCGCCAAATGTGTCACCACGCTCCCTTTACCAGATTTATCCCAAGGGATGCTCCCAACCACCACAAGTTTGGGGGTCAAGGCTTGCAGCTTCAACACCACACCCCCCCCCCCCCTCACCCCCCAAGTTACACTGGGACAACAGCACCCAGACCCCCAAAGTTTGGGGATGAGGACCAGGACCCACCACCCCGAGGAGTTTCACTACAAACCCAACCCAGACCAGTGTGGGTGCGGGGTGAGGAGCTGGCTGCAATGGGGAACAAGCCCCTCAATCCCCCCCCCCAAAAAAAAAAGCTGAGCGCAGCCAGCAGGTTGGGGAGAAGCCACCAAAAGCAGCGAGGAACGGAGGAGACCCGAGCAGGGAGGGACTCGCAGGAGATTAAAGGCAGCACGCAGGACACGCTGGAGCAAGCCCCGTGCTAAATAATAATTCCTGCTTCCCTTCCCTTTCTTCCCTCGTTTTCCAGCGTGGCTTCGCCCAGTTTTTCCCAGCCTGGCTGGCGTTTGATCTCTCGGGGCTCGCTCTGCCTTCTCCCTTCCCCTCCGACCAACCCCGGCGCGACCCCGCCGAGCTGCCCCAGCCCCCCCCCAAAAAAATACCCCAAACAAATAGCAAAGGTGGGGGGAAAAAAAATAAATAATGATGATAAAAAAAAAAAAAATCCCCTAAAAATCCCAGCTCAGCAAACATGTGGCTGGTACCAGCCCAGCCCGGCGGTTTGGGGAGGAGAGGGGCTGGGGAACCGAACAGGGCTCGGAGGAGGAGACGGCAGTTCTTCCCCCTGCGCCAAGGAGCAGGTCCAGGGCTGCCAGCCCAGCGCATTCCTGCGCCGTGACTCAAGGCCTCCGAGAAAAAAAATAATAAAAAAAAAAAAGAAAAAACCCCAAAAAACCCCAGGAGGTTTCAAAAAAAAAAAAAATATTCCGTGCAGCCGGGATGCTTCGCTTGTCTTCTGGCTGCCCAGCCTGCCCCGGGGCGCGCAGTCCCCCCTGGTTTGAGCGCTTTGCTCCACAACGGGACCAAAACTGATTTAACCCCCCCCCCCCCCTCCCCAAAACAAAAACCAGCTGGGACCCTCAAGAACATCACCACCACGCCAAAAAAAAAAAAAATTAAATACCCCCCTCCCTCCGCAATGCCAAAACTGCCTTCCGACAGTAAAAATTCAAGCGTCAGCCAAGCCCGGCAGGGCTGCGGGGACAAGGAGCCGGAGGATTTCGGGAGCGTTAGGGAGGGTGCCGCGTTGAGGGGCCTCCAGGCTCCCACCGAGAGAGAGGGCCCTCAGAGGGTGGGTGGGAAACCAGACATCAGAGCAGCTTTATTTTTTTTTTTGGGGGGGGGTGTTTCTGCCTCTCCCAAGCCAAAGCGCTGCATTTCCCAACCCCGCTGCAGGTCATACAGGACTTCTTTTTGGTTTTTGATTTTCTCCAGTGCTCCAGCCTGATGTTGAGGAGCCGCGGCACTCAAAAAGCTCCCGGTTCACCGCTCCTGGGGTACCACAAAGGCTCTGGGTTGGGGTGGGAAGCATCTCGCACAACATCTCCTTTAGGTCCAGAGCCAGGGAAGGAGACACCCAAGCTCCCTTCACCCCAGGGATGAACAAGGAGGAACGAGTCTTGGTGCCACCAGATGTGGACAACCCCCCCGGACAGCATCCGAAAGGCCAGGGCTGTGCCAGCTGGGTGCCACCGCGCTCTGACTCACGAGCAGGGGTGGCTCGCACAATACAACTGATTACGGCAAATTACAGCTCGGCATCTCAAGGAAAACTAAAAAATCAGAGGCAACGGGCCTTAAAAATGCCACAGCGGGGCCGGTGGCAGCCAGCAAGTGGCTCAGGCGTCCCTTGCCACCGGGATTAGTCTCCCCACTTCCCAAGGCGGGACGCGCGGGTGGGATGGCAGGAGGGGGCAGAGGGAACGGGCTGGTGATTTATACCCCCCCCCTCCTTCCTTCCTCCCTTCCTTCCCTCGCTCCAGCAAATGTTTTCGCTCGCATTAGCATCGCTAAAGCCGGGAGGATATAAGTGAATAGGAAACAGCAGGAACCTGTGGCTTTATGGCACCGACATCTGCTGTAATGAACTCCTGGCAGACTCCATCCAGCCTTTCCTGCCGCCTCCCCAGCTTTTGCCCATCGGAGCCGAGAAGCCCCACTCACCAACTTTTCCCCCCCCGATAACCTTACCGGGCTGGCAGGCTCATCCCACCAGCCCCCCAAACGCGCTGGGAAGGAGAAAGCCACAGAGAACGGCCACATCATGCACGGAGAACGAGGGCTCCATAACCAAGGAGCTAAAGGAGAAGACAAAAAGCCGGAGCAGCTCCTTCCAGAGCAAGCCTCCACCTCCTGCAAGGGCAGGCTTTGCTGCTGAGCAACAGGTCTTGGAGCATCTCTCTCCCCCGGCCATCTGCTCGTGGTGACCGCCTCCTGCCACCCATGATGCAGGAGCCCACGGCCCGCACCGGTGGGGGACAGCAGTGCCGATATCACAGAATGGTTTAGGTTGGAAGGGACCTTGGAGATCATCTAGCTCCAAGCCCCCTGCCATGGGCAGGGACACCTCCCACCACACCAGGTCCCCCTCCTCCCTCCCCAGGTGTTGTCCTGCGGTGGTGGTACAGCAGCAGGATGGAAGGACGGTCCTTCACCGGGATGGCAGCGTCACACCGCCTGCAAACACCTTTGTCAGTGTCACCCGCTGGCTTTCGGCAGCCAGCCTCGGTGGGGAAAGGCCCTCAAGCAACCTCAATAAAAAAAAAAATCCTCGCAGCAAGTAGTTTTCCTTTCGGGAGTAGCACACCCGAGCAGGACGAAGCATGGCGAGCAGCCCGGCAGGCAAAGCCCCAGGACCTGGAGTTGGGATGGGACACACGTGGGTGGGAGCAGGGGTTGCCCCAGCATCGGTCCTGGGCGTGAGCGGGCCGACTGCTGCCGGCTTTCAAACCCCAATCCAAAACACCACTTCTTCCCACACCCCCCCATTGCAAAACCCAACACAAAAGATGTACATTCGCCGTTATGAAAAGAGAAAATTATTTTCTGGGTGATGTCTGTCTCTCCCTCCTCAAAACCAGGCAAAGATGGGGAAGGGAGGGGATTATCAGCGGGGCTAAGCACCCGTCTCCGCTCCCTTCCTCTCCGTCATCCCATGCAATCTCGACACAACACTCCTGGAGAAACACTAATTATAGCTCTACAGCTAGAAAACTTCATACGCGTTTACATATGCCAGATTAACAGTGTGCCTTCAGAAAGCTCCCCAGACTCAAACTGAGCCAGCTTGGTCAGGTTTAACTTGTTTTTCTTTCTTCTTTTTTTTTTCCTTCATTCCCTCCCTCCTGCCCAGCTTTATTTCAACCCCTGAGTGAACTTGGCCCACGCAAAAATAAAGCGCACGGCACAAGACGGAGCCAGGCGCGGGGGTCCTGGACCACACCAACCCAGCCGACATCCCCCTTCCAATCCTCCCCCCCGCCCCAGCAGCAGCATCCCCAGCAGCTCGGCCACAGCTAAACCCTGACCCAGAGCATCCCGGCTAATCCAGCCTTCCCAGGTCGTGCCCCCCACCATCCACAGCATCCCAAGCCGTGCCGAGTCTCCGGGCCCCTCGCTGCCCACTCCCACGGGCACGGGACCCTCCGGCACACACCCCAGTGCTGCTCCCGGCCGAGCGGCACACCGGCTGCCAGCTCTCGAAGGTCTCCTTTTGCAGCAAAGGGAGAGTTTCTCCTGGCTGGAGGACACTGCTGCAGCAACGTCCAGGCCACTGAATAAGTCAATAGTGCCATTTCTGTTTTCCATTTGCCGAAACACACTAGATCTTTGTGCGGCGGAGGCGGAAAAAAATATTAATCTAATTAAACTCCCTCCCCAAAACTCCTCGTCACCTTAATTACACTTCAGAAAAGCAGGCTTGGTTCATTTTCCTAGAAAATCAGCTTGTCAGGAGACGCTTTTAACTACTGAGGAGACCGATCTGCGCCGCGTCCTCAAACCCTTGCCACAAGCTGCGGGAAGCGAGTGATGGGCTCTGCTCCCGACTTCCCACGGGGATGACAACCTTGCCCATCACCGGAGCCCTGACGGTTACGGTTATGGTCTCTTCCAACCTCTAAAAAGCCATCAAACTTTATAGGTCTCCACTTCTGAGCTTTATATTCCAGGACATCATTTTTTTTTTTTATACCCGGAAAAATAAACACCGGCACCTTTTCGCTTTGCCACCGCCGGAGGATGACAAAGGACAAAGTCCTGAGATGCAGAGGATGTTTGTGAGTTGTGCGGGGAAAAAAAAAAAAATATATATATATATAGCGGAAAGGCTGAATTTGATCACAGGAGCCTAACGAGAGAGGGCAGCAGGAGAGCCTGTGCCTCTGTTTATTGTCTGTGGCAGGGATTACCAGCGGAAGGGCTGGATTTAAGTGCATCTCAATCACAAGATTGGGTTGCGCGCAGGAAACTTTGAAGAGCCATCGGAAAAAGCCCACTTAGCCGCCTCGGCCATCAATAGCTCAGTATATAAAAATGCGGATTAAAAAAAAATAATAAATAAAATAATAATAATCATCATCATCATCTCCAGGCTGCATAATTACTTATTTGACCCGCTGGGGAATCACAGCCGGCGACACTACGAACGGGGCTGGGTTCGTTTCGCTTTTCCCAAGGAAAAGAATAACAAAATAGATATATATTTAAAAAAAAAAAAAAATAATAATAATAGAAGTCAGCGGCAGGGCGAGGCGGGGAGCGGCGCTGCCCGCCCGCATCCCCCGGAGCATCCCCACACCCCCCCCGGGGAGCATCCCAGCTCCCCTGCACACACACACACCCACACACCCACCCTTTACATTAAATAATTAATAAAAAAGGCAATAAACGCTTCAAGGTTGGACACCCCCACCCCAGAGAAACCCTTAAAAAGGGGGTAAACCGCAGTGAACTTTTTCCGGGGGGGGGGGGGGGGGAGGGAGGGAGGGAAACAGTGGGTGATGCTGCCCCCCACCCCAAAAAACTTCTTGCCCCCTTCTCCCCCCCCGCTTACCTGCGGCGGCCAGCGCCCGGCGGAGCAGGAGGAGGAGGAGGAGGAGGATGAAGGCGGCGGGGCGGCGGCGGGGTGCGGGCGGCGGCATGGCGGCGGAGCCGGGAACCGGGAGAACCGGGAAACCGGAGCGGCGCTGCCTGCCCGCCCGCCCGCCTCGCCACACTGCCGGGCTGCCCGGAGCCCAGCGGGGCGGAGCGGGGCGGAGCGCAGCCGAGCGGGGGCGGTACGCCCGGAGCCTGCCGTGAGCTGCTCCCGGCCTCAGCGCACCCCCCCTTCAGCATCATCACCATCATCATCACCACCTCCCGCCCCACCGGAGGGAGGGCGGTACGCCCCAAACCTGCCATGAGCTGCTCCCGGCCTCAGCGCACCCCCCCTTCAGCATCATCACCATCATCATCACCACCTCCCGCCCCACCGGAGGGAGGGCGGTACGCCCGGAGCCTGCCATGAGCTGCTCCCGGCCTCAGCGCACCCCCCCTTCATCATCATCACCATCACCTCCCGCCCTCATCCCGTGCAGCCGGGGGGAGCGGTACACCCCAAATCTGCCATGAGCTGCTTCCGGCCTCAGCACACCCCCCTTCATCATCATCACCATCACCATCATCACCTCCCGCCCTCATCCCGTGCAACCGGGGGGAGCGGTACGCCCCAAACGTGCCATGAGCTGCTCCCGGCCTCAGCGCACCCCCCCTTCATCATCATCACCATCATCACCTCCCGCCCTCATCCCGTGCAACCGGGGGGAGCGGTACGCCCCAAACCTGCCATGAGCTGCTCCCGGCCTCAGCGCATCCCCCCTTCATCATCATCACCATCACCTCCCGCCCTCATCCCGTGCAACCGGGGGGAGCGGTACACCCCAAACCTGCCATGAGCTGCTCCCGGCCTCAGCGCACCCCCCCTTCATCATCATCATCACCTCCCGCCCCACCGGAGGGAGAGCGGTACACCCCAAACGTGCCATGAGCTGCTCCCGGCCTCAGCGCAACCCCCTTCATCATCATCACCTCCCACCCTCATCCCGTGCAGCCGGGGGGAGGGCGGTACGCCCCAAACGTGCCATGAGCTGCTCCCGGCCTCAGCGCACCCCCCCTTCATCATCACCACCATCACCTCCCGCCCCCATCCCGCGCGGCCGCGGGGTGCGGAGCCCCTGCGGGGACGGGAAAGCCGCCCGGCGGAGCCCGCTCTGCAGTGGGGATGTGCGGGCACAAGGGGGAGCCCCGAAACGCGCTCAGCCCCCTGTTTCCCACCCCCCTCCCCCCCCCCCCCCCCCACCCGCCTTCCCGGCCCCGCATCCCAGCGGGGTACCGACACCCCCCCCCCCCCCGTCCTCTCCGTCCCCGCCGCGGAGGTTTGGCTCCGGGAGAAGCGGCACGGAGGGAAAATGAACCTTTAACGCCCGGAGCGAGCGGGTCCTGTTGCTGCCAGGGATGGCGGTGCCGTAGGGATGACACGAGGGGCTATTACATCCCACCATCATCCCCCTCCCCCCCCCCAAAAAAAAACGGGATTGAAACCCAGGCTGCAAAACGTACCCACAGAAGCACTGAAAAACAAAAACAACAAACAAAAAAAAAAAACAACAAAAAAAAACCCAAAAACACACACACAAAAAAAACCAAAAAAAAAAGCCAAAACAAAAAAAAGCCAAAACAAAAAATAACCAAAACAAAACAAAACAAAAAAAAACACACAGAAAAAAACCCAACCAACTAAACAAAAAAAAAAAAAACACCACAAAAAACCCAGACATGCCCAAAAAAAAATCAAAAAAAAAAAAATCCCATACTGGGGAAGGTATCCCACAACTACTCCTTGATATCCAGACATGTCCCTTGTCACAAAGGATCGAGGACAAACTTACGGGTTTGCAAACTTCCCGTGGTGGTGGGTGCAGCTCTCCCTGGGGTCTCCCCAGGGTACGCGGCTCCTCAGGCCCCGGTTGAAACCTCCTCTCGCTGGGTGGAACGTGGGGGCAATGGGGTTCAGCGGTACCCAGGAGAGGCGGCGACCCCAAATTGAGCCAAGGGGGTGTTAAGGATGGAGCAGCATCCACACAAGCGGGGCTGCGGCGCGCTGGGTGATGGCCAAACCCGCTCCCCTTCCACGAAGGGAGTAAGGGGCTGCCATTGCCGCCTATAAATGGTTAAAATAGCATGGGAACTGCTAACTACTTTTAATTGCTGGCAGCTGCTCAGCTCCTCCGGGCTGGGGCAGTGGTGGGGGGGGGAAGAAACCCTGGCAGGCAGTAATTACAGCCTGCGCCTCGTCACCAGCCCGGTGGAACCAGCGGGTTTGGCACCGGCTCCCTCCCGGCCCAGCCTGCTGCTCCAGCCGTGGCTTTGCCCCTTGGCCCCGAGCTCGGCTGTCACCTTCCGAGAGGCGCGGGGAACCTGGGTGGGATGGAAAAGCTGAGGGGGACAACTGTTGAATCGGGGCGTCACCCGGCCCCGGGGACCGCGGGGTGGCCTTTGCGCCGTCCCCCGAAAATGGAAATCCGCCTCGGAGAAACTTCCAGAGCCATCGCGAGCTCTCTCCCGCTGCCCCGTTGCCTTCTCCCGCCTTCGCAGGGCACCTCCCAGCTTTGGCTGTCCCTCGGGCAAGTCCCCAAGGCAGACCCCAAAATGGGGGGGACGCGGCGACTCGTGCCACGCTGCGCGGGCTGCCTGCACATCGCCGGCGACGCAGCTGCCTTGAGCGCTACCTCCAGCATCCCGCTGCGCTTCAGCCTGTATTTACAGAGCAGCGGGACGTGCCGGAGTAGGCTTAAGACCGAAAAATAAAATAAATTTCATAAAAAAAATAAAAAATCATCTCCTTTCCAGTTGGTGTCGAAGGGGCGAAGCCGTAAAAGAAGAACCCGGCTGGGCAGCACGGGGAGGGACGCGCCTGGCGCCGGACCCGGCGGTGCTGGCGTTGGAGAGGGGCTGGGGGTGAGAGGTCTGGGGAAAAGAAACCAGCCAAAACGACAAGAAAAACCCAACCAAAAAAAAAAAAGAGCTATTTTCCAGCTGGATCGGGCCAGACGTCGGGCTCGCGTGGCAGTTTGCGGCGGGGTAACGCGAAGGCGCGTGGGCGCTGGGCTCCGGCCCCACGGGCAGCCCCGAATCCCGGGCACTCGCAGTTACCTTTGGTGCGAGACTCGGTGCCTGGGCGGGTGTTTATTCTTTTATTAAATAACGCCCGTAACGCTTGGGCCGCTGCCGAAAGCGCATCGAGGGGCTCTGAAGAACGGTTTGGTACCGCTGAGGGTGTCGGTATCAATGAGCTGAGGAACCGGTGGGCATCCACGGTGATTTTTTTTTTGGAAGCAGAGTGCGCGTTTTTGTAGAGGGTTGGGGTGGTTTGGTTTTGGGTTTGTTTTTTTTTTTTGGTAGAAATGAGTGAGAACGCGTGGGTTAAAGCGGGCGGCGTTGAAGTTCGTGGTCTGGTATTCAAAATATGAAGGAAAGCAAGGCAAATTGATGGTTAGCCTGCTGCTGTTGCGCAATTTCAGGAAAACATGACGCGACAAAACTATCATTAAAGGCAAAGGGCTGTTTTTCCCTCCCGGGTGTTTACATATTACCCCTCGTTTTTCCTCTAATGGCCCGGCGGGGCAACCAAATCCGCGGGGCAACCAAATCCGCGGGGCAATCAAATCCCCGGCGCGGCGGCCCCGCTCCCACAGGTGTGACGAGTTGCAGCGGGCTCAGCCGCCCAAGCCGCGGCAGGACTGGCCCTCGACACCGGTCCCGGCGGGTGACGGGGCCACATGAAACCGAGGGGGAGCGGACGGACGGCGCAGGGGAAAGGGTCCGCACCACCGGGTTTGGGTACGGCTCCAGGAGAAGGGGGCAGCATCAGAGGGGCCGTGCCTGATTTTTGGCGTTCCCCGCGGGGCGCAGGGATGCTCCCGCTCAGGGATGCGGGAGGACCAGCAGTCCCCATCCCACCGGTGGCATCTAAGCAGGGACCCTCCGACCCTCCCCGGTGCCATGTCTTGGGTCGGGCATTATGATAGCCGGGGGCGGGGGGGTTGGGTGGTGCATGAAAGCGTTAAAAAAGATGGCAATCAGATGAATAATAAACAGAGGAAACTCCCAAAGCATAATCAGGAGGTGAGACAAAGCCTCGCTTGTTCAGGCTTCGAGGTCACGGCGCCCTTCAGTCGCCATCCCACTGTCACGGGGAGGGGTGGGCAGCTTTCCCCACCCGAACTTTCGAGGCAGAGTGGTCCTCGGGTGGGTTGAGGTGTCCTCTGAAAGCGTGGTCATCTTTCAGGTGGTGAGCACGCGCCTCACTAAACAATCTCAGCTGCCCGGGATGAGGGTGCACTGAGATGTCAAGACATCGTTACGGTACAAAGAATTTTCTGTTGGGGTGGGGAAGGATGATTTTATTTTTCTTTTTAATTTCTATTATTATTTTTAATATTTATTTATTTATTTATTTATTTATTATTATTTTTATTTATTTATTTTTATTATTCTTATTGATTTTTCTTTTTCTTTTCTATTTTTTATTATTTTTCTCTTTTCTTTTCTTTTCTTTTCTTTTCTTTTCTTTTCTTTTCTTTTCTTTTCTTTTCTTTTCTTTTCTTTTCTTTTCTTTTCTTTTCTTTTCTTTTCTTTTCTTTTCTTTTCTTTTCTTTTCTTTTCTTTCTTTTCTTTTCTTTAAAGCCCCTGCATGCTCTTTGCAGCTGTGGTGGCCTGGAAGGGCCGCAGGCAGCTAAGCACGAGGGTGGCCGGAGTTGCTTAAATTTTGGGGGGGGGGGGGCTCGTAGGTTCTTCCAAGACAATTTGCAAAGCGTTAGCCATAACTACGCTATCAAACAGTCCCGCCAAAATAATTAGGCATTAGGCAGGAGAGAGCATCTAAAGACACGCACGCAGGGGGAGAAGAAGGGACGGGCAGCAAAGCTACAGATAACGTGGGGTCGAGACGCCGGGAAGGGTTTTCCCAGCACGGTGCAGCGGCGGCCGCAGAGAGTTTTTTGCGTTCCCCCGGGATGCTGCAGCCCTGGTACCCGCTCCCCGCCGGCTCACCCGCAGCGACGGGGGCAAAACGCGGAAAATTGCTCGTTTCCAGCTCGGGGGAAGCGGCCGCCGCTGAAAGCTGCCGCTCTCGCCGCCGCAGGAGGCTCAACCGGCCCCTGCCGCATCTCCTCTCGCTCCGCAAATAACCGCTTCCCTCCTCCGGGAATCACGCCGGGCTGAAATCCCCCTGCTTTTTCTTTATGGTTTTTTTTTTTTTTTTTTTTTAAAGAGGGATTTTTATTATTTTTTTTTCCTAGGGAGCTTCTTGTTACCGAGAGAGCCCCAGCACAAACTAAACGCTGAGTTTAGCAGTGGTGTTTTGTTTTTTTCTCTTTCTCTGCTGCTGACAGTTTCCGCGCCAGCGTGCTCTCGGTGCGCCGAAGGAGGCTGCGGAGATTGCCGCTGCCGGACCTGCTGCAAGGATGCTGCTTACAGCCGCCGAGAAATCCCAGCCGCCACCTGCAAAGGGACGGGGAATTGACCTCTCTCCTTAACGCGGGGAGAGCCGGGGGCAGGAACGGGGCCGGAGGAGGAGGAGAGGGCAGGTTTGCCCGCACCGCAGGCAGCCCGGCGTATTTTGCTGGGTGGGCTGTTGCCGGTGGGCACCTGGATGGAGCCGGCCCGTCCTCCGGGTTCCGCGTTAGCCACTGCCTCCCTGCTAATTTGGCTCTGTGCGCGGCGGCTCCCTGGGGATGCTCGGGAGGCCACAGCGCTCCCGGTGCTTGACGCACCGTCAGGAACCCGAAGGAAGGGCTTATCTCAGAAACGTCCGCCTCCATCAGCAACTCCTGCGCTCTCTGAGGGTGAAATAACCAGCGCCGAGCCTTCCTTCCCCCGCCGTGTGGGCTCCCCCCAGCCCGCGCTGGGAAAGGCGGCCTGCGGTCCCCAGGGGTGCCCCTTTCGGCTCGGCCGGGGAGGTGAAGGCTGTGCTCCTGCTCCTCACCTCCCAACGGGGGGGGCTGTACGCCGTACGTCCCATGCCTGGGCTCGTGGAGGAGCCGAGCAAGGCAGGGGAGAAGGTGTAACATCTTCACGGGAGCTGCAGATGGAGAAGACCCACCTCGGCCAAGCGAGGTGGGATGAGCGCTCGGAGGGAGACATCCCTGTTGGGGAGATGGCCAGTGAGGGCGGAACGTCCCCAGGTTGAAGACCAAGACCCTGAAGCATCGTGTACATCTCCCAAAAGCCTCGGGCCCACGGGATACCTGGTGTGATGGGCCCGCAACCAGACACGGGGCGCAAGGTGGGATCTCCGAAGCCCTGCCCCAGCTCCATCCCAAACCCTGTTCGTGGGTGAGGGACGGAGAAGCAGCGAGGCGGGAGCTCCGCGGAGGCGCTGGGGAGGGAGGAGGTGTTTGTGGTTCAGTGGCTCCCGAGTCCTTTCTGCTTTGCAGAGCTTTAACGAGTGACACTGGCGTGTGATTCGATTAGGGAGAACACTTCACTTTCTACTGACTCCAGAGCCTCCTCGGCTTCGGCTTGAGATGCGATGGAAAGTCCCGCTTGGCGAGGGGGGGGGAGAGGCTGACACGAATACCCCCACTTCTCCCCATCTCCTCTACCCCGGCTGATGCTTTACGCTTGTCCCATGGTGGGACCGAGGTGGGACCTGCTCCCCCGGGGCCAGGAAAGCCTGGTTAGAAGACAAGGAGTTCCCAAGGTGACCATTACCCGTGTTATGAACTCCTTCCCTGCCGGTTTGCTCCAGCGGGAACCCGTCGGCTCCTGGACCAGAGCCAGCGGTGCCTCCCCAGCATCGCTCCCACACCTGTAAGAGACAAGAGCAGGAGAGAAGCGGAGACAAACACGGCCATAAAGCAAAGCAGAGACCTTTCGGGCTCCCATCCTCCGTGCCACGCTGGGATGGGCTGGCAGGGCAGTGGGAAACCGCCAGGAGGCATGAACGGGGGGGGAGGCGAAAGAAAAAGCCACGGCGGACCAGTATAAAAGCACCGGTGCCATGGAGCAGGTGCAGAGGCAGCGATAATGCCCCATTTCTTCCAACGCAGGTCCAAACGGAG
Organism: Pluvialis apricaria; assembly: GCA_017639485.1. Classification (NCBI taxonomy): domain Eukaryota; kingdom Metazoa; phylum Chordata; class Aves; order Charadriiformes; family Charadriidae; genus Pluvialis; species Pluvialis apricaria. The sequence goes on along the minus strand of CM030013.1, from coordinate 4,042,221 downwards.
TTATCGGGCAGCAGATTTAAGGGCAAACAAAAGGCGGTGCTTTTTCCACCGCCGCCCGTGATTCAATTACGGAACTCGTTGCCACGGGGTGCTATGGAGACCTACAGCCTAAATGGGCCCCAGAAAGCATTTAGGCAAACTCAAGGGGCACACGGGGATCTGCCGAGGTCTGTTAAACATGATGGAGCAGCCACCTCAGGGAGTCCCTAAGCCCGGGGCTTGCCGGGAACATGTGTGGGACAAGCGGCTCGGCAGACCTGTCGTCCCCCGCCAGGGATGCTGGACCAGCACTGCCTGGGAGATAAATAGATAGTGTGTCTCATCACCTAAATAAACTATTCCCCAAATCCCCTCGGGGGCAAGGGGGAGGTTTTTTGGCCTCAGAAGCGCCCAGGATGATGCTACGGGAGAGGCAGAGGGGTGTGGGGACACCAGGGTCTCCATCCACACCCCAGTGCCGGTTGGCACCCGAGCAAAGCTGCATTGGGGGTGGCACGAGCAGCCCCGGAGACCAAAGCCGCGGTGAAAGAAGTGTTTCTCAGTCCCATCTTGGGACCAACCCACCGCTCTGCTTGGCGGCTGAACCGAGCCAGGCTCGGAAACCGCGGGGCGGCTGCTCCAGCAGCCAATTTTGGGACCAGGCTGTGCTCAAGCTGAGCCCTGGAGCTAATTGTGCAGCTCCCCTGGCCAGAGTCCTCCTCACCCTTGGTGGGAGAAAGATGAGTGGCCGGGTTGACGAAGCACGGCCGCGGTGCCCATGAAGTCCTTCTCGCTGAGACACTGGCCGGCTGGTTTCCTGCGTCCACGTGCGCCGCGGTGTTCGAAAGGCACCCGCGCCTTTACAGAGCCGGTTGGCTCGCGTTACCCTTCCGTCTCCAACACACATGTCACACGGCCAACTCTGTCCCGAACAGGCTCAGCGGAGCTCTTTCCCTCCTCTGCAAAGCAGAAAGCGATGCCCGATGCTACGGAGGGGACCGGCACGCCACCCTTCATCCTGCTTTCGGTGAGCATCCCTGTACCTGTGGGGGTTTATTTTAAGGAACTCATCGCATTGCCTTTTGTTGTCCATTCCCAAACGCCAGTAAGGGTGCAAACCCAACCAGAGCGCCAGCAGAAAAAGCTGGGGGATTGGGAGGAAACCTCCTCTCCCTCCCGCCAAATTCCTCTGGGATCCCTTGCCAGGGATTTTTCGCCTTGCGGCTGCCCTCCTGGCTGACTCAGTGAGTTACAGTGGGCAGAGCCCGGCTGTTCCCTCAGCTTCAGGCGGAGATGCTCTTGCTCAGAAGGAAAAGGAGAAAAAAAAAACCCACCACCATCTCCCCCTCCCCGCAAAGACACCACGTGCCAGATCCTCCTGCTGTAAACACGGCACCGGCTCCTCGCTCTCCATCCAGCGTGTCAGCTCAATAATTTATCGTCCAGGAGGTGCAATAACTATCCATAATTCACGAGCAATAATGTTCTACAAGTTGGAACCGGCAATTTGGCTCCCCGGCCCGCGCGCCGTCTTCCCGCGCCTGCCTTGCGCCGCGTCCAAGGTCTCAGCTCTTCTTGGCAAAAGGCACGAAGGCAGCAGCCGCCTCCGGGTGGATGAGGCCCCGAGGGGCATCCTAGAAGCGGCCGGTTTTGGAGCCGTGTCCACCTGGCCTCGCTCTTCAGGTTTCCAAGGGCTTCCTCACCCGCCGGTCTCAAAATTGTGAAGAACTCTCTCAGTTTTGAGGCTGAAAAGCTGATAAAAACCCGCAGGTCGTGGGACTCTATTAGCGGAGCAATCGGTGGAGGTGCTTGGGAGGAGCCAAGACAAGGTGCACGCCCCGTGCAGAGATGCTGTGGTTGGACTCCGTGATCTGAAAGGTCCCTTCCAACCGAGACGCCGCTACAATTCGACATACAGCCACACCTCCATACCCGAGGCCGATACGTGGCTCAAAACCACGAGATCCAAGAGATGACCCGGGGTTGGGAGCGGATTGGGGGGTCAGCAGAAGGGGCCGGGGGAGGTTGCAGTGATGGGTCGGCCCCCGGGAGGTGACACAGAAGCATGGCGATATCAGCCCTCCGAGATGAGACATGGGGAAGCAAAGCGGTGGCTTCGGGGGAGAAGACTGAAACCTCAGCCAGCCACCGAGCCCTCAGATTAGAAAAACACCTTTTGCGCTGCAACTCTGTTAGTCAGACGTAAAAACACGGTGAAGCAGAGCATGCCGGAGCTCCTTCGCTCCCGGGGGAGATGTTTATTAACTCGTCAAAATATAACGTCTGTTGTTGCCAGCAAGAAGCTAGAACAGCAGGGGGGGAAAAAAAAAAAAAAGAGAGAGAGAGAAAGAGAAAATAGAAAGGGGGGAGGAACACTAAAAAAAAAAACACCAAAACAAACCACACATGAAAAATATCATTTACTTCCCTTTACTTGGCTGGAGATGCTCGGTCTATGGAGGGTGCCCGAGCCTGGACCGCGGCAGGAGGTCCCGTAGCATCACGCCGGTGCGGCAGGAGGACATCCCCGGGGGAGAGGAGGGCTCCAGCTCCGACTCAGGCGCAGTTCGCAGGAGCTGCTCCCCGACCTTCGCGTAATTGGGACAGTCGGCGTACCGGGCCCGACATAAATTACAGCTTCTAAAATAAATAAGGTGATAGCTGGAAACGAGATACCAAATTAATGTTGAAATAGCGCAGGGGGGGGGGAGCTGCGCTGCTGCAGTCATTACAGCCCGGTGACACTCCGTAACGAGAAACGGGAGAGCAACCGCCCCGGCTGCAGCAATTATTTTAATCATATTTGTTTAAGCGCTACGGATCAGGGACTAACTTTCTTCACTGGGTGTTTGCTGTTGCTTTGCTCACCTTGAAACGGAGACCGAGCGCCCAGGGGATTAACCGGCGGGGGGCTCATCCCATCACCCCGAATTTGGCCCAGTGCATCCCTCTGAAGCGATGCTTCATAACCACGCATGGCACGGGCAGCGTTACCAGTTTATTATTACCAGCCCGAGCGGCTTCGGCTGGCTGACGAAGTTCAGCCAGGCGATCGGGGATTATTATAAATTTTTTTTTTTCCCCCCAACCAGGGAAAAAAAAAACATTATTTCTTTTTTTTTCAGGACTGGAACCTCAGTCACTAGCTGTCCCGGGGTTTGCAGGAGACCAAGGGTGGAAAGATGCTCTTCCAGGTGAGAACTCAAGAAGCGAAGTCCCGACATGATGCGAGCGGTCATTACAGAGCGGGGTTGCTTTCCGTGCTTGCTCTAGGGTTTGTTTTTTTTTCCCAGCCGTTTCAGCCTCTGGTACTGTCAATATGTACTTTAAGGAACGATTTACACTTAAAAATGACCCCCTCCTGTGAAAGTGCCACCGTACAAAACAGCAGATGGTGTTTGAACACTGCAAAATGAAAAATATATCTTTTTTCTTTAAAAAAAAAAAAAATAAATAAAAGAAACACGAGAGTCTTCCCGGTGCTCCGCGGATGCCTCAGGGTCTCGATTTGCAGCTTTCTGCGGGGGGGAGGGAAGGAAAAGATGGAAAGTGCTATGACATAATACCGGTGATAGGAAAACACTCTTCCTGATGGGGCCTCAGAAATCACGGCCTGGGCACAACCCGAAAAGCCCATGCAGGGGGCCAAGGGCCACCACGCGTGCCCGGCTGGGGATGGGGCAGGGAGCAGAGCAGGCTTTTCCCTCCCCTTTCCCCCTAACCCAGCTCATCCTCGTCTTGGTGTTTTTTTGGGTGAAACGTTGTTTATGGAGAGGTGGCGTGGGGTGGGAGAAGCGTAAACCACCCGGCTCTGCTCCCGTGTGGGGCTGCTGGGGAGAAGCCGGTCCTGTTGGGATGGTGACCCTTCCCAGGTGCCAACCCCAGGCGGGAGCTGCAGGGTTGATGTGTTCCAATAACACGGGTTTTGTACTCGAAACATCAAAACTGCTCCTTAAAAAAAAAAAAAATCAAACAAAAAACCCGCGTGCAAATCTTTCCTCTCCCTCCCCATCCTGGAAGCAAAACCCCACCGAACCCTTGTCCCTCCACGTGAAAAAAAAAAACCTTTTTCTTAGAGGTTTTCTTAATAAAAAAGCTGGCGCGCTGCTAATTTCCCAAATAAACAAGCAAATCTTCAGAGCAGCAAATGCAAAGGGCCCCCGAGGCGTCCTTCTAAATGTCACCGAAAAGCATTAATCCTAACGCGTGCCCGGCTGCTGCTGCCTCCCTTGGCCCCAGCGCTGGGCACGGGGGGGGACGGGAAAGTTTGCATTTGGTGGGAGCAAAGGAAAAAAAAAAAACAACCCCAAACTTGGTCCCCCCTCGCAGTTGCTTTGAAGCTGGTGCAGAAAGAAAAAAAAAATAACATAATAAAAAAAAATAACAAAAAATAAATCGGGTTCAACTTCACTCCTAGCAACGACATTTTGACGGCTTCTATTTCGGGGATGGCTTTATTGTTTTTCCTCTGGTCCTCAATTAATGCCTTACCTCAAAATAGCTACGAGCCAGCAGGACTTTTCCACTCAACCAGGCTGCGAGATGCTCTGAGCTTTCCCCCCCCACCCCTCCACCCCGTCCTCATCGTTTTTAGTGCTCGCGGCTTGGGCTCGCTGTCCCCAGCCGGACCCCAAGCCCCCCCGGTCACTGTCCCTCTCCTTCGGATGGGGACAACCCCCCTGCCGAAGTCAGGTGCTGATGCTTAGAAGCCAACCTGGAGGAGAAAAGCAGCTTGCAGCCTTGTTTTCCATCAGGCTGAAGGTGCCGTGCCCCGAGCACGTGGAGGCCAGGATGAGGGCGAGCTGCCGGGAAGCGGCTATAGCCGGTGGACACGGGAGAGCTGCGGGGGTTTTGGGATGCTCCAAGGGCCGCAGGGAGGAAGACACGGAGCCGGGGCTGACCTTTACATCTCGCATTTGCTTTGGGAGCCAGGAAAGGTTCGGCAACGCGTCAGCCTCGAGGATTTTCCCTATGGTGCCGGCTTAGCCAGCCGGCCCCATGCGATGGGACTGGCGGAGCATCGCACCGGGGGATCGCCCTCCTCCCTGGGGCAGCATCCCCCTAAATCCCCTCGGGCTCCCTGCTCCCCCTGCCACAGAATAAACTTATAAACACCCCTCTCAAGGTTATCCAACATCTGGTTAAAGATTTAAGAAGAGCACTGTACAATGTATACAGCTCCTCCTGAAATATTCATCCCCCGCCATCAATGTTTCATCAATTTTCTATCATATATCACCCTTGACACCGGCTTCAATCACGGTGGTGCGGATTGTGAAAAATAGATATGTTTACAGAACCGCCCGCCTCCGCTTCCCTCTTTTCCCACATAATTTAGTATCAATTAGCCCGTGCAGGTATCACCTTCCCCTCTGCTCCGGGCCAGCCAGCCGCGGCCCCAAACTTCCCTCTGGGAGCGGGCAAGCCGGGGAGGGCAACCGGAGGCGAGCGGTGGGCAATCCGGACCGAGCACAGGCGGTGGATATACCAAACCCTCTGGCTTCCAATTTATCCGCCAGAGCCTCCGTGCCCTCATTTGCAGGACGCCGGCTACGCTTTTCCCCTTCCCTGGTGCTCCCAGGAGCCCCGTTTTTCACCCGGTGGCCACGCTCCCGGGCAGATGCTGGGCACCGGCTCCCGCGGTTCCCCGAGGAACCCCAGCTCAGGGCAGCAAGGCTTCGGAGCCCGGGGAGGAAAACCCCGCCGCTGGTGCCCACACCGGTGGCCGAGCGAGCGTGCCAGCTTGCCAGCCCCGGGTCTGTTAGCAATTTGTGCTCTACTCACCCAGAAATCCCAGCCCGGGCCTTTAGATCTTTCCCAGGAATAGATGTCAGATTTGACCCCATCACCAGCACGGGCAGAAAGGCCTTCTAGTCTCTTTTTTGGTTTGTTTTTTTGTTTTTTTATTCTTTTCCCTCTTAATCCCCATAACTTGTTTAACCTGTGTTAAGTGCCTGCTTTTGCCTTTCCTGGCCCTGCTTAAACGAGCCACAGGCTCCTGCAATCTGCCCACCGGTCCTCACCCGGCTGCGGTGGGTGGCAAGTGGTGGTGGTGAAGGTGAAGAAAGTGCTCTCTCGCCGCAGTCATCCTTCAAACCGCAATGTTTCAGCATGGCTAACGAAGTTAAGGGAGACCTTTCCTCTCCCACCCCAGCCTGAGAAGCCAGAACATTTTATCTGATTTGATGTGCAAAAAAAAAAAAACAAAAAAAAACCCCAAAAAACAGTAGGAGGAGGGTGAGGGAAAGAAAAAAAAACCCCAACCCACCCCTGGCTCCTTCTCGCCTTTAATTGCGGCGGACAAATGCCAGGCTTGTTTTTGCTCTCTCTGAAATTCCCTCTGCCGGTACAGGGCTCCCTCCGGTTCAGGACAAAAATTGACTTCATGTCATGAACGAGGTAATTATTTCCCTCCACCAATGAATATAGCAATTATTTGCCTTTTTGAGAAGCGAGAGATATGTGTGTGTGTGTGAGGTTTAAGCTGCCGAACAGAGCCGTGATCGCTACCCGGAGCGGAGCAGCTCTCGGGCTTTGCTCGCCGGCTGGGCATCCATACCACCGTGTGTGGCGGTGCTACCCCTTCCTCGCCCTGTCACGGTCCCCTCGGCCCCCAGAAGGTCCTTCTCCAGCGGTGGGGCCGCATTTTGCGGCAGAGGTCTGCGTTGCAACATCCTGGCTCTTGGTTTTGTTTTTTCTTCCCGGCCGGTCCCTTCGCGCGTGCCCGTTTCCGACTCTAGCAACGAAGGGTTTACCACCTCCTAAAGCGTTTCTTCACCGTCTCTCAAGCATGTTTTGCAGCTTCTGCGGGTGTTAAAAGCTGATGTAAAGAGCTACACAAAGGAAGCTATTTGCGGCACACGCCGAGATCTCTGAACCCCGCAAAAAAATCCCCACCAAAGCGATGCAGCAGCGTGTACCAAAGAGCGATGAACCGGCACCGTGACTATTAGCTATTTCCAGAAACACAAAGCCCCGGCAATCCTGCAAGAAAAAACGCTTTCCCTGGCTTGTACCTGCATTCACCTCGAAACCTTCTGGGTAGGTGCTGGAAGGAGGGCGTTCAAGCGGCTTCTCCAGAAAATCACGCCCCCGTTCCCCCGTCTGGCTGTGCCCTACCACCATGACCAGCCCGACTCCAGCAGGACAAGAAGAAGAAAGAACAGAAGAGGGAGAAAAGTGGTAATAAATGTATTTTTTTAATAGTTTGCCTGCACCATGCTGGGTCAAGAATTCATAGCAAGCCTCCACGGCAAGCCAACAAGCACCGAAAGCTCCATGCCACCAGCCTGGAGATGGGTGTCTGGTGGCACTTGGTCACTTTGCTAAAGTAGAAAGCATAAAGCTGGAGAGTTCTGAGCTACAGCACACCCACCAATGCAACCCCAGATACTGGGGTCATGAAGCAGCGGTGGCTTTGCCTGGTCACCTCAAGAAGTCCTTCCCACCTTTCCTAACCAAGGGGCTGCCTAAACCTGCGTGTAAGACCTCCAAGGTGGAGGAGGTCTACCCCAGGTGTTGGGAAAGACCTGCATGGACCACCAAGGGCAAAGCTGACACAGGCAAAATAAGTACTTGTGGGGTGCGCACGTACACGCAGAGTTACGCACTCCTTTTATTTGCAGGCATTTCATAACCCATCACCGTGCGCCCTCCGGGTGAGCCACCACCAAGACGCAGCCCCAGCGCTCCCGCCGAGACCCCCCGTCTCTTCGCTCCACGAGTCGAAGCCGCGGGACGCGCGCATCGCTCGCCGAGCGAGCCGGAAAGTCGCTCGAAGGTTTGCGCGTGACCTTGGGGAGAGCTGGCCGTTGGCTTGTTGGCTGCGGCGGCAGAAGCGTGAAAATGTATTGCAGCCCTTGGGCAGCCTTCAGTTCTCATTTAAGCTGTTAATCAGAGGGGGAGAGGGAGGAGAGCGGCGGCGGCAGCTCCCCCCCGCCCTCCCGCCGCCGCGAGTCTGACTGTAAAAGTGTGAGTGGCACTGGAAGGACCTTCAGGACACGGGCATGGGGGGGTTTGGGGGGGATCAGCTCTGCCTTGCTGCAAGAAGGAAGGGCTCTAGGAGCCGAAAGCACGCATTTCCCTTATTCTTGCCAGTCCTTTCAGGGATGGAGTTATTCCAGTTTTCCCATGGCCCGTGGGTCTCCCCTCCGAGGGTGCCATCATCCCCGTGACTCTGCCGTGCAGTTTGGGGCCACCTTGTGACAAGGGTGATTTTTGTGCCCCCATGGACCAACGGCTAAGGGGCAGCTGCCCCGGAGCATCCCGCCGTCCCTGCGCCGCGGTGAGAAGGATAGGTCAGCGGGACCTTTCTGCTTTCGGTCCACATACCACCACGCCATGGACCGCGTCCCGCTGTCCCCGGCGTCCCTGAGGAACAGCGCAGCTCCAGTGGGCACCTCGGGCCGTGAAGCTGTTGGAAAGGGACAGAGAGGGACACGGGCATGGACTCTGCTCCTCAGGGGAGTGGGGCTGGTGATCTGCCCTCCCAGGAGGACTCATTCACGTACAGGTGGGATGCTCTAAGGGCGAGCAAAGTAGAGTTTGAGCGGAGCACCAAGAGAAGCCACCTCCCCACTCACCTGGTCCGCTTACCCTTCTCCAGCACCGCAGGGGTTAAGATGAGTCTATTACTGTTTGCTTGTCACTTTGTCGCTGATCTAATGACCATCGATAATAGTTGAATAAGAATTGATGGAGAGATGGATTTAATTAACCCTGGTGTCAGCAGCTAGCATTGCTGTCTGTTTGTGTTAATGGAGCAGCTCAGGAAAAAAACTCTCTTGAGCTTTGCGTGGCTCAGCCTGCGGCAAGTAAAACAGTCCGATTCATCAGCTGCGCCCTCCAGGTATACCCAGGGAGTGCCACACGGAAATTGCTTCCTCTCCACCCCCCCTCCAAGCCCTGAAAGAATAAAATAATCACATAACTCGGTTGCGCTCCCAGTCGCCGGCTTCACCTGCCACCCCATCTCTGCCTCTCCCTCCTGCTGCTGCCAGACGCTGCGACAGCGCGGGCAAGGTCCCAGCGAGGCGGGTCGGAGCCCAGGACTGCCTGGGAAAGCAGCGTGCCAATATTGGGAAGCTGGAGATCTTTATTTAGCAGGTGAACAGTGCAGGGTGAAGGTGAAGACCAGCGTGAAAGCAGCAACTGCTTGATGTTATCTGATGGTGCAGGTGCTGGGATGGGTCAGGGATGCTGGGCGGGATGCTGGGATGGGTCAGGGATGCAGGCAGAGAGGCTTCCCCAGCCAACCAGGCCGCTCTGCATCCCCCTGGGCCCTCCTGCAGTCTCCCTCATCCCAAAATCCAGGTGTTGCGTGCACTCCCGTGGGATTTATTCTCCTCTTCTGGGTTTCAAGCCAGCTGCTCGGGAGCCAGCGCTGGGCTCATGGTGTGGTTCCCCATGACCACTCCATCTGCGTTGCAAGAACCTACACAGAGGCTGAAACCTCAGCCCAGACTATCCCAGTCCCAGTCCCACTAACGAGGCTGCTCCTGCCCGCTCCTTCATTGCAGCTGGTAATTGGGAGGGAGAAAACTGAGTGCTCAGCGTGGCACGTAGGACATGTAGCGTCTGCATCTCCTTCCCCTCTCTTCAGTCAATCTGCAGGTACAGCAGATGACAGCTCGTATTGCTCCCCATCCGCCCGTGCCCGGCTTATCACAGGGGATATTCCAGCCTGGAGGGATTACGGGTGTGTTGTCCTTCTCGCCCGGTGGATTTCCATGGGTGAGCACCTGGCAGCTGGGGGAAGCAGCGACTCAGCACCACGCCACGCACCGCAGCGGCATCCAGCTTCCCCAGGCCACCAAGCTTTGGCACCAATTTGCCGGAGCAGCCACCCTCCCCGGGGCGTTAGCCGGTGGGGAGACCTCTCAGGGCAGGCTTGCAGGGGAAGGACGGGCTCGTCTGACACCCACGAGGTTCTTCTTCACACTTCCCCTTCCTCTCATTTTCAGCTGCGATTGCTTTTCGTGTTCTAACACGTGTCCAGCCTTGACCCGGCGGGCAGGTCTGGATCCGTCCGCGATGCTAGGGATGCACTGAGGGATGGTGCTGGTGCCGGCACAGCCCCTGGCCGGGCGCTTGCTCTTGACGAACCAAGGTATTACTGTCTGAAGGAATAAGCATCCCAGCGTTGGCAACGCCTCGCCAGGCTAAAAATACTCCTTCCAGTAAAAACGCTGGCTCCTGCTACCAGCTCTGCCTCGTGGCTGGCGTTTCCAGGTAAGACGGGACGCAGACCTTTCACCGTATGAGGTCAGTGAAAATACCAGTTCGTTGGCAAACTTCTTTCCTGCTGAGAAAGGATGAGGTCAGCTTTTGGCTCCGGCGCCTCGCTTAGCATTTACAGGGAACTCCGAGGGAGCAAACGTCTCAGCCAGGATTCCCACAGAAAAGACAGGCAGCGCAAATGCGCTCCCGGAGAAGGGAGGCAGCAAATATTGCTGGGGAGGTGAAAACCAGTGTAAAGAGAGATGAGGGGTTCATTCTTACCCTTGGGTCTCGCTCCTCTGGCTGCAGAACGAAGATAACATCACCTAGGCACAGAGAGGTGGAGAGTTTAATCCAACGGTGGCTAATCAGGAGTTTCTAAGCTCTTAACAGAGCGCTCCGAGCAGCCCTCAGAGCGTTTTGGGTCTGGCTTGGGAGAGCCGGTCTTAGCGACGCAATGGGGAACGCGGGTTCCTCCCTCCCTGTCCCAAGATCTTTCTTCTACTAGTGAAGATCAGTAGCTAAAATAAGCAAAGCTGACAGTGCCACGAGAAACTGAGCCTGGCCTGAACGCAGCCCCCGAAGCAGCAAAATTCATCCTGACATGGCAGGAACCGGGGAGCCTGGGAAGGATCCCAAGACCAAGCAACATCCCAAGTCCATCCTAGCCTGGCAGAGCTCCCAGCTGCCAAGCTGGGGCTGAGCAGAAGCCCTCCCACCACAAGGGGAATGGCTTCAAACTGGAAGAGGGAAGATTTAGATGAGATATTAGGAAGAAATTCTTGACTGTGCGGGTGGTGAGCCCCTGGCGCAGGTTGCCCAGAGCAGCTGTGGCTGCCCCATCCCCAGAGGTGTTCAAGGCCAGGTTGGATGGGGCTGGGAGCACCCTGGGCTGGTGGGAGGGGTCCCTGCCCAGGGCAGGGGGGTTGGAACTGGATGGTCTTTAAGGTCCCTTCCAACCTAAACCAGTCTATGAAAAAAAAAAAACCCAAACCCAAAAACAAGTTAACCCACATTTTCTTCTTTTAGCCTCATCTGCCTGGTGGAACATCTAGTGACTGCCCACAGCTCCGCTTCACCCCTGGCAGGAGATGTGCGAGGCACAAGCAAGGTCTGTCCTGCTCTGGAATAGTCTGAGCCTTTGGAAAGATGCTGATTTAGAGAGAAGGAGGCTTCCTGTTTTGCTCATCCCCATCCCAGACAGAAGGTGCCTTTGCCAAGTACATCTTCAAATCCCTGCCAGTAACCTGCAGTCATGGAATACGTGAGGCTGGAGGGGAAAAAAAAAAATAAAGAAAATAAAAAAAAAACCACACCACCCAAAACCCAACAGAATTTAATTTTGAAGACCCAGCTAGTCTTATAGCTTTTCAACTGCGGGAGCAGGTGAGCCAATAATAAAATCAACTGCCCAGAGAGGAAATGAATATTGGGTTTCGTTCCAAATGGATGAGTTCAGCCAGAGTCTGAAAAAGGGGAAAAAATAATAATAATAAAAAAAAAAAAGAGTAGGAATTGTTCTGTGACAAACGTATTTTGACAATCCAGCTGAAAGGGCTGACAGAGTTATGAGTGAGGGGGAGGAATTACTGATCGCTGAGTGTCATCTCACTTGTTTTTCTTGATTCAGCCTGGCCTTGCTAACAATGTGTGTCACTGCCCAGTGCTGGGAACATCCTTTGCTGAATGACACCCGGCACTCTCCACAGCAAAGCCCAGTTTCCTCCTGCAATATACCTGCCAACAGCACCAGCACCAGGGGTGCTGCAGGGGGTATCCGCCAGACGGGCCGGGTCCGGGAAGGGCACGGGGTGGAGGGGTCAGGGTCTCCAACCACACGTCCCGGTGCACCTCTATTTGTGACAAGCCTTGAATCACATCTCCCAGTCTTCCAGCTGGCTGAAGCCATCCAACGCTAGGGGACGATGCTCTGCGATGGGTCTTTGGTGGCTCTGGAGGTGCTGAGTGCTGCCGGTCTCTGCTGGTGGGTTGGAAACGGAGGACGGTTTTCCCCCCACAGTGGAGGCAAGCAAGTGAGATCTTGCAGCTCAATCCAGTGCGCTCTGTGTTACATCCTACATGACCATGTAAGTGGTAGCGAAGTCAAGGGAAAAAACAGTTGCCCATAAATGCTGTTCTCATTGTTCTCATCCCCACATGCTGAAGGGGGGCTTGAGGTCTCCATTTGCAACCACAACCCCATGTTGGGTAGAGGGGCCAAGCGTAGGAGGATGGTGGCTGCTTGAGTTGGGGCTCATCAGAAGCAAACAAGAGCCGCTCAGGAGAAGGGGCGGCTGGCACAAAGCTTCCCGCTGTATGTGCCAAGACGGTGGGTAAAAAAATCTACCGGGCAGCAGAGGAGACTGTCACGATGTCTGGAAAAAGACCATGGCGGTTGACCAAAGCTGTGGCTTCCCAATGGCGCAGAGGTGCCCACTGCCTACACCTTCAGGCACATCCTCTTTGTTGAATATCGCCAACACCAGTCTTTTGGGTGAGTCACTAAGGACAGTGCCATGCCTTGCTGGTCAGCGTAGAGACATCCCCTCCTCACCCCAAAACCAGAGTGGTGCGTGTTTACCAGGAACGGGCTTGAGGGACTGGAGCCTTTCCTGCTGACGCTAAATTAACACCGTGCTTACATTGACCTAAATCCAAAGTCCCGAAGTACAAGGCTTTGGAGGTTGCCAGAGCCTGACGTCTCTTTCTGTGAGTAACAGGGCCGGAGGTGCCTGGTTTTGAATGGAGCTTGTGTTTCTGGAGCGGATGGGTGTTGGTGAGGAGTCTCTGATGTCTACTACCGGCTGTGCTCTTCCCAATATACTGCGCTCTCCTCCTTGGTGGGGGAACAGGCACGGTCCCTCTGCACCCTGTGGCTGCCTCCGAGACCTAAAAACATCTCCAAACTGCCTTAAATTGCGCAGCAAGTTCAGAAGGGATGAAACGGGTGCTGGCAAACAGACAGACACTTAGGCAGAGACAGCATGAGCATACAACCTCCGTTTTTTTCAGAAATCTGGCTAAAAGTTACGTCTAGATTGGGGATTTTAAATGCCCCTTCTTGGTCTGAGCCACACAGCTCAAGGAATGGCTCACGGAGTGACCAGTCCCCCCACTTACCTGGGAAAACCTGGATGGAGCCGAGCCATAAGAGCACATTAATTTTAATTTCTAGAAAAGCACCTCCCTTTGGAGCAGGACTCGGTGCGGACGTGGGCAAACCTGGTGGCATTTCACGGCATTCAGAGAGGTTCCCTCTGGTTAAAGGACACCCATCAAAGGTTGCGTCAAGCCAAGCTGTGACCACGCTTTGGGAGAAGGATGCTCCCTGTGACTCCTTATGAGTCAGTTTGAGTCACCTGCCTCCACTTGCTGCTGCTAATTTACTACCCACAATAATTTTGAGAATTTGGGATAATCAGCTGCTTATTTGAAATTTTCCTCCTCCTGAAAGCCAATGTGAAAAGTAGCTGGACTGGGGGAGGTCCTATGGCAGGAGTGGGTCCTACAGCAGCTTTCTCCCTGGCACTCCACTCTTTGCCAGGACTATTAACAGTGCTGACGAGGGGAGAACCTGAGACCTTCCTCCACCTTCTTGGTGTTTTTGTTTCCCCAGCCTGATTCTGCAGCTTTTCAGCAAAAGCATTTATGCCTCGCTTCCCTGCCGAGTGACATCTTTCAGGACATGTTTTCCAAGGGTTGGAGCAGAGGGCAACCTCCCAGAGAACAGCACGATGCTTCAGAGATAAATAAAGCGCCCGGAGTGAAACCTCCTGGGGGAGCCAAGGGCAGTATGAATTTCTCTCAAGGCTTGGGGGATGGCTCAGTCTTTCCAGGAACAACCGGCTTGTGTTTGCACCGACAACCGCTAAAATCAGGGGATGAAGTTCAACAAACTGAAGGTCAGGTTGTCTGGGATAGGAAGAACTCCAGAAATTGCCAGTGATTATTTTTATTTTTTTTAAGCATTTGTCCGTGACTGTCTCTTGCAGGTCTTTCCCACCCGGCTTAATGTCTGTGCCCAGCCCAGCCTTGGGAGAAAGAAATCCATCCATTCAGGTTGTTTTGGATAATTAGGGAGAGCAAAATAAACAAGCCCAGACATTTTCAGTTGTCCTGGTTGCTCCATTCCTCACTACAAGAAAGACATTGAGGCATTGGAGCATGTCCAGAGAAGGGCGACGGAGCTGTGAGGGGTCCTGGAGCACGAGTGTTGTGAGGAACGGCTGAAGGACCTGGGGGCATTCAGCCTGGAGAAAAGGAGGCTGAGGGGAGACCTTATTGCGCTCTACAGCTCCCTGAAAGGAGGGTGTAGTGAGGGGGGTGTCAGTCTCTTCTCCCAAGTAACAAATAACAGGACAAGAGGAAATGGCCTCAAGTCATGCCAGGGGAGGTTTAGGATGGATATTAGGAAAAATTTCTTCACCAAAAGCGTTATCAAGCATTGGAACAGGCTGCCCAGGGCAGTGGTGGAGTCACCATCCCTGGAGGTGTTTAAAAGATGGGCAGACATGACACTGAGGGACCTGGTTTAGTGGCAGACTTGGCAGTGCTAGGTTAACGGTTGGACCTGATGATCTTAAAGGTCCTTTCACCCCCTAAATGATTCTACTCCCACTACCCTGCTTCATGCTATTACTCATCTGTCAAATGCAGGGGAAAAGGCAGAATAAAGCCAGGGCTTTATTTATTCACCCCGATGGAGGTTATACGTTAAAGCCTCACCACTTCTCTCTCTGCTGGTGGGTAGCATCTGCTCACACTGACGCTAAAGCTGCCCGAGCTCCTAAACCGCAGCATTTTACCCCAACTCCATATGTGAGCATCCTAAGGAAGAGCCCAACCGCCCCCGCCAGGCACCCGGCTCCCCAAGGGCTGCCGGAGAGGAGCGCTGACATCCCGTTACATCCTTTAGTTACCCTGGAGGATAAATGGAAGTGGCGCTGCCAGGTTTAATAACCCCTCATGCCCCACCAGCCGCTTCACGGGACGCAGACCTTGTTAACAATGCAAAATAATGTAAAGATGCAGGTGGGGTTGTGGCTGGTTTACCAGGAGATGCTTCAGTGAGAATTATCCAATTAAATCTCCATCTTTCCCCTGCTTTCATGTTGTTTTTTTTCATCCCTTATTGTAGTGACATTATCAACCAAACCAACAGACACAAGTCCTAATCGAGTGCCTTCTGCATTCAGCAATCACTGCAGGCATAGAGTACGCCTGCACATCCCTGCGGCGCTGGCCTGCCTCTCCGGGGGACCGCTCCAGGCTGCTGGGAGGCAAGAAAAGCTAACCAAAACCTAAATATGTACACTGGCATGCACCGCAGCGTCTCAGGAGGGGCTGAGCCTGACTGGCTTGGGTTTATTTTTTAATTTTCCTCTTATTCAACCCATCCTTTCTCCATGGCCACCACACCACAAACATAAACGGTAGAAGTAGGCGCTGACTGCTCTCAGGCACGGATGCTAAACCCCGCTCTCTTGCAAGAAAAAGGGGCTAAGAGGCCAATACCTTTCCTGTCCTACCTTGTAGCGAGAGCCGTGGTCGGCACAGCACCAGGATCCGGCCTCAACCCATCCCTGGTGAAGGCACGTCCTTGCAGAGCTCTTCCTGGCGTGCCTGGCCGAGCGCAGGAGGAGCTGCACCGCCTGGTTGCCACCCAACTTCTGTGTCACCCCTCGGCCCCAAGTGTTGCCGGTAACCTCTTGTCTTGACTTCTACTTTTCCCCCCTTGAAAGCGTTGGCGCTGTATTTTTATTGTGAGCTTTCTGGTGAAATAAGAGCAAAACAGCGGTTACCAAAGCCCCTAGAATGAAAAAAAAAAAAAAAAGAAATCAGCTTTGGAGTAAAGATTAGGTTAATTTTATTACATGTACTACCCATTTGCTGACAAAACACAGATTTCGGATGCAAAGCTGAAAAGTTTTAACACGTTAACTCTTTTCCCACCCACCTGCTGGAGTAATGGCGTCTGGTGATGCGTCTGGGTGGCTCGGCATGACGGTGGGATGGCAGGTCCTGCAAGAAGGGGCTCGGTGACACAAAGCTGAGGTCTTTACGTCCCACAGGACAGAGCTCTGGGTGCAGGGGGTGTCTCCCTGTGTCCCTACCCCGGCGCTTGGTGGGGGTATGGATGCAGCCCACCGATGCATCCACGGAGGGGGCTGCAGGTGAAGCAGAGGTAGCATCCGCCACCCCTGTCACCATTTCTGGTCCCCTTGGCCAGGAGCTGGGATGGCTGCCGAAGCCTTTCGCATGGAGGCAAGGCTGGTGGCTGGGAAGGAGGGGGTGCTCCTGCAGCCCCCCATCCCCAACTCCCACGGGATGAGACCCCGCTCTGCCTGGCCACCCCATGCCCCCGGGATTTCCTCCTCTCCCTCCGGCTGTGCGTGCGATTACAGCAAATCCCTCTCCGCAGGAGCCGTGAGAGTGGGTAAAATTGAGTTCAGCACCGAGGGGAGGAGGGGAACCCTCTATCATCTCTGCTCGCTTCTCCCGGTGCCGGCACAGCCGTGCTGCCTGGGTCCTGCTGGGCACCGAGCACGGCTGGTAAAAGCAGCAGTAAATGAAATCGCATCAACCTCCCCAGCCAAGGCGATAATTTGTTTCCGTGAGGCCATCTGACACACAGCAAGAGGCCGGTCAGGGTGCCCAGCGGGGAAGCTGGGGCTCGCGGAGGTGGAGATTGCCATCATGCTGGGGACTCTTCCCTCCGTGCCACCTCCTGAGCCCTCCCCAGGGAGGTCTGCGCCCCTTCGTCCCGGTGGATGCTATCGGGTCATCCCCAAACCATGCCAAAGCAACCCGACGCTGATGCGCGCCAGTGTCTGTGCCGCCTCTCACCTCCGCTCTGTGTGGTTTTCCCTCCTCGAGGAGAGATTCGCAGCAGAGAAGAGGCCATCTCCTTCACCCAGGGGTCAGAGCACCCTGGGATCCATCCCTGGGCAAAAAAGGGGTGCCGCAGGCTGAACACCCCAGCATCCCATGCCCACCAGGTATCGTAGGAAACAGAGCATCCGCACTCAGCAAGCCCTGGTGTGGACCGGTGTTTGAACCGCCAGGGTTTGAACCCTGCTCCCAGCAAGCGGTCCTGGACATCTCTCAGTGGCAGCAGGGAGATGACCAGCAGAAACGCTAATTCCCATCCAAGTTTAGCCCCTGTGTGACTTGTTTGTTCCATGCAGCAACCTAAAATGTGCTTTTTTTCCACCAGCGTGTTGTGAGGATGAGGTATTTAAGATGTAAGGAGCAAAGAGCTTACCCAGGCAGATAAAGCCAGGCTCAGGAACTGTGTTGAAACGGGATTCTCCCCGACGGCTGTGTGGGCAGGGAAGACGGGGCTCAGGGCAGGCAGCTCATTCCGAGTAATTTCAAACTCCTTCGGCCACAATGGAGCCCGAACCATCACTGGGTGCATAGCCTGGGTTTGCCTTCTGACAGGAAAACAAAATTAGAGAGAGCAAAGCTGGTCAAAGGGGCCGGGGAACTGGAAGGATTCAATGGGATAGCAGACACCTCCGGCGCATTCCTTTTTCCCACCTGGCGGGATGCAGGGTGGGAAGAAGGCTTCTTCCCTCCCTCGGAGAGAGCAGACCTCTGCCTTCTCTGTCACTGTCTTTGAAATCACCCTTCCAGGGAGAGCGAGGGCTGAAGGAAGGGCCGTGCCATGCTACAACAGCTTGCGTGACAGCTCAGAGCCGTACCGGGGGGGGGACGGGGACTGGCGAGTGTCACCGAGCCACGCTGCTCTCCAGACCTCCTTCCTTCTGGAGGCAAAACCCACGCCAAGCCCTGGCCAGCAGGCAGAGAGCATCCTCGGCGGTCCTGGGGAGGAGCTGGGATGCTCTCCCGCCGCAAAACTGTCTGCCGGGGTATTTCGGTGGCCCTCCTGCCACCCATCCAGCTGGGAAGGCAAAGCGGGAGGGGGGGGGGGTTACACCAAGGAGCCCGCTGCAGGCTTGCAAACGGAGCGGTGAGCATGTTGGCAGGTCCCGTGCCACCAGCCCCTCTCTCGCTTTGGAAGCCCAGGCTGGCAGGTGGTACCCAGGTTTTACCCAGCAAGTTGATTTCGCCCAGCAGCAGATGATGGGGAGCCCTCCGGGTGGGGGGGGCAGAAAGACGGTACTTGCCCTCCGAGGGCAATATTATCCCCAATTTAGATGGCAATGACCCACATCTCACAGGTCTGCCGGGAACATACACAACCTACCAAGGTAAAGGCATAGACCCCAAGCCCGACAAATTCTGGCGTCCGTTTTGAATAGCAAACGGGGCGGTATTTGCTAGATGTAAGGCGAGGGGGGGGTCTGCCATACAGCATTCGCATTATACACAGGTGTTTACCTTGCTTCAGGCTCCTCATTTCTCTATCCTGGTCAGGTAAGCACTGGAAATGTCACCTTCCCACGCCTGTAATTAAACCCTATGACTTTCGTCCTGGCGTGTGCACGCACAGGCTCCCAGACACAGCTTCTTTCTCTTCTCTTTTAAAAACTACCCCAAAACTTTAATTTTTTTTTTTTTTTTTTTGCTCCAAATCAGCAATGCAGATGTGCACCCGCGTAGCTGCATATTGCCATGGCAACAGAGTTTGTCCTCCTGCCCCCCCCCCCCCCCAACCCCTTCCCCCAGATGGAGAAAGGGGGGAGGGAAAAAAAAATAATTAAAAATAAACAATTTTAATAGTGTCATGAAAAAGCAGACAGGGGTATAAAAATCCATTAAGAGCTGGAGTGGTCCTCGCAACGGGAAGTGCTCCAACTCCTTCCCTTTCTGTCGCGCGCTCTCTCTCTCTTCAACCCCCTGAAAGGTAACCTTTAAAACACACTCGGCAGCGCGGTACTTAAACCTCTGGCATTTACCTTCATTTCACTCTGGCTTTTATTTCTTTCGAGGGGAGGAGGGCTTTTATGTTATAAGAGGACAAGTTGGTTTTTTTTTTTCCCTTCCCCTCGGCCTGATTATTTTCCCCTCCTGTGCATGTGGTTTCCTTTTTTTTTTCCGCCCCCCAACTCTCCTTCTTGTTTTGCGGTCGTCTCCATCCCTGCACGCAGCCCCGGGGTGCCTGCACCCCATCGCCACGGGTGGAGCGGGATGGGGAACCGGCCTAGCATCCAAATTCCAACCCCCCCAGACACCCCAAACTAACATTTTAACATCTTAAATGAGGGAGAAAGGCGAGATGGGTGATGCTGGAGAGGGAACGGTGGCGCAGGGTCCCCGACGGGCTGCAGGAGGGGATCCACGCTAGGGCGGCTGTGCTCCACAAGAGAGATGCTCAAGCCACAGCGGCTTTTGGGGGGGGGCTTTTCCTTTTTTACTGCAATACACATACACTCCTCAAAGTCCCCCAGAAAAGAAAAAAAAAAAAATCTGCAAACTCTCCTTAATATTCTTCTCCGTCAGCGTCTCTGCCCACAAAGTAATCCTCCCTGACAAGGTACCTGCCAAATACCCATCTTCAACTGCCGCCTCGGAGAGACACCACTTCTCCCGCTCCTCTCATCCATTTGTAACGAGAAGCTCGGCGCTTGGTCAGGCGCCGAAACACACACACCGCGCTGCCTGGCAATCAGGGCTGCGCTTCAGGAGCCCCCCTTTTCCAGCCTCCCCTTTTTTGGCCCATTAAGACCCGTTAAGAGCCAGCCGGCAGCGAATGCTTTGCAGTGACTTCATTACAGCCCTGCGAACCCTGACATGGGTTTTTGTGTCTCTTACCAAAGGATATGTACACGTGCCAGTCGCACCGGACCGTGATTTTATGGCAAGCTGCTTACTGCATTGGCTTTTTTCTCCCCTCTCCCTGCCTCCTCAAGACCCTGCTTCAGGAGTCGTGTGATTAGCAGAGCATCTCAGTCCTCATTACAAAAGAAAACCTTGTATTTTCTCAGTTGCGAGAGAGCTTGAAAGCATGACCTAATTATGCCCGGACACCCACTGGCAAAGAAAGAGTCCAAACTATATTAATAAAAGGAAACTTGCCCTTTTTTTTTTCCCCAAAGCCATTCATTAATTTCAAGTGTGACCCAGGAACAGAGACGTGAATTATTATTTCTTTCTAACCCAGCAGTGCCTGCAATCCCAGGCTGACTCCGTGCAATGTCTTGCACAGCAGGAAACGCCAGCAGCCTCAGGCTCCCACATGGACACCCCAAATACCTGGGAGGAACGGGAGGCCAGGATCCCCCACCCCATAGCAGTACCTGCGAGATGATGGGCGCATCCCAAGAGTGACGGGTATACCCAAAATCTTCTGGCCTTCCCCAGACTCCCTTCTACACCAGAGTTGCGCTCCGGGGACTTCTCCTGCGTTGCAGTCCAGGCATAGGGACATGGTGAAGGACAACCTCATCAGTGAGAAGACATAGATGTGTATCTGCTGGGTCCTGAAACAGTCACTTCTGGTTTGTTTTTTTTTTTTTTTGATCCACATCTCCTCCTGACACAGCTAGAACAGCAGTGGCAGTGCCCAGGTGATGCAGATTTTTGGGTTTATATTGGCTATAGCTGATGATTTTTAAGCTCTGAGGAGCCCAGGTGGCTGATTCTCCTGTCTCTTACCTGTCAGGCCTCCTGGGAAGGTCTATAACAGCGAGATGAGTTCCCTGGGAGACCCTGACTGGTGTCAGCCATGCAGTTAGCAAGAGAGAATCAGGCTGTGTGCGCATCCTGGAAAAAACAGGACCAGGAGAGCACGCAGAGCAAGGCTGGTGTCTACATCACCCCCTCCAAATGCTTTCAGGCAATGCCCATACCACCCAGAGTTCTCCACTAATCGGAGCACCCCAATTCCTGCAAATGGGCAGCTTTGCAAGTCCCACTGAGGACATACTCTACCTCCCAGAGACAAATTAATGCTTTTAACATATTCGTCTGCTTCTACTTCACTGCATGATGGCAGCCCAGAGACCAACCATATCCTGGGCTGCATCAGAAGTGTGGCCAGCAGGGTGAGGGAGGGGATTCTGCCCCTCTACTCCGGGGAGACCCCACCTGGAGTATCATGTCCAGCTCTGGGGCCCCCAAAATAGGAAAGGCATGGACCTGTTGGAGCAGGTCCAGAGGAGGGCCACAAAGATGATCCGAGGGCTGGAGCACTTCTATGAGGAGAGGCTGAGAGAGGTGGGGTTGTTCAGCCTGGAGAAGAGAAGGCTCCAGGGAGATCTTATTGCGGCCTTCCAGTCCCTAAAGGGGGCCTACAGGAGAGCTGGGGAGGGACTTTTTACTAGGGCATGTGGTGATAGGACGAGGGGGAATGGCTTCAAACTGGAAGAGAGGAGATTTAGATGAGATATTAGGAAGAAATTCTTGACTGTGAGGGTGGTGAGTCCCTGGCCCAGGTTGCTCAGAGCAGCTGCGGCTGCCCCATCCCCAGAGGTGTCCAAGGCCAGGTTGGATGGGGCTTGGAGCACCCTGGGCTGGCGGGAGGTGTCCCTGCCCATGGCAGAGGCTTGGAACTGGATGGTCTTTAAGGTCCCTTCCAACCCAAACCATTCTGTGATTCTATATACTCTGTAAGTAGCGCAGAACAGATTTCCAAAGCAGCCTTCGACTCTTCTTTTGGCTTCCCAAATTTTGAAAGCAAGTTCTTACACTCCTTGGCCTGCAAAAGTCTTTTCGGAACTGGCAACAGTCAGGTAACTTCAGCAGGAGTTATCAGTGATGCCTTCCTCCTCCTGCAGCCGACAGCCTCATGGAGCAACCCCAAAGCCTGCATCTCGCATGGGCCACCATCCAGCATGAAGTCTCCTCAACTCATATTGAACAGTTATTCACTAGTTTTTCAGTGTAAAGTAGACCTAAAGTCAATTGAGTTAATGAGCAGAAGCTTGGTTTTTTAGGGTTGGGGAGGCTGGTTGTCATTTTTTAATTTTTTTTTTTTTTAGGGGAGTGATACTCCAGGCTGGTAGGGATCAAACCTTCACCTCTTCATGGCTCCAAACCAAAATAAGTCATAAAATAATCTGTGCATCAATCCAGTGCTCCGACCAGCTTCAGGTACCAGCTGGTTTCCAGACTGCCACTCTCTCTGGCTCAGGCTCAAAGATACATGGCAAACAATCAGTATTACAAATGGTCATAAAGAAAACAAGGCTTGCTAGCTAATTGCAACAGATTAAAACACCCAGAAACAAGTAAACCACAAAATTATGCAGATCAACCATCTCACAGCTGCTACGCATGGAGTCTTCTACAGCTTTACAGGTTGGAGAGGGCAGACAAGCCTCCTGGTGAATGAGGTTTCTTTGGGACACACAGCCCTGACTCAAAGGGCTGTGCCAAGTCTCAGACTCGAACCAAGTTAGATGCCTTCAGAAACCCTTCAGAGCAAAGATCATGGTCCCAATCCATACCCTAAGCCAGGCAGGCAAGTGCAAAGAGGGACAAGCTGAGGTTTCCGAGTCTTGAATCAGAGAGCAGTACCACAATGCAGTCACTAGTGGAAGAAGAGATAGAAACCATCAGAGATGCTCCTCTCAGCAAGTGCCCAGGACAGCCAGGTGAACGAGATGACAGATTAAACCCCACTTGGTCATTTTTGCCGGTCCCTCAACCAGGGGAACAGAATTTCAGCTAGATTTAGATGGTACATCTGCTGACCCTCTGAACAAGGAGAGACTTTCATCTAAAGAAAGGAAATAAAAAGTGCAAAGGTATGAAATTACCTGAAGATTTTGTTGGAGCGTGATGGGATGGGGCTCTGGTGGCACTGGAAAAAAAAAGATAACAAGAGAAAATCTTGACTCTTCAGTGTTTGCAGAGATTAAATTGGAGCCTTCTGGTCTGATACATCGATTGCATTTCACTTCCACAAACAGTTGTGTGGCAGTACAAATTACAGAGGACGTGGAGTTCACATTTTTCAGCCATCCAGCAATTTGCTCATTTATCAGCGAAGGTCTCTTTAGAGCGAGCCATGACAGTCGGGCAGAAGCCCTGGGATCCATAGGAATTCAATCCAAGGGAAAAGCCAGAAGTGGCTTGCTTCCTTCCTTTGTACGCGGCCCAGATGAGAATCTCTCATATGTCGTGGATGTGTCATTTCAAACCACTTCGGTACGTGTCTAGCAGCGCAGCAAGATGAACTTGAGCGTATAGCAGCTCCTTAGTCCTGAGCGCTTGCATTTCCAAAGAGCCCACTCATCAAATTCCCCTAACTCCTCAGAGGACATATAATGTATGGCTGCATTTTTAATCCAAGAAGAGACACGGCAGAAACACAAGAGGCTCCAAGACAAGTAATAGAAACCAGCAGAGACAAGGAGAGATTGATGGGTCGGGGACTGGCAGTTTCAGAAAGCAGCTGAATAAGAGGGCCATAATAGAGCCCAGACATAATGAATGGTCCCGGGAAGGTATTTCCCCTTTCTCACAGCATGAAATCAAACAGGGATGGGAGCTTGATTTAAATTTAAAAGGGAAAAGATGCCTTTTTTATTTTTTTTTTGAGTGGGGCAGAGGATTTACTCTTGGAACTCGCTACCTCAGGGTGGAGCACCCCGTGACACCACCTCACTCCAACCTCCATGGCTTCGTATGTGGACCTTTTGCCAGCCCTAGCACGACTGCTCCTACACCTTGCCAACTCCTGGAGCTGCACAGGTATTAAATGCAAAGGTTGGCAGAAGGAGGAGATGTTGGGAGGATGACGGGGAAGAGGCAGAGCAGTCAAGCTTTTAAGAGGCAGGCAGCCCTCTGGTGAAGCATCTCTCCAGTGTCTATGCAGGGTCTGAGCTCTTCGGGAAGTCTGGTTGGAAGGGTCCTGTCCTTGGCATTTAGGGTCAGAGGGAACGGCGAAGGCTGCATGGCACAAGATGGCTGCAAAGGATCTCGCCTAGAAACATAGATATCAGCAAATATCTCCAAACATAGACTTCTGCCAATAAATACATTTAAATAAGCCAACAGGAATTAAAACTGGCATAGCTACTGCTATGCAAGCTGCTACTCAGACAAGGCCTTCCCAGTGGTTCTAATTTCAACGTGACATTCACATTGGCAAAGTCCTCCCACAGGCCAGGGTTTTTTCCTCCTTCTTTGATCAACGGGCTTCTCCCACCAACACCTGCAAACGGTGAGCTGCTGGAGATCCTCACTGGTCCTGCTCCTGGATTTCCCCCGTCACCGCCCTGAGCCAATTTTAGAGCCGTCTTTGCTGGTTTTGCAGGCAAAACTCCTGACACAGCGCTAACATCTTGTTTTTCCTCCTCCGAATGTGCAAAGCCAGATTTCAAGGGAAAGCAGAGAGAAGGTGTCTCCCTGTAAAAGGTGTCAGGCAGGGTGACGAGGCACCGCAAGAGGTGTCCTCGCAGATGCTACTAGGGTCACGTCAATACCTCACCATTTCTTTTTATCGTTGCCAGTCTTTAATTTCACCCACTTTTAAGAGCTGTTAGCATCCCTCAGCCACGTGTGGGAAACCCAGAGTCATTCCCCAAACAGCAGAGAGCCGCGACAAGTGTGCGGAGGGAGAGAACCTTTTCAGAGAAGACCACAGGATGAATCACCCTGTTGTCAAGAGGAGAAGGATCACAAAGCAGACAACAAAAGCACATTGACCACATAACACAGCCTACCTATTTGCACACTTTCTTCCCTAGGGGACAGCTTTAAGGGCCAGAGTGCTGCTTCTTTGGAAGGAGAAGCAAAGTCTATTAGCATTATTGCCATTATAATAGCATCAATGACACAGGCTCTTAACCCTTCACCCAAAGAAGTGGAAGATATCCATAGTACCAACCAAGATTTAATAAACAGAAAATCATTTCTAACAGCTTAAACCACCTATTAGACACAGGCAATCTACTTCTGCCTACTCCCTGGACGCCAACAATTAGTGCAAGACAGCAGTGAAACACGAGCTCCGCATGAACCCATGTAAGTGGTGATACTGAAGCTGAAGGTACATTTTGGCTGAGCAGAAGGGACCAGGTGTCTTTTTCTGGCATTGCTCAGGTCCAGGCTCTGGAGGGATCTCCAGGGGATGGGGCCTTCAGAGAGGATCAGCTATGTTTTTTCTTTCCATCACATTTGTCCAGAAGGGCTGGGAGAGCACAGTAGATGGATAGGATAAGGGAGCCTTCAGTTAACTCCATTTTAAACCCAATTTCATCTCCTTTCTAATTAGAGCAGCAGGCATGTTTTAACAACTGATTATCTCTCCTAGGCAGTTGTGTGTATTCCTCTTGACTGCTTTTTCAATTTTTCCAAGCAAAGCTGTACCATGATTTTAACATAAAAAAAAGGGAACAGGGCAGAGCACAGGCAGTTTGGAGAATGCTCCACCAGGAGCTGGGACTCAGGTTTCCTTTTTTCATTCCTAAAGGTGACACAGCTCTGGTGGTAGCAGCATTGGTAGGAGAATACAGTCCTCAGCAAATTAGCATTAAGGACTAGCTGTAAAACAAAACCCAAAACCAACCCCAACCTTCTGCAAGAGGCATTCAGTCCTTATGGCCATGCTATAGCTGCCTCATCTCCTACCTGTACATCCCACAGTGCTCGGGCAACGCAGCTTCTCCCAGGGTCTCCAGGACCACCAAGCAGCCAGGTCTGACACCTCCTACCCACCAGATCCTGGAGCCAACAGCAGCATCTACAAGCTCCCTTTAAAGCTGATAGCAGGGCTAGGGTGCAGGTGAAAGGACTACAGCTAAAATCTCTGCAGGTGGGCACAGTTACCCCTAATGCACGCCAGGAGAGGAACCTGTGCCCGATTTTTACTAAGCAACCCCAAATTACCACCTTGCTGATTTCTCAGCCTTGTGGAAGTAACCCTATAGCTCCCGCTCTCCTGGATGACTCTTGGTGGGTGCACAGGAGGTGCACAGGGTGCTCCTCGAGCCCTCAGCCAGGCAGCAGCAAGACAGGGATGGAGTGTCACCGGTGCCTCTCTTCGGCACCGGCCTCTTTTTCCCCAAATTCTCCTGCCTTGCTGCAGCCGGTCCATCCCATGCACCATCTCCGAGACCAGCGAGTCCCACCAAGGGTTAAACGCTGTCATTCCTCGCTTCCAAATCCAGCTCCTTGCAGTCATTTCTTTGGGGTTTTTTTGTTGGTGGTTTTTTTTTTTTTTTGCTGGGATGTGTCATGCTTCTACTTGGCTCGCTCCTCCGACCGACCCACCGACCGCAGTGGGTGCCAGGCTCCTGCGGGAAAGCCGTGTTTCGGGGAAGGGATGATGGGCTGGCACTTGGAAAGCGGCCACCGAGCCCCCCCCAGCCTGTCACCCCTGCCTTGGATGGGGGTGCACGGTGGGTGCGTTGAGGACAGGGCACGGCTCGGCTCGCTTTGGGTGCAGGGAGCAGGGCTTGGCAGGGTGGCCGTGGTCCCGCGCCCAGTGGCGGCTCGCTGTGTCGGTCCCCTGGGCATGACATGACGGAGCAGCGGTGCTGCAAGCATCCCCCAAACTCGCCACCTTCCCAGCATCTCATGACACGATGAGCAATCCCAGAGTGTTTTTCTCCAAAGCTTTTAATTATATATATATATATATATATTAATGTTTTTTCCAAAATAAACTCATCTGGGCAAAAAGACTCAGACCACATTGCTGAGTATCCCACCCCCTCCCCATCCCCGGGGCTGCCCCAAGCCCTCCGCTGCCAGCGAAGGGCTGGGAAGCCACAAATCCCCCTTTTTCCACCCTTCTTCCGTGCTGGCAGCCGATTCCCAGACACGAGACATAGTTTGTTTTCCCTTTTCCATGACCTCACCCCCGTTTCTCTTGGCACCACCTCTCCAAAAGCCCTCGCCCAAGGGCACGTGCTGGGCACTGGAAACACCCAGGGGGGTATTTTTTTCAGGAAAAGGGTTTTTGGGTTTTTTTGCGCAAAAAATGGGCCTGTGCCCAGGAATGTGCCTTTATTGCAGACACTTGGTGTTGCCTTTAGGATGGCACTTTAAACATTCCCATCCTCTTCATCACTGGGACGCAGACGAAGCCCGCAAGCTCTCATGCACCCATCCCACAAGAAACACACGGCCGCCCCGAGAAAAGAGCAGGAAAATTAAAAGCAATGTAAATACTGCCATTCCTAACCGATCCATTGTTTTTCCCCCCCTCTCCAAAACCCTGGACTGGCGCTTAAATTTCCTGCGCCCCATAAAAACTCATTAAACAGTTTTGGTGTGACCGGAGCGGTCACCTCGATGGCATTTACCTCCCTCAAAATGGGATGCGACAGCTTCGAGTTAATAAGTCCGGGAGGAATACTTATAAAATAAGATGGTGTCACAGCGCGTTGTTAAAATAGCAGGCGAGCCGGCCCATTTGGAGAGCTTAATGGCCCCATGTTTTAAAAATATCCGTGCTACATTTCGCGCGACTGATAATAAATCTGCGGCAGGTATGGATTTTCCTGCCCGGCCTCTGCGCTGAGCTCCAGCTCGGTCTCCGAGGATCCGAGGAGGGCATCTCGTTGCCTGCGCAAAACCCTCCTGCTTCCCCTGCCCAGCCCCTTTGCCATCGCGGTTTTGGCGACGGCGGCTGCAGGGATGGCGCCTTGTGCGTGTTTATGCAAAGGTGATTTTGGTGGAGGCGGCGGTCGGCACCATCCCTGTTTGGGGGTGGAGAGGGGACGATTGTCCCACTGTTGGGATGCTCCTTCTTCCCAAGCATCTCTTCTTTGCCAGGCCCAGACTTTTGGGGGATTAGCCAGAGCAAAGCTGCTCCCTCCTGGGTCTTCTCCACCCCATGGACCTTTCTGCGCTTGATGTTGAAACCTCCTCCTGTGCAGATCCGGGGATGCACCGACAACGGTTGCCTCCGAACACGGTTTGGAGGAAGGACCCCATGCTGTGAAGGGAATATATAACCTCTCACCACTGCTACCGCATCCCGGGGCAGCACTTGGTCCCCTGCCGATCCCCTTCTCCATCTCCGCCTTGAAAGGGGGACTGGTGGCTCCTCAGCAAGAGGACCCCGTCGCAAAATAGCCACAAACTTACTCCCTCCCGCAGCGCCGACGCTGCCCAGAGGCATGAGAGGCCGTTTTCGTGGTGGGGATAAACCGATGTTGCCGCTGGGAGCGGGAAACGGGAGTTCTCCTCCCATCCGGACACGCTGATAACGCAGACCGGAGAGCTGAGGGGGAGGGGAGGGAGGGCTGGTTATTTTATTTTTATTTTTCACCTTGCACTATTTGCAAGAACTTAACGCACGGCATGAGGTCTTCCGACTGACAAGTGAAATTTAGTTAGCAGAGCTTCTATTATTCCCAATTTATTACTCCGCTGGAGAGTTGTGCAGGCTCAAGGGCTGGAGAAAGGAAAAACACAGGCGCGGGCGCCCGCGCGCACCGGCAGAAGCCAGCAAACCAAACCCAAGGCTCCCGCTAAATTATGACTCACAATTTATAAACCATTACGTGCAATGGATTTCAACTATATTTATTGCGATACGACTGCGAGCAGTTCAAAAATCAATTTGGTAAATGTGGAGGGAAAGGGCGAAATTATTAATACGCTTTATATAAACGCCACAGCTTATCCTTTCCCCGGTAAATACCTGCGAGCCCTCTGCTTGCCAAAGGGAAGGGGTTTGCCGTAAGGGATGGGATTCACCCCAGGGTGCCTTAACACAAGGGGGTGGGAAGAGAAGGGGGACATGCGCAAGGTATGATAAGCAGAAGACGACGGAGGAGCCTTGGGGGCACAAGGAGGTGGCTCGTTCCATGATTTGTCGAGGCAGGCATGAAGCAGAGCGCACGTGCGTGCGACATCCGCGGAAGCGGATGGGTTTGGGGTTAAGGAGGTGGCTTCAGAAACCCCAGCTCTAGCTGGCTGGTGAGGTCCCTCACCCCAAGCGCGTGGACAAAGCGAAATGCGGTGGGTGCGACACTGCCGCCCCTCCCGCTGCCTGGCTGTCACCCGGAGGTCTGGTCCACTGCCTCCATGGGAAGATGCTCGAGTGGGGAAGACCTGGCGTGAAGGTGACCTGGCGTGAAGGTGACCTGGCGCGTTAGGCGAAGCGGCAGCTCTGCATCCAGCCAGATGCTCCGTGCCACAGCACACTTGACCTGCTGTGTCCAAGCCCAGCTGCTCCAATGCCTGAGCAGCTTTGCCCCCGCGCCAGCCCGTGTCCAGGGTTGGTTCGGAGGAAACTCAACTTTCTTCTGCCCGACTGAGAGCAGCGGCAGCCCCGGGAGCCCGGGCAGACATGGCACACGCTGTTAGGAAGCAGTGAAATGAGAGATGCCCCCAGGGCCACCTGGGATGTGGACGGGGAGGCACGTGTTTGGTGAGGGGAGGGAAGCACTGAGGTCACCTGCCACCATGTCTGAAGTACGGCTGCAGGGAAGCACACTGCACGTTTGCAGGAAAGGCTTTTCCTGGCCTTGCCAAGCAATAAGATGTTGCTTCACAATGTATGATTGGGGAAAGCAAACAAACAAACCAAAAAAGGCCCTTGGTCAAGAGGTCCCATCTTCTGAGGTGGAGATGGAGCACAGAGGGACGTGGAGATTACCTCCTCCACGTACCCAACCAGAGGCCGCGTGTTTCTCAGCGCTACATGTAAAGAGGCCAAAAGCTAGGAGGTGTAAGAAAGAACAAGCTCATGGCCATGGTGAAGGTTCCTCCGAGGTGAAATTTTCAGATGGCCTGAAGAAGCAGGCTGCATCATCAAGGCAGGCAAACAATGCATGGACAAGGCACCCCAGGCAAGAGCTGACAGCAATTCTCCTCCTTGCACGGGGACAGAGCGGTGACCGGGAAGGGAGAAGATTCAATTTATACACCGGGAAGTGATGGATGGAGACGTCATCCCCAGTCCACACACCTCACTTATAGCATTGGGAACTACAAGCCCAACTTTGTCATGAAAATTCTTGAAAGATGTAGGTAAGGTGGTGGCTGGCATGTCTTCTGTTGAGCACCCGAGGAAATCAGAGCATCTGCTGCAAAAGGTCGGATGATATTGGCTTTTCCATTTTGGTGATCTGCAACCATATGGTGCATTCCGAACGAGAGGGTTTCTTCTCCAAATTAAGAAACAGAATGAAAAAGTATGAGAGTAGAGAAGAAGCAGAGGGGTGTTTTACATGTCTTTAAGGATGACCTTTTTCCAGGTTTCTTCTGTAACGTCGGGAAGGAAACTTACTTCTATTTTAAAAGAAAAACTGGGTTTCTCATATGTTCCCATGATTCCTGATGCTGGCACTTTAAATTAATCATTGCGAAGAGCCACCACGAAAATAGCGATACCGGGAATGAATATCCTCTGGGCAAATGTTGCAAATGCTGCCTGATGTGTTCACGTTAAAAAATCATTCCTCTCCTTGGCACCTCTCCTCTGGCTCATCTTATGCAAAATATCTAACTAAGGAGAATCTCCCAGGCCTCGACAGAGGCCGGTCAGTGGGGCAGATCGAAGCAACAAGTTCACAGGTAATTATTTATGTGTGAACTCAATACAGCAAGATTAAATCTGAACTATGTTCTCTGCCAGGGTCCATTTTCCCTTGGAGCGATGTGTTACACAAGGCTTAATTGGTTGGGGAGGCAAAGGTTTGAAATGCTCCAAAATTCGGTAATCCTGTGCATCCACCGTCTCTCTCCAGGACACGTCCCACCCCACTGACTTCTAGAATGTTTAGGAACGGGAAGAAAACACCTCGTGATTTATGCGAGCAGCCGCTGCCAATCTGCGCAGCTCGCTTATTGAACGCCGTAAGCCCAAGAACAAATTTTGAAGTGGCGAATGATTTCCAATAACTGGTTTACCTGAGGACATCGCGGGTCGCAGTGTGTTCACAGGCAGTTTGCAAGAGGCAAGAGAAGCTCAATTCACTTAGCAAGTTATTTGAATGGAATTATTTGCCGGGCTCTACTCATCGCCCAGCAAAGTTGGGCAGCTGAGGTTTGTCTGCACAACCCGATGTCGGATTCAGCAAGATTTTCCCTTTTCTCCCTGGGGTGACTTGAAAGCAGAAATACTGTGGCGGTCCTCGACTGGGGTGGAGGTGTTTTGGCAGAGCCCATGGCTTGGGGATGCTGTTGGAAGGGGATAAGTGATTCTTCACGCAATGGATGGTATTGGAATGCAAGGCTGCTTCCTACGGGATGCCACAAATACCAAGAGGTTGCGTGGGCTCCAGGAGATACTGGACAAGATCATGGGTAAGGTTCCACTACAGACTGTTAAGTACACAGAAGCTGTATTTGGCTCCAGGTATCTCCAAGGAAATAGGATAGGGATATCTCATCCCAAGGATGAGAATCGTCTCCTCTCACCCTGATGAGCGAGAGCGAGCAGCACCAACCAGGGTTTCAGGGAAGAGGAGACCCATAATTTCATCCCCTATCCAAACTCTGGGCAGGGGGGGAAATCACTCAAATCAGAATTTGGCTCACAGAAAACCCACCTGCCTCTTGGGATGAATATCCCCATCCCTGCCTGCTCCTGCCCGCCTGCGCAGCCCAACACTGCCCGCTGCGCTGAAAATATTTTCTTGGCCTTTGTGGTGTGAAAGAACAGTGATGGGAAATTAACTGGTTTTACAGGAATTGTTACTCACCATTAAGCTTAAACTACCTGGAAGCTGGGCTTCCTGACGTATCTCCTCCCCTTACTCTACCCCTTTCCAGTCTGCTGCTTTCTTATGGCCACCTTGCTCACGAGCTGCTGGGATGACTTTTGCTGGTGCTCGCATGCCCAGAATAAGGAGGGTGTGCTGGGGGACGTGAGTCTCTTGAAGATAGCAAACAGGAAGAAAACAGGCGCTTCACCACCGAAAACGTTTACCCTGAGCTCATTCCCATGCACAGAGCCACAAAACTTGGAGGAGAACATGGTCCCTTTGGGCTACACAGAAGGAGCTTGGCACTGGAGCTGACGGGTGCTAGAAGGATGGGAGCCCACCTCATGGGCAGTTAAGGTGCAACTTTAGCCAAGGAATCATAGAATCAGAGACTGGTTTAGGTTGGGAGGGACCTTGACGATCATCTCGTTCCAACCCCCCTGCCATGGGCAGGGACGCCTCCCACCAGCCCAGGGTGCTCCAAGCCCCGTCCAACCTGGCCTTGGACACCTCCAGGGATGGGGCAGCCACAGCTTCTCGGGGCAACCTGTGACAGTGTCTCACTGCCCTCACAGTGAAAATTTCTTCCTAATATCTAATCTAAATCTCCCCTCTTCACGTTTGAAGCCATTTCCCCTCATCCTATCACTACGTGCCCTTGTAAAAAGTCCTTCCCCAGTTCTCCTGTAGGCCCCCTTAAAGTACTGGAAGGGGCTTTAAGGTCTCACCAGAGCCTTCTCTTCTCCAGGCTGAACAGCCCCAACTCTCTCAGCCTCTTCTCATAGGAGAGGTGCTCCAGCCCTCGGATCATCCTCGTGGCTCTCCTCTGGCCCTGCTCCAGCAGGTCCATGTCCTTCTTATGTTGGAGGCTCCAGAGCTGGATGCAGTACTCCAGGTGAGGTCTCACGAGAGCGGAGTAGAGGGGCAGAATCACCTCCCTTGCCCTGCTGGCCACACTTCTGATGCAGCCCAGGATACGGTTGGCCTTCTGGGCTGCGATCGCACATTGCTGGCTCACGTTGAGCTTCTTGTCAATCAGCCCACCCAGGTCCTTCTTCTCAGGGCTGCTCTCAGACGTGAGACTTGCTCAGCTCAGGTACCTATGCCAAAAGTGAGCAGGCAGCTCCTGGGAAGGGATGGAGGTCTCTCAGCTCTAGAGGAGCTGCTCCTGACCCCTGCGGTCCACCACTGCCTGCGTTCAGCAGTGGCTCGCTGAAGGAGTGTTTGTTTAGCAAAGGCGGTAGGTGCCAAGAGTTTGTGCTCAATCTCTGCAGGTTTCGGCATTGCACGGATGCCTATCCAGCCAGCCACCCATCTATCTACCTGCTTTGGCTGCCTTCTCAGCACCGGGCGGTTGCACGCCTTGTTTCCCCCGGTTTTACACACACGTTTTTCTATCAGTGCTGACAGACCCGCCCAAGGGACACGAGAAGTTTAGCAGGATTCACGGCTCCCCTTTGCCCTTCTCCCTCCCCATGCTTTCCCCTCACCCTCCCTCCATCCAAAGCCGTTTCGGCTCAGTGCTGGGGAGAGAAAACTGTGCCTTGTATAAGCTGTGACAGCTGATGACTTATGACATTTATCTTCCCTCCCGAGGAGGACGGGAGAAGTCACTTGTGGCTGGTTTCACCTAGGCTGTCAGGTTTCTCAGCGCTGGGTTTAGCCTCGGGGTGACAGTCGGGTTTTCACGGGCTGATGCAGCGATGTGCTGCAAACGCTTTAATGAGGGGCTCCCTAAAGTCCGACCCCACACCTTTTTGCAGAGTGCGAGCATCACCTGTAAGTGCTTGGAGACCGATGAGGGATGCAGGTTGGGGTTGTCCCACCAAAAGAGATTCCCAGTAATGAAGAAACACCTTCCAGCCCGATTTGGTAATCTGCTTCTTCCTGGAAGATGTGATAGCATGTGGTTGGAAAGATGGATGGCACATGCAGTGCGTAGCACAGCATCCGTCGCGGGGGGGGGCTGGAGCAAGACGGGAGGAAAGCGAGACTCACACGGAAAGCATTGCCTGTAGGGACCAGGTTTCCCAAGCAGAGATGTCTGCCCGGTGCCAAGGAGCTGCTGCTACTCCTCCTTTCGGCTGCCCAAAACCAGGCGCAGAAGCGATGCGGGTCTTTTTCATAAGTACCTCCAGTGCCGCAAGGTCAGGATGCTCTGCTGGAGCGGAAACTCTGCGGGGAGGATTTTGACAGCGGAGCATCCCTTGAGCAGAGCATCGGCAGGGTCTGCAGTGTTGGTGTGACCTGGTTCAGTCCCCGGGTGAAAAGAAGCACTTTTTCAGGGTCCCGTAGGACCGGTCCCCATCGTAGGCAGGAGGACTGCATCCTGCATCACTTGGCATCAGAAGACGTTTTGGGGCGGGTGCAGGGGGGAAGTTAACACCCTACAAGCATCAGAAATAAACATCATTCCCAAGGAGAAGAGGGAGGGTCCTCCTGCTCGCTCCAGGCTGAGGCTTTGTGCTGGAGAAGAGGACAGCAGCACACACGGAGGAAATTCGACCATTTAAGGAGTTTTTCACTTTTCCCCCCCCGCCACACTGTGCCCAACTGCAAACTTCAACACCTTTGCTCTGTGCCTTTAACGTCTTTGGGAGGAAGAGGTTTGTGTAGGCTCCCTGGTAGGGGGGGATGGAGGGAAGTGCAGGGAGGAAAATCTGTTGGGTGTTACGAGGCAGAGAAATCACATCAGACTCCGGGATTCCCCAGAGAGGAAAACAGTTGGAGGTCAGGACAGCCTTTGTGGTAAGTACAAGATGCGCTCTTGAGCTGAACCAGAAAGACCTTTCTTATCTCATTACAGGCTTTCCCCCATTGCAAAGTGCAATGGTGTTGGAAACGTGCTTTATTTATTTATTTTTAACTGGTAATATGTTTTGTTGCTATAAACTCCCACTTTCCTTCCATTGAGTATTTAAATACTTCTGGCATTCTCCAAGATCTGTTTTCCGACTGTCTCTCTGGTTTCCCCCCCTTTCCGAAAACAACGAAGATTTAAAACAAGCAAACTAACCAACCTTCCTCTGACTGATTTTTCTCAGAGGCTTTCACCTGAATAATTCTCTGCCGGCTTTCCATCGGTGGCCGTGCCGACAGCCACCAGAGGTATCGATCAAGTACTGAGTCACTTTTGAGCCAGCACAGACACTTGGAAAGAAAAAAAAATAAAGTCCTCTAAAGGAAAATCTATCTAAGTACAAGAAAATAAGGAAAGAGAGGGCTAAAAGCATAGGTATTAAATGCAATACAATCTGGCTTTATAGAGAGTCCTTCGAAGGTAATTCCAAGTTGCCTTACATGAATTTAGAAATGGTTATAGGTAATATCTCCTTGAAAGAGCTATTCCATTTAGAGACGGTTATTCTTTTTTTTTTTTTTTTATTTGCGGTATTAATGCAGTGCCTAAAAGGCCTATTCATGAGTCCTACTGTACACGATGGGATATTAGTGCAGAACAAGAGGGTCCTACAATGGGGGTGTAAGAGAAGAGCCGCCAGATAGATACTGATAGACAGGGGAGAACGAGACCCGTGGACCACCTTACCCATAGCAGCATTAGCACATCAACGTCAATTTTGCCGGTAGCTGAAGGACCTGGCACCTCTGCTTCATGCACAGGGGAATAACCTCCACTGCTGAAGGAGATAACAAGCGACGGCACAGGGATGTGGAGATGAGAAGATTAGGACTGGTCATGCCCGCTTGCCCATTTTTGTTCTTCCCTGAAAATATACCCACAGCAACTGCAGAAGAGAAGATACTGGTCCTGATGGATCTTGATTTCACCCTTTCACAACCCTTAGAGGTGTAAGAAGCTCCCGTAACTGCCCATTCCCCTTTACCTCCTGCCTCTTCCCACCCGCCATTCAAGTACCACGAGTTGCGCTAGGCATGGGGTTGTGCTAAGCGAAAACGTTCGGGTGTGAAGGGTAAAACACAGCCCTTATGGAAAGGCTCTAAAAAAACCCGCTTCCCTCATGGGGCAAGCGGCGAGGCGACTTGGGGGTTGGACTAGATGATCTCCAGAGGTCCCTTCCAACCCTGACCATTCTGTGATTCTGTGACTTACCCCGGGCAGAGCCGTCGGGAAGGGGCTGCCTGGTGATGCCGCACAAGAACTGACCCAAGGTTGCCTCAAAGTGGGGGATGCACTGGTGCAGATGTGAGGAATAGGAGAATTCTCCTAATGGAGGGGGAGCAGCGGCAAACATTTCATATTTTTTTTTGGTGGTGGTACGTGCTTGTTTTTGTGCTTTTTTAAAAAAATAAATACATAAATAGATTCTATATTTAATTCAGCTCTAGGGGTAACATACCTTGGAAACGAGAACGTGATTGGTGAGCTATCAAATATTGCCTTTCCATAATTCTGTGTGTGTTTATCTCTGATGCCCGCAGTTTGTCTCCTCTCTGTTCTCTCCCTGAAACCGTAATAGTGGCTTTCGCTTTTTTATTACACGGCGCATCTGTTGCCGCTTCTGTTCAAATCTCCCAAACAAACGCATTTCCCCCAGATCACCAGCACTACAACAACAACAACAAGCCACCAAACCACAGGAGACATCATTTGGGTAGCTGTTACCTACCCGTGCCCTTTGCTTGTTGCTTGATGCGGGGCCGGTACCTCTGACCTTGGCATCACTTGCGTCGCTGGGGCCTGGGGCCGCCCAGTAGAGCGGTCCCACGGGCGCAGATGAGGAGCTGGGTTTGTTCCCCGATAATTTCCCCATGCAAAGGGTCACCTGTGCATGATGGGCAGGATGCCTCGGTGGCAAAATGCATGGCCACATCTCTGCCCACTGCCTCTTACCCTGATGGGCTCCTGCTCAGCCACCTCTCCTGCTGGCACCCAGCCGTACCTTGCCCTGGATTTGAAATAAAAAAAAAAAAAAAAAAAAAAAAAAAAAGGAGAGTTTCACAACAAGCTGCTGACCAGGAAATCTCAGAGGGGCTGTTAGGGTGGGCGCTTCTTCGGCGGAGGAGTTTGCCCATCCGTTCAGCCCTGAAATTAATTAAGATGTGCTCCTCCTGTGGAGAGGGAGGGTGTGCGTCAGAGTCGCCCGCCAGCTCTTTCCAGCAGAGCATGAAGACAGCCCTGAGACAAGCACGGTCACGATGCTGGCAAAAATTTGTCCCTTTTGTTTTACTGTCTTCTGGACTGAATCTGGCAGGACTGCTGTCTCTGGCAGCAGCCCAGCTTTGCCCTACTCTAGGACTTTTGCTCCCGCTCCTCCATGCCCATCATTTCCCCCAGGGCTGATGTTCAAGCACCGTGGTACAATACAACATTGGCTCCTGCCCCAGGGTTGATGTTCAAACATGGTGGTACAAGGCACCATCAGCTCCTGCCCCAGGGCCCACATGGGGAAAGGGACATCGAGGTGACATCCAGCTGCTGAGGGTCCAAGAGGTGGAGGCGAATGCCATGCTTGGGGCCAAGACGCAAGTGGCAAGCAAGACCAAATCCTCTGGTTTTTTTCTCTTTTATGCCTCAGACAGCATTAATTTCAGCAACTGGCAAAGGGAAATATTACCTGATTACCTGTGCCTGCCTTTCTCGCGCCTGGCCTCCCTTCCTCACTCACTGCCATGCCATGGGTCGGTTTTTCCCGTGCAAGCAAAAGTGGGTGTCCCGCATAGGCCAAATCATCTTCTTGATGAGATGCTGTGATGCCTGCGAGCGGGCAGTGTGCGCTGCTCCCGCTTGCCGCTGCTCCTCTGGCTCTATTATAATAATAAAAACAATAATGGCATTTAGGATTGACATAGCACTTCCAATTTTCAAGGCAAAAAAAATATTAACGAGTGAGAGGCACACCTGCCTTTTCCCTGAGGTGGCAGCGAGCAGGTCAACACTTGCATTCCAGCTGGTGGAGAGCTGACCCACGGCGGGAAGCCTTTTCCATTCCACCAGTGCCTGAAGCAGCACCCACACAGAACTGGTGACTGCTTCTCTCTGCAAGGCTGTTTATTTTTCTATTTATTTACACCCTTGGTTTATGTACGAGAGGCAGTCCTGGCCTGAGGAGCTCACAGCCTAAATTGAAAGTACAGCCGATGAAGTGTAACTGTTTTGGGCCAGTTATGAACCCACCACAAGGAAAATGCTCTCCCCCCTACATTTAAAATTAAGGTGTTGAAAGAAAGCATTTCCTTTCCCTCAAAGAAAAAAAAAAAAAAAAGATTTTTTTCACCTGTTTAGGTTTTAATTAAAAAAAAAGAAAAAAGAGGAACGTTTCCACACTGTACCTGCTGTTTCTGAAGAGCAGACATCTGCGAGATGCCAGCAGAGGACCAAAACGCCACGTCCTCCACGACACCTGCAGCCCCAACGCCACGCAACTGGGCGCAGCCCACCAGAGGATTTGACCCAGCCTTCACGTGGGCAACTTCATGGTTGCCTTCACCAACCTCTTAAATCTCACATGGCTTCAGCTCACCAGTAACAGGACCAGCACTCCATTAGACAGAAATCAGGAGGGTGCTGAGTACAGACTCAGATGGATTTCCTTTACATGTGTTAAGGTCTTCATTCTTCTTCTTCCTTCAGCCGCCCTTGGTGTGACAGTTGATAGCAGAGCAAACCCTTGCCGCCTTCTCTTCATGGTACTTTCATACAAGAAATAGCAGTTTGAAGTTCCTCTCTGTCTTGATTGGAGTTTGAAGATCTTCATCAACTGGCTTTTCAAGGTCAGGCGAGCCCCACCATCCTCAAAATTAGGTTTGCCTTGCTTCTGTACAATAACTGACCCACAGCACCTCCCTCTGCGTTATCCAGAGCTACCCTATGGAAATGGGACCTCTATGATCTGCCATGCCAGAGTTCTCCCCATTTTGTAATGTCCCAATGCAAGGTTAGTCGGCTCTTCAGGGGGCAGAAATGTCAATAGACCTCAATGTCTTCTCTAGCCTGAGATCCACTGGGGTCACATCAGTCACAGCACAAAAAAAGGATGTGTGCGGGCGGTTATCAGATCTGGTCTCCTCACTCTCACTTCTCGCCCTGTCTCGGAGCAGGAAGCACTATTTATTATACCTTTTTTTGCTGCTTCTAAACACAATCAACCATTTCTTGGCACTTCATCAAAGATAAATAGCGCGATCCCGCTTCCATCAACGTGGAAGGAAGAATTCCCCGTGGCTTCTGCTGCTGCAGCACGAAAGCTCCCAGAATATCAGCATGAGCGGACGGTTTTAAATTTCTTCCCACCTTTTTTCCCCCCCGTCCTTTCTCTTTGGGCTTCAAGTACGGGTTCCCTTCTGGGGTTAACCCTCCCTCCCTCCCATCCTCCGGAGGACCATCTCTCTGGAACCCGTTGCGCAACACCCCCTTGGCTGCAAAGAAAGGAGGAGTTGCTGCGTGGAGCAGCATGGCCCTGAAATATTTAGAGCTCCGTGTGCTAAATCCAGAGCCGCGGAGCGACGGGGGGAGAGGCTAATGATGGCATGGATGACTCCTTCCGAGCGACATCGTCACCGCAGCCGAGGCAGAAAGCCCCGGCGTGAGGGTGCCAGGGACGGCGCCGCCATCGCGGTGAGGCGTGCTGCAGGAGCAGCGTGCGCGGTGGCTTCCCTCGCCCCGCTTGTTCGGCGGCTAAATAGAGGGTTTCGGTTTCAAGGGCCATTAATCTGGCATCTTTCATCAACTCCAAAATGAAGCCAAACCGAAAAAAAACAGGAGAGCGCGGTAGTGGTGGTGTGTGTGTGTGTAGGGGGCGTGGGGTTCTTTTCCCTTTTAAAATTTGTAAGCGTGTGTGTTTAGTGCTCGTGAAAATGTCAAATCCAAAGCAGAGGGAACTAGTACATCATCTGTCAAAACTGCAGCTGGGTTTAGCAGCTCAGCATGACATTATAACGGAGCGACACAGAAAGGAAAAAAAAAAACACCAACCAACCAAAACAAACCCCAAGAAGCACACAGCCCAGCGCGAAAAGGAGAAGATGAAGGCCTGCCTGGCATATCAGAGGTCATTAGGAATAAAACTGACACATAAAACTGAGAGTAAAATGCACGGTAAGTTTGCAGGAAGGGCCATGTTATCTTAAAGGCTATTTCTGTCATTGCCTTCTGCTACAAATACCCTTCTGCTATAGGACACGGAACAGTGCACACATTTTGCCATCTCTCTCGGGTCTGTGGCTCCTCTTGTCTACATCTTCCTCCAGCCTTCCTCTGAATAACCAAAATTAGTATCTCTGTGGTTTCCACCCGTGGATCTCAGAGAGCCCCCAGAGCTCTGTTTTCCACATCTTCAGGGAAAGGGGAATGGAAAAAAACAAATGACTTCACCCAAGGTCGTGTGGTGGTGGTGGATCCCAAAGATCACGATGGTCCACCAGACCTTCAGCGCAGATGCTGAGCTTCCAACAGACCCACGTTTCTCTCCCTTTTCTCTTCTGGGTCCCCCAGAAGCCCTTCTCAGTTGGCTGTACTCCTGGGACCTCCACATCTCTCCATGACCTTACCGTTTCTCCGAGTTTGCTTTCTCTCGACGTTTCCAAGCACTCTGGGGAGCGGGACCTTGTATTTTTAGCGCTTGTGCCATGAAGTGCTAAGCAAATTCCCAGTGACATATTATCAATAGTCAGCGCTATTAAAAATTTCTCCAAACTCCTGGGAAAGCCAGCCAAGCACTGAGCAAAAAGCAGTCGATTTTGAGTCACTCCAGTCCCCGTTCCTCTAGTCTTTTAAGAGATGGTTACATGGAGATGCACGCAGGGGATGGCAATGGGCATCTGGATGTCCTCCTGGGGTTTGTGGAATGTTTTGCCCCAGCAGCGAGCAAAGATCTGGGATGATGTAGCTGGAGGGAGCAGCAAGTCTTGTGGTCCACAGCAGGTGGACTTGCTTTAGGTAGAGATAAAGCAAAGAGCCCTTTGCTCCACAGGGATGGAGACGGGACTGGAGGAACTATTTGCCATAAATCTGCTGTAATTACAGGCGGGTGCCCTCAGGGATACCCAAGCTGCTGCTGTAAAAGTGAAGGGGAAAGCTGGGTGCTAGAGTGGAGAGCGAGAGCTGGGTCTCCCCTGCCACCGGCACGCTGGGTCCAGCATCCAGGAGTCTCGCGTGGCCAAGTAAGGGTGAACGGCTCCCTGCTGCTGGCTCAGCGCTGTCATTTAGAAAGAATTAAGTAGTGTAATCGTATCTTCTGAAGCAGGTAATGCTGCCTGATTATGAGTAGGGGAGGGGGAATTAGAAGCCAAGGCAAAGACAGAGCTGTTTAATGGACCCATTAGAGGGCATTAGCTGATAATGACAGGACATTGCTGGCATTTTAAAGAGAGACAACGCGCACAGGCATAGCCTGAGCTATAGGCTTGGGGTACCTGTGTGCTTCTCCATCTGTCATGCTGTCTCTGGCCAGCTGTAGTGCTTCTCTGGTCTCCCAGGGAGTGACTTGTGAATGGTCTCTCGAGCCTTGCTGGGAGCTGGAGGAAGCACAAGGAGGTTGGAAGCTGGAGGGTGGCAACGTGACTGTCCCCAGGGTGTGCTTTTGGCTCATGGTAGCATGTGGGAGCAGCTGCATCGCACCCACCTTGCAGCAGACATGGGAGCCCCAGTGCTGCAACTCCAAGACTTCCCTACCATGGGTCTTCACTGCCTTCTCCTTGCTGAGCTTTTGGGTGACCCGTGCCACCACTTCCCCGGGACCCATCCTTGCCTCCAACACCTTGCTGCAGTGCTGAGAAACATAGAATGGTTTGGGTTGGAAGGGACCTTAAAGGTCATTAGTTCCAACACCCCTGCCATGGGCAGGGACACCTCCCACCAGCCCAGGTTGCTCCAAGCCCCGTCCAACCTGGCCTTGAACACCTCCAGGGATGGGGCAGCCACAGCTGCTCTGGGCAACCTGGGCCAGGGGCTCACCACCCTCTCAGTAAAGAATATCTTCCTGATATCTAATCTAAATCTACCTTCTTCCAGTTTAAAGCTGTTACCCCTTGTCCTATCGCTACACTCCCTGCTAGAGTTCCTCCCCAGCTCTCCTGTAGGCTCCTTTTAGGTACTGGAAGGGGCTCTAAGGTCTCCCTGAAGCCTTCTCTTCTCCAGGCTGAACAGCCCCAACGCTCTCAGCCTGTCTTCATAGCAGAGATGCTCCAGCCCTCTGATCATCTTCGTGGCCTTCTCTGGACTTGCTTCAACAGGTCCATGTCCTTCTTATGCTGGGGGCCCCACAGCTGGACACATTACTCCAGATGGGGTCTCATGAGAGCAAAGGAGGAGAATCACCTCCCTCGCCCTGCTGGCCATGCTTCTTTTGATGCAGCCCAGGATACGGTTGGCTTTCTGGGCTGCGAGTGCACGTTGCTGGGTCACGCTGAGCTTCTCATCCACCAACACCCCCAAGTCCTTCTCTCCTCAGGGCTGCTCTCAGTCCATTCTCCACCCAGCCTGTATTTGTGCTTGGGATTGCCCTGACCCACGTTCAGGACCTTGCACTTGGCCTTGTTGAACTTCATGAGGTTGGCACAGACCCACCTCTCCAGCCTGTCCAGGTCCCTCTGGATTGCATCCCTTCCCCCTAGTGTGTCAACTGCTCCACACAGCTCAGTGTCATTGGCAAACTTACTGAGGGTGCACTCAATCCCACTGTTCGTGTCATCAAGAAAGATGTTAAACAGCACAGTACCGACCCCTGAGGAACACCACTTGTTACCAGTCTCCACTGGAACATCAAGCCATTGTGACCGCAACTCTTTGAGTGCCACCCTCCGTTGCTGGACATTGAGAAATGTCAGTGACTCTGGGAATATCACCTGAACTGCTTTCTGCTTCCCCAGCTAATTAATCACCCACCACCTCTGACACCTGGGATTCAACACCACTCACCGGGGCTGAGGCGAGAAGGCAGCACAGGGCCGGCAGTGCTGCTGGAAGCAGCGGTGTTGTGTTTCCCTCCCATTCAGTCTGGTCAAAGAGCATCGGCTTCTCCAGTCGGCGAGGCAGATACACTTAAAAACAAAGAAATAAATATAAGCCAAACCACAGCTCTACAAATAGGACCCAGTTGGTGGGGAGGATGATATTTAAAGACTCCAGAGAAATGGAGACATGAGCAAATTGGATACATATGGGGTGGGGAGAGTGGCAAAAGCAGCCCAAACAAAATGTCTTGTGGATCTAGCATTCCTGTGTATTTTAGTCCTGGTTCCTGACAAGAGGATATTCCCCTCTCCGTGTGCGCTCGCCAGCAGCTCTGCATGTGGGCGCAGCCCAGGGCTGATCAAAGACCAGGCAAGCACACCACAGAGCTCGATGCCGCCCGAGAAAGAGCCTGGCTTGGCCCCGGGGCAAGGGTAAGCAACCCCAGCCAGCCCTGCTGCCTGGGAAATGGCAGGAACAGGGTGGACAAATAATTTGGGGTGGATGGATAATTAATTCAGGGTGGAACCCCCTCCCTCTGCACCCCGAGGAAGCCACGGCTCTGGCTAATCACTCAGGCGATGCTTCCCCAGCGCAGGACGTGGTTATCCCTCCTGGGAACCATAGCTGGACCTTGCACGGGCAGCAGCCGGGATGATTGATATAACCTGTTCAAGGATGTGTGTGTTTCTTGCTTTCTCCCTTTCTTCTTTTCCTTCGCCGTCCTCCTTTCCACATCCCCCGCCCCTTCTTTTCCCCACTGGGTCTTTTCAGTCGGTAATTACAGCTGAAGTGGACAATCTGTCTTTTTATTTTTAGGCTGGGTGCGCTGCCAAGGGCCACCGGGCTGTTGAAGCGAGGCAGCAGCGATGCAGCGGGGCTGGCTGCATGGGGAGGGGGTACGCCATGGGGTACCTTTCTCCTTACACAGGGCAGATACACCCCTCTGGTGTAGGTGTGAGAGCAGGCTCAGGGGTGGATGCCCCTTTAACCACACTTTCTGAGCATCCTCTCACCCATACCATGCCAGCTGTGCTGGGACAGCATCGACACCCAGGTTTGGTGGGACAGGCAAAGCTTTGGGATGTTTAATTGTGAAACCACAGTGGTACAAATCCAGCCGTGGCTGCTAGTTGGTCCTGGAGCATGATCTGTCTTGTTTCTCATGTGCTGTCCTTCAGCATCCACCTCGGGATGCTCTTGAGACAGGCTACAGCCCCCCAACGCAGTTCTTACCCTGGGAATCCTGCAGGCTTTCCTCCTTGGCTTTGGGTTAGTCAACTTCTGTCTCCCAGCGCATTTTTATTCCCCTTGCTCCATCCTTTTTGCTCATCTGAGCAGTTTTGCTAATGAACTCTTGAACTCTTGCACCTGGATTGACGGGAGGGAGGTGGGAGATGCTGGTGGGCACAGGGCACGGGTGGGAATGGAGGGTCCCGGAGGTGCGGAGAGCAGCCTGGCAGCAGCGTCAGCACCTACTCAGTCTGCGGGTGTTTGGCTAGACAACACTGTCTGCGATAGCCCCACGTCCATGTGCCAGTGAAGATAAATCCTTGATTCAAAGAGAGGCAGCGAGAGCGAGAAAAAGCAAGAAAACAATTAGAGTGACTTATGATTTAAGGGAAGAAATTCAAAGTCTCTCTCTCCCTTTCCCTCCTGGGCAGCGGGAGAGTTTTATCCTCTTCCAGCTCTGCGAGACACACGAGCCCCAAAGCTCCTGTTGTTTCCGAAAGGCCAGGTTTGAAGGGGGCAGGGAGAGGAGCAGCCTGCTGCTCCAACTCTCCGTGGCTGTCACTTGAGAGAGGCAAGGCAGACATCTCACTTAACCCACACTCAGCTGACCGGATTGATTAGTCAGGTTTTTCAGCTGGCTTTGGCAAAGTTGCCCCAAGGTTGGAGTTAAATCCCTGCCCCAATGCAGCTAGGGTGCACAGCAGTCCCCTGGGTGCCACACCAGAGACAGTAGCCTGGGGTGGAAAGACAAGGAAGGCAAAGAGAGGAGAGCAAACATCACCCTCAAGAAGTATTTCAGTTCCTTTTGTGTTTGGTTTTTTTTTTTTTCTTTTAAATAATTTTAAAGGTAAAAGATAAAACCAAAAGCAAGGAGGCGCCCAGTGGAAGAGGGTTGAAGGCAGCCATCGGGGTGGCAACACCACAGCCGGCTCCTCCAGAATGCCCCGACCACACTGCGGAGACATCAGAATAAAGCTGGTGGGAGCAGAACA
This sequence comes from Pluvialis apricaria, assembly GCA_017639485.1. Classification (NCBI taxonomy): domain Eukaryota; kingdom Metazoa; phylum Chordata; class Aves; order Charadriiformes; family Charadriidae; genus Pluvialis; species Pluvialis apricaria. The sequence goes on along the minus strand of CM030013.1, from coordinate 3,997,405 downwards.
TCAGGCGTGAGCAAGCCAAAGCACCGTGCGCACCAGTTTGGTGTGGCCAATACATGCCCAACCTCCAAGGAATCATAGAATGGTTTAGGTTGGAAGGGACCTTGAAGATCATCCAGTTCCAAGCCCCCTGCCATGGGCAGGGACACCTCCCGCCAGCCCAGGTTGTCCAAGGCCACGTCCAGCCTGGCCTTGAACACCTCCAGGGACAGAGTTTCAACAACCTCTCTGGGCAACATGGGCCAGTGCCTCACCACCCTTAAAGTGAAAAACTTCTTCCTAATGTTTAATCTAAACCTGCCCTCTTCCAGCTTAAAGCCATTCCCCCTCGTCCTATCACCACATGCCCGAGTAAAGAGTCCTTCCCCAGCTCTCCTGTAGGCCCCCTTTAGGTACTGGAAGGCCGCAATAAGGTCTCCCCGGAGCCTTCTCTTCTCCAGGCTGAACAGCCCCAACTCTCTCAGCCTCTCCTCATAGGAGAGGTGCTCCAGCCCTCTGATCATCCTCGTGGCTCTCCTCTGGACGCGCTCCAGCAGGTCCATGTCCTTCTTATGTTGGGGACTCCAGAGCTGGATGCAGTACTCCAGGTGGGGTCTCACGAGAGTGGAGTAGAGGGGCAGAATCACCTCCCTTGCCCTGCTGGCCACACTTCTTTTGATGCAGCCCAGGATACGGTTGGCCTGGGCTGTGATCGCACATTGCTGGCTCATGTTGAGCTTCTCGTCAGTCAGCACCCCCAGGTCCTTCTCCACAGGGCTGCTCTCCAGCCATTCCCCGCCGAGCCTGTATTTGTGCTTGGAAGCCAAACTCATCCTTGCAGCTCGACATGTGAGGCTGCACCCAGGCTGTAACTCAGCAGAAATGTTGTACTATGGACCGCTTCTGCTTGGAGATCAGGAGAGCAACCCAAATTGGCTTTCTCCAGCCCTCAGGGCCAGGATCTGAGGCCTTTTTTCACCACATTTCAGACCTGAAAGTGATCTCATGTCTTGGTTTTTCCACCCCTCTTCCCTTTTCGCAGACGGTTTCTTCAACATCAAGCAGCCCCAAAAAAGACGAGAAAAGCAGGAAGGAGCCCTAACGCAGGGCAGGCGCGGAGTCAAAGCAAAGTACCTGTGAAGTACAAGATGGGCTATTTCGTACAGCAAGCACTCATTAGTAAAAAGATATTGTTGCCTGCAGGGAGACGGTTTCTGCGTGATTGAACATAGAACCGTTTGGAACAAATTCAATAAAACCCGGCGTACCTTTTGCTTTTAAATATGCTGTTTTCTCTAAGCTGGCGTTTTTCGTGGAAGCGCATTGATTGAGGCCAGGAGTTCGCCAGGGAGGTTTCCGAGGCGAGACGCTGGGCACGGTGGTCACCTCGAGCCAGGGGGAGGTGGTGACCCACAGCCTGACCCGTCTCATCTGGAGGCAGACGTTTCAACACCGTCCTCTTTGACAAACATCTGAAAGGCTTTGGTTGTGCTCCAGCATGAAATGTAGCCTCAAAACCCGATGTCAGCACCTCAAAGGTTGCTGCAAAGCCTATTTTGGGGCTTTTGAGTGGTCCAAAGCTGAGGGCAAGCCTGGTTTTAATTGCCTTGATTCTTCCATTCCTTTCACCTGGTTGTCGCACATGCCCATAGTGCCAGGCTGTCAGGCAGGGGATTCTCAATGGATTCTCTCTTTATTTTCATTTATAAGAGCCTTCAGGACAGATTTAATTGCTGGGGTACGGACTAGCCATTCCCAGTTATGACTACGAGTGAATAAGAGTGCTGGAGCCCCTGTTTTAATTAAAAGACACGATATCTGTTCCTACCTAGCACGCAACAGCAACAATAGCGGGTTATTAGGAGAAGTAATATCAATCTAATCCAATCTGATCCGATCTGTGTAGTTATTAGACTCAGCTAACTATTGGTATTGATTTTATTACTAATACCACTGCCGCAATAAGAAATCAACTGCGGCGCATCGTTTTGCATCATTCATCATGCTGTTCATTTGTTTGGCTTCAGATCAGCTGAATGTTTTTCCCCACTGCTCAAAACCCACATACATCTTTCCTTTCTGGGGTTTTTACCTCCTTTTCCTTCATCTTTACCTCTCCCTTGCTATACCTTTTGTTCCTCCCCTCTCTTGGGTTGCCCCTTGCCCTCTGTAAAACAACTTGATGCGAGATCAAAGCCAACGCATAAATTTTCCTTACTCTGAATTCAGCCAAAGAAGCTTCCAGCAGTTATGAGTCAGCGACGCGAGATAGAGCTGCTGGTCACCGAGAGAAATTGCCAGGAATTTGGGGAGGATGAATCACCCTCAAAGATGGCTGAGAAGAGAAAGAGAGAGAGCGCGCATCTCTTGTCCTTTCTCTTTGTCATTCAGCTCATTTTTTTGTCCCAGGTTTGAGCAAGGAGCACAACATGGGAATTTTCTTGCATCTCCCCATACGAAGTAGCTTGGAGGCCAACGAGCTTGGTGCCAGAGAAGCTCCCTCCACGAGACCACATGCGGTGAGGTGGGAGGGTGCTTGTCCTCATGTGCTGTGGTGCACAAAGCTTGGCTTTGGCTCCTGATGTGCCCAGGGAGTTAAATTTAAACTCTGGGTTAACTGCAGTTTCCTTGCAAAGCTGTCTATCGCCTCTCGTACCTCTCAGCCTCTTCTTTGTTCACTCGAGAAAATAACAGCTCACGCCGCTCCTGGGCTCTGAAAAAGCCCACATAATTGGTACACTCGCCACAAAGTACATCTCAACCAACAGCATGGCTATTTGGAGCGCAAAGGGTGGCCTTGTCTTTTCAGAAGGGTCATGGGTTGACAACCTCGTTTATTTTTCTCAGTGTTTGTCCAAGGAAGAAAAAAAAAATCCAAACCATCCCAACTCCTCAAAGTCGAATCTGGTAGCACCAATTTAGGGCACATCTGGAGGAAGAGGACAGGTTTCCACCCCACAGCTGTGCAAAAGCCTCAGCATTAGCCTTGACCTTCTGGTGACTAACAAGCTCTCAGGTTTCCTTTTCTTCATTTTTGCCCCACATCTAGGTAGGATGAAGGATTTGGGGAAATGTGGAGTGTGTTCCAGTGATCCTGCGCATCCTCAGCCGTCTCTCTGTTCACATTTGAGCAGAAAATTGCCATGTCATCAATTTAGCGTAGGCAGCATCTTGAGGACCAAAACCAGTTTATGTTGCTGTTTTGCTTCCTGACTCGGCAGTCTTGGTTGGGTCCTGCTACTGGCTATCATTAACATCTCTCTCACAACAGATAAATAGCAATACTAAGAGTCATACATACTTATAAATAAATATAAAAGGAGCATCAATTCAGCCATGAATACAAAGCTTAAGGATACGGCATCTCATTCCTGTTCGCTGCCTCAGGCACCCTGAACTGACGATCAAAATTCACCAAGCGCCAAAAATATTAGTTTAATATTTGTGTGTGCTCAGCTTCTTCTTGTGCTGGGATGACAAACAGCCTTGCGAAGGCATTGCCAGAGGCACTAACACTTCCATTCTCTCTCTCACTGATTCTGGCACACAGAGGGATCTTTTCAAACCGATAAATGCTTTCATTTTTGTCTTCGCTGAAAGGACTTCCTCTATGGGGTGATGTTTTGCTAGAGGAAATGATTTAAGAGCAGAGATATGGTTGTGATTCAATATCGTGCTCAGGAATTCCTTGTAAAGTCAAAGGAGAGACAAATTCCGACATTACAGGATTACCTGAGCCCCGTTTGAATTGCTCAGAGTCTTTCTGGAGTGAGAATCAGGTGACAAACCCACAAAGACCGTGGCACCTTTCCACATTGTGCCTTGTAGCTTCTGCTCCCAGGAGGAACAGCAGTGACATGGTCTTTCTTGTGGGTTACATCCCGACCCACATGGGAACATGCAAAAGTAAGGGGAGAAAAGGAAAAGAGGGGAGTGAGCTTTTTCCAGCCCCACTGGTCAGGTCAGCTTAAAGCGGATGGAGTTCAGAGCAGTTGCAGTGTCAGAGCTGGTTCCTCACATCCTTCCCTACTTGGGATGCGTCAACCATTGAGTAAAAGTTGGCAAGTTAATCCAGTAGGGAAAAAAAAAAAAAAAGACCAACCGCAAGGAACAGATTTACAGATTTTTCTCTTTGCTTTCCTTCCTCATGGCCTTTTTATCACCGAGAGGCAGGATGCCCTGTGCTGCTGTACACCAGAAACCCAGACAAACAACAAATGGCTGTCAGAAACCCTCTACAGAAACAGATCTGCTCACCCAGGACGAGCTCAAAGCACAGCAGTTTGAGTTACCTTCTTGCATTACAAAGGGATGGGTTCAAACCCCACTCCTGCTGCCGCAGGGGCATCCCAGTGCCCCCCCAGCTAGCCCAGATCAGCCCAACATAGAGTCTCAGGTAGCAGCTCCCTCCTACTGATAACACACTTATTTCTGGCCTCGGGCAAAGATGGTTTTGGACATGTTTCTCAATGAGCTGCGGAGAAGAACAATGCTGTCTCTCTCCTCGCCAAGGTGGGCTGTGGCAAGGCAAAGTCCTGCTTTCACTCCAGCGCGACGCTGAATCACAAAGCTTTGTATTTGCCTGTCAATATCCCAGTTGGATTCTGCTTCTATATATTTAATTTGAGATGAGTACTGCAGGACCTCTTTTGTTAGCTGGATACCTCATGCACATTGTTGTTATTTCTTTCATAAAAAAATCGATAAAGACTTAGGAACAACAACCACCAATAATAACAGTACATCTCTCTTTGTGTCTTTGTGTACAACTTGCTGAACAACTCAGAAAAGCAGCAGCCAACAGTCCAAATAGAAGATAAAAAATAAACAAACATTGGTTTCCAAACCGGACCTGGTCTATCAACCTATGGAAGAAAGTTTCTCGTCCACTTAAAACTGAGGCACCACCTCAGCCCGTAAGAAGCCAGCAGCAGAGGGGCAGGAAGGGGAGAAATGCTCAGCAGATAAGGCACCAGACAGGGTTCCTCTCATCTGGTGTCCCAGTCCTCTTGCCTACAAAGCATCGGCAAAGACACTGACAGAAATGTAAGAGCACCTACTTTGAAAGCCAATAGGCAACTCACTGCTAGAGAAGTGCCTTCCTGGGCACTGCCAAAACTCAAGGAGACCCATCCCCTTGATGTTTTCTATCCTGCTTTGAAACGAGGAGAGGCAAAGAAAGATCTCCCCACCATCCACCTCCAGGAAACAGCCGCAGAAGCAGGAGCTGAAATTACCCAGGACCTCTACAGTTCAGTTCCAGGGTATCATTTAATTACCCCTACGCAAGAGGGTAAAAAAAAAATAAATACAACCCCATGGCTGCAAGGCAACACTTTCTCCTCTCTTTGTACTCTCATGACTCGTTCCTACAGCTCAAGCTAGGACTCCCATGGACTACCCGGTCCTGGGTACAGCAGGACCAGTGCAACCACAGGGTTGCCGCTGCTGCAAGGACCCTGATGGCTTTGACTTTGCTGCATTGGTGCTCACAAAGCCTGGGCAGGACACAGCACAGCCCCCCAGGTCAGGGGCTGGCCAGTTGTGCTCCAGGTCACCACCACCTCCAGGTGACCTACAGCAGGCTAAGCGCTCCATCACCAAAAAAAAAAGAAAAAGACCCCCCAAAAACCCCATTTCCTGAGGGACCACTCTCTCAGACACAACCTGCGCTTCACATTCACTACATTTCCAGCACCTGGGTTAAAGAAAATATATAACATTCTAATACTATTGTTTTAAAGGTTAATGTATTCCCAGCCACAATTCCGAGCAGAGATTTCAGTCCAGGAACGATCATCCAGTGGCAGGAAAGTATTGAGTAGATGACCTAGGTCTTTCCAGCTCTAATTTTTTATGCATGTATGACTCCTTTTTTCATTTCTTTCCTTTTCCGGTTCACCCATCCAAAGTAATATAGAACTCGGGCTAAACACAGCTGGGGTTTTAGCCACATCGCGGCTATTACACACACAGCACCAGCACATATCACCACACCTATGCTCCTCCACTATTTCTTTTTTTTTGCCTTCCCGTATGAAGGATCACTGCTGACCAAGATGCTTTCAGCAGGCATCTTTCCTGACTTCCCAGGCGTTCCCGCATGCAGCTTTCGTAAGCCAGAAGGCTGCTCCGAGCGCTACCAGATAAGGAAATTCAAACATCAAAAAAAGAAGAAAACGCCGGTGCCCCCGAATATATTAACAGCTGATGAAAAGACAGGCTTCACCTCTCCAAAGCCTTCTCCTGCGCCATGAAAGAAAAGATGCAGAAAGCAAACAGTAGCACAGCCAGAAAGCCTTTTAGCTCTTGAAATAAAGGAAAAAAAATCAAAGTTTAGACAGTTAGCAAACACTAGCCCTAAACACAGCAGATCCAGAGCTCTTTCCACAGAAGCCTTGTGGCAGAGACCAAGCAAAAAAAAAAAAAAAAACCAAACCCAAAAACCCCCAAAAAACACCAAACAAAAAGAGCCCCACCACCCCAACAGCCCCTCACTAACCCAGTGCTGCTCAGGTCTGCCCTTTTTATCCCCCAGCAGCTGGGTCCAGTCAGTTAAATGGCCTTAACTGTGATTGTGCCTCACCTGTTAACTCATCCCGGTTTGCCTCCATGCAGCTGAGCAGCAAACCAAGCTTGGAGACAGGACTGACCCCACCAGCCGGCACCCAGAGAACCTCGGAGGCGGCCAGGGATTCATTTCTTCAAGAGAGTGCTTTGGAGAAATATTCACACTTTTTCTGCATGAGAGGAAGAGGTTTCGTTAGATCTAGACTAGTGCTCTTGAGTGCGTGGAAATGTGCTGTACTTGTTTAACCCAGCAGTTTTTTAATGACGCATATGAGAACGTTATCAGTCTTCATTTTTAACCTGAAGCGCAGGTTTTAGTTTTCCTACAACTCTGCTGATGCTGAGAAAAGGTGAAAGCGCTCCTAAATCTTACACCCAGGCAAAACCAGGGTAAATCCTCCCCTCCCCAGGAGCATAGGGAGAGGGCAATGGGATGCTGGGAGGAGGACTCACAGAATGGTCAGGGTTGGAAGGGACCTCTGAAGACCGCCTAGTCCAACCCACTGCCAGAGCAGGGTCACCTCCAGCAGTGGCACAGGACAGCATCCAGGCGGGTTTGGGGTGGCTCCAGAGTGGGAGACTCCCCCACCTCTCTGGGCAGCTGTGCCACTGCTCTGCCACCCTCACAGGAAAGAAGTTCCTCCTCAGGTTAAGATGGAACTTCCTATGGTCAAGTTTGTGCCCATTCCCTCTTGTTCTATCACTGGGCACCACTGAAAAAAAACTGTTCCCATCCCCCTGGCACCTGCCCTTTAAGTATTGATAAGCATTGATAAGATCCCCCCTCAGTTGTCTTTTCTTTAGACTGAAAAGCCCCAAGGCCCTCAGCTTTTCCTCATAAGAAAGATGCTCCAATCCCCTCACCATCTTTGTAGCCCTTTGCTGGACCCTCTCCAGCAGTTCCCTGTCCTTCTTGACCCAGGGATCCCAGAACTGGGCACAGTACTCCAGATGTGGCCTCCCCAGGGCAGAGCAGAGGGGGAGGATGACCTCCCTCGACCTGCTGGCCACACTCTTCTTGACTTGGACCACCCCAGAGATGATGGTCCAAGACAAAGCAACAAGCATCCTTGGAGAGGGCGCAAGACCCTCCAAGGAGCTTCAGGTCATAAGATAACAAATTTTAGCAAAACATTACCCTCCTTTTCATGCTCTGGTTTGCTAATCTTGACCTCATCACAGCCCGGAAGAACCGGAGCCGGTGTGAGCATCCAGCCTGGGCAGAGCTGCATTGCGCTGCAGCTGGGGACATCTCCTGGCCTTTTAAATTCCAGGTCAGCCTGATCCAGGGATAAAATTCACCCCTGTGCCAGACCCAACACAAGATATCAACAGGCTCCTTTGGAGGTTCCAACGTGCTTAAATGCTGGCCTCGACCCAAGGCTGAGCTACAATGAAGCAGGCAATGTAACGCAAATGGAGCAAATTAGAGAGAAGAAAGGCACAGCTAAGGTGACTCAGATGAAATTTAGGCCATCAAAACACTGCCCTGCTGTTTCCTACTGAGTTGGTGACTTTGAAAGCTCAAAGCCTGCCGGTGGGAAATAGGAGAGGGTAAAGATGTAGGTTGTGTCGCCGTGTCCTTAATATTCACAGCCCAATAGTGCCTCCCAGCATACGCCAGGGCAGGGTGCTTTCCTTTCAGAGAAGAAAACACACACCATCAAAAGCAGAACTAGTAAATATTTTTTCTTTTCTTTTTTTTTTAAAGTTTATTCCAACCAGCGTTCCAGCAGGGGTAGGGGAAATGGCTTTTTCATCCAAATGCAATTTTCTGTGGGAATTACACGATCTTGATGTTTTCGCCCGTTGCTTCTTGTTGGTGTTGAAGAACCGACATGTACAACATCTGAAAAAAAAAAGAAGAAAAAAAAAGATATTTTTATGTTGGACAGCTGAAAGCTGAACTGTTTTGATCAACTGGATGAAAGCGGTCAGGAAAATTCCAGATCAAACGCGATTAAGTTGTCCGAGTGAAATGGTGCTTTTTGGCACTCGGGGCTCCTTTCTGAATAAAAACGTTGACACCAGGGGGAAGGGTGGAGGGGAAGACAACCTGTCCTGACAAACTCTAACACTAATTATTTTCCTTTTAATTTTTTTTTTTTTTGTGGCAAAGGTGGTCTTACCAGATTACGACAGCCAACAGCGGGGGGTGGGTGGGTGGGGGAAGACCCCATGATAATACCTAGTTATTCAAATATGGATAATCAGAAGGAAAAGCCACCTCTGGTGCCTGGTGCAGTGTTAGGCAGTTTTGCTGTTAGGGTCTGACACCTCTCTGTGCTCAGGAGGGGACCAAGTGGGCAACGCGGTCTCTCGCGTCGCCCTAGGATTAAGGGATTACCATTAATTAACGCCGCGGCTCCGCCAGGGCCCTGCCTGCATTGCCTGCGATACACTATCTTCCCATCGGAAAGAACCAGATGGATCCGAATTTCCAAAATCTCTGAGACGGAGAAAGAGCAGGTAGGAGATAGGAGGTGGGGGTATGGCACGAGCTGGGTACAGAGACGGGAGGGTCGTAAATCGTCAAAGAGGAAACCGAAATCTCAGTAATTTAAATTTTTTTTCTTCATTTTCTAAGGAGAAAAGGCACGTGGCATCCCGCTCGGGGTTCGTACATCAGCACCCGTCTGCCCGTCCCCTGCTATTAGCTTTTGACTCTGTTTCCTTTTAAGGCAAAGCTGGCCGAAGGCTAGCGCTCACAGAGTATCAAATCCCCGTAAATTTGGGGCAAACGCCGCGAAAGAGAGCTTCTGCGCATCCCCACTAAAGGCGCAACCACAGGAGAGGGCTTTTTTGGAAAGAGGGTTGAAGTGGCTCGCTTAATGGCAGGAAAGCTCAGTTAAGTGAGGAGGAGAAGATATCTCCTCATCTCCTTGGTTCCTCCAGGGAGATAGCTCCTCCGCTCTCCGCTTCCCATCAGATACCGAGCCCGTAGCATCTACTGCTGCCACGCCGTGAAAATAGCAAATCCTCGACCTCTCCCGGCCTTAGCGAGATCCGGGGACCCAGATCTTAACAGTGACTAATGAAAGTGAGCCGTCCCTGTCCCTCGGCACCTAGGATCACCTTCATTTCCAAAGAACAGCTGCTTGGCAGGACCCAAAACCCCCATTCTCTTCTGTCGGATACGCTGTCCTTGCAAGGGCGAGTCACCTCTGAAAGCCTAACGCTTGAATAACCGGGTCCAAAGAAGGAAAAGAGCTGCGTCGCTGGGAAAACAGGCTTATTTACCCCAAATAAGGGGTTTGCCGTTGGTGCAGCAGCTCTCGCTATCCCCGGGGTATGCCAGGACATGGCCAGCGAGCACGCAGCACGTGGGGCGGGTGGTGTGCCCTCCCTGGTGTGGTACCCCCCGCTTAGCAGGAGGCGAGCATCAATTATCCCAGCACATCTAGAGAAGAAAACATCAAATATGTTTACCAGACAGTCTGGCCAAGCAGCGTCAGGAGGGGAAGATGAAGGTGTCAGACGTAGCAGGAGCCCAGCTGATATTGTGTTCTCACTCTTTTTTTTTTTTTTTCTTCTTTGTGTATTAATTAAAAAAAAAAAAAAAAAATCAAACAAAAAACCAAAGAAAAAAACACTTTTCTGAGGACAAACTGGCTAATTTCACTTTGGAATCATACCGCCAGCAGCATAAAACAAACCGGGATGCCCCGCAGACCTTAACTGTGCCCAAATACAAGTATCTTAATGTAGCAATAGGTCTGTCTACAGAGAAGAGCCCACCTGTAGAGCATCCCGACCTGCAGGATGCCGTAGCGGGCGCCAGGAGACCAGGACCACTCCGATACCACCGTGGCACGAGATGTTCCCTGGGACAGTCCTTCTCCAGGGTTTGCCTGTCCTTTCCTCATGGACAGAGGTCTCTCGGCCACAACCTTCACGTCTAAACGAACATCTTGGCTTAGCGTTGCCCAACATCTCTGCCCTTCATGAACCTTTTCTGGTGGCACTTCGAGGTTGGTAACATGCTGGTGGTACGTCCCCTCTCCTGCATACCTGCCTTGGCGCATGTAGGCACAAAGAGCGGTACGCTGTGATAAAGGTTCTTATATTTGGGTGTGCAGACGCTTTTTGGCACACGTGAGAGCACAAAAGACCTCCCGCCCATGTCCCCACAGCCTCCAGCAACACAGCTGGAGCAGGGATTGTACCGATGGGCTTCTGTTAGCTCCAAACCCGTAGCCCAAATGCCCCCTCCTCCCTGGCTCAGGTTCGGCTCTTCGCCTTACTGCTTTTTTCCCCCCTGAAAAATAAAGTAGACAAGGAGTGCCTGGTTAACAGCTAACTTCCCCGTTTCTCTTAAATCGCCACGATTAAAAGCTTTCTTCCTGAAGACCGCTTCATGAAAGACCCCAAAGGTTTTTACACGTTTATTCCTTTAAAAAAAAAAAAGGAACACATTATCTGTTTTAAAAGATGTGGGCTTATGGGTAAAATCCTCAGCAACACTCCGTCTCCTGAATTTGCGCTCCGCTGATTTTCCGGGTACCTCAGAGCTACAGAAACGCACCTGAGCGAAAGCTGAAGTTTTGGCAAACTCCAGCCTTAGGGCACGACCTTGGAGCTTCATCCCACCTGCCCCCGTAGAAATACGGGATTTCTGATGGTTAGATGCTTCCCTCCAGGTGAGGCGGTCCTTTCCTCCTTGGAAAGGTTACAGCTGCTCAGAAAGTGGCACTTTCGGAGCTTTAAGTCAAAGTACGTTGGGTTTTGAGCATGGTAGGAAAGGAAATACGGCATGCGCAGCCCTTTTAATGCGTGTTACCCAAATAAATGTTCCTATTTCAAGGCAAGTGAAGCAATAATAAATATCAGGTAGAAGTCAGCCCGCCATACCTTTTCATTTGTATGCATGGTATTTTTTTTTTTTTTTTTTATATTATTATTATTATTAAATAAAAATTCACTCTCCAGAAATGTAGCCCAGACTTGCTAGCTCAGGCCAGCTCTTGTTAAAACGATTATTAATGGCAGCGCACCTCTTCATAATGGGAACGAATGGTTCAGCCACCTTTCAGTTCCACACATATTACTGACTTATTCCTTCAGCCTCCTCTCCGTCGCAATATTCCCCGCAGCTTTCCCCTCCAGCCCTCGAAGGCCCGCATGCGGGCGATCCATCTTGTAACTTTTAATGCTTATTTTTCTAAAGAGATAAAAATAAACCATTCCACACGGATGAAAAATACGGGATGTAGGACCGAGCCCACCAAGGGAGATAAGGTGGGGGGTGGGGAGAAGGAAGAAGAGTCTTTTCTCCCTTTTCCATATATTTAAACCACAAATGCATAATCCCTCTCTCTTAACAGCCCCTCCCATCCCAAATAAATAATTTTCTCACCGCAGCGGAGCCGGGGGAATGACAAGAGGAGGATCATAACTCATGGAAAGGAGGCAAAGGCAGACCAGGCAGAGATCTCTGGGCACTCGCGGTGGGGGTTTCTCACCGTGCAAACCCCAGGAGGACGTCTGCTGTAGCAAGGGCAATTTTGCCGCAGCAAATTCTTGCAAAAAGCAATTTTTAAAGGAAGGGCCACTCCCGAGCCGTTTGCACGGCCCTTCCCGTATGAATCTCTGGGACCAGCAGGAAACTCATACCCCTGGATGCCCAGGAGAGCCGGGGAAGGGGAGGGAAGGAGGGCGAAGGGGGGTCCAGGCCTTCGCTCGTGCCTCTGCATGACGAGGGAGGGTCGCTGTGTTCTCATGCCTGCTTAAATGGCTTGTAATCCCAGAGGAGCAGGCTGCCAGGGATGGGCGAGCGTGCCAAACCATGCCGGGGTGAGCACGGGTTCGGCGATGCAAGTGCTAGGCTGCCGGCACGGGGTTTTTCCCCGCCAGCTGCTCCAAACTGGATCCAGGCGTTTCATGGACCGGCAAAAACACCGATGGCTTCAAACCTCGGTCTTTGTCTCTAGACAGCTTCTGGCGGCATTAGCCACACAGGCCTATTTGAAAGTAGGCAGCAATGTTGGTCTTCTTGAAGCTATCTCAAAAGGGGTCCATAAACCAGGGAGTTCAACTCCCCCCAAAACCACAAGCTCTTTCAGACCTTCAAATCTGAATGCCCAAATATTACAAATCCAACCCAAATTCTCCTGGTACCACAAGCGTGCCCTCCATATATCACGAACATCCCAAATATCACAACCTGCTCACCCTATACCCCACAAATATCACCACCACGCATCTTCAAAATGACTCACAACTATGTGCCGCAGATCCCCCACCGACCCCGCCAGCCCCCTGACACTCACCCCCAGAGCTATCACCAAAACACCCCCAAACAGGTCCCCAAACAGTCTCTAAAGACTGGCTACCGCTAGTGAAAACCTTGCTTTGGGTGTTGGCGCGGTCTTCAGCACTTCCACCATTAAGGGGATATAAAAGAGCCACTTTGCTGTTGCATTCGGTAGCGTGTTTGTTCTGATTCATCGAAGTATATGGGTTAAAAACATGATAATTACGGCTTTTAGCAGAAGAGCACTCACGGAAAAAGCAGTAGCAGCATGCAGCCCCGGGACATCAACAAGGCAAGGCTTGCAGGGACCAACCCTGAAAAGACTGGAGCGGCTCCATGGTACCGCTGGATGGGGCAAAAATAGCCAAGGGGAGTATGGGTTAACCTCTCTGCTCTCCTATACGCTTAAATCCGCTGAGAACCGAAGATGGAATTTTTCAAGGATGGTCTCTTTTATGTTTGCTGTTTTGTTGCTTTCCTAAAAATAAAAAACCAAAAAAACCCCAACCCACCAAACCCCTCAACCCATGTCCACTGGCTTTTAGGGAAATGAAACCTAACCCTAATTTCGATTGAAACTCAAACCAGCGCTTAGTACTGGTGGTCACCAGCCCATGCAAGCGGTTATCACTGCATCTCTTCTCCCTGGCATAACGCGGCTCTGGCTCCATCTCCACCTGCGACGACGTGGCGAGTGCGGCTGGAGAGACATTTGCCTACACGGATGTAAAAGTGATTACAGGCAGAAGCCTGGGGGATTTGTTTCGGAACAATGTCGTAATGAGCCCGAGGATAATCTGCTGCCCAGAGACAAGTCTTTTTCCCCGAAGGGGTGGCAGCCACAAATTAGATAGTCACATCGCGTTATTTCCAGCGAGTTAACTCCCAACACCGGACCCCCCCGTCCCGCTGAGGAAGGGGGACGGCGCAAATTGAACCGTCCCCCAGCAGATGCGCCCCAAATCAAAGATGCTTCGGGTGGGGAAAGGGGTCAGGGATGGGGTGGGGTGGTGGGGGGAAAGGATTTTTTAATGGCCAAAGTAGTGGAAATTCATTACTCTGATAAGGCCCTGGGAGTTGTTGGTTTGAGCTTCAGCCATGGACAGTCCCTAGAGAAATTTCACCATGTTCAAGCTAATCTTCTTATAAACATTGTTGTGGGTTTCTTTTTTTTTTTATTTATTTTATCCGACATGTGTCAAGCAGGCCTACTAAGCCTATTACATCTCCAGGGAGGTTGGTGTTTTCTCTTTTTCCTACCCCCCTCCACCATCTGAACACTGCCTGTCTCCTTTTTGCCTCCTCTGGACGTTTCTCCATCACTACAGACAACCTGATTTTTTTTTTTTCTTTTTTTTTATAATTAGCACCAGGAAAAAAAATCTCAGTGGGTTTGGAGGCTCAGGTGAGATCAACAGCCAGGTTCCAGCTAGACATCCAAAATTTCTGGAGCTCGTAGGCCTCAGAGATGAGCTATAAAACTTCCTGGACCATCCCTTCTTGCTGCGTTCAAAATAAATAGATAGAGTGAACTGAACATTTTTCTGTGCTTCTCCAGTACAAAATAGTTCGAGATATTGGTAAAACCCCAGGTTGGTACTGCCTTTTTGTGTGTGTGTGTTATTCCCTCTGTTTGTATTTACAAGCACAAATAGGCAGGGATTAGACCCCAGGACAGGACAGTTTTAAATGATGTGGTGAACATGCACCTGCCTTTGAGCTTCAGGTTGAGGGATATGCGTTGGTGAAGGCACATCTTTCCTGAGACCTCCCTCCCCACTCCAATGGAAAGTTTGTAGGAAGCCAACAGAAAAGATGAAAAGGAGGGAAAAAAAAAAATAAAAATTTCTGCTGTAAATGACCATTTTTGGGAGGAAGCGTCAAGCTCTCGCCACACAATGGGAGATTAGAAACACCCAAGGAGCGAGAAACACTCACGCACATACCTGCACACACACCAACTTGTACGCTCTGGAGACTTCGCTACAGAAAATCAATGTGAGCTTATCAGCCTGCAGCAGAGTCAGGACAATTAAACGTTTCCCTCTCTGCCTTTGTACACTGGATTTAAGTTTTGAAGTTGTTCTCACCTGTGGACGGAGAGAAAGAAGCATCTGAGCCAGCATCTCTTATGAAGAGTTATCTCTAACGCAGGCAGTAGCCAAAATTATTTCCACAGCTTACTGCTGCCTTCTTTGCCCTCAAAAAACAAAACAAAACACCCAAACCTGTCTCTTGTTTCCCAGCTACGGACCAAAAAAGGAAGGTAGCGTGCATTCAACATCGAGTTCTTTGCTGGAGACTCTCCTTGCGCGCAGACTTCTGCACTCGCGGGAGAAGTCCTTCCCCAAACACTGAGCTTTTGTCGTCGTGTTTTTCTCCGGTGCAGAGCAAAACTTCACAGGAGGCAGCCAACAGAAACCAGAAATAGGGCCCAAGTGGCAAAACCAAGCCTGGATGCAGAACTGCGCCCCTGGTCCGTGCACAGGTTGGGGAGGTGGTGGTGGACTACAAAACCGATCTATTAAAGCACTACCTCTCAATTCCACTGGAGCCAAAAGGTGTTTGAAGCCCCAGAGGAGTCTCAAGCCAGCATAGAATCATAGAATACCAGGCTGGAAGGGACCTCAAAGATCATCTGGTCCAACCTCCTCAGCAAAAGCACAGCCTAGACAAGATGGCCCAGCACCCCATTCAGCTGAGTCTTAAAAGTGCCCAATGTTGGGGAATCCACCGCTTCCCTGGGGAGATTATTCCAATGACTGATTGTTCTCAGTGTGAAAAATTTTCCTCGTATCCAGTCGGAATTTCCCCAGCAGTAACTTTTGCCCATTACCCCTCGTCTTTTCCATGTGACTCCTTGTAAAAAGGGAGTCTCCATCTTCTTTGTAGCCACCCTTTAAATACCAGAACGTGGTGATAAGGTCTCCCCTAAGCCTTCTTTACTCAAGAACCCAGTTCCCTCACCCTTTCCTCATGCGGCAGGCTTGCCGGGCCTTTGATCATCTTGGTGGTCCTTCTCTGGACCTTCTTCAGCCTGTCCACATCTAAACATATCCTCCTATTCATTCGTCCGGTTTTTACTGAAAACCAGTTACTGAAAGCCAGCTACGCCAGCTCAAAGTCATCAGAGGAATGGAAAAGCATGGGATAAACTAAATAATTAACAAGCTCAATAACTAACAAGCTACCGATTGCTCTTCCTAGTGCCTGCTCTAACCACCTCCACGTGCAGGTTCGGGTGGATCGCCCAGGAGCTCCACGTAGCACAAAGCTCTCCGGAAGGACATCAAGCACCCCCAACGCCCTGTCTGCTAACTTCACATCCTACGAGCATCCTCCCTCTCCTGGGGACTTCAATTTGAAGCAGCACCTTCCTTTTTTAATTTATTTTTTATCTCCCCCAGTCAAAACGGACAGGGTAGGTCATACAGGCTTACATCCCTTTGAAGTCAACCAAAAGGCTTTTAGCTTCAGCGAGCGCCCGAGCAGGGACACCCAGGCCTCCACGTACCCGACCCGCAGGCATCACCGGGGATTTGGGCAACTCGGACTCGGTCCACACGGACGTGCTTTAAAAACCACTGAGTGCGAGCCCCTGCCTTGGCGAGAGATCAAGCGCAGCAGATTTGCCTACAACCCTCCCGTCTTATCACGCATTAGCCCCGTCCAGATGTCAGGCGCCATCCCTCTGTTCACAATCCCCTTTCCCCTTCCTTCTCTTATCTCCCCATTAAATTGCTGACAAGACCTTCCTGGCGGCCTTTTCAAAAGTAGCGGAGATCAAAAAATCAACAGGGTATTTCAAAAGCAAAAGTCCTTAGGGAAAATAAGAAGGGAAAAAAAAATAAAAATAGGAGGGAGAAGGAGCCTGCGACGCTGTTATAGGGCACACGGCCAAGAGCAAGAGTCTGGTTTTGCAAGCGCTTTAACTCACTGCTGGTAGGAAAGGGGCTGGGGATGGTTTTGGCTTTCACAGAGCTGCCTGCACAAGCGTCGCCGGTACCTCCAGCCTTACCTTTGGAAAGCTCTCAGCGCTGCAGAACGGCATTAGAAAGGCTCATTTGGCGGCATCTCCACCCCAATGGATGCTGCTGGCAAAGCTCCTCCTGGCTTCGTGGGGAGCAGGAGCACGCTCTACAAGACCCCTCCATGGAATGCTACCTCCCCTTTGAACGCAGCGGCCAGCACGGAGGAGGAAAAAAAAAATGGGAGAAAAATACCTTTCCCATCCACACAGAGAAAGGATTTATTTTTTGGGGGGCATGGACAGGTAAAGGTAATATGTCTCCCCGTCTAGTCAAATTTACTTTGACCGCCCCTTTTCGGCAGCATTGCAGCAAAGCTGTAGAAGAGCTTTAGCTTTATGCCCGCTTTTGAAAAGGTGACGGCTGCCAGCTTTCAAAGGACACCGAAGCAGAGGCGACGCGGGGAGGTGACTCTGTCCGAGCGGCTGACAGCAGCAGGCAGAGAGCACCAGATGAAAAAAAAAAAAAATAAAAAAAAATATACATTTCTAGCCTTTGCTGACATGGCCAACATTATGTCAGCAGTGGCAGCCAGAGGAAAAAAAAGGCAGCAGAAGAAAGCAGCGACATCAAGCAAACCCAGTCTTTATTTCGTTTTTCTCCCTGGCTGATCATATTTGATTCTGCATTTAACTAGTGGCAGAAAGTTGCTGGAACAAAAAGCATTAGGGTTGGGTTCCTCCCCCCCAGCTTTATTTATATATTTATTTCCCCTCCCCTCTTTTCCTTCTCTTAAAGGCTTTTCAGTGGATTCAGAGTTGGCCAAACGCTGCCAGCTGCCCTGGCTAAGGCGCGTTCAGGTTGCGAACAGCCCTTTCCTTCAAGCAAGACCTGAGCTGCTGCTGGGAAAAAACACACCGAAACTCATTGCCCTAATAAAAAAAATAAATAAATTGTGGGCAGAGGAAAGCAATGGCAGATAAATCCCCATTTTGGCATGCAAAGAAGGACCCCTCAGCACAAACCCAGGCAACTCGTTATTCGCTCCTCATGATTTCTTATTTATTATCCCACTTCTTCCAAAAATTGCAGGAATCTAATCAGAGCGCAGAAGCGGCAGCAGGTAATTTCGGTGATCAGTCACACGCTACCAATAAGGAATAATAAACAGCTGGAAGTGACCACTTGAGATGATCCATGGGCTACCGTGGGCTCGCACAAACTGCTCAGTGACCACCTCCCCGTGCGAGGAAGAAGGTCTCGGGCTGAAGACCCACTCAAGGCCATCGTTAACGCCAAGCCTTCAGCAACCCCATCTGTGCCCATGGACTACTTCACACACTTGAGGTGCGAGCACGTGCATCTGGATGGGGGCCAAGGCTCATCGTGCGCCTGCCAGCGTGTCGCTCAGGAGGCAAGATGAATATAAAAGAACTCTCCTGCACCCTAAAATGACATTAAAAAAAGTTATTTTGAAGATAACGTTCCCCGCTCTAAGAACGAGGTGGATCGCTAAATCACAAGATGATGCTATTTTATTTCATCGCCTTGCTTCCAACCTCCTTGTACGACCCGAGCTTCTCCCATGCCGCTGCAAACCCACCCAAAGAAACGGGGAAGCGAACAGAGCCCCATCACACGACCGGGAAACAAAAGCAAAGCCCCACCGGCAGAAGCGGCGAGAGGAGCGGCTAGACAAAATCTGATCGATGCTGCTCTAAACCGCGCTCAAAGGCTCACGTGCGTCTCCTCAGCCACTTGTTCCCCCCATGGGGAAGAGGCGCAGACATCAACTTCGGCCTGTAATGTGCTTCTATAAATAAGTGGTACTTAGTCACTGAGGAACGGGGGAACCAAGCGGTCCATCCACCTGCTCCACTAATGGCTGCATCTCCTGTAAGTGCCTGCCTGGCTCTCGTCTTTGGGAACGTACTGCACAGTCGCAGCTTCAGCTTAAATCTTCATGGTGGCAACGCTCTGCCCCGCCAAAATCACAGCGTTGCATTACCTGCCAGCTGTGCCGTGGGTCTTCCCCTTCTCTAGACAGAAGCAAGGGGGACCACAGTTTTGGCAGAGCTGATGGACTACGTATATACATACACACACACACATACATACATATCTGTTTCCTCCTTTCAGCAGAAATTTTGCCAAACACTTCCACATGTTGCGATTTTCTTTTTCAAAGTCTACCTGAGCTGCTGCCTATCTATCAGCTGCTTCCAGTGCACAGCAGGGCAGAGGGAATTTCAATAAACCCATTATTATTTAATTCCTTAAGTGACATAGGAGGAGACTGCTGAAAGAGCTGCAGAGCCTTCCCGTCTGGCCGTCATCCCTGCGACTGTGCCTGGCACCTGGCACTGCCCCAACCGGTCCCTCAGGTGGCCGCTAGCCCCCGGCCATCCCGTGGGATACCCCAGGCTGCCTTGGGATGCTCTCCGGTGGGGCGGGCCCTGCACTGGACTAAGTCCTGATGCCTTCCAGGGCACCGCAGCCAAAGGGCTTATTGCTGTCTCAGAACCCTTAAAGGTTTAACTGCAGCTCTTTTCTAGCCCACACTGGGACCATCCTTATCATCCTCAATGACCCTCTTGTCTTGTCTGACCTCTTCAGTGCTGCTTCAAAACCTAAGCAGGGCCTGATCCTTGCACCATTTACTTCAGTGCAGGAAGAGTGGGGAAACTCTGCCTTTGCCCCTGTTTCAAAAGCTGCAAAGCGCCTGTAACGTCTTATCCGGCAAGTCCTGCATGGAGTTAGGGCTTGCGGCACAAGCCTTGGAGAAACACAAGCCTCCCCCGCTGATTTTCCAAGGTTATCCTTGGAACCAACATCCCACATCCTGGGAGATGTTTCTGAAAAGCCCTTCTTGAAAAGCGTGGGACAACACGTCAGCAACACCGTCCTTGTCTAGACATCGGGGTGGGCACGTAATAACATCAATAACCCATGACCAAAGCAGCTAGTGGAACTCCACCAACCCAAGGTAGCCCCCATGACTTCCCCATGGGACCAGCAGGGCACTCCTGGCTCCACAGAGGCCAACCTGTCATGAATTCGTTGCAGGGGCATCCACCATATAGCCAGCTCGGCTCTTTGGGTGTCCCCAGAGCAGCCCAGAAGCAGAAATTTTGGGGGAGGAAGGCTAGGCCCTCACTCAAGGCCCCGAAGAACGCCTGCTCCTGCGTGCAGCAAAACCCCAGGGTGTGTGTTTCAGTGGAAACCAAAAGGCCGTGCCCGCCTCTAATTAACCTGAGGTACACTCAAGCGATTGAGTTCGGCTGTCATTAGCCAAGCCACGGCAGAAATTCCTGCGCCAGCTGCGTTGCAGTACAATCTCCGCCTGCAGCTGGCACCCGGTGTGAAGGGTGACGAGGCTGGGTGGGAAAGGCAGCTTTTTAGGTTTGGATTAGAATATCAATTTATAAGGGGAGGAGACCGCCATGGGCCAGGAAACAGGGAAAAAGGAAGGTTTGGAGAAGCCGCAGCTGAGGAAACACCTCTTCCTTTGCTGCTGGGGGCAGGAGGGTGACCATCAGAGGCTGACCCATGGCAGTGAGCAAAGTCCCCTCCCGGGAGGTGGCAAAGGGGACGGACCCTTCCCCTTATCTCCTTGCAGAAGGGTGACCTGTCCCTGAGATAAAGAGAATTTGAGTGGAGCTATCACAGTGGCCGGGGTGAAGAACAAGCATGTATTCTCGCAAAGGTGCCATCTCTCACGAGTGACGCCGGACTGTCCGCCTTCCCTTTTTTAAGAAAGGGTATTAAAAGCAGTGTGAGCTTATGGAAGGGGAAAATATACCTGATGATCAATTGTTATTAACACCACTAATGAACAGCTGAAGAAAACATCACATTATCCCCTTGCTTGAAAACATCATCACAATTCAGAAACTTGCAGCTGACTTAAGTAGTTCTGCAAGGAGCTGAAATCTCTGCCGTATGAGGATTTTTCAGATGCGATGCCTTCCCACTTGTGGTTAGCACCAGGCTGCTTATTTTTTCCCCTTTTTCTGGGGAGAAACTATTATTCTGCCCTTTCTGAGCGGCCTAAAAGAGTTCTCCTCTCCCGGATGCACACCCTGAGATAACACCTTGGCTATTCTTCTGTGGAACTATTGTGCCAGATCATACGGAAACACTGCAGACCAAAAAGATGCAGCAAATTTAGGCACCAACACGGTAATTAACAAAACCCATGGCCATAGCAAGGGAAAGCAGGCCAGCTAGTCTAACACAAGATACGCAACACGGCATCATCCTGAGGTCCTCGATAAAGGTCCTGCGGCATAGGGGACAATATTGTCAGACCAACCTCTAGCTTTGGGGATGTTTCTAATTAACTTTCAAAAGGAAATGGTTAAAAACGGCAAGTTTTCTCCTCCAGAAGGACCGAAATACCCAGCCTTTGTCATTGCATGAAATAAAGGAAAGAAATGCAGAAAGTAAGTTAATCAGGTTCAGATCAAAGGTAAAAAGGAACCAAACAACCCAACAAGCCAGCGAGCAATCTCATCCAAACCTGTACACGTGAAGAGTTTGCAGTGACTCCTTCCCCCCACTTTTTTTTCACTTTCATGCTCCTGACCTTCTCTGTTCCAGCCAGGAGGGAATAGGAAAGTTCGGAGAAAGGTATTCCTGCGTTATTTTTAGCAGAGCCAGAAGAAAAGTGACTGGAAATAATCCATGAAAGCAAGCTTTCACCTTGATTTTCAGACTCTGGAGATTTTGATAGCCTTGATAACAATCACAACTTCACCAAAGGCATGTAAAATGCTGAATGATACCAAGAGCATAAATTGAGCTCTTCCTTTCTTCCCGCTTCACATTAAAAACCCAGTGAACCGTCAATGGGGACCAAGGGAAACGCTTTTTCCCCCAGGAGCCAACAAACTGGCAGCCACAGGACAGCAGGGAGACCCAGGCTTGGCTGGATTTCGGCACACCGGGCACTTACGCAGCCGGCAAGAAAATTCCACACTGCAATCAACCACATTCAAAACACATGCTGATTTTGGAAGATGCTAGAGGGATCACTCTTTCCCAAGCACTATTAAGAAATAGCCATTCCCACCCCTTCCCCATAACTTGAACGGAGTATTATTGTAAATGCATTGCAAAATAAACTAAAAAACCCCCAACCCCTCACTCCTGAGTTATTAAAACCCACTGAGCCCTTTCTCTCCTCCAGGGAGGGCTAAATTGCTCAAGAAGAGGTTTGTAGAGAGATACCTGGCACCAAGTGACTGTGTGGGGACCTCCATGCTTCTCTGCCTGCCCCAACCCACCAGCACCAGTGCAAGCAGTCACTGATGGGACACAAGCCTCAGCTGCGTGCTTTAGAGACCAACCGAATTAACTGGAGAAGCCACCCTCCCAAGGTGCTGATAATAAGAACAAAACGAGGGCTGATCCCATTAAGCCAATCTTCTCTGGTAATCACTTCCCATCTGATGTCTCCCCCTTCCCCATCGCTCCCTGCTGTGCGTTCCCACCCCCTCTGCTCGCGCTGCTCGTAGCATTATGGTCTCTTGAGGAAGGCAGGGAGATGTTGGGGACCGAAATGATATGGTCCAGGCTGTGCTGGGAGGTTGCCTGCTGCGCTGGCCATCGTTGCATGCCAGACATGCCACGGAGCAGACCTCTGCCGTGTCCCCCAGCCAAGGCGCGCTCACGGGCTGTGCCCCGACTGGCTTCACAAGCGAGCCGTCACACTGCCGGCTTCATTTTTACCAATCAATTTTAAAGCAACCGCAGCAATGAGACCGATTTGCTGCCTGAGTTTGTTTTTTTGTTTTTTGGTGGTGTTTTTTTTTAAGAATCTATCACTTCCCCACGCTTTTTCCACCATCAGCTTTTCTTCTGCTACTGAACATCTCCTTTTCCCTCTGCGGCCAGGGCTGCTATCAGAGTATTTCTTCCCAGGATGGCTGTCCCTTGGCTCTCGTCCAGCTCAGAGGTAGCAAAACCCCTCCAGCCCTGTGGCTGACCCCGGCCCATCCTGGTGTGTCCCCATCTCCTCCTGGTTTTGCCCTTGCCCCATGCCATGCGGTGTAGACCCCGTGTTCCGGCTCCGTGCTTGCAGAGAGCTGGTTATCCTCAGCGTGGGGAGATGAAGGATGAGTTCCCGGCATGGCAGGCGCTGATGGAGCTTTCTGCTGGCTATGGTGATTCTGCCTTTGTGGACTGGAAGGAGCCCAGCCCGTTGGGGAAACCAGCGCAGACTGGCTTGCGTCCACTATAGTCAGCCCTGCCGCTTCCCAAAAGGGACTCGACCACATTTGGCTGGGCTCCCCTGAGCCTCCTGTTATGGCCTGGAGGCCCTCAGAGATCGTTTTTGCTAGTCGGTGGCGTTTCTTGGCAACCTGCGCCAGCCTGGCACGCAAAAGAAGCCACGCTCTGCACCCCCACTGGTGGAAAACTGTCCTGGGGGGAAGGAGCCCAGCTGGCTGCATGAGCGGGCAGCGTATTTCCAGCAGACCCTGGCATGAACCGTGCCTTCAGCCTCTCCTCGTGGTGGGAAATAGCTGCTCATGGACCATAATGAATCCCCTCAGTAGGGGACAGCAGCCCCAAACCTCCCCCTTTCCATCGACTTGGGGAGAAGGACTTCTCCTCCTGGTCACCCTCCTGGCTCAAGGACATCTTTCAAAGGTGGCTTTGCCTTCTCCACCCCACAAGCGGCCACCAAAGCATGCGTGCACCTCCACCCAGCTCGCTTCTTTGTCATTAAGCACCGCTAACTGGGCGCGATGCCGTTGGGAGGCGGCAGGAGCGGAGGTGAGCAAGCGGGCGCTGCCTGCTTTGCTCCGCATTACGGGGATGGATTAATCGTGTCCCCACCGAGGACGATGCGGGGCGACGCCGGGGAGGGAGGGAGAGGGCGGCATTGATAAACGACCCTCACCCGCTAACCCCCTGCACGCTCGCACGGGGGAAGCGCTATTGATCAGCTGTGACCGTTGGGATCCTCCCCTGCCCCACGTTGTTCAGACTTTCTGAGGCTGAAGAATCCGAGCCAGGGGTTATCGATCCCTTGTAACTGATAAGCTACTCGCTCATGTTGTTTTAATCAGCGTCAGGGGCATTTGGTGAAGGCTGCAGAGGAAGAGGAGGAGGAGGAGAACGGTGCGCAGCTACCTGGCCCATAGGGCCAGCCCAGAAAGCACCCAACTTTTGGGCTCCCCAGGGAGCCGAGAACCACGTCACACCGCTCCCCCCCTGCCCCCGACCAGGGGCAGCCGGGGCAAGCGCAACCAGCAAGTAGAGAGGCATTAAAAAAAAAATAAAAAAAAAAAAAATCCCACTTTGCTGAGTTTTAAAACATTTTCCTGGATCGAAGAGGCGCTGGTAAGTGTTGTCATGGCAGGAGATATTTATGGCTGTCTCAGGAAATGTTTCATTATTCTTTGGTAAGTGGTGGCTGTGAATTTCAGCCTGTCTGCCTGGCCATAAAGCGGGCAGATTCTTTCCGGCAGCCGGACTCCGCCGAGGAATGAAGCACCACCTCCCAGGTCTGAGGACTATTTGCGTCTGCGAAAGCCTGCCCGGGCTCCGCTTGCCCCAGCTCTGCGGCGAAGAACGAGACCCCGCAACCCGCATACCCCGCGGGGAGAGGACAGGTAGGCTGCAGAGTTGTTCCCTGACGCATTTGCAAGAAAGGGAACCGCATCCCAACCGCCTTCAGCGTGCTCTTCAAATACGAGTAAAAATAATAATTGAAGGGAATTCCGAGCTTGGCCAAATGAAGCCATTCCTGAGGTGGTGTTTGGGAGCACGCCAGTCCGCTCACAAGCCTCCGAAATGAGCTCAGCAGGTCTGGATGGAGGCGGAAAAGGCAGAAAGCCGAAGCCACCAGCTGGATGGGACCATCGGTTCCTGCCGGTGGCGCGGGGCAGGTCCCAGCGAGCCGCCGGTGACACTCCCTTTTGTTTGTCAAACAGTGCAGCCGCCCTGCACCAGGATGGGGAGAAATGATCATTTCATCGCACACAGCATCACTTTTTTTTGCGCAAAGACATCTAACGGCCTTCCCAGTCTATGTAAACTTTCAGCACCTCTAATTTCCCATGGCGGCGAGTCCCGTTTTTTAACCGGGTGCTGGGTAAAAGGATTTGCCTCTGCCACTCTTGGAACTTCTCTAGATGTTCCCTGCTCCTGAGTGCTTCTTGTACTGAGAAATCATTGCTGATCAATTATTCAGCTCTACAGTACACATGATTTTGTATCTGGCCCTGCCTTTATCAATCCTTGCCTTCGGTGGATAATTTTCTAGGCTTCTTCCTATCTGCTTTTTGGGATGGGAAAACCAGACCTACCCACAAATTATTCGAGGTGGGATACACCAGGCGTTCATTAAGCAGCACAGTAACATTCCCCATTTCACCCTTTCTTACCTCCCTCTAATTCCTATCATTATATTTGTTTTTTTGGACTACCATGGAGCATGAACTGTCATTTTGATAGATATTTCTAGCATAACTCTCAGATCTCCTTCCTGAGCAGTAATAGCCAGTTCAGAGCCCATCACTGTATGTGCAAAGTTAGAATGATTTTTCCCCTGTGCATTGTTTTTCATTTAGCAGCCTTGAATTTCATCTGCCGTTTTATTATCCGCTCACTAAGTACCATAAGGTCCTTTTCCCATTCTTGGAGGTTGGCTGTATTTTAATCTTTTTTTGGTATTAACTCAGCATTGCTAGCAAACCTTCTGATTTCTTTTTTTTTTTTCTTCCCCAGACCCACTTGGACTCCCCAAATTCAGGGAGATGCAGCCGGACTGATGCAAAATGGAATGCACGTCGAGGCTGTATCACCAGCAAGTGCATAAGCATCTTCTCAAGGCAGCATCTTCCACAGAGGAGCAAGGTGCAGGTGGGAAACAGTCACATCTACCTCCACGCATTATGGGCTCCCCTGTCATCCAAAAATCATGTTTGGTTTTTTTTTAATAAAACACATCCAGCGGCAATGAATGTTTTAAAGTGTCAGCCCTCAGCAGGAAAAGGGCTGGTAGGAAAGGAAAATAAGCATTCCAGGTGTGCTGCAGCCAGTGCCCAGCCCGCCCAACGAGGGCTCTTGGTGTGCATGCAACTCCTGGCTATTGCTGTAGGTACGGACAGAGAAAGATCTTCCCTGCCGGGGACGGAGCATCCACCAGCACACCCCAGCAGGAACGGAGCACGGCAGGGACCGCGTGGCAGGTGTGGATGTAGGGCAAACGGCAAACAACGCACCAGAGGCTCCACCTTCGGTTATGGACCTGCCAAGCTCCCCAGTTCCTTAGTTTTCAGAGACAGCTGTTTTTCTAAACCGTTTTAGCCACCGGGCCATGGACACCTTGCAAAACCACACATTAAGATGAGCCATGGACACTCCGTTAGCCATTCCTCAAAGCCAGGTGGGAGAAAATAGTTTATTAACTGCTAAAGAATGGTTTCCCTCTATAATGAACCTTTCTCCAGTATTGAAGAAAAGCCATGTCTTACTTTCCTTTTCTAATAAATGGCTTCTTTAGAGTTTAATTAACTTCTCCCTGGCTCTTCTTTTGTGGAGAAGTGTCACCCTGACCACGAGACAAACTCTGTTTGTTCCTTTATCCGGGAGAGCTCTGGCCTGTCAGATAAAGCGCTCTGCCTAATTTGCTGGGGCTTTTCTCTTCCCACTTTGCATATTCCAGGGAGGGAAACAGTACTAACACCAAGCGATGCTCTTGGGTGGCTGGATACCTTCAGCCCTGGAACCGGGAAGGAACACCTACTTAGATACAACATGGACCGTGCTCCTGCAGCGCTGCTGGGACTGGTAAGGGGGACCCATTTCATAAACCCACCAGGAGCTGGGTCAAGCCCTCTGGGCGCTCTTTCATTTCCTTGGGCTTGAAAACAAACCTGAAGGAAACAATTTTTTGCCCTTCCAGGAGTTCAGGATTTTGTATTTTCAGCAGTGCGTGTCTCTCCCTGTGTGTGTGTGTATATATATATAGCTCAAAATCAATAAGAGTGAGATTAGGTCACTGTATTACTAAGAAATGTGCTCCTGATAGCATATAAAGCCAAACAGCTCCTGCTCCTTTCCGCTTGCTGTTGTGCTCCAGGACCAGCTACGTGAGCCGGCACAGCCTGGGAAAAAGCAAGGGTTGTTCTCTTCTGCTCTTCTAAATAAAGGATGCAGAGGCTGAATTTGGGCCAAGTCAAGAGGGACCATCACAAGCTTCTGCTTTGGCTTTCCAGCTAAGCTTACAGCCCCAGGAGCCATCAAACAGCAGAAGAGAGGAGCAGTGGCTCCCACCTTGGAGTCCTCAACTGGGAGGATGGTAGGAGCCCACGAGTACCACCTGGAGAGATAGGTGGCCTTTCCATGCAATGCCTGGGCACCTTCTTGGGAAGAGATGGTGTATCTAGCATAGCTTTGAGGTCCTAGCAGTAACCGTGCCTCCAAGCCGAGCCCCTCTTACCCTGAGAGTGGGGCTTTAAGTGAAGATGTCCCAGGGCCAGACTGGTTATACACAATAGAGACGCACTGGACTGCAGCTTCTGAATGGTGCGGGTTAATTAATTGTGCCAGGCTGACAGCAGCGAGGGGGTTTTGTGCGCTGAAGCTTTCAGACACCAATGCAGTAATGGTCTCCAGCGCGCAGACAGTCTCGGGGGACTTGTCCTTCCTACCCAAACAAAATTAATTAATGGTGGCAATAAATAAACCAATCCCGGCGAATGAGAGCATCCGAGCCGCTGCGGGGAGGCTGCCGCAGGCGCACAGCGGGAAGCAGCTCGCGTGGGAGCGGGACTCATATTGGGGTGGTGGACACCCCGTGGCCAAACACCTGCAAACGTGGGTGGCAGCGGAGCAGCGAGGCAACCCGGGAAGCAGCTCTGGCCACCCAGGAGGGTTGGGCAACAGGAGCACCAAGGCGGTACCACCCGCGAGCATCTCAGGACCTGCTCTTCCTCCTCCTCCTCCTTCCCATGCTGCTCAGGTGGAAGGCAGCTAGCTGAGACACACACCTGTAATTTTGGGTGGATGAGCTGGCTCTACCATGCTATCAGTTTGGGATGAAGTTTTAGCTGGCAGTGCCCACAGGTCAGAAGGAGCACCCACCTGCTGGGGTTATTGACTGCACAGCATCCAGTCGATGCCTGCTGCTATGGGTGGGAAAGGGTTTTTTCTTCTTTTGGCTGCTCTGCCTGGTTATCCGGCAGCGTGTGCCCTCTGTTAATTTATACTTGGGGGAAGAGAGCGGGCTAGATAAGTTTTCCTGTGAACGTGATAGAAAAAAAAAAAAGGTAGGGAAAGGAGAGCTTTTTCTAGTGCATGGAATAGCCATATAATAGGAATAAACCTATTAAACAGAGGGAAGGGAGAGCTAACACACTCCCTTTTTGAATGTGCTGGGTGAAACTGGGCTGCCGTAGGAGCAGGGGCCAGCACGGGGCACCCCAAGGGAAGGACAGCAGCCAGGGCTGAGCACCCATCCCCCTCTTCTGTGCTCCGCACAAGCTCTGCCGCCGCGTTTGGGCTGAACTTGACGTGAAGGACTCTCTCCTCTGCAGAACACGCTCCCATTTGTTCTGCCCCAGCCTTGGCTTACACGGAAGCGGCTCCCTTCAACCCAACTGGTTTATCCCACCCTCTCCGCCCCTGGGGGCCATAAATAAAAACACCGCGCCTGGTCGATACCGATCAAATTAATCCGTCAAGCAGGCAAGCCCCCGCAAGCTCATGGCATCGATAAACAGGACCTTGCGCACCCCTGGGCTCGCCCCATCCCTGCTCTCCCTCTCTGCTAGGGCCGGGGGTTCCTGCCCGGGCACGAGGCGCGGGGTTAGCAGCCCCTATCTCCTCAGATCCCCACCCCGAGGTCTCATCACCAGCCTCTCGCATCTCAAGCGGTTCTTCGGCGCTCCTAATTGGCACTTGACAAAGTGCCTGCCACATGTTGGTCAATACCAATTAGCATACTTATTAAATGCACGTATTTGTTGGCGGCAGTTATCTAATTACCTCGCAAGTGCGTCAAGGGGGAGGCTCTGGAAAGGGTGCCGTGGCCAAGAACCAGCTTCTTCAGGTGGTTTGTGTGCAAACGCTGCTGAGGCATCAAACCCCGGCGCAGCATCAAACCCCGGTGAGCGGCGGGCTGCAACGGGAGGCAGGAAAAGGAGCTGCACCAAACCCGCATATTATGGCCCATGCTGGGCTTGGGACCTGCATCTTCAAGGAGCTGAGCACCCAACAAACCTCCCAGGGAGAGTTAACACACCATCTGCACAGCCCCATTACCACCCATCCTCAAGGGACGCTCCCAAAAGGGGATGTCACCTTCCCTGTGCACCTCCGCAGCCTTGCTCTGGGTCTCCAGAGCCGTCACCTCCCCTGGTGTCCCATCACCCTGCTCCCCGTACAGGCCAGCTTGCCAAGCACGCAGCCCCAGCAGCTCCCACCTCCCGCCGCTTCCAAGGCTACCGCGACTCAACCAGACATTTGGGGTTTTCCTTCTGCAGAATTAATTACCTGGGAGCCAGGGAACCGGAGTAACGAGAGAGGCTGAGACACCTGAAATTACATTTACCAGGCTAACACGAGGCTGCTGCTTTTTATTTCTTTCCCTTTTTCTTTTTTTTTTTTTCCCCCGCATACCGTACCACCGGCTGAGCCTAGCCAGTGGGTACCGCTGTTATCTGACAGCAGGCAGAGCAGAGACGCGATACGACGTTCATGCCCGGGAACCAAAACAGACCCCGCGCACTGTTTTAATTTAATGCTTATGAAAGTCTCTAATTCTGACCTTTTTTTTTTTTTTTCTCCCCTCTTGTTGGAACTGGTATAGCAGAGCATGGCTGGGGGAAGTTCCTCTCCCTTTTACATCAGGGCTGGCACAGTAGTACTCTTCCCTCTGCAAGGGAGAAAGGGACTCTTCTGGATGATGGAGAAGATGCCTTTTTTTTTTTTCCATTTTTCCCGTGGGAAAAACGAGCAAGGACGGAACAACACACCCAACCCAGAGCAGAGCAAAGGGCTGGGGGGAGAGGGAGGAAAAGCCATGGCTTGCAACAGGACCAGCAACCAGCTCTACTCACTATTTTGCCTTTCCTGACCATCCCTATTTCCGCCCCTGCCCTTCCACTTTCCTTAAGCTTCTCCATCCCCCGAAGAGCTGAGAAGCAGCATCAGTCCCTCCAGCACGCTCCTTGCTCTGGAGAGCTGCGTGGCTCTGCTGGAGCTTGGGCTGGTCCAGGGTGCATGGAGCACGTCTGTGTCTTCACTAACATCGACCCTACTACATATCAAATGCAAGCAGCACACCCAGCAACTAATCTTTCACGCGTGCCCATTAAGCAAAAAAATTAAAAAGAAAATTACACGGGGAAGGCGGCAGCAAGTAGGAGGGGATGGGTGGTAATTATACGGCTATTAATTGGCACAAAGTTCCAGTTTAATGCTCTCTGGCCTATGCCCATATTTCCTAGGGAAATTTTCTCTCTATTAGTTTTGGATGAGAACTGGGATTCTCTCCGGAAGCTCTGAATCTGCACAGAGAGGTGACTTTCAGCTTCAGTCCCCCAGTTGGTTTTTGTTTTCATGCACTGCCGGACGAAAAGAAGGGGCTGCTTTTATCATGGCTTCGTCTGCCCAAGGTGGAGGGTGGGGAGAGCCAAGTTTTACCATTAGAGGAGGACAAGCAAGCGGCAATCCTTTTAAATTCAACCCATGTTGGAGTATTTGCTCCAAACACGAAATTCAGGAATAAAAAACTCAAGGGACTATTCCCAAGCATCCCCTACGGCTTCTGCCAGCACTGGGAATTCTCGAGCCTGCTGGTTACTGGGAGGTGGAAACCTCCTGCCCAAGCGGCTCTTCATCAAAACCTGACAGTTAAACAGAACCCAAGCGTTTCGAGCACTGAAGGTCCACCAAACCCCACAGAGGATTTAAAAGAAATGGCGTGTGGTTTCCTGCCAGCTCACCTGGCAAGGGATCGGGCAACCCAGACGCCCGGTCCACGATGCTCCTGCCACGCAGGATACGGCTCTGCCATAGAAGAGGGGGAAGCTGCAGGCATTTGCTCTTAAACCAAGGTGCAGGTGTATTCACAGGTCTACGCCGTAAGGAAGGAAGCATGGTCTTTCCTTCTAAGGAGTCCCACAGGCAGCTGAAAGACGCCAGAGCAACAGGCAAATGTGTTATGCTATTACAAACTGGGCAAGGGGGATGATAAAGTAAAGGTTTTAGCAAAGAAATATCTAAACTCAGGATATTTCCATGGATAAATCAAAGTGCTCTCAATTTTGCATCAGATGAGAACGATCATTTCCCCTGGAAGTCAGAGGTTTCCTTCTAGGGGGAAAGCCAAATCTGCCCTGCTCCAGCGGACGCGAGTGCTCTCTGAGCAGCTCTTGCCAGGACCCCAGCAGGAACTGGTTTTGCTAAGAGACCTAAAATTTATCTTTAAGCTACAGATCTATGTCCATTATTTCCCATGACTAAAGTGAGTGCACTAAAGGCCAGGTTGAACGGAGCTTGGAGCAACCTGGTCTAGTGGGAGGTGTCCCTGCCCATGGCAGAGGGGATGGAACTGGATGATCTTCAAGGTCCCTTCCAACTGAAACCATTCTGTGATTCTATTCTATGATAAAATGAGTTCAGGGGGAGGAAAAAAGGGGAAAAAAAAAGAAAAGAGGGGGAAAAAAAAGAGAAAAGAGGGGGATTTTATTCAGTGCACAGTTTGGAAGCTCGGAGCAAGGAACTCCCCCTTCATGCCATGGCTCTCCATGGACAGCATTAACGCGGAACTACGTGCCTTCTGAAAAGAAAGGCTTGCGCTATCACCAATTTTCAAGCATTTCAAACCCATAAAATTGAAAAAAAAAAAAAATAAAAATTTGGTTTTCTCTCTGTGTGTCCCTCTCATTTCTGAACCCTTTAGAGGAAACTTCTCTGTGCTAGAAGAAGGGCTAGAAAGCTTCACAGTCACCTGGCTCCAGCAGCCAGAGACATGAGAAAATGAGGATATTATGAAACTTTAGAGAAAATCCCCTGCTATGGAGGCTCAGCACACCGCTCTGGAAAAGCCTTCTCTTTGCCATGCACATCTAACCCAGAGGAGACATTCCCATAGCAAAAGGACTTCAAGATGTGGTCACTAAACCTCCTTACTAAGCAAAGAAATAGCTTTTAATCTTTTTTAATCCACACCTAGGTTTACTAGTCGCTTCTTCTGTATGGTTCTGTTCCTCAGCAAGCATCTGCTGCCTCAGGAGAAGAGCACTTCATGCCGAGGATGGGGTCAGCACCGGGAGCCGAGACCCTGTCCCACCATCCTGGGGGTGGTGGCGCTTCCACCAGCATCCAGCAGCTCTGTCCTGCTGCCAACAGCTGTATTCACCCAGGATGGGGATTTACCGGCGGACTCGGAGCCTTCCGGCTCTGGAAACACCCGGCATCCTCTACTTCCAAAGGTGCCCAAAGAGACGGCAGGAGCAGAAGAAGATGCGATGGGAGGGTGAGCGGGGGAATACAGCGAGCGTCCAGCCTTTGAGTGGAAAAAGGCCACAGGGCTCCCTGCGTAGGGAAAATAAAAAAAAAGCCCCCGCCGGCAGCCAGGGCTGAGTCACAGCCCCCTTCGCCCCCGTCAGAAGCGACACCGTAGCACTGCCACCGCTTTAATCAACCAGGCAGCTGCTGAGCTGGAAGGGAGTCCATGTAAAATCGATGTGCCGTTAGAGAAACCACCGAGGGCTGCCAGTCAATACGCTGAAAAGACGCTGCTGCCTGCGACAACCCAAACCGGCAACCTGCTGTTATTGACAGAAGAAGTGGCAGGCTCTAAAAAACAGCATCTTGTTCCTCCCTCCTCCCCCTCCTGAGTAAATTAACCCCAAATCTTTTTGTTTACCCTCGCTCCTAATAAGTTCTCGTGGCTCACAGAAATGGTATTCCAGGCTCTTTCCCAAGCAGGCGAGAGCCTTTGTTCCCTTTCATCCTGGGAAAAGGAAGGGTTTAAGATAATCTCAGAATGCCGGAAAGCAATTTATTTTGACCTAGACTGTTTCTGCAATGTCATCTCTCGGCTTCAGCATGGGGGGATAGCTTCGTTAGCCGGAGTTTACGCGACGCGGCCGCGCTGGGATGGGGCCGCCTGTCCCAGGCACCGCGCAGGAGCGGTGACGGGCAGCCGGTCCCTGCGGCACTGGGAGCAGCCCGAAGTGGCTTCGACCCCGGGATAAGGGACAAGGCCATGGCACACGGCTGCTTGGCACCCAAGCAACGCCCTCCAAAGGTCTCGGCTGCAAGAGAGGCGGACACATCAGCCAAGAGCACGGGGTCGCTCAGGGTATCGTGCACCCCAAGCCCCTGATAGCAGACCTTGAAGAGACTCGGGAGGGGACCCTGCCCCATCCCCTTTATCCCAAGGCAGCACCAGCTCTACCCCAATGATCCAGAAGGAGTGTTTGGTCCTCCTCCATCCCCAGGAAGGAGAGATTTGCAGTGACGGATTCTCCCTGCTCATCCTTCCCATTCCTAAGCCCCTGGACGAGCTCAGCTCTTTGCCTTCGAGATGTTTTTTGGTTTTTTTTTTTTGGCAGCCCCAAGCCTGAAAACTTTTTTCAGAAAGGAAAAGCAAAAAAAAAAAATAAACCAACCAGAGAACATCACATAGCCGTGCAGCTCATGGCAGGAAACAACACCAGATGCTGCAAGACTCTCTCAAGAACAGCAAGAGCTGGCAGCACGGTGCTCGGCAGACAAGAGCGCCCGTCCCCCCTTCCAGCTCCCCCGTTCTGGCTCCATCACCCGCTAGAAACCACCTCCCAAGACGGCACGGACCCCGGTGCGAACACGCCGAGTTATCCAAGACCAGCGTTGCCGCAAAGCGGGCCGGCAGCACGGCCCCACCAAGGGGCCAGTGGCATGTGTCCCGTGTCCCCCCACACTTCACCAGACCCCCCCAAAAAACTCCCCCAGTTGCACAGCACAGGCTTTTGGGCTCTGCCCCATCCAGGCTGCTCAGGGACTGCAATAACTCATCTCTCTTGTCAACAGGGAATATTTTTAAATCTCTTCCTCCCTGCAGGCAGGCAGAAGTCTCCTCTGCTCTTTCCAGGCAGATTCCTTTTTTTTTTTTAGAATTATTATTATTGTTGTTGTTATTTTCCCCTAGATGAGGAGTTTAAAACCCAAAGCCTCCTGCCTTCTTTTGGGGTGGGGGAACAACAGGCGAGCAGCAACCCCCAGGGAGACCTGGAATTGCTTGTTGCAGGCAGTCAGAAAGAAGAGCTGAAACTTTGTTCATCCAAACCTTTGACGCAGAGCATAAAGCGAGGCTTGTCTTCCCTTTCCCTTGTGTCTCCCCCCCCCCCCCTCCAAAAAAAAAAGTTACATAAAAATAAAACCAGGCTTTTTCATTCTCTTGGCAGCCAGCACCATGTCCTGCAGAGCAACCTTGTGTCCCGAGACTCTTCCACCGGGGCTGGGAAAAGAGAGGAGGAGCGCAGACCATTCCCTGGCTGGCTCCCACCGAGCCTTATTTCACTCTGTGTACTTCCCAGCAGGACATTGATGTGGACAGGCATCTGGAAAGCCTGCAAGAGTTTCATCAATGCTTTGTTTTGTTCTCTGCTTTCCACGCTCGGGGTATTATTAACATGCTGGTTTGGTTGTGCAACAGCACAGCGAACGGCGTTGGGCTGCTTTGAAGAGGGAGGAGATGGGCCACCGCGGGCCAGTCGCTGCCACTAAAGACCCGCTGAAATCCCTGCGGTTCCTGCGATCCATGCTGGATGTATTACAGTAAGTCAGCATAAAGCAAATAAACAGGCAGACAGGATAAACAGGCTCTACATCCTGGTATTCCCTGAGAAAAGTATGATTTGGGGTTTGTTTTTTTTTTTCCTCCCCCCCTTCTAATGCCCATCACTTTGTCAGCAAGTCTGTGTGCACAAGGGCATCTTTTGCCTCCCAGGCTTGCAGACCCAATCCACTGATAAACAAAAGTGTTTGCCGAGCCTCAAGCCCCAGCAGAGAGGCGGACTTTCCATGGGCTGAAAAGCCCAAGACTCGGTCACCGAGATGGACCGCACCACCACGCTGCCTGCCAGGCGGCTTTAACCCCCTCGCCGTGACCCAGCTGCGAAAGCCCCGGCCACCATCCGACCCCTAACAACCTGCACCGCAGGGAGCCCGCGCCGCCCGTGGCCCACGTCCCGAGGTGACCAAGCTCACCAGCCACCAAACAAGATGCAAGCCCTCTGCCCGTACTTTGCTCAGCCCAAGGGAGATCCGGCCACCTACTCTTGATGTGCGGGAGAGATGTCCCAGGGTAAGAAGCACAAGGGTAGAGGAGGTCTTACTCAGGGGTGATGGCTTCTTTCCCCCTTAAAGACCCGTCTGTGGAGTAATTAAAGCTCCTGTTTCTACGCTGCTTGGTATTTTAATTGATTTTCTCCACTGGCTGCCCACAGTCTAGTCATTCAAATCCGACATTTATCTTGCAAGCCTCAAACGAGCGGCGAGGGAAAGCAACCTGCCCTGCGCTTTCCCCGCGAGTCCATCGTGGTCAGGACTGGTTTGCGCTGGGGATGTTGTCGTTCAGGCCTCCCACATGCTGAACCGATGTCCTGATCTCCACCGTGTAGCATCTCAGGGTGAGAAGAGCTTCCCACCACGATCTTGTACCTGGTTTTGCTCCTGGGAACTTTCTCTGGGCTTTCCAGTTTCCACAGGAGAAGGAGAGATTATCAATTCTGCACGGTCGGATTCTTGTCAGGAAAAAACTGGGAGCACGGAAGCAGGGACCGATGTTTTCAAATTAATTTCTGTTTTCCCCCTCCTGGTTTCAGATGCTGTCAGTACCTGAAGAAACAAATTCGGCAATGAAAACGTCACCACAGCAAAAGGCATTTCTCCAGTGGAGTGAGCTGGAGAGCTCGTTCTGCTTTGAAATGGATCCTCTCTCAGCAGGCGGCTCCTCACGCTGAAGTTTTATTAAAGGAGTAAAGGTCCTTCTTGTTTGTGCTCTTCCACGATCAGATTTGCTTTCCAGCAATGTATTTTCATATTTCCTCCATCTCTCCCTTCCCTCTTCTTTATTCCTTGGGGACCCACCAGAGCCGTTCAGATGCGTGTCAACACCAGTCACTGTGGCCAGTTGTTTT
Source organism: Pluvialis apricaria (assembly GCA_017639485.1). Taxonomy (NCBI): domain Eukaryota; kingdom Metazoa; phylum Chordata; class Aves; order Charadriiformes; family Charadriidae; genus Pluvialis; species Pluvialis apricaria. Next base: position 3,961,487 of record CM030013.1, on the reverse strand, counting down.
TGAAACAGCAGCATTCCTGGTTCATTTAATTTAGCATTTGAAACTCGCACTGCTACCGGCAGGAGGCTTGATCAAAATGATGAACGACTACGAGCTGCCTCCCTCGCCTGCTGTGCGCCGAGAGCCGCGGCAGCACGAGCACGTCTCCATCCCGCAAACCCCTCTGCGGATGCTGCGAGAAGCACGGGACCCCGGGCGGGACCACCGGCATCGTCCATGTCCACTTACACATCCCAATGAGTTACCTGCCGAACGCCCCGTCTTCAGAATAAACCAAACTAAACCCCTAGTTGAGCGTCGCGGTTATTGGCGGGCGGTGAGGGAGGCTGGGAATATAGCTCGTGCTGAAATTCAGGAGGACTGGAGAAGCTTTTTAATCAAATCCTAAATCCATCCCAAATTATTATTGGCAAAGTAAGAATCCGGGACCTACGGGGTAGGTTTGGGGTTTTTTTTTTTTGCTGTCTTTTAGCAGGACCCCCAGAGCTGATGACAAATGCGTCTAATAAGCCAAGCTTTAGAGTGGAAAAATCAAGCTCTTACAATGTAAAAATTACTGACAGTGGGATAAGATTCCTAAATCCGCAAAGCGACTGCAGGAGGTCACTTCTACAAATCCAGAGATAAATGCTTTTACCAACAAGTGAAAAAAAAAACCAAACAAAAAAACCCCAACACATTGCCCTTCCAAATTGTTTTTCTGGCCTTGAACTTGCTAATAGTTGTAGCCTGTAGCTGGGAGAAGCCTGCACGCGTAGCCTCTAGCCGAGTCCCCTGAGGGGCATGGGGAAAACCCAGCTCCCAAGGTCCTAGGTTGAAAGTCACTTAAAACTTGGGAGCTTCCTTGCTTGAGATGTGCTGGAGAAATGCGTTCCTCCGTGCTATAGACAGCCTGAGCCTCCAGCCTCCTCTAGGAATTTGAAAATAAACCATGCATATAATAGGTGCGCATTTAGCATGAAAGGAAGATGCTTCGCAGAGGACAAATATTAAATCATAAAATACATCAGGAGACATTTCCTGGGAAAACTGAATTTAACCTGGCTCTCAGCTGAGCAGGAAGCTCCCAGGAGCTGTTGCTATGTTTGATGGAGGAACAAAACCTAGGGGGAGGCTTTACACGAGCAACCTGCCTGAACTTCCTAGAGATGCTAGGAAAAAGGGTCAGCAGAGGACCCTTCTCCACTGTCAGCTTGTGAACATAGTTCTCTGTGTGGCCCTCTAAAAGCCATTGGCTTTGCAGGGGAAAAAAAAAAAACAACCAGGGTACGGTCAAGCAAGATCAACTTTAAGCCAAAGCATCCCATGGATTTACACACCTTTGTGGTGATATCGTCACCATGTGCACATGGCATAGGAACATTGGCTCAGTGTCATACCCGAGGTCCATCCAACCTATCTCCTTCCCAAACTGGGCTCATCAGCTGAAATCTTGATAAAGAGAACAAAAACACAGCAAGAGAAGAGCATTATTCCCCTAAACCTACCCTCCCAGCAGTCTGCCGTTTCCATACCCTGAGCCAGGGGCTGTGTTTCAATTTCTATGTTTAATATCCCACAATGGACGCTTTCTTTGAATTCACCTCATCGCTGTTGAAGCCCACTAACAATTTGGATTTTCAGAAGATCCTGCACAAAGTTTTTTGGCAATTCAACCCTGCTATCTGCATGGCAGTACTTGCTTTAACTTCTAAAATAGATGAGTGGCAAACCCAGGTGAGGAGCAGTAATGCTGGCAAATCCACACGGGAAGTGTCCTTCCTGGGCAAGGAGGAGGCCGTTAGTAAACTGATTTCACTCGATCAGATGAGCAATCTAGTCTAGTGGGAGGGGTCCCTGCCCAGGGCAGGGGGGTTGGAACTCGATGATCTTCAAGGTCCCTTCCAACCCAAACCATTCTATGGTTCCATGATTCTAAGCAGGTTCCCATCTGGACGTACCTGACAGTGGTGTTACACGCTGATTTGCACCTTGGGTGGGAAACCGCAAGTTTAAAAGTATTGATGAACTAGCTGTGTAATCATGCTAGGAGAGTTTAGGGGTGATCATTGCCCAGCAGTGTGCTCTTCTTGTCCCATTATCCTTTTCTGCCTCACTATCTTTTTGAGAAGAGAAGCCCAACTCTTCCACTAACACAAAGCCTTGGGAAGAGAGCACCCAAAAAACTGAAAGTTTGTTCTTCTGGTAAGTGCGGGACTCCAGCAAACAATTCCCCCCCCCCCCCCCCCTTTCAAAAAGCATGAGACCACCCCAAGACCTCTTACACCCCTATCTCTCTGCCTGCTCATACAGAGTCTCAACAACTGGAAGAAACTAAGATACTTATTCAGCTGCTAGAGCACCATGCTCTTGCTTACCTCCTTTCTACTTCTGTTCTTTACATTTACACTTCCAGGCAACCTGGTAAGGAGAGCGGCGTTTCTCTGCTGTAACAATGAGAACAAAAGTTTGAGGTTCTTAAGCCACTTACTTGGAGCAAACTCTGCTGTTTTGACTGATCCCGAGCATTTTTCAGGGAGGCAGATCTGAGCCCTTGCAGCCCGGGTGCCTGTTAAGAGTATCATAACTTGGTCTGTCTCAACTTTGGAGGCCTGCAGGGTCTCCTCTGGAAGCCTGCAAAGAAATTTAACCCTTGCCATTAACTACATTGGAAAACAGTGCTGCTAAAACAGAAGCATCCATCCCAAACAGACTGACCCCTCTCTGTTCCTTCTGATACAACCAAAAGGATTCTCCCTAGCTGTGAAGAACGCAAAACTCATCCCCCAACACCATTATTGCAGGCAGCCTGCCTTCCTTCACCCTCAACCCTCACATCAACTGGCAAACACAGTACCCAGGTACCCACCTGAGATGCTTTAAAGGAACCACGACTGCTCACTTTCTGAGCCAACTCAGGAGAGATGCTACCACACCAGTTATACTCCAGAAAGACTTTCTTCACAACCATAAAGAACAGCAAGCAGTTTTTCCTTCCTACAAGAGGTGAGATGCTATAGAATAAGCCACGCAGCTCACATAAATACATCAAGCAAAGTGGCTCCAACCAATGGGCTGGGTGTTTGTCATCTCAGGTGTAGGGCTTTTAGCTGAACACATCCCTAGGTGATTAAAAGGTCACTAGAGGCAGCTGGAGTCTTTCTTCACTTATTATAAAGGCCAGTATAAAAATACATTAGTAATAAATTCCTGACAGGTGCTTATATGCACGGAGGTTCAGACAGCAGCAGCTGTGAGTTACGGCCCTATAATTCCTTCCAGGGGTCCCAGGGACATCCCGACTCATTACCTAACGCCTGAGAAGCCCTTCATCAGCTCAGTGCAAGCACAGCCCAACCTCCCAGCCAGCTGGGTTTATAGAATCATAGAATGGTTTAGGTTGGAAGGGATCTTGAAGATCATTGAGTTCCACCCCCCCTGCCCTGGGCAGGGACACCTCCCACCAGCCCAGGGTGCTCCAAGCCCCATCCAACCTGGCCTTGAACACCTCCAGGGATGGGGCAGCCACAGCTTCTCGGGGCAACCTGGGCCAGGGGCTCACCACCCTCAGAGTGAAAAATTTCTTCCTAATATCTCATCTAAATCTTCCCCCTTCCAGTTTGAAGCCATTCCCCCTCATCCTATCACTCCATGCCCTTGTAAAAAGTCCTTCCCCAGCTCTCCTGGAGCCCCTTTAGGGTTCAGAAGGGGCTACAAGGTCTCACTGGAGCCTTCTCTTCTCCAGGCTGAACAACCTCAACTCTCTCAGCCTCTCCTCATAGGTTTAATAGGGACAGAATCTAGCTACCAGACTTGGGGGAATGGGAGGGCTTTCCTCCCCTCTCCCCAAGCCTTCCTCGCTCTTCTGATATATTCCCTCCAACTTCTCTTTCAATAAAATAACATGACTTGGAAGACACTGGCATTTATTCCCCCTCTGTGGGCGAACGGTGACCCAGCAAAGCACCCTGGATCACACGAGGTCGGTCATACAGACCAAACCAAGCGGCAAAGTCACCATGGGGTTCAGCGGAGATCTGTTACTGGAATAAGCAGCCGGCTGTGAGAGCAACTGAGAAAGAGAAGCTGGGTTTCTCCCGGCTTGCAGTGGGATGGAAACCCAAGACACTCAGGGACAGCTTGGCGAGGAGCTGGATTTAGAAAGGGGGCAGAGGGAAATTTCACACCGACGGTGCTCGCCGGGGCTTTGCAAATGCCACGCTGGCCTTTTCAGCCCGCAAAGGGAGAGTGGCTTTCGCACCTAGGAGGCTTATTTCCAAAGCTGTCTAATGGCACTTCCACAATTAGGAGGCCGGTCTGAAAGGCAGCGGCTTCTCCGGCTTCTCCAGCTGCGATTTCTTCCTCGCGCAGCACTTCAGTCAGCGTAGAAGAGGGTTATTTTCCAACGCCAGCGAGCATCAAAGATGAAGCGGAAAAATAAAATGAGCCGAAGAAGCCCCGTGCCTTTCCTCCCCCCACACCCCTCCTTTTAATAAAGCTACTGAATACCATGTTCTTAGTGTAGATTAACCTAAGATTTGCTCCCAATTATTATTTCACTCTCCTAAGTACGGAAACAGAAAGGGGCTTGACAAATGAACCCAGCTCTGCCATTAAGCCGCACTTTCCACTTCTGCAACTGTGTCTGAAGCCTTATTTCTCGGAGAAATCCTCCTTCACACAAATCGCCGGCCGGGCGTCCCCAGGCCCTTTTGACAGCACTCCAGACTCCAGGCCAGGGATTTTTCAACCTTTTGATTTGGGGAGCTTTACAGGTTTGTCCGGTGGGGCCGGTGAACCCCATGGGGTAAATTCAGACCTGTTGGCAACGGGCTCGCTTTGCTCAGTCCCCCCATTCCCAGATCCCTAGAAACAGCCCACAGCCCCCACCAGGGCACACAAGTCATGCATGGAAAAAAAAAAACCAAAAACCAAGCCGAAACTACACTAGAAATACTGCCTTCTCTTCTCCATTGCAGTGGAAAAGCAATGCCGTTGCTGAAGACTGGGTTATTTGGGGACCTGCTGGTTTCCACTCAGTCCTGAACACAGCAATGAAATGAAAATAGAAAATTAAAGAAGGAAAGGACTGCGATGCCTCCAAACCCAAGCGGAGCAGCCCAGCCCAGCCCGGCTGTAGAGAAAGCTCTTGAGCTTTTCAAACCTGAAGCCATCCCTCTGCAGAGAAGCGGCAGAGGAAAAAACGGAGTGCGTCGCTCCCTCTGAGCCCTTCCGCCGGCGTAAACCTCCTCAAGGGGCTGCGGCTGCACCGAGGTGGCGATTAGACCCACACAGGAGGGCAGCGAGGGCTGGAGGGACCCCACGCTCTTCCCCGCTGGTGATGGCAGGGTGGGAGGCTCGGTGGCGTGCTGGGCTAATCGGATCTACCAGCTTGTTGCGCTCCCCTTGACTCTCCAAACACAGCCTTATATTCCCCCCCCCGGGAGCTTAGCTTTGATTTTTCAAGCCTGTGGTGCTGGAGGAACAAGCCTCAGCTGGTTTCGCAGCCTGGCCTGAGGTTTAAGGTCAGAAGTGGCTGTTCAGATCCATGAGGCCGACCCCCCGCCCGGCGTATTTGCTGCGCGAGCTGGGATCTGCACTCGAAATGTCAGTGATCTGCGCCTTCCATTTGCCGTCACCGTACGGGGCAAGACAGGGGGTTGATTGCCTCTGCTCAGAGCAGATGTAGGGCTCCGGAGTTGCAGAAACGCTCCGTGGAAAACCAAGGAATCGGGCAAATAGAAGTACAACAGCCCGGCAATTTAGCCCTGTCATCCTGAAAGGCTGATACACGAGTGCCATTCGCAGGTATACAACGTCTTTGGCAGGTGAGGGTTAACGCCGAGCCAGGTATCTCCTCCCTTCAGGTGAGGAAGGAAAGAGGGGAGGGAGTTGCAGGGGTACCAGTTGTTTCCCTTACCTAGAGCAGAGACTTTACTAGCAAAACACACGGCAGCAGCTGGATGCTTACGGTTGGAAAAAAGACAAGTTGAACCTTCCCTGACTTCCCCCAATGGAAAAAATAATAATTGTCCACGTTCTTCCTTCTCCATCCGCACTCTTTTCTGTGTATGACCTAGGGTGTCCTTTATAGAGGCAGTGAGGAGTGTGAAGAGGACTATGTACCTAAGGAAAACGGGTGGCCTCTGTTGGACAGCTTATCATCTGGCCTTTCAGTACTTAAAGGGGGCCTACAGGAAAGATGGGGACAAATTTTTTAGCCAGGCCCGTTGCGATAGGACAAGGGGTGATGGCTTTAAACTGAGAGAGGATGGATTTAGGCTAGATATAAGGAAGGAATTTTTTATGCCGAGGGTGGTGAAACGCTGGCCCAGGTTGCCCAGAGAGGTGGTAGGTGCCTCATCCCTGCAAACATTCCAGGTCAGGTTGGACGGGGCTCTGAGCAACCTCATCTAGTTGAAGATGTCCCTGCTCATGGCAGGGGGGGGTTGGACCAGATGGCCTTTAAAGGTCCCTTCCAACCCAAATCTGTTCTATGACTTTATGAATATTTTGTTTCTTTCTAAGGGGCGTTTTGCAGATTGCATGGTTCACGTCCATGTAAGTCACGGGCGGAAAGCAGACAACAGCTCAGCGGCACCCGCAGGAGCTGTGAAGAAGCGATACCTGTTTGTTCTCAGCAGAGAGAGCGTGATTGAACACCACCAGCGTTGTGAAGCTGTCACAGAAATATGGCACTAGGACAGCAGTACAGGCATGTTCTGCTCCCTCTTTGGAGATAGGGGTACGTTTGCGACTCATCTGCAGGTGGTAGAAATGGTATTTGTCTTGCAAGTGATTAGCTGCTCCGAAGCGAGCACAGCAGGGTAAGTTCTAACTCAGAAGTTGGTTTAAAATATTTTTCAATCCAAGCCCTAGCAAGGAGCAAGTCTTAAATCTCTGGTGATTTGCCAAAAGGCTCATTTCTTACTGCTAATAAGACCAGCAAGTATGTAAAACAAGCGACACGAACACTTGATGGTGCAAGGACACCTCTCACAGTGGAAAGATTCCTTCTTCTGAACGGCATGGGCAGCCAAGAAGATAGGCTATGTCTTGCCCTGATGCTACTTGGCTATTATATGAGACATCACCACATTTGCAAAAGTAGCATTGAGACCTCTTCAGAAGCAGTGTATGTTTAAAGATGAAAACATCCTGGTAATAAATAGGCAGAACTTGCAGCCCTTGAGCGGCCTACCTGAATAAATTGGTGTTATTTGAGAGCTGCCTAAGAATATACTTCGGGGAAGTAAAAAGATAGCAGTCTTTATCAAAATAGGACTCTCTTCGTAATGCATCCTAAAGGATCCCCATGTTCTTCACCCAGGTCCAAACAAAACATGGCATTAGAGGCTCGGTCCGACTCCTATTAAAAGCATTTTTTTTTTCCCACTGACTTTCACAGAGCTTGGAGCAGACACAAAAAGGGAGTGAAGCGCCAATATAGTACCTATTCGTCAGACCACAGGACCTCATTAGCAGAGCAGTGTGAGTCATAGGTCTCCCGGTTCACTGGTCCAACTGAAAAATCACACCCCAAAACCAACAGTTTGGAGGTCAACAAATTCACTTCAAGTTGAATGAAAACGCTTCGTTTTACCAAAAATGCATAGTTCACTTTCTGGTTTCAGTTGATTTTTCTTTTTTTTTTTTTTTTTTAAACCCTGAACAACTTTTAACTGAAGACATGAAAGCATAAGTTAATTTCTTCACTGGCACCCTGTTTCCCAATTCAGACCCAAAGCCTGGAAAAAACCCACCCAACCGGCTCTCTTGACCACCGTAGTCGGTGAATGCGCTTAGAAACCAAGATGTTCTGAACTAAAGCTCCATACCCCACCATGGTGAGCCCAAAATGGACCTCAGCAGCCTGCCAAAGGCACAAGGGTAGGAGCAGGGCTGGCGTTCTCATGCCAGGATGCGGCCACCATCCTTGGTCCACAGACGGTGGAGCCGGCGGTGAGTCAGCACTGAGATACCTTTGCTTTCCAGCAAAGCATTTTAAGGCAACTTGGGATGTGTCCAAGAGCTATTTGTTAGGTGGCTCAGGTATTTAAGCGGGAAGGGACAAGGTGGTTCCTGTTTTGGCTGTGCTAAGCTCTTCCATCCCCTGTTGGCTCCCTGGTTCTGCAGAAGAGGAATAATCCTCCTCCGTAACGCGTCGGTTTTATGAACTGCAACAGATGTTTCAGACCACACATTACCCAGCTCTGTCACTGCCAGAATGAAGTGAGGAACATCATGATGGGTGGCTGACGGCGCGGTACGAATTTTGTCTGGCCAATCATCACAGTCAAAGCTGGAGCCCGGCCAGGATGAGTGGCTAATACCTTCTCCTCCCGCTCCAGCCAAACATCCCAGGAGATCGTTAGAGACTGCACGTGACCAGCAAGCAATAATTAATCACGAAAAGTTGCTATTTCTCAAAGCCAATTCATGTTATGCCTCCCTCATGGATTTGACAGCAGTCAGTAACAACGCTGGCAATTAAAGTTAGGTAAGACCCTCCGATTAACACGATAACGTTCGCTCATCATCACGTATCTGTATCGAGTCCTATCAGATTTTTTTTTTCTCAGCCAAAAAGGAGGAACAGTCAGATCATCAAGACTACTTTAAGTATGCGAACCGGGCTCCAGCTACCCAGCTCCTGGGAGTCCTTCAGAAAGCACAGGGATTTGGGGAATGCAGGTGTCACTAGTGCCTTGTACCCTCTCCAGCCAGCAGTGCCAGGGGCTTGGCGAGCCATCCCCACAGGTCTCACCGTGGCCCAATTCGGTAACCACCCCTGGATTTCGATATGTGAATACACTAAGAGGATTGCGGAGGAGTGATTTGTCTTGACTAGGAGATTAGTTTTAGATCAAATTTAGCTAATGTGGGAAATGCTGCTGGCTAGGATGTGACCGCTTCAATTAGCTCAGGAGTGCTTTTCTGCATCTCTACTCCCGGGCCGGGCGTAGCTGGCAAAGAGAAGCTGGAGAGATGCTGAAGCTCTGAAGGGAACGGCAGCGCAAGCTGCCCTTGCTCGCAGAAAGGCGTTTTCGCGTTGAGCCAGCAAACCTCAATTGAGCATTTCTGTCCGGTGCCTGCACATTCCCCATACATCGTGTTCCCACACCTCCTCTCTGAACTCCAGTGCCCTGGTCCTCCTTGCTGCCTGAGCTGTGAGCATCTCCGGGGAGCCGGCTGCACGTGGTGCTGCCAGCCGTGGCACAAGGGCACTGGGCCAGGAGAGAAGAGATTGCACAGGTCAGAGCAGAAAGCCACCGCCAGCACTGTTTGCAGTCCTTTCCGCATCGTCCGTCAGCCTGGGCCAGGATATTCAGCGAGCAACGCGTGGCTCACCATCACAAACACCGTATTTTTCTCCGGAAATTAAAAATAAATACATGTCAATAGGACATCTGCTCCTAAGGGAAGCAGAAAGACGCGGGAATAAGCCGTCGGCATCAGACCGCTCTTGGAGAGAAGAAGCCGCAGTCAGAATTACTTCATGCATTAAGTGTTAGCGCAAGGTCGCTTTGATGCCTGTTGTGCTGAGAGATGCAAGACTCTCGTTCAGGTGGCTCTGATATTCCATCAAGCTTTTAATCACCTGCCTGCATCTCCTTGCAGGGAAACAGGGAGTAGCCTCTTGCTTGCATTTTGAGGATGCGACGCAAGGGGCACCCGCAGGCCTGGCTTCCAGCTAGGAATTGGGTTCAGCATCGCACCTCCAAATGCTTTTAGGGAGTTAATGCAGCCCTCTTCTTTCAACACCTTGTCACAAGACGCAAGCCACAGCAGTTTCTTTGCCCCTTTATAGCCCGCCTCCCGACAGGTCCTGCTCACCCAAGGTTTACTTCCACCATCTGCCTCCTTTAGATGCCCAACACCTCGGCATCAAATGCCTCTTTATCCTTGGAGGGGTTCCCTACTGAAGGCTCCCTTGTCCAGGCAAATCCAAAGACCTTTTGTGGGACGACAGCAGGGTTTCCAAGGTGAGCTGATGGGCTGGGTTTGCGCTGAGATATAACAGGCTTTCTGGCCAGGATGACCCCCAGGATCCTCATCCTCAGCATGTGCCCAGCCTGCTCCTCCACTTGGCTAGGCAAATAGTCCCACGGTGAAGCAGGAGGCTCGTGGGCCACCGGTGAAAGCCCAAAGCCTTTCTTTCCAAGTCTGAGGGACTTAAGAGGGATGAAGTTAGGGCAGGGACCGCCTTTTTGTTCAACATGTGCTGAATATGCCCTTAAGTATGGGACTTTTAGACTTGATTGGGAGTATTATAATAGTGCCTTTGTGCCATTTGAAACCAAATCAAAGAAAACATTCATAAATAGCCCATGTTAAAGATGGATCCATTTATTTTTTCCCATCAAACTTCCATTCTTTCCCTTTGCCGCATTTGCTAATTATCCAGTATGCATTTGCTTAAAGAAAGCATTTTTCTGGCCTTCACAATCCATCTTCCCATCCTAATGGATCTTGTGGTAAAGTCATTATGGAGACTTTATGAAATCACAGTTATTTCCATGACAACAGTGATGTAATAAAGGTGGGATTATGACATTACTGCAAGATCAAGCTGAAGGACAGGATGGATTTGTTTACCCCAGATAGGGCAAGGAAGAGACTTCATTCATTCAGCGTTTCTGAAAGTGCCTTAAGGTCTGCTAATGGAAGGTACATTTTATATCTGATATTTTCTTTTCTTTTTTTTTTTTTTTACTTATTCTTTTTATTTTACAGTTATTTATTAGGGCACTTTTTCAAGCGCACATAGTTTAATAAGTTTCAGAGAAGGATCCATGCTGAGGATATATGCGCCCATCTCCGTGAAAGGAAATACCATCCCTGCAAGTCTCACGGCTCTTGCCTTTCCTGAAAGGCGGCAATGCCCACTGGGGAAGGGTTTTCCACCAGTGTTTAAAAGACCGGCAGGATGGATTTTCCCCTTTCAAGGATGGCTGATCTAAGCTGCTTTCGCTTCAAACGTTTTAATAAAGAAATCACCTGCCACTGGATCACAGCATGAATTGGCTACCCATGAAATTAGGTTTGAAAATGGCATTAAACCCCTCTTCTCTCCTTAATGGAAATATAACCAGCCTGGGTCTGGCCAGCAAATTCCAAGCCAAAAAACATTTGTCTCTCAAACCCAGACACACTAGTAAAGTGACTCTAGGAGTGATTTTTAGCTCACTCACTCTCCAGCAATCAAAGAATAAACTTAGGTGGAAATGACACAGCAATTCCTAGAGGACCAGAGCATGGAATGCCACGAGACAGCTTTGAAGATAGCTGGGGTTTCTGGTTTGTTTTTCACAAGAAGAAGAGATGAATATTTCATACGGTACATGGTTCAAAAGTTGATTAATGTTTCAGTGTGTGGAAAACCAAGCTCAAGAGACAAGTTTCCTGATATAAAATTCTTTGAGCTGGCAGTAGGACTCGTATGGCCAACTTCTCCGAGGGTTGTATTTCATTTAACCCCCTTCAAAATTGCTCCTGCCCGGTGGCTTGGCGCTTCATGGCTGTGCTAGTTCAACGCTTGACCTACAAAAGTGTCTACCAATGCTCTCCAGGCCTGTGCGATGAGGTAGTCGAACTTGCTGATGATGGCTGCTCAGATGGGCTTTGGTGTCCCCTGTCTACCCAGCTCCCTCCCCTCTTCAGGATATCGCTCCAGCCAGGCAGAGGACTGCCCATGGTCTGATGGCCTACAACAGTCCTCCTGCTTGGCCAACAGGATGCCTTTCTTCTGCTGCTGGTCAATCTGGGGGATCTTCCCTGCTTCTTTACAAGCTGTTGAGGAGCTATGGCCTTAGTACCTTTGCTCTATGCTGGCTGGCGTGGTAAATATGCAGAAGAGTGCCGAAAAGTCCCCTACTCTGAAAGCTCATCTGCTTCAAGTCCAGCCCGACTGACCTTAGCAGCTGTTTCAGCTTGTCCTGCCCCCATTCCCGCTCCTCTAAGCCTTCCCAATATCTCTTCATCGACAGAAGGGAAACATCGTAAGGCCACACAGACGCGTTAACGAAATGTGAATTATTAACTGCAGCGTGCTAAAGGAGATATGGGGAGGGCTGTCATTTTGCCATTAATATGTAAAACGGGCGACACTCCCTACTTTCGCTGGAGGGGAAGAGCAGATTCAAGCCTTCGTCCCATTCCAGGGCCGGGATGGGTAATGAGATAACCCGATTGCCGCGTCTCTCGCCCTCTTTCTTTCTTTCTTCCGTGATAAAAGGACAGAGGGGAATGCAGACAATTAAAAGGAGGATTCCAATCGGCCCCGGAGAGATTCAATGAATAATAATGGACCTCCAGCTGCTAATGTGCTTAAGGACTTCCAAGTCTCAAGTGTCTAACCAGCTTAAGGGTCCGTACCACAGACTTCATTTCTATCCGTAAATGGGAAAGGCAGGAGGAAGGGGGGGGATTCCTGCCTCTGACTACAGATGGGGACATCTCTTGGTCGCCTGCTGAGCCGTTCACGGCAAAAGAGTAAAGTCAACTTAGTGACTCCCAAAGCCAACATTAGGTATGGGGTGAGGAAGGTCCCTGCTTAACCAACTTCTGTATGTCACCTACAGCTGACAACACTCTTAGGCACCCCGAAATACCTCCTGAAGAGGGTCCAATATGCTACTAGAATAAAACCAGCACCTTGTCTCTGAAGGTTTGTTTTCTCACATTAAAAACTTCTGCGCAGCAAGACGGTAAATGCGTGACTCACTCTTCCTCTGTATAGCTCTCAGTAAGGGAAAGGTGTCTGCCATGGTGTGACCCATACCAACTGCTGATCTCCCGCACCTTCCTTGCAGAAGGGGCAGTAGCTGGACAACATGTAAGACAGCCAAAGCCACATATAAAAAGCCCACCTGAAGATTCATGATCTGTTTTTTTTCTGGCATTTCGCTTGTTTTTTGCTTTCTCTCCCATCAATCCTTCTCTCTCTCTTCCACAATCCATCCACTTCCCCCCTGCAATCTCCCTCCTTGGGCCCCCCAACCAAGAAAGCCTCTTTTCCTTGACCCTCTCAAGTTTCTACCATGCTCATGAATTTCCACAGAGGATCAAGAAAAAGATTTGCGGAGAGGGAAGAGCAAAGAACAAAGCGGAAAGCCTGGCCCAGCCTTGAGCTCTGCACGAAGTTGTGCTCCTCCTCTCCCCATCTGAAGGTTATAGGGTAACTGTCACGGATTCAGAGAATAACAACTTCAGAGGCTGGCAACCAGATGATCAAAGGAACGAGGAACATTAGCGAGGTAAGGGCTCCTCAGCCTTGGAAAGGGACATGACAGAGATCTGAGAATCACAAGAAAAGCTGTTTCCACCTCTCCTGGAGCAAGAGGGGCACCAGAGGAAACTCACAGGTTCGGAACAAACAAAATGAGCTATTTTTATACCCAGTGTGTCTCTCTGGCATGGGACTCTTCAATAGAGGATCCGTGGCTGCTAAAAGCTCATAAGAGTTCATAAAAAAAAACCCTGGATTTTTCTGCTGAGCGCTTGTCTGCAGAGGCTATGATGTACAAACACGCTGCTTTATGGGTGAGGAGGTCCCTGATCTGCAAACCATGGGATGCTGGGAAAGTATTCCGGAGCATTACCACTACCGTTCACCCTGTACTTACACAGGTCTCCAGGCACCCGCTATTGCCTGCATCAGAGAGAGAGGACTTTGTGTTTGGGGGACATCTGGCATGACCAGTATCACGCCCTGGTACCCGGAGCCAGCCGCCTTCACACCTCACTAGTTCCAGGACGCAGCTTGAGAGACAACACGTCCCCTCTTCTCCAGCTTTGGGGAAAACCCGCAGGATTTGTAGGCGACGGTGAGATGTCACACAAAGCATGAAGATGGGTTGGAGTTTAACGGGTATAGATGCTGGCAGCGGGGACGGTTGCATAAGCCGGCGCTGGAGACCCGCTGGTCCCTGGCACAGGAGGCAGGTACATCACGCAACACAAAAGAGCTTCCAGAGAGAAGTTGTGTAAGGTCGGCCGCGTGTCAGGCTTACACAGCTGAATCATGCAAGTTTAAAGCCTTCAAAGCAGGATAAGATCTTGGCGCAGCCACGTGCGCGCTCATTCCTTCAACCTGAGGTTGGGGATACGACGGGAAAGCACAAGTGAAAGCAGAGCAGAGTAATTAGCTAATTAGGGGAGCTGACTAATCAGCTAATTTAGAAAGGCTTTTCATTATTATTCACAGAGAAAGAATTCTGGAGAGCTTTGGCGTGGAGTGAGCTGTAGCCCACCAGGCAGAGGGAACGGGAGTTTTGCCCAAAGCAGAGCGTGTTCAGAACCCATTGGCGTGGGTGAAAACCTCCGTGTCTTCTCAGGCTGTCTGGTTTTGCCCTGCTGAAGGATGGCACCGGCCCCACTCACGCTCTTTCCACAAAGGAGCTAACCCCTGCTGCCTGCCCATTGCTCGCCTGACGGGGAAGGGGCAGGAGAGCCGAGGGTCTCCTCTGTTACGGCTTGAACTGGCGAAGGGAGATGTATTTGCCGAGGACTCAACAGCGATATTTAACCTTCTCCTAAACACCACCTAGGCAGCTCAGACAACTCAAGCGGTGAAACGATATCGTCTAATGAATGTCCAGGGTGGAACAAAGCCACTGCTTCCCTCTTCTTTGAAAGATCGCTCAGCCCAGCCAGAGAAATGTCGATAAAATGATATTTAAGTTGAGAAGGGAGGGGAGAAGGAGAGAACATGGATGCCCAACCTGCAGCTCCCACCCATCTCTCCTTTCTTTCTCCGCTGCCTTCCCCTCCGATGTCCTTGCGTATCTCCAGCAGCAATATCACACTGCCGCTATTACGGTCAGGGTGGATATTCGAACAGCCTTAGATCAATATTTGTGCAAAGGGAAAGCTCGTGCATCACAGGGCTACAAATTAACCTCTTGTCCCGTATTCACACTGGCACACAGGACCTGCAGGAGCGGCACATTCCCCTGGGAAAAAGTTGGACATACGTTTCAGAACACAGGAGGAAAAAAAAAAAAAAAGAGAAATAATAGATCCAACCCCAGCTTATGCACCTTTTTACATTTCTCCCTCAGGTTAGGGGGGGAGAAAAAATAGCTTTTCTTAATTAGCATCCTAACCTTTTCTAAACAGGTTCAAGGGTGTCTTGGCAGGCTTGGGAAGTGGTGTGAAAGCAGCACTGAGTAACAGCAGCAGAATTAGCCAGGTGTAAAAGGATCTTGCTTTTTTTTTTTTCTTCTAGGGAGATGATTAGGGTACCAGTAATGAGAAATATGAAGAACTTCCAAGGTTGCAGATACCTGAGGTTTTTTTCCCTTATTAAAGGGAAACACTACCTCGAAATGGCATGCTTGGGGGTGGAAAAATATTTCTTGCAGCAGAAAATCATTGATCCATAAGTCCCGGCTGAGCTGTTATGGTCTTCACCTGCTGAAATTGAGTCTGGCCCGTTGGCAGATGTTGGCCATGTCCATATTGCCTATGGCAATGAGGTTCATGACAAAGCCAGTCCCTGTTCCTCACAGTTGGGCTTCCTTCAGCCAGCTGGGTCACTCCAGCCAGCCGAGGAGGCAGCACACGGGCAGTGTGGACGTTTGGGGAGTTCAGGGGTCCAAGGCAGCATCTAGCTGCAGCTAATGGAGACGTATCTTCTGAGACACAGTACCAGGCTGGATGGAGACGCATCCGCCCACCCACAGCAACGTACGCTCCCGGTGAGGGAAATCCCATCGATTCCAATCCAAGGATGGATTGACAAAGCGGTTTGGGGAAACAACCAATTCCACCTGCATGTGTCCCACACCACTCCCCATCTTTTTTTTCCCCTTAGTTCACTCCACGCCAAACTGATAGCAAGCTCACTACTTTTTCCTTCCCCTACCCACACGTCTATCAAAACTTAGCTGCACCAACAAAACAGACCAGCTTTGCCTGGTCTATCTCGCCCACGCTCTGCGTGATTCTAGCTGGTACCACCAGCAGCACGGTCCACAAAGCCTGAAGCATATTTGCAACACGTTATCATCCCGCCTCCCTTTCTGAATCACCCTGCCTGTCTCACAGCCGTGATGGGCCGCCGTTGTGCAAGCCTCGGCCGTCCCATAGCTAGATGGCTTTCAGAAGACCGTGGTGGTTTCCTGTCATTGGCTTTTCCACCCACCTTTGCTCTGACAAGCTTCTAAAAGGAGCTGGAGGTTTCCCCCACAGCTCCTGCCAAGCCAGTGCCGCTTTCCGCTCTGTCACAAGCCTCCCAACTTGTGTCCTATTTGTCCACGTTAGAGGCAGCCAAGGTCTGGATCCATGCAATTACCCTTCCTTTCCCAGCCTTGCAACACAACGGTGGGACAGCACGGGCGGGCTTGTCTTATGACTGCTCACCACATGGAAATAGAGGAATTGCCAAATTCACCCCAGGAGGAAAACGAGCAAAGACATTTATACAAATAGTAGATTTTTTTTTGGCTCCTTCAGCCTGCAAGGCTAGACGCTCGATGACGCTTTGCTCTTGCTTTGTCCTCACGTTGTTTGCCACATTTAGCCTCCTTTCATTCTGCCTTGCCATCACACCGAGCACAAAGGGAATGGCACTTGCCCAGCAAGGGGATGGACGAGACGAATTTGCTCACCGCGTAACGAAACGTTCTCTCCTCCTGCTCAGCCCCCACCTGGGTCTTGTTTCTGGTTTTCAGGAGAGAGATTCTCCTTTCCTTCACCTCTCCTCCGAATCCAAGGCAACTATTTTGTTTGGGTGGGAAATAAAATTTTAAAGAAATAATGATGTTTTTGACTGTCCGAGGAATTTGTAGGCAGAAAGGTACCAATTAATCTATATTAAAGTGAAATTAACCTAATATTAAAACAATAGGAGGATGACAAGGGAGAGATCAGCCTCTAACGTCCTCATTAGCCAGCACTGCTCCTTGTGAGCTTTCCGTCATGTGAAGGTAGCTGTCTGGTTGCACTTCATTAGCGCTGGGGTTAATTACAGCTAAGGAGGCAGGGAGATGGGCTGTCCCCCTATCCTTGCTGCCATTCTCCTCCCTGCTTCGCCCATCGCTCCTGGATGGAAGTTGACGTTTCCCTTGACTCCTGTCGCTCCTCTATTTGTAATGGCAAGACAGGTAGAACAGGACCCATTTTTCAAAACAATAGGCGCAAGCGGTGTCTTCCCCAGAGCCCGGGGTAATTCGGGTAGTGTTCAGCTACAGCGGGACCGCTGTGCTGCTGGCACGCCGTAGATGGAGCCACACGCATAAAACCTTCCCCGAGTCCTTCACAAACTCTTCCCGCTCCCCCTACAACTCTTTGTGTCCTCCTTTTTTCCTCGGCTTTCATAAGATTGTTGCCCCGTCTCCATCCTGCATCGCTTTTTCTCTCCCCAGCCCCTCTGCTCACTGGCAGATGCTCAGCTTCCCGAGCCACCCCTCTGACTTTCTCTCCTCTTCTTCTACCAGCCCCGGCTGCTTGGTTTTATTGTTAAGCTTTGGGTTTGTTTTTTTTTTTAATTTTTTTGACCTCACTGATGTCAGGTCAGATTGTCTGTCAGCACAACATCAGGTTGCCAGCAGATGAAGGACTCACAGGGAAGACATCAAGGAAAAAATAATAATAATAAAAATTAAACACACATACACACACCCCCCAACGAGTCGAGACCATTTCCCAGAAAGGATGCAGAATCGCTCAAGGGTCTTCCTCCAAAAATGTTGCTGGCCTGGGAGGTAGTAGGATGCAGACACATGGCAATAGAGATAGGAACAACCTCAGTGGGAGCGGGGCATTATCTACGGAGGGGAAGGGTACATCTGCCTGAACACATGAATTATGCACAAAAACCAGGCACACGGACAGCTTGGATGTTAAGATGGAAACAGCTTTGATTCGTGCTTTTGAATCGTGGCCCTCCAGCGTTGGCTGGAAGGGGAATATGCTCTTCACGGGGACGACGTGGAGCAGGGGTGGGACAGGAGGATGCACATGGACCTCTGCCGGGGACTGCAAGAGGCTGGCAGGTCAAACACAGGCAACTCTAAACCCATCCTTTTTTGTTCCACCCCTTCCACGAGCATCCCCGCTTGCCCTTGGCTGGTGACGTATTCCAGGATGAGGTACACTTTTGGCCTGCCTCAGTCCCAAATCAGCACACCCCTCGTAAAGGAGACACAGGGCACCCAGCCTCCCTCGGCACCAGGGGAGGGAGAATGCAGAGAAAGCACGTCCTGCCTACAGACCCAAAATTAGGAGAGACAGAGCTCAGGCAGTGCCGGGGAAGGGGATCTGCTCAGTGGGAACCTGTCGAAGAGGGAGAGCACGTGAACCGGGGTCTCTCACTGCCCAGCCGCGCATTAGGGGATCGGAAAGCGCTGTACTGTGAAGCGGCAGGACAGCTATTAACTGAAAGCCGCACAGCGAAGATGCGAATAAAATCTATTTCTATTGAACCTTTAAAAGTCCTTATGGATCGTTTAGGAGCGAGGATGAGCTCCATCGCGAGCCGTCAGCAGTGCAGGGGTCATGGCATACGGGGAGCAGGCAGGCAGGTCTGTGCCCTGTGGCCCTCTGAAGAGCATAGAATCATAGAGGTTTGGGTTGGAAGGGACCTTGAAGATCATCCAGTTCCAACCCCCCTGCCCTGGGCAGGGACCCCTCCCACCAGCCCAGGGTGCTCCAAGCCCCGTCCAACCTGGCCTTGAACACCTCCAGGGATGGGGCAGCCACAGCTGCTCTGGGCAACCTGGGCCAGGGGCTCACCACCCGCACAGAAAAGAATTTCTTCCTGAGATCTAATCTCAATCTCCCCTCTTCCAGTTTGAAGCCATTCTCCCTCGTCCTATCACTACATGCCTTTGTAAAAAGTCCCCCTCCGGCTTTCTTGTAGGCTCTCTTCAGATACTAGAAAGCCAATATAAGGTCTCCCCCAAGCCGCCTCTTCTCCAGGTTGAACCACCTCTCCACGCACAGTGCCCATAACCTGAAGCTTTGCAGGAACCGAGTGCCACGGGGCTGAACCGCGCTATGTTTGGCTGTCCGGCGCGTGAGCATGACTGGGAATCCTCACTAGCTCGCGTCATTTTTCCTCGAGGTGGAAAAGCCTCTGCAAATTCACTACGAACAAGCAGATACACAGCTGGTAAAGCTAGGAGAGATCACTACAACTGGCTGCCCTTCCCAGCATCCTAAAAAAAGAAGAAGAGCAGCTGGAGGGTGGGGAGAAGGCGGCTTTGCAATTAAATCAAAGAAGCCCCGAGATGGGGAAGGACGGCAGCACCAGTTGCACCAGCTCTCATCCCCAGGTTCAGGCTCATAGGAGGGTTGGGGGTCTTCAGCAGCACCCCCCCTGCCTAATCCAACAGCCCATCCCCAACACCCGGGCAATAAAGATTTGCTTTCGGCTCCTTCCCAACCCCACACGCTGCTTCTGGTGTCCCCGTCACCGCCCTGCGCTGCTCCAGCACCGCATCCCTCCCTCCCTCCCTCCCACATGCTCTCCCCCTCCTTCCCTTGTTCCTTTTAATTAGCAACTTTTTCTTTGTTCCCTTTAATTAAGCAGGGTGGGGGCAGGAGAGGGGAGGGGGAGGCTGCTGTCAGCCAGATGAATTATTATCGCCGCGCGCAAGATCAAAGGCCGGGAGCTCTCGTCTCGTCCTCCTTAATTTGGGCAGCGTCTTTGGGCGAAAGGCTCTTTTCTTTGGGGGTTTTTGCTGGTTTTTTGGGGGTTTTTATTTATTTTTTTTTTTCCATGGATGGCGGTTGGGATGCCAAGGCGTACGCTGGGTTGGAAGGGGAGCGGGACTTGGGCTCCTCTCCTTTCAAGACATAACTTGACGAGGAATTTGGGTGGCGCCCGGCCTCGGCATGTGGGCATCTCGGGCAGGTTGGCTAATGCCCGCCCACCCGCGGGTAAAACCCAACGGTCCAGATACTCACCTCGGGGAAAGGGGAGATGACCCGTCTCTACGCGGATGGGACACGCAGCTCTGCCAGGGCTTTAATGTAGCGAGCGCGCTAATTATGGGAAAACAGAGGCAGATGTGGGAAAATAAACCACTCGGGGATTTATGGAAGAGTGGCCTTAGCTAAAGGTACGAGCGAAGGACAATGCTATGATGTCATTTTTTTTTACATGTATGTTTTTCACGCGCGGGTGGGATCCTCTAACCAACACAGTGTGTTTTTTTGGGGGAGGGGGCGGAACATATTCTGGGGTGCCAAAGCTTCGGAGGAATTTGGCCTTAATTTGATTTCTAATTTTGATCTAGCAGAACAATACTATGGGATGGGACATTTCCTCGCCCCGAGCTCTGCAAGCCATAAGGTGCTGTACCTTGCACTAGGTGCTTGCTCCTCAGGGCTGGAACCTCCGTCATCGGGTCCGGTTGGGTCCGTGGGACTGTAACGGGGTGATGCTCTTATTTTAACAAGGTTTACCCCCTTCTTAAAAATGCTTTAGAGCATCTCTGTCTCATATGCCATACTGTATTTTTCGTCCTTATCACGCCCCACTTGTCTGTAGGGTGTCCCAAATATTCTGCATACCAATTTAATAACTTTTTGGTGCCTTTTTTTTTTTTTCTCTGTGTAAACCAGGTCATAACTTCATGCTAGAAGAGAGACCCAGTGCTCTACCCCGTACAGTACTGCCTTGAAGTAAGGAAGGTTAGAGTATTACCAAACTGGGCCTATCTGCTATGAAAACACACATCCCGGCCAGCACATATCTAAGAGTAGCTAAAATTAAAGAAAACGAACAAACTCATAATCTAAGATTAAGGTCTGTGCGATGCTGGAGTGTTGTCTTATAACTGGGTATCAGAAGGCAGAAGGCTGTTAATTAACTTTCTATTGACGAAACAAAGCGCATGGAGAGGAACCTTGCTAATCTGTTTTGTGCTAATCAGTACACATTATTAATTTGCTGGAGAAAGAGGGAAGAAAAAAAAAAAAGTCATCCTTTTCCCACTTAAACGCAAGCTTAATAGGGCTGGAGTGCGGTTTCGCATTACCCGGGCTTCATTCTTTTGATGACATATGTTGCAGTGCATTTCCTAGTGCATTATGAAGCTTCGGCATAAATAATTTAAGCCAAACTCCAGTTGTTAAAATAAACGAGCGAAGTATCTTTGGTGATTAATTACCCTCCCCTTCCTCCTCCCTCCCCTCCCTTTTAAAAGCGCGAGCGCATGTGCCACAAACCCAGCAAAACGTTTCAAGTCTCCTCCTGCGACCGAGGGCATCCCAAAATGTTTTTACGCGGCACTGGAGATGGGGAGAGGAATATCAGGATGCTCAGGTTTGCTGCAAGCATCTGCTCAGCCCCGGGGAAAGCCGGGAGGTGTCAGCGACCAAACCCTGCGCTTGCGCCGAGTCAGGAAAAAAAATAAAAATAAAAATAAAAAAAAAAAATAAAAAAGCTTTGGTGGATTTAATGCTCGATGAATTCCCATTTAACCAGCAGCTTTACGGGACTCAAGTTTTCAATGGGACGAGTTCCCATTGAAACTCCTCAGGTTCTGACTTGCCAGCTTAGGAAGCTTGAATAATCAGCGATAACCGCGCTCCGTGGGTCTTTCTGGAAGGACAGCGCTCATGTGGGACCCTGCCCGTAGCACCCCCAAAACCCAGGGTACACCCATGGCTGGGTCCTGCCTGACCCCCCCAAAACCCAGGGTACACCCATGGCTGGGTCCTGCCTGGCCCACATGGGGCCAGGACCGGGGGGGGTTCCATCCTGCAGCAATCTGGGCGATGACATATTTCCTTTAAGGAAAAGAAATTTCCTTGAGGGTTTGCTTTCTTGCTGAGGAAGGGGGCTGCGAGTGGCAGCCCCCGGGGCTGGCACTGACCCCGAGTGCCCCTTACGTGAGGGGAAAGCGATGCGAGGGGATGCCCATCCGGGGATGCTCATCCAGGGATGCTCGTGGTACCCAAGGACTCGTGCCAGGAAGAACCAGCGCTTTGCTCTCCCCATCGCCTCCCTCACCCTCTTCTCCCTTCCCTCAGCCCTGTCAGCTCCGATTAGGAGCCAGGCAAGTGCCAGGCACTCTCAGGCTGCCTATGTGCTCCCGGCATCGGCGGGGGGGGGTGTTGCTTTGGGGGGCACCCCCGGGCTGCCGCCCTCCTGCCAGCCCTGGGAGCCAGGCAGGGATGTGTACCTGCAGGCACGGTCCTGACGGACGATAAGCACCTTTCTCCTCTCCCCAGCGCCTGCCGGAGCGTGGGGAGCTGCCTCTGGGGTGGGGGGGGGGACCCCAAAACGACGGCATATGGGTTATGTTTGCCTACAGAGCTGGATGGATGGAAAAACCCGGGCATTAAATAAACCCTGCGGATGTTTCGCAACCAGCCATGAATAGTATTTCATTTAACAGCTCAGAGCTATTTGTAGCACCAGCTAATTCATTCTCATTCCTTTTTTTTTTTTCTGCATCTCTTATTTTTTCCTCCCCTTTTTTCCCCTCGCCTCAGTCGCCGGAGCCACTCGCACACCGGCTTGGCTCTGCCTGAGGAGCACGTTGGCTTCTGAAGTCAGAGGTCTCTCTCGCAACATCTTAACCCATCACTGCAGAAAGACGGGATGCCGTGGGAGCAGGGGCTGGCTGGGGTTGGAAGGACAAGACATCCAGGTGAGAGGAAATCTCACTTCCTCAATTAAAAAGAAAACTGAAACTAAATAAAGGGGAGGGCAAAAGTAGGGAACCCCTTGAGCAACACTGGAGAGGGACTTCCACGCATCACCGCATCCACCTCTCTCTCACAGGACCAGCAGCTCGTCAAGCGAAAAAGCACGTTGCCCCAAACACTGGTCTTTTTTTTTTCTCTCGCAGATGCTCTTCACCTTCCTAACGACAGCCCTATGGAGCAGCAACGGCTCCACGGCAAAGCAAGCGAAGATGGACTATTGACCCAGGAAAAGGAGACGGGGCACGGGGGAAATGCACGCCGAGGCAGTCACAGTGCCTGAACACAGGCTGGAGAGAGACGGGGAGAGAGAGTGGAAATTCCCATCGGGAACATGATGGATGGGACTCCCATCACCCATCCCAGCAGCTCTCCTCCAACCGTCTCTCCTCACTTATTTTTCTCTCCCCTTCCTTAGTTTTTGGTTGGGTTTGTTTTTTTTAAAAGGGAGGGTGTTCTTTAACTATTCTTTCAGCGGCTAAAACTATTCCGCCCCTTTTTGGGTACCAAAACCTGCTTGAGAAGGCGGTCTGAGAGATCCAGTCTAAATGAAGGTGAGGTGAAGCACTGCCCATCTCCATCCTCCGGCTCGTGCTTTGCCTCCATGCAGGCGCATCTCCCAAAACCCAACACGGAGATGCCCCCAAACCCAACCTGCGACCAGGGGTGAGGGGCTCGGGGGTGGGTGGTCCTGCCACATCTCCCGGCTCCCACAAGGTGGCGGGTCTCCATAATTGTTTTAGACGCTGCGATCCCGATCGCACGAGCCCACCGGCAGCCGCCGTGGCTCCCCGGCTTCGCCAAGAAGGGAGGCCAAGCCCCGGCCAGTCATTTTCCAAAAACGAGACGGGTCTTTTGCCCGTGTAAGCTGCTATTTTTGGAAAATGAATACGCCCGCGCAAAGGGACAAAAAATAAAACAACACCTAGGACAAGGCACGTCCAACTAATGGCTCCTTTGGGTGCGTCCTGGGTGATTGCAGAGCTGAGAGCAGACACGTGGCGAAGCAGGAGGATGCCGGAGAGGTAGAAAGCCAGGAGGGGAGCGGAGAGGTAGTTCAACAGGGTTCAGAAGGGGGGGAGGAGATTTAGAGATTACACCAGATCAAAAGGATAATTATTTTTGTTACATTTCCCTATCTGCATCGCTCGACCGGTTACGCGAGAATCCGAGCGGCTATGCTGATTTTCTCGTTCCCGAGCACGCCGGGCGTAAAGAAGAGCTTTCTAAAGCCCCGGCAATAAACGCCAGTCTTTCATCATACCTACTCGCTGACTTGTGTATTCAGGAGCAGGAGAGGCAAACCCAACGAGACCTGGAGATTTAGTCTGCGAGATCTGGAGGTTTCGCCTGCAAATGCTTCCCCTGATGCCCGCAGGCTCTCTGCCTCCCGAAGGTGTCGAGAAGCACCGGCACAGGATGGAATCCCCCACCCCCCAACCCCCAGAAATGAAGCAGCTCCCCCGGTCAGAGTTTGGCATCCCGACTTGGCCGTCGTCGCTACCAATCCCACCAGGACTCGACTCGTTGGCTCCCCGCTTAAACCGTCTTAGGAAAAAAAACCACTCATCCCATATAAAGCATCTCCGGCCGGTAAAGAAATGAGTCCCAGCACGACCTAACGCCCTCACTCACATGCGGTCACCAAATTCCCAGCCACAGGGGATTTCGCCTCCCTGCTCCGCCTGAAAGCCTGCGGTAGCTGGCCCAGATAGGTTTCTGGTTGCCCTTCCCTCCCAGCAACCTGCTCCCAAAGCAGCTGCGGCAAAATCCTGCCCCTCACAGCCCTTTCGTGCCGGGCAAGCAGCAGCTCGCCCGGGAGTCGCGGTCTCTACCTAAAGCAGAGCTGAAGGAGGGGTGTAAGGATTGGGATGGAGCGGGGTGAGAGGCAGAGGGGCACCCACAGTGTTGCCAGCTCTGGTCCCGATTCCTCCACCGGTGGCACTCATGCAGCGCCGGCTGCGCCCCGGGGAGCCCCGAAGAGGCTGGAAGTGTTTATGCGTGAGCGCGTCCCTCCCGAGAGAGGAAGGGAGGGGGTGGGAAACCCTGCTCACAAAGCAGCAGCCTCCGGAGCCTCGAGCGAAACGTTTCCCCTGCTCTCCACGTCCCTAAAATAGTTTCCCTGCCTAGAGAGCCACGGGGAAGGAGATCCTGCTGAAGCTCACTTGCTCCAGCGGTCCCAAGCCAGGCAACAGCTTAAAAGCTGTCCGGGTGGCGGGGACGAGGACACCTCTCCTCCAGGCTTGCCAACAAGAGAGCTTTGCAGGCGGAGGGCGAGCATCCAGCAGGTCCAACCGCTCCCAGGGCTCCTCTCTTCCCTACTAACTGGGAAGGGAGCACCATCCCAGCACCATTTACTGGTGGCAAGGCAGCTGGCGAGAGCGCGTTGCCTTGCCGTCAGCACCAGGCGCTTTGAAGTGCCACCGTCAGCGAAGAAACCCCCTCCAGGAAGGCGATTTCCCAACAGCGAGCCGCAGATCCTCCCACCAGAAGCCACGATAGGTATCGGGGGTACCTGGGAGGACCTCGGCCAGAGCTCCCATCTCTCTAGCACCTGCAAGCCGTGGGTGAATCTGGTGCTCGGCAGGGATGAGCATCAACGCGTAGGTGTGCAGAAGCTCTCCTGACACACAGCCGGCTTCCCGCTCCTCCGCTGGCCGCATGTCATTGCCGCAAAACAGGTCCATTGGCCACCAGGGACCCTTGGCCATCAGGACCCTTTCCTGGGGAAGGAGACCCCCCGGGAGGAAGAGGATGCATACGGACATGCTCACAGCTCGGGCAAAGCTCTCTCTTGCCGAGGCCAACCACAGGCCTTGACGGTGGCCCCGACAGCTTTTTGGGCTCCCCATCCCTCTCCCATTGCTGCCGGAGCCAGCTGTCTGCTCTCCGCTCCGTATCGATACCATGCCTAATTTACAGGGCAATAAAAGTTAATTAATGCCGTAGTTACAAACCCATTACAATGTAATTATTGTTTAATTGGATTATAAGTTATGCAATTTCCGACAAAGTGCTTATTGCTTATGTAATAAAACAGAAGATATTTACAAAGTGATTAATTGCTGCAGCGCTAAGCAGCCGGCGTGGCGCGGCACAGAGATGGGGATGGGGGCTGCCCGTCTCTCTCCGGAGGACAGCCGGGAGCCCACAACCTCTCCCAGCACCGGGCAGGGACACCGAGGAGGGCTGTGCGGCCAGAGGAGCAGCGGGGACCAACTCCGTGCCAGTGCTGCCCGCTCCTCTCACCCCAGCATCAGGACACGGGACATGTCCCAGCCCCCTGGGAAGACAACAGCAAAAAAAAAAACCAACCCCTGCTGGTTTCGGCGAAGCCAGGATTTCTCCCCAGCTGTGCATATTTGTCCAGACCTCATCACGCATTTTTTTTTGCCCCAAACTCCTGATTTCCCGACTGCGTTTCCTTGGTGGATGAGCTGCTGGGCTTTTGCTGGGGACCGTGGAGGAGCATCACCTCTTGCTGCAGCCCACAATGCAGCTACCCAAAATGTGCTTGCACTGAGAAATACCAGCAAGCCTCTCAAAGACGTTGCTTTCAGAGATGTTGCTCTGCTCTTGGCTTCCAGCATCCAAACCGTGAAGGCACCAAAGCAGGTTGGGGGGAAAAAAAGCAGCAGTCATCGAATCATTGAATGGTTTAGATTGGAAGGGACCTTAAAGACCATCTAGTTCCAACCCCCCCGCCATGGGCAGGGACACCTTCCACTAGACCATTCCAAACAGAAGGAGTTTGCCGATTCCCCACATCTGCCTGTCCCTGGGCTTCCCCCTCCCGCTTTCCCCTTCCCTGGGAAAAGGGAATAAAGGGAAACGGCTCCCAAGCAGCAGAATCTCAAGCCAGGAGGCTGCTCACCCAACCCGGTTGCCCTTTCACGTTGGATGAGCCTCATCAGCCGTCACGCGTGTGTCTCGCCTTGTCTCCCCCTGCACCCAGCGAGCTTGGGGAACGAAAAGGGCAGCCGCCGCAGACGAGCACCTGGGGCTACCCGTGACTTTAGCACAGAGCCGGAGCCCAAGCGCTATCGGAAGAGGATTTAATTCACCCTTGGCCAAGGTTGCCGGGTTTTGGTGTGGGGGAGTTGTCCCCCATGCGATGCAGCCGGACCCACCGGACATCCCTGAAAGCAAACGAGACCAAGCATATTGTTCTCCGTTGGGCTGAAAACGGGACAAATTCTGCCTCAGAGGGCTCAGTGCGCCCCACTTGTGAGCATCAAGCCCCCGGATGAGCTCTATGGAGCCGCACGCTCCCAGTCGGGAAGGTCCTGGGACAGGCAGGACTCCTGCGCAGGCAGCTGACGTTGGTGGCTTAGCGCTCTTGAGAGCGGCGAAATATTTTTTTTTTTTTTAAATAAATAAATAATTGGGTTTTTTATGATTAATATTGCTGCTGGGATAATTACTGTTATTACTACTATTATTACTGTTTGGATAGGGGCTTGTCACGGTTCATTTGGGGAGGAAAAAGTCACAGCCTGCTCATGGGAAAAAGGGCAAAACATGCTAAAAGCCATTCGTTGCATGACTCAGGGCTAAATAACCCTCCTTTTTTTTTTCTTTTTTGCCTGCAATAAAAGATTATTAGGTGCCTAATAGGCATCCAGAGCCTTTTTGATCCCCGCCCTGAAATCCCTTGCTTCACGTACAGCCCATCTGACCCAGGGGAGCAAGGCCCCATCCCGCTCCCGAGGCTCCTACCGTAAAAAAAACTGCTATAAAAATGCAACAGAGTACATTTCCAGCAGAAAAATGCAGCTGCTTTGAATTCCCGGCAATTAAAAGTTTGACCGGAGCAGGGGGGCGGGGGGAGAAGAGAACCATTTGAATTTCTCTCACGCTCGCTTTGTTTACTTTTATAAGTTCTTTTCAACGTTTTTAGGATGCTGCATTGTTATCCAAACAAGCTGCCTCTCTGAATCTCACTTCGTATTTTATGGGAAATTTTGCAGCTTTCTGCTCCCTAAGTTTAAAAATAAATAAATAAATAAAATAAAAAAATAAATCAACTTACAACCTGGAAACGGGCTGAATATTTGACGCAACACGAATTCCAGCTCCCGATCCGGCTGCATGTATCAAACTGGATGAAGCCCTCAAAAAGTGGACATTTTCCCAGCGCTGCTTTCACGTGGCAGCTCCTCCACCGCTTGAATTATCTCTTTGTGACATTTCCAGCGCTGAAAGAGCAGCGGGGGGATTTGCTGTGTTGCTTTTGTGAATGGTATTTAAAGCTTCTTTTCATAACCCTGACCCGGTTTACCCTTTAACGTAACAAATCAATCTTCCCTTAAATTGTTTAGCTTCTAGTCAAACACGGGGGAGCCTTATTGATGTAAATATTATGTTTGCTCACTTTATAAGCCGGCACGCTCCGCGGCTGACTTTGCCTCTCTATAGGATCCACACACAAAGGGGGGGAGAGGGATGAAAACGTCCACCTCCCGCTCCCGGCAGGATGCTTTCCCGGGGTAGTGGGTGGCATCGCAAGGCTGAAGTGCTGAGCTGAGGTGGGAAAGGGGGACGCAAATTATACTGGTTTCACCCAATCTCAGCCAAACGAAGCGCCTGCAAGTCATATACAACATCTCCGGCGTCACCAGTTTCTGTTACATCCCATTTTCCAGAGGCCTCTGGCTCCCCAGGTGAGGTTAAGGAGAGTTCTGCTACTAAAAAAAGCTTTTTTTTATTATTATTCTCTTTTTTTTTTTCCCCTCTCCACAGGGCCAGACTATCTGGTTTGGGCACGACTACATGAACAAAAACCTTCTCCCCAAATTTTCCATCTCTGGTTTACAGGCCAGCCACCAAACTCGAGCTGCAGCACAGAAGCACTCCTATTATCCGAGAACATCTAATAATATTTAATCCTGCTAAGCTCCTGAACACACCGATACCTTCTAGCAATGAGAGCTGTGGCTTAATTAACAGAGGTTAATTAATAAGCCAGGGAGGAGGAGGAGGAGGAGAAGGAGGGGGAGGAGGGAGGGGCAGTTTTGCAAGAGAACCTGGTTACCTCTCCCACACTTCAGCGAGCGCCCGATGTGCTGCGGCGGCTCTATTTTCAGGCTGGTTTCTATACAAATCTCACTCTGCCCCTGGCTCTCGGCCCGTTTCCTCGCGGAGCCCAAAAATAAAGGACCGGGGGGTGGGGGGATATGTGTGTGCGGATGCTCGGCCGCCCAAAACCCCATCCCAGGCGCGTGCTCCTTGCTGTCCCCCGGGAGGCGGTGGGACGTTTGAATAGGAAGCGAGCTAAAGAGGGGAAAGCAGCGGGGCTTTCTGCAGGAGCCAAACCCAGAGCTATTATAGCTGTTTTATGAGCTTTAGTCTTACCCATTTTCTGTCTGGGAGGAACACAGCCAACGGGCCAGCTCGGCACGCTGCCCTGTGCTACCCCCCCCTCCCCTGCTTCTCTGGGACAAAGCTTCTCCCCTTTCCCACCGGCCAGGATGGAGAAAGCCACATTACAGCCCCAGCAGCGCCGTTATCCCCACAAGGATGCCTGAACCCATCCCTGGGACATCCGCCCCCACACACAGTCACCTGGGGGTCACCCATCACCTGGGCCGGATCAACAGCCCGCTTGGGCGCAGGGACAAACAGAGAGAGAAACATTCCGCTCGAGGGACAAACAGAGCCGACCGTCCCCGTTCTGTTTGCTTTAAATAAGATAACGGGCAAGCTGGGTTTGCGCCAGGGAACAAAGGAAAACGCCACGCTGCCGCCCTGCCAAAGCGCTCGTCTCTCTGACTTTCCAGAGGGTGTCCTTTCAAGCATCACCATGCACTCCCCTGGGACCGAATCCCGTGGTCCTGGTGGAGGCAGGCAGCCACCAAACGTGACAGGACAAAGCCCGAAGGTCTGCAACAACCGCGTCTCGCTGGGGAACAAGCAGCTGGCTGGCACGGTCTCCGGTTTGAACACCAACTTAGCATCGCCAGCCCAAGCAGAAACTCCATTCAAAGCTCAGAACATCTCATTGCATCACCCAGATATGCGCTTCCTATCGAAAGAAGAGCCCGGAAGCCTGAAGAGCAACACAGACCTAGAAGAGGACCACAGCGAAACCATCACCTGGAAGCTCACAGCGTTAGTCCCAAACGCATGTCCCTGCCCCAAAGCCATCTCAGCCAAGACAAGAAGCGGATGAAAGGAAATACTATGGATGAGGGAAAAGGGCAGGAGAAGTAGGTGGGGGGAGGAGCGCCGCAAAGGGGACAGGGAAGGGGCTCTGGAAGGTGTGAGATGCTGGGGCGGGCAGTGAGCAGCCAGAACAGTTTGGTCTCCATGCTGTAGTTGGCATTATGGCCAGTCCTGTCCTAAAGTTGTCACTCTCCCATCTCCTTCCTCCAAGAGCCTTTTTAAGGCAAGAAAAAAAAAAAGGCGGGGGGGGGAAGAAGGTGGTGGGGCAGAGAAAAAAAACCCAAACAAATCACTTTTTTTTTTCCCCAAAAAATAATTGTTGGGTCTTTTTTTTTTTTTTTTGGCAAAGAGCAGATAAGGAAGACTGCAGTGTTTGTCATCATTAGGTTAGAGAGACTGCCAAGATGTAATAGCATTAAAGCTGAAGGCACTGTGGGTAATAGCATGCAAATTGCTACAAAGGCATTGGAAAGGAAGGCCGTCGTCTGAGCAATGTGAAAAGGACACTGTCAAGTACTCTTTTTCAATGTAATTTTTGTACTGATACTATTGCAGAAGTTAGCAGATAAAGCGCCTTAGTCTACTTATCCACCATAGGCTCTAGTCTCACACAGGTTCTTGCCTCCTTTGGTAGGTACCAACATCATCGGTGACTTCAGCAAAGCTCTGGGGACAGTCTGGGAGAGAGCAGGAGCTGCTCTGCCATCACTTACGCCTCCAAGTTCATAGAATCACAGAATGGTTTGGGTTGGAAGGGACCTTAAAGATCATCTCATTCCAACCCCCTGCCCTGGGCAGGGACACCTCCCACCAGCCCAGGGTGCTCCAAGCCCCGTCCAACCTGGCCTGGAACACCTCCAGGGATGGGGCAGCCACAGCTGCTCTGGGCAACCTGTGACAGTGTCTCACTGCCCTCACACTGAAAAATTTCTTCATAATACCTAATCTCAATCTCCCCTCTTCCAGTTTGAAGCCATTCCCCCCTCGTCCTATCACTCCATGCCCTTGTAAAAAGTCCCTCCCCAGCTTTTCTGTAGCCCCTTTAGGCACTGGAAGGGGCTATTATGTCTCCTCAGAGCTTTCTCTTCTCCAGGCTGAACAACCCCAACTCTCTCAGCCTGTCCCCATAGCAGAGGTTCTCCAAACCTCGGATCATCTCCGTGGCCTCCTCTGAACCCTCTCCAACAGGTCCATACTTCAACTTCTGCTGTTAGGGGTCCCAGAGCTGGACCTGGTACCCCAGGTGAGGTCTCCCCAGAGTGGAGTAGAATCACCTCCCTCGACCTGCTGGCCATGTTTCATGTGCCCCTTGGTTTCCCTCTGGACCCCTGCGATGCTGCAGAGCACTTAGAAGGATAACCAAAGCATGAAATAGTCGGCATGAAAGGTAAGCCATGGGCAGCAGAGTCTTGCTTCGTTGGGAGTGACGCCAGTAAATCTGCAGGGCAGTAAGAAAAAGCCAGGTGAAGCTGAGGGCGCATCGCTCACCCGCAGCTGAAATGGCACGTCTGACGTCAGGCTCAGCTATCAGACCTCAGAAGCTGTTCGAACCTCGGTCTCCCACTTTCTTAACATCACCCTCTATTTATCCAACTGCTCAGAGAAGAGGGCCCGGCCTCTCCACTCATGCCCTTGACCCAGGGGGAAAAAAACCCATCTAATTTCACTGCTATCCAGACACCTGAATGACCCGAGCATGCCTTCTACTAAGTTCAAGGGTCTCCTCATCAAGGACTGCAGCAGCAGCTAACTTTTTCCTCTGGTTCTTCATGCAATTAACTACAGTTCCCTAATTGGAGCGCTGTGAACTATTTATAGCTTTATAATGACCGTTCACTACAGTAGCACTCAGATATTAAAACAAGAAGTTCAGTAGCCTAGATGGTGAACAAACTGCACGAATGACTGCTCCAAAGAAAAGCCAGCAGTTTGGGTATGGTAAAGTGGAGAAAGACAGCAAAAAACACCGCTATCCCCTTTTCTACAGCTGAGGAGCAGAGTGATGAATCTGCACGCTCCACGTTTACGATGCACCGAGATTAGAACATTTATCTAGCCGGTCCCAAACCCGTGTTTTACAGGCAAGGCCAGGTTTTAGGGCTAAGGACGCAAGGGCTGAGTTCAGCCCTGACTTCTGGGGAGGAGGCAGAAACAAACAGATGTTTGCACAGATTTTTCCCATTCGTTCACTGGTTGATAAACACTCGGATACAAAAAAAAAAAAATAATACGTGTTTCGGGAACTATTCCTTTCCTCCAAGCCCATATGTTATCTGCAGGATAATTGATCACAGTCTGAGCTGCAAGAACTAATTGCTTTTCTGTGTTTGAATGAGTGAAAGAAAGACTATATATATATATATATGTATATATTCGGGAGCGGAGACCACAGAGATCTTCAGGACCAGCGCCTTTCCAATAGCGTGACATGACTTTTTTCTAAAAAAGACCTTCCAGTCATACTGTCATGAACAAAAAACCTCCTGTTAAAAAAAAAAAAACAAGGATGTGACAGCATTAAGGGGATCTTATTTTGTTGTAGGGTTTTTTTCCCCTCCATCTCCTTCTGTCTGACAAACGCTCTCTGAGGGAGCCAAACTACAATCGATCTTCATCTTTGTGCCCCTGATTTCCTAATTCTTAACTATGAGGGCTTAACCTTGCATGAACAGCAGCTTCCGTAAAACTAAATAACAACTAAAATCTGTGTTTTACCAGCAAACGCTGTAAATTAGAGGTGGTGTTTGTCTGGTTTTTTTTGTTTTTTTTTTTTTTAAAAAAAGCAGATAGAATCAAGAGGAGACTCCTTGACAGATGAAGAGAGTCTGGTCCTAACCAACTTGACAGTGCCATTTTAATAGGCTCTCACTTGGAATCGTTAATAAGATGTCTGGAGCTCGCTTGAGTGATTGGTATGCTGGGATTGAAGACACTCGTGGAGAGGGAAGACTCTTGTACGCGTCGAGAGCCTTTGTGTACTAACTTTTTGATGGAAAACTGGAGAAAAGGATGGATACAAAGCGCTGTCTGATACTCTCCGCATCAAGAGGAGAAACGTCTCAGTGCCTGGAGAGCACAGGTGCCGCGGGATTGCCCATGGTCCCCCCTTGTCTCTCTCCAGCATCAGGCAGGGGGGGGCGGGTGTTAAGTTCTGCCATATCAGCTGCTTCGCAGGGACAAATTAGAGGGAAGGAGATTGAAGTTGACCTCTTCACCATGCTTCAAGCAGAATAATACATATACTTTCTTCTTCAGCAGCTCACGGACCATTCCCTCTTCCCCCTCCAATGTTTTGGCCGCTCTGCCATCACGTGCTGGAGACCATACACGGGGGAAGGGGGACACCCGGGTCTCCACCAGAGATCACCTGCCTTCCTCCCTTGCTTCAGCAAAGGGTTTGCGCTTTCAGCTTCAAAGGCCTGCCTTTAAACTCCCTGTAACAGGAGACTCATTTTTCATGCTGAACGAGACAAAATTCCCACTGTTACTTCATTTACATCTCAATACCGGTAGGTTATAGAGGGCTATTATTTATATATGTGTAAGACATCCACTTCTTATTCTGTGGGATACAGTAAGAAGAAAAATACCCATCTTCCTGTTCACCTTTTCTGGGTTGTTTCTTTTTTTCTTCCTTTTTTTTTTTTTTATCCCTTGCTCAAGTTTGACTGTTGCGGAGATTTTGCAAATAAATAAAGGAGTGAACAGCCCTATAAAAGCTGATTGTTTCCCCCTCCTGCAAAGATTGTCTTTGTGAAGAAGATTAAAAATCCTTCCGTGCTGCAGAAGACAAAGGTATCCCTGGGCGAGAATAAGACATAAAAGAGGTTACTACATACATCTCTTGGCTGTGCGGACTGCTAATTCACGCCGTTGTCATCCTTTCTTGTCCATCTTTACTCTTTCTTCCCATGATCATTAAAGGAAAAGTTGCCTCTGCAGTCGCTGAACGTAACTTTGGAAGCAACAGTTGCAATGCGAGCAAGAATATTTGCTTTCCCAGGCAGCAGCAGGGAGACGGGCTCCGTGGGACCATCGATAAAGGAAACACATCTGCTCACAGCTGGCATATAAGGCAGCAGGTGGGGATGCACACTCTCGTCTTCACTCCATCACCTGATTTGGTGGCAAAAGAGCTCGCCCCTGGGGTAGAAGTCCTTTGTCAAGATGAAGCAACAACTTGGACACCAAGAACAGGTGCAAAAGGCATGCTACAATACTGGCTCTCGTGGCCCAAGATCACAAGCCTACAGCTATGGGTGTAATCCTACAACAGTATCTCCACCTGGCACTGGCTGCAGGAAAACCTTATGAAGTTCAACAAGGGCAAATGTAGGGTACTGCATCTGGGGAGGAATAACCCCATGCATCAGTACAGGTTGGGGGCTGACCTCCTGGAGAGCAGCTCTGTGGAAAGGGACCTGGGAGTCCTGGTGGTCTACAGGATGACCATGAGCCAGCAATGTGCCCTGGTGGCCAAGAAGGCAATGGCATCCTGGGGTGCACCCAGCAGAGTGTGGCCAGCAGGGCGAGGGAGGGCATCCTCCCCCTCTGCTCTGCCCTGGGGAGGCCACATCTGGAGCACTGTATGCAGTTCTGGGCTCCGTGGGTCAGGAGGGACAGGGAACTGCTGGAGAGGGTCCAGCAAAGGGCTACAAAGATGATGAGGGGACTGGAGCATCTCTCTGACGAGGAAAGGCTGAGGGACTTGGGGCTTTTTAGTCTGGAGAAAAGACGACTGAGGGGGGATCTTATCAATACTTAAAGGGCGGGTGTCAGGGGGATGGGAACAGTCTTTTTTCAGTGGTGCCCAGTGACAGGACAAGAGGTAACGGGCACAAACTTGACCATAGGAAGTTCCATCTTAACATGAGGAGGAACTTCTTCCCTTTGCAGGTGGCAGAGCAGTGGCAGAGGCTGCCCAGAGAGGTGGGGGAGTCTCCCACTCTGGAGCCATCCCAAACCTGCCTGGACGCCGTCCTGTGCCACTGCTGGAGGTGTCCCTGCTCTGGCAGGGGGTTGGACTGGGGGAGCTCCAGAGGGCCCTCCCAACCCTGACCATTCTGTGAGTCTGTCATACAGCTAAACCAGCAACCCATGGCCCTGTTGAGGCTGAGTGCAGAAACGCTCTACAGAAAGCCCCAGGGAACACCGAAATCTTGAAAGACTCGCTCTGGGAAGTCCTACATCCATACATGAGCAGGGCCTCCTCCTCCCAACCCCTTTTTGTCGGTATTAAACCAGACGCAAGAAGAAGGGAGCCGTCTCCTGCAGTCGTTTCCCTGCCAGTGCTCCCCATCAGCAGTTTTACTGCTCCTCCCTTCCGACAGCCCAGGGACGGTCCTGCAAGCTGATGAGAAACCGCCAGGTCCTTCTTACCAAGCAATGCACATCTAGGTTCGGATGAAGGCCACACCGCAGAGCAAACTCCAAAAGCCGGTGGGTTTTTCTTTCCCTCCCCTCCGAAAAGTGCTTTGTCAGTATTCATTAGAAGCACAGCAGGTTTTACTGCTACCTGCACTATCAGCAAAGTGTCTGCTTTTCTTCTTTGCTGACAACCTACATTCAGTTTAAGAGATTTAAAAGACCTCCAGATTCAAAGCCTTGTAATGACTTTCGTCTTCCTTTCTTTCCTCCTTCCCTCTTTCTCTTTAATGGCTTTCACTAAAAGGAAGAGGAATTTTTTTTTTTCCTTGCATGTTTGAGCAGAGCAAGGAAGAGATTCTTGCTTTCTCATCTCCTCTCTTCTTCAACCCCCTGCACCAGTCTCCCTGCTGCAGGTAGACATCAGCAACTTATTTCTTACTCTTCCCCTGATAGCTTGGGGTACCACCAAGAAGTGGCCACCAGAGACGAGGACAGCTACTTAAATAGACTTCAATAGACGGCAGTTTGATGGAATTTGTAAGGAGGGGGAAAAGAAATAAAAAAAAAAGTATTGACCCATTCAGGTACAATCAGATCCTCCCGCGGGTAACTGCAGCCTCTTCCCTTTCAGAGCTGAGATGAAGAGCTTTTCTAGCCTGGCCCCTGCAAAACGTTTATTTCTCTCCTTCCAGCCAAGAGGAGTCGAAAGAGATGGACAATGTTTTGTTTGAAGAAAAAAAAAAAAAAAAATGCCAAGCAGGGTAAAATACAGCCTCAGACAGCTCTCCTCACTGCCAAGCAGCTGAGCCCGTAGTCTGACTTTAACACAATTTACCTATTTTTCTGAGTGATGGGATTTCTTTATTAATTGCCAACCTCCAAATGTGATGTTCCTGGGTATTTTTTTTGAGCGTAACGGGGAAGGGAAGGAGAGCTGGAGCTGCGGTCCTCCAGAGACCCCGAGTAAGGCTGATTGATTGAAATCACTTGAATTTCCCCTATTACAAAACAGAAGAGCGCTCCTGGTTTGTCTCAGAGATGTGGAGAAGAGCTGCTAAGAAAACAGCAGCCCAGAGTGGAAGTATTCAAGGAGGGACTCGTACTGATACGTTTTCTCTTTCTGTCTCATCTGCAACAACTGGAGACGGTGTTCACCTGAAAGTCCCTTTTGGCGAGCACCAAATCAGGCCACGTTTAAGTTCTTTATCCTCACCCACTATCTGTGCGATGGGCTGCGCGGTCTTTAAAATAGAGGGGACCCGAGCGGCTGATGGAAGGGTCTCTTAACCTTGAGCTGAAGATGCTACCTCCGGGATGCCAAGCATGCAGGAGATGAGATCCTCTAGCTCCTGGTCCCTGGAGGGGTGGGGGGCAGAGAGATCAGCCAAGGCTGGGGGTGGTGGAGAGGAGGCACATTCAGGTTTTCCGTATTTGTGGCAGGAGGGGCAGTTGCCGATGGGGAGAGTGGACATTAAGGAACGTGGGAGTCATGGAAGAAAAATATGAGCACAAAGGAATGCATCGCTTCTCATTTGTGATCAATTTTGAAATGCGAGTGGACTCCGAGCCACCTCTAAACATAGTTTTCAAGTCCAGCATCCAAGACAGATCCGAAGATCCCCAGAATTACCCTTCTCCGAATATGTCAGTATCCTGTGCTGGGAATGAGAACTCGCCAGAAAACAAGAATTGTGTGAATTGTGAGATCCGGGGATTTCTCTTCCAAGACCTTTTAATTTAATGTTTGATTTCTTTCGAGAGGGAGAGGAAATGCACACCAGCCTTAGAAACACAATAAGGAGGTTGCGAGCATTCCCCTAGAAGATGAAGGATTTTGCGTGTTTGCTCTGCCTGATTCTCTCTCTGGCCCCGTGCATATTTAATTAATCCCAGCTCACTATCAGGCAGAGGTTTCGAACACAATCTCCCTCCTCCCGTATCCTGCATGGATGCCCTATGAGTAAGCATTTTCTACCTGAAAAAGCTCCGTAAAACGTGTCTGGCCAGCTTCCTTTTAACATCCTCTTTTAACGCCAGTGAGGGACTGAAGCCTCAGCACAGATGAAAGACCTATTGAAGTCTTCTTGCTTGGAGCCCTTTAGGCATTCAAAGGCTTTTCCCAAACCATTCTAAGCCCACCGGGTAACATTGGGCCTTGTTATATTTTCCGCAGACTTTACTTTGGAAAACGTTGTCAGACTCCCACCCATTGATTAACTCTGGTGAACAGACGCAGCAACTGAAGGCAACTGTACCTCTGCTGATCTCTTACTGCCTCTATTCTCCAGCACCCAGGCAGCTGGCGTGCCTTTGCCTAAATTCTCACCTTCAGTAAGGTCTCCCCTTCTTCCTTCTTCTCCACCACGTGCACAAACCCATCCTTTTAATCCTCACCCATCTTGGAGATGTCCCCTCTGCTCCCCCAACCCTGACTGATCACACAAACCTTTCCAGAGAATTCATCCAAGACTTGACTCACTCAAAAAAAAAAAAAAAAAAACACCAAAACCACCAAAAAAAAAGGCCTGTGGAGATCATGCAAAACCTCACACAGGGCAGCCATGATCGTTAAAGCATCTAATTATGTACTTTCCCATTACTAAGCCTGATTTGATTTAAGCAGCTCCCTGGCTAGCGCTCTGGGACATAACACCATGCTCTGAATCATCCCCGTCCCATCTGCTCCGGTCTTTGCCCTTCCCTGCTCGCAGGTAGGATAACACGGCGCGCCAAGCTAAATATTTAATAGGAGCACTAATGGCTTTGTTAAGTGAAGTTGGGGGCGGGGGGGAAGCATTTCTTTGGTTTAGGATGACGGAACTGGGTTTGCACTAACAGGCAGCCTGTACATCCCAGTCCCGTGCTGGTTTTGTCCTCACGCTGTGCTCCTGGGGCACGAATACCAGGGCTACGGGCAGATGGTGCCAGGCTCACATCAGGCACCTCTGAGCAAAAGCTTGCACCAGAACAGCTTTAAAGGATGATTATTTTGGGGTTTTTTTGGTTGGGGTTTTTTTTTTTGTTTGTTTGTTTTTTGGTGTGCTCCTTTTCAGGTGAAGGGATCGGGTGCCCCAAACAAGCCTTGCAGAGGAAAAAGCCTTCTTGGGATGACCGCTGGGTAGTGCTCAACCAAATTAAGGCAGCTGAACCCCCAACAGCAAAAGCCTGGCCTCGGAGCAAAGCGATCCGGGTTGGAGCTGAAGCTTGGTGGAGCCATGCCAAAATTACCCCACCTTGCTAGGATTTTCCTGACAGTTTGCAAATCCCATTGACGGGAGATATAAACACCCACCAACGTTTCAGGGCCAGATGGTAGTTTATGTTTATGAAAACTGCAATTTGTTTTCATGGAAACCAGTAAAAGGATAGCGAGCAAACCTGGAAAAACACAGTTCACCCTTCGGGGAAGAGTATATTTTATGGACAGCTTTTGTTGCCGCCGCTGATCTGCAGCTGATGGAGCATGCTTGGGAGATGGCACACAAGACCACCCTAAAGGTCTGACCAACCCAAGAGAGCAACTGCGGGATCCAGAGGCCATCAAGCTGAAATTCAGCCTAGACTAGCGAGAAGTGGAAGAGGGATACCTCACATGACGTGCCAGCTTGCCAGCTCGCTAGCAGAGGCAGTTCGTTACTGAACCTTGGTTATACAGAGAATTAAATTATGGGCGTGCTCATCATGCCTGGTGGATGAGCCTAAAGAACAACCATACAGGGAGCAAGACAAAGAGGAAAAAAAAATTACACATCAGCTTTGTGTCTTACAGCTACGTAGCCGGCTTCATTCTTTGCATTTTTCGTCAAGTAGCAGGTACAAATGGACCAGCAGGTAGAGCTTCTCACGCACTGGACTTCCCCTGGGACACTTCCACCCCTGGCTGATCTTTCTCGCCAGGTCTCCCCAACAACTGCCTCTGTGCCCTGTGGCATGGCGTTGGTTTTGGCTGGATCCCGTGAGAGCAAGGCCCACGGCACAGGCAGTGTAAATCCTGTTGGCTACGGTGGCCCCAGGCCAGGAGTGACATCGGTTCCTAAAGAAGACTCATAAATTTCATCCGAGTTTTCTTCTGCTGAGTTTTTGCTTTGCTTACAGGGCACCCATAATACTTCATCTGTCATGACTGCTCCCGTGGACTTGCGTTCTGATGTCATAAATTTGTGGCTATGATGACATCGCTGACAGACCAAGCAGGAGGAGAAAGGGCTCCAGGGCTAAGCAAAGGACCTTCTCTCTAACGAGCGGCAGTGATTTGGCCGACAGGATACTCCACACCCAAGTGCCCCCAGGAAGTACTCAGAAGCAGGGAAGGATTCATGCTTTTCAGCCCAGATTTATCTTCTGTATTTATTGCCAAAGTGAGACCTGGTCAACGTGGTGGGTTTGGACATATTGCTTCCAAGAGCAGGCGTGTGGAGGTTTGCTCTGCTTTTGGGGCTTATTTTGCTCTGTTTCCAGGAACTTCCATTCCCCCCCCCCGTGACAGCTTAGCAGTTTTATGAGCAAAGAGAGATTCTGGAGGAAAACAGGGCTGTGTCTAGGTAAGACCTCGTTTGATGCTGCTGCAGTACTGCAACTTCGCCTCTTCATAAAGCTGCGGTTACTCTCCCTTAACATATCTGCACAGAATAAGAGGGAAATGCTCAAAGACTAAATTTCAGCATTGGTGGGGGGCCAGAAGGCAGGGACCCTGTTATTTGAAGAGGCCGGTGTCAGCCTCATTGAATTCCACTCTCCCAAGAGCATCCTCAAGTGCATGTAGATCCTCCTCCTCCTTGTACATACTTGCAAGCGTTGATATTTTTGCATCCATCAATCACTGCTTTCCCGGCGCAAGCAGCAGCAAGGTTGCTTTGGGGCTGGGTAAATATTTGCTGGCACCATCGAGTGCCATCATCTGGAAGGACGGCAGGGTGGATTCGGGACTAGTTGAGGATCCGTCTAAGAATAGTCCTCCTTGTCATGCATCCCCTGCCCTTGAACATTCCCCCACCATGCATCCCTCAACACCTGGACAGTCCAGCCTCGCATCACACATCCCGCAGACTGATGGCTACCGCTGCCTGCCTTATTTCAGCGCTGTTACTCCAGGGTCTGGTTTCTTGGCAGGTCATCTAGAAATCAGAAAACTCCTCCACGAGAGAGTAGATCTCAGGACAGGAAAACTAAAAAGACTTATACGCCACAGCCCGTGATTTTCTGAGAGATATCGGCTGCTCTCTGGTGCTGTTGGGTGGTAGGAAAGGGCAGGGAGAGGACATAATTCTGCTCTAACTTGCTACATCATCAGTTTTCATTAAAATATTCTTCTGCCACATCTTTGTAATTTTTCATTTTGGAGGCAAATTTATTAAAGGTGTACCTCAGCCTGATTAAATTAAATAATGTGGCATTAGCAAATAAAGGTTTTTTTTTATCTAAGCACACCACAAAAAAAAAAAAAGAAATTGCTGTAATACAAATAGCTATTTAATACTATAACAGAAGGGGGGAAAATTCCATTCTTCATAGGCTCCCGACACCCATTTGTTATCTTCCCTTGGCCCCACCACCACAAATCACACTGCAGCCTTGAAGCAAAAATAGCGCAAATGTAAAGCAATATAATGTCATCTGTTTTCTGAGATATGTAATAATACATTTTGCACACAAACAAACCTTCCTAGCACACCAGCAGGGCCCTCCCTAAGCCTCCCTGTGCGGCTCTCAACTTCTCAGACTCATTTCAGGGCTATTTCCGAGCCAGAGATGGCTTTGAAAATGAGGCTGAAAAAGGTGTTTCGGCTTATTTTTTGTTTTGATTTCTGCTAGGCAACAAGAAAGGGCAGGCGCTGTGTTCTGAAATTCAGGACTTGCCTTTGCTGTCTTGTCTTAATAGGTCCACTTTGCCCATGTTGTTCCCTCTCAGACTCTCCCAAACCCATCTGAGCTAGCTTCAGACGGAAAAACAGAGTGTTTGGCTGATTGCTTTCCCCTTAGCCCTGCTACAACGTTTGGCTAATTCTAGGGCTATCAACACATGAGCATTTTTTAAGCCATATCGGACAATCTGTGTCAAACACGACTCTCTCCCTCTCTTCCATGAGCTTTAAAACCCACTGTCCTAGCAGGATGATCTGATACAGCCAGGGAAAGAAAAGGAAGGAGGGTTTCCTGAGACATCCAGGTCTTCTCCCCTCCTCAGGATAGCACAGAGGGACAACGTACACTTCTCCACCTCTCTGAGGATCAGGGGAGCTTCCCTTGCCCAGCGTCACCCTGCTCCTGCCATCCGACCACCTAGGAAAGACACTGGGGTCCTCCGGTCAGGAGCAACCACAGCAGCAGGAGGTGGTACCCGGCCTAGGGGCTGAGTGGTCTCCAAGCCTTTGCTGCCAAGAGTAGGCAACACACCCACACCAAGTAGAGGAAAAACAAGGGAAGTTTTTTTGGACTGGGAGTTCTCCATCTGTTTCTGCCACAGTCAGCCCATGACTCTCTTCTGCCAGTAGCTAGAGGAGATGATCCGGAAGGAAGCAGGCTGACATCTCCAGCACTCCTCACCTACAGGGGCAAGGAAAACCTTGGTGGGCATCTCCCAATGGGAAACCGAGTCAAAAAGGCGTTGCACCAGAGGTGTTGCACCCTCCCTTCTCCGCTCAGCAATAACTGGGTGGAAAGGTGCTGAGCAAGAGGCGTATATCCTCTTGCAGAGCTTCATTCCCTTGGGTGTACACAGGCAGGAGCACGCACAGCAGACGTCTGCTAGACCAGCTAGCTGGAGATGCCCCCTTCCAATGCCTGTCATCTTCCATTCTTGCTCTTGGGCCACTCATTTCCCCACGAGAGGCAAAGCCACGTTACTGCATGCCATTGCTGCAGTGTTGCAGGTGGGGGAAGCACAACCACCGAGGAACCCGCATCCCTGGTGACCACAGGCAGGGACACAGAGCAAGCCACTCCACAGCAGCTGGGGGCTATTACCAAGGGGACTTGGTACCTAGTAAAAAAAAAAAAAACAACCAAAAACAAAAACCCAACCCCAACTCACCAGCTTTGATAGCATAGCCCAAATCTCACTTTCCCTCTTTTATAAACAGAGGCAGACGCAGGGTCGAGGGAGCTACGATGCCTCAGGAAGCGTTAAACTCGGCTCGGAAAGGTAAGGCACCTCCGCGTTCCTTAACGTGTTTTAAGGCAGCGCTAAAAGCCGAACATGCTTTTAAACAATACTAATGATCAGTCATCAGCTATTTGGAAGGTTTCCATAGCCGCATTTGACTACTGGATAGCGATCAAGTTGATGAAGGCTTGCCAAGTTCTGGGCACTTGGCTGGCATAAGAAATGTTTAGTGCTTCAGGGAAGACTCGGCACAGCTTTTGATCCTTTCTAGTCCCGCAGTATTTAAACAAAAATAACCCTTTTCTTCCCTCTTCCTCCCAACCACCATTTTCCTACATTTAATAGTAGGGAAGAGGAGACGGCCATACGTGTGCGGTTTCGGCACACGTCAGCAACACTGTTTTTAATGGAGTTGGCCCCCAAATATCGCAATGCTATTGTGTTGCCCGTTGGTCACGCGCCTGCCTCAATTTTAGGATATTCCCTAAGTTCTCTCCCCTTCTGCAACTCTCTGGTTTTATTGGATATTGTCTTCCCGAGAGATATTTTTTTCCCCAAAATGTCCAGTTTGCTCCCACTTCAGCGTCGCTCATTCCCCGTGAGCCCACCACAAGGTCTCTCTCCCCTCCCGGGTCCCCCAGGGGGTGGCACGCTCTCCTCTCCACCAGCAGGTCTGTTCTGCCTTACTGACTTCAGAGGCGACCATCTGACAGCACGCTGCACGCCCGGACGGATGCAATGTGACACGGCCAAACACAAAACGCCACTGAAATGATGCTGCACCTGACGAGAAGCATCGCCCTCCATCTAGCAATGATCTCATGCTGTCTGCTCCCATCAAGGCCACCCAGAACCAGACGGCCCTGGCTGTTTGCGTATGACAAGGGCCTTTGGTCTCACCTCGGGGTGGAGGGGGGGACGGACAAGCAGTGGAACAAACACCCCGGAGGAAATGAAAAATAAGAATCAACTTTTCGAGTTGAGTCTCTCTTCTTCTGCCTCCCTCCCCATCTCCTATTGCCGAGGGACCTACTGCCAGAGCCCTGGTGAGCTCTATAATTAAAGCCACAGATTGCTCAGCTATCAGAGATTACATGCTTCGCCGCTGTCGATCACATTTGCCAAGACGTCTCACGCGTGAGTGTCGGACACGTGCCCGATTTCAACGGCTTCTTGTTGCCCCTGCTTTGTTTCCACTTTCTTCACACTGATGGGATGGATGCACAATCCCCTCAACTTCTCGCCCCGAGCATCCTTCACATGCTCCCTCCCTCCTCCCTCTCCTTCTCCTATCCTACCAGTCTGAGTGTGCGCGAAAGAAGGAAAACCGGGACCAACGCTGACTCTTTCCATCTGGAAGCCACCAGAGGGGCCAGCAGACAGCTGAAGCATAAATGCCCCTGCCATTTCTTTGGAAAGACTCAGGATCCAGGGGGAAAAGAAAGAAAAAAGAAATACAAAAACCCCCCAAAAACACGGCAACCTGGCAACAGCAAGGAAGACAAGAACTTCAGCAGTGGTGAAAAAACACCGTTGGAGTCAGCCTCAGAGAGGGTGAAGGAAAGAGATGGAGATCCCAGGGTAGGAAGCAATCTTTAGGAGCACCTCCTTCTACTGAGGGACCAAGACGCTGTCTGGATGACTGAAGGCAAAGGAGATGTGAACCACCACGGCGGCCGGGTCCCCCCTAGCCATTAACAGTGCTCCTCTCACGCACAGAACTGCCCCTGGGGATTAAGGCAATAAGAGCCGGGAGATGTTTTGCTGCTCTGGCAGCAGAGGGTTCATTCAGCTCCAAGGTGCAACTCCCCGCCTGCCAATTACCAGGTCTCACTCAGCACCTATCGGGCGCACCCAGCAAGCCAAAACCCTTGGCACATTAAATACAACAGCTTTCCTCACACCTCCTCCTGCCCACTGCCAGAGGAAGGTTAAAATCGCAACCAAAAAAAAAACCCCAAAACCTACCAGGTTGACTCTTTTTTTTAGCCAAAGAATTCAAACAATTGGAAATGTATTAATTTATGCTGTAAGAAGTGCACATCTGTGGTATCTGAATAAGCCTATGTTGCCTTAATGTGGGCTTGCATTGCCCGTGAGGACGCAACCTAACCCGTCCCTAGCACAACAGCTCTTTCAGCTACTCCCGGGAAAGAGAGTGGTGTTGAATTAGACACCCTCGTGTGTTTTTGAGGCCTTTTACACCCTTTCAGACACGGCCTTATGCTTTTACATCTTTGCTCTCGCTTCTGATGCCGGTTGAAGGTCCGACAGGTTTGCCCCTTTTTTATTATTTCATCATTTTCCAGCAGCATCCCAGCCGAGAACCCACCTGCGCCAGCCTTTTAATGAGATTTGGGCTCCGCAGGGAGAACACCGGCTCCAGACCAGCAGCAACCCGGGGTCCCCGGTGGAAGACCCCGCAAGAGGCTCTCCTGTTGGGGTGGGAGGTCTTGCCCAGCCCTTGGCCAAAACCTGCCGCTTGCGGGCATTATCCATGCTTGGACTTGGATGGAAAAATCCAGGATCCTTAACAGCTCTAATGAAAAACGCTTGGATGTTGCCCCCCTCCCTGGCGGGCTGGGCTGTAAGCACGGCATAAACATCCCATAGGTGTAGGCAGCATCAGCTGCACGCACATCTCTTGGGCACATTCGCTGCGTTGCTTTATTCCCCCATCGGAACG
This sequence comes from Pluvialis apricaria, assembly GCA_017639485.1. Taxonomy (NCBI): domain Eukaryota; kingdom Metazoa; phylum Chordata; class Aves; order Charadriiformes; family Charadriidae; genus Pluvialis; species Pluvialis apricaria. Next base: position 3,916,521 of record CM030013.1, on the reverse strand, counting down.
GGGAAAAAAAAAAAAACAACAAAAAAACCCCACAACCCAACAAAAAAAGTACAAAACTGATTAGACTGAGGCAAGGGAAAAAGAGCGATGGAAAACAGTGAACAATAAAACCAGGGAGGAGGCAACTGTTCCTGGGGAAAAAGAGGAAAAAAATAAAAAAAAAAAAGAAGAAAAAAAGCTGATGCTTTCAAGATTAATGACTAATGACAAATAATTGTGGCTGTGGAACACCAACGGAAAGGCAGAATGGAAACAAGAACCAGACAGAAAAACTAGGCATTAGGGTCTGATGGTGAATTTAAGGCCATCAATTCATAATTGCAGCCATTACAGCCAGTATTTTCAAGTGAGCCCAGCAGTATTAAGAGCCACTGGATGCGGTGTCCTTACGAAAGAATTTGGCTGTTATCAAGGGCCCTAAGCGAAGGCTGAACCGTCGTGAAAAAGCACATCCCCATCTCGCATCATGGGTGTTTATAGGAATCTCTGCCCTGAAGAAGGAAATGGGGAGGGGGGGACGATGTAGAAGAGATGTATGCCCTTCACTCCCCTTCTACAGGCACAAAATGAGCCACTTCGCACACTTTTATTACCTCCTGGGTTTTTATTCCCCCCCAGGAGGAGCAGTATTGTCACCTCTGCTTTTGCCAGGTCCTTCGGAAGGCAGCAAGCACCAGGCACGACGGCTCGCGCTGCAGTCCCCGCAGCCAAACGCGGATGTCCTCCTCCGCTTCGTTTTTTCAAAGGGGGAAATCAAAGTATTTGACAACATCTGAAGGTCTTTTCCCACCAGCCCAGGATAAAATGCAGAGCACCAGGTGAGGGAGGGTGGTTTTCTTGTGGTCCATCCTTCTAAGGAGGTGGTTAACGCGCTGCCCGTGTCTCGTCCCCGTGAATCACATCTATTTGATTTAACAAGAAAACTGACAATTCACTGTTACCAACCCCCTCAGAGTCAAAGCCTGTCCTGCTCTGCATCACCCACGAGTAACAGAATAGCCAGTTTCAGTCTAATCCTGGAATATTTACAGCTCAAGATGATGGAAACAGAAGGAACACGGCTAAATCTCGAGCAAGACAATGTTCATCTCAGATCTCGCATTCACAATATATGGAGGAACTCAAACCAGACCGACAAGGAACACAAGACACTTGGCAGCCTGGCAAGCCTTTGTTCCTCCCGGAGATCAATCAAAGCAGGAGAGACACTCGACAGGGAAGCGTGGGATCAGCTGTTTTCTCCTAGTCAAGCTATGGTCTTCTCCTCTCTACTTTGTTCCCTTCGTTTTTATTTTTCTTCCCGTGGTAGGAAATCTCATCCAAGTTTCTGCACAGCGTTTTCTCCATTTTACATTGTGCGGGTTTGAAACCAGGAGGCTTCAGACCTCAGTCCCTCTCTACGCCTACATCGTACCTTCCAGGAGAGCAAAGTGTAGGGTCATGGGGTGGCGGTTCTCCCTTTCCCACTAATTGGCTGAATGACCAACAGCAAATCACTGTCTCCTCCGTGGCCTTTGGCTTCTCCTCCATCCCTTTTCCACCCAACCCCCGTCTCCCCATTTTAAGTGGAAACTGACCCGTTTATTCTTCCTGTGCTTGGAGCGCATGAAAATACCCAGCTATTAAATTGTACGTATTTGATGCACGGAGAAAAATTGCCGTGACTCGCAACCTGAGAACATCTGATACCGCAGCGAATAAGGGGAGGAGGGGGATTAAGGCGGGATGGCAAGATGTCGTTCCCACAGTCACTTTTTTTTTTGATCATAATCCTATTTTTACACGTGCCCACCAGATGTTACCCATATCACGCTTGGTACAGACAGATGGCTTCAGAATCTCTTCCCCATCATGTATCATCAGCTCCCGATCATCTTGCTGCCACTGCTGATATATAATAGCCCCTGCAGAGGGGAACGAGGTGCCCACGGTAATTGCCTGCGTGTACCAAAACATCTGCGCACACATCCCCGTGCGGCACCGCTACACGTTTCTTCTTGCAAAACCCAGAGCTGGCAACTTGTGGGAGAGGATTTCCCCCCTCCGACGGCCGAGACGCTGTTAAACGCCTGGTAATTACTACGGTAGATAACCAGCATGTGTCACTACAACTCAATTACCACCGCTCGCACCTCGGCACCAAAAGGTCAGGGGTTCAGCTTTACACAGGCTGAGTCTTTAATGTGCTGCTTAAGACGCAGTTCGATCCCACCACAGGGCAGAGGCGGGAGGGACGGACAGACGGACAACTGAGCTGCTTCATGCCCCAGTGGAGAGGCGTTTGCTGTACAGAAGAGATCTGGGACAGCTTCTATGACCAAAATTTGGGACCTCATCTAGTTACGGAGCCTCTGAAGTCCTGGTATCAGCTGCATTACCTTGTAAAGCACATCCAGAGGCTTCAGGGTTTGGTTTCACACAGATCTGAGGGCTCACTGTAGCCTGATCTTACAGCAAAAGAGTAATACTTAGAGTGAAAAGATAAGAAACGCCAAACATAGGAAGACTTTAATCAATGGCCCTCCCAGAGGAGGGCCACAAAGATGATCTGAGGGCTGGAGCACCTCTGCTATGAAGTCAGGCTGAGAGAGTTGAGGTTGTCCAGCCTGGCGAAGAGAAGGCTCTGGAGAGACCTTAGAGTCCCTTCCAGTATCTGAAGGGGGCCTACAGGAAAGCTGGAGAGGGACTTTTTGCAAGGGCATGGAGTGATAGGATATGGGGGAATGGCTTCAGACTGGAAGAGGGGAGATTTAGATTAGAGAGTAGGAAGAAATTTTTCACTCTGAGGGTGGTGAGCCCCTGGCCCAGGTTGCCCAGAGCAGCTGTGGCTGCCCCATCCCTGGAGGTGTTCAAGGCCAGGTTGGACGGGGTTTGGAGCAACCTGGGCTGGTGGGAGGTGTCCCTGCCCAGGGCAGGGGGTTGGAACTGGATGGTCTTCAAGGTCCCTTCTAACCCAAACCATTCTGTGATTCTATGAATGACAAGGGCCAGCATGTTTAGGATGGCTATTTGATGGTGGTGGGCAGAAGCACCCTTCAGCTACATTGGAGATGCAGCAAAGCCCCAAGCGCTGCCAGCTGCAAGGTGCGGGAGTGAGAGAGGAGACAATTTGAGGAAGCAAATAAAATAGAAATAGCAGACCGGATCTGAAGGGATTATTCCTGGTAGGTGAGTGACAGGCGAGCCTGGAAGTTTCCCCGGTGCCCCAACTTCTAAGCCTGTCTCGGAGGAGAGCTGACAGTCAGAGCAGTACCAAGAGCCACGTATGCAGAGGAGGAGAGGCTCATCTCTCAGAACCTCCCCATCCCATTCCTCTCCCTGACATCTGAGAAAACCCAGCCCGAGCCACCGGCTGCACTGATCTGAAGCACTTTCCTACTCGATTTCCCTCTGTTTCAGACCACCACCAGCAGGGCAGGTCTGGGAGGGCACGAAGCCCCGGTTCAAGCGAAGGTCAGGGATGTGGCCATGCCTTGGATGGGACAAACCCACCAGGCACGGGGACAACCGGGTCCCACCGGCACCCGCCAGCCCCTGCAAAGGGCTCGGAGCTTTGCCCACGGACAGCAAGGCGACGGGGAGGAGATAGCTGCGGGGCGGAAGAGAAGGGAGCAAGGGGAAGAGGGCAAAGGGTGTCCATTGATATAATTGGCCGTTCAACTAATTAAAATTCCTGCCCTTTTGCAAAAGCTGCTAATTGGGGCTCGGGATCTGCCTGCTGCATGCTCACTCAGCAGCTTTGCCCAGGGAGAGCAGAGCCCACACAGAGGAGGAGGAGGCGGCGGCGGCGGGGGGGGATAAAAGTTTGAAAGGACCTGGGCCCCTCATCGGGGCTGGCGGAGCCCCGAGCTGTTTTGTCTGGCCGATAATAAGTCGCCAAATTACTTTTGACAAGTGAAGGGGATTGGAAATAATGGGGGTCTTGTGAAAAGCCCAGGGTGCAGACGGGGGAGATCCATGAGATAATGAGGAGGCAAAGCCCTGGTCACGGCTGGGGGCTTCCCACCTCCCTGCAAGGTGGCGGGGACTGGGGCATGCAGGGGATGAGGAAGATGGACGGGACATCTGCAGGAGGCTCGAGTCAGCGTCTGGCATGGAAACGCTCTGCCTGCAGCACATGGAGAACAGGCAGAGCCCGAAGGGGCTCAGCCCAGCGCTTCCAAGACCCTACCTCTGTTCCTGTTCTTAAGAGCAGTCTTCAAAACTTCATGTTTAAGACATTGAGGGGCTAGAATGTGTCCAGAGAAGGGCAACGGAGCTAGCTGGTGAGGGATCTGGAGCACATGCCTGATGAGGAGCGGCTGAGGGAACTGGGGGTGTTCAGCCTGGAGAAAAGGAGGCTGAGGGGAGACCTTATCACTCTCTACAGCTCCCTGAAAGGAGGGTGTAGCAAGAGGGAGGTCAGTCTCTTCTCCCAAGGAAGAAGTGATAGGATGAGAAGAAATGGCCTCAAGTTGCGCCAGGGGAGGTTTAAGGAAGGATATGAGAAAAATTTCTTCACCGAAAGGGTTGTCATGCACTGGCACAGGCTGCCCAGGGCAGTGGTGGAGTTGCCATCCCTGGAGGTATTTAAAAGATGGGTAGATGTGGTGCTGAGGGACATGGTTTAGTGGTGGTTTTGGCAATGTTACATTGATGGTTGGACTTAATGATCTTGAGGGTTCTTTCCAATGTAGACGATTCTATGATTTTATGTTACAGCACCAAAATCATTGCCACTCTTTTTCCCTCCCACCCAAGATTGTTATGTTCCATGTATTGACCAGATGTGCCAGCAACAGCTACGAGCCCCCAGCTGCCCACCTGACCCAAGTAAACTCCATCCATACAGGATCCAGGTGTTCCGGCAGTGCCAGACATGGGAAATCAGCAGACTGCAATAATTAAAATGTTCATTTACATACCAATACCCCAGATACTCTCCACCTCATATCCCTTTCACAATGATCCAAATCCGGAGCGTGTATGAATGCATACATCCAATTTCTTTCTGCTCAGATGAGAAAATAGCCTATTTTTTTTCATGTCAACATGCTCTGTATAATAGCCAGTTGGTAATTTTAGTATCTAATGCAGCATCCGGAGTATCTGCACCTCATATGAAGTGAGATGGAGGCCCTGTTGGACTGGATTTGGAGAAAAAAATCCCTCCTAATATTCCAGAGATGTCCAGGAGATACAGCTTGCTTCTTGCAAGCATGAATATTGGGATACATTCAATCAAAACTAGAAAGAGGACCTTCTCCTCTACTCTGCTCCAGTGAGACCCCACCTGGGGTACTGCCTCCAGCTCTGGGGCCCCCAGCATCAGAAGGACATGGACCCATTGGAGCGGGTCCAGAGGAGGCCACAAAGATGCTCTGAGGGCTGGAGCCCCTCTGCTGCGAGGACAGGCTAGGAGAGTTGAGATTGTTCAGCCTGGAGAAGAGAAGGCTCTGAGGAGACCACATTGTGGCCTTCTAGTACCTAAAGGGGCTACAGGAAAGCCAGGGAGGGACTTTTTACAAGGGCATGGAGTGATAGGACGAGGGAGAATGGCCTCAAACTGGAAGAGGGGAGATTTAGATTAGATAATAGGAAGAAATTCTTCACTGTGATGGTGGTGAGCCCCTGGCCCAGGTTGCCCAGAGCAGCTGTGGCTGCCCCATCCCTGGAGGTGTTCCAGGCCAGGTTGGACGGGGCTTGGAGCACCCTGGGCTGGTGGGAGGTGTCCCTGCCCAGGACAGGGGGTGGAACGAGATGATCTTTAAGGTCCCTTCCAACCTAAACCATTTTATGATGCACCGCTTTTGAGGCGATCATCTACAAAGAAAACACACTAGGGAAAGAGAAAAGAAACTGCAAGTTAATGACAGCGCAAACCAGCCTCTCTACACAGATTTAAGTTGATCTTACCCAGGGCTCCATAATCATATGGAGCTAACATCAAGTTTCTTACTTTTTGATGAGACTTCACATCTGTTTCTCAAAATAAAAAAATAATAATAAAAAAATCAGACTCATGCCTTTTGCTCCATACCTTGGCAGTGGCTCTCAGGCTGTTTCTTTCAGACAGAAGGAAAACACCCAAGTGACATGAGTTGGGTCTTCCTCGTGGTACAGGCACAGACCTGCCGGGCTGCTCTCCTGAACCATCTCCCCAGTGACTTCTGCCTTCGTTTTTCCTCTAGAAAGTCTGTTTTTTTCCCCCTGGGATGGGATTCCCCTGCAGAATGCTCCCAGGGAGGACAGCTGCCTATTCCTTGCTCGCACAAGCCCTGCACCCCACTCTTTTTCAGGAGCACCCAATACCTCAACTCTCCCCTCCCCACAGATTTCTGTGCTGGCAGGGGACAGAAGCAGGGAGCAAAGATGCTCATTTCCAGAAAAGGAGCGTAATTTCGGTGATTTCTTGAACACAGCAAAGAGGAAAACATTACTTTAACCCCTTTGTGGCCATAAAGCCGGGGAGCTGTCGGATGCAGCGGGCATTTCCCGAAGCTCCAGGCATGTGTGGCTCGCAGCCTTCCTTCTACCTCCCATCCGCTTGGTTTCAAAGTGGATCTCACGTTTCAGCAGCACTGTGGGGACCTCGGGAGGTGCTGACATACCTGGTGTTTTTTTTCCCACAGAGTAATACAAAAAGATAAAACTCATGTTTTAGTGTGTTTTTTTTTCCCCCCACCCCCTCTATTTCTCTAAACTTGGATTATCAAAGCTCCAGCTGAGCTCTCAAACAGTCCCATTCTCAGCTTAAAAGTGTTGCAGCAAACCTACGTAGCAGCTCATTTGCTGCCCCTCACTTTTTTATTTTTTAAGTCAGAGATTCCCAAAGCTAGCTGGAAAACACAAACCTGATTCCCTCCGCTTTCAGCCCTCCTCTCCCCCCTGAAGGCCACCTTATCCACAGTGCAAAGCCACGACGCCTAAGCCAGGACTTGCCATATCGCCCCAACAAAACACCACCGACTCGTGACGCAGAGGCTGGGAGAAGCTCTCCTGGACCCATTTAAAACCCCAGCGTTGAGAGCCCGTTCCCCTCAGCATCACGCAGAGACACGGGTGTCCACGGGGGAAGGCAGGTTAGGGATGATGCACGTTGTGCTTTCCCCACAGCTGCAGGAAAACAGCGCAAGGGGAAGGGAAAACCAAAGCAGACAGGATTTTTTCCCTTTTTTCCCCCCCTTATGTGGGTTTTTTTGGAGGGGGGAGCAAAATAACAAAAACGCTTTGAAAGTGAAGCTTGCTGTAATAGCGACGGCAATGCTCCTTTCCTAGAAACTCTTCTAAAAAAAAAAATTTTAAAAAAATCATTCTGTGTGTCTCTTGAGCTCTTCATCTTCTTTTTTCATCCAATAAATCTTCAAAGCCTCTACAGGCGAGCAGGGCCGAGGGCTGCCAGAGTCAGCGGTGGCATTCCCGGGTCCCGCGAAGGAAGAGAGAGGGCACAGAGGGAGGGAGGCCGGGGCTACAGAATTGTCTGCATTTTTCCTTAACAGTTTGGGGTCAAGCCTGATCCCCGGTGGGGTCAGCTCTTTTACACTCTAACACGCCGAAGTCAAAGGAGACAGTCTCTTCGCCGCAGGAGCCCAGCCGGAGGGAGGCTCTGCAGCCCCTTCAGGAGTAAGACGGTCGGAGGAAAGCGTGGGGAAAGGAGGGGAGACGGCGGCGGTGGGAGGGGAAAAGGATGCAGTGATGCTGAAGAGCGAGGCACCTCGCCGTGGGGAGGGTGCACTGGTCCTGTCCCCTGCCCAAGGGGGGCACCCGTCCCCATGGGTGCCTCTCAGCAGCACCGCACCCCAACATCCCTTCCCATAAGGGCTGTATCCACCAAGGGACCCAGTTTGGGAGCAGGTCAGGATAGGAGGTGATGTTAAGAGTCGCACGATTCCCCACCCAAAAAAAGAGAGACCTCTCGTCATCTACAGGGTGCTTCTCATCATCTACAGGACTCTTCTCACTGGCAAAAAGAGCCTGAAATATTGAAGTCATGGTGACTCTACAGCAATTTGTAAAGCGTTGACATCTCAGATAAGAAAGACGGGAAGGAAATGAGGAAATCCATACAAGCTGGGTAGTACTAAAATGTGTCACACACCAGCACCGAGAAAGAGGTTTGCGCAAAAGAGCGAACGCGGATGCCACGTCTCACTGTAAAGGGAGATATAGAGGAAGAAAAGTTGCACGCGCTGCCCCATTACTCTGCCCGGCTCACACGAACGGAGCGGGATGCTGCGCACAGCAAAAGAGAAATAAGACATAAAATAGGCAGATGTCAAACTGACTTTTTGCAAAACGTAAGCTCCATTACACAAGGCGAAAGGTGCGCATTAACTGTAATGAAAATAAGAAAAAAAAAAGGAGAAGCTTTTATAGAGATGAATTTGTCTGCCCCTTCCTCGCTAAACTGAAGGTTATAAATTGTGACGGATCATATCTGTTTTGGGGAAGCAGCGGCAGCACACATTCTCTTGGAGAGAAAAAAAAAAAGGCAAATTGAGGAATAGATCAGAAAGTTTTCCGAGCAAAAAAGCTCCTGGGAGACACATTTACGTTATGCTGCCGCTTCTCGCCTGGGAGCCGGTGTCATTCCGCGCCGCAGGAGAAGGAAACCTCTTCTCACCCCTCTAATTCCTACAGCTCTTTGAACCCACGGGCTCTGCGCGCAGACCTGCAGCCAGGATGAGCTTAAAGCCTGTCGTTCGCTGGGCTTGTGGTTATTAGGACTGGATAAACGAGGAAAACACTACATTATGGCAGCTACGTTATTTGCTTTCGTGCCGTCGGGTCTCGCCGCAAACGTTTCAGCGCTCCAATTTCACCGGCAAAGCCATGGAAGAATAGCGGCGCTCAGAGCAGCAAGTTTGAACAGAAGGTCCTCGTTTTTATCTTTCCTCTTTCAAGTTTTTTGTAACAAAAGCCTGTTCCTGTCTGGCCAAGGAACAGATCCGCCTGCCACAGTCAAACTTCAAATACTTCTGATTGACCTCACTGAGTAAAATAGGTGCCATTAAAGTGTTCTAAGAATAATTCTCGGAAATCATGAGTCACTGTCTGATTTAGGCAGAAAAGACTAAAATGATTAAGTTATTCGCTATGAATTATTCACCGAGGCCTGATGATTACGTTGTAGTTAGCGATCTCCGTGTAGATGGTTCATTACGACCGCACCACTTACGCGCAGTTAAATATTCCGCAAAAAAAATAATAAAAATACCCCACTTTTGTTATTGTACATCCTATATAATGAAGCAGAAATATTGGCGGCCGTCAGAGGCAATCAGAGCAGCATTAACTGCGGAGGGTAAACGCTGCTATTTCTCACTAATTCTCAAAGAGCCTTTCCGAGTGAAAGCCGCCGGTCCTAGCATCACTTTCTCCCGTTTCAGAGCCAGCTGGGATGCGCTCCTTGGAGAAACACAGCAGAAAATGCCCCTTTCGCTGATGAGCGCCAGGAAGCCCCGGCACTGCTTTTGATTTCAGGCTCTCAAGGACTGCAGAGAGTTCAGTCTTGCTTGTCCGCCTGCTGCTCACACGGAGCTATTTGGCAACCGAGTGGCGATTTACCCGCGATTGCAGCGGCGGGGGCGGCACAAAAAAAGCAGGCAGAGAGGAGAAACCTGGCCTGAGAGCTTTCTCACCTGCCAGGGAAGGGGGAGGAGAGCTCATCTCCCCCCACGTTTGCAAGCAGGGATTCTGGGTTTCGCAGCAAGGAGGCCACTTCAACATAGCTGAGCTGACGCTGTCCTGCAGAATAACCAACACAGCCCTTAAAAGTCTGCATGGGCTACATCCCAGGGCATTTTGTGCTCCCAATTTGCCCAGTTGCTTCCCTTTCTTTTTCCCCTCCACCAGCTTTGACCTCAGCAGATGCCGAACAGTGTGGGGAAGGACCTCATTTGGCTGTAGCAAGATAAGGGTTGGTCTCCCAACTAACAGGCGATAGGACAAGAAGAAATGGCCTCAAATTGCGCCAGGGGCGGTTTAGGGTCGATATTAGGAAAAAGCTCTCCACTGAAAGGGTTGTCAAGCATTGGAAGAGGCTGCCCAGGGAAGTGGTGGAGTCACCATCACTGAAGGTATTTAAGACAGGTAGATGTGGTGCTGAGGGACATGGTTTAGTGGTGGACTTGGCAGTGCTAGGTTAACGGTTGGACTCAATGATCTTAAAGGTCCCTTCCGACCAAAACAATTCTATGATTCTGTGATTTTTCCACCAGCCTGTGAGAAGTTTGAGGGCTCACCAGTGGTGTTGGGATGTAGACATAGCCTGGGTGGCTTCTCTCCAGGCCAGTTGCACAGAGCACACTGCCAACCAAGACGGGGTCCTCAAGCACAGCTCCAAGAGCACACCCCAAACCAGACCAACTTCTGATGCATCCAACAGGCTCTCCAAGACATTCACCCATGCCTTAGAGGTTTCAGACTCCTCTGAGAGGCTCCCAATACCCAAATAAAACCAGGTGCCCAACACTGTGAATATAAGCTCTTCATTTTGTGGGTCCTGCAACATGACATGAGTGCTTGCCAGCAGGCAGGAGGACCAAGGCAGCTATCGCACACCAGACTCCGATCTCAGAAACATCCAATTTTTTTCCAGCTGTGCCATTTCCTATCAAAAACACAGCTAAATAATCACCTTCTTTTCTGTGCAGGGCTCGTTTGAGAACTACACAGGTCACCCGGTTTCCCTAGTCCTCACCCCAAGTCTGAGGAGGCGTGACCTGTTCTTACAGTGCTTTTTTCCAGTGACTTCCCTATGGAAATAACACCTCTCAGGCATTCCCAGCTGTGGGAAAATGGGAAAAAAAAAAAGAGCAGAAAGGTCCATCTGATGTCTTACTTTCCGTGATGCAAGTTGGCAGGACAGAGAGAAACCAGTTATGAACAGGGAGATGCTGAGGTCAGTCCGTGTCTCTGCGGGACATTATCACACAGGGTAGGGGGCTGCAGGACTGTAAGGGTTGTTTTATTGCTAACAACTGGTCAGCCCATCCTCTGGTTTAGTCCCTGTGTTTCGTGGACATCGGCAATAGATTTAATGCCAAAACCTTTCAGCCGGCCATCTGCCATGAGAAGCGGGCAGAAAACACCTAGGCACAAGCAACCTGCAAGCTGGGCCAGCAAAAAGCTTCGTTTTCCCCTTTCTAATTGCAGTTTAGAGGGTTAAACACCCCACACTTCTGAAGGGCACCGGCGCGCAGCTTTTCCTGCCACGAGGGGACGGATAATTGAAGGCTAATGGAATAAAACGCTGTTAATCGCTGTTTAAACCAAGGTTTGCCCTCTCTCACTTGACGCGATTTTCCTCTTTGGGCACTGGCAGTGAGGTCATAACGCCGAGACGGTGACAGCGCAGTCATCGCCATGGCAGCAGACGGTGATGTCAGCAAAACAACCGCACAGCCTCGCTGGAATGGGGCTGTGAGGGACAAAAAAAAACCAAACCTTTCTTGTGCGCCGATGTCGAACTTGCTGTAGTGGCCGGTAGGTAAAGACTCTACCCAAAAGCTGCGCTCTGTCACGCTGGTGGCAGTCCACCAGAGCTGGGGATGGCCATGTCCTTGTGACATGGCCAGACAAAGCAGAGGATGGGGACAACCAGGATGCAGCTGTGATGCTTTGCTCCATAGGGCCCTTAAACAGCGCGTTGAACAGATGTGAAGTTTAACATCCAGAAAGACTTACAGCTTAGCTGCTCCTCACATTGAAAAACAAACAAGTCTTCTTCAGTCCACCTCAGATGCGCTATCTCTAGTTTTACTTGACACCCACAAATTTCTCTATCGGGACAAAAAAAGCAGTCCGCAATCATGATGTGGATGCACCCACTATCACGGCGTAATTCTGCTTGCTGTTTTGTTCTCTGCTTTTCTAATAACTCGTATCCTTTCATTTGCTTCCTTTGACTGCCACTGAGAACCAAGCTGATATTTTCATCCAGCCGTCTATTATAACCACCAGATCTCATTGCCGAGCAGCAATAGCCAGTGCAGAGCCCATTCCTGTCTATAGAAAATTAGGATTGTTTTCTCCCAGATGAAGGCAGCACAGGAAAACGGAGGCACTTGCGCAAAAAGTCAGACCGCTGCTGTCCTCCTTCCTTAGGCTATCCCAAAGCCCTTAACTCTGCCCTTTTACGGGGGGTGCAATGGGTTTCCATACCCTTTTCAACCGGTTTATCTCGTTTTGCCCTGAAACTCCTCACTGCACAGGCACTTCTAGCTCTTTACTTTGGAAAAGTTAAGACAAAGGGCTTTCAAGGATGGAGTTGCATATAGTGTTACCTCAGCGCTGTGTTTTAAGACATTTCTTCAGCTTTTACGCTCGCCCTCCCCCCTTTGTCCATGCCAGCATTGATTACAGCCGCTAATTGTTTTCTAATTGGCCTGCAGCTGCTTATCTATCTTAGATAATTAAAGTGAAGAAGAAATAAGAAAAGAAAATGGAACTTTATTCTTAAGTAGCTGCCTATTGACTGCCTCGATCAATAGGGAGGTCACTTTGGGCAGATACTCAAGCAGGACACGTCCTTGACTGAAATACACACTCTGACAAACCCAGCGAGACATTGCGCAACCTCTCGCTCACGCTTCTGCCAAGCTCCCCCTTTATTTCTTATTACACCAGTCTGGACAAACCTGGTCTTATTGTATCTGGAGGAGACGTCGTAAGGTGCTGACAAAATCCTTCAGTCCAGCAACACCACGTTGGAGGAAACCACCCAACCATCCTCAGTCCACATTCAAGAGGCAATAGCAGCAACAGCAACGAATGTCAGAGGGTGCTACAAGACTGATTTATCTGTGCTGGCAGGAGCACGCACAGACTCGGTATCTTCAAGATCTCTACTCCCCTGTCAAGTTGGATTGAAACCAGGCAACGAAACTATCGACTGCTCAACCACGGGTCTAGAAAAATCATTAGAAAGGGTGGAGCCAGACCACAGCGTGACTGCACAACCTGACTCCCTTGCCAACGAAGGCATCCCAGAGCCTCCTCGTCGCAAGTGCACTGGATTTCACCTTCAAGTCCCCCCAGCTGTGTTTAATAGTAAGTGCATCAAGGCATGCTACCTCCCCACAAATGCTGACACCAGTCATAACTCAGACACGATTCTAGAAGGCACTTGCTGCCCCTAAGACATTTTCCAAGAAGCTTAGGAGTTCAGTACCTGGCTCTACTTTGTAGTGGAGGCTAGAGTCAAAAATCCGTCTTTCTGCCAGCTCAGCAAGAAGGGGTCTCACAGAGCCTTTGAAAATCAACCCAAAGGAGCTGGACTGAGATAGCAGAAGGTGTTAGACCATCTGAACAGTCAGTGCACTCCTATGCGCCTTAGAGGGGGCAACTAAAAATCATGCACGAGGCAAGCGTAGCACAACACATGCCCCCACCATAACACGTCTCCCGCTGACTCTGAAAACCTCATGAAACACCACAGATAACTCGATATCAAAGTTGACAGGAGAAGCTAATGAGGGTCCATGGACTAATCCACTGTACAACTTGCCCAAGTGCAAAATCAAAGTTGTATCAATTACGAGATTGTCCTAAGAGCAGAAGTCCTGACTACCTTTTAACACACAATCATACAATTGTCTAGGTTGGAAGGGACCTTGAAGATCATGAAGTCCAACCATCAACCTAACATTGCCAAAACCACCACTAAACCATGTCCCTCAGCACCACATCTACCTATCTTTTAAATACCTCCAGGGATGGCGACTCCACCACTTCCCTGGGCAGCCTGTGCCAATGCTTGATAACCCTTTTGGTGAAGAAATTTTTCCTAATATCCATCCTAAACCTCCCCCTCGTGCAACTTGAGGCTGTTTCTTCTTGTCCTATCGCCTGTTACCTGGGAGAAGAGATCAACCCCTAGCTGGCTATAACATCCTTTCAGGGAGCTGTAGAGAGCAATGAGGTCTCCCCTCAGCCTTCTTTTCTCCAGACTGAACACCCCCAGTTCCCTCAGCCACTCCTCATAACACTTGTGCTCCAGATCCCTCACCAGCTCTGTTGCCCTTCCCTGGCCACGCTCCAGCGTCTCAATGTCTTTCTTGTAGTGAGGGGCCCAAAACTGAACACAGCACTTGCGGTGGGGTCTCACCAGCGCCGAGTACAGGGGAACGATCACTGCCCCAGTCCTGCTGGCCACACTGTTCCTGATACAGGCCAGGATGCTGTTGGCTGCCTTGGCCACCTGGGCACACTGGTGGCTCACATTCAGCCGGCTGTGAGCCAACACCCCCAGGTCCTTTTCCTCCAGGCAGCTTTCCAGCCACTCTTCCCCAAGCCTGTAGTGTTCATGGGGTTGGTGTGACCCAAGTGCAGGACGCGGCACTTGGCCCTGTTGAACCTCATACCATTGGCCTCAGCCCATCGATCCAGCCTGTCCAGATCCCTCTCTAGAGCCATCCTACCCTCAAGCAGGGTGACACTCCCACCCAACCTGGTGTCCTCTGCAAACCTACTGAGGGTGCACTCGACCACCTCGTCCAGACCATGGATATAGATATTAAAGAGAACCAGCCCCAGTACCGAGCCCTGGGGAACACCACTTGTGATCATTGCATCCACCCAGCGCAATTACAAACCCTGGGATGCTAAGTTTGCGAGCTGGCTCAGCGTCTTGCGGAGGCCAGCAAAAACTCTAGCATCCAAGTTTCAAGCAAACTAGAGAGATGAGGAGTGGAAACCACCTACAACAGAAACCATGGCAGAGTCGCGTTTGTACCGCCGCAGACGTTCAGGGTATCACCGCATCCGTGAAACCTGCTGTACATTCCCCCCCATAAATAACGGAGAAGAAACACGCGCTTCTGAGGATTAGCTGACTTTCTCTTAAGATCAAAAAGAGACCCGAAAAATCTCAGCCCAGATGCACCCAGTTCTGATCTCTGCCTGTGGAGGGATCTCAGCTGGCCAGCTCAGGCCAACAGCGAGGACCTCTGAAAGCACACGAGATGAAAGCCCTCTCCAGGTAGGGCAAGGGATTCTGCTGAAGCTCAAGCACAGGTTAAGCTGCCTATGTGGCCTTCACCAGTGTAATGTCTGTGTACAGCACCCAGAGACCTCAGCACAGCAACATCGAGATGACGCACACATGCCTGTTCAGAGGTGACTTTCAACATGCCATTTCCAAAGGTCACCTGGCAAACTAAGGACGTCCTGCCCAACCAGCCATCCAGAGACCCCAAATTACAACCTCTAAGCACGCAGCACGATAAAAATTCAGAACCAACTTCAGCAAAGTATTTTTTTTTTAAATAAAGTATAAGGTTTTATTTGGTTCCCCCCGCCCAGCCCCCTCCCTGCAAATCACACTGGAAACGCTCCAAGCGGGAACCTTCTTTGTGTCTGTGCATGTAAAACTTCCAAGTACATGCTAATTCAGTTTAATTACGGATTTACTTCACTGGCCGCATCGCTAATGCCAGTGACGGCCAATATTTGCCACCAAGGGAACGAGGGAAAAGCAAAGCAAGGTTTTCCGTGCTCTCACCCCTCTCCAGCCCTGTCCCCGTGTCCCCAATCCATTCAGAACTTCGCGTGCAGGAACACCGCAAAGATAACCCGCTCTTTATTTGTACAATTTATTAGATAATCTCCTTCTAATCGAGAACTAATTAAAGGAAGTGAATGCTTGGTTGGAAACGGGGATTAAAATGTGGATAATTATCATAAACGCTACATTTGTTGTTCCAGTCTGCTCCGTTCTCCTCCTCCCCTCTCCCTTTCCCCCCCAGTTCCTCTCCCAGGCTGCTCCTGATAATGCTCAGACTGTCTCAGAGGGGGTTTGCTTTCACAATCAATTATTTTCTTTTTGTCTCTCTGGCTAATGTTTCATTTGTGTGAGAACATTAGCGAGAACTATTTTCTTTTCCTTGTAAATTCATTTAGACGACAGTGACAGAAGGTGGGGAGGTGGCAGCTGTAGAAAAAAAAAAAAGAGAAACAGGAACATTAAACCGAAGCTTATAAATTATTTCATCTTCTCCAGACAATCCAGATCTGTCACTGCTCTGTGTGCGAGGGGATTTTTTTTTTTTTTTTTTGTCCAAGAGTTCCTCCCAGGCACAAGACATTGATGTATGTGGGAGCCTGATGGGAGAGTCTCCGCACAGCTTTGGCCGCCGCAGCTCGTTCTGCCTGCTCACCTGCCAGAGCTCCTGCCTCCGCTAGCAAGGACTGCGGCCACAGAGGTCTCTTCGGATACAGCATCTAGGTCACAGCCAGCAAGGAAAAATTCAGTTTAGTTTGCCCTCTTTGGCTAAAGCACATTTTTTTAAGCCTGGATCCATGCAGGCAGAGCCTATTGCTTCGTTGCAGTGGTCA
Source organism: Pluvialis apricaria (assembly GCA_017639485.1). Classification (NCBI taxonomy): domain Eukaryota; kingdom Metazoa; phylum Chordata; class Aves; order Charadriiformes; family Charadriidae; genus Pluvialis; species Pluvialis apricaria. The sequence continues at coordinate 3,900,204 of CM030013.1, read as the reverse complement.
GGACCACTTCTTGACCGGGCAAGGATTTTGAGAAGCAGGAGGTACCTCATGTCAAGCCACACTACTTTCAAATAAGGGCTGTCTTTTTTTTTTTTTTGGCCAAGAAACACTTGTGCTCGATTGAAGTGAGGCTCCGTTCCCGCAGCGACATCCTGCAAGCCCGAGGCCGACGACCCAGCGGATGGGAAAGACAGATGCTGCAGGACGCAGAGCAGCTCCTCTCTCCCCGCATCAGGCGTTAACCACGAGAACACAAATAATTACCCCTGTAAAAGTGCCCTAGCATAAGAAAAGGTGAAAGATGGGGAAAAAAAATAGCCATGCAGGGAGCAGGCCCCTCGACAGCTTGATGCCATAACAAGACCGGGATGTCAGCGCCACGGCCGAGAGGCAGCAAAACAGCGGTGGGTTTTCACAAAGCGCATTGGATGGTTTTACCCTGTGTCTGGATCTTTTTAGGATGGGCAGTAAACAAAGTGATAAAAGCACAGAAGTGAAAGGTAGATTTTTTTTTTTCCTTTTCTTCTAAGGAGGGGAAAGGCTTTTCCCGCCTCACCTGTACCTGTCACATCACAGTCCCACCTAATGGCACGTCGCCCCTCAGCTGGTCCCCCAACTTTTAATGTGAGGCACACCTTGGGGGGGATGAGACAACCCCCAGCTGAGAAAACACACAGTCCTTTGAAACACTGTCATTCAGTTTGCTTAAGCGATTTCGCTTTTGGTAGTCCTCCCAACAACCCTATGAAGAAAAGATGCTCAGAGGGGCTGGGAGAGCACCAGGAAGGGCATGGAGAGGTCTCCTCACTCCACGTCAGCATCTGCTACAGCACCACCAATGCCACCAGTGACTGGCCCCATTGAATAGGGACAGCAAGGCAGTCACTCCCCTGACAAAGAGCACAGATTTTGATGCTGATCCACTCCATGACTTTGGGAAAGTACCTCTGGCTTGAACCCAGGCTCAGCTTTGGCACAAGCCAAACCAGACCAAGCACAGATTTATTTCCCCCCCCTCCCACACACACACACAGATGAGGGATCTTCTGATTTACAGTCATCCAGGAGAGAAGCGCTGCGTACAAATGCACAAGGCGTTAGCATATTGTTATTTCTGAAAAATTTGAACTATTATATTTCAAAGGGACATGTAACGCGTAAGCGTCTGGGCTCATATATCTTTCTCATCATCCCTTCTGCCTTGAAGTAAGGTCTTGCTCTCTAAGAATCTAGACAAGAATAACACTCAAACGAAATGAAAAGCAACCTGGCTGGTGATATATATAAAAGATGACATCTCCAGAAATCCCAAACTTCAAAGGGGCAGCTTTCAGCTCATGACTATCCACTTCCTCCAGCCCTCAAGGCTAGTGTCATAATTTTAAAGCCACGGGAATCATTTGATCTCTCCAAATGGCAGCTCAGTGGTCTAGCACGCTTCTGGATGTCAAAAAAGTATGCACCGCCACCAGCAATATTCTGCAGGGGTTAGCCTTTGAAAGGACAGATTGAGGTGAAACAATCAAAAGATTCAGTGGCAGGGGGGAGAAGGGGGGGGGAAGGATATCTAAAAGGACAATTGCATGCTGAGGGACTTTGCGGTCCAGCTTATGCGATGCTGGAGCACAGGGTTGACGGCACAGTGGCATGTCAGAGGTTCCCAGGTGCGACGGTCACGCCAGCCTCCGAGGACCCCTCCCCGGCTCATACAGCAGCCTGTGGCTCAGGCAAGAGGCGCATGGAGCCTCTTCCCAGGGTTAGGGAGAGCACCCGAGACCGGTCGCCAGAGCAGAGGTCTTCTCCATGTCATCCCGGCAGCGCAGGGAAGCCATCCTCCTCCTCACCCTCCAGAGCACCCCACAAGTACCAGCCCTCCCCCAGGACACGTGGGGAGTGGGTGAAGAGGAGGGGGACAGGAGAGGCTGCCAAAATAAGTAATTGGATGCCTGCTGGTGAGAACTCTTAATTAGATGCTTTTCGGCAACTAAATGATTATATGGAGTTAATGTATTTACATGGATGTATACACACTGTAATAAAAGAGCACCCTTCCTATGCTCCAGCAATTAAAGAAGCGTATTGCAAACAAACAGACCCACCGCCTCCCACAGACAACGAACCAGCCCGAAAACCTGCCTCTCTCTCCGCATCCACACGTCCAGAGGTGACCCACAGAGCACCCCTTCAAGATGGGACAGCCAAGCAAATCATAGAATGGTTTAAGTTGGGAGGGACCTTGACGATCATCTCGTTCCAAGCCCCCTGCCATGGGCAGGCACACCTCCCACCAGACCAGGTTGCTCCAAGCCCCATCCAACCTGGCCTCAAAATGCTCACGGGCCGCGGTTTTCCCAGGGCAACGCAATTCCCAGGGTCCCTTAGTCGAAGCGGGCTCAACGGGTGAGAAATTTTACCCGATCCAGCCCGGCCACCACTAAACCAAGCACAATTTTCATATCGCAAACTGGGAGAAATATCTCTTTATAAGCGGGCCACTGAATTGTGCACCAGCAGCAGTTTCTGAACAGATTGGAGATGCTGCATTGCTGCAGTTTAATAGAGTATTTATTCCTGTGTGGGAGAAACACTCCATTATCTGGTTTATTAATTGTTAGTTAAGTAATGGGAAGGTGCCCAGAGCAGGAGATGAGCCCTCATCACTGGTTATTAGCTTAGAAACCAGCAGAAATAAAATAACTGAAGATAAATTATCACAAGTGCTGCCCCAAGTACCACAAACTGACAGATCTGCTCAGAGGGGAATTCACAGAGCATTCTCGGGGGCGGGGGGGAGGGCGGGATGGGGATGGACACGCAGAGAAGAGATAGCAATAGTCAAGTCCAATTTTATATTTTTTTTAATGAAAAGATTTCATCACCTTTGATTTCAAACACCACTTTTCATGGCTGGGATCACATGGATATTCATGGCTGAGAGGGTATCCCTGCTCCTGCAGGAAAACTCAATTTATTAGTCTATCGCTGGGAAAGCAAGACAGGTTTTGCATCAGTAGCAAAATACCACACAAAAAAAAAGAAAAAAAAAGAGTAGTTTGGTTGGGTTTTTTTCTTTTTTAAAAAAATACAGCAACATGCAGCTGCATACAGTCTGGCCTGCTCACCGCAGGGCTGCGATAGCCTCGAAAATACAGGTAACCCTGTTATCAGCAGAGGTGTCCAGAGCAGAGATGGGAGTTTCTACAAAATTAATTCAATAAGGACCTCGAGCAGCAGTCAAGAAACCAACGATGAAAAGATACAGGAGTCCGCCTCAAATTCCAGAGAGAGAAAAACACCCAAGTTTCTCAAACACTGTAATAGCTATCAGATCTAAACCAGTAAAATCCAGCCACTTCCTCAGCATCCATATTCAGTTGGCCAAAAAAACACCTCCCAGCAGTTGCCGTATATGCTCAGCTTACTGGTCGCCACTGCCTCGGCAGGGTTTCGAGCAGCTTGCCCACCCAGGCAGAGCGCTCCCGTGCATGAGCGCTACAGGGAGGAATAGGGACAGCGGTCCACTCATGCGGAGAGGAAGGTCTGGGATCCGGAGGTGAGCGCAGGGCACCCACGGGGGGCCGGGACCAGCAGAAGTCACCGTGCGTTTATCAGACAGGCTCGCAATTCAAGAGGAAAGCAGAATACCACGATACGCAGCACGACAGGCTTGCCAGCCAGCTAGCGTGCCACTACACTAAAGAAATTTAACTGAACTAACCCATTTGGGGCGATAAATCAGAAAAAGCTAAGTTAAAAAAAATAATAAAACAGATAGTTCCACCTGTCCTGACAGCCACTTGCTTAGAAGACTGCTCCGAGTAGAATTTTTGCAGCACATCTAGCATTTTTACCTGCAATTCTGTAATGAAAGGTAGATCTAAGAGAAAAAGGATAGACCAGGAGGCTGAGCCAACACCTGTAGCACGCTAATCTTAGCTAGAAACCAGTTACAGCCAAAGCTTTGGTCTAACCTTGCAAGCCAGAGCCAAACCCCAACCTGGGCCAACGCCTGGTCTAGGAGAACACAGAAGCGCCCAATGCCATTCTTCACCCATGCAACCATGCTCTGCTCCCCAGGGAGGCAGCCCCCATCAGCAAAATACATACTTTTCACTCCTCCAGGACAGAATATCCAGTCCCAAATTACTCCTTCCCTGGTAGTTTACAGCAGTTTAAAAAAAAAAAAAAAGTTAAAAAAAAAGCAGGTTTTATTCACATGGTGACCAAACACCATAGCTTGTAAGACAGTAAACAACCTCCGAACAATTAATTGTTTTTATTTTAGTCGCTACAATATATGCGGCGTCTGCCCTCCCGGCTGTCCCCGCTGCAAACACAGTGGGAGAGCTGCAGCACCCTGAAGTCACTCCCGTAGCCCAGGAGAAGCCCCACTCGCTCTGCGAAGTCCTTTTTAAAAGGAGTTTTACAAGAGCTGTGCCACTTTCAGAGTCTTAGCTTTTCAGGTAAGCATCTCTCACTCCACATTTCGCTTAATCTCTTCTAGAAATCCAGCAATAAACACCGTTTCATCTGCATCCCACAACGGAGCACCCTAGATCCAAGCTCATTCCCAAAAGTATTTGTTTGCAAGAGAAAAGACAGCCTGCTCCTAGCCCTAGAGGACTCCAAAAACATTGCATCGAGCTCAGCCTCTTTACTTGCATGTGCATCTCAAGTTAAAACAGAACAACTCCTTAACAGAGAAGCAGCCCTCTGAGAAACTCATTAGCTCAAAAATCTGCTCCCACATCCACCATCTCCAAATATTTCTTACCTGCTACCCCCAGTTTTCGAGTTTCCACCAACTTCAGCTTCCAGACTAAAGCAGAAAACTTCACAAGTGCCTCGCTCCTGCTTTTTATAAGTTCTCACAGCTACGAAACTGCTCACAGGTGGGCTAACTAAGGCAGCCCAATTAGACCTCCCTAACAAGATCCTTTCATTTAAGTGGATCCAGGTGTACCTTTCCATTTCTTAAGGTGCTTCCTTTGCTGCATCTTCCTAGAGAGGGTACTCTACTGCTAAATTGCTTTATCAGTTGAAGAATGCTTTGCAAATGCTGTATTTTCACATGCCTATCTTGTAACTTTGAGGATATACAACGGATTTTAAATTGCCAGTGTTTAAAAAGGAGCTCTCTATTTATTGGTACTATCTAATACCTCAGAGGTAGATGAGCTTTGGGTGAGATGAAAGGAGACAGACATGCCAGAGAGAAGCTTTTCCTCATACTACCTCTACATGTTGCTAGTCTGTGTTATTAATTCAACACAGGCCTCTTTCTCATGGATAAACCGTAAGGTTTATATATGAAAATATAGCACCTGCTATCATTATAAGCATTTTTTTTCCCTAGCCATGGGCTGCTGATGGGTGCTCTGTGCCCTCATCTTTTCTGAGATGGGAACAAGGCTCCCTAGCTGCACAGTCACACCTTGCCTGGGGAAGGTCATCCTGTCTCTCTGACTTTTCCCTTCCCAGCCTGGCTTGCTCGGCCTCTGAACTTCGGCTATTTGTGCTTAATAAAATTTTTCATCGTTCACGGGTTCATTTAGCACTGTTCCTGCAGGCGCAGTTGTGTCCCTCTAACTCCATCCCTCTGCAAGTCTCTTCTCTGGTGCCCTGGAAGGATGAATAGCTGCACTGCAGTGAGTTTATATTAACATTTTTGCAAGGATTTAGCTTTTTAGGCTGCCAGGTCAAGCTAGAGAGCGCTGAAGATAGCAGGAGGACATTAGCATTGGAGGGCAAGTGGTGTGCATGCCGGGCAACAAGATGCACATCAAAAGGAGTCGGTCCCAGCTCTTCCTCTTGCTGATGTTAACGCTGCTCCAGGAGCGATTTTGGCTTGGAGAAAGCTCTCACGTACACTGTGATTTTGTGAGAGGCAGGGACCAGAAAGGTAGGCAGGATGAAAATCAATCAAGATTTGTCAAATACACTGAAGAACTCATTTTTATGAGATAAGTGCCTTCAGAGGAAGCGTTGGTAGACACCTACCACATGTTCAGGCTGCTTAGTGGCAAAGTATGCAACATTAATCACTGTCACTTGAAGGGGCCGGGTTCCAGCTGAACCATCTTCCCAGTTTCTTCCTCCTTCAGCCATCCTCTCCCCTTTCCCCTCCCCTCTTCCCTCCCAGGAAAATGAGTTGCATTCACAGACCCGTGAACCCGCAAATCAGGCTGACGCTTTTGGCAGCTGCCATACCAACCCATCATTTACTTGGTGCTGAGCCGCCCTCCGTGCTTCAGCTAGTTGCACCACATGGACTCTCATTTCATGCGAGATAATTAGCCGTGTGGGCCAAAATGGTGCTAGAGATGCCTACAGCCTCTTAGCAGATGACATTCATGTGCTGCTGTCCCACTGCAGTGGGACCTTGACCTTAGAAGTAGCCAGGAGAAGATAAAGTGAGTGTCTTGGCAAAAACCCTCTTCTCAGAGCCAATATCAGCAGCGAACGAAGATGGCTTGATTGACCGCGCTGATTACCGATCGCTCAGGAGCCTGAGCTCTGCTGAAAGAGCAGCTTGGGAGCAAGAGCGGATCACGGGAATGCCACAGCAGCACTGGAGCAGAAGAGCCTTGCAAGGACCCTGAGTTGATTAAGCTACAGAAAGGGAAAAACTGATGTGCTTCCAGAACGTTCTCTCCAGCCTCCTCCACCCGCTCCCCATAACATTTCTTACTACAGTGCATCATTTGCTGCTGTGAGGCTTTCTTGTGTCTTATGCTCACCTGTCCTGAAGACGAGTGAGATGGCTTCATCACAACAGGGTGAGGGGACAGCCCTGTCCTGAGGGGTATTCGTGACAGACTCCTCTTTCCCCATGTGTCAGCCCATTTTCGGGCTGAGACGTTTTATTGTCTTACTGGGGATCTTGTTCCCACATTTTAATAGCCTGAATTATGGGTCTTGGTTCTTATTTTCAAGGTATGCCCCCAGGTAGTCACATTGGATAACATCTGCTAGGTTAAATATTGCACCTGGGGAGTGAGGGAAGACTGGTTTGTGGTATGAAGCCCCCGTGGACCACACTGTTAAGGCTAGGAAGATAGAAAGGAACTGCTAGGAAGTCATAAAAAGACCCTATTTTCGTGTCTTAAGCTGGTTACAATCTTTAGGGATTAGCTCCAGCTAGGGAGCAAATTGCCCTAAGCCGTCCTGCCACGGGGCTCTGCTCTGCACCACTGCAGCTGTCACCAGGGACGCAGGACGGGATTAGAGAGACGAAGCTCTATCGGGATCTGTTCCTTGCGGCAATGATGACACCCATTGCAGGAGGAGACGAGCAGCATTTCCAAAGCCTCCTGGCTGGGCGAGATTATATCCCTGCAGCGGGACTTGATTTAACACAGCAGCAAAGAGAAGCGGGCAACGAGGACCATAAAACCTACTTCCACTCCCGCAGTCGCCGGCAGAAAAGTTGTTGAGTCAAGAGGTGCAGTTGTCCACTCTTGCTGATCCAGGCTCTATTTGCCGGCACGGCACTTCCCAGGCAGAGCTTGCTGCGGCTTTATTTTCTGCCTCCCCTCTCACCTCTTCATACATCTTCTCTGCCTCTCGAGAGCTTTCAGTGAGAAGGCTGGAAGAGCACCAGCACCGTGCTTGCTGGGCAGCCCTTTCCCGCACCCCCTCCTCTTCTCCAGTGACCGATGATGGTGGAAAAACACCCATACCATCCTCCTCCATGGGTGCACGCAGCAATGATGGGGTGGCCATGCCCACCGAGGCCACAGCAATAACCCAACTGACACCTCCGATCCCGGGGCTGCTGGATTAAGGGTATGCTGCCCAGCCCGGAGGCAGCTCATCATTCAGCGTGGCTCAAACACCGAATCTCCTAAGGCATTAACACTTCAAGCCTTGATGACAGCAAGCACCTGAGGGCAGCAACCTGGCTGGAGGTGGGAGAGGATGGCTTGTCTGTGACCTTACCCCTTCCTTTGTAGGCTCGGTCACGCTGCGGCAGGGATCTGCACACAGGAAGAGCAGTTCTGTCTGCAAAACTCTGCCGGCAGCCTATAAACAGTGGCAGGGTAGCTTACTGTGATGCATTTTCCCCATGCTACCACGAGTGTGGCCAGCAGGTCGAGGGAGGTCATCCTCCCCCTCTGCTCTGCCCTGGGGAGGCCGCAGCGGGAGCACTGTGTGCAGTTCTGGGCTCCCCGGGTCAGGAAGGACAGGGAACTGCTGGAGAGGGTCCAGCAAAGGGCTACAAAGATGATGAGGGGACTGGAGCATCTCTCTGATGAGGAAAGGCTGAGGCACTTGGGGCTTTTTAGTCTGGAGAAAAGACGACTGAGGGGGGATCTTATCAATACTTATAAATACTTAAGGGGAAGGTGCCAGGGGGATGGGAACAGTCTTTTTTCAGTGGTGCCCAGGGACAGGACAAGAGGGAATGGGCACAAACTTGACCATAGGAAGTTCCATCTTAACCTGAGGAGGAACTTCTTCCCTTTGCGGGTGGCAGAGCAGTGGCACAGCTGCCCAGAGAGGTGGGGGAGTCTCCCACTCTGGAGCCATCCCAAACCCGCCTGGACGCCGTCCTGTGCCACTGCTGGAGGTGCCCCTGCTGTGGCAGGGGGTTGGACTGGGGGAGCTCCAGAGGTCCCTTCCAACCCTGACCAGTTTGTGATTCTGTAATTTTGGGAACACCTTTTATTTTGGGCAAGCCTAACATTACGATTGACTTCCTTGTGTGTCACTGACATCAGCAATGTGTCCTGCATCCAACACAAGCGGCAGTTGCTGACGCTGGGGGTACATGAGGGTCGTGAGACTAATCCCTGTCGCAGGTGGTAGCCCAGGCTGTATTTTGGAAGAGAGGATCCCTGCCAGACCCTGAGGGTCCGAGGAGTCTCTGGATTTTTGCTAGAGGGAGGGTGGGATTCAACTTCCAAACCACTCTGCTCTCTTCCCTGCAGCAGGGACTGCTGGTGGCACACACCACAAATGCAAGAAAATATGGGGCAAGATCCTCTAGACCAGGCAAAGGAACACAACAGAGCCGGAGAGAAGCAAGGCCAAGCAAATACCCAGCTCTGTCCCCACCTCACCTACCAGGGACCCTTTCAGGCTTCTTTTAGAAGGTAATCTGCAGAATCCCAAGAATCTGAGCTTTTAGGGTTATAAAAGGCGCTGTGTTCCTATGCTGGGGGTGGCACCAAATCCAGCTCTCCAGAAACTGCACGGCAGCAAAGTAACATAACTCATGAGTGCTGTGTGTTTTGGAGTTACTTATCATGTGCCATAGCAGTCTGGGGACAAGACAGACTTGGACCGGCACACGTCATCCCATAAGGGCTGTTATGAGCCATTCACTCATAGCTCAGAAGTGAGGGCAATTCAAAAATCAATTCAAAAGGTTGTAGCAGTAAGGGCAATCAAGGATCTAGACCCTAATTTTACGGAGCTGCCGTCAGCACACACACATAAAGATCAGAGCATGCCTCCGTGCAAGTTTAGGGCAGCAGAAAAAAAACATAGCCAACGTATTCTGTGGCTATTGGGCAAGGAGGGACGGAAAGAGGAGAAAAATGAATAAAAATCAGGCTGCCAATGCCTCAGACTGCTCTTCTCTCATCCTAAAAAGGGACAAGGATTCTGAAAATTGGGTGGAGATAATCAGCAGTAAACATCTGAAAGTCAAGGTTTTTAACTTGGGTTTATCTTTCCTTCTCAATTTCTACATCAGAGAAAGCAAAAAGCTTTTGAATGCTATATATTCTAACAGTTTTTTTACACTATTTTTTTCCCTTTTGCTTGGCAACGAATAAAGGCCTGACTCCTACATCAAACCCTCCAGCACCCAGACAGTAAACTCCCTGCCAAGGTTATCTCATGACTTACGGGCTATGGGAGAAATGGATCATTGCATGGGAGAAATCATGAAAAAATACTTCTTACTCATGGGTGCAGGATGTTCAAGGGATGGGCTAGAGGGTGTGGTATCTTGTGGCTTTCTCTGGCTCCAAAAAGGCACAAGCCAGGATGAGCTGAAGTCTTCTTGTCATGCATAGGCGCATGAGCACTTTGGGAAGGGTGGTAAAAGGGATATTGATGAGAAGCTCAACATGAGCTGGCAACGTGCGATTGCAGCCCAGAAGGCCAACCATATCCTGGGCTGCATCAGAAGTGTGGCCAGCAGCGCAAGGGAGGGGATTCTGCCCCTCTACTCTGCTCTGGTGAGACCCCACCTGGAGTACTGCCTCCAGCTTTGGAGTCCCCAGCATAAGAAGGACGTGGACCTGCTGGAGCGTGTCCAGAGGAGGCCACAGAGATGCTCCGAGGGCTGGAGCACCTCTGCTGTGAGGACAGGCTGGGAGAGTTGGGGTTGTTCAGCCTGGAGAAGAGAAGGCTCCGGGGAGACCTTAGAGCCCCTTCCAGTCCCTAAAGGGGCTCCAGGAGAGCTGGGGAGGGACTTTTTACAAGGGCATGGAGTGATAGGGTGAGGGGGAATGGCTTCAAACTGGAAGAGAGGAGATGTAGATTAGATATTAGGAAGAAATTCTTCACTCTGAAGGAGGTGAGCTCTTGGCCCAGGTTGCCCAGGGCACCTGGAGGTGTCCAAGGCCGGGTTGGATGGGGCTTGGAGCAACCTGGGCTGGTGGGAGGTGTCCCTGCCCAGGGCAGGGGGGTGGGACTGGATGATCTTTAAGGTCCCTTCCAACCCAAACCATTCTATGGATTTTATGATATTGCCACTGGTTCCCAGCTCTGGGTTACCTGCCTGCCATCAGAAGTTGGTGACACCCAATCAGACCTGGCAAAAGGGAGGGTGAGGATGGTCCGTAATCTACTCCAGTGCAAAGTCAAACCAAATTGTTAAATCTCAGCCACTACTCCACAGTCTTTCCACTCTGAAGCCAGAGATTGAGCCAGAACAAAGGGGGAGCGGAGAAAAAGAACATAAAGACTTCAGCTACAAGTATTTATTTGCAGGTGCTAAATGATTTCTTGATTAATTCTGCAACCTGCTGCTTACTTGCCTCTAGCCCTCGGTGCTCTGTTTCATAGAGAAAGTATTTTAGCTCAACAAAGAGAACTTTCAGGCTGAAATTTGCCTGATGTGGGCAGCAGGGCAGTAATTGGTTTGAAAAACAAAACATTGAAAAAGAACATGAAACTCATCTGAAACCCTTTTAGCTAGATAAAGGCTTTGGTTTACTGTCGGCACATGTCTAAACTTCTCCAGACCTAATAAAGAAGCATTATCGCTACAGCAGATGTTAAATGCACGAATTACTTTAAAAGGGCGAGGGGAGGGGTAGGAGAAGAAAGAAATAACGCGTATATAAATATAGATACAGATAGATAGGTACCACGGTAGGCTCTCAAAACGCAGGCTTTCACATCCCGCTATTTTACAGTGGGATATTATCAAAATTAACATGACAATGTATCACTTCCAGGAAAGGAAGGGCTATTGCACCTTTATGCTAGCAGCCAAAATGGTATTTGAATAGAGGATCCTTCAGCAGATTACCTTCCTGAGTCATCGGCGTTGGCATTTACCCCAAGGAGCACCCGGGGAAACACGTGGTGGATCCAGCATTTTTGGATGACACAAACAGCAGAAACCAAGGAATCAGACCAGGGAAAGACCCAGGCAGCCGGGTACAGAAAGCGGCCGATACAGCAAAATTCCAGGTGTTTCGAGGAGAATTTGTGCAGCACTTTTTAGTTTATTCATGATTTACTGCGTGTACGGAGTTCCCCTTTTCAGTCCGGGACAAGTCTTACTCAGAAAGACTCCCATGCAAGGTATTACCTCTTCCCATCTAAATACAGCGGTAAAAAACAAGATAATCAGATCTGCGACAATTTAATTATCACCCTCCTAAGGCAGCTGCCCCCATCCCAACCCTGTTCGGGAGCCCACGGTGTGCTAAAACCCCACGACTTGGCCAAGACCTGCTGGGAAGCCAGCAGCCAAACCTCTCCAACCGATTGAACCTCAGACCGGGGATATGAGTAACTTAAATACAGAAAAGAGCCTTTAATTCTTTGCAGCGCCCTGACGCTGGTCCATAACAAGGGAAATGCATCAAGGGTGAGTGCATCCTGTGTATCAGGACCTGAGGAATCCCCCTTTTTTTTTTTATTTTTAATTTTGTGCTTGCATCAGGCACGCCACAGCACTTTGAGGCGCAACGACTTGCAGGTAGCAGGCAGGGTGCGTTTGCTGGCACGGAGAGGGCAGGGGGAGTCCTCCGGCAACATAAGTCAGTTCAGACGGTGCTGGCTTACAAGTCCCTTTCCTTTAAATTGATTAATAATGACACATTTAAATGGATAACATAAATTAATTTCTGAATTGCACCATTAGCAAGTAATTAATTTCTTTGCTCTGTGAAACTAAGATATCACTGTTATCTAAATCTATAAAGAGAAGAAATGCTGAACGAGGACTCCATTAATGTAAAAATTGATTTTTCCATTTACCCTCTTCTGAGGAGTTGGTGTTTTTTTTTTCCTCCTCCCCGTCCCTCCAATACATTTATTTTTCAAGTGGCTGGGGGTGGGGAGAGTAACCTAATTTATACTTCCAGTGGTAATCAAAAGATCATGCATGCTCATTTCAACCAAATGATGTCATTATGAAGGCTGTTAAAGCCGGGGTTGCCTTGGAAACGCAAAATACTGATAGTCGAGGTTGGACATCTGAGTTCTCTGTAGGCGCAGTAATGAGGAAATGGTGTGGCCCTGCCAGACCTGGCCTGACTGGTCACGCTGGGAAGATCACCCCAAGTTACTCAGATGGTCTCTTTAGCACTTATCAGGCCACCATTTTTCCTATTCCTCCCACCACCTGCCATAATCTATTACTTTTATGGAGCCAGGAGCGGAGAACTCGCTCGGTTAAAAGGCGAGCAGAAATGACAAGGCGTGGGGTAAGACCTGCTCGTCCCACTGGGAAGGACACACCGGCTAAAGGCTGCGCGCTGCTTACCACCGGCTGGCTCACTTCTGCATTTCAACCCCCAAAAAACATATTTAGTGCCTCTGCCACCCTCTTGGTGCAGCCCAGGATGAAGATTTACTGGGGACTCGGGGTGTCTCTGCCAACCAGAGCCAGGATCCAGTTGTATTCAAGGTGTCAAAGCCTCCTTTCCAAATCGAGGGACTCGGTAAACGGTGTAGAACATGTCCAGCCTTGGTGCAGGAGATCACGCACTCGGCATCCTCCTGCCTGCTCTGGAGAGAAAGGTGCAGCCTAGGAGAGGGGAACTTTAATGTGGGTGCCCCAGAGCAAGGGGTTTCCTTGCGAAGATCAGCAACCTCACTCTGGCTGGACAAAACGAGACGCGTCTGTCCCTTCTTACAGTCCTGGATCCTTCAAATGAGGATACTTTGAGTAAGAGTTATTTTAAAAACAACTCCAGAAACAGAACCAACTTTCTATCTACTACCTAAAGAAAAAGTTAGTTTTTTCCACGCAGTGAATACTTTCATGGCCGTTCATGCCAAGATGGCTTTAGGCAACGGTCCCCACTGGTGGTGTTTGCGTGGGGTGGACAATGAGAAACAGTTGACAGCGGTTAGGCGGCAGGCTTTGAGCAGCCCAGGACTTTGGTCCACCAACAGCAAAGGATGCAGACTGATGCTATGGTTTCGGGACAACTCCCTAGGTCTCTTCAGCCAGTTCTGCTCTTCCCAGTTGAAGGTACTGGGAGAGAAAGCTTAGGACTAAACTGGGAATGCATTAGTCCCGCTGATGCAAAGAGCCACATCTGCCTCCCTCTGCCAAGAAAGCCCCGTCCCTCCCACTGGGGTCCTTCAGCCGTACCAAGACACGAATTTCACAGTTCCTTTTCAGCTCTTTTTTACCTACCCTGTCCCAAGAACAATGCGATGTCATCTCTCATCACATCACGCTGAGCTGAAAGCCAACTTTACGGTACGCCTCAGACAGAAGGGGGCACAGCCTGAACCACGTCTTCAAACGTAGGCGCCGTATCCACCGCTCTAAAGAAGAGAACAGAGCGAGTTGAATTATTTACAGCGAGTATTTTGGCTGCATCTTTTTATTTCCCCTCCTCTTGTTAAAGAGCACAAAATAAAACACGCATGCAAACAAGTCAGCGGGGTGAAACGTTTACTATCCGTGCAAGGAGTGTTAAGTGAAGGCATTTTGGCTTCTCAATTAATATCCGGATGTCTCCTAGTCACTCCCAGGTTGGGTTTTTTTTCACTTTGGTGAGTACGTAATGACATTAATACCACCACCTGACCTTCTTTCTCTTCCCTTATTGAGTCACCTTCCCCTTACGCGAAGGAGTTTCTTTTAAGGTTCGTCAATTGAAATCGTTTGAATGCGCCGAGAAAAATAATAAAAAGAACATTTCGTAACATCGGCAGGAGCGTTTCAGGCATGAGCACTTTGAATATTTATTCACCCTTTGTGTGAGCAATCTCAGCAAGAAAAAGTTGCCGTGAATAAAAGGAATTGCAAATACCAGCGAAGGAGCTCGGTAGTTTTCATTCACGAGAACATTTGCACGGGCTCCTGGGAGAATTATCAGGCAAGGTAATACAAAATCCCTTGTAGCGCAAAAGCTTTGGACACTCCGTAATCCTCCTTGTCCAATGAAAAACACTTTTTCCTGAGAGCTGAGGGCCTAAGCTGTTTCTTTTTCTTTTTTTTTTTCCTGGCTTGGGAAGCCTGGAGAAGGATTGGAAAAGCTTGGAGAATTGTTATCTTTGGTCCGTTTCTGTTTCGCGGTGCCTCGTATTTCCTCTGCCTCTTCTCTCCCATCCACTATCCCTCCCTTGAGCCGAAATGGAAACAAGATAAGGAGTCATAAAAAAAATAAAGGAAGGGGGGGGATAAAAGAAAGAGATGGCCAAGCAGCCAACAGTATGGGAGCTGCGGGAAGGTGGGGGACTCGCAGGGAAAAGCCGGTCAAGGAGCAAGTCACGGCAGAACTTTGTACCACCGGCGTGGATTAGACAAGACCCCATCTGGGATCAAAATGAGAACGAATTGCTAAGGAGTAGAGCCAAAATGTCTTTCAACCCAAGAAAAAGAAAGCAGGATAGCAGCATCCACTGAGTTTTGGGGGCTCAGCAATAAAAGCACCGGGGTCAATTTACTCATAATTAGCCTTTATGGGCAAAAAAGTCCTACGGAATTTCATTCTTGCCATAGAATTTTATAGGGTAGCTCAGCAACTTATAGAAAGGATATTGTTTTCCATTATCTCGCCCAGGTTTTTAGAGCATTTCTCTAGAACCCTGTTGGTTTCAGCCCTGTTAAATTCAATAACTTCCCTAAGGGAGCGCTTTAAGTGTCAGGCTTGATTCAGTTATATAAAGGGATAAGGGAATAATCGTTAGACAGTGCACGGGGATGGGAGAAGTGGTTTTGTGTGGCACCAGTCTTATTTAAGAACAGTCTGAATTTATAGATGAGGCTGATGAGAAAGTTGGAAGCAACTAACATAAGTGTAAAAGACAAAAGCCAGGCAGTGCTTTTAGAGAGGGCTGTGATTAACCGGGATACCACAGAGACACGAGGATGGTTTCAGACAAGCAGCTTAAGTGTTTTTAGATGTTTGTCTTGGTTTTCATCAAGATGATGTCCCATGTACTCTTCTTGCTATTCATAATATAAGCTATGGGCACTGGAGTTTATATAAGAGCCTGCATTGCTTGCTTTGCAATTAACACATCCTGCAATTAGCAATCCAAAACACTGAAGTCTTTAATATTTCTTCTTACTGCTAATACAGAATATTTTACTTCTAATGCACTGTTGGTCCTTCCACCTTAATTTATTATGACAGCATGAACCGTGACTAATCCTTCTGAGTGCTGAGCACAGGCACAGACCAAAAAACCCAGATCAGCGTCTCTCCTTCCGACTGCTCACCGAGCATCCTCTCCAGAAATGGTGGAGGTGGGCAAGCGTGGCCTTCAGGAGACAAGGTGTGTGAATATCCATCCATCCAAGACGTGCTCTGATCAGGAGGCACCTGCAATTTGAAGAGGAGGAAGAGTTGGTTTTACGCGGTATTGCAGCAGAGGAGAGGCAGCTCCCAACAGCCAGGTTTTTAAGGGCACATGTGAACTTAAAGATGCTGTGACAGACTTGTCACCCAGCCTGTGCATCTTAAAGGTCAAAAAAACCCCAAGCATGCAGGCCCAACTCCATTTTCTTCACTAACAGAAGCAAATAACATGCGTTTTTCAGCCAGGGACTAAAAAGGCTGAAGCTTTCTGCCGCTGACCAAGGATATTTGTCAGCACTTCCCAGAAGATCTGCTTCAGAAATGGGTTATCCTCAGGTTTCTCCACCCACACCTGCGACGCCCTCAGAAGGAGGCACCTCATGACTCCTCACCATCCGAGCCCAAACCCATCCAGCCCCATTAGCTGGGACCCCTTGGGCAACCCTCCTGCGTTGTGCAGTGCCTTCCCAAATTTACCTCCTGTGGTGCTCAAGATGCCTTTGACCAATACCAGCTCCAACTGCAACGGGAGCCGGGATATTGCTGGAGTCAGCAGCAGGCCAGGCAGATTTGGAGCCTTTCCCAATTTTGCCATCAATGACCAGAAACCAGTAGCAGCAGGTAGCAGGGCTGCTCGGTGCCAGAAGGTGGTGAGGTTGCCCACGTCCCTCCCCGGAGCACCCACGTAGCTGGGAACAAACTTCTTCTTCACCTCTGCCTACTCGGGCATTGCTTAATACCCAAAGCCTGGAGGATTGATAGCTCCTACTTTTGTACAAGTCAGGACAACTGCAGGAACTCTTCCCAAGTACACAAATGCCTCATTTATCTCTGAAGTTCGGTGGCTCTTCTCAGCCCCGCGCTGGGTGCAGATTTCCTGGTCCATCGTCACGAACCCTTTTTACGGCTTCTTTGGGTTCATCCCTGGCCTGAGCGTGAGACGCTCCATTTGTTTTGGCAAGAACGTCCCTGAGATTTATACCTATAATTATACAGGTAACCTTTCCGACAGGGAATTTTAAAATGATCAACGCTAAAGCAACCTACACATTAAATGTGATTAATAAGACGCCAAACGGCCACGAGTCTGTGCCTCCCTGCTTGTTAAGCACGTCAGCCGGAGTGTCCCCAGCTGATCCCACTGCTGTGAGACATCATGGGCTGTCCGAAAATGGTGTGGAGTGGCCTCAGTCATTCCTGTTGGACATATCCCCTCCTCCCAGGCAACGTCCATGGGAGGGTTAGGGTACGTACGAGCACAGAGGATGACATCCGTCTTCCAGAGTTTCGTTTCTGAGGATGGAGATTTCTTCTCATCCTTGCTAATACCTTCTTCCTGCCCTCTGTCCTTTTGTCCCCTTCCCGGTGGGAGCCGTACCGGTACAGCCACAGCCGGAGGGATGCTGAAGAGGTGACGGTGGGATCTCAAGTGACAGGAGACAGATGAACGCGAGGGCTGGCTGGGAGGCAGGTTAAATGAGGTGCCCGCTCCCCCAGTGCGAGGTCCTCTCCGCAGAATTGTCTCGCCGTCCCCAGGGGCGCCTAATGGAGCTCTTCTCCTCGCTCGCTGAGCAGGCACCAGCTTCACCTGCTATCAAAGCACCCACTACCCATATAATCAGGGAAAATAGCATCTGTCAGGATATCCATCATGCCCAGCGGAGGCGTGGGGTCCCCTCCTTCCACCAAAAAAGGGTTGTGCGAGCGGAAGACGAAGCTTTGCGGTGCGCAGCATTGCCGAGGAAGCCAGCTTCACAGTGGGCTTGGCAGGCTGCGTAGTGCCATCCATTACGGCCTGAATTGAGTCGAGGTTTGTTTTTTTTTTTAACAAAGCTTGCATTTTGCTGATGGGTTGCCCAAAGACAGTAAAAAATCAGTCATAGTCAAGCCCGCATTGACCTTCAGTCAATGGCTACAGCACGCTAGAATTACAGGAGGAACCCTGATAGCTGCTTCCCTATTCTCTGGACAAAGTTATCGCATATAAATTATGTATTGATTAGAGGCAGGAAATATTAAGAAGCCTCTCTGGGAAAACCAGAGGGTGGAAAGAAATTCAGGGACTGACAAAAGAGCTACTTTAATTAGGGAGGAAAGCAAAGCAGTGGGAAGAACAAACAAACACAACCTCCCCCCCTCAAGAGCCTCCCACTCCCGATCTGAAAATCTGATCAGGAATCATCTCTCTTAAGGAAAGGAAACTGGATTTTGGAGCTGTTTCAGCTGGGCAACGGATGAGGGAAAAATGAGCTGGCTTCCTCCCTTCACCCAGCGCTGAGGAGGATGGAGGCTGGGGAAAACACGTTCTGCCGCTCCTGGATTTTGCATGCCGAACAGGGAAAGCGATAGATCACCTAACGAGTGTGTAACGACCATGCTTATTTCTGCCTTCTAGCTCAAAGTGCTTACAGGGTAATTACACATTTTGGACTTATTAGCTGTAATTACTAGGTTCTGTAATCTGCAGAACGTGTCATTAGAGTATGGGCAACCTCAAGTGGTCTAAACATGCTCAGAAAAGTTTCTTGTTTATCTTCAACTTTTCCTGCCTCAACCTTAGATGACCACGGAGAGACAAGGTGCTTGTTCTCATGCTGGGAAAGCCTCACTGGCCCCTCCAGGACCCTTGTAGCTACTGGAGGTTATGGTCCTCCAAACCGGGACAGATGGGACGCTTGTGGGAATGCACGCAGCCCTGGCCTGCAAGCTGATTACAGGCTACAGGAGCCTTTCCGAAATTGGGCTCTCGTTCATATGGCCAAATAACATGGGGTGTTCGTAGTAAAAGTCACCGTGCTCCTTTGGATGGACACCATTATGCCAGGAGCGGCTGGACCAGCTACAGGTTTTCAGCTCCTGCCTCCTGTCCCTTCGCTACTGGGCACTCCCAGGACTCTGCCCTTCAGTAGGACTGACTTTTGAATTACACGGCTAACAATAAGCAGAAAACAGAGGTTTTAAAGTCGGTTTCAGTCTAGGGTAAAAAAAGCCTGGCCGGCTCATCACCGATGGGACCGGTCGGGGCTAGAGTGAGCGCAGGGCTCCTGGGCTTATCTCAGCCTACAGAAATGAACAGTTTTAGGACCCTCCTACCTAACCAGACTGGTATAGGCCAGGTTTCTGCCTGCCCCAAAATTCTGTGTCTGTGACTCACTCCTCCTTTCGCCTGGAGTAATCTCCCTGCTGTATTTCCCTTCAGCCTCCCCTGCTTTTTGGGGCGCAGGCTGGACCTACACCCTCCAGGCTGCTGCTCCGGTCCATCCCTGCAGGCAGCAGTTCTCCCCAGCAGCCGTCTCGCAGCCTACATCCTACCTTTGCCCCCAAAATTAAACACAGCCTCTCAATTAACACCCGTCTCCCTTTCCAGACAGGAGAGAGCTGGCAGCTTGGCCAGGGCTGGAAAGGCAGAGTCTGTGGGAAAGCTTGGGATTCCCACACCTCGGACAATTAGCTTCTCCATATAACATTTCCCAGGGCAGCTTAGCTTTACTGGTGCAGCCTTTTTTTTTTTTTTTTTCTTCCAAAATCCCTTTAATTTCACACCAGCGCACGAAACAGAAAAGCCAGTCTACCCGTCGTCCCTGGAAAGTACAGCCACGTACAGCCCCATCTGCGACCATCAGGGCTCCTGGTGGCACCGTGCTCCTGGTGAGAGAGGAGGGACAAGGGGGACCCTTCCACCACGGCTGGAAACCACCCACAGCGGATGCGGAGAGGTGAGAAATCCCTCCAAGACGACGGATGAGGAGAAGAGGGGGCTCACCTCTACCTCAACACTCGGAGGCCTCTCAGATCCAAGTTTTCCTAAAACGCAGGAGGCTGTAGCAGAGATGGCCAAGGATGAAGACCACTCTGCATCCTTTGCCTCTGGTGTAATGCCTCCCAAGGCCAGGTACCCACCGGTGACCACAAATTAGATAGTGCTACAGAGTCCATTTTCATAGAATCATAGAATGGTTTAGGTTGGAAGGGACCTTGAAGATCATCGAGTTCCAACCCCCCTGCCACAGGCAGGGACACCTCCCACCAGCCCAGGTTGCCCAAGGCCACGTCCAGCCTGGCCTTAAACACCTCCAGGGACAGAGCCTCAACAACCTCTCTGGGCAACCTGGGCCAGTGCCTCACCACCCTTAAAGTGAAAAACTTCTTCCTAATGTTTAATCTAAACCTGCCCTCTTCCAGCTTAAAGCCATTCCCCCTCGTCCTATCACCACATGCCCTCGTAAAAAGTCCTTCCCCAGCTCTCCTGTAGGCCCCCTTTAGGCACTGGAATGCCGCAATAAGGTCTCCCCGGAGCCTTCTCTTCTCCAGGCTGAACAGCCCCAACTCTCTCAGCCTCTCCTCATAGGAGAGGTGCTCCAGCCCTCGGATCATTCTCGTGGCTCTCCTCTGGACACGTTCCAGCAGGTCTGTGTCCTTCTTATGTTGGGGACTCCAGAACCTATTTTGACCTAAATAAATCGCAGCGGCTGTATCCAAGTTGTGCCTCTGACCGATCTTTGAGCGGTTTTTCTCTTTCCCTAACATAAGACTTTATGAAAGTTTTGTGCTCCATCCGTATGTGACATAAAGCCAGGCTTTATGTCCTTCTGGTTCCTGCTTATTGTTTTGGCCAAAAATCTACTTGCAAGGGGGAAAAAAATAAGAAATAAAATCAAACAAAACCAAAAAAGCTTGTGGGATATCCTGAACTGCAATGTACCCTTCCACACAGGGTCAAGGAGGTATCCAATATTAGGGTCGTACAGCAGAATAAAATCAAGTGGCCACTGAAGCGGAAGATGTGAAGAAACAGTACATCCCTCGCTGCCTGCACACGGTGCCAGGCTGTAGCATCCCTTACCATCCTGCTTTGATCTGTAGTGAGCCCGGGCCACAGCAGCAGTGCCCCTGTCCCTACCCTGCTTACGGCAGTGCCCCAAAAAGCCAGGCAGGCAGAGGCGGACATCAGGCTCCCCACAGGGTTAGGGACTGCCGGGGACAGTCGGCCTCTTCCAGAGGCAGCAAAGTCCAGCTCAGCCCCACTAACAGAGCTAACGCATCTCTCCAGGACAACAAAATGCAACACAATACAACACAACCAAGCATTTTCATGGCAATTTTACCCTAAATTATACGTAACTTCTTTTTACGAGCATCTAATATCCCCTAAAAGCAGTATTCACCTGTGGGAGCCTAGTGGCCATCTCACACTGGGCTGAACAGGAGAGCAGTGGTACCGTAAAAACCAGAACATCGTCCTTGCAACCACCTAGTGAGAGAAAAAAAAAATAAAATAAGAATGCGTTACCACCATTTTCTTTTTGTTTCCTTGGGAACTAACATCCCATCCGTGACGCAAACAATGAGCTACCCAAATAGACAATTTCTGGTTTCTCTTCCCTCTGGGGAAGCTTCTGAGGAGCCTCCACTGAAGTCGGTAGAGCTCATTTGGGTGGAACGTGGACCATAGCCTTCAAAAGCAACATCACAGGTACCTGTTATGGTTGCTCCAGATTTCTGGCCACCAGCCAGCAGGTTAGATGGCCGGACAATCCAAAAGTACCACTCATCTTTTTGCACGCTTAAGTTCTGCCTCCTTATTTCTCTGTAGCGAAAAGCACTGTCCGATGCTTAGAGAAGAGAGCGGATATAATGCCAATCATTAGAGTAGCAATTACTTATCTCACAGGAGCTCTGAGAGGCTTAATTAGTTAATATTTGTAAACCATGATGAGCTCTGGAGATGAAGGATGCAAAACATCCAAGGAAAGAGATTGCTGGCAACGAAGCCCAAAGCATCTCTGCTTGGCCGGCTGAGCTCCCCTTTGCTGTCCAGAAAGCCCGGCCAGTTTGAACCCCACTCCTCGCCGGTGGCACGGCGGCATGGCGAAGCTGAAAGACACCTAAGGGAGCGTTCCCCGCTGCATGCCAGCTCTCTGAAACCCAGCACGAGTATGACACTAATGACATCGTTCAGAAATGTAATTAGCCTTCATTCATGGCGAGGTACATTAGGGAGAATTCAGAGGCGCGGAGAAGTGGGCTCCGGTGGGTGAGAACTGAGGCTTGTGCTTTGAAAGCTGCATTAGGGAAGAGGGGGAAAAAAAATAGAAAAGAAAATGTTCTAATATTACTTAATTACCCCAAGACATCCTCAGATGTAATCGAGCTCGGAGGGCTAAATGAAGGCTGTGCGTGTGAGACCGGCAGAGGCTGATGCATTTATAATGAGAACACTTTGCAAGGCAAACGAGGTCCCCACGGAGGGAGAGGGGGACAACGAGGACGGACGAGGCAGGGGCTGGGGAGGTATCACAAGGTGCCTGAAGACCTGCCGATCTCCAGCGGCTTCGCGAGAAGCCCCTTCCCCTCTCCTCGGGGTTGCAGGCCAGGCTGGACGGGCGATGAAGGGTGCAGATTTAAGCGCAGCACTGCCCAGCAAACTCACTCATGGTCTGGATGCTAAAACCCCATTAAAAAAAACCCTTAGCGCCCAATAAAACGTGTAAGAGCTGCCACCTCACACCAGTGGTGAGACGTCCCTCCATCCACATCCAAACCCAAGTCATTTCGGCGTCTAATCATTATCCCTCCAGGTAGGGAGCTGGGATGGGAAAGCGAGCACAAGCTGTCCTCGGGGCAGGGCTGTCTCTGAAGACAAGAGGAGAAACCTTCCCCACGCTGGCCAGGGTTTGGCCCCATTGCTCCCATTAACATTAATGGCAACCAGGCGGCGAAATCCCAGTACTAAAAATCAGCCCTTTCACCCACAGCAACCAGAGGCCCCGTGCACGCTCACAAGCCCATTCCAGCCCTGATTTACATACTGTACAGAAGGAGACATTAAAATCCAAACAGTTTATGGTAATTAATGCTCATTTAAATATTATACTGGTAACTATCACTTCCAATTCTACTCAGCCTTGAAGGGGCTCTGTGCGCACATATATATGTACAGGGAGATTTTAGAGGGATACAGTATATCTTCTCTCCTGATTGCTGCTTTCCCAGAAAAAGGACGTTTAATGTTCGTTAATTGTTTCACTTCCAGAAATTGCTGTGAAAAGTCACCACAGGAGAGCAGGGATTTTTTTTTTTATTTTTTTTTTTAATTTTTGTAAAGAAAGTAATAACGGGAAGCCCTGCCTGCAGCACGGATGTATTAGCTGAGCACAGCTCTGCTCAGGCTGTTTAAGCACTGCGATGGGTGACAAATAGCTATTAACACTGAGCTCCCTGTCACTGGAGGAATGAAGACTACAGAGATCAAACAACCTTTAGATGGGAACAAAAATGTATTATTTATCACCAATTAATCTTTTTTTTCCCTCCTTGTTCGCTGGGGAGCCCAGGCAGTACGACTGGGGCGGGAGGCGGCACTGCATCGCTGTAGACCAAGGGGACCTATCAAGCACCTTTGGTGAACTTTGCACTGATTCCCCCTTTTGTGACATCAAATATCAATGGGAAATAAATAGGTTGCTTAACCATTGGTGGTATAAAATAAAGATGCGAGAGCCTGCAAGTGTCCCAGTCCTGTTTTCAAGGTTCACAGAGCCACTCCAGCAAGGCCAGGCGGCCACCGCCCTACACTGAAGTCAAAGCTGGACCACAGCATCCTCAGGATGAGGAAGAAGAGAAGATGCCCATTGCCACGTCCCTCAGGTAGCAGTCCAAGCACTGAGGGCTCTGCCTTGTTCCAGCTCCTGTGGAGTTCCCCCCTCCCCGGGGAAAACGAAGGATGCAGAAAGCTGTCCCTCAAAAGAAACCAAACAACATCCACTCTGGCATCTACCAGCTGGCCAGATAGCCAACTCCTCTGATCCACAGAGCGAGCAGCTCGCTCTGGGAATATCTCCGGCAGAGGACATGGAAAAGGGCCAGCGTGGTTACTCTTCCTCACACTCACCTCTTTCCCTCTGAGCACTGAGAGCACGTCTGGAGAACATGAGACCTGTGCAGCACGCATTGGTAGGATCCAACCGTTAGTGGCAGCCACCCTCCAGTCAATCTCACAACACGTGCGATGCAAAGATAGAGATGAAGTTTTGCCCCCTCACCTTCTCTGGGTGCACCCGAGCTCTACGCAGCACCTACACCGAGCCCGAGGCCTTCTGCGTTATTCACTGTGAGATCAGACAGAGAACAGAGACAGAGTGTATACGGTAGAGCACAAACGGCAGCAAAGGAGGAGCAAGGGGTTAGCAAAAACGGACAGTACGGGTCTCAGCCCAACAAAGTGACCAACAAACCCACCCCGCATACTGAGGGCAAATGATCCATGTTCACACCTTGTCCGAAAAAAAAACTATCCAGGATATCTGATAAATCAAAACCATCGCTCCTTACCTGCCCACCCATGGGAAAGCACGGGCAGTGGTAGCGGAGCCCAGGAGCTGTTGCAATGCCCCCATTATACTAATGATGTTTTCTGCCCAAACCATCCCAGGTGTGGCTCCTCATTGCAAAAGGAGTGGTAGCCAGGAGAATCGCCCCGATCCCTTCGGGCTTGGACCTGTCCCTTGCACCACAACTCCCATGAGAAGTACCCAGGATTTTCTTGCAGGGGACCACCAAGTGATGCCGAGAGACGTAAGCAAGAGCCTGCGCCCATTCCAATCACTTGACAAGGTCTTGCAAGATCCATGTTTGCATTAAAAAGAAATTAAAAGGTTTTCCACTCCACTAGCTTGCCCAAAGCCTGCATACTAAATAGTAAATGCTACCTATGAGGTTGAATAAAATCTTCATTAAAAAAGCTAGCAGTCATTGAATACATCATGAACAATGACATTGGGGAGGCATTGTTCTTCTTCTGCCTGATGGACCATGCCGAAACACCTGTTTCTTATCGTGAAACTGTTAATAACTGTCACCACTGAAATCAGTGCTGAAAATGTGTCATTAAGTCAAGTTATTCCGACCACCACCAAATAGAGAAAAGAAAAAAAAAAAAAGGCAAGAAGGAACAGAGGCAAAACTAGATCTTAGATAAACCCAGATAAATGTCAAAAACATACTTGTCTATGTGTCCACTGAAAAAGCACTTGCCACAGGGGAGGGGAAAAAAACACCACCAAACAAACCCAGTTCACATATTAGATGGCTCACAGACATCTTCAAGCTGACATGAAAGACACAGCTGGATAACTATAGGCAATTTTAACTGATTAACTACAGACATTGACCCTTTCAATTAATTCGCCGGGGATTTGTTTCATTCCAATCATCTCCTAAAGCTACAGCCTCCCCACAG
Source organism: Pluvialis apricaria (assembly GCA_017639485.1). Lineage (NCBI taxonomy): Eukaryota > Metazoa > Chordata > Aves > Charadriiformes > Charadriidae > Pluvialis > Pluvialis apricaria. Next base: position 3,875,004 of record CM030013.1, on the reverse strand, counting down.
AGCCAACAGAAAACCAATTTCTGGTCCTGCCTTTCTCCTACACCATCTGTAAAGGGGTAACAGGGCTGGATACTCAGGGGTGTTTAAGGTAATCCTGACTCAGACAGGGATGACAGAAAAGATGTTTCCTACTTATGACGGGGGACATTTGCACAACGCAACCCTTGAGGGGCTGCAGGGTCTCCACCTTCTCAAAGAAACCTGGAGCGATGCACAAGTTAAATCCCCTAATTTTGCACAGTTCAGATGTGGGAATGGCTGAGAGTTTTGCAGTGCAGGATCATCTTCCATAACAAAACCTCTGGCTGACATCCATTGTCCTGCTCACTGGATATATCAACGCAATTTCCTCCTGTAACCGTTGAAAGCCTTAGATCGCTTTACTATAGCAAAACTGGTTATTTCTCCTCAAAATCATCACCAGCCTCAGTGTTGCCTCTTTCCCTCCACGACCCTGGTCTGGCCTTATTTTGGTCCCATTTTGGGCCATTTCTGTTCAGTGGAGCCCAGCCGCCACCTCGTAAATCAAACACACCCATCCAGCTTTCGATGTCTTCTCCACTGGCAAAGTAGGCCCAGGTCCATGGTGGTCTACTGCCTTAATTAGCCACCTTCTTCCCATTACTGAGGACAGACCCAATGGAGTACTCCACTTTTGTATAAAGCAGCATTGACTGGAGGCAGCGACTCCATCCCCCAAATTTTTGGCACATGGCTACGCAGTCCTTTTAGCGCAGCCCCAGATTTTGAGGTGGGCAGCGCGGGAGCTGACACTGGCCCCATGCGCACAGAGTCACGAGAGCTCGCTGAAATGCTTTGAGCATAGTCCTGTCCGGAAAAAAAAGTCAAATTCCACTGATATTTTCTGTCAAAAAGAAAAACTAAGTGGGAAACTCCCGGCAAGAGCGACTCTTCGCCCTCAGCCTGGAAATCCACACAGTGCCAGCCTGAAAGCTTCGCCCTCCTCGGGCCAACACAGAGAGGATGGTTGAGTCTCCTTACATCTGTTTGCTTGAAACGTCCAAGTTTATTTTTCCCCCCGCTGCCCCTCGATTCACGGCTGTATCGCCCGGAAGAATCCTAAAATGAGCCACGCTTCTACAGCAGTGCGAGGGCGCTCCACAAAAAGATGCACCTGAGATGACCTTGAAACGATCCAAAATTAATCTCCCCAACCTGAACCGCTGCGGAGGGGAAGGCATTTCTTGTGCGGGCGCGCGCACAGCGAGCCGTGGTGGGGGTTTTGGAAAGCGGGCTACGGATGGCGTCCTTTATCTTCCTCTGCAAACTCCCTGACAGCCTGAGAAAGGATGGTTCAAAGGAGCAAAACAAAACACTCACCTGCATGACAGAGTAGTTAGCTTAATCCCCCAAAGGCAAATCCCGTTAGCATGTAAAACTAGGAGTGATAATTGTAACCAGTTTTCAACCTTTACTGTAGTGGAAATAATCACTTCAGCGGCACTGCCTTGCTTCTCCGAGACTTCTTTCGCCGCGGATTATTTTAAATTAATCTAACAAGGGGGAGCGGGAGGGAAGGAGGGTACGAGATTAAAGAAGAGAGAATGTTTAAGACTGGGGAGGGAGGTTGCGATTCGGGCAGCTACAGGTTGCTCGGGCCGGTCTGAGAAGCATCTCCACTTGAGAAACAACTCAAAGGCAAAAAAAAATTAAGAAAACGGGTAGAAACGCAAACTGGATTTCGCACTGATGGATTCTGCCTGGTGAGCCTAGTAAATATATTTTTCTGGGAGATAACAAGCTTTTTTTTTTTTCCCCCAGACAAAAGCCAATCTCTGTCTTTTGTGAGAGAGCTTGACCATCTGGACTTCAGAAAAACATTTGATATTGTGCCACGTGGGCAAATGATTAGTTAAACTGTAGGAGGGGAACATTGCAATACGAATTATGAATCAAAGAAAAGCTTTGCCTAAAAAAAAAAAAAAATAAGATTACAATAGATAATACCAAAAAAGGAGGCAGCCTGGAGGGATTTTGCTGAGCAGACTTGTTCAATCACCACTCACATTCAACACTTCCTTAACGACGCTGGACCAGCACTTATCAAACTCGCTGCTTAGGAGGCAAAACAACCCAAAACAATGAGGTTTGGCATCATTCGGAAGGAAACGATGACTTTGAGAACCAGACCGACGGACGTGGCATGACGTTCCACGGTACAAAATCCAAGGCCAGGTTTAAAAGATCAGCGACAAGGGTGGAAACTCGGTGGAGATGACAAATGAGAAGACCCACCTGTGTGGTTTGGCTGTCCTACAACAGATCAGGGGCCCCTGACACAACACGATTATACAAAGGCATCTACAACTCAAAGCATTTCCAGGAGAGAGAGAGAAAAACCTATTAACTGCTAATGAAGAACATCTCCAAGAGATCGTATCCTGAGTACTGTGGTGAGGTTAGAGAGAGCAGATATAAACCACTCATCAGCACATTTAGGTTGGCTAATTACTATTCACCGTCATAAAAGCCAGGGCCTGAGACAGCCTCCATGGGAACAGCAGGAGCAAAAACCCTCCTGCCATTGAGAGAGCTCTCAATAAAGTTTATAAAAAGAGATACGATGAGTGGTTCCTCGTAACTGCAAGTGACCGGAGACAGTGAGCCATGAGATCCCTCCAGCCCCACGTTCCTCTTAACTATCGGGGGGAAGCAATGATATTCCCCAGCTGGCCCCATGCCCATCGTTGTCTACGTGCTCACCAGATCCCTGCCACGTGACATGGGGACACGATTTAAGCTTGTAATTAATTTCTGGTGGCACGCCCGGTTCGTGGGCACCTCATTGCCCCATTTCACCAGCAACGCAGCTTGAGGAGGCACTTCTCATCCCACGGCAGTGCCTCTCCGCCGAGCCAGACGTGCTTTCCACAAACCTCACTTAAGGGCTCCTGGGCTTTGCATTTTACAGATGCTCAGAAATAATCCCCCTGGGCCTTTTTTCCCCAGTTCCAAACCAGATTAATTTAAGGTTTGCTTGTTCGGGGAGCGCTGGTCCTTACTGCAGCTGAGCCACCCAAATTTAGTCTGGAGCTAAGAACCTCTCACTCGCTCTAGGAAGACTTTACAAGAATACAGATATCAGTAGCTACCTCCAAAACCCAAACGCTGAGAAACAGATGCAACATAAGCCGGTCTTACATCCTGCCAGCACAGGAGGTCACACAACACAGCATCTCCAAACCCATGTCTTCACCAGCCCTCTCCAAAATTGCAATGATCACCTTTGGAGGAACCCAAAACCCGCGGTTTCTCCTTCCTCAGGCAGCCCTACGTGGTCTTTGGAAAGCAGTAAGGGATGAAATGAAGCAAAGGGATTTCGGCAGAAATTAAACTGAATTTACTCTGGTGAATTTTCATGACAAGATACTTTGGGCAAACATTATTAAGCCTCTCAAGGTAATGCAATTAGAAGTTCTGCCCCTTTTATCTAAAGTTTGCACACAAAAAAAATTTCCATCACTGCATTAAGGGGTAAAAAGGGCTTTTCCTTCGTGTTTTTTTTTTTCTTCTTAATAAAGGGGTTTTAAGTAAAGCCTTCTCTAAGCAGGTGAATGTTTCACAAGGAATCCTGGGCTCGTTCTGAGTACATTCGGATCTCTCCCGAGTAAATCAGGAGACACATTTTACATCAAAATACGTGACAATAAGCCACAAAATTCAGATGGCTATTTGAGGGAGGAGAAGACAGCAGCAAAGGCCTCTCAAAGGAGAATTACTCAGGTTTACCCAGCAACTTCGGGTGTTTATGGGCAAAACCCACTCACTGTGACTAAGGCTGGTCAGAAATTGAGACAAAATGGTTTTTAGTCAGAGAACGTCAACTTGCCAAACCCCAGATCTCACACGGAGGGGGAACAAAGGCCATTTCAAACGACAAATTTATTTACCCGGGCCAGAGGTTTTTCAGCGTCATCGTGGAGTTGTCAGCGGTTAAAAAAAATAAAAATGAAAAAAGAAAAAAAGGAAGAAAGAAGAAAATAAGGAAAAAAAAAAAAAAAAAAAAAGCGCTTCACAAAGCACGAGTAACCTGGTATGTTGGGTACTGGCCAGGGATGCAGATGGCTCAGATTCAAGCCCTTCAAAGCAGGGATTTGTACTTCTCTGCCTTCAACATTCCCAGCGAGGCCCCAGCCATAAAACAATCCTGGGAGTTTCACTCTCATCTTCTGGTTAAAAAAAAAAAATCATGTAGAAAACTATCTGGGCTTTATCTTGATGTAGAAAAAGCACTTCTTTCGAAATCTCAGGAAGGGTTGTGGGATGAGAAAGAAGCAGGTCCCTTCCCTCCCTGTTTTTGATTACAGCTTATTAGCATCATTGTTTGGTTTAAGATTTCCCATAAAAATTCCGTTCCCAGCAAAAACCTCAACCAAAAAAAGTAAGCAAGCATTAATAGGAGCTGTCTCTCATTAAGACCGGTTTCCTAAGAAACGGGAGCTGCTACGCGTGTGTGCTCACACGTCCATCTCAGCCGAGCCACCGTTTACGAACTTTCATCCAGTTTTGACACAGGGTAGAAATCGCAAACTCTCACCTTCCCGAAAGCTTAACGAAAATAAATAGCTGGACAAAGGAGGCAGCGATAGCCCCATGAAGGACAGCCTGCTCAACCTCACTATTAGCCATCAGAGAACCCGCGCCGAGAAACATCAGAGGAGATTAAGCTCTGTGCCTTCCCCTGCCAGCAGCAGCACTTGGCTTTTTTTTTTTTTTTTTTTTAACAAAAATTAATAAATTACTGTTAATAACAACCTGTACTAAGAGGCAGGGGGAGAGAAAAGAGGCTCTTCTGCTGAGCTCCTGAGAACGGCCGTTCCTCGTGGCCGGTCGGGTCGAGGGCTTTGCCACCACCAGCTCCAAGCAGATGGCGCGGACACGCCTGAGCTGGAGAAATCTTTTGTAATAAAGTGCCTCTCCCAGAAATTAACTTTAATTAAGGCACGAGCGCTTAATATATGTCTGTGGGATATTGAGCCTTTAGCGGAGAGGCCCTTCCCAGCCTCCCGTCTCGCACCATCCCCAGCATCTCCTTCTGCCCCTGGGGTGCTGCGACCCAGCCTCATCCTCTCCTTCGGGAAGTTGGCCCCAGCTTGCTAATTTGCAGGGAAACGTGCAGGAACTTCACGTCTGGGAGCTCTCTATCCCTCCTGGTAAATTTGACAAGGGGTTCAAAACTTGTTAAAGAGGAGGCTGGTGGGAGGAAAAGCACTGACAGACAAGTACGATCGCGTAAGCTGCTTTTCCTCAGGAAACCAGGCTAAAAATAATACCTCGCAATTTGACAGCCTCAGCCCAGGAGAGCCGTCAGCGCGCTGCTGAGGATGCAGGAGCAGAGCCCGGCCGGGCGCTGGCTCCGGCCGTTCCCGCGGCACCCAAACGGGCTGCAGTAAGGCACAGGGACAGCACCCACGAGTCCAAACCCCACCTTCAGACCAGCCACGGTACCCACCGTGGCCTCCACAGACGCCAAAGCCCACCAAACCCAGAATTTTACGAGCAAAGGGGCTCCTGCAAGACTCCCCCCCGGCTACATACTCGCAGCTCGCACAGTTTCACCGTGCTGCTGCTGCATTAGTTTTAAAAAAAAAAAAAAAAAAAAAAGCCATTTTACTGCCCAAAACCATGTTCCCCCAATGCAAGAGGGAAATCTTGCTGTCACAGGCACAATTCACTCTCCACATCCCGCTCCGGTTGACGGAGGAGAAAACCCTTTGGTAGTAATTGCTATGCAAAGGTTGGGGAGGGGGGAAAGATTCTGATAGCTTTTATTATCAGGGTATCCAGACGTAAAACGAATGCCTGCAATATTTATACATGTCATCACTTATAATAAGTAGCCTGATTTGTCAGACGGAGACAAGATTCAAGGATGTCAATTAGGAGGAGACGGAGGGCGAGGCGGGGGAGAGACGGCGTGCGGGATTTATCAGCGCTGCAGATGCCGCTTCCCAAATGTCAAGCCACAAAACCGGCGAAAGCACGGCCAGGAACCCAAAAACAAGGTGGTGAAGGTGAAAGGCAAGGCAAAGGCTGCGGCTGGGTCCCGCTTTGGGGGTCAGTCCCCTGCTGCCGGGGTGGGTGCAGGCGCTGGCTGGCAGCCCGGGGAGCGGGAGGAGAGGGAAGGTTTCCTTTGACTGCCCTCTAATGCCTGGTAGAGGGAAAAAGGGATGGGTGCTGGAGGACACAACAAGGGCCTGCGGGGAGAAAGGCAGCAGGACTCGGGAGCAAACCCCGCGAGGAGGTGAGAGATGCTGCTGTAGACCTGATGGATGGAGCCCAAGAATAGACCAAGGAACTAATTGCCTCTCTGGAGAAACCAGCACCACTGCACCGTACAACCTTACGGGGTGTTTCAGGCCACGGTTACTGGCAGGGATCCCCTTCTTTGATTCAAAAATCAACGGACAAAAGTCTTGCTGGAGGCTCCCTCCTGCTGGAAGCTTCACCCGTGCTTGTGCTCACCTTGGCCAGGCAAACTCTCCTCTGCGTAGCCAAGGCTCGCCAGTAGAAAGACCAGGGCAGAAGCGCGTAAGAGTCCATTTAAAAGTTAGCAAGCTCTGGCCTCCAAAACCCCCCCGAGAAATTCACTGCCAGCCTTAAAACCGGCCTCCTGTAACACCCATCACTGGTGGCACCAGGCAAGAGGAGAAAGTCCCCGATGGAGCAGGGCAATGGAGAGCAACAGCCCCACCATCAAGGTCACAGCTTTGGGGAGATTTATACCCAACACTTATGTGAACTTCCAGCAAAGCTCCCCAGATGTTTGCACCTCTGGATTTTTGCAGCCAAGCCCCACTTCTTCCCTTCGCCCAGCAATAGGTGGCAGCAATAAACTGGGCTGGCCATGCTCTGCAGGGCCACTGCCCCTTGCACCTGGCACCTGGGTCCTTCCCTCAAACTACGGCCTCTTCCGTGCCGATGGAAACAACCTCTGCACCTTTGTGGTGGCCAGAGCTGGAACCACAGAGGACATGGGTGACAAGGGAACGGAGTTGTCCTCCTCCTACAGGGTTAAGTGGCCCTGCATGGACCATTATAGCAGCATCACCATAGCAGGGATGAGGGATGGAGGAAGAGAAAGAGAGGAGACCTCCATGGAGTCTCATCTTCCAGCCTGACAAAGCAGAATCGCCCCAAAGTGCCTCAGCCGACAGCAACATTAAAGATAAATCAGGTAGAAACATCTAGTTGAAGATCCCTTAGAGATGCAATTACGTGTGGTGTTGTTTGCTCATCAAGGCAAAGGAAGGACACTGCAAGAAACACCTGCAAACGGCGAGAGCTTGCTCCTCAGCCCAAAAATTAGCAAGGAATGAAATAACCGAGGTGCGTTTTGTCACTGAAAACAGTTGCCCAGTCAAGGTTTCATTCATCACCCTCTCAGAGACTCGGGACACCCTGAAATGCCAATACCCTACATGCTTTTTGAATCAATGTTAAAAAAATACATTGTGTGGCAAAGAGCTTTATAGGAGGGAGCCATGGTGTGGGACTGCCACTGAAATACAGCCCACAGAGTATGACTCCCCCCAGAAAGCGACATCACATTTCAGGCAGAAAATATCCAGCAAGTTTCGAGATTCCCAAGAATGTCACCCTGCACCAAAGTCACCACGAGGAGTACTACAGGAGAAGGAGCAAACCCCTAAAGCAAAGCCAAAGAAGATGCTGACACCGGGATTCGTCTTGCTTAACTTAATAACTGCAGACACCTACATCTGAGCTACTCATTCTGCACGCCTGTCTCTCTGTAATGAAGAGAAATAGGCACTTTTAGGATACAAATCGATTTGAGGCATCTGCGTTAGCGGATTAAACCTGAGCTGAAAGCACTTGCGCCGGGGAAGTCGCAGCCACCGACGTCCAAGCTGTCTGTGGAGCAAATCCCTCCCAAGCACAAGACAAGGGGACAGCAGAAGGAACCGGCCCAAGAGCAAGACGTGTCTTCAAGAGAGGAGAGCTGATGTTTGGAGACAGCCGTGGCTGACGGGCAAGCGACGCTGAGCAGGGTCATCCTCTCCTCCATCGGAGATGGAGTGCCCAGCCTCCCACCTCTGGGGACCGGCCAGGAGGGAAGAGGAATGACAGACACATTAGCACCTTCTTCTTGTTGACAGCTTGTTTTCGTCCAAGCTTTCTCATCCTCTGCTAATTACTTCCTTTTGATTTGGAGACCTCAGGAAAAAAGATGTGGCGGTGGCCTCTAGCTATCCGCCTTGGGGCTGAAGAGGGGGGAAAAAAGCCCTGAATGACAGAGGACTCTGAGAAGGGGGAGGCTCGCTCTCATCCTCACATCACGAAAGCAGGAGTTTCTCTTTAGAGGCATTTGGTGCATGTAAGAAGTAGAGGCCAGACCTACAGTACGTTGCACTGAGATATGGGGCTGACTCAGGGAGAGCAGAAAGGGTTGAGCTCCAGCAGCAAGCACCACTGATCAGCTACCCAAGCCCAGCCAAGGAGGACAACATCTAAAGGCATCCAAAAACCAGCACAAGGATTTGTGGAGTAACTTAAGAAGGACGTTTTCAAGCCTGGAGGGCCGCTCTACCTGCTCAGCCCCCAAGGCGGGTATGAAGCGTAAATCTCTGCAACGCTTCTTCAAATTAATCCATGGGAAGAGACTTGCTAACCGGCAGAAGGTCAGCGAGGGTGATTCAGACCAGTGGTTTGGAGAATTCTTGTTTTGACCGATAACCAAAGATCAGAAAGGAAAAGGGCATGCTCACGGGAGAGGGAAGAGACGGTCTCCACCGGGAAGGGAAACGGCCTGCACCCAAACGCCGCCTCTGCGGGATGTAAAACGCTCTCACCCCGGCATCTCAGCACTCCCGCCGGCATCCCTCACAGTGATCACAGACTGCAACCTGGCCTTGAACACCTCCAGGGATGGGGCAGCCACAGCTGCTCTGGGCAACCTGTGACAGTGTCTCACCACCCTCACAGTGAAGAATTTCTTCCTGATGTCTAATCTAAATCTCCCTTCTTCCAGTTTGAAGCCATTCCCCCTTGTCCTATCACTCCATGCCCTTGTAAAGAGTCCCTCTCCAGCTCGTAGCTTTGGTTTACTGCAAACAAGAAGCCATGAAGATCAGCTTCCCACCTACCCCCAAACCATCACAGCACACACAAGGCGGTGAGAAAGCACCCGAGGGAGATGATGGCAGCCCACAGTCCCTTCCAGCACCCTCCTCGAGGGATGTAACCCAGGTTGAAAGGCTCCTTTTCTCCGCACCCTCCAGGCCAAGGGAGCCACGGAGACCTGAGGCACCAGCACGCTCGCAGCACGTGGGGACCAACGTGGGGCCGGCCAGGCATTTGCATGCAGAAATCCTCCGCCCGCTTGGAGCTTTTTCAAGCCCATACGTTTGTATTAAATGGTCCGTTAGAGATTTGCCGGTACTTTTCAAGCTCTGACAGACCCTGTTTTTATTTCAATTGCCTTTAAGCCACTTCGTGGAATTTTCATATATAAATATGGAAATATGCAAAACCCCTCAGATTTATAGGATCCGACACTGCGGTTTAAATGAATCCCCAATGATCTCGTCTCCTGCTTTGTGCCCCTTTCCCGCAGCACCCCTTCCTCGGGGCTCCGGCGCTCCCGCTCCGTGCAGAGCGGTAATCCTTCCCGGGAAAGGTCGGGAGCCAGATTCTGTGCTCCCCTCTGCCCATCTCCCATCATTCACGCTTGCAGGGCCACTGCTTGGCCGCTCCTCTCGCTCCAACGGGGGTCGTGCTGCAGAGCATCGGTTCAGTTTTGAGCCAGGCAGGGCAAGGCAGCCCTGGGGGATGCAACCATAGTAGTAGACAGCGGAGAATCCACACTGCAGGGCTGTGGGAAAAAGCCTCGGTCAGACCCTGCGTGGCTTCAGAGGAGTCGGTCTCGAGGCAGAAATCTCTGCGACTGGCAGCTCGCCGGAGGGCAAACTCTTCGCCCTCCAGCTCCCATCACAGCAAAGCCCTGCCATGGCTTTGGGGTTCAATCGTAAGTGAAAAACCTCCGTCTCGCACCACATTTTGCGTTTCTGCCCCGTCTCTGCCGGAGTACCAGGAGGGAAGGGCTGACTCGGAGGGGAATGGGTCCCGCAGCCGCGGCAGGAGCCAAGGACAAGCCGAGGTTTCTTTCCCCTTCCGAAATCAGGACGGGAAAGCTCAGCATGCCGCAGGGGAGGCAGGCGCTCAGCCCAGGGGTGGCTCCCGGTGATGCTTTTGGACTTAAATCACCGCAGGGCCCGCTTGGAAAAACGCCTTTCCTCTCTTGCAAATCGTTCCCGAGGGGCTGAGAGCAGCAAAAACCAACCCGGAGCTCACAACGGTGGAAAACTGCCCTGGAAACCTCAGTCCCCCCACCTTGGCAGGGGCACACAGTTCACCCGGCGAGTGGCACGACCCGGCGGGGGCTCATCCGAGCTGCATGGCCGCTGCCGCCCCCACGCACGCTTGAAAATAATTTAATAAATAGATGAAAGATTAAAGTAACGGTAGCCTCCATGAGGCCGATGCTTGCCCTGGTTTAAATCACTGAAAGTCAATTAAGAAAAGAAGAAGTGATGCACGTTTGCTAGCAGCAGAGGGTTAAAAGAAAGTCAAAATCAGCGACCGGGAGGGAAATTGCTAGTTCGGTATGTGCAACAAGAGCCGGTTGAAATAATCTTCCGGCAGCCACGTGTTTCTCTATAGGTGCCCCATATTCTCCCTGAATACTAACTTGCTTAATCGGCTCGCTGCAGTCCGGGAGGTGGTTCCTTCGCGGCTGAGAAAGCAGCTGGAAAATGGCTGTGGCATCCCGTCGACCTCCGCCTCTCGCGCTCGTCTGGAGACAGGAATTGGAAGTTTGGCTTTGCAACAGAGCTCAGCTTGTAAGCTTTGAGGACACACAAGAAGGAAAGCCCAGAAGAGATGGGGCCGATTTACCGAGCGCGAGCAATACCGCCTTTGTTTAACAAACTGGGGAGCTGAAAACACAAAACATCTTTGACGAGGAGAAGGCAGCACCACCTACTCAGGGAGTCTGGTGTTCCTCCTGGACTATTTTTGGGTTTGTTTGGTTTTTTCTTTCCTTTTGGCCTATTTTCTGCATCAAGAGAATTTCAATTTCCCTCCAAAAGCAACTTGATACAGACCATGAGAAGGGGAAAAAAAAAAAAAAGAAAGTGTTGGCATAGCTTTTACTGAAGGAGATGCCTATCAACAGCTGTACTGGAGCATGTAATTCTTTCAGATAAAAGGGTATTTGTTATTTTCTAAGAAATTTTAAATTTAAACCTGTAAGTTGGGTGCTAGGCCTGCGCTTCATTATCGGATTGACATGTCCTGCTTAACCAAAGAGAATTAACCTCCGAGAGTGCCGGAAGAGTTCATTGTTTAAAACAAATCAAAGATTCTTTGCAAGTTCAGATCACACGGACAGCCTGTTGGGGTTTTTTTTTTTAAAGTTGATCCAGGCAAATACATTTTTTGGGCTGTGCATCCACGGGCCTTGCTAAGCTGCTCCGCCAGCGGACTTCCCTGCAAATCCCGGGCTTTCCTGCAGCCGCTTTGTGCTGGAGCCTTTCCCTCCGCCAGGATTTACTGGGGGGATGGCTGAGGAAGGGGCAAAAAAGCACCTCGTCCTGACTCGCCAGCTTCCAGCAAGGTGCTCCCGAGCCTCCGTTGTTGGCTCCTGCCACGTCTCCTTCACTCCTTCCCCTCCACCCCCTTCCCGCCACCTCCCCACTTCATCCCTCGGCATGAATCATACCCGCTATTAACTCGTGACACCATTAGCTTTCGCTGTCACCAGAGCTGACAACCCAAAAGGCCCTCGAGAGCCGTCTGCAGAGACACAATAAATGAGATCTCTTAATTAACACCTCCCTTAACTAAATAAATTAATTTTATGCAGCTGATACGTCGCGTCTTCACAGTTTGAGGGTGACTGAGTAGCTGAAAACGTCCCTCTCCCTCGGAGCCCCGTGAAAAGACTTTTTTTGCTTGACAGTGTTTCTATAAACAAACCCGGCTCCGAGGTGGAGGTGGCGGAGGGAGGGAGGGAGGGAGGGAGGGAGATCGCTGGATGCGGGCCAGCCGGTACCCCTCCGCTTCAGCATCCCTCGGCACCCAGGCTTGCAGGAGAAACGCCTCACCCGGAGCGGGGTAAGGGAAGGAAACCCCTCTGGCAAAGAAAGAGATGCCCACCGGCGGGATGTACGCACTTGCATCCTTCAGGCGGCTGCAGAGGCGAGGCAACCCGCCTTTCCTTTTCTTCCCTGGAGAAAAACTGGCTGCAGCTACGCCGGAGCACGGAGGAAAAAGTCAGGATGCTTCGCCTCCTGAGCGAAGGCTTGTGAACCCCGTCTTGCAGTGAACGCTATAAAAGCTAGATAGTAAAGATTGAAATAAAAAAAAAAAAAAAAAAAAAAGGACATAAAAAAAGGACTTGGGCACACAAGAGTTAGCACTTCGGCCCTTGACCTATAGGCATCTGATGGGCAAAGCAGATCCCACGCCCCCAGTTAAATGCAAACAGCTCCCTACCGAAATATAAGCATGGAAAAAGGCTACACACCGAGACTTCGCGTCCAGCACGCGGCTGCGGATGGATCGCTCAGCCAAAACACCGAGTGAGGCGCACCTCGGGTTTTATACGTACGAACGCCCTCCTCTCCAAATTCATCTCCCTTCCTTTTCAGGGCAGGTGGCATACACACGTGCACGATCTCTCCAAAACACCTCACATAGGATAGCCTTTTCTTTCACTTTTTTTCCCCCCCCCCATTCTCTCCCTTTTAACCCAACGAGCAGGGTCCTCATTGGGAAGGCAGGAGACCTGGGCCACGGTCAGCACACCCACAACTATCTTCTGTAAAAGCAGCCACTGGTAACATGATAAAAGCCTCCTCTATGCCCTTTGATGGCTGGGGGGAAGAAAAAAACTAAAATAAATCGAAAGCTTACCACTAAAAAATAAAAAAAAAAAGACATTTTCCTCCAGGTCTGAATCACCAGTGCAGTTTTTGGTCCTTGACGAAACGCCAGCGTCCAAGGGAACAGACTCAAGGCCAAAATCAGATTGTATTATCCAGGTTATCAACAGGGCGCCCTGCAGAGATGCAGCCAAGAATTATTTCCTCCTCCCTTTCTTTTCCCCTGGTGGAGCACAACAAGAGAGAAAGGCTCTCCCTATTTTTTTTTTTTTTTTTTAAGGAAATTAATTAGATTTTTAAAGAGGCTTGGATTTAAAATCAATTTCCCAATTAAATAGCGTAAGATTTATAGTTGGCGCAGGATTTAAGCGGGGGCTGTTTGTTTGCCTTACGGGATGCACCAAGCCCGAGTGCCGCGGTTGTCACTATTTTGATGAGAACATTTTAGGCCACCTTTGGGAGAACCCTTTTCCTGTCCAAAGCTGGTTTAAAGGAGAGACGGCAAAAAAGACCCGTGCTACTGCCAAGTAAAACAGCACCAGGCGGCTAACATGGAACGGTATTACAAAGCAATGTCCACCTTCTTCGCAGGAGCAAGGAAAACTGTCTCCAACAAATCGGGGAGCGGCGCGGGTGGATTCTCTGATGTCTACTAAGGGGCTGGGTCGCTCCGAATTTCTTCCCCAAGGGGGACACCAATGGCACCTCCTCTTTGCCCAGCTCCCTTCTCCTCACCTCTGGAGGAATTGGTTCAAGGCTAGACTCTCTTATCTCCTACGAACAGAGCTTGACCTCTGCCGTATTTGCAGCAAGTCCTATTACATTGGGGTGATTCAGAGCTAGAAGCTGATTATTGCGAGCCAGGAAGAAGCATTCTGGCATCTTCGGTGTTTACAGCTTTTATCGCAGAAAAATCCACCCGCACTAGCTATAAAAATAGATAAAATCTCCCAGCAAAGCCTGCTCTATTCAAGATCCTATGTCACTAACAAGTCCCTGTATGCTCTGGGAATCTCCCCCCGGAGAGCAGAAGCTCTGGAAAAAGCTGTAAGGTTTTCCTCCGATTCAATCTGGCCTGTGATCCTGGCTTAGAGGAGCTCTAGAGACGACCTTAATGCTGACAGCACAGCACATTGCTGTGTTGAACAGGGTCACGCAGCAAGTTGGATCAATGCTTCCATCATCTCGGCGCTGCGGCGCACGCCAGCAGCCACGAACGTGCACTCGCAGCAAAGCAACTCTCGACAGCAAGACCAAGCGATGGCAAAGGGGAGAAGGAAGAAAAGCAGGTTAGAAAAAAAAAAAAAAATTATATACCTTCTTGTGTACCAGTGGAGTTATTTTCTTGCCCAGAGCACAAAAAGGTCATTCGTAGTGGTGTTTTCACTTGCTTCCAGGCTTCAGTGAGATTTTGTCCCTGCCACTGCAACGTAATGGTAGATGTTATCTTCCAGCCTGGATAGACTGGAAGAGTGGGCTAACAAGAACGTTATGAAGTTCAACAACGAGAAGCATAAGGTCTTGCACCTGGGAAAACATAACCCTGGAGGAGTGCAGCACAGGCTGGGATCTTACCGGCTGGGAAGCCGCTCTAGGGCTCCTGGTGGACAAGCAGCACAATCTGAGTGAACAGTGCGCTGCTGCAGCAAAGAACGCCAACGGGATGCTGGGTTGCATCAACAAGGGCATCACCTGCAGAGACAAAGTCATTATCCCACTCTGCTCAGCGCTTGTCAGGCCACACCTGGAATACTGTGTTGAGTTTTGGTCCCCGCAATGCGAAAAAGATGTGGATGGGCTGGAGAGGGTCCAGTGAAGATCAAGATGATCAAAGGCCCGGCAAGCCTGCTGTATGAAGAAAGGGTGAGCGAACTGGGTTTGTTCAGCCTTGGGTAAAGAAGGCTTAGTGGAGACCTTATCACCACGTTCTGGTATTTAAAGGGTGGCTACAAAGAAGATGGAGACTCCCTTTTTACAAGGAGTCACGTGGAAAAGACGAGGGGTAATGGGCACAAGTTACTCCAGGGGAGATTCCAACTGGACATAAAAGGAAAGTTTTTCACACTGAGAACAATCAGCCATTGGAATAATCTCCCCAGGGAAGCGGTGGATTCCCCAACATTGGGCACTTTTAAGACTCAGCTGAACAGGGTGCTGGGCCATCTTGTCTAGGCTGTGCTTTTGCCAAGAAAGGTTGGACCAGATGATCCTTGAGGTACCTTCCAACATGGCATTCTATGATTCTGTGTCGGTCAGCGAGGCCAACAGCATGACATTCATTCAAGCACATTTCTGCGATGCATGCGATTGTTATAAGATGCTGACTGCTTCCTCTGGAAAGGGACCGGGCAGCAGGGAACTCCCTGCTTGGAGCAAACACCAGCGTGGAGCTACCTGAGCCGTTATGAGAGGGAGGGAGGTGTGGAGAATGGAAAGGAGACATTTGAAGAACAGCAAGGTGAAGAGGTGAGTTGAAGAGTCATACAGGAAAGCCAGGAGATGGACCAAAGACAATTGGGAGGGAGGAAAAGGACTGGAGTAAGCAGCAGCAAGCAGTGCTGAGGGACCTGCCGGAGCCCGAGGGCAAGGAGATGTTGGAAAGCCATCACAACGAAGTAAGGTTGTTGGAGGAGGCATTGCCGGGGCTTGGCATCTGAACAAAATGAGACTGCACACAGCCAGCCTCGAAGTCTTTTAGGGTTTCTCAGAGCCCTGGCACCACCAGAGAGGATTTGACGAGCTGAAAAAAAAGCCTCACCTTGCATTTTAAAAAGTGTCTATCTCCTACAGCCGAAGAGGAAAGAGAAGAGGAGGGGGGAAAAGTGTAAACACCCCGTACAAACTGCGAGGGAAGGAAGGAATCAGGAGACATGCAGAACCCCAAGCTTGACTAACATCTATTAATGGAAATAAAATGAGTTCGCCTGTAATTGCCTCCTTCCCACACTTATATTCAATCCATCCTTTGAGTGAGAAAGACCAAAGAGCCCCTAATTCTTGTTGACCCATTCCACCAAAGCTTGAGAAGACAACAGGGTTCCCCAGGACACACAGTTCCTACCAGCTTTCACGAAAATCTATGTCTACACCAGCAAAGACACCCAGACTAGTGCAGACCTGGACAAGGACATCAGCAAAGCTCTGCTATTGTGCAAGGGGTACCTAGAGGTGCTGGACATGGTCAGCCAGATCAGAGTGGTACAAGATCAGTGGTACAAGGAAGGCAGGAGCATGGAGAAAACAGGTTTTCTATGTCCTTCCCCCCTCGCTACTCCTGCTGCTCACAGCACAGCTTGCTTTTTTCTTCCTGCCTCTCCCAAGGAAAGTCATACCTCCTTTTCTCATCTTCTTGAGTGAAGGGCTTGGCTTGGTCCCACCTAAATCCCAGGGCCAGAAGCTGCAAATAAACCCGGTTGCCAGCACCAAGCTCAGCTTTTTGATCTAGATGTCCCTCCAAACCCAGGGGGAAGATCCTCTGGCCGCTGAAGAAGGAACAGTTTCTGGTCTGAAATTTTTACCAAGTTACTGCTTCCACAGGAGAAGGAGATATTAAAGTTCATTTTCCAGTGAAAAAAAAAAAAACCGAGATAACCCGGAGTCCTGAGAGGAAATAAGCCGAAGGACAAAGCTGCGTGGGACTGCTGGAAGGAACGAGAGCTCATGCAGCATGCTGCCATCAACACCGTTTGGATGCCCCGAGATGACATTATCACTTTTATCCTCATCTCTCCTTTCCAATTCCCAGAGAGTGAAGCGAAAGGAGTAGTTTTTAGAGGGGCAGGCAAGCACAAGTGCACTTTAACAGTGCTACCAGCACACCGCCCATTGCCTGCGGTCACCGCTGCAGCTAAAAGCAGCGGTGATAACCTCAAGAGAAGCGTGGTGCAACCCTAGCCCAGGCAAGACCGCTGGACACACCAAGGTCTGGGCCCTCAACCCTGTTGACATGGTGCCGCTTGTCCCCTCCACCCTGGATGAAATGTATCCCCTTCATATGAGGATATAACAAGACAGAGCATAAACCCATTTGCTGCCCCACTGCCACCCTATTTCTTTCTCTCTAAGTTGTTCTCAGGTCTCAGCCTTCCTGGCTGCTTGAGGACTATGTTGAGAAGCTCACAAATTCCTTTTTCTTTTCTTTTCATTTTTAAAATAATTTCTGAAACCTAATTCTTGGTTCCCTGCTGTCTTCATGGACACACCTCAGCTAGAAATGCAGTTTCAATGACGTATCATTCATCCAAGGGCTGAGAGGGAGCGAAGAAATTGTTCCCCCACTCCACAAACAAGCGTAGGAAAGCCAATAATCCCCCCCATTCCTGCTGTTTCATTAAACTAATTTTATGCATGAGGTGAGATTGCATCTTTCCTAAAAATAATAACAACAATAATAATAATGAATACATTTTTCTCCAGTGACAGCATCAGTGATGGAATTTTGCTTTACCACAAAGTCGACACTTCAAGAGAGCGCATCTAGAAGCCGCCTGGTTAAAAACGCACCGCAACGAGCTGGAATTAGCATCTGAAGGAATTTATGAGGCTTTCTGGGTTATTCTGGAGCGGAAAGGTTAAGGAACCACACCATGCGGAAGACACAGGCAAACCTGTTTCTAAAGCAGCATCCTTCTGAGGACAAATCAAGACCCGTAGGATCCACCCGCGCAACTGGATTGAACGAGCAAACTCAGACCACCGAAGCAGAGATTCACAGATCCTAACTTTTTTAAAGCATAATCCCTCACAAAGTCCAAAATGTGACTCTGAGCAGGGATGCCAGAGAGCACCCCTGCTGGAAAAAAAAAGGCAATATCCAAAATGAGTAGGGGATCTCCAATCCCTACATCCCCTGCAGAGAGCTCAAGGACGGCTCCACCCAGTCCTCTTCCCAAACCCCGGTTATAACAAAGAAGGGGAGACGGGAAGATAAACAGATGAATCAAGTCCTTGCAGAAATGCCAAGAAACGCAGAAGTGGCTTTGGGGGGAGAGAGGACGCTGCAAGGACACATCTCAGGAGAGAGTCTGACTGTGCAACGCAAGGAGGGAAAGAAAAAAAAAGCTTTTAGCACCTGTTTGCTTGCACTTATAAATAAGAAAAGAGGCAACTGCAGTTAGAGAGGACAGTAGACACCCATCTCCCCTTGAATCCTGGTCGCTGTCCCCTCTGTGAACTCCACGCTTCATCGGGAAGCGATGCAGCCGCGAGAGGAGGGAAAGGGCGAAGGGAATCGCATCCCGCTTGCTAACGAAGGCGGGCACGGAGGAGGCGCAGCCCTAATCACACGCGCTGACAAGTTTCCCAGAAAGGAAAGCGGAGAAACGCATCACCTATAATTAGAGGGCAAGAGTCATAAATACAACAGCGGAGTTAAAAGCAGAGATAAATCCCGAGCAGAAAAGCAGAGCTCGAGCACAGTCAAATCTGTGTCCCCAGCCGCGTCGTTTGACCAGCCCTTGAACCTGGTTTGCGTTGCCGCGGCGGCTCAGCGTCCCCAGCCAAAGGACTTCACGCATCCAAGGAGATGACGAGGGCTCAGCTGACAGAGTGACCCTGAGCACGCAGCACCCCCCACCCCAGCGAGCCATAGGAAGAGCCCCTTCTCCACAAACAGGGATGGAGACGCCTCCCCCCCAGTCATTATTAGTTTCCAGGGCTGAGTATGTTTAGCATGGATGATAAAGCGCAGTCATTTCAGGAAGCCGTTACAAGCAAGGTTACGGACACCGCCATCGCTGATTAAAGAACCGAACGTGCTTTGCTAAGGTAAGGCATCTTGCTATTTGCAACCCAGCGCACAAGGTCACGGCGCGCAGGTCCCTTCAGACAAGAGGCCAGAATAAAACAGCTATTTAGCACAGAAGGGTGTCCAGACCACCTCCTCCGCCTGCCACAGGGCGCCCTGAGCACCCCAGCCGTTTTATTAGGTGGTTGCGACCCACAACCCCGCAGCCATAACCTCCAGACCTCACCACCAAAGAGGCTCAGCTGAATCAGCGAGGTCCACGACAGCTCACCCATCCTCCTTGGAGCCCTGCGTCACTTGGCTTTGCATCATCTAGCAGGAAAGGCCAGCGAAGAGAAAAACGTCCTGAACGATAACAAGCAACAAATAAAGAGGCGGAGAGGGAGGGGGAAAGCAGCAGAGTGATTTGCAAGCCCAGTTCTCTGGCCGTGCAAAGGACAGCAGACCATCACGGCATGCACAGCAAGCTCTTGGTTTTTCCCCTCCTGTGGGGTGCTCCAGAAATTCTTGCCCTGTAGGAGAAGGTTAAGGGTCTTTGCACCCATCATCAGTTCACAGATAAGGGGAGGGAGGGCTGTGCTTTAGACTAACTACAGATACTCCAGACACCAGCTCCTCACTCCCACCCGAGGGCGAGGAGAGCAACAAAGCTGGAAGTCTTCAGCCCCTCTGACGTGAAGTTACCTCCGTAGGCTCTACTCATCCAGAGGCTCACGCAAAGCCACGCCGAGGACTTGACACCGTGCCTGCAAAAGGCCGTAAAAGCAACCAGCACTGGAAGAGCCGACTTGCCTGTCAATGCCTGGTTTCAAAGCGCAAGAGGAAAACTGCCTCTGACAGCCTCACAAGCACGGCAGTGAAGCCGTGGAGCAACGCCAAGGTGCCGTGACCTCCAAGTCCTGTTCGGGAGACCAGCATACCTCCTGTCCTTGCCCAGCAGGAGAGGGGAGCAGCCGACAGCAGGCAGCAGAGGTCCCGGCTGGAGTCAGCCTCCTGGCTAATTCCACTAACACGCAGAGAGAAGACACACCATCAGCTATTCCCCGGTTATTTTTAGTACCTGATGACTTTCCTGGAAGCACGCCACTGCGGCGGGTCACGGGGATGACTGCGGAAGGGACAAGCCTGGCCCCTCTGCCAGGGCTGCACCAGCAGCGATAGATGCCATCCCAGGTTTGAAGGGGTCACCGATAAACACGTGAGCGTACCAAGCACGAGCTCCAGCCGCTCTTCCTCCATCCTCCTCCTCTCGTTCCCCATTCACCTGTGGAGCAGCAGTTGATGCCATCCACGGAGCTCCCCACCATCCACTCGTCCCCGCACAGTCGCGGAGGGGACGCAGGGCTGGCAGCGCTGGCACACAGGGACCGGTTCATCTGAAGATCGTGGATGAGATTCAGCAGTTATTACTGAAGAGGGGGACACGGCATTGCCCCTTAAACGGGATAAAGGCAACGGCAAAAAAGCCTCGTCGGTCTGGTCCCAGGGTGAACCGGCAGCTGCATTGCAGCCCCTGCAAGTAAATCGCACCCGCCAGCCAGGGTGACTGCTTCCCACTGCCCTGACCGACACATAAGTTGTCTTGGCATCTCCTAGACTGCTGCTGGCCATCAGCAGAAGGAGGCTCAACACTTCAGTAGGGATTAAGCTGAAAATTAATGACGTCTTCCTTTACACCCCCAGATAGATGCAGCGGAGAGGCACGAAGGAAGGCAGCTCAGCTGAGAGGTCCCAGCAAGGAGCTCAGCCTGGTTTTCCATCTCATCGAACATCTTTCCCCCACCAAAACAGTCTTTAGGATAGCATCTCAGAGGCAACGCGTTAAGGTAAGGGCAGCAGGAAGAGGAGATGAGAATCGGACCGGCCACGCATGGGAGAGCAGCTGGATTTGAGCACAGCGTTGCCTTTGGGTTTGAGTTACTGAAGAATTATCGATTTACTCTTCCCCTGCACTCAAGGGGCTGCAAGCAGAAACGCTCCCGTGCATTGCGCAGCAGGGCTCTGCTGGTAAAATCTTAATGTTGAGGCACCCTCACTGAGCACAGCCAAAGTAACACTAAATAAATAAAGAGAAGGTGCGAGAATTTCAATATTCTTCTTGCTACTTTAGGACCCAAATCACCAAAGGCAGGAATTGAGGAGAAAGAAAAAAAAAAAAAAAGGGGGGGAATGCACAGCACACATAAAGCTGCATTGGGGCCACACTCTATGGGTCCGTACCACCAAAAAAAAAAAAAAAAAAAAAGGGGGTGGCGAGAGGTTTGAAGGAGCAGGCAGAAGTTTTGCAAATTAAGTTCTTACCAACTCACCCCCTTGAAGGTCTTCCCTCATCAAAAGAGAAGTTTGAGCAGTCCCCAGCCCAGTGCAGTCCCCGTGGCATCTCTCACCCCACACTGCCGGGATTTGCCCCGGGTAGCGCTCCGCAGCTCGGGAGCTCGTGGCCCCGATCCCTCCCTGGTGCTGCCAGGGAAGCCGGGACCCAAAACAAGCCTTCTCCAGGGCTGGCTCTTCTCAGCTGGGGGCAGGCAGCTCATGTCCTTCCCCAGTGACCCATCCACGAGGTTTGGGCACTCAGCATGGAGGGAAGCCCAGCAAAGCGCGGTGAGCAGAGGCTGCCCACTTTGCTGAGAAAGTCTGCATTTTTGTCCTTCCATAAATCATTTATTCAACTTTATCTGCAGCCCAATTATACATCGAAGCATTAAGAGAATAAAAAAAAAAAAAAAAAAACCAACCTTGATGTGTGCAAACTGTTGCTTTACTCCATTAGTTCGGTTGGTTGTATTGTTTTTTTAACGCATTCTGATCAGATATCTTTTCTATTTTGCTTTATGAAGAAAAGAATTGATAAGAATTAATCTAAAACCTGCTATAACGACAGGGAAGGGGAATAGAGTTTTATAAAAGATGGGCACTAATGGGGTTAGACATGCATGCTTTTGAGGTGCAAGGCAGTAGGTGAGGAAATTAGGGGAAGCATCACAGCGACGGGGTTTTATTTTGGCTGCCTGAGAACTTCCACACGCGGTAAGATTGATAATGATAACTAAATATATAATTGAAATGAAACGAAGGGAGCGTAAAGTTCAAACAGATGCACTTGCTAGTCCTTTGCAAGAGCTGCGTGCATGCAGAATAGAAGCGTTAGCGCAAAGCTTTGCTCCTTCATCAAGAGGAATTGTTTGAATATCTGATGTAGCACGCGTGCGGCTAAGGCTAGTTAAGCGCCGACACTCAGAGAATACGAATGAAGGGAGGCGTTTTTAAAGGCCTTAGAGGAATTAGGGGCCCAAAACACATAAGGCAGGCACTTAATTCCCCCGAAAACCCAGTATTTCAACTACCTTGCTGAAGAGATTTCTTTCGATAATCCAGAAAGCTTACATAATACCTTAACAAAGGTTTTCAAATACTTTTTTTTTTTCTCTCTCAGGGACACCGGGGATTCAACATTATGATTCGGGTTGCAGGAGGAATTTGGTCTTACGCTTCTCCTCGCAAGGCCTCCAGCCTTTTGGGCAGTTTCAGAGTGAATTTCCTAGTTATTATGGTAATAAATGAAGAAAGGCTCCAGCCTAGTGTAATGGGTACAACCTGCAAGCAAAGAAATCCCTTTTCTTCCTCCCACCCGCTCGCACCCATCCACTGCCCGCATTTTTAGCAAAAAGGCAACTTAAAACGTATAAGCTTCGCTGCTGCACGTAAAGCAAACAGAAACATCCAATCTCGTGTGCCAAGAGCATCACCGAAGCCACCCTGGAAACATCCCTGCAGACGAGGTGAGCTCAGCGACCCCACCGCCCGCACCCCCTTCACAGCAGTTTGAGGGAAACACGAGCAAAAGCAGGCAAGAAAGCGGATTAGGGTCTTCTGAAGCATCTCTCGTTTCCCAGGCCAAGAAAAAGCTGTGCAAAGGAGGTATCTCCCAGATTACCATCAGCCTCCCAAGGCTGCTCAGCATCCGCAGCTCCCAGGCACGCAAATGGGAGTAATCCGGATTTCCAAAAAGTCCTTCTCCATCAGGTGTGCAAGTTATTTTCAGGGCAAGTTATCGTGCAAGGGCTGGAAATAGGCTCCCATCACCATTTTGCACCTATTTAAACCAAGCAGAAAAGAGCAGAGTCCCCTCTCCAGGGGAGCCTCTTTACCTGTGATAGGGTTTGGCAGAGCCACCTCGGCCGGAGGACGCTGTCTGTCCGCTCTCTGGCCTCCTTCGCCAGGAGGACAGACAGACGAAGAGGGATTGGGCACGGAAATAAAAAATTTAAAAGCACCAAGAAGACTGCAGGCTCCTGACCACGCAGGAAAGTTATTACAGTTAGAAGAAAGCCACCTGCATCAGAAGGGAGTGAAGCCAGCAACCGAGATAAATATCAGGGGACAGGGAGGAAGGTGGGACGTGATGAGAATTGGCATAAATATGAGGCTGAGGCAGAAATCACAGGAAAATAAGGAAAGGAGAAGAAGCATTGGGTTACATGGCATCCCTGCTTCCTTGGATCCGGCCCTCCTGCAAGCTCCTGCTAAAAGCAGGAAGGGTTTTATCCCCTCTGTTCCCATGGGGAGGCTCGTCCAGAGTCTGATTGCTCTCTAATTGTCAGAAACAATCTTCCAGTTTCCAGGCTGAATTTATTCTGGGCCAGTTTACGTACTCTTGCGCTTGTGCCAACACTGTCCTCGGGCATAAATAGTTCTCCTTCACTGATGCTCTCCCCTCCCCATCTTCCACCGACGTATTTATAGGCAGCTATCTTCCTCAGCTTTTATTTTGCTAATTTAATTAAGTTAGGCTTTCCTCACCCTCCCTCCGAACATGCGAGCTTCATTTCTCTTATCGTGTTAGCAGCCCTTTCCCAGTCCCGGTTCTTCGGTCCAGCTCCGGTGTCCCTTCGAGGAAAAACATGAGCCATACAATCGCCAGCGGTGATCCCTCCTAGAAAACAGATGCTTGTGAGCAGAGTGCCTAATTGCAAACTAACAGGGACAGGCTCGTCTTTTATCCTGTCAGCTATTTTGAATCAGTTAAAGATCATAAATAGTGTTCTGGAGCCCGAGCAGGTCCTGTAGCGCTTTGTAACGTATTCAAGTTTACATTCTGGCTGAGTTGCCTTGCCATGATCCTGAACTATTCTTCTTTTTCCAATTACGCTACGCCACTTTGTAAAACCATATGATGTCCTGTCAGATTAAATATTATCCTACTCGGGGTAAAGACAGCAGCTTATACTGTGAAGGGAGAAAGCGATGTCCAGCAGAGGGGAGGACAAGAAGAGGTTTTCATTCCTGCTTTTCTGGTGAAAAAAGAGAGAACTCAACAGCGGACTGCATGGGGCGCAAATAACGCTGTTTCACTTGGCATTTGGGGAAGAAGTCAAATCCATGGACTTCGTAACAACTAAAGACTATGCAAAATGTGGCAACTACAAGTGCAAGACATTTAGGCAATCAAGGCTGAGGAACTCAGATTCAAGAATTTTAAGACAGCCAGCCAAGGAGCCAGTTGGACTATTTAATGCCAGAACACCAAAAAAACTTTCAAAAGATGGAAAAAGCTAACATCATATCAACGTACATACATAGGGTACGGGGAGCGAATCCACAGAGCTTTAATGAAACCAGGCTTTACACTGTTTAGTTTAAATATTTGATTAACAATGTTAACAATGTTAGATCTTTCATGCCACTAGTATTTCTCATTTTCTAACTAGATGCTGGTACTTAGCACGGCCTCCCTTCAATACGAGTGAGAAAGGGACAGATTAATAAATGCAGCCAACTGCCTGAGGACTCCCCTAGGGTATGGCTCAAACCCAGCTGCGAGGCAATCGCCATCCTAACTTATTTCTGGGAGGTGGTTAGTTCCTGGGTATGACATCTTAAGGAAAGCAGAGGCACAGGAACTCAGTGTCTTTGCAGCTGGTATTAAGCTGACATTTAAAAAAAAAAAAAAAAAAAAAAAAAAAAAAGACTGTTGAAGAGCAACTCTGCTTTTTACCCTATCCAAAAATGTTTGTTAGCCCAGCAAAAACTGTTTTCTGCCTTGTGTAAGCGTGTTTCCCCCCCCCCCTTCTCACCAATGACCCAGCCCGGCTCTCCCGCTCAACAGTGGCTTCATTGCACTCCACGTAGAATAACAAACTTCTCACGCTCATCTCAGTCTCCTCTTGACAGCAACCAGTGCAAACCGTCCTTTGTGTCCCCAAAAGCAGAGGCAAAGGGGTCCATCCCTCAGTTTTGGTGGCCACTGACCCCGGGGAGGTGCCAGCACCTCTATGAGGCAGTGCAGAGGAACACGGTATCGCCCCCACGTGCCATCGCACCGCTGCCGAATAAGGCATTATTTTAATACCATATCCTCCAACGGCTCATTGCAGGACCGGGCACTGTTTCGTGGGAGGATTTTTGATCACCCAGCAAGCAAGACAGGCTCCCTCCAGCCAAAACGGAGAAGAAAAGGTGCAGCTGGAGACCAATTTGCTGGAGCACAGCCGCCAGAAATAGCAGAGAAAAATGGAAATATCCTCAAAGAATCCCCAGCCTTTCAATAAATAAGGAAAGCTGTTGTCAAGATGTAAAATAGGCAGGTGCGATTCGGAGGAGAGCAAATGGTAGAGGGGTGCGACAAGGCTGGAGGAACAGTTATCTCCAGCCGCTCGCTCTCATTTCTTTGCGGAAATCGCATTTGGTGCCAGCTCAAAGACGGGAGAACCGCGACCATTTCCAGCAGCATTAGAAACACAACCAACACATCAACAATTTGTCAGAACGACAAAACTAGCAGCAAAAGAGAAGGGGAAATATGTTCCTTTCAAACACGGGGGATTTGCAGTGATCGGGTGTTAAAAATAAAGCAAATGGCCAGCATCCTCCAACACAACTCACTTCATTTGTGATTTTAACGCTTCTGTGTTGCTGGGGCTTTTCTGATCCAACAATTTCTGCTAAAAGAGAGAAGTTTTCGCTACAGAGGACTCCAGATGCTCTTGTAATGGGTTCTTTCAGCTAGAAACAAGCAGATCTAGCACAAACACCTCATAGCTAAAAGGAAGATTATTAATACCAAGAGAGTGACTGCAAAGCATCCAGCGCTGTTGAAATATTAGCTTTTAATTGCGGCGTTGCAATTCCCTACAACCTGCGCCCTTTCTCCTGCGAGATGCTCGGTGGGGAACCTAAGCTGAGGCTGTCCTCCATGCCGTGGGGGTGGCCAGGCTTCCTCCGGCCCCCTCCGGCGCCGCCGAGGAGGGGGCAGCGCTGGCAGAGATGGATGGCCAGCCCCGGGGCGGCGTGATTGATTTCCCTCGTTAGCCTGAGCGGTTAAGTGGGACGGAAGGGTGGCCGCACAGCCACCGGTGGCCCGGGGATGGGGTGCGGGGAGAGCAGTTTGTCTCGCTCAAGTTCGACGTGAGCAATATGTTGCCAAACGTCACGGCAGGCAGAAGGAGGTGCAGAGGAACAGAAAGCCCTTGCTGCTTCTAGCATGGACCGTAACACGTTTATGGCCAGGGTTACGTGTCGCACCACAGCTGGGGAGCCAGCTGGGATGAGCCCTTCCTTACAGCATAAATTGGTTTTTAATGTTGTTCCGTCTACAGTGAGCCTTCCCCTTTCCACATATGAAGCAGAGGGGAAATTAAGGCTCAAACAGCTGATGCTGGCCGGGTGCGGTAGAGCAAAAGGACCTCTTGGTGACGAGGAAGAGGTCTCTGACTTGCCACCAACCACCCCGAGTTAACACCTACACAGACCCCGAAGGAAAAATTTCCCAGAAAAGTTTCTTTCTAACTTACACAGCTCAGTTTAGCTCTTGAGATCGATCCTTATTTTTCATTTCCATATTGCCATCGCTCCAAAATAAAGCATTCCCCGAGAACTTGATGCCCATAAAGTTGGAATCAAATCTTAGGGTGAGGCTGCAAAAGGGAAGAGTAAGAAATCACTAAAAACATCTCCACTTCTCATGGAAAATTCTCCTGCAATCTCAGCTTTAAAGGTAGGTTAAAACCGGTGTGGCCTGGGGTCTGGTGGTTTGCGGGGGGATGTGTTTTTTCGGAAATCAAACAAAGGCCCGAGCCGTCACGCTGTGACGGCCGCAGCATGATGAATGTGTGAAGCAACCACTAAACGCGGCTGCCGCGGGCCACGGTAGAAATGAAATATGGGAAATGGTAAATCAGCACGGACAGGAGGAGGAGAGAGCACCGGAGGGGTACCGGCCCTGTTGCCTTCGAGGCAGGTCGTCGGCCGTAGCAGGGAGCCCCTCGCTCAGCGGGCATTAATGGATGCAGAGAGGGGAGACCGCCTCGAGTTTTCAGTGCTCCCCGCCAAACCGGCTGCATCCCTCACTCCGAAGGAAAATAAACAGGCAGCTCAGCTCATCACATCACTCCAACCCTGCTGAGCTCCTGCCGAGCCCCAGCCTTCCACTGACATCCCTGGATCCGGGGGGGTTCTCAGGAAAAAAAAAAAAACAAAACCAAAAACCACTGCACCGGCTATTTTTCGTCCTGGCGTACAGCCGCGCCGGGCTGAGCCCCTTGCTCCGAGGTGGGGAAGCGGGCATCTGCCTGTGCGTATAATTGTGCGTGTATATAGGTCAGCGCCGGCTCGTGGGTCCGGTGGAGACACGTATGCATTTTTCTTGCATCCTTAGGCAAGCTGGAAAATGTCACTTACTCGCTAGGCAATCACTAAACATTTTGCTGCCCTAAGTGACCACCTGCTCTGCCTCTGCAGCTCTGCGGCTGGGGCAGCGGGCTGCGAGCACATGCCTGTAAGACCAAGAACAGGTTTCTCCTCTTTTTTTTTTTTTATATACATTTTTCTTGATTTTATTGGTTTTGTTTTTTTTTTTAAAGGCACGCAGAGTGATTTAGAGCCCAAAACTGGGGCAAACGTCCCTACCCACATAATCATCCCCGTGCCTCTGCAGTATCCTCCACCTCCGTTTTATTTTCTTTTTTTTTATTATTTCTTTTAACCCTCTAAGGGAAAACCTGTCTGCTGCCTGGCTTCCTAACAGCAGCACCACAAAGCTTTTATTTGAAGCAGGGCTGACGCCCAAGCAAAGCCCACCGAACAGAGAAACGCCCCCGCAGAAGGCCGAGAAGCTGTCGCGCATCCTGAAGGCAAAAGTCCCGACCAAGAAGGTGGCGGCATTCCCTTTGTGGGCAATATCTACATGCAGAAGGAGTCACAGGCACGCCAGGAGGACTCTCTTTTCTTAGTCCTGGCTCCTCCATCCTTGGGGAGGAACAAGAACATCTGGCACAGGAGTTAAGTTCGCAGACAGGTGTCTGCTGCTGAATCCCCCGCTAATTAAAATAAGTGGATTTGGGGAGCAGGCTCGCAGCACGGTTTGGAGCAAGGAGCCTACGGTGAGCACAGCGCCATGGCGCACCAGGAGGCGAGTCCTTCCTGACCGCTGCGTGGAGGGCAAGGGGAGAAAGATAAAAGGGATGAGGCTGAACAGCGGAAAGGAGCGGGGGAGACTGCGCAAAGCCGAAGCTCTCCAGGAAGGTGGAGGGCAGCTGAAGATGCTTCAAAAGGGACCGTGCTTTCTATCTCCTAGCAACAGATGCCAGCAAAAAGCCAAGGGAGATGGTCAGAAGACAGTCTTCGTTGAGGAAATGGGGGCTTTGCCAAGTCTCACCCCGACGGATTCCCATCCCTCTCCCCTCCTCCTTGGGCTCCTTATGGACACCAACACCACTGCCCTCGCCCCAGCCAGGCTGCTTTTTGCTCCCCAAAGGTCCAGGGAACAGGTTGGGGTGTTTTCAGCCCCGCTCGGAGCACCTCTCTTGTTCTCTCCCCTGTAGGATCCACCCAGCTTAACTCGTGCACGGGTGACCAAGAAGCTTAAGTAGCTAAACGGGGAGACCCCAATATTACCTATAGGATGGTGCTTAGCTGGGAGTGAGCTCTCTGCCCCTCGGGGTCTTCCGCTGCTCAGGATTTTGGGCTCCATCTGCTTCCCTCCAAGTGTATTCATCGACGAACAGCCAACAGGGCAATATTTGCAGCCCCCAAAGCATCTGGGACCGACGTGTTTTAACCCATCAGGAAATGGCTGGAGGACACCACACTCAGGGCTTTTAAAGACATTAGGGGGCAAAAAAAAAACCCCTCTGCGTCTACAGGAAAAAACCACCCTCCTCCCATTGCTGTATCAATTACAGGAGATGCATTAAAAGGTTTTAGTAACGATTTCTTGTCAATAATCTGGATCTTCAAGTCCCAGCGTCCTTATTCAAACTCTCCTGGGAGGAAGATGTCCCAGCAAAAGGGACACACCACAGATCCAATGGCAAAGGCAGAGGAAAGATAACAGAAAGAGAGAGAGACTGGGCAGAGAAAAAAAGGTCAGAGACGGAAATCTGTATGAACACAGACAGATCACGAGTTTAAAGGAAGGTGATTCTTCACTCTACGCCTATACAAATGATTTCCTTCCCTTGGCGGCTCCCTCCTCCCCTCTCCCCTGATGATTTGAAGGCTTTGGGAGCTGCAGTAAGTGTGACTGTTTTTCCGTGCGAGTCAGCCAAAGATTTAAGTAGGCAGGAGGAAAGCACTCTCTTTTTCCATCAGCGTTCAATAGAAAGACAGTAAAAAATAAAATAAAAAAAAAAAAAAAAAGAGAGAGAGAAAATAAAATCAGGGAAGAGTCCAAGCTGGGAAATCATTAAAAGAAAACACAACCAAGAACATAAAAAACAGAGAGATGGAGTGGAAAAATACACTCAGGCGATCCTTCCAGCTCTGAGCCACCCTCCGACACTTTTCAGGTATGTAAGGTCTTAACGCAGAGATTAGTCTGCAAGCTGCCGAGCCGGAGATGGGCAAGCTGGCCTGGGAGGAGCCTCCTCCACACCAGGCGAGATCTTCTGATAATCCCCAGTAGAGAGCTAAGGAGGAAAGTTGGCCAACGCGGTTTGCTCAGTCCTTGGGTGATAAAGAGCGGGGAGCGGAGTGCTGCTGCCGGTTATGATAAGGCTGCTCTATGAATGCCGATTATCAGCCTGGCCCCAGCTTGCTAATCCCGATCTCTAAGTCCATAACCCTTTGCCTGACCCCGTAAAGCCCTCGTACAGGGCCAGGGCTGTTTGAGGCAGGCACACGTGTTACGGGTGTTTTGCGACGCATCCGGGCACGGCTTGCTAGCCCGGTTTCCTAAGGAAACAGGGTAAGCACGGTCACAACCTCCGTCTGTCCGTCCCTTCGCTAATCATTTCTGAACCTCTCAGTCCATTTTAACTACATCCAAAATGAACGGAAGACCCCCACCCCCAAAAAAAAGGAATCACTGGGTACCACAAATGTCATCCTCCCTGGTGAAAGCTGGCAGGGGGGACACATTTTTCTAATTCAGAGGAAAAGACAGCAACCAGGGATTTTTCCCTTGTTAAACCCCATAGAAACCGTACCGGAACTCCACGATGAGCCCAACCACAAGCAAAAACCAGACTTTTTAGTCTTGCAGATCATGTGATGGCATATTTTTGTTACGTAAGGAAAAATCAATAGGGTGGAACAGAAGAAGCTATTCTTGATGCAATCAAAACTCACCCTTAGGCATGTAACGTTGCAGGAACGCATGTTTGCTGTCCTTCCCGTGCTCCCACACCATTCCTAGCTCACAGGAACAGAGAGATTGTGGGATGAGGGCTTGGCTGATTTTATTTTTTTTTTCCTTTCCAAGACCTTCATCTTTCTTTGCCACCAAACGTTGCCTGGAGCCCATCCAAACCTTTCCAGGAGCATAGCGTCTTGAACGTGCATGCCTTGCAGCTTTTCCATTCTTCTTGACATTGTAAAACTGTCTTGTAAAAGCAAAATTAAAGGCTTGAGTGCTGGCCACAAAGCCCTTACCGTGGACATGTTTTCTGCTGCATGCAACCCCAAGACAGAAGGAAGGGGGGTAGAAGGGGGGAGAGAGCTTTATGCATCAAACTTCTTTATAAATCTATAGAAGGTATTTCATCACTTCCCGACATTCCTCTATAAAACCCACTCAGCTACGTTTACAAATTATAAAATTAGTTTTATGGGCACGGTCCGGCTAATGGCACAGCTAAACCTAGGGAGCAGGAAGATTAGATGCTTCTCCCTTCCTCACGGTGGAATTTGTTTTGCAGCATCCCTGCGCGGGGAGCAGCATCCATCCCAGGGTGGAAGACTTTTCTCTCCCAAGCCAAAGCTTTCAAAGTTCAAAACAGACGTGACCACTAACTGGAGAGTTTTGGAGAAGCCACATCTGTGGGGAGCAAATAGAGCTGGAAGGCTCAGGGGAACATTTGTGGTCCACAAAGATGAAGTGTTTCTGGTAAATTACAGAACACAAAACTGGAGAACTTAAATCCCACGCAAGATAATTTACGTATATGGGATGAAGGGAGAGGGGTGCAATATTGAGAACTTTTCAAGAAAAAGGAACAGTTTTCTTTAGTCTCATTTTTTTGTAAAACAGGTGTATGCCTCGCTGTGCTTTCAGCAGAAGACTATGGTGGTGGTGGTAACCAGACAACTGCATTTGAACACGACAGAGGTGCGTTTCGCTACACCCCTCACATGTGAGACACTTGGCAGCTGTATTACACGTCCTTGGTACCCCGCCACGCTGTTCAGAGAAACGCTGGGCAGCACCAACCTAGTTCCCAGTGGTCTCCCATTTCTTGGCTACAGCCCAAGGCACTACCCAACGCAGCTCTCTGGAAGAGCGCTAAAAGACCCATTACAGAGACAGGACCAACATAAATATCAATTCAGCACAGCACAACTGCCAGGAAAGGAGGTGGTGCTACACTACAGCCCTTCCTGCACATGGCCAGCATCTCTCCTGCCCAGCTCTGTGCTTCATCCCTGCTCACATCTCCTCCTCTCCCTAGACTCGGTACCTCTCTGGGCTCCCCAGGCATTACACGGGGTGCAGAAAGAGGATTGACGTTGCTTACCCGGTCCGTGGGGATGCTGCCTGCTTCCCCACAGCAGCCCAGCAGTCCAGGCCTGTGAGGAGGGATCTCAGAAGCAGCAAGGTCACCTCCCAATGCGTTTGGCCACTTGCTAATCCTCACGCTGCTGGGGATCAATGTTGCAGGGGAGGAGGGAAAAAGCCACAACGGTTCCCCCAATTAAGGCTGGAGGAAGAAACAAAAGCTAATCAGCCTCGAGCACAGGGGACATGAAGGGAACAATCTTCTTCAAGGCATGTTTCTCAGCTTTAGTTCTTTGCTCCCTTTAAAAAAAATAATTTCCCTCTGTAGCGTATTAATCACCACAAGTCAGCCTCGGCAAGAGTTATCCACGGAGCTATGCAGGGACTGCGAGGACACTGTGTTACAGCGGGATTATTTACTTTTATAACCTTTACAGAAACAAGAGATAAGTACATTAGAAAAACTTGCTCGCACACAACAGCAGCGACTGCCTGATTCATTCCCGCACCCTCCCATTTAGTGCACGTGTGCCAAAAGGGCTGGTGCTCCGGTTGCTACCGTGCGAGCCTCACAAAATAGCACCGCCACCGTGCAGGGGTGGCTTTGGAAGCAGCTGGATTTGGAGGGCGGCATTTTAGCAGGTTTACCTTTCAGAGGACCAGGGGGTACCTTTGTCCCATCCCGCGGGGCAGTGGCACTCAAGGGCTCAGGACCGGAGGCCACCCGGGGGTTGGCCTGTGCCCCAGGGATGTCCATGGCATTGCATGGTGGCACAAGACAAAGCAGCTCCTGCAGCAGCACCCTCGGAGCCTCCCCATTGCTCCCCTTGGGTTTTCCTCTCCAGCAGGCACCGGCCACCAGCAGAAAGCCTCCTAAGCAGCTCTCAGCCACAAGCATTTCCAATGGCTCGGGTCACTGCACGCCAAGAGTAAGCCCGCAATAAACTGAGAGCCCTCCCCTAACAACCACCCCCACCTGACCTGCAGCTCCAAGCACGATGTGTTCCTCGAGCAAACAAATGAACAAGCCCTCTTCTGCATCGCCCTCTTCCTCTTCTCCCTGCCCTGTCATGAACGGCTGAAGTTAGCTCTGCGTGCGGTATTTCTTTCCCTGGCCCCCGCCATTGGGACCACAACCAGAGGCCAAGCGCCCAGGGGCAGCTACTGCACCTCCCTGCATTTTGGGTGAGGCATTGCAAAATTTCCAGCAAATTCACCAGCAACAACTGTGCCGGCAGTGGCTTCAAACCCCGCCGAGTCCACTGGGTGCAGTTTGGAACCTCTTCAAAAAAAAAAAAAATCAATTGGCGCGTGGGGAAAACAGAACAGTTACCTCCAGCCTCTGCTGCGATGAGCCAAACCTGGAAGCGAAAGTGCTCTTACATCTCTGATTTCCATTTGCCCCCGAACCTGTGTCTTGCACCCTCCGGAGCCGTCTCCCATTTCCGCGGAGCTCTGTGGGTGACATCCTGATCTACAGACGTATAAAGGAGTCTTTGTTTACAAGATAAGAGCCACAAAATGCAAATAAAAAGCCCCAAATAGCGCAAGATCAAACAGGGTCCGTATCTACCCTTTCAAAGGCATCCAGGCTGCAAAGCTCGCTATAAGCAATGGGTTTGTTTGGAACATTAAATATGATACTAAAAGCATCTTCCGTGCGAAAACAACATGCATATGAGTTTGTTTATGTTATAACTTTAATCTCTCCAATAACAGGTCTTTAAAGCTTATTTTAGGCTGAAAAAATAATACTGAGTAATGAATCAAGGCCTTAAGAGGCTGATAAGCAGCAGGGAACTATTGCAGAGAGCGTACTCCTGATTTAATTAAAGTCTTAAACATACTCCAAGAAACAAAATCCATCCACCCATCAATATGATGAAAAGACTGCAAGTTCTCTTAAACTCACCCAGCCACCTCATGAATCTCTCGGTTGGGGAAGCAAGGAAAAACGCAGTCCTCTTTCACTTAATTCTTCAAACCAGCAATTTCCATCCAAGCACGAGCCATTTTGTTGCTCCCGGGACACGCTAATGGGAGCTGTACCTGTGCAGTGAGCAGGGAGGAGGCTTCAAAGCCTTCTTCACAGCAGGGGTGCAGCAAAGCCCAGGTCCCTGGTACCCATCCTGCAGCTGAGGCCACGTGTCACCTTCCCTCCAGATGCTCTTCCTCCAGCAGCCTCTGTGGCATTCAGTTTTTTGGTGTCCCTTGCCACGCAAAAAGACATCCAAGATACCTCCAGGCTCTGCCACACTGGCAGGACTTATTTCAAGGCACTCCTCTACTGTACCAGGGCAGCCTGGGGACTGCTCAGATGTCACTGTCTTTCCCATTTCTCCTGGCTTGTGCTGGTGGCTTT
This sequence comes from Pluvialis apricaria, assembly GCA_017639485.1. Lineage (NCBI taxonomy): Eukaryota > Metazoa > Chordata > Aves > Charadriiformes > Charadriidae > Pluvialis > Pluvialis apricaria. The sequence goes on along the minus strand of CM030013.1, from coordinate 3,841,036 downwards.
TTCTCCACCTTCAGAGCAGCAAAAATTCAAGTCACGCACTTCAGAGACACATCCTGTAACCCAGCGGATGGTCACGGCACGGAGCATCTGCGCAGGCACCTGAGCACCAGAGGAGATGGGACACCTGAGACGGGAGGACTTCCCCAGCTGGACCTCACCCACCCCGCAGGTTCTCCAGCAGACCGCGAGTTGAAGTGGTCTCCATCAAGAAGCCTTTGAGCGTTCCCAGTTAAGCGGGGAGAGATGGCCTGACTCGCCTGGAAGGAGAGAAGCCAAAGGGATTTAAGTCCGTACTCATCATTAGGCATGCAAGTAACGTTTTCGCAAATCAGAGCTCCGGCAACCAAATGAAAAAAGCAAATATTTGCTAGAATGAAAATGTCAAATGCTTGGCAGCTTCCCTTTCGCCTTGTTTTTTTTTTTTTTTTTTTTTGTTCATGAGGGCTTCAACCAGTTAATAATCATGTAATTAGCCTTTTTTATTTATTTATTTAGGTCAGGGAGGAGGGGTGATTCTGAGGCAGCTCAAGACAAAGTTTTACTTATCTCTTCCTAAAACAAAATTCAGATCAAGGAGAAAATGGGGGAAAAGGTTCACTGGGGAAGTACCAAACTTACTTTTTTTTTTTTTTTTAAAGTTAGCATTAGCTTCATTTTGGCTCCAAACATCGCTTCAAAAAGGAGAAGTCAAAGCATCTCATTTCAAAAACGCACAAAGAAGTGGTTTGATTTTTTTAAAATTGCTACTTTCTGTTGTAATTTTTTGTTGAGTTCAACACAAATAATTTCAGCTGACCTGAAACCCTATTTTTCAGCAAATGCATTTATGTATGCTTAAAGAAAAAAAAAAAGAAAGAAAGTCTAGTTCTTTAGTCTGGATTTGTGCAAAACCACTAATTTTTAGTTGTTGGCTTTCTGCTAGAGATAATCACACCGAAGAAATGGCTGAATAAACGATTCTTCCCACAGGTGTATCAAAAGGGCTGACAGAAAGAACAAAAAAAATAAGACAGTTTATCAGAAAAGGAAAAAATACAAAACGTGTACAGATCCAAACCACTAGAAATATTTATAGAAACAGAGCACCAGCGCCAACACTTGAATGCGTGCACTACCAACCCCCTTTTTGCGTTGAGGTTTCACATCTCATGGCATTGCGTATGTAACCCCCCGTAATCCGAAAGCCTCAAATTAAGGAGCCTAATTTTATCTGGAAGAGAGCTTGGAGCAACCTCAAGAACAAGCGCTCTTCGCTTGGAGCCGGTGTTTGCGTTTCTTTCTCGCCGAGAGGAGCGTTAGTCCCCCGGGTAACCCGGCTCGAAGGCCTGGGGGACGGCTGCTTCGTTTCCTCATTAAATAATTCTGACTCATGAACACATCAGAAAACTTGCATTGTGGCCTTTGACAGTTTACCTCTATAAAGGCAAAGTTTGTCGAAGAAATCACTTTCTGCAAAATCATTCACGCGGCATTAGTCATGTTTGTCCCTTCCTCCCAGCCTCGCGGAGACAGCTCCAGTAATTTGTATTATTTTCATTGCCTTTCCCCTGTACCCTCATCTATCTTGACCGAGTGAACTTGCAACTTTATCTCATCTTCCTGCAGCGGTGGATCAAGACAGAACTGCTTGTCCCGGCCAAGAGGAATGGGTTTAAAATCCAATTTTCGTCTTTTTCTCTCGCAGACAACCTAAATTCCACTAATACCCCACTTGGGGCTGGCTCTTGGCCTTCAGAGGGGTCTGCCCAGTGAGGAATAATGGGCATAAGGACACAATTGGAAGGTCAAATCTTATTGATTATATTTACCTCCGTTGCTTTTATTTGTATAACTCTGACTGCCCTTCTCCTTCCCTTCAGATTTTTTTTTTCAAACCAGCCAGACTACCTACGCGCATCTCTCATGCCCACACATCTCTAAGCCACACGCAAAGCAGAGCGCTGAAAAAAGATGAATATGATAAAGATGCTGCTCTTAAAGATAACCTTAAAATTGCTCGACCTTGCACACTTCTGGGGCCATGAGCACATACCTTCTTGGGTTACATCCTGGGGTGAGGAAGAAGTTTTTGAGGATCTTTTCCATGCAAGAGAGAAATGTCCTAAATACCTAATATTTCCTCCCCCGCCTGCAAACCCTAGCGTAATTCTAGAAGATCTGTACATTTATATCTGACTGCTTAGCAGGGAAATGCTCTTTCTGAGCCATCTCCACTGTATATTTTCTTCTGACATAAATATGAATTAAGGTTATGGCCCGGTATGATCTTCCCAGGAAAAAGTGTAGATTACATCGATGTGACCCATTAAAGCAATCTTAAATACCCACTGATGGTTCATTATTGCAAGTTACTTTCCTTCCTGATGTAGAATTTATTCAATATATTGGAGAAAGAAAAAAAAAGATGTCTCTAGAAAGGCATTGCCTGTGCACCACATTAATAAAAAGGGGCAATGCAAGGGATGGGCTTGACAAGTTGGAAGAGGAGTCTCCGTTTACCCAACTCTGCCGGACGAATCAAAACACCCCTCCTGAAGGGCACGTAGGCCAACGGGAAAAACTTTTAATTAACAAAATTCAGAAGGAGCAAGGACATCCTCATCCCATGCAGCAACGCATCGTGCTGCGTGAAATATGAGAAGACACGGATAATAAATATTATGCCTGCCTGAAAACGCTCAGGAACCCAAAAAATCCCAAGGGCTAACCCATCTCCTGTTGCATGTAGTAAATATAGCAGCCTGCATAGCACTGTATCTGGGAGCAGCGGGTAATCGCTAATGAGCTTATAGGTTTATAAAAGCTTATATTTTATAATAGCTTTGCCCCACTGCAAGGCAAGAAACGGCACGTTGAGTTGCCAGTTGGATTTGGGTGCAGAAGAGGGGGTAGGGGGCTCCCCAAAGCATCACTGCTCGCTCCTTCCCCATCCCCTGCACAGAAAGCAGTGACAGAAGGAGGCTGTGAGGCTCTTCCAGCTCAGGGGTGATGGGACTCCACGAGCGTTAAAAAAAGCCTCTCTCTTCCTTTGTTGTACGCTTTGCCTCTGCAACCTGAGTTTATAAATATTTTGCTGCGAGTCAAGTCGTGAAGAATTTTTTTTTTTTTTTTTTTAAATTTGCACCTATATGATTCATTAAAAAAAACCCAAACAACTGCCTGGAGAAAGAGGAGCTTGTGCTATGGAAAGAAAAACTGCTCAAACCCAAGGCTGAGAGAAGAGAACACATAGGCTTACCGGCTTTTCTCCCTTGCAGACAGCACAGTGCCGAAGAGGCACATCCAAGAGACGATTGCTGGCAGTCGGACCTGATCTATGCCGGCTCACCACCCTAGGAAAGGTCCCACCGAAGGCTGATTTCGGCTAACCTCCAGTTTGTGCCACCATGTGCCCAACAGCCCTCAGTGCCCACGGAGACGGATGCAGGGGAGAAGGGAGGGAGCTGCAAGCTTGCCACCGCGTCCTGTTGCGGTGCAAATCCCCGAGGCATCGCCAGTGTTCAGCAAACCCTAAAAGGCCCAGAAAAGTTGGGTGCTGACCGTAGAGGATCAGAGGTACCGTGCACCCCTCTCATCTCCTCTGCCTTCAACCAGGGAGGGCAAGGCAGCAAACAGCGCTGCCAGCTCACCACAGGAATCCTCTGCTCCCCGTTCACAGCCTGGCACATCGCCTTGCCCATTGCAGCAGGTTTATGGTCCCCTATGCTCCCTGGATCCATGGAGCTCCCAAAGGCAATCCCTTTTTCCAGGCATCCCTGCATCCGCAGGGTTAGGAGCGAGAGGGGCTGCCAGAGCCTCTTCCCGGTTGGGATGGGGCCAGTGCTACCCAAACCCTTCCCCTAACACGGTGGCCCTTGCGTACCGAAACCCGCTCCAAAGGGCCAAGAGGCTCCGTGGGTACCTCTCACCCTACGTAGAGCAGAAGGTCCCCGGGGAAGAGCACCCTGAATCATTCAGAGGAGGCCGGGCAGCTTGCGGGCTGCAGCTGCAAGGCGAGAGGCGGCACATCTTCCATTCTGTTAATTCATAGTATTGACAAAACATAAAATATTAACGCCGGAGAAGACAGGGTTCTCTTTAAAGAGATTGATTCGCAAAGGTTGGGAGCGGGTCCTTTGCCGTGCAGAACAGGTCAGGCAAAAAGTCTTCAGCATCAGGCGGAGGGGTTTGAGCCAGGGAGCAAAGATTGCCTTCTCTCTTCTCGCCCTATGAGCTCCGGCTTGCAGGGGCTTCGCACGTTGCCCGCCCCGAGGCTTCACAAGCTCCTAGAACATTTTGGGTTGGAAGGGGCCTCGGGACGTCATCTCCTCCCACCAGCACATAGCAGGTGGTCCTCTGCGGGCCAATCTGCCAACACCTCCCTCGCAGGGGGCCCCAAAATGACACCAAGTGGCTCAGACTGCAGCAGCCCAACACAGGCTCAGCCTCCAGCCCCTTCCCCAGGTCCCTGGCGCTGCTGGCAGCAGAGGCACAAGAGCCTGGAGCCAACCCCGTGCCACCACGCTCCTCCTTCTCCTCACCGCCACCCACCGGGAAACAGGGGACATCTGCCTGGGGGAAAGCGTAGAGGGAGCCAAGACCAAATTGAAGCCTACCTTTTTTTCCCCAAAAAAGTTTCCAGTTGGGTCCGCTGCTTTATTTGCTCTAACCTCCTTCCAATTTTCTGTGTTCTTCATGCATCTAATTAATGATTCAGATCATTAATATTTTTGGAGCAGAAATTCTCTTCCCACCTATAAAGTGGCCGTGCCAATTCTTAGCCCTAATTTTAAACAACATATTTTGTTTAAGCTTCCTGCAGAGAAAACAGCTTGAGACCAAAGACTTTTCTGTCTCTTCACAAGACAATTATTCAGAACGTTATCAGCAAATCTTAACGCACCTTCATCTGCAAGGAGGATTTCTCCCAACACTGCTACACAGTCCACCCACCTATAGATGCGCACAGGACTACAATCAATACATGTTAATTAAGCTGTAGCCCACTCCAATTAAAATTATAGGATCTGAAGGACAGACATTTATTTTTGTCAGTAAATTAATTTAAGCATTCATTAATTTTAACTTTAATTTTTAAATTATATATCACTTTAATGATAAATAATTCCTCTCATTACAGAGGAAACATATGGAAGAGAAAGATAAAAACGGGAGAGACTTGGACCCAGCGAGGAATATGTTCTCCGGCACTTCCTTCTCTTTGGGCACATCAGCAACCCCATTTATGTCAGCAAACTGGGCTCTTTTGAAAATTTGGCTGGCGAGTGCAGTGCTGAAATAAGAACAGAGATTCTTTGAGTATCTCACCTCCTTCTCTGCTGGGAACATGAAAGCTTGGCTGTGAAATCTCAGTGTTTTAGAATAGCTGAAACTTTGTACATGCTACCAAAATAAACACTTTTCAACGGAAATAAAAATATTACTGTGTTAACATTTTTTTTAATTTATATAGAACAGGGCAGGTTGTTTCACAACTTAACCCTTTCCGCACACATCCCAGACAGAGAGCACTTAATTTTTGAAGTGAGGTTTGTGCAGTGTCCTGCACTCCGAGTTAAACCCTCCCTGGCTTGGGTACGGCAGTTCATTAAATACGGAACAGAGCAGCAATATTTTGGGCCTTCTTTTCCCAGCAGATGCTGTATGGCAACTGATCCCGGCTGGCGCAAAGAAGGGTTTTAACCCTCAACATCTTCATCCCAAAGGAACTGCCCAAGTGCTCACCTATTGGTGTCCGTCACACCCCAGCTGTGAATTTTCTCTGCTCCACCTCAGTGCAAGACTAAGCAAACATCCCCAACGTCTTTTCCTTCTGTATGAAGCGGGACGTAGAGTGTCTGGCACCCTGAAACACTCTTCGCTGAGATCGCAAGCTCTTCACCCCGCCAAGCATATCGGCGCGGCGCTTCCCGTAGCCGGGATGCTGTATAAATAGCAGCGCTGCATACCGAGACTCCTCCGCACAGACGTACCGTACCCTGCCTGGGCCCTGTCAAATGCCAAAAATCAAAATAGATTAACTGAATAAATTATTCAACGGGGAGTGCCGTTACTCCTCAAGCACTGTGCTGGACTGGTAATAATTGATCAGCTTCACAGCCGACGGCGGCCAACAAATAGCAAAACAAAATTGTTCAGTGAATAGACTATCTGACAAAAAAAAGTGCTAGAAAAGCACCAGGTCTCAACCTCCGGGGAGCTTTAGACCTGCAGTGCAATACAGTCTCTTCTTACCGTATTTCTTCCCTTGAAACGATTACTTAGCCCTCTTCCCTTTGCGGTTAGCGCCGTAAACTGTTGCTGTGGCATTTTTAGGACACCACATCTGCAACAAGCTCCCAGGAGACAGGGAGGGAGCGTCCCTCTCCGAGCCCCGTTGCAGAGGGCTCAGTGCGAGCGCGATGCACAGGCACCGTTCACATGGGTGCCTCTCTGCTGCTTTTTATCCCAGACAGCAGCACCAAGGCCGGGAAGAGTCAGCAGCACAGCCCGGCCAGGACCTCCACAGATAACCCAGGACTCCTAAAAGCCGGACAAGTCACGACTACTTGCGCATATGTTAAATGGAGCAGAGTGCCCCAGCCTTCTCAGAGTCAAAATTCACTTCTTCCAGCTCTTCTGCCTCTCGACATCTCCTGTCTCACACTGCATCACTCTCCCACAGTGCCAAAATTAACTGTACTTCCTTCTCAAGATCCATACCTTTCCCTCCCCCTGGAGAACCATCCCTAGCAGGGTGGTTTTGCTGAAGCCGAAGGGATTCCTCCTGCAAGGAGGAGCCCCACTGCCTGCATTTCCACGTATCGGTATAAAAGCAAGCAGGAGATAACCTGGTGCTTTGAGCAGATGGAGAGGCAGACCAGCAGCTTGGAAAACCTCTTCAGCAGGAACATGCAGGACCTATTTTATGGAGAAGGTTCAGTTCAAAAGGGGAATGAGGCAGCAAAAGAGAAACGGCGCAAAAATAGTACTTTACTAGTAATCTTGTGTTTCCTTAACTACTGCAGATATTTAGGCATTTAAAAAAAAAAAGCAACCACCTTTCTTGCCATTTATCTATTAGCTCTTCTTCATCCAGCTGTGCTGCTGAATTCCCGTATTTATTGACATCAGCGCATGTTGCTATAGAGATAATTAATTAATGCAACATAATAAAGTCAGCAGTTTTACTACTTTGCAGGTTAACACAGGACTGGAAATAGAGTGGGGAAGATAGAAAACCTTACTTCCAAAAAGCAGCCCTGAAAGAGACAGTTGGGCCTGAAAAATCATTTCCACAGTACGTGAAATGTGCCTCATTTGGTATAATTGCTGTCATTAGGAGCCCAGAGAAGAATTAGCAAAACAGCAATAAAGATGAATGAAGGCTCAGCCGAACAATTGCGGGTGGAGGAAAGAGTTCCTCGAGCATCCAGCAAAACTCTTCCTCTCAACCTGGTAAAAGCTCACCAATTATTGGGCCAAAGATGCTGCAAGCTGTGATGTCCTAGTGGCGAAACCCAAACGCACAGGGCCTTTTTCCAAGAGTCCTCCAATGCTGGGCACTCCAAAAATCGTCTAAGGGTGTCTTGTCGTCTACAGAAGAGGACTCTGAGGGCAGGTTAAGAGCAGCTCCTTCTTGTGGGACCTTCTGAGCAAATTCATGATGAGAAGCGGGTGGAGACAACCTCTTTGCACCCTGGTAGACTTGATGTCACGCTCAGCCATGAGCCACTGGCCTTCCCGGCTGCTCATCAAAGCGGGATTTTCCCACCTGTGACAAGCACAGGCACACAAGGAGGCAGGAGGTGAGACCAGACACTGTCACCTCTCTCATACGTAGCTGCCTCCTGACAGTCAGGTTGACATTTAGAGCTGACAAGGACATCAGTGACTTGTCAACATGTCCAAACAAGACAACTCTTTGATGAGAGCTATACCTCCACCCAGGAGCTTGCCTTCCTACTAAGAACTAGGCCAAAAAAAAGAAAAAGGATGCTGTGGAGCACTCAAGTAGGTGCCACACTTGCGGTTTGGCCTAACTCCACCCTTTTGTCAATTTAGAAAATTAAAATCAATCCCCTTTTCAAGTGAGGCCTTATTTTATTATTTGGCCTGTGCTAATTAGAATCTTTTTATATACTTTTCAGTTCAGGGTCTCTGCCTTCTGAGGTTAGAAAGAAGAATGCAGCACAGATTAAATTAGGTCACTTAACCCTCAGGACGCTACCATTCCTCAGCAAAGGTTACTCCGCACGCGATGAAGCAAAGGGGAAATGCTTTAAGAGAAAGACGTATGCAGAATAAATGAGCAAAAGACTGCGTTTTTGGGAAAAAAGTGACATCATCAAGCATCGTTTGCCTTCCATAACCACAAAAGCTTTGTCGTGTCGCGATATTTTCACGGCAAGCTTCAGGTGTCATGCCATAGTTGAAGACACCTACACTTCTCAGAGAACTGCCCGGTGAAAAAAACAACCAACCGCATCATTAAAAAACTACAACCGATCATTTAGCAGAAAAATCAGGCGGCTAGAATCCTGCTGCCCAATTTATAAGCCATCTCCACAATACACCATTTCAATAAAAGCACGGAAAAGTGTGCAGCTTTTATGTTGCATTCATGTACCAAAAAATACCCGAGTATTAAATGCATTATGATCAGTTAGGAGACTTCAGCATCAGCTACCAATTCTTTACAGGCTCAGCTACTTTCAATAGGATAAATTGCACCGAGTCATTAAAATCCAGAGCTTATTGCACACCATCTGCAGGCAGAGATAGTTTCTCTATTCCCAAGTCGTAGCTGCTTTCCTGGCAGGCTGCTGCTTTGACCTGTTGCAAGACTTCTTCGCGTCTGTCTGCAACACCCTCCCCGAGGAGACGGGTCCACCTTAAAGGGTCAGTTTAGCTGCAGAAAGAGAGCGGCCAAAGCCTGTTAGGCAATTTTCATGAGACAATTTGAATGACAATATCCGAGCTACCAAAATATTTGCTTGATCCACACAAAAAAAATAACCAAACCAGAGCAAAACCCACTATTGCAACGACCAGCTGCTGCTGCATAGGTTTGTAACTGGAATAAAGAGAGAACACATTTTTCCTAAACCCAGACGACAACCCAACCCAGATAGCGGAGGCAAGAAATCATCTATGGTGAGAGTAACAATGGGCAATTTAGCTTGATTATATCCTTGCAGATCTTCCTATTTATAACGGTTTGCATTATTTTGAATGCAAACTGGGCTGTTTTTTTTTTTTTTTCCCCCGTGCATCAGCTCTCGCAACCAAAAGTTGTCATTAGCTCCTGATTAAAAAAGGCTTGAAATAAAGAGTGGAAACAAGCCCAAATAAAGAAGTGCTGCTGCATCCCAGTCCTGTTGTATCAGACTGACTGCTGCAAATGTCAGTCTTATTTACTATTTCGAGTACACCAAGCTTTTCTCTTGTAGGAGGGGTAAAACTGGGAATACTGGGCCAAATCGGAGGAAAGAACAACGGAGGAGAAGAGGTAAATAAATAAGCAACCATGTGGCCCATGTGTCCAGGAGAGTCCTGGTAGCTCATACCAGCAACATACATGCAAGTTTGGCCACAGACACAGCAAACAAATTAAATAAGCTTCACCAGTGAGAGCCTGACCTTTTCCATCTTCCCCCCAGCAGAAACCAAGCTCCAACGGGGACCAAAAAGAGAGTTAGAAATAGCAAAGATAATAAAGTCAGTCATCAGAAGCACAGAAGACTGAAGGGGGAAGACAGGCAGGTGAAAGGACAACCTCAAGAAAACCTGAAATATTGCAAGTCATCCTCTATTGCCAAAATACCATGAGACAATCTATCCTGCTAGAATATTGGCAGCAGAGGATGCCACCAGGTGAGGCTAGGAGCTCCATTTCGATGCTGAGAGAAGGAGCCTGCTCTGCTTTCTACATTAAACGGTTCATCTTGGCACACATTTGCTGTGTACTCTTTAGCGGAACAGAACTCCCCTCTAGCAAGGTGCAGGCAGACACCAAACAAGATTACTTTGAATTTTCCAGTCTCGATGGTATCCGGACCACAAGAAACAGCACTGATTATTTCAAGTCCTAACCCCATCGACGGCTGAGCCACAGCCTTTAGGGGACGGTCTGCACTGCACCGCCACCGACTCCTCCAGCTGATGGAGGACCCAAGCCAATGCCAAGCTGGTCAACCACATCAGCACAGGGCACTGCCTGGGTTATTTAGGCATTGCTTAATTAGCCAAGATGAGCCCCCACTGGGAGATGACATTGCAGGACCTGAGCATGGGACAACACCTTGCTCTACAGATGCACCAGCTTGGTTAGTTCAGTCTCCAGCAGGTACCAGTTTTATAGGCACTTTTTTTTTAGTCAAGGTGATGGGAAAGGGGATAGAGAAGAGGGGACCCTCCAACCCCTCCACCTTTCCTGACCATACATATAGCACACTGCCTTTGCCGGGCAGGCTGAGGGCTTGCTGGTGAGCAAAAACGCCGCTCAGAGGAGCTCACAACCACTCTCTCAAACCCCACAGCCGAATCCACACTAATGCACCACTCCGGATTGCCTTCCCATGCCGAACCGCACAGGTACTCAACCCACGTCCAACCCTCGAGAGCGGGAAAAGCTAACTTCAATAAATGCAAAGCAATTCCATTTGCTGCCACCTTTTAAATGCAACGCTTAATTAACTCTACTGGGGCTTCCTTCGCTCTAAATGCTTGTGTTTCCATGCCACCGAGGTTAGGAAAACACTTTCTCCCTTTGCACACAGGGGGCCCTGCCTTTCCCTCCCTGCTTCGTGCTGGCATAACATTAACCAGAGACGGGGCCCTCGGGCGCACAGAGCCCGGCTCCAAAGAGAGAGCAAGAGCTTCTCCTTCAGAAACCTGCGACCAGCCCGTAGGGTTTTTTTTACTGCTCTGGCTGACCCTTGCTTGGACGCCAAGCCAGTACCTTGGCAGGGCTCTGGTACTCGAACAGAAGAGGAGAAACCAAGCTGTCACCCCACTAGATCCAACATTTAGAGTTGGTAATGCTAAACTCTCCAAAAACAGAAAGAAAGCAAGCAAGCAAGCAAGCAAAGCAAAGGTGGGGGTGGAGGGAGAACAACCAAAACCAGATGTTTCTAAGCAGCTGGCATCTCTGTTTCTCCCAAGATGCTGATGAACGCAAACTCTGCGGCTTGACAGACCCCCATCGGCCGCCCTCTTCCTGCGAACAGAGAATTCAAATCAGCTCTGCTGGATTTAATCATCTTCTCCCCTTAAATAATAAACTAGGGGGAGGAGAGGAAAAGGATTTATTCATGTCACTAACTGTCAGAAAAAATGTTTACTGTGCTAAAATAACCTGGGCTCCTGAACTGCAGGGAGAAAAAAAAATAAAAAAGAAAGAAAAAAAGGAAGAGAAAACACCCAGGGGAGAGGGAACTGTGAGAACAACAGCTCTGCACACACAGGGCGTGGACATGCCCAGGTAGACGTTGAGATGGGACATACGTGAGGTCTTCCTTCCAGCAGATATTCACCGGGAAACATAATGAAAGCAGAGCAGCGGGGAAGCAGGGGAGGGGGGAGCAACCTTGGTTGGCTTAGCTCAAGCTGTTTGAGCTGAGCTCTGCTTTTTGGACAGAGCTGAGAACATACATTATTATTATTTTTTTTTTTTAAGCAGAGCCTTGTAGGACTCGCACCAAACCCCAGCACTAGCTCAACAGTTTGCACAGCAGCTGCCCCAGCCCTGGCCTGCCGCCCTCCGCAGTAGTGGACCACCCTCTCCAAAACTCTTCAGAGAGGGGGAAAAAAATTTGGACATTGGAAACGGGACTGCAAAGCTACTCCTCTTGCCAGAGGTAGGTCAGGGGATGTAGGAGGCCTTAGAAGGAACTGCAAATATTTAAGGTAACAGGAAAAACAGAGACTTTGGAGCGTTCCTGAAACACATCTCCAGCTTTGTCACACAAGGCGTGAACTGCAGAGCTCCTTGCAACAGGGCATGCGAAGGGCCCATAAAACAAATGTTTAAGCAAACTGGCAGAAGTCCATCAAGGACTATTAAACACCAAGTTACAGATTAACTTCCCTGCTCAGGAAGCCCCGAAGCTGCAAAATGCCCCAGACTGGGAGGCAGCAAGACAAGGGGCACAGAGGTCTTTCGCGGCCATACCATCAGATCCCGCCTCTCACTGGAGACCCACCAGTGAACTCAGCACAGCCAACGTTTTGTACCTGCTGTAGATAAAACAGCTGATGGCCACACGGCACTGGTGCAGGGGCTGTGAGGCCGCTGGCGCAGCCCCAAGAAGCATGTGCCCTTTGGGGGGACCCACGGAGAGCTATACCCCCCCATATCTAGGACCCCTTCACCACCTGCAGAAGGTAAGTGGGGGCAGGCACAGAGAAGACCCAACCTGACCCACGCCGAACATCCCATTCTTCAACACACCCAAGTGATGGCATTACAATTGCGCACAGAAGCAAGCATCGCTTTGCTGCGGCAGGGCCTTCAAGACAGCCTTTTCCAGCGTGGACATACCATATTCTTCCAGGATGAAAAAAAAACACCTTGTAGTGAAAATATCCCAGTCCCCCTACAATTCATTTCAGTCTTCTCATGCGGTCCAACCTGCCTCCTTCCTCCCCAGCAAGCTTCCATCCTTTTACACTGGTGCCCACAGTCAGAATCCCATACAGATCTATTTTTTTGGTGTTTTGAGCACGTTCCCAACCTTGTGGAGCTCTCCCGTGCTTTAGCTGTTATTTCTCAGCCTGGGAGACACTCTGCTGGTGGGATCCAACAGCACAGCGAAGGCGCAGTGGGAGGCAAACCAGTGGCTCACATCTCCAGTTTGAGGTTTAGAGGCAACAGCCACCTGCAGAAAACAGCCAACAAGAGAACTAGCCACCAACAGCGCAGCCAGTTCCTGATTTTCTTCCTGTCCCCGCATACCCTCGGGCTGCATCTGGGAAAGCTAGGCCTCTCCAGATAAATCTCTGCAAAGCCATGGTGAGGACAACTTTATCAGGGATAACATTGATATAGCTGAATCCAGCAACAAATTGTTTTCCACTATAGACCGCACCTTTCATCACAGTCCTTAGGGAACAAGCGATGGAGTGAGATTCCCTCCCGTCAGAATTAAATCAGGACACCTATTGTAAGCAAATGAACTCAACTGCTGCGCAACAGCCTTCGGTATTCCAGTTTCGTGATCCAGAGGTGGTCAAACAGCCACGATTTAGTAAGAGCTGAATGGCAGGCTGGCCACCCGCTGCTCAGACTGCCTGCGCACCACAAGGACGTCAGGCACGCAGGATGCTCCGTCCGGGTGGCTGCACACACAGGCGTATTCCAGAGCGAGCGCGAGAACCGGGAACCACAGGGAAGCAATCACTCTGTGACAACCAATGCCTCGTAACTTATTCCAGCAGCAGGACGTCATTCCAGCTCCACCTGCAGGAATTTCTGCCAGTGAGAAAGCCTTGAAGGTTAGGTGGGAAAGGTATTGCTCAGGGAGGTGAGGGAAGTGAGCAGGCTGAGGTTGGTGGAGAGAAGCAGGCTACAGATTAGAAAAGCAGGGAAGGCAGTGAGCCTTGGGGCTGTGCAAAAATACAATTAAATAGCTTGAAGAGTCAAGGGGTCCAGGTTCCTTGGTATAATCCCACAGGAAATGCTGAACGCAGCTTCACAAGAGTTCCTTCTAGAAACGTTCATGAATTCTCTGCTCCAGCCCATACTCCCTCTGTGTTCAGTATCTCTGCACGGTTCGGCAGCTGAAGGTTCCAGAAGGAACATTTGCTGAAACCTAAATTTTACAGGAATATTAGAGAACATTTGCAAAACGAAATCTGAATTGACAGAAGGGGACATTCATGATACAAATGCCATTCCTAAAAAAGTTACTCCTCTAAATCAGGAAACAGACAATTGGTATGTCCTTGGAAAAATTATCCACCTCTTTAATTATAGGTTTTAAATATCAGGAATTTACTGTGTTTTGGAATTTACAGACAAAAAAAAAAAAACATTGCCTGGCAAATAACCACAAACGGGAGCATGAGAAAACTGTGCTCACCTCCAAAACAGAGAAAGTAAAAAAAGATTCATCACATAAATTGAGACACCCAGCAAACACACCAACAACGGTCTAGAGGAAGACAATTCCTGCAGAAAGGGCTCACCTGGCTCTCCTGCCCACCTGGAGCCACCTTCCCTTATTTCCCAATGGAGGAGAAACCAAACTGGAATTCATTGCCTTGTAGGAATGGTTTCTGTGGGAGGCTTCTTCCCATCACGCAAGAAGAAGAGTGCAGCTCCTGGAGAAGCACGTTTCCATGGCAGAGCTGCAAATCCCTATCTTCAGAGCGCCTCAGAGGCGGCAGATAAGCCTTTGGCTTTGAACTGGAGACAAAACCCATGCAACCCATGGTGAGGGTGGGGGTGAAATTAAGTCTCTGCGATGCTTCAAGCAACCTGACATGATTTGGGCACCAAGAAATCCCTGCAGATAAAAGACAGCAAGACAGGACCTGAAGTATGAGAGACAGGAGAGTTCACAGCATGGATCGCCAGTCCCAGAGCAAGCGTAAGGCATGGAGAGAGGCAGCAAACGAGCTACACGCAAGAAACGAAGACAACTGCGACCTTGAGCTGAGAACACATTTGTAACAGATCTATAAAGATGCCAATCTCCTATTTATATAGTGGATAAATACCTGCGCAGCTACCCAGGAAGCCATGCATAAAAATTCTGCACCAAGCTCCCGAGAAAACCCCACGCCAGAAACTTCTCTGCTCCCGTCTCTGTATCAATCCACTGCAAAGCTGTACTAAATGCCTCTTTTCTGCCCCACAGCTAACAATACAAGGCCTAAATGCTGTGCATTTTAGCTGAATGATCAGCATTTGCTCGGCCTGGCTTTACCTATGCGGACAGCAATCACAGAAGAATAAAAAGAGAAAAATCCCCGTACGGTTTATTCAAATGCTGGAAATGTCTCGCAGCGCTGGTTGTTACAGGGTGATTTTCTCGCATCTCTCTCCAAACAGAAAAGCAGCACAGGAAGAACTAGAGATCTAAAGTGGCAGCCGGACTGACCAAGAAAAATGTTTGGTGGAAAAGGAAAAAAGATTGAGGGCCAGGGTAGAACACACTGAGCAAAGCCAACAGCATCCTCTGTGTGAATTGCCCTGAATTGAATGGCTTTTACCAGCTTTGTAAACCAAATTTAGGGTTGTAGGAAACTGCAGAGAATACTGGTGATTCAGAGCTAGAAACGAGCCTTTTGCCCTATACTGGCTTTGCAGGGGTCTCAGAGAGAAAGCAACAGTAGTAAGAATATATATAACGTCAATCAACATGCCTGCGCGTCCTCGTTGCGGGGACAGACTGAATGAGATTCCCACAGACGCCACCACCACCGCAGGCTGTCCACGGCACTGGTCTCTGAAAGAGAGGAGGGAGATGCACCTTCCCCTTCCCGCTTTGGAAACAACCAGCTGTTTGGGTGTTCCCGTGAAGAGAAGCCAGAGAAGCACAAAGAGCTAACATTAACCTTCTCCCTCTGACCCCAGCAGATTGATATTATCCGCCCTAAGTGACGAAGTGCCCTCTGAGAAGCCAGGATTAATGCTGTCTCAGCCCAAAAGGCTCGAGACCAAACAGTGTGCATGGAAATTAAGGCCCAAGTTGAGATGGCTTAAATTTCCACTGGGAACCTGTGCCAAACCACTCCTGTTAGACAGACGCCTCCAAACGCCCTTGAAAAGCCAACAGGGAGCACCAGCCGTGGACAGGAGCTCAAACTCAAGGCGTTTGCGTTTCATACCCCTGCCTTCTTCCCAGCTCACCGCTCTCCCTTCTCCAACCCTCGGGGAGCTCCATCCTGCGGCAGCGCTGCCTGCGACCACTGGGACTCTGCTCTGAAAGGCGACACAATTAACAACGTGAGTTTTTGACGAAGCGTTAGCTCAGGTCTCTCAATACCTTTTGTAACATCCACCTTTGAATTACCGCACTTGTGCCGCATCTACCCCTTTAGTGCTTCAGGAGCATTGACCGGTGACAAATACGAGAAAAAGAGAGGGAAAAAAAAAAGGGGGGGGGCAAAAGGCACTTTGCAAGGGCAGAAACTGTTCTGTGAGAGCTGCCTGGGGAAAGCAACCCAACCGAATGCCCAAGAAACTGACTGTCCCCTGCTCCGCTCCAGTGTGGTTCCCCCTACGGATGGGTTCAGCAGAGGTGGAGACGTCTGCCCAAGCAGCAGGCAACAAACTCCTGTCACCCTCCCGGCGCCATTATCCAAATAATGTATCCAAATAAGCACACACCGTTACCAAGAATCCATTAAACCCAGCCGGAACAGAAGAGAAGGTGCAATTCCATCCAGTGTTAAATTTCTCCATCCCAAGCCACTTTTTTCTTTTTTTTTTGGATCGGTACCTTTTGCCTGTGAGCAATGATAAAACTACTGATTAAACTTTAAAGGGGGACTATCTTTGAACGAGAGGAGAGGCACAGCAGGGAAGGGATGCATTATTTAAAGAAGGGTTTGTGTTTTCCATCCCAGCAGCCACCATGGGATTGCCAGGCAAAGCACGGTACTACAGAGTCAAAAATCCAAGTGCCCCAAGATGAACATTACATGGTAATGTATGCTTAAATAATCCGTTTATTACATCTCCTGATTGTAACTTTAACAAGGCACAAGTTTTACAGCTAATATTTTGGAGAACTGCAACATTTTTTTTTATGGCATGCCAAGAATTCACGGGAGAATGAGTCTCACCTAAGTTTACTTCTTCCATCAGGGGACTAAATAGATTTTTCACATAAAATTACCTATCACGTGGTACCTATAAAAAGATGCAGCTGTAAACGTCCCAGTTTCAACCCCACAGCTGAAAGTTAGTATTACAAGGAGGGGGGAAAAAAAAAAAATAAATAAGAATTCCTACAGGAAAATGGCTCACTGCAATAGGTTTTACACCTGTCTGGAAAGCTCTTCCTTCAATGCCGTGTTATCACATACGCTACAGCCCCCTGCCAGACGCTCGAGCAGGGTTGTGCGGTCGATGTGCCGCATGCACTGCCAGGGAGGCACTGAGTGTCTTTGCCTATCATTTAAAGTCAACGTTTGTCACTTTTTCCCCCCCCCCTTTTTTTTTTTAAATCAGAGAAGAATTAACCTTTGGGGAAAAAAATACCCACCCAAAAACATGCATGGAACATCTCCTGCAGTGTTGACATAATAGTTTTCATTTGCAAGCAAATGAAAGTTGAACTTAAACATCAAATATTCATTTATCAGCGTTATCCTAGCTTCCCCTCCCCTCTTTGCTCTCACAGGCTTTTTTTCTTGTTTGGTTTTAAGTGGGCTCATGACTGCACGTGTAAAGCTATTTTCTTCCTTTTGCTTTGAGAATGGTTCCCCAGGTTACCCCCTGAACTCCTCTGACCCACTAGTTGTTCCCTGTGACAGTTACCCATCCTAGGCAAAATTATAAAAACAAAAAAAAAAAAATCAGAATCAGACTTTCAAAAAGGCTCCCATTCAGGGAAATCCATTATCATTAATGGCAAGCCTCCCAGAATCTGTTCTTCATTTCTTTCTCATTTTAAAATGTCAATGCATGTTGTCAGAATGCAATTGTTTTCCTTAATCATCCACAGCAGTGAAGTAGAAAGTACTCATCTTTGTGGTGTGGAAGAGTCACTTGCTTTATTCATACCACACTCAATTTCGAGAGGATGCTTTCCGGGCTGGTTTTGCCCTCAAGAATCAAGGCTTATACACTCATCTTCTGCACGAGCGATAAAGATCCTTCCACTGGGAAATTCAGGTTTCTTTGCTAGGGTTGCCACTGAAGGAAAGGCACAGGTATGAGGACACGTGTCAGAAAGCGTCAGAGAACCCTTAATGGAAAGCCATCAAGAAATCTGGGTATCCTCTTACTTTAAGCTTGAGAACTAGAAAAAGAGTCGGGGCATTGTTGTTGTCTCAATTTTCGTCAGAGCCAGAAAGGCGAACTGCAGAACGTCGTTCCGCTCCATTATCGCTTCTCGAGAGTTGTTCCTCAGTGCAACAACTACATACAATCTTCTCAGTTCGGTAATTGTTGTTTTTTTCCCCCCAGCAATCACAAAGAGAAGCTGCTGAAAGGTGCGGGCAATAGACTTCTTAAAGAGCTGTTGACAACTCCCAGGAAACTTTTACATTTCGAATGCATTCTGCCCACATTTCCAATATTTTCTGTGGTTCTTAAGTTCCTCAATTTAGCACACAAAGCTATTTGCATGAAAATAGCATCTTGAGAGTTTCTTATGGAAGACTTACAATACTTTTCTTTAAAAAAAAAACAAAAAAACACCACATAATTGTAGAATTATGTGTTGAACATCTCAGGTAGCTGGGGTAAGAGGAGAATGAAGCACAAAACTGATTGCAAACATTTTTCTTTCATTTTAGATCCCATCAAGTTCTCATTCTCCAGCTGCCACTCACAATGGTACTCCTGGATACATTAATCTAGTGCCATTATCATTCTCTGAAGGGAAGGAGCGCTTTTATTAAAGCAAAGACAAATTAATTTAATGGTTTGGCTGTCTGTGTTTCTAAAAATACATGTAGACTTCCTCTTGACCTGCAGGTAAAAAAATTCTACACGGATATATTCTTTGACTAAACCCACTCCCCCAAAGAAAGACAAAATATCCCATCTGGTAAGCGCCCCTTTCCCAAAGTCCTAGAGAAATGGCTGGAACCTATGATGCATCGGACAGGTCTGGCAGAACGTTAGCCGAGAGATGAAATCTGAGATGGTCCTACACAAATCCACCAGCCTGTGAACTCTACCAAGACGGTGATTTGCAGCGCAGAAGTGTTACGCAAGCAAGGAGATACCCTTTCAGGTAGCCAGCAACCATCTCAGTTAAGGACGTTGCACTTTCAATCAGCATCTGAAGTTGCACGAGATAGTAAACAGGCAGTTAGGGTTTCAACGTGCTCCAGAGAGGGAAAAAGCAGTATGTTTAGCAGATTTCATACTTTCTGCTGTTTCGGAGTGCCTCCCAGAGAGATCACTCCCAGTGCTGGACGTTGGGATAAGCAAGGACAGGTCACAGCTGGCAGCCAGCCTGGGCCCTACTGCCTACGCGATGGCTCCGGACAACAGAAGCTCCCTGGACCCTTCTGGACTCAACGTTTTTTCAGGTTGCCCACAAAGACAGGAGGCTGGAGCCAACAACTTGGTCCTGCCAGCCCCACCAGCCTACATCTAAAAGCGAGGTCTTTCTGGCCAAACCTGCACCACACAGGTGATCATACTGACCGACCAAACAACTGCATCAGGTAGCCAAAACAGCAGAACCAAAGGAGAAACACCAACTACGTGCCTTCGCTACAAACTCCAGCAAAGACAACTGCAGTCTTTTCCCTGTACTTGGCTCTGTCACCATCAGTGGGTGGGTGAACCGACTGCAGCTCCTCGGGTGATGTCAGAGCAGTTATAGGAGGTGAGAGGAGGGGACAGAGCATGACGTAATTTACCTAGCTGCCATCTACCTACCTTTTATCACCGACAAAGCAGATGACGATGTTATTTCATCTGTCCGTGACTCAGAGAATCACAACATTGGATTTCCACAAGAACACCAAGGAAGAGCAAGGCAGCCACCACAGATGCGGGGCTACATTATGAAAAACTCTGCAGGCACCCTGCAGCCTATTTAATATCTCCGATAGAACAACAAGCACCTTCACACAGCACTCAGAGAGAGAGCCTTGCGCACTCCCGCTTTCCTGGACCTGGGTCTTGGAGCCATTCATGCACACGGAGACCAGAAACCAATCCACCAAGGGATGTACCAATTTGGGGTATTTTGCAAGCATTTTGCCTGCTGAAGTCCTCCACGTTTCTGCTTCAAAGTTCCTAGTAAAGGAGATGCTTCTCGCATAGAAATCTTGAACTCCAATGGAAAAAAATCACTGCAGGAAAGCAAGCCTTAATAAACTATTTACCCACCCGATCAGATGCTTCCAGAAATTAACAGCATGCTTTGGGCACCCCAGGGGAATGTGACCTGCCACAGGCTCGATTTGCAGAGATCCTAGCAAGCGAGATCTGTCAATTAAGACAATAATCAATATTCTCTCTAAGGCAACCATTTCCCCTAAGATCATTAGAAAGTCCTAAAAAAGAATGACTGTCACCACCTTCTAGGGTGGACCACAGGAACTGCGTACAATGTTAGGCATCAGTAAAGGAAAAAGAAGCAAAGAAGAGAAAGTAACTTCAAGAGGGAAGGGTAAATGGCATTTACCCCAAAACTGGAATTGCAGCTCGGCTAGAGTACTCAAAATCCTTAAAGGATTTTAAGATCTGGCCTGAACAAGACCCTGGAGTTTATTCTAAACAGATGCCAGAGGCTTTACAGATCACTACAAGTGCTCAGATCCTCTGTCTCATGCCTCACCCAAAATAACTCACACACCTTCAGCAGCATAGACCAAAATTCTGAGAGGACATCACACCAGCAGGAACCTGGAGAAAAAAATTCAAAAAAAAATAATAGCAAATCACTCGAAATAAACCTAGGCAGCACCTGGACTTTTCTTTGTGGACAACCAGCTTCAACACTGCTTTTCTCATGAACATTGTCAAGATGATCTCCTAAAATGGCACATAGGAAGAATTTCTTTTTGCATGAACAAATGCCAAATTATCTTGACGGCTGGCAGTACTCAGCACATCATCACACAAATTCATTAGAAAAAAAAATAATTACAAGGTCACCTCCAAGCAACTCTTAAGTAGCTATCCTCATGCAAATGTTTGTGTGTGTAAATGCAAGAAAAACACAAACAACAAGAAATATACTGGAAAGTAAAAGAAAAAAAAAAAAATCACTGCAAGTAGAGGAGCTCTCCCACAAGAAAGCAAGAGATTTTTTTTTTTTTTAACACTTCTGACTGTTATTGCGAAGGCAGGAAGAAAAGACAAATTAGAAAGATGAGAAGGTAGCAAAACACAGGGTCAGCAATAATGTGACTCCAAGGTATTATTGAATTCAGTCAAGGTTAATCAGAGAAGCCAAGTTTTTACCTTGGTGCCTTCACCAGGTGCCTAAAAATGATGTAAGGATCCAGCCCAAGAAACATTAGATTCTCTCATTTCTGCCTCGCAGAGAAGTATTTGCAAGACCCTGGTTAATTAAACCAATAAACCACAAGTGAAAGCCTGGCCTCGTGCCACATTTGTACTAGCACGTTGTGCAGGGGTGTTGCATTAACAGCTGTTATCCTATCGCAGGGGGATGGGGGAGACGAGAGCGGGGAGCAGAGGCGAAGGAGCAGTAGCGGAAAGAACAAGATGAACCAGCTGATTTTCAATTAACAGTTGAAATAAAAATGAAGTGGTTTTAGCGCTCGGCCTTCAAAGTGCCAATACTCTTAAATAACACAGATACCTGGCCGTTCTATAGCCCCATTAAATCAACTTCATTTGTTTTAAGCAAAGCTGAGAGGTACTTATTTAACAAGCAGTTCTTCAAGCATGACTCAACATGCAGGGAGGAATCCCTTCAGGGCAAAGAAAAATGTCTCAGAGGGATGCCGGGAGAAGAAATTTCTCTTTGGGCTAGAAAATCACTCACCACAGCAGCTTCTGACCAGGCTAGGAGTATTTGGGGACAGCTTGGATCACCTGCTTCTGCCCAGCTCGGTGTACACGTTACTTTGGCCCATGAAGGTATGCTGACGTCCCCAGTTGTTAAGTTGTTTACCCCCCAGTAAAGGGGTGAGGTTAGGATCGCAGGCTCCTGGAGGAAGCAGCAGACACCTCAAATGGTGTTCCACTCAGTCTAAGACACCCTAAAAATCCTTCCCAGTTACTCCTTTCTTCCCTAACGCCACCTGAAACCTTCCCACCACCTTGGGTTTAAGCGAAGTGGTTAATATAAATGAGAAGGAACATCCTCGGGATGCACAGTACTGTGTGTCCCCAGGTGCGACACAAGCTGAGCAAGGGGCAATTAACAGCAGTTAACTGTGAGCCTCCAAGGTGTCACCCAGCTTGCCTGGAAGTCCTAGCCTTCCCTTTTCTTGGAAAAAAACCCAAGGATTTTGCTTACCAAGTGGGTCTGAGGAGGGCCATGCATGCTACATCCACGCTATCTGCAACCAAATCCTTCCCAGAATCCTTGCAGTCCTTGGCCGCCCAGACCATCGCTCCGTCCCACCTAGGAGCACATCACAGGTCAGTTGCCACCCATCCTGGTTACTTAGGGCTGAGTGAAGCTCCTGGAGCTCCTACACCATGTTTTAAGTGCTCAGGGCTTCAAGCTTCATTAGTGGTTACTCCTACCTGTCATTTTCTTTCGCTTCAGTCTCTGTACCCTGATCTCTTTGACCCATTTACTGTAAGATCCACTTACTCCAATCCTCGACCCCTCGTCTTTGATACAACACGCAACCAATTCTTAGTTGGAGCCTCTTTCCTTCTGCCAAAGAGCTCTCCAGCAACAGCTTTGTGTTACAGCCAAATCCATTCAAAGGCCCCCTTCATACACTTAGCCTGAAACTCTCTTTCAATCCGTCGCCGGTTCTCTGTGTGCAAGTAACTCTTGTCTGCACGTGACCAAGGCTCTCGTACGCTCGGTACAAAGCATCTCAGCGCATTCAGAGTGGTGTTTATGAGCCAATGTGCATTAACCTTTCCTCTTGGAAACCCGAATCTGGAGTACAATGGTTATCCAAAAGGCCTAATAACCAGTCGAGAGCACGAGGCGTGCGGCTGAGCCTCGCAGAGCGTTGAATTGCCTTCCTGGGACGGTTTGATGAGGGATATAATCACAGAAGTATTTTGAAAGAGTGCATCTTCATCTCTCTTAAAAGTACCAATAATCAGTAGCTAATTTTCTCTGTCCTGTTAGAGCTTGTTTGACTTCTTGAGAAATTAATACCTGTCTTTAAGGTTAGGCTGATACAAGCACCACTGATTTTTCAATGGCTCAACTTCAGGGCTGCTAGAACAGCAAAATTATCATCATTTAAAGGTATCATCAGTTAAAGCAGAAGTTGCATTATTTAAAGTAAAAAAAAAAAAAAGCAAGGATATTGGTTGTGATACACACAGAAGCACAGCTCACTTCACATTTGGATACCAACACTTTGGAAAACAGCCCCAACTCTCTGGTACTACAAACGTAGTCCAAAATACGGATTAAACTGAAGACGTGGGGAAGGAGCAGCACCACACTGGGAACACAAATACTCTACTTCTCACCTGCCCCCATGCATCTAATTTTAAATCCTTCCTCTACGCCTTGCCTGCAGGGCACTCTGAGACGCAGCGTTCAGATCCTGGCTTTCAAGCATTTGGGGTCCAACGCTACATGGTCCTCTCTCCCTAGTGATGCACCCATGCTTCAGGGGGAAGAAGAAAAAGCATTGGTGAAGTCATCAAATGCACAAGAGCGCTCTACTTCTCAAACCCACCGCAGCCCAAAGGGTAGGACGATGCCGAAACAGCCACCCCACTCGCCACCACCTGCCTTCTATTTCACCGATAAGCTCTAAACAGCAAAGATCAAGGTCATGCAAAAACACCCGCTCCGATCTCCTCACTCCACAAGCCCTTGCAGCACCACAGCAGACCCGAGAGGGAAATGCCTCCCCACGCTCGCCCGGCCTGGGGCTGACCGCATCCGCGCGGTCAGGAAAGGGGCATCTCGGCCCCTCCGCCCCCTCTCCCCTCCGTTTCAGAAGCAGTGAGAAGAAAAAGGGACAAGGCTGCGATTATTCTTTGAGGTTTCAAAACCGGGAGGGATGGGGGAGGCTAGAAAATGTCACAGGCGTCTTGCGGATGTGACACAGGCTGGCTTGTGGGCAAATTAACACAACCGGGAGAACTCGCTCAGGCTCATCAGGGTAATGAAATGTGATATCCACTGGAGAAAGCAGGGGCAGGGACACGCTCCACTTTGCTGTAGCCGCGATGCCCTTTAGACAAAAGACTCCCTGGTGAAATGCAAAACAACTCTGGGATGGAGTGTATTCAAACAGGATCCAAGGACAGCAAACCCATAACCATGTAAATAGATCCCTTCTGCTTATTCCTGCGCTGCACGGGGATGTGCAACGTGTGTTTGGGGAGACGCTCAGAAAACACTGCCATTTTTCTTTTTTACCTGCTGCCTGCTCTCTAATAGTCCTGTTGGTTCAGGGTCCAGATAAAAAGGTCTCACCCCAAAAAGCCTCACTGACCACATCTACAGGCCACATCCATCAGCCGCAGGTTCTTTAAGATCGACTTACAGCAACTGCTGCACCATGCAGAGAGGCAAATAAACCTGGCACACAACTCTTCCCATCCAGACTGCTCTTTTCTCCTGCGGATCAACCCAAACCTGCCAGCACCCCTTTCCCGTGAAGACAGAGACATTCCAGCTCTTTTTAAACATTCCTGTCCAAGACTGCTGGCCGTTAGGATGGTCTGTGTCACCTCAAGACCAGAACAAGGAAATCTTCCTTGCTAATGCATGGGGTGACCCATTTAGCACTTGGCATGTCCCAACCAAGACTGCCGGCGTCCCACCTCTCCAGAAATGCTTTTTGGTGCTGTCCTGGCTTTCATACGGTTGCACATCCTCCCAACAGCTCCCAGCTCACGTGACTCTCTCTCCAGGCTTACAGATGAAGACTTGCCTGTTGACCTATTATGGTCTTTATGCAAATCAACTTCATTTCGGCGCCCTCTGCCTTGTACGTACCTCCCCATCTTCTGTCGTTACAGATATCAGACCAATTTTTGCCTAAGTGAGGCTCCTGGAGAGCTCTTTTAGAAAGAGGTCCTAGGAAAGGTTCTCCAAAATAGTAACCATTCTTGTCCTAACATCGTTTGAGCATTGTACATACATTGTTAAGCATACATACAGAGTAGGAAAACACCCATTACCCCATGGATAACACTGCCTGAGAGGTCCTCTTTGCGAGTCTGGTGTAGCTCTGAGTAAAAGGGAGACACCAGTCCCAGGGAGAGGAAAAAACAGAGATCACAGCTTTAACTTTACTTTTCACACCTTCCCTCGCAGAGGAAATGCTGCATTAAGATGTTGGGTGAAGCATAACACATCCCACACTCCTCATCTCAGTTTGAAGCGCGTAGCCCTCCATTACAGAATCCCAAATTGCTGTGCTCGGGCAGGTCAAAATAGAGCGATTCATTTGTTAAATGTCTTTGCTGTTGTTTGGACTTGAATTAATCTTAATGAGTACATACCCAAACTTGTCAACACTTGTCCATCCAAGACTGGGCTGTCGTGACACCATCACACTGGTTTTCTCTGACACGACTGGCCTCAAAACCATCATCTGGACCTTGATACCAGCAACATACAGATATTTGTTTCTCCATACAGTTTGTTTTGGGGTTGTTGTTTTGTTTTTTTTTAAGGTTGGAAAAAAGCTGTTGGAAAAACGTTGACTTTGCAAATAAAGTTTCTACACGGAGCAATTTATCTGATATGTGGCATCTTAATTTGGATATGTGTTTTAAGAATGCTTCTTCAGGCAGCGAGCAGCTAAGCTTTGGGAAGTTACATAAATCAGTACATTTACATTTGTATGCGCTAACAAGAAATGAATGCCTCTTTCCCTTCCAGTTAGCATTTGTGTGTGTCACGGGGGCTGCTCCCTCTCCCCACCTTTCCCACTGTCTTCAGGATATGACCACAGAAATTGTCATATTGAATTACACTGATAACCCATCTAATTTAATGCCCTCTCTAAAATAATACCCCACAACAGCTGCTACAGAGGAACATTTAACACTCCTTATAATTGACAACGATGGAACAGCACCACCACGAGGGACATATTTCCTTTGCACTAAGGGACCCCCCTCCTTTCCTTAAGCATTTTGTCATGTACATTTTTATCCTAGCTCACATATCTGTGAATGTCATACTTCGAGAAAGCCTGCTACGTTTTTTTTTTGCGGGGGGCGACCCAGCAGTATCTTCTGGCAAGGAGTTTTGCAGGTGAGCACGTTAGTTGGGTGTGTAACGTATTGACTCCTATATTGTCACTCAGTTGCACATGGCCATCTCTTACATCTCCTAGAAAGGGCTACAAGAGGGTACGGGCTGACTTGCCTGTGTCATTTAGTGACTTGCGCACCTCGGTCACATTCTTTCTCTTCTCCTGCGAAGGGAAACATTCCTAGCAACTAATGCAACCTCAGAAAGGACAGCTTTAAAAAACATGACGCTTGCTGTAGCAGGGAAGCCTTCCCTCTAATCACTGTCAGAGCCTATCTTCCAAAACCTTCTGTTTGCGCTGGATCGTCCTTCCCGCCCGCTGGAGGGCTCCAGGCAACGCGCCAGCTCCCACAGATACATCCACAAATGGCTTCAAGACCTCCTTTCACCCCCATGGCAACAAAAGGACGAGCCGGGCCAGACTCAGCCCAGCTGGAACTCTTCCTCCTGCGGGAGAGAGGTGCACCGGGCACGCATACAGCCCCGTGACTCAGATGAACAGAAGACGTGGCTAATCGGATGTTGCAGGGCTCCCATGGCAAGGAGGGGACGGGGCTGGGCTGCCTTGCAGAGTTCAGCTTTCTTCCTCGACAGGGAAATTTGCAGTGTAATTAAAATGAAATGTTGGTGTCTGTGTTGCACGTTGAAATATTGATGGAGGGAGGCATAAAGCATTTTATGAATGCATGCTTCCATTTTGTGATTTACTGCCCCCAAACACTGTTTTCACAGAACCTACTCGGGAAGAAAGGGAGTGAGATGAAAGAGCAATAGTGGTTTTATCGCTGCAGAAAAAGGGAACGGAATTGGACAAAGTTAAACACAATGTATTGAAAGAGAGCCCTTTGCTCTGAAGTTTCAATACAGCAGGAGACCCCTCACACCTGGAAAGGGTCCATTGAAGTCCATGGAGGTTTTTTTCCCTTTCCTTGTGCCATACCAAATGCTGGGAAGGGGCTACGCTGCTTTTAACTGCGGTTAAAAAGAGGTCAAGCCCCCATTTATAACAAGGCTTGGAGTAAAGTACTCACAGCAGTGTGACAGGACACAGAGGTAGGACTCTCCATCACCCGCATTCACCTGCCACTGTGGCTTTATTACTCAGCCCCACCAAGTACGGTTCGGCCAAATGGAAGTCTGACTCCATCCTTATTTCAAAAAAAGGGGAGAGGAAATATTCAGAGCTGTTTAATTAATGACCAAATTACAGCACAGACTAAGACAGAGGCCTTTGCTGTTGTGAGAGCAGCAGTTAACTCTGCCTGAAGTTTATTTGCCACGGGATCGAGCGGCAAATTTGCCTCCAGAATGAGTGAAATCCCAATTCTTAGCCAAAGACGGGACCTCAGCATCGCTCAAACCTCGGGCAAAGGGAATGCAGAACAGCAGGGTACCGACACAGCAACCAGCTCCAAAGAGGGTGAAGGAAATCTTGCTGGGATCCAGGAGGACAGTTTAAAATACATAGTGTCACTTCAGTCAGTCACTACTGGTTTCCTTTTTGCTCTGCCCAATCAATTAACGAACTGCAGTGAGCAGCGAGGAGTCAGAGAAAGCATTATTAGCCCCAGTGTGGGGTCAGGTGGGTGGCCGACCCGCGACCCATCCATCCATGCTGCCCACCAAGACCCCTCTCCTGCCATTCCCCAACCTCGGCTTCTCCTTTTGTTCCCTCCAGTTCCTCTCCCCTGCTCCTTATATCCAGGTTAAAGCAAGAGAAAGGAGCTGCCAGCCCCTACCCGGGCTGGGAAAGCGCTATGCCGAGGTGAGGCTGTCTCGGCACCCCAGGACAAAGTGAGCCCGCACGAGCCACTGGATGTCCCTCGTTTTGGCAGCAGACTCACAAGCAACTTTCTCTCTCCTTTCCATCGAACCCCAACAAGCAGATGGGGCTCCAAATTTCCCAACTGTTTCCCAGAGGGTGGTAAAAACACCAGCCTGTCACTTGTTTCAGGGTTTGCATTGCTCACTACCGAACAGACTGCAACCGAAGGAGCGGGGATGTACGGGGACGTCCCATTTACGAGGCAGCTGTTGGGATACTGAGGCAGCTCTGCAATGGCAGGGAAGGCTGGCAGGTCTCCGCCAAAGCACACAGAGCTGCGGAAAGCTCTCGCCTTTTGCCTCTTCAGGGTCTCTGGCCACCTCCTTTCTTCATGAACCCTACAGAAACCTACAGAAAGGAAGAGACCTTTTCACTCCAAGCTAGCTAAGCTGGTCACATACTGCAACATTTTACTCCAGACCAATTGAACTGCAATGTTTCCAAATGCACAGCAAAATAGTGCCTCCAGATTCCAAACCGAGGACACACAAATTGAGCGTGGCTCTCCAAACTGACCCACGCACCTGAAAAGGAGGATTTGCATTGCACATACACAGAAGCACTGGAATCTTTTGGCTGGCACTCAACCTATGCAATTCCAGGCTCCTTGCTCCCAGTCCCAGCCACTGTCGGGTCCAACTGGGGTCATGGACAGACCCCTCATGGAGCAGTTCAATGCACCCAGGTTCTGAATCATCCCTTGAGATTCATTCGAGCCACCTCTCTTGACCACAGAGTGAGATTAGGTACCCAGATGCTTCACTTCAGGATCTACTCTGGCTTGGGCTCAGCCCAGCTCTCGGTGCTACCCCACTTGCGGCTGCAGGCATGATCTTGTTTCACTGCTTTTAATTACTACTTGTTCCAAAAACTAAGTTAGCTTCGTTAGACTTCAGCTTTACATTTTCTACCTACATTTCTTCCAAGTTTCATTTCCTTTGATAAGCTCAAGAACTTGGCTTTCTGAGCCAACTTGAAAATATTAAATTTTGACTGTATCTTTGAATTCAAACATTTACGTGTCCAGTTTTGAACCCCTACTAAAAAGGGGATGTTGTCCCATAAGCATACTATAAGCTGAGGCAGAAGAGGCAAAAAACAGAAGAAAACCCAACAAGCCTGAACATTCAAAGCTAGCTGGTTGGAAAAGTCCTTACCAGCTACATATGCTATGAAAAAAAATACATTTAATTTTAAGGTTTGATTCTGTTTTAACATAGAGAGATGGGATTTATACAACAGGGCAACTTTTTTGCAAGATGAATTTTTATATTCCACGTTCCCTTTACAAGTAATTCACTCACTGCAATGCAACAAAACACTTTTTGAAGTCCCTCAATTTATTATTTACTCAGCAGAAAATATCAGCAAGAGAGGTCTGCAGAAAATTAAATATATGCACACATTGAGAAAAACAGTAAGTAATAGATACCGCTCAATGAAATTTTATGCGACCAATAGCTGTTGGTGAATATGTGATTTAAAGGTTGCATTAAATATCTGAAGCTTTAACTAATCACTGTATAAATAACTTACAGTGGTGGCTTCAGGCAAACGACTGATAGAAGGCTTCTCAGCAGATACAGACACGTATCAATGGAGGCGGCTCCGATTAAGTTCTACAGGAAGAGGAAAAAAGATAATCCCAGAAACACTATTGGAAAAACAGTGCAAAATACGAAAGGCCCAAGCAGTGCCTAAGCACGGCGGCCTGGGAGGAGCAAGCTGTGAGAATAACGTCTGTTGTTCATCTCTGGCACCTACGGTGCAGGAAGAAGCGAGGCTCAAACGGGTCTGCGAGATGCAGTGCAATTAGACCCCTCCCTGGGCCACCCATGGGACGTGGTATCAATGCCGCAAAAGATCAAAGGAGCACACAGAAATTTCCTTGTGCTCAAAATGCACCTTTTTTGGTGCTCTGCCTCATGAGATTTCCAGAAGTCTCTGGGAGCTCTCACTTTTAGCCTGATGAAACACCCTCAGCCCACGAAACACCCTCGCAACTCACTCCATAAGCACCACAGCTGAGGACAAGTCATCTCTTCTTGGTTTGATGAGCCTCATGCTAAGCCCACTTTGCATTTCTGCCATTCCTACCGAAAACAGATGAGTAGATGCTCCCTGCCCCACAGACTGCCACCGATTGCGATGGCCAAATGGATCTCTGGGCAGCACAGAGCACACCTCCACATGGCGTACAACACCCGACGGGAGTAGGAAAGCTGCTCAGCCATCTCAATTCTTCAAAGCTTGGCCTTCACTCTCTTTTTTCTCCCCAACCAACAGGAAAGGACATGCTTTAGGAGAAAGAGAAGTTAACTATTAACGTGAACAATGTTCATGGAATGGAGGACCACATCGTATAATCCAAGAGCAGGGGACAAACTTCAGCATCTCAGGAGGCCTCTCAAAGTCCTTTTAGTTCTTTAATCTAAATCACGTTAATCTGACAAAAGGAGAAATCGCTTCAGGGCAGATTGAACTGGCAGGAAGGAAATCACACGACTTCTCGACATGACTGAATATTTTCCACATTACACCAGTGGTCAGGAAATAACCTCACAGATGAGCGAGGACAGCGATGCCCTCTCGTTCTGGAGAGCAAGGTTGAGCATGCAGCAGTGGCTTCTCTTCACTTCCAGGAAAACACCAGATGTTTGGTAAGGTCAGGAAACACTTCCAAGAAGTGTAATTCCTCCTCCCTGGTTTTGAGGTTGTGCATACAATTTTGGCCAATTTAGGGTGACCTGCGCGCAGGTGCAGCTACACCACTGGCAAAGTTAATTTTTACTATGGAGGAAGGTAATTCAGATATCGATAAGTATTGATCTTCATTTTCTTTCTGACCTGAGAGACGTTGTGAGATTACTTACAAAATGAGGATAACCATATGTTATTTATCTACTGTTAAAGAGTATCCTGTCCACTTTTTTCCTAAGGATAATCACTTAGGTTAAGAAGGAGAGGAGCTGAAGTTACTGCCCATCTTCTCCTTTAATCAACATAGCGTTCTGTGTTGGGGGAAGAGAGGGAGAAACGAAAGAAAAATATCATCGAGGTCAGTTTTCACTGGGATGAGGAAGGGACTAGGCAGGAAACTGCCCTTTTACTGTCACTTTTGGCTCCTGCTCCTGATGTTGAAATCCAAGAGCTAATGAAGACAGATGGGTTCGTCCATGCTGTTGAGGTCTGAGTACTAACAAAAATTATTTAATGGTCAAGAGCTGTCACGGGATGTGTTGATTAATTAGCAGAGCTCGGAGGAGAGTGACTCTACTGGCATGTCAACTACTAATAACAGAGTCCCAATCAGCAGGGAAGAGTATCCAAAAGGAAGACAAGGCAACTGTAGGCTCATAGCTCACCCTCCCTGCAGGCAACAAAGGTAGAAACTCTTCCAGAGAGCTTGTTTGCAATCTCCCACCTCCTGCTAGGAAGGGATGTGTCCAGGATGGGATGAGTTGCTACAGGGCCAGGCATCCTCAGGGAGGAACAGTGCCCCGGGGATGGAGGTGGCTCCTCTCTGCCAACCCAAGAGCGTGGCTGTGGATCGGCGATGGGGAAGGTCAGCAGATGGGCACTCTGTTCTCAAAGGATCTGCAGTTTTAAGCACTGCTTTTCCCTTTCTGCAAGGGGACCTGCAACCCTTTCAGACCTGCCCAAGAGACCTCAGCGTAGCCTCCCTAGACAACCATTTTCTGCCTTCTACCTTTTGAGGATATAAACTTTCACTGAGAATTGGGTCTTTAACACCTCCAAGGTCTTGATTTCTCCTTGCCTCAGTTTCCTACCCGTACAAATAAAACCTCTCCCCCCTCCGTTTCAAGCATAACCTACTCGGAGCACAAAATCTCCCTCCCTGTCTGTCTACAGCGTCTAAAAAAAATTTAAAAAAAACAAAACAAAACAAAACAAAACAACACCAAACAGGAAGCTTGTTCTAGGGCTTTTCTACACTACTGGAAAACAAATCCAAGAAAAAGAATTAACAAAAGTGACCCCTGGGAGAGAAGAGCTGCACTTAAGATAAGCTTCCCAGGTGTCTGGAGGAGTGCAGGGAATGATGATGAAATAGCTATATCATATATACACACATTTGTTAGAGCACACACTGACACAGCTGGGAGACACTGACAGCTCTGCAGAGTAAGACTAATTTCCAAGCACTGAAAATCATCTTGGTGGAAGGCTTAGGAGTAAAAATTATCCAGCCAATCTGACAGAGTGGTCATAATTTCGGCGTCTAACATCTCGGTAATGCCTGAGCCCCAAATTATCGTTCTGCATCAGCAGAAAGCAGAGATCTTAATGCTTTTTGTTGACATAGCAGACTTGATCACTGGCTATAGTGATTTGGAAAATAAGACAGGTACTTTTTGCACTGCGCTTACTGCCAATGAAGATACAGGCACAGGGCAAAGAGGGGAAAGATCCTGGCCTGTTCTCCGCTTCGTTGAAGTTTCCTCCAAGCTCTGAAATACCCTTTCTGGGGCTCTGTAAGGAAAAAAAACGCAACTGCGTGCTCTAAAGCGAAGCTAAACCTTCCAGCAGTGTAAATAAAAGTAAGTTAAATAAAAGCCAATATACTATTTTTTCCTTTTAAACTAAACACGGAGCAGATCTCAGGTCGCCTCTCAAATTTCATCAGAAGATGGTACCACAAAGACAGTAAAAAACTTTCTACCCAACTCATCTCTGCTGGTTGGTTACTTTTGCCAATGAACCACATGCAAAAAGTGCCCCAGAACCCCCACGAATACAATCTGATTTTTCTGGTGCGTAGCCCGTCGTGCAAGTATTTTACAGCATTACTTAATGAAAGCTATGCGCCACTAAACAAAATGGGAGCATTAAGATGCAGCCCACAACCAAGCTCCAGAAGCAACAATTAATAATAAATAAAAACAATAATAATACTAAATAATAAATTAATAATAATAATAAAAACAAATTTTACTGTGCAGACGGGGTGGGTAAGACACACCTGATTTCTCACCAGATGAGCTCTCAAATCCTTCCTCCCCCCTCAACAGCCCCATCTGTGCACTGGAGAAACGCAGTGCCACCAGGAGGGTATCCAAAAATGCAAGCCGCTCTTAAAAATCACAGTCTTCCCTCCCTCCTTATGCTGAATTTGATAGCAAAAGCAAGACTGGATTCTCAAGTATCTACAGGGGTGAGGTACATTCAAATACTTCGTGGAGCATCCCTGCTGATTTAAGACGCCTGTCAGTCATATAAGCCACCAGCTACCTGCTTAAGAAGGCAGATCAGCTGCAGTCACCAGGCCTGAGTGAATCAGCTTCACCCGCTCAAATTGTGCATCAGAAGAGACAGCCGAGTTATCGCAGGGCACGTGGCCATGCGGGCCTCAAGGGCGGGCGCAAGCCTGCAGCGCCACCACAGTATCTGTATTCCTTTACTTGCTGGGCATTCATTGTAAATTGCTCATCGATAGCTGGTTCCTGGAGAGAAACCCTCTCTTTGCTGAGTGATGCCGCTGCTCGTGCACAGAGATGGTTTTTCAATCCTCCTGCCTGTCCTTGCTGCCACGGCAGGCAATATCACAGCTCCCAGCTGCGCTGGAACTGTTGGTCCTTCTTACTAACACAACTCGCTTGATCCAGGAATAGGAGTTTGGGGAGAAAAATTCCTGGTTTGTTCTCTCTCTTCTTCTGCCCTTGGCCACGGGGTCTGTTCCCGTCCCAGCTCCACTTCAACCAACTGTTCCTTCTTCATTTAAGTTGCAGGCAGTTTGTGCAAAGCCACAACCACCATGTTGACTGAGGGCGGGAAAGCACCAGTAGATGAGCTCTCCTGAGCCTGATGATATGTCCCTGGTGGAATACGTCCCAGCTGAATTCCCTGATATACTCTTGCATTGGAAACCCTCCCAATCCCATGAACAAACATTGTCTCCCCATCATGGGGCACACTCCTGCTCCTCACCTTCCCTTTGTGTGACCAGCCTGAGGACCAAGCTCTCACAAGGACCCTCAGGGGGCTCATGGTTTGGAGCAGTCCTACAAGACAGCCTTCTTCCAGAAAAAGTCAGATCTCTTTCCCAGCATGACAACACTGTCACCAACATCTTGACTCTTCATGGTGCCTCAAAGGAGACAGCAGCAGCACCTGGTGAAAGCTATCTTGCCACAGGACATCAGCTCTGAGAAAATAACACAGGGCAGCCGGTGCCAGCAAGCAACGTCCCCCAGGAGCTCACAGCACCAGTGATTTTTCCACTTCAGGTCAGAAACAACCACCTTCCTCCTTTCTCCTTCCTCCCCAGCAACTTCAACACTTTGCCTTTACAAAGTCATAAAGCCAGCCTACACCAAGTAGCTATTTCCAAGACCAGTTCAGGGTACGACTCAGACAACCTTCAACAGCACCTCAGAGGGATGTAAGCAGAGGTCTAAGAGCAAACCATTAGGAGTAACAGGTCCCCCCATTTGGAGCCCGAAGTCTCTCCAAGATACAGCTGTCGCAGGAGGAAGCGGAGGCAGCTGGAATTAAACACAGCTCCATTTTGCTGTAGCACATCAGCAAACTTCCAGCCCAGGCTGTGAATCAATGACAGTTTGTAGTATTTCATCTCTCCCCTCCTTGCCATGCCTGCCACAGGAACCCTTTATCCTCAGACTTTGAAGCGAGCTGCTACGTTATTTAATTTGCTACCCCCCAACGGGTGAGGCACAGTGGCGTTTTGGTTTCTTAAGACTGCTGCGTACACAATTTTCCCATTAATTTTTATCCTGCTTCGAACAAACAGTGCAGACGGCATGGTCCAGTGGTCGTTCCCACTAATAGCAAGAACAAGCAAAGCAGACGAATCCAGTTTGTAAGAAGCAGTACAAACTCATTAGGCTGCGGAGAAATAGAGGTGGTAAAATAAGTAAGAGAGTAACCTCATCAAAAGAGTATGTTTAATGCTAACAAAGACCAAAAAAAAAAAAAAAAAAAAAAATCAGCACTCCACCTGGCAGGAATTTCACACACGAGTTTCTGCTATCAGACCCTGCACCAAAAAAATGCAAAACTCACCAATGTATCTCCAGCAGCTCCCCCTACGCCACGCTCCACGCCTGGATATTACCTCTGTGCTTCCAGCAGTGTAATACACTTCACCCAGCTCACCTACCGCGCTTCTGGGAAGGCTGGAGATGAAGCTGAGCGCCCGCTGAGTGCCCAAACAGACTCTCACAGAGAACCTGCGAGGGACAAGCACACCCAGCAGCCAGCGGGGGACCACTTATCACCAAAAAGAGAAAAAAAAAGAAAATTACTCCCTCTGCTTTCTCAGCCCTGATCTGAGAAAAAAAAAAAAATAATAAAATACTATGAAACATCGCCCAAAGGCAGCTCTGGGAAATAAAATTCCCAACTTTACTGCAGAGCAAAGCTCCTGGAGTTGGCCACTGTGCCCTCTACCATCCTCTCCATGGCCCATAAGCTACCTGTCTCTCTCTCCAAGGAAATCACTGCCTTGGCACATTCTTTTTCTCCGCTCACCTATCATCATCTCCTGTACATTACAGCCACTCTCTCCTTCTAAAGCAACCACACGTGTGAAACCACACTAATCTCTGAGCAACTGTTTTCAACTCATTTGGGTTTGCAGCCTGCCGTTTCTAGTCCCAATGGGAAGCAGCTCACGTACGCCCGAAAGCTTCCTCTACCTTCTCTAATCCTACCTTCTAATCCTGCCCAATAAAAGCTCTGTGCGGACAGACCTTGCTTTTACATCCACACCCAAAGCCCCTCTCCCACCCTACTGCAGGGCAGCTTACTGCAGGGCAACGGGGAAGCTGGGAAGAAACCCCAAGGACTTCCAGGACTTGCAAACGGCGTTGGTAACCAAAGACACCCCTAGCAATCTGGCTGGGGAGACATCCTCAACGCTTACACATCTACGGGCGAGCATGCCCCAGGAGTGGCACTGACACTTTGGTGCACCAAAGGAGCTGGAGGTGCTTCTCACGAGAAACAATTTGGCCACGAAGGTCAAGCTGAAGAGCTGCTTTACTGAGCGCGGCCGCTCTTTAGCAGAGCTGGTAACATCAGCAATCACTCCCGGTTTTGGGGGATCAGATGGGTTTCCGAGCACCCCAACCCTGTGCCCTCCTGCCAGGGGCTGCGGTTTCAGGGAGCTCTCCTGTTTCCCAGCATTTCCCTGACCCCTAGTGACAAGACGTGGCTGTACAGCAGCCGCTTAACATGCGGCGCCCAACTCTCCCCGCATAAGCGAGGAGCAAAACTCACTCTTTAAGATGGGAGAAAGGCTTCCAGATCCATCAAGACGCTCACCCTCTGCAACCCCGGCACATTTGCCAGAAAATCCAACCTGTTTAGCAAAGAAACTCAAATTTGGACTGAAAGTCAGGAAACGAGCTGAATACAAGAAGTTTCCCTTGCACCGGGCTCCAGCTGTGCCCAGGGAAGCCGGGTTATGTGATTAATCCATCACCAGACTGGACAAAGCAAGGGGTGGGGAAAAGGCAGTTTTGATGTATTACCTTCCCCCAGGGCAAATGCATCCTGTTGAAGGGAACGGAGTGACCTTGGCAAGGTAGCAACTGCATGATCTCACCACCATCCACCACGGAGCAAGCTCCTGAGGACCTGGAGGACAAGACTTGTGACACAGCAGTACATTAAGCTGCCAGGGCCCGTGGCCCTTGTTTTTGTCATGCCACCTGGTTTCAAGGACAAACACGGAGTCAAAGCAGGATTATTCTGGCCCAACTCGAGTCTTCAAAGCTAATTCATGCCAGGCTTCTCCGTGCATTGGGCTAGCAATGGGTTGTCTCTTCCAGCACCAGTTTGACCCAGGAGAAGGCATCTGTGGCAATGTGCACTCAGGTTTGCATCAACCTCCTTCTCTGGCAAACATCCCTTCAAATGCAACATTTCTTCACTCCCAGATGCTATGATATTCCACCATCCTGCACACAGTTGTCTCCCACTTTGGTATTCATGTTTTCTACACATTAGAAGTGGTTATGTCACTTTTATTTCCATTTTTTTTTACCTTTCCAATCTAGCCTTCTCCAGGGGTACCTGCACACTGCCTGACATCAAGGCCCCTTACCTAAAGGATCGTGTGAGCAGACCAGAGAAGCCACGATTCGTACCAGCCTCCGATTGATTTTGTTCATTGTGTGAGGCTAATTCCCAGCCCTCGCTGACTTTGACAAAACGAGGCTACAAGAGGAAGTCTCACGCAGGAATAATTAACGATTCATCTCTATTTATTGGGCCCTTTTGTCAACTTAAACTTGTCACGACTGCCATAAATCCCCTCCAGTGCTAAACAAACTCTTTAATTAAATCTATTGTGCCACAAAAGCAATGCTTCAGATGCCAGTGGAGTAGTCGATGATGAAAGAGTTTGGCCCACCCTGGCTTAAAACACCCTTTGGGGGCTGAGGTTCACCGGGGGACTGTGACCCTGTCCCAAGCTACTCACTCAAATGCCATCAGCATTTGCCATTAGCAAACTCTGAAAACGTATTCCCGGTGAATTCCTGAGGCACTGCAGCTGGTTAATTGTTTTCCTGCTGACTAAGCAGTTGTTCCCCCCTGCCCACAACACATGAGTTTCAGTCTCATCACAGAAGCAACCTCAAAGCCATAAATACATGGACAATTCAGTACCCACCAGGCAAAAAAAATCTGTTCCCCCACCTCGTGGGTTGCTAACGGTCCTCCCGCCATGGGTGTCCCCGTTCAGGGGAAAGAGGTGAAGCATAGCACGCCCTTCTCCCTCACGAGCGGTGGGAAGAAGGAACGGCAGATGGTGCCAGACCTGAAGAAGAGCCAAGCCGCATCAGTAAAAGGTGAAGCAAGCTAACAGCACACTCAGGGTTTTCTAAAGGCCTTCCAAAGGAGCAGGGACTTCCTGACACAGGATCTAGTTCACACCTTGTCTCCAGCTACAGCCAGGAGCAGGCCTGGGAAACGCAAGAACAGAGCAAGCAGAAGCTTCTCTGAAACGCAAGAAACAGAAGCTTCTCCCTGTTTCTGCCTGCACCTACTTTCAGCCCAGGAGATCCTTCACTTGATGTGTGTTTACCATTTAGTGCAAAACCCCCAACTGGGTCCCTCCTGGACGTGACAGACAAACCTCTCCCATGCAGTGCCGGAGGAAACCCACCCTTCTTCCAAAGTACAACATAAAACAAACACCCAGCCCTGTGAGGCTCCTTCTCTGCCCGTGCCATCAGCAAACAACCCGCTGCTGAGTCAGTAGCTCTGCTAACAGCCCGTCCAACGCAAACTTGCACTGCGGCAAACAAGATGGTAAAAGCCACCGCTTTCTTTGCTGGTTAATCCCATTTGCCTCGCGAGAGGGCCCAAGATGCAACGGCAGAGTGAATTTAGCGTGACTTGAACCACGCTAATGTTCCCCTCATGGGTCAGCGGTTCCCAAGGGACGCCTGGAAAAGCACACCTGCAGGAAGATGACATTGAGCACATTTTTAATGCTGTTAAGTGAGGAGGCAGCACAGACCATGGGGAAAGAAGAAAAAAAAGAGGGAAAGAAAAAAAAAATCAAACCACACAAAGGGGAAAAAAAACAAACCCAAACTAACAAATGAACGAAAAAACAACCCAGACAACACTTGTTGCTGTGTTGGAGAGTCCTAGGCTCCTGCAGGGAGCTTCCCTCCCCTGCAAGCAGCAAGGACCACGCTCTCCACATCCCTTATGTGATTGCAAGCAGTCCCACGTTGGAGCCAGCACTCTCGGGGAAGGAAGATAGCACCCCTCTTCCCTCCAAGGGACCATGAAAATGTTTCAGGGAACATGATATGAGAAAGGGAGGGGAATTCAAAAAGCAAGTCTTGAGATGGAAGGTAGCACATGGCTCTCAACCAAAGCAGCTTTCAGGGTCAGATACATTTTGTTAAGAGGTATTGACAAAATAAAAATAACAGGTGAGTGATACAAGAGCTCCCTCCAAATACGCAGAAGGCCCTGTGGGTACATAACAGCAATGTACGCATGTGGGTTTAGCTGCCATTGACCTAGCCAAAAGCAGCACAGCTCTAAACTAGACAAAAAGGCAGGAAAAAAAGAGCAAAAATCTGTTCCCAGTAAACAGGCACGCCCCTTGCACGGGGCTGCAAACCGCTCTGAGCAAACACCTTGCCCAACATCACTCCATTAATCATTAAAAGCAAATCTAAGGGGTCCCAACTCAAAAAGAGAAATTAAAGCTGTGCGGAGGGGGAGTTTCATGCACTTAGGCGTTCAGGAGTCAGAGTCAGCCCAAGGATCCCCCCCAGCCACAATTTCACACCGTAGACCGAGGAAAATCACAACTGCCCTGTTGACACTTTTCGGCAAAAGCACATCCCTCCGCGAGAGATCTTTCACATGTAAGGCTGGCAGTTAAGACTTGATTTATAACCTAGGAGAGAAAATGCCATTACAAAGGAGCTGGGTAATCAGTAGACACAGTATAATTAATCGTTTTTCTCCTGATGTTCTCCAACCACAGAAATTCTCACCTCTAATGAGCTGAGGTGTCTGTCAGTTGCTCTGTACTGGCAGCACGTGCATTGGCGGGGTAAATCGGATCGACTCCCAGCTGTGCTGGAATAAAATCCAACAGAGGGAAAGCGGGGTACAATCAGAGATGGCGTATTTGCTTCTTCCCCCATCTCCAAATCGATAGGGAGGCCAACAGAGGCACTGTCACCTAGCCAAGGTGCACGCAAGGCCCTGACAAGTCACCATCATCAAAATAGCCACATTTTCTTGTGAAAACTGCAGCTGAGACCACCTGAACACAGCTGTTACTTGCAGCACCCGCATCTCTCCACCTGCAACTTCACCACAATATCATTGCTTCCTTTACCTCCTGCTTACAGCAGTATTTACAGGGGTGCTTCTGCTGGGCTGTACTGATGAAACTGCCAGTCCTGCAATTCAAACTTAGGCCAAGAAAGTATTCTGCTGGCCTTTCCCAACCTTACAAACAATCCCACCTCCTGATTTCATTGCTGGAAACCGTACGGCACCCCTCCTCTTCTCTTTCATATCAAAGCTTCCAGCTTCGTATCGGCACACAATTATTTTTTTCTCAGGTACTGCATTGCTCTCCGAGTCTTTTCTTCCCAGACAGGCACTCAGGGTCTCCCAGGACGAAAAAGATGCTCATTTTTCCTTTTCATTACCCTGGCAAGTAAATCTACAGAGGGCAAAAAAGGAAAGGAAGAATTTGCTTCCCTCTAACTTGCCTGCTGGAGAAACAAATCATCTCTGTGGCACCCACAAACCTTAAGAGCGGAAAACAAAACGTGCACAAGAGTATACACAAGGGATGCGTGTCACACTGTATTAAAGAATTTCCAGAATCAGTTGCTTCAAGGGTAAAGAAAGCCATGAGGGTATAGCGGGGTGCTGAATTTCTGTCCGCCGCATACATCAGCAGAGAACAAAGTTGTTGTCAGCACTGGAAAATTGCCCGTCACGTGAGTGGGTTTAGCCGACAAGGAGCTGCAGGACACGGGCACAAATCCGGCAGGCCTGGAGAGCGAAAACACGCCGGGGAGCAGCACGCGGCATCCGTGCAGGCACGGTTCCCTCGGCAACGGGAGGAAACACCTCAAAAATGCTCTGAAGTGTTGTGCTGCACACACTCCCCCCCCCTGTGCTACTCTTGGTCCGCGTGCTGCGATATAATCCAGGCTGTCCCCAGCCAAGGCAGCCCTCAGCTCGCGATTATCACCGCAGAGAGCTCAAAGGGCTGGGAGGCACACGTAGGCTCAGCCAGGACGACCGTCACGTTCATCGCACGCATCGCCAGCAGCACCGGCTTTAACGGCCCCTTCTCCATCCCGTTCTGCCTTTTCCTTGTGCAACAGGTTAAAAGAAAAGAACCCTACAGGAGAGGGGCGGGTGGTTCAGGGGGGGGGACACACACACCACCGCTTCGCTTCGGCGTGCAGGGGTTCAAAGGGGCCCTGGTTTAGCATCCCCCATGGCGGCAGGGAGGGGGGTGACCGCTGCCGGGCAGCGGTTCTCCGTGGGTGGACCCGGCCCCCTCGCCACGCCTCCCGCCGCCCCGGACAAGCCACGGCTCCACCGGGCTACGGTACGGTACGATACAGTACGGTACAGCACGGTACGGTACAGCGTGCACCGCCGGGGACGGAGGCCACGGAGACCCGCCGGCCATGGTAAGTCGCTGCTGGGAAAATCCGGCTGTCGCTTTGCAGGTTGGCGGCAAAGGACGGGGGCAGGAAGGTTTCGGCGGCAGCTCCGGCCTCTGAGATGAAGCAGGAGGCTAGGGAGGAAAGGAGCAGAGCTTCTGCGCTGTGGTTAATAAGTAACGCAACGCAGGCAGCTCCGCCGGCTGCTGCTGGATTACCAAAGGCAGAGAGCCCCACGCTGGGTTCCTCTGCCTGGGGGAGGGAAAGGGAAGCGTGACCCCCGCTCAAATTCCGCACGGCAAGCGTGACCCCCGCAACGGCCCACGCAACCCACCCCGGCCGGCTGGAAATCGGCTTTTTCACGGCAGCGGAGGGGACGGGAGGAAAAGACGGTGGGCCTCGTGGCACACCTCGCTCCAGCCCTGCCGGCGGGACCTGCTCACGCCAGCGCTGTCCCCTTTACCTCCCCCCCTAGGTGACAAGGCACCCCTTTAAAAGGGAAGACGTTAGTTTGAGCAGACAGGGTAGTTTAGTCTCCAGAAAGCCCAAAGCTCTCCCAATTTCCCATGCTGGTTCCCTTCCCTCAGTTGCACAACTCATATGCTTGATTTACTGCTGGAAAAAAATAATAATAAAAAAATATATAAAAATCCCAATGCCTAGGCAGTCGAGAGCCAGCAAAAGAAAACAAAATAATTAAATTTCCCTAATGAGAAGAGTGTGTTATACAGGAGTAAGAGCACATGAAAGCATTAACACGCCACGCTGAGAAAACCAGCAGGCTGGCCAAGCGCGCCGGGGTGTGGAAGAAGGGAAGGGGAAGGCAGCGGGGTGGAGGGCACGGAGGATGCTCCGGGCAGAGGGTTCGCCACCACAGGAACACAGCTGGAGGAGCTGGCTTTCCTGTGGTCCGTTGGCCAAACCTCAGCCCAGCCATGCCTCGGAGAGGAGCTGGGCCTGGAAAAAGCCCCCGGGCCCATCCTCCCACGTAGTGGCGATGTAGAAAAGGGTTGGGAGAACAATTAAATCCGCGTCCCTCCCATGCAGTCTGGTTTTTTGCTCTGCCTGGGGGGAGGCTGGCTCGGCACGCAGCCCCCCTGCATCCATAACCCCTCTGCTCCGGCCAAGTAACAGCTCCGGCTTTACGCAGCCTTTCCTCTCTTTAGCACCGACACACGAGCAGGAGTTTCCCAAAACCTGGTGCAGCCCCTACCCCGTTCCCATCAGAGACACCCCCCGATGTCCCCCCTGCCGAGCCAGCCTCCGTCCCCACGTTATCCAGTTGCTAAGCTACCCGCGCCCGGCTTATCGCGCCATCAGCACGGAAGGGCAACGGCTGAGGGTTTATTGCGCTGAGCCGTGTTTACTCACTACCTTCCTTCCAAACCCAGAGCTCAGGAGGGGACGGGGTTGACATTAGCAGGGAGGGAGAGGGTGGCGGAGCCCGGGGGCTGGCAGGGGGCCATCCAAAACGCCCCACAAAAGGGTGGCACGGGTGGTTTGCACGGTAGCAGCGAGGATGGAGGATGCACCGGCAAGGAAGGTGTTTCCCTAAACATCCCCTAAACATGCAGCTGCGATGCCGGGGGGGGGACGGGAACCACCCCACACCACGCCACCCCTGCGCTAAGGGGCTCTGCACGCACCCTGGCACTCTCCATTTCACGAAGTGCTCTGCGGCTGACAGCTTTCTCTAAGCGTAAGGGTCACGGCTA
Organism: Pluvialis apricaria; assembly: GCA_017639485.1. Taxonomy (NCBI): domain Eukaryota; kingdom Metazoa; phylum Chordata; class Aves; order Charadriiformes; family Charadriidae; genus Pluvialis; species Pluvialis apricaria. The sequence goes on along the minus strand of CM030013.1, from coordinate 3,798,306 downwards.
CGCAGACGGGTAGGCACCCACACAGCCCCACGGCTCAGCAGCCCCAGTAACACAAAAATAGGGCATAATCTTTCCAATCTTCCTCAAAACATGCAAAAACAAAGAAGAACCCACAAAAAAACATCAGCTCCACGGGGTGCCTCTTTGGTTTTGTACAGCCTGTGAGTAGGTAAGCTATAGGAAAGGACTATTTTGTTTTAAGATGCTACTCTGAGCATCGATGCCCAAGCGAAGTGTCTCAAGGGGCTGCTGACCAAACACCCACAAGAAAGAGCGGGCCGTATTTGTCGGGACTCATATCTAACTTGCCACGCTTTGCAAATAAAGGAAAACAAATTGCAAAGAGATGTTGGTCTTTGCCATTGAGAAACAGCAATCCTCACCAACTCCCGCTAGGAAAGAATTTTAATTGCCAGAACATTATCTTTCAGATAGAACAAGACCCCTCCACATCACTCCTGCCTTCCCCACCGAGCCAGAAGATGCGCTGGCTCACGTAGCCCCCAAAACTCCATTTTAGTTACACCTTCCCCCATATTCACTCCCCAAAGCCGAGAAGAACTGCTACTTCTCCCCCCCTCCCCCCTTAAGAAACAAATAACAGCAGCTCTGCCCAAGAGGGGAAGACAACACTAAATCACAATCCCTCCCTCTGCCCTTTGTTACTCAGACAGAAACAGCCTCTTAATCTCCATTGTAGCATGAGGGAGACCGAAAAGGAAAAGGAGCTGAACTCCAATTTAGCGTGACTCATCTCTGATTCACACCACTTCTTCCTCCTCTCAAGCAGGCTTCCAGTGCAGATGACCTGCAAATAAAGCCCTCCCGGCTTCAGGAAGGTACTTTGCAAACCTCAAAAGCAAGCAATTCTCAGTTCTAGAAGCCATCACGGAGTTTCAGAGGATTGGTTGGGATTTTTTTTTTCCGGAAAATTATATGTAATATATTTGGGAGCTTAACCTCACACAGCCATCGTTTCTTAGCACCTCAGGTTATAACGAATACACTGATAAAGAGGTAGGTGTTGCAGGTCAGAGGACAAAAGTGACAAGCTGGACTTCACTTGACCTCGGTACACGCAGGATGTACCCGGGGCAGGGAGCCGAGGACAGCATCAGTATCCCTTATCCTCAGCACCCCCCAGTCCAGGTCCACACGCGCATTTTAACCCTCCCACGCGGTCTGCAGCTGCCCCCATGGGCCCGAAACTCCAGGACCTATGGGATGCCTCACTGCTTTGAGCAACTGCTTCATCCTACCTCTGCCACGCTGATCCGCTCCTCTTCCCTTTCCTTCCTGCGGCGTCAGGCAGGAAAAGCCCACAGGCTGAGCGCGGAGGAGAGAGAGCAGCTGCTGCCAAACCTGAGAGCCGTGGGGTGGAACGAGGTGGAAGGCAGAGATGCCATCTTCAAAGAGTTCCACTTCAAGGACTTCAACCGGGTACGAGCATCGGCGGTACCGAGTTTTACAACGCGGAAGACCTGGTTTGCAGAGCAGGGAGTCCCACCTGCAAGGCTCAGCCAAAGAAACCCCTCCGCGTTTCTCCTGAAACGTAATGCCTGAGCAAGATAATCTGCCCAAGACGCCAAAGTGCTCAACCCAGCACATGGTTTGTCTGGGAAAAGCTCCTCAAAAAGAGGAAAACCCACAAAAAAAAACCCCAAAACAACAAAGATACAGAACATCTCAGGCCTTGCATTTAGTTGGGTTACCTAGAAACGCGTGTAAAATTAATAGCCATGGGGTGAAACCCAATATATTGCAGGGTAAGTGGTTCAGAGCTAACTTTCCGTCTTACTCCGCTGGGCAGGCCTTTGGCTTCATGACCAGAGTGGCCCTACAGGCAGAAAAGCTGGATCACCACCCTGAGTGGTTCAACGTGTACAATAAGGTAAGAAAGAGGGACGGGTAGGGGCAACCAGAGCTCTTCAGGGAACGCATCCCTTCTGTGAGGCATTAAACAGCAGCAGCAAGTGCCGGTCACATCAGTGGGACCTCTTTCCTCAGATGCTCTTCCCGTGACATTTCACGGCCAGCCTACAGCTACCATCTACAGATCCTTTCCTACTCCCCTTTTTTTTTTTTTGGCCCATCCGGCTTAGCAGTAGCTGCCTGTAGGCTGGCACCGGGGTTGCTTTTTTAAACTCAGTATCAGAGACAGCAGCAAGGGTAAAAGCTTCTGGAGAGAGAGTCGCAAAGCGGACACAGCTGGCTGCTGTGACCAAGGCAGGGCGGCGGTGACAGCTTGTGTGCCAGGACGAGCTGTAGGAAGGGGGAAAACCAGGCAAAATGCCACACCACCCTTCCCACCCCGGGGAAATTTTGCTAACGAGTCTGGAGAAAGTAATGGTGCTACCTGCCTCATCAGGTGCAAACCATCACCAGCACTGGGGGGGGAACCATTCCTGCTCTTTCTGCCAGCAACACTTGGTCGGTCTGTCTGTCTGTCTGGTTTAGGTTCACATCACCTTGAGCACCCACGAGTGTGGAGGCTTATCGGAGCGAGACATCAACTTGGCCAGCTTCATCGAGCAGGTTGCAGCTTCTCTCTCCTGACTGCAGAGACACACACGTGAAGCCACAAATCAACTCTGCCGCTGCCACAACCCGTATCGCGCCTGGACGGCCGCACCCAGAGCCTTCTCCCACTTCCAAGCTAGTTCCTGGATCCAGACTGCCTAACGCCGCGCCAAACCCCCCCCCTCCGCTGCAGCTCAGGTGGATGGAGGCGCTTCTTGGGCACCGTGCATATATCCAGCTCTGATCTTGCCGCTTCCCCATTCTTAAACCCTTCGTTAGCTGCGCGCTGCCAACCCGCAACCCGCCGAGCCTCCGGGGTTTTCAGCAGAGGTGCCCCTTTTACCAGGAGTCCTGTTACACAATCGCACCAGTAAATCTTTCCAAGGGCCCGTCCCCCTCCAGCCACTGTGTTATCGCTTCTCGCCTACTGGAATATGTTTTCTACCCAAAAGGTGGTACGTGAACCCTTTGCCTTTTCCATACCATACCAGCAACCGTGATGTGCAATTTGGTTATTACTGTAACCTCTCTCTAGCAGTATTATACAGCAGCCCCGTGATCTCGCCCCTATTGTAACCGGCCTTTAGTGGGATACCAACTGAAAATGTTTACAATAAAGGTCTTGGTTAACCTGATGTCAGTTTGGAAGGAGGCCTCACTGTCAAAATTACGCCAACAGGTTTTTTCCCCCCCCAAGGCAGGTACTGGCCTGACTGCTCTCAAGAAGGCGCTTCTGCCACGGAAAAGCTTCTTGACGAAGCAACGCGGAGAAATGGCACGTGCCTTCGCAGGCCTGCACCTCAAAGTGAACGGGGTCTGAAAGAGAATGAGGTTATCAAAGCCAGAGCAGATCAGGTAAAAAATGGCTTGTGCTAAAATCAGAAGTGTACCATAGCCGAGGCACAAACACAGGGAAGGCACGATCAAAAGGCACGAAAGCAGCGCAGCGATGGGCCAGGGGCTGCTTACGGTGGAATACCTCCCAAAAGAGGTTGTAGGTGGCTTTGGTGGTGTTAAGATCTTCACTCCAGCAACACAGGGATCTCTGCATTCAGTGAGTCTGCAGCCAAATTGCTGCATTTTCACATAACAAGAACAATTTGCTGTGAAACCAACAATAGCTGCTTTCAGCAAAACAGTCTGGGAGAAACACTATAAACATCCAATTCAGGTATTTTGTTTGGTTGGTTTTTAACCCTTTAAAGTTCTACAAAGTATTAAGAGACAATCCATAGCTCTTAAATGACAGTTTTCAGCATCCTTGAACATCACACGCAAGACGTAGCTATGGACACCACCCTTTATCTCGACGGGATGAAAGAGCAGACCTCCAGCAGAGTTAGTAAGTCATAAACCCTTCTCCCTGCCACAGACCAGGCTGTGCACGAGCAAAGACCAGGAGGCAAAAAGTCCCCATTCATTCAAATGAGCATTGAAACAGAAAAATAAAGAGTTCAATGAGCCTAGATAGCTAAATGCACCGTTTTAATACAAACTAGGCCCATTTTTACCATCTCTTCAGCTAGGTTCAGCCTACAGCTTTACAGTGGCAAATTACAGCAATACAGAATACCGCCATCAGATGAGCCCGTCCCATTTGTTCATGAAAAAAATCAATGTGTATTTATTGGGCAAGATATTATTGTGTTGTATGCAACCCTTCCACTCCCCACTCCCCCAAGTCATCAGAAAAGTGCAGATGAAATCCATGGCATGAAGACACGCATCTCTTCTTGGTCCATCCCATTGGATAGTCTTCAGTCTAGTACCTAAGAGCACGCAAATCCCTCGGGAGTGCTTTGTACAAGCAACAAATGTAGCGTTTCGCTTGGAAAACCTGACAGTGAGAAATCTCGCAGGAATTAATAGTCGCAAAGATCCCTCCAGGCCTAAAGTACCATCCAGTTTCAGATCATAATCCAGTCCGTAAAATTCTTCTTTTTTTTGTCTTTTAAATAATTACGCAGCCTGTTAATCACACTGTTTTCCTAAAACCATTTGGCGTGATAAAGGAGATGCAGATTACATGTTAGATGACAAGGATGAATAAAGACTACACACCGGTAAATTACAGTGGCCTATTCCTGACCAGAAGATTACATTTACAGTATAGAACAAATACACATAAAATAATTAAACCCACAAATATTACTAGTAAGTGAAGCCCAGAATGGAATACATAGACTTACAAATAACACCTTCAAATACATCCAAAAAACGTGAAATGGAGCACTGATCTGTTAGATCCACCTACTTCCTCGGAGGAGAATGCAACCAGGGTAGAGGAGGGAGTTTTTCCTCTCCTTAGCCCCAACCCAATCCATCCCCTCTTTTAAAGCAGAAAAAAAAAAAAAAAAAAGAGAGTACCTCCCTTTTTTTTTGTTTTGTTTTTTCTAAATCGCGGTTCAAAAGAGAACCATCACAGTAGCCAGACACTTAAGACTGTCTCCAAAGTATAGCAAACTCAGAGATGCAGTAATGGTCACATTGGCAAGAAGTTAACAGAATAAATAGGTCCAACGGCAAATGCTGACTGCCAGAGCTGGTAACACCATCAAGAGACTATCCAGGCAATTCAAATGCGATGTTTTCAAAAGGGCTCAGAGACAGTGCATGAAGTTACCAATTTCAGGGCAGATGGCCAAAACACTTCTGTCTCCTAGCACTGAGAACAAACCTGGTAAAAAGCAAGTATTCTCCCCACAATCACCAGGCCCCACGGCTGCGGCACTGGTTTGTGCAGTGGCTGGCAAGTAACCGTCTCATTCGGTATAATTATTGTGCGAGTGTGTGCTTCAGCTGTGTTAAGCCAGTGAGGGTCAGCTTCGGGCTAACAAGCCCACTGCAGCAGAGTGACAGATGCCTTCAGATGCCCTGCACAAGACTCTGCAGATGCGGCACGAAGTCTTCAAAGTGTTGAGTCTGCCCAGGAAACTCTCAGTAGCATGCAGAAAGCTGAGAGGAAACACGTCGGAAAACCCTGCAGGAGTGACTCCACCGCTGTTTAATAACTCAAGAGATTCTAGCTCATCCTTAAGGCCACAACTGCCTTACGAGCTGCACTGGGAAAACTCTCTCACTGTAAAAACAGCAGAGAAAAATAAGAATGGTGGGCCATATGCCTAAGGCTTGCAATGCCTCCAACTTGCTGCATCCTATCATCTACCTCAGAGCTACACCAGCACCTTTGTAATACTGTGAAGGGACCTGGCTCAATATAACTATTGTCCTACCTTATAGGCAAGTGTACTTTCTCTGAGGCCAGTCTGCCTTTGAGGGTTTTTTTCGGTATAGTACCATAAGGAAATGACCCCAGCAAATGCTGCGGTCAACAGCTGAACCCTCAAACCCTCCCTGGCATCCTACCAAAAAAAAAAAAAAGCCAGAGAAGCATCAAGGCACAATGGTGAATGCCCTTTTAAGAATGTGCCTTAAAAGAATCAGTGCAAAGAGCAGAGATTACTACTATTACAAAAGTCGCCTTTTTATACTAAAAGATCATGGTAAAAAAAGGTCAGCTTTGGCGCCATCCGTTTGCACGTGAAGTCCCTAGCCGTGACACACGCCAGGGCCTGACTGACTCTACTACAGCGTTGTGAGATAGTGCAAAACCTTCAAGTTATGAACAGTGAAATCACTGTTTTGCACATCCCTCCAGAATTGTGCAAGGTACCACACGCACTCTAGGTGGTAAATGCATGTCATCTCTAGAAGAGGCAGGGAAGCAAACCAGTTACTATGTACCTAGGATTTTCAGTACCATCCAGTTCCTCTCCCTAACACCACCTGCTTGGTTTCTATTGCTGCTGTTATTCAAACGAAGAGATTCCAAAAACTGATTTAGTGTTGGGTTTTCTTCCCCTCAGCAGACATTGATTGCAGTCGCAGAGATCTCCAGAGGGGATTTCGAAAGAGTACACGACCATCTTTCCTTTGCCAATTTATCGGCTCTGCATTACAGAGATATAAGGCTCCCAGCACAGTCTGTTAAATGCAGTAGCTTGGAGGAATACTCAAAAGAAAACAAAATATTCCATTTATTTTCTACCTTCAGCTTCTGGGAAGATTGAAGCTTTGGAACACAACATGAGAACTCAAATCTAACACTTGGCTGGACACCGGCTCAATACCGGGTGCGAGGAGAAGAACCAGCAAGGAATGAAGTGATGCGCAGAATACCTGAGGAATTTGGAGTTGTGGAATGGACATTCAATTCACCATCAATAATCACGATGAAAATAGGCAGGGGGAAGGGAAGAAAAGCCCTAAAATAAAGTTGGGCGTGAAAATAATGCAGATTTCAGGACAGACTAAGACGGGGAAGGAAGTTTTCAAGATCAAGCCGCCATCAGACCTCCAACTGTAGGAACAAAGGCTTACTGCAATCTCTTCCCCTAAGAAACTTTTCGAACCACCCCAGTGCTAGCTGGCAAGGCACCGATTGTTGCACTACAGTCAGTGGTGGCCGGGAGAACCGTTCATGTGCTTCTCACTGCAAGGAACATCCGTGCTGTAGAGGCCGTCCAAGTACGCCTGAGAAATCTCCGCTACCAAGCTCCTGTCTGGGACGGACTGCGCCATTCCATAGATGGCTCCCTAAGCAGAGAAGAGGAGGTCGTTACATAGGATCGTTAATGCCATCAGAGAAACACACTCACCCCCAAACACACCCTTCGCTATATGCTGGCCCTCCTTACCATGCCTGTGGTCTTGGCGCTAAGGTCCTTCATGATATCCTCAATGCTGTCTTTGACATCTTTGAGGAACTGTTCGGCAACACCAGGCTTCGTGTGCAACTGCGTAATGCAGAGATGAATGCTGGGCAGGCAGGGGAGAGGGCAGAGATTAACCACCTCAAGTATGTGCAGCTCCACGTTTTCTGAGCAACCCACAGCCATTTAGCCCTTCACTGGCCAGTGACAACTGTGTAATTCCTAAAAATAGCATTTCAGCAGTATAATGGGAGAAGACAATCCACTCCCAATTAAAGTAATCCCTGCAAAATACTTGCTAGAACCAAGCTGCAGAGAGTTCAGCTCTTCTTTTGCAAAATGGCGACTCCTCCTTCCTTCCCAACTTCCCCGTACACAGTTAAAGGCCTGTAATTTCCTCACCTCGTTCCAGGTACCTCTGGTGAGAAAAACGCAGCTGCCTGTAAGCACAGTGATCCATGCCATCATTTCCCTCCCCTTCCTCTCCAGCTTAGATAAGCCATCAGCCACTCACAGTGTGGAAGCGAGCACCCACCAGAAGGAACAAGGCTACTCGCGCCCCTGAGCTATCGCTTCAGGCTCTCTAGACTTCGCTTCGTGCTAACTGCAAGTCCAAATTTTTTTTCAGTGCAGCTACATCTAAGAGCATTTGCCCCTTTCACCCACAGAAAAAAACAACAACTACCCACTCAAGGAAGCTCTCTGACAAACATTCATTTTACGCCGGGCTGGAAAGATCACTGAAAATGATCAGCCCTTCACTGTTCTCTCAATTACCTTCATCTTCAGTGGGCAGCAAGAAGATACTAAAAATAAATAAATCAATCCACAAACCCTCAGTTAACTAACATGAGATAAAACCCTGGCTATTTATATTTTTCTGCTTGTATTAGACAGAGGTAAATAGTGAGGGAGCCTCAGATATGTCCTCTGCCAGGTTCATTAAATTTACTATTGCCTTACCCTCACTGCAGTAACCGCTATATATCAGCAATGACAGAAGTAATTCCTTCTCTGCAGAGAAAAAGGTCCACCTTGTGCAAGGTCCTGCACCTGGCTCGGGTGATATCAATACCCCTGGTACCAATACAGGCAGAGGGATGAAGGGATCGAGAACAGCCTTGTCGAGAAGGACTTGGGGGTGTTGGTGGATGAGAAGCTGGACACGAGCCGGCAACGCGCACTCACAGCCCAGAAGGCCGACCACATCCCAGGCCGCATTAAAGCAGCGTGGCCAGCAGGTCGAGGGAGGGGATTCTGCCCCTCTGCTCCGCTCTCGTGACACCCCACCTGGAGTACTGCATCCAGCCCTGGGGCCCCCAACATCAGAAGGACATGGACCTGCTGGAGCAGGGCCAGAGGAGGCCACGGAGATGATCCAAGGGCTGGAGCACCTCTGCTATGAGGATGGGCTGAGAAGAGTTGGGGCTGTTCAGCCTGGAGAAGAGAAGGCTCCAGAGAGACCTTACTGCAGTCTTTCAATACTCAAAGGGTGCTTATAAGAAAGATGGGGACAAACTTTTTAGCAGGGCCTGTTGCGATAGGACAAGGGGTAATGGCTTTAAACTAAAAGAGGGGAGATTTAGTTTAGAAATAAGGAAGCATTTTTTTTTTTTACAATGAGGGTGGTGAAACACTGGCCCGGGTTGCCCAGAGAGGTGGTGGCTGCCCCGTCCCTGGAAACATTCCAGGTCAGGTTGGACGGGGCTCTGAGCAACCTGATCTAGTTGAAGATGTCCCTGCTCACTGCAGGGGGGGTGAACTAGATGGCCTTCACAGATCCCTTCCAACCCAAACTATTCTATGATTCTATGATCAGACACGGACAACACCACTCAGCACATCGAGAGCACTACGTGGCCTGAAGACGACCACCTTGCATACCCTGGCTACGCACATCACTCCACTGGTCTCCACAAACTCACCTGGATGGGAACTGTAGAACATTTAAGTTCCATCCTTTCGCAGCTAAGAAATTAGATAATCGATAAATGTCGAAAGTGTCCGAACCGATGGAGAGGACAGACACCTCAGGTTTCCCAAGAATGAAGATGCTGTCAATTTTTCTCAACCTTAAACAGAAAAAAGAGAAAAGAAGTGACTGACCAGGGTTACAGGGGCCAGACATTCCATCCATCTATCTGGAGTCTTAAAGGAAAAGATACAGAAGGGAACAAATAGCAGCACATCCCTACCAAAAAAAAAAAACAAAAAAAAAACCAAAAATCACACAACCAGCTCAGGCCATTAGGACTTGCAAGAGAACTCAGGTCATTAGAGGCCCTAAAGTCAAATACGCTCGGGAAGAAAAGGAAAAGAGGGAGGACAGAGAGGCAAGGGAAGACAGAGCAGCAGAGGAGATCAGCTTATCAGCTCACACAGCAACATAAGCACCCCAACAACAGAGAGTATAACCCTCCTTTCATCGTCTTCAGTAAATCCTTCCAGATTCCCCCTCAGCCATCGCAAAGGCAGAAGAAACTCTCAAAGCAAAGTCAGCTAAATAAAGATGTCTGCACCCCTTCTTTCCGTGCCTCTCAGCTATCTGTGCATAAACAAAACATCTTCTCCCATAACTGCCCGACGGACCCCCACCCAGCAGGTAACATACTATAGCTTCTCCAGTGAGGAAAAAAAAAAAAATAAAGTCGCAAGAGAAACAGTTTGGGAGGAGGAGTCCAGAATGGCGTTAAAGAGTGGGATCAAAACGCTAAGGCACATACGTACTCTGATTCGAGGAAACGAGCTGTTTTAATGATCCTCTTCGTAGCTTCAACGTAGCCCGATTCCCCTATGTGCATCAGAGTTGCCCAACATGCGGCTATGATTCCACCAGGCCTGGAGCCTGCCACGGAGGGAGAGGCGTATATGCCCCCTTGCCAGTCGGGTGCTATAAAGAACTGGTACCTCCTGTACTTCTTGTCGCTGTACAGCACCACCGAGGAGCCCTTGGGAGCGTAGCCATACTGCAAGGAGCACAGAGAGCATTAAAAAGCAGCAGGAGGGCACAGGAGCACAATTGAGCACTCACTGCGTGTAGTCAACCAAGACCCCACTTGCCCATACTTGCACAAAGCTTCTGAATCGGGCAGCCCTTACCCCTGGTACTTCAGCGCTCCTCCGCCTAGCGGAGCAGGAATGCCTGAAGACATGGATGGCATCGGGAATCGCTCCCCAGAAACAAAAGCGTTGGAAGACCTTTTTCCCCTCCTCTTTACCTTGTGGGTATCAGCAGAAATGCTGGTCACACCTTTGACGCGGAAGTCAAATGGACGCCTTAGAGGGAACCCTGCCTTGTCCATAAACGCAATGAGAAAACCACCCAGGCAGGCGTCAACGTGGAAGGGGATTTTGTACTTGAGCGCAAGCTGTGTGTGAACAAGAGATTCTGGTGAGTAACACGCAATCAGGCAAGAAAACCATGTGGGTTGGGGCACCCAAACTCCTGTCACCAAAAGGTACTCTGCATTTCACAATTAAAGGTTTCCTGGACCCTTTTGGAGCCATCGTGCCACTTTCAAGCTGTTGAGGACAGATCTGGAAAGGCTGGCTACTCCGAGGATGCCTTCTCCTGCCTTCCACATACTTGAAGATTGCCAGAAAGAGGAAAAACATTGCATTTTGGCAGTTTGCTGGATCTGCCAAAGAGATGTGACAACTTGGTCTGAAAGGTGTATCCTCAATAAAGTGTAAGGGCGTGATCCAAATGAAAAGAAGGTCAGAGGCCCCGGCTGGTTACATACAAAATAACTAACTGAAGTACGGAGAGAAAAATCAAGAGGCACGTTTGAAAAATAAGATCCCAGCCCTTTGACTCATACTCCCTCTAGGTATTCCTCCGACTTGTGCATCAAGTTTGCTACAACCAGTAGACCCTAAATCAAAGCCTTTTTGCCAGGTGGACTATTTTGCTGTTATTTTCTCTCAGGTGTCAAAGAAAGAGCTCTTCTGGTTTGACTCGCAGTGGGTGCAGCTCAGCTCTAAGTCACGTACACAATACATGCCTTCAGTTACAGCAGAATTTTATGGCACGGACTTGAGAGTTCAGAGACAAAGCACACGCAAAAGGCTCGCTGCTTTGCCTTGCTACGACACACCGCATGCACCAGCTCAAGTCCAAAATTGAGCCCCATACAAACAGCTTTATGACAATGCCCAGAGGTAACTTGTGGTATTTAAAGCCCACTTTCTCACAGCAGTTAGAGTGCAAAAAAACCAGCCCCATATTCCTCCACACTTCCAAATTGTGTCCTACATACCCCACTGTTGGTTAACACCTGATTTGAGGACGCTAATACCCTCCCAACCTGTCTGCTCCTCCCACCAGATTCACTGATTGGCATCCTGCAACGCCTCTGCTTTTCTTGTACAGAAGGACACACTGGTTTGATTGCTACAGCACCCAGAAGTCCCAGGGGCACCCTACCTCTGCCACCTCTTCAATTGGGTCCATAATTCCATGCGGGAACTGGGGAGCGGAACAGACCAGCATGGCTGTGTTCTTCGAGATAGCTCTCCTCATTGCCTGAAGATTTAAAGAGAGAAGATGCTCACATTCCATTTACCAAGTGCCACCCTGCCAAAAAAGATAAATAGGAAAAACATGCGGCGTCTGGTCTTAAAAACCAACACACAAAAGCCTATAGAAAGCAAAGCAATGAGCTACAAGCATCAAGCAGACTTCAACTGCGTCATTTAACTCATCCACTTGGAAGTACTAGAACACTTTTGTTCGCCCTCATCTGAAATCTGGGGCTATTTCTGAAACACATAAATTACTTGATTCTAAATGAATCGTACAAGATAAAGGGATGGATTACATCCAATTATTTCAGACAAAACCTCATCTGCAATGACAGGCACTCACTCCTACCATTTTTCCTCATTTCCAGGAAGCACTCATCCCTCTCTATAGGTAGATTTCTTGCTATTTGCTGTATACGACGCTAATTTCTCACAGAAACAGTGCCGTGCTGCCTAAAGTGATACCTGAACATCCACTTCCATAGCCTTGGTCAAGGGTATGTGAATCAACTTCAGTCCAAAGTAGTGTGCTGCCTTGTCAAACGCTGCGTGAGCACTCACCGGGACCAACCTAGAAAAGAAACAGATTGCATATGTCAACCCAGGCAGCACCTAAGCCTTACCGTTAACAAGAGGAGAAAAAAGCAAAAAAATTCAACGTGTAGGTATTTCTGTGTGACAGACAGGTCACAAACGGGCCAGTTGTATGTTTCAACTAGCCAAAAATCATACAGACCAACAAAAAAAGAAAACAATTGGGGAAAATTCCCTCTGGGACAGATGAGAGGCCACGTGCTGTTCTGAACTGAAATGATGGACGCTCAATCTTGAACAACCCAGAGAAAACCTATGAAAGTAATTCTATTCCACTGCCTGGTCTTTTGTGAACCAGGAACCAGAGTTCCCAAGTAAGTTAATTTCTTGTCGTATCAGAAAATATCGTACCATCTCCAACCAGCTGCCCTCCCTGAGAGGGGCATATGACAATATCAAAGGGAAGGAGCAGCATAAATATAGCAAATGAACATAGTATTCGCTGTCACCCATCTCTAACGGCAATGGCTGAACAGCCTTAATTAATCTTGTTTTCTGAGGCATCATATCTTTAATAGCGTGCAAAAAAAATCTTAGAGATGGAAGAAAAGAACCACAGGAATTCAGCAGAAGATGAACACCACAGTGTTTCATCTCTCTTTGTTTTCCCCCCGTAAGCAGTTACCCAGAGAAACATTTTTGATGCACCGTCTAGAAAAAAGAAGCACATTAGAGAGCGCAAATCCTCTATTAGCAGTGTAATGATTAGCACAATTCCTCATTTCGGCTCCAACCAGCCCCCAACTTCAGTTCCAGAGTTTTCAGGCTAAACTCTCTTTGATCTGAATAAATCAAACCCCTTAAACACTTCAAAGGGCCTGACAATCTCTGCTCGAGGGGCCCAAAGCAGAAATGAGCAGACTCTGTCTAGAGCAGCACACAGGTATTGCCAAAATACATTTGCGTGGCACAGCTACCACAGCCGCCAAGCAATATTCACGCCTCCCAAGCTGCTTAAAGGTTCCCGTCCTTTTGCACCACTCCTTTCGACCCAGGTTTCTCTCCTCCAGACACAGACGGACAAGGAGGAGGTAGTAATGAGCTATGAAATGAAGGAATAGTGGGGTCTAGCAGCCACCTCCACTCAGAGAAACAGTAAGTCCCACAAGCTTCCAAAGCAAAAAGCAAGCCGCAGAGGTACTGCTCACATTTCAGGCTGTTTGATGCCTCTCTCGTAAGCCAGGTCCCGGTACGCTTTGCAGGCCATCAGAATGCTCTCAGTCCCCCCAGACGTCATCTGTTGTGAAAAGAAGCAAACAAGAAAAACAACTGCTTACACGGATGGTGCAGAAGAGAAAAGCAAAAAAGGGATGCTGCCACAGCATCTCTGCCCGGAGGCGTTTCAGAAGCAAGAGATGCACAGGACCAGCTCAGGTTTTTAAGGGCAGCAGAAGCCACTGAACAGCTTGAAAGTCCGCATACAACTGAATGTTGACTCCTCTAATTAAAGGGGGAGGGGGGAAAGAAGAAACAAAAAAATATCCAACTCAAAAGCCTGACAAGAGGGGACCATACTGCACAGTCACTAGCTGGCAAACGTGACTGCACCTCATAAACTACTAGTACATGCTTAGCTCTTGATTACCCGGAGATTGTTTGTCTGGTTTACAGATTAATTATGCCACGTACACGGAAACAACAAAGTTGATTCTGTATTAAGTTAACTGAAGTCCAGCAGGGTTTATTAGGTCTGGAGCAGCGCCACGCTAAGGCACGGAGCCAGCTCAGTGCTGGCACCGCTCCTGAGCTACAAAACCTTCCCAGAACCTGCAGCACTGCAAAGCTCAGAGCCCTCTTCCACCTTCTCTTTGCAGAAGCCAGCCTAGGTCTGGTCAACATCAGGCCAGAGCTTGTAAGTCCTCAAAGACCCAAGAAAGCTACACGCACAAGCCATCTGATCAAGTTTACTATTGCATACTAGAATGCAAGAGCTGTTGCAAATAAATAAATGAAATTCTTTACAGGACAAAATTCCTCAAGTGGGAGGACTGTCTCTTGTTGGCCAGCCTTTATGAGTTCTGACACGTAGCGGACACAAAATTGCGTGGGCACAAACCTTTCAAAGTAAAATTTCAACCTAGTAAAATGTGAGGTTGCTTTTTCAAGCAGCGCGCAGGACCGACTTACTGTTACGCTGGGTGAGCCGTAACGTGAGGATGGCTGATACCTGGGACAGGTATACAGAAGTGCAGGTAAAAGAGAGGAATCAAAAGCTACTTATAGCACTTATGGAGGACCGATTTTGATTCCCAGATCTGCTGAACCAACAGCAACTTCCCCTTTTAACCTCTTCCCCCAAAAAAATAAACATATAAAGGATGCAGTCACATTTGCATGCCTTATGACATCTGCTAGTCTGGGTTTTCCTTTGTTTTTCCCCTGCTAACATAGCTGCTAACCCCCAAAATGCAAAGAAGAAGTGTGACTGCGTGACAATGACTAAACATTAAGTACAGAGATAAAGCACAAAGTTCACAGGCGCATAAAACAGCCTGTCACATTTCTTCCTAACACGATCCAAGCTAGCAGCAGCTGCCACCACAGGCAGTGTGGAAGTGACTGTCACACCACAGACAATTTCTGCTTTTTTGGTAGTTTAAAAGCAACAGCTGTCGCAGATAAACCCTAACAGAGCCTCACAGTGGATAAAGAAATCATTGCATTTATTGTGAAGCAAATAGATGGTAGCAGGAACACCCTGTCCTAAGCATTTTATGGGCTGTGTCATTCACTTCTCAAGCCTTTTTATTAAAAAGATCTGTGAAGTTGTCAGCTATTACCTTTGGGAAAAAAAAACAAACAGCTGGTATAAACACAGATTGCCTTCCTACTGCAGGGTGGGAAAAGAGGAATAGGATCATTGCATACTTGTAACGCTGCTTGCAACATTGCTCACAATATTGCAATGATTGTGAAAACTTTGCTAGGCGTGATTTGGGGATCTTGGGATCCACGTTACTGAACACCAGACACTTCGTGCCACCAGGCCTCCTCCTCATTAAGCAAGACGTCCCTTGCCCCTACTCTCATCTATATAACCTGCTCTTCAAAGAGCAGCCTCTGCAGAGTCTTATTCCCATTTCAATCTCTCCACCAAAGCACCAACATCTTGCCCTTATATACGACAAACCTTTCTTCAAAGCCTGGCGTACCACCTGCATGGAAATGCTGAGCCACATACAGTTTTGGGGAGGTCGCAGTCACCACTTTTGAGTGGTTGGTCAGATGCAGGTTACGGAACAGCATCCAGGATGGATCCTCCTCCCAGGCACCAAGACTGGCATGCGGATAACTACACAGAAAGCTTGTTCTGGCAGCTGAAAATCCACCCAAAAATGCTGAATTTCAGCCAGATCAGCTTCCTGAATTGCCCCACAGTCAGCACATCAGTACCAGCACGAGCGTACACCACGGAGATGCGCCAGTGCAGCCTGATCTACAGCAGCACCTTCAGCGTGGCGCAGCTACAACAGCAAAAACCCCTGTGGTCCGCACGATTTGTACCTGCAGAGGGAGTCTGCTCGTTTACAGGAGGCTTTGTCAGCTTAGCTATCAACAGCAAACTCGTTCTGCTGTAGCCAGGGCTTGAATCACTGTCACAGGATACAACTTCCCCACCGCCTGCGGCACGCCGGCAGCTGGCCAACATGCAGTGATTCAGCACCCGCCGATGGCTCGCACAAATAATTTTTTTCCCTTCTCCTCTAAATGAAAGTCCACAGGTTCAAGCGATGCCATAGGGGAAAGGGGCTGGAAACCGGCATTGTTTTAAGCAGCTTTCCAACCCTGAGCTATCTTCAAAAAGCCAGGCAAAGCGTGTGGAAAAAGGCAAGCAGACAGACTTTTCTGTTCTTGATTTGTTTATTATTTTCCAAATGGGAGGGGAGGTGAGAAAGCACAGGGGGAAAAAAACACCCCTCCTGCTTTCTAAATTCAGTGTACCCCTTCTGTTGCCCCCTCCCCTCCACATCCCAGCGCTCTGGAACCTCAACATTAAAACAGCAGTACGAGGTACAGTCCCTATTCCAGGATTTCTTTGGCCATGCCACTTGCATGTCACTGTCAAACCATCAGACATAAAAGAACCACTTCAGTTCACAGTCTCTAAAGTTTTGCTTGCATTTTCACCTCCGTTCAGACCCTGGAGACAAAGCTGACCAGAAGTTTCACCGAGCTGAACTACCCCATGAATAAGAAAGCAAACTACAATTTATTTCTAAGGTAGCATTAGAGTAAAAAATATACCACAATCCACTGCATGGTCATAACGTAGCAGCAGGCTCACATAAAACCCCTGTAAACCTTGCAGGTTGTAAATTCCACTAGTTGTCTCTCTCAAGGTGACCTGCTCATCACTACAGATAAAACCTGACAGATCTGCAGAGTTTAAGCCCCCCAAGACACATCACTCACATTTCACTGTTAAAAGTCCTATTTCAAAAGTGCAGCTACCTCTACCACAAAGGTTGGAAGCCCCAGAATATGGGAGGAAGAGACAAACCAGCTTCTACAGGAGGTTTAGGTTTGCACCTGCTGATTTTGCCTCTCTCCCCTGTCCTCAGCTGCAGATTAAGTGCAAAGAAAAATTCATAGAGAGATTTGACATCAAATACACCCCCTACACAATTTTCCCCTACACTTCAAAGCTGCCCTTTCTTTTTAAAGTTCAAAAAAATACTAAAAAAAACCCACCACCATTGAAGCTTGCATAAAAGTGGTGATTTCTCCCCAAATTAGAGGGGAAATCCACAGTGCCAGCACTGCAAAACAAAGCACGTTGCGAACAGGAACATATGCACACATCAGACAAGAACAAACTCCCCCCGTTCCTCTTCTGTGTGCTGAGCTTAATTAGTCCTTCCAAATCATTGCAAGAATGTGATTAGAATCTCCTGGGAGCCAAAAATCACCAATGCTGGTCTCTTTGCTCTTGCGTAACGCGATTAAAAGTAAGAACAAAAGTAGTAATTAGTGAGAAATAGGAATCACCCATCCGCTGCTGAAAATGATTACGACTTAAAAACTGCTTAAAAACCTGGAACATCTCTTGATGCGATTTAAGGCAGAAGGCATGTCTGCACCCCCCCGCCGCCAAGGGCATCGTTGGTGGTTTTATGCCCATGCTTAAAATAAGGAGAATTATCGCCCCCACGTCTCAAATAAAGGCAAGTCCTGTAAATAACGCAAGCCGCTCATCGGACTTAACGTTCAGAAATCTAAAAAGACACATTTCATTTTAGCATTTATTAAACACACCGAAAACCTTCAAAGAGGAAGCAGGGGACTACTCTCCAGATACGCTGCTTAGCAAGACGTCTGCATGACATGGGGCAGGACCGCGCAGGGATCCCCAGGCTGCTGAAAGCCCTGGGCACAGCACAAATGTGTCACTGACAGCTTTTCCCAGACTGAGCAGCAGAGTATTAGCCCCATAAAGCGCTGTTCTGCAACGTGTCATGGAAATCGGAGCACAAAGGAAGTAAAATTGCCTCACTGAGAAGCAGATAGAAAGTTTTGGGGTTGGTTTTTCCCCCCACACACACAGCGTAGCCACAGATACACTCTTCAGAAACACCAACAAGCTCCTTCTGCCTTCAGGGACCATTCACCAACAAAATCGGACAAGCAGTCCCAGCTGCTTAAATCAGGTTAGCAAATCCAGCGGACAGGGACCTGGGACTAAGACACACTGCTTCGCAGAAATGGCAGGGATGAAATTCAGGAAAAAAAAAAAAAAAGCATTTGGTTTAGTTTGCAACACTGCAAAAGTTGAATGGAGTAAACGAGAAGCCTTCTCAGTAGAAAAAGCCAGCAGCCCCTCCTGACCAGATCAATTTAAAGATAAAGATAACTCGGGGCATTGCACCCTCCCCTGGTTTAGCCATCTGTTTTACAGCCTCACCGGTCACCGAAGCGTAACCGCAGCAGTCTGAGCACCCAGCTACAGCAAGGCCTTCCAGAGACAGAAAGCATAGCATCAGTTTGAAAAAATGCTCCTTTTAAATGGCTTTGTAACTGTCCGAGCCTCCAGAAATAATTCTCAAATGTTAGTTCTGTTTTGGGGAGAAGAAAATAAGTCTGTGAGCCTGACTACTTAAAGAGCACATGATCTCCACATATCCACCCACGCGTCTCCAACAATGATTAGCAACTCCGGACACTCTTCGCAGTCAAGAAGGGCAACGTGGGAGGGAGGAGAAAAAGTCCACTGGAGAGACTCGTTTGGACAAGATAATTACAGGGATGCAATTAATCTGCTGTTTCCGGCCAATCAACTTTTCAACCCTCCCTCTCATCCTGCAAATTTGACTGTTCAACCAGCTAGAACGTAACTCCACGGCAGGTTACGCGCTTCCCCATTTGCTTTGCTTCTGTTTGAGTCCCAGCGGCGGCTTTGCAGCGCAATCCTCGGAAGGGAGGGGAAGAAGAAAGGAGCAGAGGGAAAAGCGGGATTCCCCAGAGAGCATCTGTGGAGGCCTCACGTTGGCCACTGATTGTTTTGGAGCAGTTTTTTTACCCGTTCTGAACCTCTCCTCTTAGGCAATTCTACTTTTAAATTTCAGTGAAAGAGCACACAGGGCCAAGGCTGACACTTTTACAACACACATTTTACGTAACGAAAACTGAACACATGCGTTGCAGGCTTCAGCAAGCAAAGCTCTCCAAGCATAGGGTAACTATCTGACTGTTATATCCATTGACATCTCAACTGTTGATAAAGATGCGTTTCAACAGCTTTAAATCCAGCCTCTTCCCCACTCCAGGGATAATCTCAGCAGCGTTCTCAGCACTGCAACCCAGGAAGGAGACGAGGTGAGGTTAAATGCTTTTTATAAGCAAAGAGGCACGATCCTTCTCTAAATTTGAAGGTGGCACAAGGAATACAGTCCTGAGAAGATGAGTCAGGTCACAGGGTGCAATCTTCTGCTATCAAAAGCTACCACGTCTCATAGTCCCAGACACTGCACAGTCAAGTTTCATCTTCAATCCAGTTGGAGTTTGGTCCAAACTACACCTACTGTAAGGCTACTCCGGTACTTACCTCCTTAAAACAAGTCTCCAACTGTCAGATTAAGCCCATTCAAGGCCCGTCCACCTCATAAACTCTTGTGTCAACACTGCCTTCCCATACTGATCTTCAGCTGTTGGTGGCCTTTTCCCTCCCTAGCATATTTACAGACAGCAATCACCTCACACCCAGCCTCTGAAAAACCTCACCTGAATTTTTCTCACAAAGGGAACTACTTCCTCACAAGTTATTAAGCAGCCCGTTTGGATCACAGCTGCACCTGACCACCATGCTAGAAGAAAAGACCTCACTGTCCCACACACCGCGTAAACAGGGAGAGAATTTGGCCTAAGGAATTCAGGAACCTTACCAAAAAGGTAACGCGAGAGAGAGGAGCGTAAAAAATCATGGCTTATTTTTATAACAATAGTTCACCATGCAAGTTCACAACTTTTGCTCTTTGACCAACTTTGAAATCATCAATACAAGGACACACACCTCATTCTCGCTAAGAAGTCTATCAAGGCTTTAACCCTGGTTTCCACCCTAGCACACTGGGAGGCCACATAAGCCTGGAAAGACAGCTTTCCAGCTGGACAGATGACAGTACGTGCCATGCCTGCTTGATCACCAATACTTCAAGCTGCTTGTTGGTGACCGGCCAGCCAGCCTTGTCCTCAATCTTAGCATTCTGGCAGGCTCACAGATTTCCAATTCAGAGATTAAAACTGAGGGGAGCCACTCAAAGTGACACTGCTCTCTTCACCATCCCCCACCGACAACCAGCCAGGCTACATTACACTGGTTCTCTTTTCCAACTGCCATCCAAGCCTGTATCATTTGAAAGTGTGGAAAAAAAAGCAGAAGTAAATGGTCTTGTCTAAAGAACTATGTCCCTGAGCTAAACTGTCTCTCATAAAGCCTCACCAAGAAGAGCTGCAATTAGCAACTGTCTTCTGTGCAGCTATGTTGGCATATACCAGAACGAGCTTGACCTCAGCCTCAGCTGCATAGCAGAAGGTGCATTTAAACTTAAAGTCAGAAATGTCCAAAATGTTCACGGGACACTTGATGACAGGCTACTTACAGCACCACAAGAGTCAGGGCCCCCGTTGAAGAGCGTACAGGCAATCCTCACTACTTCCGCTTCCATCTTCCTCAAACCAGGGAATATATCCGGATGGAGAGGATTACTCCAGGCAAACTCTTCGTACACCTTCAGAAAACAAAGACAGAAAGTTAGCCTTGCAGATGAAGCACTAAGTTATCAGTGCACATTTGGGAACTCACCGTACACTCTATCAGCAAATAAGCCACATTTAGCTGTAGACAATACTGCAGATTTCCTTGGACTTAACTCCTGCTGCAGCTAACTATCACAAGCTGGGAAGCTACAGCTGAGAGGGGGAAAAAAAAACTCACTTGTTTTTCTAGGGCATTCTGGCCTCTAGAGTGATTCTGTAACATCATAATATTTCTTTTTGTAAAGACAGGTTGAATTGTTTCGCTATTTTAAAAAAAGAACACAATATGCGCCCTACGATTGCTTTACACAAAGCTGGCCCGAAAGCTTACTTTGCAGAACTAGTTTTCAAGTTTACTATTAAAGGGGAACTCTGAAGCAGCAAGAAAAGCATAACTGCCCACCCACACTGCAACAAAAATGGCCGTGGAGACCCGTATTTCATGCTCCTTCTGCAACTGTGGGCTCACAGGATAAGGCTGGAACAGGCCAGTTCCGACCTCCTGCAGTCGAGATCAAAAAGCAACTGCTGGGATGTTAAAAGAAATACAGCAGAAAAACCAGGGAATAATCAGCACAAACAGAGGGAATGTTTCCACAACACTCAATCCAAGCTGAGGCCCCTCTAGAAAGGCTGCTCTGAGCTTTATGTTTCCCCAGAAGTGGCAAAGAAAATGTCAACGAGCAGAAGGAAAAAAAACACACCAATAGCAACCACCAAACAGAGCTCATTACAGCTGTTATAAAAGCTGTTCCCAGGAGCAAAAAGGCTAGACTTCCCTTTCTAGCAAAAAACCTCTTGAAGTAGATACGTTTGAAAACAGACCTTTGGGCTGTTTAGGTTATTTTCCAACCTTCTCAAAGGAAAAAGTTCCCGAGTAGGTAAACAGTCCCAACAAAGACGCCACTGAAGCACGCCAATGCTCCATTGTTGTAAGATTTGGACTGCCAAAAAACATTTTACAAACTTCTTTTTTGCTTAAACCAAGAGGAATTCAATTTTGCTCAGTGAAGCTGTTCCAGTCCAAAGTCCCAGTAACAAGACAGCCAAGGATGCTTTCACTCCAGCCTGTGGCAAAGGCACATCTGTCGGGGGGCTCGCTGAGGCTGATCTATGGCAATTTTACACCTCCTACCATTCCCTGAATTAGACGGTCAGTACCAGTTTCTAGTTCACTTGTAACCAGCTTCTTACGTTCTCACTCAAAACAATGTCTCATGTGACTGGATCCTAGTTATCTCTACGTGGTGTTTTTGCAGGGACAGTCACTTGGCCAGCTTTACACTGCCCAAATGCTTTGCTAATAATTCCCCTTCCACCTACATTTACCCTAGTCTCTGCCTTCATAGTTGTGCAGTCTTAGTTTCAGATCTCCCCTATTTATTTCGGAAGATGCTGGAACAGTGTTGAGGGGGTTCTGGTCACCCTGAAGATGCTAAGGATATCTGCAAAGATGCAAAGTTGGACTGCTTGCGCTTTACCTTCACTAGCAGACGGGTGAGTTTCTCTTCACCACTGTACACAGTCCCAGAGACTTTCCCATCCTGCCAACGTACATCTCCTGAAAGAGAAGGAAGAGCACACTGCTTGCAAACACAGCCATCCTCAGAAAGCACGGAGAAGTGCACAGAGAAGTCCTCCCACCAGTTCTGCAGATGAGGGTTCAGCTCTTGCTATTTCACCCATGAGGAGCAAGCATGATCTTTGTGCCACAGAGACAGCTGTGCGCGACGCTAAGCCCCTGGCGTCGTGTACCCCATGAACTTAGCAAACTGCAAGTAAATGATGACTAAAGAGTCAGCAGATAAACAACATCTAGCTGCAGCAAGCAGTTATATTAATATGTAATCTACTTAATCCCCACTCAGTCTCCCCAAACTGTTGTCCAATCAACTGAACTCTAACGCGGCTAAAGTTAAAACCTCTTTCAAAGAGCACCCATCACCACTGTAAGCCGAGAAGAGATGGAAAGGCAAAGCTTGTATTGCTAAAACCTACAGTGCCGGGTGCCTCAATTAAATTTCACCTAAACCGATATGCCATTGAACCTCTAACAAATGAGAGCAGGCAGACGGAACAGCATCAGCAGCGCACCCTCTTGAAAAGTGTTTCAACCCACTGCCCAACGGGATGGTACTTAACCAAGTAACTTTCTGCCTCCAAACACCCCGGGAGTGTATTTCCACTTGTTTGGTTATTTGCTCCCTCTCCTAACCGTTAGCCTCCTTCATAAAACTCAATGGCATCAGCTTCACAAGCACCTAAGGTGAACATAGTCACAATCCAACCCTCATTTCCAAGCAACTTTCAAAGAGGAGCGCACGTGTGTGGGAAGGATGGGGCCATAGGAAAAGAAAAAAGGGAAAGAACACCACAGTGAAGGAAGGAAATAATCATTTGAGGGAAAACACTGACAGAAGCTACATAAGCAATACATAAAAGTAGAAAAGAAGGAATTTGTTATAGGATACTCGACTGCGAAACTATTTCTGAATTTGGAGTAGATGCACTGCTGTAGCAGAAAATTCAAGGCATTTCTCAAATTTGGGATAGGAGCAGGGCAGTCACATCTTCTCCTCTGGACAGCAAGTCACCCAAATTTGCTCATTACAAGTAATAGGTACATGAACCAGGGTGGAGATATTTACATGAGTGAGGCAACTCAAATTAAGTTCCAGACACTGCTTATGTGGACTCAAGCCAGGAGAAGAACATCATGACTTTGCCTTCCTTAATTGCTATTTTCAAGGTGCAAATCATTATGACTTCGATTGAGAGACAGTCTTGGAAATCCCCTAAAAATCCTGCTTGGAAATTGCTGGGGTTTTTTATTATGAGTATTCCCTGCATCTTCACAGAAAACACATTTCTGGTAAAAGTCGAACATCAAGGCAACTGCTCGGAAATGTAATAAAAAAATGCATTCAAATAATTTCCACCATATTTCTCTTCTCCTCAGCTCTCCCATCATCAGTCTAGAACTCTTGGGGAAGGAACACAATTTCACTGTAAATACCATGAATACTGATCTTAGTCACTTCCAGAAGGAAAACAGAAAAATTTGCAAGCAAAGAACATCAGGGAAGAAATATTTAAGATGAAACCATGAGCAGGAGCCACCATATCTCATTTAAGAGATTAAGTCTAACGTTAGGTCTATGAAACAGACCCACCTCTGCAGCAGTACAGACTCACGCTCATACCTTTTGAGCTGTACTCTTTCATCTTCTCTAGTACTTCAGGCTGGCTCATGCCTTGTTCCGGCAGCGCTTTGATATAATCCTTTTCATCTTTCAGGAAGGATAAACTGGAAGTGACATCATTCAAGGCTTCATCAATCTTCTTTTGAATCTAAAAAGAAAGGAAAACGCTATCAACAATGGCGCTGGCCGTATGATAAATAACTGTTGAATGCATATAAGATTTAACTCACTAGCTACATCTATATATATTGAGCAGAATAGATAGGAACTGTTTCAGCTCTGTGAACCAAAAGCATAGTAGAGTTGACAGCCACACAGGTCAACTCTTCCTTCCTACCAACCTCTCCCTCCAAAAACAAGCTGCCTGGAACGGTGACCTGGGATGTGCTAGTCTCTAAACCACACTGGGAATTGCCTATGGGAATGCCAGCTGGCACAGCCCAGAATTGTGCCAAGTAACCACTGTGGGCGATCGCAGAGCGGCACTTGGACCACTGCTTGGCTGCGTGTCATTTAACAGCACAGGCACCAGCACCACAACATTCAGACAGAGTACGTTCTTTACTGGGTACCGATGAGCAATGGGAGCTTTAAGCCCTTTCCTTACTGCTTGAGAAAACAAAGCTGAAGGCAAAAATACTGCGTTTTTATCCATCAAACCTTTTTAAGTCACTGTTTTTAATTTGTAGAAGTCTTCAGATGCATTCTATTTTGTACCTTGTCTCCTCTGCCATCATACACATAGTTTACAAACTCATGAAAATAGAGAGAAACAATAAAGAAATCTCCACTACAGGCACAGTTAGGAGATTTCTTTCCTCCCACCTACACCTTACATTCAGGAGGCCCAGACTTCTCCTCACAACACATTCCAAAGTACAAACTCTTCCTCCAGGCAACACAGGTGTTGGGATATTACCAGCTTTAAAGACTTTTGGACATTGGAATATCTCAAAGTCAAGGCCTCCTGTAAGCAACTGATAGGTTATCAGGTATCAGCCTGCAAAACGGCAGAAACAGTACAGAGATAGGACACACCAGAAGTCCTCTGGCATAGGAGAGCTTAACAGCACTAGCACCAAGAAGATAAACCTGGACAAAACTGGCATTGTACACAAGGAGTCCTCTTCCAACAGACAGACAAAATATATAAGCAGAAGAGAACAAGTCATTAATTCATCTCATCAAAGGCTACTCAATTCAGAAGGTGAAACTTTGGGCACTTAACACGACATAAAGGGGCAACGCTAGTCCCCTCCAGAGTGCTGAGGGAGAAACTTGAGAATTGCTCCCATGTCCACGGCAAAAGGAAAAAGTTCCTCTTTGATACAGTCATTTGATAAGATTGCCTATAACAGACCTGACCCCCTGCATCAATGTGTAGATCTGCCAACACATCAAGCAGAAAGAAGGGCAATCATCAAGTGTGATACCATCATTTACTCAGTAAAAGAAACCAAGCTGTGCATTTCTCGATCATTAAGTCATTAACGTGCTAAAACATGCTGACATTTGTAGTTTCAAACTTTTATGCAAAAAAAAAACAAACCAACATCTCCCAAACACTAGAGTTTTATCTTTAATGATTACACAAACTTCTGATGTCTTTGTGCTATGATGCTAACTATTACTAATAGGTATCTGAGCGCTAAACTAATCACGGCCAGTCACCTGACTAAAAAAGTTATTCTTCCATGTTGCACAACAAACACCTGGCTATCTCACACTTGCTCAAGAATAAGGCATTGTTTCCGAAGAACAAGTTCAATCCTGTCCCCTTCTTCCATAAATAAAATTATTTTCTTAAAAATCTAACAATGAGGAAACGTCACCAGAGAATTCTGCTAACTACTGCAGAATTCTACAACTGCACTTACTGATTCTTGGTTTTTAAAAAAAAGCGACACCCTCATTTTACAAGAGTGATACTATGACAGAAAGACTAGGTAGAAATTGTAACTTTCATTAAACCAGGTGGCAGCAGACAACCTTCCAGACCTATATCCTTGGATCATTACGATGACAGCAACATGACAGAAGAGGTGCACAGAACCTTAAGGTCTCAGAGAGCACTATGCAGGCTGAAACAAGGACGTGGGGATAATAGTAAGAAAAGTTGTCCAAATACTTACTATAGCCCCGACAAATGGCATTTTTCTCAGTAGTTTAAAGAACTGTTTTTTAGTTCGGGATGTTAAACCTGAAAGACAAAAGTCAGAAATTAACCTAATATCACTCAAGAAGCAAAGAAATGGACTCGGAGCACAATACTTCGATACAGCCCGTGACACAGGCTCAGTATTTCTGATGCAGGCTAAAAAAACCATAGTGACCAAGGGAACATGGATACACGTTAGCATATCAAAGAGCAAGGTTCAGAAAAGGACCAGGCTACAGAAACATCTGGCTTGCAAAAACAGTAGCCATCTATGGGAATCAATAACTTAACTCGTTTTTTTACTTGCACAGAGATTTGCATCCACATGTGGAATTTTACAGAGAAGAGAGGGAGTCCAGGATTTGCTAAAGGCAAGGTCTCCAGCAAAAAAGGGAAAATGCTTCTTGGAAATTATTTTCTGCATCTTCAAACCAGATTAGCGCTGTAACATGAAAGCACTCAGCAACGTGAAACAGGCTCCCAAAGGAGGAAATAGTAGCTCAGCCATAACGTGACAAGGATTCACCCGGTGTCTGGCCATCTGACATAGGAAACGCATGATGCAATGGGAGGCGACTCAGGGGAAAGGGACGGACAGGGGGAAGAGCAGAAATTCCACCACAGTCCAAACACTGAAATGAGAGAAGCCACTAATGACAAGCACCAGAAAACTCCCGGGGTAGCTCTGAAGGCAGGAATGAAAGCAGGATGACAAAGATGCTTTATAGCCACCAAAAATGCATTTTGAGTCCTACAGGCATTTCGTATTGAGCACCAGCAGTTACAGGACAAGTTACACCAAAAAATAACTAAACAAACTTTAAAAATCAACCATTTTAGGACTCGGCCATTTTATCTACATTTGCCCCGCCACTTCATATATGTTTTGAAAAGCTACAGAAGTACAGTTAACTGCAGTCTGGCACATTCTGTAGCAAATACTCGTTAACACTCTGACAATAACATTTCTATTGCACATTTCAGTGTGCACAGTGTTTCATTAATAACTTCCACAGTGAAAGACGACTGCAAACTCCTGAAAAATTCAACCTAATCAGATCTTATAAAAGTTAGTCGATACTTAAAAAAAAACAAACAACACCATGCAACAGTACAAATACTAACCAAGAAACTGACATAACCCTGTACTGAGCAAAAGCTTCATACCATTTTACTCCTTCCATACATGTTCCCGCTATTCAGTTACTCCCGTCTTGAAAAAGGAAAAAGGTTGGTTGAGGAACAGAAAGGCACAGAAGTAAACATCGAGTTAAAAAACTCGGCTATTTTTAACAAGCTACCACTGGAGTGTAACCCTAAGGCCCGTGGGAACTGCAAAGCGCCATGTTCTCCTCCGACAGCAAGACAGTTATCTCTGAGCATCACACAGGCAGAGGAAACCGCAGTTTCATCAAAAGACATCTCACTGAAGAGCTGTCAATATCAGAAACTGCTCAAAACAGGAAGATGCTCCGGAAAAAAAAAATAAAAAAATAAATCCACACAACAATACCACAGGCAATTATCTCGAACATCCTGAGGATGAAACATGCCTCCGACACCAAATCAAAACCACGTCTCCTCCCCCCAGCAGGAAGGGAAACAATCAAGAGCAAGAGTTATCCGGACACTTTTCTCCAGTGACTAAGTTCACAAGAACCCCAGCTCTCAAATAAATTTCCCCAGGTTTTGAGCAAGAAGAGAGCGTTGCGACAAGTAAATGGTTTAGCCAAAAGCAAAAAGGCGACGCATTCCAGGCTGACCTACCGCACCCTCTGAAGGAATGGAGGTGTTTCATTGATCAGACGGGCCTCGACCTTAATTTGGAAGAGGGTTTTGTTAATACTAGTTGACAACAGAAGGCCTGTTTTAACAAGATTTTGGCCTTGTTTCATCCTCTTTCCCTCCACTACTTAGGAACAACTTTGTCTCCCTTCCCCTTCCCCCCAAACGTAAGAAAAAAACCCATTTCAAATACTTACTCTCAGACTGGAAGAGGAAGCCATGCAGCCATACACTTACAAGCGTAGAAGAAAACGTCAACCCAACCAGTTGCCAGGGTTCAAGTCCATCGCACCGGGCATTCACAAAGCTCGTTGCTTTCTCCCAATACATCTGGAGGATTTCCTTGTAGGGAATAATGGCATCCTGGCACAAAACAAAATGACACTGATATTGACAGAAGTTCTAATGCATACACAAATAGGGCATCAAAAAAATCTATGAGTGTTGTCTTATAAAAAGGTGCTTTTCAGCATGCAGACCCCACGCTTCCCTTAATTCCTGTAAACAGAACAGCTAGGAGATAGCTGCCATTCATTTCTAGGCAAGAGCTACCGATAAAAATACACATCTTAAGAGATTTCAAATATTCAGAGAAGGGTCAAGGGCAGACGAGTAAGATGTGCAAGCTTCACAGCCCCAAGACTCCTCACCAAATCTTACCATGGCTCAAGAGAATTGTGTTCATCTCAATATATTTTCCAAGGAATTATTAGGTGGCAAGTGAAGACAGAACTACTATCCATCAGAGGAGCCACCATTCATCAGGTACCACCAAAACAGGTCTATTAAGTATGCAGGGCTGGATTTTTAAAGAAGATTTAAGTACTCAGCCAAGCCTTAAGTTTGAGATCTAATTAGTACTTTCCATACAAAGGGAGGACAGAAGAGACAAACACTGCTGCTGCCAAAAGAAACCCCAGAAAACTGTGATGCAACAACAATTACAATGCCAAACTAGCAATTACTGTCAGGACAGAGCCCAAGGACCTAATCAATATTTTCAAAGCATACTCTCTTCAAGAGTCTCAGAAGAACAAGGTAGGGAAAAATAGATCTACACATGGAAAAAAGGCCATTTTCCCCAAAAACAGGGGTCTTCAGTACAATTCTCTGGAAAAAGGTTTCTAGAGATAAGAAGAATCCAGGTAACCATATCTTGTTTAGAGCTATGACCAAAAATAAATATTTGGGGGGGGTTGTTGCATGTTACATACAAAAGCTTGTGCATTTTACTTCACTTTTTTCCTCCCTTTTTAACCTATCGTCAAGCCTAGTTTTCCCCAGTTTTACTGGAGAGTTTTCAGAGGGGCATCTTCAGCACTACAAAGCTTCGCCCTCCAAACAACAGAGAAAATACACGGGGCTTTTCAAAAGATTGGTTAATAAACCTCGGAAGGAATACATCCTTGATACCCATGCTATCGTACTCTGGCTGGGTTTAGAGCAGCTTGCAAAGATGGATATAAATAAACCACTAAATTAAAAGCTGCTAAAACTTCCCTTCTCAGAACCCTTTACAGATCTTACTTTGGGGTCAAGTCAACAACAGAAGTAGCATTTGATTTTCTTTCAGGTCACATTTAGGGGTAACGTATCATTTCAATACAACTGGAGAGGCTACAAACAGCCTAAAAAAAGCCAAGTTCTTCCAAATAATCAATGGGAAAAAGCAAGATTCCTTACTAAAAAAAACCCCACTAATGAATATTCACTACTTTGGAAAAGTGACAAAATGCATATAATGCAAGAGAGTTTAAAAATATTTAAGCAACCCAAAGATAAAGGTAAAAAATTCCAGCAAAAGAACAGTGTCAACCCATTGCAGAGGACTAACATCACCCACATCCCAGCACAGGCTGAAGGACGCAGACTGAACTGCGCAAAACCAGGCATCCTCATAAGGAGCAGCACTCAGCTAGGAGAAGGCAAATTAGCAGCCTTCCACTTGGCAAAAGGCGATTTAAAAATACACCAGCTACTTCAGCCTTGAAAACAAGACAGCCACACAAACCACTACAATTAAGCCCCGTCCTAGCTAATGCCCAGTCCTCCAACCCAGTCCCCACAAAGATGATTTAACCCTAGAATTTAAGGAAACAGCTACCTTTTTCAACTAACCAGAGGTGGTACTTAAGTTTCATTGAGTTTGCACAATCTTCTCTGAAAAATCCCTGGAAAGGCATGTTTACCCAACAGCAGCAACTTTGGTCCATTGCCTAGGAGCTAATGTCAGGATATCATCAAATTTTGGAACTGCACTTAAAGGATGGAAATGGAGCCACTAACGTGCTGGTGTCTCAATAGCTGTTCTCAACTGACAGCAAGAAAATGCAGCGGCATCAAATACAAAGTGAGTTGTGCTTTTTTTCCTGAAGATAGAGGACAGAATCATAGAAAGGTTACAGTTGGAAGGGACCTTGAAGATCATCTCATTCCAACCCCCTGCCCTGGGCAGGGACACCTCCCCCCAGCCCAGGGTGCTCCAAGCCCCGTCCAACCTGGCCTTGGACACCTCCAGGGATGGGGCAGCCACAGCTGCTCTGGGCAACCTGGGCCACGGGCTCACCACCCTCACAGGAAAGAACTTCTCCCTGGTATCTAATCTAAATCTCCCCTCTTTCAGTTTAAAACCATTACTACTCATCTTATCACTACATTCCATGATCAAGAGTCCCTCCCCAGCTCTCCTGTAGGCCCCCGTTAGGAACTGGAAGGGACTCTAAGGTCTCCCCAGAGCCTTCTCTTCTCCAGGCTGAACACTCCCAACTCTCTCAGCCTGTCCTCATAGCAGAGGCGCTCCAGCCCTCAGAGCATCTTCGTGGCCTCCTCTGGACCCCCTCCAACAGGTCCGTGTCCTTCTGAGCTGGGGGCCCCAGAGCTGGACGCAGCACTCCAGGTGGGGTCTCCCCAGAGCGGAGCAGAAGGGCAGAATCACCTCCCTCGACCTGCTGGTCATGCTTCTTTTCATGCAGCCCAGGATACTGAAAGCCATAAGCCCAAAATCAAAACAGAACGTGACCGTCTAGACAGCAGTCACTTTAGTCAACAGCCAAGCTAAAATAAATTAATCTGGCAAGGGATTGATCTCACTCTTGGAAAAAGCTCTGGATAGAAGACCCTAGCCAAGTGCACATTTTGTTGTCAGATCACACACTCCCCACTGAAACCACTGCGTTCTGCAGCACATCGGCCCTCCACTCGGACAGGAGGAAAAAATAAGTCAGTTTTCCTAGACGCAACCAATACCAGTGACAAATCATGCATCCTATCACAGGGAGAAGCAAACCCTCGGAAAAGCCCTTCTGTCCTCTCTTTCCCAAGAGCCCATCAAACCAGTGCTCTGGTCTGTAAATTCAGGCTGTCCGACTCTGAACTTCGGGTGATGCCAAGCGAAGTGCAGCGGGGAGGTCCGCGCTGCATGACACCACAGTTACCCCAGCGTGCCGCCACACGAAAGCGTATTCTCAGCCACATTACCAGCAAAAAAGGCCCAGGTGCATAACGAAGACATCACGGATGACCGAGCAACATCCACCTTTCTGCTCATAGCCCACCACATACACAAGGCACCGCGCCTCTGCCTCGGCTCACTTTTCCATTACTGAGATGCAAGACAAAATATTTTACCTTTAAGTTTACCCCAAGCTAGAAGCGTGCATGCCAGCACTGATATATGATATGCCCAAGTTTTGACCAAAGCGGCAAAGATTTTCATTATGCTAATTCTAAGCCATTGAAGAATTTCTTTCCCTTTCTTGCTTTTAAAAATAATAATAATCTGTGATCACTCCACAAAGAATACAATTTGACAGGGTAAAGTTTTCTCTGTATTTCTCACTTTCTCCTTCTTCAGTCATCTCATGCTTACAAGCGTTCGAAGGATGAGATTGTTCAATTTAGGAGGACACTAAAAAGAGGGATTAAAAAAAAAAACAGTGAAAACTGTCACGGAAGACAAGGTAGCAATGAAATAAAGTATCTCAGCTCCCTGGCTATCTACACACTCAGCGTTTTTAAAGGGCCTCTTTGCCCTTAAGTATCCAGCAAGATATGAGAGACCTCTACTTTCTGAATTACTAACTTAATCCCAGAGAAACTCGAGGGCATTTAGAAGGTTGCATTCAAATGCACTCTGTTTTTATTACACCCAACAATGCACGATAGCAACTTCACCGCTGTGGCCCTACACCGCTTCCTTATTTTAGGGGGAGGAGGCAGGGGTAATAAATATATTGCCTACGTTCATGCCAAGCCATTTGAATCCCTTCCCCTGCAGCCCTGAAGGAGCTGCTCATAACAGCATAAAAAACATAGGGGTTTTCTTCCAATCAACCTCAGCCAAAAGAAGTGTTCATCACACGCAATAAGAAGCGATGCACTTCCAGCTTTGCAGGATTACAGCATCCATCCGCCCCTGCTATTACCGCTTCCCCAGTTGGGCTAAAGACAACAAGCTGGCCTGATTTTAAGCTTCTCTCCAGGACAGAATTTCATGTAAGACAATAACCTGCTTATTTGTGAAAGCATTGAAAAAAAATAAATAAAAGTTTCTTTTTACATTACAGGAGAGTAGATAAGCTGGTTTTATTTCCTTAAGAGAACCTTCCCCCAACAAAAGCTTCAGAAGTCACAGGATTATTTTAGAAGCAGTTTAAAAGCCTGACTTATGAGCACACTGAAA
Organism: Pluvialis apricaria; assembly: GCA_017639485.1. Classification (NCBI taxonomy): domain Eukaryota; kingdom Metazoa; phylum Chordata; class Aves; order Charadriiformes; family Charadriidae; genus Pluvialis; species Pluvialis apricaria. The sequence continues at coordinate 3,765,876 of CM030013.1, read as the reverse complement.
AGCATGGGGGGAAAATCTCCACTGGAGGATTTGGTTTTAATTCTCAGAGCATTAAGACAGACCCAGGTATCCGATAAAATACTAATTGCTATCATTAGGACTTGCAGTGTTCATTTGTACCGATACTAATGCACTCAGCAACCCAAGCAGTTTACATATTGAATTTTTAGCTCCACAGATTAGGGATACATCCTTAGTACTTTATTTCTAAAAGCCATTAGCTAGCTGAGCTGGTTCCAGGGATAGCACTTATGCCACTACAAAAGAGGACAAATTAACTGCAGTAATGCTCTTCTGTCCCAGATGATAGAAAAGAAAGAGGGGGGAAAAAAAAAATGCCAAAGCTAACGAGAGCAGATTTTGCAGTTTTGCCAGAACAGCATTTCCTCAGCTGTGAGTTTTAGGGCTCAAATAAGCCTTAACAAAAAAAAAAAAAAAAAAGAGAGAGAGAAACAGAAAAGCAATAAACTGGAGGACCTCACACTTTTGTTACAAGTGCCTCCTGTTTCTTACACTGTAAAGTGGAAGCACCGTTAAAGGTTACCTATGGGAAGAGTAGAAAAAAAGGTTTTATCAGCAGAATCTTCCTTCCCCCAAGAGAGCATTTAAAGTGGGCCAGAGAATAAAAGTAGCTTTTAAAGGCAAGTCTATTTTAAGCAATAGCATGAGTCTTAGGCTGACTGTACGATTAGCGACTGCTAAGATCAAACTACATCCTCAACTTTCACCTGAATCCACACGTTTTCCCAAACCAGGGACCCTCTGACCACCACCCTGCGCCCGAACCTTAACGTTTGTGTTTGCCATTTGTCTTTCGTCACTTCAACAGAGCTGACAAAGGAGGCTGCGTGTCACACAAGTCGGCACGTAGTAGTAAATCAAGGCAGAGGGAGATTGCTCATAGCGACTGCACGAGCTAGGTCAACTCTGATTAGGGTAACGCGCGGAATACAGGTATTGCCACTGTAATTAAGGCCTGTGCTCCTATACAACAAGTTTTTCCCAGGAGAAGGCTTCCTGGCTGAAAATAAACCGGACAAAGCCAGCAACGACGCAGCAGCTTCGTTTATTTATTCTGCTCCTAAAAATTAGAAGGAAGACTTCAATTAGCAGCGCCTTAGCTAACACCTTCTTGCCAGTACAGGCTGTGGCTGCAAAAGGCGCGTCTGACCGGCGCAACTACGCAGCATAACTGGCCTAGCCGCAGGTAAGTACGGGACTTGCAGCCTTCAGCCAGCCAGCTTCCTACCGGAGAGCCAAGGAACGGGATTGAGCAACGCCACCTCAGCCTCCGAGGGTGCTAGTTGCTGCATGTGCCAGCAGTGTTTTGATTCGCACCCCAGTAATGAATCTGCTCCTCCGTCCCTCCCTGCCACCCCCAGCGTGACAAATAGCTTTACATAAGCACCGGGCAGAGAATATTTGTTAGTCAGCTCCTAATCATAACTCGAGGTTTGAACTGCGTGCTGCCCCCCCTCACCAAAGGATGTGGGCACACAAGAGAGATCCCAGACGCAGGACCTCTCAGAAAAGTAGTATCGTGAACCTTTAGATGTATAGGCTGAACTATGCGAAAGAAAAACACATTCAGCTCATGCTCATCTTACCACAGCCCCCTGGTGCCACCAGCTTCTTCTGCGTTGCATTTATTTCCACCACTGCCATACTGAAAACTTTTTCTTTTTTTTCCAGAGGGATGGCAAATTATTTTTCTTTTTGCCATACAGAGTGTATGTACTATCCCACCAGCCCTGAGAGTTCAAGGGGAGCGGCAAGACAATAGCTAATTATAGCTTCAGCACAAAAACAAACAAGGCAGCAACTCAGAGTAAAACCAGCAGCATCCCAGCTTCCACTGCAGAGAAGGAACATAAAGCTACCAAAAGCTATCAAAACAAGATGGAAAAAGGCTGATTTGAGGCTCAGAAAACGTGTAGTTTTACAACAGCCCAAAGGACTCCAAAATTAGGTACGATTTTCATTTAACCCAAAAGACACACAAGACGTTGTTACCTATTGTTCACTTTGCTCCCTACACACCAACCAATTTATAAAAGCAAAGTTCCTGTCAACATCTAGGCACGCTCCAGGTAGCACAGATCTCAAATCTCACAAGAGACAGGATTCACTCAATAGACACCCTATGTGAACCCATTACGGATCTCCTTGTGGGTCACCGGCTCCAAGAAGGTGCAGTTTCTGCAAGGAAACGTCCTCTCCCAGCATCCACGATAAATAAGATAAAAGAAGCGCTCAGTTCCCTGTGTGCTGGCACTCATCTGGACACATTTGTTCATTCCTCCACTCAGCATCCTCTCAGATGCGGGTCACGCAGTCTGCATGCCTTCTGGAGAACAAAACGGGTATTTGTTTGAAACATTTTGTGAGTAGCTCAGTGCCATGCAGAGGTACACACAGTATTAAAAGATAAAGTCTTGGCGGGAGCTGTCTGAAAGCAGACGATGGCATGGCAATTGTTCTGGCAATGGGCATCCGCGAACAAAGGCAGGACCAAGACCTGGCACAGCTTCCTAGGAGGGTTATGCAAGCCTCCGACAAAACCCCTAGTATCAGCACAAACTGAATGTCGCTATTATACATTAAGGGCGTTGTTCTTGGGCAACTTTGACCACAGCACAGGATCCTCAAAGACTATCTTATCGACACCAATGCGCAAAACCCTTCGGCCCCTGGTGATACCTGGTCACGTGCCCTTCCCGACACGTGGCACGGATGGATCTTGATGAGCTAGGAAGGGCAAAGGAAACGGAAACGCTCAGAACACAAGGACTTCCAAGCAACTTTTAGATGCAAAATTTTAAGAAACACAAATCTTTCCAAAATAGAAGACAGAAAGTCATATCACAGTCACCACTGCCCAATGCAAAGAGACCGACACACCTGCCACTACAACATCCATCGACAGAAGCCAAAACTCAGTTACACATCATGCCATAAGGACTGTACTAAAACGTACTTCAAAGCCCCTATCACTACTCTAGCCAGTAAAGGGCCATAGCCATTTAGCTAATACACAAGGGCTGCTAATACTTGGAAGGGAGTATCTTTGATCACCTGGGATGCAGGGAACAAGAGCAGTAGTTCTAGGTGAAAAAGGCATCACTCTGTTTCCAAAAACCAGAGTGTGAACAAATCAGGCCTTCTAAAACAACCCTCACTGCACATCCGAGTCTGTGGTGGCAGACAGCTGGTGCAAGAGGAGATCATATTGAAACTACACCTTTTTATTGCCTGAACTGTGTGTTTGGCAGAAGGGACAAGCAGCACCTCAAAATCCATACTCACAGAAACGGGCTCTACTAAATCCCTTTTGCCAAGACACTCATAGCAAGGTTTTGATCACTGCCACACCAGTCAAACCACATGCACACAACAAATGCTGTGATTAGGTTTATCTTAACACCACCAGACAGTGGAAATAGGCACTGGAGAAATCAAAGGCAAGAGGCAAGGCACCATCTCAGCAGACCCTCCCCTCCTCAGGTTACCAATACATCCATGACTTTTAAGGCTAGTGAGAGGGTGGAAAACTCTTAGCAGGCTGGAAGCATGCAGTAGATGGGAGAAGCAAGATTTTTTTTCATCTAGGTAAGAAAATCCCCAGTGCCTCGCAATCCCTTTATGCTAAGGTCATGGGAAAGATCGCAAAGGAAAACCACAGTTTAGGAAAAATACTATGTATCAGCGTTTCTCCAGAGCAAGCTTCAGCCCCTGAGTATACAGCCAACTTCATTAGCTTTCTAGAAGCCAGGAACTCTGTACAATAGCTGCTGTTTAGTCTAACGAATAAAATAGCAAACCTGCACAGGTCTTCCAGACGCAGTAAGTAACCGTATTCTCTGCAAAAGCCTTGGCACAAGAGAGACTAAGGTGAGAACAGCCTGACCACACAGCACGCTTCCAGAAACCCCAGGCCAGTCTAGACCACACCGTGCACAAGGTGCGCGCTATCTACTCTGTTCCAAAAGACCTAACTTTTGGCAGCTGAAAGCAACCAAAACAAAAGCCATGCAAGCTCTCAATGCTGTCCCAGGCTATGTGCACTGACAGATGAAACGCATGCCATGGGCCTTGCCTTTGTCCCCCACACGGAGGTGGTGACACACTGGCTGGGCACAGCTCCACACCAGAGTGGGAAGACGAAGCGGCACTTGAGTATTTGGACACGGAGAGCCGCTCCCCATGACCGAGTGGGAAAAGGCAGTCGGCCAGAGATGATGCTCTTTCATCAATCGTGGCAGCAGCCATGATTTCAGGCACCTTTCTGGTGGGTGGGTGGGGGGAAAAAAAGCTAGCACCCCTTTCAGGTTTGAGGACTCGGAAAATGCACGCCATACCACTGCCTGCCGGAGCCGGCTATGTTCCAAGCAATCCCGGGTGCGACTGACGAGTCGGCTTCTCTACTACTTCTAGCCAAAACAAAAGCGATAAATAAAGAGATAAACAGGCTCCCCATTAGCCAGCACAACTTCTAGCAGAGCTCAGGCACCCCGCAGCAAGGCGAAAGGCGGGGGGGAACAAAAAAATACCATTTCTGACCCTCCCTGCCCTGAAACTAGACACCTGTGGGAGGAGAGGAAAGCACTGCAGGGCTAGCAGGCCTGCAAGGGTGACTCGTCCATCGCGTTTAGGGGTACAGCATGGGCCTCGCCCGGCCGCCGGCGGGGGTCCGGGGCGGGGGGGTCCGGCGGGAGGGGGCCTAAGGCCCCCTCCCGCCGGACCCCCCCGCCCCGGACCCCCGCCGGCGGCCGAGCTCGGCCAGGGGGCTCCGGAGAGGGCGACCGAGAGCCCCCGGCCCACACTCGCCCCCCGCCGGACAAGGCCCCGGCCTCGCCGCCTCAGGGCCGGCGCAGGCCGCGCCGGGGACGACACCCTTATGTATTCCCCCCCCCCCAACCCCGCTCCGTCCGCCAACCGAGGCGGCGACCCGCCACCCCACCGCTCACCATCGCTGCTGCCTCCCTCCTTCCTCCTCCTCCTCCTCCTCCTTCTCCTCTTCCTCACAGGGTCCCGCCGCCACCGAGATTGCCCGGCGCCTCCTCCCTCCCGCCCCGCCCCGCCGGGCCCTCACCACAGCGCCCCCTGCCGGGCGCGCTCCCGCCGCCGCCCGGGAGTGTGAGGAACAGGGGCGGGGGAAGGCTGTCTTTTGGTAAAAAAGGTGGCTTTTCGCCTGAAAAAAACCAACAACAACAACAACACAACAAAACAAAAAAAAAAGGGTGTATTAAGCCTTGGCCTGATCCCTGCCCAGTGTTGCCACCCCCCGGGCTGAGGCACTGGGGAACCTCCTTATGGAGGCCGGCTCCTGATAATGGTAATTTGGAGAGTTACCGAGCAAGAATTCACAGAATGGTGTGGGGTGGAAGGCATCTTAATAGATAGGGATTGGCTAAAGAGCTGGATTTGGGTTGGATCTGGGTGGTCTTTAAGGTCCCTTCCAACCTAAACCACTCTATGGTCATCTAGTTCCAACCCAAACCCAGCTCTTTATCCAATCCATATCTTTTAAGGGCAGGGCCACCTCCCACCAGCCCAGGGTGCTCCAAGCCCCATCCAACCTGGCCTTGAACACCTCCAGGGATGGGGCAGCCACAGCTGCTCTGGGCAACCTACGATTGTACCTCACCACCCTCATGGGAAAGAATTTCTTCCTCGTATCTAATCTAAATCTCCCTTCTTCCAGTTTAAAACCATTCCTGCTCATCTTATGGTTCCACTCCCTGACCAAGAGTCCCTCCACAGCTCTCCTGGAGTCCCTTTAGGCACTGGAAGGGGCTCTAAGGTCTCCCCGGAGTCTTTTCTCCAGACTGAACAACCCCAACTCTCTCAGCCTGTCCTCATAGCAGAGGGCCTCCAGCCCTCTGATCACCTTCAGCTCTCAGAGCTTGAGTCCTAATTAGCTGCTGCAAAGCACAAGGAGGCCCCCTTGCTTCAAGAGCCCTGCAGTAACACAGAGTCGTCCCTGTGCGTGAGGAATACTTGGTTAGCACAAGATCAGCTGAGGCCGAGGAGAAGCCTGATTCAGAGGCTATGCCAGCATCCAGTCGCTCTTAACCCATATCACTGTTTTTACCACCCATTTGTTAGATACACGGTCTGCCTGCATTTTTCAGGTGGTGGGTTTTGTTCTGGGCAAAACGTGAGGCAGAAGCTACCGGTCAATATTTAGCATTCAACTGTTCTGGGTGAATCAAGCATGACGCCACGAGACAAATGTTGGGTGCTGGGTTTCAAGCCGCAACAAGCAGAATATAGTTTGGGATGAGGCTTCTACAAGCAGAGTCAAACCAGCTGGTAAACCTCCAAAGAGTGGGGGGTGGGTTTAAGTGATGGGAAGCAAGTTCAGAGAAAGGAAAAAAAAAATAAAAATCACATCATAGAGCAGTTCCAGTCAGAATGGACCTACAACGATCACTTAGTCCAACTGCCTGACCACTGCAGGGCTGACCAAAAGTCAAAGCATGTTATTAAGGGCATTGTCCAAATGCCTTTTAAACACTGACAGGCTTGCGGCATCAACCACATCTCTAGGAAGCCTCTTCCAGTGTCTGACCACCTTCTTAGTGAAGAAACACTTCCTAATGTCCAGTCTGAACTTCCCCTGGTGCAGCTTTGAACCATTCCCACATGTCCTGTCACTGGATGCCAGGGAGAAGACATCAGCACCTCCCTCTCCACTTCCTCTCCTCAGGACAAATACCACAGTAGCATTTGGCCAAAAATTAACACACAGATCAGCAGGGGTTCAGCATGTCACAGGGGGCTGCCTCTGCCACATTACCTTGAGCAACTGCCCTTCCTCCCCTGTGACCACTTTCCAGGCTCCAGGATGGCACCAGGAGCAAGGTGCCCATCTTCACCTGGGCTTACACAGGAGCTCTTGGAGAGCAGAGTCTGAAGCCCACACTCAAACCAGTTATTAAATAGTCATTGGTGTCTTTACCAGAGTTGAACCTGCAATTTTATTTGATGACCATTGTATCCATAATAAAATGTGTTGAAGGTGTACCTTTTGGTGCAAGCTTCCAGATCTACCAAGACATTCAGGCTCATTTATGTGCAAGGTCCTACACTTGGGTTAGGGCGATCCCAAGGATAAATCCAGGCTGGGTGGAGATTGGGATTGAGAGCAGCCCTGAGGGGAAGGACTTGGAGATGTTGGTGGATGAGAAGCTGGACATGAGCCCCCAATGTGTTCTCGCAACCCAGAAAGCCAATTGCATCCTGGGCTGCATCAAAAGAAGCATGACCAGCAGGTTGAGGGAGGTGATTCTGCCCTTCTGCTCTGGGAAGACCACACCTGAAGTACTGTGTCCAGCTCTGGGGCCCCCACCATCAGAAGGACATGGACCTGTTGGAGCGGGTCCAGAGAAGGCCACGAAGATGATCAAAGGGCTGGAGGCCCTCTGCTGGGAGGACAGGCTGAGCGAGTTGGGGGTGTTCAGCCTGGAGAAGAGAAGGCTCCGGGGAGACCTTAGAGCCCCTTCCAGTACCAAAAGGGCCTCCAGGAAAGCTGGGGAGGTACTCTTTATCAGATAGTGGAGTGATAGGACAAGGGGGAATGGTTTTAAACTGAAAAAGGGAAGATTGAGATTAGATATGAGGAAGAAATTTTTCCCGGTGAGGGTGGTGAGCCCCTGGCCCAGGTTGCCCAGAGCAGCTGTGGCTGCCCCATCCCTGGAGGTGTTCAAGGCCAGGTTGGATGGGGCTTGGAGCAACCTGGGCTGGTGGGAGGTGGCCCTGCCCATGGCAGGGGCTTGGAGCTAGGTGATCTTCAAGGTCCCTTCCAACTGTAACTATTCTATGATTTAAACTGAAGATTTCTGGTTAGTCACTCCAAATACATCTTGGTTTTAAAACATGTAAATCTGTGTACATTTGCTTGCACAGCTTCAGACATGGCTTTTGAAATTATTGCATTTAACCTCCTGTGCTTTTGTTTTTACAATGTTTTGAAATGGGTGTACAAGTATCAGCTCTTGGCATTTGTCGTTAGCACAAATATTTAACTCTGTGCTGCATTACAAGCCGTAACTGTTTTGGTCGGCTGTCACCGTGCCATCCAAGCTGTCTCCTCACAGAAGATGGCATCTTACGTAAATCACCAGACAGTACTTTTATCTCAAGAAAACTGCCCTCGTGGGATTGTTTTTAGAAGTATTCCTAGATATCAGATGTCTTTTTTAGCAGAAAAGGGAACAAACAGATCTGTTACTAACCCACTATCAGTCTCACAAAGTAGGTCGTCTTCCCGTGCGCTTGCCAAGCAAGAAAGCATCTGAGACAACCCTGGAAAAGTTGTGTTTTCTGATTGGGAAAAAAAAAAACCCACACAAACAAAACACCACTCTGCAATAAGCATTGAGGCTCCCAAACTTCTAGAAAAAATGTTGCTGCTTGGAAAATATCCTTAAAAAACACATTTATGACTAAGTAGCATTTTGCTCAAGGGGGTGAGAGGAAATCTTATTTGTTCCTTCAACCCTGAAAAGAAGCCTCTTAGGATACATCATTGCAAGCCTTGCTAATCTTCACGCCCACCTTCACATAATGCCAGGGAACCGAGAGCTTGGTTTGTTTAACCTGGCTAAAAGCACATGTAGAGAGGAATACTGTACCTCACTATAAATACCCAAGACACACCGGGGAGGGAGAGGAGCCATTTAAGTGAGAGGATGGTGGTGGCGGAAGAACAAGTGCATGCAGGTTGGCCCTGGATCCATTTTAGGCTGAGAACTGGAAGAACATTTGCAGCCATGAAAACACTGAGGTTCTGCAACAGCTTTTCCTTTAGAGGAAAAACAACTCACAAGCCTCAAAAGCCAGAGCCGCTTCTCCAAAGCACGTTGCAACAAAGGACCACGGCTTCTTCACAGCTTTACGTCCCAGTTTAAAAACTTCTCTTGGAACTGGGAGACTTACTCCATGAAGACTGGGTTTCTCCGTATTCATTTAGAACCAGGGTTTCCATCTTTCTCTGGTCCATCACGCAGCTCCTCCGCAGCCCAGGCAGAAATTTTTTGCCACTGAAGAAAAATGAAAGTACCTCAGCTTCTCCTTGCAGGTGGCAAGATTAGCGTTTGTTGCTGTGCCAAAGCAACTGCTCTTGCAGAGAAGGGAGTTGCCTTTCCCAGGAGCAGCTGGCCATCGCTTGAGCTCCTGGTCCCGCTCTCCATCCGTATCTGCTGCTGCTGGCCCCAAGAAGGGCTGGGAAGGGGATCCTGGGGCTGAGGAGCACGACAGCCAGGTTGCTTGCCTGGCCTGAGCTGACCTAGAGCCTGGTGCAGAATAAGGCCAAGTAGGTGGGTTTGCTGGAGGATCAAGGGACAGGTTGGATGGGGCTTGGAGCAACCTAGTCTAGCAGGAGGCATCCCTGTCCATGGCAGGGGGTTTGGAATGAGGTCCCTTCCAACCTAAATCATTCCATGATTCCAGGATCAATCTTAACACTTGCAGCCTCCCAGCAATGCCAAGAGGATCTCTCCCACAGAGCTGCGGTCTGGACACCTCCACTCTGCCAACCAAGATGCCTGCCAGCATCGCCCATGTTAAGTCAGAGCTCTCGCACCCTCCTTTAAAGGCTGTCTTGGAAAAGGGGCTGGAGAGAGGAAAAAAAACAAACAAATGGTGGTTTTGCAACACTCCGAGACCCTCTCTGCCGGCAGGGCTGTGTGCGGGTATTACAGGTTACATATTTATAAGTGAAAAAAATGTCATTGACATCAATCCAGCAGGACTAATCCGTTGAAGGACTGATGCAAAAAGTCAAGTCTGAAAGCAGTCAAGTATGAAAGGAGGAGTGCTTTTTCCCTCTTTCCACAAAGTAATGAAAAGAGGGGATTATAACAACTTTCTGAAGGGAGCAAACCCGGTGGCTCTCGCTTCAGGTGTCAGCAGCACCCTGGCTTCGACGCGCATTGGGGAGACAACCTCACAAGGCGGAGGGGAAAGAGTAGATTTCAAATATTTCTGGTGAGGGTTTTAAAGGGATATTGCATTCTTGATATAGTTTAAGGTGGTAACAGCTCCTCCTATTCAACCCTGTGTTGCGTAGATCTGGTAGCCCAGAAGAGAAGGTGTGGGTTAACCTTTGAAAGACAGGGAGAAGCAGCAGGATTTAATGTAGATTTCAGGTTCTTGATCTACATCAGATCAGGGGGCTTCTTTTAGAGACTGAATCACTTTCTCCGATTCCATAGGATGTGTGCTCATTCACATTTGCCATTCGCAAGCAGTTTAATGTTGCCTACCTAAGCGCATCACCAACACCACATTAGGAAACAAATCCATAGGTGAGCCATTAGCAAACCTCCAGCCATAATTCTCAGACACGTGGAAAGTACAGTAAGCCCCTACACGAAATATCGCTCCCCGCTTCAGCGACAGGCGGGAATTACAATCTCTGCTCCAGCCAGCCACAGCTCGTAGGAGATGGAAATGAGAAACACATTGGCTTCCTAGAATAGATCACGACATACGCATTCGTGTCTCACCCCAGACTCATTTCCTTTCCACGTGTTCCCTTGCCGATTGATTAAAGACGGCGGTAGGCATCACGGGGAAGTTCACTCGCAGCTGCCAGCTATGCCGAGTAGCTGTCGAGTCAGCAGATCTGGACCTCCAAGGGTTCCCTCCACCTCACTGCACTGGCCAAGCCCTCTGTGCCGCACGGCCAGGAATCCAGAGCATGCAACCGAGGAGCCCAGCACACGGCCCCCGGCACCCAACCCTGCCAGAAAGGCTCGTAAGCGAGTTCACGTGAGGATCTGAAGTTCACAGCTGCGCAGCAGGAGCGCGGAGCTGCCGTTCGGTTTGGTTTCAAGACGACACTTCTGAAGTCTAATAGCAGGGGTTGATAAAATTAAAGTCACATGCCTTGCCTGCTAATGTTGTTTTAGCTGAGGCTTGAGTTGGGATGGAAATAGTCCACTGGCCGGTTTCACTGACTCGTTTGGAGGGCGTGAAAAGCCCAAGGAGGAGATGCCATTCAGGTTTCCCCTGCCTAAGCAAAGAACACACTGAACACCCACAGAAGTGTCCGTAACTTGTATAGAGCAGATGCCATCTGTAAGCAGTTCATCAGCTAAGCAGGTAACCTCATAAAAACCTGGTGATATAGTTAGCTGAATCCTTTAAGAAAAAGGAATCTGACCGCTATGTAGGAACAGAAAGTAGAAGCAGCAAAATTAAGTAAATGGAGTGTTCCCCACAAGTGGTTTGTGTGGATCAAGACCCAGATTTCCATCCAAACATCCATGACGTTAAACACAGCCCAAATCACACTTCTCGCGTCATTCAGTCTGTTTTGGTGGCGTGGTTCTGCCCAAGTCTTGGGGAGCAGAGGATAAGAGTGACTGATGGTGAAGAGGAACATTTTCCTCCCTTTTTCCCTCCCACCGCTCCACGGCTCGTGTCCGGCAGATGGCCACAGCACGTGCAAGCCCACAGAGATGCGCCAAGCGGCTGCTGGGGGGCAACTCGGCACATGGGATCCCAAGTCAGGCTTTTACAAACACAATCCTGATTCCGCGGAGGTCAAGCGTGATGCGCTTCCAGCCCAGCGTGCTCTGATCAGACTGCTCCCATCCAAATTACGCAGGGCACCCATAACTTGGCTGCGAGGCGCTGCCGTAAGGACAGCCCAGATCTGGGCTGCTTACAACCCCGGGTTGCTTCAGGGGTGGGGAAAAAACTGCATCAGTGCCCTTGGAAGATTTGTTTGCCGTGTCGCACACGATGACAGCACGCACACGGGTGCAATGTGTTGCAGAGGTACACCCAGCCTGACCGCTCCATAAAAACGTGGTTATTTAGACCTTCATCAACAGGAGCTTTCTTCCCCCGGCTTACCCTGAAGACCCCCAGCAGCAGGTCTGGTCTTGAGCAGATGCTCTAAGCCTCAAATATACAGCACAAACATAATCAAAATTTACAGTGCATAAAATTAAACACACGAATACACCTTTGAGGGATGAGGACTAGACAAAAACTCATAGCAATCAGAGGAACAGACTTTTTTAAAAAGCAATATAAAAATAAATGGGCTCAAAGGGCTCTCACAATGAAAACCTAACATGGGTTTACATAAAAAAAACATTGTCTGGTTAACCTGGAATTTTCCAGTCGATTTGTTTGATTTATAACTAAACAGGATCAAGAACAGTAGCTATTTTCTACACTAGCAAAGTTCTTGCCTGTAATCTTCATTGATGCAACTTGATATCGTGCACATATGGGCTCAGCTCCTGAAACAACTGTACAGCATTCCAACTTGACCAGCAGCATAGGTTCTCGGCTTCTAGACAATTATGCTGGAATTGGTGGAATTAAAAGAAATCTCATTTCTTTTCTTGTATCCAAGTTGTTCGGGACAGAAGCTTCTCAAAGTGCTGAAATATGAGCGCTTGGAAAAAAATATTTATGTTATGCATTTTGTGTATATATTAAGAAAGAAATACAAAGCTCTGGTTTTATATAAACTACAGAAGTTAAAGAACACACTGTAATACATTTTCAGCATTTTTCCCCCTAGAAACTTAGGAAATGACTTTAGCTTAGCAACTGCAGCACGGGATTGGGAAATGGCAAGTCAGTCAAAGAGCAGAGGGTCTCTGGAAGAAAAACAGATACAGGGGATTCTTTTTTCCCCCTCCCGCATTCCTGTCCAGTTTTACAGCCATATATGTAGGTCCCCACAAGAAATTTCTGCTGCCTTACCAGAACAAAAATATTAAAAATAAAAAAAGAAAAAGCCTATCAAGCGCCAAGCCATCAGCATGAGACACCATCTACCACAAGCTGAAAACAGGAAATGTTCAGCTCCTTGAATAACCCAAGAAGCCGAGTAGCAGATTGCAATATCTACGTTTTCTGGCCAGCTTGAGGGTTTCTCGCAAGTGCCGACCCCAGCACTCCCAGACCAGACTTTTCTGGCAATGTTTATGGAAAAAAAAACCCACCAAACTTTAGGCTATCCTTTCCAGAGGGATGGTCCTGCTGGAAGGACACCAAACCCCCTGCTGCCCCACTTAGCACCCACAGAGGAGGCATTTAAGGATTACTTGGGAGGTGACACCTCTTTGCAGCACTCCAGACATGTGCTAGTGCCACCCGCTGGCCCTCCCTACCCTGTCCCTCCTGTTCCCACTAGTGCTGCAGGACTCTGCCCTTGTTCCTGTCCTGGTTTCACATCTGCTTTCGCATCCCTCTGATCTCTATAGGTCTGACAATTGTCCTCCTCAAGACACACGTGTCTTTCCAAAGGCACTGGATTTATCAAAGACCAGTGGCACAAAAGGACGAGATGGACCAAATGGCATAAGTGTAAGCATGGTCTTCCTAGTGCATTTGCATGCGATTTTACCATCAAGCCCCATCTCTACTGCCCCAAAAAAGCCTCCAAACAGGCGCTGAGAGGTACCAAAAATTAAAGGTGGTATTGCCACTAGGAGGCAGGCCCTGGCATTCTCGGATGCCCTTTGGTACCACATTGCTCCCCTCTCTATTAAAGATGTCCTGGGTGCAGGAAGGTCCTCACCCAAAGCAGGGGGGTTGTTTGTTTGCATATCTGCTTTATTAGCGTCACCCTTTCAGCAACGGCCCCTCAAAACATCCACAGAACCAAAAAGTCACTCGGGAACTCCACCTAACAAATTCCTCTTATCACACAGCTTGCTGCTGGTCCTCAGGTCTCAGTGTGGAGCAGATTACCAGCACCCAGCAGAGCTCAAGTTTTGACCCTGGACTTTCTTCCACAGCTGCGAGAGTTCAGAGGTCTGAGTTAAGTCACCTGTGAGATGCTTTCCAGCACTACGCCCTTAAAACACCTTCAAGAATCACTGTGGCACATTCGGGTTTAATTGCACAGCACAGTCTACGTGCAAATGCACGTCAGACAAGGTTTGGATGAGATCCTCACACTTCCAGCTGGCTTTTAACAGTTGGTGCTTGCACAAGCACTTTGACGGTGTTTCACCACCCTGAGCACCAAGATCCAGCCCAGTTTGGAGCAATTCCTCTACTCTGCTCTGGTGAGACCTCACTTGATGTACTACATCCAGTTCTGGGGCCCCCAGCATCAGAAGGACATGGACCTGTTGGAGTGGGTCCAGAGAAGGCCACGAAGATGATCAGAGGGCTGGAGGCCCTCTGTTCTGAGGAGAGGCTGAGGGAGTTGGGGTTGTTCAGCCTGGAGAAGAGGAGACTCCGGGGAGACCTTAGAGTCCCTTCCAGTCCCTAACGGGGGCCTACAGGAGAACTGGGGAGGGACTCTTGATCAGAGAGGGGAGTGACAGGACAAGGGGTAATGGCTTTAAACTGGAAGAGGGGAGATTTAGATTAGATTTGAGGAAGAAATTCTTTCCTGGGAGGGTAGTGAGACACAGTCACAGGTTGCCCAGAACAGCTGTGGCTGCCCCATCCCTGGAGGTGTTCAAGGCCAGGTTGGATGGGGCTTGGAGCACCCTGGGCTGGTGGGAGGTGTCCCTGCCCAGGGCAGGGGGGGGTGGAACTAGATAATCTTTAAGGTCCCTTCCAACCCAAACCATCCTACGATTCCATGAATTACCACATGCTGCTGCACACCGGCTTTGGTCAGCCATCCGAGCAGCATACTAACATCACTCCAGAAAAATGTTGGGGTTTGTTGCAGGGTTTTTGGTATGGTTTTGTTGTTTTGGGGTTTTTTTTTTTCAATATTACATAAGGTGATGTTCTTGCGAGTTGCAAAATAAGCTTTAAAAACAAGCCAGACTTGTAAAATCAAGAAGGTGACAACTCCCAGTGTAACGGCAATAGTTTTACTGTTGGACTGAATTAGCCCAATAAATATTAAAATAATTGCATACGAGCTTCTTACCACTTCATCAGTGGAGTAAGTTCAGTCCAGGCTGGAAAGCAACGTAGCCCATTACCAGACAATAAGACCACAACTATGGCAGCTTCTAACACCTTTCCAGCGGCAGCTGTGCTAATTCAGAGAAAATCCTGCTTGCCAAGGACTCGGTAGAGGCACTGCTCCCTGCCAGAGGCACCTTTCCAACCGGATTTGGATTACTGCAACAAGTACCTCGTGGTCCTGGCTTCAGAGCGGCTGTAGTAATATTTGCGATTTCAGCTCGCTCTTTCAGTGTTGCAATTGGTTTCCCACCGATTTCTTCAGAGCTTCTTATCAGTGGCGGAAAAAAAAACCACCCAGCTTTCTAGCTTCACTCTGGAGGCAGGGCTGAAAAAAGCAATAACCTCTGCCTTCATCACGGAAACCCCAGCATTTTGCAAGGCGAGCAAGCAGAAATTAAAAGCCGTGCTTTTTACCAAACGGGGCCGGAATTCTCTCAAATGTCACCTATAGGCCAAAGAATTTCTGTGTTTGTTTCTCTGTTTTCACGCGCTGACACCCAAACGTTCAGTAACAGGGAGATAAAGTATTGACTGTCCCATATTGCACGGCAAATTGAGCCTCGGCATGGTGAAAACCCCCCCCCGGAAAGCTAATTGCAAGATGGGTACCTGGAAGTCAGCTAACAGCCCTGTAGTTACAACAGTAAAAACTTGGAAAACAGTATTCTACCACCATCTGCGTGTGCTCACGCGTATCCGTTTATCACCTCCAAGCCTCACAGGGGACCTGTGCCTATAACACAGTCACAGCTGCAGCCACTATATTTGGTGCGTAGACATGTAATAGCACTTATGGTCCCCTTCCAAAGTCTAATGACAGCAAACTACTCTCAACAGCCCCGTGGTAGGAATTAGCCTGAGAAGACTCTGGAATTGCCCATCGCTGTCTGCGTGGCACAGAAACCACAGCCTGGATTTATCCCACTTCACTGAAGCGCACAAGCAGCGCTATCTGCAGCTGATGGAGAAGATTCAGCAGGAGGATCTTCCCAACCATGAATGGGCCACGTTGCCTTCAGAGATGTGTGTCCCTTGCTCTCAACAGAGCAGCTCAGAGGCAACCAAGCTGCTAAAGTGATCTTTATAATTTCAGCCCCCAAAGCGACGGAGGAGGAACTGCTGCCCACATCATGCCTTGCAGCTCTGCCAAGAGGCATCTGGGGACCCCAAACCCGCGTGTGTTCAGCAACTGAGGATGCAAACCTAAAAAAATCCCACCTCTGCATCTCTCCACCATTCTTTGAGGGGTTCCTCTAGCGTGATAAGCCACAGCCTCATAATTGCAGCAAATCCACACAGGCTCCTGGCTGAGACAAATCGCGTACTTGCAGTTCCTCTGCATTAGCTTCATCTCACCTCCGGCAGCCCTGGGGCAAGAGTGCCTAACTCAGTAAACATCTCCCTTTCTGGCCAGATTTTCAGTGCAATCTAAAGGCGTTTCAAGGTCTATTGTTTTTTAAAGCAGAGCAGTGTCTTCATACCAGTCCTGCTTATTCTTTATTCATTCACAAATGCTTTTGCGCCTCTTGTGACACCCTAGTAGGTGCGTTGGCCCAAGCGCACGATTCAATTCGCAGCTTGTGCTCTGGAGAGATTTACCACCCTGAGTGTAATTTACACCACAATTTAAGGAGGAGGCGGCGGGGGGAAGACTTCAGCTGCTAAACAGCAAACACCCAACTCTGGAAGAGCATGATCTGGACTGGAAGATCCCCTGAAGGAAGGTGTCGCTCCTTCTTTTGACCATAGAGGGAGCTGAGTCTCCAGTGTTAACCTCTACAAAAAAAACCAACCCTAAATAAAATCAAGCACTCGAGCTCCAGGTCCCAAATTTCCCCCATTTTCTCCAGCCCAGAAATTATATTGGCCCCACTCCCCAGCGCAATACCCAGACCTCACACGTAGAGGAAGGCAGCAATGCGGATTAAATAATTAATGCCCCAGGATACCATTTCCCCCCCCAGACTACAGGGGATCACAGAGGGGAAAAAACACTTCCTTAAATATGATTGATTGCTCTTTGCTGGCACAACAAGAGAAAGAAAATCAGTCAGGAATATTCTCCATCGTTCCGCTGGGGCTTTGTCAAACACCACTGCTCCCACATTTCAATGCATGATAAATTGCTTTTAAGAAGTGACTTTTATGTCAGTGAGCATGTTATTATTGATTACTCTAATCTTGCGCTGGAAAAGAGTCTTCATACCCTACTGTTCTTTAAATCACCTGGAGAGTTTAGAGGTTGCTGTCTAACAAGCTCTTAAATCGTATCTTCCTTGTCAATCTTATCAGCCCCTTGTTTAATTGTAAAAATGTAAATAAAATGCAGCGAGCTTTGGCCTAATGCCTCACAACTCACATATCTCTTCCAAAGAGAGAAACGAGAGATTCTTCAGCTGCACTTGAGGCTTGTCAAGCATCACTTTAATTCAAAGCAAGTTCTGGCTTTCTGAGAGCCACATCCAACACCAGAGCACAGCAGTGGTCTGATGGCTAACAAGATCCACATGTCAGAGCCAGGAAAGCCTCCCTGATTTCCTTATGTGTGAGGGATATCAGTTTAAATACCAATTAAAGAGCGAGACCCCCTGGGACCACCCATGACTCTCTTCTCCATCCTCACTATGCCACGAGGTGATGCTTTCAGTGGCAGTAGAGATTAGGAGCAGCTGAAAGATGACCCCAGCATTAGCTTCTCCAGCCACTTTGGTGTTTGTTCACAGACCCTACTCTTGTATCCAGCCAGCTTCAATTACACCGATAAGTAGAACATCTTGCTTTCAGCACCGGGATGCTCAGCAAAGTCATCTAGTAGTTACATCCCAGCACGTAACTAAAGACATTGCTGATGATACCACACACATTGAAAAGGCCAAGCAGGACTTGAATCCCCACTGACACGAGGCTTTTCATGTCCTCTGGGTACTCTGACCTCTGCAAGCACAACAGCAGCATCTCCTCATTAGGTCTTGGACATGAGATGCTATGAAATGACTCCCAGCATTTGCAGAAAGGCATCCGTCCAGCAGAGGGGCCCCTGGCAGCTCTCGCTAAAGAGCAATCTGCTCCCCTGGCATTAATCAGGGTAAGAAGTGACCACCAGAGCTGGGAAGGTGCAAAATGTTCTGATGATTTTCTAGAACATATCACTGTGTCATCTGAAAAAATGATTTCTCTGACAGAACAAGGCTCTTGACTTTCTGAAAGCTTAATCACTTCAAGGGATCTCAGCTCAGGAAACCGTCTGATTACAAGAATAAAGCATGTGAGCGAGGAAAACTAGCCACTAAAATTGAACAGAGGAAGCAGCAGCAGGATTGTGACGTTTTTCTATAGTGTTTCTGCCAAAAAACTGTGTTAAAAGGTTAATGTGTGCATTTTTTTTTTTTAATAGATAAAGAGGAAGAGTAAAATATCAACCAGTGTGCCAGTGATGCTCCAATCTATTTCTGTTCTCTTACATTCTTTCCACTCGGAGCATCTCTAAAAATCCTTTTGTTTACGTTGAATTTAACCAGAGGCAGAAGCTGTCTGCCTGCAGGCTGGTCATACTCCACCGCTCCACCCGCAATAAGGGAGCTCATCGCCTCTGCAGTTATGCAGCTAGATTCCCAAGGTACTGAGCATCAGCTATTAGCTTTTTTTATTATTATTATTTATCTACGAGAAAAGCTGCTGGGGAGGACCATGCTTCAGGTACATCTGTGGGATTTCACATGCGGGATTTCAAGCTCAACCTGTGGTTTTTCCTCTGTGTTGCTGGGCTTAGCCCAGACCAGATGTGTTTCGTGAGAGGACTGACCTCACATTGATCAAAGGACACATTGGCCATCCACATCAGGTGGATGTCCACGCTTTACAGCGCAGGTCTTAAACAGACCATTTTCCAAAGTAATTCAAGTGCCTTAATTTCACTGAATGCAAGTTACAAAAAATGGCTTTTAAAAATAAAAACAACAACAAAACCCTAGCTTAATACCTAGCATTTATAAACAACTACTGGGCAACACCTCTTCCATCCCTGTAAATGTTATTCTTTGACCTTTGGAGAAAGGCATTAAAGCAGCGTGGCAAAGATCTTGTTAAGTAGCAGCTTACTAAATCAAGAATTGAAATCAATAACATAGCCATAGCCTGCCTTAAAAACCTATTTTAAAACTAAATTAAAAAGCAGTTGCATTGCCAATTGACAAGATTAGAAAGGTTTCCCTAGCAATTCTCGAGATGACAAAGTAATGAACCGTGCAGAGAGAAGACGGAGCACCAGAAGCCGGGAGGGAGAAAAATGTACGTGCGTTTGCACTGCTGGTTTTTAACAAATATGGTTTTTAACAAATATGGTCTCCAACGACTTGGAGAAAGCATTACAACTTTAGAAAAGGAAAAGCTTCCCAGAGAATTTTTCGTTTCAGCAAGTGCTTTGCACCAGCCTAAGGAAGCCCTCATCAGTGCCAGAGTCCAAAACAAGAGCAGCAGAGGGAGAGTAAAATAACTGCAACATTGATCGCTTGAGCAAAGGGAGCAGGATGGGCTCCTCAAAACCAGACCTCCACCCACAGCTCCCAGAAGGTAGGAGGAGCAAGCAAATACCAGAGCCTTAACTGAGGCACTGGACCCTCTAGTGCAGCTGTTACCAAGGGTTTATAAGGAAAGAACAGGGGTCTGGAAAACATGACCTGTGATGTGAGAGAGGAAAGAAATAGGGTTGCAGCCAGGAAACCTTCAAATTCATCTCATAAAGAAGAAAAGAGACAACTTGCCATGTCAGCGTGGGCTAGGGTTAGAAGCAATAAGGTAAAATTGCAGCGAGATGAGACATCTTTATAGCAGTAAAGCACTGGGATAAATTCACTATAGAAACAGAGAAGTCTCCATCAGCAGACGCTCTTTACAAAGAGGCCGGGCATTCATTCATCATGGGAAAGCCGGCCACGGGGAGATGGGCCAAGCGACCTCTTTAAGTCAATCCCAGCCCTATTTTCCCCCAATTTGTGCAAAACATCATGGCACATTAATGCGGCAAAGTCTTTTCTTCAGCTCGTCAGACCTCAGGAGACCGCCGATTGAGATGTAAACCCAACTCCTACCACTTTGCCGTGCCCGGGCTCTCCCCACCTTGACCCCATCTGTTGAGTTCCCCCCCCTCCCCGAGACGTAGCTATGGTGAGCAACCAACAACTCACAAGGAGCCGAGCCCGGGGATTGTTTCACAGACCGTTTCAGGCAGCGGGACAGAGAAACAAGGAAGACAAAAAGGAGGCAGGCTTTGCTGCTGCCCTGAGAAATGCAGCCTGGCAACCTCCACACAATAAAGCACAAAGCATGCAGACAGTCCCATGCAAAAATGGGAAGAGGTGGATTGCAAGCCTCTCCCACAGGGTTGGCGGTGAGCAGCTCTTTTTATACATCTCATAACAAACTCATCACTGGTGTCGACTCTTTCCCTCCACCCAAGTAGCACAAGCTAAGTTGTTTGCCTAGGAAGCAATTGCCTAAAAAACAGGCTGGGAAGAGAGCAGTTCTGGCTGCCAGACCCAACTTACGTGAACGAGCTTAAAAAGGGCCGGTCTAAGCCCAGAGCTACATGAAAAAGTAAGACAGATTCACAAATTAAAAAAAAAGCTCCAAACCTCTCAAAAGCAAATATTAACTGTCACTGCCTGAGCACGCTTGAGTTTTTTCACTCCTCTTTGACTATTTCTTGCTTTTTAAGCAGGTAACACCAGCATCAGTCAGATACCCTCCCTGCCCGTGCTCACAGGGCACGGGATGGGCTGCTTTGCAGGAATAGATATCATTTCCTAAACCATTTGCTTGTAGAAAAACGTAAGTCAGCCCAGCATCGCTCCTGGTATCTCATTGCATTTGCATGACGAACTCCAGTGGCAGAGTCAGACCTCAGGTCCTCGATATACCTGACCCAACAAGAAATTATCACACAGCATAGAGTCACAGGATTCATCCCACCTACCTCAGAGACCTGTGTGAGGAGAAGCAGGAGGATGATGTAGATGCTTTGGGAATGATAACAGCTCCTTGGAGAATCCATGACCCCATGCAATACAGGGGGATGAGCCAGGGTAACCCAGTACAGGCAGTACCCTCACCAACAAAGTCTGTCTAGAAGCATCTGAGACTGGGTCCTCATAAAAGGCTCCATCAGCACTCTCTAACACAGCAAGGGCACGAAGCAGCTTTAGGTCCATCCAGGAACAGCAGATGTGGGACAGACAGAGCAGGTACCACAGTAACAGCACAAGGGCTGAGAAGCTCATCCAAGCTGGAGGCTGAGCTTAAATATGCTCCTGGGCCCACGGGTGTGGGTGGAGGCCCCAGGTGAGGCTCCTTAGGGCTGTTAGTGCCCTCAGCTTTCTACTGGACACACTTGGCCCTCTTGGTGGGAACCTCCTGGCCAGTATGTTTCATGTAACCTCAGGGCACCTGGACCATACCTGCTCCTCCCCATCTAAGAGGCACTGCAGAGAAGGCTCCCTCTGTGTTAAAACAGGAAGGAAGAGAGTCTGTGCGGGTTTATAAGCACAAAAATCAGAAAAACACTAAGGAAATGCCCATCAGGCACACCTGAATGGGTGTTTGGAAACCATTGTGTGGCTGTATTTACCTCTGATCACTCTAATGAAGTGCTGCGTGCTTTTGGAGGAGAGCATCGTCACCTGCTCCACGGGGCTGCAGAAGGCACTCCTAGGTTTCTCTGTTATCTCTGTGATTTCCCATGGAGGAGTCGCCTCCAGCCTGGAGGAGAGAGGCAGTGCAGGGTAGAGGGGCTTAGATGGGGAAGGGACAATTCAGCTTCTCCATTAGATACTTGAGCATTGGCCTTTCAAAGATCATGGTGACCTTTGCAGGATGGCAGCTCAGCTGCTGCATAAGCAAAAAACCCATCAGTGGTTCCCCTGTGGGAGAGCATGGACCTTACATTTGAAACATGTGCCTGTAAAGGCAAAATCAGGGGCTTCCAGGTCCCTTCCTCCATCTGGTAACTTTTCGTGCCCATTTGAGCCGAAATGGCCCTGAACCACAGAAAGATGTTGTCACGTTTCAGAAGTGTCACTTGTCTCCCACTGCGCGGTGGGGAAAGCATCTTGGGAAGGGCTCTTCTGGTGACAGGTGAAGGTCCACCACCTACTGCCAGAAGCGGCGGCCATGTCACCCCAACTGAGACCTGCTGTGTCACCCACCTGTTTCCCAATCAAGTGCAATTACCATGGAAATTAAACTAGGTACATGACCATCAACTTTCATTGTGCCTTTCAGTTGGTTTGCTGCAAGCAACCTGATTAGAAGCACTCCAATTAAGTGGAACGAGGTGGATCATCAGTCAGAGAAGGTCCTGTCCTGGCCGCCCACTGCCTCGCTCCCCACACCAGACCATTTTTTTGCAAGCCCGGTTCTCTACTCAGCTCTTTCTCTAGCAAGGCGAAGGTTTGGTTTCACCCATCCATGGGAGAGCATTGGACAGAGCTTCTCCCCCAGATCCCACCTCTAGTGTGGCACCAGCTTGCAGATGTGACAGCACGCAAAGACAGGAGGGTGAAAAACTAGAGATCTCACCGCTCAAGGCTTTTGGAGACTTTTGAGTGCCACCGGTACAGTTGTGTGGGAGCTGCTCACGCATCTTCAGTTCTTCTCTCGTCTCTTAGAGGGAAGAACTGGGGGAGCTTGTTGGCAGAGTCAGTGCTTTCTCTACTGCTGCAATGACAAAAAGGGAGGGGGCAAGGCAGAAGAAGGTGCTGTGGGAGGAGTGATGGGCGCCTTTGCAGGTGAAGGTTGCATAGAAGGGAAGAGAAAAATACAGGATGCAACAAGGAGAAAAAACTCAATAAATTCAGTCAGAGGCTGCTCCATCACTTTTATAAGTCCTGGGGTTTGGGGTGGTTTCAGGACTTTGAGGGTTGTTGGGAATCTCCTTGGGAAAAGGCAAGTTTAACAGAGCACCTCGCTCAGGGTGAAAGGTGCAGCTGGAGGAATCCTACTCCCCAACCCAAGCTTTGAGCTTTCCCATCCCAAATCTCAAGCCCATGCAACATGCGTCCCTTTATCCTGTACAAAACTCGTAGTCTCCGGAGCTCTGTGAACCCCTTCCCTGCGGCACTGGAAACCTGCCTTCACCACTCTAACCCAATGCCTCCAGCAACAAAAACGAAGGGGCTCGAGCCAAACCAAGAACCGGTTTGACACAGCCATTTTCCCCTTCTTGAATCACGAGCCCAGTCCCATGGCAGCACACAGCTGAGCAGACACGGTCCTGACTCTGACGTCCCAGAGAGGTGAAGCGGTGAAGATGGACCAGGATTTATCAGCGGCTGCAGATGAAAGGCAAGGAGGACCACAGGGGAAGACCACGGGGCATGGAAAAGCTGATACGGGGCAGGAGTGAAGGGTCTCAAGCAGAAGCTGGAAGGAGAGACCTCTGCAAATGGGGAATTAAGCATGACACAGTGCTCAGTGGAAACCAAGCTGTCCTCTCCTTCCAGCAGCAAAAGCTTGTGGTAAGGAAAAGAGATCAGAGTGGTTGGGCAACGGGAGCTGAGGTGGCTGTGACAGACAGACAGCCTGTTTTCACAAGCTTCTGGTCCATAGTAGAAAAGATGAGTGCCACCGGACAGGATGTAAAGCGGCTATAGGTTATTATATCACATCACATGCCGTATTTAACTGAGCTGAAGAATTTTTCCTGCGTAGCTGAATGTCTTCCAGCAAAGCCATCCTTCTGGCTTTGAGGTTACTGAGGGATGGAGCATCCCCTGACTCCCTCGGCAATTTGCTCCGCTCTGAATCATCCTCGCTGCTAAAGGGGACCTGCTGCGGGATGCCCTGGTTAGCAGCCGCCACCGTGTCCCTCGGGAGAATGACGCTTCCCCTGCTCCGGAGGTGCAGCCTGCATCCTTTGCTCTTTTCCACCGAGTCACCCTTTAAAGATTTACCCCGGGGAGGGGGGACTGTTATGTACCCTGCTTCCCCTTCTGGGCTATCTGCATATTTTATCAGTGGGTTGGGTTTTTTTTCTCCTTGCTTCCAGGTCTTTCCTAAAATCTCCTGAATAAGAAGAGGCTGGAGTGGGTGTGTAACTAAAGATAATGTGCAAACAAAAAGGAGAAACGAACAGAGCCCTTAGGAAATCTTCCCTTCCACCCTCCCATCCGCCCCAGGGTGATCAGATACTGGAAACGCAGCTGGGAACTCCCCAGCCAGCCAAGAGCGCAACAATCTCCCCAGTTCAGACCCCAGTACAGTAGTCTGCAAGCCTAGAGACTGGCCGCTGGTACTGGTATTCCCCTGGGTAAGGAGTGTTTGGGGCTCATTATTTCCACTAGATGTTTTTTACGACAATATTCACCTGAAAAATCCCTGAAAACACCCACGGGTTGGGGCTTGCAGTCGACGGGCTTTGATGCAACAGTCCCCGTTGCCTCCATCCTGCTTTCATCTAGGCGAGTTCAGCCTCTGGGCAGGCTGACCACCCTTTGCCAAAGTCCACCCTTGACGTCACACCTGGGTGGCGAGGTCCCCGCGTGCCTCTCTGACCCTGGGGCACGGTGACCCGGTGACACTGACCCTCTCTGCTTCACTCTCCTGCCAATGGACGTCGGAGCTGCTGCATCAGGTCCTGCAGCCCAACTCCCCCATGGCAATTGGGCAGTGGCTGCTCGCAGCCGGCCAGCGGGGTGAGGACCACCTGAACCACGAGGGTTGGGGACCAGGGTGAGGGTCCATAAAGCTTGCCACCAAGTCATTTCCAAGGGAACCTAGAATTAGACAGCAGCACAGCGCTCAAATATGAAAGTGAAATGACGGAGGGGTATCCTTGAGCACTCTAATTTAATTTATTAGAAGAGGGTTTGCACTGGCAAGTTGTGCCCTGATGGAAAGGGGAGGTCACGTTCCCCTTGGGTGATACGTGAGGGGCTGGAGGAGCACCCAAGATTTCAGCAGCACTGTTTTTAGGACCGTGCATCTGTCCATAGGTTTGAAAAGTTTCATAAGGCATCTTTCCGAGAGCTCAACAGCCCCAGATGGCTTCGGGAAGAACGCTTAGCAAACCTGAGACCTTACAGAAGCTGGTTAAATTTGAAGTGAGTGGAAATTAAAAGTGAAGGTACAGAAAAGAGGATCAGCTTGTGACGCTACCGTCAAAGCTTTTAATGCAACAGTGGAAATGCGCTTCCTTCTGTTTCCACTTTGCCCTCTTCTTACTGAAAAGAGCATCGTTCTGGGGCTGTTGGAGACTGCAGCCGCCAACCTCCAGCCTGAGCTGCGGGCGATGAGGGCAGAGACCGGGATGCAGGCGGGTGCCTGGCCTCCAGGGATCAGCATGGGGACACCAACCAGCCCAGCAGGTCCAGGGAGCCGAGGGGAAACCTGGGGAGAGTACGCTCCAGGGATCCCCCCACGTAGGAGGAAGGACCAGCCCATGGTGGGACGAGATGCGTCAGGGGACGCTGGTGAAGTTAATCCTGCACAAACACTTTATTTCCCCTTCTTTTTGGTGCAGCTGCGGGATGGATTCAAAGCTGACTGGTGTTTATCCCATCACTTGAGCAGTACGTGGATGAAAGCAGGGGGTATGGGTAACGGTGCAGTGATGCTGGGTGGCAGTGCCTTTGCCTGGACCCACAGCCACGCTGTCCTACAGTCACTACGGAGTGGACAAACACAGCAACGCGGAGCAACAGGAGAAGCCACCTACCCTTCATTTTCACCACCGGCACCAGGAATGTAAACTGCATGATTTCTGCTTTACTCTTTCGCCGATTCTCCCAAAGACAGAAGCAAGAACTGGGTCTGGAGGAAGAGAAACCAGGTGAAAACAGGCACCGAAACTCACCATGGATCCCGACCTCCCCTCCTGCGCAAATAAACCTGGGGCAGTTTTCTCTCCAGGCAGGGAAGTTGTCACAGCGACTGGCGAAGCCGCACGTCAGAGAGTCGGAGAGAGGGATTGGTTTCAAAGTTCCATGTCAAAGTCTGAGCTGGGTATTAAATTTCCTACATAATTGATGGAGTTAAATAAATACCATCAGAGGGAGATTAATGTCACTGTAAGGCAGTGCCCAAGATAAGCAGCACATGCCATCCTCCAAAGACACCTCGTTCTTTCCTCTGCCTTTAGAAGGCTCCGGGATGGTTGGTTTAGGAACCTAGAGATAAATCCCATCCCTGGTGACTTTCCACATGACTGCTTTACCTGCCCATTGCTGCCTTGTCGTGAGGCTGAGATTATAACAGAGGAGATCAAGAAACGACAGCAAGACGCCTCCCATGCAGATTTTGAGCGGGAGCTCAGCAGCTCATCGCCGGTAGCACAGGCGGTGGATAAACCACCTTCCTTGGGACCGCTGGGAAAACTCTGCCGAGTGACAATCACAGGGTTTTGCCTCTCAAACTTCCCGGCGGGTAGAAATCGGCAGTCCAGAGCTGCCTACGGGAAAGCAGGTTGCAGCTTGTCGGCTTCCCACACCCCTGGGAGGGAGGCGGAAGGATTGGGTGGGAGTCCTGGGAGGACTCAGCAGCCGAATCTAAATAAGCAAACCTGCCAAAGTTCGGTTCCAGTTTGAGGCCTCCTTTACCAGCAGGGTCTTTTTCACAAGCTGTTTCTGTTCGCCTTTCCTCTCCAGGTAGCGTGTTTAGCTGCAACCAGCAAACACCCTGGGACCTTATTTTCAGGACTTAGACCCTCAATGGCCACTTTGCTCTTGGAAATAGTTCATTTTCCCCCACCCTGGCTAAAGCTTTCTGTGTTCGGCAGGGCTTCCATCCGTCCATCCCCAGTGGGCTTTGCTCCCTCAGTGCACACTGGCAGAGCAGAAGTCCCCCCGGGTCCGTGCATCCCAGGAGGAGAAGCTGACGCTGGCTGACCCTTCCAGGTGATGGTGTCAGCCTGTGGGTACGTCTCGAGCAGCCGACCCGAGGACAGCCCTAATGGTCCTCACTCAAAAGAAAACTGTTGAATGAAAAGCTGACAGACCAGCAAGACAGACTATAATAAAGAGGAGAAAAGGCTTCGATCTAAATGCGGGATATTCGTCCATAAAGACCATCAGAGGACCAAGTGGAGGCACCACGTATGGCAAACCTGCAGCTGGAGTCTCCCCAGGTAGCTCACAGCTGGGTCTGTCCTGCTTTTCACGTCACGGCAGCGGCCTGAAAGCCCCGTGGCGATGCAGAGCTGGAAGATGTGCCCTTGAAAGTGCTGTAACACCAAACCCATTGGGTTTTGGTCCCACTGCAATACGAAGATCTCTTCCATAATGACATTACTGCCTCTCAGATCCCTGTACACGAAGGGTGCGATGTGCCCCGCTCTCTCCTCTCTTTTTTGGCAAAAAGACTTCCCAAGTCCCTAAGCCATTCCGTCACCACCTCAAAGGGACTTTGGCCCTTCACAGTGCCTTTAGAAACCAATTAAACTCAGCAAATCAGAGCGCTCAGGTATGTGGGGGGGAAATGCCCTGTTGGTGGGTGTTGTGGTTTAGGGGTTAGCAGGCTGCATGGGGCGCAACCAGCAAAGCACCCATCTCCTAAACCCTTTCCCACGCCGTTTTTTTGGGGGGTAACGAACGGTGTTCGTGGTCTGAGCCATCGGCAGGCTCTCCCCATCCCTCCCCAGCCTGGCCCTTTAAGTAACTTGAGCCTCCAGGCTGCAAATCCCAGTCTCTAACTAAAAGGATGGAAAAGCAGTTTCCCCCCCCCCCCTCCCCTTCCCCCTTCTGGGTCTTTTTCTTTTAAAAGCAACCATTTCTCTCCCTTTCCCTTCTGGTGGGAAGAGATGGTTCCCCACGGGACCGAGCAGCTTTTGGAGCATCCCCCTCCCAATATCAAGGCAAATTGGCAATTTCTCCACCTGGCAGCTCTTTTTTGGGTGGTTGTTTTTTGGGTTTTTTCCCAGCTTTCCTTGCCCTCCGGCCGGTCTTTGACAAACCTCAGCTGATTTCCAAACCCTCCGTGGCTGCTGGCGGTTGGTGCGAAAGTTTAATTATTTGCTTTTCCTTGGGTGTGTAAGGCGGGGATAGGGAGAAGGTCGGGCCCCATCGCCTGACGCGGCAAATCTTACCCACTTTTGTTGTCCGGTCCCTCTCCCACCCCCCTTTTCCTTCCCCGTCTCCTGCCCAGCTCCCAGAGCCCACCATGAATCCGCAGGCGGTTTCGGGGTACGTTTGCCTGCTTTGCTTTTCCTTCGTGAGCACAGCAAAAGGTAAGAGACTTTGGGCTGCTTCGGGTCCAGGGACACACAAGCGGGTCCGGATACCCCGAGAGGAGGGATGCTCATCCCGGTGCACAAAGAACCTCCCGGGGCTCGCCGTGATCCAACATCTCCCCAGTCTCCGGCCAGGGAGGGAAGAGTTATTGCCACAACTGCAAACAGGCTGAGCATCTCTCAAGGCAGGGAGATTTTTTTGGGGGAGGGGGGCTGTGGAAGTCCTCCCTGGGGCGGAGTCGGGGGGTGGTGGTGAGGAAAACCAAAGAGTTGGGGTTTTTTAAACCGCGTACGGTGCAGAAATAAAAACACTCTTCAGCCCGACTCAGGGAGGAAAGCCCCGGGGAGCGAGCTGGGTTTCCATCAGTTCCTTTCGTTTGTTATTATAACAAAAGTGGCAAAAGTATAAAACATTTCAGAAGCCCAGCAAGTGCATCGGATTTGCAGAATTTCCAGCGACTTTAGCAAATGGATTAGACTGGATATGTCGTGGCAAAGGCAACCCTTCCCCCTACAGTGTGTGTGAACAAGGGAAGGGACTCCAAATAATTCTAGACAAATAAGATTAAAGCAGGGAGTTCTGATCTAAAGCTGCCCCACCAACTTCACTGGGCTCCATCACCAAGTCAGTGATTTAATTAAGGATTGGCAGCCCTGATGGGAAACACACGATATGAAGAATACGGCCTATCTTCTCCCTCGAATAAAAATGCTAGCCTTGCTCCAGTTAATGCACAATGCTGAAAGGACTTCAAGACATGCCTCCTGTCCACAGGCACGCTCAGGAAACTTTGTTTCAGGTTTAAAGTGTGTTTTTCTGGCGCTTTTGACAAGTCCGAAAGTCCCCAAGGAGGGTCCCCACTCTGGCCACCATTTCTAAGGCAGGACTGGAAACACGAGCAGGAATCAGCTGTCACCCTGAGAGCACCCGAATAGCCAAATCACAGGCACAAATAATCTCCCCATGAAAAAATCTCCCCATGTCCTCCCCCAGACACGTCAGCTATACCTACTGCGTGGCGTCAAAATGACGCTTCCAGGAGGCAAAGTGATGCAGGCCACAAGCATCCCTGCCAGCCCAGGTCCTCTTGAGGATGGAGGACGCTGGCTGCGGCAAGTGGAGGGACAGAGGTCTGCGACCTTCAACATCTCCATCTTTCCTTAGGGGATTTGCAGCCGCTTTCTTTCCAGCCCGGGACCCTGTATCAGTACCGCTATTCCCTGGATGTCCAACTGGACCACGTGTCCACACCATCCCTGCGGGGAGCCCGGCTGCGGGCTGAGGCGTTGGTCCAGCTGCACCGGCTCTGGAAGGACCGAGGTGGGGAAGAGCTGCTCCAGGTACAGGTGCGTGAGGTGGGAAAGCTATTGCAGCCAGGGGAGCAGCGATGCCATCTTCCCTTACCCTCCTCCCTTTCTAGCCCAAGCCACCTGAAAAATGACCTCTGTGGCCAAGAGGCCATCACCTGCAGGTAAAATGCACAGCAGCCTTAGAGCAGACATGCATGGTCATTGCTTTCTACCATCTTCTGCTCCCATAGATCCGCGACCTGAAAGCCCAACATGAGCCAGAAGAGAAGAGGAGCCAGAATGGTGCTGGAGGTCCCCCTGCGGAGATTGCACTGAACCAGGAGTCCCGGGCAGAGCTCCAGCAGCCGGTGTTCATCTCCTGGAGCAGTGGGAAGGTCAGCTGGACACCTCTTGGGCCTGCTCAATGCCCTCCGCAGAGCACTTCTGCCCGCATCCCAAATTTTCCCAGCTATGAAACCCATACGAACTCCTGCTCCACCTCTGATTTCATATCAGAGCACAAGGAACCGGACAGAGGGGCAAATTTAGGAATATACTGCCTCCTGCAGGGTCCAGTATGACCCTAGATGGATCCCCATCTTCCAAAGGGGCTGCAGGTTTGGCTGGAGCTGCAGCATCCCACATTAAAAGGGCTTCAGTCCTAACCATGGGATACAAACTTCTTTCTGACCTTCTCCTCTAAGGCTTTGGAAAACTGGGGTGGTGGGGGGCAAATTTTGTGGGCATGCCCCCACAAAGCTTGTGCTATTGAGGGATACGGTCCTTCTCGTGAAAAATCCTCAAGTATCTACAGGGTGTTGCTTGGGGGCGATGCCTTTCAGCAGGGAAGGCAGCAGAGAACCCACAGGTGTGTCCCCCCGCCGAGCCATCCCCGCAGCCAGACACCACCTCTTACCCTCCCAGGTCAAAGCCTTCTACGGCGACGAAGGAGAAAGCATCCTGATCTCCAACCTGAAGCGAGGCGTCATCGGTCTTCTCCAGCTCCAGCCCCACGCCGGCACTGCGGTGGAGGTAAGCGCAGAACCAGGGCTGGATCCTGCCCCAAAGCCAGGGACCACGCCGGCGCCGAAGCACAGCCAACCCAGGTGCCGCAGCAGAGCCAAAATTCAGGATCAGCATCATGGGCTTTGGCACTCCGGCTGCCCCTGGGCTGTGCATGAGGTTGACTGTTGGAAAGGCAGAGGATTTAAAACGAAATAATCCGTAGATGATTTTCAGGAATGGGCGCGCTTACAAAATCATCATCTTTCCCTGGACAGTAGGAAAAGCAGAGGAGAAAAAAAAAAAAAACAACAACCAAACAAAAACCTCTACAAGAATTTCTGCCAAGCGGGATTTGCTTCGCCCAGCTCAGCCAACAGCCGGCAAATGGCAGGGGAATCCCTCCCTCCCTCCCGGGCCAAACTGACACTGTAGTGACCTGCGAACAACATGAAATAACCTCAAAACCCAGAACGCAGGCGCAACGCTGCTGCTGCTGGCTCTAGCATAGATTTGCAAAAGCAAATTTCCTGCCCAGATGGACTTGGAACGATCCAACACCCCCAAACTTGGCCCTGTTTCTAGCTTTTTGATGATTTTTATATTTATTAGCTCATCTTTGTGTCTATCCTCTACACAGATCATTTTATTTAGGCTTGATCAAAGCCCATCAGCCTTAACCATGGTCACTTACATTTGTGTTTCAGGAGGACGTCTCCGGGAGCTGCCAAGTCATGTACACCGTGTCCAACCATTCCATCACGAAGACGAAAGATCTCCTCAGCTGCACAAAGCTGAACTCCGGATTCACGTCCGTAAACAAAGCAAGTCTATTGCTCTCATCATGGTGGGCTCAACTTAGAATCATAGAATGGTTTGGGTTGGAAGGGACCTTGAAGATCATCTAGTTCCAACCCCCCTGCCCTGGGCAGGGACACCTCCCACCAGCCCAGGTTGCTCAAAGCCCCATCCAGCCTGGCCTTGAACACCTCCAGGGATGCTGGTGTTTACATCAAGTACATCAGGGTTGTCCCCAGAATCTTCCTGCAGGTGGGCTTTGAGTCCCACTCCCGGCTGGCTTCAGCCTTCTGCACCAGCCTGGAATGGAGCTCCGGCTCTTAGACCCATACCCAAAGCAGGATGCAGCAACATACTTCAGGAGGACCATGTGGTTTTGAGATGGGTAGGAGCAGAAAAGATGTCCTGGGTCATTCCGTTCCCGTCCTTGTTATCACTTCTGACCTGTCAGCTAATCCTGCTAGGGAAGGTAGAGATGCAGGAATGTTTTCTAGACCTCGGACTCATTGGATCGGGGATTAGGTTGACAGGGGACAGGACCAAAGACCACTGCTTGTTTCATTTAAAGCAGTAGCCCACTTTCAGCCCTGACATAAAGAGATGAAACTCCCTGGGTCTTGATGCAGTTAGACCTGCCATGATTAAAATTGATGGGGTTTTTAAATATATATATTGTACTGAACTCAATATAGAAACAGACATGCCTGCAGAGAGCGCCCACAGGCTTTGGCAGGGGTCTCGACACCTGGTGGTCAAACGCCGAGTGTTCATATAATGAAAGCTTTCTGGCGTATGAATCATAGCAAACTCATGCAAGAAAGTAACGAATCCCACATAGCACATTTTTGGCAATAAGGTTTTCCCACCAGCCCGCGGTCTGGATGGAGGCACCTCCTGCACCTTGCCTGTATCCGTAGCTGTGACAGCAAAGTATCGATGCTGCCCAGCGTTGTAAAAGGCAAAGCCTATGGATAAAAAAAACTCTATTAAAATAGTGATATTAATATTACGCATGCCATTTGCTGTCAAAACCCACCACTTGCACATGGTTCTTCCCCTTCCCCAAGACCCATCACGTGCAAGCCCAGCTGCTCCCAGAACGTCTCCTGGTGTGAGCAGTGCTCCCCTCGCTGGGGCTGGGAGACGAGGCAGAGGTGAATCCAGCAAATGCGTCATTTCTTTCGGAAGGAAAAAATGCCGGAGAGCTTCCCCAAGGTCACCACGCAGCACAGCAAGGAAGCTGAACATTTTCTTTGGCACTAGCTCAGGGGAAATTCTCTCTTTCACTTGGAGAACGTCCTTGCTGATGCTCGTCAGCCATTGAGGGCCACCCCTCTCCCCACACTGTGCAGTTGCGTTGGGGCAGCTATGGAGCTAGCGCTGTCAAATGGACCTGAAGGAAGAGCAATGCTTTGGGAGACATCTATTTCCAGTTTGCAGTCTCCAGGCATCACCCATGCCAGGCAGGAGCATCTCCCTCCTCCCTCTGCTGCTCTTTCCTTCTGTGGCAGAGCCACCTTGTAATGAAAGAGAAAGTCCACATGGTGTCACCAGTCCATCTCCCCACATCAGCCACGGGTGGGACCTTCCCCACCCCATGGTCCTCACCTGGCACTGCCTTCTCCCACACCTGGGAAGAGGTTGGGTTCTTCTGGATTTTCCCTTTCCTGCATTTTGCAAGCGAAGCAGGTGACTTTGTGGACTGGAAAGCTCGTTTGCTGCTAATAGAGAGGAGAGAAATCTCCTGGGGAGAAGGGAGGAGAGAAAAGGTTGCACCATTTCTCCTTGCTTTTGCTTTTTCAAGATTTTTGGAGTCCAGTGGCAGCCCACCAGCAGAAGCCAGTATGTGGTGAAAGACAACCTCCTCCAGTCAGTGCTAGCAGAGGAAAGCCACGTGATGTCTCCAGCCCTGAGGTCCACCACCAGCATTAAAATCAGTTCAAGGTGAGTGGTGCCTCCGTACCCACTGCCTGAATTGGGCAGCCCAGCATGGGATGAAGGTGCATCTCTTTGAGTTAAAGTGTTGGCTGCTCTCCTGCCAGCTCGGCTGGCACAGCCTGGTGTGGGCAGCAAGGAGGACAGGGTGTATCACCTGGCCGTGGCATGGAGGGAACGCCAGAAACCTTTTGACGCCTCGCATTTCCTCCTTCTCCAAACCTGCATGAACCCAATCGGCCTCCGAGCCAAGGAGGGTGTAAATGACAAAGCGCTTCCCAAAGTCTTCTCCTCCCTCCACAGGCAGCAGCTCCAGCTAGTGTCTTCTCCATTGCCCGGCCCGGCAGAGGTGGCCGGACGAAGGCTTGAGGACGTGCTGGCAAGCACAGAGGGACACCACCAGCCCCTGGGCCTGGCCAGCCTGCCCTTCAGGAGGGTCTGCACCCGCTGCCCATCGGTCAGTGACGCTACCCACCTCCAAAACTTGCTACGTGCTCTCCCCCCAAGCTGGGCAGGCAGGAGAAGGCTGTAGGATTCGGGGTTGAACCACTGTGGTAGAGGGGCTGGGTACTGCTGTTGAGTCAGGATGCGGCCCCAGGAGCACTGTGGAGCAGCAGCTTCTCTCACCTCTCCTGAACACTGTTTAACGTTGCTACGTGTCATGGAAGGGCCCCTCTTTCCCCCAAGACATAGGGGGTTTCTGTGGTGGGTCAAGTCACCTGGTGCATGGCTGGCACATCCAGTTGGGTCAAACTCATCACAGGTCTGCGGTCAGGAAACATTTCCGCCGCAGGTCAGGCTGGCGAGGACAAAGGAGGGGTTATTTCTGCTTCCTCAAGTCCTCCAGGGTGGAAATCTGGAATTGCAATGGCTGTCGGGCACCAGTGATGCTCACAGTTTCTCCTGCTCTTTTCCTGGCACACACCACAAATTGGGGCATTCGGGCTTCAGCACAAGTCCTCTGCGGTGGGGGTGGGAGGCTGCGGTAGATGCCTGCAGGAAACTGCGTGACCCCTCCCTCTCCTAAATATTTCCCAAATATAAACGCTAACCCATGATGTGGGATCAGGGGGAAAAGAGGCTAAATTCCACCTTCCAAACCTCATCTTTGCAGCTGAGAGCCTACCTGAAGGCTTTTGACAACCAGAGAGTCAAAGTGGACACCTCAAAGGCGGCGACCACGTGGCGGTTCCAGAAGTTCATCCAGATGCTGCGCAGCGCCAAGAAGAGAGACGTCCTGCAGCTGCTGAGGAGAGCGCCTGAGGAGATGCGGTGAGACTCCTGGGAGCTGTGTTGCCAAAATTGTCTTTCTCTGCATGTAGAGCCCTGGCACGACCCTACATCCCTGGCCCTGGCAATTAGGGTTGTTTGGTACTGGTCCATACACCATATCTGGTCCAGGCAGCTGTCCTGACTAGTTCAGATGTACTCTGTTTTTTCTTAATGCCTATTGTCTACAAACACTGCATGGCTTCTGTGGTGGTGGTGGTTTTGGGTTGGTTTTTTTTTTCTCCCTGGCTTTGGAGCGGAGCGAATGGTCCAGCAAGGCTTTCTGCAAGTGTCGTTGGAGGTCTGTTATTGACAGACCATCCACCCATGGCTGTAGCATCCATCCCTTGTCAGCGTGGGGCCTCTCTGCAGTGAAATACCTAGACGCGGGCAAGTTCAGAGCAAGAGCCAACCTTCTAGGTGGTTCTTTTAACCCATGAACTGAAGTTCCCAGGAGTTTTAAAACAAGAGGAAAGCATGGAGGAGAGAAAGGAGCATAAGGAGCTGCGCAGGATACCTTATTTCTTCTCCAGCTCTGTCAGTCATGCCACTGATGACCTCCCTCTTCTTGCTCCAGCCCTTTCGTCGTGGAGGCGGCAGTGGCGGCACAGTCGGTGGCATCCTTGGCAGCTCTCTCTGACTTTCTGGATTTCAGCAAGGAGCCCAAATCCCTGCTGGAGAAGTTTCTCTATGCAGCAGCGTTCTCTCCCAGGCCTTCAGGAGAGCTTCTCCGCCTGGTGTTGGTAAGTACGGACATTTCTCTCCCTCCCTGAGCGCGGGATGGACGCT
This sequence comes from Pluvialis apricaria, assembly GCA_017639485.1. Lineage (NCBI taxonomy): Eukaryota > Metazoa > Chordata > Aves > Charadriiformes > Charadriidae > Pluvialis > Pluvialis apricaria. The sequence goes on along the minus strand of CM030013.1, from coordinate 3,730,658 downwards.
CACCCCTTTTCAGCCGGGAGGGAAGAACAAGCGTATTTTCCTGAAAATAAAAAAAAAAGAAAATATGTTTCTGTAGAAAGATATCTTCCTGCTTATGGGATTATTTTATGTGATTTTAATGGGACGCTGGCAATGGGAGTAGATGCTCCTCAGAGGAAAAGCATTCAGGAGAAAGTGCTTTATGTCAGTGCATTACGGATAATAAAAGCTTAATTAAAAGCCACTGTGAAAAATCAGCATTTCGTCCAATTAAACTATGCATTGCCTCCTTCAAGGCAGGTAAGAACTAGTTTTTCCTTATTTTTTGGTAAACGCTTTCAGATAATAGGTAAAACATACCCCTTTCTCTGTCTTTTTCCCCATTTTTGTGTTTTTTTCCCCTCTGTTTCCTCATACCCCTCTCCTGGTGCCCAGGACAAGCTGGATGGGAAGCAGCTGGCCCCCGAGGTCTGGGAGACGGGGATAGTTGCCGTGGGCTCTCTGCTCGGCAAGCTGTGCCAGCAGGAGCTGTGTGGGCTGCAGGTGGGTCCTCTGCAAACCCCCACGCTTGGCTTTTTCGGCACCCCTTCCTCCTCCACGGGTGCCCAGAATGTCCCCTGTCCCTCCCCTCATTCTCCTTCGCTTCTGCCCTCCCGCAAACCCCGAGCAGGAGGTGGAGCGTGGAGTGGAAACCATCCTTGCGGGGCTCAGAGGTGCCAAGGAGGAGTCCGAGGTGGTCATTTACTTATTGGCCCTGGGGAACGCGGCGCTCCCCGAAACCATCCCCACCCTCCTGGACTACGCCGAGGAGGGTCCCGCCGCCGTCGCCACTGCAGCCGTTTCTGCCCTGCGGCGATTCCCCGCTCAGCACATCTCCGGCAAGGTACGAAACGAAGCTGCCGAGGTTTGGTACTTCTCTTCCCATCCAAAGCCGAGGTGCTGGGGTGCAAACGGAGCCGCCATTTGCACATCGTGACCCTGACGGCACCATGTTAATTGCCCTCTCGCATCAGGTGAAGCGAGCAATGAGGAGGATTTTCCATGAGAAGAGGAAGAGCTACGAAAAGACCTGCCGCCTGGCCGCTGCAGAAATGCTCCTTGATAACGAGCCCTCGCCCATGGATGTCATCAACATCCTGCTGGCCACCAACGAGCTGGAGACGGAGACGGCAACGTTTCTGCTGCTGAAGGTCCAGAACAGCCTATGTGGTGACCACCACCCAGCAAGGTGGGTCTGGAAGGGATGGTTGCATTTTTCCCCCCTATCTCTACATCACTTTTTTTTTTTTTTCCCCCTCCTCCTTCCGCACGCCGGCTGTGGCTTTTGACCCAGCGTGCCTTCAAAGCGTGCTAGCATCGCTTCTTGGAGATGGCATTGGGGCTGCCTGGAAATTCCCAGCTGTGGGGAGGGGTGAGGGGGAAGAAAAGAGCAGGGCTGTTAATGCAGATGCCGCCCGGCCAGCCGAAACCCGGCGTCCCTCCTGATCCTGCCCCGTGGCAGCGGGACCCAGGCTCGTGGCTTCAGCAGAGACCTTGGAGGCCAAAGCTGCAGCTTGGCGGGGCAGCGCACAGTTTGTAACAGCATTAATCTTCCTATCTGCACAAAATGAACCCAGCGCTAACGTTTTTCAGAGCTAAGCAAAAGCTGTGCAAAAATATCTGACTGGTTTATCCTAATAAACCAGAGGAGAGGGAATTTCCAGGGTGGCCCATGTCTGCTCGTTTCCTTTTTTTTTTTTTTTTGCCCACGCTTCTTTGGGCAACTGAGAGAAATAGTTTAGAAATTTAAATTTCCTTCTTTGTACAGCCTTCTGTAATGATCATTGACATTTTCCCTCCCTTCCTTCCTTGTGCTGACACACCCTTTCCCTCTTGCTTCCAGGAAGATAATGAAAGACATCATGAGAGACCCACGGATAAATAATTACAACTTCTTCTCGAAAGCTGGCATCTCCTCTTCTTTCTCAGGACCTCTGACAGGTGACACCATGGAGGACGTTCATCCCACGGTCCCGAGGTGGCTAAAAGATGGGCTGGTGGGGAAAGGCAGCTTTCACAAGAGGCCTGAGCTTTATAGAAACGCCCCCAAAATGTCAGTGTGAGGTTTCTGAGCATGTCCCCCAGCACCAACTGAGGCTGGCTGGTTGCCATCATCTGAGATACATACGCCTTTCTCTGACACCCCTACGGCAGGAGGGCTGGGCTCTGGTGCCACATACTTTTCCCAAATCCTGTTAATTTGAAAGAGGAGCTTCAGCTGGAGATTAAACTAGTGGTAGATTGTAGGTGGGAGTTTCTCTGCTTGTCCCGATAAGTCAAGATATTTAGCTCCGTTCCTCAGTTCCTTAAGTATTTTTAATAAGCTCTTCAAAGAGAAGAATCCTTGTACCGAGATAAAAATCACCAGACTTCAGAGAGGCTGCAACAATCGATGCTTGTTAAATATCTGCTTAAATCTTCGCCCCTCGGCTCTCGTTTATGTCCTCCTTCAAATTAGCTCAGTCCGGCCTTGCAGGGAGTAGGTGGAGGCAAGATAGCCAACACCTGGAAGAAAAACATTGTGCTGCTAAATCCTTTGGTCATTGCAAGAACGGAAGGAGATGGTGCAGAGAAGCTTTCTCCTCTGAATAAATCAGCTTGATCAGGTATTTAATGGCTGACATATGAGATCGGTGTAGGTCAGCCACCCTGACCATAGATGGGACAGCTCTACAGGACTAGCCGTATTGAGGAGGCTTACAGGTTACCAAGCAGCTCTCAGGATCCTGCTTTTAGACACACCCAGTAACCTCCCAATTCCCTCCATCAATCTGGATGAGCTTTTTTAAGAAACCACACCATCCTGTTGAGCGCTGACTTGGTGGCACCGGGCACAGGAGGTGCGCTTGCCAAGATTCCACCCTTGCACATCCCACCTACGGGCTCTGCGTTTTCTTCTCAGCCTCCATCCCCTGCTGCTGCTTTCAGAGCATTTGTGGTTCACCACCCTTCAGCGACTCATTCGCAAAAAAGAGATGTGCCAGGCACTGCCCAGGGATGCTTATGGGTGTCCCTCTGCCTTTCAGTCACCCAGGACCTGCTTTCCACCGTCGGGCTGGACCTGCTGTTTTTGGAGGGCGGATTCCTGAGGAAGAGCGTCTCTGACTTCTCGCTGCTCAGCCGCGGCCGGTGGCTTCGTGCAGCTCAGGTGCGCTGCCGGGAGAGCAGCTGGGGGACACATAGGGGGAAGGGGATTGGCAAACCAACCCAGTGGTGCCACTGCCCTGTCTGTGTCCCCTCTTAACCTCCTTATGGTGCTTGACCTCACCTCTGCACTCAGCATGCACCGTACCAGAAATACATAAATGTGAATCCCCCATCACCGACGTGAGGCCACACAGATCTGCTCCGAAGAAGGGAGCCCCCCCTCCTCCCCCAAAAAAACAGGGAATGCGACACCGCTGCTGCACGGTGTTCAAGGATAGTTTGGATGCCCCATCCAGCTCACTCCATCACCGTCCTCATGCTTCAACGGGTGCCTATCCAAGGGTTGGACAAGTATAGCAATTCAAATAGCATTGTGGGGCATGAAATGGACTCTCCAGCTTTGCTCCACGCGGCTTGCATGTTTCCGCTTCTGTGTTTTAGGTCACTATTGAAGCACAAGGGATGGAGTCGATGCTGGGAGAAAACGTTCTGGAAGGGGAAGAGGAGCCAGAGCTCATGGCCGAGATGTCTGCCATCTTCTTCGATGTTCAGTTGCGGCCGATCGTCTTCTTCCAGGGATATACAGACTTAATGGCCAAGGTCCTGTTAAGCAGCGGAGAACCCACAAGCGTGGTCAAAGGGAACCTTCTGCTGATGGACCACCACCAGGTACTGGATGGGGGGGGTGACCTGCCTCAACGCCAAATTCTAGCAAATTCCATAGCGCATGCCAGTGGATTTTAGGTATGTTACTCACTGCAGATACCAGTCTAAGAGCGAGGTGGCACTGTCAGATGTCTCTTGGGGTTGGTAAAACAGCAGGATGGCTGGCTCTGCATGGGACACATGTGGCTCAAGTTCCTCCCATGCAACCCCAGCTGTGGGGTTGGGATACGCAGTCCGAGCAGCCATGTATTGCTGCCAGTATCAGTCGCTCAGCCAAGAGTAGTGTCTGGTCACAGCAAGTCCTGCCTTCTCCATCTTCCAGGTCATTCCTCTGCAGTCTGGCCTCCAAGTGGTCATCAAACTCCAGGGTGGGCTGGGGCTTGACATTTCAGCCGACATGGACGTGAGCATTTGGGAGCAGGAGCTGAAAACCAGCATCAACACGAGGTCAGCGGGTGGGAAACTGCTTGGCTCTGGGAGTGCGGGGTACCCCTAGGGGTTCAGCACCCAGCACGAGGGATGCTCCACCTTAGCCTGGCTTTCCAGAGCCCCCTACCATCCTCCTGCTGGGTCCAGCCCTTCCTGGTAGACACGTTGGTCTGGTGGGTGCTGGTTACACACTCCTTTTCCATGGCTGGACCTAAAATTAAGATGCTTATAGGGTTGTATGTTGCCCATGCATGGTGCCCAGTGCAGGGCCACTGCTCAGTGACCAACCCATGTGGTTCTCTCTCTCAGGGGAAGCCTGGCCATTGATTTCCAGGCAGAACTAGATGCCCCTTTCCTCCAAGCCACCCTGAGAAGCCAGACGGAGGTGGAGACCTCAATCCACTTTGACACCATGCTGAGGTTTTCCGGCAGCCCGGTGCTCATGTGCCTGCAGCTGAGAGAGGAGCGGGTCCCGTACAGGTAGTGTCTGGATACGGCCAGATACTGTAGAAACATCATGACGTGCTTGAGATAAGGGAATTAACGGTCGTACACATATTGAGCGGGGTGGGTCCAAACCAGTAGAGACGGTGGAAGGACACCACAAGTTCATGATGACATGGGTGGGAGCACCATGCCTTGACCATCAGGAGATGGTGAATATGCTGGTTTGGGAGGAGGATGAGGTCCACCACCACCACAGCCTCCTGACCATCTTGCTGTCACCTTGTCCCACAGAGAAGTCTTCACAGTTTCCAAGTCTGCCGGGAGCCAGAGCAGCACCGCCCGAAAAGGTCGGCAAGGCACTGTGCCCGGGAGGGAGTTTGCCTTGCACCGGGCCAACTCCAAGGTCTGCAACCTCCTGCTGACAGCAGGAGAAGAGTAGGGGAGTCAAAGCGCTTTGGGACTGGATAACTGCCCCCCTCTCCTGCCACACGCCCCAGTCGTCTGTGAACCCGACACGAGCCATCAACAGCTCTGCCCAACTCCTCCACAACCATCTTTTAATAAGAAAAATGCTGCAACAAGGGCGTCAGAAGAGACCACGCGAGGAACTCTTCCCCACCCCAAAGGCTGAGATTTCCCCCGCCTGAACTCTTCCCCTTCGCAGGGAAGGGCTTGCTGGAAGCCAAACTGGTCCTTGTAGAAGAACAGCCTTCTTTTGCAAATGAATGAGTTTCTCGGAGCACAAGAAGCCCTTCTGCAAGCATATACCCCCAAAATGCCATGTTTTCTCCCCGTTTATCAAAGTAGTCAGGAGGGAGCACATCTGCAGCCAGCAGGGAGGAGGTTCCCCATGGATGGAGTGAACGACCCTCCTTTAATGCAGTTTTGTAGCCAGCAGAAGAGTCCAGGAACGTGAAAAAAAATATATTTCTGGAGGAGGTGTGGGGTCTTTAGATTATTTTTAAAGTGCAACCACAGAGACATTCACCCCAGAATAATCCTCAGGGAGAAAGGCGGAGAAGCAAGACAAAATGCTGCATAACCTGTTGCCGATTATGGTATGTTCTTTCAGGATTAATTGAAGGTGTTTGCATTTATTTGCAGAGGAAGGCAACTCAGCTTGGTGCCATCCTCTTGCTCCTGGGGGGAATTTGTGCTCTGTTGCCAGGGATGTGGCTGGTGCCACATCAGGCAACAAGAGTGAGACCAGCTCGTATTGCAGTGGGGGTCAAATTCAGACTTGGAGAAAGAAAAGAAAAAAAAAAAAAAAAAAGAGCAAGGTGGCCCACAGAGCTTTCCCAAAAATTTGATAAGCGAAAGCAAAGTTAAAACAGAGCAGGGGCGAGCATAGCAACTTGCAAGAGACTCTTCTGAAGAGCATGGACCAGCAGTCTCCATCCTCATCTTGAAACAGGGGGAATTGTCACAAAGATGGAGTTTCAAAATGCGGAAAAAAAAATACTGGAGACCCACCAGCTGCTGGGGGAGGCTGGAAGGAGATGGCAGGGGCTGGCTGAAGGAAAAAGGGAAGAGATGTTGGTGTTTCCAAGGCATTAAAGCATCTCATCGCAGCTCTGCATATCCCCTCGTGATGCTGATCCTCAGCGACTGCTTCCTACACTTGAATTTTTCCACATTTTTCCCCTCTCTAAGACAGGCCAGGCTGCAAGAACCATCTGAAGTCATAAAACATACCTTGTAACTAAAAACCACAAGAACACCGGCATTTTAGTGTTTGCAAGGAGCGGATTAAAAAGGTGTTTTGGGATTAATTGGGGCTCCCAGCATGGGGCGAAGACACTGGAAGTAGAGAGATTACTACTGTGACAGGGGTGGCACACAGAGCTGCATCTGGAGTCAGCCATGCTCAGCTGAGGAACCAGATGATTTCAAACCACGGGCACAGCCTGCCAAGGTGTTTGGAAGATTGTCCATCCTTTGGGTATTATTTTTTTAATGAGTTATTGGCGGTTCAGTCCATCTTATGGGGTAAATGGCTGGTTGCCATGGAGGGCAAGAGGTCATGTTTGACTGACATGGTCCTTTCCAGACTTCAGGATCTATCAGAGAGAGCTCGGACAAACGTTACAAAGCCGTTACTTCAGGTAATCATCCTTCAGGCTGGACATTATTCAACCCAAACTGGAAAAATTAAGTAGTGGAGTCACAGCTCCATCCTATCCCATTCCTCCTCTTTATAGAAGCCAGCGCGTACTCGACGTGCCTTTTGCTGCTGCACACAGATTCAAAACCCATCTATTGAGAGGTGGCTTCTGCCTGGAGCCTCTCGTCTTCCTTTTTGATCCAAAGTTTACATATTAATGGAGAAGCCTCCGGCCTCCCTTATCGCCTGAACAGCAGTTCCCCTTCTCTTCCCAATCGAGGCAGCAGATGGAGATAAGATTGCCTCAACCCTACATGCGGGAAGGCAGCGTTCCAGCAACAAAGAGGTACAACAGCTTCCCTTCTCTGCTGATATTTGGGCTCTTTTGGTGACCGTTTGTGAAAATTACAATTAGCTTCAAGTAAATATTGTTCTTCTGGTTTGCATTCTCCCCTCAAGTTGGATCGTTATCGGCCACCACCACCGAACACCTCTCCAGCACTGGGGGGAGGCTCGCAAGGAAAAAAACAGTATTTCTTCATTCCTTCCTGATAAGAATGTGCCTTTGAAATATTTTTTTTTTTTTTTGTATGAGAAAACGTGCTTTTTAGGAAAAAGGAGGACATTGAGTTTGTTGGGTTTTTTTTAAACTATGAGCTTGACAACGTAGCACCGAGTCTCCTGGTTCGGGAGGAGAAAACTTGTCTGGTTTTCTATCTGGAGACACTAATTACGAGTGCTTTGGTTACGTACAGAAATAAATGCCATGTGTTTTTATATTTTCTCTGTTTGACTCTCAACTTGTCGCAACCGGGAAGAAAAGAGAGAGGCAGAGGGCAGGTCCCATAGCACAGGCGCTTCCAGCAAGAACAGCGTGGCCAAAGCCACCTTTAAATAAAGTCACACTCCCCAAGGGACCTGTTTTCTAGGTCGGTATTTAGGGTGCCCCAGGGATGCGTAGCTGAATGCCCCATCAGGGCTGCAAGACCGAGACACGAGGGCAACCTCTGCTGCCAGAAACCCCCAGAGCACCGTTAGGGATGACGGCAGCCCTGCAAGAGGGCTCCCATGGGGCCAAAGACCCTGCCTTGTCCCCCTCCTGCCAACTTCTGCAAAGGTGTTGGAGGCCATCCAAGACTTGGCTCGAAATCAGGGCTTCCCCTGCACCAAGGCTCTGCCGATTACACGGCAGTCTCGCTCAGAGCGGGCCCCAAGGACGCGGAGGGTAATCGCCCTGGGGCTTGCCCTCGGGTCTGAACAGGAGGATCGCTGTGTGACCATGGGAGGAGGGAGCCCGTATCGCCCTTGATGCCCTGCTCAGCTTTGTGCAGAGCAGCTGATAGCAGCGCTGAGTCCCGCTAGCTCCCCATCTTCACCCTTTCCCCAGGGAACGTCCCCGTATTCCCCATTCCTCCTGTCTCACAGTCAGGATTTGGGCCAACTCCGAGCGTTTTACGTGCTGGTGAGTTGCTATCACCTCTGCTGGCACCCACCACCCCTGCGGCCACCTTTCCTATGGACCTGCACAAGCCTTAATCCCCATCCAAAACCACGCTGCTCTGCCAGTTGTTTGAGGACTATTTGGACCCAAAAACCTTTCTCAGCCTCAGCATTTGCCCCTCAGCCAAAGCCAGGGTGGCACCGACCTGCCATTTAGGATCTTTTCCATTGCTCTCTTTCCCCCTTCTCCTTCTCCCAAGATTTACAGAGGCAGATTTATCATTCAGCTGAGGTTTGCATTGCACAGGCTAAATCAGAAGATGCCACCCTTAGCCCTTGGGGTTGGGGGAAGATAACATTGCTGTTGGGTGAGGTCTTACAGAAGATAGCAAATCACTTTTGCCCTAAACAAGTGAGGTTTGCTCTCTACCTGCAGCCAAGGGGACATCAGTGTTCAGGGGATGTGGGAACCCCAAAAGATTTTAGTCCAGGTTTTGCTTAAATGCTCAGCAACAGCGTTACCCTAAATCAGTTGAACTTCTAGTCCTGAAGGATGATACTTGTCCTGCCAGAGGGGACTGGAGCTGGAAATGTGTGTCCAGCCCCCTTGGAAACGGCAAGCAGATTTCAATGGAGGTTTTACCAGTCTGCATTCCTGCTGGAAGTTTTGCTCTCCTGCTGAGCCAGTGAACCCTAAAATTTCCCAGATCCCTTCTGGAGACTTTCTTCTCCAGTTCTGGTTGGATGCTCAAACAGCAAAAGACGGTGAAGGGACACGGGTGCTCCTGTAAAACCACCCATTTCTTTGGCAATGGCTCCAAACCCTCCTAGAAAGGACCTTCCAGCCCCAAACCCCCAGCGCTGACTGCATTGCACCCACGGAGCTGGAGGGCAACACCGTGTGCTGCTAAAATTCTGCCTTTGCCTCCCAAAGCGCCTGTTACAGGCTTTGCGTTTCACATTTGGCAGCGCTGTTTGCTCGGGAGCTGTGGGGTGTAGGAAACTGCCTCAAGTTGCACCAGGGGAGGTTTAGGATGGAGATTAGGAAGAATTTCCTCGCCGAAAAGGTTGTCAAGCATTGGCACAGGCTGCCCAGGGAAGCGGTGGAGTCCCCATCCCTGGAGGTATTTAAAAGAAGGGTAGACGTGGTACTGAGGGACATGGTTTAGTGGTAACTTGGCAGTGTTGGGTTATCAGTTGGACTCGATCTTAAAGGCCTCTTCCAACCAAGACGATTCTATCAGTCCACGTTCCCTGGGCCGGCATCCCTCCCAGGAGGTCCTACGCTGAGCTGTGCAGTTGGAAATGATGGATCCCCCGAGGGGCCTTGCACCCAGCAGCAGGGGACAGGGGAGGTTTGGGGCTGCCAGACCTTATTCCTAGCGGAGGTCCTTACGTGGCGGCAAATCCCAGGGATTTCGCAGGGGGTGAGAGGCAGAGAGAGCCAGAGCCAGCCCCTGGGAGCAGGGCTCCTACCAGCCTCTCCAGAAGCAGCTTTGCGTGTGGAGCTACAGATCAGCAGTGACCTCCAGTGGCTACAGCCAAACCTGGTGGAGATGTCAGGCCAAAACCCCTCTGCTGCAGCCACGCAGGAGCTGGGTGCACGGCACCCTGCACCCAAGGTCGTGGGACCTTTGCATCAGCAGGCCATGGACCAGGGCTGACCCACGGCAGCCCCTCACCACTCTGAGCTGGGGTCTGGTGTGGCAATGCCATCCTCTCCTGGCCTCCAAGCTTGCCACCACAGGCAGTTTTTGATATTTTCTTTTCCTTTCTAAGCCACTCTACTGCCAGGACAACTCGTACAGCCCTCAGGAGAGTGTACGGACACTGCTCACCAAGTGGGGCGATAAAACGTTATCTGCCTGCCTATTACAGCTTTCCGCAGAGACAAAACTAACACCAGAAAGCGTGCGCAAAAGCGAGGGGAATGTGTGTGAGAGGATAGACCATCAGCAGGGACCGGCTCTGCCTGGGAGCCAGCAGAGGTGCACGTTCAAAGCCCTGGGGCAGATCTCATCATCCACTGCTCTCTCCTTCCTAGGCAGCTTGCAAGAAAAAAAAAAAAAAAAAGGTATTGCGTTTTCTAACTGCTGGGCCCCACTCACTCATGAAAAAGTCCAGAAAAAGTGGTTTGCAACTCACCAGAGAAGCGCCAAACGGAGAGGTCTGGCAACAGCAAATCCCCCATAGAGCTGCGGTTGGGCTACAGCGCGTCCCCCAAGCCCCTCCGCAAAGCTTGCGGCTGCTTTGGGCTGCGCACATCACACATGCACACCTGCAAAGCTTTCCCGCCAGCACAGGGCGTACACACGGCACTTATCTGGGTGCCACCAGCCTAAGAAGTCACCCCGGAGCAGGCTGCAAATAAGCAGCAGAGCATCCCAGGAGCAGGAGCGGGCAGGGGGCTGCTGTTATAACCTGCCCTGCAATCAGGAATGGAGGGAGAAAGCTGTGAGGCTACAACAGGACACAGCTGTGCGAGCCACAGTGGCTGTGCCACAGGGTTATCCCTGCAGGAAAAGGCCCGGAGGGTTGGTGGAAAAAGCTCAGGGCTGGGCTGGTGGGTCAGGCTGGGACCCTGGGAACTGGTTGAACTGAGCCAGCAAGTCCTCAGGACTGGGATAAAACGCTCTGGCACAGCAGGGCCAGAACCCATGGGGAAAAAAAAAGCTGAAGTTTTCCTAGGAAACTGTTCCCCCTGCTCCACCCCTGAGAGAGTAAGAGCAAATAACCACACTTAACTCCATCAGCTTTGGGTGAAAATAGTCATTTCCTATCACTGCTTTTCCTACTTACCCAATTACCCTCTGCCGCAGTGATTCTGCCGTGCCCAAAAGCCATCCACGGGCTCCACCTCACTGCTAATAATCCACTTATTAAATCAACATGCAACACCACATAGATTCACCAGGCTGTCCCCACCGCTGCTGCGACAGCCCCGGAGCTGCCAGGGAACGGGGGTCGGCAGGCAGGTGCCTGCAGCGCTCGCACGGCGGCCGCAGAAGGACTGCTCCCATCCCAGCAAGAAACCTACTGGCCACAACCGCACCAGATTGCAAGCCTTGACGTTCCTCCTATCCCTCTTAAAGCCAAAAATCCCTCCTTGCCCAAATATTTTGGGAGTCACAAGCCTCAGAGACTCAAGGTAAAGCGAGATGTCGCAATGCTACGTGAAACAGAAGTGTCCAACCCCCTGGCTACATACAGGTGGAAGAGCCTTTTCATGGCCAACATCAAGTGGGATTTCCAAAGCACTTGAAAAAAACAGGTACTGCAAAGAGCCAGAGGAATACGGTGTGGTTGTATTTTAAGGAGTGACCTAGTTGGGCTTGCGTTTAACCTTTTAAGAGGGGCCACAAAAAACACAAGGGAAGGACTGAATACCTTCATGCCAAAAGATGCAGTGGTCCCACCATCACTGTGAGCAACAGAGGTCTGCAGGGGACCATGAGGTGGGAGTAAAATAGGAAAGAGGAAAACAAGGAGTCACCTGGGGAGTTAACAACAGCAGCAATTAGCACCATAACTTCTATCAAGTTTCCATAGGAAGAAGCACCGTTTTCCATGAGCATGGCTTTAACAGGAGCTCCCGCTCTCCCTGGGGGCAAAGCCATGCTGCCCTCATCTCCCACCCCATCCTTCCCTCCACGTGAGTGCCACCAGTTGCCTGCGCCAGCTTTGGTTTGCCACCACAGTCCTCGGTCAAATGGCACTGGGGACCACTAAAGCGTCCCACCTCGGCCATGCCCTGGGGACGCGTTCATTCACAGCCGCCTGCCCGGGGCAGGAGGAAAGGCAGGGACCGCTCATCCAGGGGGAAGCGTGGCCTTTCCCTCCGGCTCCTCCTCTCGCTTGCCTTGTCCTTGAGTACTCCTTATTCCCAGCTGATGTCTGGCAGCCTGGTCCTATCATCAGGTGCCGTCCTTCAGGCGCGCTATAAAGGCAGGCCGGGATGCAGCGTGTTCCCAGAGGCAGCCCCGCTCCCGCGCCATGCTGCCGGCCACCCTCAAGCTGTGCTGCGGCATCGCCCACGACCACCTCCGCCACCTGCCCGGTAAGCACCGCCTGCCTTCCCCCGCCCCGGCCTCGGGAAAAACAGGCAGAAAAGAGGGTCCTCAAAGGAGATGCTAAGTCTGCATCCCCTTGGGAGGTGCTCCCTTGGACAACTTACGCACCTATTTTCTTCCCGTGGTGTATCACGCATCGGGTAGTCTTGGTCTTGGCTGCAAATGAACTTCCAGCGGAGATGCAGGGCACCACGGCATCTTCCTTGCATGCCCCGTGCTCACCAAAACCTCCCCGTTTCTCCCCTAGGCTTGAAGATAACCGCCGTTGCGGCAATACAGAAGGACGTGAGAGGGCTGGCGGTGAGAGGAACCCGTCACCTGCCTTCCAAAATTCCTCAGTGTATTCAGAGGCTGATGGGGAAGGAGACAGGTAAGGTCAGCCCGGATGCTTGGGTACCACCACGTTTCCTAGCCCTGCTCACAACCCCCTTCCGACAAGGGATGGAAGGGATGTGCATCAAAACGCGCCCCTCTCCACGTGATTTGACCCTTATTTCGGGGGCCGGAGTTAATTGCCTTCCTGCTGCTGGGTTGGTCTGCAGCTCTCTGGTAGCTTAAAAGCATTCCCCGTACTGGTGGCAAATAGAGTCAGCGGGGAGACCCTGAGATTCTGGGAAGGTAAATTGCATTAGCTCAGCGTACAGGCAGCCAACGCTTTCAGCAGAGGTTACAGTCCTTTATCAGTCTTCTGTTGTACATCTGCTGTGCCTCGAGTTCCACCACTTACCTAAAGGCTTGAAAACTGGCAAATTAACCTGGGTGTTTTTGAAGCGTGGCTTAGTCCGAAGGCTGCCTGCGCAATGTTAATAACGCCCGAGCGACGTGCAAGTCGCAGCATCAGTGTCGCTGGGAATTGATTTGGAAAGCGATCGCGAAAAGCTTTCCGCGCGGCCAGCGCAGAGACGGCGAACGAACGCCAGGCATGCTCCTGAGTTTTCTGCGCCAAGCCCAAGAGGGGAACCAGCTGCGTGGTAAGAGCCGAGACTTTGGGTCACCAAAACCCTCTGCTCCGGCTCCGTTTGTACCCGCAGACTCCTTGGGCAGGCAGAGCTGGGGGGTTGTTGGGGAGGGGGCAGTTTTTCACATCGCTCTATTTCGCTCCTGCAGCCACAAGCCCAGAACCTGAGGGAGACGTCAGCCCCAGGCGGCTCTCCAGCGTGGACCTCCCCTACATCACCCAGGCAGAAGCGGCCCTGCAGCGAGCCCTGAGCATCCTGCAGCAGCACGCCGGCTGGCAGGCGCAAACGCTGCCGGTAAAGCCAGAAAAAGCTCTCGGGGAAGAGAAATGAGGCTGGGGAGGGGGAGGTTCGCTTCTCCTATCCCTCCTGCTCCTGTGGGCTGTCCTGGTTTGGGGTGGGGAGACGTGCCAGGCAAAAGCACGGGCGGCAAAGAGGGTTTCCAAGCAAGCCTTCGTTAAGCACGTTCGCAAGCAAATAGGCAGCTTGGAAGGGGAAACTCAGATAAGCGTGTTTCCTGGGGAAAGCCAGGAGCGTTTCTGCAGGAAAAACCCCCAACAGCTTGCGACTGCGTTGTTGTTTACGGCATTTGTCCGTTAAGCTGTTTGCCGAATTGTTTAATTTAGAAAAGGAACTTCAAAAAAGACCCCAAAAAAAAAGAAAAAAAAAGCAATCATAGCAGCATGATTTAGATATAACCGCTTTCGACTGTAAACGGAGCGGCAATTCAAGAGGACTGGGGTGATTTATTAGCGAGGCATTTCAGGTCGTAGCCGGTGCTTCTTGGGGGCATCTGGGGGTTGATGCAGGCTCTCCGCTCTCCCAGGGCACCGGGGCCACCGTGTCCAGCGCATCCTTCCCCGGGCTGGGCAAGGTGTTTCGGGCAGAGGTGGTCCTGGCCGTGCCGGTGGGGCGGCTGCACCGGGAGCTCTTCGAGAGGATGGAGCACATGCCCCGGTGGAACCCAGCCCTCAGCCGGGTGAAGGTAAGGTGGGGAGGGATGCACCGCAAGCGATGCCCCAGGCAGGCAGACAGCCCGCGGCTTTGCATCGCCAGGGCCACCAAAAAAAAAAAAAAAAATCATCAGCATCCAAAAAAAAAACCCAAACCAAACTTCTTTACTGAGGCTTTTAAGCTGGCTGAAGGATTAGAGCTAATTCCGCTCTCCCGCAGGAGCAAGGAGAGACGATGCGCTTTGCTGGTGTGGCATTGAGAAACGTCTCATTTCCGAGCTCTCTTTTCCACACGGCGCCTGCTCGCGGAGGTTTTTCCGCCCTGTGGGAGCCCTGACATTGCTCAGACTTCAACATCAGGCGGGAAAATGGTCAGGGGAATCTGACAGCTCCAAAAAAGAAGAAGGGGAAAAAAAAAAAAAAGAGGCAATACCAAATATATCACGCCGCGGGGGCACCCCCCAGGAAGCTTATGAGCTGTCTTGGGCTTCTTTTGAGTATTTGCCTTGTTTCTCAGCTCCCAAATCACAGCGTATGCCTAAGGCAGTTGCCAGCCTCAGAAAGCCCCCACCCCCACCCCCAGCTCACCTGGGCTGGCTCAGATGCTACCCAGCCCCTGCTTATTTATTGCTGCCACATCCCCGTCCCTTCAGAAAAAGATATAGCGCAGAAAGAGTCCCATCCCAGATCAAAAACAAAACAAAAAAAAGGCCACAAAAATCACCCACTTTCCCCCTTAATAACCCACAGGGGGTTGGGATTTAATTACCCCCAAGCCCCCACCTCCCTGCTGCTTCTCTGCTCACGCTGCCACCCCATGCTGCTGTCCCCAAGGTGGCTTAACGTCCCCCCCGCCCCGGGGCAGGAGTAAGAGAGTGGTGGGACTGTCCCTGGAGGGGCAGCCATAAGGAACCTAATCCCTGGGTCGCTCCTCGCTCTGGTAGGTGCTGCAGCGCGTTGGGATGGACACGCTGGTGACGCACGAAGTCACCGCTCCCAGCCCAGGCAACCTGGTGGGCCAGCGGGACTTTGTCAGCGTGCGGCACCGCTGGAGGAGGGAGATGACCATCTACCTGGTGGGAACGGCCACCCACATCGAGCCCCTGCCATCGCAGGAAGGGTGCATCAGGTAAAGTCCCCCTCCAAAAGTGGCCACCATCGTGTCCCTTCTGTGGGGGACACCACCGCTGCAGCCAGGTATGGCAAGGGAGGCACGCCAAGAGCTACCTCTCCATTGCATTTGCTCTGGGATCTCCGTACCTCTGGGGGTTTTTTTTGGCCACCGCAGGGCCGAGTCCCGGCTGAGCTGCATCGTCCTGCAGCCGCTGGCGGGGGACCCCGGCCGTACCCGCTTCACCTGGCTCCTCAGCATGGACCTGAAGGCAAGTGCCACCATGTTACTTGGGGTGGGACAGCGAGGGGTGCACCTCCCTGCGTGCGAATGCACCCTCCTCCCCCTGGGATGGGCACCCCCCAAACTCTCTTTAACCCACCAGGACCAAATTCGGGGGGGTTTCTCTCCCAAAGGGCTGGATCCCCACCTCTGTCATTGACCGCGTCCTACCGCAGTCCCAAGTGGACTTCATCAAGCATCTCCGCCAGCACCTCTCTGCCACCGTGTGCCCCTGAGCTGCGGGAGGACGGGCTCTGCCCGAGCTCAAGAGACACGGTCTGAGCTGGAGACCCACTCCTGCCCTTGCTCATTGCCGAGGAGCCATGGCCACCAGCGACGGAGCAAGGCAGCGCACCCACCCAGCAAGGAGGACACCCTTCACCCAGCACCATGCTGCTTCTTCGGGGATGGAGCCGAACCAGGGCGACCGAGGCAGCCCCCAGCCTTGCATGAAGGGGTTGCCAAAAACCCCTCGCCTTGTGCACAGGGGATGTGGGCGGCTGCCGAAACACACCCCAACGTTGAGCATCGCTGCCGTTTGTTCTGCGGCTTCAGCCCTGCCCAAGTTTCATCGCTCTTTATTAATTACCCGATGATGGCATCCGTTGTCAGGGCAAGCTCTGCGGCTCTTTTTGGCCTGAACTGGCAACGCATCTTTCTTTATTTTCGGAATGGCGAAGCTATATATTTACGTGTGTGCATATATGCACATAGATACAGGTTTTTCTCCTGCTGTGTCAACAGTAGCAGGCACAGCCTGGCATACAGCGCTCGAGCCACGTCCTGGGCGGGCAGAAATGTCCTTCTTGCCATCAGCTCGCTCGACTCAGGATACTGCAGCGTGGAAGGCGACGAGAAAGCAGCGAACGAAGCAAAACTCCGGCAGGGTTGGACTCAACCCCGCGACGCAGCATCGCGCCCTCCGGCACCACGCACCCAGGGGAGCTTCTCACTGCAGACCCTGTGGCGGGATGAAACCCCACGGTGGGTTTCGTCCTAGGAAGGTTCTCGGTTCATCACCGGCCATCCCGCACCCACGGCCCTTCGCAGCAGCAGGGATGGCCGGTCCAGCGATCCCGACGTTATCCTGCAGCCTGGGAACAAGCACATTGTGCCACAAAGCTGCTGCCGACTGCAGCCACAAATGAGCCTTGCAGAAGCAAAGCCCAGCAGCTGGGTGCCATGGAACATCATTACCGCCACGGCAGGATGCTTGTAATTTAAATGTCTGTGAGTTTTGCAGGGCCTTTGTCTTATTTAAGAGGAAGAACAACAACAACAACAACAAAATCATCTCAAACCAGCTATGTGAAAGTGGCCGATAAAGAAGAGCGGCTGGGTTGAAACAAAACAAAGAAGTGGCGGCTCGCTGCGTGAAATCCATTTCAACCACGCACAGGTCACACTTTGTATTTTCCCCATCCCCCAAATAAATCAGCGGCAAGATCTCGGTGTGGATTTATTTTTATTTTTTTTACATTATGTTAGAGTTCAAAAAAAAAAAAAAAAAAAAAAAAACCCAACAAAATTAATAAATATTAAAAGTTAAAAAGCTCTGAATCTCGTATGTACAAAACTTTATACATCATGGTAACACTGGACAAGGTTACATCACAGGAATGACTTGGTGCGTCTGCCCGGCCCAGGAGGATGCAGGGGACCAGACGGACCCTCTCCTCCCGGAGACAGGGCCGAATCCCCGCCGGGAGCCGGGCCGTCGCAGCGCTACATCCCCACGCCGCAGCTTTCCACGCACCACGGCGAGAAGCGACCCAACCTCAGCCCGCCCGAGGTTGGAATCAATACCCAGTGCGGGGTCCCGGACCCTCGGCATCACCACCGCAGAGCATCTCCAATGCAGTGTGGGGCAAGGGTGGAGGGGAGTTATCGCACCTTGCTTTAAATAATCTCACCCGCCGCTCTCGGTTCGAGGCGGCGGTTAGCACCTGCAGCGCAGCCCCCTTGCCCCGATACCCGTTTCCACCCTCACCCCCCCCCCCGAAATCCCCAGGGGACCCTGGGCGCAGGGTGCGGAAGGGGGGTCGGCCGGTCCTGAGACGCAGCTCTCCTCCGAGGTATCGCAAGGAACCACTGCAAATATTCCTACCATAAGAAAGGCGCTAATGCCCAGGACAGCACCGAAGGGAAGGGTGCAGCGGAGAATTTGGGAGGAAGGAGCGAGCGCGCGCACATATACTGGGCCCTGAAGACATTACAACCCTTTTTTGGGGGGGGGGCGGGCGTGGAGAAGGTTTGGTTTTCACTCAATGCCTCCAAGGCGATGGGGCCAAGGGGGTTGAACGCTGGAGAAGAACCTTGCTTCGGGCAGGGAAAGGCAAAGCAAGCTCAGTCCTGCCCCGAGCCAGCCCAGGGCCGTCCCAGCAGCAGGGGACAGGGCTGCGGCACAGCCAAGCACCGGCCCACGGCCCTCCCAACCCCACGCCGCCAGGCAGCGGATGCTCCTTGAGGAGTAAACGAAGCGTTATCTTTGGCACAATAAACAACGGCTGCGGCCCTCCCGCCCAGGGCAACGCTGGCAAGGGGCACGGCGGCGGTGGCGGCAGTCCGAGGGATGAATCCCCCACCACCACCCTGGTAGACACCCCCACCACCACCAGCACCTCGTCCATCCCTGCGGGTAGCCATACCTGGCACGCCTCGGACCTGGGGCACCCCCGCCCCTAGGCGTTTGGCAGGCGTCCCTCCGTCTGTCCGCTCCCATGAGGTGTGCTGGTTGCTTGGCTCAGGCAGATGCGTGGCTTTGTTCCAGCTTCCGCGAAGCCCACGCAACGCCACAGGGCAGCAGCCAGGAGGCAGGGGACCACCAGCCTCAGGTGCTTTTAAGAGTAGTTTGGTAAATGCTCATCCAGCCTTGACTCGAAGGCGATCCGGGGGGAGGGCTGGAGGGTGCCCAAGCTGCCGCCTTAACATCTCTTCAGCCCTTTTGGTACCGTTGGGTAACTCCAGGGGAGGATTGCAGAGGGAGCCCAATGCTTAAAACACCAGGAATGCACAGAGGTCTCCGTTCGTTCCAATTACTGACTCACAGAATCGTCAAGGGTTGGAAGGGCCCTCTGGAGCTCCCCCAGTCCCACCCCCTGCCACAGCAGGGACACCTCCAGCAGTGGCACAGGACGGCGTCCAGGCGGGTTTGGGATGGCTCCAGAGTGGGAGACTCCCCCACCTCTCTGGGCAGCTGTGCCACTGCTCTGCCACCCTCAGAGTAAAGAAGTTCCTCCTCACGTTCATGCCCCATTCCACTCCTCGGATGGCCAGGGAAGCAGCACCGCCAGGGCCAGCGGATGCACCCACACCATGCGTGTCCTCCCAAGAGATCCCACCTCACAATGCCAAACCAGTCTGTCTGCCGAGCCTTGCCTTCCTCAGACTCCATCTCTCTGTCCCCAAAACCTCCTCCCTACCAGTGCTCGTCCCCCCATGGGAGCCCACCTTCCCCTGCCACTGCACCTGCAGGTGCTGGATGCCCTCAGCCAGGGAAAGCTGCACGTCCCTACGCACCAAAACCACGGCAGCCCCCTCGGGGACACCCCTGGGGGACATGGCAGGCTGCCCGACCCCGCTCTGGGGAGCTTTTGAGGACCGCTAACTCCTCCAGGCAGACCCCATGCCTGGAGCTCCTAAAGTGCTGTGCATACGTTTAGTACTTGGCACAATAATTTTTAACAGCGTTAACCACCTCCCTTTAACCCCCTCTACGCGCTAAAAAGGAGGCAGATCAATCTTCCTCTCTCCTTTCTTTGTAACTGCCCCTAAAATCCACTCCCGGCTTCCCAGTCATCCCCATTTCCCTCCCAAAGGCGTTGATGCCGTGCAGGCATCCCCCGGTACCAGGGTGCAGGGATCCGGCTCGTGGCCCTGGGAAAGCTGGGCATCGGTATCAGCTCAAGGCTGGCCAAGGGCAGTATTGGCTAAAAAAGTCCCTGCTGGGTGACAGGCAGTTTTTTTAAAAAAAGTATTTTTGGTCTTTGACTTTGTCCTTATCGCTGCCTGGACCATCTCCCGCCTATCCTGTAACGCAGGACAGGAGCCGGCCTGTGGTTTTCACGCTCCGTCTCCCTCTCCAGGCACGTTTCCCAAACTCTCTAACCCAACAGGGAAAGCTCGGGACAGCAGTTTGGCCATCTCCCGACATTCCCCCCTGCTCTTTGCCACCTCGCTCCGGCTGCTTGCCCCCCCCTCCCCGGGCTTCCCAGCATCCTCCCATTGATATCCCCAAGCTCCGAGCACCGGGGCCGAACCTCCGAGCCACGACCCTCCTTCTCCAGCACATCTTGTGTTGCCGTTTGGGGCAGGGAGAAGGAAAAAGCAACATTAAAGATCCCCCGCCCCTTCAAAAAAAAAAAAAAATAATCTTTTTAGCACCTTGGAAGGAAGCGGCCCATTGCGGGTTACCCGCAGCCAAGCCGCCGTCGCTTTTTTTTTTTTTTTTTCCTTCTTTTCACCTTTTTTTCTGTGGTGCCATCAAAAAAAAACCCCATGCCACAGCTGGGAGGGCAGGGGGGACTATGAGAAAAGTGGTTTCCCCAGGAATTTCTGGGTGAGCCGGGTCGTTTCCAAACCCCGTCAGCGCCACCCGTGAAAACCATCGCTGGAAGTGGGGTGGGGGAGAGGAAAAAGAGGGGAAGGAGAAGAAGGAGGGAGGCAAAAATCCTCCCCCTGCCCCACAGCGAGGTGGTCCTGAGAGGGTTACCTGGCTGCTTGGCCCCTGCCCTGCTCGCTCGGGGCCGGCAGCCCCCCGGGGAAAGCACCGCTGCCGGGCATCCCTCCTCCGGTGTGAGGGACCGGGCTGGGGTCCCCACCGGGTCCCCCCCGGGTAGGGGCGGTGGGGTCGGGGGAGAGCGGTGGAGCTGGGCTGGGTGTGGAAATTCCCGGGAGAGTGCTGGGGCCGGTGGCCGGGGGCGAGCCAGTGGCGGAGGAAGCTTTCTTGCCACAGGATTCGCAGCAGAGCTTGTTGTAGCCGGGGATGGAGCAGTAGCGGGCCAGGACCTCCATCTGGCAGAAGATGGACTTGTCCCCGAGGCATGGCTCCCCTGGAGAGGAACAGGGACAGAGCAGCGTCAGACAGCACGAAACCTTCCCGATGGTCCCAAGGGACACGGGGGTGCACTTTTGCAGAATGCTGCCACCCCTGCTATTGCTTTTTGCCGCAGGGCAGCAATTTTGGCAACGCTTGTAAGGGGAAGGGGGGGGTGGAAAACGAAGCCAAAGCACTTGAGGTTTCTGTGCACAGAAGGAAAAAAAAAGAGAGAGCAAGGGATGCTCCAAGCCAGCATCTTTAAATCAGACCGTGACGCATCTCGCCCCAGGTACGAAGCGCCCTAAGCAACCCCGTGGCTTGGAGCAAGGGGTAAAAGCCAGACGCCATCTCCCCGCCCGGCTAAAAAAAAGAAAATAGCTCACAGTAAAAAGGAAACGGCAATAAAATCCAGCAGGGCGAAGGCAGCGCGACCGTGGTGCCCAGCCAGAGCCAGTGGGAACCGCAAGATCCCAGATTCCACGAGATGGCAACCGAGCGGCAGGCTTCGCGAGCGGAGGCGGCGGGGATGCAAGCAGCGGAGGGTAAAATTCCCCCAAAACCGCGGCTGGACGCGCATCCTCCCTCCGAACCGCCCGCGTTTCCCCACGGGGAGCTGCAGAAGCCCTCGGGAGGGTTATCCTGGGAAGCGTCGCCCATACCCGAGCAGGGACACTTACTGGAGGAGATCTTGCTAACGGGGTTTTTGGGCCCGTCCTGGGGCACCCGCTGCCCTTTGGGTGTGCCGTGGTCACCGGTGCTGGCGGTGATGCCGGAGAGCTTCCCTGCGGAGAGAGCGCCACGATGCCCAGCCGCCACGGGAGGCTGGGGGCACTCGAAATAGCTCAGGAGGGGGTTTTGGCAGGCGATTTCTTTTGTGTTTGTTTTAAGGGATCTGCTTAAAAGTGAGGTGCCATGGGGAGCACTCGGTTGGCCCAGCACTTAAGCCACCCAAAAAAACCCCCCCGAGACGAACTCCAGGATGCCCATCTCCATCGTACCCTCAGCTCATTGCATGCCCAAACCGCCAGAAAACCCAAAGCCATCTACAGCAAATATCAGGGCCAAGACCCAAAAAGGGCAATATTTTCGCTGGTGTTTAACCCTTTCTCTGCCAGCAGCATCAGGGATGTTCAACCGGGATGCTTTTCCAGCATCCTCCCGCAGCCGAGATGGGATGGAGGCATGCGAGAGGGTTGGTCCCCACCAGCGTGTCCCCCACCCCGACTGCCACCACGTCCTCCTCCTCCTCTCACCCGGGCAGAGGGCCACTTGGCAGCCCTGGACGGCCTCCGGCTTGTCCCCCTCGCAGCGCCCGCCGCTCTCGCTGCCTTTGCAAACCACCTGCCGCTGCTGGACGCCTTCCCCGCAGCTCGCCGAGCACTGCGCCCGGACGGACAGACGGTCAGTCATGGGGTGGGGGGAGCCGGCACACACCGACAGCCACCCCGGAGGGGCATTTGCAGATCATAGAATCATAGAATGGTTTGGGTTGGAAGGGACTTTGAAGACCATCCAGTCCCACCCCCCCTGCCCTGGGCAGGGACACCTCCCGCCAGCCCAGGGTGCTCCAAGCCCCGTCCAACCTGGCCTTGGACACCTCCAGGGATGGGGCAGCCACAGCTTCTCTGGGCTCACCGCCCTCACAGTGAAAAATTTCCTCCTAATAGCTAATCTAAATGTCCCCTCTTCCAGTTTGAGGCCACTCCCCCTTGTTCCATCAGTCCATGCCCTTGTAAAAAGCCCCTCCCCAGCTCTCCTGTAGCCCCTGTAGGGACTGGAAGGGGCTACAAGGTGACAATTCCTGAAGTAGGTATTGCTTTCTAATAAGGGCTTTCCCTCCCCTTCTCCAGCAACACCCCCTGGCTCTCCGCTGGGACGCGCAGGGATGCTATTCCCCACCTAATTTTGAGTTTCCCCCAAAACCTCGGTGACAACATCGCCGACTCTTCTCCCCTTATCTCCATCGCTACGAGACCAGCCTGCTCAACAAGCACCATGACTTCACTCCCAGCCCCTATACCCCCCTCCCTCCCACCATTGCCGCCGCACAGCCCCGGATTGGGGGGGCTTCCTCCCCGCCCAGGCTTCCCCCAGCTCACCTCCGACCAAGCGCCCGTCCTCCACTGTGCGGGGCAGGGCAGGCGGCTGCACGGCCGGCGCGTTTCGGGCCGCTGCCCGGGGCAGTACTTGGTGTGCAGGGTACGGTTGGTGCCGTCCTGCAGGCGCTGCACGCACTGCACCGCCCGCGCCTGCACCCCCAGCTTGCCGCAGGACTTGCTGCAGGCGCCCCACTCCTCGGCCACCCAGCTGCCAAGGGCGACGGAGATGGAGGAGGCGTTAGAGGAGATGCCCGCGCTTGGGAAGCAGCCGGCGCACTCCCAGCACAGCCCCCATGGGTATTTCTATACCTCTATCATAGGGGATGAGAGCATCTCGTGCCGGGCTTGGAGCGGGGGGACTTACGTTGGTTGGGAGCACTCCTGGAGGTTACAGCGCCGCCGGATGGGCTTCGGCTTCTTGCCGTTGTCGCAGAAGTTTCTGTGCACCATCCGGTTGTCGCTTTTCCGCCGGCAGCCGTACTTGGTGTACTGGATGCCTGGGAGGGGAGGAAGGGGGGTGCAAGAGCATGAGTGCGGGGGTCCCACCCACTCCTCGCCCCATCCCCTCTCCTGCATCCCCGCTGGGACGCGCGCACTCGGGTGTCACCGCTCAGGTGGGACCCAAGCAGTGCTTCACCCAGGCTTGCAGAGGATGCTCGTGTGGGTGCCGGTCACCCCCGCGAGCTGCCTGCAGCCCTGCCAGCAGCCCTGCTGCAGCAAGGTCCAGGGAGCCAGGAAGGGTTCCCTTTCCAGCTCTGCAAGTCCCAAAAATCTTCCAGCCATGAGCCTGATGGCGCAAGGTGAAAACACGAGGTCTTCTCCATCATTTGAGGGTCAGATAGGTTGGAGGTCTCTGGTCCAGCACCTGCTCAGGGCAGGGCCAGCTGCAAAAATCAGATCCCACTGGCCACAGCGAGGCAAGGCTTTCCTCAGCAAACCCCCGACGCCAGCGTGGGGCCACACGTGCTTCCTCACAGAGGGAAAAATCCAGCAAAACCTCTGCCAGGAGCACGCGTGTGCGACCTGCCCTCCAACACAGCCCTTACCGGTGTGTCCACACCTATCTCCATGGGAGCTCTGGGAGCAGTCACCTGCAAAATCGCTACCCGTTGGCTCAAACTGGGTTAAAAACAGCCAACGAATTCGAAACTCATAGAAGGTACGTGGATAGCCAAAGGCATGCACACATGATGGCATAAGCCTGTTTTCATAAGGGATCTGGCTACAACGCTCCCCTAAACTGCTCTGCAATAACGGTTGTTAACACTCACGTTCCCGCATGGTAGATCCCCCAAATTATAAAGGTGCAAAGAACATGGGTATGGGTGTGAAGGAGAAAGCCAGGCCTCCACGCAGTACCAGCTCTAGGTCTAAAACCTTGTCATCTGCCATCTTGGGGAGAAATGACTTACTTTCATAACCTTATGAAATTCAACGAGGGCAAGTGTAGGGTACTGCATCTGGGGAGGAATAACCCCATGCATCAGTACAGGTTAGGAGCTGACCTCCTGGAGAGCAGCTCTGTGGAAAGGGACCTGGGAGTCCTGGGGGCCAACAGGGTGACCATGAGCCAGCAATGTGCCCTGGTGGCCAAGAAGGCCAATGGCACCCTGGGGTGCACCCAGCAGAGTGTGGCCAGCAGGGCGAGGGAGGGCATCCTCCCCCTCTGCTCTGCCCTGGGGAGGCCGCAGCCGGAGCACTGTGTGCAGTTCTGGGCTCCCCGGGTCAGGAGGGACAGGGAACTGCTGGAGAGGGTCCAGCAAAGGGCTACAAAGATGATGAGAGGTTTGGAGCATCTCTCTGATGAGAAAAGAATGAGGGCCTTGGGGCTTTTCAGTCTGGACAAAAGACAACTGAGTGGGGAACTTATTAATGCTTATGAATACTTAAGGGGAGGGTGCCAGGGGGATGGGAACAGTCTTTTTTCAGTGGTGCCCAGTGACAGGACAAGAGGGAATGGGCACAAACTGGAGCACAGGAAGTTCCATCTTAACTGAGGAGGGACTTCTTCCCTTTGCAGGTGGCAGAGCAGTGGCACAGCTGCCCAGAGAGGTGGGGGAGTCTCCCACTCTGGAGCCATCCCAAACCCGCCTGGACGCCGTCCTGTGCCACTGCTGGAGGTGTCCCTGCTGTGGCAGGGGGTTGGACTGGGGGAGCTCCAGAGGTCCCTCCCAACCCTGACCATTCTGTGATTCTGTGACTTCAAATAGCGTCTGCACGTTTCCAAGCCAGAGATGCCCCAAAGGGCTCATGCACTGCCTAACACACCCAAGCATCCTTCCAAGCCCGCGCTGTAGCCTGCTACGAAGGGAAAGCTACCTCCTCCGCACGCCTTGGAGCACTGAGACCAGCTCTTGAGGGCCCACTCGTAGGAATCCATCTCCTCAAGCAGGACGTTGTTGTTTCCGATCATGGGCAGCAGGTCTTCGTGGATGATGTACCTGTACATCAGGCTGCTCCTCGCCTCCTCCTCCTGAGGGATGACCTGCAGGGCAGAGAGAGGACAATCGGAGATGGGGAAGGAGAGGAAGGAACGATGCCATGGGAGAGGGAAGGGAAGAGAAGGCCATCAAAGAAGAAAAAAAGAAGCAAACAATGGCCACATGATACGGTAGACACAAGAGTAGGAGAAACAAACCCCGTTACTACCTCCAATATGATTAGGTGGGCTCTGAACAGAGTCTACCCTTCAGGAACGTACCTCTCCAGTTGTGGAGAAAAACAGTGCCCAAACATCCCAAACTCCACCCTTGGGTAGCATGCCCTTGGCCTCTCCTCTGACCTGCAGGACCACAGTCTATGCCCAAAGCCAGCATCAGCTGTGGGGATGGATGGGAGCACGGATCTACCCTTCCGTGGGCACCCAGGGAACCCAACCCCTAACTCCCCCAAATACCAGCATAACTAAAATGAGACGTGGGGTTATAAGCAATTGCTGCACAGAGCAAAATACAGTTGGATTCAAAGGCAAACACCCAAGCGATGCGTCCTTGTGCCATTCTTGCCTGCAGCTCATTGCCCCTTCCATTTGGCTAGCTCATTTCCCTGGGTTTAACGCCATGCCCCATGCCCTTTCACGACCAAAATCCTTCCATCACCTCCTACCTCCCATCTCAGACCGTTTCCTCTCCCTGTACCTCTGGGTGACAGTTATCCCCGATGCCCCCAGAGGACACATCAGCCAGGCTTACCAAAACGCTGATGGCCTCGTGCAGAGGGCCGCTGGTTTTCAGGCTCTCCTTGCCATGTTCAACGGTGTATTCCCACTCCAAGCCCATCTCAATGAACACTTGGCTTTTGACTTCTTTGCCCTTGGCATTAAGGATGAAGTTACCCGTAGCTTGATTCTTAACAGCTGGAGGAGAAAGGAGGTATTTCAACGTCATTTCCTCTGGTCACTGCCTTTGAAAGACTGGAATGACCCAAACAAGACCCTTCGGGTGGGAATTGTCAGAACAGGCCCAAGAAAGAGGTAGTGGGTGAAGGGAGAGGTGAACTACAGCGTACTCACCGATGCTATGGGATGCTGGTTCCACCTCTTCTATCTGAAGGTGCCTGGCCCCGGCCGGAATCTCAAACATCTTCAAAACACCTGCTGGAAGGGAGGGAGGAAGGATGGAGGGGAGAGGAAGAGCAGGTGTGCTCCACCCAGACACGCACCCATGTGTGAATCCAGCTGACCCTGACCGAATCCGCCCCCAAACCCATCCAGCCCGCTCACCTGACTGCTTGGGGGTCTTGGCCAGCGTGCCCTTCACCGTCCGGCAGTGGGAGTTGTCCCCCCCGCAGACCCCACACTTGTCGTCCTGCTTCAGGGAGCCGACCTCCTTGTCGCAGCCCACGTGCTGTCACCCGTGGGGAAGAAAAGACAAGCACGGGGTTACACTCCTGCAGCCCATCCCATCGCTCCGCCATCCCCGTAGCCCTTTGCTGCACACAGGGGTCAGTCCCCAGGTTAAGACACGTGTCCCCGAGGGGTATCGGGTCAAGGGGATGCACAAGCTCTCTCCTGGACAGGTAAGGGATAGGGAAGGTCACACAGCAGCCATCAGCTCCTCACCACGCACTCGCCCCG
Organism: Pluvialis apricaria; assembly: GCA_017639485.1. Lineage (NCBI taxonomy): Eukaryota > Metazoa > Chordata > Aves > Charadriiformes > Charadriidae > Pluvialis > Pluvialis apricaria. The sequence goes on along the minus strand of CM030013.1, from coordinate 3,703,823 downwards.
GACGCAGATGCTGTAGGGGTCTCGGTAGCTGCACCGGGTACCGTCGTGAACCACCTGATTCATGAACACCACGTCCCCCGTTCCCTCGGACTGGCAAATCAGCTCACACTTCTGAGCATCTGCGGCAAAATAAAAAGTAACGGGGAAAAAGAGGGGGAGAGCGGAGGGGGGAAGGGGTTTGTGGAAACACATTAGGGTGATTGAAAATAGAAACCCATCTCAACTTGTCCCCCTGAGCACAGCCAGACTCCCAAAGCCCGTTTTGGCCTTGTTTGGCCGGTGTCCGTTTGCTGCTCACGAGCCGGCACTTTCGCCAGCAGACTCGATGAAATTAAGAGGAGGCAACGGGACGGGACACGCTACGTGACACCGCAGTGCAAGACGACACTTGGCCGTGTGCATGAGGAACACCAAGCCAGGCGGGCGGACCTGGCTGCCAGCCCAGCCCGCAGCGGCACGCTCCCCACGGCGGCTCCGGGAGCGAGCAGGCAGCGCCGCCACCCCACCGTCTCCAAGGAAAAACAAGTCCTCCGTGTGCCAAAGCACACAGAGAGCAGAGATAAACCTCTTGAAGTAGCGCAAACGGATTTATCTCTGGCTACCACTATGAGGGGCGCTCCTCTCGCTAGCGCAGGAGGAACAGGGAGAGGTTTCAAGACGGGCTGATCTTCTCAGCCCACCTCTGCTGCTCTTTGAGACAGCAGGAACCAGAGCAACATCTGGGTTTCTCCACGTGCCACCTGAGGGCAAGCACAAGAGACCGATTTTAAGGACCTGCCTGCTTGATGCTGCCTCATTGCGCTCTAGTTTCCAAACCAGGAGCCTTCCACAACCCAACATCTGTGCAGCTGGCACAGTCCCCATCCCATGGTGACGGCCACCAGTGCAGCCTCCTCTGGGAGAGGAGGCAATTTGACTACAAGGACCCGCCGCCGCTCACCGTCATGATGCTCGTAGGGAAGCCAGGCATGCTTGCTGTTCTGGTGGGTGTAGTAGGAGTTGCGCTTGGAGCATTGCTGGGCACGGAAATCCTGGAAGGGCCCCGGGCACTCCTCGGCGTTGCACACTTGGTACTCGTAGGTGGCTCCCGGGCAGTGGCGCCCGCCATACGCTGGGCTGGAAAACAAAGTGGGTGCGTTAAAAGAGCATCAGGGCAGGGGGGATGCTGCCCAAACACGACACAGCTCAGCACACAAGTCACAGAATGGTTTGGGTTGGAAGGGACCTTGAAGATCATCTCGTTCCACCCCACCTGCCATGGCCAGGGCCACCTCCCACCAGCCCAGGGTGCTCCCAGCCCCGTCCAACCTGGCCTTGGACACCTCCAGGGATGGGGCAGCCACAGCTTCTCTGGGCAACCTGTGACCGTGTCTTACCACTCTCAGAGTGAAAAATTTCTTCCAAATATCTAATCTAAATCTCCCCTCTTCCAGTTTGAAGCCATTACCCCTCATCCTATCGCTACATGCCCTTGTAAAAAGTCCCTCTCCAGCTTTCTTGTGGGCCCTCTTCAGATACTGGAAAGTGACTATGAGGTCTCCCTGGAGACCTTATATGCATGGCATAGCCCAGGTCAGAGCAGATGTCCCCATCCCTGCCGACCAAGTGCACAAGGGGAAGAGCGAGGAACCTCTGGCTCTCGGCCACTTCCAGTCTTCCCCCTGCTGAAAGGAGGGCGGCGGAGGCCAAACGTACGGCGGGTTGTCGCAGCTCCGGCTGCGAGAGCGCACGCCTCCCCCGCAGGTCCTGGAGCAGGAGCCGAACTTGGACCAGGAGCTCCAGCTGCCGTCTTGGCTGTAGGGCTGCTCCGACGTCTTCCAGATGCAGTGACCCTTGAAGCACCACTGGAAGGGAGGAGAAAGAGGGGTGAGCTCCACGCTTGCCTCTTCCAAAGAGCTCAGCAAAGAGAGCCCTCCTACACCCACAGCGCAACAAAAACAGCCCGTAGTTTGCAAAGCACAGGAGGAAGGTGCTCCTCATCGTGCCCTCAGCAACATCCCTCCCATGGGCAGCAGGACCAGGAGTGGTCCCCAGGCAATGCGACAGCAGGGTTGCCCTCCAGGCTGGTTTGGGGACAAGCAAGCTGCAAATCATTTCCCAACTGACCCAGGAGGACAAGCATCTCCACAGCTTCGCTGCCGGAGCCCAACACAGCTCCACAGCTCCAAAGGGCACAAGCCTGGTGCACGCGAAGATCCCTCAGCAAAACAAATCCCTTTTTGATTTTCTTTCCCTAACGCTGTATTTTTGAGTTCCCGGGCCGGTTTTCTCTCTCCGGTCAAACTGCCTCTCCCTACCCATCCATGCGGATCCTCGGGCAGGCACTGATTTATTCCTGGGACCAGGACTGGATCGGCCCTGGGGATGTCTCCCCGCTGGCACAGGGAGGGGTGATGAAGCCAAAATTTTGCAAGGAGCAGAGCAGCGAGCTGCCCGGCATGCTGGTAAACGAAACCCAGAGCTCCGCACCTCTTCCCAGGTGGGCAACACAACGCCTGGCACACAACGCCTGGCACGAAGCTGCGGTGTCACCCATGGGCACCCAGACCCGGGGGTTAACTCCTGCCCCGGGGAAGAACCTGAAGGAAGGACCTCCCAAGTCCAGACGTTGCAGTCCTCTGGAGCCACGTGCTAGCACGACGCGCAACGTGTCTGTACACGATTCAAAAAAAAAAAAAAAAGCCTCATTTTGGAAGCTTTCTGGCAAACCGCCATTGGAGCACTCGAGGAGGCTGCCTCTTCAATTGAGATTCTTGGGATTTATACAGAAACTCATCAAAAGTTGTTGGATATTTTACGCCCTGCCCTTCTCTGGCAAAGAACCGCCCCAAAAGCTACGTGGGCCGGCAGCTTTTCCAACGTATCCACGCTCTCACACTGTGCTAACGGGCACGCTAAGGCAGCCTAAAGTAAAAGCCTAATGACATCATGAGGTCAGATACGCAATGACATCACCGCTCTTCCACCAGGTGGCAAAACACATCCTGCTCCTCCGCAGAAGCAGGCAGAGCAGAAGAACAAAGCTGTTGGACTAGACAACAAAGGGGTTTGGACGAGGTGATCTCCAGAGGTCCCTCCCAACCCTGACCATTCTGTGACTCTGTGAAAGCCCTCAGCTGAGCGCAGAGTGGGGAAAACAAGGAGTAACGCCAGCTAGAAACTGGGCACCCACCGCCTGCGGCCCTCGAGGGTGTCCCCATCCCCTCCCGAGGCAGGAACAGCCCCTACCTTGCCCGGAGAACACTCGGTCCCATCCAAGGGTGGCCCCTTCTTGGTCTTGCAGAAGTAGGGGTTGTCCGGGTGGCTGCACCACAGCTGTTTGCAGGGGTCGAAGGTGCGGAACTGGGGAGCACAGAGGAGCTGGGCTGGGACGGCAGCAGGGAGGTCCCTCCTCGTCCCCGCAGCGGCTGGATGAGGGGTGCCAGCGGAGCCGTGGGGGTACAATATGGGCATGCAACCTGTATTGGCTCCGTACTCACCGCCGTGCACGTTTTGTAGCCCACGCCGAAGTCGAAGCGGCACTGCTCGTCCATGGAGTAGTTAATGCCCGGCAGCTCGGGTAAGGTGGGCCACTGGTGCTCAAAGGGGTCATCCAGGAGGCAGTCGTAGGAGCTGCAGAGATGGAGAGCAGAGGCAAAGCGGAGTCAGGCGGGGAGGGTCTCCCTCCTTCACCCCTTCCCTCACCTCCAGCCCTCTCTCCGGATTCAGATATTGAGAACTCTGAACCATCTCAGCGCTGACGCTAACCAGCCACCGCGGGAAAACATGTTCCCAGCAAAGACCAACCCAAACCAACCCAAAGATCCCCCCAAGGAGAAGCATCCCTCCGCTTCCCGCAGCTCCCTAGGGGACAGAGCACCTCGGTGCTAGTGGGTACCCCCACTGCCCCCTGCTTTCCTGCTCCTCATCTCGACCCAGACACATGGAAAGCTCCCGGCCTGTTTCCACACAACGTTTTATAGCCTAAAGGGGAAACCACACAGGCCACCCAAAGCAAAGGGCAAGAATATTTGAGATCTGGATCTGGGCTCCACTGGCACTGAGCTTCTGCAAACTACTGCTCTGTTGACATCTCCGGCTTCTCTCAGGCTCCTATTTGTCCCCAGCCTCCGCAGCCCAAAACCAATTCACACTCGTGCAAGGAACCAACGCTGTTAGTAGAAGTAAAAGGGAAAACAACCTCCCAAAGACCCTTTTTTTGCTCTTCTGGCCAAAACAAGCAATCCTAATGGGGACCTGCCCACCACTTGGCTTCATGCAGGAGCTGCACCATCCAAAGGGAGAACATCTGCCCCATGACAAAAATCAACCTACTGAATGTAGCGGTTGAGCTCCTGCTTGCTGCAGCGGGACCAGTGGTAGCGGTGGAAGGCAGCCTGGACCAGCGGCGCCATGATGCTCCCCATGCTGGTCTCGTCGGCGCAGCGATTGCCCTGGCCATCATGCTCCATGCCTAACCTGGTGGGAAAAGCCGGTGTAAAGTCTGGTTCCTGGGGTATTTACCCATTCATTCCTCGGCGGTGCGCACACCTGCACCAGCAGAAAGTCCGTTTTGCAAAGAAAGAAGCACCACCACGCTTGTCCCCCCTGCCACTGCAGTGATGCCACCCCCACCATGCCACCGGAGGAAGGGGAAAAGCCACCGGAGGGGACAGCCAGCTCTGTCCCCATGACTTACACGTGGCCGGTCTCATGGGCGACAACGAACGCCGAGGAGAAGCCGTCTTCGTGGTTGAGGGTGCAGCTGCGGAGCGGGTGGCACATCCCCGTCACCGGTGCGTAGCCTGGGGCAAGCGAGAAGGGAAGGAGAGAGGAAGAGAGGAGAGAGAAAACCTTTGAGAGAGGGGGGGGAAAAATGAAAAATTAAAAAAAAAACCCACGAAAAACAAAAAAGCCTGCAGCCTGGCCAGCCTGGGGAAGAGCTGGTTGCCTTCAAAAACTCCTGTCTTGCTGGTGATGCCCACCAGCATCCACACATCTCTCACAGCCATGGGATGGACAAGGAGCTGTGGAACCTCCTGTCCTTCTCCTGGATCCTCCTCCTAGCAGAGGTCTGGCACAAGGCAAGCGCGGGCAAAATTAAGAGATCGCCCGGCTCCGCGCAAGGCTTCCCTGCAACAGGAGGAGAAAACGAAGAGGAAGGTGCTGAGGAGGAGGAGGAGCCGCCCAGGTCCCTTGGACTGCAGCCCAAGGACTTGCTCACCAGCATGACCATCCTGGCTGCCAGTGCCAAAACCAGGCTGAGGTTACGCTGAGACTCGCCGGCATCTCTCTGCCCTCGTGCTGAGGCACCTTGGCTGGCGAGAGGGCAACCAAGGGACCCACGGGTGCTTTATCGGTGTCGGTGACCACCTCCTCCCAGCCCAGAAATGGCATTCCCCTGTGTTCTTCTTCATTAAAAAAAAAAAAAAAAAAAGAATAAAGAGGAAAGGAAGAGAGAAGAACAAAAGGCACGAGGTGACCCCCCCAAGAGCCAAAAACACAGCCTCGCTCACCGCAGGCTACGGGGGACCCCTGCAATGCACCCCGCACATGCACCCCGCACCAGCCCCAGGCACGGGGGGCACCCCACACACACCAGACAGAGCCGGGGAGGACCATGCACCTCCCCAGCCCCCAGCCCTCGATCAAGTGCAGTGCAGTGGGGCAGCTGCGGGCAGGGAAGCCTTCCCCCCCACCCATTCAGCAATGCCTCATCTCCGTTTTGGTTTATTTTCCTTTTTTTCCCCCCTCTCACGTTATTTCTGCCCGATTCCGTTAATTCCTTGGCACCTTCTAGAATTTACTTTCCAATTATTTTTTAATATTTTTTTTTTTTTTTAAGACTGACCCTTTTTGGCATCAAGGGAAACTAAGTTAGTGAAGGAAGGACTTACAGGTCCGATAGGCAAAAGCAGGGCAGGACCATGCTGGATAACCCTGCCCTGGGGATAGGGATGCTCCAAGAGGAAAGCTCAGTGAGCCACGAGGGAGGCTGAGCTGCAGCAGGAGAGAGATGCTGATGAGCTGAAGGTGGATGCACACCCCCACGCCTGCCCTCCTGCACACACCCTGGCCAAAACATGGGGTCCACAGAGCCAAAACATCACCATCCTCATGACCCACTTGCTCCACACCAAACCAGCAACTCATGACTAATCGCCCTGGAAGAAGGTGGAGAGGAAAGGATGCGATTGCACTCAGCTTAATTCCTAAACTGAATGAACGGGTCAGTCCCAGCACCACGCAGCTGGCCAAGGACAAGAGATTAAAGCAAAAAATAAAAGGTTTCCTACAGCTCTGCCCTAAAGTCAACAGTAGCTGACTTTGTGGGCGCGCTGAGCGGATTGGATGCCTGATGGGACAAGGGACGGGTTGCTGCCACGCCGCTAGACAGCCAGAAGTTACCATCACCCCAGGCACAAAGCAAAACCAAGGGGGTTTGGGGCGAGCGTTTCCCATCAATATTTCTATTTATCAGCTGAGCGGAGATTTTCCAGGGTGTCCACCTGCACTGGAACTTGTAAAGGAAACTTCTCTCATCATAATAATTTAATTTTTTCAAAACAAGCCCAGAACACAAACCTTCAAAGGGCTCGCTCACGCGGTATTTCGTGGGAAGCGATGGATGCATTTTTGCCTGTGCTCCATGTGAAGGAGGTTGGGTGCACCCAAATGGCTGAGCAAAAAGCGCGAAACTAAATAAATACCTGATTCTCGTTACCTATCAGAGCGAGTTCACTTCTGCCCGCAAAACACCACGAAACCTCAGAGAAACCTCCGCAATGACAAGGATCTTCTCAAAGCAGCTTCAGTAAACACACTCCGGGTTTTACGGACTGGAGGAAGCATTTGGTTTTCACCTTCCCCACATCCAAGCGGGCAATGAGACTTACTCCAATAAACTAAAGCACCTTAAGAAAGAGAGCGGAGAAACGCAACGCTCATCGGGCACTGTGGTCAAAAGGAAAGCAAAAGGTAACAGGCCAAACTAAGGGCTTGAGAGACGGAATCAGATAATTGGGTTTAACCACATGGTAATGAGTCAAATCCCGGATAAATCACTTTAAAAGACTTCCCCCTCCCCCGTGAAACTTCCCACAAGAAAGAGCAAAGACCTGGAAAGTTTTCTGGACAAGGGGAGAGCAAATGTATTTTGTCTAGGATGAAAATGGGACAAATTCCCAACCAAAGAGGCTACGGATGTCTGGACAGGAGATGAGACAAAGGAACATGAAAAAGTGGGTGCTCAGGAAGGCAGACACTGGTCTCTCATAATTAAGATCTCAGTGAGAACTGGAAGAAGTAAAGGGTTCTCCACAGAGAACAATGGCAAGAAGTGACTACTTGGAAAAATACTTAATTGGTAAAGACTAGATTAGCCTGCAAACGCTTACCAGACATGCACATGGGAGAAGCGGCATGTCCTCACTGTACCAGCAAGACACCACCCAGTCTCTTGCTTCCTCCAAATGCACTTTAGTCTTCTTTATCGACATTTCCTACCTGCTTTCAGCCTCTCTGACCTTCTACGTGGGCCACTAGCCTGCTCAAAGCCCAACCGTGGGGGATTACAGAGCAACAAATTAAATCTAAGGCAAAAGCATCCTCCAGCCTGGGCCAGAAAGCCCTCCATGCCCACCTGCTGCAGAGGGACATAGCACTCTTCTGGTTTAGACAGGGCTCCAGCAGCAGCAATTAATAATTTACAACCCATCTGTCCACCGCCGAGAGGCATTTCTCTTGGAAGGTCAGAGGTTTATGTGCAGCCCACATGCGAGGGCAGCGCAGCTCAGCTGTCCCTCCTGGCCCTTCCCTTCATGCCTTCCAGCTTCCCTCGATTCCCAAAGCAACAACTGCATCAGCTTTCCAAAATTACTCCACCATCAGCCACGACTGCTCCCATCCCATCAAGAGATGCCACGAGCAGGGCTGTTGCCAGCACCGAGAAGTTTTTGTAAACCTCTTTAGGGCTCGGCTTGGACCTGCAACAGAGAAGAACCAGGACTGCAAGGCTTTGCAAGGGCTTGCATCCAGCTTAACCAGTGCCCCGCTAGACCAGACGCTGGTCTGGTTTAATGGACAAGGGGAGGTGACACGACACAGAAGGAGGTACGAGCCGTGTCTGATGGGGACGTGCTGATGGAGCATGGCTGACTTGCCAGCACGGAAACAGTCTGGGCTAAAAGGACCACACCGGTTAACGAGACAGATTCAGCCCCATCTCCATTGCTAATTGGGCACACAACTGTAAGGAGTGATGAGGCATCAAGCTAAGCACGGACTTGACATTTAGGCTCCATTCCCAGGTCCCTGTGACTCGGAGGACTTCATCCTCAAAGGCTTCCTTTCTCCCAGCTTGTTGATTTAGGCTGTAGGGTCTTTGGGGCAGGACCACCTCTGCCTTCAGCTCAGCTTCAGGGTACAAACGAGCAGAGCAGATGCTTCCCAACGGGCACATACACTCTACAGCAGTGCCTAAAGAAGCCAGCAGGTATTTGCCATCACCTCAGCAAGCTGCTTAGATACCACCAGTGAACATACACCATGAGCAAGAATTGGAGGTGCCACGGTCTGGTCCTTCATCGCACATAGCCTTGAGCTGAAAAGGGATGATATGGAGCAAGAAGGACACCGTTTTGAGGAGAAGAGGCAAGAGTAAGCAAAGTGGTACTATTTCAGCAGCCCAACAAGCGGGCGGCTCCCGATGGGTGAGGAGCACCCGCACCTTGTGCCATGCAACACAGCCAGGCAAGGACACAGCAGCCATGGGGACTTCCGCAGAAAGCAAACGCCTGTCCCAGAGATGTGTCAAAAGCAGGGAGCCAGATCCACAGGGAAAAGGGGAAGAAGCTGGAACGAGCATCCCTACAGTAGGGCTACTCCATTGATCTCACAACTCCTTCCCACCAAGGGGAAGCTCAGCCAGCCTCCCCCTTCTGCTGACATGCCAAAAAAGGTCCTCTCACCAATGCTTTTGGACACAGTCACTTTGCCAGGAAGGGTCTAGAAAAACGAAACAAAAGCTGGTATTTTACCCACGCTGCCACATGACTCCAGATGAGGTGCCTAAGGCAGGTCAACCGCTCAGCGAGGAGGTTGTTGGCACAACCCAAGCTCTGCTCTTTGATGGCCAACAGCACATTCAGGAGGGCTTCCAGCTGGATATCTCCTGTGGTTCATCCCCTGCAGAGAACATCTCCCCTGGGAGAACCTTTTCAGGGAGGTAATTGAGGCGAGGACAGGACTCCTCCATCTCTCCTTCCTCCCATGCGCACTGGAAGGACTTGTGCTACAAATCAGTGTGACATTGCCAGAACATTCGTGTCATCAAAGGGAGCCTCCTGATGGGAAATTCAGACCTTGACATCAGTTTGGGAAGGAGGAGGTGGCAACTTGGAGGCAGCGGGCTCAGGAGAACTGGCAGAAGTTCTCATGACAACACCAAACCATTCGTGTTTCTAATGGAGCTGTGACATATCACAAGCTTTTCCTGCAATTTTTTTTCATTTTTTTGCCTAGATCTAACTTCTCATTCATTCATATCTCTTGGTGCATAACTGCACCAAGAGGGTGAGAGGACTACATCGCTCCTTCCAACCTCCTCTTTGGCCCAGTGTTAACTCAGTGCTCCCATGTCCAGTCCTAAGAGGGCCAAGAAACCAACCCATGTAAAAACAGGTTTTAAAGGTCCTCCGGAGAACAGAAAGGACTGACTGGCCCACGAAAATCCCTGTGGTATTCCATCTTTTTTATGTTTTGGGGTTTTTTTAAGTGCTTAGGGCACTTTGGGACAAGGGGAGGATTGGTGCATGAAACCAAAATAAGGGCAGAATGAATAAAGATTATTTTTTTGTCCATTCAGGTTGATGCTCTGGATTAATTCTGTCTTTCTTCTACTTCACATAAAAGAATAAAAAATACCAATTTTTATAACCTTTTCCTGGACCTTACTGGCCAAGAAACAGACTGTGTTTGCAAGAAATCCTCTCCCCTCGCTGGCTTTCCCCCAGCAAACTGCACATACCTGATCGAGATAAATACAGTACCTTGCATACCTGCGGGACCAAAATCTTGCCTGGTGAGGAATACAGCGTGGTCGTGGTACTCGGCGTGCTCCGGGTCAGAGCGCTGCTGCGAGTGAGCCCAGCGGCAGACCTGCTCCAAGCTCCGAGACGGGTTCCCTCGCTCTATCAGGCTGACTGACTGGGTAAAGAATGGAGAAAAAAAAAAAAAAGAAAAAAAAAACCAAACACAAAGAAAAAAGAAAAAATAAATAAAAAGACTGTGTTAGTGGGAGAGAAGGAGCCTGCCAAGAGTTTTGGGGTCGGAAGGACTCCTAATCCGTGCTGCTCCATCATTAGAAGCACCAACATCCTGCTTTGCATCTGCAAAGCATCTTGCGCCTTTTTTTATTTAAAAACAGTAAGGAAATCATTCCCACAAATGGATGTGGTCTAGTAGAGGAGGGTATATGACCCTTGTTGGTCACACAAGTGCTTGGGGCAGCAGTAGACAAAAAAAAAAAAAAAAGGAGAGAGGCTGAGAAGCAAAGAGGATTCAGATTCTCAGCTCCTGCACAGGCTCCTCGTCAAGGTATCGCAAGCCACTGACGCTCAGCAATAAGCAGAGCAATGCTCCCCTGTAAAATTTGACCCGCAGAGACCCAGACCCGAGTAGAAAGTAGGTGGAGGTGTCCAGGACTGTTTTATAGCAGTCACCTTGTCCTTCACCTTTTTGCTGTTGTTGTTCAAGATTAGAATTTGGCAAAATTATGCTCTATAAATTATGCCCCATAAATTATGCTCTATAAAATGAATTATGCTCTGTAAAATAAACTATGCTCTCAGGCAGGTACCTGCTGAGCCGCAGCAGTGGGAAGAAAGGTAAGAAATACTGCCCTTCCCCTGGCCCTTAAGCGGAAGCCCTGGAGGTTTTATCCTACAAAGTCAAGGCAGGAGACAAGAAGCCACAGAAGGACTCGCTCAGGAAGCATCGGACCTAAAACAGCGATGAGCTGACATCTCGCCCGGATTCAAACATCTGCTCATCCCTGGGTCTCTAGGAGGAACTGGGTTTCTGCCGGCCAAGCAGATTTCTGTAACAAGCAGGGTGGTTTTTTTTTCCCCAAGACCTAACGGGACTTATTTGTGGACCACACACACAGACATCACCATGTTGACTCATTAATATCCTTCCTAGAACGCTTCCTGCAGCATAAGGGTCTGCCACAAGAAGTATAGCGAATCACATTGTTTTAAAGGAAACCTTTCGGCCACCGAGCTCAAATGAGCCTTAAAAAATAAACGCAACCTGAGACACCACATGAAACCTTCCCGTGCTTTTTCTACCCGTGCCCAAGCCACTCGGGAGCCATGGGACAGACAGGGAAGCCCTCCAGGGCTGCTGAGTCAAGGCTGGGATACCGGAGATCCTGGCCTCAGCTTCTCCTCACTAATATCCAGCTCACAGAATCACAGAACAGTCAGGGTCGGAAGGGCCCTCTGGAGCTCCCCCAGTCCACCCCCTGCCACAGCAGGGGCACCTCCAGCAGTGGCACAGGACGGCGTCCAGGCGGGGTTGGGATGGCTCCAGAGTGGGAGACTCCCCCACCTCTCTGGGCAGCTGTGCCACTGCTCTGCCACCCGCACAGGGAAGAAGTCCCTCCTCATGTTAAGATGGAACTTCCTGTGCTCAAGTTTGTGCCCGTTACCTCTTGTCCTGTCACTGGGCACCACTGAAAAAAGACTGTTCCCATCCCCCTGGCACCCACCCTTTAAGTATTCATAAGTATTGATAAGATCCCCCCTCAGTCGTCTTTTCTCCAGACTAAAAAGCCCCAAGTCCCTCATCCTTTTCTCATGAGAGAGATGCTCCAAACCTCTCATCATCTTTGTAGCCCTTTGCTGGACCCTCTCCAGCAGTTCCCTGTCCTTCTTGACCCGGGGAGCCCAGAACTGCACACAGTGCTCCAGATGCGGCCTCACCAGGGCAGAGTAGAGGGGAAGGATGACCTCCCTCGACCTGCTGGCCACACACTCCTGCTAATTTGGGAAGCCACCTTTGTCCCATCATCTACTGCCACCCCTAGAGCTTCTGAGGAAGGCTCTCGTGGTTTTTCCCACACCCCAGGGCGAGCAGATGAAGGCTGATGACAGCCACCCACCGCCTGCCCAGGGACCCCTCTTTGCCCTGGGGCTGGATGGTTATGGGACTTTCCAGACCTTCAGGCTCCCGAAACCAGCTAGACAAGGGTTCAAGTTCATCCCTGCTCAGCACAGTTGTCACTTGGGCTTTGACAGCTGACCTGAACGGCCACATTTTTCCACAGTGGCACTTACCTAAGTGCTAAATATTATGGCGATGAGACACTAAGCCATGGTGTCGCTGCACGCTTGCTGGCCATGGGAGAAGCGGCAGCTGCCTGCTGCACCTATATTGCATTTTAGCGACCCTCCTTCCCTCACGAGGCAGAACTCAAGCTGGGAAAGCAGCCGAAAAGCAGTGGCCAGCCTGAATAGCATCTCCTCCTCACCACGTCCAAGCGCTGTATTTACCTGGCGGTACCCCACCATGATCATCCTGACCAGCACGATGTTGATGTGAACGCCCAGGGACTCATCGTGATAAATTTCATCCACCTGAAGCAGGGAGGGAAATAAAACAGAGAAGTCAAGACCAAGCCAGCTCTCAAGCTCCTCCTGTCCTCCACGCTCCCACATTCAGCATCCTACCCCACTTTCCAAGACTGCACAAGACCAGATGCAAAGATCTCATCCCCCTCCTCCCACCTCCAGCTTTTTTTTTTTTTTTCATTATTTTCCCCTGTTTAAAAATCATAAAGTCAAAAAACCAAGCTGGAATAAGCCAAATTTCCCCAGGATGGATGGTTCAGATGGTCAATGACATCACCCATCCCATCAAGAGAGCGGAGGAGGGTTGCGTTTCCCACGGGGGCTGTCTCCACCGCCGAGCATCTCGCAATGACCCATTGCCCCCTTCGGAGTATGAATTGCTCAGGTGGAAGGAAACGCTTTGGACTCCAGCATCCTTGCATTTGGTGGAAAGAAAAAAATGGCTTTTTGGGAAGGGCAAGGGCATTACTCAGTCATAGTGGTGAGTCAAAGTTGACCTACCACTTCAGAAACCCCAGGAGAAGACAATACAATGAAAAGAAGAGGGAGGGCTTGTGAGTCAATAAGATATCTATCAACGCAGGCTATTAAAAATGACTTTGCAAAGGAAATAATGAACTATAACCTTTTCCTTCTGCGTTTCCAGGATGAATAAACAAATTCTACTGCTAAGTGCTACCAAGAGAAGAAGACATCCAGATGAGAAAGGTCCCTGCGAGCTGAGCGCGGTGACAGCCGACCACCCAGAGAGGCACTGAGCGGGCAGCCATAAACCCACGCAAGCGCAGGAGATCCTGCGCCAGCCTTCACCCACCTGCACAGCACGTGTGAAAATACAGCTCAGGGGGAAAAAAAAAATTAAAAAAAAAATAACAAACAACCACCCTGATTTTGAGGGAATGGGACTTTCTTATTCCCCAAATGTCTCCAAAAGGAACACTGCCACAAACGGGGGTTCAGTGCAGAAGCTGAGGAAGTCAAATTAAAACCCTTTTGAATATTGACCAGGATTAACGTCTAAATTAAAATACACTTTTTCAACTTTGTCCAAGGGAGAAATAATTTGCCGTGGCTCTATCATACCTTTCCAGACTAGATGAATATTATAAAGCCAGATTCACGGAGCTTTCCTCTCTCTTTTTTTTTTTTCCCTCTTTTCTGTTTTTTGTTTTGTTTTGTTTTGTTTTTAAGCTTACATTTGAACTCAAGGGTTGGGTGACAACCCTTTACTGCTGCCTGCATCCAAGCCTGACATTTCCCAGACTGCACAAGTGCTTCACGAGCCCCCTCCCTCCCCCTGATTTATAGGCTGTGCTGCTGTTTGAAATACCCCATTTGGGCCATTTTTAAACCCCAAGACCCAGCATTAACATTTCCCCAACGACAACCAATACTCCCGCGAAGCGGCCCTGAGCTTTGCAGACCTGCCGTGTCTTGAACGCAGCAAAATTGATTAAAAAAAATAAAAAATAAAAATCAATAAGTAAACTGTCAGTCCATCCCCATTAACACATCCCTTGGGATGCGCAGGCTGTAAGCCCCGCGGGGTCATTGCTTCGTCAGCATGGAGAGACAACGCCGCACAACCCATCCTCAGCTTACTGCGGTTGGGAGGCTCGTTTGCGCGGCACCAGTACCTTTTAAAGGCATTTTGTAAGGAAAAAAATGAGAATATGATGGATTTCTCCCAATGCTAAGTCTTCTTTTGGGGCGCTGGGGGGTGATGTGCACAGATGGGAGGAAGGTTTCACACCTGCAAACATTCCTCATACCTACAGCCCCACCAAAGCAGGGAGCATCCATCCCAGCAAGGAGCTGTAACACCTTGGGGGTGGGGTGGGGGGATGACCCTCAGCCCCGGGTTTTGGACCATAGGAGGCTTTGGCATCCCGGAGAAAACGTTAGCGGATCTGAGAAGTCCCACGTCAGGAGTTTGACCCTTTACAAAAATATTCCAGCCTTAATGGGTGTCGTATGAGAGGCGATGTAAAAGGGTAAGGAACGGGGAGAGAGGGAGAAATTAAAAACATGCTATATTTTTCAGGCTATATGCCCTGGAGAGCTGGACCCAGGGGACGGTTCAGGGGAATGAGGGGGAAAACACGGCCATTTCCTTCACCTTCCCGAATCTTTATGCATTTTCCTTCACCGCCAGCACTTGTCGGGACCTGGAGCACCATTAAGCCTCCGCTTCAGTCAGCATCTCAGCATCAGCCACCAGCACTCTCCCGCTTGCCCCCCTGCTCCCGAGGACCCCTCGGTCCATTGGGATGAACCGTGTTGCTGCCTTAGGGACCCCTCCGCCAGCCGGAGCTCCCGGCCAAGCCGCTGCCTGACCTCGCCGTGACTCGGAGCATCCCAGGGAGCAGTGCAGACCTCTCCCTTCCCGGTGGCGTGGGATATTTTGGCAGGATGCTCGGAATACCCCAGGAAAGGATGCTCTGGGACAACTCGCCACATGGAAGCGGGAGAAGAGGAGGGTCGCGTGCAGGGGAGGAAGGAACACGAGGCGAGGAGCTGCCGGGGCAAGAGCTTTGCTCCGTGCTGGCTGACCTACCTCTCAGCAACAGCTTTTCCCATCAGCAAACAGCCCCCAGGTTTGAGAAGAGCTCCCGGCCCCAAACGGTGCTACCCCCCACCCCTCCCCGGGCAACATTAGCTACCCTGGGAGAAAGAAAATTTGGGAACAGCAGTACTTTTTCCACAGGCATTGATATCTGAACCCATCAAGACCTTCGCAGCGCTGCACATCCTTCCTCAGCCTTGCTTAGAGAAGCGGCTACGGGCAGCAGCAGGACCACGAGCAGCTTAGAAACAGCTCGTCAAGGGACTAAGATGCAAGAAGCTGTATTATTCCAAGACGGGATTTAATCCCCTAAATCTTCCTTTTAAAGCAGTGCTAAATCCCCCTCTCCTCCAGCTAGCAGGGATGAGGAACCCCTCCAGCCCCCGAACCAAAGCGTTAACCCTAAACCTCAGCCCCTGTTTTGCCTAGGGGAGGGCAGCATTTAGGCACCTAAGAGATACCAGTTCGCAGCAGCAGCAGCAGCGACCTTTACGGTTAATTCAGAAAGCAGATGTGGAACCAGACTGCCCAAGGCTACGGTCTTCCCTTAATAGACAGATATAAATAATTGATTGAGCAAAAACAAACCAAACAGGAAAAAAAAAAAAAAAAAATAAAAAATCAAAAGGGTTCAGGGCTTGCCGCCCATCAGCCCGCCCTGGAGTTGGTTCAAGCCGGCGGAGGGGATGGAAATCAGCCCGGAGAGGAGTTTGCAGGCTTGGCACAACTCCCCCCCTCCCGCCCTCTGTGGATGCCATTAAGCGAGTCAACGTCTTCCAAGAAAATCCCTCCAGAAAATACCTGCTCAGCAAAGGGCTCCCATAAAGGGACCCGCCTCCCTGAAAACAGATGGGATAAAGATCTTCTTATCCCCCCCCCTCCGGCCTCTTCCCCCACGTGGTTAGGTGCCCAGCCTGTTTAATACTGTCACCTGGCAAGAAATGCTCTCTTATTTCATTTAAAACAGGATTTTTTTATTTTTTTTTTCCACCTGAACCAGCCCAGCCCTTAAGGCTAGCCGTGCATGACGGGCTACACCAGCGAGACCAACCATCCCACAGGACACCCCCCCCTCCCCGCATCCCCACCCCGCAGGCTACTCCAAAGCCCCCAGCCCGCCACCGCCGAGGGGACCGTGCTAAGGCTTTACGAAGAATGAAAGGAACACTAAAAACCTCGTGCGCCCTCAATGAATTCGCCGAGCGCATGGGACATCCCCCCCCCCCCACCCCCGCACCCCATCCCATCCCAGACCCTCGCTGGCGGCGGGAGCGAGCGAGGCTGCCTACCTAAATCCCTGCAAGTCTGGCCAACCCCAGAGCCTGCAGCCCCAGACGCGAGATCCTGACAGAGCAAACCGCACTGGCAACGTCTAGACCTCGCCGTCCTGTTCTTCGGGGAAGGGAAACAAAAGAGAGAGAGAGAGAGAGAGAGGGGAGACGCGAGAAGAATTCGCCAAACCAGCAGAATAGCTGACATTTCAAAAGCCCAGATCGCTCGCATCAGAAGAGCCAAGTCATCTTTAAGCGCCTTTCTTTCATTCCCTCGCTCAGCTTTCGTGCCGGGCCGGTGGATTCACCCCCACGTCAAGGCTGTTTGCCGGGGCTGAAGGGTTAGGAACGGAGGCAAAAGTCCTCCTGACCACTGTCGGGGGGGTGCTCGCCACATCCCCTGCAGGGACGGACGCACGCGCGCCCGCCCGCCGTCAACACCTCCTCTGCGAGGGGGTGACCCACCTTATCGACTTTTCCAACGCGGCGGGACACGGAGGACAAGGGGAGGTTTGCTCTGCAGAGGGAGGCTCCAGATTTTTAGCACGGCTCGCTACGCCAACAGGCCGTGTTGCCCCAAAAACATAGCAACAAACACGGGCGTCTATATAGGAGGGCGGGAAAAAGCGCGCGCCTGCATTAAGAGGAACACCAGAGGTTTGGTTTAGGTTTGGGGTTGGTTTTTTTTGTTATTATCAGTCAGCAAAGAGATGGCTCATGAACCACCCCCCCCAAAAAAAAAAAAAAAAAACTAACAAACAAACCCATACACCAGAAGGACTATAATTTGCCCATTATTTTAGTCTGGCCTCCCTCCCGAAACGGCACCGAACTCGGCAAAGCAGTCACTCAAGCGATCCATGCTCCGGCTTGGCTTTTCAGATAATCCCGGGTTAAAAAATAAAGCTGGAAGTTTGATTCCCCCCCCCCATAACCCTCCCCTCTGTGGGGTCTCAGCAGTCTCTGTCCCCTGGGAACAATAATTCTGCTGATGTGATGTGATGTGCTGGAGGGGAGCCGGGCAAGTCCCAGCCCGGAGCGGGCTCTGACTCACGGGGTTTCCCTAGTAACCCAAAACAATGGGAAAACACCAAGTACCTTTGCATCCTTCACCAAACCGCGGGCGATATCCCCCAAAAAGCCCAGCAAACCAGGCGACAGCAGGGCCAGGCTTCATGGAGAACACAGCTCGCCTCATCTCCGAGCGGGACCTCGAGAGCATCAGGGGAAAGCGCTGGGAAGTCGGGAGGAGAAAACCACGGAGCCCAACTGGGTGACGAGAGGCGGAAAAGCCAAGCAGGACGCAAAACATCGCCTCTCCTCATCCCCTTACGGGGTGCTGGATCCCCTCCTGGTTCTCAGCCCTCCTTCCCACCCTTCAGCCCTCGCCGCACAGCAGCCGCTGTGGCTGAGGGATGCTGATTTTGCTTCTGACAGCATCGCAATCCCCGCCACGGGCAGCAAGCAAGGCAGGGGAACGGCTTCCGCCTAGCCGCCGCGTCACCAAATATTCGTCCTGAGAGCCCGGCGTGACAGAAGGGGGCCAGGTTGTGCTAGGGTGGACAGGGTGATGCTCGGCTCGACAAGAGACGCTCAGATGCGCCTTCTCCAGCGTGCACAGCGAGCAGCGGCAAAGGCATTTCGGCAAGCCAAACCTCTGATTTTTTGGCGCAGAGGCTGGCAAACCACTCGAAACAAAGAAAGTCAAGCTCACATCAAGCTTCCTAGCAGAAGACCGCAAGGGAAAAAGGAGTAAAGTGAGAATACATCGAAGTCAGGATGCATTTCCCAAGGCTGTGATCCACCTAGCGCCGCTGGCTTTCACCTGACCCGAAATCCTCGTGGAGCCTCCAAGCCGAGGAGGGAACGGCGGGCTGGGAAGGCGGACTGGGAGCTGGGAAGCCAGCGGGGAGGGCAGCCTGCGGGGAAGCTCTTAGGTGCCCAAAAAGGAGCAGTCATCCTCATGTCAGCTTCCCGGGATGGACACAGCACCGTTTAACGGAAAGCCTGGCATCCACATTTCTGGCAACGAAATGAGGGTGGGTTTTGGTTGTTTTTGTTTTTGTTTTAAAAAAAAAAAAAAAAGTCTCCATGACTAATCATTTATCACCGAGCATCAGCCGGCACCGAGTTCCTAATAAAAGGGTTTGTGTCTCGGGGAGAGCCCCAGGACCCTACCTACAGCAGCGCCGGGTTAAGCCGAGCCCGCGCGGCACCGGGAAGGGGTCCGTGTCCCACCACCCCCAACGGGGACCCCAGACATGGCCAGGAAAGTTTATTATCAACTTCCAAGCTCGCCGCCCCCTTCCCTTGGGATACATCTCAATAGGAAAACAGCTTTCCCAGCTGGCTCCCATGCAGCATCTCCCCGGCATCCTCCAGCCCAGCTCATTAAGTCCTTTCCTCGTTAGAGGGCTGGCCAAGCCTCTCCCCCTTCCCTTTGCCTCCAACTAATGGGATTAGTGTTCAGCTGTGTGGTCCCAGCACGCTCCTCCCCGCCAGCCCTCCCCCCGGCACCCTCCTCTCTCTCCCCTCTGCCATCCAGGCCAGAAAGCATATTTTTTTTTCTTTTTTTTTTTTTCTTTTTTTTTTTTTTTTTTCTGCTGAATCGGGTATTTTAAAGCAACCCGAGCCGGTAAGGAAACGAGGCGGCGCCAAGGGAAGAAGAGGAGGCGGCGGCAGACGGAGGTCATGGCAAAGCTGGAAAGAAAACGCACTAAAAACCAGAAAGAAAGAAGGGGAAGGGGGTGGGGGAAGAACGTATAGAAGGAAATAATACTTGGGGAAGTATTCATCGTGCGCATTATTATAAAAAGGTTTTCCCCCCTTTTTAATCGATGCTGCTTTTTCCGCCCCCCCCGCCCCTTTATTTAATTCATTAAAGTCTCCAGCGCTGCCTTTATTTGAATAGACAGTGGTCCTCCCTTCTCCCAGCACAGCATCCCGCGCATTCACTCCCTGAAAAGTCCTGCCCGCGGGGTATAAACCATGAAATGCGCCTGAAAACTGACCTTTTGATGAGAGCTGAACAATCCCCAGGCGCTCAAACTGGCCGTGTCGTGTCCCCCCCCGGGACAGAAAGGAAAAATGACATCATCTCCGACCCCCCCATAACGTGGGAAGAGCCCAGGGCGAGAACAGAGAACCCTGTGGCTTCCCCCCTCGCAGAAGGATTTAATAAGCAGAAGGGAGAAACTTTCAGAGAGTGAATTTAAGTGATGCTGAGAGCATCCCACCACGAGCATCAGGATAACGCACCGGAGAACAAAACGCCACAAGGAAGGCATTTGTTATTTAACGTCTTCTCTGTTTGGGGCTGGCCACGTTACACTTGGCCTCTAATCCCGCAAATCCTTATGTTGATAACTTCCCCTTCGTTACTGGCACTATGGCTCTGAGCCTGCCTGCCGGGGCAGAAATAACGCCCCAAAAAACAAGCAAGCAACCAAAAAAGCCAAAGCATCTTTACAGCTCGGTTATTTCTGAGCTGGTTGCGCCTCTCGAACGCTTTCCATCTCCGTGGAAAATAAAATAAAAAAAAAAAAAAAAAAAAAGAGTACTTTAATAAAAATAAATAAATAGAGGTGAGGATAAAGCATGGAAAACAAAACAAAAACGGGGGAGCGCACGAAAGGGATCTTTGAACGCCGACCCTATTTGCAGGCATCCAGGTACCGGTGGAGCAAACCTCCCGCTAGATGAATGCTTGAATAAATATTGATCCTTCCACATCTCTCAGGACTTGGGGAATATGTACATTTTTACCTTAAAAAGTAAAGAAAAGCGCTGGAGGGAACCAGCACAGGCTGCCCCGCGCCGCCGGGTGTGGAGAGGTGCAGAAGCAGAGCTGCTGTAACGCCGCTATAAATTCCTTTTCAAACACATCTGACTAATGCTCAAGGGGCACAGGTTTCCCGAGGAACATGAAAAAAACTTCTGAAAATCCATAAAAATCTTCCCCCCCCCCCGGATCAATAAATATTATTCCAAATAAATAAAAAACACAATCATTACAAAATAAATAATAAATATCGTAGTTTCAAACTAAATAATCGATAGCCATCCCCTTTCCTAGCATTTGCTGAGATTTCAGCCACGAAGAGGAGATGGTCTTGGCCAGGAGAAACAGAAGATACTCTCGGACTTGGGTGACAGACAGCGACGGCAACCACCACACTGGACCCTGCTGTTGGCCAGGGACCCAACGTGGCCAGGGTTTAGGTTGGAAGGGACCTTAAGGATCATCTCGTTCCAACCCCCTGCCATGGCCAGGGCCACCTCCCACCAGCCCAGGTTGCTCCAAGCCCCGTCCAACCTGGCCTTGGACACCTCCAGGGATGGGGCAGCCACAGCTTCTCTGGGCAACCTGTGACCGTGTCTTACCACCCTCAGAGTGAAAAATTTCTTCCAAATATCTAATCTAAATCTCCCCTCTTCCAGTTTGAAGCCATTCCCCCTCGTCCTATCGCTACGTGCCCTTGTAAAAAGTCCCTCTCTCATCATGGAGATGAACATAAAAGGGCTCTGCTTTCCATCACTCCAATTACCACGGCTATTAAATGCCAGAGCCGGCTGTGCAAAGGAACAGCCCTTCCTGCAGCACTTTCCCCCCCCACGACTCATTTTTTTTCCAGGATAACAGATTTCCAGCACCAAAAGAGCAGTAAAACAAAAGAGGGGTGGGAGCCAACAGCCCCCCCAGAGCCAAGCCTTACAATGTTCATGAGGGTGAGGACGTAGTTCTGGACATGCTCCTTCCCGTGGAAGCGTACGACCGAGTCGTCCACCGCCAGCAAGACCTCGATGTTGTAGTCATCCTTCCTGGCGTGGCGCCTCTTGCGCTCCGTGTCCCCCAGCCGCTCCGTCATCAGCTCCAGGGAGTTGGGGAGATCGCCCACCCGCACACCGGGCACTGAGCGAGGCATGGTGGGGAGGGCAGAAAGAGAAACAGCCAGTGAAGTGATGCAACACTGAGGTGACACTCCAAAAAAAACCATAAATTAGGCAGGAAAAATAAATTAGGATGTTTAACTCCAACCAGGTCACTGATCCAGCTTGGTCTACGGTGGGGAAATGGCTCTGAATTGGGAGCACCCACACTAAAAGACGCATCTACGCGATGATGGTCCTACACTGTCCATTTGGGGGGTGGTGGGACACCTGGGTAGCTGGGGAGGACACATGCGAGGCTGGGGGTGGCTCCTTGGCAGCATATAGCCACAGCCAGAGCATCCTTCATCCTTCATCACATCCTTCACCCGTCATCACCCAGCAGCCCCTTCGAAGCTCTCAACTGTGACTCCATCAGCGATGCCACAAAAGCAACAAGCACACCCTGGGAAACTTTTTTAAACTTTTGTTAAAAATTAGGGAGCTGATTACGGTGCCACAAGAGGCGAATAAACACCAGGGAAGGCTAATGCCTCTGCGTAAATATTAGTAGGTTCATAGAGTGCTTCTGCACAACGTTGACCCTACGCTTGTAAACCCTTCTGGGTGTGCTCGGCTTTGTGCGGGTGAGAGGGGAAGTCAGCAGGCGATTTATGCACGGAGAGTGCAGCGCACGGCTTAAGTGATGCTATTAAGTTGAAAAAAAAAAAGCCACTTCTGCTTCAAGGCAAAGGAGGAGGGAAAAAAAAAAAAGGACAAGGCACTAGAAAAGTGGCATGAATTATGAATGCTGGGAAAAGGAAGGACTTCTATCATCTGTTAAAAAATCAAATCAACGCCGCATTTTGCAACGTACAGGTGATTAAAACAAGACTGCAGCACCTATATCCCCAAGTCGCAGCCAGAGGCCAGGTCAGAGCAAGCCCAGCTCCTCCCGACCCCTTCGCTCGCAAGTCCCAACTCTGCTTCCCATCCCAAGCCTGCTGTGACCATCCATGGGCCTGATCACACCCCACCTAGGAGACTCTTCCTCTTCAAAAGAGGAAGAATAGCTCGTATACAACCCATCCAATTTTAACCAAATCCAGAAGAATTTCAAAGCTCCCAGCATCTTCTTTCCTTTCTTCTCGCTGGTGACCTAACCAGCAGTCAAAGCCAGCCTAAAGCCACAGGGCTAGACGTGACCCAGAGGGCAAGTGGAAGGAGAAATCCTCCTGCCCCCCCCCCCCCCCCCCAAGAAACAGTTATTGCTGGGAAAGACTAGATTTGAGGAGCCCCCTACCTTCGGGGTGGAGGTCCTGGCGGGGCTCGGCGCCGTCCTGCCGGATGGCCGACCGGCGGTACACCACGTGCGCCCTCCCGTGCTCCTCCGTCTCCTGCTGCCCCCTCTCCAGGGGCTCGATGAAGAACTCGTTGCTGTCTGTCCGAATCAGGCCAGCCTGGACTCCACAAAGAAATAAAGAAAAGGGGGGGGGGGAAGGTGTGTTTTTATGTATGCCTATGCGTACGTACACACTCAAGACACTCATTAACGATTGATGCAGAGCAAGGGGAAAAAGCATCCCAAAGAAACCAGGTGTCCTGTTGCTACTCCCTGGCACTGGGATGGATCCCTTACCATGTTCACCTATAACGACCTTTAATTTCTCCTGTAGATGGGAAAAAAAAAAATAAATAAAAAAGGAGGGGAAATCCAACCAAACAAAAGAACAAAAAAACCAAACACAACCTGGCCACGGTTCAAGTTATGTCTTTATATGGCTAGGAAACTCCGCTCCCTCTCATCAGCGACGAGTTTTTCTGCCTAACCCCGCGCGCCGGGGACACAGGCTGCGCGGGCTCCCACGCCACCTCGCCTCCCTCCTCCCCATCCTCATCCTCTTCCCCATCCCCATGGTGCCGGGGAGGAGATCAGCCATTTCATCCGCGCTACTCAACTGCGGTCACAGCGAGAAGGAAGGAAAAAGAAACCGTCATCTTTGCCCCCGTCAAGCGCTTGGGAATTAACACCGGGGAATCCCTTTGCAGGAGAAGCTGGAAAGCGTTACGACTCCACCTCCCAAACACGGGGAAGATAAATGAGAGGGCAAACATGGCTGGAAATGTTGTCCTGGCTACCGGCCTGCTCCTAATTAACACCGAGCTCCCACCAAATCCCCCCTTGACATCAGCCCGAGCGTTCGTACCCCACAGCGCCGGCCGGCTCGGACCTCGGGCAAGCCAAAGGATCGCTGGGATTTGGCTTCCATCCCGCGGGCAGCTCACACACACACACACACGGCATTTTTTCACAGCTCCCTCCATCACACACAGGCGCGCTCCTTCCTCCGGCGCTGCCCACTGTTGAACAGCTGCCCGGAAAGCGCAGGCAGAACATACGGATCTGTTCTTATAGCAAAACCTTCAACAAACGCGTACCTACTGGAGTCCTCATCAGGGCTGGGGTATTGGAACTGTATTCGTCGAATAAAATAAAATAAAAATTTTATATATATATATATATGTATATTTTGTACAGAGCAGTACGAAGACGTGAGCTGGGCTCTGTAAACAGCCCAGGCAAAGCTGGGGCTCTTCCAAGCCCGCCTGGGTCATTGGATCCCCTTCACATTCACGTACCGTTGCATTCATCGTGGCATCAGCCAACCTGGCTCTGTCAGACTTCATCAAATTTCCTGCTCCACTTGGGTTTTATTAGCTGCTTAACTCCTCTGGAAAGCAGCGTTTTGGCCGGTTTCGTTTTACCTCCTTCCCGAGGAATCTAAGTACGGGCAGTCGTGCTAGGATCAGCTTGCCTGACACACGTATCTCAGGTCCTTCCCGCAGGAGACGTTCAGGTTGCCAGGGCAGGACCTCTCCAGCCAGGGCTTGTCCCACCGCACCCCAGCCAAGGAGATGAAGATCACCGCCAGGTTCAACCAAGAGTCTGGAGCAGCAGACCAGGCGAGGTGGTGGTGATGAGGCACAGATCAAGCCAGGGAGCGAACCCACAGGGCACGTCCATGATGATGGGGCAGGTCTGAGCTGTTGCTCGTCATTACATGATGAGAGAAGGTGGGCAACCATCGCTTTGTGCAAACATGAGTAGCTACGAAGGCCAGAGCACTGGGCATCCAACACCGGCATCGCAAACACACTTGGATTTTGTACGCATGAATTACACTGATGATCTCCCACCAACTAACGTGCTTCCAGCTTGCACAGCACTACAAATTCGGGCTGGAGGGGCACTCCCGCTACCCGAAATCACCCGGCGCCCTACCCCATGCCAGCATCTTATTTTAGCCCAGCAGCAGAAGCAGCAGGAGGTCTGGTCAGACACCGCTACCCCCTCGCCGCCCTGCCACGAGGTATTTCACCCGGGGACGAGGCACCCCCAAAGCCGGTTTATGGGTTTATGGTGAAAGCCGGGACTTGCTGAGTCAGGCGGCCGGAGGAAAGCCGTGCCGCCGCGCCGCCGGGGCAAGGCTGGATTAAAATATGAAAGAGCCTGGTCCGGAGCCACAGCCCACCGGGGTTCGCGCTGCGGTACAGCTCGTGACTCATTATACACGGCTCAAGAAATCGAGCGGCCCTGACTTTCTCGCCCGTGCTGTCTCCCAACGGCGGGACGCAACGCGCGCGGGGCTTGACGCCCGCCGCGACCCACAGGCGAAGCGGATACCGCCAGGACTTGGCGCGCCCGTCTCACCGGAGCAGCCTAATAAACAAAACAGTAAACCGCAGCAGGCACCTTGGCACTTGCAAAAATAATGAATGAATGAATGAATAAATAAAGAAATAAAACAAACCCCAAAAACACCACTGCAAGAGGCATGCACGAACCTGCCGGGTCTTAAAAAGGCGCAGCTCGGGTTGTATTTCAGCACGTCGGGAGGGTGATAACCGGCAGGGAGGCAGCAAAGAGGGGCCAGACGCCACCCAAAAAGCCCCAGTGAGCCTTCCCGCAGCTCTTGCCAAGAGACCCATCCCATCCTCAAGGATCAGTTTGCCACGTGCTTCCCTCCTCCCCCACCACCACAATTTTATTTGGTTTAATAAGAGCAAATCAAATGAAATCCGGCACGGCGGGACTATCGTTGCTGGTATTTCTAAGGTGAGATGCTGTCTGCAGCTCTTGGTGAAGGTAATTCCCCCACTAGAAAAGGGCCCTTTGAAGACGAATCCAGTGGAAAGAGGGAAAATATACTACTTTTTCTTTTTCTTTTAAGGAAAACATCAAACTCACTTCTGCCAGCTCGCAGAGGGTGAAGGCTCTTTTCCAGCTCTCCCCTGTCTCCCCAGGCGATGGGAGAGAGGAACTGGCCCCGCTGGTCCGGTGCCAGCCTTGCTAAGGGGGGGGAAACCCCCCAGCTCTCCAAGCACCCCGGGTAAGCGACTCCTCCATCACCGCTGGGTAAAAAGCCCCAACTCCCACAGGAATTCAGGAAATTCTGACACTTCGATGCAGCTGAAGTGTGGAAAAATTAATAAACCCCGCTTCGCTCAGCCAGAGAAGCAAACAGCGCCGAGGAGGGGGAAATCCAGCTGCGTGCATAGTATGTATTTTTCCTACCCGATTCACACTTAATTTGGACAAAAAGTCCCAGAAAGTCGGGCTGTGTGAACGCAGGCACCGTCGCTAGCCGCTGATCCCCTTTCATCCGGAGATCGCCCGGCGAGGACATCACGGGGAAGGGGGTGGGGGTGATGTGTGGAGGGATGCATCTGCCCCGCACGGACCCGGACCACACCTGGCAGCAGCGGCGGTGCACGGTCCAGCGATGTTCCGCTGCTATTTTGGTACCTCTCTGGCCGCAGCACGGGCTTTGCGACCCACCTGACGCACCAACGCTCTGCACGCCTCGACTGCTTTTCCCCTGCTCTCCGTGCCAAGGTGAGAGATTTTTCGGGGATGCCCACAGACAGGGCTCCACCTGGGCTTTGCCGGGTGACCCAAGCCGGGATTCAGATGTGGCTCCCGGTGGGATGAGGGCGTGGAGACACACTCAGTCCTGACTAATTAATTCAGTTTTCAGCCCAAACAAGGCCTGGGTTTCATCTCACTGCTAAAAAACTAGGATTATCACACGGGAGAAAAGCCCTCAGACCCACGTCAAAACCAAAACAGCTGAGGACAGTGGGATCTGAGGACAGTGGGATCTGAGGACAGTGGGATCTGAGGACAGTGGGATCTGCATAACCAAAGGGACATCTCACCCTCTGGGCATTTAACCCAGTACCTTTTTTGCCTTCCCGAAATTAACCCTGCAGTTCGGGAGCTGCAGGGAAAAACCCTGGAAGACGAGCCCTACCTTTTGCACTGGGGCATCATTATGGGGACCGTTTCACCCTTCGTTCCCAATTAGTTACTGGCTCCTGAGGACTTTTGCACTCTGCTTACCTGCTGCCACCCGCCCGAAGCAAGCCAGGGGCGATAGGGATGGAAAACGCTGGCTCTACAGTTTGCGGCATGTTGGCGTTTGGCGTGCATAACCCCCGAGAGCAGCGGGGGAAAAGTCAGCAAATACGATATTTAAAGACAATAAAGATGATAAAGACAGTAATTCTTCACCCATCTCTGCAACCAGCAAAGCACGAAGGAAGCAAGGGCAACCACACGCCGCTAAAGCCGGCGTGGAAAGATGCCTTCACTGTAGCGAGATGCGTCCACCGGGGGAGGTTTCTGACTAATGCTACTCTACCCGGGAGGAATTTGGTGGCTTGGATCAGCTTGGAAATTACGTTATGGACGGCAGCATCTTCCCACCCTGCTACAAGACACCCTTGCAAAAAAAAAAAAAAAAAAAAACAAAAAACCCAAAGAACAAAAAAAAACCCCCAAAAAGCACCAGATTTTCACGTGTGGATGCCTGCAGCAAATAACAGCATGTGGAAGGTGCCATGGGTTTGGCATCCATGAAGAAAAAGAAAAATCAGCTCACTTACGTGGCTAAATGTGGATTTAGGAAAGACTTAATTTGTACTCTCTTTTTCAAGAGCTGGGGTGTTTTTTTTCCCCCTCTCCCCTCATCTCATTATTTATAATCTCAGTCTCCGTTTATACACAAGTGTAATCTCTTTGTGTACACAGCCGTCATCCGCAGCATCCCAGAGCGCTTCCTCCGACCAGAAACCAGCGGCCAAGCGTGGTCCTGCGCCTCCCACGCACGCTATACTGGGACGCAGAAGCCGCAGCCCCCTTTCCCAAGCTGGTGGGTAACTTCCAGCAAAAGTCCACAGCAATTCCAGGGGTACGCGCATATCGACGAGCGACAAAGCCACCTACAGCCCGTGCTCCCCGCGTTAGGTTCGATCCCTACCGAGCACGACGTTAACAACCGTCCTGAGCGCGTACATCCCTCCCGGATGCTCTGCTGGGTCGTGCTGGAGGTACAGCGCCGTCATAAACACCGTCCTCCCATCCCATTTGGGAACGTCAGTTCCGTTTCTTGCTCCGTTTGCCAAATCAAACTCTTTTCACTGCCTTTTTTTCTTTTTTTGGGGGGGGGAGGGGTCCTCTTGGGGTCACAACTCCTCCAAAGGGGACAAGACCCCGAGCAGATATAAGCTGTCAGACTAACTTAAGCCAGAGGACCGCACAGTGATCCACAGCAGCCAGAAAAACCCACGAGAGAGAGAAACCAACTGCTATGTTGGCCGTACCACAAAATCCTCTTTACCGGGGGAGGAGCAGAGCCCCTGCTCGGGCTCTGTCCTCCTGACCTCTTCGAAGCCCCAGCCTGCCACGGCCACATCTGCTTCGCCAGATGATGGGAAATTGCTGCTCGAGGCCAGGGCACTTATTTGTTGGCCATGGAGCAATAAATACATTGCAGGAAGAAAAAAAAGAAAAAAAAAAACACCAAAAAGTTTTTTGGTTTGTTTTTTTTTTTTTAATTTTTTCTCTCTTCCCTAGTGCTGCTGGAGCTCTATGTGAAGAAATAAAACATCTGTGAGACAACACGTTGAGCCACGACGCTAACACTGTGTCCCAGGATAACTTCGGAAGCGGGGAGGGCACCAAAACGGCTCTACCCCCAAAACCCTCTGCATCAGTGCAACGCCGCTGGCCTCATCTCACCCCGCACCGCAGCGGCGAAACCCCCGCAGAGCCAGCGGCGGCCGGGGGGATAACGAAGGTAAAAAGGGACGAAGCAAGCACCCCGAGCTGCCGATCCTAGGGGAAGAGCCACTTCTTCCTTTAGATGAAGCTTAAGAGTGGGCTTGGGGGTACCATGGATGGGAAGACAGGTACGGCTGCATAAATCCACCCGCAAAAGCATCCGGCCATACAAGCGACATCCTAAACTGGCATGGCCGCCGCGACCTGCGGCTGAGAGATGGCTGGAAGAAGGGCAAAACTAATATAAAAATGATAATAACGCCAACACCTGCCTGAGAAGGTGTGCAAGGGGCTGAGATGGGAGAACCTGGGGCGAAAGCCTCGAAAAGTCAAACCAAAGCCTACGCAAGTTAAACTAAATCCTACCGGAGATGGAGCCTAACAGAAGAGAAATCCCCCAAAAACCGTCCTCACGGCTTCCCAGGGGTACCGACCGCTTCCAGCATCCCTTCGCTCGTGACACTCAACGGGGAATTATAGCCGCAAAACGCAACCTGCACAATGAAAAAAACCCAGCTTTTCCTTCCAGGCGCAGCAGCGCTAGCTGCTCGCTGGAGTTATCGGAAATACCTTTAAAGCTTTCAAGCCTGCCCAAATTCACCAGCCCCGGCGCAATCCGTGTCACAGGGGCAATTTCTGCAAATTCACAGCTTCATCCCATTCCAAACAAGATGCTTCAACAGGTGTGGATTATGTGCTAAAACTGCTGGCCAAAAAAAAAACCCAAAACCAAGCTACTATACGTAGGCGAAATATGTATTTCTAGCTGTGCTGCTCTATCATTTCTGCTTGTATAGTAACACCAGGCGCTGTATAAAAAGAAAGGAATGCCAAATTGTTTGTGCTAGCGGCCAAAATTGGCTAAGGAACTCCCAGAATAAAACAACCGAAAAAGAAATATATATATATATTTTAAAAAAAAAAAAAAAAAAAGGCAAAATAAGACGTTTATTCCAACCCAGGAGTAACGTCAGTGGTACCAGGAGAAAACAGCAAGTGCTGGCACCTAAAACAAGAATTAAATTGGCTCAAAGGAAATTTGAAGGGCGATGGGCCAAAGGTATTTAATAAATAAATAAAGAAAGAAACAAGCAATTCCTCAAAGTGTATCAATGTTAGGAAACCCACGGGCAGACCAGACACAGGGACCAAGGTGGGAACAGAACCATTTAAGTAATTAAAGCGCTGCGGCAGTAAGTGACCGATGCCAAACTGCGCTCACCGTGCACTCAGAAAGCCCAAAGGCTCCGAGCGCATCAGCTATTAGGAAACAAAACCAAAAAAAAAAGAGGTCCTCCTGCAAAAAGATGCTTAGCGGGAGCCAGACGGCACACTAACAGTGATTTCAGGGGATGCTCGAGCTCACCCAGCCTCATTTAAGGGGTGGGACACGCAGAGAGAAAGTTCCTGAAGCGGTCCTAAGGTAAAACACGGGTGAGCGAGGATGCAGCAGCAGCAGCAGCAGCGTTGGTACCCGTCCCGGAGGTCCGCGGGCATAACAGCATCTGCCACGGTCCACCTCTGGGCAGGGGGCAGCTGGGGCATGGGACAGGCAGTTTTTTCAACCCCTTAAAATCAATACCGCTGCGCAATATAGCCAAGGGACAGAGCACTCGCAAGTGTAGTGCCCTGCCCTGCGTACACCACGAGCCACGTGGGGAAAGGGAACCCGCAGCAGCCAGCCGGTAAAAAGGGGAGACGCCACCTAACGCATCACCGAAAAAAAAAAATAAATCAGGTTTCAGCACGCTGCGATCCACCTCGTAAGAGAAAACCACCCCGAAACACAGGCAAGCGCGCGCAAACCATCCCCACCGGCCTCGAGCTTACCAGTCCGTCACAGTTGCTGATGGCCACGGCGGCGCCGGGCATGCCGGAGATGTCGCCGGTGAAAAGGCACCGCTGCTGGAGGGGTTCCCGGAAAAGCACCTCAAAATCCTCCTGCCATTCGGCCACGGCGCCCGGCGGCACCAGCCGCCGGTTGGGCCTCAGCCGGAGGTGCAGCTCCTTCCCGAAAACCGTGACGTTGAAGTAGAGCAAGCGGCGTTGGGGGGACTCATCCAAGGGGCTGCGGGGGATGCGGCGGCGGGACGGGCGGGGGACCGGGGGACAGGCGGCTTCGCCGATGCCCACCGCCGCGTCGCCGGACACCACGTGCGAGAGGAAGCGACCCCGGCAATCGGCGCTGAAGGGGACGATCACACCATACTCGCTGAGTTTGCCGGCCAAGAGGAGCTCTGCGGAGACAAGACGGAGGCGGTGGAGGGCGGAGAGGGGGGTGGGAAAGGACTCACCGATGGGTCACCCGAAGGATTTCGGTGGCCAACCCAACTCGGGTGGCCTTTGGCAAAGCCCGCCAGCGCTCCATAAGCCCCACAACCCTTTTCCCCCTCTCAACGCAGCTCCGCTTTGTAGTTTTAACCGCCTGCGGCCAACGTAGCAGAATAAACTCGGGCTGACGTGCCCCAAGCACGCCAACTATTTCCCACCCAGCCTCCACCTCCCCCCCCCCCTCCCCTAATTTCCCATTGAAACCAACACCCCCACCCCCGTTTCTCCCCATCCTCCGGGGTGCGAGCCACCTGTCAAAACACACACACACACACACACACTCCCCCCCAAAAAACACATCCCCCCCCTCCATCCCACGCCGTCCCCCGGGGGAAGGGGGCCGTACCTGGGGCGCTGCCGGCGGCCAGGCAGCCGTGGAGGGGGACGAGGCAGGAGAGCACCAGCCGCAGATAATCCATTTGGGGCCGGCGGGATGCGGGGCGGGCGGGATGCGGGGCGGGCGGTTCACCGGCGACCGCCTATTCCACCCCCCCCACCCCCCCCTCCCGCCACCCCACCCCCGCCCCCGCCGCCACCACCGACCGGCACCGGGACCGGCACCGGCACCGGCACCGCCGCGATCTCCGGGGCGGGGAAGGGGCGGGGGGGGGTTGGATGGGGGGGAGAAGGGGGACACGGACACACACACGGGACCGGGAGGCGCCGCGCTGCGCACCCGCGGCCCCCCCGTGCGCGGCGTGGGGCGGGCCGGGGGCAGGGTCTGCGCGAAGGGGTGGGAGTTAGTAATTAAAAAAAAAAAAAAAAAAAAAAAAGCAAGCAAAACAAAAAAAAAACCCACCCAAAACAAAAAAAAAAAACACACACCACCTTTTTTCCCTTTTTTTTTTTTTTTTTAAATTTACTCTTATTACCCCCCAAAAAAAAAAAAAAAAAAAAAGTTCTCAGGTCGCGTTCGGATGGTTCTTTTCTCGGACATTTTTTTTTTTTTTAAAAAAAAAAAAAAAAAAGCCTTTTCGGGCAGCCAGCCCTCCTCCCTCCCTCCCTCCCTGCTCCAGCCCTGCCCGAACAAAGGCGAGGCGCGCCGGGAGCCCGAGTACACCCCCCCCGCACCACTTCCCTCCCCTCACCCCCCCATTCCCGGGGGTTCCCCCCAAAACCCACCCTGGAGCGGCACCGTAGGGAAAGCCAAATCGTCTCCCAATGCTTAAACCGCTGGGGGTGTAGGTTAAACATCCTGGTTAGAACCATCTGGGATGACTTATTTTACTTTTTTTATTCCCCCCCTCCCCACTCCTCCCCTCTGTTTTTAGGAAGGGATATAGATGGGAGAAGGCGCTTGCACAAGAGCAACGCCTGGTTTCTGGAGGCCGCCTTGCCGGCTCTCCAAGGATGACCACTGCTTGGGTTTGCCAAAGGGCATCCATCACCAAAGCTTTGCGGCTGGGAGCTGCGCAGTTCGGTACGTGCTGTCCGTCATCGGGCTCCTCACTACCACCCTTACAAGAGGGCAAATAAATGAAGCAGTCCCCTAAAAAAAGAAACAGAATGTCAACAAATCCAACGCCACAGTAAAGGGGCTTCTCTCCTGGCTTCTGTTCGTCACAGAAGACGCCCACCGCCCGAATCCTTAAAGCCCAGGGTGGAGGACGGGCAGCCACCAGAGCATCTCTCAACACCTCTTGCCCAACCCTCGCCTCCATCAATGCAGAGCAACACGCCTCCTGGTACTGTTTGCGTTTGGTGGATCCAGCTATTTTTTTTAATTATTTTTTTTTCTTTTAAATCTCATTCTGGACAGGACTCTAAGGCCAACAGCCGGGAGGGGGCTGTGCCGCGGCACTGGTAATACCAGTTGTGCTGGTTGTGCGTGGATTATACTTAACCTGGGGCCTCTGGGGCAGTTCGGGTTACCGCTCAGCGAGGGCAAAGCCTGTCCTAGGAGGTAATCCCTGCCTCGAAGACCTCGTCGTCTAAGCTGCCGCAGCAGCCAGAGCGCGACGGGAAAGGCGAGCAGGGAAAACAACGTGCCAGGCTGCAAACTTCACATCGGCTCTACCGTTCAGGCTTATTATTTTGGACCTCCTTGGTAGGACCTCAGTTGGAGCTTTGCTCCCAGCCCAGCAGCAGAGCGATGCCGGGAGCGGCAGGAGAGAAAAGCCACCTTTGGGAAGTCCTGCTTACCTCCGCTGTGGATGTAGGTAGATGGTGGGGCTGCTGGGCGCCAGAGGAAGGATCCACACGTGGGGATGGGGAAGCCCCTGGAGATGGTTCTGCTGCGGCCGTTTCTGGGTTAGTGCTGAGGGAAGGGGTACCGCAGCGTTCTCCATCCGTGTTATGCAGAACGGATGCTGCCAAAGCATCCCTCTGGAGCTGCAGATGACGGGGAAGAGCCTTGCTTTCCAGCTGGGTGATTGGGTCGGGTTTTTGGGGAGAACAGGGGAGACTGGGGTCTCGGTGATCAAAATCCAAGCTAAAAAAGCCAATGGGTAAAGCCACAAGATACCTCCAGAAAAAGAGATTAATAAGCTTACTTCAACTAGGGAAAGAGAACTTCAAGTTGGGAAAACAGATTTCATTTCCCGATTTAAGTCCTTGCATGGTGCAATATATAATTAAACACAAGAAGTGATAGGTAAGATATTCTTTGCATGAAAGATAGAAAAAGAATTTGTGCTCCAAGCGTTTTCGGTGATTTAGGCAGATAGGCAACCTTTAGGGCATTAAAGCTGGAACAAGCCCCTGTTATGACTAAATAGATTTATGATGAAACACGTAACAAAGAGCATACTTTACTTGTGAAGAACAGCTCCACAAAACATCATTTAATTACTTTTTTTGCAGAGGCAGAAACTATTTCTTCATCCGCAAGATCCGTGAACTCATCCAATCCCTCTAGACCATTAATGCTTCCCTGATGTTACCAAACCGTTGGCTTTGGCAGCGTAAATCTGGCTGAACGACAGTGGCCATGCATTGAAATGCAATTCCTCCCACGTGCGGACTTTCTAAAGGTAATAAAGAAATGGGTTTGGGTACCGATCCTATAACCTGCTACGTGCGAGGGGAACAAGACCCTTAAGTGGATCCCGTGAGCTCCCAGACGCTGAGATGTTAATTTGTCACCCTAGCAGGGGCATCAGCCCTACCCGTTGGTCTCACCTGCCTGAAACGTTAAGATGATTGCCCACAAGTGGATTTTTGCGTTATCTCTACCAATACACCATCATTTTAAAAGTTGTTCTTTCCAGCCTTCTTCCTCTCAGTTCCCAGCATAAAGAGAAGATGGGAAGAGCGAAGAAGCAAGGCAAATGCGGGACAGCTCTGGCTAGGAAAGCTCAGTCGAGATCTGCACCGATCTGATTTTTTGATAATAAATTAAAAACGGAGAGGAGAGTTGGTGACTCCTTCGTAGCATTGTTCCAACCAGAGCAGGAGCAGACCCCGGGTGTCCCCGCACGCCCCAGAGGGGACTTGGCCAAGGCGGCAGGGTGGGTACCCGGACATCCCAACTTCATTTCCCCACCAACGCATTCGCTCTTGTCCCCCAAAAAGCCCCGCAACACCCCATTCCGGCTGCAGCTGAAGAGAACAACCCCTGCGGCGACCCCCGGCCCCTCCGCCCCCCGTTTTGTCCTGTTCTTTCCTTCCCTGCTTGTCCTTTCCCTCCTGCCCTTCCCCTTTGCTTTGGCCCCTCTATTCTCCTCTTTGTCTCCCAGCTTAGCCTTTCCCCTCAGCGGCCTTTAACTCTGCCCTGACCCTTCTCCTTGACTTTAGGCTTAACCTTTTCCTTTCCTTTTTTTTTTTTTCCTTTTTTTTGAGTTCAAATGGAGCCTTTTCCTGTTTTCCCCTCCTCGCATGCTATTTTATCTCGAGCCCCCCGCTTCCTCCCTCGATAACACGCTTTGTAATTCTGCTTTCTCATTCAACAGGCGCTCCTCTCTTCAGCCCTGAGATTTGCCAGTGACATCTTTTCGGGGGACTTTCCCATTTATTAGGTGACCTCTAGCTCCGGGGAGGAGCAGGTTTGGGTTTTTTTTCCCTTTCCAGCCTCCAGAGAAGAAAGCTGACAACAGCTGCTGCTTTTAAATCCCCAAACCAGATTCTTTTCCCTCTGGGAGATTGCAGCAGGTTTTCCCAAAGCCTGGTTTTTAACTGGCAGTACCGAGCTCTGCCCATCCTGGAGAGATGCAGCGCGACCAAGCTCTACCCATCCCGGCCGGGTACCACTGGGAACCGGAGCCCAGGGACCATGCCCCAAGCCTCCCCGTAGGGTGGTCCCTTCCCCGCCAGCAGTAGATATGCGGCTATAGGCCCCCAAGTGCAATTAATCCTGAATTTGAGCGCTGGGAAAACCTTCACACCAAGCTGGAAGGATTTATTTAAAAAAAAAAAAACAAAGAAAAAGGTTAATTAGGTCTATTTTTTGGTGTCTTTATGGGCACTCATTTTGCTCAGCCGTGCAAACCTCCTGGAGGGGAGGGCATTAGGTCTAATAAAATCATAGCAATCTCCACCAATTACCTCAACTGGCTTTTCTACCCGTAATATCGTGAGTTTAGGAGCGAGGAGCTTGGGATCTACGGGAGCAAGAAGTGAGAGGCTATATTTCCAGCCATCGGTCACCACAGTCCTTCTTCCCAGACATTTAAAGCTTCTGTTTGTTAATCCAAAAGGCTACGAAACCGCCATCCCTGCACTCGGATTGAGTTAACCACCAGCCCCGTCCTCACCACGGGCCGATTTCTGGCAAGAGGTGGTTAAAGGAGGCAGGGGGGATGAAAATAAAGAAGATGGAGGAAAAAAAGCATTTTATACAGCAGGCTGGGTTGGTTTGTGTTTTTAAAAGCAGCTGCAAGAAGACAGCAGGAGCCCTGGGAGAGGTAGATTAGCATCCCAGGAGGGACGGACCGGCATCCTGGGGGAGATGGACTAGCAACCTCAGGGAGATGGATTAGCATGCCGGGGGAGATGGACCAACAACCCCAGGGGAGATGGACCTGCATCCTGGGGGAGATGGACCAGCAATCCTGGCACAGGTAGGGTGGGCAGGGGGGCATATCCAGCGTTTTTACCTGCTGCCTTGTGCCCACCCCAGGTGCGACACCCATCCGTGCGCAGAGAAGGGCAAAGGTCTGCGGCGGTGCTTGGTGGTTTGGGGAGACAACCCCAACCCCACCCCGCAGGGACCCAGAGCAGGGAGCGCGATCCCTCCCGCCCCCCATCTCCCCAAACCAGAGGGACTGAAGGGCAAGCGCCGGCAGGCCGCGGGTGAGCGAGCATGACCTCATCCCTCAGACACGCGGAGCCGCCGGGAGATTACACCAGAAAATAGTTACCGCTGCAGTGCCGGGTGGCAGGAGGGGCGCCCCACTGTTGGGAGAGAAAAGCCCCCCTTGGGCATCTTCCCCTCCCTCTCTAAAGCACGCGTCCCCCAGCCAAAGCAGGGCGAGACATCCCTTTTCCAGTATTTCAGCTCTTTCCACAGGGGGGATTTTCAGGAGCGCTGCTAGAAGACCACCAAGGAGGGTCACAAGGGTGCTGTGCTCATCCAGGAAAGGAGGAGCAGGAGGAGGAGAAGGAGGAGAAGAAGCACAAGCCCTACTCTTGGAGGCAGGGAGCTGACAAGCACATCATCTGCTCTCCGGCTGCCCCGAGGCAGGATCATTCCTGGCGGATCTCTCCCTAATCTGCACTGTGAGACCTCCAAAGATGGAGGGAGCCTCCACGAGCCCCCAGGGCGTCTCTTCTTCGCTGTGTCTTGCTTTTCTTATCTTGGAAAGTTTTCCCCCCCCAGTTTCATCCGAATGTTTCTTGCAGCTGCTTATGCCCAGGAGTTTTTGTGCCCTTTACACGGATTTTCTTGCCTTTCCTACAGCCCTTTCCCGGCATGAAGATAGCCGCCGTGCCCCTCCGCAGCCTTCTCTGGTCTCCTCTGACCTCTCCCCATTCAGGCCGGTGGTTTCCCTGGCTGCGACGCCGAGCTCACCGTGCACCCTGAATAAAATCCAATTAGCCCTCCTAATCCTCCACCGAAGTCCAGGGATACGACTTAAAGGGCTTCTGGGCTTTTCCTCCAGCAGCGCGAAAGCAAAGCCGTGCCAGTGTCTGCCTTGCACACCCCTTGGGTCCCTTGCACACCCACCACCACCCATGCACAAACTCAGAGCCGCAAAGCTTTACTCAGGGAGAATATAAATGCAAATATACGCATCCGATACATCCTGCCGCCAAACTCCTCCTGCTACCGTACCAAAGATGCAGGATGCTATCACGAAGCCAAGCAGCAATGGCAATGATTGGCGATGTTCTTCCACGAGGCCCCAAACATGCCGGCATCATCACATTTTTTTTTTAAGGTGAGACTTGGCCGTGGGGGGGGAAACAGAATCCCAGAATCCCAGACTGGTCAGGGTTGGAAGGGCCCTCTGGAGCTCCCCCAGTCCAACCCCCTGCCACAGCAGGGTCACCTCCAGCAGTGGCACAGGACGGCGTCCAGGCGGGTTTGGGATGGCTCCAGAGTGGGAGACTCCCCCACCTCTCTGGGCAGCTGTGCCACTGCTCTGCCACCCGCACAGGGAAGAAATCCCTCCTCATGTTAAGATGGAACTTCCTATGGTCAAGTTTGTGCCCATTACCTCTTGTCCTGTCACTGGGCACCACTGGAAAAAGACTGTTCCCATCCCCCTGGCACCCTCCCTTTAAGTATTTATAAGCATTGATAAGATCCCCCCTCAGTCGTCTTTTCTCCAGACTAAAAAGCCCCAAGTGCCTCAGCCTTTCCTCATGAGAGAGATGCTCCAATCCCCTCATCATCTTTGTAGCCCTTTGCTGGACCCTCTCCAGCAGTTCCCTGTCCTTCTTGAACCGGGGAGCCCAGAACCGGACACAAAAAGTGTCCGGTTGCTTCATAACCAAGTGCTTCGTACAGATTTAGCAACCTAGGAAGTAAGCAGCATGTGATGCTGTGGTTTTTTGGGAGGAGTCATGCCCCTTTTCTGAGACCCAGAAGGGAGAGGTGGGTCCCTGGAGCGGCTGGGGCAGCCAGCATGGGAAACCACGGTGCAGTCCCGTGGTGCAAGCTCCTATCCTCTTCCCATCAGCAGCCACTCTGCAGCCCACATCTCCAGCCTCTTCCCTTCCTCGGCAAGGCCGGCATCCCACGGGAACGTGGCACGAGG
This sequence comes from Pluvialis apricaria, assembly GCA_017639485.1. Taxonomy (NCBI): domain Eukaryota; kingdom Metazoa; phylum Chordata; class Aves; order Charadriiformes; family Charadriidae; genus Pluvialis; species Pluvialis apricaria. The sequence goes on along the minus strand of CM030013.1, from coordinate 3,665,907 downwards.
CAGTCGATGAGCCCCTGGAAGCAGCTGGCCATCAAACGGCGACGTCGAGTTATCGCAGGAAGACGGGCATCGTTCCCACACAGATGCGTGCACCGCACCGAGATGAGGATGGAGACCAAACCCTCGCGGGACACGTGTCCTCCTGATGGCACCCGGGATCAGAGCCCCGCACCCAGCCCGATCCCAGGGGAAGCATCTTTCTCTCGTCCCACCTACCCGCATCGTGCTGCGCCTCCGAGCATCGCTTCTCCCACGAGCCGGGCTCAGGCTCATCCCTAAAGCACGTCTCCTAACGGAGAACTCAATTACGGCTGCATCTCCAAATTCCTGCAAGGTATTTGCCTCAGCAACCTCGCTGGGAGGCTTTTAGGGGCTGGGAGTGCCCCCCCTTCAGCCCCCTGCCCACCCAGGGATGAACAGGCGAGCTTGGGAAACGACACCAGAAAGCTGAAAATGGAATAAATGAGCCGGAAAGCGGGAGCCGACGCCGGGCCCGGCTGACGGGAGATGCTGAACTGCGACTTAAGGGATGGTGAAACAAGGTCAGCGAGATTTATACCGGCAGCCTTGGACGGCTTCCAGCCCCTACTGTCAGCGGCGAAGGCTTGGAAAAGGGGAGGGAAAAAGTTGCTCTCCTTCTAGGAACCGCTCTGCGAGGTTTGCGGTGAAAGCTCCGCCGGCGCGGCTGGGTCCCGCCGGTGGGAAAGCAAAAAAATAACCACACACACACACACACACACACACACCCAAAAAAACCCCACCCCACCTTGTTTTCCAACTGTAATGCAACACGGAGCCCGGCTGTGGCAGATGTTGAACTGCGGGTCAGCGGGACCGCAGAGAAGTTCAGGCGTTCGGCACCACCGGGGTTTAAATAAGCCAACCGCCCGGCCAGCCCTGACGCCTGGGTGAGGGGCTCCCCGCCGTGACAAGCAGAAACCTATTTTAACCACTCCTTCCCCAAAAAACACAGTGCCTACACAGAGCCTTAAAGCCTCCCGATGGCTGCGGCATCCAAAAGAAATATATACGCCATACCCTTGGGCCGCAGACGGCTGTTAAAGCCTCTCCGTGCCGGCGCGCGGCAGTGGCTCGGACCACCCCGGGGTCTGAGCATCGCCCGCATCCCACCAGTATCGCTTCGTCTCTGGGGAGACGAGCTGTCCCTGCCGAAATATGCACCCATGCCACAGGGCCGGCTGGTGGGAAGACATCCATCCCTGCCCGCTCTCTCGGCATCCCCAGCCCTTCCTTTTATTCACAGCAATATTTTTCCCCATTTAAGCCCAACACGAACTGGGTCAGCCTTGCCCAGCCTCCCTCCAGGAGCGCCTTCCCCTCTCTGCACGTTGACCACCTCATTAATTTTTAATCATCCTCCTGCGAAAATTAAGCTTACTGGAGTGTAAACCCCAAATCTATTGGGTGGGTGGGTTGGGTTGTTTTTTTTTGCCTCTTCAAGCTCGCCACGGAGCATTTCCCACTCCCCCGGGGCCTCGCTCATCCCCTCGGCTGACGGTTATCGTTCCCGCGCGACCCCCGCCAGCCGGCGAGCGCTTTCGAGTGAATCTCATTGCGCCCCGTCTCCCCTTTCAGCGCTTTCAGCTCGAGCCGGGGAAAATTAATTTTTCATTTGCATGGGGCCAGAAGCACCCTGAGGTGATGGAAGGCCAGAAAACAGCTGCTTTTTTTTTTTTTATTATATTTTTTTTTCCCCCCCTGCAATATTCAGGGGTCAGATGTGAGAAAGTGAGGAGGAAAGTCATTTCAAGCCTGGGGACCGTGGTTTGTACGCACTTCACTGCAAGAAAAGAGCCAGCCCCGCTGCTCTGCACCGTGCCCCCAGTTTTTGAGGCTTCGGAAAACCTCCCCTTGCTGCCCACAGGGATGTCTCCCCTCTACACAGGGCAGCGTTTGCATTGCTCCTCTGGATTTAGCCAAAAATAATCCAAAAATAATCCCTCTTCTCTGCAGCACCCCCTTTTAGCCCATGATTTATTCCTGCCTCCACGGCACACCCCGGACCTGCCGTGCCGCTCCCCAAAATGACAGCGGGTCCAAAACGAGCCGTGCTCGGGAGTCTGACGGGGCTGGGAGGGTGAGAACAGGGAGGGGGAAGGAAAGTTTATGGTGCTTGGAGGTCTGGTATTGCGCCTATATGGCTTTTATTTTTAGTTTTCCAAGCCCTGGCTCCATAAAAGCATCTTAATTACTATTCTTCAGCTATAAAATGAAACACAGATGCACTCTCTTTGCAGAAGTCCAACGGTTTTGTCTTGGGGGGGGGAGGATTCTGCTAGAGAGGTACACCATAGAAAGAAAAACATGGAAATCATTATTATTGTTATTATTGTTATTTTATGTCAGAGCTATTTGGGGTGGCCCCGTGCCAGCACGCGCCTCCCCAGCATCGCTTTCGCCCCGGCCCTGCCGACGGCGCCGCTGAGCTCAGCCTCTTCCCCTGCGCCCTCCCCTCCTTCAGTAAATAGAAATTATAGCATCTCCCCCCCCTCCCAGCCCCAAAACACGCTTTATTTTCCCTGACGGTTAGGGAATAATCCCGAGTGGGCACTCGAAAACCTGATGTCTCGGACTTGGGTACACATGACATTTTGTATTAAGTGGAGCTGCCGCAGCTGAGTGGAGAAAGTAGGAAAAAATGGGGTTTTTTTTTTTTTGAATAAAAAATAAAAACCACAGCCCTGAAGCCCCTGATAGCTGCGGTGATTTAGCTGGGGCTGCGGCAGGTTTCCCCTTGCAGCCCCACGTGCCAGTGGAATATTGGCTCCTCGGCCTATTTTCCCCTTTCGACGTATGAAAAAACATAAAGACACGTGAATTTAAGCTTCCAAGGATTTCTACTCACCCATAAGAGGAGGGGGGGGGGAAATAAACCCCGGCCGAGGTAAGAGGAGCCCCGTTCCCTTTACCTCTGTGTCAGCCCAAATAAGGGTCCCTTTGCCAGGGCTGATGGAAGAAGGCAGAAGGGAAGGATCTGGGCAAGAAGAGTTGTGTTTTTGCCCATTTTTGAGTCAAAAGAAGCCACCTATCGATAACCTTAACAAAACAGAGGCTGGCTTATTCAGGGGGGAAGTTTCACGGGGGGGGGCAAGAGAGCTGGGATGTGGTCCCTGGCCACCTTTTCACCCTCGCCATGCAGGGAACTTTATGTTTATTTATTGCATATATGTATTATACGTAGTATTATTCTGCCAGAAAATGGTTTCTGGCAGCAAAGCTTCGCTTTCTCTGGAGGGAGGCGGCTGATCTAAGGGCACACAGGGAGGGACGTGGCGCAACTCCCCGGCAGAAGGCGGCTCACGAGAAACACGCTCCATCCAAAAGCGGCGGCGGAGCAGTGAGAAAGCGCGTCTGTACCCCATCGCACAGCACCGCTGCCCTCGCGCGTGCGAGGAATTGGGGTGCACCCCCCAGTTACGCGGCACTTTCTGACCCTGAACTTCCCACAGACCAAGTTGCGGGGCTTTTATTCCCTTCCAAAAAGGTTTTCCTCCCCATTTTTTTTTTCTTTTAATAAGTGTTTTATATTAAAATAAGTTTCAACAGGGATTTAAAAGACAGCTTTTGTCCCTCTGTGGATAGTGAGGACCATTTAGCACTGCCCATGGTTACAGGTTCATCATGTCTCATTACATACAGGCATTTTTTTTTTTAATTCCACCCTTGTTTGTGAGAGAAGAGCACACATGCAGCACATCTACCGCAGAGAAAAACCTGGAAAGCCTATACCGGCATACACCAAACCCCCAAGGGCAGGAAGGCAAATAGACACCTTAATAACTACAAGCTTATCCATTTAAAAAAATAACCTCGTTAGCCAGTAGCAGAGCGCAGCCACAAAAGTCGCCGTTGCCACGTTACCCCCACGCTGCAGCCAGAAAAGAAGGGGGAAAGAAAAAAAAAAAAGAAGAGTAATAAAAATCACTCACTGCTTTCACGACAACGGAGCTGGACTCCCAAACTGGCCCAAAAAAAACCCTCTTTGATGACGATCCAGGGTATTTTGGCGTGCGGGAGCAAGCGTCCCTCCTTTGCTCTGTGCTCGAGGCTTCCTGAGCGGCAGCAGTGGGAGAAATGCAAACATCCCTGGTCTGCAAGCAGAAATTAATTGGGGGGAGGGGGGTTCTGGTGCTTCCAGGTGGAACCAGGAGCTGGAACCAAACCTGGGGGCAATTTGCCCTCGCTCAGCCCAGGTGGCCTTAACGCTGCGGGTCCCGGCCCTGCAGGGAGGGAGGGATGCTCCGGTGGGGATGCAGCACCCTGATGGCTTTGGAAAAATGCTGTGGTCCAGCCAGGCAGCCTTTAAATTCACCCCTAAAGCAATATATCTAGGTATATAAATACATATAGAATATATATATAATTTCTCTGGCACGGGCAAAAGTCCCGCTGGCACTATTTGTTAATACTGGAGCTCATGGAGCGCGGCTCCGCGTCCTTCGGCAGCCCAGGCATCACATCCCTAAACCTGACGTGCCGGCCCCTGGGGCTGCAGAGCCGGCTCTTTCCCATTTTCCCAGGAGCCTGCAGGTTTGGGGAAAAAAGAGGGCTTGGAAATTTTAAAAAAAATAATAAATAAATAAATAAAAGCCCCCCAAAAATGGGCAACGCTACCCAGAGCTGCAGGGATGCCCTGTGTCTCCCCATGGAAACAAGACGCAGATGTGGGATGAACACTGAGACGTCATACTACCTGCTGTACGGATGGATGCTATACCGTCGGGCCAATATAGCAGAAAACGGGCCAGGGATTTGCGTTTCCTGCTCTGAAATCGATCCCTTAGGACTGCTGGCTGGGATGTAAATATTTATTTCTCTGCCCCAAAATAACCTCGGATCCCCTCGGCTGTGTTCCCATGCTCAAAGCCCTGAGCAAGGTGATGGGGAACGCAGAGAAATAGAAGTGTAACATGGTTAACCGAAGGTCAGAAACCTGCAGAAAACTAGTTTTCATGAAAAAAAATCAATGAAATCAGCCAATAAGCGTTCTTTTTATGGCCTTTCCTCGGACCAGCAAAGCTGGCTCAGAAAAACCAGGGTAAATCGGAGTCAGGAGTAATAAAGAGATGAAACAAATAAAGGCTTGTTTTGCTCCCTGAACCTCACGTTAAGCGATTTCCAGTGAAAAGGTCAGCTAGCAGACCCAGCCAATGGAAAACAGCTTTTTTTTTTAAAAAAAAAAAAAAAAATATAAAAACACCCATTGAGTTTCTTTTTTTACGAGCATTTTAGTCCGCAGACCCCCTTGCTGACGCCTCCCTGGGGTGAAACGCTGCTCCTGGCAGAGAAAATACCCCCGCGAGGCTGGAAGTCAGCTCATTAACTCCATCTTACTAATACCTGCTTTTTAAATATAGATTTGTAGCCTATATGTCATAGAGAATATACATTATATAGAATATATGTTATACATTATGGTATAGAATAATTGTGGAATGTGGATTTTGTATTATTGTATAATTATTGTGTGTTACATCTAATACATAACATCTATATAGCATATACACTATATGTACTATATAATATAAAACATATACTATATGCAATATAGTATGTATAATAACATGTATATTATACATTCTATAATTATTCTGTATAATTATTCTCGATTATGTTATATGATATTATATTATATCATGTTATATTATATTATATTGTACTGTATTATATCAATACATAATTATCATATATAATTATTCACCCCTGAGCCTTTTGCCCCCAGCGAGCGGCAAAACCATAGCTCGGAGCGGCCGTGCTGAGCCCGCGGAGGATGCTGAGGGTAGGGAAGTCCGGCAGGTCAGCAGGGAGCCGCGCCGCCGAATATCTCAGCAGCGAGCTTGATGGCGCAAGAGCATCACATCATGCCCCATGGCCGGTTGCGACAATGGGAAGAAGGGAAACCATGAGAAGATGTGAAACCACGACCCGAATTTGCAGAAAACCAAATTACTGCAGTCATTGGGATGTGAGAATTGAGGGGGGATGGGAGAATTGAGGGGGACCGGGTCACCCAGCGCCCTTGAGGATGCTGCGCCCCATCTCCCAGCCATTCCCCCCACACTGGGACCCCCCTTGCCCCAGGCTCCCCCCTGCCTTGCACCGAGAGCTTCAGCTGGAGCGAAACCCTTCCGAAACCCATTCAGAGCCAGGTTTAACTTATCATCTGGGCGAGGGAGCTAGGTTTCCGCCTTCCCAGCCCGGGGAAAAGAAGAAATAAATAACAGCACAGTTGATTTTTCACGTTCAAACACATTCCCATCTCCAAGGCTTTTTTTTTTTTTTTTTTTTTTTTTTAGTTTTCCCAGGCAATTGGTTGGAAATCACTTGTTAGGATGGTGGGAAAGCAGAAAGAAGCTTTTGAGCCGCCGGGTCCAGGTGATGCAAAGCTCCAGCTTTCATTACCAAGACTAAAGGGGCTGGGATTTCCTAAGCAATTAAAAACCCTGCCTAATTAAGTCAGGGCTATTACGCAGGACTTCCAAGGGTGGCTGCTGGGGGGGAGCAGGAGAAGGGGATCTGCAGCCTGGGTGAAAGCAAAGGAACCTGCAGGTAATTTATTAAGGCAGAATAAATGGAGATGTACTGTGGCTCTGCAAAGATGGAAAGCATGTGCACCGTTAAAAAGAAAAAGGGGAGGAAAAAATAGCATCGACAGCCTCTTCCAAATCGCTAAGTCAACTGTCCTACTACATCAGCAGTAAATTATCCAAACACTGAAATACCCGGCGAGGGACAAAATATTCAGGCAGATATTTCTGCGTTTAAAAAAAAAAAAAAAAAAGTAAAACCAAAACGCACAGTTAAGTCAAAAAAAAAAAACAACCAAACGAGGGACCCCTGGGGAATCGGGGCTCTTGCAGCGGCAGCAGGAATCATCCCAATGTTTAAGAAAAAGCATCCCCTGCTATTTAAAAATGCTATTTTTCTTTCCACACACAGCCCCCTCCACATTTGAATTTCTGCTGCCTGTGCCTCCCGCCCCTGGCAGCAGATGAAAGCAGCTGCTGGGAGAGACGGAGCGTGTGCTTTTGTGCTCCCCATCCTATTTTATCATCCCTCCATCCGGGCTCCTGCCCATACCACCGACTTCCCCATCGCCCCCTTGGCCGCCAGGCTCCTCTCCCCCCAACCCCGCTGCAAGCCCTCATTTGCATCTTGTTTTGATGAACTTTATTTTTCACTCTTCCCTTAAAAAAAAAATTTAAAAAAAAATAAAAATCCCTACATTAATTAGGCTTTTAAGTCTACTCTTTGCTGAGCAGCTAACCCCCGCCCCTGCCAGCATCACCTTAGCAATGAAAAGGCAGGTCTGGGGCAAGGGCGGGGGAGCAGCTTCCCCCAGCTGCATCCGTGACTAAAAAGTTAGGAAAAAAAAAACCAACAAAGATGCCCAAACCTTAAAAATACTCAGGTCTGCGGTGAACGGGATCTCCGCAAGATCCGATTAAGGTTACAAGTGTTTATGGCTCTATATATACATATATATGCACACACTGAGATGTAAATACATATCTGTGTGTTTATATATATATACACACATATAAATATATAGATATAGATATGTGTATATATGCATATATACATGTTTATATATATTTGTGTATCCATGCATATACATACATGTGCGTACACAAATATACATGTATTTGGGTGCGTATGCTTCCTTGGTTTAGGGAGAAGGTGAGGATGGTCTCCCCAAAAAAAAAAAGTCCGTGCATCCACCGAATTCAGGCGCTGGCGTCCCAGCACGTCCGAGCCGCTTTTTCAAACCACTCCCCCCCTCCCTCCCCACGCGCAATCCGGCACCTGCCTAAAAAGATTGAATTTTAAATTTACACCATTTTTATTGCCTCCGAAAGAACCCCAGAAATTCCCCGCGTTCTACGGCAGTTTCGGGGCTCACCCCTCCCCTCCCTCACACCCCCAGGTTTTTTTTTTTTGGGAAAACAGTCTTTTTCCTCTTCTCCCCCCCCCTCCGCCTCCCCCTGCCCCGACCCTACACGAAGTCCCCGCGGAAAGGGCGGGAGGTGGCCCCTTGCGCCTGCCAGCGGCCCCGCAGCGTGCACAGGGGTTTGCCCTCCAGGCTCTCCAGCTCCGGGAAGCCCAACTGGTTTAGGATCTCGTAGACCCCGGCCACCGCCGCCACCTGAAAACAGAGGGAGGAAAAAAAAAAAAAAAAAAAAGATTTAACTCCCCCCAGCCACCCCCGGCATCCTCGGGATGCTTTTACCACCTCCTGGGTGAAGACGCACGGGGGGGAAAGTCCCCAGCATCTCCCCGCATCCAGGTACCCACCTGCCTCCCTGCAGCCACCCCCTCAGCATCCTCGGGATGCTTTTGCCACCTCCCAGGTGAAGATGCAGGGGAGGGTCCCCAGTATCTCCCCACATCCAGGTACCCCCCCTGCCTCCCGCAGCCAACCCCCCCTCAAACTTTCCTCCAGCCACGGTTTCTACGTTTCATAAGCCGCTTCCTCGCCGCTGGGGTCAGCCTTGGCGGGGTTTGTTGGCTTTGGCCCCCTTCCGCCAAAAAGCTACAACGGCGCCTTGTTTTTGCTAAAAACGCGGAGATTATGCAGCAGGAAGGGGCGTTTGGGGGGGGGGGGTGTGTCAAAGACTCTTTTTATCCGCAGGGTGGGTGTATTTCCCTCCCTCCTACAAACTGAGGGCAGGGGGGAGGAGACAGGGGGCAGATGTAAACCTGCGTATTAAGGATGCTGCACTAAGGATGCTGCACTTAAACCCACGCACCCAGCATCCAGCCAACACCGAACAGAGACTCATAGACTCGTTACGGTTGGAAGAGACCTTTTTAAGATCATCAGGTCCAAGCCTTAACCTAACGCTGCCAAGTTAGCACTAGACCACGTCCCTCAGCACTACATCTCCACGCGTCACCACTACATCTCCACTACAGGATGGTCCAGCCCCAGCCACCGCCTCCCCCCCGCGCCGCCGGGCAACGCAAACACCGGCATAACCGGGATGCCGCGCCGGGGTGGGCATCAGCCGTCCCCGTCTAACGAGATGGGGCTGCGGAGAGGGGAGGGGGGGGGGGGAAACACGGGACGGTGAGCGGAGCGGGCAGCCGCTGCTTTCATCTGCCGCCCGGCGGATCAAACATGCCAAAATGAATTAGCGGCGCCGGGGGAAGCAAGCGAAGGGACGAGGTATGGGGGGTTTTTCCCCCCACCACCAAAGGCAAAGCGCTGCCCGCTTAGCACCGCACAAACCCGGGGAGAGAAAAAGCTAAAGTCTGCCTAATAAAAATTTGAAAAATAATACCAAGCAGGAAGTAAGGGAAATTTGGGGTCTCTCACTGCCCCCCCCCCATTCCTTTTTTTTTTTTTTTTTTTTTCAGCTGGCTCCCAATTTTCTCGGATGCCCAGCACCAGCATCCCCATCCTCCCGGGCCCTGCGCTGCCCACCCAGGTCAGGCAAGGCAAAGCAGAGCTGCTTTTAATTATTCTTTCCTTTCACTTCCCTGACCCGTTTGGCCGGGATATTGCATTTTTACACAACCCCGGTAAACTCAAAAGAGGAGAAAAGGGCAAGGTTTGGGGGGAGGCACCCCATTCACGTAGTGGGGAAGCTATGCGTCTCCAGTGACCTGCTTGGCTTTCCCTGACAGCCTGGTGAGATGGGAGCTTGCCCAGAGCGAAGGGACTATCTATGATGCCCCCAACCATCACATGAAAATCACATATAAAATAACGACGGGGCTCTGTTTCCCAGTATCCTGTAAATACAACAAGGCCAAGTGCAAGGTCCTGCACGTGGGTCAGGGCAATCCCAAGCACAAATCCAGGCTGGGCGGAGAATGGACTGAGAGCAGCCCTGAGGAGAAGGACCTGGGGGTGTTGGTGGATGAGAAGCTCAACATGAGCCGGCAACACACGATCACAGCCCAGAAAGCCAACCGTATCCTGGGCTGCACCAGGAGCGTGGCCAGCAGGGCGAGGGAGGGGATTCTGCCCCTCTATTCTGCCCTGGTGAGACCCCACCTGGAGTACTGCATCCAGCCCTGGGGCACCCAACATAGGAAAGGCATGGACCTGCTGGAGCGGGGCCAGAGGAGGGCACAGAGATGATCCGAGGGCTGCAGCACCTCTCCTGTGAGGAGAGGCTGAGAGAGTTGGGGGTGTTCAGTCTGGAGAAGAGAAGTTTCCAGGGAGACCTTAAGGCCCCTTCCAGTCCCTAAAGGGGCTCCAGGAGAGCAGGGGAGGGACTTTTTACAAGGGCATGGAGTGACAGGATGAGGGGGAATGGCTTCAAACTGGAAGGGGGAAGATTTAGATGAGATATCAGGAAAAAATTTTTCCCTGTGAGGGTGGTGAACCCCTGGCCCAGGTTGCCCAGAGCAGCTGTGGCTGCCCCATCCCTGGAGGTGTCCAAGGCCAGGTTGGACGGGGCTTGGAGCACCCTGGGCTGGTGGGAGGTGTCCCTGCCCAGGGCAGGGGGTTAGAACTGGATGATCTTCAAGATCTCTTCCAACCCAAACCATTCTATGATTCTATGAAATACGAGTTGGAGCAAAGTCTTGCTGGCGGCTTAAGCAGGCAAAGCCTCACCTCACGCATCCAGAGGCTGAAGGGCCGCTGCCAGGAGTCCTTCTTCTCCAGATGCAGGTAGGCGTTGAAGAGGATCAGGTAGATGTAGCGCTCCAGGTACTGCAGGCTCCTCAGCTGCAGCGTCCGCGTCTCCTTCTCATCCTTGCCCGACCTTCCCTGGAAGGAGTAAGAAACCGGCTGAGGTGGTATCCACTTTGGGAGAGCATCCAAGAGGCAGCTCCTGCACCCAGTCGTCTCACCCACGGTCCTGCGCTCCATCCCATGTGAGACGTTTGGTGGCGAAGGACCCATGAGGACCTTTTTGGCTAGGGAAAAGCCGTATATACCGCTACACATCAGCCCTCCGACACCGTTATCCCCCCCCGGAGGAGCCCAGCCCAGCCTGCAGCCCCCACCTGGCCTCCAGCCAAGGAGGGAGGACCACTTTGAGGACAAAAATAAGCGCATCCTTCCAGCTTGCTCCCGCTGCGGCCTGGCAGTCCAGGCTCTCATTACCTTGTGGTTTCCAGCATATAAAAAAAAACTTCCCCTTCACCGTACAGACCTCAAAAATAGACGAGGGATTGCTACGTGTGTGGGGTGTGCGCCCAAGGAGCCAGGAATAGACGCCCAGGTGCAAACCGTACCCGAAACCGTGAGCTCCCGGACTGCAAAGCATTTTCCCCAGGGGAAAAAAAAAAACACGGCCCTTTCCAGCATCGTCCGGTCGGATTCAGCCTCCGCCGCCGGAGGAGGAGGAGAAGCCACGGCAGCCACCCAGCGCCCCGCTCCCAGGCTGGGGGCCACCACACTGCCTATTATTGTATTATTAATTATATATCTATATTATTACAGCTGTTATTTTAAGAACAGATGAGCCCTGCAGTGATGCCCCTTCCAGGAATTAATAAATAAGGAATAAACAGCCAGCGTAAGAGCCCTAATCCCATAGTCAATCCCGCTGCGTACCCCCCAAGACCATCCCCAAAGAGCAGCAATTCCTCGCTCGGGTGTCAGCACCGACCCGCCCCCAGGGCCAAGCCCGCTCTGCTTTCTCTAGGTCCTTCCCCGGCTGCTCGTTGCCACGGCACACAAACATTTCCAGCCATGGGCTTTGAAAAAAACGGGGTTTTTTTCAACCTATTTGCACCCCTGTTCCCAGCAGCACCAAGCAAGAGGGTTCTGCCATTGGGAAAAAGTGTCCCCTCTGCACCTATGTGCCAGTATTTGCAGAGAGCAGATCCTATTATCCCCTTATTTATCGTGTCATTATGGTCGCCTATTTATTTTTTATTATATTAACCCATTATTTATCGTGTCATTATAGTCACCTATTTTTTTATTATATTATCCCGTTATCTATCATATTTGCCCACTTATTCTTATTATACCCCATTATTTATCATGTTATTATATTTGCCCCCTCATTTTTATTATCTCATTATTTATCATGTTATTATATTTGCCCACTTATTTTTTATTACACTGTCCCGTTATTTATCATGTTATAATATTCGCCTAATTATTTTTTATTATATTATCCCATTATTTAGCATTTTATTACCCTATTATTTATCTTTCACCCTATTCTTTTCTTATATTACCCTATTTTTTCCTCCCAGTTAGGGGGTGGGAAGGGATAGGAACAAACCCGAGCAAGTATCAGAGCACCTTTTCCTTCCCTCTCTTCACCCAAACCGCATGTTTCTCTAAACACTAACCGCAGCTTAATTAAAAGTCCATTAGGGCGATGCCTAGACTATACAAATTCCCACCGTTCTCTTCTTCAGGCTGCCCATCACTAGGGAAATAAATAAATAAATAAATAAATAAAAATTAAAGCGTTTGCACGGGCTTTCCCCCGGCCCCGCCAAATCCAATGGGATGGATGAAGCAGCCGAGAGGGAAATGCAAAATGCAGGCGGTGACAAAAGGCTCTTCCTCGGGCCGAGGGTGCGGGGAGGGGGGAGCGGATGACTCCCTCCTTATCTGACTTTCCCACCGGGTTGAGGGGGCGATTTGGATACGGCCGGCCCGGAAACAGGATACGGCCCAAGGAACACCCACGTGCCGGTCCTGACCGCCAAGCGCCGGGAAGAGAGGGGCAAGGAGGTCGCGGGAATTGTCTCCCGGAAAAAAAGAAAAAAAAAAAACAAACCAAACTCCAAAACCACAAAAAACCACAACCACCACACCAGGAGCAGCCGAGCGATGCCGCTCCGCCAGGGTCTTCCTCCCGAGACCCCCCCCAAGGCTGAGCCTATAGACATGGTTGAGCAGGAGCTGGCAGCAAAGGCGGGGGATCATTCGGGGTCACCGGAGAGCATAATTAAATCCATAAGCAGGCAGCCGCTCGTTCAGCACGGGGTTGGTTTTGTGTTTTTTGTTGGTGTTTTTGGGGGTTTTTTTTTTGGTTTTTTTTTTTTTTTTCTCTGTAGCAGCAAGGCACGCAATAAAGTAGGTGAGACTTCCCACCGGCCACGTGGCCACCTCCCCGTAATGCATAAAGCAGGGGGGGGGGGGGGGGAAATAAGATAAAATTACTTATCCCCAATAATTTCACAGTAGCTATTGCTGCAAATATTCAGACCCCAGCAGCTCATCCCACGGAGTTCAGGTTTTCTCTCCCAGCATCCCCCCCCACCCCGAAAAAAAAAACCGCAGAGGACCCCATAAACCAAGAGGCAAAAGCCCAGGGAGCCGTGGATGCTACCGGGTGATTAAAACGCTTTGGGTTTTCTTCCCCTGGTCAATCGTTTGCAGCCTTTAATTAAAAACGGGGGTCGACTGCAGCTGCGGGCAAGACCATCGCTGGCATGGATGTGGGTCGATCCAGCCCGGGCAAGGACAATGCCAAGCCCCGAGCTCAACCCTTCCAATGCCCTGTGAAATAGTTGCACTGCTTAAAAAAAAAAAAAAAAAGGCAAAAAACTAAACAAAAAAAACACAAATCTAAAAAAAAAAATAAAAAAAATTATCCTTTCTCCCCATCATCAGCTGCACAGAAGCTCCCGCATAAAACCAGGCTGCGGCCCACAGGCTCAGCAGGTTGTGGGATGTCTCCTGCGTGGGCATGGACGGGTCCCCTCCCAAGGATGGGTCCCCTCCTGAGGATGGGTCCCTTCCCAAGGACGGTGCCGGAGAAGCCTTCAGGGCTGGGAGTGGAGCGGGACAGACCGGCCCTGCCCTCTGCCGGCTGCGCGCTGCTGGACGGGCGGGATGCTGGCTGGGATGAGGGATGGCGGGATGCTGGGTGGGTGCCGGATGGGCAGGATGATGGCTGGGAAGGGGGATGGCACCAGACGGGCAGGATGCTGGGTGGGATGGCACCAAATGGGCAGGGTGCTGGGTGGGATGCAGGATGCAGGGTGGGATGCAGGATGGAACCGGACAGACGGGATGTGGGATGGTACCCGACAGGCAGGATGCTGGGTGGGATGCGGGATGGGATGCGTGATGCTGGGTGGGATATGAGATGGCACCAGATGGGGAGGATGCCGAGTGGGATGCAGGGTGGCACCAGACAGGCGGGATGCTGGGTGGGATGCGGGATGCTGGGTGGGATGAGGGATGGCACCAGATGGGCAGGATGCTGGGTGGGATGCAGGATGGAACCGGACAGACGGGATGTGGGATGGTACCAGACAGGCGGGATGCTGGGTGGGATGCGGGATGCTGGCTGGGATGCAGGATGGTACCAGATGGGCAGGGTGCTGGGTGGGATGCGGGACTGCACCAGATAGATGGGATGCTGGATGGGATGTGGGATGGCACCAGATGGGCAGGATGCTGCCTGGGATGCTGGGGGGGGATGCAGGACAGCACCAGACAGGTAGGATGTAGGACGGGACGCAGGATGGCACAGGATGCGAGACAGCACTGGGTGACTATGACCAAAAGAGCCCTGGCACCTCGCTGGTGACGTGCCAGAAAGATTCAGCCCAAGAAACCATCAGCCTGGGGCTGTTCCCGGAGCCCAGCTGCATCCTCTGGGATCAGGTGCAATGGACCTGGGCAGCGCCATGCCGATGGCGAAGAGGGCACGCTCACCTGCCGGTAGGTGCAGATGATGATTTCTCGAAGGTGGTAGTGCATAGGTGTCATGGTCTCACTGACAGTGTCCAGGGCCATGTCCACCTCCTTCTTCATCCGGTGACCATCAGGCAGGAGCTGGACCACTTTCATCACCACCTGGAGCATGGGAAGAAGCAGCAGGGACTTCACCGGGTGCTTCTTCACCTCTACCTGACTGCTCCATCCCTGCCCGGGAGAGGACCCAGCCCCTCCAAACAAGCTGCTGTGGCTAAGCAGTGGGTTCAGTGGGGGGTCCTGAAACAGAGTCAGGCGCAAGGACTCACCTCAAACTCCCCTTTGGTGTACTTGGCATCAGGCACGCTCACAATTTCCTCCTCGCTCATCTCAGGCATGCCCTGGGGCAGTCAGAGAGGACCGCGCGTTAGGGGCTGCACAGCCCCATCCCCGCTGCCCAACAGCTGAGCAGAAACGGAGACCCCCCAAACTCAACCCAGCAGGACCCCAGGCATCTCCCGCTCTCCCCTCTGCACGGGCAGAGAAGCCAAAAATTTTATGCCCATCTGCTCTGCAAGGGGGTCCATGTCTCTCCTGCACTTAACACTTTGTCCTGGGGTGGGAGCTCTCAGGAACGGAGTAAAGGCTCACCAGAGATGCACCCACACTTCTCCTGGAGCTTATTAGGTGCTAGGCACGGCAAGAGGCCAACGAATGGGTGCCTGTCCCCCGCAACCCACCCTGGCCCTTTCCATGTTCCTTTTACCTCTCCTGTTGTGCGACGGCCACTGCGGGCTGCGCTGAGCTTCCCCGGCAGCCCCGGCTCCCACCCGAGCCCCAGCGAGAGCTGCAGACCCCGGTACCCACATTGAAGTGCCAGAGGGTGAGGACAGCGATGACCATGGCTGTGGTGGTCCTGCCCCGGCCACTGCAGCAGTTGAACACGAAGGCCGCCCGCGAGTCCTCAGCCAGGGTGCTCTTCATCACCTCCAGCAGCCGGTCAAAGTCCTGCCGGCAGCAAAGCCAAGGGGTTTTCATGGGTGCAGCCCACCTCCCTTCCCCACCATGGGATCCCCTTTGTCCTGCAGCCTCCAGGATAAAATCCCCGGCTCCTCGCTGCACACGCCGGACCCAGCCCAGCAGCCTCCACTCCATCCTCAGCTGCCTGAAGACACCCAGGGTCTCCGCACGGCATCTCCCAGGGGAACCTCTGCCCCAACAAGCACCCCACACTCAGCCTGGGCACACCACCATAGTCCTGGGGCTGGGTGGCACCGAGCACCCAAGTGACCTTCACCTCGCAGCAGCTGGCATGGCTTGGGAAGGAGGTGGCAGCACCATTCCATCCCCGGGGTACCTTCTCCTTGGGAGCGCAGAAGTCTGGGATGGGGATGCGGCGGTAGGTCAGCCCTTGGCAGGCGTTCTTCTGCTGGCTGAATATCTCCTGTGTGGTCAGGCAGCTCTTGAACATCTTCATCTGCTTCTCCGCCTCCAGGTACACCTCCAGCCACTTCTGGCACTTCAGCAGGTCACCTTTCAGGGTAGTCTCTAGCTTCTGCCGAGGACAGAGAAACCCTCACTGTAAGACCCACTCCTCTTAATTTTTTCAGTATTTAAACTAATTTTTTTTTTTTTTTTTTTTAAATGCAGGCTGGCACCCCTCTCAAACACCCTGCAGCCAACGCAAAACTCCACACCAGGTCCTGGCCCACCGCTTCTGCGCAGGACCATGGTCTCCACCGTGCTTGATGGGAGCCTCAGGCAGGAGCATCATCTCCCACCACCCGGGGCAGCTCCTCCACGTGGCCACGCTGCTGCTGGCAGCCAAGTTCCTCTGCTGCCTGTCTCCTCTGGAAACCCAGCTGGGAACATCTGCTCTCCTTTCCCCGGGTGCCTTTTACCCTGGCTTTCAAGCCACGCTATAAATTCTTCAGGGGAGGATCTCCGCTTTGCTCTGCCTTCGCAAACTCTTACACGGCGACAGCAAAGTCAGGAGGACTCCTTTATTTTTGCAGTACGATTTTTATCTTTTTTAGAGCAGGTGGACCTGCTCTTTATGATCTTAAAGGTCTTTCCCAGCCATAACGATTCCATGATTCGACGACTGGCTGGTTTTGCATCAGCCGGGCTGTCCCCAGACTCCATCAGACACAGAGGGCGCAAACCAAGCACAGCACCCGATATGACTGCTGCCTCTCATTGCCAAAAGAAAAAAAAAAAAAAACCAAAACAAGCAGTTCCAGGGGGTGAGGGACTATGAAACCTGCAGACATCACCCACAAGGGCTCCTGGGAGGGGGAGGTCAGCCTTTCCCAGACGGGAAGGAACCCTTGCTGCCCCCGGCATCTCCCCGGTGGGCAGGAGCTCACCTCCAGCTGCTGGGGGGAGGCGGTGGGCACGGGGATCAGCTCCTCCAAATGCCCCGGCTCCCGCAACGTATAGATCTGCTCGTTCCCCTCCAGAACCGCTTCTTCCCGGAGGTTGATCCAGACGATGCGGGCGTGCTTCCTCTTGGCGTCCGTCAGGTACCGCAGGACGCTCCCCAAGGTCTAGGGGAAAGGGGGGGGCAAGGGTGACGGGAGGGCTAGGAGCCCGTTGCGGGCGACCCTGCCCACCACGGGGGTGCGTGCCCCTCACCTTGGAGCTGGGCTGCGCCGTCCCGTAGACGGGCATCTTGGGCACCCGTCGGAAGTTGGCCACGCTCATCTCCTTGGCGGTGCTCAGCACGTCCGGGCAGAAGCGCTCATCCGCCACCTGCAGCGGAGCAAAGCCTGGGCAAGGGGTGTCATCCCCCCCGCTCCCCAGCATTGCAGCTGCCCCCCCCATCCCACCCACAGGTTTGCAGGGGGGTTTCCCAGTGCATCACAACCTCTCACCCGTGGTCCCCACTCAGGAGAAGTCCCCAAACCTTTCCAACCCCAGCAAGACGGGGCTCAAAGCCGCACGGCTGCATTTCAAAGGTGGAAGGTGGCTCTTCTCGCTGCAACACCATACCAATGCAGCAGCAAGCCACCAACAGCTCTGGCCTCCTTCCCCCTGCCACAGCCACCCAGGAGCACCAAGAAAGGTGAAGCTGAAGCTCAGGCTCATATTATGGGGTGCCCCACCATCCCGGTACCCAGGGTCTGTGGGGTTGGACACATCTGTGTGCACAGAAGGTCTCTGGCCACATGCCCACCCTTGCCTAGAACGCAGGCAGGACATGGATCCGAGACCCTCAACATGGACCTGGAAACCCCAACATGGACCTGGAAACCCCAACATGGACCTGGAGAGCCCAACATGGACCTGGAGAGCCCAACATGGACCTGGAGAGCCCAAGACTCAGCACCTGCCCTCCAACAGGGAAATCCCTTGCTTGTCCCACCCCACCAAACCTCTTTTGAGGGCAAGCATCCCATGAGGGTGCCGTTCCCAGGGGACAAAGAGGAGCCACCAGCCCCAATCCCTCCACCCAGGATGGGTACTCACCAGCACTCGCGTCCCCTTGGTGACGAGGTCTCCGGTGACGGTGAGCTCTGACGAGTTCATCTCCGCCTGCAGCCGGTAGAGCTCGGGGTGCCGACACATCCACCTGCTGAAGCTGAGGGCAAAGCCCAGGGGGTACTGCCGGCGGGGGGCCGGGGAGGAGGGGGGGACGCGCCGTCAGCCTGGGCTCGCACCCCCTGCCCAGACGCACCCCACGACCCCACCGAAGAAACCTGCATTTGCTTGGGAAACTCAGAGCCGGGGAGACCCCTTCCCTCCCACTACACAGGGAAACAAAACCGAAAAAAAAAAAGAGCAAAGGAAGTTTTTTTGGTGGGGGTCAGTGGGTTGGTTGGTTGGTTGTTGTGTTGTTTTCTTTTTTTTTTTTTACCTGCTCATGAAGGTAGTAGTTGAAGGCAATCAAGTAGAAGTAGCGCTCGAGGCTCTGCAAAGTCCTCTGCAGGAAATACTCTTTGGTGCTGCTGCCCTGAAAGCAAAGGCAGGTGGGACGCGCGATGCCCAGCGCCGGCCGGTCCTCGCAGCCCCCAGAGCGGACCGCGAGGCCGGGGACAAAGCCCGACACACGCTTGTTTGTGGCTGGCTTAGAAGGCAAGAAGACAAGCAAGCCTGAGGCATATTTTTTTTACACCGTAGGTTGTTTTGAGGGGGAAGAGGAGCAAAAATACCATTTAAGACACTCAGGTTTTTTGCGTATTCATGTTTTCAAACGAGAAGGGGGAGGGGGCACCAAAACACCCAGTCTGGAATAGTTTTTTTATGCTGCTTCTTTTTTTTTTTTTTTCCCCCCCTTTAAACGAAACATTTTGAGTTTTCCGTATTAAATGATGCTTAAAGACATAAATCTGCATTTCAGCTCAAACCAAACCTTCCCTTCAGCCCAAGGACACACCGGGAGCGGTTCCAACCGATGCTGTCCCGGGGAGTGGGGGGATACACTGTCCAGACGCTAACGGGAGACTTGAACCCAAGGGGAGGGGGTTGGTTAACGCAAGGTCCCGTCCCCATCCCGGCCACCTCTGTGGCCTTCAGCCAAGATGCTCGGGTGGCAGCATCCCTGGGAAGAGAGGTCCCGGTGCCGGCGATGCCGCGGGCAGGGATGCGGAGAAGCTGCTGGAGGCATCTCCTCCCAGCCCCGTGCTCCGGCTAACGCAAGGAATGGTCAGGGACCTCTCAAGGACCGCCCCCACATGAACCTTCAGAGCCCAGCGGGACCCCCAGGACCCGCTCCAGGGTCAGCACCTCATGGGGGGTGACAGACCCTGAAATGAAAGGTGACGCTAGATCAACTTAAGCAAGGGCAAGACAAGCTTATTAATTAGAGACATAAGCCACACGCCCTGTAATATCCTCCATTTCCACGTGTCTCCTCTTTCCCTTCATCCCCAGAAGCACCCCAGCGCCTATGAAGCTGCCTTCGAGCAAGCTCTCCTCCTCATCCTCATCATCGTCACCTCCCCAAAACAGGCGCGTGCCCCAGCACAGCTATCTCCTCCCGGGGACAACAAGCTCAAACCTACAGGATTATCCATAATTCAAAAGCCACCCCCAATGCTGCCTCGGGGACAGGGGTTTGTACATCCTGGCCAACAAACCAACCCACGATGCCAGCACCAGCAAAGGAGCACCCCGCACCAGATCCACGAGCATCCCTGGAGAACACATTGACCCAGGGTACGATGGAAAAATCCTATAAGATGGGGCTGTATACGTATGGGGGGGGGTCAGCTTGTGCAAACCCCACTGGCCATCTCTGACATTACGTGGCTGACTCATGAATATTTACTTGTTCCCCGCAAGAGAAATCCGGCCCGCTGCCATTTATCAAGAGGCAGGGCAGCCGGGCTTTGTTCTAGAAGCTCAAAACGAAGCCTGCGAGGATGAAGGGGTGCCGGGTTTGCCAGCAGCACCGCTGGTGGAGCGGCGTTTCTCCCCCAGCACTTGGGTCCCCACAGTAAAAACCAGCCCTGCACTCTCACCCAAGGTAAATCTCTTGATATTCCCCTTAAATACGTTTTTGACCAAAAGGGGGGCGGTCCGCTTGCGTTTCAGCTGTGGAGAGCTGGGTACCGCGGGGGTCCTCAGCATCCCGTGCCAGGATGCACCTACCCCTGCATCATCATCACTTGAGGACTTAAATCTCCGCTTTTACCCCCAACACAGGGCGGAAACCCACGGGCCAGCGTGAGATCATTCCTCCGTGTCCCAGAAAAGCCCTTCCTCTCCCCAAAAGCAAGCAGGGCTCCGCCGGCTCACCCAGCAAAGCGCCCCCCCCGGTACCAAGCCCAGGCCGGCTTTCGATGACCGAGCATCAGCCCTTCTCTCCCTTCCTCATCCTCCCTCCCCAACACATTTTCCTGGCCCCTCGCCATTGTTTAAACCTGCTCTCGCTCCGTGCAGACTTCAAATAAACACTTCTCGCTGCTAATTTACGGCAGTCCCCCTGGCCGTTTGTTTCCCCGGCGTCGAGGATGACATAGAGCAGCCTCCCCGAGCGGGGAAGAGTCAGGGAAAGGCTTTGAGGCAGCGGGGGAAAAAAATCCCCTGCCCCGTGGCTCAAAGCTTTCCCCCCAGCTATACGTCTGCCGTCACGCAAGCAGCACCAAATGTACCCCCAATCCACCCTAAAAAGGGGGGAAAATTTGAGGTTTGCCACCAAAGGCCAAAAAAATTTAAAAAACATTAAAAAAAAAGTGCCCATAAAGGCTTTCCCTTGCCCCCACTTAATCATCTTCATGGGGTTTTTCTGCTCCGGCCCTGCTTCAGCCGCGCAGCGCGTTTTTACATCGTCCTTTACGACCGGCCTGGGCACTTCCACCCCACATGCAGCATTTCGATGGGAAAATTAATCTCCAAAGAGGCTGCGATCGGGGCAGCGCTTCCATCCGAGCATCCTCCCTCCCTCCCTCGCCTGGTGAGGAGCACCCCCCGGGGTCGGACGGGGGAGATCACAGCTTCCCAGCGTGGAAAACCACCCTGATGGCTTTTCAAAATAAAGGGAAAAAATAAAACAAAATAAAATAAAATAAAAACCCCAAATCTACAGATAGGAAAGCTTGACCTTGAGTGAATATATTTGCAGGAAAACCTCTTTAGCAACGATCCCTCCCAGCTCCCGAGGACTTTTACCAGCCAGGCTGGTATCGATTTTCCAATTTTAGAGCTGACGAAACAAGGGCACAGGATAGTATTTGCCCCCGAGGTCATCTACCAGAAGTAGCAGCGAAGCCCAAAACAGCCAGCTTTCCCCCAAATCCCAGCCTGCTCCATTTTATGGCTCTTAAACAATTTTGAGGGAGGACAAGGAGGGGACGGGGGAACAAAAAAGAAAAAAAAACACCCGAGAAGCTTCACAACCTTCCAGGTTGCACGTCCCTGGGAAATTTTCAGCTCACAGGAAGCTTCAGATTTCCAGAATTTACATTCTTCTCATCCCCACGCAAAAACAACTCGATAAATTACCCCGCGGAGAGCGGGCGGCTTGCATCCGAGCGGTCCTCTAATTAACGTACCTGGATCTGATAGTCCTCCCCAATGCCTTCCAGCTTCTTCTTGTACTCGTAGATGGCTTCCTTCATGTCGTGCATCTCTGAGCAGGAGGCGATGGCGCCGTCCACCTTGCCAGGAGCAAGCAGAAAGGCGCTCAGCGAGCCCAGGATGGGGGACGTGACCAACCTCACCCCCTCCCACCCACCCCACCGCCGGGGGGATTTCTCCAGCACCCTCTTACCTCCTCGACTATCTGCTGGCCTTTGGGAACCATCTCGATGAAGGTCTGGATGACCCGAAGCCTGTCCCTGGGAGATGTTTTAGGCGGGTGGGGGAGGCTGGGGTGGGAGAAGGAGGAGATCAAACCGGCCCCGGGGGCACGGACATCCCCCCGACCCCGGCCCTGGGGGCTGCCCTGCTTACTCGGGCTTCTGGGTGGCTCCTCGGTGGTGGTGGAGGACGAGCGTGCCCATGGCCATGGCCAGGTTGGTCCTGCCCACGCCGGTCTGGCAGCCGAAGAGCAGCGCCGGCGGGGGTCTGCCAGGGTCCCGCAGCAGCAGGCTGGGGCTCTCCTAGGAGGGAGGGACAAGGGGGATGGGGACCACAGGGGCATCCAGGAGAGCTGGGTCTGCTACCACAATGGCCAGGGTGGAGGTGACGGCCTCACCCAGGCGCGGAGGGGTGGGTGGCACCTCCACTTTGCTCAGGGGATGACACAGATGGACCGGGACAGCACAACAGGCGGTCCATCCACTGTGTCCCCACGCCCTCCCCAGTCGCCAGCGGACGTTGGCCTGTCCACCCCACCAGAGATGTTCCCACCACCAGTCCCCAAGCCACGGAGATGCAAAGTCCCAGGCTAAAAAAAAATAAAGAGAAGTCCTGCCACTGAAAGCCTTTGCACCAAACCCAGACTATTTCTCCCAGACTTGTTTAGGGAAGAGCCATCTGCACAGGGATGCTGGGAGGCGGCAAGAGATGATCACCTAAAGCCAGGGGTAGGGACAAGCAACTGGACAACATGGACTTCTCCAGCAGGGTCCACAGCAATGGGAACAGGATGCAACCATGGGCGCAGGCATCCTCTAAAGGGCAGTGTCAAGCCAAAAGCAGGAGAAGATGCTCTCAGGGAGTGACGCTCCCCCACACAGCACCCTTGCTGACGCACAGGAGCAAATCCCAACCCAACATGGCGCCATGGACCAGGCACTTTTGCTCGGCTCACCCTGAGGAAGTGGATGAAAGCATCGAACTGCTCCTCCAAAGGGGCTCCCTCGGCGGGCAGGGGCAGCCGGTGGTACCTGCCGGGCATGGGGACAGTCCTCGTTAGGAGAATGGGGCTGTGGTGGGGGCTTCATCCCCACCATGGTGGAGGACAGGTGGCGGAAGAGGGTATCAAGAGCCCAGCTTGCAAAAGCAAAGCCACCGACCACACGTGAGGAGGAGGAGGAAAGGCAGCACCTGTAGGAGGGCAGGAGGAAGACGGGTCTGCGGTAGACTTCCTCTGTCACCTGGATGTCCTCCTCGCACTGCACCCGCACGGTGTGGGGCTCATCCCGCAAGCGCTCGATGTCGTTGTAGACATAGTAGACGCTCTCGCTCAGCTGCGCGAAGTCGTGGATCTAGCGGAGATGGGGACCACCATCAAAATCTACAGGGCACCCACCACCTCCGACAAGCCCTCCGCTCATCTTTGAGCTGGGGGGGTTGCACGCACCCTGTTTTCGCCAGGGTGACGACCCACCTTCCCAGCCCACCTCACCTCCTTGCGGATGGCCAGCTCCAAGCTCTCCCCCTGCAGCCCCCGCTGGAGGTTCTCGTGCAGGTTCTCCTTGCCCCGAGGGGTGTAGGACACAAAGTCCCCCTCCATCCGCAGGAAGACCACGGGCTCCTCGCGGACACAGAAGAAGACGCACTCCTGCAAAGAGAGGGGAGAGGCTGCCCAAAAGCTCTCCTGCCTTTTTCCACCCTGATTTCCACCTTCCCACCAACCTTGTGGCCCTCTCTCTGCAGCTTCTGCAGCACGAGCTTGAAGCCGTTGAGGCTGGGTTGCCCCATGCCGAACACGGCGTAACCTCCTTTGGCTTGTCGGAAATTGGGAGCGCCGCAGGTGCCGGTAGTGTTCAAGACGTCTAATTTGCCGTATACATCCCTGACCATGAAATATTTCCCCTGAAAAAAAAAAAAAAAAAAAAAAAAAAAAAGATGGGCAGAGAGAAGATGGGGAATAAGGGGATTTGAGCAAGGAGGCTTGAACACAGCAGCTGGGAAGAAAAGTGGCTTTTTCTTGGCGATCTTCAAAATTAGCCCCAAAAAAACCTCGAGGGGACGCCAGGCTGAAACGGGTTTGGCATGGGGTGGCAGCGGCGCTCACCTGCACAAGGTAGTGTTCCAGTGTGGCCTCAGAAATGCGTCCCACCGTGTAGTTGGCCTTCAGCAGGTCATCGTGGATCTGAAACTCCTCCCTGCAGTTGTACCTGCAAAAGCCACGTGCGGGTGGGCAAAAAGACCAAAAAAATAAGAGCATAGGTAAAGATTGAACAAAAAAAACAACAAAACCAACAATATTTGGGGAAGAGGGTGCATAAAAACAAAGGTCTGGAGTTGCAAGATGACTTACGTGATGACCACGGGCGCCACTTTGTTGGTGATGATGGACTTGGCCTTGCTGTTGTGGAGCCCCAGGGTCTGGAAGGAGTGGATGCTGAGGGAGCGCTGGTCCTCCATGCTGCCGTCGCCCGGTGCCCCGCTCTCCGGGGGGGATGCCGAGACTGCCTGCTGCGCCGCGCTGGCGGTCGTACCCATAATCCGCGGGCGGCTGCGCCGGGACGAGGAGGCGGCAGAGACCGTGGGGAAAACAAGGAGGGAGGAGGGAGAGGGAGGAGGAATTATATTTTTTTTTTTTTTTTTTTTTTTTTTTTTTTCAGCCGCTCCCGTTTTAGGAAGGGAAAATACCAGGCGGGTGAAGGGCACACACCCTCCTCACTGACAGCCGGCAAGGAAAGACCCGTTTGGGAAGAAACGCTAACTCTCCAAGGGGTTTTCTGGGTTTTTTTCCTCCTTGCCTGCTCCCTTCATCTGGGAGGGTCTGGTGCCGGAGCAGCCAAAAGTGGGGCTGAGGAAGTAGGAGGGGAGAATAAAAAAATAATTAAAAAAAAAAAAAAAGGCAAAACACTGGATCCGGCCCCCCCCCCCAAATCTGCTGAGTCAGCAGATGGCACTGCAGAGGGACACAGCGGCACAGCCCTTCGCTTTCCCAGCGCCCGTAAACCAACTCCAGGGTCCCTCCCCAGGCGGAAAATGCTTGAACGGCGAGTAAATATCACTAAATATTCAGTAATTTAGGATTTAGGAGCTGCCCAGCGTGCCAGGAGGAGGTCGCTCCCCGGTCTGGGTTGTACACACGTGTGTGTGTGTGTGTGTGCACGCGTGCACACCCGTGTCCATGCACAAGCAAGCAGAAGAGGAGGCAGCAAGGAGGAAAGGTGCCCCCCGCGCAGCGATAAATAATCCTGCGGTGCTGAGAAACCCCTTTCGTTGCACCGGAGGCATCAGGAGCCCCGAGGACGAGCGGGACGAGGGGTTTCCTCCACCTATGAATGAGCAAATCTGAAAGCTGCCGGTTCTTCCCATCGCGGAGGAACACCCTCTCCCCCAAGGCAGGTGGGGGACCCCAAAAGCAGACTCCCCCCATGCCCAGGCAGCTCATCCCTAAAGAAGGATGAGAGCAGAAGGGCCACCCCCGGGGCGGGGAGGGGTGGCTGGTGGTGGCCAGGAGCATCCCGCCACACTCCACCGGTCCAGGACAATGCGCCGACTGTCTGCGCCAGCCGGGGCCGCATCCTGGTAACCAAATGAAGCGAGAGATGGCAATGGGGTAGCCTGGAAAAAAAAAAGAAAAAAAAAAAAAAAAACAACAAAAAAAAAAAGCCAGAAAAGAAAAGAAGAACCACACCAAAAAAACTGCCCACCCCTCCCAAGAAGGTCCCCGATAAAATCCTCCATGGGGAATAACCCTGGCAGCATCCAAAAGGGGACGACGGTACCTGCTGGGTGGTGGTGACAGCACGGGGCCGGGAAACCCGGGGCGGCTTTAACCCAGCCCTACAAAATGCTTCCGCGGCCGCTTCTGCCGCTTTGCCAGCAGGACAGGATCAGTCCCTCACTGCGATCCCAGGGAATGCGATGCTTGCCCACCCACCCCCCCGCAGCTGCAAATGCTTCAAGGGGGATAAAAGCCTCCGGAAAATGTGCTATTTCGAGACGGCCGTGCCCCGGCACAGATTTATTTCGCCCCCCCCCCCGCCTCCTCCCCATCTTCCTTCCCTGCTCCGCGGAAAACTTGTTGCTCTACGGTGAATTTTCTGCACCGTTAGGCAGCCTGGTTTCTTTTACACACAAGAGAAGGGAAGGGGGATGGAAAAAAAAAAAAAAAAAACCAACAAAAAAAACCACAACAGCTGTTTCAGGCCAGTCCCATTTCTCCAAGTCCCCTTACGCTTTTCTTTCACATAAACACTGTTGGGGCAAAAATAAAGCAAAAAAAAAAAATTTCTTTTATATGTATATACATATATACATATATATATATATAGGAAGGTTTCAAGTGTTTCAGAGCAGGCGCTCGTGGCTTTGGAGAGTTCAGCCAGCGAGCAGGATGGGGGGGGGGGGGGGATGTATTCAGCCAGGATGCTTTTTCCCCTCCCCTCCTCCCCTTATTTTGCTCAGAATTGGTGCATCTTTTCAAAAGCAGCCATCCCAAGCCCCCTGGCTTTGCTCCAGCATCCCCACACTGGGGGGGGGGGACGGAGACTCACTCCCCACCTCGCTGGCAGCTTCTGGATTTCCTTCATCCTTCTCCTTCCCCCCCCCCCCACCCCCCCAATTTCACCACCACCACCACCACCGCAGTCACCCACCTTCGCCGTAAATTCCACCCCCCACCCCCACCCCCCCCGCCAACGGGATTATTTTTCGCCCGACAAACCACACCGACAAATAACAGACATAAAAGACGCCGGGCAGATTTTGGAAATGGTCTTTTCAAACCACAAAATGAACGGGGAGAGAGGAAATCACATTTCAGCTTCTTTGCTGCTGCCCCCCCCTCGGTTGGAGCAACTTCTAGAAAGTACCGAAATTACCCCCAAAATGGGTGCTCTGGGCAACCACGGGAACTGCCGTTAAAAAAAAAAAGCCACGGGAAGAGGGAAGCGCTGGCGTTATCCGTCCGGGAGCAGCTATTTACTGGCACCGCTGCACCCGACGGGAACGGGATGGCTTCCACCCCTTCCCAGTGCCCAAGCTGGGACGCAAACCGGGCTGGGTGGGGAAGCAAAACCCTACACCCAGCAAACCAGATTAAACGACCTTGCCCTGGGAAAACCCTCCCAAATATTGCCGTCGGCTTGCGATGAGAAGGGAGGCGACGGAGTCACCATCACGGGGCCAGCCAAGGTGGGCAGGAGCCCAGGGACCACGCTACCAAAGGGCTCTGGATGACCCCAAATATCAGGGTTTTTTCCCCCAGTAGTTGAACGCGGTTAGCAAAGACCAAGCAACTGTTTAGGTAGGCAACTTACCCTTAAAAAAATAAAAAAAAAAAGTAGTAGTTTTAGTATTTTACCTGCATTTTAACCCCACGGCATCCGACCTCTCAGCCTGGACCGTTTAGATCTGAGTTATTCCCCCAAAAAATCAGCTGAGCTGGTGGGGCTTAGCTCTGTTGTCATGCCACTACGAGAAGTTTGGGGGCTCAGATGCGCTCCGTGTGGATTTTACGACGGCACCAGCCAGGTTTGGGCATCCCTCCCCTCGCACGCCGCCGCGTTTCGGGGGTCTCCTTTCTAGGAGAGGGAGGATGGCGCGACAAAACCGTCACAGCGCAGCATCCTTGCCGGCAGCTTCTTCCCAGGGTGAGGGGCGCAGGGACAAACCCCAGAAATACTCACCCAGCCAGCTCATCCCCTCGCCGGCACTCGCAGCCCTCGTCTCGGGGACCTACAAGCCAAGCCCGAGATAAAACTGTGGCCGGCGCGCTCGTTAACAAAGAGCTCATTTTCTCCCCAGCCGCAAAAAAAGGGCCGACACCCTGCCAGGGCGCATCCCACCGGAACAAACCCGCATTGTTCTTCTCCAGGTGTTTTGCCTAAATTCAAAGCTCCGGCGGCCACTGGTTAATTATTCCGGCTGCCTAACGAGAAAGCGGGAGCCTATGGGTGGGCAATGCAGACCACTTCCCCAATTCCCTTCCCCTGCAGACCTTCTCCCAGCACGGCCGAGCCCGGGATGGATGGGCAACGCCGGAGCAGACGCAGACGGTACCGGGATGCTGCTTGAGCATCCCGAGAGACGCCGCGGCCTCTCCCACATAAGTCACGACGACAGACAGTGCTCAGCCCCAACCACACACACACACACACTTTGCAGAGCCGCTCTTCTCCCCCACCACCCGGCACGGGGGTTATTCCCGCAGCCAGGGACCTGGCGAGGACTCAAAGCCGGAGCAAACAATGGACTAAATATAGCGGGGAGGGGTGGTGGGGGGGTGGGAGTCGAGGCGGGGGGGGTTGGCCGGGCTGCAGCTGCAGGATGCATCTGCCCCGGCCACCGCGATGAGGAGGAAGCGTGCACTTGCCCGGCTGCTTCATTGACAGCAGGAAATAAATCAAATAAATCTCCCTCTATGCGTCCCCAGGTTATTTTTTTAATATATATTTTTTTTAATATATATATATATATATTTATTTTTTTTTTTAATAAAATGCAAAGCCTTTTGGGAAGCCGCAACAATTGTGGCATCCTCCTAACACATCCATCCCTCCCCTGGGTGCACGGCAGCCCTAGAAGCTTTCCGGCACCGAGCTGGCACGGATGCATCCGTGATGGACCCGGGGTGAAGAGGTCGGGGGGGGGGCGGGGGGGACACCCAGCACCGCTGACCCAAGCAGGGAGGCAGGAAACACCGCGGCGGCCACGGCAGGAAGCCCCGGCGCTGCCGGAGGGGCATCACCGAATCCCAGAGGAAGCACAGGAGCCGAGCCCCCCCCGTCCCGGTGTGCTCTTTAACCTTCTTTTTCCAAAAAACATTAAAAAAACGGTGAAAATAAAATAACACCCGAACAAACAGCAAGCCCTTCGCCGGCGGAGCTCGCGTGCGTCGGGAGATATCCCGGAGCAGAGGCTGCGTGGGAACCGGGCTCCTTTTGTTCCAGGTGATGCCGGAAGGAAGCAGCTTGGCTTATTTAAAAAAAAAAAAACAAAAAACAAAACAAACACATAATAAAACAAAAAGGAAAGGTGAGAAGTAACACATTAAGTCGCCGTTGATTCAATCGAAACGCCTCGTGCGCCCACCAAGCTGCGAGGGCGAAACAAGGCAAGGAAGCAACGCGACCCAAAATGCCCTAAACCTAACCCGAAAGGGCTTTGCAGTGGGGAGGAAAAGGCTCTGGAAAGCCAACTTTGCAGCAGACAGCTCTGATTTTACAAGCCTCGATGGTTTTATTATTTTTAAACAAGCAAAAGCAACCGCCCTCCATTCTCACAGGCTCCTCGGAGAGCCAGCGCCGACGGCCAAAAATATAACCAAATAAGCAGCATTTCCTAGAAAGTATGGAGGTATTTCTCAATCAGTGCCACTGATTCCCCTGCATGCCCTGTGCTCCACCGTCGGCATCTGCCAGGGAGGAGGGGAAAGCATCCAGTGGGATGCCGTCCCCCAAATCCGAGCGGGATAACGAGGACCCGGCATTTCACACCCCCCCTCCCCAGCGCGCTCCTGCCTTTTGGCAGCAAACGGAGCACCACATCCCCGTCCTCCACGTGACCAACCCGCCTTTAGCTACTTGATTTAAAAGTCCTGAAGTCAGGGAAAGTTGTTTTGAGACGGAGGAGGGGGGGGGGGGAGGAAAGGAAGGCATCCAGGCATGTCACCCCAGAAATGTGGGGGCCACTCTGCACCCCCCACCACGCCGGCAGCCACCGATGGGGAGGATGCTGGTACCCGGTGGGAGGTACCGGGAGCAGTACCCGGGCTGCATCCCTGGGCTCCCAAACCCGCTTTACAGTCAATTATCAATCAGCAGTGTCAAACCTTCCTTTGCTAAGCAAAGCCCGGGCGATGCGCGGGAGAAATTTAAGATATAAAGGCGAGCATCTTGCTAGCAGGATTTTTTTGGTTAGTTAGAGGCTTTTTTGGGGGGGGTCTGAGCCGCCTCGACGTTGCACGGGGCCCACCTGTAGCAAGCCGAGGGCAGCCCAAGTGCAGGAATGCCTTTTTTGGATGAGCCGCTAGCGCGCGCAGCCTCTCCCCTCCAAAAAAAAAAACTCCTTTTTCTTTTTTTTTTTAAAGAGCGCCAGCGCATCCCCTCGCGCATCGCGCCGGGCCCTAGGGTGCTGCTTGGCCGGGGTCAGCGAGGCGCGGGAGATGCTGGGGCTGCCCGATGGATAAGCGAGGAGTTCTATCACCGCGCGCCAACGGAAAGAGGAACAAAGCCCTCATTTGCAAGCGCCAGCGCTGCCGGTTGCGCTGCCAGCGGTTTCAAGGTCTGCAAGCATGCTTACTGAAGAGTTGCCTTTCAACAGCGCAAAGAAAAACAACGAGGGAGGGGGAAAAAAAAAAAAAAAGAAAGAAAAAAAAATAAAAGCCATAAAGGATGGAGGTAAAGGCCTGGGGGGGGGCATCTCCAAAGAGACGACAGTGCTGCGGCGGAGCGTTCCTCCGCCACCAAACGCTCCCCGACTCCCCAGCGAGCGCCACCGCCCCGTGCCCAAACCCGCTCCGCCAAATTTTTCACCCCGCGCTCTTTCCACCCCCTGCCCGCAGGAGGTTTTTTTTTGCGGCGTGACACCCCCTCCAACCCCGCGCCAGCCGGCGGCAAGGGTAGAGGGGAGGGTGTCCCCCCCGAGGGTGGGGACCCCGGGGTGGCACCCAACGCCGCAGCATCCCGCTTCCCAAACCCCCGGGGCGGCTCAACGCCACGAGAAGCCCGGCCAGGGCGTTTCGGGAAGGCGAGGGCTATGATTTTTGTGCTATTCATAGCTAACCACCGGCTCCCCTCCCGACGGGGGAGGCTGGCGGAGGCCAACGGGACGACTCCGTTTACACAGGGGGCGGGAGGGGGGGCCCGCTTTTTCGAAGCCGGGCCCCTGCTTGCCGCCCACCACACCTTTTCGGGAGACAAGCGGCACCTTATGCGCGCCACGGCTCGCTCGGTGGTCTTGCGTGCGGGAACGCGCCGAGCTCACTTCCCACCACCACCACCACCACCACCACCCCCTTTCCAGGGGTTCTCTTCTCCCCCCACCCTGCTCTTAAATAAAGCAAAACCACGCCAGCCCCGGGAGGGACGGGGGGTTATTCGCTCACAACGGAGACCTGCCGGTTATTTTTAGGCTCCGTGTCATTCGTGCAAAAGACATAATCACTTCCTGCCTTCCAGGAAGGAAATGTCCCACCGCCGCTGCCTGCACGCCTGCCTGCCTGCCTGCTCCCTCCCCAGGCAATGCCTGCAACGCTCCCAGCCCCACCGCCCCAAAAACCTGCTGCCCCCATCCCACACACCCCCCAACACCCAAGTCAGGGGGGGGAATAACAACTTAGGGATGTCATGAGTGCCATGGTCCGGAGCGGGGTGGGGAGAAGCAGCGGTGTTCACCGCCTCCCCCCGCACCGCAGCGCTAAGAAGAGTGATGCACGGGGGAAAGGGTGGAGGAAGGGGTCCGGAAAAGTCCGGCGGCCATAGGAAATACAGCCTGGACGGAGTTTCTGGAAGTTTTCAGCCCCGGCAGCTGCAGATGCTGGGTTAGGAGCTCAGCGAGAGCGGGCAGCCTGTCCCTCCTGGGGCATCCTCCGCATCCCGGCTCTGCCCGGGAGGACACGGCAGCCGGGGTGACCCCGTCCTACACGGGGGCGAGAGCCCACCGGGCTCTGCAACGTACGTGCCAGTGGAAAACCCATCGCTGAGCGATCCCAGGTTTCGTGCTCCTCCTGTGCCCCCCAAAACAGGAGGCTGCGGAGCCAAACCCCAGACCGGGGATGCTCCCCGAGCGAGGAAGGGACAGCGGTTACATCCACTCCTCTCCCTCCTCCATCTTCATCCCCCAACAGGGGAGCCATGGGGCAGCTCCCCGTTTCGGAACCCAATCCCCAGATGGCTATTAGGGGTGTAAGGGTGACAAGAGATGCAAACCCCAAAACTAGTGAGTTCGGGGCACTCCGGCCAGCCGTGCTGGGCTCCTCGCCGGGGTCAGCCTCCTGCGGGACTGGTTTCCAGGCAGAGAGGGAGAGAAAAGCCCCTTTTTTTTTTTTTTTTGTTGGGTTTTTTTTTGTTTTCAATAGGAAAGGGGACTGCAAAGGCACAAGAGCTGGGAGGACGCCGTGGGGGCGGCTGCTGGGCCTCAAAACTAGTTACCCGTCTGTTTTCTAGAGGTTCGAAACACAGCGGCGTCGGCTGCGGATAAACCCTCCTTCACCGGGGTGCGGGCACCTCAAGCCCACCCTGTGGGGTTTGGAGTTCCTGGGGCAAAATAAAAGCTTCCTCCCATGCCCCCACCCCATCCCCTTCCCCTTCCCCTTCCCCATGCACCCGGCTGGGAAAGGAGTCTGTTTCCCACCACCCGGGGAGGGGATGAGCGGGGGAGCCCACCCCGGGGCGGGGGGATGCGCGGTCCCGGGAGGGTGGGGGGGGGATGCGCGGTCCCTGGAGGCGGCGGGGAGGGAGGGAGGAAGGGATGCCCGGTCCCGGGAGAGGGTGAAGTTGGGGGGGGGGGGATGCCCGGTGCCGGGCCGGGGGGGGGATGCGGTACCTGGCGGCGGCTCCGGGCTCAGCTCCCGCGCCGGGCTGACCGCGCCGTCGGTGGCCCCATGGTGGCGGCGGCGGGAGCGGGGTGGCGGGAGCGCAGCCCCGCGGCCGCCCCGACCGCCGGAGCCCTCGGCGGGGAGAGGGAGGCGGAGGCGGAGGAGGCGGAGGCGGAGGAGGGGCAGCGCCGCCGTTCGGCCCCCACGCCGCGCCCGCCGACCGCCCAGCACCGCCCCGGGGACACCCACCCCTCGGGGCCGGCCCCACGGGCTGCCCCCCCCCCACCCACAGCCCCGCGGGGACACCCCGGCCACAGCACCGGCGCCCTCAGGGAACCCCGGGCATGCAGCATCCACCCCCCCCGGAGGCACCCTGGCAGGCAGCATCCCCCGCCCATAGCACCCATCCCCTTGGGGACCCCCCCCGCACCCATATTCTCAGGGGGCCCATGGCATATCGCATCCCCCAGGCACAGCACCCATCCCTGAGGGGACCCCCAGGCCACAGCATCCCCCAGGCACAGCACCCATCCCTGAGGGGACCCCCAGCACACAGCATCCCCCCACCCACAGCACCCATCCCTGAGGGGACCCCCAGGACACAGCATCCCCCAGGCACAGCACCCATCCCTGAGGGGACCCCCAGCACACAGCATCCCCCAGGCACAGCACCCATCCCTGAGGGGACCCCCAGCACACAGCATCCCCCCACCCACAGCACCCATCCCTGAGGGGACCCCCCAGCACACAGCATCCCCCAGGCACAGCACCCATCCCTGAGGGGACCCCCAGGACACAGCATCCCCCAGGCACAGCACCCATCCCTGAGGGGACCCCCAGGACACAGCATCCCCCCACCCACAGCACCCATCCCTGAGGGGACCCCCAGCACACAGCATCCCCCACCCACAGCACCCATCCCTGAGGGGACCCCCAGCACACAGCATCGCCCACACTGATCCTTCACATCCCCTCCTGGCATCAACCCCCTGGGACAGACAAGGGACCGGCAGATGCCACCACCCCAGCCAGGTTCAGAAGGACAACAGCAGTTTGGGGAGCATCGAGGCACTGCCTCTCAAAGGCAAAAAGCCCTTTTCCTCCCCAGAAATGGGAAAGGAAGGAGGGATGTGGGTGACGGGGGCCAGGGCGAGGGATGGTGCTGGATCCAGGGTGGGACAGGTGTGAAACAGCGTGCGGGGAGCCCCTGCCCCCCTGCTTTATCGTGCCAAGGGGGGTTGCTCCCCAAAACTCGCAGCGGGGAAGTAAAGGTCCAGCACTCGCCTCTGCAAGCACTCAGCACAGCTTTTAAAAACAGGCTGAGAGCTGAACCTGATGGAGGATTCTGTGCTTTCTGCTAATTTTAAGCCTCCTCGCAGCCTGCTGGGGATGGACACCACCACCACCACCTCCTGCCCAGCCCCAGCACATCTCCTCTCCCCCACATTGATGGACAAGCAGGTCCCAGGGCTCTTAACCACAGGTAAGGAGGGAAGTGGCTGCCCTAAGCCGAGCTGGATACGTAACATCCCTTTCACTGACCCAAACACAGCTGGTTACAGCCACCTGGCCTAAGAGCAAGCCATCTCCAGAGCCTCCATGCTTGGTCTTCCCACCTTGCAGGAGGCTTCCAGGGCGTGGTGGAGAGGGTGTAGACCTGGAGGCATCCTCTGAAACATCAAGGTAGCTCCAGGGTCCCAAGTCTCAGAGCAATCCCTCCTTGCCTGGGCCACTTGAACGCCTGCATCTGGTGACAGCAGGGACTCCTGTGGTGGAGCCCAAGGATGAGCCAGTCCCACCTTAGACCCCAATGTCAGTGGTGCAGGTGGGAACCACTGGTCCCCAAGAACCTGCTGGAAGGACCTGGGAGGTCGCATGGAGGTGTTGGCCGGGGCAGGCCCAGGAGAGGCTCCCAGTGGCTCTGGGACCTCGTGCACCCACTTCTGCCCACGTCCCTACCAGCACCACAGCCATCAGAGTGGGTTCAGCAGCTCCTGTCCTGCAGAGGGGACAGGTCCCCGGAGAAATAAGGCTGCTGCCCACCTGGCTGCTCCCCAGCACGTATAGGCACCGTGGTGGATTCCTGCGATGGCTTTGCCAGTCCCAGCAGGGCCAGCACCAAGGTCTGCTCATCTTCCGCTGGTTTCCATCACAGCACAGAGTAAAGCCATGAGGTGACTTTAGGCTTCTCTCGTTCCCAACAGGCATCGTACTTATTCTGCTGCCGTGCAAAGGTGCTATTTTAGCCAATCCATGAAAACCCAATTCCTTCAGCTTCTAGCTGCCTCCCCCCATTTCATTCGGGTCGACCTCTGAGCCCTCAGAGGGCCCCATCGAGGAGGACCCCCCCCCCCAACTCCACCTCCCTCAGAGACCCCCCAACGCCCCGGCGTTGCAGCCGTGCTCGCACCCAGCACCATCCACAGCCGCCGTGCTGCTCCGCCAGGCACCGCCAAATAAATGTTTATAGGACACCAACAGGCCGAAGGAAGAGGAGAAAAACCGCATTAACACGTTCACCGGCGCTGGGAAGGAGGGCCAGGAATGTAAACGGAGCCCGGAGGCAGTCCGAAAATGGTAACGGCTGGAAAGCAGGGCTGGAAAGTTTGTTAATCGGGATCCTAGATACTAGCCAGGCTCCCGGCCTTCAGCTCGGCCGAAATATCTTCTCTTCTGCCTAATTTTACAGTCGAATGCCACAGGGCAGACCCCAGCGGAGCCACATGCAGAGCCAGCAGCTACTCCAGTTTAAAACTCAAACCCCGGTGCTATAAATCCAACCAAGGTTTCATTCACCCTGCTGCATACGGAATTACCCTGGCTTAGTTTGTTTACAGCTTGCTATCAAGCTTCAATCCTAGACCGAAATCTTACAATTTTTAATTTTTTTTTAAATTATCCCTTTTTTAGCTCCCAAATCGGCATCCAGAAATTCCCCCTGCCCTAAGGAGCGCACCAAAAGCCAGGGTTTCCCCACGCACACGCACGTCACTGCAGGGGCTTTGTAAGCCAGGATTTAAAAAAAAAAAAAAGAAAGAAAAGAAAAAAATAAAAAAAAGCTCCCCAAAAATCTGGGAGGAAAACAGTTGTCTCTGCTCTAAGCTTGGCATTGCATGGGCTAAGGCAAGCCCAGGAGAGGGGCGCTCCCAAATGCCTTGCCAGCATCTTTTTCATCTTGCTCCTTTTCTCTGCGTACATGCAAACATTTCAGGATTAAAAAAGACCGACCAACCCACAATCCACCCGCTCCCATTCAGGGGCGGAAGGAAAAAAAAAAAAAGTCTTTTTCTTCTTTTCTTTTCTTTTCTTTTCTTTTCTTTTCTTTTCTTTTCTTTTCTTTTCTTTTCCTTGCTGCCTGCTTCCAAGCAACACAGTTTTCCTCCGGATTTTTTTGCCCCGACAGGCTTTTAGGCACCCCTTTAACAGAAATTTCAGATAAGAAACAACCCACAGAGACAGAATTTGGGGACCCACAGCCAGAGAGGCAGCAGCGCCCGCTCCGAAGGATGGGGTTTCCTCGCTGCCTTCTCCACCCCTCCTCTTACATTCCCTTTTCTTACTCAGGATCAGGCTGGAGAGGAGTGCAAAGAAGCAAGAGTATAGTCATAAAAATAATTTAATAGCCGTAATTTAATAATAATAACGACCTGGGTAA
This sequence comes from Pluvialis apricaria, assembly GCA_017639485.1. Classification (NCBI taxonomy): domain Eukaryota; kingdom Metazoa; phylum Chordata; class Aves; order Charadriiformes; family Charadriidae; genus Pluvialis; species Pluvialis apricaria. The sequence goes on along the minus strand of CM030013.1, from coordinate 3,629,877 downwards.
CAGCGCGATGTGGCAGCCCTTCCCCAGACTCCCGTCTGCTGCAATATGCGCCCACATCCACGGGAGGTCACGGCAGGACCGGGATGCTCGAGGGGCCCCCCCCAAACTTGTCCATCCCTCTGCACCGCTCTCCCGGTTTCCCCCGTGGGACCTGGCAGTTTGGGAATGCGGCGTGCCCCTCCGGTATTTCACGCACACGGCGTCCGCGTCCCGAAGCAATGAGCTTTCCGGGGCATCACAGCGCGGGGTGGTGATGTGGGGGGCGGTTGCTGGTAGTTTGCTGGGGCACCCACAAAAAATTAGGGACCCTCAGGATCTGGCTGCTGCAGATGGAGGGATGGGACACCCTGCTGCCACCCCGCATCCCGTCCTGCTGGGGGGAAAAAGTCTTTTGCTGCTCAGACACACCCCCCCATACAGACTGGATGGTGTAGAAAAAGGCTGACTTTGCTGCTACTTAGTTTAAAACTTAAAAATATATATATTATTAAAGTGACAATTGTCCTGGAGCAGGACAATTCGTGATAACCCACCTGCATCAGCACAGCCCCACCGCAAGGGCTGCATCCCTCCAGGAGCACCAGAGATCGCAGAATCCCAGACTGGTGGGGGTTGGAAGGGCCCTCTGGAGCTCCCCCAGTCCCACCCCCTGCCACAGCAGGGTCCCCTCCAGCAGTGGCACAGGACGGCGTCCAGGCGGGTTTGGGATGGCTCCAGAGTGGGAGACTCCCCCACCTCTCTGGGCAGCTGTGCCACTGCTCTGCCACCCGCACAGGGAAGAAGTTCCTCCTTATGTTAAGACGGCATCCTAAGACGGAACTTCCTATGGTCAAGTTTGTGCCTGTTACCTCTTGTCCTGTCACTGGGCACCACTGAAAAAAGACTGTTCCCATCGCCCTGGCACCCGCCCTTTAAGTATTTATAAGTATTGATAAGTTCCCCACTCAGTCTTCTTTTCTCCAGACTAAAACATCACAAGTCCCTCAGCCTTTCCTCATAAGAGAGATGTTCCAATCCCCTAACCATCTTCATAGCCCTTTGCTGGACCCTCTCCAGCAGTTCCCTGTCCTTCCTGACCCGGGGAGCCCAGAACTGCACACAGTGCTCCGGCTGCGGCCTCCCCAGGGCAGAGCAGAGGGGGAGGATGACCTCCCTCGCCCTGCTGGCCACACTCTGCTGGGTGCACCCCAGGGTGCCATTGGCCTTCTTGGCCACCAGGGCACATTGCTGGCTCATGGTCACTCTGTTGGCCACCAGGACTCCCAGGTCCCTTTCCCCAGAGCTGCTCTCCAGGAGGTCAGCCCCCAACCTGTACTGATGCATGGGGTTATTCCTCCCCAGATGCAGTACCCTACACTTGCCTTTGTTGAACTTCATCAGGTTTTTCTCTGCCCAACTCTCCAGCCTGTCCAGGTCACGCTGTATGGCGGCACAGCCTTCCAGCGTGTCAGCCCCCCCTCCCAGTGTTGTGTCATCAGCAAACTGGCTGACGGTACGCTCCATCCCTTCATCCAGGTCATTGATGGATATAATGAACAGGACTGGACCCAGTACTGACCCCTGAGGGACACCACTTGTTACTGGCCTCCAACTGGACTCTGCACCACTAACCACAACCCTCTGAGCTCTATCTGTCAACCACTGTTCAATCCACCCCACTGTCCATTCATCCAACTCACACTTCCTAAGCTTGTCTGTGAGGATGATGTGGGAGACAGTGTCGAAAGCCGTGCTGAAGTCCAGGTAGACAACATCCACTGCCCTTCCCTCATCCACCCATCCAGTCACGCCATCATAGAAGGCTACCAGATTAGTCAGACATGACTTCCCCTTGGTGAATCCATGTTGACTACTTCTGATAACCTTCTTTTCCTCCAGATGCTTGGAGATGATGCCCAGAACGAGCTGTTCCATCATCTTTCCAGGGATGGAGGTGAGGCTGACTGGCCTGTAGTTTCCCGGGTCATCCTTCTTGCCCTTTTTGAAGATTGGAGTGACATTGGCTTTCCTCCAGTCCTCAGGCACCTGTTCTCCACGATCTTTCAAAGATGACGGAGAGTGACCCAGCAATGACTTCCGCTAGCTCGTCAGCACTTGCGGGTGCATCCCGTCAGGCCCCATGGACTTGTGGGTATCCAGTTTAATTAACTTATCTCTGACTTGTTCTTCTTCAGCCAAGGGAAAGTTTTCCTTCCTCCAGACTTTGTCTGTTACCCACAAAGTCCTGGACTCCTGAGGGCTGACCTAAGCAGTGAAGACAGAAGCAAAGAAGGCATTCAGTATCTCCTCCTTCTCTGCATCATCTGTCACCACAGCACCCGTCTCGTTCAAGAGCAGGCCCACATTTTCCCTGGTTTTCCTTTTGCTTCCTATATACTTAAGGAAACCCTTCCTATTGGCCTTCACATCCCTCGCCAGGTTCAATTCCAAGGCTGCCTTGGCTTTCCTCATTTCATCCCTGCATACCCTGACAGCCTTCTTATACTCGTCCCAAATGGTCAGTCCCTTCTTCCACGTACTGTCAACTCCCTTCTTCCACCTGAACTTTTTCAGAAGATCCCTGCTCAGCCATGCAGGTCTCCTTCTTCCCTTGCCCAATTTCTTGCTCTTCAGGATGCACCGGATCCTGAGCTTGGAGGGAAGCGATGCCTAAATACCAGCCACCTCTCTTGAGCCCCCCTCCACTCTAGAGCCCTCTCCCATTTGATTTCTCCCAGCAATTCCTTGAAGAGCTCAAAGTGAGCCCTCCTGAAGTCTAAGATTTCAACCCTACTTGTCATTTGGTGCATACTGCACTTAATCCTGAACTCAAAGATGTTGAGTTCAAGGCTGAGAGATGCCTTAAACGTGCTCGTGAGCACGGGGAGGGGGGACGGGACAACCCCATGGCTGTACCCCCCACATGCTTTCCTTGGCCAGTACCGATTTGCGAGACAACTTTGGCTTCGCAACAGCTTTGCAGCACCACCCCCCCCAAAAAAACCCGACAAAAAAAACAGTTTATATGCCATGCCTTAGCCTGGCAGCCAACATTTCATAGAATCGTGGAATTTTGGGATCCCGCCCAGCGCTCGCAAGGCAGGGATGGGCGGCTGTGCCGGTGGAACGCTCCTTTCGGCATCGGCTGGAAGGGGTCACGGAGAGGAGGGAGGGGGGATGATCCCCCCCGGTTGGTGCAAAAATGCATTTAGCAGCAGCGTGTGAAATTGCTGGGGGGTTGCAATTTGAGCTCGGCTGAAGTTGAGGGGTTCATTTGCACGTTTGGAGTCTGGGTCGGAGATGTCCCAAGTGGGACTTTCCCGTGGTACCTCTCCAGCTGGATGCCCAGGAGGTCTCCATCCATTCCTGCACCCGGTGGTGCAGGATAAATACCTGATTTGTACGTGGGGGACCTTTCTACGTTAAAAACCCGATTTTCCTGTACATGAAATTTTGCAATTGAGTCCGCCCCCCCCACACACAACTTAACCCTTGGCTGTTGGTTCTGGGTTTGACCTTCCTCTGCCTCTTTGTAACACTTGAGTTCCACCCCAGCCGGAGGCAGGGGCTCGCTCCTGATTTACTGTGCTTGGCCTCGACTCCCCCCCTTTTTTTTTTTTCCAAATTGGAAATTTGGGAAAGCAACTCACCTAAAGAATTTGGGAGGGGGGGAAAAAAAAAGGAAAGGAAAAAAAAAAAGGCTAAAATAAAAAGGAAGGAGGGTTGTTTACCTGCGAGGGGTGGGGAGATGAAGCCCAGGCGGCGTTTGCTCCGAAACGAAGAGAAAATCCCCTCCCTGTACCCGGAGCCACAGTCAGAAGAAACCTCCAGCACCTCGATTTAATAGAACCAAGATCTTTATTGATCTCACTGTAACAGCAACCACCGGCGAGAGCTTTTCTACTCCCAAACACCTGCTTGAAGAGACGGTAAAAAAAAAAAAAAAAAAAACAAAACCAAAAAACCAACCCAAACAATCCAAATCTATATACCCTGACTAGCAGAGGAGCTGCCCCGGCGAGGCCAGGCACTCCCTCCCTGCTCTTCAGCCCCCAGCCCAGTTAGAAAAGGGAACCGGGAGAAAATCACCGGGATGGGGAACGGAGACGAAAGGAGGTTGGGAAAGGGTATGTTCAGAGGGAGGGGGGGGGGGAAAAAAAAAAAAAAAAAAAAAAGAGTGGTTTCCCTCCGGCTCCTGTCCGTAAGTTCAGTTGTCCTCGGATATTTTCTATATTTTTGCCTTTTTTTTTTTTTTTCTTTTTTTCTTTTTTTTTCCCCGGCTTGGAAAGCAGGTTTCCAGAAACTGAGCGGCTGTGCCGAGAGGCGCCGGGTCCCTGCATCCGCGGTGGCCGTCCCCGCTCCGCAAAGGCTGTCCTCGCCCCCTGCCGCTCCCTCGATCCGAGGGCCTAACAGACCTCCTAGGATCTTCGCTTTAAGGAAAATATATTTATTTATATATAATATATATATTTGTGTGTGTCTTATCACCACCCACCCACACGCATATACATATTTCCACTTGCACTCACTCACTCGTGCGCCCACGGTGGTCGGCTACAAGTTCACGTTGCATCCCACCCAGCGCTACCCACGCAAGGGAAAGGATGGGAGAGACATCCCATTCTTTGGGGTTTTGGTTTTTTTGGTGGTTCTTCTTTTTTTTTTTTTTTTTGCCCTTTTCCCCCCCCCCAGCCCCCCCCACAAAATGAGTGGCAGAACCCCCACCACCACCACCACCACCACCTCGCGAGGAAAAGCAGCTGGAAGATGGGAGCTCGCAACCAGCCGCCGCGCCGACCCGTGCCAAACACACCTAGAGAAATAAATTACCGGACGGAAAGTGCACAAAATCTGCAGCACGAGTACCGGTGCGGGGCATCCCCATCCCCGGCACGCAGAGCCACCGTCCCCGGGGCTGGGTGCCGGGGAGACGGGGGTACCCCGGCGAGAGAGGGAGGATGGACGGAGCAGGCACTCAGGTGGGGGCTGATAAAATGGCACTTGAGAAGGTTGCAAAGCTGCCGACGGCTCCCAACAGGCAATAAAAAATAAAAAAAAAAAAATAATAAAAAAAAGGAGGGGGGGCTGGCGGGCTCGGGGGCTGGGGGGGCAGGACGCGGCACCGCCGCGGCATCCCCCCCGCCACGCACCCCCCTCACCGAACGCTGCTCTTCAAGGCGAGAGTCGCACCGAGAGAGGAGAAAAAAAAATAAATCCCAACTCCAGGGAGGGTTGTGGGGGGGGTTCCAAGATGCTGGGCACAGGCAGGATGGCCACAACGTGCCAAGCCGGGCAGTTTAACACGGAAAACGTTTATCCACGGCAGCATGACCCGGCCGGGGGGAAGCCCTGGCGCCAAAAACAAGCGGAGGACGGCACCGATGCCGGCATCCTGCAACCGGAGCGCCCCCAGGGATGCAGCATCGCATCCCTGCAGCGTCTCACCCCGCATCTTCCCCCCCACCCGCCCCCCCAACCCTTTCCCCGGGGCCACCCAGCTATTCCTGAGATATCCAACGGCGCCGAGGGATTTCGCTCCGGTATCATTCACATTTTTAAAGTAGGGGAGGGGGGGAATTAAAAGAAGTAAAAGCACTTTGAAAAAGCACTTTTGCAGAGGCGCTCGTCCCCAGCCTGAAAAAAGAAGCGCTGCCAGTAAAGTGCCCCCTTTTTAGTACCAAAAAAATAAAAGCAAGGGGTTTGGTTGTTTTTTTTTTTCTTTTTTGTAACATATGGCTATGTCGCTCTGAGTCCTGGCTGGCGGGTTGGGGATGCAGCCCCTGGTCGAAGGGCCGAGACGGAAGAAATCCGGGTAGGAGAGAGACACGTCCGCCCGGAGCACCGAAGGGAAGGAACGGGCTGCCAACATTCTCCTCCACCAAATGCCCACAGGTCCTGGAGGGGGGGGGAACCGGAAAAAAAAAAAACACCCCCCTCCCCGGGGTGCAAGCGGGCACTCGGTTTTAGGAGCGATGCTTTCCCCCTCCTCCCGAGAGGCTGCCCAAATTTTCCAGGAGAAGGGGCGAAATGGGTGACGCAGCTCCGGACCCCCAAGCCGCCGGCAACGGGAGGTTTGGGGTAATGGGAGGGTCTTTTTCTATTTTTTTTTTTTGGGGGGGTGGGGGGGAGCATGAGGCGGCAGAAGAGGCGAAGGGATGGTTTAAAAAGGAGCCCGGTGGAGATCAGGCTGCCGGCGTGCGGAGGAGGAGGAGGAATAGGGCCGTATTCGGAAGGGATGCTCCGTCCGGCGCATGCTGGTACCGGTCACCCACAAAGGGGGAGAAGCCAGAGCCGCGCTCCCCGGAAAGACACAGAGAGGGTTTGGGGGAGGCGAGCGGAGAGGGGGACACCAGCAGGGACCACTGCCACCTCCGCCTCGCCGGGACGGGTCCTGCTAAGCCGAATGGGGTGTGCACAGGTCTGGGGGGGGGAGTTGCTGCCTCTCCGTGGTTCCCGCTCAGATATCCATCTCGAACTGAGCGTCGTCCCCTGGCGAGAGGCAGGGGGAGAAGCGTTAAGGGGATATGGGGGTGTCACCCCCCCCACACACACACACACACCCCAAATCCCCCCACCACCCCACACCAGGGGGTCCCTTACCCATGGATGGCTTCCCCTCCTGGTGGTTCAGGCTGTTGGCGTCCGCTTTGGGCTCCTCGCCGGCCGAGCCGGGGCTGGTGACGCCAGGAATATTGGGGAGGTGACAAGGTGGGGTCTGGGCCATGGGGGAGTTGCGGCGGTCCAGCAGGAACTTGCGGTCGTAGATGATCCGGGTGCCTGGGAAAAGGGGGCGTCGGGGGGGGGGGGGGATAACAGGAGGAATTATTGGGGGAATAAGAGGAGGAATGAGGGGAGGCGGAATAAGAGGAGGGAAAAGAGGAGGAATGAAGGGGGGGGGGATCCAACGTGGCAGCGCTTGTTTGCAGAAGGAGTCTCCCGGCCGGCGGGGCGCCCTGGCCAAGGACCTCCATCCGCCGCAGCCCAAGGATAAGCGGGGAGGGGAAGGAGCCGGGGAGGGGGGGGGGGGACGGACCCGCTGCTGCTCTGCCCGCTCTTATCTGGGCACGGCGGGCGATAATTCGGCGCTGGATAAACACACCCCCCCCCCCCCGCACACACACACACACACACACACGGTGGCACCTGGGTACCAGCTGGCCCGGGCGCTGGCCACCGCGCCGAGGCCCGGCAAACTCGTGGCAGTGGTGGGAACGCATGCCGGGGGATGCCGAGGGACGGCGGTACCCCAAAACGTCTGTGTGTGTGTGTCCCCCCCTCTCCCTCCCCCGGTGGGCCACGAGGGATGCTCTGACCCTCCGGGGAGGTGGGGGGGGGGGGGGGGGGCAAAGCGGGGACGGGGCAGAGCCCCCCACACCCCCGCGGGACATCGAGCCCCCCGACGGGACCCTCTGACCCCACCCCCACCCCGCGGGGTGGAAACAAAAAAAAAAAAAAATAAATCCCCGCGTTTGCTTTAAGGCGCTCGGTACACACGGCGGCGGGAGGGGGCCCCCGGGCGGCCACCGCCCCGCAGGCCCCGTTCCTCCCCCCGCCGCTTACCTCCCGGGGTGGTGGAGAAGAGAGTGCCGCCGGGGGTGGTGCAGTAATCCGGGGGGGAGCTGCGCCGCGTCGCTGAGGGTCACGGTGCGGGTGGGGATGGCCCGGCTCTGGCTGGGCTGGCGGCCGCCGGCGGACGACATGGCCCCCCGCGCTATTGTCCCCGCGGAGGCGGCGCGGAGCGGGGGTACCGCCTCCGCCACCGCCTCCCGCCGCCGCCTCCTCCCGCCGCCGCCGCCAGGGGGCGGGCGCGGGGCCGGGCGGCGCTGCCCGCGCCCTCCCACGTGGTCTAGCGGTGAGGATTCCTGGCTTTCACCCAGGCGGCCCGGGTTCGACTCCCGGCGTGGGAAGAGCGGTTTTTTGGTTTGGGTTTTTTTTTTTTTTTTTTTTTTTCAGTGGGGACGGGACGGACGGTGGACACACGTTTTTGGCTGATGGACAAGGGGAAGGGCTGATCAAAGTCACCGGGAAAGGAGGTGTGTCCCCCGTATCCCAAACCAGAAAGGGGGTGTGTCCCCCGTATCCCAAACCAGGAAAGGGGGTGTGTCCCCCGTATCCAAAAAAAAAAAAAAAGGAAAGGGGATGCAGCCCCATATCCCGAATGTTACCAACCTGAAAAGTTGGGAATCCTGTGCCCCAAGGGCTACACCAGCCCCAGATCACCACAAAAAGGGGTTGCACCCCCAAAGTATGGACCCAAAAAGTTGAGAATCCTGTGCCCCGAGGACCACGCCAGCCCCAGACCACCGAGAAAGGGGGTGCAAACCCCATAGTCCAAAGTGCCGACCCCAAAAAGTTGGGAATCCCTGTGCCCCGAGGACCATGCCAACCCCAGACCACCGAGAAAGGGGGTGCATCCCCATAGCCCAAAGCACCGACCCAAAAAGTTGGGAATCCTGCACCCCAAGGGCTACACCAGCCCCAGATCACCACAAAAAGGGGTTGCACCCCCAAAGTATGGACCCAAAAAGTTGAGAATCCTGTGCCCCGAGGACCACGCCAGCCCCAGACCACCGAGAAAGGGGGTGCAAACCCATAGTCCAAAGTGCCGACCCAAAAAGTTGGGAATCCTGTGCCCCGAGGACCATGCCAACCCCAGACCACCGAGAAAGGGGGTGCATCCCCATAGCCCAAAGCACCGACCCAAAAAGTTGGGAATCCTGCACCCCAAGGGCTACACCAGCCCCAGACCACCGAGAAAGGGGATGCATCCCCATAGTCCAAAGTGCCGACCCAAAAAGTTGGGAATCCTGTGCCCTGAGGATCACGCCAACCCCAGACCACCGAGAAAGGGGGTGCATCCCCATAGACCAAATGTGGCGGCCTGACATGTTGAGAATCCCACGCCCCAAGGGCTACACCAGCCCCAGATTGCCAGGAAAGGGGGTGCATCCCCATATCCCAAACCAGGAAAGAGGATGTATGCCCGTATCCAAAAAAAGGAAAGGGGATGCAGCCCCGTTTCCCAAATGTACCAACCTGAAAAGTCGGGAATCCTGTGCCCCGAGGACCACGCCAGCCCCAGATCACCGAGAAAGAGGGCGCATCCCCATATCCTAAACCAGGAAAACTTATTTATCCCCATACCCCAAAAAAGGAAAGGGGATGCACCTCCATATCCCAAGTGCACCAACCTGAAAAGTTGACAATCCCATGCCCCAAGGGCTACACCAGCCCCAGACCACCGCGAAAGGCGATGCATCCCCATAGTCCAAATGTACCAACCCAAAAACTTGGGAATCCTGTGCCCCGAGAACCACACCAGCCTCAGATCGCCAGGAAAGGAGATGCATCCCCATGTCACAGAGAACCAATCCAAAAAGCTGGGAATCCTGCGCCCCGAGGACCATGGCAGCCTCAGATCACCAAGAAAGGGGATGCATCCCCATAGCCCAAAGTACCAATCCAAAAAGCTGGGAATCCTGTGCCCCAAGGGCCACGCCAGCCCCAGATCACTGAGAAAGAGGGCGAATCCCCATATCCCAAACACAGCACCCTGGAAAGCTAGGAATCACATACCCCGAGGGCCATGCCAACCCCAGCACAGCCTCCCTCCCTCCCCTGGGAACGCTGATCCCAACAGTTATTTTTAGCATCCCTCTCCCGAGAAAGCCGGAGCGGCTGCTTTCTCCCTCCGGCCCTGGATCCCCCCAACCAAAGCACCTCCCCGGCGGGACCGGGTGCCCGCATGCAGAAGAGGATGGGCGAAGCGGTGGCCCGGGTGGCCAGGAAGGTGAACGACACGGTGGAGAACAAAACGGATTCCCTGGGTAAGCCCGGCGCTCCGGCTCCGCTCCCAGAGAAAGATCAGGTGTCCGGGAGCAGGGCTCTATTTTTTGCTGCCATAGTCTAAAAAAAAAGCTCTGTCTCCCACCCTCCCCTCCTTGGGTGCTGCACCTGAGGCTCCCGCAGCCCCTGGGGAAGGGAACGGCTCCCCCAAAAAGGGCTCTCAACCCCCACCCTGCAAAGTTTAAGCGGGTTCCCAGCAATGGCACACAATCCCATGGGATATTCCCCAGGGGTAAAGTCCTTCCTCGCAAGTGACAGCAGGAGCCAGACCTCTCCCTGCATCGCCTTGTCAGATTTGCGTTTTTCTGCAATTTCCCCCATTTCTAGCCAATATCCAAGACGCGGGTGCAGTTCATCAAAAGAGAGAGAGAGAGATGAAAGCCGCTCATTTTTATTCATGCTGGATACCCTGGGGTACAAACCAGCGTATGCTGCGAGTCAGAGCTTCATTGCTCAGCCTCTCGATGTCCTCCTGAGCCAGACAAGAAGGTGGGGGGAGGACCGAGCTTGTGCAGCCCCTGCCGTGGCCTTGGGGAGAGGGTGGGCAGCAGAGCCCCGGCCGAGCATCACGGGGCTGGGATACAGAGTTTACATCCCCTGGCACATCCCAGGAGAGGAAACAGAAATGATTCAGAGCGAAACAAAACCACCAACAGGTGAGAAGCGCAACCAAATGCTTTTTGCCTCCCCGCTGCTTGCCATGGGGCAGCACCCATCACCCTGAGAATCAGAATGGTTTGGGTTGGAAGGGACCTTGAAGATCATCTCATTCCAACCCCCCTGCCATAGGAAGGGACACCTCCCACCAGCCCAGGTTGCTCCAAGCCCCATCCAACCTGGCCTTGGACACCTCCAGGGATGGGGCAGCCACAGCTGCTCTGGGCAGCCTGCGCCAGGGGCTCACCGCCCTCACAGTCAAAAATTTCTTCCTAACATCTCATCTAAATCTCCCTTCTTCCAGTTTGAAGCCACTCCCCCTCATCCTATCACTACATGCCTTTGTAAAAAGCCCCTCTTCAGCTTTCTTGTAGATCCCCTTCAGATACTGGAAGGGGCTCTAAGGTCTCCCTGAAGCCCTCTCTTCTCCAGGCTGAACACCCCCAACTCTCTCAGCCTGTCCTCACAGCAGAGGTGCTCCAGCCCTTGGATCATCTTCATGGTCCTCCTCTGGACTCGCTCCAACAGGTCCATGTCCTTCTTGTGCTGAGGACTCCAAAGCTGGAAATGCAGCCAGAAGCATGGGCAGGGAAATCCTTGCTCCATCCCCATCCCAGTCAGTGGTGGAGGAGGCATCCCTGCGCTCTTCAACCGTCCCCAGGGAGTTAGGGACATGGGGGTGGGGTGGGGGAGCACATTACTGAAGTTGTGAAGTTACTTGACATGGCTGAGGGTTTCCAGAAGGATATTGCAGTGTGGAAGTATTTGCAATGGGATTTAGGGTTGAATGCTCCTAAGGCAGAACAGTCTCAGCATTGCTGATGGGAACAAACTCTTGGTGCTCGTGGAGGTGATCGCAAAGATCCCGGCAGCAGAGAGGAGTACAGCAGGGGACATCACAGCACCCATGGGTGGCAGCACCCAGACGGGCAAACTGAGCATTGAGGGGTGGAAAACAAGACAGCAAACGTTGCTCCATCCCAGCTGGGGTGCACTATAAGGTGCCTGGGTCTCTCTGGGGGCAGATCTGGCCAACTGCAAGCTGATCGCCTTCCCCGTCGGCATCTACAAAGCCATGAGGAGCGTCACCGAGGGGATCCACCACATCTCCCTGGCGAACAACGAGCTGAAGTCCCTCACCAGCCGATTCGTCACCACCTTCAGCCAGCTGAGAGGTAAGGGACAGCCCTCTTGCTTTGCAACAGCCACTTCCAAACGCCGGGGACCCAGCAAAGAGCCCCCAGGCTGCTGCAGAGGAGACAGAGCACCAGAGAGCTTCTCCACCCCAGTTTTTGCTCCTCTGCGCTCGCACCTCAATCCAAGCTCTAGCTCAGCACCCCCCCAAAAAAAACCAAACATTTTTTCTTTACCCTTTCCAGCCTTTGCAGGAAGAAGGCACTCGTTTTGCTCTCACTCACCTTCCCAAACTCGTGCCCTGCCACCTCCAGCGGTGGCCAGGCTGCTGCGGGGTCACACATCATCACTCCACGGATGGGGCTGGGGATGAAAGAGGACAAGAAAGGCAGCCTGGGCATAACGGTGCATGGCAGAGATGGGGCATTTCAGGCTGCAGAAGGCATGGCTGGCTTGCTGCAGGCTAATTAGCCCCCACGGGGGAGACATCAGTGACAGTTGCTCACGCCACTCGCTGCAGGAGATGGGGACAGTCCCCGCAGAGCCCAGAAAGCAGCTCATCCACTAAAGCGTGGTCAAGCAAGCATGCAGCGCCGTGGTTTTTGAACGCTGGGGGCTGCGCCGGGGCTTCTCTTGCCTCCAGCAGCGCCTGAGGCTGTGGCAGCTTTTAAAAGCAAATATTTCGCTCATACGAGGTACTGCACGAGTGGCACCGTGGGTGGGTGTCTGGGGAGGCTTCATCCGTGAAAACTCCCCTAAGCTGAAGAAGAGAGAACACCTCGAGCAAAGCAAATCAATTTGCATTTTCTAGATAGCATGGGTGAGCCCTGAGGGGGGAAAAAAAAATTACAAATAAATCTCTTTTCCCAGCAAGGGCTTTGTTCCACCAGTGAACAAATCACTCCGTAGATGAACGTGCAGGGCCTCAGCGGGGCTGTTGCAGGGGACAGATGCCCCAGGGCTGGGGACAGCCTTGCACCAGCCTCAATAAGGCAGGACCTATAAATACCAGGTATTAGCAGAGGCAGGGCAGCTTGCGTGGGTATTTATAGAGCGGAAAGCCCTGTGTCACTGGAGAAGGGCACTGGGACAGCAGGACCTGGGGTCCTGTTCCCATGGCTAAGGGGCTTTCATGCAGGAGTGCTGGAGGGGGATGCCAGAAGCTAATTTCTAGGGGGGGAAAAAAAAGCATCACAGAGGCTTAAACTCTGTAGAATAGGTATTTTTCGCATATAAATACATTTCTTCCACCACTGTGTTTATAGAAGGGTTTCAGGCACATAAGATAGAAAACCTGCCTTAAGCCATGACAAATGTCCATCGGCAGGAGGGGGTGGGGGGTGGGAATTGCTCCGACTTCACAAAGAAATATTATTCATTTCTACAGCTGCTTCTTGCAAAATGCTGCACGGGTTTCATTAGGAAAGCCCGAGGAAGCCAAGAAACATACTGCTCCTAAAAGCGGTACTCACAGCAGGCAAAAGGTACAACAGCAAACCATGAAGATGAGGAAAAAAAAAAGAAAATCTCATTTTTTTTTTGGAGCTGGAATTCCATTGCTGGACCTGGCAGCCCATGGAGGGGAGAGAGGCTGTAAATTAAGCTATATATTAAATTATTCCCCCCCACACTACCTCTCTTCTCTCTTCCCTGAACCGCAGAGCTCAACCTGGCAGGCAACTACCTGCACCGCTTGCCTGAGGAGGTCACCTCCCTGCTGCACCTCCGGGCCATCAACCTCTCCCGCAACAGGTTTCGGCGTTTCCCTGAGCCCCTGACTGCCGTCACCACCCTGGAGACCATCGACCTGGAAGAGAACGAGATCGCAGGTGAGAAGGACCTTTTCCCCACCACTGGAGGTGAGGATGAGCATCACCCTGGGGCAACTGTGGTTCCCAGCAGTGATGCCAACCCACGTCCCTGGGCAGGGAGGGATGCTGGCTTGAAGCTCTGCTCGTGGTCCACCATTCCTTGCAGATGCAGCCGGGCCGAGGGATGGTTTAGTGATCCAGACAAAGGAGCATGAATTTGGCAGGGGGAAAGGCACGTGGGTACAGGGGAGATGCTAAAGAGACAGAGCCTCCTTATCCACTTGCTTTTGCTAATGCTTGAATTGCCTCCTGGGGCGAAGCTGTTGCAGGCATAGGGGGGGAAATCAAGCTCCATTCAAGCTGCCCTATTCACCAGGCTGGGATATGGCACTCAAAGGCAGATCCAGCTGCAACTCAAAAAATCACCAGATCTAATAAAATAATAAAAAAAAATAGACCTTCCCACAGGAGCCAGCCACTCTGCTCTTCCTTGGCTCCAAGGATGCTGGGCTGGGATGTTTGCTGCCAGGTAAAGTAAGGGCACGAGCCCACCTGAACGTTTCCCAGAGCAAATAGGAGCTGTAACACTACAAAATCCTCCTAAAAAATAAATGAAAGGAAAGGAACGGTAAGAGCCACTGGTTCCCCAACCCTGCAGCGGGAGGGAAGTCTTTCATGTGTAAAGCTGTAGCCTTTGGAATCCCCAAAAGCCAGGCAAAAGGGGCAGCAGGTAGATAAAAAGAGGATTTATTTAGGAGCGAGCTTTCAGAGAGCTGAGGCTGGAGCATCCTACAGCCCACGCAAAACCCACGGGGAGGCAAATATCAAGTCCACTCAATTTTGCTGTTTTATCTGGGATGGCTTCAGCTGCAGCTGGGAAAGCTGCTCCCTGCAACACGGGTTTATTAACAGCATCAGCTGCTCCCTGTAGAAATGCAAGGCATTAAATACTGCCTCCTCACTCTCCGTGAAAGCCAGCGAAAGACGTGGTTTTTCTTCACCCCTTTTTTCCTCTCCCACCTCCCAGAGAGAGCTGTCTCACTCTTGGTTCCCTCCATCACTATTTGAGCTTCAATCGGACCCAGTGGAGGAGCGGAGGTCTCCAAACCTCCTGTTTCCCTGCTCGTTTTGTACGAGCAGGTTGCAGCAGGAAGGGAACAGAGCTTTTTGTTGCATTATTCCCGGCTTAAATGCAGGGAGGGTAGGCTACACGAAGGGTTATGCCCAGCTGGATTAATCCTGGGGGAGAAGGCAGCTAGAAAACCCAGCAGCCAGGCTTGGTCACCTCCCACCAGGCTCCCCTCAGCTGTTGTTATCAGGGTCAGGAAAAACAATCACATGGTAGAAATTAACAATTTCAAGCTAAAAATGTTTTAGGCACATATCTTAGTAATGAGCACAATGTTCTCTGGGTGCAGAAAGAGGTAAGATTAGCCTATTTTATGCTTTTTCTGGAAAGGGAAGAGGTAGAGATTAGAAAGCCAAGGGTGTCACAGCCCATTTTTCCCAAGTAAACAAAAGTTTAGGGGAATCGCATTGCTCAAAGATACCTTCCCCAGTACCTCCTGGGCTCCTTTGAGCAACAGCCTCTCAGGGACCAGACCATCCCCAGAGCTGCAGCAGCTCAACTCCATTACATCCAAGACAAAGCATCTCATCCCCAGTTGGACCTTCTGGGACCATGGTGGTACCTCCTGGCTTACCCTCAAGCCTTCCAGGCTGAGCT
Source organism: Pluvialis apricaria (assembly GCA_017639485.1). Lineage (NCBI taxonomy): Eukaryota > Metazoa > Chordata > Aves > Charadriiformes > Charadriidae > Pluvialis > Pluvialis apricaria. The sequence continues at coordinate 3,614,724 of CM030013.1, read as the reverse complement.
CACATGAGGACCAAGCTCCTGGCTCTGCACAAACACACACGCTCAGAGCTTGCAGCCAGGCTGCAATATCCATACATGACTTTCCATTTATATATATGCATTTTTCTATATAAATGTAGTTTTATGTGTTATTTATGAGCTTTTATTTATTTACACTTTTTCCTTCCACACTAGCCTGGCACAAGAGTGGAAGGACAGTTAGGGAGACCGCATCAGCTTGAATTTAACCGGCACAAATTTTTATTTTCCTTAACAGCCAAGCAGGACTTGAACCCTTTGCATACAGGAATATGGCAGCAGGACACTCATTTCACACCAGGAACTCTTAGGCCAGGCTGTAGGAGACAGCATCCTTTTTCCCTTCCCTGCATACCATAGAGTGGTTTGGGTTGGAAGGGACTTTGAAGATCATCCAGTTCCAGCCCCCCTGCCCTGGGCAGGGACACCTCCCACCAGACCAGGTTGCTCCAAGCCACATCCAACCTGGCCTTGAACACCTCCAGGGATGGGGCAGCCACAGCTGCTCTGGGCAACCTGAGCCAGGGGCTCACCACCTGCACAGTGAAAAATTTCTTCCTAATTTCTCATCTAAATCTCCCCTCTTTCAGTTTAAAACCATTCCACCTCCTCTTATCACTCCACTCCCTAATAAAGAGTCCATCCCCAGCTTTCCTGTACCCCCTTTAGGTACTGGAAGGGGCTCTAAGGTCTCCCTGATGCCTTCTCTTCTCCAGGCTGAAGAACTCCAACAATGTATATATTACTCACCTGCTACAGCTAGCTGAGGACCACTTTTTGGCAGCAGTGTCTCATGAGGAGCACTGGTATGTTCTTAGAGAAACTGCTGAGGCACCTGAAAGCTACTGCTGTTCTCCAGCAGCACCAGCATACCTCCAGGCAACTCAGCATGGGAAGAGGGTATACTTTGCTGCCTTTTATAATTTGGGACCCAGGTTGCCTCGCTTAGCCCAATAACGAGTTGAGGACCCTGCTTCAGATAAAAGACCAGATAAAAGGCAAGGGAAGGATGCTCTATATATGGGAGATGGAGAGTGGGGAAGGACTGTGGCTTCTTCTACCAGTAGGACAGTTGCTAAATGGTTTGGGTTTTGGTGCTACTGCAGCTAGGTGCTATTCCTGGTCGTGTCTGTCATCCTCTCAGTGATGATAAAGGAGATGATAGTGGGGCTATAAACCAGTTTAAAAGCACTTGCTGAAAGAGTGCTGAGTCACCTGCTAAGACTTATTGAACCACAGCTCAAGATGGTAGGTAATGTTTTCCAGCTAAAGGGAGCAAAGAGTAAAAGGAGATTAATTAATGCCTGCCTGGAGTCTGTGGGCTCTGAAATGAGACATTTAGTGCTGTGAAATGCTCTTTTCATCTTAACAAGCTCTTAACCCTGGCGTGTAATTATGTATAGAAACACAGAACCATTTGAGTTGGAAAGGACCTTTAAGATCATCAGGTCTGACTGTTAACCTCGCAGTGCCAAGTTACCACTAAACCATGTCCCTCAGCACCCACATCTACCTGTCTTTTAAATACCTCCAGGAATAGTGATTGTAGCACTTCCCTGGGCAGCCTGTGCCAACGCTTGATGACCCTTTTGGTGAAGAAATTATTCCTGATATCTAATCTAAACCTCCCCTAGTGCAACTTGAGGCCATTTCTTCTTGTCCTACCGCCTGTTACTTAGGCGAAGAGACCAATCCCCCCCCTCGCTACACCTTCCTTTCAGGTAGTTGTAGAAAGTGATAAGGTCTCCCCTCAGCCGCCTTTTTCTCCAGGGTAAACACCCCCAGTTCCCTCAGCTGCTCCTCATAACACTTGTGCTCCAGACCCCTCACAGCTCCGTCGCCCTTCTCTGGACACGCTCCAGCACCTCAATGTCTGTCTTCTAGTGAGGGGCCCAAAACTGAACACAGCACTTGCGGTGGGGCCTCACCAGTGCTGAGAACAGAGGTGCAATCACTGTCCCAGTCCTGCTGGCCACACTGTTCCTGATACAGGCCAGGATGCCATTGGCCTTCTTGGCCACCTGGGCATACTGGTGGCTCATACTCAGCCAGCTGTCAACCAACTACCAGGTCCTTTTCTGCTGAGCAGCTTTCCAGCCACTCTTCCCCAAGCCTGTAGTGCTGCATGGGGTTGGTGTGACCTAAGTGCAGGACCCAGCACTTGGCCTTGTTGAACCTCATACCATTGGCCTCAGCCCATTGATCCAGCCTGTCCAGATCCCTCTCTAGAGCCATCGCACTCTCAAGCAGATCAACACTCCTGCCCAATTTGATGTCCTCTGCAAACCTGCTGAGGGTGCACTCAACCTCCTCGTCCAGGTCATTGGTAAAGATATTAATGAGAACGAGCCCCAGCACTGAGCCCTGGGGAACACCACTTGTGACTGGCCACCAACTGGATTTAACTCCATTCACCACAACTCTTTGGGATTGGCCATCCAATCAGTTTTTCAGCCAGCAAAGCACACGTTTGTTCAAGCCACGAGCAGCCAGTTTCTCCAGGAGAATGCTGTGGGACACAGTGTCAAAGGCTTTACTGCAGTCTGGGTAGACAACATCCACAGCCTTTCCCTCATCCACTGAGTGGGTCACCTTGTCATAGAAGGAGATCAGGTTTGTCAGGCAGGAAATATATATTAATGTCAATGCTTTTAACTTTTTCCGAGCTAATTAGTGTGATATCAAATCAGCATTTTCAGCTCCCGAGACCATGGGGGGTTTTGGTGTCTGAAGCTTCAGTTTCTCTTTCCCTCTTTCCTTGATTAGTGGTTTAAGGCAGAAGATGTTGAGACACCAAGGGGGACGCTGGAGACCACTACCAAGGTTGGGCAGGTTGCTCCTGGGGGCAACTGTGGCTAATTTTCTTTTCCCGAGCATCAGAGAGCCACCCTTAATTTGGGATAATGGCATGGAAAATGCATCTTTGTTAATAGCCGCAGAGTGGTTTTCAATTGGCAGGTTTGAAGGAGGCTGGCAGAAGCTAGTGGCCACCAAAGGATGTGGGTAATGCCAAAACGTGACTGGGAAGCGGCTCCGCTGAGCTGAGTAGGGTCCTTCCCCCTTCAATTTTCAGCCGTACGTGTCTGCGAGACCGTCAGGGCACTTAGTGTTCATTACCCATCTCCTCAGATGCCTCGGCAGCCCTTTCATATCCATCTCCTCAGATGCCTCCCGACGCCTCAGCAGCCCTTTCATCTGAAGGAGCTGGGTTTTTCACTCACGTATCATCGTATTCTGATCTGAGAAAATTACTGTTTGCTTTAATTATGAAAAAGCCTCTTTTTCCCCCCTTTTTTTTTTTTTTTTTTTTTTTTGCTTAACTGGCATGAATAATTCAGGCTCAAACGTGAGTGCTTAATCCATTAGGGAGCCGGCAAGTGATGCTTCAGGTTGCTCATAGAGGAGTTTGCGGCTCCCATGGCACGGACGTATAGCTGTAGGCTGCACTGTGTGCCCTGCCCGTCACTTCATACCGGGGATGAGTCACCGCTCCTTACCTTGAATTAAGCCGCAGAGTCGGGCTCTTCCCACCCTGGGCAAGGCTTGCTCCCTAAAATACTTTCCTTAACTCCCTAAATTTAACCAAAGTGGGGGTTTATCACTCTGCATAGCCTTAGATTGTTAAACAGGAAGATCTATTAAAAAAAAAAATAATTATTTTTGTGCATCGAGGGGGAAAAAAATGCAAAATTATACAGGGGAGCAGCGGTGAACAAATCTACCGTAAAGAAGAGGTATAAAAAATCCACGTGAAGCTCAGCCTGATGAGAGGGATGTGCTGCTAAGGAATACACGTATTACAGAAAATAGCACAGCGCTCTGGAGGAGAGAGAAAAAAAAAAAGCCATCAAGGTGTTTGAGTCTTTCTCCAGCATAAAACAAGTTTCATGGTTTAAAAAACGCATAATCACTTGCCCAGCTATAATTACAACGCCACAGTTCTGCTCCAAGTATTGGCAGAAGAAATCAGAGCTGGGGCTATGAAAGGCTCTTGTCATTTTGGTGGGCAAATGAAAAAGAAACTGTTCATGGTAAACTCAGGCTGGTGGGCTTTTCCAGTCCAAAACATTGTGATTTGTAACAAAAAGCTGAATCTATCATCTTTTAACAATCTTAATGGTTAGGTTTTCGTATCGGTCTTGTTCCTCAGTGGATTCACATTGAGACCGACCATGAGACCTGTACCTTTTTTTTTAACGTAAAGAAGAAACATAAGGGAAATGTAAAGGAAAACATCCAAATTCATGGAAATTGCAAAATAGGAGGGTGCCTGGCGATGGCTGAGAGCTGTTTTGCAGCCCGTCCAACAAGGGCAAAGAGCACGTGTTCTCCCATTAGCCTGGTGAGGGCTCCTGGGCATTGCAACACTGGGAATAAAATAGGGGAATAAGTCTTTGAATACCAGTTTAGCACCCCCAGCAGGGTTTTTTTTTAGCACTGGAAGAACTGGAGGGCAACGTCCATGTTTTATATCGTGGTGTTTGCACCTTGCCAAGGCATTTGAATAGTCATATAATTCAATATTATTTGATGATGTTTCTGGTTTGATAAAAGCCTGGAGACCGGCGGGAGCGGGGTTTGCTCCAGGTTGCCCACCTTACCGTGGCTTTCGCCCCTCTCTGCCGCTCCGAATTCCCCGGCAGCCGACGCCGGGATGGATGCTCACCTCGGTGCTCTCTTTTGCAGAGGTGCCGGCGGAGAAGCTGGCCACCATGGCATCGCTGCGGAGCCTCAACCTGCGGGAGAACCCCGTCGGCCCCGAAGTGCGGCTCCTCGTCCGGCCCCTCGTCCCCTTCGACCTGCTGCTGTCACCGCAGGAGCCCGTCCCCAAAGCCTGAGAGGGTCTCAGGGTGCCTGGGCGAGCTCTGCCGAGGGGCAACTGCCTGTGAGAGTGGTTGGGCTTAGGTCAGTCCCTGCTATGCCCCCGTTTCTGTCCCAAACCTGCAGCGAGGCAGCCAGTCCCTCTTTTTTTTTTTCTTTTCCTTAATGAAAAGCAAGCAGCGGGGCTCCTCCGCGAAGGGACGGCTCTGCCAGCTCCCGAGCCAGGGAATCTCCCGCTTTGTGTTTTGCCAAGCGCTTGGGAAGGGAAGCGGAGCCGGGATGCGCGTGGTGCAAGGTTTGGGTAAAACTGGGGGAGATGGATGCTCGGCTGCATCCATCCTGCCTGGCCAGTGATGGAGAGCATCTCCATCTGGGACGGCGGGGGACATCCCTGAGGCCGTAAGGGTTCCCCCTTGAATTGCTGATATGGCGATGTGCCAAACGCCTGAATAAATGTTTTCCTGTTACGTGTGGGGTTTTTTATATCTACCTAAATTTGAGTTATCAGTCATCTTCTCCTTAAACAAGTCCCTCTGCAGATCCCCGCAGGTGCTCGCTGCAGCTCGGGCTGGTGCCTCCGGCTGGATCCTGCTGAGACCTGAGCAGTATTTCCCTGGATTTTTTCAGCGAAATTGTTTTTTTCCCCCACGTTTTTTTTCACTGTGAAAATCAAAGCGACCCAAAGCAGGTCCCTACACACCCCACGGGTGTCCCCAGAAACATGCACCCTTCCTCCTGGGTGGTGTGGGTCTTCAAGTCATGCTGCTTTCTTTCCAAGGAAGAAATGGGCTCTGGGGCTCAGGATACGGCCCAGGGACGGTGGTTCCTGGGTGGTGTGGGTCTTCAAGTCATGCTGCTTTCTTTCCAAGGAAGAAATGGGCTCTGGGGCTCAGGATACGGCCCAGGGACGGTGGTTCCTTGGTGGTGGGGAGGCCACTGCCAGGCACGCTGGTGTCCCTTAGCAGCTGGCTGCCTGCAAAAAAACCTCCTGGGAATCGCAGGCGTTATCTCAAAACGCCTTGTTTAAACATCTCCCATGTTCGTTCCTTCGTGTTTTTAAGGGACAAATGCTTCCCAATCCTGGGGGCTGCCAGGAATGGAAATATTGGACTTCTAAACTTGCCCAAACCCAACTTTGGTAAAAGACCGTGGTAAGAGGGGGTTTGTTGATGTTGCCAATGAGGAGCTGGAGTCGAGCGGAGCAGCTTTTGGGCCAGGACCAGCACCCCTAAGGACTGTGCCGCTTTCCCCACCGCGTGGGCGATTTACATGCAGTGGAGGACGAGGGTCCTCCTCACTTATGTTGGGGTTCCCAGCATGTTTTCCCCCCCTCCCCAGGACAGGCAGGAGCTCTGCCGGGGACACCGGCCATCAGCTGGAGGGAAAAGAGGAACCAAGCGCCAGCATCAGCGTGGGGACCTCGGCGGGGGGGGGGTGTCGGCGAGGGGGACACAGAGCCCGACCCTCCCCAAGGAATAAACCTGCTCCGGCTTTCCCTTTGCCTCCCGTGGGCTGCTCCCCCTCCCCACGCTGCCTCGGCCGTGGGGGTTCGTTGCGCGTACCCCGGTATCCATGGCGATGGGAGGATGTCCCCCCGCCTCTCTCTCTCTCTCTCTCCCCCCCCCCACCTTTTTCCTCCACTCCGCTGCAGCCGGAGAGCAGCCGCAACCGCCGCGGCGGCACCGGCACCGCGGTACCGGTACTGGGGCTCAGCCCCGGGCAGGTGGGGGGACCCGGGGGAGGGAGGGACGGGGACAAACTCCCCCACCCTCCCCCGGCAGCAGACACCCCCCTCCTTGCCCGCATGCCGGCGATGCAGCCCCCAGAGCCGAGCTGGGATGGCGGAGGTGAGTACCGAGACCTGATTTATTTTATTTTACCCCCCAAAAAAAGGTGTTCACCCCCCCTCCCCCCCTCTCCCCCCACCTCCAGACCCTTATTCCATCATCCCAGCCTTTCCCTGCAGCGCTTTCCCACGGCCAGGCAGGGAGCTGGGTGGCCCAACGCCCCCCCCCCACCCCCCCAAAGCCAGTCCCCCCCATCCCCTCGTCACCGCGTCCGAGATGTCAGCGCCGAAGAACGGAGGACACCTCCATCCATCCAGCACCAACCTGGGTGCTCGGCAACCCCTTATTTTCCTCTCCTTGCCTTCCACCTCGCTTTTGAGCCTGTGATTCCTCACCCGTCGGACACCCACCTCCCGCCAATGCTGCAAGACACTGCAGCCCAAAGAGACAAAGTCCACCAAAGTTTCAGGCTTAATATCGCAGGTTTCGGGCAATCTCTTTAGTCTTTGCTATCGCTTCTGCTAACGAAGCCGGTTTGCGCCGGGGTGCATCTGATGCCAACCAGCCGGAGCATCTTGCCCCAGGAGCCTTGACGTTTCCTTGCCTCTCCGAGAGGCTCCTTCTCCCGTGCCGGCGCCGCAAAACCCCCCTGGGTGCCTTTCTGAAGCCCCACTGGAAACGCATTGGCCAAATTCGGCGCCCAGGGTAGGGGTATAGATCCCCAGCAGGGCCTCCCCTGCGTGCCGGAGCCTCAGGGAAGCTGGTGGTCCCGGCAGCTGGGAAAAGCATCTTGGCTGGCGAGCTGAGCACCGGCAGCGGCACAGGGATGGGGGGGGATGATAGAGCCGCCCACCATGCAGCGGCTTTGCAGTGCTTTCGCACAGCCAGGCTGACCTGCGGGCGGTTAGGCTGAGCCTTAATGCAAAAATATGCCTTTTTTTCTGCCTTAAAATTGCAGCCTGGGGTAAGTCCCGTCACCGCTGCAGGCAGCTCCTGTCTGCGGCCGGCATCCTCCTGTGTCCCTGCTTGCGTCAAGCTGGGGACACCCGAGGGTGGGTGCTGCGCAGACCTGCTCCCCCCGTTAAATCTGCAGCGACAAAATGCCATCCCCCCGATCAGAAGCTCTCAGGGTCCCAGATAATAATCAGAATCACGGCTAATTACCACTTTACATGTACGGGGAGGGCAGGGTCTCCTCTGCCCCAGCCTGTCTCCCTCGCGTACTGCGGCTTTGCCAGGGAGAAGAAGATTTTAGGGGATCTCAAACTGCAAACCTGGGAAGCACAAGGAGAAGCAGCAGCAGACACCCCGGGAGCAGGGATGGTCCCAGGCCTGCTGTGCCGTGGACCACACGGACACTACTCCCGCACAGCCGGAGCGTTGCGGTATCGGGACATGGATTTCTCTTCCTTGCATCACGCTGAAAAAAAATCTCATGAGAACAGGATGTCTTCTGGGCTGCTTTAATTCCTCATTAGAATAATGATATAAAATAATAATGATATAAAATAATAATTCAGCTGAGGTGCTGCGGTACCTTGGGCTGCGTCACCCAACAAGGAGGAGACCTGTTGGGGTACTGAGATGATCCCAGCAGGACATGTCCAAGCCAGGCACTGGTATAAATACGAAAAAACACGTCTAAGGGCATTAAGAAATGAAGGGAATAATCACTTTATCCTCTTCCAGCTTCATTTTCCTGCCTTCCCCTCCCCAGGCCCTCCCAACCGCAGCTGGCCCAACTCCACCGCAAGTGAGAGCCACCTCCTGAGGGAGAACTACACCTTCTCGGCATACTACCAGCACTCCTCCCCTGTGGCCGCCATGTTCATCCTGGCCTATACCTTCATCTTCCTCATGTGCATGATCGGCAACATCCTGGTGTGCTTCATCGTGGTGAAGAACCGCCAGATGCGGACGGTCACCAACATGTTCATCCTCAACCTGGCCATCAGCGACCTGCTGGTGGGCATCTTCTGCATGCCCACAACCTTGGTGGACAACCTCATCACGGGTAAGTGGGGCAGCAGAGGGAGAGAAATCGGTGGGGAACATCACCCACCTTCTGCCGCTCACACGTGAGGCCGCCCCCAAATCTCCTGCCCGCGGGTGCTTTTTTTTTTTGCTGAGGATAAGGAGGGCAGGTGGTGGCCACTCATGCACATCTGATGAAAGATATAATTTCATTTAGACCTACTATTTTAGGGAGAAAAGTATTTATATTTTTTTTTTTAGGTTTTGGACATTTTTTAGCAAAGTAAGTATGACCTTAACACTGCATTTACATATTTATTTGAAGTTCAGCTGTTCTCCAACAAGCAGCACTGAAAAAAACCCTCTTCTTGCATCAATCATCTCCCCGCACTGGCTCAGTTCTGCCCATTGACCTTTCCAAAGATAAAAGGCAACATTGGCGTGGTTGGCAGAGTTTAGCCAAAGTGGTAGCCAGGGCATGGGGCAGAGTCCGTATTTATTTATTATGGGGTGTGATTTATTTATTGCCAATGCCTTAGCAAGGGTCAAGAAACAAGACGAAAGCCCTTATGATCAAGGATCCCAAGGTCGGTCCCCATGATAACAGCTAGAGCCTTAGAGGGTAGGAGAAATGACAACCACCATACTCCTTGAGTTTCTAAGAAGTGTAAAAAGCATCTTTTTGAACAATTTTGTGGTTTTTCTCCAAGCATCTGTACTGCTAAAGGCCATCTCCGTATGAGCCAAAGACGCAGCCCCCCCCCTCAGGAGCAGGATTTAGCATCCCCCAGCAAAGACATGGTGGATGGGGAAATCTAGAGGGAGCTTCCAATGGACCTGGCTGAGCCAAAGGCACCTACAGCCTCCATGGTGTCCCCTCACAGGTTGGCCCTTTGACAACGCCATGTGTAAAATGAGCGGTCTCGTGCAGGGCATGTCTGTTTCCGCCTCTGTTTTCACGCTGGTGGCCATTGCCGTGGAGAGGTAAGCTGGCATGGGGGACATTGGGATGGATCTCCCTTCAGCATGTTTGGGTGTCCTGTGCAGTTTTCCATCATGGGAAATCTCCCAGGGGCATCACGAGCATGACCTATCTCTCCGTGAGGGCCACAAAGCTGTCCATGTGGCATCCTAGCAAGGTGTTCTTCCCCACCTTGGGCTGAAAACACTAAAGCTGGAGAGATCCCAACCTATTTCTGCCACCAAAAGTCATCTGAAAAGAGCAATCCATCTTACCCTCCCTTCCAACCCCCGGGTCTTGATGGCCGTCCTTCCCCAGCAATGTCCCACTACGTGCCCAAAGCCACCACCATCTGCCCTCCTGCAGGTTTCGCTGCATCGTCCACCCCTTCCGCCAGAAGCTGACTCTGAAGAAAGCCCTGGTGACCATCGCCATTATCTGGGTGCTGGCCCTGCTCATCATGTGTCCCGCTGCCATCACCTTGACAGTCACCAGGGAGGAGCACCACTTCATGGTGGACACCTACAACAACTCCTACCCCCTCTACTCCTGCTGGGAGGCCTGGCCTGAGACGGGGATGAGGAGGATCTACACCACCGTCCTCTTCTCCCACATCTACGTGGCCCCCCTCGCCCTCATTGTTGTCATGTACGCCCGCATCGCCTTCAAGCTCTTCAAGTCAGCGGCGCCCGACAGTGGCCAAGGGGAGCCGGAGGGGAGGAGGGTCTCCCGAAGGAAGGCCAAGGTCATCAACATGCTCATCATTGTCGCCCTCTTCTTCACCCTCTCCTGGTTGCCCCTCTGGACTCTGATGCTGCTGACGGACTATGGGCGGTTGAGCGAAGGCCAGCTACGCCTGGTCACTGTCTACGTCTTCCCCTTCGCCCACTGGTTGGCCTTCTTTAACAGCAGCGCCAACCCCATCATCTATGGCTACTTCAACGAGAACTTCCGTCGGGGCTTCCAGGAGGCCTTCAGGGCCCCCTTCTGCTCACCTCACCGCCATCGCCATCGCCATCACCATCACGGGCCCTACACCCCCAGGAGCCACAGCCGCGGGATCCTCTTCGGCGCCCGCAACCGTGTCTTCGCCCAGGCGCGGGCCAGCGACTCACCGCCTGCCTCCGAGTCGGGGCCGTTGGCGCCGCGCCGCGCCGGTGTCCCCGCATGGGATGGTTGAGCAGCCACAGCCACCGGGCATCTCTGGACCAAGGGCTTGCAGGGTGGGGAATGGGTATTCACCACATCGTGGGCCGTCAGTCACTGAAATAAAGGTGCGTCCTGCTGACGCCATATCCCTGCCTTGGCTCCTCCACTTCCCCCAGCAGCGCCATCCTGGATGAGAGGCAGAGTGTGGCCACCAGCTGAGCCTCGCGGCACCACGGGCACCTATGCCCTGCCACCCCCTGCTTTACCCAGCCCCGGCCAGGGCACATGGCCGGGGAGCACAGGGAGTGGGGAGTGGTGGGGGAGAACCTGTGCAAATGGGCTGTCCCATGACATACCTGGCCACGCCATGGAGAACAACGCAGTCCTTTGCTGGACCACACCACGCTGTGCTTGACCATGCCACATCATGCCATCGTGGCCATGCCAAACCATGCCAAACCATACCGCTGTGGCCATGCTGTCCTGGAACAAGCCATGCTGTGCTGCCCTATGCCACACCATACTATTGTGGCCATGCTGTATCATGCCACACCATGATGCTGTGGCCAGACCAAGCCATGCCGTGCTAGACCATGCAACCCCATGTTGCTATGGCCATGCTGGACCATGCCGTGTTGTGCTGGACCAAGCCATACCATACTGCTGTGGCCAGGCTAGGCCACACCATGCTGTGCTGAACCAAGTCACACCATACTGCCATGGCCATGCTGGACCACACCCTGATGTGCTGGACCATGACACACCATACTACCATGGCCATGCTGGACCACACCATGCTGTGCTGGACCAAGCCACCCTGTGCTGGACAACACCATGCCATGCTGGACCATGACACACCATGCTGCTGTGGCCATGCTGGACCACACCCTGATGTGCTGGACCAAGCCACACCATGCCGCTGTGGCCATCCTGGACCACACCATGCTGTGCTGGACCAAGCCACCCTGTGCTGGACAACACCATGCCATGCTGGACCATGACACACCATGCTGCTGTGGCCATGCTGGACCACACCCTGATGTGCTGGACCAAGCCACACCATGCCGCTGTGGCCATCCTGGACCACACCATGCTGTGCTGGACCACACCATGCTGCCGTGGCCATGCTGGATCACATCATGTTGTGCTGGACCACACCACACCATGCTGCTGTGGCCATCCTGGACCACACCATGCTGTGCTGGACCACACCATGCTGCCGTGGCCATGCTGGACCACATCATGATGTGCTGCACCACGCCACACCATGCTGCTGTGACCATGCTGGACACCGCCATGCCGTGCTGGACCACACCATGCCACGCTGGGCCATGCCACACCATGCTGCTGTGGCCATGCTGGACCAAGCCACACCATGCCACCCCACGCCACGCTGTGCCGGGCTACCTAACACCGTGCTGAGTCGCCCGCCCCTCGCCACGCGGCCGCGCGCTCCCGCCACGCCACGCGGGTGGGGGGGGTGGGGGGTGGGGGGGGGAGCGCGCGGCCGCGTGGCGCGGGGCGGGGCGGAAGGAGTGAGTTCGGCGCCTGCGCAGTACCCGCCCCGTCGGCCGTGGGGGGGGTGTGGGGGGTGTGGGAGGGGCGTGCCGCGCCGCGCCTGCGCAGTGCGTCAGCCGGCGTGCGGCGCGCGGCAGGGATGGCCGGCTACAGCGTGGAGGAGCGCGCCGCGCCTCACAGCCTGGAGTACCGGCTCTTCTTCAGTGAGTGCCCGCCGCCTTCCTCCTCCTCCTCCTCCTCCTTCCCCTCATCCCCCTCTTCATCCCCCAGGCCCGGGGGTTGGTGGGACCGAGCTCCTCTAGGGGAGCCCCCGCCGCCTGAGGTGCGCCCCCCCCCCCCCCCCAACCTGAGGCGCCCCCTCAGGCCAGGCCTGAGTCGCCCCCCCCCCCCCCCCCCCCCTTTGCCTTGCAGAGGACGCCGCCGGGCGCTATATCTCCCCCTTCCACGATATCCCCATCTACGCGGACGCCGGCAAGGTAAGAGGCGTGAAGGACCGGCTGCCTTGTTGGGGGGGGCGGGCAAGGACCACCAAGGTAGGTGGCTGGTGTGGCCTTGTTGGCTTGGGGCCGGTGACAGCTGGAGCTCTGCCCCCCGCCCCGGGGGTGAGTATTTTGTCAGTGCTCCTCGGGGAGTGCGGTCCTGCCGGCCTGAAATACTCGAGGGATGCTCCCGGTTCCTTGTGCTGCTGCTTGGCAGGATTACCTAACAGAAGCATCGCCAGATCTTGCAAAGAATGGGTGCCCCTTTCTCGTAGTCGCAGCCTCGGGTAGAGCGACGAAGGAGAGGAGAATCGATGATCTCAGGCTCATATTTGTGTCTGAGATATGAGTGGTTATCTTGAATTTGCCCATGAGGTCACATAAAAGCCTTTTGGGTTAAAAGAAGCAATTTTTCATTTAACTAAATATCTACATCCACTCCTGTGGAGGTATGTGCTCGTGATGCATGATATTTCAGGCTTGGGTTTTGACTGCAGTAAGGCCACTTTATGCCTGCAGTGTAATCAGCCGCTGAACAGAAGGCAAGGATGTTAAATTCTTGCTGTAGCAGCGCCTGGGGACCTCTTGCTCACCAAAACTGCAATTGGGGAACCTGCCACAGGCAGTGATGCAGGGCTTTTACATCCTTCTGGCAGCCAGCAGTTAGTCAAATTAGGCTTTTCTAAATCACTGTCTAAAACGCCCCAGCTCTAGGAAACCAAAATGGCTGTGCTTCAGTTTTCACTGAATGCTTTTTCAGTGATAACTCAGGCACTCTCTGACTGTGTTCCTTACCTTTGTAGCTCATTCTTTTAACACGTACTAAAAAGCTGTGCAGCTTGAGAAATGTAGTGGATGAACTGTTCTAACGGGTGTGATAAAGAGAGGTGTAATTTGGAGGTCAAGGGTGGTTATGGGAACGGAAAAGAGTATGCAGAATTGGGAGATGAACCTTTAAACAAGTATCTGATTGAGCTTTGAGGTGCAGGTGTTGTCAGAATATGCTCTGGGAAGTCTGAGGTGGCTTTGGCCTGCTCAGAAGGGAACAGATGGATTGTAATCATCAAGGACAATGGCAAAGCAGTTTCTGTGGCTGACTGGGAAAACAGTTTTCAAAAGCAGGTGTCTGAAAGGTAGCTTGGGCAAGGAAAATCCAGATAATACTCTGCTTTGCAGACACTTGGGAGAGCAAGGGAGGAAAGCAGGAGAGTGAGTACAGGGGTGAGGAGGGTTTCCGTGGACTGGTAATGATTAACAAGGGAAACTGGACTACTGGTGTGTCTTCAGGCACTTAGCGCTGCTTGCCAGCATCTCTGTGCCAAGTCATTAAGAGAAGCGAGTATCACTGAAGGTCGCAGTCCCTGAAGTTACACAATAGTGCTGATCACATTAGGCCTCCTTCTGTTGCTGGAGTCCCTCTCTGCAGAGATTTTACTCATTACTTAGTGGGTTCATTACCAGCTACGGTAGAGAGCCCAACTTGAAGCAAAAGGTTTTCTTGATCTGTCTGGGCTGCTTGATCTTTATCCTTAGACTTCTAAGACACTGAGAGGATTGCAGGGTGTTTTTTTCAGTCTAGGGTTGGGATGTGCTGACCTTATCTGTACCTGTGTGTCTTGGCATTGTGAAGGAATGACCTTGGGCTACTCACTGGGTGTTTTAGACCAAGGCAGGTCTGTCAGTTGGACTCTGGGCAACCTATGAGGCTAACAAAGATGCACCCCCGCGTGGTCTTTCCTTGCCTGCAAAGCCGTAAGCACCCTGCCTAGCCAGTTCCAGTTGCCTCGTTCTTTTCCTCAAGTTACTTAAAAGTAAAAATAGTGTAGACCTTTTTAATTTTAAATTCCAAATGAGCAGTGACCCCCTGCAATTAAGGGGTTGTAATAAACTTCTGTTAGGGAGGGGTGTGGGCAAAGTCAATGATGTAGCAGCACTCATTGCACAATAGCAATCTAATTATGGCGCAATTCAGGTGCGAGGGATTTCCCAATGCTAATACTGCTTAACCTGGGGATTAGAAACCTTGTCGATGCTAGGGAACAAGGTTTGACTTCTTTGTTAAAAGCCATAATCTCTTCAAACAGCAAATGTTAAGGTTCAAGCATGGAAAAGCTTGTTTTCTTGAAGAGGAGACCCCGGCGTTGAACTCTGGAGAGTCCTCTCCGCTCAGCTGGAGTTAACAGGAGATGTTTTCAAGCATCATCAGTAAACTAGATACTGCAAGATGCAGTTCTGCTTTTGTCCCCCACGTCTTTATCTTTGCACCATGCCGCTAACAAGGTCTGCTTTTATAGGAATGTCAGCTTGGAGAGAAGGAGCTTGAGCATCTTTCCCTACTTCAAGATGGACTAGAATATTTGGGAGTGATGTTCTTGGTCACACAGGGTAGTACATAGGTACCCAGCCTATTAAATAGATGGCTTACTCCTGTAAGCCTTGCCTCTTCTAAACTGCCAGGGTGGCTCTTGCTGTAGCATTAAGCACTTTGTATTTAATAAGTATGCCTAAACCCTCATTTTGTTACGTCCAGGATAGTTTGTATGCAACTGTCTTCAATTCATTTGAACCTACTGTTCTGTAACCTAGGAACATGATGGAGATGTTTGTAGGTGGCAACTGATGGCGAACATGTGGGTAACCTCAATCTAGCTTTTGCTGGTGCCGTTCATGGGATTTAGCTTTGAGTGATGACATTGACTGACTGGACTACAGGACCTCTATCAATTGTATCAAAACTGGCACTGTAAAAAAATGGGAAAAAAAGTTACGGTTTTCATGCGAACTGGCTGGTTTTCATACTTATTTATATGTGTTCCCTAGTTTAAAGCATGGTCTTGAGATTCCTTCCCATTCATTGATATTTTGCTTTCTTCAGAATGTGTTCAACATGGTTGTGGAAGTACCTCGATGGACAAATGCTAAAATGGAGGTAATTATATTACAGTTCCTAGCTTAAGCACTTGAGCTGACTAGTCTATTGATTTTTGGCTTTGCTGATTCTCTCCTCACCTCCACATCCTGAATCAGAGTAACCTAATGTCGGTGGCTCCATAAGTAGCAAGAAAATAATTCAGCTTTGATAAATAAGGCCTTTCAAAACCTGCCATATTGCAGACATCACGTCAAGGAAGCTCTCTAGATGTAGTTCTAACTTCTCATGTAAATACTTGCTTAATAGTAGAGGCTTAATATGAGACTGGCAGAGGTTGGAATAACATAGCATTCTTCTGTGGCTTCTGATTAAAGCAGCATCTTATGGCTCTCAACCCCGTGTGCTTCTGACATTTGTAAGTTTGCTGAAAGCTGTATCCCAGGAGATGGCAATGCAACAGGAAATGGAGTTGTCCAAAATCTACTGTTGGCTTCAGGGTCAGCTCCTGGTCTCTTGGCTTGTCCGTTAGCAGTCAGCTTCATTAAAAAAAAAAAAATCGCTTGGGTTTTCTTTGAGTGCAAAGTAGAGAAATTCATGTAACTTTTCTTTCAGATTGCAACAAAGGATCCCTTGAACCCAATTAAGCAAGATGTGAAGAAAGGAAAACTGCGCTACGTAGCGAACGTGTTTCCCCATAAGGGTTATATCTGGAATTACGGTGCTATCCCACAGGTACTGTAACTTGTCTCAGGGGCTCATACTTTCTGGCAGGGAGGAGGGAGGATGCCTGTCCGTGTTTCTGACCGCCACCAAATTAATGAGCAAGGTCAGCTGAGAGTCTGAGCTGGAGCAGCACGTTTGCAGCTCCATGTGTTGTCTTGCTAATGAAGAGAACCTGTCAAGAAAGCAGGCATACTTTTCAGTAGAAATCTCAAGAGGTAGGCTTGTAGCTACTGCTGTAAACAAGCTGTTGGAAAAACTGAGGATGAGCAGCTGCTGTTAGTGAAGTACCTGCTGTTGCTGTGTCACTTCTCTCCTTGGCCCCTCAGCGGTTCACTTGGACAGTAGCTGGCAGGTCCTTGCCTTTTGGATAAGGAAGCTGTCACTACACAAGGACGGTGAAGGTTCATAGTGGGCACCTGGCAATGCCATGCCCTCAGTTCCTGCCCCGTGAAGCGTAAGGAGCTAAAGCTGTAAGCCAATGGTACAGGAGCTCTGTGTACAGCCCCTAGGCCAAATCTTTACAGAAGATTCTTGTCGCAGTGAATTAGCTGATTGTTTTAGACTTTGGATGTGGACAATGAAAATCTGAATAGATCTGAAGACTGTATCTTTCCTGTTTCTGGCCCTCTTATTGTTCGGGGTCTAAACCACACAGCTAGAGTAGCGTATTGACCGGTTGGATGGTAGTAGGTGACCTGTTCTCAGTGTTGGATCTGAGAAAGACACCCAGCAGTCCAGAGGCTGCGAGAGGCAGATGTCTGCAGCTGCACAGAGCCGCTTTCTCTGAAACAGCTGGCAAGGGGGGACTGACAGATTGTGACACCTGAACACACGCTCTTAACTGGCTGGTGACTGCCAGATAAAGAGGAACTTGGAGCAAGGCTGTTTGCCTCTGATGTTCTCTAAGGTTTGAGTTTCCTTTAGAGAAATAAATCATCAGTGATAGCTCACAGAGAAACACACTGAATTTTCTAATTCTAGTCTTGATAGCAATGTGTGTCGAGTGTTTCCTCCAAATGTCTTCTATAGTTTCTGGATGGTGAACTCAAAATAGCTGGTACTTTGACACAAACTCAAAGATACCTTCCTGAAGATAACAAGCGGGCAGCCTCTGTCCTTCTGGGCAAAATGATGTGGCTTTCAAGTCGAATCCAATGGGATTTTACAATCCCAACAAAAAAAAAATAGGAAAGGGAAGATGTTCCCATCTCTAATGGGACACAGTGGGGTGGTCTAGGTGCTGCATCCCAAGAAAGAAGAGGACCAAAGACAATCTAGTGGGGAGCAACAGAGACGGTCGCACCTCTAGAAACTATTCCCATATAAAAAGAGAATGAAGGCATCTGGGATGCTTTTGTCTGAAACAGAATGGATGGAGGCAAGTCTTCAAATGCATGAAATGTTGCTGCAGAGTGAGAATAGATAGCGACTGAATTGTTTTCCATCTCTGTTGTAGACAGGAAAAGTAATGGCCTTAACCTGGCAATCTTTGGCAGTTCATACCCCAAGGAAAACCTTTATTGTGGCCAGAATGGCAAAGCACCAGGATGGGTGGCCTGGGAATGATTTAGCTAGAGCTGGCCTTGCTTTGAGTGCAGGGATGAGCTAAGCATCTCAAGGTCTCTTCCAACCCTTTTGTGATTTTAAGTTTTACAGGATGAAACACTGTGGCTTGTGAAAGAATAACTTCTAGGTCCTGCATGGAGAGTTCCTCCGTGAATTCTGAATGCGTGTGCAGCTCCTCTCAAGCTATGTAGGCTTCCAGAGCTACTTTGGAGTTTCTGTAACTGCTGGAGAGGGATGTTCTCCCATATTAGTCTATCATGGTTTCTTGGCTTAAGGTGGTGATGTTTTGAAGTTGAATTGTTTTCTACTCTGATGGATTCTGGAGCTGGTTTCTTTGTACAGAATTACAGCTTTTGGAGCCTTCACTCAGACGTGTTAGTAGACCAAAGAAATGTTTGTGTCAAGGGTAAGGGACTGAACTTAACACTTTTTTGTAGCAAAGTGGGATAGCGATTGTGAAGAGTCCTTTAGTACCACCCAAGTTTTGGTATATCTTCCTGAATGCTCTGGATGCATCACGAGGTCTTGACTATACTAGTCGTGTCTTGGCATGCAGACATTTGGGAAGAGCATTGCTTCGTTTTATATCTCAACAACCTTAGGGGTAGGTGCTCCTTATGATCCAAGTGAGCACAACGTCCTTTTGCTCCGGATCAGAAGTGTGTGTTTTAAGCAGCTGTTATTTCTGGAGGCATTGCTCAAATCCCTTCTGGAATACTGTCTTCCAACTTACCCTTACCGCTTCAGGTGACACGCGCTAGGACACTGGGTAGCATAGGGTATCGCACTTGGCGTCCTTGTCACTGCTCTAGTGTAACAGCATGTCTTTAATTGTTTAATTAAAAGGAAACAATACACCCCGTCTGTCTTCCATCTCTGTTGGACTGCTATCTGGAGTTCAGGAAACTTCTGTTAAGAAATGAATAGGGAGAGGAACAGGCAGGCAGCCAAATCAATGAGTGTTCTTTATAGATGTGAACTGCACCTTTATGCAGCTGTGGAACGGAGGAGGAAGTCTGGAATGTTGTTGAAAAAAGGTTTGTCAGTGGGAGGGAGCAGTTTACCCTTGGCAAGATAAGACCTTTTAACTTGGATTCAAACTGCATTTGCAGGCCCTGTGAAATAGTAGCCCAACCGCTAGACCTGAAAGCAAGGGTGAAGTGGGCCATCATCTGTATCTTCGAGGCAACTGCAGGCCTGAAATAAACCTGCTTTTGGTTCCCTCTTGAAACCTGAGAGTTCTTACTCCAATGTGTGGGTTTTTTTGCAGACTTGGGAAGACCCGGGTCACAAAGATGAAAATACTGGCTGCTGTGGAGATAACGATCCAATTGACGTGTGTGAAATTGGAAGCAAGGTAATGCATTCTAAAGGGTAACTGTCTTTTGAAACGTGTAATTAATGTCTCTGAAGTCAATTATCCAGAGACATTATTCAGTTCCTGCCTTCTCTACCTTAAGAATGTGATGTTTCCCTCTGCTGCCCCTGGAGATGGTTGACAAGTTCTTACAGCGCGAGCCTTGTGAGCCAGGGCTCGTGAACCGCTGATAAATGACAGCTAATTTTGTGGTACCTGACTGCTTGATGAACTTTCACAGCTTGCACAGTCTCCTGTTGTGCATTCCTTGAGTGCATCACTACAGACAACAAGGTCTTTGTCCTTGCAGGTCTGCTCTCGAGGAGAAGTCATCAAAGTGAAGGTGCTGGGCACGCTGGCATTGATTGATGAGGGAGAGACAGACTGGAAGATAATTGCTATCAATGTTGAAGACCCTGAAGCAGGCAACTACAACGGTAGGTAGCAGGAGGGAGGAGCAAGCTTAGTACTTCCCTTTCACTGTTCAGAGCCTGCAGGAAACCTCCAAGTCAGGACATGGACTTGCTCCTTCTATGCCACGGTATTCATCAGATGTGGTACTGGAAGGGCAGCAGAATAGGATGTTATCGATCCTGTAGCAAACAGCAGTAAAATGTTTTTTCCCAAATTCAGTCCTCTGCACAGCCTGGCATCTTGAAGAAGAGGGTTTGGCTGTACAGCCTGTCCTGAGTGGGAGGAAAGGGGGTTGTCCAGTAAGTCTCTAAATCAAAGCTGTTTAAATGTGTCCGTGCTCCTGGGGAAGCTCAGGATATACTGTGAAGATGAAACACTAACTTCCCTCTGCAGCTATCCGCTCCGTGTCTTGACTGTAACCTGTCTGAAATGTTGCTAAGGCCACTTGAGGAGGGGCTGAAAGAGGGGCAGCTCAGAAGAGCAGGGTAGTAGCTAAGTAACTTCTGTGACTAGATCTGGCTAACAGACCTCTTCTCCGTGGCTAGATATCAATGATGTCAGAAGGATGAAACCCGGATACTTGGAAGCTACAGTGGACTGGTTCAGAAGATACAAAGTACCTGACGGAAAGCCAGAAAACCAGTTTGCTTTTAATGGCGAATTTAAAGACAAGGTAGGACCGCCTTTCCTTCATTACAGTGAGCGTGCAAAGGCACGCTGTCCAAAACCTGAGCTCAAGGTGTGTGGGGACACGAATGAGTAGTCGCTGAGAAGAATGGGTTTTTATGGGGCAGTTCATAGCTGGCTTCATTCTTCTGCTGTTTTTCCAGCCTACCATTCCGCTTGCTTCCAGCCCAGTGCTTGCAGGGATGCTAGGAAAAAAAAAAAGCGTAGGGTTATCACCCTGCTGCTGTTGGATATTATCAGTTTTCCTTCTATATGACATTCATGTGGGATCACTTCAGGGCTGGGATCCTCCGTGCCAGAACCAGGATGGAAAATACCGTGTTTATTCGTTCCTGCTCTGGAGCAAGGGGTGCTTGACATCACCCTTTGCCTCCCTTGCTCGCTGGCTTTGTTCCACTGCAGCCTGTTGCAAGATGACTACTCGCTAGTTAAAATGCTTCTTCCTTCAGGCGTAAAATGTTCCCTCACACCCTTTGAGTAAGGCTCTGCCTTGGCAGCGTTATTCCTCTGCCTCTTCTCTGGGTTGGGGCGGATGACTGAAGGAAAGGGTAAGGGGGACTAAAGTGGAAGTCATGCGGGAGTGGACTTGTCCCCTTCGGCTGTAGTACGGCACCAGGTTGGGTGGGCTGGGACATCTCACTGCCCCTCAGGATGGGTGAAACCAGAATCGAGGCCAAGGCGGAAAACAGGGACAAAGAACCCCGCGCATGTTCCTGCAGTGTTTTATTTGGCTCTGTGTGGTATCAAACCAGGATATTTATTGCTGGTGTTCATGCTAACAAAGAATTGTGTGTGCTTCCTTCTTCAGCTGACAGGTTAATGCTTGAGCATATACTACTTTTTTTAAAAAAAAAACACCCTTGTGATATGCTTGGAAGCAGATTGATTTTTAAATAGTTGCAAAGCTAGATTAGGTGCATGTCTCTTCCTGTTGATCCGCACAGCGGTTGAATGATTTGCCTGGAGTGGAAGAAAGCTTGCAGATAGGTGGGTATCAACGAGCTGCCGAAGACAAACTGAGTGGGAGGAGCAGCGGGGTGGAGGTGCTTTTATAATATAGCACTGGCCCGAGACTAGAATATCTGCGTTCTTTTGGCTTCAAGCTCACTCAGTGGCCTTGGCGTATCCTCCCATCTTGAAAGGAAAACAATTGATATTATAAAATCCCCGTTGTTCAGCTGTTGTGTGCTGGGAGGTTGCTGTTGTTCCTGAAAGGCGCAGTAACGGAAGAGGTCTCTTTGAGTCCCTCCCGGAGTCAGAAACTATCCAAAATCAGCCTATAAATACTGGCCTCTCGTTCCATGTAACCGATAGTCTGGAGAAAATGGCCTCGTGCTTACACATAACGTGATGTTTGTTCTCGTCTTCAGGATTTTGCGGTGAATGTCATCAAAAGCACTCATGAACACTGGAAAGCTTTAATAGCGAAGAAAACTGACGGAGGGGAGATCAACTGGTAGGTCGATGCTTGTTGGTACTGTGCGCGTTCCTTTCCCCTAAACAAAAAACCCTGAAACGTCTCTTTCCTGAGCGGTGCCATGCTTTCTGTTAGCTGCTGGCTGTCTCCGCAGGCCTTCCCCTTCAACTTGGCAACTGTAACAGTGATTCTTAATATTCCATTATTTAATACTCTTGGGGGGAAAGACTTGGCTTTCACATTCTCACGAGCGACCTTTCCCTTCCAGCACAAATCTGACGGTGTCCGACAGCCCTTTCTGCTGTAGTCAAGAGTGTGCAAAAGCTACCGTGGATGCAGTAAGTACAAATCTGTGTGTCCTACCTGCAGCGTCAGTGTTGGGCAAAATTACACGATTTGTGCGGTACCATAAACTGTCCTCGCTGTGTGACTAGCGCTTTGTACGCTCAGAAATTTTTTGGATGCCTGAACACAGCACCTGTTTCTGGTTAAATAGGATGGATGCGGAGCAAGCCAGACATTCCTCCAGAGGCTTCTCCTTGCCCTTAGTCATCTGGGAGATGGAATCTGAAACAGAGTTTGCGTGAAAGGCTAAACTTCTGAACTATAGCTGGCCTGTCAGCTGTTCAGAGAGTGTTTAAATACTTGGCCTTCCAAGAGCTTCACAGCACAGGTCACCCTTTGAGAAGAGAAAGTCTAATTTCTGAGAGCCTTGCAGTCAAAGGCCTTGCGTCCTTTGCAATGAAAAGCTTGGAGTTCCCAGCGTAGTAGCCCTACAGTTTCAGGACTTAACTGCATCTCCCTAGGCTTGTGAAGCACTGCTGATGGCAACTTGGAAGGGGTTAGAGGCATGGGACAGGGAAATCAAAACAGAGATACTGCCTCGAAGTATGGAAACGTGACTGCAAACCAGAGTCTCTCCATAGCCTTCTGCCATCATCTTGGTTTTAAAAGTGCTTGTATGCTCTGGTGGTATCCAAATTACTTTGTAGGTCTATGAAAGTGTAACCCTAGCGGAGAACGTGTCACCTGCTAGGGACCCTTGTCTGCCTTGGGTCACTAAACATCGGGTGAAAGCTGTTCGGAGAAGTTTTTCGAGAGTCCTTTGTACTTCTATTCTGCCATCGCGTTGTAGGTTTAAAAAAAAAAAGCAGGCTGTCTTCAACCATATCAGCACCGGAGCGGTCCCTGCTTGCGGTGAGGAGCAGATGGCACTGCAGCCTGTGCTTAGAGCAGAGCCCCTCCGGCACGTGGGACACGTACGGAATGAGGAGGCTGTGGGCATGACAGGACTCACGCCGCACGTGAGCTCATTTATTCCCTCACAGCTGACCAGCGCTGGCTGCCACGGACCAATTTACACCGCTTAGACCTTAACCTGTGCTCAGTAAAGGCTCGTGCAGCTCTAAATGGTGTCTAGTGAGCTCCAGGCGTACGGTCAACCTCCCTCAGCAGTTGCTCTCTGCTAATACGCTTCTCGTTGCAGGCACCACCGTGTAAAGCTGCCAACCCGATCCCACCCGAAGGTAAGCCTCACGACCCACGTTTATGTTCCCATGCAGAGCAGAGGCTTCCCCGAAGGAATTATTGATAGGAAAATGAGGGTCTTAACCAATAGCTAGGTACGGCTCTAGCACGAGGAGAAAGGAAGGACCGTGGTGGACCCAGCTCGTGTCAGTAACGCTGTTTTACCCCTGAATCACTTCTTGTCATCGCCTTATCTCCTTGTTTGGGTAGGCGAGGTGGGTAAAGGAGCGGTAAGCAGGAGACCTGAGGTGCCGTAGTTCGCTCCAGAAGAGATGCGGTTTATAGCGTCTTTATAGGTTTTATAGGTCCTAAAAGAGCCGCGCTGCAGGGGGTGGAGGGCGGTGGTAGCAGGAGAGGGGGTTTGGTTCCCCCGGAACAGGGGTTCTATCAGCATCCTCGGTGCAGGCGAGCCGAGGAAGGGAATCACTCCCTACCTGCGCAGAGCAGAGGCAGAAATCGGTGGTGAGTTCGGTGCTTCCGTTGAACCCTCTGATCAGAGATCTGTCACTGAACGAGTGTTCACTGCGAGCCAGTAACGAGCCTTTTGATGCCTCGGGACACGACTCTGTAAGAAAACCACGGCCGTGGGATGAATCCATGCTCAGCTCTTGCGTTTTTCCTTCTGTGCAAAGCAGCGATGGGCGCCTTGCACGCGAAACCTGGGCATTGCTGTAGCAGGGACAAGACCTGAGGGCAAGGGCGAGCTAATGACGGTGTTGAGAGCCCAGGAGAGGCTCAATTCTCATTTCCAACCTCTTCGTGGGTAATAAACCTGGGAAGAAATTGCTCTCTTCCGTGCGGGCGTGGGAGTTGGAGGCAACATGACTTTACCTCCCTGAGTCAGCTGAGCCGCAGGGAAGCTGAGCTGGCTCTGGCTTGCTGTCCTCGCCTGAACTGAGTCATGTGGAGGCTGAGCGAGGGTGACTTCTGCAGGAAAACACATACACGTCAACAGGGCTGCGCAAGAACCTGTTGGGTGCGTGGTGGCGTTGTTGACAAGAGCCGCAAGTGCCACTTAATCAGTGGGTGGCTAACAGAGGGCTGACACCCCCTGCACCTCTTTATTTATTTTTTTTTTCTGCCCCTCACAGTTGACAAGTGGTTCTACTACCAGAAGAACTAAGACCTGAGGATGGGTGGTGAGACAGCTGTGTCCTCCCCACCGAGGAGTCGCCACGTGCAGGAATAGAGCAGAAAAATAGCTTCAGCGTCGACAAGAGGACCTTGCCTGCAACTTTGCCGATTAGAATCATGTATCTAGCAGTGACGTGTCTGCTGCATCGGGGTCTCGTGGAGGCTAGAAGACATAATTTATAAAATCAAAACACCCTGCTTGTGCGTGGTCGTACAGTGTACTTTGTAAATTGCGACAGAACGTCGTTCACCTGGTACGTGTATGGATGCTAGAAATAAAAACTACTGAAACAGAACGCTGCGGCGCTCCCTCTCCTTCCCCTGGAGCCCGGGGGTGAACAGCGGCCCTCGGAGGGGTCTGTGCTGGTGGTTCTGGGGAGGATTTATAGCGTAATGAACGCACTATCGTGACTTGGGGGCGGCCTCGAACCGGCGTGCCCCAGGGGGGTGGCCACGCACCCGCCGGGGGGCGGCCTCGAACCCGGGTCCTCCCGGAGCGGGGCGGTACCCGCGTGGCGTCAGACGCAAAGGCTGACGTGAGGAGCCAGCGCGGCGAAGCGGAAGTGGGCGGGGCGTTGGAGCGGGAAGTGGTTGGGGAGGGGGGGGGGGGACGACGACGACGACGGACAGCGACGCAATTTCCGGCGGGGAGCTGGCGGCTGCCGAGGAGGGGAGGCGGTGGCGCGGCGGCCCGGGGGCAGCCGGGGGTGAGCGGCGGCGGCGGCGGGTGACGGCCGGGCCCCGACGGAGGAGGGGGTGAAGGAGGGGAGGCGAGCGTGGCGGCGGGGGCCGGGCCGGGAGCGGGGCGGCGGCGGCGGGGGGTGACACGCAGGCAGGGCGGGGGCGGGGCGGGGGGTAGGCCGCACCGCCCGCCCTTGAGGCCGGGGCCGCCTCCCCGGGCCCACCCCCCCTCCCCCCCCGAACCCCGGCCGGGAGGGGAGCGGGGGCTGCTCCCCGGTGGCGGCATCCCGCGGGGGAGGCGGTGGGCAGGCGGCCGGCCGGCTTCCGTGGAGCACCTGACGCCGCTAACGCCGGTGGGTTGTGTTCCCGCAGGAGATTAATCTTCAGCGATGTCTTTCATCTTCGAATGGATCTACAACGGCTTCAGCAGCGTGCTGCAGTTCCTAGGTAATGCCGCCTTACCTTCCTCCTAACCGGCTCCCCTCGGGCTGCGGCAGCTGCCCTTTGGGTCAGTTTGGCTTGCGCCACTTGCCAAAATCGCTTAAAAGCTGGCGATTAAAGCGCGGCTCTTTTGGAGTGTGCGATGGCTCTGACTAGCCTAAAGTTTGGCGAGAAAGCTGCAAATCGGGAAAGGCTTTTTTTTTTTTTACACTAGGGGGAGAAACTTGGAGAATATTTTGGAGGTGTTTGGCTCCCGCTTGGTCTTTCTCTTGCTATTTAGAAGTGCGAGAGCAGTTGGGCTGATGCCAAGGGCCTGTTTAGCCCAGCAGACCTGCTGCCCAGCCAGGGAGAGAATCCCCTCCTCCTCTTCCCCCTTCCTCCTCCTCTTCCTGGTATCCGAGCTCACCAACTCCCCTCATTTCTCGCTGCTGCAGCTGGCTGGCTTGCTTGCTTCTCCTCAAATTATCACTTCCTACACCAAGCTACCCACCGTGGCCTGCCTGGGGGAGTTGCTGACTGCTGACTAACAGCCCCAGCGCCGTCCAGTTTGAAAGGGTTTTGTAGAGGTGGTGGCCAAAACCATTGCCCAGTCTAGGGTGACCTGAGCGGCTGGGCTGGCTGCCTCACCGCGGCGCGAGCAGCCCTTTCCTGAGTTGTGGACGATGGCCATGTGCCTCCTGCCGGAGTCGTGAATTCCAGCAGAGGTCCACGCTGGAGGACGGGGTGTGCTCTGTCCGGAACGTATCGCAGGGGTAGGGAGGGATGAGAAAAAGTCATGTTGAAAACCTAAAGTAACTTGCTTACAGCAGATGCACACCTGGAAGTGGGAAAAAATCGGTTTATCTAAAGAAAATGATGTCTTATTTCATGCTTTGCAACAACTTGCTGCTATCTTTCACGAGTTTATTCAATTTTCACATTTAAATACCTCGTTGGGGCGACAGATTGATCCGTAACCCATTGCAAATAAGTAATACTGTGCTGCACGCTTCTGCTGGGATGTATCTGAGAAAAGAATACGTTATTCACAGAAATGTGAGCTTAGAAAATGTCCGTTGTTGTAGATATTACCTTGCATTGTCTGGGTGAAAGCTGGTTCAAGCTGTATGGTTTTTTCCCCGGCTGTTGTGTGTCCGTGCTGGGAGTACTGTAAATGCACAGGTGGCAGTATAGCTCTGGGAGAGGGGTTCGTATATAAACAGCAGCAAGCGTCGCGGCGTTCCTGCTCCCATGCCGAGAGCAGCCTGCTGGAGTTTTTCTTGCTCGTTTGTTTTCCTTCCAGGTTTGTACAAGAAGTCTGGAAAACTTGTGTTCCTGGGCTTGGATAACGCAGGCAAAACCACTCTGCTGCACATGCTCAAAGATGACAGGCTGGGTCAGCACGTCCCGACACTACATCCCAGTAAGTCTGCCGGCCACTCAGCCCCGCCTGCCTCCTGGTGTGGCTTTTCCTCTGGAATTTTGTGGGACACGGCGTTGAAAGCTGCCACGGTGATAGCTCTGCGTTGGGGCGATAGGCTTTTAAGAGGCTTATAAACTGCACCTGAGGATGCAGTCGCACGTTGGTTGCCCGAGCTGAAGTGGATTTGCATTTTCCTCTCAAATATAAAATGAGAGCTGCCGTGCTTCAATTTATATGACGTTCTTCTCTTCGGGAGGGAGTGCGTTTCTAATGAGAAGTGTGATAAAGTGTAATAATTGCAGATTAATAAGCATGTGCTTAAGTGGCGGGGGGGGGGGAATTCTTCTCTCCCGCTCGTGATTTTGTGAAACAACTCCGTTTCAGTGGCTGAATTCTTAAGGAAATTCAGGGAACTCCGGAATTCTACAGGGTATCTTATGTGAGGGGTGTGTGTGATGTTAAACAAGTGTCCCCAAGAAATTCTATCTGTGACAGCTTCTTTATTTTCCTGCAACACAGCCTGTATTTTTACTTTTCAGCATCAGAGGAGCTGACGATTGCTGGAATGACCTTTACGACTTTTGATCTGGGTGGACATGAACAAGGTAAAGGCGAAGCTGCTGAGTGCCAGACACCAAATGAGGTTAATTTTCTGACTTCTGTGATGTTCTCCAGCCACCTTAAGAAAAATCTACCAAAAAATGGTGCTGAAAAGTGATAGCAATGAGCCATACCTGATTATTTGTTGCCTGAAATTATTTATGGAGCTATATGTGGAAATAACCCCCTGGCTCTAGGGTACCAGTTGTTTCAGTGGTTCAATACTTCTGCTTAATTCTGGCAGTTTGGAAAAAAAAAAAAATGCTGCCAGTTCATGCTCTGCTGCCTGAAATATTTTTAGCCATGGAAGACTTGAATGTCGTAGGCTTATTCTTTTGAACAATTGCTGAATTTTTATTTTAAGGCTTTCTAGAAGTTCTACGAAAAGTTTTTCTGCCTTTTTTTTTTTTTTTTAATACACAAAAATATTGGAAGAAAGACGCCCCGGCTGAAAAGGCGGCCTTGGTTACTTGGGGAGCAGAGGGAGCGTTACGGGCTCTCCGAACTGCCTGGCTTGCGGCCTTGGCCCGGCCCTTCACCGGAGGGTCTTGCGCTGCCTTGGGGAAATCCTAACGAAGAGGGTGGCTCCTTTTTGGGTGTAGTTTACCCGTTGCTTCACGTAGTGTTTTCACGGGGGCGGTGTTTGTCGCTTCTGTGTTCCAGCTCGCCGGGTCTGGAAGAACTACCTGCCAGCTATCAACGGCATCGTCTTCCTGGTGGACTGCGCAGATCACTCACGTCTTATGGAATCCAAAGTTGAGCTTAATGTAAATTTCCTTCTATTTTTCCTTCCCTGACACTGCTGAATAGCTAAATTATAAATAATGTTCTTCTTTTGGGGGCTGGAACTTGCTCACAGCACATTTTGAGAGTATCGCGCTTTGGATTTGCACTGCTGGTGCACCTTTTGCACCAGCGATGCAGCGTCCAAAGCGTGTGCTTATAGGAACTTATGTGTTAGTTTATGCAGGGGGCAGATCAGTATGGATTTATACCTATACTCTCCCAGAGCTGGAGAAGCCTGGAGTGCTGTGTCCAGCTTTGGAGCCCTCAGCACAGGAGGGACGTGGACCTATCGGAGCGGGTCCAGAGGAGGCTGCAAAGATGATCTGAGGGCTGGAGCCCCTCTGCTGTGAGGAGGGGCTGAGGGAGTTGGGGTTGTTCAGCCTGGAGAAGAGAAGGCTCCGGGGAGACCTTAGAGCCCCTTCCAGTGCCTAAAGGGACTCTTGATCATGGAGTGGAGTGATAGGACGAGGGGGAATGGTTTTAAACTGAAAGAGGGGAGATATACATGAGATATTAGGAAGAAATTCTTTCCTGTGCGGGCGGTGAGCCCCTGGCGCAGGCTGCCCCGAGAAGCTGTGGCTGCCCCATCCCTGGAGGTGTCCAAGGCCAGGTTGGATGTGGCTTGGAGCACCCTGGGCTGGGGGGAGGTGTCCCTGCCCAGGGCAGGGGGGTGGAACTAGGTGATCTTCAAGGTCCCTTCCAACTCAAACCACTCTGTGATTCTATAAGCCCGGGTGCCCTTGCTGTGAGTCAACCATGGGTTCTTGAGCAGCCTTTGAAGAAGTTTTTTGGTGGCCCGTGGGTCTAGATAGGACCTGCTTATTCCGAGAAACCTTTCCAGAGAGACTCCTCTTCCTCAGCACCAAAAAATAGACCTTTGTTGGTCACAGAGCTGAAACAAAATGTTTTTCTTCAAATTACGACCGTTTGTCCTGCCTCTGCTTAACCCCTCCGCCTTGCACGCAGGCCCTAATGACAGACGAAACAATATCCAACGTGCCAATCCTTATCTTGGGTAACAAAATCGACAGACCGGAGGCCATCAGCGAGGAGAAACTGCGGGAGATCTTTGGGCTCTACGGACAGACCACGGGAAAGGTAGGGAGGCATCCAAATCTCGGGTCGTCCGCAAGCAAGGGAGGGCTCGCGCCTTTCGTTGCAGGATGAGGCTCCGTCTAGAAGCTAATCGAGCTGATAATTGTGATTTTATCCACAACATTGACCAAGCTGAATCTTTAATAATAATAATAATGACGATGCCCTCGGGCAGGTTTTGAAACTGTCCGGATTGTGCCAAACACAGTACCTCTGCAACAATTTGGGGAGTTAGGCGTCGAGCTGGTGTTTTAACGCGTCATCTGGCTCTTCTGGTTTCCTTACTCTGAATTTCCATCCGGTTACGCCTCGAATCATTTTTCCAAGTGTTTAAAAAAATGGTACGGTGCGAGAGAATTGAGCAGTGGGGGCAGAAATAAATCACCGCGAGGCTGCTCTTGGCGCTCGCCTGCCCACATAGTGACCATTGCTCCCCGCGTCGCAGCTACACCAGCCCGCACCTCGAAAACGGTTCTCCGACGGTCCCGCGCCGTGCCGCCGAGAGGGGAGGGGGGGGAAAAAACCAACCGAGAGGGTGGGGGCAAAAACTCCCCGGGCCGAGAGCCGGGGTGGCTGTGAGGGCGGCGGGGATCCGCGGCTCTGACGTCCCTTTGGGTTTCCGTAGGGAAACGTGCCACTGAAAGACCTGAACGCGCGGCCCATGGAGGTGTTCATGTGCAGCGTGCTGAAGAGGCAAGGTTACGGCGAAGGTTTCCGTTGGCTATCGCAGTACATTGACTGACCCCGGGGACGGACGTGAAGGGTTTTACTCCTCTGGACTGATTTCCTGCTCGCGGCTTCCCACGGACTTTTCTCGCAGGACGCGGGAGGCTTTCCAACCGCGGCCCGGCGCTCACCAAGAGACTCCTGGTTTTCGGCTGCCCGGTGGCACAGTGGTGACACAGCTCTTTTCCGCGTGGGGTGAGGGGGGGAGGAAAAAAAACACGGCACCCTTCCGCACACGGGCGCGCGCCGGTCGTCCCTTTCCCTTGGGTGACAGCAGGGATGGGGGGCTGGCGTGACCGGGGGAGTAAGGCTCCGCGCCGTAACGGCTGAAAAAGAGAGCACGTCTCACCACTGTGGTTAATTGACTTCAAAGAGACAAAAAAAAGACACAAAAAAAAAAAAAAAAAAAAAAAGAAAAAAATGAAAAAGCAATTATATTTTTTAAAGAAAGTGTTAATGTAGACAGCGTCCCTTCTAACTTTTTAGTTTAACATTCATCTTGTTTAGTCCAGAGTCTGGTTAGGGTTTTGTTTTGGTTTTTGTTTTGTTTTTTTTTTTTTTAAATATATTTAACGATATTTAGGTATTTCACAAGTTGCTGAACCGAGGTAATCACGATATTAGCAGTCCTCAATAAACATAGCATTTGGGCTTAACGGAGCTGTAGAGGGTGGCCGTGCTGCGTCACGCTGACCGACGATGGGGACGGCTGCCATCCCGGCTCCTTTTCCTTCACGGGGATTTTGGGAGCGGAGCCCCCACCGCTTCCGCCGTCGGTGGGACGAGGACAGGGGCTGTTCCCCCACCTCCTCCCGCCGCGGAGCCCTTTGGGTGGTTGCAGCGTGCGCCGTTTGCGTCTCACCAGGTTGTTAACCGTAGGCTAAACCCATTTCTTTCTTTCTTTTTTTTTTTTTTGGATGGATGATTTTATTTTATTTTATTTTATTGTTGTCTGAAGGTCCGTTCCTGCCCCGCACCCCTCAATAAAGACACGTCTCTCTCCGCCGACGGGCTGGCGCCCCTCACTCCAGCCGTTAGCACAAACCCCCGCCCTTCCCGGTGGCGGAGGAGGGCGGGGGGACACCGCGGTGGCCGTCCCCAGCGGGGCCGGGGGGGTTACGGGGGGATGCCCGGGGGGATGCCCGGGGCGGCGGTGCCGGAGCGGCCGCCAGGGGGCGCTGCGCCGGGGCGGGCCCTACCTACCGCCGCCACGTCACCCGCCCGCCGCCGCCAATGAGGAGGGCGCACGGCCGCGCCGCCGCCAATGGGGAGGGCGCACGGCCGCGCCGCAGCCAATGGGCGAGAGGGGCGGGGCGGGGAGGGGGCGCAGGGGACGCGCAGCGGCGCGGGTCGGGGGCTGCGCTGCGCCGCGCTGCATTGCGCTGCGTTGCGCTGCGTTGCGCTGCGCCGCGCTGCATTGCGCTGCGCTGCATGCAGCCCGCCCCGCCGCCGCCACGGCCGCCATGGCCTCCACGGAGGAGCAGGCCTGCTGCGTGGTCAGCGTCTCCGGTCCTGCCGATGGCCCCCAGCCGGCCGCCGACCCCCAGAGCTGCAGCGGGGTGATCCTGAGCCGCCGGCCCGGGCTGGTGCTGTGCCACGGCGCCGTCTTCGCCCCCTTCCTACGGGACGGCCCCGCCGCCTGGGCGCGACCCCGCCGCCTGCCGCCCGACGCCCTCCAGCCCCGCCTGCGCCTCCTCGTCCTCCGCCTCGACGCCGGCGTCTTGCAGCAGCGGGAGGCCCGGCTGCTCGCCCTGGTGCCCTGCGACCCCTTCCAGCGGGCGCTGGCGCGGGTCTTCGGCCAAGCGGAGCAATGGCGCTTCGGCGGGGAGGCGGCGGGGGATGACGGGCGGGCCCTGCACTGGTTCGCGTGGCTGCGGGTGCCCGGACTCGACACCCCCGGGGGCAGCTGGACGGCCCGAGCGAGCGCCGGCTGCCTGCGGAAGGGCGAGGGGTTGGTGGCCTGCGGGTCCCCCTTCGGCGCCCTCTGCCCCGACCTCTTCCTCAACACCCTGAGCAGAGGGGTGGTGAGCAACCTGGCCGGCGAGGAGAACGCCCTCGTCCTGACCGACGCGCGCTGCCTGCCCGGCACCGAGGGTGGCGGTGCCTTCCTTCCCTCGCCCGCCGGGCCACGCTTGGTGGCCATCATCACCGCCTCCTTCTGCTGGAAGGGCGCCGAGTGGGTCGGACTCACCCTGCTCTGCTCCCTCGCCGCCATCCTGCGCAGCAGCGCCGGCATCCTGGACGAAGCCGGGGTGGCGGTGCCAGCGGCGCCGGGGCGGGTGGCCGCCGTGCGGGCGGGGAGCGGGCAGGACCCCCTGGGCTGGGCGGCGCTGGTGGAGTGCGGCACGGCGTGGGGCTCGGGGGTGCTGCTGGGCCCCCGCCTGCTCCTCACCTGCCGGCACGTGGTGGAGGCGGGTGACACGGTCCGCGTGACACTGGCGCCCGGCTCCAGCGCCCGGTGAGTGCGGCGGTGTGTCCCTCACCTTGTCCCCCACCCACCCCGCGTGCCCCTTCGCCGTGACATCTCGTGTGCTGTGTCCTTAGGGCTTCCACCATCCTCGAGGGACACGTGGTGTTTGCCACCGAGGAGTCGTCCCCCTTCGACGTGGCGGTGGTGGAGCTGGAGGAGAGCGTACCGGGCTTTGTCACCCCGCGCGTGGCCGACACCTTTCTCCAAGGTGAGCATCCAGGGGGACGCAGGATGTCACCCCATGGTGACACCCCATGTGTCACCCCTTTTACCCTCTCCCTACCCCAGGAGAGGAGGTGCGCGTGGTGGGCTTCGGCGCGCTGGGGCGGGCATGCGGCCCCTCGGTGACGACGGGGGTCCTCTCGGCCGTGGTGGCGGTGGCCGGGCGCCCCGTCATGCTGCAGACCACCTGCGCTGTCCATGGGGGCTCCAGTGGTGGCCCCCTCATCTCATCCCGCAGCGGACGCCTCCTGGGTAAGCCGGGGTGAGGGGGGGCAGCCCCCCACGAGTGGAGGGGGTCCCATTGGTGTCCCCTGGCCCGCCCTGGTGACACAGACACTGCTCCTCTCCCCGCCAGGGATCGTGGCCAGCAACACGCGGGACACCAGCGCGGGGTCCACCTACCCCCACCTCAACTTCTGCATCCCCATCTCCGTCCTGCAGCCCCCCATCGCGCGCTACTGCCGCACCGGCGACCCCAACGCCTTTGCCGGGCTCAACCGGGCGGGCGAGGGGGTGCGGGCGGCATGGCGGCTCCAGCAGCGGCCAGGACCCCCCAGCAAGCTCTGACCCCACTCCGGGGGGGCTTAGGCTGGGGGGGGTGGAGCTGCCACATCCCCGCTTTGTCGTCCCCCCCCGGCAGTGTCGGGACCAAGCGCTGGGACCCCGTGGGGTGGGTGACGGGTGGGCGTCCCGGGGTGGGGACACAACACGGTGCCTTTATCAGCTGCTGGCGCCCCCCTCATATTGGGGGGGGGGCTGTTGCGGAGATTGGTTTTATTTTGGTTTCTCCCTGGAGCGTTAAACGCTGTGAGTTGAGGCCGTGGTGTCCTGTGGTGCCGAGCGGCTGGGGTGGCACGTGGGTGACGGGCGCGTCGTCCCTCCGTGCGTGGGCCATGGGTGGGGGGGGGGGGGGGGGGTAGACACTGGGCAGGAAGATCTGTGCCCACCCCCACGGTGGACCCGGGAGGGGAGATGGGGGTGTCAGGATGGGGTCTTTAAGGGCTGGGGTGGGTCACAGGGCGGGAGGGGTCCTCGGGGGAGGGCACAGGTAGGGTGTCCCGGCAGGGGAGAATGGGCCTGGGCCAAAAATGGCGGGGGGGGAGCTGGGGGGAGAAATGGGGTGGGCAGGGACGATGCCAAGGCCCTCGGTCAGCGTGTCGGGGTGGCGGATGAGGTCCGGGCTGGGGTCAAGGTCCTGGGGGGGAGTCGGGGGGGTGGGGGGGGGGTGCCTGATAAGGCCCTGGCTGGGGTGGGGGGGGGGGTCAGATTTGGGGGGGGGGATGATGATGCCCTCCCCTCACCACCATCCCACGCAGGGCCCGTGGCTGCAGGTGGGGCATGGGGGTGTCGGGGTGGGGAGGAACGGGCGGGCGCGTTTGACACAGCACGGGGTATTTATTTCACAGCTGCTACACAACGCTGGGGCCGGGGCGGCCACGCATGCACAGCATGGGGGGGGGGGGGTGCGGGGGGGGGGGGGGGGGGGGGGGCAGTTTACCTATTGGGGGTTATGGTTTGTTGTTTGTTTTTTTTTTCCCCACTTTTATTAGCGCCGTTTGCCCGGTTGAAGACCACGCAGCAGCACACTAGGCCTACAAGGCTCTAAATCCCCCCCCGCCCCCCCCCAAAAAAAAACAAAAAAAAAGCTCAAATTCGCACAAGCGTGGCCCCCCCCCCCCAGCCCTGCTCGCCCCCTCTCCGGGCGAGCACCCCGATGCCCCATCCCGTGCAGCGCCAGGAGGGGGGGGTACGCGCCCACCCCATGCCACGCTGGCAACAGTTGGGGGGGTGTCACGGTGACCCCCGGCTGGGGGGGTGGGGGGGGCTGCCGCCCGGCCGTGCCACCCGCCGGGCTCTCCTGCTCCTCTACCAGATGTAGCCGCCGTCGTCGCCTTCGCCCGCTTCGCCCTCCTCTTCCTCGCCTTCCTCGCCCGTCTCCTCCGGCTCCTTCTCCTCCTCGTCCTCCCAGCCCACGCTGCTCCCGAAGTCACCCGAAAACCCCGCTGCCTCCTCTGCAGGGGAGGCGGGGGAGCACGGTGAGGGGCAGAGGCTTGCGGCCGGGTCCCAGGGCTGTGTGTGTGTCCCCCGTTCCATCCCACCACCCCCCCAAGGGTGGCGGGGGGGGGGGGGGGGGGGGGGGGGGGGGGGGCTCCCCCTGGCACTCACCGCAGTCGGGGCTGCCACGGCCACGGGTGCCTGTCAGCTCGGTGCCCTGCTGGTCCACGCACCAGCACTCCCCGCCGCCCGGCTCACACTGCGCCCGCCGGTAGTAGCCGTCCTCGTCGCAGCTGGGGATGAAGGTGCCTGCGGGGAAGCGATGACACCCCCTCGCCCCCCCCCAATCCCCCCCAAATACATGCAGTGCGAGAGCGCTCCCCATCCCCTGCGGGACCTCCAGCTCACCTGGCTTTTTTTTGGCTGCTTCTTGGATCTGAATCTTCTCCAGCTCCCTGAGACACGGTGGCTCTGCAGCGCACACACACACGCGCGCGCTGCGCTTAGGGTGGGCGTGCAGCCCCCCCCCATGGTGGGCAACCCACCCCCTTCCCCCGGCCCCTGCGGCCTGCACCCCCATGGTGGGCATCCCCCAACCCATGGTGTGCTTCCCCCCGACCCCACAGCATCCATACCCCTTATCCCCCCCCCCAAAGTGTGCAGCCCCCCCCCCAGACCCCGTCCTGTGCATCCCCCCCAACACACAGCACGTGTTCCCCATGACCCCACAGCATGCACCCCTCCCAAATCCCATGGCACACCCCCCCCCCCCCCCCCCAAACAATGGTGTGCATCCCTCCAACTCCATGGTGTGCATCCCCCACCACCACCCCCAGACCCCATGGTGTACATCGCCCCATGGCAAGCAGCCCCCCCCCCTCACCCCAAACCCGCAACACAGATTCCCCGTGACCCCATGGCGTGCATCCCTCCCCGCCCCCACAGTGCACAGCCCCCTCCCGGCCCCGGCGCGACGCACTTTCCCTCCAGAAGCAGAAGCACCACTCGGGAGCGGAGACGCGGCCGTCCTTGGAGGTGTCGCAGGAGTTGAAGAAGGCGCGGATGCACACCTCGTACTTGTCCAGGTTGATGGCGGCCAACTCGGCCGCCTCCAGGAAGAGATCCCCGCTCGTGTCCAGCCGGGCGAACATCCACCCCACCGCCTCCTTGCAGCTGGCCGCCACGCTCCTCTCCAGCGCTGCGGGGCAAGACGAGGCCCCGTGGCTACCTGGTGTCCCCCCCTCCCACCCTGGGGAGAGCACCCGGCGTGGTGGGGACACGCACCGGTGGTGGGGTTGGCGGGGAGGCCGCCGGAGCCGTTCTGCTTGGCGTTCTCCCGCAGGAGCTGGAACCAGTCGCGCAGGCGGTCACCCAGGTCGGCCAGGTCCTGCCCGGTGCACGGTTCTGGAAGGGGGTGTCCGGAGGGGTGGTGTTGGGTCGGGCAGGGCTCGGGGACACCCTCCCCGGTTCCCCCCCCCTCCCCGTCCCGCTCACCTTGCTTGCCGTCGCCGGTGGGGCTGTGCGGGGTCGGGCAGGGGCACTGCCCCTCGCACCGCACCGTCAGCTGCTTGCTGGCCAGGCACGCCTGCTGCTCCAGCTTGCACTGTTGGTGGCGGGGAGAGTGACACAGCACGGGGCCGGGCGGGGGGGGACAGCACAGCATCCCCCTCCCCGCGGCGGGGTGCCACCGTCCTTACCGCCGAGCTGTACGTGTGGCCGTCGGAGCCGCAGACGGCGGCGAGCGGGGCGGCGTGGCAGGGCTTGCAGCCCCCGTGGCCCTTGGCGCCCAGAGGTTTGATCCTGCACCGGGTGGGGGGTGGACGGGGGGGGGGGGACACGGACGGTGCTGAGCCCCCGGCTCGGCATCCCCCTTCCCCGGCCACCGGCTCGTCCCCAGCCCCGCCACCCTCCTACCTGTGCTCCAGCTTCTTGCGGCTGATGCACATGGCGCGCTGGTAGCCCTGCGCCACGCACACCTTGTGCCGGCTGCACTTCACCTTCTGGCAGGGGTCCTTGGTGGTGTCCAGGGCTGGGGGGGGGGGGGGGAAAGCAGAGAGGGGCCGGGGCAGGCGGGGACCCCCCGGGGGACCCCCGGCAGCAGTGGCCGCCAGCCGGCCCGGCACAAAGCGCCATTCAGGCTGCAGCTGGGGCGGCCGCCTCGGCACCAGCTGCCGCTTCCCGGCACGCACCAGCTCCGCCGCCGCTCCCCGCAGGAAGGGAAAAGCCCGGGGAAATGGGGGGGTTGGGTGCAGGCAGAAGGTGTCCCCCCCCCCCCCCCCCCCCCCCCCCGTGCTGGCACCGAGCCCCCCTGCGCCCCATCCCAAACCCATCCCAGGGGGTACCTTCATCCCCGGGCTGGTTGTCCTCCCAGCTCTTGATGTAGTCATCCTGCAAAGGTGGGGAGAGCCTGGATGAGCGCAGGCGGTGGGAGAGGTGACACCGGGCCAGGCGTGACACCGTCCTGCGTGGGGGCCGCTGGCCCGGCGAGGCTCCCCCTGCACACACGCGCTCCGGGGACCCCCCATGCCGGGAGGGGAGCAAGCAGGGGTGCGGAGCAGCCTCCCCCCAAAAGCAGGCAGTGCTGGTGGCCCCTCGACGCTCACCTCCACCTCCTGGCAGCGTGGCGGCGAGACGGCCCGGTCGACACCAAAAAAGAGAGAGAAAAAGAGAGCGATAGTGCCCGCCGTCAGCCCAAAGCTCCCAGCCCACGGTGATGGGCACCCCGGGCCAGTCGGGCACCCCGACCTTCCGAGGTCCCATCACCTGCCCCAGATGCCACCGGCGCCCACCACCACGACGCTCCCCCACCTCTGGCTCTGTAACCCTGGAGAGTTCTTTATGCGGGATAAAACCTTTCCCCATCGCCCCTTGGCCGGCCAGGAAAGGCAGGGAGCGGGGAGGGATGGGGGTCGGAAACAGGGATGGGGGGGCGAGGAAGCCCCCGGGAGCCCAGCGAGGCCCTGATGGGATCCTCGCGGAGTGACAGCCCTCACGCTGCCACCCTGGTTTTGCAATAGCGAGCCTGGAGGGAGCAGGCTAAGATGGATGTCACCGCCTGGAGAGGCAGAGCGGTTCCCCCCGGAGCCCCAAAATCATCCCGGGGGTGGGGGGGGGGGGACTCAGACCCTCCCGGGCAGGCAGCAGCCGCTGGCCCGGCGGGATGCTCTGGGGCGGGCGCTGTGGTGCCGGGGCAGGAGCATCCCCGCTGCCCGGGGCTCTGGGTGCCAGCTCCGGCGGGGGATGTCTCTCGCCCCGGCGTTTGCACCGCAATCGGTATCACCGCGCGTTCCCGTGCCGTGAGCAGGAACGCTGCGGCGCCCGGCAGCTCCCCTGCGGCGCAGCTCTCGGCACGGCCGCCGGCCCTCCTCCCCGCCGCCGCCGCTGGGCCGAAAAACCCACAAATCCACGGGATTTGCTTATTAATCCGCGCTCACCGCCGCCAGGGCCGCAGCCCCCCCCCCTGCGTGCTGCCAGCACCCGGGGACCGGGGGGGGCTCTCGGACCCAAACCCCCCCCGGGGATGCCCGGTGTGATGGGGGCTACATCCACACGTGCTCCCCCCCGCAGCCCACCGAGGTCCCCAGCGCTGGGGGTTTGTTGGGGGGGGGGGTGTCTCCAGGGAGGCATTTACCCCGTCCCTCGCACCCTTCCCCATGCTCTGTCCCCCTAACGAGTTTATTTGGGGGGTGCCCCCCCCGCCCTGCCCATGGCAGGGGACATCTCCCGGCGGCGCATCCCCGCCGCCAAGGTGAACCCGAGTGCGCCTCTGAACAAAGACGGAGGGGCCGGCTCGGGGCGGGGGGGGGTGGCTCGGTGTGTGCCCCCTCCCCGCTCGGCTGCCGCATGTCCCCTGGATCCCCCCCCCGCCCCCGCCCCCAGGATGGGGATGGGGATGGGGATGCAGCACCGCGCCCCCGCCCTGGGGGACGCGAGCCGGGGGTAGCGCGGGGGGGGGGGGGGCAAAGGTGTAAAATGAGCCCGGGGAGAACCCTCGGCTGCCCCCATAAAATTAAGGGTTGGGACCGAGTGCCGTTGAGGCCGTTATTAAGGGCTGCGTAAAAGCAGCGGTTACGGGATTGCCGAGCCGAAATGTGCAGGGTCACCTGCCACCGCTCCGGCGGCGTCCGCACCCTCACCCTCCCTGCCTCGCGTGTGTCCCCCCCCCCCGGTCCCCAGGGACCACCACCTCACCCAGGCAGGGCCGCCCCCCGCTGCGGCGCCCCGCAGGGCTCCGGGGAGCGGGAGCCGGGGAAGGCATCGGTGTCCCGACCTGTCACCGGGGGGGCCCGGCGCAGCCCTCCCCGCAAGGGGCAGGCAGGGCCCTGCCTCTGCCTGGGCCCTGGTGCGGGGCGAGGGGACAGGGGATGCCCCCCCGCCCCCCCCGGGTGGCTTTGGCGGTCAAGTGCTGGCCGCGGTGGCCTCGGCATCAGCCACGCCGGCTGTGGCGATGGGCAGGGTGGCATCGGGCGCGGTGGCCTTAGCAGGGGCGCTGCCAAAGCCGGGGAGCATCCCCCGGGGGGGGGGGGGGGGGGTTACCGGGCACCGGGGCAGCCGCCCACCGCCGCGGCGGGATGCGGGCAGCGCCGCGCATCCCCGGCCGGCGCCGGTACCGGGGAGGGGGTGGTGCTGCGGCAGCCGCAGCGGCGGGGCGGGGAGGGTTGGGGAGGGGGCTCCCGGTGCCCGGTGGCGCGTCCCGTGTGTCCCCGCCCCCCCCCCCCCTCCCTCCCCGCCGCCGGCGCGGACTCACGTCTCGGAAGCGGTTCCAGTGCTTGATCCTACCGCCGTACTGGGAGATGGAGGAGAGCCATTGCTCGTCCTCCATAAAATTCCCGGGGCTCTCCCCCGCCGCGGCGGGGCCGGGGCCGGCGG
The DNA here is from genome assembly GCA_017639485.1 of Pluvialis apricaria. Classification (NCBI taxonomy): domain Eukaryota; kingdom Metazoa; phylum Chordata; class Aves; order Charadriiformes; family Charadriidae; genus Pluvialis; species Pluvialis apricaria. The sequence continues at coordinate 3,575,033 of CM030013.1, read as the reverse complement.
CGGCGGCGGGGGGCAGGAGCAGGGCCAGCAGTGCCAGCAAGGCGCGGCGCCCGCCGCAGCCCCGCATGCTGCCGCAGCGCCCGGGGAGGATGGGGAGGGAGGGGACGGGGGGGGAAAGAGCGGAGCGGAGCGGTGCGGTGCGGTGCGGAGCGGCGCGGTGCGCACGGGGAGGCGCCGGCGGCGAGTGCGGCCGCGGGGCGGCACCGGGCGGCACCGGCGGGAGGGGCGGGGCGGAGCCTCCGCCGCGCCCGCCGCACCTGCGCGCCGGCAGCGGGGCGGGGGAGCGCCGGTACGGCACGGCGGGGCACGGCCGCAGCCCCCGGCCCGCATCCCTGGTCCCCATCCTGCATCCCTCATCCCGCATCCCCTGTCCCCATCCCGCATCCCACATCCCAGGTCCCCACCATGTCCCCATCCCGCATCCCTGCCACATTTCATAGAATCATAGAATCATAGAATGGTTTAGGTTGGAAGGGACCTTGAAGATCATCGAGTTCCAACCCCCCTGCCACAGGCAGGGCTACCTCTCACTAGACCAGGTTGCCCAAGGCCACGTCCAGCCTGGCCTTGAACACCTCCAGGGATGGGGCTTCAACAACCTCTCTGGGCAACCTGGGCCAGTGCCTCACCACCCTTAAAGTGAAAAACTTCTTCCTAATGTTTAATCTAAACCTGCCCTGTTCCAGCTTAAAGCCGTTCCCCCTCGTCCTATCACCACATGCCCGAGTAAAGAGTCCTTCCCCAGCTCTCCTGTAGGCCCCCTTTAGGTACTGGAAGGCCGCAATAAGATCTCCCCGGAGCCTTCTCTTCTGCAGGCTGAACAGCCCCAACTCTCTCAGCCTCTCCTCATAGGAGAGGTGCTCCAGCCCTCTGATCATCCTTGTGGCTCTCCTCTGGACGCGCTCCAGCAGGTCCATGTCCTTCTTATGTTGGGGACTCCACAGCTGGATGCAGTACTCCAGGTGGGGTCTCACGAGAGCGGAGTAGAGGGGCAGAATCACCTCCCTTGACCTGCTGGCCACACTTCTTTTGATGCAGCCCAGGATACGGTTGGCCTTCTGGGCTGCGATCGCACACTGCTTGCTCATGTCGAGCTTTTCATCAATCATCACCCCCAGGTCCTTCTCCACAGGGCTGCTCTCCAGCCATTCCCCGCCGAGCCTGTATTTGTGCTTGGGATTGCCCCGACCCAGATGTAGGACCTTGCACTTGGCCTTGTTGAACTGCATGAGGTTGGCTTGGGCCCACCTCTCCAGCCTGTCCAGGTCCCTCTGGATGGCATCCCTCCCCTCCAGCGTGTCTGCCTCGCCAAACAGCTTGGTATCATCAGCAAACTTGCTGAGGGTGCACTCTACCCCACTGTCCATGTCGCTGACAAAGATGTTGAACAGTACGGGTCCCAGTACCGACCCCTGAGGAACGCCACTCGTCACTGCTCTCCACTTGGACACCGTCTTGTTTTCCCTGTCCTGCATTCCCCACCCCTTCTACATCCCCATCCCATGTCCCCTGTCCCTGCTCTGTCCCCATCTTGCATCCCCGGTCCATACCCAGTCCCCATCCCGCATCCCCCATCCCCCATCCCAGGTCTCCACCATGCCCCCATGCCACATCTCTGCCACATTTCCATCCTGTTTCCCCTGTCCTGCATTCCCCATCCATTCTGTGTCCCCATCCCACATCCCCAGTCCATACCCAGTCCCCATCCCGCAGCCCCTGTCCCCGTCCTGCATCCCCGGTCCACACCCAGTCCCCATCCTACATCCTTCATCCCGCATCCCCTGTCCCTGCCACATCCCCATCCTGCACCCCTCATCCCTGATCCCAACCATGTCCCCACCCCTGCCACATCGCCATCCCTCATCCCCCCCATCCCTGCCACATTCTCATCCCACTTCCCCCATCCTGCATTCCCCGTCCCTACCCCACATCCCCTGTCCCTACTCTGTCCCCATCCTGCATCCCTGGTCCCTGCCCTGTCCCCATCCTGCATTCCCCGTCCCCGTGCTGTCCCTTGATCCCGCACCCCCTGCCCTCGCTGTGCCCCTGTGCTACCCCCACCCCTGCAGCCCTCACCCCCCATCCCCACCAAATCCCTATCCCCCACCTTCCAACCCCTGTCCCCACCTTTTATCCTCTGTCCCTGCATCCCCTCCACCCTCCAACCCCCGTCCCTCGGCCACCCCAAGCGCAGAATTTTGGGGTTCGGGGATGGGGAGGGGGGAAGTTGCCCAACCCGAGGGAGGCCGGGGAGCGGAGCGGGTTTGGGATCACCGCTTTTGGGTTTTTCCCCTTCCTGGAAGACAGGCAGGGTGGGCACAGTGCTGCCTGCAGGGACATCTCCATCGCTTGGTGACAAGTCACCCCGGCTGCAGCTGCGAAGGAGCAGCGGGGGCGCGGGGCCCCGCGCCCCCGCTGCTCCTTCGCAGCTGCAGCCGGGGAGCTCCCAGCACACACACGGCTTTTCTTCTCCCTGCGAGGATGCTCGGGATGGAGAGGAAAAAAACCCGCAGTTTTAGGCAAGTTCTAAAAGTATTAGGTTGTTATCTTGCGAACCCCGTAGCTGCTGCCTGGTTTAACGGGATCCCCATTCATCGGCGCAGGACCGCGCACCAACCGCGGTTTTATGGCGCTGGATATGAAACTCTTCTGAGTAACGATAGAAAAGGGAAAACCCTCGGTAAATCCATTGCGGTACATTTCCTTCTGCCCTGCCGCTGCCCGAAAAAGAGTAGGTGTGTTTTATTTAGGCGAGTAGCTCCCTTGCGTAAGGGGATATAACACCCAACTCTGCCCCGCTCGTTTGTATAATAAAGCGCTTTCGAAACGAAAGCGGAGCTGCCACCCCCCACCAGACTCACGCACGTGCTCAACGTTACACAAAGGGATCGAGCGAGGCGCAAATTCAAGTACCCGCACGCCGAGGACAGGTTTGCTGGATCATGGCCTAACCGACCACTCCGCCGAGGAGAGGAACAAACCAGAACCCTTAATTCCGCCCCGGGGATGGAGATGTGAAACGAATTTAGCCGTGCCACGCTAGAGCAGCGGGATAAGCCGCTTACCGCCGAAATTCAACCGACTTCCAAACAGCCACAGAAACAATCGCCATTAAAACGTGGCTCCGCGAGTGGGAAGCGGAGGAGTGTCCTCAGATCGGCCCTTCTTTGTAGAAAGACTATTTTTTTTTTGGCAAGGTCAAAGCTACGCCCGCGTTAGGGAGGCGGGAGGACTGTAAGACCACCTCAACGAAGAAGAAGAAGAAGAAATCAGGATTAGGTGACAACGGAGGTGTGACAGAAACGCCACCAATGCCCTGTTAAGGAAAACCAGAGTGCGAACAGCACCCCCGTGCCCTGTAGCGCTCCTTGGTGAGAGCTGTTAAAAACCCAGCGGGCAGAAGCTTTCCAAGGCGCATCCCCCCCGTCCTGCGGCAGGCAGCACGGCCGGCGGCTGCGCAAGCAGCTCCCGGGTCTCTTCTTCGGGCGGCTGAAGCGATTTGCCAAGTACCTCTTCAGCCTGGCGGAAAGATGACAGCAACCGGTGTTAAGTGCTCTCGGCACCTTCCCCGCACGCCGCTGCGAGCAAGAGCACGCCGGTGCTCCGCTCCGCCCGCCGAGCGAACGGTTTTGAAGGCGGCCTTTCCTCCTCCGCTTGGAGAGCACAAAGGCGTTCGGCTGCAAGGAAAAGCAGAGACAAAAAGCCCAGCGGTTGTAATTGGGTACAAGCGCGGACTCCAGGGTAAAGGGCAACCAGCAAAACTCCAGATGATTTGATTTCCTGGCAGAGCATAGGCAATTTGGTCTTGGAAATACAACCGGTAACGCGTTTGGGGAAAAAAAAGGAAAGCCGCCCCGAATCCCAACTGCCTCCCACCGCTGTTGGCGCGTGCAGTCAGAGCACGGCCACGCAGCCAGCTCGCTTCGGGAGGGAGGGAACGGGATGAAAACCTCTTAAAAATGCTCACTAGTACAAGCGGGAGCTGCTGGAGCAGCCCTGTCCCTACCAAACGCGCTCGCTGCCTCCCGGACAGCGCGATTCCGCAGTCGCGGCAGCAACCTGGAACGGGGCAGCAGCTGCCGCTGCCGCCACACCAGTTTGTTTGTTGCAAAACAACTCAACACCAGCACCTTCCATTTCGCAAAGCGTTCATCCTCGGGCGAGTTGAAAGCCCGTGTCGCTATTCTTACCCAACGGGGAGATTTACAAGAAAAAAACCAATCGTCTTTAGATCTCTGAAGGATTCACAATGGTATCAAAGAGTTTTGCTCTTCTTTTAACGGAGAAACCACCTACGCGGCATATATTTTTTGACACGCTCCGGAAATGGTCACCGGAAAGAGCTCTTACCATAAATGCTTTCTTATTAACGTAGTTGTGTGCTGGAAGTTTAATTACAGAAACTATCAATGCAACAGGAGGCACACACACTTCCCTTTTGAAGGGAATTAATTTATTTGGAGATCTACATCACACAGGCACGCTGCTGGAGATCCAAGCAATGCCTGACCTCGATATTGTTAAATCAAGCTCCGGGGAGCTCTCTTGGATTTTCAATACTTATTTTAAGAACAAACTTCCTTCTTCTGAAATAAAGCCCCGCTTAAACATCGCCGATGCCCCAAAAGCCACCTGCACCAGTTTTTCTAGTTGTTTTCTTGGAAAACAAAGAGGGAGCAGACATCAAAACAGGCAACTTTGCGACATTTTGGTTACCGATAGGGAAAGGAGGTGGAAGGACCCCGGTTCCCCCCAAAGGGAGAGCAGGCAATGCGTGCAGGAAAAGCTGCGGGAAATGCCGCGGTTCCCGGCCGCAGCGTGCTTTCAAGGAGTCGTGAGGCAGCCTCGCCTGGAGTTCCCGGGTTCCTGTCCAAAATTCATGTCCTAGAAAAGCTGCAGCAGCCGCGTTGCTGCTTCAGGAGAAGGTCAGCTGCCCAGACGTCGCGTAGTAGCCAGAAGCGTCCGAGGAGAACCTCTGGGAAAGACGCACCGAGTCCAACTGCACCTCTCCGAAGTAGAAGTTCTCGAAGAGCTGAAAGAGAGGGGGAAAACCATTTGAGGGGCACCTAGAGAAATGCAGCCTGCGGCTGGTCCACGGATCTCTCGCTGCAAAAAGCCTCTACTCATAGGCTTGTTTTGCCTTTAACGCAACTATTCTTTAAATGATTCTTCCCCCTAGAGACTGCACTGAGCCTTTAAAGCAAACAGGGTACGAAAGGAACACCTCTTCATCTACAGCAGCAGTTGCTCAAACCTTCCCTACGTCGCGTTCTGACGTGGAGCTTGTGAAGGCCACTCACCGCCCCAAAGGCCACCACCTCGGGGTGGCTTTTGCGGTCGCAGGCTCCGCAGGATTGAGGCCAGGAGGTTTTTACCAATCTGGGCCAGAGGACATACGACTTACAGTTACGGCTCAGTCCTAATTCAAACTAGCAGGCTAGAGGCGCAAGGCTCTTCATCCCGGCACTGACCCCGCTTTGTTCAACAAATCCTTCTTTGTTCGGCAAAGACTTGAGTGCAAATTAATGAAAGCAAGCCAACTCGGGGACCCGGAGGGCGTGTCTCTGCTGATTAATCCAATCTATGAAGCAGACCAAAAAAATGACATCAGAATTTCTTACGGGGTAGTTCAGCAATATTGCTGGAAAGGCATCGTGTCCAAGCGTAAAGTGCTCCTCCCGTTCCATTAAGACGCAGGAAATTGCTCTACCTGGAAACATCAGTCGTGCTTTAGGAAAAGCTTTTTGGTAGAGATGCTAATTTCAAACCTCTGCTTAACGGGAGTGCTGTGAATCCCTGAGGACCTGAGCAGTGACATCTCCCCACCGAGGAGATCTCCGAAATGTCCATTCCATCTGTCTCCTATTAAATTTTCTCTCTGTCCCCACAGGCGTTGGCTTAAGAGAGTCGCAGGCTCAAGACAGTCACACACCCCTTCCAGCCATTACAGAAGTCAGGAACGCTAACACTAACGACCAGTGAAAGCTGATGCATTAATTACAACGTGTCTGTCCTGGAGCCAATGGTGCATCAATTCCTCCATACAGCGAATGATGGAACCCCCAAATACCTAGTTAGCATCTGAAAGGCTGCACTTCTCCTCCTCCAAGAAGGCATTTGGCTCTGCCTCGCGCTGATTTGGGCATGACTGCTCTTTTGTTGCTTCTCCTAAGGATATTCTACTTTGCAAATACCCCCGTTTGGCAAGGGGACCGGCTAGGTTTCTTTCAGGACAATTCCTGGTCTCGCTGTCACTCCTCCACAAAGGAAAGGTACCTTAGGGAAAGCGATTCCCTGCCCCTCTTTGGAGCAGAGCAAGCAGGGCTTCGGCCAGGGAGCACCGCAGACCAGATCCCGGGCACGGCGATGAATCCAGCCCCTGCTCCAGCCTGCCAGCTCACCCAGACAACTCTCCACTCAGGATTTGGCTGAGGCCAGCAATTCCCCACCGACACACAACAGTCAGAATGGCATCTCTGAAGAAAAGGGGTATTTATGTGTGCCGAGCCGACTCTCAGCCATTGCTAAGCCCCTGCTTCGGTTTGAAACGGCCGCAGCTGCAGACAGATGTGCTGCAGAGCACTTGCTGCCAGCAGCCCACCCGCCAGGGACCGCCTCCTCTTCCCCGGCCCTGCCCGCGTGGCAGCACGGGCAGCTGACCCTCAAGCCGCTTCTGCAAAAAAAAGCATCTGGCTTAGCACGAACGCCACGAAGAACTGGGTTTAGAACCATTTAGTCACAGCGTCCCTGCCTAGGAGAGGCGGTGGGCAGCCTCCAGCTCACCTGCGCCTCATCCTGCCTTTTGGGGGACGCTTGTCCCTTAAGACCCCAGCACAAGGACTTACTTTGCACAGGGCCCGAAGTAATTCGCTGCTAATCACTCAGACTCATATTAAGCCGCAACTTGCTGCCAGTTCTTCCGAGCATGTACTCGGCAGGAGCCAGATGCCCTGCCACCGGGGTCACGCAGGTCCCCGTCCCAGCAAGAGGCCCCTCCGTAAGAGCTCGCCTTCAAGGGACACCGTGTGCGCGGCTCCACGCGGCCGCTGCCCTAAAGCGGGGCACCCTGTTGAAAAGAAGTTGGGCTAAAGGAGCGTCTCAAGGAGGAAAAGAGAGAAGAGAAATGACTACAGCCATACAAACTCCATTTTATACAATTAAAGATTTATACAATTAAAGATTAATTACGTTCCCAAAAGCCTGCGCAGTTCATGTTAGAGGACTTAGGATAAAATGTCTCATTAATAAGAGATGTCAGTAAAAAGGGGTTGGTCTCCTTTCTCTGTTTTGGCTGATCTGAGAAGGAAGGATGATTTCCAGCTCTCCAGGGTGTGCTGCAGCGCTCGCCGCCAGCGGGCCCGCTCGCCCCAAACCTTAACGCCCGGCTCTGTCGAAACGCGTGTTCATATCGACACTCCTTTCCCTCACAGAGCACTCTCCACCCAGGAAAAATGGGAATCATTTCTCTCCATTCCTAACGGAGGGAGCGGTAGGTGCGCTGGTAAACGAGGAGATACTAGGATTTAAAAAGGATTTATTTTTTATTTTTCTAAAGAGAAGGGGGACGAGATGCATTTCTGTAGAATGAAGTCTTTGCGAACATGAAGAAAACAAACGAAACGCTGGGATGCGCCAGTCCCATCAGCAGCCCTGGAAGCCAAACCTTTACACAAAACAGCCAAAGGAGGAGTCTTTCAAATACTTGTTTATATTATCTCTGCACACTACAACCCGGTTTTCTTACAAAATACATGTACTTCAAAGCAAAAAGTGGCAAAATTAGTTAATGAGACAAACCCTCCCCCAGCCCCTCTTGCCTCGCACAGCCTCAGGCACATCGGACCAGAAAGACAATCAGAAAGTCCCAGAAGACGCTGCCCAGGTCAAGGGCCCTCCATTTGGACACCGCTAAAAGTGAAGCAAAGCCCTCGTACCAAAGCACTTTGTAATCCCTTGGCTTTTTTAAGACGTACCACCTCTCGTGTGTCCGAGTGTTTCCCGGGGAGAACGCTGCTAGAACTATTGATTTTTGGTAATGTAGCTGTACTTTCTGAGAGTAAACATGCTACAAGATTTAGAGGACAACCACAGACATTTTTTTCTGCTCTCGTTTCAAGCCGGCTTCTCACCGATGCGTCTTTGCTCCCCGAGGCTTCCCCCAACAGCAGCCACCCGACCCCAGGCGTGGAGATCACAGCCGAGCCACCCGATGGCCACGATCTGCTTCAGGCAGTGGGGAGGGAAGCCCCTCAAACATCATCCTGTGAGACGCCCAAGACACCAGGAGCTGGCTTCCCATCACGAAAGTATCCCGCGCTCGGGTCCCTGGGGGCTCGGGAAGAGATTTCAGAAGGCCAAACCTCTACTTTCGGCTTTCACTTCCATTTATCTTGGGGAAAAGCCAAGCAGAGCCGAGAAAGATATTTATATCTCCCCCCTCTCCCCAGCCACCACGGAAACGCTCTGGTTTCGGAGGAGGCCTGTAACACAGCTGATGAAATGCCTCCTATAAAAGCATTTTAGCATTTTTTATTCTAGGCCAGGAAAGAAGATACCTGGAGGTTGTTACACCTCACGCGCAAATGCTGATAACCCTAAGACTTGCCTAGTCTCACTCCCGTCCCTTCCCATGGGTACCAAGGGCCCACCTTTCCCCAAAAAGGCCGCAGGGAGCACGAGGAGGCATGGATCAGGAGCAGCTCGGAGGGAGGCGGGGGGAGAAAAAACACAATCAGCCGCCCGGTTACCGAAAGCCGTGTCATTTGATTGGAGTGGGACATGAGGCTCAGCAAAAGCACAGTAATTCTATAAATCCAAACACGCTGAAGGATTTACGTCCTCGCCGCCTAAAGAATAAATAAGACGTTGGGGGTTGGGATTTTTATTTCTTTTTTTTAAATGAACCTGATGGAGGCAAAGGTCACTTTATGAAGTCGATGCCACGCACGTCGTGCAAGCTACTAACTCCCATCAAGGGAATAGCACTTAGCAGACTAAGTGCCCTCTGTCTCCCTGCTGCCTTCCCAAATTAAATTAGAACTGAATAAGGAAAGCGCACTGTTAACTTTTAACCCCAGACCCAGCACCTCTAAGCAAACGTGCCAGAGCTGTGCCCTGCCTTTGAAACCACAGCCCAAGGCTCAGGAACTGCTCAGCCAGGATGCCTAGAAGGACACTGCGTCTCCCACGGGGAGGGAGCGGGTGCGCAGAGAGCAGCACAGCATCCTCCCGGGAGCAGCATCCCAGGACCTGCAAGGGATGGCTGGAACTGCAGCCGCACCGTCTTCCCCAAAAGCCATGAGCCCCCAAGGGAGGGAGCGTACCGGTCTGTGGATAACCCATATTTCACATGTCAGCCTGCAAACTACCATAGGCCCACGAGTGCAAGTGCTCCCCTGTCTCCCTCTCCCTTCTGGGAGGCCGGGTCCAAGGGCACAATCACGCAGGTAGCGACGAAAGGCAGGCGGCCCTGCGGTAGCTCCCAGAAAGCAAGCTTTTCTCCATTTCTTCCCAGAAGTCGCTTATTCTGAGCCTACAAAAAGCTAGCAGCATGCCTGCCGTTTCCAACACCCCTATTTCTCTCATTTAAGACAATTCCGTTCAGATGTTGGAAACCCTTCTTCCTCCGAGGTCTGTTCCCCTCTATTACCCACAAATTACACAGCAAGGTTCCCTTGGGGTGCAACAATCATTTTCTGAAGGAAGACAAGAGGCCGAGGACTTGTTTTGGGAGAGAAAGAATCACACATCAAACCGCTCGCTCCTTGCAAACGTGAGCCAAAAACACTAGTACAAACTTCAGCCCCCAAACCACAACAACTTCCTTATCAAAGGCGGAGCAACAGATCAAAACCAGGATGCCTCTTTTCCGCATTTTTTCCCCCTTTTGCCTAAGCCTGTAAAGTAGGTTTTACCGAAGCAATGTAGAAACAAATGCAAAGGAGGACGATTCCTCGATGAAGCAGTTAAAACGTGTGCCTAAATGATACTGTGTTCACAAGCGCAGGTATTTGTCAAGCAGCCATCCTCGGGGGCTCGCTTCCCGCAGACAACCCTCCCAGGATGAGACAGCACCTTTGTGTTCAAACCTGGAAACAACAGTAATAAATCACGACGCTAATCCACGTAAGGACAGCAGCGATGCGTTTCAGCTCCGGTTATGAAGAGCGGAGATGCCAACACAAACTGGTGCTTTTAAATCACCTGTCACGGGCTCAACAAGCATGAGAAATATTAATGGATTCGCCTGGAGAGGCACTGGGCAGCGGGAGGACAAAATAAGTCCAGACAAGGGAAGGGAGTAAGAGGTATTTAAAACTTCCTTCACGTAAGCTCTGGCTTGCACTCACGCCGCCTGGCCTGCATTTTGCCGCTACCATCAGGATTATTGATCAGTTTTTAAAGCCTTACGTCGTCTACGGTAGTCAGCCAAAAAGGACCCATCCTGAATTAATAAAAAGTCCAAGCAGCTCTGCCGAGAGCCTCGGTGCTCAGAAATGCTGAGGGAACGACGATTCACCGCAATGCCTCGCAATTAAAAACTACCACCAAAGAGCAGCATTATCACAGGATAAAATGCATACACGCACACGCATACCCACCCAGACTTCGGGCAGCTCGCTTTGTTGTGAACTCCAGCCACAGAAAGCAGTGCCTTAGGGTAGGGGTGTTATAGATTAACAGTACAAAACTGTCCCCGGTGAATCAGCGCCGCGGGCGAGCAGAGGCATGTAATGTCATTAGCCTGTGACCAATCAGCCTAAGAAACCCGGCTGCCCGCAGCAGGGAGCTGAGAGGGGGGTCCCGTTTTCCGTATCTGGAACGAGCACAGAAATTAGCAACTTCTGAGACGTGGGAAGGAAGAGGCTCACAGCTCCGGGAACCTGCGGCTGGGGAAGAGCTCACTGTCATTCCGGCTGCACAGTCCACGCTGAGGACGGGATGACAGCACTCCCTTCTCCTCTGTTTCGCCTGGGTCAAAGTTGTTTATCCACCAAAAGATCCCTTCCAGGAGGGCATGCAAACAGGCTGAGCGCCACTCATCTCTGCCTCCATGGGAGAACACGTGCAGGAGGATCGCTTTTGACAGGCAACCCAGCGCTGTGGCCATGCAAGATCGCGCCGGGAATCGGGGTCCAGCAGCAGACAGCAGCGTGGAGAGAGCTCAAACCAGGAGATTAAACTCAAGCTTCAGAGAAGCCGCGGGCTTTACAGCTTCATCTGCTCTGCACGCAGTGACAACAGTCACAGTAGCTCACCCGGCAGCAGCCGCTACCCCCAGCGTGTCCTGATCGGGAGCAGCAGTGAATGAAGGAACGAACTCGGCAAGCCGGGAGGGATGGGAGGTTGCTTTCCGTGGGAAATCAGCATTCTACGGTGCTGTTATCCCCTTCGGGGAAGGGAAGAAGCAAACAAAATCCCAGGCACCCGCTGACAAGCATGGAGAAAAATTAAGCGGCGTTTCTGAAGAGGTGCCTCCACACGGAGTAATGAAATCTGTTTTCAGACTCTCTGCACCCTCCCCTGGATATTCCTGGAGGTACTCGCAGCAGAGCACGACCCCAACACCTCAAACCCTTCTTGCACCATCTTACACTACAAGGGAGGGGACGGACCCAGGCAGGATCAGACTGTGGGCTGCGGCTTGCCCAAATAAACATCAGGGTATTTTTCCATCTCATAAGGGATGATACATTTGAATTAACGCTTGTATAACACGTCCACAGCTTGGGATGGAAAACACTGCAGAAGAACAGAGGAGAATCGCTCTTCCAAATCATCTGGCTAAAGCACAACTGTGGTACCCATGCCAGCTACAGCAGGGAAGGTGCCGACTCTTCAGCAAACTGCTGTGTTACAGAGCTGATACCAGCATTACGCAAAAAGGATTGACAGAGGAAAAGTTACTGATGGCAAAACACATGGATGGATTAAAAATTAAAAAAGAAAAACAAAATATATATTTAGAAATGGGAAAGTAACACTCAAACACTGATGGACTGATGGAAGGAGAGTCCACTGAACTCCAGCAAACTATCCATGGGAGCTCTTCTGATTAACCTCCTTTAGTGCATGAACCACAGCCTCCAATCCTGCTTTTAGGATCCCACCTACCTGGTTTAACGTGCCTCCCTCCTGCGACCTCCCACACAGACCTGTCAGGGCCTCTCAAGTCGGAGCAGCACCTCTGTCGCTCCTCAGCAGGCTGACCCACAAACGATTTCAGCAATGGAAAGCTGTTGGTAAAAGAGGGACCCCCGAGGGGCCAGCCTGCCTGTGCCCCATTTCGGCTTTGCGGATTTATGCTCCCTGTTGACCACCCCAATGGTCTATAGAAGGCTGTTACCTCCACAGCACAAAACAGCAGAAGCTGCCCCAGTTCCCAGGCTGCAGTACGTGCTGGCAGCGCTCCTTCTTCCTCATCCCGAGAAATGCACCAAACCCCTTTCCATTTGCCACCTAAACTCCCCCAAACGACCACAGACAAACCCCAAACCAAATTCCCTGATGGTTCCCAGAAGATGAGACACCACTGGGCAACGTGTCAAGATCTGGGGAGCTTGTTCAATTAATAGATTTTTTTTTTTCTTTTTCTTCTATTTTCAACTTTCAAAATATGTTTTCTGAAACAGTTTGGTGCCAAAAAAGAAATATCTGATTCCTGTATTATTCACTCTGGACACCACTCCGCCAATGATTATCTGTCAGAGGTTTAATTGTGTTTGGAAGCTTGCCAGCCATAATGCACGCGAAGGGTAGGAAAAGCAGGTAGGCAGGCACTCATCCAGAGAGCCGGCTCTTCCCGGCGTTCCCCACCTCCTCTCAAAAGTAGCAACCGCTTCTTTTTCATGGCTTTTTAAAGGACCGCTGCCCGGGCATCCAACACCTTCCACAGCTGCACGGGTGTTACAGGACTAAGATGTCATGCAGAGTGGCAAAGCAAGGGTGGAAGAGAAGGCTAGGAAGGGCAGAGAGGGAAGGCGGTCGTCATCTGGGCCGTCACCACGAGCACGCTGCCTGCGCCAAGGCCTCCAAGCGTCAGCCACAAAGCTCGGCGGGCGTATGCGGATCCTTTGTTTTGTTCTGCGAGCGTGCAGCTGGCTCTGGAGTGTCTCTCCATCACCAGTACCGCAGCAAATCCTTCCACCCGGATAACGCGAGGAACAGCCCTTCCCCTCTCGTTTTCTTTCAACCTCTGGCAGGTTTTAAAAGGTGGCAGCAGAGGCCCTTTCACCTCATTTCCCTTAGGAAGAATAAAGCATGCAGCCTTCAGGAGGGACAAAATCTGGCCATAAAAGTCCCCACGGCCTATCTTTTGGGAGCGCAGCTGATCTCTATCATAAGCAAAGCACTAACTCCTTTATTGTTCACTTTCAGCTTGTTATTTCCCCAGTCATTTATATCCACGAGCTTTGCCACGAACCACCAAGACCTGAAATTACAGATAAATGAGCATCTTGGGTTAGCACGAGCCCCACGCGGGATGCAAGTCAAGGGTATCTCCTCTGTGACACAGGAAAAACCCTTCCGATTAAATCCCCGGTGCCATCCATCAGAAAGCAATAACAATATAACCATCTCTACGTGGAAAAGTACCGCCAATGTAAGAGCAGGAAGCACGTATGGAGTTCAGGGAGAAAGATCCCAGGCGTATATGATGGGAGGTTTCTTTTTTATATTTTTATTTTACTGAGCCAAAGTAAATGCCATGTAAATGCCAAGAAGCTTTTGGTACGTTCACAAATGCCATCTCATGGGTGTTTCGCATCTATTTCACGTAGAAATCATAAAGCGACGAGCTGAAGAAAGGACCAAAAGAGGTCATCAGCTCCAGCATCCTCTCCTTCCCCAAGGCAGGAGGAGCTCATTGCTGGCAGACCCTGTCTCTGCTCCCTCCAAACAACCGGGACTCACATTTCTCCTGCTCCTCTCGGGCAGTGTTTCATTCTCCTTCTCACTACAAAGATCTTCCTAACACCTGCTTTGAACCTCTTGCTGCAATTTAAGTCCGTTATTTCTTGCCCTACCATCAGAGAACGGAGGATAGAGTATCCACTACTGGCAAAAGCTTTCACGTGCTTGAAGAATTTTTCCTATGTGTTGTCCTCCTCCTTACCTTCATTAGCCTCAAAACAACTCTTAAGTCTTTCAGTCTCAGCTTGCAGACATTTTCTAGCGCTCCGATTATCTTATTGTTGCCTTCTGGGCTCTTTGCACCCATCCACAGTGCCCAAAACCGGACAAGTACTTCAGCTGGGGGCTGAGTGCTAAGCATAGTCAGAGCTTGTACTTTACAGACACTTGCCTCTTCCTTTTACTTCCACAGACCGTCTCAGCTGGCTTGTGCTTTGGAGCAGTGCCCCATAACCCAAACCCTGATCCATCAGGCTGCTATTGAGGCAGTTCTCCGTCCTGCACCGATGCCACCGCTCCCTCCTGGACCTGCCCTTGTTCGCAGCAGCCCATTTATTTCTGCTCCATTTCTCAAGACCATTTGGAGCTCTCCGACTAACGTGGGCGGTTTTCCTGCCTCTCCCCAGCTGGGTGTCATCTGCAGACCTAAGAGGAGCATCCTTCACACCGCCCATAACACCCTTCTGACCTCCACGGGTGGGAAGGGTACGAGGTTTCCAGCTGAGCTCTGCAACCATGGAAGCAGCCGATCCTTCTCCTCCGACTGCTGCCATGCGAAACCTCAGCTCTTCATAAAACTGGAGCAAAGCCACCTCAGCTGCCAGAGGGTGATGCAGCAGTGGGGAGGGTGACATTCAGCAATAGTCTAAATTAATCTGTCAGGCCTGATTTCTTGCAAATAAAATTATTTGGGGCCAGGTGCAAGCCTTTGTTCAGCTGAGATGCTCTCCCTCCAGGGTCCTCCCCCTTCACAAGCCAAATCCAGCGGTGCTCCTGCCACCGCCACGCTGCAAAACCTTTGCTTTAGCTCAGCGTTTTGGGTCCGTTCCCCCCTGCCACAAATCCATGAAAATTCATGCGCTTGAGGAAATCAAACCCTAGTTGCTATGGTGAAAGGCATTCTGCAAACTAAGAAACAAATACAAGTGGGACATTTGGAGGTTACCGGATTTTTGCACATCTTTCAGACAAGAATAAAAAAATCCCCACCTCCAGCACATTAAAGGCTCTGCTAACTTCCCAGACCCTGCTACGCCTCAAACAGGAGGGATTTACAGTACAACTTGTTTAAGGAAATTAATAATCAAGGACTGCATTTCTCCAAAGAAGCCTCATCCCCGTGGCTCCCGGCACTGCCTATTATAGCAAATGCAGCAACAGTTTTTAAGAGCCGGGCTTCGGCTTTGCTGCAGAGATGCCAGGAGGCTTGAGACGCATCCGGGAATAGGAGGACAAGGAGCTCCCATCAATGTGACCTACTCGCTACGCTCACCAAATCCTCAAGAGGAGGAGTCCAGCTACGGAGCCAGTAAATTAATTCGGACAGACACGAGAAATTATTATCCAGCAGAAGGGTCACGGCACCTTTGGGATGAACTGCCTACTTTTGCTAATCAATGTGTTCTTTCTTTTCTGGTTTTTTTTTCTTTTTTCTTTTTTTTTTTTTCCATTTAATGTGCTGGGTCCCTGTCTTCTATTAAGGCGCCGCTGTAATTCAACCCCTGCCAGCTCCACCAAGAAAAATTGTCCTTTTAAGATCAAAGAGGTGATGCTGTCTCGGCTGGCTGGTGGCAGAACAGCGATCTCGGTGAAACGAGGAGGCGAGAAGCCCGCTGGGTGGGAGGCAGAAGAAGCACCCACAGCATCATCTCCAAAGGCAGAAGCACCCAGAGCACCTCCAAAACGGCTGAGCTGCTGGGCTGGAGGGGACTGCAGCAGTGCAGGCTGCCCTGCCTGGAACGGACAAGAGGATTCAAAAACTTCTCAGCAAATCCTCCCTCTTCCAGCCCTCACAGTTCCTGCTAAAATTACTCAGAGAGGTGCTGAGCACCTCTGAAGCTTAAAAAAAAAAAAAAAAAAAAAAAAAGCTTCTCCCCTTTACAGTAAGGTCACCAAATGGATCTGTGTCACACGCGGGCAAGTTCGCACAAACCTTCTGCACTTCCTGCACTGCGTTCTCCTCAGTGCGGCGTCTCAGCCTTCTCTCAATACCTCCAACGCCACCTCGTCGCTCTGCTCCAAGGCCCAAACACTCCAACAAAGACATTTTTCCTCTATTGTCTAGTCTGATTTTTCAAATGCCTCTTCATTCCTGTTTCACCGAATGCAAATAACTTGAATATGCCTTTTTTTCCCCCCTGAAGAATATAATTCGTAGGAAAGCGTTTTCACGGCAACCCCAATTTAATCTCCTTTTTTTTTTTTCCCCAGGATCATACGAATGTTGATCTCCAAGTCTCATCTGCTCAACTGTCACATCCTCCCATCCCACTGTTGCTCTAATTGCACACTGCTGAGCCCCCTCGATCGTTTCAGCATCCCTCGATAATGGCAGGATCAGAACTGAAGGCAAAAATCCTCTCTGCTGTAAAGCGGCATTACAGCCTTTCATTTCTGCTTTTGATTCTTCTGTAAAACCGAGGCGAGGAAAGCAGTGGCTTATTTCTGATACAGTGATGTTGCACCACAATCTCTTATTCAGCCTGTTCTCACCCCAGTGGATTTTTGTTTGGTATTTTTAACTCTAAACTTCCCAAGCAGCCACCTCCCGTTAGATACTTGTTCCAGTTGCCAGTCCTACTTCGGACATATACCTTTATCACCTCGCTGAGGATAACAAGATGTTCTTACCCTTTCCGAACAGTGGGCAGTCTCGATCTCACCTATGCAGGTTCTTTGGCCCTTTGATTTCACCTCAGCTTAAAAATACCTCAGGAAAACACTCTGTCTCCTTAAATTCACTAACAAAAGTTACACAGAAAAGGCCTGGGTACCGACGGCTGCAGAACACAAGCAGCACTCCTCATCTGCAAGTGGAGTTGGTAATGGTGGCTCTACACAGGGGCAGATATTAATTTGTTTAGCGCTTGGTGGGTTTGGGGTATTTTGAGAGGTTAGGGGATTTATCCAGGGCAGGATTTTTCTTTTTCATTGTATCTCTCTATACGGCACCGCATCAAATGCCTTCAACTGAACTACTGCAACACCACAGCCACTGCACTATTCTCACCCAGCGAGATAAAAATGATAATGGAGAACACTACCAGATTTGTTTGCTATGACCGGCTCTCCCCTAGCCCTGCTATATCAGGCAGTAAGTGCACTTTCCCTCCCGCTCCAAGTGAAAGCAGATACGGTCCCATAACGTAACACCCTGTATGTAGGCTTCAAAAGAGAAGGAACCTCATCGAATTACGCCTTGCCCGACCCAGAAGCCCTCCCAAGGCAGTTCTGCAGCCCGGCCGCTCTGCTCCTGCTGCTGGACCAGGGCACGACAGCATGTGTCACTGCCTCGACCCATCCAGTTCCCAGTCCTGCATCCCAGCTTAATGTCTCCCCTAATGCCCTAAGACATAAGATGTGCAGCTTTCCGCTGTCGTACCTCAGGAGCTAGCTGTTCCCTCAATATTTAATCTTGTAAGCTGTTAATGCACAGATCTGTGCTAAGTGGCGGGGTTCATCTTTTTCTGTACTCAAAATTTGCTTCCCTCTTGTTTGAACGTGCCAAAGGCCAACCCTGTGGCTTCAAGTCAAAAGTCATTCTATTTTAACCCAGTGAGAGTCCAGGTGGGTTTCTTCCTATTGGAAGCCTTCCTTTCCTTTAAAAATTACTTTAGAAAATTTTGGCCAGGCGGTACCTTCTCGCTTCTTTGCATTTTTATTTATTCACCACGGCCTTAGTTTTTTCACTAAGCAAAATAAATAAAAGCCCGGAGGCAGCCAAGCCTCGTCTCCGGAGATGCAGGCAGCTGCCCCAGCCGCCTCTGTGCCAGCGCTGTGCCGCTTGGCCAGCTGCGACGCAGGGCACGCAGCCACCGTCCGGGAGGACACGGGAGGAGGCCAAGCAGAGGGGTTGCCAAACCATCATCTCCCCGAGGCCCGGCCGCCCACCCGGCCCGACCCTTCTCTCACGGGGAAGGAGCTGCCGCTGTCTTTCAGCTGTGAATTGCCGCCCCCTCCCTCCGCTCTCCAAGAGATGATCCATTTTGTTCCCAACCGGAGCAAGAATTCGGTACGTGATTCGGATGTTCAAAGGACTCCGCCAGCTAGCCGCTAGCCACCCTACAAGAAATACATTTTGCTCCATATGAAGGGGTTCATAAAGCACCCCCAGCCGATGCTAAAGCATCTTGTGCTTTCTTTTGTGCGAGACACAGATCACTGAGCTGTTGGGGCATACCCAAACCCTTGGGCTTTCAGCACCAGCTAGGCCAGGGAGCCTTTTTCACGGATATTCTTCAAGACAGAAGTAATTTAAACTCCTGAACACAACTCATCCTACAGGATCTATTTTCTGAGCAGTGTGGGAAGGTACCGGCCTGCACAACCATTTATTAGCACAAATAGGAGTGTATGTTTAACTCCGCGGAACGGGTAGAACAAAGGATTATTAAATAAAATTCCGATTAGTTCTGCTGAAAGCAAAATACCAGCTGGAGCCTGGGGTAACGCAGGCATGCTATCAGCAAACATGTGCTGCCAGCGCATCTGCACACACACACACCGGCTCTGACCACGGGGGAGCCTCAGACTGGAAGAGCAGAACCAAGGCGCCTCCATCGTGCTCTGTGCGCTGATCGCTCAGGTCCTGCTCTCCGCTAGGCAAAGCCTTTGGCCCGACAGCGCCCGTCGTAGCTGCGTAAAAGGAACGAGTGCGATGAAACCCAAGTTTTCCCGACTCGATGCCCTCCTACCAGTAGCCGTGCTTTGTCACTTTTCCAAGTGGGAACACTGCCACCCAACACAGCCATCGCAGAGTCCCACCGCCCGGAAACACACGCACGGCACATCGTTCTACCTAAAAGGGGATGGCGCCCGCAAGCCAGCCTGCCTAACTGCAGCCATATTCATTAACAGCCCATCGTTTAGATCCTATTGCAAAAGTTAATGAAGCCACTTCGCGAGAGGGCAGCCTCCCTGAGCAGAAGATAAATAATGTATATAAAAGGGGGCTGGGAGGGAACCAGCGCATCCTTGCAAGGTCATGCTAGAATGCATCAGTGGCTGGCTGAGGCTGGGCTCCTCTGGTAAGAAGCCTGGAGCTATTTATGACTCATGTAATTAATTAATGCCAACGGGCGTTCTGCTGCAGGCACGTGGGAGACCAAAGGGAAATACGAAGCGAGCAGGTTAGGAAATGTAGTGGAGGTGGGGGAGAAGGATGGCATTTCTTGTGGCAAGACATGCTTTGAAGTAATTATCAACAGTCCAAACAGCCAGCAGCTCTTTTGGCTACATCAGTACAAAAATCAATTAGGAGATTTAAAAAAAAAAAATAAAAAATGCATCGGCTTATATTTCAGAGAGCAGCAAGAATAAGAAGTAGCCATCTGAGGCAGGGCAGTTGCATTTCTCAGCGCCACGCACCACCAGACCCACAGACCCTCAGACCCCACAGTGTGGTCCACAAATGGTGTGACCAGCAGAGGGAGCATCGTTAATGCCTTCCAAATCGTAGATGTTTTCGCATGAGGAGCGCTAAGGAAGACTGACGGTTTGATTTTACGACTCTCTCTAAAGTCTGAGGACAAGCTGAACAGATGCAAGAGAAAGGAGCAAAGGGCAAAGCGAAACGTGGGCATATGCCTTGAAAGCTGAGTCCCTGCACACTCTCAGGGCTCCCAACATATACCACCCTCCCTTTCTGGAGCGTAGCTCTCAGACACTGGGAGCTAACCCAAACTCGCTGATCACATTAAGAAAGGGACCACGTCTGTGGCTTTCCTACTTCAGTTTGCAATATTGCAGTCTCACACCGAACACGCAACATGTGGCGATGCTGAGTCATGACATCGTGCTTGCACAGACCGTTTGAGGACAATGAGAGCTTAACCTAATTTTGTCCCTTTGTTTGTCCTCTGCGCAGAGCAGATCAATCAGTTCCACTCCCTGCCTTCAGCTCCCCAAGCATCCAGTGCCTAATACATTATACAGCAAAACTGTAAGCACAAATAAAACGCACCCTTTCCCTCCTCTGGTGCCCTAAAGTCCTTCTGGGCTGTCCAACTCCCACCCAGCCTGCATCCTCTCTCATGTCTCTTTGTTGCCAGAATATCTTCTATCAGCTCCCAAATGTATTCATGCATTGTCCCGTCTCCCTCTTATCATAGCTGCCTGCGACAAATCCCCTCACACAATGAGGATTGCGAATTTGCTTACAAGCCAGTGCTGTTTTCCATTTCTACTTCTCTCTGGTTGTCTTTTCTCTCCGGACACTTGCAGCAGCCAAGCACCACAGCATCAGTCTGACACTGCCATCTGGATGAGCAGGAGAGGCTGCCTGCAGTCTCAACCCTGGCTGGCAAAGCCTGGGAGGCTGCAGGATGCCCCCTGTCAAGCCCTACCCACCTCCACGGTCTGGGGGATCTTGCTTTCCACCCCTCTGATCACTGCCAAAGCCCTCAGATCCTGGCTGGTGGGACTCCCTACCGCTATCCGCTATTTTTCTGGAGCAAAACCATGCAAATCAATAAGCAGAGATTAAAAAGAAAGAAGAAGAGAGTAAGTTAAATGGCAGCGGGTTTTAGTTTCATACAAGTGAGTAGAACAAAAGCAACAAAGTACTCCTTTCTGGTGGGCTGAGAATCGACATGAGCCTGAGTCTCCAGGGTAAAACACGAGCGAAGTAAACGACAACACGAACACCCACTTAGCATTCGTGCTACACACTCCTGATCTGAGCCTCACCAGCTTTAAGAACGCTTCTGTTAAATACCGTAATGCTCCCAATTACGAGTGAGCTGGATTGTTTATTTTCTAAACAGATTTCCCCCTCCCCCCGCGGGAAATCCCATAAGCCTAAGACAAAAGCAGTCTTGAAGAGGTGTTTCAACCTCTTTTGGCTGTACAATATCTACAGCTGGCTCAATTTCCCTAATTGTTTCATACTGACCTTGAGGATATTTCGGCCATTAAACGACTCCCGTTCCTTGAAAGATGATTTACCAGTCATTGTATTGTTTCGCTCTTCAGCTGTAAAGAGAAAAGCCACCACCAGAATGAGCTTCAGATGGGAGAACCGTGTGTGCTGTACTTCACCCCCCCACTCTCTCCCTCCCCAAAGTCAGCTGCCAGCTAATAAACCATCTTTGCTCAGTTCCCAGGGCAAAAAACACTTCCACTTTGATTTTAAAGACAACAAGGCTGAATACGCAGGAATTGGTGCCTCTATCGGGATCACCTATGTTACCCGGAGGAAAGACCCTACGCCGTAGCTACTGCTAGGGTGATTCTGTAGGGCCGATGGCTCAGTGCAACACATCTGCTTCTCTCTGGCTGATTACAATCCCACATCCTGCCAGGGTAAGAGTCAGCACCGCGAGCACTTGCGTCGCCTGGAACGGCACCAAATACCAGGCTGAGCGTGCGAGCACAGTGCCAGACGCGATCCGGACAGCACCTATACAAACCTCTGCTGCCTGCTCCGGGAAGCACATACATGTGGCGCGTATGCTTCTGCGGGGTGGGCACGCAGCCACACACACACAGACATTAAGAATAGCAACCTAGGCCTACGGCAACTGCCAAATGCCTACGTCTTAGATCCATTTCCCCAGAGCATGTCTGGATTTTTATATAATCCCTAAGTACATGATCCGTTCTTTCCACAGGACCTCTGCCTCACTCAGTGAATATATTCAATATTTCCTTTTCATCTCCGGCATTAACTATGAAGTCCCACTCACACCTAGCACGCTATTCAAATCCTGTACTGAATATAAAGCGACTTCTATGGCTATCCGTGTAATGCTCTCACCATTGTGCCCGAATGCCTCGAATGCCTCATGGGGTTGTTCAGAATACAGACTCAATGCCAGACGCAGCTGCCCGCGTGCCTCCCCTAACAGAGCGCCACATCAGCACTTCGGACTCACGCTTCCACCAGTTTTCAGGGCTCAATTTGAGAGCTAAGCCCCACCTTTCCAGGGTTTCTAGTATGCTTATCTGACTTTTGTAGCAGTCATCCCCCAAAGTCTGCCGCTGGGCGCACAGAAAACCGTAACACAAACCATCTGCTGTTATCACTGTCCATACAGAGACTCGCAGAGGCAGTAAGTGGAGAACAGTTGACATAACCTATCGGTTATAACCACTGCGCCAGAGAAAGCCCCGAAAAGCTTTAGCGCAATGCTCTTAAGGCTCGCAAACTACACACCAGTGTCAGAGCACACGCATGTCTGCACCCGGAGAACAAGGCTGTAACATACTGCCCCTCCCTACACACAAAGCATCTGAGGCTGCTTTATAAAGTAATGCGATAAGAACGATGCCACAGACTGCCAGAGCAGACAATCTTTTGGCAGACACTATACACTCAATAATGGCTCATATTCAGCCTCGTAGCCATCTGAATCTGATTTAACGAGAGTGACACTGGAATCACCTTCCTAAACCAACAGGCAATCTTTAATTTGACCAAAGAGGATCACATTTTTGTCTTGTTTAAAGTCAGCACAGCACATCCGAGTTGTTACGGAATTTCAGTTTAACGTTGGGGCACAGAAAGCCCAAGACCTCACACGGCACTCGAAGGCATTCCTCTCTGGCCCAGATCTTATGAGTGCTACTGGGTGACAGTGTTTCTGAAGCTATGACAAAGAATCTTAGAAAAGATCCAGAAAGTGCTCAAAGAATGCCTGCCTTCTCCAGCTCTGCCGCCTGCTTTTTCATTTTCTTCTGGGTTTTATTTAGTGACATCCCCCCACAACCTCGTAGGTATTTTTGAGACTAAGAAAAATCACAAAATTTAAAAAAGAAACATAAGAGCCAAAAAAAGCATTTCCCCTCAGAGGTACTACTTTAAATGCATTTATCAGTAAGGATGAGGGATACACACCACTTGGATCTTTCCTGAAGAGAGTGTTCATGACCGTAGCATGCAGTTTCACTCTATCCCACTCTTTAAGCATCAGGCCAGAAGCCACAAACCTTTCCACCAGTTGATCAGCGATCACCTGCAACCTGGGAAGTCAAAAAGAGAAAGAACAGAGCCATGTAAACCAAGGAGAAACCCCTGTGTCGCCAGCTTTTCACCTTCCAGCCAGGGAGGGCAGCATGTGTGAAGTCTCTGCATGCACATGGGGAAAGGGAGCGAGTCTCTGATGGAAAGCAAACAGAGCCACCAGGATTCAGTTCTAATGCAAAAAGTTCTGGCTGTTTTGCAAAGCTTCCTCGGTGATCACTTCTGCTCACAAATATTCCACGAAGAAGGGCAGATTTAGCATAGCAGAGAGCTTCTCAGCAGTGACAGATGTTATTGGGACTTGAAGGATGCTTCTTTCTACTGCCAGGAAACACAGTGTGACTCTCCTCACAAATGTTAAAATGTGCAGACCCCCAGCGGGGCTTAGGCACTTTGACTCCTGGAGCGTCTGCTCTGCTCAGGGACCACGACCTGTACAGTGTACCAGACCAGAGCTCAGACCCTCTCTGTCCCAAATAAACAAATCAGTTCAGTGGGCTTAATTTCTGGGAGAGCCCAGAATGTGGTAACAGAGGGCATAAACCCAGACAGCACATCCTGGCGAATGCTCCAGCTTCGGAGCGACCAAGGAAGCAGAATGACTTATTGCCACTTTCTTGTCTGGCCTCGGTCAGGGACGAAAGCGGCCATGGCTGCTGGGATCCACGGGCAGACCTGTCCTAGGACAGGCAGCAGGAGCAGGCAGGCGATCGGAGCAGTGCACTCATGTATCCTATGTCTAAAGAGCTGAAGGAACTTCCAGGCTCCTGCTGTCCCCCACAAAATTTTTGCCGTGCCCCAGTGTTACCAAAAGCAGCAAGGATGCGCTAGAACAAGAGCTTCCCATCCCTGGAAACAAGGCAAGAGGGCATTACTCTATGCAGAAGAATTTGGGCTTCTCTCACCGCGTCCAACGGGTTAGACAGCTCTCTGCTCCACCAGGTGCCACCACTTTGGCGTCTCAGCTGCAGCAGCAGAGGCAGAGCGTGGCCCCTCAGGCTGGCCCCCAGAGCCTGGGGCTGCCACGCTCCGGATTCCAGCTCCTACCCCACCGCTGGTTTTGTACTGCTCCTCACGGGCTGCCAGCCCCCATGTGACGATTTCAAGACTCTCAAACTACCAATTGTCACGGTTTTCTACCATTTTCGTGCTTTACATCAGTGATTTTTAAAATTAGCAATGACAAAGATTAAATGAATATCATTACAGACAATACTAAAACAAATTAACAGAGAATAGCTCAAGTGAAAATGGTGCTTTATTACGTTATAAAGTTAATCAAGGAAATAAAACAAATTAGAATGAATTATAATGGAAATTATTTGCCATGTGGGAGGCATCAGAGCATGATCCCTCTCTCAGTCTGAGCCATTATGTGTGCAGGAGGGCTTGCCAACCCCTAATTCTGTCTGCAGTTATGCAAGCTAAGTCAGGGTAAATCAAATCTCCTGCTTTATAGCTTAAGCTGATCAAGATCATCCAAAGATCAGGAAGGAACTCCACCCCTCAGCCATGCCAGGAACTACACAGAGCTAGCAAGACGTCTTGCATGAGACAGGAAGGCACACACCTCTCTCAAACCCAGGCTGCAGCAGCCTGATCCAGCACAGCGAACCACGTGGCTGCCGCTCTCCTCTAGTATTGGCCTTGCGGCTCAGAAACTCTGCTTTCTACCTGCTTTCCCCATTTCCCTAAGCAAAGCACAGCAGGTTTCAGCAGGCAAGAGGTGCATGGAGCTGCTCAGCAATAAGCCGTCTAGCAGATGAGAAAATGAAGCAGAGTTTTCTGGAGGGATCAACATTTATCACCTCTTTATAATCACCGTTTGTCCGACACTGTGTCTGCTGAAATCTCAAAAGCTTTCCCTGCTCTCCATCGCCACAAAAATACCTTCTTTCCCCTCTGCAAAGCTAAATCTTTTCTGGATGCTCGCCAGCAGTTAAGGAACTATATTAGGGGAGAAGTGCCAGATGAATTAATTTGCAGGTGAGGGCAGGATTGGTCTGGGCCAAGCACAAAAATTGACAATCGCTTGGCCCTCTCTGAGCACGTTGCTATGCAAAAAAGGTGTTGCAGAAGAGAAGTCTGGCAGCCTCCAGGTGCCACGCAAAGCACAAGATCTGGGTTTGGTCAAAACCTCAGCTAATAGATCTCTGTGAAGGACAGCGGAGGCATCAGCTCTTTCTTGGAGGAACGGGTAGGGGCCGTTTTCAGCTTCAAGGCAAGGTAGATTTGAAGACCTCATTTCTCTCCCCTGCCAAAAGCAGCTAAGCCACCCCTAATGCACATCAGCATTTTCTTTAACATTATGGCTAAGCGGGTTCTCAGCAAAACAGATAATGCTGGCATCTGAAGCAGACCACAGTGCTAGTACCAACAACTCAAGCTGTGCCCAGTCGCAGGCAGACATCGCTGCCTCACCTTAGGCCCTGCTTACGCTCTACAGGATTTCGCTAACAGCTCCTCAGTTTGCAGACTTATTTTCAGATGCAAACAGACTTGCAAGTGCTGCACCTCAGAGATGATCCAGAGCTCGGTGACTCAGGAGAAAAGAGGCCCACACCTCAGCTCTCAAGAGCTGACACTTCGGACGCTTTCTACAACAAACTGACCAAAGGGCATTTGGGTCATCCAGTGTCTGCCTCCATCTCGTCTTTCTGAGTGCTTCTGCCTTGTTTCTCCCGGCATTTCTGCCTCTTGGTTGATCTCTAGCTTGTCCTGGTTCTCCACCCACCCCGCTTATTTTATCTCACCCCTTTCAGGGTAGGACAGACTTCAAAGTGGAAGAGCCGAGAAGAGGAAAAGATTTCAATTCCTACTGCCTCCCAGCAATTCTTACATTTTCATTTTCCCACCCATTTCCTTATCCCATTTCCGATCTCTTACTTCAACACAGCCTCCAAACTGCGGTTTTAAGCTGAGGGCCCCCCCTTGCCTCCTCAGCCCTCGGGGAAAGGAGATGCCAGAACACGTCCTTTCTTCCCTGAGCCGGTCCCTGCGCACAGCCTCCCTCCTCCAGCTGCACTGCTTCGTGCTCCTCTGCTAGCTCCTGCTGTCCTCTAGCAACGGGAACAGACACAAAAGGGCAGCACTGCCAGAAAAAGAACAGGCTAAGGCTCAGAGAGAGAAGGCTAAAGCTCCTTTGGCTACTCCCCTACCCTCTTTCCCATCCACCTCACAACCAGCAGCACAGAGTACAACAGCTCTTAGGTTTCCCCGGTCTTCCAGAAAGCAGTAAGAGAAAAGATGGTGCTGCTACTGGTGTCAAAAAACGAGATGGGGGAAGGTTGTCCAGACACCACCACACCCTGGGCAGCGCTGTTTGTAGAGCTAAAGCCATCAGCCACGGGGGTGAACAGCACAAACACACACTGACACCAACCAGGGTTTGAGATTTCACACCAGCAGCTCAGAAGACAGACATTTCACACCCAGCGCCTGTTCCAGGCTGCTTACAGACACAAAAACCAACTCCGTAACCAAGTCATGCTTTTCTGAGGACCTTCTGGTGTAACTGGGTTTTAAGAATAATTAAGTGCCGCAGAAGATGCCAGGCTGTCCAGATTAATCTGGATTGCAGGTTGGGAACTAGACAGCAGAGGCCAAGTTGTTCTGCCTTCTAAGTCATCTCAGGAGTATCTCCTTGGCCATCTTATCACCGCGTGAGCTACAACACCATTATTCAATCTGACAGACTGCTACAGAAACAAATGACATCTTTCAGCTGCACCACCAGTGACTGATTTAAAGAGCAAACACCTCACTGCCTTAACCGGTTTAGGAAGCAAGAATGACTTCATCTTCCTGACTGCTGGCCCAAGGACTGCTAGCAGCACCCACCAGCTTCAGACAGCAGAGGGTTTCTCTGGTACACTGCTACTGCTGCCACGGCACATCGAGGAATGATAGAAGGGAGCACGGGGAACTCACCTGTCCGAGCCATCCTTCATGCGGACTTTGGCATAAAGGACGTCCATCATGGCAGGGTCATCGTTCATGTACTCCACTCCTGCCACCTCCACGGTCAGGGGCTTGCCTCCAGCAATTTGGCTAAAATGCAACAAATCCCTTATGTTAAAAAGCAAAACATCACACCAGCTTTTGAAATACGACACGTAGTACTCCTCATGCACACACTAAATATTTGGTTTTACTAAGGGAATGATATAAAACACATTTTTTGCCACAGTTAAACACAACTTTGAGGTTAAGCGGGACTTAAATGTTATATAGAGCATATGGGGCCGTGAACTTCACTGAGGAGTTCTCCTCTTTTCCATATCTTTCAGGTTGCTTGCACTGAAAAAACCCAAACACAAAAAAGGCTCCTTAATTTCTAAAGCTCAAAAGGCCACAGCCGCTATTGTCTCATCATCTCAAGAAATACTGTAAAAACATTTAAATTCATACGTTCAGTGTTTTAGACACACATTAAGTCAACTTTTCAGTGTTTACAGGCCATCTCAACGTGGAGATCTCTATTTACATTTCAGAAAACCTGCCAGCAGTAAAATGGTACAAGCTCTCTATCCAGAGAACTCCTGCCTTCCCTGTGAAGACAGCAATCGTGACACAAAGTCTGCAGCTCGTTGATTTTCGCTGGGAAAAGTACTCGATGCAGAACGCAGTTTTAAGTATATTTCAACATCCACTTAAAAATGCTGGAAGTAAATAGAGCTGTTTTAAAATCAGCTCCAGCTACTCTTGCAGGCAGGCAAAACCGAAAATGCGTGCAGGATATAATATGCACTCCCACACCTGCAAACACACTGTGAAGTGTATCTGCTTCCAAACACGCCACCTCCTTGCCTTAACCACCAGAACATCACAGGGAGGCAGGGCGCCACAGCGAAAGCTCCCTGTGAGTAAGTGCCGTTGTCTCATTTAACGCCGAGGTCTCGTGGAAAGTACAGGGAGTGTCTGGGCAGGCAGAAGTAATAAACACGAGTTAACAACGTGAGCCTGACTTTGCTCTAACCTTGCTCGCTTTCGTTCAGCTTGCCCAAGAGACCGCTTTTGAGATTCTCGGCAAAGCTTCCCAGGTGGAATAAGGAGAGTGTGATTTCCCCTTCCAGTATGTTTACTGGGAGGAAAACAGCACAAGCGTATTGTTGTGCACATCACACCCAGAGCGCTTAAGGCCCCCTACTCTAAAGAGGGTCAAAAAGGGCACATCTACTTTCACATGGCACCGCCTGCATTTAGAAAAGTAAATGATCGCTAATGAAGGTTTATGTGGGTGGAAGGGAGCCTAAATTAATTTTCAAAGTATATTTATTCGGGTGTGGCAGGGGAAATAACCTAAAGGTTATATTCAAGTGTTGATTCCCCCTCCACTAAAGGAAATGGAGAGTAGAGGTTTTCTCTGCCTCAGTTCAATCCACTTAGGAGGAAGCTGGCACTTCCCAAATATTGCAGGCAGAGCCTTCCCCTGGAAACGCACTTACATTTCTGTTTAACAGCTGAAAAACTGGAGCTGTCATTTTAAAGGCAGAGGTATGAATTTTGGCCACACGTTAATTCCCACAGATATTAGCTGGCACAGCGTTGCTAATTCTTCACGCACCGAGGCGATAAACAAACAAATAAATAAATAAATATAAATCAAGGATTCGTGCTCTATGTGCAAAGGCTTTGCAGAAATAAATAAATAAACAAACCAATCCCTCAGGCCATCTCCAATTTCTAAGCCGAACAGAGATAAGCTAATTACAGTGTCATTCAACCACATTTACAGTTAAAGCCCTAACATCTGCAGCTCAGTGTTAACAGGCAGCGAGAAAGCCCCGGTCCTGGAGCAGCACCGAACGTTTCAGACTCATTGCTCACACGGCTCGTGCTGGCTTCCCTGCGCGCAGCTCCCCGCATCAAGAAATGCATGTCAAGGACACCTCAGCATCTGCTCTGAGGCAGGAGGGAAGCAGCGTGCCGGAGCCCACTGCAGGCAACGCGCGAAGGTAATGGAGCTCATCCCTCCCTCTGCAGCAGGCAGGGGACAAGAGCACAAATTGCTCACACAAAAATAACGGGGATGCAGGTGAGAAAAAGAAAAGAGCAGAGCAGGTTTTCAGGGAATGCTGAGGGTTTGAGCTGAGCTGTGAGATACTCTTAGACTCTTTGTGACTGCTCGGTGATTTCTGCTGCTCCCATTTGAATCTTTTCAGCCTTTTTCCACATTTCTAGAGCCGACATAGACTATTTAGCCACTTTTTTTTTTTTTCCTGCTGTCCCTTGTCAAAAACACCTCGCTGCTTTTCCCCCACTCAAGTTCTTGGTGATGACATTCCTTTTTTATCACTTACTCCACAAAGTCCTCTTTGCATCGCTGTAGGAGGTCACAGGCTTTCTGGATCTCTTGTTCGTTCAGAAGTACCAGCATCCCAAGAGTCAGGTGAAGCTTTGCAGGGTTCTGGAACAGGCTGCTGCTGACCCCGTGATCCTACAAATCAGGCAATCAATCATATATAGGTGTCTTATCTCATACACACACACACCCACACACCCCCCTCCATCAGAGGGATAAATATGACAGATAACAGGTACCGAGCCACTGGCATCAAACCTTTTTATCTCTGCATCACCGGTCAGGTTGGCAGTGACTCAAAGTTGAAACGAGAAACAAAATTTCACAGGTTTTGCGAGCAAGCAAGCTCAGCCTGACAGATGAGGTGCAGCGCCCCACCGCACACACGCTCCCTGCCTGCCTTTTCCGTGGAGCTGCTGAAGGGCAGCCTGGAAGCTCGTTAGGACAGACTCTGACTCAGGACCCAGGAACAGCAGCACTCACTCATACGGGGTTTCAAGAGGAGACTTCCACAGCTGTCAAAGCGGCAGCTGCCATCAGCACAGAACTCAACACAAGTCAGCACAGATTTAAAACTTAAGTCCATTTTTTTGTGCAGTAAAGCTGGAGCCAGCTGTAGTGACAAGCTCTAAATGGTCTCCAAATCCTGTCTAAATACAGGTTGCACTTCACAACACAAGCACTGCTAATACCAGCTCTGATAATTACGTTTTTCTTGTTCCCATGTGCCCCACAGTTTGCCGAGGCGAATTAAGTTCAAACTTCCTTTATAAGAAGAGCTACGTGTTGTTGCTGGGGAAGAACTGTTCCCAGGTGGAGCAGTGGTTACAGTCGGCTTTAAGAAACATGCTCTTTTGTTAGAGGATATTTATAAAAATACCTCGAGGATGGTTAACACACCCATATCAAAACAATTATTTCCACTTAGTGGCCATTTCCCATCAGCGCATTAAGTAACCTCCACTTTTAACTCCACAAGAAGCCAACTTGCCAGGCCACTGAAGCCTTTCTCTGTCTGAAAAAAGTCCACCGACTGAGAATGACAGCTTTGAAGTTTCTAGCTGTACTTCAGAGTTTGAAATAAAACCTTTCAGATGTTTAAACACTGCAGTATCTCAGCCCATCAGAGTTTAATGCCCCACATCTCACTCAGCATTTTTCAGGTCTAAGGACAACATCCATACCCTTCTTTACAGCAGTGCTTCCAGGCTGGACTACAGATGAGGCAGCCTGCAACACAGAAGCCGAGGGCTTGCTCCAGCAGCCACAGGCTGGCAAAGCATGGTGGTCCCCAGAAGAGAGAGAGCATGTACATACCTTCCACTGCTGCTAATTACTTTATTGCTGACTGAAACCCCAAATGGTACCATGCTACTGGCAAAGCATGTTGCAGACCTCAGCACCGGGCAGCAGCCTGAAACAAGCACAGACTAACTACAGCAGGCACATCAGGAGCAGAGGAAAGAGGGGTGGCTCCATCTCCCTTTTCCCCACCTTCCCCTCTCTGTGGTAAAAGCATTTCGGCTTCCTTTAATTCATACTGCTGTTAAGATGCATGACAGGACATGATTTCTCTCCATCAGCCTTTTTTCTCGAATGGTATCCGTAGCCAGGGGATATTTGGCCCATCACAAAACAACAGCTCAGGTAACAGAAATTGGAAGAAAGTTCAATTTATCCTTGCCGGGATTAACCAGTCAACGTCACTCACACAGGGCGCACAGATGATGTACAATAACGAGAAAGTAGTTTGCAGGTCAGAAAGCAAAAGTCCTACCTTCCTTCTCTGCCCCAGCACAATTTGTACTATAAACATCAACCTGCCCCAAAAGCAGTGTTTTCCCCTGAGCATTCCCACACCTGAGTGTGGGCTGATAGCTGACGAAGCGATGGCATGTCACCTCCACAAGCCACGCTACCGCTGCTGTGGAGATTAGCAGGGAGGAACAGTGCACAGCGAGCAGGCCAAGACCTAGATAATCTTCCTGGTTTACTCCCTAGAATTTCAGACAGCTCCTAAAAACCCTGCTTACACCCCTATTCTTTCACAGGCCAGCAGATCTCACTTCTCCCACGCATAAAATAGATGCTACGTCAGAGGTAGCTCTCCCTGGAACAGGCGATGTTTCTGCGGGTGTCTTAGCAGCCCTTCATGGCTGGATGCTGCTCGCCAAAATGCAAAAAACCTTGAACTCACTTATTCTAATCCCAGATTATGATACGCTATCAGCAACCGCTGCATCATCTCGTGGGAAGCTGTCCTGTCCAGTGGTATCAGTCCTCTGCAACACGACCAGCAGGGCCAGACAACAGCAACTCAGCGCCTAGGAATATGTGTTCGTAACTACTGCTAAGGAAAAATCACATTCACCTCCAGGAAGAACGAGGCCAAGAGGCGTGATCCTGTCAACGTTGTGATTTTGGGGCTTTATGGACATCTTCCAAATACCTAAGGAACCCTCTCAAGGTAAGCTACAACCATAAAAGCAGGAGTGAGGAGTGAGATTCAGCATCAGAGATGGGCAGAGGAATCCACTGGGATCTAAGCCATGCTCTCCGAGTGCCTCTTGGCGAAAAGCTCCTCTTTCACCCGTGTCCTCCCCTGGGCAGTGGAAGATGGACACTCCGCATAGCACAAGTCTCAGTGGCTTGTAGCAAGCGGTGGCTTCCAGCCCTAATGAATGCAGAGCACCAGATTAGAGGAGGCAAGGTGTCGCAGGAGGGAATCCCTATATTCTACAGGGGCAGCTGAAAGCGCTGTATTCGCAGGAGCTCACTGGCAGATACAAACGCATAAAACAGCCTCTATAGTCTCTCAAAGAATTTACTGTTCAAACTTGGGTTCCCTAAGGACGTACTGAGAGGCAGGAAGAATATCCCTTTTACGCACCAGACATATGTGATGACTGTCCATTTTAGTTTATGCCTCTCCCTGACACTGCCCTGTCATGGTCAAAAAAAACCCCAATAACCCATTTCCACTCATTCAGCCTTTAAAATAAGGGTTTTTTTCCACCCACCTGCTACTTAGACTTCTACCTTTGCTCTCCTTCTTTAGAAGGAACACGGGAAGAGTTTTATCCGGTGTCTTTACCTCTCTTTGCAAAGCCCAAGCACCTCATTCCTCCAAATCTAAGAACACGTAGTAGGCAAACCATAGATCACAACTCACTTCAGGCCTTCTACAGGGACAAGGCAAAGGATCAAACTCCTTAGCTCTTCCTCCCTGGCTGCGTCCTCTCTACTGCCTTAAGAGCTTCCAATATTTGCAGACAGCTTTATGATTATTTTTTTTTTTCCTAATAGCAGGATACTGCATGCCAGCTATATGCCCTCTCCCACCCCAATCCACAAACAAAGGAGCGAGCCAGAAAAGCAGCATTTCCTCAAAACTGACTGAAGAGCTGCAGGCTGAGAAAGCCCTCCCATTTTCTGTCCCTTCCACTCCGACATATGATAATACCTCATTAGCAATGTTTGATATTTACAGGTTGCCATACATTACAGCAATAATTTCTTTTCCATGCTACATCTGCAGCCTGTTAAAGACTGCAAATGCTGCGTTTGCACAGCTCTGAAAGACCCAACTGTGATTTTTCACGGCAATATTACTGTGAAGTCTCTTCCCTTTTCCACCTGCAAACTCAGACAGACGTTTCAGTCTTCCTCACTCTGACACCTACACGACTGTGCGAGGAGACTTCCAAGGTCATACAGTCATCTGGACCTCCCACTGCACCACATCAGTAATGAGCCTGGCCAGGTGAGCCACCTCCCTGTATTCATATTAAATTAGCCTCAAAAAAGCCCCCGCCTCGGCCCCGCTTCATTGCCCGGCATTCCTGACCATACAGTAGCATGAGTGACACCTGAAGGGTTCCATATTCCAGCACAAGGTTCATCTTACAAAAGGTCTTAAAGACGCACACGACAAAAAAGTTAGAAAGCATATACCCACCAACGTAACCCTATGCTATAAAATATAAATGAATGGTTGTCATGGTAACTGCTTCAGAGAGAAATAGAGCCCCTCACAAATGCTCAATGGCCAGAAGAAATCCTCGCGCACGCACACCTGGTCCTTTCCCTTCCTTACCGATATTACCAAGCTCCATTCAAAGATTGGAGTTTACCTAATTCTGCAATGTTTCACACCAGCAAATTGCACCATGAAGAGAAGCGCACTGCTTCTGTCACTGAAACCTATTCAGATTTCTCCAAGAATCCAGAGAAATCCCATTGCTTTGGACAAATCTATAAGCTCTCTTACTGCTCTGTGAGGCACAGTTTTGAATTACTGTTTTTCATTACTGATATGCTTTCTAGCAGACCCTGCTGTGAAATAAAGTGGTATTAGAGTGGCATTACCGGCTTGTGGAGTGATTGAGAGACATACGGGGCTGCAATATACTCCTTGAACTAACAGGCAGCAATATATCTAGAAACCCTTTTGCTCATACCAGGAGAAGGAGGGCAGAAAAATAAAGCACCATACATTCTTAGGCTATACATATGCAAACCCCCAAATACCTGCCACTGACCGAATTCCACACTTCAAACTAAAAATGGAAACTCCAGAGCTGATGTAAGCAGTACCGGGAACACTTCAGGCTCTCCTGAGAGGCACAGGACACCGAGCAGCGCTAACATGACCTCACAGCTTCCAGGCCAGGGCACATTGTGCCCATGCAGCACGGAGAGCAGGAACTACAGTCCCAGCCCTTCTGCCTCCACCCATATAGATGTGTCGTGCCGTAGGGCAGCTTCAGCTGTCACCGTTTTGGGAGATTCCCAAAAGCACCTTGATGACTCGGCAACAGCAAAAGGTACGCTATGTCTTGAGTACCGCACTCTCTCGGTGATATTGCTATTACTGGTATTAGGAGGATGCACGCCTGGGTGCTGGTTCTGAGTACAGTTCAAGTCTGAGGTTACTGAAAGTCAGAAGTAGCTGTTAGGCCAAAACGTGTCCCCATGCGCATGCCCGTGCTGCAGGATCCCTGACCGTGAAGCAGAGCCTTACAGGACTCAGCGCTGCCCAGACACAGAACAAAAACTACAGGAGAGACAGAAGGTCAGGCAAGAGGACAAAAAAATTAACATGACTAGCCTGGTCAGCAGTGGTCTCAGCACTCCTCTGACCAAGCTCGGGTTTCTGCAGCTTTCTAGGATGAGGAGCACGTGAAGGTTTGCAGATGTTCCCAGGCAGCTCCTTCTGCATGTGACTGAGAACACTGGGAAAAGCTCCAAGATAAATTTATGAACGTGTTTCTAAGTGGACGGCAGACCTCCCTGTCTACCCAGGGATGCAAACTGATACTTAAGAGTGAGCAAGAGACAAACAATGTGACAGAGACAGATCAGGAGTGGTCTGGAGAGCCAGTAAGATCACCAGCCGAGGCCGGGCCAATGGAAGGCTGCAGAGATGCAACCAAACCAGCAGGCAGAAAAAACGAGTGCTCTGCAAGAAGAGCTAGTCCTGTGTGAGGCCAGTGTGTTGCAGGAATAAAACACAGGATGAGAGCATGAATGACAGCATTAGTTGCACATATGAGTAAGAGAGACATCTTAGAGATGTGACACTGAAAGGATTCGCCTGACTCCAGCAGCCTGGAAGCCAGAACCCAGCAAGACGTACGGGATGACACCAAGGCTACTGCCCTGCACAGCAGGCAGGTCTGGGTTCGCTGTCCATGGGGAGGGACAAGAGAGAGCCACAGGACGTGCTGGCAGACAGCTAGAGGGAGGAGGAGGATCAGATAAGTGGAGTCCAGGATGCCAAAGCTTCAAGCAGAGCAGGGCCAGATCTCGAGGGAGATCAAGTGAAAGGACTGTAACAGCCACAAGCCCAGGTTGAAGGGGATAAAGGGCAAGAGAAACACCAGACTGAATGCAGTGGTGTCAGTCCAGACCGAACGGCACGAACAGCCACTACCAGAGCCCCACGCTGAAGTCACCAGCCCCTTGAAGAGCTGCTTCTCTCCGTGTAACTTTGGTGTGTCCCCGCACAAGGACTGGAACTAGAAACCAACAGAGGGAGCCAGGCAGCACTGACATTAGCCAGAGGTCCATCACTCTCTGTTCGGCCAACACGTTCTCAGCCTAATGTTTCCATCCCCCTGTCTTCAGGGCTTTCCTTTAATAAAGGCAAGCTTTAATAAAGGTAGCTGCCACTGGCAAATGGGGATAGCCGATCGAGCCAGTGATATCCTCCTAGCCCAGGCTCACGGCATTGCATTGTTGCTAATCCCTCCATCTTTTGGCCAGTTTCAGTTGTATTTAACATCAGGTGGAAATCTGAGTGATAGAAAGCTCCTAAGATGTCATGAAAACAGGCAGCTGGGCGGAGAAGAGGGACTTAAATCAGAACCGCCAGGAAAGACAAGACTGCAAAGCCAGCTCAGTTCTGCTCTTGGAGATGAGACAATTGACAGGCAAGTGACCACAAAAACTTGAGTAAGAATTCGTATCTCCCCAGATATCAGATAATTCACACCCACAGCATGAAGACATAGGGAACTAAACTTCTTAAGCTGTGCTATCTGCAAGATTATATTTTCCCCTTTGAAAGGCAGTGACGGGCATGAAGGTAAGAATATCAGCCCACAAAACCCTGCTGCATGTATGCAATCTAACCTGCAGCCGCCACAACGAGGAACTGTTCTCTCTCGCGTAGAGATGTCCTGCCAGCAGACTCAGAGGACACGGCAATTAAATAGTACCATTCCCTCTCCTCAGCTTGGCCCTGTGTGCTGACATACCACTTCTCTCAAACTAGAAGCACGCTAAAATAAACCAGGGAATACACAGCTTTCACTTCATTCTGTTCCTCATTTCCCTATGCCTAACTATTTCCTGCTGCTTTCAATGCCAGATATGAAGGCAAGTAGGAGGGACTGTCAGCACAGTGTCTCGTGGGGAAGAAGGGACGCGATTAGATTTCCAGGATGGCATGTGCTACCAAGTCGTTTCTCCCCCAGCTCCACTAATGACACCCATCTTCCTTCACTGTCAGTAACCAAAAGAAAAGTGAAACAGAAGCAGCAGCAAACCTGCGAATTCCTACCTGGTTTCACAGTTATGTAGAAATCATATAAAATGTAGAAAGGTCCGCTACATTATTTAGTGGCCTTCCTATTAAAAACAAAAAAAAACCTGACCAAAAAAACCCCCCAACGCTCTTTTGAATCTTAGATATCCTCCCATCCAGGAAAATCCCTAAGGAGAACAAAATATTTTATCAACAATTTACTAACTAAGCCATTCCACTTTCCAGAAGATTTCACAACAGCACTCAATAAATTCTCACAGCAGATCCGCCAACTTAAGTAAAAGGTCTGTTAAAAATACATTCCTAGGAAATACAATAGAATCAGACCTTCAAGGTAAACACCAAAAAGCTATCCCAATAAATGAAATGGCACTCTGCCGAAGGGCTTCCACTTGATTTTAATTCTCACGTGGAACTTTACCTTTGAGCATTTCTCCAACACTTCCTCCTTGAACTGCAGGAATTTCTCCTGGACGGCGGGCTGGTTGAGAGCGAAGGACAGGAAGTGTGTGAAGGGCTGCTTCTTACGGAAGCTGTCCAGGAGAACATCGATCCGCGTTCGGGCAGAGATGACACCGCTGCGATGCTGCCCTGTAATCACTACAAGGAAACAAAGCAATACTTGTCTGGTTTCCGTGAAGCTATGGTGAGACTGCTGACACCCATGTAAAATAAAGAGTAATTGAACGAATCATCATTTTACACGATATTTATCCATGCACTTTAAAATAAAGTATCAATATTGGAGGATCTGGTGAAGGTAAGAATATTTCATCCAGGAGATGCTGGGAGGGAACTGGAAAAACTTTCACAACAGCACCTCTCTACTCCTAGCCCCGGGCTCACTGAAGAAGCGATAGGAATTAAAACCCCCAACCATGCACAGAGAAATCTCGCCAGACTCCCCGCTTGACTTAAAATGCCTGACACGGCTGTGTTTTCCTCTGTAAAGACAGGATGATACCATAAAAAGTATCCCTCTGCTCTCAAGAAAGTCAGCTCTGAGTGCCTAAAAAACAATAACTAAGAGCCTATCATTTCAGCGGCTCTTCAGATTTCTAGAGCATTATTTCAAGTTTTCATAAAGGCAGTCAAAGTGAAAAAGAAAAGAAAATCTATCAAAGATCAAGATGGCCTATATCGTTTGTGCATGCACTTCAAGGCACCAAACAGAGAACACTTGAGCTTGAAAGGAAAGAACTGCAAGGAGCAAAATTTTCTTGGCTTCCTATTATTACATGTTTTTCAACATCTCTCAACCTTCCTAATAGTCCTTCACGGTTCTCAGGAAGAAGTCAAGACCCACTCTTTGAGAAGTACTGCCACGTTCCTGTGCAGCACCACAGCTGGATACCCTGTCACTCCCCACAGCTCTGTCACAAACGTAATCGTACACCGTGCCAATTATCACCGGAGCGTGCGTAAGGGGCCCTCCAGATATCCACTCAGGCAGAAACCCGCACGGGCCAGCCCTTATGAGCAATGCCTCCTTTCTTTTTAAGTCACTGGAAGCGATGAGAAGGAACATACGGTACAAGAAAGCCTGCTCTCACTATCAGGATCAAGTGACAACACCAGAAAAGCAGCAACGTCATCAAAACACTTCTCAGATTAAAGCAGGTGCTGAAGTTTATTTCATGCATAAATACACAACGCGGCAATTTTTTCTGGATGTGTGTTACAGCTCCTCATTAATGGAAATAGTATTAATTAAAAAAACAAAACAAAACAAAACACAACAAAACCAAAAAACCACCCCAACACATTGAGGCCCAAAGTCCTCAAGCCCATCATTTAACTTCTAGAAGTGACTTCAGTGAGACTATCTATAGACTTAAAATAGATTCTTTTTTTTTTTTTCCCCCAAAAAAAGCCCCTTATACTTCTTTATATAATAGACAGGGAAAATAAACTCGGGAGAAAAGTGAAATGATTTTTCAAAGACCATAAAGGGAGCCAGTGCCATGTCAGAAGCAGGAATTAAAGGAAAAACATCTCCTATGCCCCCTCCCCGCTCAAATCGTGTCTGTGCAAGAGCTGACAAGAGAACATCCATTTTGTGCATGTTAAAGCTTACCAATTTCTCCTTCCACGCCAGGCTTGGGAATGCTGATGGAGGTTCGAGTCTCTGTTTCTAGCTTCTTCTTGGTTTCGCCTTTCTTCCCAATGATGTACCTGGAGGCGTAAAAGTGCAAGAGAGTCATATATACAGTGTCGCTGGGCCACTCTCCATCAAGTGTGTCCAGCCAGCAGATTAACCATGCCACATGCAGCTGGTCCCCCCCAGATTCGGCACCTCTGTGCTAGAAGGACGCACGCATTCAGCCCCACGCACAGGACCCAGCCCGGGCACAGAGGCTGCTCCCAGGACTTCGTGTGTGACCAGCCTAGGGCCAGGGGATGATGTTGAGCTGTGGCTCACAACGGGCTTAAGCTAAAACAAATCTGTTTGTCCATGACAGCTCTGCCCAGCACATCCTGCCACAGCTTATTTGTCAGCTGGGTTACACTTTCTTCCCATTACCCCAGCTGATGAAGAACTAAGGGCACTTGTTCCGCTTTTTGCTTTGCTCAAGGTAGTCATTTGCCAGCACCCAAACACACAACAGAACAGCTTTCCTTCTCTACATCTCAGTAAAACTATTCAACCAATAAAACTGTCAAAAATAACTAGATAAAGCTTTGAACACTACAGGCTTCCCAGTAAACACCAGATTTGAGTCAATAGTCAATTCCAGTCGTGTGTGCTTTCTCTCAAAGCTTTCACAAACTCCCCCTGCCAGGCTGCTCACCCCAGTTCTTCCTCCCCTTCTTCCACCCTCCCCGACGCTTTTATGTTCAAGAGGAGAGATGCTCAAACGCTGTCCTGCCAGCAAGAAAGCACCACCTGCTGTCTCTGTCACAGGAAAGGCTAGGAGTCAAGCATGGCACAACTGCACTAAAAAGGCATTGCCAATTTTCCCTTCCCAAACGCTAAAATACACATCCACAGAACGGAATAAATTTTGGAGATCTGGCGCTTACCCCAACCTCAAAAAAAAATACTCTGCGCTTAACCGCTTCCCAGCAGCAACTCAAATAAACCAGAAACACACAGGCTCACTTGTATAACGGGCTGGGAACCTCCACTCTGCACTGGAAGCCTTTCTCAGTTTCTTCCACCACAAAGGCATCACAGGGTTCATCTGCGCAGTCACCGGGGCCTACCAAAAAAAAAACCAACAGACCTTGTACAACCTCTGTAAAGTTTGGCAGCGCTTTATGTCAGACAATAGTCTCACAGCCGCCTTTTTCCAAGGTTAAATAAAGGAAGAAACAGACTCCTCTGTTGTGGCTAACTGCTTTTTATTTCACCTTACTACCAGCTCCGGAAAACATAATGACTGCTTCTAAATCCGCCAGGCAGGGAGGCACAGGAAAGCAGTAGTTACAGCCCAGGTTTTCTCTCAGCTGGAAGCTGTGCCGCTACCCAGTGGGAATGGTCTCTTCTGGCAGGGTGGAAGCCACCAGGCCATTCAGAGACACAAGCAGGAATTTTGTGTTGCAGAAGAATACAAATAAAAGGTGAGGATAGTTTTGGTTCAAGGATTCAGGTAGAGTGTTTTGGAAAACTCAGAAATTCTCACACCCTCAGCATGGAGGAATAGATTTCTCCGGGGGCCCTTTTACCTGAGGAGCTCAGCAGTAAAGAGAGAGGTCTGTGCCTCCAGAAGAGCATTAACTCCTCCTATACGTACGTACAAGAGATTTCAGAAAAGCAATACCTTCTCAAACCTTACATCACTCATTTGAAGACTAATTTTGTAAGAACTTACAAGTATACTCTTAGTTGGCTCACAACAGTTGTGTCTGTTCAGAGCAAACATGACTTCCAGAAAGAGTGGAAGTGGTTTCTATCTCCTCTCCAACACATGTGGGGATGAATTTGGGTGGCAAGCTGCTTATTAAAGTTTTGTTCGATCCACTGAAAGGCAAGGTGGAGGGAGAAGCAGGACACAACACCCACAACCCTTCCCATCTGAGAAATAACAGCTGAGCTTTTTTGTGCCCACAACTCATGCAGAACTACAACAAACACACAGCCAGAAAGCTAAAGTAAAATATATTGGAACAGGAAGAATATACAGGTTAACACCTTCCAAAAGCCACATTATGAGAGGCCAATTCTTCAAGGTGCAAACACTGCAAGGACATAGGATCTTCAGCAAGCATATTCGACTCCTGCCGTATCTGCAAATAATCACGCTACCAAAAAGACAGTCACTTCAGGAACCTGGGGAAAACAGATTTATGTAGCTCATTGTTTACCCTCTTTACTGGAGATCTTTCACAGCCAGCAAACATAACCAACAGTCAGCAGCACAGTCACCCAAACCCACATTAGGTAACCAGGATTACGTCCACTCTTTGGCTGGCAGGATCACCAAGGACCTATGCAAAGCGTTTTTCTCCCTCTTGAACACCTTACAAGCAGGTCATTGAGCACATAAAGACATCAGAAAGAACACCAAGAGCTCCGGTCACCAGTGCCAATGCTTTCATCTGTAGCATGCCCTGACAGCACCACCATCACCCCTTGCACAGCACTCTTTACCTGCACAGAAATCCTCCTCCTCCTCCTCATGCTGGTAGGCCTGCTCTTGAACGAGATTCTTCCTGTATACTCGCCCCCCAATCC
Organism: Pluvialis apricaria; assembly: GCA_017639485.1. NCBI lineage: Eukaryota > Metazoa > Chordata > Aves > Charadriiformes > Charadriidae > Pluvialis > Pluvialis apricaria. The sequence goes on along the minus strand of CM030013.1, from coordinate 3,533,905 downwards.
TTATCAGGGTGGGCCGCAGAACGTCCATCCTGCTCCTCCTCCTAATGTAAAAACAAAGACAGCTTTGCTAACTTATGCCAAGGAAAGGTAAATCCCGAGATTTCCTTGAGGATAATTTGTAAGAGGCAGCAGGGGAGCTCTGAGGGGCTCAGCAGTAAAGAGTGAGGTCTGTACCTCCAGAAAAGCATTAACTCTTCCTATAGGTATATACGAGAGATTTCAGAAAAGCAATACCTTCTCAAACCTTACATCGCTCATTCAAAGACTAATTTTATGAGAACTTACAACTATACTCTTTGTTGGCTCACAAAGCAGAATCAGGTAAAACTGGAAAATTTAAGCAATGTAAGATACATAACGAAGCATCAGTTTTTTTGCCCCTGCAAGGAAGACTGCAACTGATCACCACTCTCCCTGAAACTCACAAGTTTTAGCTAAAATTCACTGTGGCCTCAGCCAATGTCTTAGCACCGTTCAGTATTCTGAACAGTTTCACCTCATTATTCTCCACAGCTGCAGACCAAACAGATCCAAGCCTCTTGCGAGCAATCCCCTACAGCACCGACCTCTCTCACAACACCTGCCGTCCTCCGCTAGTTTCTCAAAGGCCCGAGGAGCTTTTCCAAAGCAAACGGGGTTCCCTGGACCTGCTCAGGAAGGGGGCAGCTGGGGAAGCGAAACAAAGCACCCTGAGATGTAAGTGGTTACACCTCCTGCCATCCACCTCAGAGCGGCAAGTTTGAAGCTTATGTGTAAAAACCTTACGCTACCCTGCGTTATTCCAAACGACATGAGAAACACCAAGTTAAACTTGTTTGTTTGTTTGTTTTACAGCGGAGAGCATTTTATGGTGGAAAAGCAACGGGGCGACGCAAAGAACTGGCGGGCACCTGTTAAAGAGACTTCACCACATCTTCAGCACTTCAGTTTCGAGGTTCGCTGAAAGTATTAACATGGGATATGTTCTGTTTTTAAAAAACAGAAGCTCCTGTTACTCAAAAGACAAAATCTGCACCAAAACGTTCGCCTATCGTCAGAGGGAAGGAGGGCGGCCCACGGCGGCGGGGCGGCAGAGAGGCCGCCCCTCAGGCCCGGCGCCTCACGGCCGCCCCACCCGTTGCCAACGGTTACCGGAAGTAGGGAGGAGCCGCGCGCCCCGCCCCAGCATGCACCGCGAGGGCGATCACGCGCGCCGCCTGCGCCAAGCCGTCCGGGCGGCCGGGTGAGGCTCGGAGGGACCGGAGCGTCCCGGGAAGGGGAAGAGGGCGGAGGGCGGCCGGCCCCGGAAGGAGAAGGGCGCTGGGATGAACGGGAGCGGGGGGGTAGAGGCTGGCGGGGGCGGCGGGACGGGGACGGGGGGGATTGGCGGCGGCGGCCTCACTCACCGGGAAGCAGCTCGCTACGGAAGCCGGGGAGGGGCCATGGTGGGGAAGGGCGAGGCCTGAGGCGGGGCTGCGCATGCGCCGTGACGCCACCGAGGGCACCGCCCCGCCAGGCGGGAGTGTGGGCAAGGCGCGGTGCATGCGCAGTGGCGGCAGCCCCCCCCCCAAGATGGCCGGCGCCTCAGGCCTGAGGCGATGGAGATGAAGGTGTAGGCCCCGTCTTGGCCCGCAGTCTTTTCTGCTTCGTGTTTGCCGCAGCCTCTTTAAAATAAAGACCCTGCCGCTATACCTAGGAGCCCGCCAGCGGTTTGCGAGCCCCGGTCGGCGTCCTTTGAATGCAAAGCGTCGTCTCGCTTCCCTGACGAGTGGGGAGCTGGGCCTGCCCAGGTTGGTTGGGGAAGGAGCTGCTGGACGTATCGTAGCCATTTTAAAGGTGTCTTTTGTCCAGGCGTTTTGCTTCACAGCCTCCTGCAAGCTGATGCTCTGTTTTGTATTCTGTGCAGTAAATGAAACAACCTTGAGCTTAACTATGAATGGACACACAATTCCTAGTTGTGACCGCCTTTTAAAAACCCATTTTCCACACTAAATCCTTCAGTGCTTTCCACAGGCACTGTCTGCAATAGCCCAAAGAGTCTGCAGAAGTGTATTAAATAGGTAGGATAAAAGAAATTCATTAAATGGGCAGGATAATTGGGAAATGCTTCTAAGTGGTTTGGAGGAGGAGCAAGCGCTGTCACTTAGAAGTGCCAAGTGACAGCTTTTTTACTATCTGAGAGGTACGTGACATGTTTGAGCACTCCATCATGACAAACGTACGGCCAATACCTCTTAAAAATAAGGCTGATAAAGGGATGTGCAAGAGGCGATGGCTTGTGCTGTATAGGCAGACAGATGCTCAGCCGCTGCCGGTTTAGGTCAAATGCAGTGTTCTAAAAGCAAAAGTACATCTGGAGCGATGAAGAGCACAGTTGGTGCAAATGAGGCGCAGCGTGGCTTTGTGCAGGATGCGGTGCTGGAACTGGCAGTTCTGCAGGCTTCCAGGTTTTATGAGGACTTTTTCCATGTTTGTGCTCCTGGAAACAAGGCAAAAAGAGGGGGGGGGGGAAAAGTCTTTTTATGACCCTGGGGAGCGGGAAATGTGCCAGGCAGCTGAAGGCCAGTGAATTCAGGCCAGCGACCTGCGCCAGGTTATTTTTATGCACACTCTGATGGTGCCACTGAATTCCCAGGCCCCCTTGTCTGAAGGGTCAGAGCGTGGGTTACCTTCAGTTTCTGGGTGCCACCGCGTGGTGCGACAGCTAACTGCACCCAACCCCGCGATGGGTGTATGCCGCCTCTCCCACGCAGGGCAGCCTCCAACCACCAGCGCTCTGAGGCTGCGGAGCCACGGAGTGGTGGCGGCAGCCCAAAGCTGTGCTCGCTGGCTCTTCCTGGACCTCGCCGCCTTCATCTGCCGTCAGATACGTGCGTGGTCACTGGCTTTGTGCCCTGGGAAACTCCGAGACGCCCTTCCTAACTCCGTTTTGCGCCCTTTTTTGTTCTTTCAGGCTGGGACAGGGTGAAATGGCAGCCTCTTCCTCATCCTCTTCAGCCGGCGGAGTCAGTGGCAGCTCTGTAACAGGATCGGGGTTCAGTGTTTCGGACATGGCGTCACCCCGAAAAGCCCTCTTCACTTACCCCAAAGGAGCTGGGGAGATGCTGGAAGGTGATTGCTCCTCTGCCCTTCCCCTTCCCCCCTCCTCCTGGTGTGCAGGCAGCCCTGCAAGGGAGTTTCCGAGCTTGGCACCCTGCTGCCTTTTTGGACTTTAGCTGGCAAAAGCTGGAGGGAGGAAGGAAACTCCAGGGCTCGGGTAGGTCCTGAGCAGCCCCAGCTCTCCCACCAGTGGTTCATGAGGAAGTGATTTTTCTGGCAGTCACCTGGTTTTTAGCTCCATGACAACACTCCAGATGAGGAAGCGATCTACCTGAAAGGGAACATGACTGTGTTAATTGCTCATTGTTAGCTAATCCTTTGATGTCGGGCAGGAATTACTGTAAAGATAGCTGAGGCAGGAGTATTTTTCTTGGCAAAACGCGTTCTGGGGTTGGAGTTGATTGGACTAGTGCAGAAGGCAGCTTGTATCCCTGCTGGCCAGGAAACGTAAGGCTTACTTTTGCCCTCGACCCAGGTTAAAATCTCGCCGCAGAGGTCTGTGAGAGGATAAATCAGGACTAGACTTCTCTTTTAATCCTTTGAGGCTGAGCCCGTTCCCCTTTTGGGCTCACTCTTGTCAGGGCATTTCTCCAGGGATGCCTGGAGAGGGTCAGGGCTCTGATCCAGCGCAGCGTCTTGCCTTTGTGTGCCCGAGCCCTGCCGCCCGCTTCGTCGGGGTTGCCTGAAGGACTCGGTCACGTCACAGCTGCGTGTTCCTGCCCCTCCTCTGGGTGAGGGAGGAAGGGCAGGTCCTCCAGATGACGGGGTTTGGTCTGTCTGTCTGCTCCCCCTGAACTTCCCGTGTCACCACACCGCACACTTGACTGTGTGAGCCTGAAGTTCATCGGGGTGGCCCTGCAGCTCAGAAGTGACTGCATGCCGGTAGCGACGAACACGGCAGCGCAGGGCAGCTGGGAACTGATCGCTACATCCTTTAAGGACTGTTTTTATTACACATTAGAGCCCATATGCCTGCCTATTGAAGTAATTATGACTAAAGGCTTGCTCATAGAAATTAACAAGCCCTCAAAACAAATTAAAATAATGAAGCACTTCGTGTTACCAAATAGGCAGACAGCTGTTCCTCCCGAGAGCCACTCGGCAGGACGGCCAGGCTGGGGAGTCGGAGGAGAGGGAAGGGTATGTTTGGAAATAGCTCGGGGCAGCAGCAACACAGCGTTTCAATAGCTTGCGAGAGGATGCTCTGAGCACGGCGAAACTCCGACTCTTCCCTCATACCTGGGGTTCAGCTTCAGATTAGATATTCCAGGGCCAGGGGTCTGTTTCTACCCTTAGTTTTTAAAATGGCATTTCTTCCTCGTTTTTATGGCATGGAACTTTTACTTTATTTTGCTTTGGGCTGACATGTTTACCAGTAACATGGCAGTTCGTCTGCTCTGGGTGGCAGCGACAACTAAACACTGTCCCTGTCGCAGGAAGCTTTAAGTTAGCTTTTTAATTTCTGACATAAAAGGTGATACACCCATTCTTTCGTCAGGCAGGTGCTAGTAGGGTAGCTGCATACCAGTTTCCACTTCAAAAATCCCCACTAACTGATTTTTACTGTTACTCTAACTATCATCTCGCTTATTTTTAAATAAACCCTTATTTTTGTTTTGTTTTTTTTTTTTAAAGTAGTATAAACTATGTCAGTACTTGGCACTCAGTTAGCCACGTATTCCAGATTGCTTTATTTCTGAAACAGTTGTGTCATCAATTACTGATTTAGATGGCAAGATACGCATTATTTGAAATCCTTTATGCGGGGTTATGGTCGAAGCCTGTGGGAAATCATAAAGCATTATAAGGACACAAGTGTCTGAGCCCCGAGGGAAGCGGAGACTGCTGTAATATTAGCTGACTTCTCCTTAGCTTACCTTCTATTTAAAATGGACTAAAATTGCTTGACAGAGGGGACGTAGCAGAATATCAGCCGGGACATCTCCCAGGTAGCTCAGCCATTCCCCGGTAGCACCAGGAGTCAGCCAAAGCCCCGCGCAGGATTTGCGTGCGGGGCCGTACGGGCTAGAAAACTTGACTGCTGCATGCTCAGCACCGGGGAAAGTGTCGGAATGGACAAGTGGGGAAACCCACACCTCAAACGTAAAAATAGAAGGTCGGTGGCACTCAGTTAAGGCTGCTCAGTCTTAAAACTCTCAGGTTAAACCACCTCCCTTTTTCTGTTTACAGATGGCTCCGAAAGATTCCTCTGTGAGTCTGTGTTCAGCTATCAGGTTGCATCTACATTAAAGCAAGTGAAGCACGGTAAGCACCGAAACGCCGTCTATTTTAACTGCGTGTTGATCGGGGAAGATGGCAGGGGAGCGCGGAGAAAAGGCTGACACGCTCTCGGGTGCCAACCACAAAAAAGCAGAATAGCCTTTTAAGTTGGCGAATTAACGCTAAGTCAAACCATCATCGAGTCCTTTTGCAAGCCCTATGCAAAGCGATGGGAACCCACACAGCCTGGGTGGGAACAGGCTGTGCCTTTCGAAGCTTGTTTTTCCATCGCTGTGCGCCGCGCTGCCTTCACGAGAGGTGAGGCCAGAAGAGGAGGTTATGGGCAGGAAACGCCCACGCTCTGATCTTGGCCCAGCGCTGACTGTCTCTTGGGCCTGGGGCAAAGAGACACCTGATTCCACCTTTGTTTCTCTGCCGAGCCCTGGTGACACTGGCAGGGTCAAGCCAGGTTTCCAAAGGTGCTCAGGAGACGGACGCGCAGGTGCCTGGCGTGGCGTGATGGGGCTGACTCCACTCCCTGCCTCCCCAGGAAAGAGCCTTACGCCTTGTCTGAATTTCTGCTTCCCTCCCGGGGCCTTCGCTCGCCACCCAGGTGCCTGTAACCGAACGATGGGCTCGACTGCACGGCAGCTCGCGTTCTCAAGACGTTGGGCAGAGCTCAGCACCCAGACCGCGTCTGCTGCTCGAGGGTCACGTCCTTTCTGGTCCCCACCTCTTGTCAGCTAGAACGGGTACTTCCACGTGTTGTCTCAGACCGGAGAGGTTTCCTGTCCTCCCCCGGTGAGGGTTGCCAGGAGGAGGTCTGGGGGGGGCGTGCAGCAGCTTGCAAGGCCGTGATCCTGTATTTCTGAACCGAAAACCAAAGCTGAACTTCAGAGCCATTATTTCCACAGCTCCGGCGCTACTGCGGCTGTAGCTACCGGGGGCTGCTGTGCAGACAGGTACCCTGATAAGCACCAGCCTTTCAAACTGGTTTGTGGAGTGCCAGTTGCCTCTCTGTAAGAAAGGGGAAAGGCTTAAAAAAAGATCGAGGTCATCGTTTTTTGGCTTGTTTGTTTGACAGTTACTAAAAGCACTCGGTTGCAGCAGGTGGAGTGAGAACAGTCCCTCTTAAAATCATCCACTGCTGCAGTCAGCATAAATCGTGTGCATTTTATGTTACGCCTCTTGTTAGTAAGTCGGCTCGTACTGGGCCGCTTTTCCGAGATGCCGCTGCGCTGTTAAACTTCCAGCAGAGCCAAGAGGAGGGCTGTGCTCATCTCCATACCACTGCAGCTAATTTATTTGAAAATGGAGCCTGCGTGCCCAACGCACAACCAGTTTTAAATAAAGCTGAGAGGAACAAGTTGTCTTGGGGAGCCCCGGGGAGGCAGCCCGTCTCTGCGTGGGGACCTCCGTGTCGTTAGCACGCTCTGATTGCAGAGCCTTCCTGCTACAGTCATCCAGGTCCTCCTCAAAGGACCTTCATCAAAACGAGGAGTTCTTCACGCTGCACCCACCTCTACCGTGGGCTGACCAAGCTCCCTCTGAACTTCTCTGTTCTTTTGCGCTATAAATATTTATGCTAAAGAAATGAGCTTCATCCTGTTTTCACCCCCATACGCTAATCGGCCTCGTGCTTCCCTGTTAGGACTTGAATTTACACGGCACGGGCAGGGACGGGTAAATACACATTCAGCGCGGGACGAGGCGGAAAAGCCTGTCCCTGCTTTCTCCTGTGATCTGGCGAGGCCTCGCCGTTTGCACAGGGCGCCGGGTAGAGTGGGTTTGTGTTCAGATGGGCTCGTGGGGGTTTATTCTACTCTGTTCCCCATTGACAGCTGGGAATTTGCATCTAATTGAAAGCTTTAATTGCGCTGTCATTGCAAACCACAGTTACCTTTGAACTTCTCGCAGATCAACAAGTCGCACGGATGGAAAAACTAGCCGGTCTGGTGGAAGAGCTGGAGGCAGATGAGTGGAGGTACAAGCCAATAGAGCAGCTCCTGGGATTCACTCCCTCCTCGGGCTGAGCGTGTCTGGATCACTGCTGTCAGGGAGCAGAAGAAAAACATTCTCTGGCCTGGCTTCAAAACACACCCCCGTTTATCAGGATGCTGACAGCTGCATCGGCAGGACTGGGCTGCCTTTTTTTTTTTTATAAGTTGAGAGTGAGGATCCCCCCTAAAGCTGCCAGTAAATGGAAATGCCGGGATTCTTTAAGTCCTCTGCAGCGTTGCAGTCTTGGCAGGGCTCGGTTTCTGTAACTTAGAAGGTGGGATCAGTTTTACAGAACTCGGAGAATCACCTTATTGTTTACAGAGGAGGGAAGACTTACGGCGTGGTGGCGGGGAAGGCAACCCAGTAACTCCGTCTGGCCTTTCCCCAGCGCGTAGCCGAAGGACTGGGTGATCCATGCGCTGGGAAGCCTGCATCTTTGCCGCTCGAGCCGGGCCTCTGCAGAGCAGAGGTACGACACCCTGCCAAAAACGCTCTTCAGCCCTAGCCATTGGTTTGGGGGACGAACAGGACGAGAAGCGTCCTGCGTCAGCTGAGAGGGGGCAAGCGGTGACGCTTTCTCCAGAGGCACCTGGTGTATCGCGGTTCTCTCTCCGTTGCTGCTGCTTTTGTGTCTGCCCAGCGAGCGCTGGTAGGACACTGCTCTCTAACGCAGAAGCTGTATCTTTAATACCCTGAAACTCTTTTTCTTCTTTAGTATCATTAGATTGCTCTGTGATAATAAAATAATTCTGTCTTTGAAACCGTTTATCTTTTCAAAGCTTGGTGCAGGGGGGGCAGACGAAAGAAACAATGAGCTGTTCGGTAGGTAACGGGAGGTGTAATGAAGCTCAGAGGCAGTTTGGCCGTTACGATGGTCAACTTGAGTTCAATTTAAAAAAAACTCTCTGAGAGGAACCAAACCGCACTCGGTTTACGCTCAAAAGTGGATTGATTTAAATCCGATTTTAAGCCTGGTTTTAACTCTGCCAGCAGAAAACCCTTCTTTAAATCCATCCATTTTAATCATCGTGGGGTTTGTTTGTACTTCACTGCTGTTCTTGAGGGGAACTGGATTTCCATTTTCTGGCATAACCATTTCAACATGTTCATTTTCCATTGATTAGAGCCTTAACTCCACGTTCTCGCTAGCCAGCAGGGGGATAGGCTCAGCGCTGTATTTAAGCAATTGTATGACTTACTGCTCCAGATGCCTAATTCTTCCATTTTCAGCATCTTATGAGATCGTTTTATTTTTACTCACTACTTCAGTCCAGCCACGTCTGGACTGAAACAGATTCATTTGAATCCATCCCAGTCTTAGTTGTATCACCAACGATTTGTGTGAGCTAAAACTAAGGGGAAAAAGTACGCAGCCACGTCCTGCGTTTGTGTCTGTTTATAAAGTAGTTCTAGGAGCAGAGTCAGCTTTTCGTGATCCAGAGCCACACGCCGCCCAAAAGCCAGCCCCGATCTGCAGAGGAAGCCCCAGTTCCAACTCCGCACCCATGGAAATTCACTGTGCGGTTTCTGAAACCGCGTCCGGGCGTTCTCACGTAAGGCTGAGACGTGTCCCACGCCGCCTCCCCTCCGTGCAGGGCCCGGAAAAAAACCTCCTCCCCGGCGCTGGAGGGCCGCCAGCCGCTGCTCCGCGGGGGCCTCCTGCACAGCAAGCGGGTCCTCGGCCAGTATCGCTTCCAGCGTGATGGCATTCGGTATGAAAACGCCATCCCAGATGGGGTTATTTTGAAAAGAAGGGAGCGTTTCAATCCTCAACTTGTTTGTTTGTTTGAAATCATCTATTTTTTTAATCCTGCTTGCTCCAGACACCTCAACCTACCTTGGCCAAACTTGCCAAAAATACCACCCCCCCGGTATCAAGAGAACGTCGTGGGGTTTGAGAACGGAGCCCCGAACCCCCATCGCTCGTGCCAAGTCCCACCCACTCGCCGACCCTGCGTGCTGCAGCCGGCGTAATGAGATGCAGAAAGAGCTTTTCCTTTTTACTGCTCGACGTGAAATTTTTCCACTCCCGCCAGCCCTCCGGGGACGCCGGGGGATCGGCGCCTCCGGCTCTGCCGAGGGGATGCAGTGCCCAGGCCTTGCCCAGATCTCCCCGCAAGCCCGACGCGTGCCCAAGTCTCCAAAACACGGCGGGGCTGAGATTTCCACCCCCCGCCCCGCGCCCTCCTCCCATTCCTTGTTTTCCAGCCGTTTCTCTGCGGCTGGATGGAGCGGGAGCAGGGAACGGCCCCGGCTCTGTGCCGTACATGGCTTGTTTGTGTGTGCGCCCAGCACCAAAATAGACACATATGCGAGAGCCATGGAGAGGAAGTGAAAAGTTCACCCTGTACAGTACTACAAATGCAAAAACATGTTGTTGGCCATTCCCTCCTCCCGCTCAGTAAACACTTTATGTAGGGCGGCGAAAACCAGAGGGATTGCTGCACAGTAAAATTAAAAAAAAAAAAAAACAAACCACCAACTAATGTTGCACTCCCCTTCCTCCAAAGGCAGATAATGCCTTTTGGAAGTTCCCCACCTGCCCTAATTCTGCTTCGCTGAGCCGGCAATGCCTCCTCGGGGTTTTGAAGCACCGTTCCCCCTCGTGCCCCCCAGCGCGGGGGTCTCCGCAGCATCAGCGGGGGCTCGCTGCGCAGCGATTCGGAGGCTGCAGCTGGGAGCGGAGCAGCGGGGGGGGAAGGGAGCCCGTCAGCTGCGAGCAAAAGTTGATGCGGGGAGGGGAGGGAAAACTGTAAAAAAAAAAAAAAAAATTATTAAAAAAAAAAAAAAAAAGGCTGAACAAAGAGCCCCGTTCAGGGCTGCTGGTTGGTTTTCCTGTGGGTGCTCGCAGCAGAACGTTATGTACCGGCGCGCAGGCCCCGCTCACGCCTCCCCTCCCCGGCTCCTCGGGCTGGGGACGGTGCCAAGGCACGCGCTCGCCTTGCCGCCCGGCCAAAAAGACACCCGGCCGGCGAGGGCCTCTCCCCCCTACCGAGGATGCGGGAGCGTGGGGCAGCACCCCCAAAACACCGGCTACCGGCTTCTGCCGGGGATGGGGGGCAAAAGAATCCAAGCGGAGAGGAATTTCACAGCCCCCACCCTGCAAACGGCACGGGGCCGACACAACACTCGGCATCTCGGCTGCCAAAACCCGTCTACCATCACCCTCGGACGCACGTCCCTCGTTCCTCCCGCACGTCGCGGGCAGGCGGCCTGCCTGCAGCTGCCTGTCCCGGGGGCGAGAGACGGGCCCGAAAGGTTTGGCTGCTGCGGTGGCGGAGACCTGCCCGGCCGGCAGCACGCCGGGACCTGCCGCGGCGGCGTCCCACCCAGCCCGCAGCCTTCGGCTCGCCTGGGGGAGCCGGCCACCGGCTCGGCGCGGCGGCGGAGGATGCGCGGGGTCACCTCTGGTGTGCCTGTCACCCCCTGCCACAACCGGGGAGCCGGTGACCGAGGACGGAGAAGGTGCAAAGGACACCCACTCTGCAGGCACTTGGGGGACACCCCGAAAAACCACAGTCTCCCCCAAAGCTCAGCCCCCTTGTTACGTTCCCTACATGAATGGCCACAGAGGATCACACCAGCCTCGCCACCAACGCCTGGCCGGTGATCGTGTGCCGAAATGATGTGTAAATCTACCTAAAAGTGACTTTTTGGGCCATGGAGCCGCTGAGAGCCAACATGAAGATGAGGGCTTCACCATGGGCAGTGGCAGCCACCCCAACGGGGCAGGAATTTGTCCCCCCCGGCATACATGGGGCACGGTTTGCATCCAACGTGCGCCGAGGCACTGGCTGAGCCCCCCATATGTCTCCTCCCTTCCTCCTCCTCCTCCTCCTCCTCCTCCTCCTCCTCCCCAGCCCCCTCCCCCCTGCAGCCCTGCAAAACCGCTGAGCTCAGCACATCCCGGGCAGGGGCCCAGCCAGGACCCTCCCCAACGCCAGCCGCCCCCGCCGGCTCCCGCTTAACCCTTTGCAAAGCCGCCCGGGCTGGAAATCGGAGCGATAGAGCAAATCTCATCGTGGAAGGGGCGGCGGGGGGGTGTCACAAGGCGCAGCCGGCTGGGAACAGGCTGTCCAGAAAGTTTCATCCATGTCCCCCCCCCCCCGGCTTTTGCTCTCCCCAGCAAGGGCGGCAGGTCAGGGCGGGGGGAAAGACACGCTGCTCGGCCACAAAAATCACGCTGGGTTTACGCCAGCAGCAATACCCCGGGGAGGGGAAGTGCAGGGATTACTAATACTATAGCTAAAACTTTGCTTTCTAGCCCAAAACCGTTTCTAGAGGCGCTGCTGCAGAAGAGCAGCCCCGGTCGCAGTCGCTTTTTGGGAAGGAAAAGGAGCTGCGAGCCCCGCAACGCCTCCCCTCCCAGCAGAAGCGCGAGCGCGCAGCATCACCTTAGGATTATTTTATTTCAGAGATCAAAAATTACGTTTCACTTTAAAACTTGCCGTCACACCCGCGGCTGTTCGTTCCTCTGCCTATCAGGCGATGTTATGGTAAAGAAAGAAAAATATTTATGCTCAGCTCCAGTATTCAAGCTTATTTTTAGCAAGGCGCCTTCCCTGTGGTCCTTTACCTCTTTTTTGTTTATTTGCCGCTTTCCCCCTGTTTTGACCCCAAAGCCAGCGGTTCCTCATCTATTTTCAGCCTCAGCCAGCGAACATTCATACCAACGACTTGGTGGTTGCAGGGAGGAAAAAAAACACGAGCTAGATTTTGTTAAAAACAGGATCCCGAGTACCATCCAACCATTTCCAAACGCATGTAGTGCATATTTCGCTGGATTGTGTGGCGAGTGCGCAAATATCGGTGTGTATTTTTAACCGCTGGGCTTGGGGTTTGTTCATTTTTTTGTCCCGAAAAGCGGAGCAGTAGCCCTGCATGCCGTGGGCGCAAGCCGGGGCTTGTTCCCAGCTCCCCCGCACATCCCCTCTGCCCCACTGCTCCCCAGGATGCTGCCCACTCTCCCAAAACGGTGATGAATTCAAGTCCCGCTTCTCCTTTGACCCCTAAAAAGCCGTTCCCCACTGCTACCGCTACTGCTGGGGTGGCCGGACCCTCCGCACCCGCTGCCCCGCAGCTCGTGGGTGGGAGAATTTGTCCCCGTCCCCCCCACCGCGGAGGTCACCAGCGGTGATTGCGACGCTGGCACGGGGGGCCTGTCCCCCTCGCTCCCGGCTGGCGTTTGCTCTCCGCCGTGTTTATTGCCGGGCTGTTATCAATCTCTGCTCAGGAAGGACAGTACCCAAGATAGCTCCCGGAGTGACTTCAGAGTGTGCTCAGCTCCTCCGATAAAGCCGCAGGCAGCACGGTGAGAGGACAAACAAAGCCCTTTATCGCCAATTAATGGGCCTTCGGCTCCCCGCGCTCCTCAGAAAGGTCACGTACGCAGGGGCAGGCAGGCAGGGACCTGTGGAGGGGGGACACGGCTTTCCAGAGCAGAGGGCTCGGAGGGGGATGGTGTCTCGCCCCCCTTTTACAGGACCACTGGGGGAAGCAGCCGGGGTTACCCCCAGCTGGCACTGAACAAAATCCCTGGCCCAGCCTGGCGGTGCCCTGCTCTCGCCCCCCTCCAATTTTTAACGCATTTCACGCCAACAGCCCTTATTTTCTTAAACCCTGACACCACCAGCTAAGGGGATGGCATCAGGCCCTGCCAGTGCTCACCACCCAAACACCGCCTGCAAGGCGAGGCTGATCCGCGGGCACGTTAAAAACACCACCGAGGAAAACCCTCACCGCCCCGTCACCTGCTGCCGGGTGTCGTGCCGGCCGGGGCCCGCTTCACCGCCCAGGGAGGGCTCAGGGAACTGGCAGCGTCGGGGCACAAACCCGCCATGGCGTGTCCCCACCGGAACGCGCCTGAGGCCGAGTGGCGAGGCCTGGGATGGAGCCTGGCCCTGGGGGCTGTGGCGAAGGCCCGGGCCCAGGCTGGGCACTGAGGTGGGGCCTGCAGTGAGGTTCAGGCCCAAGCCAGGCCTTGAGTGGGAGTCTGGGGGTGAGGCCCAGGCCCAGGCCCTGAGGAGGAGCCCGGGGGTGAGGCCCAGGCCCTGAGGGGCAGCCCGGGGCGGGTGAGGCCCAGGCCCCGAGGGGGTGGCAGGCTGCCGGGCGCTGCCGAGAGCGGCAGGCGGATTGCACCGGCCCGGCCCGGCCCTCCTGATGCAACCCGCGGCGCCGTTTGCGGGGCCCGGGCCGTGCCCGGATCGGGGCCGGGCCGAGCGGAGCCGAGCGGGGCCGAAAGGGGGGGGGGGGGAAGGGGGCGGGGCCTCCCGCTGTCACCGGGCAGGAGAGACGCCGCGGACGTGCCCCGCGCTGCCATTGGCGGGCGCGGGCCGGGGGGGCGGGGCCTGCCGCACCGCCCCTATATAAGGCGGCCGGTGGGCGGCCGGAGCAGCAGAGCGGAGCGGGCGGCGCAGGCGGTGCCATGCCCGGGCTGTGGGAGCGCCTGGCGGGCGGCGAGCGGGGCCGCCTGGAGACCTCCGACTGCGAGTCGCTGGGCAGCGTCTCCGGCTCGGAGGGAGGTGAGTGGCGAAGGGGGGGGGGGGCCCCTCCCGGAGGTTCCTGAAGGAGGATGGGGTGGTGAAGGGCCCGGGGTCCCTCTGAGGGGCGTCCCTGAGGGGCCCGGGGTGCCTCTGGGGGGTGGTTGGGCGTCCCTGAGAGCAGTGGCGATGCTACACCAAGCCCCTGTGCCCCAGTTACACCCACCCAAAACCCTTGGCCCCGCTGCTGACCTGCTTTTTTTGTCCCCTCCGCAGACACCGAGTACGCCGAGGGGGTCTCCCTGCCGGACCTGGACCTTCTGCACGACCCCGAGGATGAGCTGCTGTGCTCCAACCTGATGGACCTGGTCCAGGCCACGCTGGGCAGAGCCCCGCTGGGGGCCAAGCGCTGCTCCCGGCTCCTCATGCCGACCCAGCTCCTGGCGCAGGTGAGGACGGAGCTGCTGCGCCTGGCCTGCAGCGAGCCCTGCGGGCTGCGCGGGGCCCTCCTCGACCTCTGCGTGGAGCACGGCAAGGCCTGCCACGACGTGGGCCACATCGCCGTGGACCCCACCGTGGTGCCCACCTTCCAGCTCACCCTGGTGCTCCGGCTGGACTCCCGCCTCTGGCCCAAAATTCAGGGACTCTTCAGCTCGGGGCCGGCTTTCACGCCGCTGAAGCTGAGCACGGGCTTCAGGGTCATCAAGAAGAAGCTGTACAGCTCCGAGCAGCTGCTCATAGAGGAGTGCTGATGGGCCCCGCCGGAGAAGCGACTTACCCAAGTGCTTTGGGAGAGCCGGTTAGAGCGTGGCGGCTCCCGGCAGCCGCTGTAGTTTAGGTTAGGCTGGAGTAGGGCTGTAGGTGGAAGTAGTTCGGGCAGCCGGAGGTCCCCGTGGGGCACCCGCCTGTGCCGGGACATCCCTGACGCGGAGCAGAGCGGGACCCCAGGCGAAGATCACTTCACGCTGTCGATGATTGTGGGACGATTGCGGCGACCGTGCTCCCGGATGCGGCAGCGGGGCTGCTGGTGGGCAGGCGGTTTCCTCCTGTTGGCTGATTAATCATAGTTTCTCTTTTTTTTTTTTTTTGTAACAAGGATTGTAATCAATGGGGTTTCTGGGGGAGGGTGCGTGCGGGAGCGAGCGACGGCTGGGCTGTAGGTCTGGATCAAAGGCAAAAACCTCACCGCTGGCACCGGGGTTGCTCTGTGTGGGCTCCCGGGAAGGGGGAGTGGGGGGGGGGGTGGTGGTGTCCGAAATTGCGTTGTGTCTTTGATCACGAGAGCGGAGCGTGGTGGGAGAGGGGCGTGCGAGGTGACGCAGGGACGGAGGGCAGGACCCCTCGCCGTGACACGCCGCGGGCGCTTCATTGGTTACAGTTTACACTCGTACACTTGATGTTCAAGTGCAAGACTTCCTATGCAATCATGTCGAGGTGGTTTTTTTTTACTTTTCTAATAAAATTTGTCTGAATTGATAACCTGCCGTCTGCCTGTTGTCACTCTGGTCCGGAGGGGGATGATGCAACCGCTCCCTGATGGTCCGAAATCCCCGCCGGCACCCTCGGGAAGCCTTTCCCTGGTGGGGCAGCCCCTGTGGTGGGAGCTGAAGGTTTTGGGAATGCGTGTGTGTGTGGGGGGGGGGGAATCCCGCTGTGGCCACTCTTAATTGCAGGCCATGGGGCTGTGACTCAGGGGGGGCTGAGTCAGCCCCTGAGCCAGGCAGGTGCCTGCGGGGGGAGCACCCCGGCACGGGGCTGCTGCTTCTTTCCCCCCCCCCCCGGGAGCGACACGGCGGGGAGTTTGGGCAGAAAACCAGGAGAATTGGGTAAAATTGCAAGGGAGGGAGATGGGGAGGGTCACACCTGCCAGGGGGGAGCGCTCCCCAGCTCCAAACACACTGCAAAAATGAGACCAATTACCCAAGGCTGCAATTAGAGGCAGTCGGAGAAAAGGCTTTCACTAAAGGGTAATTAAGCTGCTTGGCAAACACAGAGCCCTCGGAAGGTGTGGGGGATAAAACCAGCCTGAAAAAAAACATTTCCATTCAAATGCGAGTTTGTTCTGGCTCAGGCTTCTGTTGTAGGTTTAGGTTCTTTTTTTTTGGGGGGGGGGTTGGTTTTTTGGTGTGGTGTTTTTTTTTTCCCCCCCGTGGACAAACAGTGACTCTTTGATGAAAACGTTCACCAAAAAAGTCATTTCCGAAAAGGACAACCCGCAACCGGAGCGTTTCAAGCTGAGGTTGCTCACCCGCATAAATACCACCCAGGAGCAATCGGGGCAGCACTGGGCAGGTACAGATGGAAATATGCCTTTACAAACCCACCTTGTGCAAAAAGGGGGGGGGGGGGGGTGGTCCCCCCCCTAAAATTTTGGGGACCAGCGTGTTTCTCAAAGGGTCACGCGCTGGAGCATCTCCCCATCACGTGAGGGGCATCCCCGTGCCGGGGTCAGTCAGCGCGATGCCATCCAGTGGCAAAACCACCGTCAAAAGCAGCCCAGCAGCCACTGGGAGGGCTGGGAAGGAAACTCCAAACCCAAAGTTTTTTTGGCCAAAAAAAAAAAAAAATAAAATCACCAAGAGGAGCAGGTTTTGGCACTGTCGGCACAGGGCGGAAACTGGCACGTTGCTCCCCAGCTGCAGTGAGAGATTTACAGCGCGGTGATGGCAGCGACACCGGCAGCTCGGGCCGTGCCATCATCCCCTGCCGAGACATATTGTGTCTTGGAGCTATATATACAGCTCCATAAATATACGTAGTTTTATATATCGAGCGCCTAAGCACGCAGAGGGGATCCCCCCTGTGTCTCGCCGTGCTGTCCCGCTCATCCTGAGGGTGGGCGAGGGACTCTGCATCGCATTTTTGATTATTCCTCGCAATAATAATTAAAAAGGCTTCGCGGTCAACGCCAAGAAAACAAAACCGACCCCACCAAAACCACAGAGCGAGAGGACGGTTGCTTTGCTGAAGGGGGAGGGGGGTGCCCAGCAAAACCGTGCAGGTCCACGTGTCCCCGAAACGCCCCGTTGTCACTTGTCACCACAGGCAATGGCAGGTGAAGCTCTGCTGCTATTTATAGCAAAACGGCCTTTCCGTGACAAATTTAGGGGGGGGTTGTCAAGGTCCCTGGGGTCTGGCAGCTCCCTGGAAGGTACCAGGAGCTTCCAGTGAAGCTGTATTTAGCCTCTCCTGGGGCAGAGGGGGGCACGCAGAGGGATATTTTGGGACCCGGGAGGTGGTGATGGGGCTATTTGTGGCACCGGCATTGGCCCGGGGCTCCTGGGTGCCATCGCGGTGGTGGGGGAAAGGAGATTTTGGGGGCATCGGTAACAATGAGGGCAAACGGGGATTTAAATCTCAGAGTAAGGTTAAACCCTCGTGTTTTGCTGCCAAAAATGATGGCGGTGAGAAGCAGAGTCCCCTCCACCGGCGCCTGCCTTCCTCTGCTGCCTCCCTTTCTCTGGCTGCTGCCCCAATTAGAAGCTTGGGTTAACGAGCTGCCGGGTGGGGAAGGAGCTAAGAGGCAGCCCAGATCACCCGCGCCTTTGATGAGCGGGCAGGGACCAGCACACCAAAACACAGAGCATCTCCCATTGCTGTGGGCTGGGAACGACCCGAAATGCAGCAAAACCACCCCAAAAAACTGGGGCACGGGTGCACCCGATTACAGAATTAAAAAAAAACCCAAACAAATGGAGCTGGGTGTGTGACAGTGGCAGCGGCGGGGTTATGAGAGCGGCTGCATTGGTCCATGCTGGACTCTCCCGGCACGGGCGTTGCGAGAGGCTGACTCACCCCCGCTGCCGGGAACACGGCGCTGAGGGGAAATGGAAGTGGCATGACCCCTTCGAGAGGAGGGGGAAAAAAGGGAAAAGGGAGGGAAAAAAACCCCCAAAACCTCCAGCCCTTCGGTGCGTGGGGCTTGGGGAAGAGAAGGGGAGCACCGGCAGGGTCAAACCTGCCCCGGGCGCTGCGGGAAAAGCCTTTTGCTGCCCCGCAGAAGGGCAGATTCGGGGAAAAAAGAGCCTCATTTGGGAGTGCAGACCCCAAATCCAACCCCAAGGATTTCAGGCCAGCAGCTGGCAGTTTCTGAGACGCTGCCGTCGGGAAGCACATCCGCGTTGGCATTTCTGCCCAGGACGAAGGCAGCCCACGCCTTCGTGCCTGCTCCCCTCCCCAAATGGGGATCCATCCAAAGGGCACCTGAAAACGCCGGGGCAGTAACGTTTTGAGATGGGGATGAAGCATCTCCCGCCGCAGCTTGGCCAGAGGATGCGGGGATCCCGGCTCACGGCGTCACTCCTGTGGGAGGGCAGGAAGGCAAGGTTCCCCCCAGCACGAGGCATCCTGCCGGGAGCATCCCAGCGCAACCAGTTTAAAGCGAAGACGTCCTGTTGAGCAGTAACTGTCACCTTGCGGGGACCCATGGCTGACTCGGGGGGGGGGCACCACCTTCTCTCCATCTTCTTCCCATCCTTCCCCCTCCCGGGATGCCCTGCAGCCTCCGGCTGGAGCTCTCAGCCCCTGGGGCTTGCCAGAACGGCAAAGATGCCGAATTTCGTTTACCTGTGCAGATGCGACGAAGGCGGCGTGAAGAAGGAGCCGTAAAACCATCGCTGGCTGGGGCAAGGATCCGCAGGACACCAACACAGCCGGAGCCCTTCACGTTATAAACATTTATTTATAGATGTACAGTCATATAATTCATTCTAAATCGAGAGATACAGCCTCTGTGAGCATCCGTTAGGATCTACGCCTTCTCGCTCGTTGTTATCCATGGGTATCTACTTGGGAAAGAAAAAAAAAATAAAAACCAAAAGGTTTTGGCGGGCGGGCTCTGGGCAAGGAACGCCATTGTGCAAGACGCTCAGCACCTTTTGCGAACGTGATTTTCATTTAACCCCCTCCCCGTGACCTCTTCGCGCAGGCTGGCCTGTGCCTCTACTAAGAGCTATTTCCAAACGCTGTACTTCCACCCAATTCCTTCCAACGGTAGAGGAATCATTAAAAAACAAAAAAGAAAAAGAAAAAGAAAAAACCCTTAAAACCAGGTCCAAGTCGTGGTGGCTGTGGGATAGTAAGGCTTGCAGTTAACGGGAGGACTGGTATTTTGCAAAATAAATAAATAGCTGAAGACGGAGCACGTGGATTCGTAACGACAAAGAAATAAAACCACCTTACCTCTCACCTCTTCCAGCCCCTGCCACCCCACCCGGGAGCCGCCGCGCTTTCGATTCGTTCCCCTGAGGGTGTCGCGGGACGGTTCTCACTGGAAACGTCTTTAGACAAAAATGAACTGCAGAGTACCGAAAAAAAAATAAAATATCCAGTTTATTCCACAGGAGGTAGCTCTGCTCGTGCCGGTT
Organism: Pluvialis apricaria; assembly: GCA_017639485.1. Lineage (NCBI taxonomy): Eukaryota > Metazoa > Chordata > Aves > Charadriiformes > Charadriidae > Pluvialis > Pluvialis apricaria. The sequence goes on along the minus strand of CM030013.1, from coordinate 3,514,761 downwards.
TTGCTTCGAAGAGATGGCTCCTAACCTCGAGCGCCCTCCCACCGCCCTAACGCCGGTCCTGCCCAAGCGGGGATCGAGTGAGAGACGCGCTGCAGAGCTGAGGCGGGGGCCGAGGAGAGAGCAGGCGCACCCTCCCATCTCGCCTGGCAAAACTTCTTTCAACAGAAGCAATAGAAAGCTCCGTTTCTTATGAATTAGCAGTATTTTACAGGTCTCCTCTAGGAAACGCTAGAGACAGGGTGTGAAGGCCACGGCCACTTTGCAAACGGGAGTGCTGGTGGGTGAGGAACCCCAAGTGTAGGGGACGCACGAAAAACCCCAACAAAGGGAGACGGCTGGTGGAAAGCCCTCTTTACAGAACGAACGCCGCACGCTGATTACAAGGCAGAATTAAAGCAGACTCTGCAAAAAAAAAGAAGTTACGTGCACAAATAAACCCAACGACTGATGAGCCAAAACCATCCAGGACAATCCTTCCCGTCACCGAGTGTGACGCCGGGGCTCAGCTGACCTGCTGCAGCTTCTGCCAACGCTGCAAAACCACGCCACAAATCCAGACGGTTTCCCCCACTTCTCTGTTACCCCCTAGAGATTTGGAATTACTTTTATTAAAACCCAAAAGGCAGGGATCGACATCCCAAGCCGCAAAACGCCGCCGTCCTCCAGAAAGCAAAATACAGTAACTGCGAAGTGATTCTTGTTTTAGTGTGTCAGGCAGGAAAGCGCTGCAGAGCGAGACACCCTGGGAAGAGACTTCCCGCTGTCCCGTTTACCAAACCGGGCAGAAAACAAAATAATTTAATCATCCAACCCCTGCATAGTTTAAAAGTACAACATATATACAGCTATAAATTAACTCTAAATAGATTATATTTTCTTTTCTTTTTTTTTTCTTTTTTTAAAAGTTTTCTGTTATCACCAAATCGTCCAATTTCTCTCTCCGTCGGCAGTGACCAGCGCAGTCGCGAAGGGTCTCCTCCTGCTTCATGGCTTCTGCAGTTAGTTTGTGTTATTTTACACTCTACACGTTTGTTCTCAGGGTTGTGGGAATCCCAGGAGCAACGAGACTGTCGCGCGCTAGCGGTGTCGGAAGGGAAGGAGGAAGACGAGCAGCTTGATTTCCTGTCCTAATCGCTGCCTGAGACGTAGGTGGAACGGCGCAGACGGGCAGAGAGAAGAAAGAGGGCAGTTGTGCGTTGCTAATTCTCCAATTCCATTTTTAATATACAGTTTGATTCTTTTAAATATCGAGTCTGTCACCTCGGCTCAGTGCACTTCACCAAAAGTCTTCAGGCATTTCGAGAGTCTGGGAACAAAAGCGGTAGCGGTGTCAGTCTCCGGACAATCGCACGTCACCGTACCTCCCTCCTTCCTTCCCCCACTCCCCATTACAGGCAGCAGCTTTCTCCGCCGCGTTATTTCAATCCGCAGCGGGCTCTCTGCCTAAGAGCGGCTCTCTCTTCCGACCACGGGTACAGAGAGGGAATTAAAGAAAAGCAGGCAATTAATGCCGGTCTATCGTGAAAGAAGAGGCGCAGTTACTAAAACAAGAGAGCGGGCGTATCAAGATAAGAACGGTTCCAAAAACAGGATACACCCAAGAAAAGGCCGAATGGGACCCACAGGATTTGCTTTAAGGGCCAAACTTTCAGACGCTTCCTTTTGCCATGGAAAATAAAAACCAAACAAGAACTCCTCTGCTAAACCCCCTTAACTTGTGTCTACAAATCAAGCAGCCAGATGGCCAACGTCCCCAAGAGGGCTCTGCAAGCCTAAAGGGCGTCCGTACAACTAACACTGGGTGCAAGCCTCACCTCACTCGTTTTCTACAGAAACCCCGTTTTCAAGTAAGTTTGTGGTAGGAGGGGCCCGTCTGTTTCACAGCCACCCCAGCCGGAGCTGCTAGGTGAAACCAGCCCAGATAATTAAGCAGAAAAAGGACTCCAAACTCCATGCCTATTTTTGTTTTTTTTCTTTCTCATTATTTTTGTGCAGTTGTCCTGTGAGCCAGCACACCCCGGTCTCACGCGTGCTATCTGGGGCTCACCTTAATTCAAGCTCTCCAACCCCTGAGTTTTCCAGACTCCCCCTCAGCTGTTTTTACTTTGATTCCCAGTTTAACGCAGTAAGATACTTCTACAACCTGCTGTGAACTCTGGCCATTGGCTTTGTTCTCCTTGCGCGTCATGGGAAGGCAACGGGGGGGGGGCAAGGAACATCTGTTTGGTAGGAGTCTGTTCCCTGTCATCGTATCGCTTCAAGTGCCAGGGGATAACAGCTTTTTCAGTAAAACAGACAATAAAGCAACTGAAAAAAGGTTCATTAAAACGTGGCGGCCGGCTGCCACGGTCAGTAAAAAACTTCCAACCAGCTGAGGCACACGCGGCCGCTGCTTCGAATGCGCAGTTGACAAGACCTGAGCGGAGTCGCCAACACGCCCGGGGCTTTTGCTCTGTTCCTAGAGACCCAACACCGACAGCGCCAGAGAAAACAGTGAGCTGGGAGAGAGCAGAGGGTGCCGACGTGCAAACTAAACAAAAATCAATTTCCCGATTAACGAGTGTACGCTTGACAGAGGGGGGGTGCTTCCCCCACCCCGTGACGTGTGTGCATCCAGAGGAGACTCGTGAAGATGTGCGTCTCAAACAGAGATTTAAGTAAGTATGGAAAGCACTATCGTGCCCTGCTCCGCTGCCAGGGGAAGCATCACCAGCTCGTACTTAGACCTCTGCTGAGCGGGCAGGCGGTCACTATCCGTGCAGAGAGGCTTGAACGTCTGACAGTCTGCTACAGCTGGGGGTGCCCATCTTCTGTGCTCGCTGGTACAAATCCGAGTCTCCGAAGTAGCGCGCTCGGTACAACAAGCCTTCCTCTGCAAAGAGAAAAGCCCAGCGTTATGAACGCGATGTGGAAGCAGACCCACCCGCCAGGCCACGTCCCACCGCGGGCTCTGCTCCAACAGGAGGCACCTCAAGTTCTCCAAGGCGAGACGGAGCACAGGATGAGGCGGAAGAAATGCCCCGTGCCCTTCAGGACAGGATGGGTGTTAACATCTGCTGACAGCTCATCCATCCCAGGGAAAACCTTAGGAACCTGACGGGACCTGCCTCCGGTCCCAGGAGGCACACGAGGCAGCCTACACAAAGGTTACCCCAGCAGCACGGGCAAGAAGAAACGCAGAGGCTCAGAGCTCGGTGCGTGAGCCTCATTTGGCACCACTGGGGGCCCTACACAGCCCCTCCTGTGTCCCAGGCGCTTAAATCCTACCCCGGCCGCTGCTCCAAGAGCTGCGATCATCACCCGCTAGGAACGGGTGGGTGGGCAGAGAAATCTGGCCACCCCTGGGACTCGGCAGACAGCTTGCTGCCCTCGCCACGCTCTGCCGCCTGGCTGGATGGCCAGACCAGCTCCCACGCTGCCTGGCTGGGCAGCTGTGCCTCCTAACCCTGCGTGCCCTCAGCAGCACGCACGGCGATGGCACTGCTGCCACCGCAGCCTCCTGAGCAGGGATGGGAGGTGGGATCGAGGACACCACGGGCAGCAGGCTTTCAGACACGGTCCTGGAACAACCGGAATATTACACAGAGCTATCGGGGGCCTCCTGAAAGTGAGACGGCTGCAACCTTCCCCCTCCCCTGGAAATCAGAGATATCCTACTGACACGGCAGGGAACCTGCGGGGCACAACTCCTGTCTGACCAGTTCTACAGCAGCATTAAAAAAAACCAAAACAAAACAGAAACCCCCCACGTACTGGATTTGTCACAAACTCATAGATAGAAAAAAAAAAAGCCAACAACACAGGAAATGTGCTCACACGATGTTAAAGTATAACTTTAGCATAACTCAGTCCCCAGTAAAAGACCTTTCTGAAGCCAACCTCGTGCGGCAGCCAAGACCCCTCCGCTCCTGACCCCCCACTACTCACTCTGCTGCTTCTCTTTCCAGCAGTTATTTCGAAGGTTTGCAATATAGTCGTCCTCCACGCTCCTTTCAACGTTTTTCAGGTTTGTGCCCGTGTATTCATCCGCAAAGTTCTCGGATACGTAATAGGTAACTTTCAAGTGCTCTGTCACTCTCCTGTGTATGTGACCCACAGACCTAGTTCAGGGAGAAGAGTCAGAACAGTGTAGGACACGCTTCAAGGGCAGAGCAAAAAGCTCCCAGCTCTTTATAATGCACAACACGCCACCGTACCAAACCGCTGAAAACATACAGCACTCCTATGCATCCACAGACTTGAAGGTTTGGAAAGGAGAAGCGTTTCTGGTGGAAATGAAACGCCAACACAGAGAGAGAAAACCTGCCAGGCCTCTAGCTAGGTGGGCAGAGCTCTGAATACAGACATAACTCTGAGGCAGATTGCCCAAGGCTTAAACCCACTTAAAATAAAGTGTTCATTAGATTTTTCAGCACTAATTAAATCTCTCTGCAATTTCCTTGCTGATGACACCATCACCTGTTTTTGTCAGTGAGCCCCAAGGATGGTTACAGAGCTCGGAGGCCGATGCCGGTGCGGTGCAGGGTGAGAGCAGGCAGCGAGGCATAGCGGCGCCTGCGCGGAGGCGTGCGGCAGCGCGGAGGTGAGGGCAGAGCAGGGGCCGGCTGTCACAGCTCCCCAGCAACACCCCCCCCCGGCTCGGCAAGGCTGCCCGTCGGTCGAACCCAGTCCCCTCTGCGAAGATATCTGCTAACCCCAAGAGCGTCAGCTTCCTCTGCCACATCACATGCTGCAACGAACACCGTTGCTGCGAGAACAAAATTAGACCCGCTCTGCACTCGAGCCTGCACCGACTAGTACAGAAAGCACTTTCTAGAAGGAAATCTCTTCTTACCCTACCCCCGTGGATTTGCATTTCAGACAGAGCCCTTGTACTTATTTTCCCCAACGCTCCAGCAAACCTAGAGATACTCACTAGGGCGTGTTTGCAAGCTGTAACACAGGACCTGTGCCCAAACGCTGGATTCATCAGGAACAGCTCCATCTGGAGCCGTGCCCAAAATTTCCCATAATAAATACCAGCTGGCTGCTGCATTAAAAGCAAGCCTGATTCTTAAGCCAGGTATAAACATTAACTCATCCGGCTCGCCCTTCAGTCTGTTATCAGGGTTTACAGGAGTGATTCAAAGACTCCTGCACGTTTCATCAAGGTCCAGCGCTCAGGGACGAGTGGTGGGTAACCAGATAGACTGAACATGACCAAAAAGCTCTCTTGGCATTTTTCGAGACAAAGGCTAACGCATCTCCGGCAGTGCCTGCTGGCAGAGATGCAGTCTGGAAGAAGCTCAGCTCACTATTTTACCTGTCAAGACAGAGCCCTAACCTCTCCCAAAGTTCTTATTCCTCTTTTGTGTAAAGATGAACTACGGAGGCTACAACGTGTGCCCTCAAAGGAAGAGTATTTAAGTCGCAGAGCTTCAGCAGCATGCTTGAGTGTAAAGCATGAAAATAAGGGCAGAACCTGGCATAAGAAACCTGCCACCACCAAGTCAGACATGCAATTAAGTCAGGCAAATTCGATGAGGTATTATTGAAGAGCAGGGTGGTGCAAACAGGCCCACAACTAGACAGGTCTTCCAGCAGAAAGCTAGTTTTTGGAAGAGATTTACAAAGGCAACGGAGTGACAAATGGTTCTTTAGGACTCTGCCTTTCTCAGTGACAGCTTCACTATCAGAAAGTGGCATTAAAATCTCCGTGTGCCATTAAAACCTCACCAGGTTCAAAAGCTTCTCGCCTCCTGCTCACTGAGCGGAGCGCGGCGAGCTCCAGCTTTCTGCCAAACGACAGCCGAGCACAGCATTTCCCTTGGCTTCAGGCAGCAGAAGGGGCCCGGCTGCCTGTGCGAGCGAGCAAGCAGCACCGCCTGCCGGCACAGCGCGCCTTCTGCTCCCGAGCCAATTTCATTTGAAGTGCCTCGGTCACTTGGGAAGAACGACTGAGGACTGGATCAGCTCATTTGCCGCTCTCGTCTAAATCCAAACTTGGAAATCAACTTGCCCGCTGCTACCCACGCACGCAGAGACAGGGACAGCACGGGGAACCGAGCAGCAGAGAAACACCTGGGGCTGAGGGATGGCTTTCCTCTGACAGCTGACAAGGCTGGAAGCAAATCCCTGCCCACTTAAAAGCCGCCCTTCACTGAACGTCTTCTTGCCCCATAAACCGCCTCTTCACCAGTATAAAACAAAGTGGTATACATATATAATGCTTATTTTTATAGTCCTAATATCAACTGCAGAAATCACATCTCAATACTCTTTAGCCTCTCAGAGTAACCCTTAACTGTACCCTCTTCAAAACTGCTCCATCTTTCAGTTCCAAGCGCTAATGTCATAGTCTTTACCTTGGACTCGAAAGCTAAGCTGAGTTTTATAGTATTTAACATCAATGGCAAATGTTGTCACCTGTGAAACTAAACAGGGCCCACTGGCTGTAACCAAGTCTACCCTCTTTAAATACACATAAGGAACCTCCGCTGAAAATACATTAAGCTTTTGCCAAGAATGATGCAAGCAGCCAGAAATCAAGCCTGTTTTCCCATTCTTTGTTGGCACTGCAAAGTGAGTAAGAATAAAGACTCATTTCATTTGTCAGCCAAGTGAGCAGATCGGGGCATTTCCACAGGATCTAGAATGAAACAGCTTCATTTTCGCATAGTAAATATCTGGCCGTAGCTGTTTCACGGCAATATTAGAGTTCAAAAATAGGGGATTTCTCCGGGAGTGTATTTTACTCTACAGGAGTGTCTTCCATTCGTTCTCTTCCTCTATTGCTTTGCACTGAGGCTTTCATGAAGAACAGATCTGGCTTTTCTTTTTCACACCTCAATTTAACTCTACATCTCAATTCATTCTGCACATGGGATCTCAGTGCTGGACTGTAGTCTCTCTAAGTCATTTCGTCTGTCCCTTTCTAGGACAGATGCACCCAGCTGTGGGTATGGGCTGCAGAAGGTCCCTGTCAAAGAACATCCTCCCTTTAGCAAGTGACCACCCTCCAACCTTCCCCACAGCTTCCATCTCAAGACCTGTTTGAGAACCAGGAGGCCCTCACTGATGTTTGAGACATCTGGCAACAAGAGCAACGGTGTGATGAGATAAAGCAAAAAACAAACAAACAAACAAACAAAGACAGGAAAACCAGACAGCCTAGATCCCTACCCCACCACGCCACCCTGCCCTCCAGAACCCACCCCGCTCCCCAGCTGGGTAAGGTTTAGAGTAACGGGTACTAACGGCCTGTGGCTCAAACTGTAGGGTGGGCTGGAGACCATCATCTGGCTGAGAGCCGACACGATGATCAGGATGAGGATAGGCATCAGCTGGACAAACAACCCAAGGCCACCCTGAAGGAACAGAAACACACAGTGGAGTGCCACACATACACTTGGATGCAAGGATCCCATAGCATCGCTCTCCCTTCCTTCACAGCCCTAACACAGCCACGATTCTCCTGCTTTTCACAGGCATTTGGCCTAGGAGGCACCCCGAAATAACTGGGGGGAACCTGGCAGCCCAGAGTTCCCCTCCAGAAAGGGCAGCGTGACTCCAAAGACCCAAACGCACTGCCCCTTCTCTGGGTGTGACCAAGGGCGGAGGGGACTGGCAGGGGGAACCTTGAGAGCGAATTTCAAAAGCCTCATGCCCGTATTTTGTTTTTCTAGAGCATATGTGTTTTCTGTCCTGCTTGTGCTAGTGAGCAGAACTGGTTTTATGGTAAGCCTTCTTACCTCTTCAGCGTCAGATGAGAGTAATTCCCCCTCTACCTCATCTCCTGAGCCCCCTCCAGTTCCAGCAAAGTACACTTTCCCCTTTAAGCTTGAGAAAAAATATTTAGGAAGTTCTTGCCATTTGTTTTGCTGCTTTTTTTCTTTTTTTTTTTTTTAAATATAATTGGCTATGCCCAGAAAATACTAATCTTCAATCCATAACCCTGGTCTCTTAAATAGTAAGTCCCTTATTCTCATTTCTCTAGACCAGAGGGGCTTGGAGTGCTGGAGATACACTTAGATTTTCTGTGATGGGAAAACATAAAAATAGCTCATGCTATAAAGTGTCTTCCTTTGTTAATTAAGCACCACAGATTAGAAACACCCCCATCTTCAATATGGGAATAAAAGGGAGAATGAGTTCATGTTGGGAGGAGCCACAAGTACCCATATTATGTGAAAAGTGGATTTACCTTTTGAAATTACAGAATTAAATCAGAAAGAAAATGCTTATTTTGTGGTAAAGACAGGTACACTTTACTGGTGCAATCTTATTTCAAGGCAGCACTGTTTCAAGACACACCAGCGTCTTTCCCACTGGACGACAGCCGTGGGAGTCCTGGGAGCACAACCACCAGTAAATTAAACCACAACTTGGTGTAAATTCTGAAGGCAGCTCACTTCCCACGAATTGAGCTTTCTGTTCAGGGGGGTGGAAACAAGCAGGGCTGTTTCACAAGAGAGCCACACCAACTAGCTTGCAATTCGTGTATCGGAAAAACCTTTAGACTCCCCGCCCCCCCGCCTGTTCTCCACTTACGTCACCCTGATGTTCTCGTCTGTCCTGCCTCTGATGGTAGGTATATCGCATCCTGCCATTGCTGTATACGTGAACGTTACCTATAGGCGAAAGAAAGCTGTTACACAAAAGTCAGAGTATGTAAGACAGTGCTGGCTGGCCAGGAAGGAACCACAAAAGGTGGCCACATTCCACGTCAGCCTCACCAATAAAAACACAGTGGGAAAAAGTAGACTGGGCACTGACAACAGCAAATTCAGGAATTTTAACTTTGAACATTGTCAGAATGGGCTTGATTTGTTTCTTTGGTTCGGGCCACGCTCAGCAAAGATAAAAGGACATAGAGACTGGAAAGGATCCCATGCTGTGCTCACACTTCGATCCGGTCTGCCGTTACCACCGCTCTCAGTTCAGCCCACTTCACGCAGCCAGCAGCCACGCCAGCCAGTTCAGAGCTGGAAGAAGGACAGCACATCTGCCCGGCTGGGCTGCTCCCAGGCTGGAGCTGGGATGTCTCAGCGAAACGGTGATCTGACAGACTCAGGCTATTCCTGAGATCCCTGCATATGTCCCGGTGCACAAGGTCTGTGGTTTTGGTCAGCAAACCGCACGGCCGAAGCCCTGACTGAAGCCACTCCATCATGCTGTCTTGACAGACACGGCTGTAGCTTTAGTGCGAAGCAGATATGGGACTCCACAGGAGACTGACAGAAGAATTCATACAAAAAATTTCTATTCGTCACCTGAAGGCAGTATTTACAAAATGAGCTATATAAGCCACAGCTGAAAAGAGAGTATTCCTAAGGTGTACTCAGCAGATATGTCTGAAGGCAAACTGGTGGTGGGCACAGAGATCCATTTATAGGATTTTGTAGAATCACAGGAAAATTCAGGTTGGAAGCGACCTCAGGAGGTCTAACCTCCTGCTCGAGGCAGGGTCAGCTCTGTAGAGAGAATATCTTGTATATGCCTCCTCACTTCTAATTGAATTTACTTTAGACTAAAACCAATTACAAGAAGAAATAATTTTGGTAGTGTTTCCACCCTAAAACCAGAACTCTTCCATGTCTTGTTTTAAATGTCAAAACTACGGTTGAAAAGGGAGACCAGCTGAGAAAGCGGTCACAAATTCTCTTGGGACAGCAGGGAAAGGAAAAAAGATTGAGCTAAAATAGCAACCTGCTGTTTTTACCGGAGTAGTTTTACCACTCTGACAGGCAGAACATGAATGCTGCAAAAGGCTTCAAGATGCCTTTGCAAGTACTTGACGTTAGCGTGTTAATTCTTACATACCAGATAGGAAAGAGCTACCAGAGTAAATCTTCTCAACTGAAACAAAAATATTTATTTTTCCAAGTTGGTCCACAGAGGTCAAATAACCACTGCTTCCGCTGCCAGCCAAATATGCATCGAGCAAATGCAAGGGAGTCTTCTAAAATACCCTTATCCTTATATTAAATCTGTGTCTTTTAGACTGGAACTGATCAAGTGAAGGAACAGTCACTCAGTTCTTTCCTGCTACCCAAACCACAATCAGCGCTGTGGATAGACAGGATACAGATTTAATTTTCAATTCAAGAGGTTTAAATTATGCTTTAGAAATAACACTTTCCTCTTTTTTATGGGACACAGTGGAAAGAAGGAAGTGGACGCTGATCTCGGAGAAACTGCTTCAGCTGTGTGGCAGAGCAGATACCGATCAAGAACAAGGCCCAGGCATTACCACAGTTTGTTCTGATGAGAAGATTTACCTTCTAAAACCACCAGGCAGAAAAGCCTTCTTCAAAATAGGATTATTTTTACAACTAGCCTTAAAACAAGTCATTTTTTGTTCTAACATTCAACCCAACTTAGTAACAACTAATGTTGCCAGCATGCAAACAAATACCTGAAGTTGGGAAGAAGTCCAGCTCTGATGGCATTACCTGCTGGATGCTGAGTTCTCCAAGTACCCATCTGAACAATTTAGCAAACTCTAGGTGTTTAGGTCATGTGCGAAGGAGAACTCTCTCTCATCAAACTCAGCAATCCTCGCACGGCCAAATAAATCACTACTGCATGGCTGCTTTGTCAAAAGGATCGGGTCCCATTCAAGAGATTAAGGTTTAACGCGCTTACTAGAAGGAAAACCACCACCAAAAAACATGTTGAAGAGGTCCTCGGGGGAGATGTCTGCCTCAAACCCGCGGTGGAAGTCCGAGTGACTGTGTCCGTGCCGAGCAGGGTTGAGTTTCTCGTCTCCGAACTGGTCATATTGCTTCCTCTTCTCTGGGTTGCTCAATACCGCGTACGCGTTACCAATGGCTGAAATATTGACAATAAGGAAGCAATTAGCTTCTTTCTTCTACAGATAATACATCTAGCCCCGCAAACTGCCAGGACTTGCCTTTCTCATTACACAAATAAGATTCTCGGCTACCCACGTCTTTTCAACAGGGCTACTTGAGCAGTGCAGCACCAGCACCTGGCACGCTCCTCTGGCAAACACAGGCAGAAGGAAACCACACCAACAGACTCAATGAAAAAGGCCTTAATTAATTCAAATGAAAAAGTTATGATACGATTGGTATGAGTTCGGTCTATGTCCCTAGAGAAACCCTCTCAGATGAATGAAACTATGAATTGCAAAGGAAATACCGGTAGTAAAGCAGCTCTATGTTTCACTTAATTAAGCTTGTTATTTCTTGTGAACAACCAATGCCCAAATCCTTCAGCCATAAGCAACTGTACAGGAAAATACAATTTTATTAGACAAATTTTATTCAAAAGTGTCATTAAGGGAATTCGATGTCATAGCCTAAAACCAGAACTGCAAAGAATTTAAATACGGGCTAGATCACTGAAAGGGACTTTAAAATCTCCCATAAAGGTTAGTAAGGAAACGTTGTCTAGAAGTTGTGTCTGTCAGCTATGGATTTCAAAATTTCCAGATGCCAGAAGTAAGGTGCATAATTACAAGGGCTGTTAACCAGTGCCTGTGACGGTGGAAATGTACTGGAACTAAAGCCCCGCCAGTTCCCCAGGTCACTCTCCTTCCAACCTCAGCACATTTGAGCCTTTCTACGAGCACGTCTGCCTGCCACCCTCCTATTTCAGTACTTCTCTCTCAACACGTTCCAGCTTACCACTTCCCCTCTGTACCAACCCACCCAAGAGCCTCCCTGCGCGACTGCAGAGCCTATCCTCTCTCCTCCCTGTGTCGCAAGGAGGTAAAAAAGTTCATGGCAGTAGTTGCCTGGTGTATAAAAGTGTTAGAAAGTGATAGAAAAGGGAGATATATGCCCTTTGGAGGAGACGAACTCCAAGATTCAACATTTTCCCCGTAGTCAGATCGAGGTGTGTGGTTTTCTTCTTGGACCAGGGATTTGGAGAGTGGAGGATGCAATGTCAATATGCTTCTTCTCCTTCTTGGTTATAATTAGGGCACAGAGAGCAAACATTTCTACAACCAGGCAAGGAAGCCAGACGACAAGGACTGGCTCTCAGCATATTAGCTTGTTCTTTCAAGCTGTGTGGTTAAGCAACAAAAATGGAGCGGTTCAGGGTTTTGTTCGTTGTCCGACTTTCTGCTGACAAAGCCCAAGAAACACCTCACTCCAAATCAGGATTTTAGCTCAAAGTAGCCAGGTTCAACTCTTTTTCCAACATCAGCCAAAGGTAGTGATGCAAATCTGCTACAAGACAGACTGCAGCCAACTGCAACTATAGACTGAGACAAGGTCTCAGGACAAGACATAACGCTTTATCAGCTGTCACTGGGAAGATGAATGCCAAGACTTCAGCTAATACATCAACGTAAGAAAAAATTAACTAAACCCTCATAGCAGTGCACATTTCCTCCTTCACCCTCTGGAACCAAACAGCTGGACTTCAGCGAGCCCCACAAACTAGGTGCTCAGCTTGGGGGCTGAAGGACGGGGGAGCCAACGAGGCAAGGCTCGGAGGAGAGATAACCCGAGAGCAGATAGCTCTGCAGTGGAGGATAAAGGGCACCTTGCTTAACGCACGACTTCTGGCACGTAACTCTTGTCAAAGCCTTCGGCAAACATCATTATTTAAGATTACAGGTGAAGAAACCTGCCTTTCGCCACTTAGCAAGGATTGAAGGATAAACTATCGAACAGCGGCTTACTGCACATGCGGCGTAGATAGATGTCTGCAAACGCGCACTCTTTAATCTGGGCCCCATACTAAAAAAGGCTCTCCCAAGTAGCTGAGGGTCAGCTCATTATTTGCCAACAGCAACACACTTATCGGTTATGGATTTAAGTCTTAAAAGACTTGAACAAACCTTACATAAGACTTTTACTGCTGAATTCATGTCTACTAGAAGTTTACCCGAATACTGTACCAATACACTCACACCAGGCTAGCCTTGCTCCCTGCTCCAGCAGAACTCGCCCACATCTCACTCCCGAGACGGCCAGAATCAGACCACACTATTTAAATGCCTTAACACGGCAAAACCAGTGCTGTACAACCGGCATCAAGAAGTTCTGCGTTTAGCTCAACAATAATAATCAAACTTCCGCAGACTGCAAGGGAAAATGGGGTTATGTGTTCTAAGCAACAGCACTTCTCTTGGAAAATTGCTCCAGTTTTAAGGCATCTTACTACCCAGGAAACATCCCTGCTGCATTTGTAGAGAGGCCCTGAGTATCACGCTCTTTACAGCGGCACTGAAGCTCCCAGTGACCTTTTTTGAGCTCTGGCTGGGTTCAGTTGTATGGCTGGTGCAGTTTCGCCCTAGAAATTTTCAGCTGGGGTTTCTATCCACCAATTCCATCCGCTGCCTTTCGCAACGGTCAGGTGCTGAGTGCTCGCTTAGAAACCCGAAGGCTTATTGGATGCCCAAAATGCTCAATGAGTGGAAGAGTCTAAATAACCAGCTCTGAAGAAGATGAGTTTCCTGCCATTGGGCCTGCCCAGCAACGTTTCTCTTGAGGGATTCGTGAACCCAACAGCTGCCTTTGGTGCTGCGCAACTCACTGGGTCTCTGCTGGATTTGTCAGTAGACAGGGTTGCACCCCAGCACCTGCCCCGTGCTGGACGGTTGCAGGATGTGGAGCTTCTCCCTGCTAGGTGAATGCTCCTGCATCTCAAAAAAAAAAAAAAAAAAATTATGGTTAACATCCCGAGGCAATTTCCTCCTGAGTAGCGTGGCGGGAGGCTGGAGCAACAGACAGGAAAGGCTGCTAGGAGAAAGGGAAGAAAGGCTTCTCCTTGTCCGACTAGCAGAGGCGAAGCCCACCCACGCCAACCTGTGTTTATTATTTTAAGCTTAGAGTATACTTTGCACATAATACAACCAGCTCAGAAGACTCGTGAGGTTATTTTTAAGAGTCCTTGCTAGCTCAACTCAGCATCATCGCCTGATAGTTGAGGGCAAATCACAAAGTTGGAAATGTTCTTTACCTTTAAATGCCTCTGTAGCCCCTGGTGCGTGGTTCTTATCTGGGTGAAATTTCAGTGCAAGTTTCCGGTAAGCCTTTTTCAGGTCCTCATCAGAAGCTTCTCTGTTTACTCCCAGAATTTCATAGTAATCTTTGCATTGCTTTACCCTGCCAGTAGGGAGGGGAGAAAACACAGACAGTTAGTTTCAGCTGTAAAAAACACTTTGCGTTGAATATGTCTACTCTGCAACATCTCACGCACCACAGTTTCGACCGATGTTGTTCGGTGAACTCTGGTTTACTCAGCTCTAATTCCTCAGAGGGTGACCCAATTTTTTTCACAGACTCATTCCCACTGTGCCTGCATTACTAGCGCACAAACACGCTCACGGAACAAGTCAAGCCAGTAGAGGTAGAAGGGCCTCTCCTCGGGCAATGATATCACCCGCTGAAGAATGCGATTGGCAAATAAGCTTCAGATTCATCATGCTCACGTTTTGGAGGCTATTTGGGAGGGACTACACACAGCAGGCCAGGATCTGAAGGATAGCTGAGCTATTGGCTTTTTCCCCCCCGTCTCCTCGGACTCAGTTAATTCACAGACCTAAAAATAACATCGGCTGAATTCTAGAGGAAGAGAGGGAGCTGCCCAGGCCTGTGTGCGCAGCCCAGCTCATTCTGGGTACGCTTGCAGCCCAGCCATGGTTTCTGCTTCTCACATGACTTTGATGAGCCAGAATACAGCAGGCTGGGTTTTTTGGAGAAACGGATGATGTACCAAGCACCCCCTTAAGTCCATTAGCCAGAGCAGTTCTTGCGCAATTCAGACCATGCCCATAACCTCAAACAAAGTTTCCCAAGTGGCTGTGCCTGCAGTTCAGTCCTTCAGCTTTCAATATTTGCAAATGGTAGAAAGGAATAAAGAACAGCTTGAAACAGGGTTTGGAAAACAGGTGACTGGATAAAAATGCCCTGGAACTTTCCAGCAGGAGCTTTAGAAGTGTATTGTGCTAACAGAGTGAAGAGTCCTGCGGTGGATTTCTACTTTATCAGGCTCTAAGAGAGACCATGAGCAGAGCATCATCAGGAGAAACGGACACGAATGTGCCCTGTCGCTTGCTACTAGACCAAAGCTGAGATCAGGAGGACTGCCTACAGCCATGAGCCATGACTTCCACCTACAGGATCTCAGGAGCACATGGGATTTTTCACAGCATTACTGAGTGACAGTAAAGGAAACATTAATGTGAAGTCCATGAGATGAGGGCATCCAAAATGACTCTTTGGACCTCAGCCAGGGAGAGGCCTACGTGCCTACAGTTCTAGCCCTTGCACATGCCTTTGGGGGAATCTCATCCCTCGTAGACCCAACCCAGCTGCCTCCCAGGGCTGCTGTAGCTATAAATCCTCCCAGGTATGCTTTTAACACCCAGGCGGTTAAAACCCACTCAATACGGTTCAAAGCACTGTGAAAACCAGACCGGTATCATGCGATAAACTCAAACAAACCGCGGGTTGAAGCCACGGAGAGCTGTGCACGCACCTCTTCACTGCATCCACCTGGTCCTGAGTGTAGCCCTTGGGGGCCTCCCCACCAGCCTCTCCGTTGGCCGATGGGAAGTCGCCGCTCATTTTCCTGAACTGGGGGTTTGTGGACTCCCTGGACTGGGACTGGCCATTAGCCGATTGCTCGTTCTTGTTGAGTGATTCAAGCAGAACTGAAATGAGAAAAAGATGAAAAGACAAAAAAAAAGTTAAGAGACTGCCAAGTTCAATCCGCCCTTCCAACCCTCCCATAAAGAGGCCCCTCTTCATCTCTGCCACTGCTCTAAGACTCCCCAGCCTTTGTCAGAAAGACCCTCACCTTTTCACCCAAGGAACCCTTGAGCTCCTGCTGCTTCTTGCCCAGATGCGAGGGCTACCGCTGAAGATATTGCCTGCTTCTCCCAACACATGCAACCTCCACCAAAACTCCAGGCCTACCCAGCCGGATAGTCCGGGAGCCACAGGGGATCACCAAAGCGGCACATCCTCATCCTCTCCATTTTTTTCCACATCTCTCCTTAACAGTGAAGAATTTCCACATTTGTTCTCTAGCATATTATAAAGTATATTATCCTTCTTTACGTCCTGCCGTTGAGGGTCTACTGCGCTGGGTAAATTATGTGACAATGCCATATCTTTAGAGAGCTTAGAAAAATAATACTGTGGGATGCCAGCCACATAGGGACTCTCCCCTTCCAGGGACAGAGAACTGCAGCTCCGATTGCTGGCAGCACGATAGCACCTGTAACACATGAGTCAGAAGGATGCTTTGTTCTCTTGCACTGTCTTAGCTACGTATTCGATGCGTGTAAAAGGAGCTGTGAAAACCATCTTCTCTCTCAATTACCAAATGCGAATTGCATAAATTCAGTTTCCCCTTTTTTAAGTGGGGTGCGCACGCGTATTGGGTAAACTGCTGCAGACTATTGCCTCCTCCTCGCAAGGCTCAGACACCGCCCTCCGCCCTTTTCAGCCAAGAGGGGACAAATATTCAGGCCTGGCCTAACCCCCACAGGTGACAACGCTGTGAAACCAAGTAAGGCTCCTCCAAGCACAGGAGTATTTTCCCATCATGCATTTCCCTGGCAGCTGGATAGCGCCATCTTTTTGAAGTATTTTTGTCCTTTTTTAACCAAGTATCAGAACAATCTCTTCACGCCTGCAGTTTCTGAAGTTTGTATGTTGCATCCCGTTAAAAAGAATAGGCACACGTAATACGATTAAAACCAGACAATGTTATTTACAAAGGCATCAGTAACTTGATGAGCTTGCAGTCCTTTATCCAGAGCCTAGAACCGAGAAGGACATCTCACCTCCTCCTGCAGATTGCACATTACAGACCTTGCACTATGGGGGTATCACGTTCTTTATGCAAGCGCAAACAACGCTTGCAGGCCAA
Organism: Pluvialis apricaria; assembly: GCA_017639485.1. NCBI lineage: Eukaryota > Metazoa > Chordata > Aves > Charadriiformes > Charadriidae > Pluvialis > Pluvialis apricaria. Next base: position 3,497,916 of record CM030013.1, on the reverse strand, counting down.
GAGACGAGCCAAGATATCCTATCTGCCCCGCAGAGCTTGTAGGGACAAGAAAAAACCGCTCGGTAATCCAACAGCCAATACAGGCAATTGTTACAGGATGAAGGATAAAAATGACAGCGGGCTAACGAGCAGTAACTCACTGGATGAGCTTTTGAGTCTGGGGGCTTCACAGATTTCAGCTTTCAGAAAAATAAATCCTTCCCTCACTCATAATTACAGCACTAGAGTGTTCACAAAATTATAGTCACTGCTTTTGTTCCTTCCAAACCTGGAGAAAACTGCTAGGCACTTTTAAACCTCGTTTCACGAGGCAATACCTCTACCCACCCCACTCTTGCTGTTTTGGGCTCCATTCCCTACAGCTTGCCAAAAGATTTTTGGTAATGTAGTTCCCAAAACCAATCACAGAAGTCCACATATGGCCACAGCTCAGCCTTGTTTTGCTCTGCAGCCCCAGTCCTATTGCTTCTGCATCCCAAAGCAACACTGGTCCTCTGTGCAGTCACAGCACAGGGCAAATTCACAAGTTACTGAAGCAGAGACTGCTGGATTAGTTTTCAGTTCTACCACCTCAGCTCCCCACCAAGCATGTACCATGGATCACTCTTCCTCGTTTACTAGCCAACATTTGTTCAACTTCTGTTAATTTTTCCAAAACCCCCACTTAAAGGTGAGCAGTGGGACTTTGTCTATACCAGTGTGCCCGGCTGCGTTTATGCAGGAGAAGATTTTTGCTGAAACCCCCTTGTAAAATTCTTTGCTGATCCTGTGATGACACCTGTAGGACCCAGCCAGGGTCAGAGTTTGAAGCGCCGGCTGCACAAGGTCCACATTGCTGATCATTGCCAAACCCAGTGTAACTCATGAGGAAAAAAAGAGATTTCTTGGGGACACGTGAACTACATAAAGACTCAACGACCACAGTGTAACTGCGGGATCTTTGGCAACGTTTCCAAACTACAGACCCAAAGCGCACAGGCGAGCAAGCGGCAGGACATCAAGCAAAGGGTCCTTGGACGGCAGCTGGGATGTGAAACTTGTACTAGTAACTTGGTTGAGTCTGGCCACAAATTCACACGCCGTATTTCACATTAACCTGCCCTGATGCCCCCCTTTCCTCTGCTCCCCACCACCCCCGCTCCAGTTCTCCAGCAGTACGCATCCCACCTTTTATCCTGGCTGTCCCAGGCCACCGGATTGGTTCAGAACACGACTGTTTTACACTGCAAAGAGGTGCTGGCTGTCACCCAGGTCTGCTTCTCCGGTGCAGGCCACAACAGAGCTCCTCAGGGAAGGGAGAGCTCCTCAGGGAGGGAAGAGCTCCTCAGGACGGGCCTCTCTGTCTGCTACGCCACGCTTTTTCCCCCAAAAAACTCACTTTCCCTACGCGGTAATTTCGCAAGAGTATAAAGAAGCACACGCCGGGGCAGCTAAGCCCACACCAGCTCTGCCCGCCCGCCTCTCGCTGCCCGCCGGCGGCAGCGGCCCGGCCCCCGTCACATCCCCCTCATGGCGGACTCGCCTTCCCGGCGTGCCCCGCGCCGCCCTCCCCGGCAGTGCGCAGGCGCAGTGCGGGTCAGAGGTCAGCGGGGCGGTGGCGCAGGCCCCGCTCCACCGCCCCCCCCCCCCCCCCCCCCCCCCCCCCCCCGCCGCCCTCCCCCCCCCCCCCCCCCGCCCCCGCCCGGCGCTCACCGCGGACCCGCGGCGAAGGGTACAAGCGCTGCGCCTTCTCCAGGAAGCGGCGGGCCTTGTCGGGCTGGTTGGCCTTGGCGGCGGCCAGCGCGATGCCGATGCACCGCTCCGCCTCGTCCCTGTTCGACTCCATGGCGGCGGCGGCGGCCGGGCGGGGCGGGGCCGCGCGCCGGCCGATGGCGTCACGGGCGGGTTGATGGCGTCACGGGCGGCCCGCCTTGGCGAGGCGGGGCCGGGCGGGACGGAGTTTGGCCCCGGCGACCGCAAACAACCGACCCGTCCTCGGCCGGGGCCGGCGGGTACGGGGCGGGCTGGGGGGAGCGGCAAGATGGCGGCCGCGCCCCCTCCCGCGCTTTGGGCCTTCCCGCTCTGGGGCCGCGTCAACAACCGGGAGGGGGTAAACCCCTCTGCTGCGCTCTGGGGAGCCCCCCCTGCGGCGCTGCCTCCAGCCCGGGGGGGCCCAGAAGGAGGACACGGAGCTGCTGGAGCGGGGACGGAGGAGGGCCCGGAGATGCTGCGAGGGCTGAGCCCCTCTGCTGTGAGGAGAGGCTGGGAGAGGGGGGGGTTCAGCCTGGAGAGGAGAAGGCCCTGGGGAGACCTCAGAGCCCCTTCCAGTGCCTAAAGGGGCTCCAGGAGGGACTTTTTACAAGGGCATGGAGTGATGGGACGAGGGGGAACAGTTTCAAACCCGAAGAACGGAGATTTAGATGACATTAGGAAGAAACTTTTCACTCTGAGGGCGGTGAGCCCCTGGCCCAGGCTGCCCAGAGAAGCTGTGGCTGCCCCATCCCTGGAGGTGTCCAAGGCCAGGTTGGACGGGGCTGGGAGCACCCTGGGCTGGTGGGAGGTGTCCCTGCCCAGGGCAGGGGGTGGAACTGGATGGTCTTTAAGGTCCCTTCCATGCTAAACTGTTCTATGACTTTCTTTTCCTTCCCCTCCCAAAACGCCCTGTCTCCGGTGACTCACCACCCCGACTTGGTTGAAGAACCAGCAAAAAGCTGGAGCAAAGCGGAAGAGATGAGCCATGAGCCACGCTGTTGTCAGCAACACCTTTACACGATGCTTTACTTGGCAAATAACATAATTCAGCCTGCTCCTGGTACAGAATGGTGATTCCCCACAGAAAGGGCTCCCCGTTTAAAAAAATAACACTCCCCACGGAGTATTTGGCCGACCGAAATTCCAGGGTGCTCTCACCACCTTGCTGCTCCATCCTCTGCTCCTCGGTCCCACCGGTATGATACGCACAGGGATCCCACAGCTTCTTCCTTAGGAGCAATCTAAGAATTAAAATAAACCCCATGCCGTGTTGTAATAACATTAAATAAAAGTGGTTTGGGTGCAGCCCCACCAGCTCGCTGGATGCCCAGCGCTGCAGGCAGGGCGCATCAGGAAGCAGAGGTGGCGGCAGTAAGAAAAGTCCTTTTTCCTGAGAGAGAGGAATATTAAGGGGCCAGCGGCAAGCAGAAGCTGCAAATCCAACAGGCTTTGATTTCTAAATTTGATTTACATAAATCTCCTGGTACGAACAGTCTGGGCTCGCCAGAGCCTGGTGCCACCCTGCAGGTGTCCGCGGCAGCGGCGCTCGCAGCAGGGCTGAGACGGGGAAGCCGGGAGCTCCTCGCTGATCCCCGCTACTGCTTGGGCATGGTGAAGTCCCACGCCGTCTCCTGGGCGCATTTCCACATGGCCCGCATGAGTCGCGTGAAGCCCATGTCCTTGGGCTTCTCCAAACCTCTCATAAGGCGCTGCTTCATTATGGCAACAAACTCCTTGTTGCTCAGCTCGCCGTTCCCTGCAAGAAGAAAAAAAGATAATATTAAAACCCACTGACAACCTCCTTCCTGCATGCATTAACTTTAGAGGGCAGCAGCCACAAGCGTCATTTCTTGCAGAGACCGAAATCACGTTTGGCTTCGAGCTCCCAAAATATCCCGCTGAGCCAGGGTTGCCGAACCACGGCATTTAAATGCCAACCCTGCGGACGCTGCCCTGCTCAGCCTGTCACCGCCACATCCTGCAGGGTCTGGAGAGCTGCGGCTTGAAGACAGAAAAGCAAATGCAAAAGAAAATGCCCACGCACCCGCAGGAAACTCTCTGCTTTAAGTGATTTAGGAAATTATGGGAATACAGGGTAAGAGAGCACGGATTTTTTTCTTAATGGAGTAGAAGGGAAGATTCATTAAAGTAATCTAGTGAGGTTACTGAGAATTACGTCAATTAAATTTACGTTAAAAATAAGATTATAGGAAATTGGAGCAAATTTTATTCTGGAGTTGCTTAACCACCAATAAATTAAAACCTCTGGGATTTTTATTTAGGGCGCTGGTTGATCGGAGGGGACAGCAGCAAGCTATGGCGCGCGACTGACAGCCCGACGCCTGTCTGCTGAGGGGCAGACGCCTTCTGCCACCATGCCACACGTATCCCATTGCCTGTTTTGCTCCCCTGCCGATGGCACACAGCTGATGGCACCGATTTTAGCTTCTGGGGAGCAGCACAGGAAAGCAACCCATCTTTGGGCACAGAAGAAATATGAGGGACATCAGCCCTCAAGAAACAAACCCGCCAGTGCCATCGATTCCCCAGATCAAAGGGGAGAGACACTCTGGCTGATTCGGGGAGCCACATCATTGTATTTCATGAACGAGTTTCTTCATTTGAGAGCTTTTTTTTTCCTGCCCTTACATCCAAATACAAATCCGGGCAGCTAAATTCCAGCAAGCTATCAAGGGGTGAGTAAAATTCCCTCCAGTGCTGCAGGTTTTTGATGCGTGCATGGTAATGTCTATAAACACCAATGGAGTGAAAACACACACACACAAAAAAAAAAAAAAGGTCTGTGCTTGCTTTTCCACTTCATTCCTCCCTTACAGGGACTCCTTTGGCAACCACAGTCTTTCCCCCCAAAGGTTTCCTATCAAAATATTTAGCAGATTCTCCTGTGGGAGGATGCCAACGGAGAATATTCGGCTACGCTTCAGTTCACTCAAATCTCCAGCCTGATCATCTGGTTGGAGGATCGCATCAGAAAGGGGCACTGAAGCACAGAGAAAAATAAGAGATGTAACCTTAGAAAGGTGCAAAGAAGCAGGTGGGGCTGAAACCAAGAGGGACAAGAAGGAATAAAATAAAAGAGATTTTCTAAGATGTTCATATTTATATCAGAAAGCAAACAATTGTTTACACATCACTGCTGCCGCCCAGAGCTGCCAGATGACAGTGACTGGGCATGGAGAAGCAGGGCACCAGCGACGCCTCTGGTTTTGGCGCGATAGTTTTGGGGAAAATGCAGAATTTTGCTATTTTCCTACTTTCCGAGTCTGAATTGCTGCCACCGTCCCCTGGTGGCAAAGACTCCACTAATTCTCATTAAATCAACCGAGACAGCTTCAGTGTGGCAACAAGCTACCCCGAAGCGCTTGCATCCTCTGCGGGCCAGCAAAGCAATGAGCTTCCCAGCAGGGCACAGAGCTGCCATTAATTAATTAAGCTGATATTTGTCCAGGACTTTGGAGATAAAAAAGTACCAGATAGCCTCGTTTCCAACACTGGAACACAATACCTCATTTGGTTAAACAAAATAGAGCTTTGTAGAGGAAAAAAAAAAAAAAAGCTGTGTAGTGAGCCGTGGATGCAAACACTTGCATGCAGTGCTGTAAGATCAACGTCTTGGGAGCTGGGTACCATCAGATACCCTTCCTAGAAGGGCAGGAGGAACAATACAGACCCACGGCCAAAGAGCAGACAGTAGCACGGCAAGAAGAGCCAAGGCCATGGCAAGCTTTCACGGCTGTGATTCTTTTTCCCTCTATCTCTTCCCCTGGATCGACTCTCACCCAGCCTGGCCGAGAGGAATGGGACGAGGTTGGGGTCACTCACCGTCGCAGTCAAAGAGTGCGAACACCACATCGCAGACGTGGTCGGAGAGCTCCACCTTGGCCACCGTCCTGGCCACTTGCTGCATCGTCACTGCAACGGAAGGAGGGCACAAGGTTAGCGAGACGTCATGATCTGCTGAGCGCAGCAAACGCAGGCAGAGGAGGGGGAAGACACTCATTCCTCCACAGAAAACTGCCTTCACAAAAACATGCCATGTACAGAGAGGTTTGAAATAAGCTTTGTCCTCAACCCATGCCTCAAAACCAGGTTCCTCAAAGCCTTGCCTTCCTACCGCAACACCGCACAGGGCGTAGAGGGGCAGCTGGTGAGCACTGCTGTGCTGTTACCCTCGTGTTCAAGATAAACATTAAAAACACCGAGATGAGATGGGTTTTTCCCATGGCTTTGGTCACAAAATCAGAAGAAGTGCCGGCGTTGCAGCAAACACCAGGTGGGAAACCTCTCCTGGATCAACAAGACAGCTCCTTCTGACGGCACTGCAAAGATCATGCTATATGAAACCACTATTCCAACAGGCTGGGAATAATAAAATCCACTTTTCCTATTAAGCAACCCAGCGCCTATAACTGCCGAACGAACCCATCCACCCTTTCCCTGCAACAGGCTCTGCAGTGAGAAGACGAGGTTAACCTTGCAATAAAATAGAGAGTTGTAACGAATTATTTCGCTTCCCCCCCTAGACTGGCAGCTGAGCTCATCAGCGAAGAAGCGAGCGGTAGTTTTATTCGCACCTCTAGAAAAGAGCAATCCGCAGAGCTATCAATCTGGCAGGGTTATGCAGTAGATTTTGCTGCATAAAGGGAAAAAAACCCGACCCTCACCGGGCTGGTTTAGCTGTTTCCCTACATGCATTCCCATGTGTCCGGCTGTCCTCGAGTCTCCCTTTGACACCTGCTAATTGAAGGAGGAAAACATCGGTTGTCACTGTTTGTCAAGAGATGAAACGCTCTGCTACTTTGCAGATAAAACGGAAGGGCTTTGCATGAACATGAGCGTATTTTAAGTTAAATTGCTGCCCTACACAGTCTGACCCGTGGAAACCCCATCCGGAGAGACTTTGCACCACAGCAGCGAGCTCACAGCAGCCGGAATGAACGTTTAGCTGCAGAGCTCCCCTTCAGCCACGCAAAAGGGGGAAGTGGTGCAACACAAACTCAGAGTGAAACCAAAAAAAGCCTCTGCTTTCATCCACAGCATTCTTCTGGGTTCATGCACTCCGGTCCCTTTGCAGAGCTGTTGGCCTTTCAGAAATTTTGAAGAGTTATATGTCAGAAAGGAAAAAATAAGCACCCTATCTCTACCATAACCAGATTAATTTTTTCATGAATGTTCAGACTATTGGTTCCTTCCACCCCATTTCTGCTCCCTTTGAGTGAGGTTTGGGGTTTTAAGGGAGGAATCCACAGCTGCCACCAGGTCCTTCTTCCCCTATAAAATCCCTCCTTTTACTAAATAATCCAGAAGAAAACTGAAATTAAACAGAAGGTGGATTAAAATATATATATATAGGTAGGCACACACTGTTTCCCTGTGATTATTCTTTTTGAGTTAAAATCCTTTCCTACATGAGAGACGTAGCTCAGGTCTGCAGTTATTTCTCTGTGTTTCAGTTCTGGCACCGTAAGTCAGGATACGTCCGCCGCTTCTGTGCATGTCCGGCTGGCAGGCAGAGCCTGCTTCGGGGAGGGCAGAGGCAATGCAATCATTAAAGCGAACCTGAATTATTTTTGTTCCTCAGCCTTACGCCTGGACTTTGCCAACGGAGCTGTGGGGAGACCGCACATCTCTCCCAGCCCACCCACGCCAACCAGGCTGCAGAACATACCGCGCCACGCACGCGGCACAGCTCTCAAGAAAACTTAGATAGCAAGAAACCGGGGGAATTCATGTTTTAAGCGCACGGACAGCCACCACATCCATGCATCCCTTTCCTTTTGTCTCCCTTCTGAATACGCACAAATTAGCCAGCGAGATGCAACACGATCGAATGAACGAACAGCAACACAAGCAAGTGGGCACATTAGATGGCAGCAGCCCTCCAAAAAGGGCTTTAATAGTCCACCATTTAATTAGCTCCCACTGACATCAAACGCTCACAAATTAAATGACAAAGCTGCCTTCAGCTTTCCCCCTTGATCCGAGAGGGCGGGACTGATGGCCAGCATCACACACAGCCCAGACCAGAGGAGAGGGTGACTATAAATTGCACGGGTATAATGCAGTATTTATAGGTCCCCTTGGATCAAACGCCACGAACACGACGTGGCAGCAAGCGCAAGAGCTGAATGGTGGATGGTATCGTCTTTTTTACGAAGATAAATGCCCTGCCTCTGGATTTTATATAAGCCTTTGTAAAAGGCACCTTTCTCCTCCCCAATTAGGCGATGCTCGTTCCCTAAATACAGTTCTGGCTCCAGCAAAGTGTGCCCTGTCACTCCTATCTGCCACATGCGCTGCTGTGGGGCTTCAGTAACATGTAAAGCTCAAGAAAATAAAAAAGGTTTAGTTAAAAAAAAAAAAGGTTTATCTAAACTTATTTCTCAGCTTTTTTTTTTTTCCCCCCAAAAAAGTCCTTCTGCTGGGGAGGCACTTTAAAACTTCTCAACTTCAGCAATGACAGAAGTTTTAAGTGCTGTAAGCCATCTCTTAGCGGAGACTCATGCCTTCAGACAGCAAAAGCAAATCTGGATTTCCTCAGACAGCGACATGGAATTTCACTGAACTCCTTTTAAATGTAAGTCTTCTTTAAAGGCGTTCAACCAAGCTTCGATACCATCCTCTCCTTCTGGTGCTCTGGGGACCCCTCTCCTTCTGGTGCTCTGGGGACCCTTCTACTGAAGAAGTTATTCCCTATAGCCTAATACTAAAAAAACCAGTGGCAGAATGGTTTCTTTAATTATAAGTCATATTTTTCTGCTGGGTTTTCACTCCCCTCCTTCAGCCTCTACAGGGCGTCGCCTGATCCCTTCTTCATCTTTGACGTGTGCTTATTTATTTTTCACAGCCACTGTTTTACCAGCTATAATTTGTACTTACAGCCGCCGGTTACTGCGTCCTCTCTTATTAATCCAACTGCGCAAAGTGTCGCCTCCATCATGTTGTTCTCGCTCAATGCAAAAATTCTGCAAAAATTTTATTTCACAGGGGCTGCGTGACTGTGCTGTGCTCGGTAACGATTTGGGTGTCTTTTAAGGAGTCATAAGGAAGGGGCAAGTGTCTCTGCTTTCTACTTTGACACACACACTCCAGACTACAGGGTCTCTCTTGTATTGAAGTAAACCTCCCAGGGTCTTTTCTCTCCATTTTGCAAAATGAAATAGGTGCTGTCTGGGGAAACATCTCCTAAAACAAAGCCTGTCCAGATTTGGGGTTTTGGGATGGCTGCATCCATCTCTACGCAGGAAAGTCTCCTGGATTTTACACCACCAAAAATGAGTTCCACGTTTCTATCTTAAAAAGCTATGCGGCTTTTAAAATTTCCAGTCTTAGTGTCTCCCACCAGTTCCTTTAATGAGCCATCTGAGTATTTTATGCAAGTTTAGCGTCTGACACAGTTATCTTTTTCACTCCAATTCCCAGAACCGCACTGTGAGTAATGCCTCACCAAGCGCTTACAACCAGGGCTTTTCTATGGGCGAGAGCCTCGCCAGATGGCAAACTTCACTTTTTTTTTTCCTCTGTCTTGAGATTAATCACACATTTGGCCAAAATAATAGGCAGCTGGGCTGCTGCCTTTGTTTCCTGAACGTCACCCAGGGTGACGGGCCCAGGGCTCCCTACCCTGGGCGGTCCCAGGCTGCAAGAGGCAGGACACGTGTATTTTGGGCTCCCAGAAATCAGGCTACATAGGGTCTCGCGTTGATACACACGTTTCATTTTAAGCATCCCAGTTGGAAACGTCGGATGCCATTATCAACAATATAGCTAGCAAAAACACTTTTTTTTTTTCAGATCATCCACACGTGTACATACTGGAATATCCATCCAGAAGAGACGTACAAACCCTACGCAACCCTGTGGCACAGCACATTTTTCTTTTTCTTCTCAAAACGCGAGGCTGCAGCCCTGCGGCTGAGCAGAAACTGTTTTGACATCAAAGGGAGCATGACGGAAAGTCAAGGAGATCATGCTTCTGGGGAAGAGGTGGAGCTACCAGGCCCAAGGCAGAGCTGATCCACTGTTCACGTAATATCCGCAGTCATAAATAAGTAAAGAAAGGAGATTCCAACACAGAAAGTTGTTTCTAAACTGAAAGGTACTCAGTATCTTCTAGGAGCTGTTGATCTATGGAGAGCTTGTCCTCAGGGTTACACCAAGCTGATTTCTCAAAGCCTTGTGGATAGGCATCCTCTGCTGTGACAGAGCTTTGCCCAACAACTCGCTGCACCGGTGCCTGGCAAAAACCGCACTGCAATTGCGCACATACTAAAACCAAAGGGCAGCTGAGTTCCAGACCCCTCTGCTTGAGGACACGGTGCCAAGCACTTCCACAGTCCCTCTCCGTCAGGGTGCGGACACACACGTCAGCACACAGCAAAGGTGACAACCCATGACCCTGACTTGCCTCTGCAAGACACCAGATTTCATCATTTGGCTCCTCCTTCTTGCACATTATCGCAAGTACTCATCCAGGCTTTCCTACACACTCAGGAGAGGCTGTAGCATCTCCATCCTTGGAGATACGCAAAGCCCAACCGGAGGTGACCCTGGGTAAGCTGCTGTAGGCGACCCTGTTGGACTAGATGGTCTCTAGAGATCCCTGCCAACCTCACCCACCCTACAGTTGTCCTGCCCACCCAGCTAACAGGGTTGACTACATGGGATTACTCCAGAGGAGCCATCTGAGCTGTGCCTTCATTGGAGACCAGCTTCTTCTATCCAGCTGTTAAGGCAGATTAAAGCAAACAGCAATTTGGTAACAACTACCTGATGCACTCAAAACTCACCCCTAGCTCCTTCCAAATTCCCTGTCAAGTCCGCAGCCATTTCAAGCTCCAAAGCGTTCTTCCGTTAACCCCTCCTGGGCTGCAGCCCTGCTCCGAGTCACCGGAGCAAGCAGCGGGCTCAGCCGTCTCCCTTCGCTTTGGCCCGTCTCTAGCGAAACGCATCTGTGCCTTGCCCTGAAACACAAAGGAGTTATACTGTGGCTCTCTGCCGGCGCCAGCAGAACGGCTGCTTGGAAAGTCTGGCTGCAGACGGTGCCAAAAAAATGTGCAATTCACACCCTCGCCTCGAAAGGGGAATAAGCGACAAATTCAGCTCCTGTCCTGCTGCCAGCTGTAAGCCCAGGCTGCGAAAGTTTTCTAAGTAATGCTTATGATTTAAGAGAAAGATGAGCTATTAAGTTCCTGGTAAAATGAAAGACGGACTAACAAATAATCTGTGTGTTCTTCTATGAGTCATTAAAATACAGGTTTATGATCCTTTTTAGAAGAGGCGGCTACATAATTCAACACAGAAAAGTGGTTGTCAAGCTATGGCTGTTTGGTGCCATCCATTTTTTTTTTTCCCTCTTAAACTTTAAATGGTCTTCTAAAATTATAATAACATTTGCTGCATTAGGTTAGCAGCAATTTATTTGATACACAAACACCCCCCCCCCTTCCCTATGATGAGTAATTTTTACATTTGTTGGTTTTTAATAAGTAACCTTGTGAAAGCTTGACACCCCATTTATTGCTTATTCCATTTGTGGGTGCAATATCAAGACTCAGAGCGCACACGTATGGAAATGAGTAACGCATAAACAATTTAGGCATGGGAGCACACAGACCCCTACTGCAAAACCCAGGTGTATCGCTACAGTTTGCTTTGCACCTGCGTTAGGACCACAACAAAATGCTGTCTTCACGCCTCCTGCCAAATATGCAGGAGCATCTCTGGGTTGAGCAGCACAGGAGGACACGAGGGGTGAGTCGTGTCAGCTACCAGACACATGCGAAGAGGGGATTTGCAGGATAACCCTCCTCTTCTGCCCGAGGACCTCTCTCCCAACAGCCAGGACCGTGCAGGCAGGGAGGGGGCTGTGAGGACAGCCGAGCGTGCCAGCGGTTTGAAGCCACACCGCCGACCCTCCCTGAGGTTTCTTACTCCAGCCAAAGGACTCCCAGCTCAGTGGCTGTGGCTCCAGCACAAGCTCATTAATCGCACATAATTAAACAGCAATCACACTGATTCACCAACTGCGCATGGACCTAAATACTCCACAGATATATATTCCACGACCGTGCAATTGCTAATTTACCGTAGACACCGAGTAAACTGGATTTGCTGTGCTATTATCTCGTGGGATGCTGCAGAAATGGGCCTACGCAGCAGCAGCACATCCGTATTTTGTATACGGTATTTCCTGCTCCTTTTTACTTCTAAATGAAAGAAAAACCTATCAGGTTCTTTTAACTTTAAGTCTTAAGATAACAGTGATCTAAAACAAAGAGTACAGATGATTTTCCCCAAAAAATCAAAGACGAGAAAGGCTGTTGACACACACAAGAAGAGGTGTGACACGTTTGACTCCCTTTGTAACTTCACTGCCCAAAAACCTATTAATGTCTTAATATTCCCACAACAGCACCGGTTGGAAGAATAGCTTGCTTCCAAAAAATTTAATTTTGCAGCTGCCTAAATACATCAGCTTTAACATTTTAGTAGAAAAGAGTATCCACATAGCCTAAGAAACTTTTAATGAGTTTGCTATCGTTGTTTTTTTTTTTTTATATTCCCAGTTTGAGTGTTTTAAAAAACCCAACTCTTAAAAAAAGAAGATCTAGAAAAGAAAAGCACACATTTGTGACAGATCCTGGCAGCAGAGTTGGACTTTAAATGCATGGTACATTTTCTTTTTTTTTTTTTTAAAAAAAAATAAATCAGTGTGTCAGATCTGAGAACACACCTGATATGGATTAGCTTAGAAAAGGCAAAACATGATGAGATGAAGAATCATAGAATGGTTTGGGCTGGAAGGGACCATGAAGACCATCCAGTTCCACCCCCCTGCCCTGGGCAGGGACACCTCCCCCCAGCCCAGGCTGCTCCAAGCCCCATCCAGCCTGGCCTTGAACACCTCCAGGGATGGGGCAGCCACAGCTTCTCGGGGCACCCTGGGCCAGGGGCTCACCGCTCTCACAGGGAAAAATTTCTTCCAGATATCTCATCTAAATCTCCCTTCTTCCAATTTAAAGCCATTACCCCTTGTCCTAAGATGGATATGCATTGGTCTGATCAATAAACCACACTATTACCAAGCTCCCCAGGAAACACCAGCCCTGAGATGTATTCAGCTAGCTCCTCTGGCCACGCGCAGCCTCTGGACTGTGGGTTGTCTGAGGACACCCTCCTCTGAACAGACTTTAATGCTCAGTCTGGGACCTCAGCGGGGTTCCAGTGCTCCCCCCTCCTTCCCTCCAGCACACCTGGGAGCTCCAAAGATGCTTGCCATTACTTGGATTTCAGATCAGAAACGCAGCATCTGGCCACACAGCTCTTATTTCTAAGCAAAGCCTTTCATTTTTAAGCAAAGCTGCAACAAAACAAGGGTTGAAACATTCCTGCCACCAGCTTCACTGCTGGTTAGTGCCTCTGTTGCGTCAATCACGGAGCCTTCTACACAAGATACAGTTTGCAAGAATACTTCTTGTAATACCGCTTGTCTTTGCCAACAGTAATTTTTCAAGTACTTTGTAAAAGGAGAAAAAAACCTCAACTCCAGAAGACAGGGACGAAGAAGAAACACTGGTGAGCCTGTGCTCTGGTCCCACAGCCTGAGTGATGTACTCACTAGGTCATCCTGCCTCTGCGCGCATCAGGCCTGAACGGTCCTGCTGAAGATATCACCATGATATCAACACTTACGAATCAGTCATTATGAAATCACTGCTTCCTAATCTATTCAGGCTATACATTTCAGCCTTTCCCCCTCTCTGTATTTAAAACGGGGGAAGTATAAAACCTGAAATCCCTCTTTATCCATGGACGTAGCAAGTTAAACCTCTCATTACAGGGGAGAACTGCGATTTCGGTGTGTTTTTAACCTGTCAGCCTGGGCTCATTCGACACCTTCCCACCTCCAAAGACATGGCACGAGTCGCGCTCCCTCAAGCTTTCAGCCCCCGTCCATCTTGGAAGTTTCAATACCTTTGTCAAGCGAAGCTCCAGCCATGTGGTAGAAGCTCAAAGCTGTGTCCACGTCATTTATGTTCTTCAGAAAAGTGAAGAAGCTCTCCACCTCCTCAAAAGTCAGACCCTAAGACAAAGAAAAGACAGTCTCACGGTCAGGGGAAAAAGGAGATTGTAACACTACCTGGATTACGAACAACAAAGTGACTCGAAGCTGTAGCCAGAGGGGAATGCATCTGCACACTTAAAATATTCTCACCTTGGCACCTGCAGATACGGGTTGTGACCCGTACTTTTGTTAACCGTCTCTGCTCCTCTCCCAGCCCCACCAGTTGTGCGATGGGAAGGGATTTATTTACCCATGCGCAGACAGTGGTGGCAGAGACCACAAAGCATTTCTCTGGCCCTCGCTCTGCAGCCAGCTCTTGCCCAGAGGGGCGGACACACCATGAGCCTGTGGCTGGCATGCAGGAGACCGCTACAAGCGGGTTTGTTTATAATTTTTTTTCAAGCCTGCACACTTGCAATGACAATAATGAAACAGTTCAAGCGCTGCACGGTCTCTCCCAAGAAATCCAGGGATCCCCGGGGGGATCCACGTCTTACCCAGTGTCGCAGAAGGTGACGCTGCAAACCACAGCACGTATAAGTGTGCCCCAGTTAGCTTTGCTGCTGGTGACACGATGGCTGCGGGGCTGGATCGCCGTCTGCTCTACTTACCGACACAGTCACCCGGGGCTTGGCTCACCCTGGGACGGGCGAGCGTGTGCTCGGTGAGTGCCTACAGCCACGCACCCGGATAGTCCCGGCAATACATCCGGAGATCCCCCAGCGCTGGCACTGCTGCATCCCCGCACGGCCGACGGGCAGGCAGGGGATAAGCGACATGCTCCTCTCTGCACCGATCCGACCAGCGAGGAGCCCGCTGGGAGAGCGGCTGCCGATGAGTGCAGGTCCAGGACCCCCAGTTACACTACGCAACACCCCATTTTATCCACCCATTTGGCACCAGCACGACTGCATCAGTGCTGGGACAAGAGCTGCAGCCTCCAAACTCCCCCACCACAGCCACGGCTCGGAGCCAACGGAGGAGGTAAATCATCGCCGCAGTAATAACCACTCAGCCTTCCTCTCTGGAAGAGATAAATCAGCTTGTCAAGAGGAGTTCAGGTTCAGGCTCCTCCTGTGCTGTCTAGCACGACAGACTTCTATAGCGAGATACTAAAAATCCCAACTGCATAACATAGCACAGTTTCATGGTCTGGATGGAAGAGCATAAGTTCAGTGGGTACTGTCAAATATAAATTTATATGATCTGCTGTAACCCTGCTCAAACTCTTCCCAACAACTTCTAATCAGGAAAGAAGCCACCTGTCTTTTTCTTTTGAAAGAAGCAGCACATTTTTTTACTATTTTCTCATACAGACATGGTGCCTCTAGAATTGTAAGAAGAACTACAGAAATTTTGCAGCTTATTCTTATCTTCACTTTAACCGAATATGTGGCAATGCACCACCGATGTCCACACTGACAAGTGCAACAGCAGGCTGTCAGCCCTGGATTCATGGATCCAGACCAAAAAGGATGAGATAGCAAAATGCACACATGGACAATGGATCTGAAATAAATCCCCAGTTACTGTACAGGGAGCTTTCTTTAAATCTCTACCTGCTCTGCTTCCCAAGCGGGATGCTAAAAGATGTATGGCAGAATTAAATAAAATACAGTCCTAGCAAAAAAAAAATAAAAATCAAATATATTGGGTACTTCCACAGGAAGTACTGCAAAGATTCCTCTGTTTTGTACAACAGATCTAGAAGAGAAAAGACCTTTGCAATTCAGATGCCCATCCGGATGCCTCCCTGCTATGCGTTTCTCGATTGACACGCTCCTGCCTGGGAGCAGAACACTAAAAATGTGGAAAGCCTGCAGGAACCAGGAGGCGTGCGGCCACTTTCAGGCCAGCAGAAGACACTGTGCTGTGGTTTACCTGCTCTCTTTGGGACATCTGAGCTTTGCAGTAGCAGCGGCAAGGCATCCCAGCCGCTATTCTAAGCGAAGAGCTCCCACTTTGCGTTTTCCTGAAACTTCCCACCAGGAAACGGCAGATGACAAGGCCAAACAGCGTTGCTGTCGGTGCAAAACAGCCCCTTGTTTAGTACCGACACTACAGGCGCTATTGCTTCAGCGGGTAACAGGGAAGGTTTATATGCTTACATACGTGAACTTGTGGTCCTTTCACCAGCTGAAAAAGCAAAACCAACGATGTATGGGGGTATCCTACAAATGTGGGCTTTCACGTGGACAGAGGTACTGAATCTCTGTAGCAAAAATGCCATCAGTATTATGAAATTTAATATTTTATTGATGAATCTTATAGTCGAGGCTAGCGTCAGCATTAATTCCTTTTCCAGCTACCAAACTAAAAATAAAATCAGAGACTGAGACAGCCTCAGGCTTGCACCGACAAGTCGACAGATGAATGATCACCTTCATCAGTCTGAGTATGGGAATTTATCTATTCCCCATCAACGCATTTGTCAACGCTGCTCGGCTCTTCACAAGTTATTCGCATCTCCATTGAAAGATCAATAGATGTTTCCATTATATAAGAGAGGCTTGTGTTAATTTGTAATCACAAGAAATTGCGTATCTGGAGAGCACTAGAGTAACGATCATGGGATCTGGATGATCACTTCTTTCAAGGCATTTGTATACCTAGCTGTTGATTCGTACGCCTGAATCCTTTCATCATTTGCGTATTACTAGCGATACACAAGCAGGCAGACTCCAGAAACGCTTATCTGCTTGCAACACGCATCTCACGACAGCTCAAACACGCTCTGCAAAGAATAGGGCTTCTCACCTGGGAAGCCAGGTTTCAGCCGGGAAGGATTACATCTCACTCCTGCCCTCTGCGACCCCAACAGAAAAATGTGCTACACAGCCCCCAAAGCACGTGTAGAAGACGACCCAAATCACTAGTTTCCAAAGAGCCAGCTTGGTTTCCTAGCTGGTAGGGAGACATAAACCAAAGATCTTGCTTGTAATACTACCGACAAACTCAAGTCCTTTTTACCAGGAGAAAAGCAGTTGTGTAAGTATAACTCGAGGGCAAGGATCGTAAGCAATTTTAAACAAAGCAGAGTGTAGCAGCTCCACTGAATATGCAGAGGAGTTCATGTATCCGGGGTAAGATAGGATTTTTTCCCCCTCAAGAAAACTAAAAACGAAAGCAGATTATCAATTTCTACAAGAAAACATGCCATTCCCAAAAGCAGGAATATAGAATAACAATGTTGGAAAATTGCTAAGGTTAGATTAAAACCAGAGCTTTAACATTTTGGAGGCTGCCAGGGCCACCTTGCGCAGAAAAGGTAACTGCATCAGACGATGAAGATGATGTTTGGCAGATTTCACAAGAAAGCACTCACAAGGTAAATTGCGCTTCCAACATAAAAGCTTGCCAGGTAGGTTTGGTACAGTTACTGCCATTCCCCTCCCAGCATCACACTATTAAAATTATTTTACTCCCACTTTCTTTGGAAAACAATAGCAAGTCAAAGCCCCTACTGCTTTCGGCGTAGAGGGGAGTTACAGCAGGTTGGTAAACCGGGCGGATAACGATACTACGCTGCTATAAAAGTAGGCTAGTGAAGCATGAAAAGAAGGGATTTGGAGAAAAATTCTTCCTGCAAAACACATTTGCATCGTAAACCGCTCTGACTTACAAGGTGCTCAGTGACTGGAAAGTATTGCGGGATAAAGGAAGTGGCTGGGTGGCTTTCACATCTCTTTGAGGTCTGGGAGCCGAAGGGAGAGCAGTGGATAGCACCGGCTCCGCTCCCTTTTTATAGGATGGGAGGGAAAGCAGAGCCCGACCCAAGCAGCTGCTTGCTCTGCAGACGTCTGGGTTACAAACACAGAGGAAGAAGCAAACCCAGCGTCGAGCTGCTGCAGTTTCAAGTAGGAGAACGCTCTTTGGCTTAATGCTCCATTCATTTACAGAGAAAACTTTGCAAGTGCATCCCTGAGTAAGTTATCCAGAAAGCTCGAAAGGTGGTTAATGTGATTCTGGTCACGGCCCTCACATTTCTAAAGAGATGGGGAAATTTAAGCTACATAAAAACACTGACAGCTGCACCAGGGTGATCCAATAAAAGTACATAAGTGTATTTAGATACAAAGTGCTGCACACAAATCTGCAAGGGATATCGTCTTCTAAAATATCCCAGGGGGAGGAAAAAAAAAAAAAACAACAACCAAACCACAAACTTTCAAGAAAAGGTTCTGTTGTATAAAAGACAATGCAGAGATAGGCACCAGGCTGGATTCTCTGTGAGTTAAAACCTGCTGAAGTGGAGGATTTCAGTGCCTGATTTCTCTCGCTCTGCATAAGCTGCTCCGGCTGCCAAAGACGCTTATCTGCTTCCAGTGCAAAGCGGCTGGCGCTTCCTGCATCCTTTACATCTCCTTAAACCATTAAATATCTTGTACTTGTTAAAAAGGCCATCTCATTTTAGGATTTTGGGTGTTCCATTGTGTTTTCCACCAATTCTGTTTCTTGCAAACGTCATTTTTTTTTTTTGTCCTATCCTCCAATTTATCTTCTTGAAAGTCTTTGGAATAAAGAAAGAGACTTGCTCTGAATGTGGTTCTCTGCAAATAGAAACACAATCTGGCTGATTCGGGAATGACGAATAAGGTAAAAAACAAAAAGTTCTTCCTCTGCCACAGATGTCAGGGTCTTGGCTTACACATGAAAGGAAGAAAACATCTGTTGTAAGAAACCTTCCGAAATAACTCTGCCTAATTTCTCATACACCCAGCTACTGTTCGATAATATATGTGTGTGTGTATACATACATGTGTTATAAGAAAAACCCAAATCACAGGAAAAGAATTGACATTTTGGGAGTGTTAACAATAGAGCTGATATTTTCTGTTAGACACACATCACTGTTAAGTATTTTTTCCAAGAGAAATCAAAGCATTCCTGTTAAAACTCAAAGGGAGCAGAGGTATTAGAAAAACCAAAATCTGCAGCGTCTCGCTCAAAGATCAAATAAACGCACACAACCTTGGTAACATCAATGGTCTTATTTAAGCTGGTGACAAAGAGCTTCAGAAGTGAGATTTCCAAATATTAACACGCAGCGTGTCTCAGCTCCGATGACATGTTGACACCATCTATTGATAAGAGCCTATTAAATATTGAGCCTATTTTTCTACACAACATGAGGGAATCTGCAAAAAAACCCACTCTTTCTGGCACCCCGAGGCCACAAGAAGCTGCAGGTACCGTGGCTCCTCTGGCAGGAACACAGCTCTGAGCACGGCCTTTTGGCCCGCTTACTGTTTCCTCCCGTTTTTAACTTTTTGGCATTATTTGCAGTTAATAGAGACCTATTAGTCTACGTGCCCTGCTGCTTCAGTATGCCCAAATTCTCTTCCAGCACCAGTGAAAGGGAAAATGGGGGGGGGGGAAGTCACTGGCATGGCTTCATGTGAACTGTGGATTCTTGCACATCACAAGAGTCTAGTTTAGGCACCAAAAAGGGCCAAAAAAAGGACTAGACCCTGGCCAACGCTTGTGTTTTATAACACAGTTGGCATCTAAACAAGTTAAGAAATAAACGCCAGTTCTGATGTCAGGGGAAAGCGGCTCTAAAACAGTCAGACTGACCCAATACGCAGCCAAAGACTTTCCCTCCGTTCTCATTTGGGCGAACCGCTTGTTTATAACCTACTTAATAAAAGAACAATCCATCTTTATAGAAGCAGACGTGAAATTCTAATAGTGAAGTAATTCAGCAGCCCATTCTTGCCTTACCCGATAAAGCACGTCCTTTTGGTACGGATGTCTTATTCCAAGGTCTCTCACTAAATTAACAAGTGTAGGATCTGCAACCTTATTCCTCTCTAAATCATGAGTAATTCAAGTAATTTTTCACGTAAGTTCATAACTAATAAACTGCTCAGTAGCAGCAGCTAATTAATCCAAGGTTGAGCCAGTAACTAGGAATACGTCTTCAATGTTTATTCTGGCTTCAGACCCAAGGTGCCGTTCCGCGAATTTAAGTTTTGAAAATTACAGCATCCACTTTAATAGGGACAAGCCTACACCCCAATCCGAACACTGAACACCACACTCCCACCTCTTCCATCTCCTTGCTGCTGGCAAAGTATTTATCATCTACAAAGTCAGCGTGTTTCCCTGCACTGCTTAACAAGGTGCAGCTGCTTTTCTTAAGATGGTGGAGAATGTTTACTCATTTCTTAGCCCAGTGCAGGAAGGCTGCCCGCACTGCAACTTCCCGAATTTGCCACTGACCTCTCCATCTTGGAAGTGCTTCTTGAGCTGCTTCAGCATGACGGTGAGCTTCTTGGACTGCACCCCGCTGTAGGCCAGCAGCATGCTGCCAAACTGCCGCTCCGTGATCCGCCCCTCCACCGGGTCGTGCCGCTCAAACTGGAAAGGGACAAAAAAGAAAAGGAGGTGAAAACAAGGCTGTGCAGCAGCAAGCTCCAGCCAGGGGAAGGGTGTAAAAAGGCACTGCAATAAAAAATGAACATTGCAGGAAAACACCGCTGAGGGAGAAATCTTAATGCATTTGAGTATTCGCTTCCCCCAAGACTGTCTCCCATCAATAGGTCAACATTTTGCCCTATGTGCTATTCCTTGGACAACCTCTGGAAGAAGTCTTCATCTCTGACCCTCCTAGTTTTATCTCGCAGGGGGACAGCGTTTGCAGAGCTGGACTTGACAAGGCAGGGTAATTACTTTAACTTGAAAGTTAGTGTCCACAGGTCTCCAAAGGGGTGAAAAGCAAGAACAACTACTGAGGTGTTCTTCACAGGCACTTCCAGCTTGGACATCTGAATAGGCATCCGAAGACTTTGGCTGCTGCAGTGACATTGTCTGATTGATCAAAAATCTGCGCAGAACTGAGCTAAGGTGCAAGTGTGTGCTTCGAAAGACGTATATGTAGGAGCGGTTCTATGATTGCTATACAGGGGGCTGGTGGTTAAAACAGAAAACAAGAAAAAAACATCTTGCAAAAACTAAGTCTCATGGTAGCTCTTCTCTGCTCTGAGCCCTCTGCAGAGATGGATTCAGCAAGGGAAGGTTCATGGAGGTCTCCAGACCTCACTTTCCCCAGCCCCAGAAAGTTCTTCCTGTCTTAAGTCCCTTCAAGACCCTTACGAACGTGGCTGTGAGGGCCCTGCAGAACTTCCCACAAGCCTTTCAGCAGAGAAAGGTCTTCTCCATTAATCCATCTCTCCAGCACTAGTTTATGTTCTCCTGGCTTTTGCTGCTGGGGAGAAGGGAAGAGCAATCTTCCTGACTTGGGAAGGTGCTGGGTTTGAGCACGACATCTCTCCTAGATGAATAATGCAGGTTTCATCTTTTCCCTTTTCCTTCCACCTCTTTGTGGCTCTAGAAACATCAATGTTAGACTTCAACTGACTTTGGTTTCACAGCTCTCAGCATTCAGGATCCCTTATTTGATTTCCTTCACATTTATCAGAAAACATCTGACCTACACTAGAGCTGATCACAAACCAGAAGATGACATTTAACAACAAAATTAATTTTTAAACTCTTACGGAACAACTCAGTACCACCGACTTGACATTATATTGCTCGGCGAGTTAACCATTTCTGCCCCCACCACTCTTCTGCGCTTAATTACACAGCTAACACAAAAGCCAGCAAGGCACCCAACTGAGATCAAGGTGGGGAGATGAAAGCTGGCAGATCCACCAGCCTTGCTTTCAATCCGTGCGTAGGCAGAGCTCCAGACACAGTTGGCTATATACGCTTTTCATATATACGCTCTTAACTACACTATGTAAGAACTAGGCGGACTGCAAACGAGCTATTGCAATTTCCATGCTAATGCCAAGTTAGGGGTAAATATTTTTCATTTATTAGCACATCGGCCAGACTTTTTCTGCTTTTCCCAGTGGGATACCAACTGAATGATACTACTGCATGTGAAACGCGTGAAATGCCAGGGCTGGAGGGGTTTGCATGGACTATGCTGGCAGAAGGCAGCTCCCAACTGGACAAATTCTGCTTCTTAGCACCTTGTGCTTTCGCTTGAGTGGCCCACGCAGCATTTGGGAAAGAAGACGGCACTTTTTACTGTCGTCTGATACAGAGGTTGGGGTTTACTCACGACACAAAACACTGGCCTCTCCCCTTCTTGTATGCTGGGAAAAGGAGAGGGAAAACTCATTTGGAGGAAAAGTATGCATTCTTCGTTAAAAAGCAGAGGTAGTCCTTTCTGCCATGTTTGAAGAACGCAAAGAAATTTTACAGTACTCAAGAGACACAAAAATATGCAGTCAGTACTGTTTCAAAAGCAGCACCGATGCTTTCTTCTACTATAATATGCCCAATTTCAGCCCACAAGACACAAACCTGTATTTTTCTACCAACCGCCTTCAAATATGCCAAGTTTTAGCAGAGCACGAGATAGCGTCTTTTATTAAAGGATAAGAAACAAGTCCGAATATCTCAAGTCAACCTCAAAGTGGTGAATGTGCTTAGAAAAGCCTTGAGTCAGCCTCTAAAAGCTCATCGGTCCTCTCCCCCTGCCCTGCATTAAGGAGCGGGCACTGTACAGCTCCGTAGGGTAACAGAAGCAGCACATCTCCCTGCAGTCTTGCAGATGGGGAAATAAAAAATGACCAACTCCTCACAGTTTTTTTTGTAGCTAGGCATTCAGATAGTGGTCAGATTTGCACTACAGGATGCAAAAAAGACCAGAAAAGAAAAATTAAAATAAACTTTTCACCTTCATTCTTCTCCTGATGTGTCTCACACAAAGCCTCTTGGTGCCAACTTTAAGATAAGAAACCGAGGATTATTCTCCAAACGCCACGCTGAAGAAGTCTTAACAGGAGCGCGATAGTGAAACACATTGTTTCAGCCCAGCTTTTCTCTTTCTTTCCCAATTTCAGCCATGACCCTGAGATGTTCAAAGCAGTTGGCCCACTGCTGCTGCAGAGGATCTCAGTGAGCCCTTCAGCTCCTCTCACTCAGACTTTCCCAAATAAAAGACACCTATGATTTAAAAATTACCTGGGGAAAGCAGGTACATTAAGAATAAAGCTGCAATTTCCAATCAATGTTTGCAGCCGTGCAGCTGGGAGAGAGGCAGACAAGCACGTTTTAAGCAGGATTACTTGTAAAATTCGATGCAAACTAACTTCTGTATCTCAAATGTCACTATTGAAAACTGGTAAATTAAGTTATTTAGTGGGACCTATCACTAAATGTTTATAGCCAGAGAATAAGCAATGAGGAAAAAATGCTCATTCCTCCCGTGATTTACCTTCTCAGCATCTGGTCCTCAGGGTTTTAGGGATTTCCTTGGAGGGAAGCTGCAGCTGGACCGATATGTCTAAATAGCCACATGACAAATTTTTCCCCCAAGAGGTTACCTGATGCCACTTGGCACCCACTAATCCTTTTACATTACAAAAGCAAAGCGTACTGGCCCAAAAGTTTCCTGATAGGTATTACCGACACACTTTCAACCATCACTCGTGCAAGGAAAGGATGGATAGAAGCGTAGCAAAACACGCAAACTCTGGGTTTGGGCAATCTGGTCTAGACAAGGCACCGGGGATTCTTCTGTACTACAGGGAAAATAAAAATCAACAAGTGCCATTGCATCATCTGTCAAAGACACGAGCCAAGGCAGGCGGGGAAAGCCCCTTCTGGAGGCAAACCTTTCTACAGCGTCTGTTAAAAATAACTCCAATATTCAAGTACGAGGATCTCACCAGCTCTGAGAAGCAGTATCAAAACGTGGAGCACAATTAACATGCTGATACTTGCAGTATTTCTGGCACCTTGCAAAGTTTATTGAAAATGAAGTAGAACGCCAATCCTACTGCCATAAACTGAGTCTCGATCACAGCAGCAGCAAGAGCCTCACCTGCAGCACACCCACTGCATGAGATGAAAGAGCTTCAGTCTTATCGCACAGTTGGGAGATTGTATTAAAGGACAAAATAAAAATAAAACAAATCTAAGATGAAGGAACTAAAACAACGTATTTATGCAAATCTCTTTAACATACAAAATCGTCCCGAGACCCTGTGAATAAACCAACTCATTCCCCCTCCCTGGGGGCTCCAAAACTGGTTCCAACTTTTCATTTCTGCAGGTGGTCAATCAGGTGAAGTGACGAGTCAAAACAGCGTACAAATACTATTCAAAAGAAATGAAAAAGCCTGAAAACCATGGAATTAATGCTTCTTATTCTGGGCTTTAAAATGAGCACCTCTAACGGTAAACAGAAAACACTCACAGATGCCCAAAGTCAGTTCCTGGCAGCCAAGCGTATGCCCTCCCAAACACAGCCACACAGCGGTGTTCACTGCAAAGGTCAGCCTCGAAAGGGACTGGCAAGCGAGAGCTGGTCAACAACCAGTTTCCAAATTCAAATATAATCACCACTGAACTGAGAAAAAGCAACAAAATCACGGTGACGGCTAAAGAAAGTTTAAAACTTGCCTCCACGCTAGCGTCAGATACATTTAAATTAATTACAGAAGAGATGAGCGGGGGATGTCATTTAAAGATGATGCAGAGAAAGAAAAATTTTGGTAAGAGAATTCTGCCTTTTTTTGTTCCTGATATGTTAGCAATTGTGTTTACTTATGAAGAAACTTGGCTTCAAATGATTTGTAAGTGGAAAAACCTTGATTTCAGCTTTTAAAAAAAAAAACCAGCTACCCCTGACACCCTCTTTTCCACTGCCCTGCCTGGGAGCAGAGGTACCACATCTGTGCTCTCCTGCCTGCTTGACTGTTTTCTGACCAACAGAACACAGCTCGCCCGTCACCTCCACTTGAAAATGAAGGAGAGGGGAAAGCCTAAAGTAATTTTTCTCTAAAAATCGTCTATGAACAGCATTCAGTGTTAAAATCCCCCAGGTATTTGAAGAGGCAGGAAAAACAGTGTCCTTTCCCAGGTACTCACGATCCTTTGCCTTCATGCGTGTAATGTGACTGTACAGGTTATTTTTCCAGTCACTGGGGAGGAAAAAAAAAAAACCCCAAACCCCACAAGGATGGGATGCAGGGCAGAGCGCACTGAGATTTATTATAAGCAAACAAGTCCTCTGACAGCCTTCTTCCCTTTCATATGTCTTAAAGAAAGGAAAAGCACGACCAAAGCGATCGCTCAGCTGGCATCACAGGGCACCAGCCAGCGAAGGATGGAGCAGCTCCCACACGTGACACCCAGCATCGAAAAATTGGGGAGAGAATGCGGGGGTCCTACCCCATTCTGAACCGCAGCCCCAAAATCTACACGCACAACACAGCTGGCGAGTCCAACACCTCCCGAGCAGCTTCCACCTGCAGCCACTTGGTGCCAGCAGCGGATTCTGCATCCACACACCAGCAAGGATCCAGTAAATAATGAAATAAAACACTCTCCAGTGTTCTTCCCGCAAGCCAGGTCAACCCGAGATGCCAAAGAAATTAGCCTAAAATATCATAGGCGGTATTTTGAAACTCATTAAAAGCTAACGCGACGTGCAAGGAAATGAAAGGCGTTTACAGGAGGGTAAGAAGGCAGAAATGGGGCACGCAGCACTTCACTCTCCCGCTCCCAACCCGACCGAGCGTCGCTAGCCCAGTCCCCACAGCCAGCCCATACAGAGCATTAGGATACTTCCTACAATCATTTAAAAGACTGCCCATAATCTTAAACATATGTTAAATACTCCCAACCCCCCCCAAAATCCACCCCATCAGACACGATGAACATTTTCACGTTCCTCTATAAGCCGAAATGGGGGTAAGCTTCCTTCTAGCTTCGCTTTCTGTCTGAACAAACAACCCTACTCTCCTTTCTTCAGCGCACGGAGGAAAGGCTTCATCACATGAGCAGAGCAGAAGGCAAATAAACAGACAATTTTCTCTCCTTCCACATCCCCTTAATTGCATAACTTTATAGAAAGGCAATACAAGGATGCACCATAAAACAACAGACCCATAATCCCTCCGCTTCCAGACTTCACTATTTTTTTTTCTCCCACTAACTCAATCCACCTTCTCCTGCGGGAAATCAAATGCTAGCTTCTGAGAAGCATCCAGCCTGAACCAATTCAGAGACACCACCACGAGCAACATCTTTATTCAAAAAAAAAAAACCCCACGCTGGAACTTCTTAAACGCAGACACTGGCTTCCTTTCATCTCTCCTTCTGCCACCACCAGCTGCAAGGCTCATTGCTGGGAAATGAAGCAGCTCGGATGGCTAAGGAGCCATCTGGCATGGGCAGGAGGACCTCCTCTGGGTCCTCCTTAACCACGGAGATGGGGCATGGCAAACACTGCTGCGGACTCGAACCATCCACCTCGTAAATGTAGACTTTTTCAATCTGAGAAACAACGGGGAAACCAGGGAATGTCATTTAAACTGAAGGATTAGGGTACAAACAGCATCGTATCTCTATGAGCGCAGACCCGCAGCCCTGGCACGCCGTACGTCGGGGAGTAAGGGCTGAGTTGCCCCTTCCAGTTCAGGCTCGGTGTAGCAGGACACATGGCTTTGGCGGAGAAACAGCGCTGTTTCAGAAAGAAAATGTAAGATGAAATTTTATCTTGCCCCCAGGACATTTCTCCTTCAGAAAAAGGTCAAGTTTGGATACCAAACACTCCTCAGGGGAAGGCTTCTCATTCCAGCCGATTCTCCTCCATCCTCATTAAATTTGTCATAACCAATGACAATTGCACCGCTAAGGCCCCACCTCGAGTACTGCGTTAAGTTTTGGGCCCCTCACTACCAGACAGACATTGAGGCGCTGGAGCGTGTCCAGAGAAGGGCGATGGAGCTGGTGAGGGGTCTGGAGCACAAGTGTTGTGAGGAACGGCTGAGGGAACTGGGGGTGTTCAGCC
This sequence comes from Pluvialis apricaria, assembly GCA_017639485.1. NCBI lineage: Eukaryota > Metazoa > Chordata > Aves > Charadriiformes > Charadriidae > Pluvialis > Pluvialis apricaria. Next base: position 3,471,274 of record CM030013.1, on the reverse strand, counting down.
GGGAGAAAAGGAGGCTGAGGGGAGACCTTATCGCTCTCTACAGCTCCCTGAAAGGAGGGGGTAGCGAGGGGGGGGTTGGTCTCTTCTCCCAAGTAACAAGTGATAGCACAAGAGGAAACGGCCTCAAGATGCACCAGGGGAGGTTTAGTATGGCTATTAGGAAAAATTTCTTCACAAAAGGGTTGTCATGCACTGGGACAGTGGTGGAGTGGTGGAGTTGTCATCCCTGAAGATATTTAAAAGACGGGTAGACATGGTGCTGAGGGACATGGTTTAGTGGTGGGTTTGGCAGTGTTAGGTTGATGGTTGGACTTGATGATCTTCAAGGTCCCTTCCAACCTAGACCATTCTATGATTCTATAGCATTAATATGGGAAATTTCTACCTAAAACCCCAGTGCTGAAACCCTGTCTAATCAGACATTGCAAATATAAAAAACTGCTTAAAAACCAGCGAGCAGTGTATTGTCATTGCTGCCACCAGGCTGAAGAGAGCAACACCAGCTCTGCAATTGCCCGGGGAGGGATGCCAGAGCACCAAAACCTTCAGAGAGGGCTTAGCATCACCGTACAACCACAAATGGAGATAAAGACCTCACGCCTGAAAAGTGGGATTTCTTCTCCTCCCTAACCTGGCATCGCCCATTTGGTCTGTACACTGAACAGTAGCTTATTTTCTTTTGCTTGCTTCGTTCGCTGAAGAAGATTGTTAAAATAACCAGGATGCCCTTCCAGTGGCTGCACTCAGCATAGGTTCAAACGGCGTTTAAGATCAACCAAAACCAGCAAGAGCCCCGAAAGCCCATCGATGCGGGAGGGAAACACCCAGCTGTAACACAACGCAGCCCAGTGGAAACGCAGCTCAGACTTTTCCTAAAGCACTGCCAAAAAACCCCAACCAGTGGCACCTCCCAAGCTGTTTGCCCATTACCACTACGGTGCAACTCTTCCAGCAGCCCCGGAGCGACAGGATGGGGAAATGGGCTCCGTCTGTGCTTTGGGACTTCAATCTATATTCCCTGGACTTATCCTGCAATGGAAATAGCAACTGCTGAGCCGCGTGGAGGAAGCGACACGCACTGCATTTTCTGCAATTATGGCCATACCTATCAGTGCCCCGGCTCATCCGAGGGTTACCGCGGGGTCTTCCTAGTCTTATAAACACCAGGAAAGAATATGAAACACGGTCACATCACAGTTTTAAAGGGGATATTAAACACAAATACCACGAAGCATAGTACTCCTGCTGTGCAAGAATCAGCATCTTCAACTTAGTATGTTTTTATTTTTCAGAAATACTCCTAAACCTCTCTTCTGTAAATCTGATGTAGGTATTCTTCAACTTCAAACTAACTGCAGCCAGGCATCCCGGCAATATAACTTCTATCTTTTTTAATCACTTATATCAGCAAAATACCTAGCTATATTTTAGCAGGCTCTTAAATTTCTAGGAAGGCTTCTCCTATAAACCAATCAACCAAACTATGTATTCCCTAAAATTTCAAAGCAAGCATCAAAAAAATAAATGTGTGTGTGCCATTTCTGATTTCCAATTGAGATAGCAAAAAAAGAATTAAATAAATCTACAAGGACTTTTTGGATGGAGAGAAAAGAGTTGAGGAATGATTTTTGAGCTTATTTATGCTGGCTAAACAAACGCCAATAGCAGATATATTGCTAATACTAATTCTGTCAGGTTTAGGGGTACCTGAAAAAGGCGACCTGTTCTGAGAGCCACGGTGTGTGTAATAAGGAGTCAAAAGGATCTGGGAAATAATGATTCGTAGGATAATATTCATATTCACAATATATGACCCTTTAAAGTGGTATTTGCTCAAAGCTGTAGTTGACAGGCTGTAATACATTATTTATCTGCAAACTACTGCAGCACTGGCTCTGTTTACTGTTCTGGAGAAGCAGGCTGCCAGGATCTCTTGTCAAGTTGCATATACAACGATGACAGAGGAAGAAAAAAAAGGGGAAAACACTGTACATCTTCCTAAACCCCAGCAACCTCCTCCGTCCAAAAAAAAAAATTTAACATATTTGGGAGTAAGTTGTAGTGTTTGCACAGGCACCAAATCATTGCCAAAAAAGAAAGCGAGGCAAAAATTTCTAAAGGCTTTTTACTTGGAGAGATCAAAGGTTTCAAAAGATCTTTTTTTTTTTTCTTAATTATGCTGAAAGGTTCCAGCACACACAGATCTAAACCACCGGGTTTTGCAAGGTGAAAGCCAGCCTGCACCACATTCAGCCTAACGTACTACGCTGGCAGCATGCAAAGAGCCACTGACGGGATCCACACAGCCCAATTACATTATTTGGTAAAAACCACAGTTGAAGAAACAGCTCTAAAGATTATCAGAGCTACCAAAAGCGGGGAAAAATGCAAACGGGAAGGATGCGGAGGAGGAAATACCAAACCCAGCTTGAACCGTTGTGCACAAGCTGTTCCGGGCATCACCCTGCAATGCTGGGTAGCGTGAACCCCGGCTGCCCAAGAAAGTTGGTCCAGAGCTGGATAACCCATACAGAGAAGCAAACCACAACCAGCAGGACCGCCTCCGATGCCTGGAGTGAGCTGAGAGGCTCCCTGCCTGCAGCGCTGCAGCAGCTTCTGCCCCGGCGTCCTGCAACACTGGCTGCGCCGAGCTGGCACGCTGCCTACGGCTGATGGCGGTCCCTGCTCCACCAGGGACGGGCAGACAGCACCGCAAAGCCCTCCGGTTTAGAAACTACTTCTGAGCCTCATAAGACTAGCCAGAGCATCCAAATTATTTAATTGCCCATTAACTCCCTCCCCTACCTGATTCCCTGGACTCAAGCACGGGTTTGTACAGCTGGATCAGGTGAGGAAAAAATGTTCCCAATGCTACCAGCAGCAGCTTGCTTCTCTTTATCTTAAAAAAAAAAATCATATGGAAGAAAAGGAAGCTATTTTCACACGAGAAAAATCCAATGCTTTCCCTGTTCGCACTTTCCCTCTGCTCTCCGACAGCAGCTTAAGTGAATATGTAGCAGCCAGGTTAAAAATGTACATCTGTCAGCGGCAGTGCAATCCCAGCAGACCAGGTGTTAGACAGATGCTTTTGAGGTTTCATTGACCTTGGCATGCCACTGCTGCCTGCAAGGGGGGGGAAAAAATTAATTCCCATCACCAGCAACTTGTTACGCTTTAATGAGCAATTAAAAAAAGGTTATGTAAAGATGGCCGCACCTGAAATTCCTCCTCATGAATCAAAATAGCTTCTTGCCAGCTCTGACAAGATCTGCATTTTGAAGTTTCAGGTGGTGGAGGAATGAAAGGAAGGAAATGTAAAGGAGAGGAATCAGTAATACTAACGGGAAAGGACATGTCTGATAAATTAAAGGGAAGCACTCGCCTGACTGCCGGGATGGAGAGGAGGAAGAGACAGGCAGCCACCTCCCACTGCTGCTCTCCAGACCTGGCTCCATTACTGCCCTTCCTGCCCTTGACAATGCTCCTGGTACCTCGGCGCGAGGAACGGAGCGGCTTTGCCAACCTACACGCTCGCTGAATGAGAAAAGAGCAAAGTTCAGAAGCAGTACAAGTTCCCAGCCCCCACCCCACAGGGATACCCACGGGATGGCGGAGACGCAAGTACCGGAGCCAAACTATTACTCTGAAAAACATAAATAAAAGTCTCCATGGAACTGATATACACAATTCTATTAAGAAATATAGCTCTTTTACTGCCTGTTAGAGTTTACGCTGTTTCTGCTCGACCTTGGCACTCAATTTGCCTAGAAAAATAAGTTTGCAGCAGTTTGATTCAGCCTAGCAGGGAAATGAGAGTGCCTGCATCCTGCTCCCACGTCCTTAATGCACCAACAGAAGCAAAGTCAGGAGCCGAAGCACAGACAGCAACATGTGGAGGTGCAGAACAGCTCTGTATTCAGAGCCCGAAAGGGGAAAAAGAGCAAGAGAACTAAAGCATTTGTTCATATAGCAGAAGGACGAGGCAGAAGTCAGATACCTACTACAAGAACTGTCCACTGCAAACTTCCCAGCCAGCGATTTTAGCGGACTGTTATCACGCAGGACTCGATTTGTATTTATTTTGGGTTGTGTTTAAGAAGCTGGCTGTCATTCTCAAGGAAGCACAGCAAGCCCGCTGGGTGATAAACATTGCGTTTTTTTCTGTGATTAATAAAACACATTGCCCATGCTCCTGTAGTCACTGCACTTGAGGGTCCACGGGAAGATGGAAAACATGTAGCCCTAAACATCTGCTTTGATTTTTGTCAGCTAACCAGGACATTGCAAATGCCTCAGCAACAGCTCTGCAGTGACAAAACAAAGCCACAGAAGCTTCTGAAACGGTTCTTGCCTTCCCCACCTCACTAACACCACGAAACCCAGCACCAACATGAAAACTTGCACGTGTGCTGAGCTCGCCGGGCACAAGCCAGTGTTGGCCTGAAGCCTTCCTCCGCATGGGGCTTACGCGCCCAGGCACATCACCCAACTAACACCGCCATACGGCTGCAGTCCCAACACGTTCACGCAGACGTCCCCAGCCTCTTGCCCATCAACTTTTGGGACTACCGGGCTCTTGGTTACCTGAACTGTGTGCACATGAACAATATCATCTACTTAACTAGCTTGTCCCTTCTACTTTATGGACTCAGCAATACAAACCTCCACACACACACTCTTGTGGCAACGTAATTAATCAAAATAGCACTCTTGGGATTTTATTCGCAGGGGTCCTACGAAAGGCTCTGCTGCCTGCATGAGCGTAGGGCTCAGCATGCTGCACGGCGGGAGCTCGGGAGTGGATTTACACGCACTTCGTAAAGCAAAGGAGCCTTTTGTTACAGAGCAAAACCCTCTACTGCTACTAACGATGCGATAAATAGAAATCCCAACAAAACCCTCAAGCGGCTTCCCCTGCAGAGCCGCTGCATCAACCACATTTAAGTCACCGGGTTCAATTACAAGCAAAGCCGCAGCATATACCATAGTGGCTGTTTCCTCACCAGGCAGTGCAATGGTTGCTTTCATCAGTCCATGAAGCACCCATCCCAAACGAGGAGATGCTAGGGCTGCTCCTGTGCGTGTTCCAGCCATGCTCACAAGCAGCTGCAGCACCTCAATGCACGTGTATTGTCACACCCACGTGATTTTCGCTAGCACGCTTCTGGACCACTATTTTGGTCTGCTGACCACAGGACGTTCTCAGCTTGACGCTGCGTACCTGCTCGCTTGTCACTGCTGGTGGAGCAGACCCACGTTACAGCTAAGACACGATTTAAGAAGTGGCTGCCTGAGTGCTTTTACTTGATTTCAATCCAACAGGTATGTCGAAGGCGACCGCGCAGCCAGACACGGCCTTCCCCGCGCTCACGGAGGCTGAACACAGAGTTGACTGAAGCAGAGCCTGAGGGCCAGCGTGCCCATCGCTCCTTGAAGCCCACTGGTCAGCACCCCCAGGATGTCTCACCAAGCATTTCCCAGCTGACACGCAGATGCTTGGTGTCATCCTGAGACCCCCTAAACCACCCCACAGCTGATACCTGACTCTTCCTCCACCTTTCGGAGTGCGGCACGGGAAGGGTTTGATTTCACAGAATGGTCCAAGTTGGAAGGGACCTCTGGAGATCATCTAGTCCAACCCCCATTTCTCTGGCATGGATGATTTCCCCACTAACTTTTACAGCCTGTACTGGGTAGGAATCAGTCAGGAGTAGTGTTTACAGCATATTCCGATAGAGGCACAAAGCACAGCTTTAGGTACCTCACCCGTGAGGGTGAACCACCCACCGGCACTCTCCCTTCTTAATGAAAAAAGGTATTGAAATTCAACCCATCTTGTACTTAAACTAAACTTTCCCTGGTGCGCATTTAAGCCTTTCATTACCTGCTCTGCTGTCACTGATTGATTAAAATTACTTGCCTCAGCCTTCTTTATAGGGAATCCTCATGTTTACTGAGATAGTTATATCTCCCTTCTGCCTTCCCTTTAAGCTGCACATGCCACGGCCTCATAACTTATTCCTATTTTCCAGGGTTTTTTTTCCATACTAACATCCCACTCTGAATTCTTATCAAGTCTTTGGCCAACACTGAACAAAAACTGAACGCCAGCTTTTCCCCAAACCTGAACCGAGACAGTACTGTCAACCTGAAAGCTTCATGTGACCCTTTCCATTCACATGCCACGACGAAAGCAGGCCACCACGAAGCTTTGAATGCCATCAAAACCACGATGACCTGTGCAAATAATTTCAACTGCCTGCCTAGAAATTCCCAGCTTACTTATGTATACACTGGGCTGTGACTCCTTAACCACAGAGTTCCCTGACATTACACTATTCATGGTGGTCATATGATCCCATTTTTAACTGGAGATGTCACAAAATTCTGTCATCCACGCCACCTTCATGGCTATCCATCACAAAGTCATGGTCATCAGCTTTATTTCTGTTCCCTAAAACTTCTAACACATTAAACACAGAAGAGGGAGTATATAGATCTGTGGGAATGAGCCTGATAACTCCTCCCTCCTTGGCACTAAACCCGTCATGGCTTTGTCCATCCCTGACGCTAGTAGGGACTTCTGGGGGGGAAAAAGCCTCAACGCCAAGTTCTTCTTCCCTTCCAGAGCTGTTGTTTAAAGGCTAATGGCTACCAACACACCTTGAAGCTAGAGACAGGGGATGACGATAGTGACACAGACGCAGAGCATGTGCTCTCAGACTCGGGTCGAGACAGGTATGATCTCCAAGACATCCCATCTGCTGACCCCTTCATTCCCAATCTGCCTCTGCCAGCTGGGACTGACCAAGAGAAAGAGGTTCAGGCTGAACTTGGTACATAATAGCACAAAGGGACAACTGGGTAGCAGAGGATCACTGCAGGAGGTCTCCCCGCAGGAAACAGATCTGATTCTCCACTGACGTCTCTCATGTCTCTCAGCTTCATAGCATCCATCCTGCAGCTGCACAGGCAGTCCATAAGTGCACATTTGGTCTGTTGTCTTAGCAGAGATGAAGTTCCTAGGCAACGGACCAGAACACAAACGTAAAAGCCAAGCTGCTCCGGGTTTTTCTTTGGTTGCCTAAAAAGCGGCTGCTTTTTAACTGTATTTTCAGCTTATTAATATTCCTCTTCCTGCTCTAACTCTGTACGTTACCTATTCCCTCTCACAGCAGCCATTGTTTGCCCTTCACCACCCCTGGGACTTGGACTGCCTCCCTCCCACTGCTCACGGCCCAGCTACAGCACTTGTCCCGCGTCCTCCCGATGCTGCGGCCCCACCTCACCTTCCCGCTGAACCGCTCGTGCTCTGGGATCAACATAGGACCCGTGAGGCACACTTCAGGCTTTCTCTACTTAACGATCAGCCTGTCCTCCCCTCCTTCCCCATGGCATACTGCGTGGTTTCAAAGCCTAGCTTTTAATATCTGGTACCACAGCCTCACTGGCGCATCCCAGGGGACTCAATACCTTTACACATCAGAGATGCCACAGTGACAGACACCTCGTCTAAGTGCTGCAACCAGGTCAGGAAATCACTAACAAAGAACCCAAGCAATTTTTGTAGCTGCCATTAATTGCCCCATTAAAGAGAACTTCACAAGCGCTGGTTTGGCTTTTCATATGTAAGGACCGTGTGAAGGAAGAGAAAGCAAGCAGGGGACTAAAGGAGGAGATATAGATATATAGAGGATATAAATATAGAACTGACAAAACTATGTAAGTATACAAAATACATTACGGGATGCAAAGAAGGAGGAATTCATAAGAAAAAAAAGAGACAACGTGACACCCCCCCCATCATTGCTCCCACAGCGGCCAGGCCAGCAGTGAAGCTGACAGTGAGCAGATCAGCAGGTAAAGGACAATCCTTTGTCCTTTGAATCTGGGTCGGGGCAATCCCAAGCACAAATCCAGGCTCGGCGGAGAATGGCTGGAGAGCAGCCCTGTGGAGAAGGACCTGGGGGTGCTGACTGACGAGAAGCTCGACATGAGCAAGCAGTGTGCGATCGCAGCCCAGAAGGCCAACCGTATCCTGGGCTGCATCAAAAGAAGTGTGGCCAGCAGGGCGAGGGAGGTGATTCTGCCCCTCTACTCCGCTCTCGTGAGACCCCACCTGGAGTACTGCATCCAGCTGTGGAGTCCCCAACATAAGAAGGACATGGACCTGCTGGAGCGCGTCCAGAGGAGAGCCACGAGGATGATCAGAGGGCTGGAGCACCTCTCCTATGAGGAGAGGCTGAGAGAGTTGGGGCTGTTCAGCCTGGAGAAGAGAAGGCTCCGGGGAGATCTTATTGCGGCCTTCCAGTACCTAAAGGGGGCCTACAGGAGAGCTGGGGAAGGACTCTTTACTCGGGCATGTGGTGATAGGACGAGGGGGAACGGCTTTAAGCTGGAAGAGGGCAGGTTTAGATTGACCATTAGGAAGAAGTTTTTCACTTTAAGGGTGGTGAGGCACTGGCCCAGGTTGCCCAGAGAGGTTGTTGAAGCCCCGTCCCTGGAGGTGTTCAAGGCCAGGCTGGACGTGGCCTTGGGCACCCTGGTCTAGTGAGAGGTATCCCTGCCTGTGGCAGGGGGGGTTGGAACTCAATGATCTTCAAGGTCCCTTCCAACCTAAACCATTCTATGATTCTATGATTCTATGACAACCCTGTGAGGCAGCACAGCTAAGCATGACTGAGACTGCCGTAAGGGTGATTTTAAATAAAAATGTCTCTTACAAGTTTGATAGCAAATTGACCTCCAAAAAGTCCAAATTTTGGGCCCTTCCTTACAAAGCTTAGCCAATCTGACACTGCCAGACTTTGTTTTTCAGGCCAGTCAAAACAATTTAAGTTACTCTTTGTTTTCACCTAAATCACTGCAGCAGTTAAAGATATGCAACTCATTACTGCAAACTTTGTTGCCTATGTTAACAAATCACTTATAATAGTCTGTATCAGTCTGCAAGCCCATATAAAAACAAGGCAAAACCCAAATAATCTTGTGTAAGCTGTGCTTCCCATCTCTATCAGCAGATGCCGTAAACACAGTAGTTTTCAATACATGGTACAGGATTACTCGGACACCAACAACCCCAACACTGGGACTCAGAAGAGAAAGGCACTTACGGACGCAAGTTATTACCCTAAAAACAGATTGTGAAGCATTAGAAATGGCTTCTAAAACCAGAATATTCATTAAGGGTTGAGATCCAAAGAGATCTAGGACTTTCTAACGAGATATGTGCAGATGGAAGAGCATCCGTCACCCCTTCTTCATAAAAACCAAACCAAGCAGCAATTGTTATCGGCACTGGTCATAAAAACAGGCGTTTCCAGGGTAAAGAAGTAACTCTCACATATCCTGTCACAGAACAGGCACATAATTTTCCGGATGGCAGCAAAGATGTGTGGTACCTTTGCCATGTTCTCACAGAATCCCATTTTACTTCTCTTTGCTCCAGTGCTTGGAAGACCTTTTGCTTGGGAGGGACCACTATTGGGGCATCCCTGATCCTCAGGGAAACGATGACCTGCAAAGATCCCTATGTTTAAGCATAAGGATATACATCTGTACGAGGATCTGACTCTTCAGCCTATCCGGCAAGCCCCTCCACGGGAAGCTGCACCCCACCACCTCGAAGTGCAGACCCCAGATCACACCAGACGGAGACAAGGGGCTGCTCGAAGCTGTATGGCACGACCTCGCCTCTCCAGCTGTGGCATCTCCCACCAGGAAAACAGCCCCACACCTACTAGATGTAGGGCTGAATTCATACCTGCTTCACCAATTCAGCTGAGAACAAATGCCCTCCTGTGAGCCACTGTCAGGGAAACAATGGGTTATAGAAATCTCACTGCAGGCAATTTGGAAAAAAAAATTTCAGTTACTTAGGTTTTACGCCACAGGCACATATCCCACTGCTGGGGGAAAGAGGCCTGGGGAAATAAAACAAGACTAAGTACGGAGATTAAATCACTGCTATTAGCAGGCTTTTGGGTTGCCTTTCAGTGAGAACAAAGGGCTAACATGTACTTCTCCACTTCTCCACGCACTTACAGAATCATAGAAAAATTTAGGCTGGAAGAGACCCACGAGCTGGCTAGGACTGCTCTTGGTCCACCAAGGACACGGGACTATCTAGGACAGACACTAACAAACAGAAATAACAAATGATGATGTCAAGTCCTATCCATCTTCTTAACTCACAGAGCACTTTAACTCAAAAAAAAAAAAAAAAGCTCCGTTCAAGCCCAATACTGCCTGTCCTAGCAGGACACATTATAGCTGCAGAGCCTGTCCAGACTAACTTGTCACCATTTGTCACGCAAAGAGACAAGAAGAAAGGAAGTCTTTCCATAGGCGTTAATGCAAGGCAGCATAAATGCAGTAAGAAAACAGTAATGACTTTGCCAAGAGCCTGCCCTGTTCGGTGGGTTGGTTCCCACGGCACAACCTTAGCTAAGCCGGGCCACCCCGCAAGGCAACAAGGATGCCATGGCTTCCTCAAAGTAGCCAAACCACAAAAAGTTGTAATAAGCCATTAAAAGATTCTCCTCTCCCTCTGGCTGTGGTCGCTTTTCTCATCCTTCCCTTTCCACAACTAAGCTGATTGCTGAGTCTCCATAAAATAATGGAAAATGTACTTTCATCAAAAAAATAAGCAGCAGGGAAGACTAAAACACACCAGGCAACGGTTACTTAAACATGCTGTCAGTGCTTCAGCCATAAGGAATGCTGAAATGTTCAGGACTTTGTCTGATCTAATTCCTCTGAGAAAGTTTCTGCTTGTTCTTAACAAGAAATATTCATGAATATTTTGGTAAGAAAAAAAAAAAGAACCAAAATCAGTAAGAGGAAAGTGGGTTCAGATGGTCAGAAACTACTGTTCCACCTTCAGTCAGCAGAAGAAACCGGTCCTCAAGTGTATTAACTTCAGATATGCCTGGATTCTGAGCCAAAGGGAAAACAGGACTAAAAAAAGGTCTTAAAGCAAGTTTCTTTTGGAATAGAGAAAGAAGCATCCCAGTTTGAGAACAGAGACACTGTGTCAACTCGGGGCTGCACCAGCCCCAAGAGATATTCTTCAGACCTGCTCACAGTGCATTTCCCCACAGCCTTTTCTGGAGTTCAGACACCAAACATGAACAAAAAGTAGTTTTCAAATTAACATCCCAGCTTCAGACCATGTACTACTTTTGCTAAGCCAGCAAACGATGAGCAGATGAGGGTACAAGAGTTCAGCTGAGCCCCTGGCAGATCTGCCGCCAGCTCTTTTCTGCTCCTTCTTGTCCACTGGTACCACTAGCCACACCACGAGAAGCATCCAGAGATGATCTGCACGGGCAGTCGAGCAGGAGGCTGATGAAGGACCACTGTGCTCACAGGCTCATTACCCAAACAGACACATAAAACACGGGAAGCTGTTACAAATCAGCTACGTGAGTTACGTGATGCTCTGTAGTACAGTATTTCCTCGCATCACTTCTCACATTCTTCTGATTTGCACGGGTCAAGGTAAATACTTGAGGGATGTCTCTTCTCTGAATTACCACATTTTTTAAGTGGCTGAGTTCATTACAGCGCTCCTTGGAAAAGAAGCGACACAAACCCACTAGACCCTCGTGTGAAAAGCCACTTAACTGTGAACAAACACATCAAATGCGAAGCAAGGGGAGAAGGTGGGAGATCATGTCAAAAGAGATAAAAACCCAAGGGGAGAGAGGCCATGTTGCATAATGCTGAGGACAGAAATAGGTCTGTATTGCCTAAATCTATGAGAACTATGAACAGAAAAATCACATGCTTTAGTATCACGCACTCAGGAAAACATTGTTTGGCAGAACAGAACTGTTACCTTTGCATAGGTCAATTTTTCAGTTAAAATGAGTATCAAAAATGCTAAGCACAGCACGGTACTGTGCTCAAGGGTGCTGTCAGGAATTCAACGATACAATTATGATATTCATTAACTTACCAAGACATAAATATCTTGTACTGTCCCCAGTTAATAAATAGCTTGTTAAAAAGGCACCTAACATTCACCAGAAAGACATACAATTGACTGAAATCACCAAAACCTAAATTAATACTAAATTGTTGTAGCGGGAAAAGAAGAACAAGTACCATGAAACCGAAAAAAAACCCCTATTGCTTCTTAATGAGGTAAGTGGGGACCCGTGGAGGGAGCACAGGACTCCAGCAGAGGGTCAGGAATAACACTTCAGCGCCGCCTCGTTGCCCGTCCCTGGAGCAAACGTGGCAGTGGGAAACGGGAGCAGGATGGCAAATGAGGATAGGATAATCTCTATTTCTCTTCCTTTGGTGTTTCAGTTTATCTTTCTTAACCTTAAAAGGTATTGCATTTGTTTTCAATTTGTAGAGGCATAGAGGAATCAGCACTTTCCAGTCCAAGAACATCTTCTTCAACCAGCCTATTCCCCTTGCAAATGCAGAGCCACACCACCCGCTTTAATGACCACTTACATGAAGTCAGCGAACTGGAAAATTACCTTTATTAAAAAAATTAGTGCTTGAGTCAGTTTCTAACTTAGATTCATAAAACTCTAAATAAAAAAGGGAATACAGTCAGGTTAAGTTCGCAATGACTGACTTAATAGGAACTTAATAAAATGCTGTCCATTAGCTGGATCACACAACCTGAGCACACAGACATTAATACCTCGGACTGAAATGATAGTGAACGCCAAATACTGTTGTCTTAGCAGGTTATGGTTGTGGGGGGATCTTCTTGTGCACAAATCCTCATTTCTGATGCAAATAAAAACCTGGATTTGCTCAAGCCAGGTTGAACCTCTGAGCCTGCTGCAGAGAAAGGCACTGTTTCTGAGTCAGCTCTGCTTGGGAGCTGAGACAGACCGAGGAGTCCCCTGTTGCTGTTCTTGTACTCGTTTTATTCAAAAGAACCAAATTTTGAAGCTTGATGCTTCAATTCAGGCTATGTGACTAGAAGCAGGAGATTGGGAGCTGCTGCTAACTCATGGTAATGCAAAGAAAAAAAGGAGACCTTCAATTCAATTGAAAGGCAAAAAAACCTCAGAAGAGATGGACAACATTTCTTACCGAGAACATTAATCCAGGAGTGAATAATGGAGGTCACATAACAGGGACCACCTATTTAGCAGGATTCAAACAAGTCTTTGAACATTTACGTAGCAGAAATATTCAGAATAATGAAGCAAACAAGAAGGTGGGGACAAAAGCAGAGATGAAGAGTTTTGGGAATGTGATAAAGCCTGGTCCTTCAGGGCACAGCCATTAGGACGGAGACAAACCTTCCTCATTAAGGTAGCAACAGCCCACTTACAAACTCTGCCGTGTTTTTTTGTAAAGCATCTCCATCATCTCCATCAGCAGTGCCAAGGTGACAGCAAGGCAAGCACCAGGTGGAGACACACACACCTGGGATGTGCCGGCTGCTGCTGCAACTTCACAAGAGCAGCTACCGACAAAAGCTGGAGATGTTCCTGGGGAGTGCCACAGGCACCGAAACGCTCATCAGAAATTTAACAACAGGTTTGATCTGCAAGTGCTATGAGCCACAGCTGTAGTAATTCCCTCTGAACCCTTCCCGCACTCTTGCTCTTCCTCCCAAAACCACATCATGCAGCACAGCCCACGCTGCACTGCCCTCCCCCGTACGTAAAAACAACCCAAACCTCGAGCTTCAGAATATCATGCTGCAGTTTGCGCTGGAAGTCGAGGAAGTGGGAGATGGTCAGCTTCCCCTTCAGATCCGCCCCAAAGAAGTATGTTGTCAGCGCAGAGTTGAAGCCAGTTTTCAGGGTGTTCCCTGTTGTAGACCGGTCTCTGTGCCGCATGCCCATGCTGGTTTGGGAGCGAATGATGCTCTGGACCTGAAAATAAGAGGGAGGATGTTAACATCAAAACCAACACTGGGACTTGTACTAGTCAAGTATCAGTACGCAGTACTCCACGCTTAGATGTGTCATCCTCTATTTGCCTGAAATAATTCTTAAAAGACATGACAATTCAAAAATTTGGCTGAACTTAGGCTTTGTTTCTTTCAGTCTTCTTTCAAGAAAGAAGAGTATGAAATGCTTAAAATGAGTTTTGAGACGCAATTCACCCAGTCTGCAGATAAGCATGTTAGCGCTGATCCTACGCCTGGTCAGCAGAGAGCAGCTCGTTCCCAGCAAAGTCGCAGGAGGAGAGAAAGTCGAGGCAACCGCAGGGAAGGGGGGAAAAAAAAAAAAAAAAGCCTGCACACGTTTTGGAGCTTCCACTCCTGCTTTACTGCACGTCCTTGTCAGTTCACACCAAACCCTGTTAGCTCACATTGCGTTTCCTCTCCCCTTGTGCGCAAAAACCGGGGGTTTTATACCCAAGGGCACCCCTGGTCCTTGCTGCCTGCTGGAAGCCCCTCCGTCCCCGGGGCTGTGCGGCAAACACATCGCACACGTTGTAACAGCAATATCTCAATGTTTTTAACACACCAGACAGCCAAACAGCCGCCGCCTCCTCCCCTGAGCTCTCAGCAGCGCCCTGTACCTTCTCGAAGGCACCGCTCAACTCGAGTGGGTGCTACGGGACAGGGCAAAGGTTGTGCAGGACAACCTCCCTACCCTCTACAATACGGCAAAAGGTTGAACTTGAAGGATGCGACAGCCTGAAAAATCCAACAGTTTCTTATTTGAAGGGTCCTGTGCTAATTTCAAGAGGGGTAGCCAAGCCAAACGCACACTCGCCTCCTCTCTCCACCCCCAAGTATCCCACTACCCCTTCCCAGCACCTGCCCGTCTGAATGATTGTTGCTGGGATATGAGAAGCCAGGCTTATTCTCTGTATAATAACATCTCTCTTCCAACAAGGCAGAAGGATTCATATTAAAGACAATGAGCGGGAGAAAGGAGGGGGAGAAAAGCCACCCAACGTGCTGCCCGGCACTCAGCCTCGACAGCACAGGCTTCCTGAAACTCCAGCAAGCACCGCTGCTTTGCCTTCAGCCTCTTCCTCCCGCCGACAAAAGTTGGAAGGGAGGAAGAAAAACAGCTGCCAAGAGCTCCAGCTGTCAAAAGGACGCCAGAACCTCGTTATCGTGGTATACGGCGTGTTCAATTTTTTCCTAACAAGAGAGCGAGCGCTGGAACAACCCCACAGGGGATGCTCTGAAGGAGAATGCCGCGTATCGCTGCTGGGCTCACCTCCCTTGAAACGCTGCCTCCAAACCACAGACTACTGGCTATTCTTCCACTACAAAGAAAACCAGGTCAAGTCAGAAGGAGAAAAAAAAAATACAGAAAAAAGGTTTGGGGATTTTTTTTTTCTTTGAAATTATGCACTGTGATGCAAGGAAGGATTTTTGCACTGTAAATAGCAACTCCCTCTTTTGCTTTGTGCTCCACTTTAACTGTGAGCTCTGCATGCACATTTTGGAGACAAATATTTATAAACTGTCTGAAGCAATGCAGTTTATGACCAGCTTGGAAAACTGCCCCTGTTTCCGCAGAAGCAAGTGTTTACCACACTGCAGGCTGTTCCATAGAGCATCTTTTCCTGGGTGTTATTTATAAAGGCATCCTACACCCCTCTTCTCTCCCCATCTATAACAAGTATCAGACAGTTTGAAAATCCATCTGTAGGCACTGGAGCCAAAATTATTCAGCTGGTCCCTATTTTGGGTAATCCTTCTATTACGCAGAAAGGCAGACAACCACTGCAAGAAGTTGTCCTCCAGCCCAACCGGTGCTGTCCTCCCCCACAGCTCATCGATCGTACAAGGATGAGATGCACAGAGCTGCTTCACTGTCTTTTGTGCATATTTCAACTGAAGTGTTTGCGATCCGTTTCATCTTTCGCACCAGACAAAAGGGAAAAAAAAGGAAAAAAAAAATCAATGAAAATAGTTAGTGGTTTGAACAGAAATCATGAGTAATACTGCTTGAGAGTTTACTACTTTTCATCTGACTTTTTAATTAAAAATAGAAGAGTAAACTAATAATTTACATGCTGAAGGTTGGAAGTTGAAGATGATACTGATGCAGGCACCAAACTGTTTAACACGCTGCACTAACCGTATGCATCAACTGGAAAAGAAATCTGAGGCTCTTCAGTGATGTCTGAAGAAACTCAGGATTTTCTTATTAGGTAGTTAAAGCCTCTGACTTACTCGCATATTAGCTAAATTACCACAACTAATTTTCTTCCTTGATGAATACTCTTAAGGTTTGTCAGACGCTAATGCGAAGAGAACTGCTGTTGGTTGTCTCCAAAGACGACGTGTGAAAAAGGAGTAAGAAATGCTCACAGCCAGCGGAGACTGTATGATGCTCCTGTGATGACCCCCTTCTTTTTTTCTCCTCATTCTCCCCAAAACGATGTTGGTCTTCTAAACTGACGCCACCTCTAGCAGCATATTCCCCCGGAAGGGCCAGTTCCAGCTGCCCCTACCAGGTAAGATGTTCACGGGACAGATCTGCAAACCCTGCCATCCTTCATGCTCTTACTGAGACATTTCCATAAGGAGTGAAAAAGAGTATTTATCCTCTAAATTATCATGTGTGGTATATTATATACATGTATAATGTTATATATGCGCTTCCCGCTGAAGCTATGCCTTTGCTTTAATTCTGTTTGCAAAGTGCAACAAATCAGTTACAGTGATATCTGCAAAGATATTGTCAGCTTCTTCCCACTTTCCAAAACAGCTCCTTCATCCTCTGACTCAAAAGCTCTGGAAGATCAGCCTTCACAAAAATACCCTGATGCTAACGAGGAATTTTATTCCTTTATACAGAGGCAGTGACGCATGTAACAAGCTTAACAAAAAAATGTCCCCCTTCCTAAGGATTTTTATATGACTTAATGCACGTATAACTTCGCTTTGCCTACCGGATGATTCGAAATCATTTAATTCAATTTTGTACTTTCATCTTCATAGCACTTCCGAAAGATCCATCCTCAAGAAACATTCTTTCTTACTTTACATGTCTAATACAAAAGCCAAACATGACACCTGCATTAGTACCTTGGCATCATTGCATATTTAGTAGGCAGTTACCTGTTCTCCACTTTTCTTAAAATTCATTTGTGTCCATAATTGATTTCACTCTAGACCTTTAGTAACTACTGTAAAACACCTTTTGAATTGTTAAATATTATCAGATAGCTGCAGTGGAGTGCTATATTCATGCACTACGTGAATAGAAGGGAAGAACAGTATTTTTTACTTGGGAAAACAGGAAACTTGGGATTTTTCATATCTGAATCAGTAGTTTGTAGGGAGGCAGTGCCAAACAGCACAACCACCTGGACACGGCTGTGTATTCAAATTTGCACTCGAAGGAAGATTAAAAACTCCTGGCTTTACATTACAAGCTATTATAGGGATATCATATTGGAGATAAACATACTCCCAGTTCTCCACATCGTCCAAAATTTGCATTTAAAAATGTACAGTTAACCAGATATATTACACAGCTGTGGAGCAAACTCATAATAATGACATCATACCCACAGGTAATAATTTAAGGGGGATGACAGTAAAAGATTAGAAGCAGGGGGAATTAATTTAACAGAGCTGCTTTGCCATGAGTTCTTCCCATTTACAGCAAGTGCCCCAAGCATGACCTCTTACAGACTCTTCTGAAGTTAACTAGTCATTCAATCAACCGATGAATACGAATTTTTGACTGGATTATTCAGGGCTGCTTTGTTCTCGGATATCAGTACACAGCTTTTCATCTTCTCCAAATATGGATGTCCTCCAGCATAAAAAAAACACCCCGCAGGTGTGGTGTTTGGTTTTTTTTTTAAACCGGAGAGTCTTGTTTCCTTTGCCCAGAAGCAGCAGCTTCTACTTGCCCATTAAACGTACAGCCCTGAGGGACACGGGGTCACAGAAGTGCCAGGGACCACATCAATATTAGGTAGATTGATGGTGTATCTCCTCTACCTTGTTCTTTGGTAACAGAGGTGGAGAGTCCCCATCCAACCGGCCAGTTCCCTTCTTTGCAAACGCAGTTCCTTTTCCTTTCACGAACAGCCTGCACATGGAGCTTCGCTAATATACAGCGACTTCAGGGTGTTTATGAGTTTCCAAAGCCTTAAGGCTGTTTTCTATACAGGCAAGAAAACCATACCTCTGCTGCCTGGGGAGGTCAGATCTCTTCCCCAACAACAGCTTGAATCTTCAATCTATTCTCATTCTAACACAATCACAAACCATAGCTTACAGGAGGACCTCACCAGTATCAGATACGCAGGCTAAGCTCATTAAAAAGCCTGCATCGAACTCCCTGATGATGAAAACTTGTATGAAGCAGGGGAAAGAAACTAATGAAAATACACTCTAAATAAACACGTTTTTAGATTACATTGAAATAAGTGGCTAAACTCTTCTTTGAAGCAGACTCGCCCTGGTTATTCTCCGAAGACAAACAAAATTAAGGAATGCAGTAAAAGCTGTGGAACAAAGTAGGTCCAAAATTCTATGACATCAGTGGAGCAAAAAATGTTCTTTAATCTACTTTGGAGGTGACATCTTGTAAAGATACCTCAGTGACAAAGTCACAGGAAATCGGAGTTTATACTTACAGTTGTCCTGGTTGAACAAAAAATTATGTCCCGAATTACCCAGTTAAAAAAAAAAAAACAACCCAGGCACTGAGGTAACAGAGCAGAGCACAGAAGGAAAAGACATAAACCAGCACTAGCCACAAAGATAAATCTCAGTATCATCGTAGAGGAGTGCCGCACTTACGACTAAGATGCCATAGCATTAAGAAGTCAACCTGTCGTTCAACTTGCCTGCTCAAACTCTTCCATGTCCACCTCGCCGTCACCATTCAGATCAAACATCTTAAAGGCGATTTCAAAATTCCTCTGGGGAGCTACATAAAAAAAAAAACACACAATAAAAAACAAAGACCGGTTAATGAAGACACAAAAGCTCAATTAAAAAGGCACAAGTTCAGAATTACTTTATCCAAAAGCAATTTTCCATAATTCCTGCAATTTTAAGAAGACAATGGAGCTCTTCGGAACCTCTAGCTATGAGCTTCGTGGTGGTCTTTTTCCCAAAGGTCTAGACAAGGAGGTTGGGAGGAGGAGATGCTTCTTGAACAAAAATTTATTCCATTTACAGATAGAAAAAGCACAAAAGCAAGACACCATCTAATATTTCTAATGACAATCAACAGAAAACGACACCGTAGCAAGAGCTCCAGCCACGCATTTTAATACCAATTTGGCCAGAAGACGTTCCTCTGGCGCTACAGAGCGCTCTCCGTGCTTTGTGAAGCAGCCGGTGGGTGAGGAGCAGACCGGGACTTTGGGTAATTCTCTTCCAGACTCAGCTCTTGTCTCACCATGCAAATTTAAACAAATCATTACCAACTCTGTCTCAGTCCAGTTATGAGATTGAGATAACACACGAGCTGGAGCTCACCAGCTGAGGCGCACCCGAGACAGCCTGGTACCTTATTTTTCATTGCATTTAGTCTACGTTGTCATGGTTTATTTAGCCAGAACTCTGCAAAAGCATCACTTCACAGCCACCCATCACAGCAAAACCACGCTCTTTCCCCTGCATCCCACCAAAGAATTTCAGTACATTTCCATTTTGGGCTCTGCAACACATCACCATTTAAAGCTACGACATAGTGCCACGATTTTTTTTCCAAATTAAGGTAATATATGAGAACTTATCTTGCTCTGCTACTTTCAAATACATACCACCTACAGGAATTTTGTTTGCTGGGATTTCTAAGGAATCCTCCAGGCTATAACTAGCCCTTAGCTTGTTATCTGTTACGTTGTTATGTATTCAATTAAAACTTAGCCCCTTTTTTTGTTCTGAAGACGGCTCTTCCCCACCCAAATCTGGCAGCAGGATATGGATCACTGGTGAGGCTCATCCTCCTTTAACCTCTTCTGTTGCAATCAACTTTTAATATTTCTTGTGGATGCTCAAAAAGTAACGAGTTTCTGCAAGTGGCGTTCTGCGTTAAGGCATCTGCCAGACAAGGGTGGGAGGGTGAGCGCAAAGAGGAATCACTCAGACAAAAAGAAATTAATATGGAATTAACTGAACTGGATTTTGTACATTAGTTACAGCTTCAATTTAGGTCCAGGAGACTTTTACATTGTGTTTTCCCCTCGCTACACTAAACTGTAGCACTTTATCACGAAAAGATTCAGAAAACATGTTAATGAGATCACTTCTTCCAATCACTTTGTGCCTTAAACAGATGTATAACAGCATTAAACTCGATGGCAGGAACGGCCTGTCACTAGCCGCCTGATAAATACAGCACACACAGCCCTGCCCTTATCTCCGGTTTTCCAATTTCCCCGCGCCGATTATTCAGGCTTTAAATTCCAAACACCGCGTGCATAAGCGATGTCTCCTATCGCCACGGCAATCGCCAGCAGCACGCGGTGGGTTATTTCACACGCATCCCTGCGGCGGAAGCCGTGCCTCCACCCAGCTCCTCTGCCCTGCCTGCTGGGATGGGGAGACCTTTGCTCTCCGTCCCTCATCGTTTCAGCGGTAGCCGAGATGTACTCAGGCGGACCGGCCGTCCCCAACACCAACCGCATAATCTCTTCAACGATGCAATCTAATTAAAGGGATTTATACAAAAAGCCTCCTCTGTATCCACCCATCATTTCCAGTGATTAATTCCCCATCTCCTTGAGAACAACAATATTGAGCACCTTCCGACTACCCTCTTAATGTTTAAGTAACACATCCAATTTTATACACTTTAATTGCAAGTACTGCATGAAAGCCCGGACGCAATTCCTTCTTATTAGCCCCAAAATCTAGCACTGCATGGAAAGAGTTGTTTCTTCTTGAGGAAGAGGAGGAATATACAAAACTCTAGTTACAAGACACTAGAAAAAGAGCAATTTACGTCATCTTTCTTCCCCCTTTTCTCTGCCAGGGTACAATAATGTAGATTCTGAGACTGGAAAATTTGTTAAAAATTGGTGTTTGGGGTGGTTTTTTCCCCTTTTCCTTAAGGAAACATAATAACACGTCCCATTCGTGCAGACACAGGGTGAACAGAGAAAGCACGGTACTTCACTTACCCATCAAAGGCTGTTTCCTTCCTTTCCCTTCTCTAAATACACATTTTCAAGAGCAGTTCATCAAAGCCCCAGAGGAGAACATCACTTGCAAAATTAAAATGAACAGTTCAGCATCAAAAATCTGCAGGGTCAGTATTTTCTAAGGACAGGGAAGGAAAGTGGCTTTAAATTAGCAAATTTAATTACTTCATTCCTTTAGCTAATATAAGCGACGCAGCCCGTTTCTTCCTCTGATCTGCATATCTAACTCCAATTACTTGTAACGACACTTAAATCCAACAAATGTGAATCCGAGCCAGGGAAACCAGAGGGCACCGAAGACAATTAGCTCATCCTGCTTCTGCTCAGGAAGAAATGTTCATTAAGATGTATGTCTCTGATCTCTGGCAGCCTGAATTTATTGGTCCCGAGTGAGACGATTTCTGCCTCTCCTCTTGGGCATGATGTTTCTGACCAGGATTTATTGGGGAAGAGTCATTCCGATGGCAGCTAACACCCCCACCCTTGCCCACCCTGCCCCATTACTCATGGTTACATCAGCCTGTACAACCTCCATTTCTCTTCTTCCTCTTGTACTTAGATCTTTCAGAAATTTGCAGACCATAACAGCAGCAGATACTGGTTTGCCTCGCTAAATTTAGCCCTTCCCCCCCCACCATTTATTCTGCACCCCAATTTTACCATTCTCATCTGCACCTTCTCTAAATTTCCCCACCGCCTCCTTAATTAAGATGCCTCAAACAGATCGCGATATTCCTCCTGCAATAGTTACCAAAACCATTTAAAGGACTGTTTGCTTTTAACACAGCACGATGCCTGTCTTTACAAGGGAAAACCACTTCTGGATTTCCCCAAGCGCTGAGCTGCTTTTCCAGCTCGCTGTGATTTTGCGAGCTATCTCCTCACCATCCTTTTTGACATTATTAAGAATCAAGATTCTTCATTGCGACTAATCTCCCCCGGGCAACGAGTCAGGAACTGGTCAGAGCAGCCGCGGTTTCTTTTTCCAGTTTTACTTCTAGTCTTTAAGTGTTCAGGAGGCTACAACAATTTCCTAATTGATTCCTCCAAATCATTAACACAAATGAAAACATGGTACTGGAGCCCACACCAATACCAATTCATGAGTTACCTATTCCCTGCTTTGAGATATATGCAAATATATTTAGAAAGATCAGGTTGAATATAGTCTGTAGATCCATAGCCCCACCAGCTCTAACCATCAAGCTACTTTTTCAACTAACCTGGGAGTCAGTGCAAAGGGCAATTAACATTTTTCTTGACTCGTTTGTTCAAATCAAGTACTTGCGAACAGAAAGGCAATAAGAAAACCAAAAGCCACACGCAGTAGCGTTACAAAGATGAGCAACCGCCACCAGACAAACAGATGACAAGCAGCAGCGCTGACCACATTGAAAAACCCACCCGATCCATCAGTATCAGTTCCCCAGGGAACCTCTGAGGCATTAGATGAGCTGATTAGGCATCTTTGAGCCAGTTATGTCATTTTTAACTATTTTGAATTATTCAATGAGCCAATTTGCAGCACTCAATTGCTCTTTATTGCCATTTACTCTCACCAGAAGCAGTGCATTCTGAAAGACAATAAATGCTCACTGATGAGAAAGGCCACATTTTACTATTTTTGCACTCATTTGATCTTCTCTTTCCCCCACACTCAATGCTCCGCGCTTGGAGATACCTCTCAACAAGTCTTTCCCTCTGACTGCTCTTGCAACTCATGCAGAACATGGCTACAGTCACAAGAATTAAGTGTCTGTAGAGCATCCACCTCAAGCGGAGATGCCACATTTTAGGAAAACAGTTTTGAACACACTTTTGGAAAATAAACATCGCTCCCTTCTGATGTAGCTGCAAATTTCTTTGTCTGAATTTAAACACACAAAGCAGCTCAGGGCTTCAATATCCATCCCAAAGCCTAGTAACACCCCAAGCAACTCCAGTGCAGCACAATAGATCAAGAATTCAGCTGGGGAGTTACTTTAAGAAAAATTAGTCCTTAGGAATTAAATATCCTATGATTGCTTCTTCCCCATCTATCCCGAAAGTCAGAAAAATATATGCACAAAGGCCATAGTACCCTGAAGCTGAAAAAAATGTATCTTCATAATCAATCCAAAATTAACACAGTCCTTCTAAGGTAGGGACAGATTCCCATCTAGAGAGATGGCTCTTCAAGCCTTGCAGCTTTAATATTTTTTCTTTCCCCTTTTTCAGGCCACAAAAAAAAGTTGACCCTACTCCTCCAAAGATTAATCAAGATTCCCCCCTCCCCCCTTAAGCTACATGAATCAACGTAGTCATTATTCTGCCCGACTCTGCACAGCGGTATTTTAGCCAAGAAATTTTTCTGTATGTGTTTGAATTGGAACATTTCTGTCTGAAGGAAAGAATTGGGGTCACAGACAATCTCACGCTTACAAGACCGCAGCCAGCAGCCCTGCGCTGCTATTAGTCCATTGTAAGCGACTGCACCGGTAATAGGGAAGAGTTAGATGACGGACTTTCACATAATGCATCTCCAAATGCTGTAATATTTTTTTTTTTTGAGAACAGAGTTACAGCCTTATAGGGAAGCAACTATCCATAGAATATAGATGGCTGAGCCTCAGCTGCAATAAATATGGTAGAAAAAAAACTCCAACAAACATTAAACTGTCCTAATGCTGCAGATATTTTCCTTTCAAACTATTCCACTATTTCAGAAAACATATCCAAATCCCACCAACTTTCTTTTTTTGATGTTAATCATTAAAGAACAGGCAGCTAAACTAATGTAGTCCACAGCACGGAGACTGAGCCACAGTATCATCGGTTCTAATGGTGAAATATCTTTAAATAGCTAAGGGCTATCTCTTATCACAAGGAAGAATCAGTTACCTCTGAAACAATGCAAAGGCATCATTTTAAAACCTAAGTCCACAAATCCCACTAAAACACACACTGAAGCTCTAAAGCAGTTTAACACCCAGAAAATCAAGTTTTCATTTGATTTTCAAATTCCGGTTAATCTAAAATACAACACTCCTTTCATGACTGGAAAACGGGCCTTTCCTACCTGGGAGAAGTACACCCTATTTCTACTACTGGCACATATTTGGGGTAGGTGTTATTTCCCAACAGCACGAGCCGGATCGAGTTGGCTGGACCGTCACACGCCTGGCTCACCAGTGCGGCTCCACACCGGGGGAAAGAGGGAGGAAGCAGCTGACAAAGAACCTGCCATCACGCAAAGTAAAAATACCACCACTACTAATGGTAAGAAAAGCCCTAAACAACCTAGACCAAAAGAAATGAAGGGTTTTTTTTTTTTCTCTAAAGCCATGGTGGAGGTTCACATGCCTGAACCCAGGCACGTGGATTCAAGCCCTACCTGAGCACCATGCTCCAAGGTCACTGAGCTGCACATGCCCACATTTCCACCAGAGACAGTCAGAGGTGCCCAACAGAAAGCATCGAAGAGGTTCACTAGTACAGTGGGCAGATAAAATCCCAAATAAACTGTCATCTTGTACAGGAACGCATAGATCGGACACATGCATAAGGAACAGCTAAAGGATCTGGCACATGAACAGATGTCCCGATCCACCCTTGGAAAAGCCGGACCATGACAGTGGGCTACCTCCAGCTACAGGAATTCACACCAAGCAGGCAGTACACTTTTCCTTGGAGTGATGTCCCAGGTAACACCATTTTTAATCCTTCTCCTGTTTAATCAATTATAAAGATTAAAGGAAAAATATTAGTGCTGTTTCACTTTTCTGTTTTGCTTGTTAGCTTGTGAACCAAAAAAAGCTGCATAATTTCAACACCAAATTCTGTATTTCAGTTTTAACATCAATGACAAACGCACGCCTCAGCTGCAGAGATTTGAGAGAACGTGACAGCGCCTCAGCTGGAGTACAAGACTTACCTTTCAACAGCTTCTCATCGTTTACCACGTGACTCACAGACCATTGCTGGAAATCAAGATTCCTCTCTTAAATGCGTCTCTAAAGTAAGGGCTTGGAAACAAGCTGTGGAAATGGCAGCCCCAGATGAAGGCTGTTAGAAGCTGCGCTTTCCAGGGAACCCCTGGAGAAAGAGGACACCCCAAATATCTGCACATTTTGGGACATTGCTATGAGCCACGCAAAAATTATTCTATTTCCTGATCTTATAGAAACAATCAGGAGTAAGTTTCTGGAACTTCTCAATCCGGCTAACAAGTGCTGCACACAGAGTAGTTCTTCCCCACTGCAAATTTACTGTCTTCTGTGATACAGGAGGTTTGTGGAGATCCATCAACCCATCACACCATGCAAATGCAAGGGACGGGGAGATGAACAGAGAAAGACCAAGTGAAGACTTGCAGGTGGAGAGGCTGGTAAAGCATCCCATGTCCTAATGTCGGTTTTCAAACCGGAGAGGTCAAGTTCTGCTTGGGAAGATCCCAAACTGCCCACTGCGAGAAATTCGTCCTGTTTCTGTCCTTCAGCATGGCCACCAGCTCATGGCAGAAGTGGGATGCTGAGCCAGAGAGCCCTCGGTCTGACATGAAGCAACCAGGCTTACGTTTGGAAGTTGGGACATGCCTTGGGAGAGGATCTCTGTGCTGCTCAGACACATCTTGGAAATCCCACACAGCAGCGACTGGGCCGGCAGAAAGGTAGTGAAGACACCCTGCACCACACAGTGTGGATGAGATGGACCCACACGTACACAGGCAGCTAAACAGAGGGTCTTGAAAGTTCAGAGCAAAGATAAAACTAACACGAACAGGACCACAAACAAAAATATTCCTATAAACTCAAAGCAACCTTATATCTCCTTTTCTTGTAGAAACAAACCCTATGGCGCTTAGTGCTGCTTTGCAGGATGAAAACACCACCAGTTAAGGCAACAGATCTCACTCGTGGCAGGGAAGGAGGCTGAAGACATTCGTGTTGGCCAGCGATACGTATTCAAAACGGCCACAGCGCAAACAGGCCCCTGAGATCACGTTGCCTGCATGCAGCAGTGCAGGAGAGCACGCCGTGCCACCTCCATCACAGGGACCCACACGATGCTCAAGAGCCGGCCAGAAAACAATTTCCAGAGCTAGATGGTTTGGGATTTATTTCCTACACGGTGTGGGGGAAGGTGAATCTATCCTAAGCAAGAGGCCTCTTGTGGGCCAGTACCCATCAGGGCTGGCAGCACGCTGCGCTCTATAAAGAACCTGCAGAGGATGGGAGAAGGAGCTGCAGGTCTGCTAACGAGAGCCCTGGCAAGAGAGAAATTACTTTGGGTTGAGGCAATGTTATTTAACCCTCTGTCCGGGAGGAGTAAATCTAGACACAGCGACAGTCCAATTACGGAAACACCACCAACTTATTCTTTTAATGCCCAGCTCCCTTCAGTACCTGTTAATCAAGTAGGCATTAGCGTGCTTGGACAACAGACCACATTTGCTCTGAAACTGCAGTTGCTGATGATGGAAAAGCTCTTTCTCTCCTTCCTCCACCTGTTTTGCATGTCCAAAAGCAAAAACCTCTCTGGTTAGGGAAGCAATGTCTTTGCTTTCCTATGGTATTTGAAGGACTAGGGGGGAAATCCCACCAGCATTTCGCTTGTCCCATATTTTGCTCATCTTTCTACCTCCAGCCCAAAACACAGGGAGCCGCTGAAGCGACCAAAACCATGGGGTATCCTCAAGGCCTCTCAGCTCTCATTGCCTTTAATAGAAGGCTGACTTTCTGAAGCATTTAAATGCCATTTTATTAGCTGTTTTAAAAATACATTTTCACAGAAACACAGCAACCGATGAGAACAGACAGTGCTAGAGCGAGAAACCACTTGTAAATAAAATATGGTGACAGACTTCATCTTCTGTGCAATATGCAAACAGCTTTCTGCAAGCAACATACAGATGAAGCCTCCAGCCCTCTCTCCTCCTCTCCTTGCCCAGCAGCTGCCACGCGGTCCGTGTTTCAGAGAATACAACTGAAGTGAGCTTCAACAGCAAGCAGATCTTTTTTTATATTTAAACAGTTAATCAAAATTATAAAAGAATGCATACATTTTACTTGTTTTCTAATGTGTGATTAATATGTATTTTAACTGAACTATTCTAACTATCATTACCAGACTAAGTTATAGACAACTCTGACTGGGCTGCAGGTATTTTCTAACAACTAGAACACGGCTATTTTTATGAAGGAACTCTTAACTCTTCACTCTGCAACTTCCTCAAGCTGGGCAGCAGTGGGAGAGGTGATGGTCTCCTCTCTCTGGTGACCAGTGATAGGACAAGATGAAATGGAATGAAGCTGTGTCAGGGGAAGTTCAGACTGGATATTAGGAAAAAGTTCTTCACCGAGAGGGTGATCAGTCCCTGGCACAGGCTCCCCAGGCACCAAGCCTGTCAGTGTTCAAGGAGCGTCTGGATGACACTCTTAGTCATATGGTTTAGTCTCAGGTATCTTGCAAGGAGCAGGGAGTTGGCCTTATGGCTCCCTTCCAACTCAAGATATGCTATGATTCTATAAGAAACTAAAGGAAATGCTTTGGGATAGCGCTGTCAAAGCCTGGTAGTGCTTTCGGTAGGAGCCATCTCAGCAGACCTGCTGGGCACGATCCTCATGAGGAGCTCAATAACAGGAAGCCTGTTGGGTTTCTTGTTTTCAGAGGTTATCATTGACCAGGTTTGAGTTCAATAAGCCAGACCAGACTATGATTGAACTCTTCCCATCACTTCTGAGCAGAGCCAAAGAGCATCTCTCCCTCCTGCCTCCCACCCCCAGACCCAATCTCACACTCCCCTTCTGATTACCCTGCTTTACTGCTCAATATGCCACCTTCCTTTCTCAGTATTTAGTGGCTTTTAGCCATTTGATGGAATCTACGGCTGTCTCATCCAGATACATGCTTAATGTTTGGGTTATTTAAACAACATGGTGAGAAAACCAATATTGAACTGTCAGGTTTAAGATGTACTTTCTTCATTCTGTTTTATTTATTTCCGAGGGAAAAAAATAATCAGGAACTACTGGAATCCTGCAAGGTAACGTTCACTAGTAGGAGAGTAAACCAGAGTGGCATAACAGTCTGTTTTCTATCTAGCCACAGGGCAAGGTTTGTTTGGGAGTTATATTTTTATAAAAGCAAATGCTTCAAAAATGAAACCAAAACTCTTCCTCTGGGGAATCACTGTTTGAAAGTAGCTCTAGAGACATTCCTCCATCTTCAACATCCATTCAGCAAACTCCCCAAATACATAAAAGTCAGCCTAAAACTCCCAGAACACCCCCCCCCCCTTTTCTTCAAGCTCCTGTCTTGCCCACCCCTCACATCATTCCTCAACACACAAAGCACCCAATTCTGTCTCCTTTTGTTAGCCTGATTCCCCAGTAACTGCAAACACGTTTAAAAGAACAAGAGGAAAAAAACCCTTTCCTCCTGCACAGCCCTCCAAAATAAGGCTGGCTGCTACTCTGACACAAGGTGGTCCCTTTTCTTTTATTCTCACAACAGAGAAGTTAAACCAAAGCAAGAAAAAATTGTCTTATTTCTGCCTGTGGAAGGACAGGAAATAAATTTTGTGCCCTGCGTACTTGATAAGGTTCACCACCAGCACAGCCATAAAGCCAAGGGCATGAGTGTTCTCTAAACCACGTTCAGTAATGCGATACTATAGGTTTGTGAGTTTGTCGTCATCTGCGGAGACTTGGATTAAAAGCCCTCATTACACAAGTGAAAATACCTTCAATAATTTCGGCACAGGCTAGACTAATGTAAGAAAGGCACAGCAAAAGTCCTAAGAGCCAGTTCTGAGACTCAGTCAAACAAAAACGCAGGCTAAAATCATAAAACAAATTCCCTGGATTGAACTAGCTTTATCTGTCAGTGTTTGTTTTCACGACATGAAGGTCACATGCACCTCGTCT
Organism: Pluvialis apricaria; assembly: GCA_017639485.1. NCBI lineage: Eukaryota > Metazoa > Chordata > Aves > Charadriiformes > Charadriidae > Pluvialis > Pluvialis apricaria. The sequence goes on along the minus strand of CM030013.1, from coordinate 3,442,283 downwards.
TCCCCCACCACATCCATTTGACAACAAACGAGACCTTGAACATTGCTTCTCCCCTGTAATAGATCCTCCGAAATGCCATGCTCGGTAAATGAAGAGCTGCCTCTTTCATTTGTCCATGTTACAGCATGCAAGAACACAGGGGGAAAAAAAATAAAGCACCTGTTGCTTTTAGAAAACAGGAGTGAATTACCCAGCTGACTCTCTGAGCAGCACCGAGCAGGTAGCAGGGGGGTCTACTGTAAACTGGGAAGGGTCCAGCTCTAATTCCTGTAATCAGTCATTATGAAACAGATACTTACAAGAGTAGATGGACAAGTTCTCTCTCTTTCTTTTTTTTAAGTCTGAAAATAAAACATCTCAAGTTCATTTGAACAGTGGCATACTACTCATTACCCCACATTTTCTAACGGGGCTGAAAAATAACTGGAAATTCTGTTGACTTTCCTGTTTGTGATGCAGCACCTTCTGAGCAGCTACAGGAGCTCTGCAAATGAGGTTTTGAGCTTGCTTTCCCCATGAAGAAAGTCTAGAAATGCTGTTTGACATTACCAAAGGCTTCAGTTTCACTGTTTCTTGCCAACAAAGCAAACTTTTAAGTGCCAGCACTTCAAGTGCAGAAGACTTTGCTGGAACAGATTAGCAGATCACAGAAATATCACAAACGCAAGTCAAGTGCAGGAGGGTGAAAAGACAGACGGTATCTAATGATACTTGTTGAAATGTAAACGGCTTAACTTCTCTCCTCATTGGATTACATCATGCACAGGCCTGAGCTTACCCCAAGTGAAAATACAGCTGGAGAGATTTTGAACAGTCTTGTAACCAGTGAAGAGCTGGAAAGCAATATTCATCCAAACACGAGAATATCATATGAACACAACTCAAGAACACATCTCCATTTACAGTTTGGAACAGCAGGTCAAATGACTCATTAAAAAATTTGACACATTTTAAAATGAGAAATAAATCTTCGTAAGTCATCGATCTGCTTATCTTTCTGAACCGCTCAAAGCTAAGTCTAAACCAGATGAAGCAATAGCAATTATTCACTCAGCTCGAGTTTCAAGCAATCGAGAATTCCTTTTAGTGAAATGTATGTAGATAACAATAGCAAACTCATTGCTTGTAAACCTTCACAATTTAAAAAAAAAAGCAGTCATTTCAGAGAAAAAAACCCCACTGTACTTACTGGAAAGGACCGTCGTGAGGAAGATGTAGTCAGAAAAAGAAATGAGTCCACATTCTCCAAGGGCATAAAATATGCTGTCTTCATCAGCAAACTTCTCTCGCTCCTGGGATAATTTCTACTTATTCATCAGACCCACACCCCAAAAAGAGAAAATAAAGCAATCGATTAAATAGAGAAATAGAAGGCTTTATTTGTATCCTTACCACCAACAAGCCACTCCACGTACACACACCCCTACTATCTCCAGTCATATTCAGTGGACCTTTTCCAGCCTTCAAATCTGTCAGAAATGCTCTGCAAAGATCAGTGCTTCCCCATCTCAAATGAGGGATAAGGAATTGCACAATATTAATTAGTTGGTTTAGCCTAGCTGAAATACAGTCAAATAAAACTACATCCATTTTGCTTAAAATTGTCTGAATCTTTGACTGATTAGCATTAGGAAAATCAGATTTTTTTAATATAGGATTCCAAAAGGAAATTATTATGTTTCATTAATAACGTTTTAGTTATACTCTGTTGTAGCAGTAGCCAAGAAAGAACTATTTCACATGAATACAAAGTATGGTCAAAGTTATCAAAAATGCATAGTTATCAGAAGCACAGGATTCTGGAGCGTGTTTAGCAAGCTCACTAGGAGGACCGGGACTGATACCAATCTTAATCTCTCTCTTGCTCTAGTTCTCTTTCAACATCTTGTTTTAATAGAAAATACCACGTGTGTTTTATCGGCTCATATCCCTTGCTAAGCTAAAAATCTGAGTCCCTTTGATCCACAGAACCTTCAAAGACTGAAAAGGATCCATAAAACTGTTAGGAAATCCACACTGGTGACCCATTTTAAGAACACAGCAGGAGGAGGCACACGCACACACGAAGGAAAAATGAAATTAATATAAAGGAGAGTAGGCGTGGATGAGGTTATTCCACAGAAACCAGGTCATGCAAGCACAGAAGCATGGTGAAAGCAAGGCTGAATTTAGGAACGGTTTTTAGGAAAAAAACCACCGACAAACACCACCACACAAGGGTCCAGCTACACAACTGTCCCCCACCGTTACCTCTGTCTAGCGGAGATCCCATCATATACAAGACAAAGGAAAGAAAACTGGTTAACCGACAATAAAATAAGCAGGCGAAACATAACATCAAGTTGAACGGTTAGACTTGCGAAGAGCAAGAAAGTTTTGAAGCAACCAGGTGGTTGCTTTGACTGGGTGCCGCTAAGAAGCCTAAGTAGACATCCCAGCAAGAGTTAGCACGTAGCCTCTCCGGGCCAGACCCCACCGTCTGCAGCTGATGTCTCTCATCCACCTCAGGTTTTATTTTGAGAGAACTCACCATTGTATGTGACTGTAGAGTGGGGATGAGCTCAGCTAATAATTTAGATGAAAATTTAACCCGTATCTGGCTCGGAAACCACAAGAAAAGAGACAAAAATAATCATATAGATCACCAAAAGTAGTACAGTTTTCAGGGGATAAAAGTTCAGCTCTATTGATCAAATAAAACTCTTCCCAGTAGCTCTGTCTTTACCATCTGGAGAGCATCAGGAATTTAATAAGAGGCGAATCACTAACAGCAGACAACACGCTAATGGCATTCATTTCATGCAAGATAACTGCTATTTGTGCTTACGGGATACCAGGTTGAAGTATCATTTACTGAATAAAAACGTTTTTGCTTCCCTTCCCACCGAGATGGATCCAAAGCAAAATTACACTGATGCTTATGTTCAGGACAAATAAACGATGTGTGGTTTTCCTTTAAACTGAAGGCAGGATTTGTGGAGAAGGCAGTTCTCTGCGATTGCTGCCGGCGGTGTTGCCAGCAGCATCTCACCTGCTCATGTGATTTATTGCCTCTTCCTCCAATTGCCCGTCTTTAGCAGCGTTTCTCATAAACTAGCTATTAGCATCCCACTTCACGCGCTCGAAGGATCCCATGCAAAAGTTCCAGAGATTGGTTTATTAATTTTTATGGGTTTCTTTTCTGCACTTAAAATTCATAGTCGGCATCAAACATCTCAAAATATCCCTCGTAAGCTGAAAACCACATCCATAGACTAACAATAAAAAACGATATTAAGTTAGTTGCTCTCTGAAATACACAGGTGTAGACAGATGGGAGGGAGAAGCATTTACTCATTTGCATCTTACTTTGAGCAAACAAAGTAAAAATTTTTATTTATTTTGAACAAGCACCTACTTGTCAGAAACCCAGGGAAGGCGAACATACACTGTGACTATGGTGCTCAGTCTGTCCGCAGCTAATGGGAAAGGGAATTTCTCCCACTCATCTTAATAGGAGAAAATAACAGCTGGCCTGATCGGTAAGATTTTCAGGCTCCCAGAACTCGGAGGACAGAAGTTTAAAAAACTTCACAATTCTCCGATCTATTTTCTTCCGGCTCACTGAGAAGCTGTGAGTTTGACGGCTTTCCACCAAGAAGCTCGACCCACTACAGGAAAGGCTGAAAGATTCCTTCTCAGGGGTTGTTCCTCACCACTAAACACTGTGTTCTACAGAATTATATTATAACCCCCAGAAAAAAAGTCTATATAAAAAACCCAATCTACCTACTTTACAAAGCACGTGGACTGTTGTGATGCCTCAAAGTTCAAGGTGAAGAAACCCAAAGTCAGTCCTCACTAACACCAAAAACCACTGTCCGTAGACCTCGAGCTTCTTTTCCTCATCCTGCTTTCCTTCCAGCATAGTCTGCCACCCCTTCTAGCCAGAAAGGTAATGCATGGGATCAGAAAACGTAGGGAAAAATCTCTTTCCAAGCCTCTATCCTGTTTTAGAGACATGTCATTTACCCACACAATTTCAGGACAACTTTCACATTTCACACCCTTTTGTATCCGAGCACAAGCTAATTCTTAAAGTGCTCACTTAAAACAGTCAAATATCTTCCATTTAAATTTTTTTTTTTTGGTGTTAAATCCATTCCCAAAACCAGAGTAATTAAGATTGTTAAGCACGCCCAAAAAACATTCAAAACCGAGCATACACGAGTGAGCAAGCCATGGGAAACAGTTTACAAGTATGATGTATTTTTTAATCAAGCAGTAGATTCATATTAAACAAGCACACAAACGAGCAAACATCCAAATTAACGTGTAAAAAGAAAACGAAATCCAAATGTACCATTGCTTTCAGCACAAGCATGGCTATGTAAGTTCAGTGAAAAGCCGCCAGTCCAGTCTCGGTGGAATAAAACTTTTTACAGGCGTTCAGGCAGATTCTCTTACAATACCAGACATCGACAACAGGTCAAGAAAATAATGACGTAATTGCATTTCAAAATACAAAGCTTGGTTTGCCATTTCCAACTCGGGCTCCAAGCCCAACAAACAGCACCAGAACATGGGTTGAACGTATCGATAACAGCGACCAACCTCCCCCAAACCCGTGTGCTGTAGAAAACCGAGTCGCATGCCATATGACTCGGGTTACGGGCTGGCTGCAAACAAGCAAAGCACCCAAAAATGTATCACAAACTTCACATATTCTACCCCAAAACTGATCTACTGCTGGAGCCTCCCTCGAGCCAAATGTGTGGTACAGCTCCCAGGTAACAAAGGATTTTGGGGAAAAAACCCCCCACTGGTTCCTTCCATTCCTTGCCAAATATTACCTTTATTTTTAATTTAAAAATTGTTTTCCCAGGGCTGAATGAAGAGTGAAACATGTTCATACTTAATTATGCAAATCTGAAAAAAAGATGTATTTTTTGCAAGTCAAGGGATACCTTCTCTGCAAAGACAGAGACGGACACGAGGTGCGGTGCTGGTGTTTGCTCTGCATTCCTAATGCACGTTTAGAAAAGCCTTATCAGCTAAATCCTTGCAGCTCCACTTCATTTTGCATTTCAGAAACTACTTAATGAGCAGCATTTAATTTGCCACTTTGGGAAGAACACATTCTTGGTAAGTCACTTAGAGTTGACAGTTTGTGTTTCAATCTGGAGGAGAAAACACACTTTCGGCACGTTTCTTCACATAACTTATGTTTCAACATCACCTTTGCACTTATATGAACCAAAGCTTCAGGAATTTGTCAGCCTTTTGCAACCACTCGACAGTGACTTATGCCTTCCAAAACGACACCCAAATAAATACCAAAGTGCATGCAAGATAATGAGTATTTCTCCAGAAACCAGAAAGTCATTTTGTAAATTAGGAAAGAATTTTAGATGAAGCATAACCATCTTTTATATAACAAATGCCATCATACTCAGTTTGTTCCTTTTTAAAAGAAATACTTTAAGGTTACCAATATTGTGTAAGCAAACACAAAACCATGAGTGTTTCAGTGAAGTCACCTTGCTGCAAAGCAATTCTCTTTCAGTCCCAGCTGACCACCTTCAGTTAGGCAAGCCATTTAAAAGACACCTATTAACGTATTTCTTTTACGATTAGCTGTAGGCATATGGGGAAAAGAAGTTAAAATACTGTATCTGCAGTGTTAAAAAGAAATATTCTCTTTTCCACAGCAGGAGCATTTTAAAAAAAAAAAAATCCGTGTTACAAGTTCGCCTAATAGAGACAATTTCTTTCCTTGGTTCGGAGTTTTCTGGCTTTATAAGGTAAAGATGACCCTCCATATTATTGCAATTTTGGGATACGTGACTCTACAAATGAAATCTCTCTAACAAGAGGAAAAGAGCTCCACATTAGTACTTGTGCATTAACATTAAGCAGGGTGCATAGACATGATGTGCTATTTAGTCCTGCTCGCACATGGCTTGATTTCTTGGGCTTAAATCAGTAGACAGCACCCCTATAAATAAAAAAAACTATTAGGAATCCTTCTAAGGATAGGAAAACAAATCTGTCATAAAATTTATTGGCTAATCCATTTAATTAATGCATTTTAAACACTCTTTAGCACCTACCATGCATATTGTTTGACATCTTTAAAAATATTAGCTAGCATCTGCCATCTTATTAGCACTACACAACATTTAAATACACGGAGACGCGGCTCCTATTTGCCTGGTCCAGCAGAGCCCGCAGGACAGCATCGTGCTGGCACGGACTACTACAGCTCCTTCCCAAGCAGGACTGTTTAAAATCTGAGGAAATACACACCGAAACACTCGCTGACTAATGCGCTTGCAGCAGATGCTCTGTATCAGTCTTTCACACAAAACAGATAAGGGAAAACCCTTAAGAAACACCAGTGAAAACTGCAGGCAATGCAGCCTGCTACGGTAACTAAAAATATTAATGCTTTGAACTCTGTCTGCATCAAAAGGCTGAACTGGAGGCTCTGAAATGAGGGAGATTTTTTTTTTTCCTCTTTTTTATTTTTTCCAAGAGATAAAGCTTAAAGAACCAAAGCCATGTATTTCGAGATTCCACGACAACACATGTTGGCACCTCACTACCTGCATTAAGAAATCTGAAATAAAGAAATAAAAAGGCTTTCAGAATCAAATTGGAAAATCGAGGCTTTCAGCCCAGATGTTCAAAAGCCCTTTAGGGAAAAAGAGGTAGGGGAGGTCCCTCCACACTATGAAACAAGGACAAAAAAAGGAGTTGGGGGAGAATTGAGGGATTTTGAGTTTTTAAAGCTAGCTTTATAACGTGGATGCAAAATAAGCAATTTTAGATGCACTGTCTAGGATTTTTCATATCATTTTTTATATATCACTAAAGAAAAAAAAAGTGTTTTAAGGTTGTGATGGAAACAGCACAGGGACTTTCTGAACCTCTTAAACCTCTTTTTGCAGTGGAAATATTCACGGTATCGTTCCTAGTGGCTCTAGATAACTTATTGAGAAGTCTACATACCAACACAGGCAAACACAGATTCTGCACGGCAAATCATGGTGGGTGAGTGTTAGCATATAGGAAAATGCTTAAAGTTTACTGTTGGCAGATAAATACTGCAGCTTGACCTTTCAAGAGTATATTTTAATGAATAGTTTAAAACCTTTCATTTGGGGGCTATTTTATTTGTATATATACACAGGGAGAAAAACACAGAGCTGGACACGGATGAAGTTGTTCTGCATGCTTTCTCCCTCTGAATTTGAATTTGGACGTGTACAGAAAAATCAAAAATTAGGCAGCAATTATTACTACAGGTGGTCTCCTGAGACTGGAAAGAGAAATCTGCATTCCCTCCTTCCAGCAAGGCTGTAAATATTCATCACCTTTAAAACAAACGGCACCTGAAACGCAAGGCCAGCATTCTGTACGACCAAGAAAAAAAAAATAAAAAAATGACACAGACTTTCCCGACCCTTGGCAGGCAGCAGACCCACTCATGCAAGGGAGAAACCCCTGCTGGAAAAGCAAATAGGAAATGCCTCGGAAAAGGGACAGTCTACACTTCTGCTCCCCTCCACTGCGTTGTCTCAGTCCTCCGCAGGGTAATGAAACCATAATCTGTAGGACCACAGCGGCACTCGTCAGGGAAATTTGATGGGGGAGAATTAAAATTAGGTCCTTGATGTCCCAAATCATGCTTCTAAAATGAGTTGACTTTTGACACCTTTGAATTTAAATGGCTGTTTATGTCTCCAGATGGAAATCAGGATACTGCTTTGCCTCGTCTCAGCCTGCATTACCAAGATGAACTCATTATGTTGATAATGCACGCTGCTTGTTTTCTTGGATAAAACTTCCAGTGTGAAAGTACATGAGGAAAATAATAATTCTGTATAGAAAGCAAGTATTAAACATTAGCTCAGATGATGAGGCTGGGGCCATACACTTGGCACTAATCACCCACCAAATGAGGAAGAGATTTGGGGAAAAACCACATGTAATCATGTAATTAGAGATTGCCATCACGATTGCAAATGGTTTAAGGCACTGAATTAAGACACAACTAAAAATCTTGCCTCTCCCTTCCACTCTCTCACTCCTCCTTTCTTCTTCACCTGCTTCTCCCATCCAGACCTCCCCTCCTCCTGTAGTCAGTGAGGTCAAGCATCTCCTAAAACATTCCCTCCCACGCTGCTCAGTCCATCCTCCTTCCCTCTTCCCTTCTCCCTACTCCGTGTTACCCAAGGACAGAGTTTTCAGAGCTCAGCTTTGTATCCCTTAAGTATTAAGCATTAATCTAATGCCAGCAAAACCATCAAAGAAATTACAGCCAAAAACGATCTCGTAAACCACTTTCTGATTAAAAGACTGCCTACACCCACTAAGGACACTTTGTCACCAAGCTGCTTATTTTTTGCTAACTTCCCCTATGGAGTTCCTTAACATCAAAGCTACAGGGCAAACAAAGCATTCTGAGTACACTTCCCTCTTTACTCACTAATACTGAATGAACTTCCCTCTGCTCACTAGTTCCTTTTCCTACAAACCATCTTATGAACTATAGCATCTAAATACCTTCTTCCTAAAGTATTCTTTAATATAGTTCACCCTACATAGCTCTGTAACTTGAAAAACTCAAGGAAGTTTGCAAAAGTAACCTCCCCCAAACTCACACACATTCAAATAGATGATGTTTCCTCACAGCATTTGGCCAGAGATGCCTGTCCTTTCGCACAGAATTAAACTAACTTCGTGGCCTCGAGCGGAAAATGCGATTTTCCAACAGAGCCAGCTCTATCGCTGTCTCATCAGGCTGCAAAGTCAGTCAGAAGCCTCAAAAGACACTGTGAAAATAGGAGGACAGGGAGATAAACATTTGAGCATTGCTCAGAGATGTCCCCATTAATAAAGCCATGTATTAACGGTTACCCTGAGGAGTGTACTCTTAACAAGCCAAATTCAGGTATTCTGAAATAAATCCTTTAGGCTGAGGATCCAGGGAGGATTCAGGATTATTTATTAAAGGAGCAGGGAGAAGGGGTGAGCATACACTGTCCCTTTTACATGAAAAGTGCATATTATGAGGTCTGAAGCACAAACTAATCAAAGCACATGCGGTCTGCTTTGTACCTGCCAGAAATCCTGGTGGAAGGGGAGAGGGTTAGAAAAGGGAAGAAAATGAGGGAATGCTTGGTTACACCAAAAAAAACAGACCATAGTTAGAATAAAGACACAAGTATCAGAGATATTAGTAGCTGGAAGAAACACCTGCCAGGTACCTAGGAATCAGAATAAAAGAGGACATAAAGCAACCGGAGCAGTTTAGTAGTGCCTGCCAAACGAGCCCTGTGAAAACGAGCAACAGAATTAGCAGTACAAAAAGTTAACAGCCAGTAGAGCCCAGTCAAAACTGGAATGCACCACGAACGCTTGGTACAGGAGGTAGGAAAGGATGAAGTGTGTTCTGTCCGTGGACGTAAAGCAACCCAGGTGTCCACAGGGATGTCGGCGCACCGTGCGTTTACCTGTGTTAGAAGCAATTAGAGTATTTTCTTTGATGAAATTTGGTTTTGTTAAAAATAAGCCAAGAGAAGAATTTGCAGTTCAGTGTCCGCACAGGTCCCGGCAAACAGGGCAAAGCGGTGAGGAACACAGAAGTAACTCAAAAACTGCTAACCAAAGCAGATGGGAGGGCCAAGTTTGGCTTGGAGGAGAAAGCTAGCAAGCAAAGGAACCCACAAACGTGGAGAGCGGTGTCAGCAAAGAAAGTCACGAAGAGAAAAATCGTGTCAGCTCAGCTCAGATTTGCTGATTATCTGCAATAAACTGCATCTCTGCTTACTTCCCAAAAGGGTCACGGGCAAAAATTATCTCCCGCCAGTTCATTACAATGCTTTTGGAGATGGCAAAGGAGCTTTTGTACAGATGAGCCAAAGTTTGTCTACATAAGAAGATACGTCCTGGTTATTATGTAAAACAACTAGTTGCAGTAAGATCAGAAGATGAAGGAATTTAAAGCAGGAAATCTGAAATTAGACAGAGATCTTCTACGCAGATTATGGACAGGGATAGCTGAATGCTTCAAGGTATCTCCAAGCAAACCATTACCTAGACACTACAGCTCAAACTGCTGACACTGGGGACTCATTTATTTCAAAGACTCTTACAACAGGCATTGGCAGGACCTCGTACAGCTGGATTTTAAAGGACTCCTCACCTGTTTTCATTGTGTCTAAGCTACAGAAAGTACTGAGTATCCTTCTCAGTTAATGGGCTTAGTAAATCAACCCCACATGCACTTTACACTGCTGTTTACTGAATTGCAATAGCTTGGTATTGTTAAGGTATCATTTAGTGTTGCTTCCTTTGGAATGAAGGTTCCAGAGGCACTTACACATCACAGGAGCTCAGAGCTTTGATCCAACTCCTGAATGACAGCAGGACTTTGAGCTTGCCTCACTTGCTGCAAGCTTGGGTCTACGGCAGCTTACGCCACTTCCGTGGAAGTCTCACGCTCCAGCCTTAGCTCATACATAAAGAAAAGGACCCCAGAAATTCAGGCTAATAAATAAAGGCTCCTTTTTCAAACCTGGCAGCAAGATCCACCAGAAAAGGATGGTCCATCTACCTCCAGCCCTTTCCATGGGGATCCTTCGCGAGTACATTTTTTTTCTCCTCCGCTCCTGAGATGCTCTTTAAATCATCTGGCAAGAAATCTTCCAGTAGTTTAAGCTAATCATTGCTCTGGTCCGTGACACCAGCCTGCATTATACAGTGGAAGTGAATTTCAGCCCTTTTACTGGCCCTTACAGAAGCCATCCGAAGTATTTTCTTTTTCCTTCATTTTACTATTGCTCTGCATTACTCTACGGCATCCCCAAACATCCAGAGATGTAAACATAAATGCTGGCAGGAAATACTTAATTCATAAATTTAATTAGAGGGCACTGAAAGCCTCTATAATTACTTACTGCAGCAATGGTAGCAGGAGGGTAAGCTGTTGCTGGTAGCTTGAAGGCTTTTGTTTGTTTTAAGCAGTGGCAAGAAATTTTCCCCACAGGAGAACACAAAAAGCAAGCCAAGTGTATTCTGTAGGAAACGAATAAGCCATCTAGGGTGGTGGGGTTTGGCTTTTTTCCCTAAATAGGCTAGAGATCTCTTAAAAGCACTACATCTTAACTTCGGTGTGAGAACGCAACTGCACAAAGACAGATCTATGCTGTGCACCCACCATGTCCATTTTCTGCCTCTGCTCCCACCTTTTGCACCAGGCTGCACTGCTGAAAGCTCAGCTGCGGCACGCCGGCAACATCCCCTCGCTGCCTCACCAGGATGGGGACCGCGCCAAAGGACCCAGGTGACAGGGCCCGATTTTGCTCTGAGCAGCGTGGATATACAGCTCAGGCTTGAAAGGAACACCACTAAGAGCATTGCTGTTTTTTTTTTTCTTTGAGACATTAAGCTTGTCAGTCATTAATGCATAAACCAAAAAAAAGTCAAGTAAACGGGGCATGAAAAAAGAAAATTTTGAACGAAGTCTGTATTACAACTTATGTAACATTAAATGAAGCTTACGCCACATTACATGTGCTGAGGTATAAACTTCGACTTAGTGAGAGCTTACTCATCACTATCATCCGGCTAAGCAAGACGTGAGCAAAACGATGAAGCAGTACAATGCCTCAGTTTGAAAGTCTGACACAGGAAGAACATCTCCACGTTGCTCTCAAAAGCGCTCTTTCTTAAGCCCTAACGAACACCAAGCAGCAGTGGAACAGCACATTTTAAATTAAACAGGACTTCACTGCTATCCAGAGGGACACTTTTCAAGAGGGCAGGATGAAAGAAGGGACACCAGGAGAGATTTCTCCTGCAGCACTGACAAGCACAGTGCTTTGCAGATGGGCTGAAAAAGCCTTTGCTTCTCCACAGCCAAAACGCAAGAGGAGGAAAAAGACACGGTGGAAATGGAGCAGATGACCAGTTGTGGTCTGGGCACCTTCACGCCACAGCACCTTCAGCTACACGTTAGACGGTGGCTATTCTCACATCAGCCTTTTGTTCAGGCTCAGTATGAACACTTTGAAATGTTTGCAGACTAATATTTTTTTTTTCCCCACTCAATGAAGAGTAATCAGGGCCTCCTCTCCTCTGCTTTCCAGAGCTTGCTTCCCCGGAGGAGAAACCACCACACTTCAGACAAAAATGGAGCCAGGGACAGAGTTGCCTCCCTACACGCTCAGCCCAACAGCAGGTCGCAGAAAAGTATGAGTTCATGTTGGCAAACAGATCTGACCAAGAGTTTTTGCTGGATTAATGTCTCCAGGGTTTTTGGTCTCTCAATGGGTGAAGAAAAAGCATTTAGGCTCAAATTACAGGAGCATTGTTCCCATTAATGAGGCAGTAACATCTACCTCCCTCTCCATCAACTCTATAAATTATCAGTAGGAAGAAGGAGGGGCAGGAAGAGGGAAAAAAAGTGAGTATTGTCTTCTCACTGTAACATTCAATCACATGCACAGCAAGATGCTTCAGAAACCCGACACAATTACAATTTAGAGGCACATCACTCCAGCAAATCCTTTGCAAAACCAGTCCCAGTCACCACAGGACAGCCAATTAGTTGTTTTGATGGTAGTTTTATGTAAACAAAATTGGTTCTGTGAAAAGAGCAGCTCATACATCTGCTTACTAACGCTGTTGCATTTAAATCTCAAACATACGTGCCCAAAATTCACACCGATACTTTAAACGTTGTCCTGTAATATGTAATTAAAATGCAACTGACTGTACAGCTGGTTCTATTCTTTTAACTGAATCTCCTTCCAAATTATTACTTGCATGCAACCCTGGATATACATCTTTGCTTGGAACTAAAATTAGATCTCTTTTCTACTCTTCAGCCAGGATCTAACCTCCAGATTGTCAGTACTTTTCAGTACCACAGCTTGCTTGCGTCTGACTGCTCACAAACTCCTTTCACCTTAAAAATGAAGAGGAAAAAGAAGAAAGAAAAAAAGAGGAAAAAGTAAAAAAAAGAGGAAAAAGTAATACTTTTTGAGCCTGTACCACACGTCCCATTACCTCTGCACGATATTCATAAGGATGCTTAGGGGAACGATGGACCTTTCACCCTCTTGCTTGAGCTCATCAGCTCCACCAACAAACAAAGGGAAAGCACCAGAAAGTTGTCTCCAGGTAGAGGATGCTTCGATGACCCAAGAGGAATCCGTACTTGGGAACAGGCAAGGAGGAAGAGATGGAAAAGGGTTTTATCCCTCGGGTGCTACTATGCAAGTGAAACTCGAATGAGTAAGGTCAGCTCTGCAGCACCTCAGTCAGTGCTGGACTGAGTAAAGACAGTGTTGTTTTTTTAAACAGAAACCCAAAGCAAGCAATAAAATGAGAACAAGATGCTATGAAACAGATCAATTCACTGTAAGCTTCTTTCATTACCAAGTGAGAGCCAAGGCCAACCTATTTTATACTCTCCCCAAATTATCCTCTCACCTGGACATCACCACTACCCTAATAGCCACAGCCAGATTTAGCCAGTCCCAAGGTATCTTTAAGCAGACAGTCAAGCAAACAAGAACATCTATTTCTTCATTTTCGACACAGCAAACTGCTTCTAGGGTGTTATTAGACTGTGGAAAAAATAGGTCCCAGGAGAAAGTAACAATAAAGAAAAGTCCACTGCAGTACCCTAAATCTGCTGCCTCGCTTCCAGACTACCCAAACCACAGCATGCAGACATCCAAGTGCAGCACCGACACCTGTAAGTTATATAAAAAGCAATTTCACTCTGCTACAGGTCAGAGCGAAAGGTGGTTAGCGCGTACGGCAAAGGCTATCTGTTCTCCACCCTTCAGCCAGCATAGATGTTCACCACGCTGAACGGCAAGATTCTAAGAGCGTGGATGACGATGCACAGTCGAGCACGGTACCTCAAACACCGACCGTGGGTTTTCAACACCCCTCTGCGGTGACCGTGTCCATCACATCCAAACGCGTTGCAATTCAAGCCCTCGGTGCTGAGGGGCAGAGGAACAGAAAGTTGAGTTCAGCAAAGGGTTTGCCTTTGGATCTTTTACCCAATGTGATAGGAACCGGCTGCAGAGTGCTCAGGAACACAGGAACGATTAGCAAAAAATAGTCTGGGATTCAGCATTTCTTCCCTACAAACAATTCTTGTTTATGTAAAGCCTAAGGGATAAGCGTGATAGCTTGACACGATAAAACGATGAAAGCGAGCGGATGCAAAATAGACTGTCATAAACCAGAGGGAGAGACATTTGATATTTTGCAAAGAATATATGTACATTTTTTGTTTAGGGTTGGTTGGGTTTTTTTTGAACCATGAAAAGCAGACATGGGGTTTGTGGCAGTGGGAGAAAACATGTGTTTGCAAGACGCTTAGTAGTTTTATGCATCAAAACTAACTGCCAAAATAATGCCTTCCAACTGTCTGTTTTCAAGGAAAATCTTGCTCTGCTGCCTGGGTAACCAGAACACTTGTACACTGCTGATGACGGGGACCCCAGGTATTTGATCACCTTCTGTCTTTACCTTTCCCTACTAGACACAAAACAAGACAGGGAACTGCACGTGTTCAGCCCACACTGTGTTTATATAAAGCTTTAAATGCATTTTTTTCAGCGTCGAGGCTTTCTGGAAATGCCTGACACTGTCAGGTACACCGCTCAGCAATGAAGACATCAGATGTTGACTTCCCTTTGGAAAAAACAGAAGCTTTACTTTCCGATGATGCAGATGAAATGAAAATATTGCTAAAAGCTGGAGTACCGTTCTGTGCCCATGGTGATATGATGGAAAATTAACTAACCTGCAGTCATCTGCATCAAGAAGTTAATACGAGCTGCTAGTCCTAGGGCCAGAGCTGCCTTTACTCTACTCCTCCATACCAGTGGGATTTATGGTGTGGTTAATTGGGTCTCTGATTTGCATAATTGCTACGTGGCTTCACTTGCGCAGGCAGACAAAACTAGATCAGAGCATCCTCAACATTTTACCAACATGTATCACGACAGCACAAACATCCAGAAGGGTCATGTACCGCTGTAGGAAGGACCTAGGGTTCAAAAGGGGAGCAAAGTAAGGGTTTTTGATGGGGTGGAAAAACCATGCTGGGGATGCAGATAAAATTCACAAGAGTGACTCCTTCCTTTAGCAATCTGGAGATGAGTCTGGAAGGGAAAGGTCAAGTGAGTTTCCCCTGAAGCAGCGTTAACTTGTGGGGCTCCCTCATACAGTCATAAAGAAGCAGCAAGGAAATGTGATTACAACCCATAATTTCCTGGCCTAACAGTATATAAGAGGCAGCAGTATTTTGCCTGTAAACATTAAAATAAGACCCCTTTAAAAAAAAATAAATAATCTTTTTCTCATTCACTGTCATTACACAAAAAGCACTGCAATGCTACTAAACAACAAAAAGCTCAGAAGAGAATACTTTAAATACTTCATTTAACTTATACCCACATGCAGGTAATAACTAAAGGACTCTAGGTCAAAAAAGCCACTGAATGATAGACACTTAATAGTCTAGTGTGCTCACCTTCCCATCATAGCGCTTCACTATAAACTGATCCAGGCCCAGGTCTGAAAGAGAAAAGAAAAAAAAGATACTTTAAAAAATGCTCTTAGCGTATAAAAGCAAGCATTTCTTGGGTTTTCTGTTTTATGGGGATTAGAAAGTAAAATGCACTGTCTGAGTAACGTCAGTTGAAAGTATAAGGACAGAGAAGGGAAATTTTTTTGACTTCATGCATTTTGTGCTTTGTATTTTGATGACGAAAGAAACTCATGGCATCAGAGAAGAAACCCTTCTAGCAGGCACAACAGGAGCACAGCTCCCAGCATCTTTCAAGAGTCTGAAATACCCATCCCAAACCAAAAGATTTCTACACTCTTACCCAGCAAACATTTCACCCGTGACACCCCATGTAAAGGCATGATCATAAAACTCTTATTGTTTTTAATAACCCCTTTTGAATGGCTCACAAATGGGAAAACAAAGAATTGTTCCCGTAATTAATTGGGATATCCCCAAATAAATGCAACACTTGTTCCTATTTTAGTATAAAACTGTGCATAAATAGATTTCAAAGGAGATAAGTTGTAGCTGCATTTCTACGAAGGTGAACGCTATAGCTAGAAGGGCATTTTGGAAAAAGGCAGGGAGAGGGGGTTATTTATACTAGTAAATTCAATGTCTCATACCATAACAAAATGTTTTTTCTACCTTGAAAATGGGAAAAACAATCGCTGCATTTGCAGGGTTAAGGCACAGAGCTCTCAATTGAATTCCCAATGCCTGGCAGGCTATATGTACACTGATGAATGCACATGTAAGCAAGATGACAAAAATATTCAGGAAGATTCATTATCTCAGCTTTGCCATCCAAAATCAGGCAGATGCACCCTGAGAGGAGATTAAGCAGAACTCAAACCGAGCACTTCCAGCAATCTGGGTGAGCCCAGGCCGATTTTCGGTTCTCTGAAGAATAAAAAACCTCAGCAGAGCTACGTCCCATGCATTTTCCGCCACTGTTTATGATAATTATCACATCCTCATTTCAATTTAAATTAGAAAAAAGATGGAAAAAACAATATAAAACCTCTCCCACACCTGCTATGTCACCTGCTTGTGAAGGAGGATAATAAACCCCTTCCTGTATACTAGAACAGTTCACAATGGTTACGGTGCAGAAAATGGACTTATTCGTCGCTCCAAGGTGACCTCCTCGACCTTTCTGAACCAAAGGAGCAGGAACTCCTCCGTGACCAATTTCAAAGGTCAAGGCAATTGTCAGAGGGCTTTCTAGATCTGTGAATATTCAAGCCAGAAAGCACCTTCTTGATATTTTGTGCGCCTGACAATAGAGAGAAAATTGCATATTCATAGACATTTTCAGGCTTTAACCATCTTCTTCTGAATTCTGTCCTCCTCAAAGTTGTGGGTATAAACGCAATACAGTAGGTACTGTCACATTTAGAGGCAGGATTCATTTAATAAATGTGCTTATTTTACCAGAGACATCTTATCTGGTCGGAGCTCACCCCTGACCCTCTGGCTGGATGCTGATTGCTAAGCTGAGCTTAGCTTATGTCCATGTGTCGTAATAAAGTCATTTTTCAAGCACACCTCCTGTTCCCATTCCAGGGAAGAGTGATGACATATCCCTGACAGCGCGATGTTACACATGCACTCATGGAACGCTAAAAAAGGACACGGGTTAAAAATAGCAAGTGAAAGTATGTCTTAATGCTCCCCCCCAACTGGACACTACTAGCGGGAAAGCAAACAGGTTTCAAAGGAGACCCCAAATGAATGGATGCTCGTGCAGATGAACAGCAAGAAGAGATGAACTAAGAGGCTGTTTTCTTTTATAGATGTAAAATAAATCATATATATTTCTAAATATAGATAACAAATATTTATGGAATAATTACAGAAGTCTTTATGTACATATAGAGAAGTTAAGAACAGCCAAACGACACCTAAAAAGGCAGAATCCCAGTAGCTATACTAAAGGAAGAGGCCAGTATCGAACTTTGTGCTCTCCACAGATGTAACATGAGGTGGGCAAGAGGGGAGGCGATGGGCGATATGACTGAAGGAGACTAAAAAGCACCACTAGAGTTAACAGCAACACGCTGCAATGATGGGGTCAGCGAAAGAAAAGCACACTGGAGTTTTGAACACAGGGTAGTTTGCTTCCAGACCGGGGTTTGGGCCAGCCTCATTCCCCTAAGCAGGGAGATGTTTCTTTCCATGTGTTTCCTCAATTGCTATGGCATGTAACAAAGACACGGAAAAACAAAGCATCCGGGTAACCTAAGGCTATTCCTGCGAGGGACAGAGCGATGGACCTTGACTTACATACGGCTTTTCTGTAACAGCATCCAAACTCTCTTGCCAGGTGTAGAAGCTGCCAGGTTTGTCGTCAAGCTTAAGAGCTCTGAGCATTTCATTATTTGCTGAAGAAACTTCTTACAACACCGTATCAGTTACAGAAGTGTAGTTGTCATTACCTATATCATGTCAGCCTCCTTCAACACAATCACATTTGACAAGGAGCAAATACATAATTTTGGTTTACGCACGTCTCTGAGATGAGGGAGAGACATTTATATGAAAATGCAGCACAAAAATTTGTCCCTTCTGCTGCTGCCTTTTTTAATGTCACTGTATGAGCACGCTCTGGCAGACAGCATTACCTGTTGCAAGCACAAGCATATTGGTTCACATCAGCGGTTTAGGCTCACCCTTTCTTTTTTTCGTGGCCTTGGGCAACCTGGTCTAGTGAGAGGTATCCCTGCCTATGGCAGGGGGTTGAAACTCAATGATCTTCAAGGTCCCTTCCAACCTAAACCATTCTATGATTCTATGATTCTCCCAGCCATGCACAACCATATCCCTTCTGCTCTGCTGCATTAACTAAGCTGCACACTTAAGTCCCTCTATAAAATTCCCTTTACAATAGTTCTCGACAGAATAAGCTAATTCAAAACCTGAAAAAGAGCATTTATATGTTCAAGGCATACAGTATTACTTGATACATTTTTCTTTTTCCAATACAGTTTATTTCCTTTTTTGTGGACTTGGCTATGTGTTTTTTCACAAGTCTTTAATCTTAAAAGTTGACAAAAGGAAACCAAGAAACAAGAGGCTGCCTGACACCTGTGTTGTTCTTTCTTTACATTGCATAAAGAGAACCCAAAAGGCTTTTCCACCAAGACTTTACAATAGGAATAGCGTTTGCGTAGGCTGGAGAGCTAATGGAAACACTGCACAACCGAGCACAATCACATCTGAACAAGGAAAGAAAAGAATGTTAGTTATTACATCTCTGTTATTCAAAAGGCAACGTGCTAAGTTAAAGCTACCGCAGGATCATCTAAGTGATACACATAAAACAAATATCCCCTGGCTGGGCTACTGCTGGCAAGCTGCAGGAACACAAGCTAACAGGCATGTTTAACAGTAAATAAGCGCTTTTCCACCTTTCACTGAAAAGCAGGGGCTGAAATACTATTCTCCCAGAAATGGATTAAAGGATTTCCTCCAAAAGAGATAGCAGTGAAATCCAGAAATCATTTCAGGAGGATACCTGGCTGCTTCACAAAGCCTCCCCGGGACCAAAAGGCAGTGTGACATGCACCACAGCTACTCCAGATTGCAGAGCGACCACCCAGAGCAGTTGGGCTTCGGTGTCTGCTTCTGCTCAAACCCACCCAGAGCTTTTGCCATGACCTGCCCCAGAACATGCCTTTTATTTACACGAAACACTATACAACGCCTCACCTTTCACTACACATCTGGATTATCACAGCCCCTTTTGCTCACCCAGTCAAGGGTTCTGCACTACCTTCAGCAGCGCCAATGGGGACCTGCAACCACTTCCAATGCGCTTGCCATAGCTGGTTTACTTTTAATCGTTCAGCACCACTACATATTACTCATACATATTCTGATACTACCTAAAGTAGGACCAAAAGAAACAGCAGCACTGCCGGGGAGTAGCAAAGCAATTGGCATCACTGTGACTGTTATTTCAGATTAGACTGACAGCACTCACTCACCAACACTAAGAATAAAGGTCCCCATTCTTATTCATGTGATGGTACTTTCACAGCACTAAAAATAAAACTGTTTCAAAATAAATCAAAGTGACTGACACTCCCTGCCTGCCACAATGGGAAAAAGAGTGTTCAACAGCAGAACCATATTCTCTGTGTTTACGTCTTTCTTTTTGGGCTGGCGAGGATGTTTTAACAGAGAAGGAACTATTTATGTAAAGGAAAAAGACACAGAATAACCTGCTGTTACTCTTGTTCAGCTCTAATCAAATCTAAAGTCAAATGCTTATTATATTTCTATTGATTAACGAAAACCTACATGCCAAACGTTCACTCAAAGCTAGCTAATTACCACACTTGATAAATATCTAAACAATTAGTGAGCTCTTCATGTTATCCTGTGAAAAAAAAAAAAGCCATGGGCAGCAGATGATTGCAGTTTAAAAAAAAATATTTAACAAACAGGCTTCCAGAAGAACAATTGTATTATGCCAAGAACACAGTTGAGATCAATTAGAAACCATCATGATTTCCACTGGGACACCAGCAGTTTTCCACTGATAGAAAAACCTTTTCAACTCCTTCCAGGCTTTATATCCTTGTCAGATTTTTCACATTATTTGGGTAACATTTACTCATCATCTGCTTTTCCTTTCCTGCTGCTTGATATATAACATCGACTCTTTTCTCTTTCAAGTAAATGAGCAAAAGGGCTAATTACCAAGTCTGAAGAGCCTGCTAACCATGCATGAACATGCTACGTTACAGGAAGAGAAAATGCTGGACCAAATTTTCCCCTCCAGAGCTGTAACCCAGCTTTGTATGAATATTTTCCATTGAATTTAAAATGTAATCTGCAAGCAAACAGTGAGCTGCCCGAGATTTCTCAGGCGGCAACACTCTCAGGTTTGTGTTAAAGTGCAGAACTATTTCGTACAATGAACTACTTCGCTCTCATCTATGTCCCCCACCTTCAACAGGCAAACCAGTCTGAGATATGCATTCATAAGACAACAGATCAGCCATCCTGCCTCCTAATCTATACTGGAAGCCCTAATTATGTGTTTCTTCTGATGACCATCACATAAGCATGCATGTAAATTCACCTCTCACTTGCTCCTCCTTGGCTAGGCTCCTGGGGTCTCCTGTCGGGCACAACAGGCTCAAAGATGATCCTTGCCCAGGAATGACACTTTCACAGAAGAAAAAACCCACACCTAGTCACCCTCCTGGTTCAGGGAGATAACCACCAAATTACCTCCCCTCCTTACTCACACCCTTTCCCTGAAGGCCTCTCCAGCAGATATATTTGGGGGAGAACACGGAAGTTAAATCTCCATTAACAAACCAGAAGGCAAATTCAGCATCTCTAGTTTCCTTCTGAGTCTCAAATATCCCAGTTGAACACTTTGCACAAGTTTAGGGATCTATACAAGCCTAGGGAGTCCTCCCCCTCCCCACCAGACCAGGTGAGTGCTTGTCAGGGCTCACGACTGCTGGTTCTGCAGAAGATCAGGTCAGCATTTTACAGACTTAACTCAAAATAACAAATAATCACTCAAGCATTGCAACAATCCAGAAGCCAGCTTGTGGTCAGCTGCTCATGAAGTCCAAACACCAAAACCAAACCATTTCAAAACCTAGAATCAAGCTATACAGTCTGATCAAGTCACCAGACATGGGCTTCGTCCTTCACAGCTCCTCTCCTCCACCATGGTCCTGTGCGCAGAGGCTGCAGGGGCACACCTACTGCTTCTGGTTGAGTTTCAACAGCATATTCATGGTTTCTTGCAGACAAAAAAGAAAGAAAAGCCTTCCAGGGCATTTCCAAGACTTCATATTTGAGCTGCTGCAGAGTGTGGTGGATCTTGAAAGGCGTCTTTCAAACAGCAGGAGTTTGAGTTAACCAGGGACATTAACACAGGGGTGGAAGAGCAGGATGCCCCAAAATACTCACTCACTTTCCCCAGGAAAATGATCAATGCAGAACAGAAACAGAGAAAGTTGGGGAAATTGAGGGAACTCAGAGACTAGGAAATGGAGGAGGACTGAGCAGGCCACCACCAAGCAGGTCCAAGCACTTGGAAACATTCATGCTGGCCAACAGCGATGTAGGACCATACAGAATGTGCCAGCAACAACCTGCAAGTGTCAGGCACAGCTGTGGCTCCTGTGAAGTGTCATTGGCTTCATACACCTTTTTCAGCAAAAGCCCGTGCTGTTGCTGAAGAGCTGAAGCATCTAAAACATTTTGGGTTTGTTTGTTTTTTTTTTGCAAACCCTCACTCTTCCCACCCGAGACTGTTGTATTTTCAGCTGGTTTTGGGCTGGGGCACCAAGCAAGCACCAGGTATGAAGCAACCATCCCTGCTCATCCAGCCTTGGAATCAAGCAACCTCTCGGGTACCAGAGGAGGTGGGAGGAAAAAAAACACAGGACTGCAGGGAGCAGATATCACTGCCCACGCTTCTGTTGGCGCTTGGACTTTCCAGATAGCATAGAAAGAATTTTTTTATTTTTTTTTTCTTTTTTGAAGCAGCTTCCAAGCTTAATGCCATTCTTTGGCTTACTCTGACAGACACTTCCAAGCTCAGGAAGAATGTGTCACACCTCAAGCACATCTTGTCTACTTGGGAAAGCTACAACAGAAAGTTTTACTGAACTATTAAGAGAAAGCAATCTACAAGAGCTAATGAATTGGCATTCATTTTCCCCACGCAAGCAAAACACAGTCTAGAATTAAGTTGACACTTTGTTAACAATAAATCAAACTTTCCCTTACGTAATCCATAAAAAAAAGAATCCGGCATAAGATACCAGACAGTAGATCAGTAGTTTAAAAATAAGTACAACAGGGACTTGGATACCTCATTACTCCATATCACTTATATTCCACAGTATTTTGTCTCCGTAAAATAGCAGACACGTTAACAAGAAGTTACTCGCTGAAATTACAACCAGCAGCTTGAGCATCCAGAGCATCCCCTGCTCTCCTCACGCCTTGGACTGCTTATGCAGGACCGTATTAATTCACAGGACCAGAAGGTGACTGCTTCACCACACAAACCTACCAACAAACACCACCCACGGAAAACCTTGGGGTCAGCGGGACTGCAGAAAGCAATCCGTAATTCAGTTCAGGCATTAACCTACCTAGCTAGAACGATTACAGCAGGCTATGTCACGACCTGAAGGACATTTCCAAGGAGCACTCCGGCTACGTCACTGCCTACAGTTGTGCCCTGGGATGAAGGTGGGATGCCCCAGCCCTGGCGGAGGGCACACCCGAGCCGTGACTAAGGGGGAAAGCAGCCCCAGCATTTCCCTACTAATCTATCATCTAGATTATCCTATGAGTCAGAAGTACCAAACGGATGTCAAGTACAGAAATAAACCAGCCAGCAGGTAGCAGTCTTTGTCTAACTTGTGGTTTTAAAATCAGACCTATCTTCTTTTTTTCCTTTTACTACCAGCTTTTAAAACATTTGGGAACGAGGTTATGGCTGGTTTGACTTTGCTGTAGCATTAAGTGTTTTAGTCTTCTACTGTCCATTATGTATTAAAAAAACCATTTACCACAATTGTCATGATGGACAGTGCTCGTAAGGAACAGCCATCCCAGCAGCAGCTTCGTCTAGAAGCACGTCCATGACAGTAACAGTCCTCGAGACAGATTTTCAAACCAGCAAGCGTAAGATGCTCATGCTCCTGCTCTGCCTGCTGATGGGCAAAGTTCAATTTCCATCTCATTCCACTTTCCAAGAGCACCTGTAAGTATCACTAAAGCAATTTTCCTCCCTTATAGGCTGCTTTGTGTCACCGACTGGCAGCATATGTAGGCATTTAAAGGCACGACAGGCTTCACGGGACCATTTAAGCAGCTCACCTAGCCAGGATAATAATAGTTACAACGGAAAGTTAGTGGCTAAGACTGACAAATTATTTCCCATTAGTCACCTTCGCTTGTCTCTGAAGCAGGTGTTTTCTGAGCACTCTTCCACCTATTTTCTGTGCATACTTTAAAATGCACCGAGCACATATATTATGTGGAAGAAGTAAAAGAGAATTGAATTTCTAAAACATAGGATGTTTTCTATTCTTAGCTGGCTGACAAAAAAAAAAGACGACTTGCATAGGAAGACTCACACTCCACCAGGTGCTACTGCTTTTCAAAGTACCAATTCAAGCTTTAGATAGACAAGATAGTAACACACCATTTCAGCATCTATCAACATTATCTTCTGTTTACTGCTCAAACTACTTCTTCACTGAAGATGAAACCACGTAATTCTGATGAAAACTACAGCCAGTTTCAGGACTTGATGAAAACCTAAATAGAAGTTCACCAACATGCTTAACACTAATGCCAGGACTATTTTTAATTCCCTCCCCTACACACTTCATATTGTTGTTTTCTAAACACAAGTGGACACGATATTTATTTAGGAACTGTGATGTAAGGGATCATAACAGTTACACAGTTTGTACATAAACCCCACTCAAAAAGTTAACATTTGGAGGCTGAGGTTCTTCATTAATACCTGTAGCGAGGAGTTTTAATTTGAGAAAAGCCTGTTTCATTCTTTGAGATACCCTGGGGGAGACCAAGAAATCTGATTTCCCATGTCCCACCCAAAACACGAATTTCCTCCAAAGAGAAGACAGCTAAAATCCTCCTGCCACCCCACAAAAACCAATCTTTTACCTAATGCTCAGGACACAGCTTTCCAGACTGAAAAAACCAACATCTGCTCTCCCACCTGTTTGCCTGCTAAACCCCCACAGGTACCACAGCTGATGTGCTTCCCTGCAATCTGCAGGGAAATTGAAGCCAGAGAAGATGAGCCCCACACTCTGGCCAGCAGCATCGCTGCTCAGCTGGGCACATGGGGCTGCCCAGACCACTTTCTTGCTAAGGTTTTCCTTGCCAAAGCAACCTCTTTTGTAGGTTTATGAACAGTTCCTAAGATGTTTCCATTGAAAGTAATCTTTCACTATTAAACATGCAAGAAAGTCATCTAATCTGCTCTTCAAGGGCGCACATCAACGAGATCTGCAACAGCGCTTCAGGCAACATGGAAGGGATTAGGCTAATTTTGGGTTTGGAGCATGGAGATGGAAGAGGTAGCTTCAGGAGGTGCTTTCTAGCCCTGCCAATCCCAGGTTCAAACCTCTCAAGCAGCATAACGCAACCAACACTTTCTGAACCTGAATGATCCCCGCTATTTGGCAGCACCACTCTGCTGCCGGTCAGCAGAGTTCAAGCCGGCACGGACACGCTGCAGGCTCTGGTGGAGAGACGAGCGTGGCTCCTGCGAGGTTGCACCGGTAGCTTTCTGCCTCACCCCTGCATTCATTATATCTCCGTTATCCTTCTGCACATCATCACATTGCCATAATGCGTAGGCTGAAAACACGACGTGTGCCATACCTCTTCTCAACATAACAAGACAGACGATACCCGACAACTCTTTGATGGGAAATTTAAAGATGAGGTAAGCAGAGACTGAAGAGTTTATTCCCCTCCGCTGTATTAGTTTCCCCAATTACTACACAGACATCACTTACTTTCTGGTTGTTTTTCATTAGGTGTTATCGATCTCACGAAATCCTGCGGTGTCATAAAAACCTCCGATTCACCATGCTCGTTTATGACTTTCAAAGTAGCAAAGTATCTGAAGATTTTGTCCGGCGTAGAGTAGGCTCTGATCCTATTCTCGTATTCCATCACCTGGAAATGAAATGTAACCAGCATTAGATGTGCACAGTTCCTCCCCAACACCTACATTAACACCTTAGTCCTCTGAAGGTGTTGCCACGTGACAAAAAAGTTGTGTGCAGCAATGCAACACTTGAAAGAAATCATGCTGAAAGGGTTAAAATCCCTCCTATGCTCAATCTTTGAACTACCAGGAAAATGGGAAGTATCAACTCCTGCTGTCCCAGAATTAGGAACAAACACTAAAAGTCTTTACTATTGATGAGTTTTGACTCTTCATGATGGCAGAGAAAAAAACAAATTAACGAAATCACTGAAGGCGCTTTTAAACACGAACATAAAAAGCACTAGTATCGCATCCGTGAATCCAAAGCAGCTCAACATTTTAACCACAGTGTTGAAGGGTCTGATTTATGATTAATAAATGAAGTAAAAGAAAAATCTTGGAGAGCTGGGAGAGACCTTTACTTTCAAGCCAAGTCTTAGGAAAAAAAATAACTTGGAGCCACAGCTGGTTGCTCAGGAACCCAACCTCATTTTTTCCTCTTTCCTATCGCATTAGCAAAATCCTGCAGAAACATTCTTTACTCATTCCTCTTCTCCCCACCAATCTGCCACTTGCTAACTCTGCCAGTAGCGATTATTTTGTACCTAGAACTGTTTTCCCCACACACAGCTAGAATTAATCAAAGAGAACAGAAAGCTTTTACAAACAAGAAAATCACAACATAAGGCCACAAGGGAGGAAAAAGGCACGAAGACCTACACTTCGTTATGTATTAGAGCAGAAAACTTTCCTTCTTAGTTCAGCTTTTTATTCCTGCATTATACACCATGTTTAACAGTCCATAATGTACAGGAAACCTTCAGTACTTTTGGCTAAGAGCCATAGGAGAAAAAAAAAAACCACCAATGGTCTGCTGGAAGGGAACAGGCAAGATCAAGGATACTGCCAAGGCATCTGTAGATCATTTATATAGCTTTGGTCTCGTTTCAGCCTTGTCCTTTAACTCGAACAGCTTCTCCGCCCTGATGTTTATCAGAAAGAAAACACCCTTTCTAATTTTTCATATTTCTAGGATAAAACAAGCCAAAGCCTTTTAATCCCCCAACCCAGGCCTGGGTAAAGCAGCTAGGGAAAACCAGAGCCTCTCTCCTCTACACTTTTTCCAGCTCAGCTCTCCGGCAAATGCGATCAGGGGACAAGCAGCATGTGGCAGAACGTCCCACTGATATGGCTTTGACATTACCTAAGGCATTCTCCCTATTCTTCTTTGTATCACCAGAGCGTTTTTATAACGAAGCCCATCAGGAACACAGAAATGTCCTTGCATCAACCAATACAACCAGCCCCCTCTTTCCTGTAGCCACCTGCATAGAAGAAAATGTTTGTCACTACTCCCTTTGTTACTAGCCTTTGCACCTAGAATCAAACATCATCCCATTTTTATCGCTTCAGTTCACAAGGGCCTCCAGAGGTAAGGGCATTAGATCAAAAGCAATTGTTTTATTGCAAAGTTAGAAGTCACCGCCTATCAGCCCAACCGCAGTAAAGGAAAATACGCACTTTCCCAGCTCTTTGCAGCTACAAAGCTGCACGTGTCTTTGTCTACAGCTCCCACCTGGCGGGCGGTAACTTATTATGCCAAAGTGATCTTTTGACTTGTGATTGCAGGCCTGTATCTCACTCCTTCCTGTAGCATGACCCGACCTCATTATGAGCAACACCCCACCCAACTCCATCAGCCAAAACCCATAGTTAGAGACTTCTCCCTTTGAGCAGGACAACTAAAACCAGCTAGTGTGTCAAGCCCAGGACTGGAGCCAGAGCAGACACCACAGGCCACAACCAACAGCTCCCTCCATCCATGACACCTCTTCAACACAGCCTGCTTTCTAGCTAAAACACTGGTCTGCCTGAGACTTTACATCACTCCTGATTTTCCAAGCCGGTGGAATAATTTCTTGCAAGGTACTATCAAATGCTTTCCTTCAGCCCAGCTAGGTAAGTTGCACCTCTTTTACTCAACTCCACTGCCACACCAGAGACATCACTCTTGACATTTCTGCGAGCGAAACCACGTTGCATCCCATTTGACCATCTGCAACGGATCTTTCCTCTGTACCTCTTTTAAAATCTTACTAAGATGCTACTTGTCCTGGTGGGGGCCAGTTCAGCCTAAACCATGACACTACTGGCAGGTTTGTTGCTGTCAGGTACTTCTCATTTTTGGAGTATGGGTATTGTCTCGCATCTTTACCAAGACTCCTCCCTTACCAGTCCAACAACTTCACTCTCAACTTTTTCTTATCCCAAGCTCAGGGTGATCCTTAAGGCCCCTGCTTTATTGATGTTAAGCAGTCTACATTTTGTTTCAACTTTGGGCACAGCGATTTTTCCAACACCCCATTCAGATCCACGCTGCAACCTTTAAGTCTACCACAATCATCACCTGCAACAGAAGCGAAGAATCCATTTCCTGCGTGGCCCTCTCCTCCGTCGTTTGCCATCCCGTCTTCTACTCACACACACTGCAAAATGCACCACCTCCTCGGATGACTGCCAGACACTCATGAGGATGCAATTTTGAATACACAGCTCTTGAGCAGGGAGGCAAAGCGTGCACCCAGGTGGCTGCCTTCCCCCAGTACGCACCAGTCCTCGATGCGGTGGACACCAGCCAAAAACTCTCATCCTGCCCCCAGAACTGCAACCTCATGTAATCAGCCGTGTCCAGAAAGATATTATGGGACTAAAAGGGAAGCGTCCCTTTTTGGCATTTATTAATAGAGTAGGTCTGGAGGAGAAAGATGAGCAAGTAATCCCTATTGCTCTACGAGAGCAAAGCTGCTGTTGAGACAGTCAACATTTATGCTAAGCCATGGGTTAAAAGGAAAAAAAACTAAATCCTCTGCAGACGTGAAAATAAAGCTCTACATTAACATCTTGATTCACTTCCAGAGCATCACTGGGGCCTCCCTGACTGTGTGGCAGAATGGGAGCTCTGGCAGTCCAGCTCCACCACACACATCTTAGCAGGGTAAATTAATTAATTAGGATTAATTTTCTTCGGGTTTCCTACTTTAATGCACACTAAAATGACGTCTTAGCATGACTAACACTCCTAAGGCAGCATACCTGCAGGACCCAGCAAACACTGCAAGCAGATCTTGATAAAGCAGTCCTATTGCTGCATGCAAACTCTTTTAGCAAATTAATTAACATGTCAGCACACCCACATCATGTACTACCGCTCATTAGCCTTCAACCTATAAAAGCACTTAAACAATCTTTTCCTTTCCTCCCTTACGCAGTCAGGACCTATACACTGCACAGGCTGCAAGACAACACGTGCCCTGGAACCAGCCACACGCGATCCCAGCCCCAGCAGATGCCGAGTGATTTATTTCAACTTCCTCTTCACTGAATCACTACCCAAAATAGCAATGTCATGCCTAATTTATTATTTCACCACTAATCATCAACTTCATTAAAAGCAACATTGGGATAACAAACAAGTGTTAAACACGTTCAATTAAGCTTAATTTTTTTCTCAAAGAAAACACCACACTATTCTCAATTAATTATGGGAAGAGTTGGAAAGGGCTTTTACTGTGGGTTTTGTTAGTTTTTTAAAAGCATATATAAGAGTCAGGAATTCCCTAGGTGCTATGAAACCGATCAGGGGAGCAGCACATCCTGGGAGCAGCGCCGATTTTGAGTCAGGAGCCAGGGCACACCTTCCTCTGTCATCTGAGCCTGGAGCATTGAAACATACCTCCTGAGATGACTCACTAGGGCAACTGCTAATCAAACACCATGCCCACAATGGAGCCGCTCAAACAAACAGAGCCCAGCGCTTGGGAGACTACTGGTTACATCTCGCATTAAACAAAGCAAAAGCAACACTGGCACTGGGGTCACAAAAGGGACTTTTGGACTTAAGGCTGGAGAGAAAAGGGTCTATGTTGGTGAAAGATCATGAGGTCCGTTTTAAACTACTCTCCCCGCTGAAATTGCTGCTCCAGAGTTGAGCACCATAGCAGAAAGGAAGGCTGCGGACTGAGAAGGGATCCAGGCTGCACGTCTTTCCCATCGGACCTCTGGGGCACCCTCCACGCCTGGCTCATGTTTTGTTTGGAAAGCGCGGCCGCGTTCCTCCCTGCCTAGTATGGGAAGGAAAGAGCTGGTCAATGTAGGCACATCTCCTAACAACTGGAATAAAAGTCATCATTTGCAAACAAATGTTCTCTGGCTTCCCTAGCGAGAAGCAACTAGCCACGTGAGACAAAAATCAATCATTATGTTCGCTGTATCAACAAATGTTCAAAAGAACATTAAAAATAAGAGCGTGGATGAAGGTGGATTGTTTCTTTGCTCTTTGCAACCTGCCTCCATATGGTGACACTGGAAAAAATAACCCGCCTTTCTTGAGTGGTACTGGCAAGAGCTGAAGTTTTGCTGAAGCTGTCAGACTACCTGACACTCAGTTGCCAAGAAAATTAGCAAAAGCCGAAAACCCAAATTCCTGGACAATTCTGAATATCTCAACATAGTATCTTACAACAAAGCTTCACTGAGCTGCCACGAGCATGTCACAACAGGGAAAGTTTGGAGTCCCAAATACCACGAGGCACTTGAAACTTCAAGTTGTGCAATTTACTCTAACCAAGAACAGAATATGATTCAGCAACTTCAAACAAAACAGCTCATTTTAATGAAAAGCTGTTAAGCCACTATATATGATCATCCACAATTTAACAGCTAATGAGATGCAGCCTCCAGGATATGGACTTAAAAATAATTATCAGAAGCAAATCATATAGAAAGGATTGTGAAGAGTATATACTCCCGTTCTCCTCTTTGGCACTGCAAAGATATTAAATCATCAAACACAGCCCAATAAAACCAACATCCAGACAGGTTTAAAAAATAAAATACTGCTGTCTGCCAACTCTCAGTTACAGGACTCTCCATCAGACCAAATTGTACATCTTGTAATAACAGAGGTTACAGATAGTACCAAACTAGTTGTCTGACAGTTCTGAGGAGCCTAACGCTCTCAGGATTGCCCAACAGTGAAGGCAGGTCACAAGCTGACAATACAATTCATTACTCAAGCTTTCCTCCTCTTGAAAATGTGCCTGATATGAAAATTAAATAGGCATAAGCATCAAGAGAGACAGGACTAACCATGAATAGCGAGTGAGGCTGTATTTCAACCATCATGTTTACATGGAATAATTAAAGGAAAAATTAAAGTGCACCTTTCCTATAACCCTCCCTTCCACACTCATCCTCTACTTCTTCCTACATACCCTGCCCATGTGTGTGAGCACACACAAACGGATGGACTCACACAGAGACACATGCTGGATGCCCGAGATGGTTTTAAACCTCTTGCACCGATTCCCTACTTTGCACGCACCATCCTAACAGCCATCAAGGCAGGAGGTCTTGATTTCTCAGCGAGCCACTTCTTGGACATCCAACTGGAGATGGGAACAGAGGTCTCCATTTCAGAGGCTCAGTATACTGTACTTTCCAAATAAACAAGTTCCAAGAACTCAAGGTAGCATGCCACGAAAGTAAGCTCCCAAAACAGCAAGGTCCCTTACAAAATAAGAAGTACCACCAAGCAAAAGCCAGACTCCATACACGCGCTGTACCACAATCTGAATAAAGCGTTCGGCAAGTTTTCTCCCTTTTTCCACTGCAGCACAACAGCTGCAAGTGTAACATGCCCAAGTTTGGTACCTTACGGTCCCTGAACCCGGAACGCTTCTTCTTCTTCCCTTCTGGCTGAGCTTCCTCGTCTCCTGATGCAACGGCCTTCCTACCCTCACTGCCGCTGCTCTCCTCCTCCTCCTCGTGCTTCGCCTTCTCGCTTGGCTCTGTCCTTGGATCGTGTTTTACAGAGGACGAATCTTCCGCGTAGGCCCTGTACAAGGGAAAAAAACCCCACCAGTTTAGGAAATCAAGAGCGTTGCTAAGGCTATAGAGATGGCCCTGCAAAACTCTCCCTGAATGAAACACTTGTTGCAGTTCAGCTTGGAGGATTGCAAAGCAAAAGCAAAGAAGTGATCAGTCTCCTTGGAATATTGTGTGCTTTTCCCCGCTGTGATCAAATTTCTACCTCCCAAAACCCAAACTAATAATCACAGTAAATTTTCCCAATCCGAGAACACCAGAGCAAACCACTCCGTGAATTATCATACCCTCTCCAAAAACTACACTTGCAAGAAAGATTGGGAAGGGCATGCCATACCTCTTCTAGCTCCAAATTCCACCCCCGCTGCCCCCAAAAAGATTTATATAAAGTGATAGAAATGTGTTTTACCATCAGCACTGCAGGATTCAGGAAGAATAGCCTCTTTGTTTCAGCACAACTGATTTATTTTCTATCTCCAGCAGGTGACAGGCTGTTTTATTTCCCTCTTCCACCAATGACTCTTCTAAACTCCAGTGCTACAGGATTTGTGACAACAAAAACTGGAGTTGTTTATCCTCAGGCTGGAAATACAACTCTGGTAGAGCAAAGGATCCTGTTTGTAGACCAAGACTCAATACCAAAAACTGCTCAGCCTGTCTTAAGTAGTAAACAACTTGCAGAATTGCAACTGGCAATAGGGTGGTTAAATAAAAAGCAGGATAAATGTGTAAGCCAAACAATGCTATGGCTTTCCTACACTTTACTTGTAAAGCGGTTTATAACCAGCCAGAGCTCAGACCACATTAACATCAGTGAAATTATAATCTCTAAGGCTACATTTACATGTCACAAGCAACAAAGAGAATGGTTTGACAAAATTATTTCTCTTTCTAAAGGACTCAAACAGCTCAGGCAAACATCCTAGCCTGCCCGTAACTTAAGTGAAGCCGCCTTTCCTTTGCATTCCTGGTGATTTACATGGGATTAATCAGAGGGTATAGGGCTCACACACAGTTAGCCAGCAGACTTCAGGTGAAAGCTGGTATTTTGGTACTCCCTGTAACTATGAACGTGGTCATTTACAGCTGTGTGAGTTTATTCAAAAACGGCTGCCTTGGGAGAAAAACAAAAACAAACCAAGATTTTTTTTGAAGTCTCCCAAGCTCTAAGCAAAAAGTCCACACATATTTCATCCTACCAGTTTCCTGGAAAACAGATGTGGTATGTAAAATTAACAGAGGAGAGTCTGTGCCTGTCTCCCCAGCAATACACAGCTTTCCAACAATCTCAGTGCATCATCTTCCTAGAAGAAGAGATGAGGGTAGGTGCTCCTTCAATTAATTTAAATGCTACCAAAATAAAAGACAACGCACTCCTTACCAGCACCCAACAACTCACAGTCACTGTACAGGATAGATGCGGGAGGGCTAAAGAACTCAAATCCTTCCACAGTACTGGTGGGAAGCAAAAACTTTATTATTCTAGAATAAACTCCCAAAAAGCATACTTAAGAATAGAGTGAGTCATGACGAAAGCAAATTGTGTCATATTGTGACAATTACTTCAGCAAAGTACTGAAGGCACCTGAACAACCACCAAGATCCCAGCATGGCTTTGAAACACAATAACCCACGGCACTACAGCTGGGTTAAAGCAGTTCAGAGGTTTCTAGTCCATGCTAGGACAGAATACAACTCCATCGCAAGGGTTTGATTTAATAAAATACACAAGTGCTTGGTGAAGAGCAGTACTAAGGCCTTTTCATGCCAAATGGAGTCCAACGTGCCAGCCTTTCCTTTCTGAAAAGGTCCTGAGCTTTATTTGCCAATATATTTTAAGTCCTATAGCAAAGCACCATCTTTAAGACCTCCACTGAACCAAACTTTCAGAGATAGGATCCGAGTCCTCCACACACATCTTAAGGAAATTATTTCCCCAGAAGAGCCAGGCAGCTGATCTGTCTCTTGGAGCATGAAGTCCACCCTGGCACCTCTCCTGAAGCCTTCCCTGAAAGTTTAATCAGCACTGGCACATCCTTGCGGAGTTGTGGTTTTGGCTGATACGCAGTTTGCTAGAATAAGCTGCTACCAGCTGAGGCTACACCAGCAGCGCTGACAAGGAAAGCCCTTGTGTAGGCAGGACACCAGTCTTAAGTAGCTCTGAGCAAATCTCTTGGGGAAAGGTCCTGGGGACAGAAAAGCAGTAGAAAATTGATTGCTTAGCTACACAACCAAGCTAGTCCGTATGGAACATGTCAGAGAATAGCTGTATCAGTAAAGATTTGCTCCTGTAAGACTTGACTGACAGCTAGCAAACCAGGGAAGGAATAGATGAGATTCAAAATCAAACATTTTCAGCAATTCCTACGCATTCCTTCAATCCATCATGCTGTCAAGCCAGTTGGTTACAGCAACACAGACACAGGCTGTTTGAATACAGCTGGCCTTCCCCCCCACCCCCTCTAGTTTATCCAGGTAATTAACTCCGCTCTACAGTTAGATCACCTTTCCCAGCATACAAGCAAAGTGAGCTACGAGAATAAAAGCAGAATTTGTAGTCTGCTTCTCAAGCAAGGTTTTAAACAGTACCTGCTGTTCCACACCTTCAGGCCACAGTCCAAACTACTCACCGAATTAACCATTGAGTGATCTGCTCTCTATGTGCACCCACGACTCTGTGTATTTTACATCCTGCACAACCATCCTCTGTTGAAATTCTTGGCTTCCAACACCTGCAACTTCCATACTGCACCCACATAAAGGAGCCTTTCAATGCAGATGTCAGAGTACAGCTGGAAAAACCCCATAGCTCCAGAAATATCCACCCTGCTGGACTGCCATCAGCCAGTGAAGACTCTCCACCTCCTTTTTTTGATGAGACTGACTTTCCAACAGCATGCCTGTTACTACAGCTTTTGCACAAAAGGGAAATGAAAATACAAAGACTCCCTTCACTGTGTGCCAAGACTAGCTGCCAGCCTCTCTTTCCACAGAGCCCGCCTGCCCCGGATCCTAGCTGCCATGCTTCAACCCTCCCAGTCTCTTCAGGGTTGGGCCCGTCCCCCCACCCCAATGAACTGAATTTGGGGTAAAGACCGTATTTCCCATCTACTTAGTAATCTCTTCTTTTAATCCTTGGAGCAATTCAACAAACAAGTATAAGATTACGTTCATCATCCCCCCAAAAAAACTACCTAGCTACCCCAGAGGACTGCTCAATGCTAAATTCCCACTTAGCAAATCATTCTTTGAGAAAGCCAAGCATGCGCAACCACAGGACATACATCCTCGAAGGATCCCGGGACTCACACCAGGCATTGGCAGGAATAGTCCACAGTTGCAGGTTTTCCAATTAAAGAAATCACAATCCCTCACTTAAAAGTATTTTTCTTTGTCTTTGAGAGGCAGAAGCAAAACAGTGTGCTAAAAGAACAAAGCTTCGTGCCAGAGATAACAGTGTTCAGTTATTCTAATCCTGAAGGCAGTAGAAAAGTAATTCGCTATCAGATGCTATTTAGTCTCACAAAGAAATGTAGGAGATCTAACAAGAAGTTGGGCACTCGGGAGTCAGCAAAGACCTTGCCACCAAACAAAAAGCAGGGAGGAGAATCCTGCCTGACAGATGTGTTCTTCAGTCGAATAGAGTCACCACTCTCCTTGCACGCAAACAGCTGGAGACATCCAAGTGAGGTTGAAAAGCCACTTAAAACTTCAGGCTTTCATATTGAAATGCAAAAGCAAGCTTGGACACAACATTCATAAAAATAGGCAACCTCCAGGGATGGGAAGTAGTTTAAGTGAGGAGCTCTGTCTCATCCTCAGCTCAACCATGTTCAGCAACTACATTAGTTAGCTAAAACTTTAATAAGAAATTAACCAGAAATGATGAAGATCCACAGCCCAGTTCTTCAGGATGTCACCCCACTCACAGGACTTTTTATTTCTTTGCTTCCTTCCTCATTTTTCACAGTGCTTGACACTGATGTGAATTACAACAACAAATTTGTGGCAAGAACCGCAATGAACACACCAAAATTAAGTCAGATTCCAAGAGACGAACGTGAACAATTAGACAGCTCTTGATACCAGCCATAGCATAAAATAGGTCCAAGAACATAACGAGACACCAGTATATTCTGTGGGATGTACACATCCTTCCTTCCACGCCAGTCAGCAGCAGGGGTGTCCCCACAGAAAGCACCTTCAGCTACTGATGGTGCACTCCAAGGAAGAGCTGGACCAGCCGGAGAAGATCCAACAGGGAGCAGCAGGAATGGTTAAGGGTCCAGAACGCACTGTGGGAAAAACTGACCTACATAAGTCAGATTGCTATAAGAAAGACAGAAAAGAAGAAGGTGAGATAACTGTAATATATATAAAACAGCTGTTGCAGGACTGTTCTCTTGATCCATCGAGGACAGGACAAGATGCAGGACACGCTTAAGGACATCATAACAGAAGAGACTTACACGCCAGGGAAAGAAGGAGAAGCCTGTGCATACATACATATACAAACACAGAAAGCATTTAATGTTAAGGACAGGGGAACACTGGAATCAGCTGCCGGGGAGGATTTATTCCATCACTTGCTCTCTCCGTCACCAGCAAATTGCTAAAAATAGGCGAGACAGCTGCCTGTCAGGACTAGCTTGGAGGCACCCAGCCCTGCCTTGGCAGCAGACTAGCTGATTTCTCACGCTCCCTCCCACTCTCCGCCGCCGCAGCCCGGTTTAGGCACCGGCACCAGCACGTGGGCACAGACAGACATGCCGGAGCGTGAGGACCTCTACTTCAAGCCCCTTGAAGGGGACTGCTCTGAAGAAGATGAACCTGAATGGTTTTGTCAGTCTCTCCAGCTAACTTGGATCATGTGGGATAACACGTTGCTCCTTAGAGATGACTCCCTGATAGCCTGCAGAGGAAAACAATTGCTTCACAAAGGCCGTCAACCCTAATGACACACGCTGGAGGCATCCTACTGACGTTACCCTAATATCCTGGGAAACTA
This sequence comes from Pluvialis apricaria, assembly GCA_017639485.1. Taxonomy (NCBI): domain Eukaryota; kingdom Metazoa; phylum Chordata; class Aves; order Charadriiformes; family Charadriidae; genus Pluvialis; species Pluvialis apricaria. The sequence continues at coordinate 3,406,043 of CM030013.1, read as the reverse complement.
TAAATCTTAATTTCTTAATCGGGGAGACGCTGCTTACATTTCCAAACAGAGCTCACCCTGAGTGGGGTACGGGACCATACCCCGAGTTGCAGCCCTGACAGATGCACGCAGCTGTGATTCAGTTAACATCCGCCATGCACAGAGCCACAAGCCCGTGCTCCTCACCTCCCAAACATGCTTGAACTTCTCTCTTCATGTACTTCGAAGGCTGACAGGCTCAATAGCTTCTTTTTTCACCCAAAACCCAGCAGTTGCTTTCAGTCACAGCTGCAACTCCCCTTGTATTTGCTCCTGGGCATGCAGGGAAGGTAACTGAACAAAACAGCAAGGCTGGCAGAGAGCAAAAAGCAGTAGGTAGGATGACCGCATGAACCCAGTAAGATCACAGCTGGCATCCTATTCTCTGTCCCTTGTCCCCTGAAGAGACAGCAAGCTCATCACCCTTCACCACTGTCACTCACCAGCATTTGTTTTCAAGAAAAATATATCTTAGGTTGGGAGAGTAAGGGAAGCAAAGCAGAGCCTCTGATGCTACAAGCTTTTTAAGATGCCCTCAATAAACACAGAAAGTCGTCCCCCCCCCCCCTTGTTTTATTATTATTTACTGTACTTGTGGGTTTGTATGAGCCTGGCTTTATCCATCTGAAATTATGAGCCACATCAACGGATACAAATAAGTCTGACTTAGAATGACAACTACCAGCTGCGGAAGATTGTTTTATTGGGTATTCAAAGCTTACACCCAAGGGCGAGAAGGATGCCATAACTGCTAAAAAATACAAGTGAAAAAACTCACAATTTCAGTTCGGAAGAAAGCAAGCCCTGTGAAAATAAGGAAACAGAAAAGACGGGAAGAGGAAGTTAAATGTACTCCATGTACATTGAAAGCTAGATATTGTAGAAAATTGATAAGGGGCATGGAAGCACCCAAGGAGGCGTAAATGATCAAGAGAACACGTTTTTGTTGTCTGAGTTATCAAAAACAACAAGGAGCATGTAATAAATTGATTGTTTACTCTGTGATTGGAAGTGACAGAACTATGTATTTCCAAGTGAACACTTACTCTGTTTATAATGCTTTATGTTCTATATATTCTGATCTTCTCAATAGAGAGCACAGACAGACTCTCTCCACTGGGATGGTAGCAAAGGTCTATATAACACAGCAACACTACAGATACGTATTTTCTACTCAGGTCTTTACAAAAGCTTTCTGCAGAAGTCTGAGGTTTAGTTTTAGTAACAGTTGGCTGAGAGTCTCTGCCCAAGTGCTGTTGATATTCAGTAAGACTTAACTCATAGCTATTAATATTTTAAAAAGTAAAACAGGGCAATAGGTGTTATCACAGACCTGTTATTTAGACAAAGACTGACGTTGGATGGAGGAGACAAGATGGTCTAGGCTTTCTAATTAAAGGAAGGTAAAGAAGAATTTCATGACAGTCAACAAAAGGCTATGGAAAAGAAGTCTTATACTAAATATATGTTGTTTCTTGATGAGATTACCAGCGCTGTTGATAATTGCAGTAGCATTCACTTAATAAATGCAAGTTCTCACACTGTATTCTTCCACTTGCCACTAAATGATATTGTGATTAATAGCCAGAGCAACACGAACATCAACACAAAACATTCAATGGATTAAAAACTGGTTAACAACATGCTTCAAAATATGAGCATTTGATCATCAACGAGTGGCTGAGCTTCTCCCAAGCCTTGACAAGGGTAAGTTCCTGGCCCTATGCCACCTCTTTTGTTAATGAGCTAGAGGATAAAGTGCCTGGGTCCTCTGCTATCTATCAGTAAAGACTCACAGAGCACTGGAAATTACAGTCTTGCTCGCTCGGTAAGCTGGGCACAAGCAAGCACACAATACCCATCAAGACGGCTGAAGAGCGAGGGGAACATCTAAGCACCAAGAACACAGGCGTGTGCATGCGACTAGTTTCATCCATACTAGACGTTAACGCCTGTGAAAGCTACTTTGTGCTTTAGTGGATTTTCAGTTGATCGTAACTCCCAGTGAATCATCGTAGTCTTAAGGACAAACGCAAACCCTGTATGTACAAGTCCAGGAATCTGAAATCAAGTCTAAATATTAAATAATGCTCCTGGTTTGGCACCAATGCAGCCCTCCTAGGCTACTGTGCTCAGGCTCTTCAGCTTTTTAGCATCTTTTTTCTCTGAATTCTACCCAACCAACAGCTACAAATTAAATATTTAGTAGGCTAAGTTTTCCAGAGTCAGAGAGCTTACTCCTCCCGGGCTGAGATAAAGGAACAAATTGATCGTGGCCTGCGTTCCTGTTAGAGGAACAAGCTGGAAAGCTTTGTAACCTAATAACAAAACAAAGAAATGTCTGAAAGTAGGCACTGGTGTAGACTGAGGCCAAGAATAACACAGAGCCTTGTTCACAGTGCAGGTAATTAACAATTCCCCCAATTTACGGATTCTTTCCTCAACGATATCTTAAAAAAAAAATCAAGATTGAGTGGGCTTCTCCCACTGAAGCAGGTGGAGATAAGCTCTAGCTCAAGCAGAGCTTAGCCAAGGCATGCAGTAATTCTGGGAAGTTGTCTGAGTTATATCTACTCGCACCTTCAGCAATCAAGGAGTTCATTTGCACTGAAGCACTATTCACTTACCAGGCATGTTATACACATCAAGTGTGTATATGTGTGTGCATACATACACAGCAAATATCAGCTAAAGAAAAACTGATGTGAATTGTGACTTTCAATATTTATTTCCTCAAAGTTCCTTGAAAATATCTAGTTTCTCTGTAAGGACAGACAAATCGGGTCTCTATACGAATATAAAACGTGAACACGAGTTCATTAATCCAAAACACACTATTTTCCACCTAGTTTAACTAGCCTGTATCTATAATTAAGCAACACCAAGAGCAGCCCCAGCAGCCAGTTACTTGGCAGGGAAGGAACATGAATTCTCATCAGCATCTGTTTCCTTTCCCCGACCATCCGCAATAATGCAACAAGCCATTAAGTGAAGATGTGCTACAACATTAATCACTGCAGCATCTGGTTTTGTTTGTGCAAACTACGGGCTCAGTCCTGCAAGGCAGTCAGAAACGGGTGAGCCGATTCACGTGCATAGAGCAAAGCAGGTGTTTCCACACCAGAGCGTTTTATAGGCTCCCAACAAGCAGTGTTTGTCTACCTGACCACACTACTCGATCCATCTTCATTTCCACTGAGGACACAAGACAGCAAATGTAGAGCTACGATAACTGGTGTTGCCAGAGGACTGAAGCTATATAAAGTAATCTAGAAATAGAGAGGAACCTGAGCGGGTCAGTGGGGAAGAAGAAAGGAAGAGTGCTCCAAGCATCTGGCCACCGACTCTCACAGCTGGAACGTGTGAGATGGAGATGGTTAAATGCAGGGAACATCTTATTGCTTTGGGTATCCAAAGGAGCGTGAAACCTTTAATTGACTTACGGGAAAAGGTATGTGGGCTACAAGATCCTTTGTGGGGGGAAACGAGATCCCTTCAGGTTTCTTAATTCCCATGAAACCTGGTCTTTAGCTAAAAGCAGACAGCAGGGGAAGATCCCAGGAGGTCAGTCAGAGACAGGGCTAACACATCACAGCTTTCAGGCCATACTGCTATTCACAACTGGAAGACCGGGGGCGGCCATTCCTGGCACCGCTTTTTGCTCTCCAGCCTGGGATGCATTCACAGAATGGTCAGGGTTGGAAGGGACCTCTGGAGATCATCTAGTCCAACCCCCTGCCACAGCAGGGACACCTACACACAACTGCACGCTTCTGAGAATTTGGCCTCATGCTCTTGGGACAAAAGTCCCAAGAAACTCAGCTGCAAGTTGAGGAGGGAGCAATTCCCTGCTATGTCTATATTAATATCAATTAAAAACTGTTCTGCTCTAACATAAACTCTAGGGTATTTAATAGCATTATTCCCTTCCCAGCCAATACTTCATGCAATCCCTCAGCCGTTTTGGCAGACTGCAAACAGACGGGCTGCGTCACGTTAAAACAAAGCCTCCTCAACCTCACAGGTCTTCTTGTTCTCTCCAGCTGGCCCCACGAGCAGCAGTAGCACATGATCCCATATGTGGTCTAGACAGCAAAAAAAAAAAAAAAAGAGTGTATAGCTTCCACCAGCAAGCCTCAGCAACAGCCAACTGTGGGAGACAGCTGAAGCTGTAGAAGTTTGCCAAAGTAAAAAGCAATAAAAAACCCCCAAGGTTAGGCTAACTTCTGTTTTAAAGCCTTAATTAATGAAGATTGTGCCCATCCCTAGTTTTCTCCCTTGCTTCATCCCCACAGATCCAACCTTTAGCACAGCCAGGAAGGCAGCTGAGCCATCGGAGGGTGGTGGGACACCGAAAAACACAAGAAAGTGACAGCGTGACAAGACTAGACCCTAAAGGAGTGACACTCAATGACTGCATTGGCACTTCACTTCCAAATCAGGAACTAATCAAAACTAAGTGATATTTACAATTTATGCGCTGCTTCTACTGAGCCAGGAAATTATTCCCCCTACTCCACTTGCAAGTGATGTGACTTCTTGGAGAGATGTTGTTTTCCAGATAGCTACTGGAGGACAGCCAACGTGCTCCTGGGGATGAGGGCAAGGTGAGCAGGTATTTTTAGTTATTCGGTGCAACGAGGAGACAGCAGGCATGAACCTGGCCACCAGAGGGCACTCGTATTTTTTAAAAAATAGATTAAAAAGTGCCATTTCCAGTGACATTAAACACCCAGGGTTCAAACAATGCTTATCCCGTTAAGAGACAGAGAATTCAAAGTGTAGTCCCCATAAAGCCGCAGCAAACCAAGGCGATTCAGGAAGCAGTTTCTTGTGTTGCCACTTGGCTTCTCTGCACAAATCCCAGCTCTGATTTGCTATGCAACATTTAAATAAGATATTATGAACATGCACTGATCAAACTCCAGGGCTCAGCAGGCTTAGGACAATACCTGTGCTTTACGCTCTGCAGGTCAGCTGAGGTCACTGCCCCCCCCAGGCAGTTCAGATGCTTTCCTAATTGACTCCAGTTTTGACTTTGGCTCATTCCCCGGCATCAGATTCTTTCCTTCCCCTGATGCTCATGGGTAAAAATAATACGAAGCCAAAAGCCACCTGAAAGGACACAGTGCTCTTTCAAGACACCACTCATAGATCAATGTGTCTTCAAGCCTTAGGAGAAAGCGCTCAGCACAGCAATCCCAAGGATAGTCTCTTAAGTCTGTCACCTCTCACAAAGAATTAAAAAAATGGAGCAGAGCTCTCAAACTACGAATAACCTAACATGGATAATACCTACTTTTTTTGTCTTTTCTCTCCTACATCAGGTTAAGTAGTACCTGACACATCTACAGCCATAAAACAGGTTTCTCCTCTCCTGACTATGACTTACGTGGTTTCCTTTGTTTTATTAGAACAAAGAATTTTAAAGTCTCAGTTTCAGCTGGCATATTTGCAGCAATTCTGCCATTAAAAATGTATTCTAAGCAAATTATTCTAAAGCCCTTAAGACACTGATGCAAAAAAGCAATGCATTCTTAAACAGAGTTAGCCAAGGGCTGATCTAGGCTACAAAATGAATTCCAGAAGCACCGATGGAGAAAAGCCAAACACAAAAAGCAGTGAAGGTCAGCAGAGCAAGGAAGACGAAGGGTCTTTCCTACAAAGGATCTTCCAGTAAAGCAACTGGGCACATGATACAGGATGGCTGAAGGAGAAGAGGGCGGAGGAAGAGAGGAAGAAATGGTATAGAAGGAATGAAATGTGCGGAAGTGGCAGCCAGCACGTAAACAGCTCAGCTTGCTAGTGCGAAGTGGAGCCTGACTAAAGAGGAGCTTATAACAGGATGAGAATGTATCACCAGGGCTGGGAGATGGGTGTCTCAAGCTTAATTACTTCAGCTTATGCACAGAATGGGGCAAAAGGCAGAAGAGCATAGAATACAGCCAAGGGGATGGAGAAAAATAAGACTGGGTACCGCGTTAGACACAAACACACTGGTAGCAGAGGATCCTGTTGTTAAGCAACTTCCAGGGCAACACAGATGTCTCGCCCTTATTCTTACCGCCAATATATTTGCAGAAGGATAAAAAATTAAGCATAACTAAGTACTTCCAGTCAATCAGGGAAAGCACCAGTAAGACTCTGCTTACAGAGGTTCCTTCTGTGCTCCCTTATTTCATTCAGTACGGGGTTGATTGAGTGAGAAGCTTCAGCACTGAAATGCCAATTTAAGTGCCTTCAGTTGCCCACTGATTCAGTCAGGAAGGTTTGTGACATAAAGAATGTGTCTGTGGACATTAAATAACACTCAGAGTGGGTATTTGGAACTACAATTATGGAATGCAACTTTTACACGAGCACCAGTAACAGAATATTTTTATAAACATTAAGCTTGCCGCAAACTGTGAGACTCTGGATTTCTCATATTAATGCATCATTTAGATTAGCCAATGACTGCACCCGGATTTATTTCAATTAATTAATTCTGTTCATTATACCAATGCCCAGATACTTAATTGCTTCTGTTGCCAGTTGGAAATCCTCAGAGTTTAAGTTATTGCTTAGCAAGGGTAAACTTCATTAGTCTTCTAAGCTCAGCTATTTGCATTGCTGAAGTATTCTTCACCACAGCAGAAGAGAGCAGGAGTAACTCCTCCTGTCGTATAATTATTTAGATGAGATATATTCCACCAAAAGCAGGCAGCAGGAACTTCTGGAAGACAGCAAAGGCAACAAGACCAACACTCGCCTGCAATGGACAGCTACACAGAATGCTACAAAGAGCTGCAGATCATATGTGAAGATCCCACCAACTCACCTCCAGTCTTAGGAAGACACAAAGTAAGTCTTTCCCATCTTGTATCATACAACCACTGGGGTTTTTTTATAGACATCTTTTCAACCCTTGACTTCTCCTCTACCTTTGTGTGGGCTTCCTTACCCCAGCACTGGCTTCTGATGCTGCTCAGAGCATATCCTACAGAATCAATCTGAAATACACTGGTTTTAGGAATTGTCAGAAACCACCTGAGAAGTCCTGTCTTTCTTCATGCTAAGTAATGGAAAGGATAAACTCACATACAGGCACCACCTGTGGTGGATATTAATCCCTTTTTGCAAGGTTCCTCATCATCAGAAGAAACCTGTTTTGAAATAAAAAGGTTGGGTTTTTTTAAATACTGATATGTCTCCCTACCTATCAGCCAAGAAGAGCTGATGCATTTAGACAAAGCTCTATGCAGATGACAAAAAGAAATACAAGTCAAATACCCTTGTGCTTTTATTATTGCTCTTCCTCTAATTATGGTTCTTCCTCTAACACTGCATCAACTCTTAGTTACCTAGCCCAAGAAGCGTAAGATTTTTTCAATTGCTCCTTGATTCAGCCTATTACCTCTTTAATGCCTTAACTGTAAAGAAAAATAATTCTAAGAAAACAAAAAGAGGAAGACAGCCCTCATTTTAAAAGCAAACTTCACTGACAGCCTGCAGGAGAGCATCCCTTACTCAAAAGGCAATGCAGTGTCCTGGCTTCATTGACAGACCACCCAAGGTTAAGCAGACTATTACCAGGCACACATTCCTCATTAGTCATCTGTCTTTAAACGGACAGGAATTCTTTGTGATGTTAAGAGCGCCACACTTCAGACCTGCTAGACCCCTCAGAGACTAACTGGGCAGCAACGGAAGAGTTTCATAGCACAAAAAATCCCACGGATGCTTCACTAACTGAAGGTAAACAACCATCATCAGTCATCCCTACGACAGACTAACTGCACTAACAGAACTGGTTACACGAAGCACCTCCCCAACCTGCTTCCTATTTAAATACCACTGCAACATTTAATACATCAAAATCACTTACTACTAAGTGTACATACTCAGATGCACGCAGACACTTCTCTGTAGTGCATAAATTACATTTTCAGTGACACTTGGCTTCTTCGATCCCTGTGACCTGGCTACATGTATTACATATTTACCTTTTATTACTAATTCATTACACTTACTGCTACTTACTGTAATAACCCAGGATGTAACTACCTGAACAACCCAGGATGTCATTACAAACATTTTTTTTTCACCTATGCTTATTCTTAAACTCAACTAATCACTCAATTTTGTGAGACAAAAGGAAATTTGCAGTTTCTCATCCCTCATTTATTTAAACACAATGTTAATACCTATTTGAGAATCTGTTTAAAACTCCTACAGTTGTCAGTATGAAGTATTTTCTACACCAAACATATCAGTTTTGTTCCTCCTCTTATTCAACAGCTGTATGCAAAGTAATTAAAGTAACACCGTAAGCCTGGATGTACTTTTATTTTACATTTACAGACATTGTGGATTTATTTCATGGCTCATATAGGAAAGGAATACTTAAATCTGTACAATTCTATTTAGTGCTTTATAAAAAGTGTCTTATAAAAAGACAAAGGACACAGAGCAAGGAAAGAAAAAAAAAAATATTAAAAGCCCCAGCAAGCCAGTCTCTCCAGATTCACAAGGACTGGGGAGATCACAGACCAGGCTAGACCAAAGAGGCTGGTGTCTCCTTTATCTGATTTCTATCAGCGCGCTCAGCTGGGCAAGGTCAAGCCTGGCCACAGTGCCAAGGAAGAGCCAAGTATTCCAGGAGCCAAAAATCACTCCCCGAAGTCACTCCTGACCTAGCACTCCGCTTACCCTTAGCAGCTCTTTGCTGCAGGAAGCACCTTCCTCCTGATAAAAAGCAAAGCTAACAACTGGCAATTTGGCTGTTGTTAAAAGCAGGGGTGAATCTGCTGCAGGAGGGAGATATTAACTCGGTGTCTTTGGAAGAGCTTTACACAGGACATGATGTCCTACCTACTTTACAATCATGCTGAGGATGTTTTAAATAGGAAACAACCCCGCTCGTTTCTCTGCCTGACAAGGGGTGTTATCCTGGCCATCCCCGCAGAGACGTTCAGGTCCAGCAGATAAAGAGGCACTACGTAAGTGCAGATTATCAGCAAAATGCAGCATAAGAGGACACTGTGCTGGATCACTGTGTTCTTCCTCTGCCTGAGCAACTCTTTTTAGCAGACATAGAGGTTTGACAGCTCTAGGAACAGCCAGAACAATTACCATCATCTTCCTCCTGTTACATTAAATCTAGAACCTTCTAGCCACAACACAGGTCAGCAGAGACCCAGCAATAAATCACCTAAATATTGGAATAGAAATAAGACAGGTTTTTAGTGAATACTTTATTTTCAGACTCTAATTGCAGCCACGAGCTTGAGTGACACTGCCGATGCCACACTGCTTCTACATTTTGAGGGAAGATAGGAGAGTCCTTGATTTATTTCAAACATGGCATGGGCCCAGGGTTCAGCGAGGGCCACCTCAGGCAAGCACAAATACCCTCTTTCTCCTCACAGTCACGGAAACAAGCTTTGAGCTTCATTGCTCAGACTCTGGCCCTTAAAAACCTCACGAGTCTTGCGTGCAGCTACCTAACCACCAAAAGATGTCCCCTTCTGCTCCTCTGCTATGTTTCGTATGTGAAGCAGTCAAGAGAACACAAAGAAAACCAGAGTAGCAGCCCCTGGCCAAGCGTGCTGTCCCAAGCAGCTCTTCCAGAAGCCGAAAGCATGACATTTTCACCCAGGTTGGTAGAGTCAACAGATTTCTCTTTGCACAACACCACAGACCCGTGTAGCATCACCACACAGGGGGAAGCCAGGCAGCAAACCCCACCAAGGGCAAACAGCCCATGCTGAGGGCAGCTACAGCAGAAAACTCTTCAGCCCTGAGCTTTTCCGCATCTCTCTGGCTTCTCACAGCAGCAAAGCGGCTCCACGGGGAGTCAGCAACAGCCATTCCTTCCGTGCAGCAGAAGCAGGACAAGCAATAACGCTTTGCAGACCTTAAACCCATCTGCAGGTACTTACCACAGGACTAAAGCAGCATGAAATCTCAGGCAAAACATAAAAAACCCCACCAAAATATATATTACCTCTGCCAAAGGAATCTGGCACTTGCTGTCGCTGCAGTCGTCCCTATGAAAGCTGCCACCATGAGCCTACGCCTGGTCCTGGGGTGATGTGCTGTCCCATGGTAACGCCGCGAAACAGCAGACAGCCCCGCTGCAATGGGAAGAAATCGGAGGCGAAACATCCTGTCGAGCAAGAACAACACATTAGTAAAGCAACAAACGGTTTCCAGTTGTGGACTCTCACACCAACCCTCAACCAGAGGTTTGCTCGCATTTTTTCTAAAATAGGAAAGTTACAAAAAATAACTGTCACAGATGTTTATTCGCTGTTCTGAAATAGGCGTGTCTAATAAATAGCAAATTATGAGTATTACATACTGACATACACCTGGCTGACACACCTTGCTGTCACATCCCAACTACTTTTGCTTTTACGTTTTCCAAATTCCTCTTCAGCCTTTCCCCAGCACGCTTCATTAAGAGGAAACATTTGCACACTCCTGATCAGGTGCCAAGGCATGGAAGGTGCAGGTAGATCTCACAGGCAACTACAGCAAATAAGAGCCATTTGGCCAATGGGAAAGACACGGCTGGATTTTAAAAGGCAAATTAAACAAAATAACAAGCAAACCAACCAACCAAAAAACCAACCCAGTCATTTTAAATTTCCTTAAGGAACAACCCTACTGTTCTTAAATCACTTTTTTAGCTAGCCTGGAGGAAAAACATTTATATTCAACTTTAAGTATAAGGCAAGTTTCAAAGTGTCAAAACTTGTAAAATACAATCCTTACCCCATTACACACACAACAAACACAGACAAATGGGAAACCAGAGTTCCAAAGCTAAACATTGTTACAACGGAGAAATCTAAACCGCAAAAATGTCACCTCAAAAATGTCACCTCGTCACACACACCAGCTACAGGAGACAAAGCAATTTTTGCTAGCTCCCAAGACTGAAGGTGAAGGGTAAACGTTGCCTTTGAGAAGAAAAGGTGCTGCATCTTTTAGTGAAATAAAGATCTTATTTCTAACTGACGCAAATTCAATTTTCCAATTGTGGGGTCAGCCTAAAAAAAATAAAATTGGGAACAGAGTGGTAAAAGAATTCCCAAGGCCAGCAAAAACACTGGAAGTGGGGAGCAGTGGGCCAAATTTTGTCCTTTGGTTCCCCATTCTTGCTCTTTAATTCAAAAATTGCCAGCCAGCGAATAACCACAGAATACAAAAATAAAGTCCCATCTATTGGTTTCAATTTGCTTTTGCAACACAAGATGCCACCGCGCCATTCTGCTAAACCATTCACTTCCAACAATGAGAATCTTGGGACCGTTTTGCGCAAACACATTTTATGTTTGTGGTGTGTTACCCCATTTCAGCTAAAAAACGCCCTTTCCCACCGATTAAAGCAACACGCAGCTCAGGATTTCATAACATGAAACAGTGATGTGAATTTAGGGAGGGAAGACGCACATAAAAAATTCAGCAGATAATTTTGAGTGCCAGAGCTCAGTATCTTTTAAGACAAGAGGTGGTGGAGATGCATCTGAAGACTTCACAGCACAATCAAGAGATAGGTGGCGAGGGGAAGGAAAGTGTAGATAATGAAAAATCATTAGCAAACCCCTTATTGGTGATTTTTCATATCAGATCTAAGGCTTTTGCATGGTCCTGGGACAACAGAGATGGGACGGAGCGATGCAAGGCGGGGACAGAGGTGGCAGAGCTGCAGGGCGTCTGTCCCTCGCCAGCCGGGTTTATGGGTGCGCACAGCTAGCGCATCAGAACAGCATCCATTTATATTCATCCGTGCACGTATTAAAAACCAAGTTTGCAGTCAGCATTACCATTTTGTTTATTCCTTTAAAAATAAATAGGCTTAAAATTAAAGTCTTAACAGCCAGCCAACAGCGCTTATTCTCCCAATTTTCTCCAGCTCTGAACAATAGAATTGTTATGAGAAAAAGCTCTTATTTCAAATTTAAAATTATTTTCATCCTACACAAACCTGATGTTCCCATTTCAACTCCAGGGATGAATCTCTGTTCCATATGCAGAGAAAAATCTGCAAGTGTTATTTTCACTAAGAAGCTAATGTTGCCCTTATTTGGGTTCCCCATCCTAATTACAGCTTTATATGCATAAGATGTAATGGATACGGGAAGTGTTGCCAGTATCATTTAATCAGTCAAAACGAAAATCAAGCCCCACAGTGCTTACTTTTGAGCTTGGAGAGATTTTTACAACGTTTCAGATTGTTTGCTTTAGGACTGCATAAATATTTGCTCTGCCTGAGCCCTAAGAAACACTAAATTATCCTCTTTGTCCAAGTAATCTCCATCCTTGATGGCGCTGGGACGTTCACCCAGACAGCGCTCGCTTGGTAGCAATTGCCCGAGAGCGCTGAAAGCAGGCAGCTCCCATAATAACAACCCTAAAGAGTATTTTATCTTCTTATCTCAGAACAACAACAACAACAAAAAACCACTTTGGAAGCTGAATTTTCCATGCCTTCCATCTGCAATTTTACAATCTCTCATATTTTTTTTTTTAAATCAAAAGCACCATGATATTTGGTATGTTTGGTTAAAGGCTCCAGGCATATAAGTCAAGATCACTCAAGGAAGCTGGTGCTCACTTTTTAAAAAGATTAAAAATAAGCATCTTGCCCTGACTGCAGCAATGAAAACCTTAACACCACAATCAGCAGCAGGATAAGGAATAAAACAGAGATGAAGTATAAAACTCCCAAGAACTGATGTGATTACAGCTTGCAATAAGAAATAACCTCAATTCTTGCATGATTTAATGCAATAAAGAGTTTTTTTGTTTGTTTGTTTTGTTTTTGTTTTTTTTTTTACAGGAGACAAAGTACCTCAGAGAAGAACAACTCCAAAATAACGAAAACAAGGATCAAACATTAAAAGTTGTTGTGATGTTCTACCATTACTGCTACAAGGAATCTATAAATCGTATTTTTGTTTCTAAGATATAAGCCGGTCTTATCTTACATTCTTGCTCAGAACAGCTTTACTTTCAGAGGTTGAATTAACATCCTTGGACAAGAGAAATAGTTTGGGCTTTTTTTTTTTTCCAGAAAAGAACGATATATCTGTTTTTATTTATGCCACAAGACATGGGTATTATTGGTTTTTTTAAAGCAGAAGAGTCAACCAACAGACTTGAAGATTTAAAAACAAAGTTTTGTTGACTGTCTGCTCCACCAGTAAATACGAGCTGCTCCACCAAACCCCTATCCTCAAAAAACTAAAAAAAACAAAAAAAAAAAAAACAAAAAATCCACCTCACCCCAAAACCCCCACCGAAAGAGATCTGACAGCCCATCCCGGTACCCGGCTCTCTCTGTCCACTTCGGCACCATGTTTGTGTGCCCCAGCTCTGTGGTTGAAGCTGCGTTTCTCCCCCAGCAGCTCTCACGACAATCAGGTAAGCGCTCAGGGCCCTGCTCCATGCATACATACAGCTGGCAAGATGGAACAGCATAAAGCCTCATGTATTTGTAATTTAGCATTAAACGTGTTAGCGTCTTTGACATCCAGGAAACCCACCAACCCATTAGGAAAGGACCGCTTTCGATCTGATACATGATGGGCATCACTCAAACTGAGGACATCCAGATCGCTTTAAAAGAAGAAAGGCAAAATTATTTCAACAGCCATATACATACTGGCTTGACATGGATATTTTATTTCCCCAAACAATGATCCTCTGTCCGCTAACCTGTTTTGCAAGGAAATTCAGACAGGGACAGGCTCTCCACTTCTCTCCCCTGCCGTGTCCAGAGCATCGGTAGTCCAGCCCCGGATTTTTTCAGTGCACAAAAGAATCAGCAGATCCCAACTCTCTTGTATCCTTTTTCAGATTCCGAAAGAAAAGAACAAAAAGACTTGCTCCCATTTTTCCAGTACCCTAATTAGCTGATGGTTTCAAGCCTGAAAGCACTAAGCAGCCCAGCCCAGGGAAAAGGCACTTCTTTACACTTGGGTACCCCACAGCACTGAACTTTTTGTTGGCCTTTTTGGCAATTCAGAACAGCCTCAGATTTTAAGACGAAACACACTTAAAGCAGCTTTTTGATGTCAAAGCTGGCCTTGGTGGCACAAGCATGCGAGAGGGAGAACAGTAACTGAATAAGCTGATGGGTGTTTAATTTTTAATCAGAGAAGGGTTCACAGACACTTTTTATTTGAACAGTTTTACTAGGACATGGTAAGCTTGCGCATTAGTGCAAAATGTCAATTGTAAATTTAAATGAAAAATATTGTTATGTAGTAAGACCTTCTCAAAAAAGATTTGCATTTACGAGGCATTGCTTAGGCATAAAGACTTCTGCAGGGACTGGCTGAGATGGAGTCACTAAGAACTGGATGAGCTTTCTGGAGCCGTATGTTTATTAAAAAGCAAAGTTTGACGTTGCCAGAGTGCACCAAGACATCCTGACCCAGCAGCCGCTGTCGGAAAATTCCTCACCTATTTCCATCTCAGCCCCTGGCTGTCAGTTATACCTCACCCCTGCTCACTGAAGACAGTGACTTCGGCTCCAGAAGGTGTTGGGGTGCCCTCAAGCAGAGAGCCCAGCAGCAGAAGAGCGCAGGGTCTCAGCTTCCAGCTCTCCTGTCTCCATCTTCTCAAGAGGGTTATTGGGAAGAGGGGAAGGAAAAATTGCAATGAGGAAAAAGTACAACAAATAAATCCAATGGGAGAGAAAGGTCAAGACACAAAGGAAAGGGCAAAGTAATCAGGAGAGAAGTTTCACCATCAACACTAATATAGAGATACTTAAGATAATCTGAAATACATAAACTCGGTGGGAAAAAAACCTCTTAGCATCAAACCTGCCTCCTCCAAGATTAAGTTACTAATTTTGACTTCTCCCCCCAGTTCTCCATACCTTCCATTTACAAGCTGGTACCAGGAAGAGAGATTTGTACAAGGGTAATTCATACAAAAGGTGCCCAGAGGTGGATTCCGGCTACTGAGGCATCTGATCTACTCCTTCCCCCATCCCCAAGAGAGACCAAACTGCTTCTGCTCTTTTCCCCTCCTGTAACTCCAAATTTTCACCTTACCCAGAGCAATTTTCAGATAAAGGATTACTCACATTATTGAAGTTATTAGCTTACTAAGACACATAAATCAGTTTTGGGAATGAAAATGAAATCTAGCAGCAAAAGTAATTTCTTCTCAGGTATGAGATTGGGGCAATATTTAATCACATTAATTTCACCAGAGAGGGGAACCACATTTGTTTCGGAGCACAATTCAAATTGATTGAGAGTCTATGAAGCATCAATCCATAACACACTACCAGGTCTTTAGCAGAAACCTAAGACATAGCCTTGCAATTTCTTTTTAACTGTCATTGTGGTAAGGGTTCACCTTTTCCTAAAATCCTCAGCCCTGAAAATGCACACTTCCCAAATCTGCAGTTCTCTCACTACACCCAACCATCACTCGTCCTCCCCTTGGGGACGACCAGTGCCGTCCCTCTAATAGCCAGGATTTAGTATTAACCTTCACCCTGCTCTGCATGCAGCTGCTATTAAAGCCACACTATTGCATTTCATAACACGTTTAAAAATTCAGTCTAATATTGCACTACCAACACACTTTGGTGTTCTACAATCACCTCGCCATTAACACGGCTTATTTAGTATAACAATTTACTGGGATGATATCCATTAAGACTCCATTATTTATGCCATCCTCATCTCATGAGTGACTTTATTCTGGCAAATTGATCCCTTTAGCATCACAAGACACGAAGTGAAAATAAAACAGCAAAACCTCGGCTAGTTGAAATCCAACTTGTTAAACTACCACTTTTACGCATAAGCGTTCTTCCCCTCAGTTTACTACAAGTGTCCTTACTATTAGCTAGATTTAAATTAAGGGAAATACATGTTTCTCTGTTACTATCAGTTGGTCTAATCCCTCCTCAACCCACTTCAAAGCTCCGCGTACCCACACTTGGGCTCTCACTGCTTGAAAACAAATAGTCTGCTAGGAACTGTGGAGCATCCTGAGATAGCAAGCACGATATGGAAGAAATAACCACGTCTCTTTAGACTGTACAAGCTGCCCATGTGGGTCTTTACCAAGTCTGCTGCAACAGGAGTTTCGCCTTAGACTCAAGCAACACCGGCCAGTAAAGAGTCATAAACCCAAACGCTACTGCACGGAGTCTAGATTAAAACAGACACGACTGAAAATAATCCTACTGATCTTCAGCACTGAGTAGAGATGATGATGCGTTGTGAGGATGCACACAAGACTTTCAATTTAGCTTTAATAAAGCATTATAAATAATTGAGCTGTAATTACTAATAAGTATGTGTTCAGTAGCTAACTTGGTCTTGGTCTTCCCTTGGAGAGCGAGACAGAAGTGTGTACTCGCTGGGGAAAGATCTTTTGCCCACTTGCCTTCGAACATTTAAAGTCTATTTAGGATAAAGACTTTGGTGCCAACTAAAATGGCAGAGGCAGCATCGCCTGGCAAGCTCAATAGCAACCCCACATCTAACCTGCTGAGTCGCTAGAGGACTTCTGAGTGGATGCAACCACCACAAACTGCAGCTTTTGAGAAACAAATGAAAAATGAGCATACCCAAACAAAAGAAACCAGTTACATCTGTTGCAGTGGCACTGAAAATAGCACCTTCAGCAAGGATAAAATATTTACCTGCTACTTCAGCCAGCCAGTCTCCAGCAACGCACCGTAGGTTTTTAAGGGGCAACTATAATCTTCCACAGAAACAAATGTTAAATGCCACTTTTTTTCTGGTTAAAGTTTTCCTTTCCCCTCCTCCCCTCAAAATGCAGCCTATTCTTTGGGCTTTTCTACCTAGAAAGCCCCAGCATTGACCAACTCCCTCGCAGCATCTCCACAGAAGCCAGAGGTAATTAGTAGAGCTGCAAAAACAAAAGTCAAAAAAAAACCCAACAACCCAAACTTATCTCCCCCCTTACTATGGATAATGACCCTGTTTCATGAGCTACTTCTATCTTAATCAGTCCAATGTGACATTTTCTTTTTCCAATCACTATTCCCAAATAATCAGGCTGTCTTTGCAAACCAGCCACGCGAGCAGCTGCACCAGAGCATGTTCGCAGGAGGAAAAAAAATGACATCTATTTGAGAAGCAAAGGTTTGTCAGAAAGGTTTGGCAGAGGGATAGAAAACATAACACTTCTGCTTTCTTCTGTAGAAAGTTATGGCCAGCAGGAATATGGCTGCCTGACCTGAGAGATTTAAATTGTCTTGTACAATCTGTGTCAATAGGAATCCTCAAGAAGATCACATCCCAACTTTTACACCAAATGGAAAGACCCTTCTTGAAGCTCCTGCCCTTTCTCCAGCTGACAGCCGACCTACCTGCGTGTACCTTACAAGAACAAGCGAACAAAAAAAAGCAGAGCAGTTAAAGTAGATTTAAGAGGTGTTTACGGCTTACTTGGCGCCAAGAAAACTGGTGTTAATTCTTACTGAATAAATATGTGTTTCACAAGAAAATAATGCTGGAAGAGAAAAATGTAAGTAGTCTGAGGAGAAAGCAAAAGCTTCACTAGGCTGTGAAGGTGGCTTTCAACAGGCTTGACTTATCTGCAGATGTACGTCCAGCGCAAGAAAAAGAAATTTGGTTTTGGAGGTAGACAGGCAGCGGACCATCTCAGAATTTGACATGAAGTCTGTACCTCCTTTCCTCTCCGACAAGGAGGAAAAAGATTTGTGAACCCTTTCCCATTCTGTCTTTCAAACAGAAACATCACCTACCCCAGCCACGGCCACCTGCTTCTTTAGAAAATGCCTCTCCTGCCCAAAGTGCCACGCTTTGATGGCATATATCCAAAGACATTTTAAATAAAAATCTTACTGAAACAAAAAAGTTGCAGCGTCTGCGTTTCATCTACCAGATGGTGATTTCTTGGGAATTCAAGAGAAGAGCGCTGATTCCCCCCAAAAGAAGAAAAGCAAATCTGAACCGCTGCAGCTGCTTTTCCGGCAACACATTATTGGATTAGTTTGAAACTCAGTGAGAAAAAAGAATAAGGATAAGCCTGGCTAGTGCCTTTATAACATGACCTGAGGAGCTCACTTTCAGCATGAGAAAGCCAGCAACAAATATTTGGCTCCATCCAAGGTGGCCAGGCAGATAGCACACATGCTCAGGCGCTAATCTGGAGCAAATACCCCACCGAGCAGAGGACCAGATGAGTCACTGTGCCTGACCACTACGGCCCACCACCTCCCTCCCTCCCTGCAGCCATGAAACCAAAAAGCAAGATATTCATCAGCAGATGGAGAAGTTTTACTTTCCACTCCACCCAAACTTCAGCCAACAGAAAAAAAGGGGATTATATTAATGGAAATAGCAACCTTAAAAGCACATGATAAAAGCCATAGTTACAGACTGTAAGAAGAGGTGCTGGAAAAAAACCTTACAACATCTCATATCAGTGCTAGATGGGGGCAAACTCCAACAGACAGCAAGCCTGGTGCACACACACAGAGCATCTAATACAGTGACAATCCTCTTGTATTCTTTAACACCAACTGGCATAAGGCAGGCGTCGATTCTTGCGGATCTTCCTTGTGTTTGTATCATAGCTAAGATTCTAGTGAAAAAAATACAACTACTCTTCTAGCTGTTGAAGCAAAAATGCCAGAGACGGAAAGTTTGCATCAAACTAATGAAAACACAGATGTTAAAGTGGTGGTACATAGCCCAACTAGTCTATACAGACACTGGGTCTGATTTCAGTGTTGCCATAGACCGGCTTTGTCTGCCTCACGTACTAACACACTGCAAATGATGAAGCTACACAGATTCCCAGGTCTCCTGTTTCAAGCACAGGTCAGCTGCAGGGCTGCTCATCTCAAACCGTGATCTTCTTTCTTGCTATCTACACGAGGATCGTGGATTTCATTTCAAAGAGCTATACACTCTAACAATAACAGAAAAACCCAAGAACGTGAGCTCTAGAGACCCTGGAGACTTAACAGAAAACCACACACACCAGATAAGCCAACTATTTTCTATTTAAAAAAACACAAAGAGAAAACCATTACATTAAGCCACTGATTTGTTTTGTGGCAGGTAGAGGAAGGGTGACAAGCTGTGACAGGCTGCAGGGACAGAAAGGAAACCATGTAATGAATCGAAGGTTGTTTATGCAAAGCATTTAAGGCCACACATTCACAGCTATTATAAACCAGCACAAGCAGCTGGCCTGCTCCCGGCTGTGTATTCCCACCTTGTGCCAAATCCAGGACAAAATTCCCAGTGACAAGGATCAGCACTTTTATCCGCTTTACCTCCTCCTGCCCCACATCCACAGTAGTGCCACCCCAGACAAGAGGATCTCTTCACACAGTGGTACTGCCAACTCCAGGCGATGGTGGGACTGCAGTTAAAAGCTGCTCTCGACTGAGATTAAATCCAGAATGCATGAAAGGAAATTCCACGGCAGGTTACTTTGGTGAAAAAAAAATAGCCACTGCACTCACAGACAAAGTAGCAGGCAAAGAAAACCTATAATTTACTAGCCAAGGACCTTTCAGATAACGCTACAGAAGCCACAGTAAAACAATGCATGATCTGAACAGTCAAGCTGTCTATTTTTTCTATTTTACAGTATCTTAAATCTTTCGCTAAGGGCCAAGCCTGCCAAAGACTTTTGGATGCTATGTACTGAGGCAGACAAAGTGCATTTCGACTCAGACTTGCTATGAGCCCTTGCATTTCTTACTAGAAGCATCAAACATCACTTTAAAGAGATATATAGCCATCCTCCTCATTAAGAGGTAGCCATGCCACCTGCAACACACCTTTCTCAAAACCCTTCTGCTTTAAAAAAAGTCAAAATATTCTTCCCAAAGGCATACAACACTGCCTACAATACTCAACTCAGTAGGAAACAATTACCCAGGGTTGTTATCTCAAACATCATCATCACACCCGAAGTCACATCTATACCAACATACTTTTTCCTCTAACACCCCTGCAATTTCCCAGCAGGAACGCACAGCGTCTGGAAAATTAACAAATAAGGTTTTTATTGTGGTACACAAGCACCCTCAGCCCTACTGCACTGAAGTATGTTAAAATACTGTGCACCAGCAAGGCCACTGGAAACTTGGGAAGAATAAAACAAGTATTTCTATATCCCAGCCCAGCCTCAAGGAACATTACTGCAGCAAAAGGAACAGCACGCAGCAACGTGTTTTTATAATAAACCTAACATGATTGCTACAGAACTTATTTTGTTCAAGAAACGCAAACGCAGTCATTTCCACATTCTAGATCTAAACACAGCTGATGGCTCCCTCAAATACCACCTGAAAAATGTAATGCTTATGGTATACTGCTTCAAAGCCTTTCTGAGACTTCAAATGATTTGCAAGTCTTGCAGTTCACCCTGCTAAACTGCCCGAGGACAACAGTACAACCTCTCCTCGGAAAACAATACCGCGAGCTTACCCAGGAACCTGACTCCTCAGCCCAAAAGGCACAACAGGAACCTATACCGAGAACTTACACAAAGACTAATAAGGCACAGGGAGCTCCAGAGAGCCCCCAGTAGGCAGACATTAATGACGTCCGCAAGCAAGGCACACCATTCTTTTTTCTCCAGAGCATGAAACTTCAACTTTTTTAGTTCAGGAGGCATAATGAATATCACAAAAGTTTGTGCAGAAAACCAGTGATTTGGAGCACAAGCTGTTTCCATGTGTAAACAAAGAACAGGGGTTACATGAGCTTAAGGTACACTGCTGAATATGCACATTATATTCTAATATACCAGAAATTTTCTGAATATCAGAAAATTTAAGAGGATGGTTATAAGCCACAGGACCCTTCATGCCTTCTTCTGGCAGCAGCTATATCAGCTAAAGAGGCTGCTGCCCGAAACTGGTGGCTGCCAGGATGTCCTCCAGAGTCCCAGAGAAGTGGGCAGTGATGACGCTAGAACATATTTGCCTCGTACCCCTGTGTTGGCCAAGAAATGCTTTGTTGCTGCAGATGGACAAGCCCACAGTTTAAGCATCTTCAGTTAGTTTTGGTTGTTGTTTTTTTTTTAAAGATACCTCCCTACGTTCAAACAAGTTGTTTCTGAGTGCATAGAAATAGTCAGTTGCATTGGATTTTCAGGATGGGTCGGGTTTTTTCATATTTTATGAAAGGTTTTTTTAATATTTTATGAAAAGACTGGGTTAACAGGAAGCTCCAGGCAGCAGCCTTCTTCCACAGTTCGCCCCCATGCCTGCTTCGCTCCTCCTTCTGAATCACACAGCACTGCCTGAGCCTTCTAACAGAAAAGTCAGCACAACTTTTCACAATGCAAAAAGGCAACCTATTTTCCTACAGTTTCAGGAAAAATCCTAAGTGAACACTTCAGAACAAGAATAATTCCAAACAGGGCAGATTTAAGAGTAAACATCAGCCAGATTATTAGTTCAGCAGAGTTAAAAGTACCCGAGAGCAGGGCCACAGCATGCTGTGAGTTGCATACCCCACCAGGCAGCAATACCATCCTTACCTGTAGCTTGCAGGTCAGGCAGTCACAAGGAACGCTGTGAATTATTTCTCAGCAACTGCAGGGCTGCGTCCTAAAAACAAGAAAGAAACATAATAAAGATTATAACTCTGCTGCTACCAATGTGCTGCACACAGTCTCCCTTCTGGCAGTCATGCTCTGCATATTAGTGCTCACACCTATCAGCCTCAGTACTCACATCTCTGACTGCCCGCCAAATAAAGCCAGGAGGAAAAAAAAATGGTCATGCAGCTGATTAAAAAAAAAAAACAACCAAAAAAGCCAGACCTTTACTTTAACTCAAGTTTGAGTTGGCACTCAAGTTTCTAGAAGAGAAAGCCTTAAAAAAATCTGACCTTGTTTGACCTGCCCACCCCTGGTCAATGAAACCCACTAAACAGACTCATATTCACCACCTTTCCCAAGCAGCTCATTAAACTAAAGGCAAATACGGTACAGATAAATCATGTCATGATAAAGATCAGGCCTTTCCACACTCTCAACAGTTTATTAACCCAAATTCACCCTAAAGGTTCTTCCAAAGACAAACTGCACATCAAATACAGTTTGGCTGTTCAGTGAAGTTAAAGCTGTTTAACAAACCGCTATTAAGAAAAATTGCTTTGACAGTAGCTATAACATACAGCAATAATTCACACAGCCCTGGCAGCGCCACGAGCAATCCCCTACAGCAACAAAACTACACCAAGACCAGGGACTCAGCTCCTCAAACGGCATGAGAGCTCCCCAAAACACTCCTTGCAGGTCCCCCTTGGCCCAGGCACGCCGTGGGGGGGGGGGGGGGGGTCGTTCCTTCTCCTGTGGCTTTCCCAGCAGGAAAGCCTGAATACGGGAATGGAGGCACAGACCCCAAGGTTTATTTCACAAGGAAGAAACTATCATCTTACTGCGGGGGTCTGGGGGATGAAGAAGCCGTAACATCACACCCTAAGCCCCCTGTGACCCAGAGAGCCCAGGTTCCCAGGGCAGCAGCTCTCCCTCAGCCCCCGGGCCCCCCACCTCAGCCCCCGGGCCCCCCACCTCAGCCCCCGGGCCCCCCACCTCAGCCCCCGGGCCCCTCACCTCAGCCCCTGGGCCCGGGCCCCTCACCTCAGCCCCCGGGCCCCCACCTCAGCCCCCGGGCCTGGGCCCCCACCTCAGCCCCCGGGCCCCTCACCTCAGCCCCTTAGGCCGGACCCCCACCTCAGCCCCCGGGCCCGGGCCCCCACCTCAGCCCCCGGGCCTGAGCTCCCCTCTCAGCCCCTTGGGCCTGGGTCCCCCCCCCTCAGCCCGCTTCACGGCGAGGACCCGCCTACGCGCCCAGAGCCCACTCCCGCCGGGGCGCGGGGAAGGGACGGTCCAGCCCGAGCAGAGGCGCCGGACCCCGCCGCCAGCCGCGGGGGAGCGGGCAGGACCCCACTCCCCTCCCCGCCCCGCTCACCTCAGCCCCGCCGCCGGAGCACACACAGGCCCCGCCCCCCGCGGCCGCGCTTCCGCGGGCGGTGGCACGCCGGGAAGGGGGCGGAGCCTGAGGGCGGGAGGGGGCGTGGTCTGGGCTGGAGGGGCGGGGTCTGTGGGCGGAGGGGCGTGGTCTGGCGTGGATGGGGCGGGGCTTGGGCGGAGGGGCGGGGCGTCCGCCGCGCTGGGGAGCCGTATCGGGTCGGAGGGGCCGGCGTTAGGGGTCTGCGAGGCGTCTATACGTGTCCTGGCAGGCCCATGTATAGGGTCTCAGGGTCTTATATACAGGTTCTGAAAGTCCTGGGTGTAAGGTCCCTGGGACCTATATGTATAGGCCCTGAAATGCTTGTATGAGGAGTGTTTCTATAGGTCCTGTATATAGGGTCTGAGGAGCTTGTCTACAGGGCCTGAAAGACCTGTGTATGGGGTCTCGGGCGCTTATATTTAAGGTCTGAAAGGTCTGTATGTATGGTCTCAGGGGCTTATGTATAGGTCCTGAAAGGCTTGTGCTTAAGGTACAGGGAACATATCTATACATCTTGAAGGGCCTGTATAAAAGGTCTGAGGGGCTTGTATATAGGGTCTCAGGGGCTTATATATATGTCCTGAAAGGAGTCTCAGTGGTGTGTACATAGAGGGTCTGAGCAGCCTGTACAGACGGCCTGAAAGGGTCTATACACAGTGTTTGAGGGGTCTATATGCAGGGTCTGAGGTACCTATGTGTAGGTTTAACGCACCAGCATAAAATGCCCGGGGCCGTCTATAGGGTCTGCGGGGGCTGCAAGCTCTTGGCCGTTTCTGCCATACTCTATTGAATCTCCCCAGTTTTATTTCTGCAATAGGTAATTCTTCATTCCCTGCCCCCAGGCAAGCGCTTCGCACGCCAGAGGGGCTTCCCCCTCGCCCCTGGCCGTACCTGGAGCAGACGGGCCACGGAGGTGCCCTCGGCACCGGAAAGTGTTCTGAGAGATCTACAAACCCACCACAGGCTCTTCCATCACTGCAGCAATGCAGAAAACTTGATTTTTCAGGTCCTGAACACTTAAACTGCAAGTTCCTTAGCGGTATAAGAACTGAACTGCTTTCTCTTGCTTATTTTTTCTTTTCACGTGGTGCATATGGTTGAGCATTTCTGTGTGTTTCCGATCATAATTCACTTTAAAAACCGAAGGGATTATCTTGTGAGAAGTGCGTCTCGTGAGCAGGTCTGGCTGGGCACAGTTAGCCATGTCCTCCTATTTCTGCCTGCCTTTCCTCCCTAGGCCACTGAATTTATAAACAAAACCTTCATGGGAGGGTTTCTTTTCCCCATCGACCATATTATTTACAAAACACTAGGGGAAATATTTCCACCGGGCTGCCAGCTTGACACCTCCCACCACCAATAACTTCTCAGACACTGGGGAGGGTGGGAAGAGCTCAGGATGATGCCCACGGGCTGGGAAACCTCTCCCTGATCAAGGTGGAGAAGGTATCTGTGCCCTGCTGCGGCACCTCCTCCGTATACTGCCCGCAGCGCTCCTCCCCAAAGGGAAGGGGCTGTCTGCTGCTGGGACGCACGGACATGGAACCTGGGGGGAGAGGAGCATTGGGAGAGAGAGGGGAAAGGGAGGAAGGGAAAGGAGGAGAGGAGAGGAGAGGAGAGGAGAGGAGAGGAGAGGAGAGGAGAGGAGAGGAGAGGAGAGGAGAGGAGAGGAGAGGAGAGGAGAGGAGAGGAGAGGAGAGGAGAGGAGAGGAGAGGAGAGGAGAGGAGGGAAGGGAAGGGAAGGGAAGGGAAGGGAAGGGAAGGGAAGGGAAGGGAAGGGAAGGGAAGGGAAGGGAAGGGAAGGGAAGGGAAGGGAAGGGAAGGGAAGGGAAGGGAAGGGAAGGGAAGGGAAGGAAGGAAGGAAGGAAGGAAGGAAGGAAGGAAGGAAGGAAGGAAGGAAGGAAGGAAGGAAGGAAGGAAGGAAGGAAGGAAGGAAGGAAGGAAAATTACATGTGTGGCACATTTGCATGTGGAAACACCCCCCAGAGTGGTTTCATCTTCCCCCAGCGAATACAAAGATGCCTGGATCCTGGTTGCAGCATCCCGTCCGTTGCATTCCCCGAATCCGGTGACCAAACTGGTGCTTTGGGAGCTGGGAGGGGGCACGGAGGCAGAGGGGATGCTGATGGCGATGGGGGCTGCCCAGAGACACAAAACACGATAGACCTTTCCATGCACAGCTTGTCAGGGCGGAAAGTGGCACCAAGGGCATCACGCCAGCCCAGCAGCGCTGTGAGTTCAGTTAAGCTCATGCACTAATAAGATTTAACCATCAGGAAAGCGCATGCCTGAGCACCTCACACAAAAGGGGCTTTTTGGGAAGGCAAGGGAGGTGGGAAGGAAATGAGACACTTTGAAAATAAATGTCACCAGGTGACAACCGAGATTTGGGGGAATAAGCATTGCTCCCCCAGGACGGAGTGATGCCCAGGAGTCCCCATCCCAAATGGTTCCCACGGCAACACAGGAACATATTTTTTGGCCCTTGCTCAGATGGGACAGTCCTGAAAAGTAAACTTGGAGGCTGATTTTCGAACCGAGGGAGGCATCCCAGCAAACCCGGTGGAGGGATGCCGTTTTTTCCGGGGTCGTGGGTAGGCACGTCGGCTCCTGGGGCCGTGCCCGGCAGCTCAGGAATGGGATGGCAGCGGGAAGGGAAAATGAGAAAGGCACGCCTGGGTCATGTGCGCCTCGGCATCTAGATCAGAGGGAGGATTCGCTACTGGGGAGGCTAATTTTAGGTATTTTAATTTTAGTTGCTTCCAGATGCCTCTTAGGTTGGCTCTCTTTAGGCTTTAATGAACCCCCATTAAAAAATACATTTTCTGGAGGCATAAATAGACAGCGATTGCTCTTTAGGAACACGGGAGGCTGCCGGATCCCAGGGAGCCCCGCCACTGCCCTCCTGCAGTGAAAATGCTGCAGCCGTTTCTAGGACGAACCCGTCGGCGAGGCGCAAGGTGATGCCAGAGAGACTTGGAGGGGTGACTGCGGGGCTGGGGCGCAGCGGGACGCCGAGGTCTGACCATCACTGATGGAGACACGGGACCCCAAAAGGAGATGGGAGGAGAACCATGCCGCGGCGAGCGAATCCTGGCGTGTTTGGGTAATTCAGGGTTTATTGTCGAGGTCCTGCGACGGGACAAGGACCGTTGTCCTGCCCAGCCCAGGGGCATTTCCCCATCATATCTTATTGCTCCACGAGCAGCCGTTGCGGTGCTTACGGAAAACGGCCGGTGCCGTTCCTTTATCAGCAGGTAGGCTCTGCCCCCCCCACCCCCATCTCACCGCCGCACTGTGTTATCTGCGTTAGTCTGAAAGCACCAACCTTTCTTCTAAATAAAAGGAGATAAGATGCACTTGGATCCCGTGTCCTCTCGAATTTCCTCATCCACCCACAGCCAACACGCCTGCAAGGATTTTGCACGTGCATTGACCTCCGCCTGTGGGATTTTCCAAGTATCATAGCCCCAGACATCTACAGGAACAGAATAGAGTAAATCCTGAATATAAATAACACGAAAAAAAGTGATGTGCCCATAGACTAAGAGACCATTTGTGCGTTGTTTTTTTTTTGTCGTTCCTAGCTGGTTTATTTAAGATGAGCACTTTGGGGCTTGCTCAGGTCTGAGCCAGAGTGTTGGGTTTGCCTGTGGCTCATCGCACACTGGCTTTCTCTTAAATCAGTCTTTTATTTGCAGCAGGACAGCATCCATACCTCCGTCAGCAGTGTCGGGATGGTTGATGGGGGTTTGAGGCTTTAGCTTTTCACTTCAGTCTTTCCCAACGGCAATAATATTAATTGCAAATGCTGGTGTGCTTTTCCCCATCAATTCTTCTCACGAGCAGCTTTCCAATATTCAGCCTGCTGTAATTATAAGCACCAGGAGAAAGCCTCATTAAATACATTATCTTATTTAGGTTTTCCAAGACTGGAAGATGCTTCCAGCAGGGTATCGGGAGCTATTTGACCTAAAAAGACAGGGTTTCATTTTGGTGCTGATATCTTCACCCCTTTCGCCCCCTGCGCTCTTAGGAAGCCGGCTTTCCCTGCCGGCTCGTTTAATTGCACGGGGTATTGATCTCAGGGCTCGCGTTTAATTCCCATTTCTCTGCGTGGTAATGAGCGCCCGCATGCTCAGCACAGATTTGCTAATGAATTAATGGGCTTTCTGCTGCCCTCAGCCTTTGCTCACAGCCCGTCTTCCCCCACTTCTGTCAGACACTCCCTGGAAATGTTTAAACTCTGCCTAAAATGTGACTTCAGGTGAACACTTCCAGCTCCTCTTTAAATAGAAATACAGATCTAAATATATAATATGAATGGCAGGAGGAGCAGGGAATGGGAGAGAGCAGTTGCAGCAGGTTTGGCAGCCCAGGGTCTGCTGGACGTGCCCGTCCCTGCCCTCCCCTGGAGCTGCCGGCACCGAGCCCCCCTAGGAAACCCCATGGGGAGGGCAGCATGGGCTCATCCTAAAAGCGTCTCTACTCACCCAGCCAAAAAGAAAGCGTTGGGTTGGGTAGTTTATGGCATGAAGAGGTGGCTGTGCCCCAAAGTGCTGCCAGGGCTGCATCTTCTGCCCTCCCTGGGGACCCTCCCCATCCTGGGGACTTCCTTCCTCCTCCTTTCCTGCCTTTCTAATCTCCCTTTTCCAGCTCCTCTGTGCATTAACCCCACTTTTGCCATTTTGGGGCTTTTAATGCCATTGTGTGGGGACACTTCAAACTGTCCTGGGGAGAGGCTGATGTCCCTGGAGAGGGACGCCCCAGCTGTGGTCCACGCGTCAGCTCTTTGGCTGACGTGTGCACAGGAGCATCTTCTGCTGCGGATGCTCTTGGGGTCATTGCAGAGGGCTGCGCTGCACAAAATCCTTATTTTAAAGCTTTTTTCCTCCTGCTGTCAATTTTCGACGTAGAAGGAGAGGGAAATACAATGAGCAGGGGCTGAGGAAAAGTTTGATCCGATCTAAGCAGTGGAGCTCAGAGCAGCTGCTGCAATAGGTCTCCTTGATCTTGCAAGAAAAAGCAAATAATTATTGAAGTGCTAAACATGCTACGCTGGAAAGACCACAGGTAAATCCTTCCAGAAGGACACAGTCAAGACTTGACGGCTCCAGCCAACAAGGAGAAGGAAGGGAAAACCCATCCCTGCAGGAAAACCCAGCCAGAAATGAGGATCGAGGTGGAGGATTGCTCAGGGACGAGGTGTGTCTCCAAAATGACGTCGCTTGGGCAAAAGCTAGGAACAACCCTTCAGCACCTGAGTGGATGTGAAGGCAGGATTTGGGGAAGGCAGCCCTGGAGGGAGCTGGGGATGGAAGGAGGAGGGCACCGGCATGTTGCAATGATGTGGGTGGTGGATGAAGAACATCCATGTCACCCCATCACCTGCTTGTGCTTCCCTCTGTATTTTTAGAAGGTCTTTGTGGTGAAAAAGGGTGGTAAAGTAACAGCCAGAATCTCTCAGCCCACGTGTTCCTGATGCTTCGGCAACCTCCAGCCTCGTCACAGTTTTCTCCCCATCAATTTCCAGCGACTCTCCTTTCCCGCGCATCCTCCTCTCCTCACGTCCCAGGAGAAGGTGCATCCTGATCACTCCACGCAGTGAGGAACCAGGTTCCTCGACTTCAAAAAACATTAATAATACAGGATCCCAGCTGCTTTTAAGCAAAGGCACTTCGTGTCAGTACCAGCCATAACGGTATCGCTGCACGTGGGAACTGCTTGTGCATTAATATTTTTTAAGGCTCCATTTTCTAACGAGCAATTCTGGGGCCACTTCCAGTATTAAAAGCGATAGGCTTGTTTCCCTTCCGGACTATTCCTTCCCAGGAATTAAAAAGGAGCCGCCGGCCGTGTTGTAACGGCCGAAGGGAAAAGTCTTTTCAAAGAAAAATAATCCGAGTAAATCACCTTTCGAGAAATAACTGAGCACACATTGCTTATTTAGCCCAGATGCTGCAAGGTCTACGCTGGCAGCCCAGCCCACCACATATACGTGTACATCTCTCGCTCTGCAATATATCTATATATAAAAAAATCTACTTTTTATACCATTCATGGAAGCTGCTATGGGGGTGGGATGCTGGTTTGGCCCAGCTCCCCAAATCCCTCCGCCTCCCCCACGCTGCATCCCCAAGGCCATGGTGGTGCCTTTGCGGCCTTCCTTGCTTCATCCTGTTCCCCTGCACCCCCTCCCCTAGTGCACCCCACCTCCTGCACCCTCTCCCCCCCTGCACTCCATCTTCCTGCATCCCCTCCCTGCTACACCCCATCTCCCCGCACTCCCTGCCTGGTGCACCCCATCTCCCCAGCGCACCCTGTCTCTCCAGTGCACCCCATCTCCCCGTAACTCCTCCCCGGTACACCCCGTGTCCCCAAACACCATCCCTGGCACACCCCATTTCTCCGCACCCCCTCCCTGGTACACTCCATCTCCCTGGTACACCCCATCTCCCTAGTGCACCCCATCTCTCCATACCCCCTCCCTGGTGCACCCCATCTCCCCAGTGCACCCCATCTCCTCGCACCCCCTCCCCGGTACACCCCATCTCCCCGCACCCCCTCCCCGCTACACCCAGTCTCCCCAGTACACCCCATCTCCCCGCACGCTCTCTCCAGTACACCCTGTCTCCCCAGTACACCCCATCTTCCCAGTGCACCCCATCTCCCCGCACCCCCTCCCCGGTGCACCCAGTCTCCCCAGTGCACCCCATCTCCCTGCACCCTCTTCCCGGTGCACCCCGTCTCCCTGGCAGACCGCCGTTCCCCCTCCCCGGTGCACCCCGTCTCCCCAGTACACCCCATCTCCCCAGTGCACCCCGTCACCCCGCACCCCCTCCCCGGTGCACCCCGTCTCCCTGGTACACCCCATCTTCCCAGTGCACCCCATCTCCCTGCACCCTCTCTCCGGCACACCCCATCTCCCCAGTGCATCCCATCTCCCCAGTGCACCCCGTCTCCCTGGTACACCCCCGTCCCCCCTCCCCAGTGCACCCCGTCTCCCTGGTACCCCCCCGTCCCCCCTCCCCGGTGCACCCCCCGTCTCTCCGCACCCTCTCCCCCCCCGCTTCCCGCCCTGGCCCCGCCCCCCGGAGAGTGGCCCCGCCCCTCCGCCCCGCCCCGCCCCGCCCCGCGGCGCCCCTGCTGAGGAGTTCCCTCGCCCTCCAGCCCGAGCGCGGCCCCGCCCACCACCGGCAGGGGAGGGAACGCGGCGACCAATCGCCTCTCCGGACAGGGCATCCGCGCGGCGCCCATTGGCCGCCACCGCCTGTCTTGACGCGCTCCGATTGGCCGCCTCTGCCGGCCGGCCCCGCCCCGCCACTCAGCGCCCCCCCCGCCCGGGCGGCAGCAGCAACCGCCGCCACCGCCGCCGCCGCCGCAGCGTGAGGCGGCTCCAGCGGCGCGATGGCGGCCACGGCGGGCAGATCGCTGCCGCTCCTCCTCTGCCGCCGCCCCGCCGCCGCGCTGACGGCGGCCGGTTGCTTCCCGGCGCTGGGGCGGCGCCGCCAACAGCAGCAGCAGCAGCGACACCGGACGGTGAGTGAGGCGGGAGCCGTGCCCTTCAGGCGGCGGCCGGCTGAGGAGAGCGGCGGCGCCGGGCGGGGGGGTTGGGGGGTGAGGCGGTTCCCCCCTTCCCGCCCGTTCCCCGGGGGTGGCGGCGGCGGCTGCCGGCAGCCGCGCGTTATTCTTAGCGCCGCCGGGCGAAACTTGAGCGGGGCGGGCGGCGGCAGCCGAACCCGCGGCCCCGCTCCGGCAGCCGGGGCAGCTCCCGGGCCCTCCCCGCCGCCGCCGCTGCTGCTCCGTTCCGGGAACGAGCGAGCCGCCCTGCGCCGTACCGTACCGTGCCGTGAGGGCTCCTTCTCCCCGGCGGGCGCCGGTGGAGGCCCGGCGCAGCCCGCCCGTAGCGGGGCCGCGCGGACGGGGCGGGGGTCGGGTCCCGGCGGCGCGCGGCCGCCAGGTGGCGCGCGGGGCCGCGAGAGCCTGGGGGGGGGCGGGAGATGGGGGGGACACACAGACACCGGGGGGGGGACGGGGACCGGGGACACCCCGGTTTGGGGGGGGGGGGGGGCAGAATCGGCCCCGGCAGGGCACGGAGGGGAGAAGGCGAGCGCAAGTGCCTCAGTGCATCCTCGCCTTTTTTTTCTTTGTTATTATCGTTATTTTATTACTTTCCTTTTTTTTTTTTTTTTTTTTTTTTTTTTGCCGCCCCAAGGTCAGGCAGGGGAGAGGCGCTCGGGGTGGGGGGGGTGTCCCCCCCCCCCGAATTCCCTCCCGGGAGCTGTCAGGTTGGTGCGGCTTAGAGGGGTAGGGGTGGAGAACGGGGTGGGGGGCAAAAAAGAACCCCCAAACCCCCAATTTTTGTTCGCTTGCCCCCGCAGAAGCGGCAGGTTTTGCCAGAAAATAGAACGCTGGCAGCACGCGTGCTGCTTACTATGTGGCTTTAGGGCGGAAAAAAAGCTGTAAAGGCAGGCAGGTTGCGTCTTGGAGCTCGAGAGATTTGCTAAAAATACCGGGAGGTTTTTTTCTTTTTTTTTTTTTTTTTTCTTCCTAAACTAAAGGAACAGTATGTAACCGTGGGATATTCTTCTAGCTTTTGCCACAATCTGTTTTATTGCTGCCTATAAAAAAAGCCGCCGTCGGAGGTGTGCACCTGTCGCTCACTTGTTGTTTTGCTGAAGCAACTAATTGCGAAACTACCCAAAGGCGCCCGAATCGTGTATTAATCGGGTGATGGAGCTCCCGTGGAAGGACAGGTATAACGCCGGGTCCCCAGGGTGCTGTTTAAAGAGCAGCTAAGCGTTTGTGCCTTGTATTTTCAGGGTGCCGGTAGTTCCTGTAACGGCGCCGGTATGTTTTCACAGCGATGGGGTGCCAGAGGTTCCGTGGCTATCGAGTGTCACAGTTGCATCAGTCCCATATTTGCAGTGCGGTGCGGTCGTTCACATGTGCGAAGTGTGACTTCTGCGGCGTTGACTTCAGACTTTGTAAATACCAGCCTGACAAGCGAGGCTACCGCTCCCCTGGATTCTTGGTCAGGCGTGGAACAGCCTTTGCAGTTTTCGTAACCATCGTTTAAGTTGTCTCTTTTAGCAGTCTGGCCCAGAAAATAGTAAGTTATTTATCTAAATTTACATTGACCTTTGCGATTAATTTGACAGAGACCCAGATTCATGCTTGATACCGCCAATCAGGTGAAGTGTAGCAGTAAATGTGCAAGAAGAATAAAAACAACCATTCAAAAATATCCGGGATTTCTTCTGTTTGTCTGGGATGCTTTGCTGCTGCCGTGGTCAGAGCTGAGCAGCTGCGGCTGAAGTACGGACACACTAAAATCATGCTGTGCCAAAGCCGTCCCCTTCAGGTGCTCGGGGAAAGAGGAGGATTTTGCTTGCGTCCCCCAGGCTGATGATTAAAAAGTTCTTCTGCTTTTTAGTACCGGTTGGGTTATGCTGTTTGATTTTCGGCAGCTTGGCTCGTAGCCATTTGTGGTGTTGCAGTGATTCGTTTTTGGGGGTTTTCTTCTTTTTCAATAGGGAGGTTGTACGCAAGGCAGTTCAGTAGGTGTTGATTGCCGTGAACCTAGCAATCAAGTGAAAGCTTGCTGCGAGCAGGTCGGTACCCGGTATCCTAACTGTTCCTTTTGACAGAATCTGTAACGTGCCTATTTATCTCCTCACAGAAAAGATGAGTTATCCTTTCCATCACACTGCACTTGAGAAACTATGTGGACCGGTGGGAGAGAGTAGAGACCCGAGAGCTGCTGAATCCTAGAATAAATGATCTCCAAGGAGAAATTGCAAGAACCAGAGCTCTTTATTATGAAGAGAAAATCGAAAGGAGGCTGCTGCAAAGAGAAACAGAAAATCAGTGCTGGGTGGAAGAATTACTGGGCGTGCAGTGTGAGAAAGAGGGATTTGGTTAGGGTCTGGGAATCTCTTTACTGACAGTAAGAGCAGTGAAATGCTGAAATATTTCCCAGGAAAACTGTTCAATCTTCATTATTGGAGGTGGTTAGGACAGGTTAGACTCGCATCAATCAGTTATGGCTGAGGAAGAATTGATCCTGCTCTGTGATAGGACTGGACTGTATAAGCTTCCTGAGTCGATAGATGATATGAGAAAATAGGTGGGAAGAGTTTGTGTAATATAGATGTAATTAATAGAGTGATTGTATTAGGTATGTCTGTGCAGTATTGTTTTTAGTACAATAAATTCTACTCTGCTACTTCTCGGGATGGCTGGTTTCTAG
The DNA here is from genome assembly GCA_017639485.1 of Pluvialis apricaria. Lineage (NCBI taxonomy): Eukaryota > Metazoa > Chordata > Aves > Charadriiformes > Charadriidae > Pluvialis > Pluvialis apricaria. Next base: position 3,372,762 of record CM030013.1, on the reverse strand, counting down.
CAGAGCTGATAAATTCAATGGGCTTTCTTGAAATACGACAGAAGGGCTAAATGGTCTTATGGATGAGTTCTGTCAAAAGGGATATAAGGTATGCTGGAAGAGCCTGGACCAATTGACCACACTACTGTGAGAGCTGGGAAAGGTCAGCGGGATCAGCATACAGAAGTGGGGTTATGGAGGACCCAGCAAGTCTTCACGTTCTGTCCTAGCTGAACAGTATCGTAGGTTGTGAGAGATCTTGGGAGGAGGATGCAGAAAATTTGAATGAGAAATTAACTTATTGATCTTGGAATAGGAAGAAGCAGGCAGGAGGAAGCACTTACGGACACTTGTGAATTTCCCCTCTGAAAGTGATGATGGTGTGCCTGGCAGGAGGACTGTGAAGGGCAAGGAGAGAGCCAGTTGGCAGAACCGCGTAGAAAGTGGGGCTGGAGCGTCCGTGGTGTTGGGAGAACATGACAGAGCTGAATAAATGGACTTGCAGCAGAAGTAGCTGAGGTTGCATCTGTTCGCACTCTCCCAGTCTCACTTAAACATATGTGAGAGTGGAAGAAGCCTTGTAGAGGAGGAGAGGGTCAGCAAGCACCTTCGTGGTGGAGAAACTGCAGAAGTAGGCTGGAGGGGCTGTAATGTCGGGGGGAGTGGGTGGATGGCTACAGCTTTGGAGATGAGTACGGCTGAATAGCTCGCAGAGCGAAACGTCAGTAGTATTGGTGTTTGTTTTAAATTGGTGCTGTAAGCACTTCCTCATTGGGAGGGAGCTGTGGAGGTCTGATGTGTTGCTGGGAGGTGGCATGTGAAGATGGGAGGTGAGAGAGGCAGTTCGTTTACTGGGGCCAAGGTAACTTCTGCTGGTGAGAAGACCAGAAATGGCAAAAGTCGGTATCCGCAAGCAACATGAGGTGGAATAAAAGTATTGCGTGTGGTTTCTTTTTCTGTCTACTGGTTTCGTGCAAGAATTGGCAAAGGATGGAGGAGCAGCTAGAGTGGTGGGGAGAAGGCTGGCTGGTGCTGGTCAGCAGAGGGTTGGGCTGTTACAAGGTGTGCCGTGGGGGTACGAAAGCACAGCCCCGAGCACTGACTTTTTAAGCAACGGGAGTGGGATGGGGATGGAGCCCTTGGTGGGTGATTCAGTAGCACTCCTCAGTCTAGTGGTGTTTGCTAGGTTATCAAATGATGGGAAGCGTAGCAGGCATAAATCACAATACTACCTATTAATTAAGTCTTTTGTCCTGCAGTAATTTCTAGTGCTTAATACAAAAATTGCAGCTATTTTCCATTTAGACAGCTTGCCCTCAGAGGAGAGAGAATTAAAGGGCATTTTCCTCAGAGGAAACTTCCTTATGAAGAAAGGGGAGCCCCTTCTTTGACTCCTACTTGTTTTGGGTGCTGTGGGTGTTGAGGGTAAGCTGCCAACGGCGAGAGCTCCGCACCGCTGAGATGCGGTGGGGCTGGGAAGCAGTCCTTTGTGGAAATGGTTCACAAAAAAGTAATCTATAAATGTGTTTTTTTTAAATAAGCGGTAGTAGACAAAGGGCTTAAATAAAATGCTCTGCTTCTGCGTGTTGGATGCCTAATCTTTGTGGCTTTCTTCCTACGAAGATTAGAGTCTTCTTATTGTGTTTCTTAGTGCATGTGGCCAGTGGTGGAGTTATGTCGGATTGGTATGTAATCAGCTGGTTCAGATCTGAAAACAATACCCGTAAAAAATCAAGGGCTCGGCTGTATGTGGAGTTCCTATGGTAGTTAATCCTGGCAATTCTGGGTAGATCAGGAATAACGACTCGTAGTGACAACTTCTAAGCCTAAAAAGGAAAAAACAAACCTAACAGAACTGCAGCCAAATTTCAAGTCGGTATCGTGCAACCTGCAGGTTTTTACCTCTGTTCCAGATGAGGACCAGGATCAGCCCTCCCAGCAGGGTAGGATTTTGGTGCAGGTAGCCCTGTATTAAGGATGCAGTGGAGAGCGTATCCCGCAAAGAGGAGAGGACTCTGTGCCAAGGAAAGGTTTCCCGGGATGTGAGAAGCCTTGGGAGGAAGATGCAGTGGACATCATGCCGAAGCTGTCCTTTATTGTCATAGATACAACGTGTATTTAGTGATATTTTATTTTTTTCCCCCCCATGCTACGGCTGAAACTGTTACAGCATCAACTTCCAGAGAAGCTGTTGCTCAGTAGCATGGTAATAATTTCCCCAGTGGGTCCCTGTAACCACAGTTGCTTGCTGTCGCAAGCAACGGTTTATTGCCCTACTGTTTCCCATCTTTTGAAACAAATTTGTTTAACAGGTGAAGCTTGGGGCTCACAAAACTCACGTAGCATAGGTAACTGGCTGCAAGGATGGTGAGGCTTGGAAGAATATTTTGGTGTGGTGTCTGTATTTTTGCTGAGGATGGAAACTGGGGGGCTGCTTTAATTAACTGAACTTCTGTTTTCCTGACCTTGCATACTGCTGACTGCAATTTGCGAATGAATGATTAAAAAGCCAAAGATCTGGTGGCTGTCCAGTGGTTTGAAGGGGCATAAAACCATTATTCTTGCTGGATCCTTGGCTGCACTTGTTGCCTGCTCTGACCTCAAATGTTTCCCTTGCTGGGACATCCATAGGAGCAATGCCATATGTGCTGCAGACCAGGAGGAGATGCATCTGGTGTCCCTTTGGAAATTGAGATGGGATGTGGCTCGAACTGCAGTGTAAATAAATACCAACCCAGCAGAATGTCCAGGAAGCCCTCGGAAGTGTTGATTTTATTATAAAGATGGGTCTGTCCACTAAACCTCCCTTTTCTCCTGCTTCTTCCCTCGCCTCCTTCCCACGCACACACACTTGCTGTCCTGCCGACTCCTTGCTCGCCTCACCCTGGCAGAAGCTGGCAAAAGCTTAACGAGTTCTTGTAGCTGTCATTTCTGCTTGCCCACTCCAGCGCTGCCTAAATTGATTAAAATGCAAGGAAAAGCAAGGTCTGCCACCTTGTACCGGATTCACTGCCAGAGGGAAGGCTACAGCTCAATGCTATTTTGAAAGGTTCATAAGGAAAGAAAACTTTTTCAACGTCTTGACTTCAAATGAGAGGAGGGAATCTGCCCTTAGATAATTATGGAGCAATGGAATACCAGTACTAAGTTGAAAGTTTTGTTCTTATTAGCTTTTTTTTGTTAGGTTGTGGGGGGATTTTTTTTTTTTTTGCACAAGCAAAAATTTCAAGGGGGGTGACCAGCAAGTATCTTTTCTTGGTGTTTGAAAGTGGCTGAAACATTCTCTTGATCATATTCATTCTTACAGAGCAAAATAGGTTTTGAAGGGAGGCTGAATTAAAAAAAAAAAAAGGCATTTTGTAGCTTTTGATGTGCCTGTTCATTCAGTGAGTAGGAAAAAAGCTTTACTTGGTAGTGTCTGGAGAACACCCTTCCAGGGCTCTTTTTATGTGAAAGAGGAGCGCTGTTCAGAAAGGAGTAGATGTTGGATTTTTGACAATTATGGGATGCTACTACATTTTCTTTTATTTATAACTCAGCCTGTGGGAATAATCAAGACTTTGTATATAGGGTCTGTGATGGGAAAGGAATTTACAGTCATGGTAAAATTTGATCCAGTCACTTAATACAAAACTTTCAGGACAGATCTCTTTCCCTACGAGGAGCGTTTGAGCTGCCCTCAGACAGGATGGGTCTAGCTCTCCTTACCAGAGTCAAGCCTGAAAAAGCAAAAAAAACCCCGAACTTGTTCTTTTTTTCATTTTCTAAAGCTGTTTTTAGACTAATCTTAAAGATGAAACTCTGTGCGATTAGGTCCCACCCAGTCTTGAGGGTGAAACGTAACTTTTATGATTTCATTTCAGACTTGTGCTGTGAGTCACTTGTTTGCCATTCTATGAAATGGCATACAGATGACACAAATCTGTAATTTAAATTATTCTCCCATTTGTAGGACCATGGAAATGTAGAAATGGCTTTAGGTTTTTGGGTGGCTTTATTTTTTTTTTATTATTTCCTTTATTTATTGTAGTGTCAGCTGGTGGTCGCTCTTCCTGAGATCCCAGCTGCTGCTTTCTGCTCCCCTGGCCTCTGGTAGCCCTGTGTGGGAGGGGGAACTGTGCTTGACACTTTTGCTAGATGAAACTGTGTGCTCTCTGCTCGCCATGGAGGAATACTTCTAATCTCTGAAGTGCTCTCTGGGTGAGAGACCACCTGTGATATTGTTGATGTGCGGTTGATCATATTTCAGTACTTGTGTTTTGAGGGCGAACTAGAGCGATCTGGCTTTAAGGACTTTTTTGTCCTTGAGTATTTAATGATGAAAAGAAAATGACTTGTCCCTTTTCTATTAAAGTTTTGGCAAAGGATTTTCTTCCTGTTATTAAGGTCTCAATTGGTCATCAAAATGAGATGTCGTTTTAATGAAGATGAAAATATGCGGCACTTGAATGTGACATAGAATTATTTTCCAGTAGGGCAAGCCTATGGGGTATCGCTTATGTCTCATGTAAAATACGAAGCATGTCCATTGTCTTTTTGTGCATTCTTGGCAGCTCTTAAGGAATTAGGAAATCTAGAACAACTTGCATAAGCAGGAGAGGAAAAAAAAAACGCGGCCAACAAGCTTGTTTCAGCGGTTCGCTTTTGTTGGCTTCCCCAGGAGGAAAGGACTGCCGTGCAATACGGAAACCGTCAGATCTCTGAAACTTCTTATTGAAATAATGAAAACTTGAATTTCGCTTGGATAGATAACTTAGGAAGGATCTACTGGGGGGTGACCACCATAAAACACCCTCTGGGTGATTGTCAGTCTTGCATTCTGTCCTGCAGCCTGCTGGGAATAAAATAATTCACTCTGAGGTCATAGCCTAAGAAGTTTTATAGGGTTTAAGAAAAGCTTTGTGGAACGTATTGCTGTTTTGAGAGTATTTTGGAATAATGCTATGGTAACAATTTGGGTTGCTTTCGTCACACAGCTCCCAAGATGTGTATGTAGCTTGCTGTTCTTTCCGTTATCCGAAGCTTATGTAGACTGGTTCCACTGGTTAGTGGTGTGAGGTTGTAGAAATGGGGTGAGGGAGAATGGTTGCTAGATAAGTGGTAAGCCTTGGCTTTGCAGTGTACCTCGGAGCAGGATCTATTCCTCTCTATGTGTGCAGGAGCTGGGGACACCCGAGCACTCTATCAGATGGGTACCACGCAGAGCTGCTCACTGCAGAGCATCTGAGTGTGGAGTTAGGTGAGGACACCTTTGCTTGTGGATTTACCTTTAGTTAGTTGGCATACATGGCTTGGAAGGATGAATGCAAAATAACTGGATTTCTTGGACCACTGTGCATGCAATTTCAGGTGGGGAAGCTCACCAAGTGGTTCATGAATGAAGTGACCGTAGGGGTTGGCGGCTGACAAACAGCATCCTTTCCTTCCAAGTTGTGAGGGGAGTGTCCGGCTCATCCTCCAATTTTCTGCGTCAGTTGCTGGAAAAGGATCTAAAGTTGCTCCATGTTTTCTCCATCCTGCGTCACCGTATTACCTTGAAAAGCACTTAGCTAAGCGAAGCTTGCCTTGTTTTATTAGGGAGTTTATTTGGATGAGCTCATGTCAGTTATTACCGCACCTTGGAGTTACTAAGGAAAAATGTATTCCCTAAATGTAGTAATGGAGATGGCTCGTTTCTGCATTTGAGACTTGTATATTTTGGGAATGGCTGGAAGAGCAACTTTAAGAACCGTTCAGTTAGAACCCGACATATGGTCCTTGTAAATTCGTGGCTTTGTCAATGATTTGTAAAAGGTATAGCTTCCCATGAGCAGGAGGTACTCCCTTGACATATGGGCTTGCTCACTGTCAGCTGAAGAGTGAATTGGCGGTATCTGCTGAACCATGACTGTTTATTCCTTGTCAGCTGCTCTTCTCTATACGTGGTTTCCTTCATCTGTGTGCCTACCTGTCACTTGACTTATGTACTGTAGACCCCCTCGTTAAGGCACGGTGGTAATTGTCTTAATTTTTGGCAAAAGAAAATGAGGGTTTACTTCTAATGATGCTGCGTTCTTCTTGATTTGCAGCTGAAATCTGTAGAATGAATAGCACGGGGGGGTGCATCAGCCAGAATGCGGGTTGTGAAATTTAATCAGAGTAGTGGACTCTAAGGTATGTCTCAAAACGAAAGAAATGAGTTGTGACAGATTATTGTAAAAGGAAATAGAGTTACTCTCTCCACTTAAACCATTTTTTAAAAATATATCTTCATAATTTAGCCATGTCATTTTTCTTTGATGTTTGGACTTAAGTGAGAGTGAGTTTTCCGCCTGGCAAAGTTAACTCCAAAAATGACAATTTTAAATACTACTCTGACAAATGAAGATTTTAAGAGAAAATGGGCTGTCCAGGATAGCACAAGAGCGATGCAGGAATTTTTCCAGTTGCATGTCAGAAAGCAATAGCTGGGATTTGGATGATGGTTTTTGTAGACAACTTTTCCTGTATGATTAGTATATTGTCATTATGTACATAATGCTTACCACTGAGAACAATTTGACATATCATATCCCATTCAAGTTTTCTGGTTCTAGACAAAACTTGGACATAGTCAATATGCAGTGCAGTGGTAACCTTTTTTAAAGTCGTTTAGATTAATTGGGAACGTGTCCGAAACATGGCAGAGACTCTTGTGTGTGGGATAGGTGGGAGGGAAGGCTGGCAGAGAGAGTAATTTCTCCCTGAAATCACAGTGAACTGAAAAAGGGCAGAGATTTCCCAGGGGGGAAAAATGCAGTTCCTTTTTTGGAATGAAAATGCTCTAATTTATCATGTGATTTGGGAAATCCTCTTGGCTTCCTGCAGTGGGGAAAGGGGGAGTTGAACGTTTTGTCGGATGATAGAGCGTGGCATGTTTGTGATGCATAACAGCGTCTGCTGCATAAAGGGCTCCCAAGGGAGACTGCTGCTTGCTGCAAGGCTATTCCCGTTATCGAGGGACTTGTTTCTTAAGGCAGTGATAACAGAAATTCCATTGTCTAAATATTTAGTAGATTTGATAATTACACTAGTACAGCGCTGTATGGTTTCCTCTGAGTTTGGGGATATTGTGTTTAAGAGGAGAGTAGGATTCTTTGCTTGGACTTGGGCGTAAGGATTCAAGAGAAGCAAATCTAGCCTCTATCTTAAGAAGGAAGAGTTGTATTACGAGCAGTGTATATTGCTAGTAATGAAACAAGCTCCAAATACACCCCTCTGAATTAAAAGGAATATATTAAAGAATTTTCCCTTCCTGTGGCAAGTTCCAGATAAGCTCTTAAACCAGTCAAACCAGGACACTCTTGTACTTTATGAACCGCCTGGAAAACTTACAATGGAGTGCTATTTGGCTTTCATTCAGGCTATAGTCAGCGCCGTGCATCACGCAGAAGGACTGAGGAAGCGGAGGGCACGTTGCTGGAGACCATTTCCAGGCAACTGAAGGCAGTAGGAGCGTTACATGAATATCCAGACTCCATTTTGGCCGCAGCATCGCATGAGATTGAAGGTATTGGCTGGCTCACAGCCTGCCTGCTGCAAACTATCAGCTTGGTTAATGGGAGCTAACTTTACTGCTTTGAGACAGCAATTTTTTCCTGAGAAGCTATTTCCTGAATAGAGCTTTTTTTACCATTCAAAAAGGTTGTCGCTGGAACTTCTTGCGCTCTTCAAAAGCATGTTACAATGCCATGTTATTCACAGAATTTACTGGCCAGAAAGGAGAGAGATTTTAAAACATTTCCAGTTAGAGTCTCACTGTGCACCTGTTTTTTTATGGGGGGTTTTTTGTTTGTTTGTTTGAGTTTTGGTTTTTTTGACACCTGGAAAAGTGGTGTTGAAGGGAGAAACAGTTACATGTCTTGAAACATCCGTTCCTGGTTGCTTGGCGGGGTGATACGAGTCTGACTGCTAAGTAACAAGCTGATGGTCCAAAACAGAGCTTTGGTTTGAAGCCAAAAAGCCACGGATTTCTCTGACCACAAAGTTGAATAGAGTGATGGTGTCCAAGATTAATTTCATTTTAAGAATAATTTTATCCAAAGATAAAGAACATGACTCAGATTTGCACACATACTCATTAAAAATAAATCACAATTTTGAATCAGCTAGTCACTCTTGTGTGTAGGAGTCACCATTTCCATATTTCCTTTTGGCATTTAATGCTCAGGAGAGTAATTTTAAACAAACAGTTTCACAAAGTACTCCTCTTTATTATTTAGCTAGATTGAGTAGGCCAGGATATGAGACTATACAGATCTGGTGGTCTGAGTTGGCAAGGATGCTGTAAGAAAGGACTTTGAGAAAAGCATCAATACCGCACAGGCACTTGTGAAATGAATTGTTTGGTAAATAGCATTTTGAACAGATGTTGTTTTTTATCTTTCTCCAAAGGTGGGTTGTTTCTGTTGACTGTTCCTCTCTGCCATTCAGTTTTTCTCTACATAGCAGCTCCTTTTCCTGTGCTGAATGTCTGCTTGTAATTACAGCATCATGCTTTTTTCCTTTTGCAGTCAATGATACACACATCACATCTGTTTGCAGGACATCCTCCTCTCTCCTGTCCCAAGCACGCTGGTAACACACAGCTCCAGTTTGACCAGAGAGCTGGGGGCTTTGGATCTAGGGCAACGAGTCAAGTTTGGTGGAGATGCTGTTTTCATGACCTACTTCTTGGGCCAGCATGGAAGTAAAAACTGCTCTTGCTGGCTCAGATGAGAGATTCAGGCTTTTTTTTTTTTTTTTTTTTGTGTCTTGGGTTGAAAAATAATCAGATTCCAGTTTGATAGTCTTACTCCTCAAGGTTAGGAACTGGGTGTCCTCTGAATTACTCAAGTATCAGTGAAGAGAAGAGGAATAGACAAGAACACCTAAGCATAGAACAGTGTTGCTTTCAGGATTTAAAACACACACTTGTTTCTCCTAAGGAACTGTTTGTCATTGTGGTCAATCAGACATAATAAGTTTCTTAGTTTGTTCTTCGAAGAGAGGTAGGTGTGTAATTGACTCATCCTAAACACTTTTATCCACGTTTTTACTTTCATTTAGGAGATTTGGCAACACTCGTAAAGCCAAATTGCTATGATTAGCCTGACATTTTATATAATAGAGTGCACCATAGAGGGCTGCTTGTTCTTGGAATTTCAATGTCGAAGCACGGCAGTGCTTTTCAAGGCAGTATTTCCATAATTTGTGTGGATTTCTACACTAGGTGGAATCTGCATTGCCATGTGACAAGCAAATAATAGGTGTATCTTCATGTTCACTGTGTACCCGAACTAGTTAGTGTACGAGTTTGATGGCAGCACAGAGCTCTGTTTGCCTCCTTCAGGATGTGATTTTTCTCGCCCCAAGTTAGAGCTGATGATGCTCTGCACAGGATTCTGGCTCATGAACACTTACAAGCTTTCTTATAATCTTGGGAACGTGAGGATACGTGGCTTGCAGGCACATGAAGAAAGCTGAATTGCCATCGTAGTGTTCTGAGACACTCCAGAGTATATGGAGACCCTACTATATAGGTGTCTATAAGTTGACTGTGGAAACGCGTGCCTCGCTAAGGGATGCATATCGTTACTCAGGTCTATCATTACTGAATTGCCTTGGCTAAAAAGTAAAGCCCTTATCTCCTTTTCACTGACCACACACACAAGAAAAACCTCTGATTGTTGTCTAGTAATTTTTTTAACGCACTCCAGCTCTGTTACTCTGTCTCCTTCAAGCTTTTCTAAGGAAAACAGAGCGATATAAATAAATAAATAAAGCTTTCAATCTTTTATTGTCATACTTTCCAAGTTCAGGACGCTTTCATTTTTCATAGTACTAACTAGTATCCCATGAATCTTGTTTTTTAAGTTAGGCTAGGTTCTCAAAAGTAGTTCCCTTTTTCTCCATTTGTAAGCATAAAGTAGTTTAAAACACTTCTACGTGAGTTAGTTTGGCCACAGTTTGCCTTGGAAAAAGCACTCTCTGAAACACCTCAAATGAAGACAGTTATACTTAACCGCTAGTGACTTGGTTTGCCAGCACTGGAAATAATATGCATGAAACTTATTTAGTCTAAATTGATTAGAATTTGCATCTTATGAGTTGTGTTTACAGCTTCAGCTCTCCAGCTTTATCTCTACGCTGGGATGAAGCTTGCACCTTAATATTAATTGTCAGTCATGGTAATCACTGAGTTATGAGGCTTTTCCCATCCTCATTAGCAATCTCTGTAAGCTTTCCAGCCTGGAGGTTGTATGAATGAACAGATCTACCTCTAGCTTGTCTGGTGTCTGAAGAAATAGAACTAGTCAAAAAACAAGAAAAGATGTATTTTTTTTGTTTTTGTGGTTGTTATTGTATCTTCTCTCCTACTGCAATGCTATTTTGCTGAGTCCCTCAACTTCTGCTGCAGGCTGTTTGAGATGCAGGAAGAGCTGGTACATAAACATGAGATAAGCACTGGGAACCTGCGCAACTTCTTGGTAGAGAAATTTTGATTTATTGTATATTACCTGCATGTAAAATCCTTCCAGCTTTCACAGTGAAAGATATCTACGTAATTCATTGCAGAACTGAAAAATATTACAGGTTGAAAGGACATTGTAAGTATAATAACGGCATCTTTTTGAAATCAGTTAATGAAGTTCAAGTTGAGCAATATTGAAAGTCAACTTGATAACTTGCTGATTTGTATAAATAAATCTCACTGACTCACCGGGAAGCTAGTTGTTTTCCAAGCTAGAGGAGAAGGAGAGTTCCAGGCAGAAAATCAAAAATGATGGGGGGGAAAAAAACAGTAGATGAAGAATAGGATGCAGTTGAACTATTGTCATCTGTTCATATTCCACTTTGCCATCTATCATTATTATTATTATGAGTTCAGGAATTTGATGGCACATCAAAGCACTTCAGTGACTTCTTTTATATTTCTGATTTATATTCTGGTAACTTTGGTGCAAAGATGCTGTTCTTGCCCACCACTTGGTCTTTCTAGTGCTACTGCTGCAATGTTACTTTTTCCCCTCTTGTTTAATTGTGTACTTTTTTTTTCCTGTGCTAAGGCTTTTATCTAGCAATAGGGTTTTTTTTCCTCATCCGTCCTGTGAGAATAAGACTACCAGGTTATTGTGGGGCTATTAGTTGCACTTTTAAAAAAAAGTCCTGAAGGAGCACAACCCTACATGTGGCTCAATGTAAAACATCTTAACTTTTAACAGTTATAATTGCTGTTTGCAGTCTTAATTGTGATGTGGCTTTTGCGGGTAAATAATCCAATAGGAGAAAAATAATTAGTCTTTGACTAGACACTTGCTTCTTTTCTATTCACAGCTCTGATCAGCCATTAATTATCTTTCCCACTACACAGTAATTAGGGTTGAGCTATGAAGGTCAAGGGTTGAACATTGTGTATTAACCCTTGTGTCCTGAAGAGAGGAGATGGGAAGGTATGGCTTCGTGATGCCTTCTGGTGACCAGAGTGACAGAGCAAACGACCTGCTTTTTTGTCAGCTTTAGCTGTTGTTCATAAAAATATTTGCTTTGTGGAACAGCTTTTAGGTAATACTCAGAATTTAGAATAACAAAGTTGAATAAAACGTGACAAAGCAAAACGATGCGAAGCTTTACATTCCTACTAAAAGCTGCTTGTTTCTTTTTTTTCTCACTAGTTGCATGGGAAACATCCTGAGTTCCTCAGCTATAAATACATATAAAAATATAAAAATAAATAAATAAATAAATAAATAGAGGTTTTATCACCTTTACATCGGAGTGTGGACAGTATGAACGTTAGCATTAGTTTTTGTAGTTGTAATCTAGCCTGCAGTGCTTTCTTCGGAGTACAGGACCTCCTCCCTTTGGAGTAGCACTCCTCGCTTCATCTGTCATGAGACAAGGAATCTCCCTGGATCCTGCGCAACAAAATTAACTATTGCATATGGGTTTGGTTTTTTTTTTTTTCCTCTGAAGCTGCTACTTAAACAAAAATTGCCTTTGGATCTCTGAAACAGGCCCCCTAACGCTCCTTGTGACCTATTTGGTTGACTGAGCGTCATTTCTTTTGGTTGCTACAATCTCCTTCCAGCCCCTGTGATATTGGAGGTACCCTTGGCTGCTGCCCTTTTGGGGGTGCCCTCCGTTGTATCTTCAAAGGGCTGCACATCTAACCAGGTACAATCTCACCTTGTACATCACTCCTCCTTTCTTTCTAGTGCTTGTTCTGGTGTTTCTGAGATGCCGTGCCTCTCTGTAGAGCTACGGGCTGTGACTAATGCCTTGCTTGCTGAAAAAGCTAAGTACCAGTAGCTGGCAAGATTAATTTTATATAATGTGCTGACTTGAAGCTCCCAAGTGTCCAATGGTAAATACGTCTTACTTTTGCACCTCTCCCTGTCCTCTCCTTCTTCGTCTGCCTTCTACCAAATATAGTTCTTAAAAAGCAGACAAACCCAAGCAGAGTATACAGTAGTGTAAAATGTCCACTTAATCCAGCACAAGCCATAATCTGTCTTTGCGTGCTGGTTACTGCCAGTCTTGTATTTCTACAAATTAATTTTTGATTAAAAATTAGCAAAAAGCTGCAAAAGAATGCATGTGAAATAGCAAAAGAATCTCAAACTCCAAACAACTATGTTTCAGAGCATTGCTGGTTGACTCATCTTGTTCAGACCTTTCACTGATGATAATTTTAGGAAAGAATTGTTACTTCCACTCTGATTCTTAGAGCACCACTGGGAGGTTTTCGGGAAGCCTAAAGCTTCTGGGGGCAGTTTTCATTCAGAATTTGTCGAAACTGAGTTTTGGAATACAAAGTTGAAGATACGTATTTTCAAACATCTTATCTTACTGTACTTAGTTAAGATTATCCTAGTTTAGAAAAATAACATGGAATTACTGCCAGTGAAACAGTAATCTGGCAGACTGCTGTGATACAGATTTAAATGGATATGCCATCAGTATGGCTAACAAATCGCTTGCAGTGAACTGAGCAGGGGTTCAGCAACAAATATTTCTGGCTTTCTCGTTGTTTTTTAAATTCAGAGGAGATCAAATGCCCCGTGTCTGTTTGTACAGTGGGAAGTTTAGGTGCAAGTTTCTGTACATTTTGCTGATCCCACAGTCAAGCAAGTGGAAAATGACTTGTATTTTTTGAGTTTTAGGGCCATCGTGGGTTTTTTTGTCTTCTCTTGGTTTCTTTGAAAGCATTTTTTGGCGAAGAACTGTTTCATGAGGTATCCCTCATGAAGCCAGAACAGTTGGACTGTACACAACCTCACCAATTTTGTGGTTACAGTTATAGTACGCTCTGATTTGTATCTGTTTACTGTGGGGAAAAGTTAATGTTTGGGTTGGAGGACAGCTCTGATCTCCCTTTAGAGGTGTGAAGGCATTCATAATCTGCTTTTCATTAGCCAAAACTGCCGTTTGCATATTCCTCTGTCAGTGAAGGCGTGCAGAATGACCAACTGGCTGTTCTCCAGGTTTTCAGGACGAGCAAGCATGGGTTAAGAGGCCGGAGCTGCAGGGTGACCGTGCCCGGGAGAGCCTGGTGTAATTTATTTCACGCTGGCTCGGTAGTGGCCGCCGGCAGAGAGGCCTCGAAGGAAGCAATTTCTGCTGTTCCTGTGCAGGGAGATGATTTACCTTTATGAATCCTTCCTTGTCTGGATGCACAAGAGCTTTTCAGAGAAGGCTGAGGTGGCCGTGGGGATTCTTTTGGGTTTTCTGTAAGTAAATATTTAGTTTCTAAGAATCTCTGCCCTTTGAATGGTGACCTTTTACTGAAGTCAATGGCATGCTTCTTGGACCTCCTGAAGGATATTTGACCTATGATGTTAAACTGGCTATTTGTTCCGATTTTACAACTGCCTTTGGGATTGTGGAGTAGTTTGTGTTGCAAGCGTGAGCTGGAAAGAAGGAAGTTTATCGTAAATCAGACTGGTGTCGGTGAGCGTCCGTAACTGTGGAGCATGCAAACAGACCAACACCAGACTGCTTTGGTATGGGGTTTCTTTGTGCAGTTCTCGTGGCTTGCCAGGGACAAGCAGAAATGGATCGTTATTTAATACCACTAAATGAAATAAATGTAATTAGCATTATGTTTACTAGATATAGATGTAGAGTACATAATATATGACTGTTTTTATCAGAGATTGTATCAGCAGTTGGTTTTCCTTGAACTGATGACATGTCCGCTTCTGCAGCGTGGCAATAAAAAAATAATCACCTCTTCGAACATCATATTGGCGTCGTTGTGCTTTAGGAAGTATCCTTGCAGTGTTGAATCTGTACATGTGGCTGCGGGAGAAGGAGGGTTAGAGTTTGATTCGTATGCAACGTAGTTATGCCGGGGTGGTTGCTGCTGCAGAAAGTGTGCAGTTCATGTACGCTTCCGAAAAGTGCAGGAAGCTTTGAAGGGCATAACTGCTTACCAACTGGGGAAAATATCCCTCTTTTCCAGCACCTACAAGGAAGGGAGTTTATATTGCTCCCACAATTGTATGCCTTTTCTACCGCCGCAGCATTTAACTGGGTATTTTCTCCCTGCAATGCCTACCAAACCTTTTCTTAGGAAGTTTTGATGTTTTATGGCAAAAATCCACAAACTGCTAGGACAGAGATTAAACCAATGAAGAACTTTACTGATATATTAAGGGAATTGGTTTTAAAAAATAAATAGAAATAACAAGGGGCAACACAGCGCAATCCCTTCTGTTGCGCCTTGTTTTTTTCTCTCCTAAGGGGGGATTTTTCTGTCCCCGTATCAGCTTTGCTCGGTGCTCAGAGCAAAACCTGTTGGGATGGAGAATGGCATCTTGACCTTGGTGCGTTTGGAGGGATGAGTCTCACCTGGACCCAAAGGCTCCTCTCCCCCTTTAGGGGGTTGGAGGGGCTTTGTGCCCGTTAGGTACATGAGGAACAGCTGTGTGGGCAACAGCCTTCTGAGGAGCAGCTGTGGAAGGGGCCCTGGCTCCCAGCGTGAGTCTGGGGGACAGCATTGGCTATGGGCTGAGCAAACAGGCACCATCACCTTGCTTGGAGCTGCCTCGGCTTTCCCCTTCCTCTGTACGGAGCTTGTGGTGAGTAATATGTGTTATTTCTGCCTAGAGGGTTTTGGGCTTCTGCTTGAATTAGCCTTCTAAGTTACTTAATGTGTTATGTTGTAATTATCTGGCATCGTAAGTCCTCTAATCTTTATGTGTTGGGAGTGTTGGGCCAGTGCTTGGGGTGTTATGAATGCTTGATGGCTGGGGGAAATAAGAAATTCTTTGTAGAAAAAGAATGTACTGTTTACCACCAGGATACTTGCCTGGGGGAAATAATGTTTTTTTGCCTCGCAAGCTTTGTTTTCTCTTCTAGCCTTTCCTTAGATCTCAAAGGGAGTACATAACAGACTTGAAAACTATGGCATAGTTATTTTCAGTGTCTCTTATCCTTGTTTATACTTTTAGTAAAAACTTCATGAAAAATCTCTAATTCGGGAGAAAACATTTGGAATCTTCACAACCAACACTTGATGTCTTGGTGGTTGTGTGTGTGTACTTAGAGCAGAGTTAGCCTTTTATAGTGGCAGGGCACAAAGAATAGCTTTTCCAAGCATGCAAGGGGTTCGATAAAGTAAATAAAGGTAATGCTACACAAACTTCTATCTGCTAATTGGATTGTGTGATAGTGTGCTGAGTATGGTGTTAAAAAATAATTAAAATGCCAAAACCTGGACGTGCATCCTCTCTGCTAGGGTAAAACAGAGACTTATGTCCAACTTTTAATACAGGAAAGCCGACTGTTAAGACCACGTTGAGTGTGAGAAGGCAGCCAGACCGCTCTCAAGCACATGCTGTAAATCCCTGGCCGTGCCCTCTGTACCTGGGGTAGGCTGTAGGACTGCTTTCTAACGCATCTACCCTGTGCAGGAATTGGTTCTGCGTGAAGTTTTGAGTAAAAGCTGGTGCCTTCTCTTGTAACTCATCTTTGGAGTTGTGCTTCCTAGCGAAAGGACAAGGCGTTTAAATGAATATATGTATACTATCCACGTGGCTAACAAAGTTTTGGGTTTTCTTCCACTGGGGCGTGCCATGGCTGAAGCTGTGTCTCTTACCACAGAGGCAGTTGGTCTGTGGTTTACTAACATGGTGGTCACATTTTAATTCTTGTTTACCAACTGGGTGAATGCTCTGCCTCTGTTGCTCATCTATAATGGCTTTTTCTAGCATGTATCTAGTAACTTTGGCTAAAGAATCTTGTCCGAGTACGCCTGTGTGTAGGTGTGGAAGGGATGTGAGAGGAAGAAGTTTGTCTCTTGCTCTTCTTTTTTCCTTGCGTTTGCTTCCTGAATGTGTGGTGGGGAAATACCATCTATAGCTCTTCCAAAAGTACAAAGTTGTCCATTGATAAGGAGGTGAACAGACATTGTTTAGTATTTTTGTTCCAAAACACCCAGTATCTGATCTAAAAATAAAATTTCCTCCCTCCTGTTTACAAAGTCAGTTTTATTTTTGGTTTTTGAGCTAACAGATAGGTCAATATTAAAAATTCTGCAGTCACCTCTCCAGCAAAATTGTGTAGGCATGATTATCTGGATTTTCCTAGAGACAGAAATCTAAACAAATGTTTCTAGCAAATGTTTTGGGTAAGTCTGTATTAAAAATTTAAAGTTGCTTTTCTCATGACAAAATTCAAGTCAATTAAATAACCTGAAGCTGTATATATCTTGTTTTTTCCGAAGGGAACAAGATCATGCCAGTCTGTGTGGGGCATTAAGAAAGTATAATACCATCCAGGCATAACCAGGAGTACAAAGGGCCACTGCGTCTGCAGGAATAAGTATTAGAAATCTAAAACTCCAGGTCCTCCACGAGCTTGCGTTATACTGAACATTAATTTTGTCTAGAAAGAGTAAATGAATTTACTTACAGATTTAATCATCTTAACAAGAACTGATGAGGAGTCCTCCCTGTTGTTAGACCTAGTAGAAACATTGCCTGTTTTAGCACTGCTTGGTAAAATTAAGTTCTTGAACAAGATACTGATGCGTGGGGTTTCTGACTAAGTACAGCCAACAAAAGTCCAGGGTTTAAGACCTGCATGAGTGACCCGCTGGGACTGAGTTCGCAAGAGGTAGTGTTGATGGCTTACTGCAGGTGTCCATGCTCTTCTCGGGTGATTTAACTTAGGAACGTAGGTGTTCCCTCTTCAAAATGGGCTTTGAAATTGGGTTTTCTTCTTCCTTTTCTGCCGACCAGAGCGTGGAAGCTGTGGCTGTTGGGCATGGGACACAGCATTGGAATGATGTTAGGAGATTTCGGTAGCAGTGTGACCATTTGAATGTTAGGGAATGAAATCTGAAATGTACAGGCAGATTATGAAAACTTTGAAAGGCACTGGGATACATCCATATATCGGTGGGGGGTGGTATTGTGGTCTTTAAAAGTTACCATAGGGAACTACTTAGCTGAAATTGCATCCAGCTAGGGCCTTCAGATGGGGCTTTTCTGAGAAGCAAAGAAATTATGAACTAGTCACACCTGATAGGTAAAAAGTAGTGTTCATGGCTGGGTGGTGATTTTACCTGTGTTGTGTAGGTGCCTGAGTATGCACTTACTGGGGGTTTTTACATTAGGAACTTCTAGAATGGAGAACTTGATCATCTTAAAGAATGTTAAGATATCTTAAATGGTACTTATCATGGCTTTGTCAGTGTTCAAGTTGGAAGAAGAGTCAAATTTTGCAAGTTTTCTGTATGAATGTTAATCAGCAGTAAACCTAAACAGCTGGTGAAGATGATTGGGTAGTTGTGATTGGAGAGGACCTCTGCAGGTTGACAACTTTAACCTACGTGGAGCACGGCTGGATTCAGTGCTTAAGGTTGCTTAAGGCCTCATCTGGTTGTGCTGTGAAAAATCTACAAAGGTGAAAATTCAGCTGCCTCTTTGGGGTGCCTTTTTCTGATGCTGCACAGCTCTCATGGTAATTTTTCCGACCTTTTTTTGTGCCAATGAGAAATCTGTTAAAACAATTTGCGTTTTGAGATTTTGCTGTGCGACCCGCAAGGCTCTATCTTGCCTGCAGTTCCTCTTTAGGTAATAGGGGACTTGCTGGATTGCGTAGCGGTCTCTTCTCCAAGCTGAGCCGCCTCTAGCCTCTTTACATGTACCTCTACTGCAGCCTCTTATATATTCAATGCTATAGACCCCATACCTTTTGGTGGACCTTCTCCTGGGCTCTTTCCTATTTCAGGCTTCTCCGTTGTACTGTGGGTGTGCACAACTGGGCTGTGCTGTTCCAGCTGTGGCCTCCGGAGGCAAATAACCCGCGGGCAGAGGGAAGCAGTTTTGCTTTTGTTAATGCAGCACAACATGTGGTTATAACCACATCTGGATTTGAACCTCCTGAGCTGCTTGCTTGCCTGCTGATTTGACCTACGGAGATGCTTTGCCCTTTAGTGTATCGGCCGTTCCCTCTATCTGATGCGGTCTTTAAACATGCTGAGAGTGAATTCCCTGCCCTCGCCCAGGTTAATGAGGATGGTGATAGTTTTGCCCCGATATTACCTGGCTTACATGTGGACTTAGGACTTAAAAAACCCCAAATTCTGATGTACAGCAACGCTTGCTTTCCCATCTCTTATTTTAATGCCGCTTTGCTAAATCTTCAATTGTCTTGAACTGCCTGCGTTCTGGGGCTCTATACTTCTAGTTCAAAAATAATTTTGGAATTTGGCAGTACTGTTCTTTCCACACTTTAATTAAACTCTTGCCTGACTAATGAGGTTCTCCACCACTTCCCTTCCACCCCCGCCACATTACTTGTTCTCTGCTGGTATCTTTTTGTTCATCTCATCAGTATTTTACTATTTTGATCTTCACACTTTTGTCTACCGGCATGAAAGTAAAAACTGAAAGTCTTGGATAGTAAAGGTTTCAGTTCTTAGAGGTATGTTAAGAGGTGTTGAAACTTGAATCAATGATGATATTCAGTGTCTGTTAATGGCAGTGAACTTCTGAGGCTCTTTACATAACTTGTAAAAGGCAGAAAGAAAATCTTTGTTCTCTGTGCGCTAGTCTTAAAGCTTCATCAAAGGTGCGAACTGTTAATGGGCTTTTAGAATAACTTGAAAAATTGCACTGCATATTTGGAAGCCCAATAGGGTTTTGACTACGTTGGATATATTTTCCTGTTTATTGGGAAGACTGACTGAAAAATAATCTGGGAGGAACTAGATGTCATTTGTTCCAAAAAATGACATTAGTCTGTATTTGTTTAAGGTTAGCAGTGACTGATGAATTTTTGAGTAATAATATAGGATGGGATATGAATGATTATGGTTAAGATGAGATTTCTTAGGTTTTCATTATCTGCTGATGAGGGAAACTGCTGTAGCATTTCTGAATGAGATTGGTCTGGAGACCAGTCTGTCATTTCATCCTATACCTCCGATTTTTCTGATGGGAGTTTAACTGTACATGAAAACTTCTGAGTCTAATAAAGTGTGTTTATAATTGAATTGTGGTTTAGAGCTCTGAGCGTGCTGTCCTCAGGCAGTTAAGTCAGTAGAAGGTGTAGGATGAGAACATCTCCATTCGGTGCTGTGCAGTATTTTGAGGCCCGCTGAAGTCAACAATCAACAGAGTGATTAACACAACTATTAAGTCAACACTGTTATTAATTCAGTGACTGAATCTTTTAATCCTGTTTCCCCGTGAATGTAGCCATGTGTAGAGGTTCTTGGCAGCTGAAAGCTGAGGATGAGGTGATGAATGCTTGTGACTGAGGAACCGGTGGGTGCGGTGGTCAGAGCTGTAATACTTAGCGGTTACTATATTGCCTTACTGTCGTTGCTGAAACGAGCTTACGGCTGAATAACTGCATTCATTTAGAAACTGCTCGCTGCACCTTGAGCGCGTGCTTTCCTGTCTTGCTGGGGAACTGACTGGGTATTTGACCAAGTGCAAGCTTTTATTTAAAGTCTTCATTCTTAATTTAGACAGATTTAGGAGAATTGTTATCATCGTAATTGCCTTTCTCCAGGTTGTAATACTGCCTTAGATGGCTGTTAAGCTTCTGAATGCTGAAAGGATGTGGTAGTCTGTTCTTCTTGAAGACTGTCAAAACCCCACATTTTTTCCAGCGCAGGCAACCAAATGGGAGGAAGCCATGGGGGGATTTTCTGAGCTAGGAGTGTTTGCTGAGCTTGGGTTACAGCATAGTGGGTCTTGACAATCAAGTTGTTCACCTTCCTAGTGTTTGACCTGGTAGATGGTTTAAAACAAATTGAATGTCCGCATTTTTCAGTGAAAAAAGTGAAGAAATGGCAGATAAATACTGGCTTTTCTAGTTTAGCTGTAACCGTGCCTGACTCTTGCTTTCCTTCCTATGGCTTTAGTCTGGGCCCAGTTGCATGCTATGTGGTAAGACTGTTTTGTTAGAAGAATGTCGCACGCGTCAGCCAGAGCCAGTTTAGCAATATGTGCGTTCTTGGGGTAGGTTTTTTTTTCCCCTCTTCTGAAGATACGCAGTATACTGAAGGCTGAGCAGGTGGTAATGAGGGAGTTCTTCTAGAGCTTCATCACTTCTGCCGGAGTCTATAAACAGCAAGAGCGGGAGGATCGGTGCTGGAGGATGAATTTACATTCTTGGCATTATTCGATGTGTATTTAATCTGGCAAACTTGTAGAACCTTTTGAATACTATGAAGATTAACTCAGTATGCCCTACATACATCCTCCAGTCCTGCCTTACAGCAGCCTTTGCTGGTGTGACGTCTGTTACTTGCTTATCAGGAATGGTTAAAGCAGAAGGAGTGTGCTGACATTTTGTTGGTAGCCTGAAATTGTAGGTTGGGCCTGTATTTATATATCAGTTGTATATTTCGTGTGATTATGGTTCTCCTGCTATGTTCTGTGCTATGCGACTGAGCAGAAACACACAAACCCATTCATACCAGTCTGTGGAAACATGTAAAAATCTTTAATGTGAACCTGCGACCTGTCTTTTTCTCTCTGACCAGTTCAAACGTTTGTGACAGGATTCAGGAACAAACCTTTCAGGTGACCGTCTGTCTCTATGGCTTGTGTCTTTTCCTGCCTTAGATTTCAAGAAATATTCTCAAATATTAATTAATACTTAATTAAGACTTAATGCGTTTGTCTTTTATAAGGTAGATTTATTTCTTGAAGGTTAGCAGACTACAGTGATTAACAAGTGACTTGGCTGATATTCTGTAGCAGGGTAAGTATCTGGGACAACTTCTATTCAGTGAATTTGTTTTAAATTATTTTTAAAAAAAAACCAACATGCTTTAGAGTCATCTGTTCTCTACCTCGCTTTTGTGGTAAATTCTGGCAGTAGATGGGAATATGAAAGCGTGAGTTTGATTAAAATAAATGCTAATGATAGCGATGTACAGATGTACGATCATTTTCTTTTTAGTTAGTTTGGTTTTCGCACAAGTGACACAACATTTGTCTTGTAAATGGGTAATGCGTAGTGTACAAACATACAAGGCTTTCCTCTTTCAAGGCAAATCTACAACTTTCCTGTTATCCTTCCTTACTGAGGTGTTGCAGGCCAGAATCCCCAGTACAGTTGACAGGGCTGGGGATAAGCACAGGAGAGAAATTTTTGGTTTTTCAGCTGTGACTTTTTTGCTTTATTCAGGTCACACTGAGCACTGTGCTCCGTTTGACAGACAGTCTGTTGGGTGTTTTGCTTTTGTGGGGTTTTTTTGGTTTGTTTGGTTGGTTTTTTTTTTTCCCCTGCTGCACCATTCCTGTTCAAAATTGAAGCAAAATTTGTTGTGACTTTTCAGGTGATAAACATAGCTCACATACCAATGGCTTGAGAGGGAAACTTTTTTTAACAGGAAGCAGATGGAGTGGTTTTTGAATAAGTTCACTTGGTTCCTCTGGGCTCCCTTGAGTTCATTTCCTTCAAGGCCAAACTCACAATAACCCGATCTGTAACTTCATATGCAAAGGACCGATTTGGCATCGCTGTGAGATTTTTAATGCTAAATGCATACATGAACTTGGCAGCCGTGCTCTGGAAAACAGATTCTAAATACCTGTTGTGTAGTTGATTGAACTAACCTCGCTCACTCCCTACTTTTATTTCAATGCCAAACTTATCTTCAGATAAACATACGGAGGAAGGCGATGGTAAATGCTTGTGGTTGTGCGCTCGTTAAGACTACACCAGAGTAAATTATTCTTTGGGATGAGAGAACTGGTAGTATCTGTAGATCTTGCTAATCTCGGTCAGGATGTTAGTTCCTGGAAGGCATTGTCTGGTTGGGTTTTGGTTTGTTTGTTTGTTTTTCTTTCCTGCCCCTGAAAGCATGTATAAAAATAAGTGTAATAGAAATGGATTTCTTAGTAGTTTTTTAATGAGGATCAAGATTAGACACATGTAATAGTAGCAGCGGCATGCTGGGTGTATCCTGCCTTGCCCTGCTACTGCTCTGTTCTTTTGCAAATTTATCAAGAGCAAGCAGAGACCTTTATCAATGGGTAGGGAGATTTGTCTGTATGTAAATAGTGTGAGGCTGTTTAGACCCATGCGGTTTGTTTGGTTTTGTTGTTGTTTTTTTTTTTTTCCCCCAGTTTGGTGTTAGCTTGTGGTGCTTCCCCTTGTGTACTTTGGGCAGGTGGCAGGATTGTAGGTATTGGTGATGTGAGTTGAGAGAAGCTTTTCTATAGGCTCTTGTCTCTGGCTTTTGGTGGTGGTTCTAGCAAAGTCTATAAAAGCTACAGTAGAGTGGCTCCTGAAATACAAGAGAGGAATAAAAAAATGTACTTTCCTCATGGGCTGGGTAAGAGGTTTCATGCATTTTTAGTAATATTTGACCACAATTTCTGCTTTTCAGTGCTACTATTCATTTTTGTCCCCTACCATTAATACAATCTTTTTTTTGGTAAGTTCTACTTGTAGAGATGCCCTGCGTGGGTGAGGGTCACAACTTGACCAGAGCAATCTTGAACTCTGTTTGCAGGCTGTGACAAGTGAAGCGTGCGACTCTGGCTCTGTTTAAACAGATCTGTCTCTCATGAATGCAAAGCCAGATGATGTTGGACACGGGGTTGTACACGGAATATGAAATCTGCAGCTTCATGATTTATCTAGGGACTAAGTGTTATTTAGAGCTTAAAAAATCAGGGAGAACCAGAGAGTGAGTAGAACTGTGGATGCCTTGGCTGTAACAGATTTTGACCAGCTAAGCTGATGCTTCTGGGTGGGTTATTTGCCTGCTTATTTGTCCCCTGTACCAATGAGACCTATCCTTTCCCAGATACCTTTGTTTTTCTGCCCTCTTCAGACGTCTCCAGGTTTTTGGAAGTGCTTAGCAGCAAGGTGGTATGTTTGAGGATGTTGTGATAGGAGATAAATACTGGAAGTAACCAAGTTGTCGGGCAGAGTAGAGGCAAGCTGTCAATCTGGTGGATGCTCTGAGAGGTGTCCTCAAGAAGCAAAGACAGACCGGCTTTTCGGAGAGCGCTTGGAGAGCTGATGCAGCAGCCTGGGAGCAGTGCAGGACTCGTCAGTGCTCTACGGCTGTCTGCAAACTGCAGTCTAGTTCAAGTTTAGCAGGATTCTGCAGTAGCCAGAAGAGTTGCGTGGGAGAGGGATATATTTTTTTTTTTCTTTTTGCAGCACCTTTGAAATAGGAAAGCTATTTCAAACACTTGTGCTGTAAGTGCTTTCCTAGAACTTCATGTGGACTAAACGGTAAGGCTATAGTTGCCAGCTGGAAAGTGTTTTTCTTCTTTTTAAATATATATTTTATTGCTAGCATTGCAGGGGGGGTGTTACTGTGCTGGGGCAATGGGAAGGCTGAACAAAGGAAGAACAGATGTGCATTGCAATAAAGGGCTGTAAGAGGGGTCACACCAAGCCATTTTACACTCTAATGGGAACAGATGGATCCAGATTTCTCCTCTGAGTAATGAAGTCATCTACGAGACAGAAAAGTTGTACTGACATAGTAGTACTACATAGTACCTGAACCACAGCTGCTTGCACCCCTTCAGTTTTGTTCCTCGATTATTAATGGAACAGGCTCCTGGCAAATTCTTGGGTTTTGCTGTAGATCAGCTGCTATTCGTGTTTCTGAGGTATAAATCTTGGTAATACTTCTGTCCCTGTCCAGAATTCCTGCAGTGGCTGTAAATAAAAGGCCTGGCACATCCAAGAACGTTGCAGGTGCTTGCAGCCTTGAGGATCCTGTTGACATTGACCTTATGGATCAGCTCCTCTCTCTCCTTCCTCCTCTTCAGCTGCTCCTAAACTGATGTGGTGTTCAGGTTTGGGGAAAGCAAAGGGCAAGTGTTATTCTTGGACGTATTTTTGAGAGACAGAATGAAGTCTTTTGCAGCATTAGGTTGCCATACATAAAAAGATATTTTCCTAAAGCGCAAGCTTTTTCATATCTTACTACTGAGCGCTCTTGGAGCTCTCCAATTCAAATTTGGTACCCAAGCACGGACGTTTATGCAAAACACCTACATATTACAGATAATTTTTAAATGCTTAACATCATTTTCACAGAAAACCCCTGTGGAGAATGGATTTCCTCTGTGAATCCCTGTGGCTATAATCATGATGTTACTTTTGGTAAAAATGACATAACTTAATCCTGCTTAATGCTTCGTCTCTGAAATAACAGGTGACAAAGGAAATGGGAATTACTACATTTCTCATTTTAGCAAGATAGGATGTGTCCAAATGTAAGTGTTGACAAGTAAAATGAGTTATTACGTGCCTTGCTCTGGTATTCAGTAGAGCTTAATGTAGTGTTGCACAGAAATGTAATGGAAAACCAGAACTCCACCAAAAGATGGTCAGTCTGAATACAGGCTTTTTTGTTATCTAGTTTTGACTGTTTAATGAGTTATGTGTCCTTTTCCCACTAAGTGTTTAAAAACATAATGAAAGTATATTGTTGGCTTAAAATGAAAGCTGTGGCTTTTTTCTAAGCTGTTTTGTTGTCCTTCGTTGGCTTTTCAGAAGTCTGTCCAAATACTTGGCTTGCTCTTGCTACTCCCCCTTGCTCGTTTTTAGCCCTGTGTTTGGTAGGAGACCGCTGTGATGTTTGGACACTGGTTTGTCATCTGTGAGCAAGCTGCGGCGACTGCGTGTCTGCACGCGACGCTGCTTGTTTTTGTGATGGTTTGGTTTGTCTTTGCTGCTTGAACGCTGTCTTCTCTTAGCCTTCCATTGAAATTGAAGGACCGGGTAATCTTTTTTTTTTTGGGAAAGGAACAGGTGAGATGTGGATAATCTTGTTTCTTACCAATACCTCAAAGTTGGCCTTAACCCATCTCGACTGCTTTGCTCAAGCAAACTGTTTTTCTTGATAAGATGTCACTCTAGTAAAACTACACACTTTTGATGGGCTCCAGCTATACCTACTGGGATGCTGCTTCTTCATGGGGAAATTGTGGGGGTGGTTGTCTGTAATACTGCAGTGGACCACTTTTTCACTTCCCCCTGGATCAGAAGTGTTCCGCTGACTACAGAATGAGTAACATTGCTCTGAGATACTCATACTAGCTTGTGTTAAGAGCCTGTCAAAACATATACTGAGATTTCATG
Source organism: Pluvialis apricaria (assembly GCA_017639485.1). NCBI lineage: Eukaryota > Metazoa > Chordata > Aves > Charadriiformes > Charadriidae > Pluvialis > Pluvialis apricaria. The sequence goes on along the minus strand of CM030013.1, from coordinate 3,347,190 downwards.
TTTCCTCAGCCTTCCTTACAGGAACCCTTTGCTGGGTAGCTGGGTTACACGATGTCTGGCGTGGGAGCTCTGAGCTCTCTGGAACAGGGGAAATGCTAGTTTATTTTCCATCATGAGGACTGTCTGGGGTGCACAAGGGACTACAGTATGGGCACCTCGGGTGTTCTCATAGTGCCTGTGCTCTTCTGTTCTCCAGCCAGTGTTCTCCTTAGAGCTTTGGGAAGCAGAACTGGTATGCAATAGAAACACGAAGTCTTGTGTTTGTGTCTTGCTCATAAAGCTGTGGAGAAATCAAAATATTAGGGACGCTGTCTAGAGTTTGCTGCCAGAAGCATCGTTCCCCTTAACAGTCTGCGTAGTGTATGTGTGCTGGTTCTTGGCCACGTAAAGGTATGGGGAGGTCCCATGTTGCCTGTCAGGGGTATGAGGCTTTAGGGGAAAGGAAAGATTAGGGGCATGTGTATGTGCTGAGTGGCTTTAATAGGTGAAGAGTTCAAGCTCCCTGTCAAACTGTCAAGGAACCGTGCAGCCTGGTTAACTTTGTGATAAGCGTTGCTGTGGTGCTCTGTTCACACTAATGTCGCTTCTTAGAAGTGACACTTCTTTATCTTGTTTCCATTATAAATACTCTGGAAACGTGTGTACTGCAGTCCATGTATCTGGAGGTCAGTGTCCTGCTTCTTTTTACAAGGGCATGTAGTGATAGGACAAGGGGTAATGACTTTAAACTGAAAGAGGGTAGATTTAGATTAGATATGAGGAAGAAATTCTTGACTGTGCAGGTGGTGAGCCCGTGGCCCAGGTTGCCCAGAGCAGCTGTGGCTGCCCCATCCCTGGAGGTGTTCAAGGCCAGGCTGGATGGGGCCTGGAGCAACCTGGTCCAGTGGGGGGTGTTCTCTGCCCAGGGCAGGGGGGTCGGAACGAGATGATCTTTAAGGTCCTTTCCAACCTAAATCATTCTGTGATGCTGAAGAACAGCGGAGACCCCTCATTGTGGTCATTCCTTGCTGATCTGGGCACTGGGTGCGTCCCTGGCTGGGATCTCGTTTGGCACGGAGCTTGTTCTTACAAAACCTGTGTGTGTCTAAATAAAAACAAAAGCTCTGCCAAAATCTCTTGGTATCTTTGGTATGAAGCTTGAAAGTTAGAGATCCTGAGGCCTCCCTGAATCTTTCGGTTCTGTCCTCCATTCATTCAACACGTTCTTAGTGATCAGCCTTACAATTACCACTCTGTATAAAATGTTTTGTGTGGTTTGAATCCATATAAGGATCTTGCTGTCAAAACCACAGGGATCATCAAAGGCCTTTTTCTGAAGGAGAGCTTCCATAAGAATGCTTTTGAGATTATGCAATTTGGTTATTTTTGAAATATTGGCACCAGAGCTACTTGCTCTGAATTCCTCTTTCCCCTTTATAGAGAGGCCGTAACTAGTTCTGATTCTAAAAGCAAAACAAAAGCAACCTCCCCCTCAAATTACTCGCTAGACACAGCTTGGAAAAACAATGACATCTTTAAATATATTGGACAGGAAACCTTATTTGAGCCCCCATCTTGGAAAGAAAAATGTTTAGTGTCAGAGTTTTGCTTGAAATTTGCCCCAGAAACAATAAGCGGACTAACGAGACGTTTCTGTCGTTCACCACGTCGGGTCCACCAGTTGCGTCGACTGCAGTAGTTTGGATAGTCCTCGTAAGAAATTTCTTTCAACACCTTGGTGCATTTATTAGAAAATGCAGAAGTCCTCCCTACTACAGCGTAACAATATTTTTATAAAAGCAGTTAAGTGTAGATTCAATTGAGCTTCACCGCACAGTTAAGAACGGGGTTCTTTGGGTTTTTAACTTAGTCGTACTGCTTTGGGGAGATAAAAGCTGTGGTCACCATCCGCTTTTCACATCCTCAGATAAGGACAAATATTCTTCCTTTCAGAGTCTGCTAGATGTATTTTGAGCTGTTGTGCTCAGTGTTAATGCTGGAGTAAAACAGGAAAAGAGCTTCAGGGGGCTCTGAGGTCCCTTCCAGCCTGGGCTGTGCTGTGGTTCTTGCCCTGCTGTGTCCTTGGTGGCTTGCCTGGCCCGACTGTAGTCTGTGCATTGCAAAATCGTTTGTACAGAAGAGAATGTTGTGTTGGTCATCAAATCCTCCCGGCAGCTTATATTTTTCCAGGAGTTTGGTAGGATTGGAAAGCCGATAGGGTTTGAGACAAAGGAAAAATAGGCTTACCCTACTAAAATGGACTGTTCAGCTGCTGTCGTAGCTTCTGAGATGTAGCCAGTTGGTGCCAAATAATTATATGGTCTCAGCTGGAAAGAAGCTGCTGCATTCCCTCTAGCAGAATACAAAATTAATTTTGTGTGATTGTCTGGTCAGCCCTACTCGAATATCCTGTTTGGGAGGGTTTTGAACTGTCAAAAGGTTGAAGTCAAGGCCAGCGACTAGCTCCTCTGCGTTGTGAGCAGCTTGATTTGAGAATTTTCTGGCCAAGTTGCGATGGCGCTCTACAATCCTGGAGCTTACAAGGCCAGGCTCGGGAAAAAGGGACTTGTGTGGGTCTCTTGTGCCCTGGACTTCTGCTATGCATCTCCTTTTCCCCTGCCAGACCTGAGCTGGCCCTTGAGCTCTTAGCCCCATCCTTTGGTGCGAGACCAGCAGCCCCTCTCCGTGCAGGTGACAAACTCCAATATGTGACTGTGTCCCACATGCAAAGACATTAAGTTTAACAAAAATACACAGGCTTACCCCCTTTTTTTTATTGTCACTCCAGTGCCTGGCGAGTGTTTTACCAAGTTCAACCTTGCAGAAAGCACCAGCTTGGGCTGTAGGATATAGAAATGGAGTCGTTGCTCGCGGTATCTCTGCTTCAGTGCACATGTGATGGTCACATCTGAAACAGAGATCGAAGCCCTTGTTCATTTAAAGACTGTGTTTTTATTCCTGGCGAAGGGAGGCTGGTGTTGCAGGCAATTAATGGTTTTAAACCAATGTAAACTTTGCCTCCTGTAGTTAAAGATCTTCGTGGGTTTGCCAGCTGTCAGCCCTAACCCCACCCCAACAGAATTAGCCTTCAAACAGGAATGCAGGGGCCTTGATAAGTCTCTTGTAATCCCCTGCGCTCAGAAAAACACAGTGCCTATCCCAAAATTGTAAATATAAGGCCACTGGTGTGAATGGATGGAGTTGCCAAAATAAATACGCTGCAGGAACAGATCTAGAGTGATGGTAAGCGTTAGTGCTTTGGGCACCTTTAGGTGTAATGCATTAGGTAATTGGGAAGTGAACTACACCTACTTAAAAAAAGAAAACGAGGTACTCTAGTCTTAATTTGGTATAATACATTCCCCCCTTAGTTGTCTGTGAGGATGCTAGCGTGGAAGGTATCGGGATATCATTAGGAGCTCTCACATATCTGATCCTCCTTGCTTTGCAGTAACTGGTTTCCCTTCCCTTTGAGGTACCAGAGTGAAGCAGAAGAGAAGACAGGCAGGAGGAGACCTGAGGCTTGATCAAATAGTAGATGTATTCAGTGTTGTCTTCAGGCATTTGAGCTTGAAGTAATTTTCAAGTTGTTGTGTGCTCTTTCTTCCCATTGTAGCTGGAGGGCTGTGACACTTGAAAACAAATGCAGTGCCTCTTCCACAAAGCCTTGGAAACACTCGGATGATTAAGAAAACAAATATTAGAAGACCTATCAAAACCCACTTTTGCTTTCCCTTGGGACAAATTCACCTTAACATAAACTCCCAGTAAAGGGAATTTTTTTTTTCTGAGCTGATAACCATGGTGACAAAGGTGCTTGCAAGTTTACAGCCTTCATTCCAAAAAAGCAAGCTTATATATATGTGTATATGTACACGGAGAAGGCATTCTTGAGTGGTAATTTGCCTGGGATTTGGGGCACTACTTGTAAAATATTAATGTCCACCAAAAAAAGGGGGCAAAGAAAAAAATGTTGATTAAATGGTATCCACTAAGAGGAAATAACATTATTAATGGTTCAGATGTATCCAAAGAGTTTTAAAAATCCTGTTTTCTCCTCTTTGAGCGGAAGGTTTTTTCTTTCTAGGAGAGCCTGGAGCACTGTCCCTGTGTAGCTTGGCCTTTTCCTTTCAGTAGTGTGTACATAACTGTCCCTGTGCTTATGTAGCCATGACTAATCTCGTAATTTGAGCTTCTGTTTCCTGCAGGAAAAACCTCCTGAAGATGAGATTCAGTTCAGTTTTGCAGCATCCAGTTCCTGTTGCGTATAGCAAGGAGATTTTCATGTCTTATGGCAGCTGGTCATCTAAGTGCTTGTCTCTAATGAGCTGCTTGGCGAAAGGTAACTTTGAATTCATTTTGAGTGAGGATTAAATTGTGGTGTCAGGACAGGGATTTGAGCCTTTGGAATTTTCAGTGATACTACACCTAATGTAATTCCTTAATTAAGATGCTCTAAACCAAAATGACTCTAATTTGGTTTAGCTTTGTTGCTTTTGTTCCCATGTAGAAAAGCATTGGTTAACTTTTTTTTTTCCCCAGTTATTCTAATCTGACTGTCTGGGGTTTTACCAGCTGAAATATACTTGCCATGGGGTTGTGGAGCTAAATGCTGACTTACTCTGAAATCTTGGATATTGAGGTTTTTATAGAGACACTGCATCGTCTATTAGAAGCTTAATTGATGGCTGAGCTTTGAATCAAAAAGACATTCACATATAACTTTTCTTGCTGTGGGGAGGCTCTTGCCAGATCTTATGAATAGTCTGAAATGACATACATGCTTTAGGTAGTTCTCCAGAACATCTACTAATTGGTAAAGCCACACCTTAATTAGTTACCCCCCTCCGGTTTTTATGCAAATTCCATCCTGCTGTCTTTGAGCCCTTTATCACTTTGCGTGTCAGCATGTGAGGGAGGGAGATGGGGAGCTAATGAGGCTTTTTACTCATGGAAGATGAATGTCTGGTCTTCAGCGACTTTAACCGCTACCTATGAGAGACTTTATTAGGGGAAAAAAACCCATCTAACTTGATCCCCTCATTTCTGTTGCTGCTTAGGCCATTAATGAAGCAGCAAACTGTGGCTGAGCCTGTCCCTTCCTGGCTAGGATGGATGCTTGTGGCTGTGGCCGACCAGCGCAGTGGAACCAGCGGGGTGGCAGTTGAGAAGCACCGTGCTGGAGCAAGGTGCCTACGGGGAAATAAACAAGAGCACGCCATATCGTCACCCTGCTGCTTTCTTTCCCTTTGGTTCTCACTTTCTATGTTTTGTGGGTTAAAGATATGTTAATAATGACTTCCGCTTCATTTCTTCACAAGGAAATTCTCCTGGGCTGGTGTTTAAGTCCTTTGAAGTGGTTTATTCCATGCAAATTACTATAGAAGTTAGTGATACATGCATGTGCTCAGGTAGGAGGACAGGAGCCAAAGCCAGTTTCAGCTCATAGTAATAGTTATTAGCCTGTAGGGCTATTTACACAGGAGGATTTTGGCAAGTGGAAAACACGTTAGTAACTACATGGAGCAAAATGTACAGTTACTGAAATATGCATATTGAAGATAACTAACTCTCAAACCTTTTAATCTGTTCACTTCACCATAACAGCAGGAACAGAAACCTCTCAATTGTTTGAGCTGTGCTAGCGTGCCTTAATTTTAATAGCAATCTTTATTGTGTCTCTCTAGCTGTGCCAAATTATAACTACTGCATTGAAGTAAATCTCGGTCTCTTCAGTCTCTATACTGCGACAAGAGTTGTCTTTGCTATACAGAAAATGAGGCTTAGTCACCGTCAAGGATTGAGACTGGCTTGTTTAGCTCTTGTACGGTCTCTTTGTAAGCAAAACCTTGCTAAGGAATAGTTTTTGCGGTAGGTGAACAGGTAGGATGAAATTAAGAAATTTGCTACCCAGAAGCAATGGTTGAGTTCCTCTGAGAAACTGTCCATCCCTTAAGTGGGTTGGGGAAAGTGTTGCTTTTCTGGAGAATGGTTGCAGTTTTGGCAAGAGGCTGCTGTGAGTGACGTCTTCTTTTCCCAATCCCAATCGCTGATGTCCTTGTCCCTCAGTGATGATTTTCCCTGACCTGTGTTCCTATGGCCGATGTGACAGTAGTGACAATGCCTTTCTCCCTCTCTCCTTCCAGGTCATCACTGCTTCTCTGATACGATGCTTTCTAGTTTCTGTTGACACTGTAACCTAGTCTAATATTACTGAAAAAATCTTAGTGTTGCTGTGCTTCCACCTTTCTAAACAGGGTGGAAACACCCGTACCACCTGATGACTGTCAGGTCATTTGATAGCGTGCTGTTAAGTCGGGTAATAAGCCCTTGGGTATGGTAGGCTTGTTTAGACAAACACAGCTCCTGTCAACACTGAAGACTGGAGAAGTTTCTAGTTTCGTGCCAGTTCTGAATTTAAATAAATGGTTCTGCTGAGGAGAGGCTTTAAGGAGAGAAACAAGGTCAATACTTCCAGTAGAGCTCTGTAAGAGTCATGATGAAATTCGGCATCTTAAAAGTTGGAGTCAATCATGCAGCACTACTCTAATTTGAAGTGATGAAGCGTCCTTGAGTGTTGCCTGAGATTAGAGTTGGCACCTTAATGATGCTCTGGTATCAACAGTAAATATCTTTTGATCTTTAAAGGAGGACTCGTGAATTGAGACTTTGAACTCCCCTGGTACTGCATCTTCCACTGGCTGCCTTGAAAGCCTCGGTGTAGTACACCAGGTCGGGTTATTTCCAGGAACACATAGAAATAGCTGTCTGATTCCATCTCTTTTTTTTTTTCCTTGGCAGATCTGAACTGCGAAGGGCACATCAAGGCCCGTCAGGTCAGAGTCATGGCCGCAGTGGCAGGCAGCCTGACGTGGGTTCCTGCCTATGAGGTTTGCAGGGCAGCCTTCAGCGTGCCCTGCTTGCTTTGTCGAAGCAGCGTTGCTTGGGCTCAGCATTGCGGCACGAGGTCAGGTTTGGCCCATCAGTGTTGGAAAAAAAATCCCGGTGGGATTTGGGAGTAGCCCTGACCCTCTACCCTTTTCCTCAGATGTAACTCTATAGTCTCTTAAGATTTTTATTTATGTTGCTGCTTGGCAAGTGCCTTAATCCAGAGATACTTTTAATTAGCCTTTGGGTATTGAACCTATTGTGCTAGACTGTAAATTCTTGTTCAGACTCTAACCACTGTTTCCATCCTTCTATTTCCCTATATGATTACTCTCCTGATCAGAGAGCAAGGATGTGTTGCTTTTTTTGGAGAAAGTGTTTATCTTTGCAAGAGATAACACTTCTATTTCCTTCCTCTCCGTGTAATTGTTGGTGTCTCCTGTTTGTGAGAGGTGGCAGCTTTTTCAAGTGCTGCTCTGTTGCTTTTGTTGTTTATTCCTCCCCCCCATATGGTAGTATTCCCCAGTTGAAACACAAATAATTTCAAAGCTTGGAACATTGAGGTAAGTGATGAGGACTCAGTCAGGATTTCCAAAAAATTGGAGAACATTCTTATTCCTGTTGTGTGACCAGAGGTGAGTAACTTTTATTCTTTTCTCCTGGAGAGAGAAAGGAATTTTGTTCGGCTTGTAACATACCTTTTTCTAAACTGAGTGTATATAATCTATACTTGGAGAAATGTCTTTATTTTTGAGTTTTGTAATCTAGCAGGATTCTGAAGTCATTTTGGCCTTCCGTGCACAGATTATAAAGGGTGGGAAAGGCCTGTTGTATTCTTTGAGCTTTGCCCAGTCCTTCTGCTGTGCCCTTTTTTTTGCTCAGGTGATTTATGATGAACCATACTTCAGAGATGATACTGATTCTTTCATCTCTAGCCTCCGCTTCTGGCTGACACAGGAGACCTGCTATCCTTTGGAAGCTTGTCTTCTTCCTGCAGAGAAAGGGTGGGGATGAGAAGCAGTGTTGCCAAGATCTTGTTTATTACTGGGTTATCAGTGGGAAGTTAGAGGTTCTGCAGAAGAGTTGAATCAGTAAGCCTCTATGCTTTTAAATAAAAGAATGTGCAGAACTTGCTAGAATAGCATTGGAGAACTGTTTCTTCACCTGTGCATCCTTTGGCGTACATCTAGAGAACATCTGTTTTGTCACAAACTGCTTTCTTGACCCTCTACTGATTTTGTGAATACTTCACTTTCTTGTAGCTTTTAAGTTCTTATACAATACTGTACATAATAAGTATTTTTAGTCCGGCTTCATGATTTTGCAAATCTTGGCTTAAAACCATCTTGCAAAAGATCCTGGGAGAAGAGTTGAGTGCAAGGAATTTTGGTTGTTCAGATAATGTATCTATAAAAAGATCTGCCTTCTGATGAATAATGCACTGTGCTGGCAGGAGTCTGAGAGGCTTATCGTGGCTTTGGGAGCAACACGGGTTGTGCAAGTCGTAGTGGATTGTATTGCCTGGGCACTACCCCACACCTGTTGCTGTGTCAGCGGTTGTGAACAAAAATTAAGATATTGTGGCACTGCTGAATGTGCAGTGGCTAATTCAGTGTAATGTTTTCTAAAATAAAGCATGCGACATTCTAATCCTGTAAAAAATGGCTGCAGCTGTTTAAAACAGGTTTCTATTAAAAAAATGAGGCAAACTACTGTAGGAACTAAAACGTTTCACTTGGGTCAACAGATTGTCCTCAAACTCTCTTCCTATTAGTGTAAAAAAAAAATAAACGGTGATGTGGGTTTGCAACTTACCATGAGGCTTCAATTACACTGAATAACTGTAATAATAAATTGTACCCTCAAGGCAATGAATTGTGATGTAGAATGTTGAGGAACAAATAATAGTATACTGCGAGTTAATATTCTATTAAAGATCTGAGACATTTAGCTGTGTAGCAAATTGAGACCTTAATGTATTTAGGTTTTTTTGCAGGCCTCTGCATGCTATGAGAAAATAAGCAGACTGTAGAAATGCCTTTAGCATATCAGTTATTTTGCCTCCTGTTTTCAGAGTTTGTTGTTAAGAAACTGGTTGGCATACTGGAGTGAAAAAGGTATAAATACGTTCTGACTTCGGACAGTACACCTTAAATTTCAAATCCAGCTTAGCAGCTGTTTGCATTGCCGTCCAGCTACAGTTTTGGTTGCCTTTTGGCTCCTGAACTCTGTGATGTGCCAGGTGAGAAATGCAGGAGGGTCTTACAGTTGGTGTGCTGTCCGCTTGTGATATCCTTTGAGTTTTCTGTAATGCGTCTTGCTGTTTCATCGTCTCTACTGCTTTGATACAAGCGCACACTGGAAGAATACTCCTGGGGACAAATCTAGATGTGATCTGCCATTCCTGAGAGACAAGAAGAAAGCCCTTTTCTGTGTAGCGGAAGAAAAAAAAAATCTAATTAGCTGGGATCTTGGGTACCTGAATAGTTTTGAAATAAATTTGTTGCACTTGAAAATGCAGGTCAGTTGAGGTACCAAGACTGCCTGGAATGGAGATCTAAAACTGCTGGAACCTGAGAGGTATAAGGGAGATGATTTGTTTTTCATGGTGTTGTCCTAAGAATCATGGGGTTTAGCAAATTTGATTTTTGGTGTGATGATATCTTTCTTTAGCATTTAGGACTATAAGCTATTACCCAGAACAGTTGAGGCTATAAAAAAAGCATTTAGAAGACAAATTGTGGACTTGGGGATTCTACCATGAAATTAGGAGAAAACAAGAAACCTGAGTGTTCGTTAAAAAAACAAAACAAAAAACCCACCAAAAACTCGTGTCCTGTTAAAAAAGGTATCACTGAATTTTTAAATTTTAACGGTATTAGATGGTGGTTAACCAAACAGAAAATTGCTTTCTTGCTATGTCCTTCCTATGGTGTCAGTAACCAGACAAAAAACCTGCAGTCTTGTTTCCCTCTTCTTAAAACTACTGCACGCCGTGACGTGGAGGGAGTGTTTTAGCTATGTGCCATAAACACTGCTGAGATGGGGTTCGTGCATCACATTCTTGGCTCTGCGTGGCTTGAGGATACCTAGCAAGAAGTCTTTGGTCACTGGAATTGTGCTGCTTGGAAGCCTGCCTACTCTCTGCGTTGGCCGTTTCTCCTAGATGGCAGAATAGGAAAATGCTCGGTGTTTTAACGTGTAGTTAATGAAGAAGAGGTTGACAGTAAAAATAGACGCCTCGCTGTACTGTTCTAGCAGTTTGCTTGTCTCGCCCGTCAACGCACCGGTGGCAAGATGCCTTTCCAGCCATTTTAGCAGAGAAGGGTGCATACGTACCCTTTTCGTGCTGGCTGTGAAGAGGGAAGCAGCGCCAGCGCGGCTGCACTGGCGCTTTGGGCACGCTGCTGAATTTGGTGTAAGGGGCTCTGTGGAAATGCCGGGGTTTCAGCTTGCGCGCCTGGCAGTGTGCAAGACTAGCGTGGCTTAGAACAGAGATTGAGCTATTGATTTCATACATTAGAGCTGTTAAATACTTACACTGACTAATACTTATCTTGTGAAAGCATCCTGCAGTAATCCTCTGTCTCCCCTGAGGGTGTGGAGTAGTGAGGAGAGAAGAGCAGCAGCTGTAACTTCATGTGTAACCAGCTAGTGAATTCTTCAGAGGCAGGTTGTCCCCTTTCCCCTGAAAAAAATCTTTCGCTTTCTCTTCCTACAGCCCAAATTTATAATTCTCTGCGGCTTTATTAGTGGGCAAAGATTTCTTTTAGGTATAGGTACACAAAACTGGCCATAGTAGACACCAAGACGCATTCAGTTCTGCTAACGGTGGAATTGATATGCTTTGCTTTCCAAAACGTATGCTATCATTTTTTTTCCCCTAATGACTTGCATAGTGAGTTTTCTTTGTATGTCATTAATTATAAATGCTGATAGTAATGATAAAAAGGTAAAGTTAAGATTTATAGAGACTCGGTTCTGCAAAGCAGGTATGGCTATTTGTTGGAAGAACTGTTTCTGTAGTGTATCTGTAGTAGGTGGGATGCTTACCTGAGTGACCTGGGTTTGAATATCTGTTCACAGAACTGTGTAGGCGTTTTGCATTATTTATTGAAGAAAATGCGTAATCAGGCCTCTTTTTCTATTTCTGTCTTAAAGCAACAACACCGCCACAGTAAGGGTAGCCTTTAAGAGCTCCAAATGCGAAATGAAACGCTAGTACTGTTTGCAAATCTGTTTATCCGAAGTTTTGTTACATGCAGTTTATTTCTCTAAACCCCAGGGTGCACAAATCACATGTGGAAATATTTATGTCTCTTAAAACATTAGTTTCCTACTTGAGTAGCTGCAGTGAAAATTATTAAAGCGTGACGCAGCTCTCCTCCTTAAAGACACACCGAGTGAGGACAGCACTAATGCTGCTTGTCGTCTGACTTGTTAGATTCCATAATTCACGGGGTTAACAGCTTACCTGAAGTGAGCTCCATCATGTGTATTTAGAATAAATAACCATGGTATGTATTTTGGAAGCTATATTGGAACTGACTATAGCTTTAAACTGTGGGCTCTTCAAGAGAGGGCTTTTTATCCTGTACAGCCCAGAATACAGGGGATGTGATAACCTGTCCTGGTTGCTATGAGAGGAGACATAAAGACTTGCTTCTTTATAAGCTGCTTAGATAAAAGAAAAGCTGCTGGGCTAATTGCTGCCTTTATATTTTGCCATATGCTGCTGCTCTGGAGCTTTATTTGCTATTGGCACTTATACAGAATTAAAAAACAATGCTCTGTAAAAGGCTGTCTCTGGAGAAGCGTCTTCATACTCAGAAGGAGGTGGCTAGCTGAGACACATAGCTTCACATGAGCCCTTGCAGAGGGAGAAGGTGACTGTAATAGGAGATATAAGTGTGTTAAAAGAAAAATCATTATTCGAGCGGGCAGACAGCTGCCCAGCAGAGAAATTTGGCTTCTGGTATCTTTGACCTTATAGGAGTTTGTCTTGGACCGTGGCTGGCTTTTCCATGCTAGCAGTGTGCTTGAAGAGTGATGGGTGAGTCATTCTGGAAATTGGGAATGCCTTCTGATGGGAACTTTTTTAATGGTACTAGATAGTTTTCAGCTTGGCGTTCAGTATTCAGCTGAGCTGCCAGGGAGCCAAAGAATATCACGTGGAAAGGACTTGGATGGCTTTCTAAGCTTTAATGAAAAGAAAACGAAAATTGCCGTTTTGCTGACACTGCCTCATAATAAGAGACCATTAGAATGATCAAACGGTCTAAGAAAGCAGGCTGGAGAAAGAGCTATTGCTCACATAATGACAGAACTTGCCTTGGAGTGAACGGTGGTATATAATGTGTTTTGCCATTTACTGTCTGTAACGTATACATACATATACGTGTTGCTGTGTACGTGAAGGTATGGATCCTCATATTCCACGGTTGATGTGAAGAAGGCGAGAGAAGGGCAAAAGAAGGGAATAACCTTTGCTTGGCCTAACGCAGCATAACGGGACCTGTGTGAACAGCCTGCTGCCGCTCTCCTGGCTATTGCAAGTATTATAAATGCAGGGAAACAAGTTCACAAAAGATTATTTTTAACCATCTTTTAGTCATCTTAAATTGACACTGAAGGCACAAAATGCTTGGAACTGTTGATAGCGCAGTCAAGCACTCTTCAAGTTCATCAACTCAAAAACTGGCATCACCATGTTGTTTTTTCCAACATCGAGACAGTCCTTCAGCTCCTGAAATGGGAAAGAGTGAGGCTGGTCACCCTGGATAGCCATGCAAACAGGGAACAAAGCTCTTGAGGAGAGCGTGACTTCAGCTCTCTTTGCTTAACAAAACAGTCCTGGCCTAAGATTTTGCTTCCCAAGTGCTTACGATAACAGCTTACTGTCATAATTGAATTTTCACTGTCCTTTCAAAGATTTTTCTACGTAACTAGTGGAAATAAGATAGCGGCTAGATTCTTGCTGGCAGGTTTAACTGCGCAAATGGGCACTACCACCCCCGCCCCCCCAAAAAAGAATATCCAAGTAAGATGAGCAATCTAAAATCCCTTGGCTTTAGGGCACAGTCACGCAGCGTGTGGGTGTTCTTATTTTCTGTGTCTTTTAATAAGCATTGAGAAGACTCGGTGTTTTCCACAGTTTGAAGTGCATCTCCACCAAAATCAAGACCATCTTCTCAAGCTTTGCAGAGGTCGCTTGGCACTGAACAGTTTTCCTCTTGGTCTGACAGCCTCATAAAAAGTGATAGCTTTCTCTTACAAGGGAGGAGAGAAGTGGTGGCCACAGGGCACCGGGACTCTGCTGAGCTGCCAATGGCCTAGGGTATAACTACCCAATTTGTGGGAATTGTGGTAATGAGGAACAAATAGGTGACATAAGAATCATTGGCTTACTTGAGTATTTTCTTCGTGCTAGTACAAGAGCTGCAAACTGTTGCTTTACTCTTTGACCTGACAGTTGACTTTCCTGTACGAGCTGGAAAAAATTGCCTTACGATCTGGGTCTTTGTAGAAAAATTGAAGGTGTTGGTTACGCTGGAGTCAGCATGATAGGATCATATCGTATGTTGTGAAGTTGCCCTACATAAATCCATGAAAAGAGAATTTTATTTTCTGAAAGTCATCCCTTGGGCATCACAAGACAGGGGAATTAAGTTGAGATGGTTTTAACGTGAATGTACAATGTTAGTCAAATATGCTGCTAAAAATTGTCTACAGACCCACACCAAAATAGTTCTTGTGTTTCCCCTTCTACACAGCTTGTTTTATAAATATCTCGAAAGCCCCTGTTTCGGCACTGCTGTGTGTTGTGTGCCTGTCTCAAAGTACGTGGGGTTGATCTGAAGAGCAGTAGGTCCCAGGGTGCTCCGAGAGGTTGCCAGTGCAGCAGTGGGAAGCGTGTTGGCACAGTCTGCGGTGAGGCTAACGCAGCTTGCACGGGGCAGATGCTTAATGTACTTTCAGAGCAGATCTAATGGAAACCACTTCTGGTGTGTGTGCGAGTCATTCAGAGCACGTGAAGTGGATGGGGTGTCTCTTCCTGGAAGGATAAAGGCAGTATGGTATGGACAACTGTGGCTATATGCAAGAGGAAAGCTGCTGAACACCATTATTTTTATTATTCTTTTCCTTTCTTGGAGCTGATTCTTCCAGTTTGGCTGAGATGAGAGACTACAGCTGTAAAGCAGTCTCTTTTTTTTTTTTTCTCCCTCTTGAGTGTATTATCATTTTTTTTGCTGCGTATCTGCTAAGCCATCTTTAAGAGAAAGCAAAATCTCACGCAGGGATGGTTACATTCTTAATGCAAGTCGCTAGAATTAAACTTAGCCCTTCCTATAGAGGGCTAGAAATGTCCACAAGGTGATAAGGCAATGACAATGGTTTCAGTTATAATATCTGTGCAAGACAGCTGACAGCAGCTGCCATTAATGTGTGTGAAATATCTCTGGTTTGACTTGCATGCTCATTGGGAAATCAAATTGAAGAGCATCCTGCAAAAGACACTTGGCTATAGATAGGCTCTCTAATGATGGATGTAAAAACCATTGTTCAATCAGGCTTTATAGTAGTGTTGTCCAAGTTAACGTATGGTTTTGTTAACAAGAAGGTTTAATTGCCTGGAATACTTACCCGTGTGGAGATCTATTTGGACAGACTTCTCTTGTAAATATTTCCAAAGAAAATCATGCTTTTGTTCTTCCCTTTTAGCTGTGTCGCAGAATGCTATGTTCTTTTTCACAGCTATTGATTGAAATATTTTGGTATCTTTGATATTCCATTTAAAGCCATAGTAAAAATGCTAGAAATAACACTTGGGGGAAAAAAAAGCAGCTTGTTCCTTGTTTTTTTTCTGAGCTGCCTACCCAAGAAAACTTCACATCAGAGCTATAGCTGGCTTGAGTTTGATTGAAAGAATAGTGGCAGCTCCAGGCAACAGCTAGTCACTATGTAAGGAGTTATGAAAAGGCTAGCAGTTTATAATCCTCAGAGATATCCCGTAATCATCTTGTTCCTATTATCCTGATTACCTAACCTTTGACCAAATGGCGCTTTTGAGGTTATTTTAAAGACGGAAAAATAAAAATTCTGGACTCTTTTGTGTGTGTGATACAGTTGTGAATTTTGTTGGTATGGAGCTAAAAAAATTTGTGGTTGAGGTGGCTGCGCTCACACAGGAAGGTGATGAAACTGCTACTGTGTGCATTGGGAGTGTCCCGATCTCCATTTCCCTCTGCGCCCCGTAGTTTTGCCTTAGAAGGCTGACGACTTGCAATGGGAGTACCTAGTTGGGAAATCGCGGTCCCCTCGAGAGCAGAAGAGGTGTATAAACACTACAGGATGACCGGGTGGCATTTAAGTGTACACGCTCAGGTAAATGAAGCCCTGAAGATGGCTCTGAACATTCTGGAAACAAATACCTGCGTTCCCCCTGCTCCTTCCCACAAAGGTGTTCATGTTGCATTTTAGACACTTGCCTGGAGAAGATAAAACAACTTTCAATTAGTGAAATAACTCAAGAAACTTCTGTTCCTCTAATACCTGAAACCTCAGCTGGTTTCACTGGAGACTAGATCTGGGTGGCTGTCTTGGTAGTAGGGCTTTCCCTATTGAACAGTAGGGACATCTGTTGTCCAGGGTCTCAAACATGGAAATTAACTGGTGGGAATTGGTTGGGACTTTCTGTTAGCACCCATCATTGTCAAAGTAGGTGCCTGTTGCAGTGGAAAACATGTCTACCCCCTCATTTTATCATAGGAAAAAAAAAATAGCTTTAATATCAGAAGTGATGTTTTCATGCATCTTTTGCCTGATGTTAAGGAACTGAGGTTAGTTAAGCCTCGCAACAGGGAGTGAGATAAATTCAGAGACTGCTTCTTGTCTGAAATAGAGATGCCCTGATAATAAATAGAGATGCCTGGGATAATATAACAGTGCACGCTTCTGGTACAGCAAAGCTAGGAAGCCGTGTGATGTAAAAACAGTCATAGGAGATGGGAACAAAGAGGAGATGTCTTTCTGTCTGCTCATCAGAGTTCGGAGGTGAGCAAAAAAAACCGCTGAAGCACTTGTGATAACCTGCAAGATCTCTAGTTAATATGTTGGCTGGGTTTTTTTTTAGCCCTTCGGTGTGTTTGAAATCTTCTGCCAGTGGCACTCTGTTCAGCCCTACTCCGTAAGGGAAAATACTTTTCTTCTACTGCTGGTGGAGTACGCTGATCTCATCTCAATTTGCCTGTGGGAGAAGGAGCAGAACAGCCTTTAGGTGTGTTACCTAGTGCGTGAGAGTCCCTGCTCACGTAGGGTAGGTGTCAAGGGGTCTCTTCATCTTTTTCTTCATTATACTTCTGTCTGCACATCATTATAAGAAGAAGTTCCCAACAGTGGCATGTAATTGTCAACCTCAGAGGCAATTATAGCAAGAGAGGTGTAGACCTGGAGTAATGAATGTGGTTTTTCCTCTGCCTGAGGTTGGATGGAAAATCCAAAGTTTTCTGCCTGGTGGACTGTGGAAACGCCTCTGGGGGTGGAAGAGAAGTGTTTTACAGTCGGCTCTGTTAAGTTAATAAAACAGCGTTGTGCTGCAGGTTCTGTGGCTTGTGTGTTTGCTAAGCAAAAGGATAGTGGTGGTTGAGGCTGGTATAGATTTTCTAAATGCATATCAAAATTAGTAGTTGAAGAAGCAGATTCTTTCAATCAATTTCTGCTTCATAAATGATCTTGAAGAAATGAGGAAGAAAGTATTTTATTAGATGCCACGAGAGACTGTAGCTTGCATTTCCACTTCCACACATCTGCAAACTGAAATGTCTTGTCCTGAGGCTCGGGAGTCTCGATTTGCTTGCTATGCCGTTCTTTAACAAGGAAGAGAGGGGCTGTGTTTTCATTCATAGGCTGCGTAGGACTGAATGTTTTGAGCGCAGCTTCAATAAAACTTTTGCATTGCTGGTTGCTATGAGCTTGTGAATATAAGTTTATTTTTGTCTGCACTTACAAGCCCTGCCACCTCCATAAACCAAAAACACGGCTTGCTGCTATCAAAATGGGAGTGAAATTGTGAACACAAGGCCAGCAGCAGATTTATCTGTGCTTTCTAGGTGCTTTAAAGCTCGGCGGCGGCGCGCTCGGGATCGTGCAAGAGTGGTGAAAATAGCTTGTAAGCAAGGCTACAGAGCTAGGGAGGTCTGACGTGTAGTGTCGCTCAGATGTTTGCTGCCTCTCACACAACCTTCAGACTCAGATATGTGAGTTTTTCCCTCTGCTTGCATGATATGAATGAAGTGTGGTATTGCAAATGTGTTCCCCCCAGCTACGTAATAGCCTGCAAGCTGCTGTCTTTAGGGAAATCATATACCAGAGCCTTGGAGAAAGAGTGAGGGCAAGAGTGTGTTTACTTTTCCTCTGGTTTATAAAATTACTTAATATAGACAGAAGTGATCTCATTGTGGAGCATCTGCATTTTTCTTAAACTCATTGATACTGTGAATGTGAATTTTCCACTCATTGTAGTGGTACCACAGCTGACTGGAGAGACACATTATTTCTTGTGAAGAACGATTAGAAGTATTCTACTTTTTTTTTCTGCTTCCCAAGTTATTTTTTGCATGTACAGTATCCAAAATGTGGCTGACACTTATCAATTTGTCAGTGTCATGCTGCCATTCTCCCTGGGTGTTCATAAAACTAGGTATATAACAGGATATTAGATAAATACACTGAGCAGAATATTCCTGAATCTAATAAACAAGCAAGTTTAAGTTGTAAAATGCAGTTTTGTGGTTTCTCTGCATCTTTTCCTTTCGTTTTCTGCAGTTCTCCTTGTCTCTGAGGTGCTGAGCATCCATGTAAAGAGATGCTGCTTATTGCTTACAGGTGGAAATGTTATGCATCGTAACACACCATGTTTTATTGCCTACTTTTTTCTTGTTTTGCCTAGGGAGAGGTGGTAACTGTAATAAATTGTTTAATTCTTAACATTGGTGCTCGTTGTCCAAGAAGTTGTACTTTAGTTAAATGAGCTGATGGCTTCGGGGAGAGTTAAGTTCTAGATCTGGAGAGTTCCTGCAGGTTCAGGCACTCAGCTTTTGTGGGTGGGTAGTGGTCTCACGGACTGCATTTGTTGTACACACAGTCTCTGCGTGGGTCTCTGAGTTTGTCCCTTCTTGACCCTTTTCTGTCTTCAGTGTGATAAGGGATAAAGATGTTTTTCTTCTCCTTGAAGACTGAGAAAAGCCGAGGAAAAGCACTTTCTAAATGCAGCAACCTTCTTGACTGCATTGCTTGTTTCGGTGAGGTGCAGGGGCTGCAAGGCTGCGTACCTCTTGGGTTTGTCGTGGATGTGAAGCACAGAAGGCTGGTTTCCGGAGAAGTTTATTGAAATAACGCAGTGTCCAAATGATGTTGCATCTCTGTATAAGGTCTGCTTTCACCCCTGCCCTTCCTGCAGCGCTCTGCTGCGGCTGGAATAAGGATGAGAAGTCACATTCTCAGTTCCCTTCCCTTTAACCGCTCAGGTTCCCCATCACAGCTGCCTTCCTGCACAGAGCTTTCCGAGAGGGGTGCCGAGCTGTGTGCTTTGAGTGAGAATACCCTGGCTGCGTCCTGCAGTCGTGGGGTATGTCTGCGACACTACGAAATTTGGTGGGCAAGCTTAGGTACCAGGTGTGATGTAGCTGCTACCTTGGGCAGGATGTGAAGTTCCTCTGAGCTGGAGAAGTGAACCAAGCTCCTGATATTAAGAATATTCATCTGCTTAAAAAAAAATTTCAAAAGCAAGTGGTGTGCAGGGGTGGGAAACTTTGACTTCTCAGTTTGCATCTGCTCAAAATCTTATTCCATAAACATATGAACCCTTATCTGTTTGTTATCTTCACTTAGTTGAAACAGATGCTCATCTCAAATACAATACAATCAAAAGTAATAACACAGAATGAATTAATTGCAGAGCATAATACGTTACAACACAGGGCACAGCCATTGATGCAACCCAAGGACTTGTTCTGCCTGGAGCAGAGCACGCTGACTGGGGCACGACTCTGTCCCTGGCCGGGGGATTTTGGTGTAGGTCTTGAGCACTGTTGTAGCTGGTGAAAGAGCAACCATAGGAGAAGGAACGCTTGTTCAGTTCTCTTGGAGAAATGGGCTTCTGAGGGGAGCATGAAGGTTCAAGAGAAAGCAGAATCTCCGGGAACTGTTTAGTGTAAAGACTGTGGTGTGTAAATGTATTTTCTTAGTTAAAATCCCTGTTGATGTCTCAGAATTAAAGCATTCTGCCCACCAATCCTGATTTGTGAATGTAGTTAAAAACACTGTCTTTTCTCAAGCTTGATTATTTTATTTTTTTGAAGGAAAAGACATCTGTTGGAACAGAAAAAAAAAAAAAAACCACCTGTGTTGGTTCTTTCATGTAGTCTCCATAATTAGTTCTGCTGCTTTGTATTACATGTGGATAGAAGATGTTACATTGATAGGTGCACCAGACTATAAAAAGAATTAGTTCTTAGTTTTAGCCAACACTGTAGCATATTACAGACTTTATTCTGCAGCAGTAGCTACATAGCTACAGTAGAAGTGTTTGGCTGTAGCAGAAGAGCAGAATGATTGCCACAGGAGTAAGTCAGTATTAATGCAACTCTGGCTTATGCTTGCACTTAAGTAAACACAGTCTTCACTGAGAAAAACTATTCTTTGTTTAGCAGGATGGGTGAATGCTAAGGATCTTAAAGGGTTAATATTTTTAAGCTAGTTTTGCAGAGGCCTTCTATGCTATATAAATATGCAAACTCTTTGTGTGAAGAATTTCTGCATCGTTTTGGGTGGGTAATTTGTTGCAGTCTCAAATCACTCGGCTGCTTTTTCAACACTATCTCTTCTATACGCTAATTTTCTGGTATTCTGTGGATTTTCTCGCTTTTGCTCTTACAGCAATATAATTGCTTCTGGGAGCAAATAATTTCCAAACAGAAGATTGATGAGGTAGGAGTGTGCAAAACGTATTAATACATATTTGGTATTGCATGCTGTAGTATGCTAGGAACTGGGACAAAAATATTCCGCTTGGTTCTCATACATCCGTACCTTCCTGCGGTGGTTTATGGCTGTAAATGCAATGCAGAGATAAGGCTCTAATTTCAAAGCACCAGGGGAACCCCCAACACGCACACAGATGAAAATGAGACTGCGGAACTGCCTTGCGCTTCCGATGCTTAAGGTGGGAGTTCCCTGCAGCAAAGGTAATTCCCCAAAGCAGCAGTTGCACACAGCGTTAGGAGGAAGGAAAGAGAAGAGCTGGAGATTCGGTTTTAACGTAATTTCAGAGCCGCCTTTTATTACACCTCATTGAAATCTGTTCAGCGAAGGCATCCCGTTGCCAGGGGAGCTGGGATTCCTCGTACCACATCGCTCTTCCCCCACCTTCCCACTTGGTGCGCGGGGAGAGCTGCATCATCCAGCAAGGGTATCTCCCGTCTCCCACCTCCCTCTCCTGCTCAGCAAAGCAAGCGGCAGTGGACACAGGCAGCCTCTGCTGCTGATGCTCTACTGATAACCTTCAGGCTCCTGCGGCAAGGTTGTTGGCTGTGTCGGCCAAAAGCTATAACTTAATTTCCAGTGTTGGGTTCTCTGGGGTGCTCTTTGCCTCTAAAGCAACCCCTCTTTTAAATAATATAAAAAGAGGGGATTACACTTTCCTTTTACAGCGTGCTGTTGAAAATGTTGCTGCTAGAGTAGCAAAATGTGTACTAGAAAGCCTCCTGGTAACAAGTAGCTTTCCTTTCTTAAAAGAGGGAAGCGCGTACCTGATAAAGAGACAGAAACAGATGGTCTCAGTGTGTTTGGTTTGATCAGTGACTTTAGAAACAATGTGATTTGAGCGTTCTTGTCCCAGAGCATTAATTATCCTGGGGGTTTGCGGAGCGGGGAGAGAGAAGGGAGGCATTTAATCACGAAGACTTGCTTCCCGTGCGGTGCACATTAAATGG
Organism: Pluvialis apricaria; assembly: GCA_017639485.1. Taxonomy (NCBI): domain Eukaryota; kingdom Metazoa; phylum Chordata; class Aves; order Charadriiformes; family Charadriidae; genus Pluvialis; species Pluvialis apricaria. Next base: position 3,326,332 of record CM030013.1, on the reverse strand, counting down.
AAATCCCTTTGTTTGTATTCATTGCACTGTTCCAGTATTCATCTTGAGATGCGAAGCGTGCTGTGGGACTGGGCTGGTTAAAGCAATTATTACAGGTAGGGCTTTCCCAGAACAGCCGGTTTTGTCATCATCTCGCTTTTCAAAGCAGCTCAAACATTTTGACCTGTAGGCAATGCAAGAGGAAAAAAAGGTCACTGCTAATTAGATTATTGCCCATCTGCATATTAACACTGCTGTCCCTGCTTTTGCCCTGTGCATTACTGATATTGTGTAGTAGAGTTTAATAATCTTTCTGTAGCCCTTTGCTTAGCTAGATTTCAGTTCTGTTCTTTGCAGACAAAATAAGATTGTGTATGATTTTAGACTACCTGAAATGCAAAACTGAATGTCAAACAGAGGTTGTAGGAACGAACCAGTATCACTTATGCAGTGATACCAAATTACAGCATCTGCACTGAAAAATTACTCTAGAAATGTCAGAATTAATGTGAGACTGTTTACAAACAAACCTTGTTGTTTAGAATATACTGAGATTTCAGTTCAGTTTCTCTGCATGTGAATTTTCAGGTGTTCTGAGTATCAGCCCAAGTCCTGGTGACTCTGCCAAGCCCTACTGGATTCAGACATTTGGCACTTGACAGCTCCCATCTTTGTCAATACCTGTGTGGTTTGGCATCAGCTTCGGTGAAGGCATTGGTGTACAAAAAGAAAAAAAAAATTACTCTATTTTTATCTAGTCTAGAGCGAGTTCAATATGAGAAACACTGAAAGTTATGTGTAATGTCAACCCTCTAACTAAAATTAGGAAAACTGATTTTAAAAGAAAAAAAAAGCTTCTAGTTGTGTTTTCAGATAGACCACGTATGAAAAGCTTATACTGGAAGTTTAGACATGCGTATAGGGACTTGCAATATGAATGTGTTAACTGCTGTGCACTTGGGGATATTAGCTTTTGAAACGTGCTACATATTTCTGTGCACTATAGCCAAATGTTCTTGAACACGAAGTGGAGGGTAGCTAGTAAAATCTCTGTTAGAATATCTTTACTTGCATCTTTTTTAGTCCTTTATGCTTTTTACTCAAACTCTAGGCTATATACAGGTTGCTCTGTACGTAAAGTTGGAACTAGTCCCCTGAGCTGTGAGATACCAAGCAAGGTGGCTGCGGCATGGATCATCTCCTGAGCATCTTCCCAGGGCCCAGAAGCACAAACTGCAAAGGAATGATGCCCTGGGACAGGAGAAGAGTTTGTTCCCCATCCCAAGGAAGAGGAGAACTCCTCCTGCTGCTGCAGTCAGGCAAAGCTACAGGCAGCAAAGGGACAGTCCTGGGCAGGAAGGAATCCTTCTGGAGATCCTGGAGGTGGGCTTTCCGTGTGCCAGCTGTGTGGGCTTGCTGTGCTGAGCACAGGAACAGCTATCGGTGGTGAGGGACATAGGTTAAACATAGCGAGGATGCTTGCCCCTTATGTGGAGGAGAAGATTGGTCCGTGGGTTAAACCCTGTGAAATTTGGTGGTAAACAGCGGTATGGTTGCACAGTGAGCGTGCCAAGTGAGGCGGTGTGGTATTGGTTCTCTGTTAGCTATTGGCAGGAGTGAGAATCATAGAATGGTTTAGGTTGGAAAGGACCTTGAAGATCATAGAGTTCCAACCCCCCTGCCCTGGGCAGGGACACCTCCCACCAGCCCAGGTTGCTCAAGGCCACGTCCAGCCTGGCCTTGAACACCTCCAGGGACGGGGCTTCAACAGCCTCTCTGGGCAACCTGGGCCAGTGCCTCACCACCCTTAAAGTGAAAAACTTCTTCCTAATGGTCAATCTAAACCTGCCCTCTTCCAGCTTAAAGCCATTCCCCCTCGTCCTATCACCACATGCCCTAGTAAAAAGTCCTTCCCCAGCTCTCCTGTCCCCTTTAGGGACTGGAAGGCCGCAATAAGGTCTCCCCGGAGCCTTCTCTTCTCCAGGCTGAACAGCCCCAACTCTCTCAGCCTCTCCTCATAGGAGAGGTGCTCCAGCCCTCGGATCATCCTCGTGGCTCTCCTCTGGACGCGCTCCAGCAGGTCCATGTCCTCCTTATGTTGGGGACTCCACAGCTGGATGCAGTACTCCAGGTGGGGTCTCACGAGAGCGGAGTAGAGGGGCAAAATCACCGTCACCAAGACCCATCACCAGTTTGAACTTTGGTTTTCTGCAGCTGGAAATCTAAGAAAGATCCTGTTAAGGACTTTGATAAGCCTTATTTTCTAAACAAGGCACTATTTTCTTATTAAATGCTGCCAAAAACACGTTCCAAGAATCTATGGTGCTTGCAGCTGCAGGGGTCGGATCAGGCAAGCAGGAAAGGAGAATGATTTTCTGCTATTTTGCCCTTAGGACTGCATCTTCATTTTAATTTTACTTTCCTTCACGCTGCATATAAAAGGTGGTGTGCCTCAGTTCATGCTGACTGAACCAATACTTTTATATTTTGCAAGAAGCTGCAATACTCTGCCTCCAGCAGATACCAAGAATGTGTATGGTACTGAAGGTGGGTAAATGGCTAGCAGGGGCATGGGTTGGATGGCTTATTGTATAGCCTATGTACAAGCTGCGCTTACCATTTTCCTTACCAGCAGAAACATTACTTGTCTTCAACAGGTTCCTCTTGAAAGGAATGGATACTCTGTTTTTATAAAAACAGACTTTTTCCTTACTACTTTCTTCCTTAAGTGGCTGAGTGAGGTTTGTGTTGTGCATTCTACGTGGTCCACTTGCCAGGAGGAAAGATAGGTCAGGTGTCCTACACCTCTCCTCAAATTTTATGGGGCAAAATCTGTCAGATGTACCAAATCATGGCAAATGAAAGAAGGTTCACTCTTGGCCTGAGGATCCCAAAGCCAGGCTGTTGCCTTACTGTGGTGCACGGCGTAATAATTACTGGACTTGGTTGTTTTTGAAGGGTTACTTGCCTAAAGTGTTCAAAGCTTTTTTGTTAAGCCTTACGCTCAAGGAAAGGCTGCTAGCCAGAGCTTTGCATTTATTTGCATTGGTGTTTCAGATTGAAGGTTATAAAAATTTCTTAACTTGTTTGGCTTTAAAGGTGTTTCTCAGCTTGTGACCTGAAAGAGGAAATGAGGTGGAAGAAACATGCCCTGGGCTCATCCTGCAAGCAAGACGCTTGGAGGCATACTGAAAGCATTCTTATTTTAAGCACAGCGAGAATTTGAGACCTTAAAACATCGTTCCTCTAGAAATGGGGCTTCCAAAAGCGCAAGCCCAAGCTAGTTACTTGGGGGCACCTGTCATGCTCACGCCCTCTGTTCCCCAAAGTAAAACCCCCTGTGTAAATTGGATGGCACAAAGGATTCGTTAGGTGATGGGGGTGCTGGCAGGAGCAGCCCTGCTCCGGTGGAAGGACTGGCACAGCCCTGCAGCCTGGAGCTTACAGCCGGGGTGGCGTGCAAACGGAGTGGTTCTCTGCAAGGCGAGAAGGCTGGAGAGGTGCAAAATGTGTGCCGTGGTCCTTGCTCTTCCCTCTCTGTACCAGAGGACTTCAAGAAAACGTGTGCTTTAGAGATAAATGTTTGCTACAAAGCAGGAGGACTTGTGTTCAGTAAATCTTGCAGCTCTCAGTGTGAAAAGCAGCTGTAAATAATAGACGTGGGTTGGCTGTATTGGGACACGGTAATGCATATGCGGACTGATGCTACTTTGTATGATGGATATATGGTGATTGTACAAACAGCTTCATCTCTTCTCATTCAGGAGCAGATCTCTGCACTGATTCTCAAAGGATGACAGGGTCCACAATTACGAGGTGTGTGTCCTACTGGAAAATTTTGGTCTTCTAGCTAATATGAAAAGGACTAGAGGTAACGGGCACAAACTGGAGCACAGGAAGTTCCATCTTAACATGAGGAGGAACTTCTTTACTCTGAGGGTGGCAGAGCAGTGGCAGAGGCTGCCCAGAGAGGTTGTGGAGTCTCCCACACTGGAGACATTCAAAACCCGCCTGGATGCCATCCTGTGCAACTGCTGTAGGCGTCCCTGCTGTGGCAGGGGGGTTGGACTTACATGATCTCCAGAGGTCCCTTCCAACCCTGATGATACTGTGATACTGTGAGAGGCACAGTAAAATTACTTGATTCTCCATGTGTCAGTGCTTAGGTGCTGAGTGTCTTCTAACTGCATATTCCCTCATAGATATCCTTCATGGTAGGCTGGTAGCTTAGTGCATATCTGGAGACAGAAACGAGAGGCATAAGGCATGAGTTTTACATGGCTGCCAGCGGATTTAGCAGTCTTTCAGAACCTACTTTATTCTTGTCCTGAAGGCTCTGGGTCCTGGCATCTGGATGTGAAGACCTTCTGCCTTTTATAGCTAGTATAAAGCACATAACTATAATGTTAGCTGAGGGTGAGACGAGCCTTGAGAGACAGCTGAAATGGGACGGGCCCAATCTCTTCAGCAGAAATTCAGTAGCTATTTCAGATAACAGTGCTGTGGTTCCTCTGAAAGACAGGCGCTTTGCATTTCCTCCCCACTGAACAGTGGGAAATTGGACTGGGGGAAGGGTGTGGGGTCCTTTTTGGGTAAAGGTAACCCTGAACTTGGATGGGGAGGCAAGCTCAAGGGGCTGCTTAATATGGATTTCATTCTGATTAGATAATTGCAGCATTGACAAGCCTCCTTCTGCCTAAGGGAAAGTTAGTTAGATGCTCACAGAAAATGTGTGTGCGTTTCTGAATAAAGATGAATTTGGCTGCAGACCTAGGTTTGTTACAAAGTGATGTTGGGGGTCGATGAGAATGAATAAGCTTTTCTGTGTGTTTCTTAGAGTGCTGATGTATTGCCTGGCCTTCAGGGTGAATTTAAACCCCTCAAATTAATAGTGGAGCTTTGATTGAAATGAATGTTTGTAGTTCATTAATACAGTGGTCTTCTCTAAGCGATGAGAAAACAAAGGTCTGACCCAGCCATGTGGTGACATCCTTGTGAGGGCTAAAAGTTACCACTTTGCTTTTATGGAAGTAAAGTAGAAAATTCATCTGAGGAATTCATGTCCTCCCTTCATGGAGACCAGAATACTTCTGAACAGTTAACACAACGTTCAAGCTTTAATTTTTCTTAGCTTTATTTGATTGAAGCCGTCAAAGTTTCAGCCGTCACTTCTGGTGACGCTTATGTGGTTTTCACTGGGGAACAAGGATGAATGCTAACAAACATCTGGCAACAAGTGGTACAGTGCTTAATAAGTTAAGCTTCCACTAATGCTACCCTTAATTTCTGTTTAGAAAGAAAATGTCAGCCCCAGATGTGAGCAGGGATAATGGGGTATTTCTCATCTTCCAGTTGGAAATGCCCCAAGCAGGAAAAACAGCGGTTGCATGGCTGGGCAGCAAGGTGTGTTGATTGTCTTATCCAGCTCATCACTGTCCCCACAGGAAAAAAAAAAATGGTTGAACTTGAGAGCACAAGAGAACATCTGAGCACTGTCATGGGCAGGAGTCGGGAAAGCAGCCCTTTTCAGCGGCTGCACAGCCTGGGGTCTCCTAAATTAAGGTAATGCAACAAATCACCCTCCAGTAGTCACGAGGCTTCATCTAAACAGTAAATTGAGGTATGTTTTCTAAGAACAACACTCAGGATTCATGTAATCTGTGTTTGTGTTAGCATTGACTGGTCCAGGGAAACTTCTTCCTTAAAAGCTTCATTGAAGGTAAAATGCTCTGCAGACACTTAAGACCGGTGCAAGATGGATGGTGCATGCTGACAGCCTGTGGGGAATGCGTTGGCAAGCAGGCAGCGAAGACTCGGAGAGGGATGCAGGGGATATGTCAATGCCAAAGTTTAGTCTTGTTTAAAATGCAGACCCAAGCGGAAGGTGAAGTGTTGATTCCCCACATTTCCTTTTGGCTGCACGGTTGCTCATGGTTCTGGGTCAAACTTGCTTATCTCACTGAACACCAAGGAAAGTGTCTTGGAAATTAACGTGAAGGGTGAAGAACTGTGGGTTGTGTGAGATTTAAGCAAGTAAAGATCAAAATGACGCTGACTTATCAGATGTAATAAGGCAGGTACCAAATGAGGAGTATTTTCCCAAAGGCAGAGTTTGGTGGTGTTGCACAGTCTGAGGTTTTGGGCTCAAACCCTCAAACTAACTAAAAAAAAACCCAAACTTCAAAGCTAACGTTTGGAAGGTGCGTAAAATCTTGCCCCACAAGACCAATGCTGGTGGCGTAACTGCCACCCACCAGCAGCATCAGGAAAGCTTTGTGATTTCTCCTAACAGTGGAGCTGTTGTTGCTGTATTTCTTAATCTGGGAGCAGTATGGGCAAAAAGCAGGGCTTGGGATGGAGGCATTTTGAGGGTGGGAGTCTAGTTCTGATCCTTGCACCCCTTGGCTGTGTTTTCTCTGGCAAACAATGTCAATTAAAATTAAAAAAAGGAAGTTGCTAACCTGTTGATGGAGTTGGCTTGGTTCAGGAAAATTAAGAAATGCTTCACTGCAGCGGTTTATGTACCATGCTTTGAGCCTTTTGGAGAGACGGAGGCAATCTTGTACTTCTGATTTTTCTGTAGTGTAGCAGTTGGATTAATTTTCCAGGATGCAAGACACCTGTGTTTAAAAAAAAAACCCAAAACAAAGAAAACCCCAAGGAACTTCAGCTTGTTCATAAATGAGATCTAAACAAATTTGTCTTCAGGTGAATGCCTGAACTGTCATGCTACAGGTTTGTTCAGCATCTGCTGTTAGAGCCACCTATACTCTAAATGGGACGCTCATCGGACCGGGCAGGGACACGTCTGTCTGTGTTACTGGGGTCCTTGCCCTTTAGGGGTAAGGGGTAGGTCATGATTTTCTATGAGCAGTGCCTGGGTCGTTTATGAAGCTAGCCCATTTAGAAATTGCTGTATCTCTAAGGCTGGTCTATGTTGAAATAAAAAACAGGTTAAGATCACTGGAATCGCTATTAGACAACTAATACTGAACCCCCCCCAAGCCTTGCTTGTTCAAAAGCTTGTGTTTCTCAGCCCACTCACCAAGATCTCTGTACCCACTGACCGCTGTAACTACAGTAATGCTTTTGAAGTGGCATCTCTTGACAGGATCCAAAACTATTTTAATGGATTTGTCGGTTCGGTGCCAAGTTGGGAGGAAACAGAGTTATTTGAGTAGCCTTAACGGTGGGTCAGCGTTGCCTGGGTGAGCAGGGCTGCTGAGCTGGCTGGCTGGCAGCACACAAGCGCAGGCTCCTCCTGCTTCCCTGGATGCTGCTAGCTCAGGCAGAAGCTCTCCCTGAACATTTTGGACAATGATCTCCCCAAGGGCACAGCTCCGGGTGGGGGAAGCCTCTGCTTTGTGAGTGCACTGCTTGCCCTCGCCAAAATAAAACCAGTGATGGGCATTCAATATGAATGAAATCTGAGCAGCGAGTCATTCCCCGAGAAAGACCTCGCTCAGAATCGTAACGCAGAAATGAAGCGTATTCCTTTTGGGCTTCTCCTGCTTGTAGCCCTTCGTGTGCTGGTAGCAGGGAGGAGGTAACCTTGAGTTGGAAACACTCGTTCTGGTTATCAGCCTCACTGGCAGAAAAGGCAATCACAGAGCTCTGAGCATTACTGGGATTCCCTGCTCTTTATTTATTTATAGGTCTCAAGCCCTGCTGAAAGCAGCCAAAAGGAGAAAGTACTGGGCATAGGGAATGACACACAGCCTGCTCCGAGTGAAGCTTGAATGGGGTGCCTGGCTTTCAGATGACACTTAATGCTGATGCAGTTAGCATAATAACGCTCTCTAAATCATTCTTTTAGCACAATCACTGGCAGATTTTGCAGAGAATTAAATTTACAGTCACTCTCTGAAGTGTGGGATAGATAGAAGTAATGGGTCTACTGAAAGATGTCAGCTTATTTATTAAAGTTTGGGAGGGTACCAAATAGAAGGAGCTGATTTCTGTCAAATTAAATGGGCAATGACTTTTTTTTTGTCACTTGTAAGAGACTTCCTCTGCCAGAGTGAAGCATCTTCCTTTTTCTTTAGTCTTGGGCAGTTACAGCTCTCTCTTTTGGTAACAAGGCAGGTAAAGCCAAATGCAAGGTACTGACTGTCAAAATCAGGAGTCAGGTCTTAGGCTTTGCATATTTTGTGATAAGGATGCCTAAAGATCTCTTTTTGTGCACGTTGACTTTATCAGGCTTATTTCTTGGTGGAAAATAAGCGTAAATAGTCTTAAGTATGCCCAAGTATTTTAATTACTATATTCTCTTAAACCTTGAGATGTTAATGTTTTAAAAGGGATCTTCTTTTTAAATTCAGGCTGGGAGCAGGTGTTGTATCTCACTGTTAAGATCACCTTCCAGTCTGTAAAAGTCAGAATTGCACATACCATGTTGAATATACTTTCCATACTTGCAGTAGGATATACAGGTAGTCCATAGTTTTTCCCAGGTATATGTACTCTTCTCTTGTGCAAGAAAGCGTTCCTGATTCTTTAGCTCTGTGGTTTTTTGGGTTTTGCTGGTGTATGAAAAACCTTAATAAGGAACAGGTTAAACTCCCTGTAAAAATCAGGGGGCACATTGGACTAGATTTTTAGATATTTAGGCATCTAAAAGGCAAAGAGGTTTATTTATGTTCATTTTTGCTCCTTTTCCATTTCCATGGAAATCAGACATCAGAGCTCCCATATTTTTTCTGGAAGTTTCAAACATATCTGGTTGTGGGTTTTTTTGGCTCGCACATGCTATATTTTTATGTCTGTTTATTATTACAGTTAGCAGTAGCTTCACATTTCTTAACCTAAATGCTATGAATAATGTTTGTTTAGAGTATTGATCTATGAAGTACCTGTAAGGTAGCTACATTTGACTTGGGTATTTATAGTTCAACTTCAATTTGAATAAGTCATAAACATATCTTATTTAGTAAATCTTTGTTTTAAATATATCTGAAAGTAAATGAATTACATAGCTATTTACCTGCTGTGTATTTTCTGAGATAATAAGCATAGCACTAAACTGGGAGCAATGATTACACAGTCTGATCAGTGCACCTGAGTGTGGGTAGAGCTCATGTCACTGGACTTGAGTGACATTTCAGGAAAACAAAGTCGAAATGGTGAATATATTTAGGGCTGACTACTTAAAATGAGTTTTCCTGCTTGGTGACTTGACTTATTGAAGCTAGAGATTCTTGAAGTTGCTTGGTTTCGAAGCCATATATCCCAAAACTAATTTTTGTGTTGCAGTATTGCTACACCAGCCACAAAGAATAGGTAAGCAGGTTTTGCCAGGCTTGATTAAGTCCAGTAACATTTTTTTTTTTCCTTAGTCAAAAGTGGATATAACTAACCTTTCTGCTCTCGAATGTTTGATCTTTAAGAACTCCAGCTAAAACTTTGACCCAAGCATCAATTGCTGCTCCCAAACTCCTACATTGAAGCTTTATCCCTTTTCCTGTGTGTGCTTTTCACACTTAAACATGGTTGTGCCTTTGAAGGTAACTGGGTTCACGTAGATTGGAGTTTTCTCGTTTCCGATGTCTTTACTGCTCCTAAGTATTGGGGACTGGGGGTGGATTGAACAGTGGCTGACAGAGCTCAGAGGGTTGTGGTTAGTGGTGCAGAGTCCAGTTGGAGGCCAGTAACAAGTGGTGTCCCTCAGGGGTCAGTACTGGGTCCAGTCCTGTTCAATATATCCATCAATGACCTGGATGAAGGGATGGAGCGTACCGTCAGCCAGTCTGCTGATGACACAACACTGGGAGGGGTGGCTGACACGCTGGAAGGCTGTGCCGCCATACAGCGTGACCTGGACAGGCTGGAGAGTTGGGCGGAGAGGAACCTAATGAAATTCAACGAAGGCAGTGTAGGGTACTGCATCTGGGGAGGAATAACCCCATGCATCAGTACAGGTTGGGGGCTGACCTCCTGGAGAGCAGCTCTGTGGAAAGGGACCTGGGAGTCCTGGGGGCCAACAGGGTGACCATGAGCCAGCAATGTGCCCTGGTGGCCAAGAAGGCCAATGGCACCCTGGGGTGCACCCAGCAGAGTGTGGCCAGCGGGGCGAGGGAGGGCATCCTCCCCGTCTGCTCTGCCCTGGGGAGGCCACATCTGGAGCACTGTGTGCAGTTCTGGGCTCCCCGGGTCAGGAAGGACAGGGAACTGCTGGAGAGGGTCCAGCAAAGGGCTACAAAGATGCTGAGGGGATTGGAACATCTTTCTTACAAGGAAAGGCTGAGGGCCTTGGGGCTTTTTAGTCTACAGAAGAGAAGACTGAGGGGGGAATCTTATCAATACTTATAGATATTTAAGGGGAGGGTGCCAGGGGGATGGGAACAGTCTTTTTCCAGTGGTGCCCAGTGACAGGATAAGAGGGAATGGGCACAAACTGGACCATAGGCAGTTCCATCTCAACCTGAGGAGGGACTTCTTCCCTGTGCGGGTGGCAGAGCAGTGGCACAGCTGCCCAGAGAGGTGGGGGAGTCTCCCACTCTGGAGCCATCCCAAACCCGCCTGGACGCCGTCCTGTGCCACTGCTGTAGGTGTCCCTGCTGTGGCAGGGGGTTGGACTTAGATGATCTCCAGAGGGCCCTTCCAACCCTCACCATTCTGGGATTCTGTGAAAGATGGGGCTAAGAAGTCATAATTTAAAACTTACTTTTTTTGGTAGAGCAAAGTTTAGCTTTAGCCGATATATTTCTTTCCCTCCCCTTCCCAAATACAGGCTGAGAGTTACTGTGACCTTCCTCACAGGTATGTAGGTCTCTCGGGAAAAATACCTGAAGTCTTGATAGTACCGTAATTGGCATCCTGGGCAGTGGGTAGAGGCGCTGGCCAGGGTCACCTGCTGATCCAGGCTGGGTTCTGTCTTTACACAAGTTCTGCTCTTCTCTCCTGTGGACAGTGAGAAATACCTCCCCTGCCTTATAGTTTAAATGGCAATTAAGTATATTTTTCCAGATTTTCAAGTTGCTCAGCTAATTATGTGCCCAGTCCTTCTCTGAAACAAATTGCATGGAAATAACACGGATCATAACTGGTTTAAGTGATTTACCTTGGCTTTATCAGGTGGCAATTTTGTTGTGGTGCTCGTTATGCTCCCTGTAACCACTGGATAGTGCAGTGTTTAGGTTAAATGAGGTGGGCAAATGCAGGTTAAATGATGTGTGATATCTATTTTCTGGGCTCTAATTTTATTCAACAGCTAAAACAGGGCGGAGGAGAGGAGGGCGATGCTTTCCCAAAGCAACACCTGAAATCATACCTTCACAAGTAGAATTATTAACTTTAGGTTTTTCCTCAACAGGTGTCTGAAGCTAAACGTAAGAAAGTAACTTGCCAAGTGGCATACCAATTTTAACAAGGTTTTTGTAAGCCTGTACTGGTGAACACAGCAAGGTGAAACGACACCGCAGTTGAAGGCTAGGCGCAAGGGTGGCAACTGCTGGGGAGGGCTGCGGCCTCAGCAAAGAGCAAACTGGCCGGGGGAAGCGAGTAGAAAATTCCTGTCGGTTCTCAGGACACGTCTCTCTTAGCTCTGGTTACGGGAAGAGGGGCTGTAAGCAGATAGCACCGAAATGCATCCTGGTGTTAGCCTTGCTTTCGGCAGCACAGAGGGGCAGCAAATGCCTGCTGAAGTCATAGCTACACATGTGCACAAAAAAAAAAAAAAAGAGCTTTTGCTTTTTGTTTTGGGGCTCGAGTGCTTTAGCTTAAATCGGTGGCCTCACAGCAACGGTTATAAGCATGACCAGCAGCCTGCCAGTTTGTGATGAACACTCATCCCTCACCTTGTGCACCCGCGCAGGCTCCTGCCTTTGAAAGGGCGCGTGTTCTTCCAGAAGTCTTCGTTCAAAACATCCTGTTAGCTTTAGCCTTTCTCTAACGCAAGCACAGGCTTCTAGCCTGCTGCCCTGCCCTCGTGTCCTTGGGTGAAATGCAGGCTAGTAGACGAATTCCAAATGTTTAACAGAAAAATTGCTCTAAAATATTTATTTGGTAATTGGGTTCAACAGCTTTTGCTCTCCAATTTAATCAACTATTTTATACCCACTTCAGGCTGCAGGTAATAGACTGAGCTGAATATTTTTGTATCTTACCTCTTTTGCATTATTCATAGCCTATTGTCTCTGTTCTCATCTTGTGAGATAAATGACCTCTGTTTTCAATAGTTAGGTTTGATTTATTCTTTCCTGAGCCTGTGTAATATTTAAACAATTCCCAGACAGATTCAGAAGATAACTTCTTGAAGACAAAGTGTAGGATTGCATTGATCTAGCATCCACTGATGCATCAAAATGACAGCATCCATTTAAGGGGAAAGCAGACCAAGAACAACTTATATTTGAGGATTATAAGTTGTCTCTTCCACAAACCAATGTTTTGTTTAGTGGCAATATTAGAAACCCAGTTCCTTTTAATCTTACCCTGATGAATCATCTACTCTTTGATACTGTAATGCCATCTAATACCAGAAGCTGTATACCATGCTTTTTGGCACTAGAACTGTTTTGAGAAGTTTCTCCCTGCAGTTTATCCAGGTTGGCGCAGCAATTGCGTGACTCCTATGCAATGGCATTGAGGGGCTGCGCTCCAAGGCGTGCCACATATAGAGGTTAAACCCTAAATTATATAGGACAGAATGCATGAAGACTGGGGCGTTTAAGTAATAGTGATGTCCTGACAGCATACCGTCGTACAGCTGAGAGTAGGATTGCTAAGGGTGAATGGAGAGTTTGGGGGAATAAAGCAAGAGCTGGTAGCACTGAGAATTCACCCCTAGTTATAAAATGGAAGTTTATTTTACAGGGAGCAAGAGAAAAATAAAAAAGGTTATTTGGAGCTGGATTAGTGTATTTTGACCTGTGAACGTCACGCTTTCAGAGTTGGACAATCTATTTGTGCTTGCTGTCAGTGTCAAATCCTTCCTAGGGAGGAATAAAGTTTATTGGCTGGAGGAAGAACATTTTCTATGTGTAAGTACACTGATAAATCACATGCTGTTCACCTGAATTGCCTCTTTTGGTGCTTTCCTACCTGAAATCTTTCATTTGAAAGAACCTAATGAATGGTTTAAGTGCTGTGCAAACAGAGGGTTGTAGAGTAAGGCAGTTGACCACTTGAGAAGCAGCACATCTAGTTTACACTCATTAGTTACTTTAAATAGGATAAAAAAAATGTTTTCAATCCAGCGATGACTCTTGAATGGCTCATTACACAGGAGGATAAAGAGTGAGAGTGCGTGCATTCACACGCGTGTGTGTGTGTTAGGGAACTGTTCTGCATTGTCCATTCTGTTATTTCTCTGCTTCTGGCGAGTCCTTGAAAATAGTTTTGTGATTAATCGAACTGTTGATGTACATCACAAAACAGTGATCTCATGGATAAACTTGCTTAGAAAAGTACTTTTTCAACTATTGTAGCAAACGTAGCCAAGCGTTGAAACACTTCAATTTTTTTTCTTGTTTCTGTGCCAGAAATATTTTAACTGCATTAAATATCCTTGGATATCTTTGTATGAGCCAGTGGTAACTTTTCTTATGTCACTGAGCCAAGAAGCTAATGAAGGTTGCACAGTTCAGTAAAATATTTTTCTCGGCCTTGCTGCCTTAAGGAAATGGCTGTGGAAGTTTCCCTGGATTGTCATAAAGAGCAATGAGCGGTCAAATGACAGGAGGCAAGGACACCTGAAGAGGGTGGATGTTGAGAAAGCCTGTCGAGAGCATCACGCTGTGCACAATAGTGGGGTTTGGCACTTTGCTGTGGGATGCACTGCGCTGGTAACACCGCAGTCCAGTCCAGATGTCTGTAAACTGGGGACAGTGGAAGTGGGTATTGATTTCCTTCAGGTAAATTTGACTTGCAGTTCTAAAATGTTAAAACACTTTATGGTTGGTGCCTGGGAAGAGTAAAAGCTTAACACAAATAAAATGACTGGCAAGGCTGTTGGAAGGCAGCCTGCTGAAAGGGGAGGTTTTCACTTGCTGAGCACGTGCAAACATGCTGGTGAAAAATTGCTGGAGCTGCTTGTTTGTGATCCGTTGTCTGCTCCCAAAGGATGGCTTCCAGGTTCGGTTGCTGCACTCCCAAGCATTCAGGCAGTGTGCTCACTGCAAGAGGACGGGGGTGACATTTGCACGTCTTTTTGTGACCTGTTGAGAAGCCCTGAAATGAGGTGTGCTAAGGGTCAAATGAATATTTTCCCACACTGCAGTATAGACACAGGCTTCACATTTGTACCTGACGTTTAGTAACTGATTCCATTTTGAGTTCAGTTTTGATCCTTGTCTCTCTCTTACTTCATACTACTGAGTCTGGTGATGTGGATCCTGCTCTCTTCTGCACGCTTCACTGCCATAAATCTGCTCCTGGAGAACTGCAGCTGAGCCACTATTTCTGATGCAGCAGTAGGGGAAAATTCTTCTCCACTGTTTTATTCTTTGAACAGCTTAAAAAAAAAAAATTAAAACACACACAAACAAAAAAAAAACCAAAAACAAACAAAAAACACCCAACCAAATTCCCCAAAATGAGGTACCTGAGCCTTTTGCTTCAAAGCAACTTAGTATTTCTGTATATAAATAACCCCCCTTCCTCTTCTGTCTTCTCTCTCTTTCAGGAATACAGAGTTTGGTTTCCCTATGCAATGTGATTTGAGCTCTTAAGTACGTTATTCTGTAAACTGGTGACTAGCAGAGGCATGTTCCACTCAAATTTTAGGACAGAACTGGTAGTCTTTGACAAAGCTACATAGGTTTTCGCTTTGACACTAGTCCTGTAACTCTTGACTAGCCATGCAGTTATAAAGAGAAAGCTTTAGCTTTTTTATTCCTCCTTTTCTGTACGGAGGAGTATGTGAAGTGCTTATGTTAGTAGCGTATGTATAGTATACGGTGTCATGAACGGTGTTTTGAAGATGCTGAGGTCAGAAGTGTGGTGGGGAAAACTGGTAAACAGGGCAAGGGCAGCCTCTCTTGTACATGAGAAGTGCCAGATGACTGGTGACAGCTGATGAAACAGCTGCAAATGTAACGTATGAGGTCGCCTAATATGTGGCATAGCCCGACTGTGTATCACTTCTTGTATTTTAGGTTTGCTCTGAAAAGATATTATGAATAAATCCAGATGACTGTGCTTTATTAGTCAAGTTCAAGACATGCTCGCTCGCTGCCTTTCAAAGATGATTGTCTTTGGGTTTAAGGACTCAGTTGGGGTTTTGTGATGCAATGGAAATGCTCTGTAAAGATCTTTGCTTTCAGCTAGCTTTGGCTACGGAGAGCTCGAGGGAATGTTCAGGGTGCCAACAGAGCCAGTGTTTGTAAGAACTGGCCCCCTTGCACTGCGCTGCCTGTACCCAGCAGACACGTGTGGGTGCTCTGAAGGTGCTTCTCATGGTTTTATTTTGCACTGATCTGAAAGTTTAGTCGCACCTCACTTTACGTTGGTCACTAGTGCACTTCTTGTCCAGAACTGCAGTATGACTACAGCTTTAGACACCTTCATGTGGTGTGGAATCCCACATGGACTCTAATGACTCTTTTTAATTTGTACTGAAGCCCTTGCTGCTTGTTTGCAAGCTGTGTTTTAAAAAAAAAAAATACTGGAAAACTACAATCTGAAAGATGTATGAACGGTTTGAATAAAATCTCCCTTGTCCTGTATGTGTGCATCACGTGTATGAGTTGCTGCCTGTATGCAGTAAACTGAATGGTATTCTCCTTAAGGGGGGAAAAAAATAATCAGGAGTGCAAATGCACTGGTTCAGAAAAATAAACTTGTAGTATAATAGTCCTCTCACTCATCTTTGGGTGTTTTGGTGTGTTAATGTTTATAATGCTTTGGGGTTACCTCAAGCCCTTAATTTTTCTTTCATAATTTAAAAAAAATATTAAAAATCTCTGCTCTTTCAGCTTGTGGAGGGTTCCACAGAATTGTTCATATTTTAGTGGCATGGACATGCATGAGCTGCCCTAATAGTACTGTCTTTGATAGCTCATGAATTTGTTATTCATCTCGTTCTTGTTGATAGCCATTAAAGCTGCTACCAGATGATGGCCGTAGAAATGCCGGTGGCAGAAGCTTGAAATGCTACGGCTTTTTTGCAAAGGAGAGTAGTTGTAACTACACAAATCACATGTGCTGTCAGCAGCAGTTTTAAAATAAGCCAGCTGACTTTGCGTGCTTTCTCCTATTCATGCAGTTTGTTCCATGGCTGTAGTGGTCACTTCTAAGATGGCCATGGTGACTTCTACAGAGACGCTCTAACCCCCTGCCCTGAGAAGTGCTGGCACACTGTATTTGGCTGACACATTAAGGTAAACAGAATCATAGACTCATTTACATTGGAAAAGACCTTTAAGATCATAAAGTCCAACTGTTAACCTCGCACTGCAAAGTCCACTGCTGAACCATGTCACTAAGCACCACATCTACTCGTCTTTTAAATACCTCCAGGGTTATTGACTCAACTGCTTCCCTTGGCCCTGTTGAACCTCATACCGTTGGCCTCAACCCATTGACCCAGCCTGTCCAGATCCCTCTGTAGAGCCATCCTATCCTCAAGCAGATCAATGCTCCTGCCCAATTTGGTGTCATCTGCAAACTTACTGAGGGTGCACTCGATCCCCTTGTCCAGATCCTTCATGAAGATATTAAAGAGAACTGGCTGCAGTACTGAGCCCTGGGGAACACCCCTTGTGACAGGCCGCCAACTGGATTTAACTCCATTCACCACAACTCTTTGGGCTTGGCCATCCAGCCAGTTTTTCAGCCAGCAAAGCATACACCCGTTCAAGCCACGAGCAGCCAGTTTCTCCAGAAGAATGCTGTGGGAAACAGTGTCAAAGGCTTGCCTAGGTAGACAACATCCACAGCCTTTCCCTCATCCACTAAGCAGGTCACCTTGTTGTAGAAGGAGATCAGGTTAGTCAAGCAGGGCCTGCCATTTATAAACCCATGCTGACTGGGTCTGATCACCTCGTTGTTCTGTATGTGTGGCTTTATGGCACTCAAGATGATCTGCTCCACATCCTTCCCTGGCACTGAGGTCAGACTGATGGACCTCTAGTTCCCTGATTCCTCCTTGCAGCCCTTCTTGTGGATGGGCATCAAATTTGTTAATCTCCAGTCAACTGAGACCTCCACAGTTATCCAGGACTGCTGAGAAATGATGGAAAGTGGCTCGGTGAGCATCTCCACCAGCTCCCTTGGGTACCCTTGGGCAGATCCCACCTGGCCCCATAGACTTGTGTGCACTAAGTGGTGCAGCAGGTCACTAACGATTTCCCCCTTGAATTATGGGGGCTTCATTCTGCACCCCATCCCTGTGTTCTAGCTCAGGGTGCTGGGTACTCGGGGAACAACTGATCCTACTACTAAAGACGGAGGCAGAGGCAGCATTGAGTACCTCACGTGTTTCCTCATCCTTTGTCACTGTGTTTCTCCCCACATCCAATAGAGGATGGAGATTCTCCTTAGTCCTCCTTTTGTTGTTAATGTATTTATAGAAACGTTTTTTATCATCTTTTACAGCAGCAACCATATTAAGTTCTAGTTGGGCTTTGGCCATTCTAATTTTCTCCCTGCATAACCTTATGACATCCTTGTAGTCCTCCTGAGTTGGTTGCCTCGTCTTCCAAAGGTCATAAACTCTCTTTTTTCCACCCAATTTCCAGCCAAAGCTCTCTGTTCAGCCAGGCCAGTCTTCCATGACGGCTCATCTTTTGGCATGTGGGGACAGCCTGCTCCGGTGCGTTTAGGATTTCCTTCTTCAAGAATGTCCAGCCTTCCTGGACTCGTTGCCCTTCAGGACTGCCTCCCAAGGGACTCTGTCAACCAGTCTCCTACACAGGCCAAAGTCTGCCCTCCAGAAGTCCAAGGTGGCAGTTCTTCTCCTTACTCTTATCATTTTGTGATCGCTATGCCCAAGTCAATAGCTGCTGAAATGATCAGTAAAGCACTGGCAGTCTTTGTTGTATTTTAAGGTCGAGTCAGTAAAGGAGACCTTTAAAAGCCCATCTGGAATTTGATTTGGTTCCCCAGCTGTGCCAGGTTAGCTCCTTCTCCAGGGCCTGGGATTGTAAACTCTGCTGTTGTGGCAAAAAGGGGGGAAAAAAGGATTCCCAGGTTTGGCTTGCCAAGAGCCTTTGGACTTTTTTTTTTTTTTTTCCTTGCAATGTGGTAAAATAGTATGAGAAACACTCATTGTGCTCATACTTCAGTGATTTCTGTCATGCGAGAGTCCTTTTAAGGGCTATGGAGTATCTTTGTTTGGTCTCTATCAAACTCCTCTTGTTCCCAGGTGCTGTAGCACATAAGAGAGGAAGAGAAAAGGTGCCAGTCACCCAAACGGGTGTTGTGAAATGTACCTTCTGTGAAGAGGAAACACTGACACTAGTTTAAAGCCTCCATTGTTATCTACACCCTTGCTACAAGCAAGCTCTTTGCTTTTTCTTACTGTTCCCGGAGTCCAGACAAAGCCGGTTACTGCACAGAAGGCAGCTAATCAGGGACACTTGTCTGCTTGAGTGAACTGACAGCTCGCCGTGTGGTCCAGCGTTAAAGAGAAACTTCGTGTTAGTCTGGTAGCTTGTAAGGCCGGAAAGCTGGTTAGCCCTGCTGCTATACGGGTGCTGTGCAGGTGGGCACGTTCAGGTGTACGTGTTTGTGTAGCTTCGGTTCCCATCCTTGGCCAAGAACATCACAGGCACATCTTTTTTTGAAACGGGGACTTGCATGTCTGCTCTTTTTGTATAGCGTTAGGCTTAGGTTGCAATGTATCTACTGAGACTCAAACCGAATAACTAGGTGAAATCTGATACAGAGCGAAGTAGACATGAATTTTGAGGAAGTTCAGCTGAGCAAACAGGATCTGATTGAAGGAAGATATTCACAGCTCAGAAGTAACATTATATTTTCAGATGCAGTCCAGTTGTGGGCCAGACTGCAAAATGCCTGCTGTTGTGGTTATAAATCCACTGCTGCAAAATCTGGACTTTGTAACTGCCTTTGATTCTCACCGCAACGAGGAAGAAAGACTTGGTGGTTCAGAGACAAGGTGTGTGGGGAATGAGTTGCTGAAGCAGCTCCTAAGCGGGTAGTTGGCAAAGTCAGTAGCTGTGGCTGCTGCAGCAGGCGGCCTCGGTGTCACAGACTTGCAAAATGGTTCCTCCATGCAAATTCATATTTGGACAGAAGGTTCTCCTAGAAGGAGAAAAGAGCTGGTTTGAGCTCACCTGTTTATGACTCCTTGATGCTCTGACAATTGATTTGGGCAAAACAACTTGTTAAATGATTTCTTACTGTTTACTTAACTACTTAATTTAGGATCCTTGAAGGAATCACCAGGTGGAATAGGTGGAAAAACACTCCCTTTGTAGAACTTAACCAACTATCATGTGGCTTTTGAAATAAGCTTCTCATTAGATGCCGTAATAACTTTTATTCTGCTTCCAAACAGATGTGGGGCACAGGAGCCTTTTTCAGGCAGCAGCAAATGACTAACCATGCTGTGTTTTCTCCTAATGTGATAAACGTGTAAAGCAGCCTTTCAAAGTTGGAGCTGATGGGCTCTAATACCCTTTACTAGAACATGGAACAGGAAGTCTCCAACTTCAGGGTTGTAAAAATGAAGTAGGACGGGTCTTTGCACGGTCAAAGTGCTCAAGTACAGAAAACTGGTGGTCTTCTGCTCGGCTGTTACAACTCATACGTGTAGTAGTGCTGCTGAAGTTACCCAGTGATGGTTCCAATGTCTAGTTGTTGTGTTGTCCTTCACAGGTCACCTTGGATGCAGGATGCCAAGCAGGTTGGACTAAAGTAATGGCCGCTTGTCTTGCCTCTGTTGTTAAAGTGTATATGGTTCCCCAAGCAGAGCTTTAGCAGCTGTAGCCGTATGGCAATGCAATCGAAGGATCAGGGCTGGTTGTTTCTCTGGAGTTCCCCCCCCTCCCCACTAACACTGAGCGTTGCTCTGTCAGATGGAAGAGATACCGCATGTCAGCTAATGATTTGCTTAATAGCGCAGTTAAGCACCAGTGCAATCAATCTAGTGACAGAGTTAAAATTATCTCCTAATTACATTGAGAATCAAAGAAGTCCTGGCTCGTGGGGGGAGGAGGGAAGCAGGGAAATAGATTGCATTTAAATGCGGTTCTAGGAAGGTGTGGGGCATAAAAGGAAGCTCATGTCACCCTATTAATGCGAGCGTGACACTTTTGTGTGAGTTACCTCTAGCTGGATCAGAATGAGCATTTTAAACCTCTTGCTGGGCTGAAAATGGCACGGGAAAGCTTATTGAATTGTTCGGAGCTATGCAGGCTTTATTTCTATTTATCTTTCTAACTTCCTCTTATATGAAGTCCATGAGCACTTGTTTTTCTTCCCCAGAAATAAGCCACCGCCTAAACTAGCAAGTGTCGGAGTTATTGATTCTCCTGTCCAGCTCTTTTAAACATGGGAGTAGTGGGGCAGTCATACGGCACCTTGCTATAAATCTCCCTTTACCCCAAAGGGTACAAGATGGACCTTTACAAAATTGCAGGGGCTTGTTTGTGACTTGGTAGCGTGGAGGTGGCTGTGAAGGAAAGGGCCCCAGGGGCTCCTGCAGCTTATACCAACTTCCTGGTACGCAGCAAGGGACAGTGATGCCAATGACATCTGTAAGGCTGATCAGTGAAGTAACAGCACCACAGCGTGAAGTTGAGTTGGCTTTGCATGCTCATGGCTGTCAGCCAGCAGGGACAAGGAACACTCTGACTTCCTGCTGTGATTTTTGGGGGGGCGGGGGATTTTGGGGGTTTTAAACATTGTTGAAGCTGCCTCCATCCAGGAAAATTACATGCAGATCTGATGCTTTGGTAAGAGGAGTGATTTGGACAGGATGCTTTCCTGGAGATCTTGCTCCTTTGGTGAAACCAGGTATTTAATCTTCCTTTATTACTTAGGCAAGACTTTATGTCTGGAAGATGCAGAATTCCAAACCAGGAGTTTCAAATTAGCTGAGTTAAGGATAACAAATGTGCGTAGGAAAACTCCCTCTCCCAGAAGAAGTCCCCTCAACTGCCACATGCTTTCCTACAAACTTGCCAACAGGTTTTCTCACCAGTCACCGAAACCAAAAGGGTGGTGGTTGTTCAGTGGTCTTGGAGATGATGCTTCTGAATTTTTCAGGGGTCTGGGGAATGGAGGTTTTCGCAAGCCTTTGGTAATCCAGAGTGTCATGGTGTCGAACTCTAAATTTAAATGCATCTTCCCTTTCTACAATAGGCAAGGAAGAAAACGAGGACAACAGCAGTTATTACTGATCAGACTTATTACTGTGTAGTATTGGTCTGTCAAATTGCTTCTGTATTATTAAATATACTACATATATTAATAATAAATTGTATCTACCATGAGAAATAGAACAGGTCTCACTTACAAATGTTTCCAAACCAATGACCACTAGCAGACTACATTCTAGCCTGTAAAACTGTTACTGTATCTCTTCGTTATGGTTATTAATTAAACAGTTGAAATACTTTTTTGTGAAGTACCTGATAGTACCAGCCCCCTGGTGTAAGCAAGGGCTTGTGGCAATTTAAAATTGGTGATGGTCTTAACTTCATAAATACCTTCTTACCTGTTGCATGCCAAGAACCTCTCAGTGCCACCAAAAGATCTGGTGAACTTAAATTAATTCTGTTGCTCTTGTCTGTAGGCGTATTGGAATGAATCTTTCTTGGTTTCTAATGTGGAAGAGAGAAATTTGTCCTAAGAGAAGGATGTGCCAGTTGCCCACCACCCATGTGTGATTTCACAGATTGTATTCAAACTCTTGCAATTGTAACTGGGTCTTAGTTTTTTTTTTCCAAGGTAACAGTTATGTTCTTGAATTACAGGAGAGATGAGATTTTGCCTTTTTAAATTAGCTTCAAAACACTGAAGTACACTGTGCCCACTATGAGAAAGGGCAAGGTAAAAGGGTTTTTGTTTGCTCTACAACCTCTTTATTGATAATAGCACAAGGTTATTCCAAATGCTGATGCAGAAATTGTGCTTGTCTGTGGACAAACCATGTCTTCTTGTCATCCACGTGGGATGTACTCTCGCTGGGTGGGTTTGCTGTGGTTTCCTATTCCTGAAAAAATACTGTTTGCAGTCGGTGCAGTGTCCTGGTCTGCCGAGCAGTGTTGTAGCAAGGCTGCAACCTGTTCCTTCTATTTTGCGGCTCTATGACTGTGCTAGCTACTGTTTTTCAAGCCATGCTTTGTGTATGTTTTTGCTTTCCATTGTGACTGTTTTCCCTCAGAAATTAGTGGTCTTTGGTATTTAATCTGGACTTGATACAAATATTGCTTTTTTTGTGTGTGTTTTGTGTGTCTAAAACAGTGGTCTGCTTTCCTGCTGTTTTGGTTGTTGGTTTTTTTTTTTTTTTTTGTACATTTAGAGGTCTCTTATGGAATTGCCTGGTATTCAGCTGGGCAGCCACTTACACTGCTAACAGCCAGCTATTTTAGTACTTCTCTTGATGATTTCTCAATGGCTAATGTGTTTTCACTGCTGTGCTGAGAAAGCCGAAACTTTGCGTGCTATCCGAATCAGTTCGAGAGTGCTATCAGGGGACTTGGTGTCTGCAAATACAAACCGTTTGGTTGGAAGTGTCGGGGCCTGGTACCTGAACTCTTAACTAGTAATGCCTTGCTGCTTTCTCTCTTGTTTTAGTAATAAGCTTTGTCTATACTAAAAAAAGAAAATAAATAAAAATTACTGGTGCAAGAGGAATCTGTTTCCAGTGTCTCGGGAGAATATTTCTGGACATGCAAGCTTTTAGCAGATGCAGTTGGAAATAATCATGACTAGCAGCTGTGACAGCTAATTGTCGTTCACTTGTAAGTTCACCCATCAATGAAGTAGCACAAGCAGGCAGGGATGAAAGAAACCAATCGCAATAGAGTTCTAAACCTGACTCATTCTCCCTTTGTGTCTGGATCTTCTAAGTTAGGTGATAGGTATTTTGGAGATGATTGCAAGCTGTGCCCCGCTGCAAGGACAAGACTGCAGAACTGTGAACCTTGGCAGACTTCACAAGCACAGAGCTGCTTTGAAGACAAGGCAGAGTCCTACCAGTTTGCCAGTGTGGCACCTCGCTCTTTCCGTCCTTTGTTCACTCCATACAGCCAAAATAAGACTACAGCAAGACTCAGATGGAAACTCCAACCTGCTTTAGGATGATGGCATCTTAAAGTGGGAAAACGGCCTTAGTGTATAGGACTTCATCTTTTCTTATTAAGGAATGACCCAAACTGACTTGACTGATCCTGATGAAGGTCTTGATAAATCTTCTGGTGCGTTCAACCTGTTCTCTCTTGCACGTGTGAAGTCCCTGAAAAGCAGACAGCATGACTTGAGTAGAAGTATAACTTGTCTCCAGTGCTGTGGCTGTTCTGTAGCAACACGCTTGCACGGCCTGGGTGGTTGTAGGGGGAAGGTTTTTGACTCTTTGCTCGCCGTCTGACACCAAGGCAGGGAGTGAAGTTGTTGGAAGGAGGTGTATGTATCTGGGGAAACTGTGGGAGCTTTTAACCAGCTTGCATTTAGCACAGGCTGCCCACCTGCGTGTGAGGCAGTACGGTTGTGTGGTCCAGACAGGGTTTTCAGCCCTCTTAAGACTAGCCCTGTAGAGAAGAAATCTGGGATTCAAGGTTGAAAGAACTTTAATTATTAGTTTTTAATTATTAGTTAATTATTATGAAAGGAAAAGTCCTGGTTCCCAGGCTTATTGACGCTAGTGATAAAGTATTAAAAAGGTTCTTGGAAAGAGAAGTATGGAGAGTATCCTATTCTGCGTGAGCTGAGCTAGCTGCCTTGCTTGGATCAAAAGGATATGTTTTGAAGTCCTTACCTTGATGCCTGTCCCTTCATGTTTTTTTCCAGGGAGGCTTCTTTGCTCCGTTTCATGTGTTTTTAATTTTCCTGGGAAGAATGATTCAATTTTGATTAACTAGCTGAGACTGTCAATGAAAATACAAACTGTAAAGGTGTCTCTGACAGCTTGTGTAATTCAGAGCCAAATTGTAAATTGCCTTCTTCTAGGCCACTGAACACCTATCACAATATATTAAACCCAGTGTAATTGATTTGGAAAAGCTGTAAGGAAGCGACCTAGCCAAAGATCTCCCATTATGTTCCATTCCAAATCCCCCTCTCCCAGGATAGTATCTCTTCTCGGGGCTGTTTGTTCTTAAATGGTCTTAATGACTAGGAAAATGGTCATTTTTCTAGTGGTTTGTTTCCAAGGCTTCTCAGTCTCTTCATCTGAATTAAGCCTCAGTGTTCATATTGGAAAGAAGTGTGAACTGGAAACCCTTTGTAGCATGCATCTCTCTGATGTGTGGTTTACAGATTAAAATTGGGCAAGTGGTTCAAATTGGCTTTTCAGGACTGGCTGTTGAAAACTGATTTGTTTTGTGTTGGATCTTCCTTGTGTCTTATTCTTTGGATGAAGCTGCAACAGTTTCTGTGGGGAAAATTTTTAGATGATTGGAGGTATAAACACAGCAAATATGTTCTGGATTTTTAAAACAAAAGTACTTGAGCTGAAACAATCTGAAAAATTTCAGTTAAAATCCTGCTGAAGCAATCTTTGTGATCTGGATGATACAGGATTAGTAGAAAACAGTATTTTAAAAATGAAAACAGAACCAAATATTTGGGAACTCCTTTCATAATGCTCCTCCATAATCCTGGTTTATCACGTATACTGGCAGCAGATAACTTGATAACCATTGAAAACGTGTAGGGAAGTTTTTGTTTGACTTTAACGTTCTTTAACTAGTGATTTAACTTAGATGCATTGACTTAATTAATCATTATACAAACTAAAGGTGTGTTTGTGCAGTTTCAACTCGTTTCCCTACAATAGAGGAGGGAGGTCCAGGAAGTGACAGAATTAATTGGTGCTGACGAGGGCCTGGCCGCAGGCTCTGCGGTGGCACCTAATGGGGAGAAGCAGCCCTTCATTAGGGCGTTCAGCCTCTTGTCCCACCGCGCTCAGCCTGAAGGGAGTCACGGGCATGACCGAGCTTGCTCTGGGGACGGTGCTGGCTGTCAGATGAAATGATCGACTTCAGTTATAAGCTTTCCTGAAACTTTGTTTAGCTGTTAGTGCCCCTGTTGTGCTTTCATGCGTTTAAGTATGGTTGTTATTCAGTGCAGGAGCTAGTGACTGCTACTGGGAGATGCTGTTACAGTAATTCCCTTTATCAGTGGTCAATTAAATAAAAAGCTCTTGGTCTCTGGGTCTCGAATAAGGAATTTTCCCAGAGGTGACTGATGATGAAGTAATCAGTGCAGGCACTGGAGTTCCAGTCAGACCCGCTTGTTGCCATGGTCGGGAACAGGGGGATGGGGCCAGACTCATTTCAGTGGTGCCCAGCGACAGGACAAGGGGCAATGGTCACAAACTGGAACACATGAAATTCCATCTGAACATGAGGAAAAACTCCTTTACTTTGAGGGTGCCAGAGCACTGGCACAGGCTGCCCAGAGAGGCTGTGGAGTCTCCTTCTCTGGAGATACTCAAAACCCGTCTGGATGCATTTGTGTCCAACCTGCTCTAGGTGACCCTGCTCTGGCAGGAGGATATGGACTAGATGGTCTCCGAAGGTCCCTTCCAACCCCTGCCATTCTGTGGTTCTGTTTTGGGGAGCAGTCCCACAAAAGATAAATGCTTGCCTGCTCCAGAGGAACAGGACGAAAGTGACTCTTCTGTGCATTCCATAGTCAGGCTGGAACTGTAACATAATGGTGTTGAGGAGCTTGGGAAATACTGCCAAGTTTGCACTCCTGAAACCGTACACAGAATGCTACAGGGCACCATGTGGCTCTTCCTTGTGCTGTACAGAAGGGCTTAACCCCAGTTTCCTATCTCCCTCCTCAAGAGGCCAGGTGAGATGAGCTGAGGAAAGCCTAATTGGGAAACCTTCAAAATTGAACTTGACATGCTTTTTAGACATCATGTTAAAAATAAGCGTGTTTGTGTTCTCACTGCTCTTCATTAGTATGCTAGTAAAGATCTGCCTCTGCAGAGCACTGCCTTTCACTTGTGTTTAACTTCTGCTGAGAGTTGCCTTCTCCAGGCACATACCTATGGCACACCATAGGTGTGCATTGCGCAATTTCCTCTCTTGGGGTGGAGGTGGGAGGCCATCCCATGAAATAGTCAGGTACAAGGTGTACATCATTAACTAAAGGGTATTAAACATTAACATATAGGGATATTACATTCGTGTATAAGTTTCCTTGATCTGTGGTCTGGTAGCACAATGAAAGTCTTTAATGGCTTTGAAATAGTCATATATTTTTGATGGAATTTTTTTCATTTTCTTCTGTTGCTCTCCTATGATGATAACTTGCCAGGGAACATAAGTGATTTGGAAGTCAGAGTTACACAGTACCAATCCTCATGGCAGATAGCATATCTAGGGGAAAAATGTCAGGCATCCGCTTTTAATCAAATGGAAGATTTTTTTCCAGGGCTTTATGATAAGACATATGTGGGAATAGCAAATGGATTGATTTTTACTGTAGTACTCACACCTGGTAGTGAAGTGATGCAAACTGCACATAGACAGTGAAGCAGCATGCCAAGTTGAATGTCCTAAGCTTTGGTATTTCTTACAGAAGAAACCTGGCCAATGTTGACTGGCCACAGGTTATTGTAGCTGTTTATCAAGCCTATGTTTTTTGTCTTAGGGCCTGAACTGAATGTGAGAGTATCTGTAAAATTTATCTGACACTTCTAGCAATACTTTTAAACTCCCCAACTAAGCGCCTCATAAAGGATTCAGTCCTAAAGCTAATTGGGTCTCCAAGCTTACCCTGTAAGTCTCATCTTGGGAGAGGGAACTACTTTTTGTCTTTAATGCTTGGACTGACTTGATGTGACTTGCTGGGTAAAAAAGAACTGCCTCTTACTGTCCGAGGCGTTCCTCAGCAAAGATAACTAATGTTTCTGCTCCACCAGTTCTCTTTTTGGACCAAACCCGGGTAAGGTTAGATAGAGAGATGAGATTTTTTCTGTGGATTTTCCTTTCCTGCAGAAAAAATGAGCAGGGAATTGCTGGTGTGGGACTCCCCCAGTACTGGAATGTGCTGGGCTACTGTGGCTTGCAGAATGTTGTACCTCTCTCGGTTTCAGAGTATGCAGCTTCTCTGAAGCTGTATGTATGCTGGTGCTGACTCCAAAGTCTACAAGAGCCTGCTGTTTCTTTTGAAGAGCTGAAAGCAAGGTTCCCTTGTTTCTGAGTTTATTTCCCTGGAAAACCAGTTCAAGTTGGCTGCTCCCCAGCACACACCAAGGCAGAAGGAATTTCCTTGCACTTGTGGAAATTTCACTTCATAACTCTGCTTATTGTTTCATTCTTGATTTTTGTAAGTGCCAGGGATGTCAGCTGCTGTTTCCTCGCCGGGAAGCTCTTTATGCAGTATGGCAGCAAGGTGGGCAAAGAAGGGTAAGAGCTAAGAGCTCTTCTTTTAAACTGGTTATAACAGAGACAAAAGGAATTGCCTAATGGGGTTGATCAGATCTAGAGGCAGAAAAACAAAAAAAACCCAAACAACAAAAGAACAGCTGCCTTGGGGGAGTCGCTGAGGGGAATCCATCTGATTCCTTCTCCGTCTCTGGTTATACAATCTTCAGCTGTGAGTGTCTGAGGGGGACAAAATCATGCACGCTGAAATCAGTGGGATCAAAACTCATTAAATACTTCAAACTGCTTTTTAAACCGGGGTTGGAAGCCCCTTTAATTTGTGAAGAGAGGTACCGTCCTTTTCAGTACAGGAAGATTCCAGTAATGAATCTGGAAACTAGGGAAAGGAATTCAGCTCTGCCTTGTCTTTGCGCTCAGGTTTCAAAGCTGACACAGGCTTAAATGTATCGTGGTATTTTTGGTTGGTTTCTGTTTTACAAGCCTTCAGAATGCAAGGGAATTAAAATTCTCAGCTTTTTTTCCAGTAACCATGAGGGCTGTATTAAAGAAATGGAATTCAAACCATCCTACTCAAGTAAAGCAAAAATATTTTAATAGCGAAGCCGTGATCTGGCATCACAAACTGCAAGGGAGAGGTTCCAGCTCCACTTTGGGTTCCCTGCTACAGGTAGGAAGGACCGTGCGAAGTTTAGATAAAAGAGGGAGTATGGTGGTCTGATGTACCACGGCTATGGCATGTTTCAAGTAAAGTAGGAATAGTGTAATTCTTAGTAAGCTGTTGACATTTTCAATAAAATTAAGAATATAGACTGAGTAAAGGTTTTGGTTTGGTGTTTTGTTTTGTTGTTGGGGGGAAAAGTGTGGATGGTGGCAAGGGAAGCACCTGTTAAAAGCAGTAGAGACTGCTTGACCAGTGTGCTTAACATGTCTGTTAAACTTTTTCCCTTTCATTACCTCCTCTTGCCTCCAAGAGGCTCTGTGAAAGCCATCAACAGCAGTGATGTTCCTGTTACAAGATCTTGCAGCATCTCCACAGCAGCAGTAATGCCTGGAAGAAAGGTACAATGAAGAATGAGGGGCAGTCGCTTCGTACCTTTTCCCCCCCACCCCCTTTTCTGCAAAGAATTAATCTCCTTCCTCCTACTCCCACCTCTTCCTGGACACCGTGGATTACCTGTTTCTCTTTAGGCAGATGGGCAAAGGAAGCAGGATGAGAAGGGAATATTTATAGCTCACCTCCTGTTTATGTTCCTTTCCTAGCAGATGTGATGAAGCTCTGTACTAATGCTGGAAGAAGAGAAAATTCAGGCAGGAATGAGGAGTGTGGCAAATGAAGACCATTTGCTTAATGTGTAGGTCATAAGAAGTGCTTCCAAATGCAAAGATTAACACTTCCCACGTCTTACTGGCATTGCTGTTTTTGTGTCCTTCTCCTCAGCCTGATTTTTGAAACACAAAAAGAGAAACAAAAACAAAGAAGAACAGTACTGTGGTTCAGAGGGGTTCTCTCATTTGCTTGACCTTCATCCGCAGAAACATTGCCCTATGGAGGCAGCAGGTGCAAAAATGTTCTTTTCGGGCCAAAATCTGACCTCTTGAGTGGGATGTGAGCAAGGGCGTACTGGCAAAGAGAATAAGAAAAATGAGTTCAAGCCAGTGGGATTTAATCAGGCAAGTGCTTGGGTCCTAGGAGACAAGCTGTGTGGTTTTTTTTAAAAACAAAAAAAAAAGCAGCAGTTTGGACTTGTTGAAAACAGGAGAAAATTGTGCTCGGGGTGCAGCCGTGCTGCAGGAGCATGGCTCCCCAGGTACAAGGGATTTCCCTGCTGTGCTCCCTCCCCTCTCCGGCCACACATTTGGGGTTTTTGCGTACCAGCTTGCTTCAGACTTCTTTTCAAAGGGAAATCGTGGAAGACGGCCAAGGTGTCCACATGCCTCGTAAGAACGGAGGTGGCGAAAGAAGGGGGTGAGAGATGCAGGCGGAGATCTCTGATGCCAGACTGGCCCGTTTTTATCTCTTTGGAGGTTTCTGAGGATGCTGAAGAAGGCATCCGAAATTAGCAGGGCGCTGGCAGCAGGCAGGATCCCTCTTGGCTGGTATCATGGGCGTAAGGCCACCGACAAGCCTTCTCCCTGTCCCCGTGCTGTCCTCAGGCCCACCTGAGGGACCGCTGTAGGTGTCCTCCTCGTCTGAGGACTGAAAAGGTCTTGTCCATGCTCAGAGCCACGCGTTGGCTCATAAGCGAAGGGCTTTATTTGCAACCTTTCCTTTAATCGTTGCTGTATTGGGTGCCCCCGGGGCTGAGGGGCCTCTGTGAGGAGAGGCTGGGGCTGCCTCAGGTTGGTTCCAGCCGCCTCATAGGCGGGCGCAGCTCAGCCCCGACGGTGGTGCCTTGGGGAATCTGAGGTAAGAAAAGGGGAAAAATGCTGGAAAAAGGAGAGGAGTGAGGAAAAATGTGTGAGAAAAAGTCCTGCGAGCACTGAGGTGGGAGGAGGAGGAGAGGTGCTGCTGCCTGTGGGGTCCTCCATGGGCTGCGGCATGGATGTTTCCAGAAGGAGCCTCTGTTCCCCGGCACCCCTTGAGGTGAGGGAAGGAGTGGGCAATGAAGGGGGTCAGCTGGATCCTGGAAAAAAGGTGTGGGGTGAGGGAAAAGTGTGTTAATTTCTGTCTGTTTCTTGCTATTATCTACTTTATTTGGCAGTAAATCAACTTTCTGCGGGGCCAGTCTGCTGTGAGGGTGACTGGTGAGGAGATGAGGGAAAGGGCAGCTGGTCACAGTCATTCCACCACAGTTAGATGTACTTAAATCCAGTAGGAGCTTACCTTCTGGTGCAAAAATATTAGCTGTTTTGATAAGTTACACATCATGGAGCTTGGACAGCAGATTTCTGGTCAGGACAGGGTTTTGCTCTGTGTCTCCTCTGCTTTGCAAACACAGCTGGTGTGAGGGGGAGGCAAAATGGGAGGACAGAAGGGGACCCAACGAGTTACGATGAAAGTACTGTTTCAGAGAGATCAAAATGTAGGGCTGAGCACAGGAGCAGAAGAGGTTGGATGGAGCCCTGAAGTGAGGGAAGGATGGATAAATGGAGCTCTTCGGCGCTTTTGAGGAGGGTGGTTTGGGTTACTCTGGTTGCGCAGGGAAGCTTGCAGCAATTTTTGTCACTGAGGTGCTGGACAGGAGGTTTTAGGATAACCAGTGTCAGAGCCAGGAAAGACATTCAGTTTTTCATGCTGTGAGAGTTGGAATAGAGAGGAAAATAGCTGTTGCTTGTTGGAAAAGGTGAGCCACTTGGTGTCTGACTTAAGGCAGCCTCATTTAAGGAGGGCCCTTCGTACATTGTAAAATGGATGTTGCAGCTGGCGCTTGCAAATGTCTCATAACGATTTCACTCATGGTAAGAAATTTTTATACTCAGAATGCGCTGTTTTTCACAAAAGCTCTGCAGCTTTTGCTGCGCTGGTACTCCGGGTAATGAGCGAGCAGCAAGTTTTACTTGTGTTCTAGGTTAAGATATTTACCTTTTCCATGCTTGGGGTGGGTTTTTTTCCTGGACAACTTTTATGATTTTAATTAGGGTTTGGAGACTTGGTACCCCAAAGTTGTTACCATTGTATCATTGATAAGTATATAAAATGCAGAACATGAGCTCTGCCAGATTGCTCCAGTTTTGTCCCATCAGACAGCACTTGCTGGTAGCTAAAAGGTGAGTTTTTTTCCATAGGGCTTTGGTTAACTTTGTCACCCATGCAGAATTGAGACAGCTACAGTAGGACCTATAGAGATGCTGTTATTTTTACCTTTGGATTGTTCAGTATAGACCTTGATGAGGCTGGAGGAAGTGTTAGTTTTAGACAAAGGACTGGGATTTTTTTCTCTTGCTCGGTTAATCATTCTGGGAGCAAAGCTGCTGCGTAACCCGAGCCTCTTAACATGCATCTTACTGCAGATAAGACAGGAAACGAAGGATCGAATGGATGTGAACAGTGAATTCCTGCATCTGTTCTTTTGAGACCCAGAAAGTTACTCTGGTGTTTAAAGCTTTCTGATTTCAGTGGTCTGGCTTTGGTGTTTTTCACACTCCAAATATTGCTTATTTTTGAAGTTGTGGACAAGTCTGTCTCAACTGAAACCTGGATGTAGTTATTCCGCACTTTGTTGCTGGAGTGGTGAGCTGTCGACCATTTGTCTGCAGGCAAATGGTCGTGAGATCTGGTCAGCAAAGCTTGAAACAAGTTCCTCTCCTCCACCCCGCACTGCTTCAGTCCCGAGCTTCAGCCTTCTGGCACAGTTCTGCATAAAACGGTTGAATTGCAGACATTGGATAAAGGGTTCAGACATTTCTCTCCATCTCAATTTTAAAGCAACAGCCACCCTTCAAGAATAAAAATGATTGATGATTCCTTAAGCTCTCACTAACCTTGGATGACAGGAGATGGCATTTAGGTCTCTGCTGACTTTGAGTTCATTTGTTCTTTTTTTTTCTTTTCCTAACCAGTAGAGACGGTTTTCTTAGATAAGAAATTTCTAACGGCAGCATGTATCGCAAGGCGCAGTTCAGAACTGCAGGAGTGCCAGATACTTATATTTTAACCAGTGTCTCTGTAAAATGTAATGGCAGCATACTGCTGTGGGGTTAATGAAACAGAGCTGGTTCAGACCTGAATCAGGCTAAAAGAACTGTCAAAGAGGTTAAATCTGGGGACACATCAGCTTTTTGATGAGTCACCTAACATGCCCTGTTTTTCAACCTGTTTTGCCTTTTTCCCTGTTCTTGCCTGTATTCTGTGAGGGTGGGAGACTCCTGGAGCTAGCTTATACTTGTCAAATACTCATGGCATTAAGGTAAAGTCTTTGCCGATGCTAACTGATAATATATTTCAGTTATACAGCTACTTTGCAATGGAATAACACTGGCTTTAGTGGGTTTTAGGATTTTCTACTAAATTTTTTTGGGCTGTTGTGCAAATCTGGTAGAAAGGCAGGCTCTTGACGTGCAGCATTTCAAAAACAGGTGATTAATGCCATGCAGAAGGGAAGAGTACAGCAGTGAAAAGCATGTATCTGAAAGTGCTGGCTCCGCCGTGGTGTTGAGTAAAATAAGCATATAGACAGTGCTTTGTGGTAGTGCTGACAGGAGGTTTTGTGTCTCACACTATAAATTCTGCCCACTTATTATTGTATCTGGTCTGATACTATTTTTAGAAGAATTAAAATTGGAGTTGCTGGTTTCAGATAGGAAAAGGTCTTTTTTTAAACTTTCCATAGAGGCTTCCCCTCCTTAGGTAAATTTGGTTCTGAAAACTGGCTCACATGCGATACGTCTTCTGATCATTGAAGCTTCTGACTTTTTTCATAATATAATAGTGATGCCAAGACAGCTGAGCCTGATTTGTCCAGGATGTGGGGCTGTATCTGTGTTTTGCTTGGATGTTCTTGAGTTTTAAAACTGCTTTTCTTTGGGGGGGGGGAGGGTGTCCTGCTTGTTCAGCAGTAGGACATGGGTGTTTGTCAGTCCAGACAACTATTTTCAAATGTAAAAAGGCAAATTTGCCCTTTGGTTCTCAACACATAGGAGGTTTTTTTTTTAAATGTTACTTTTCCAAAGCATGCAGCTTCCCACTTCAGTTCAGTTACAGCTGCTTAATGCCCAGTTCTCTTCTGCTGTTAGCTGCCTGTTTGACTCTGCTGTGGGAAGCTGAAAATGCAATTGCAAGGAGGAAAATTGAAAATGACTTGACTGATTTTTCATTTCTCAAGACTGAGAAAAATGGAGTGTAAATGCAGCACAAATGAGAGTGAATTTCCAGAGCTGTCAATACACTGATCGCCTGGGCCATAGGTCCTGCTTTCAGGAAAGACTAGTGTAGTTGAAACCATCCTCTATTTGCGTAGCAGGCTTCAAAGGAAGAGTGAAGTAGCAGATAAAGCTATTTTAAGTAGATTATTGAAAGCAACCTCACAAAATGTGGAGGTCTAGACAACTTGGCAGAGAAATAATCAACAGCCTGGGTTTTGTTTGCAAACTTCTGTTAGAAATTTACTTAAAAATCAAGCCTTACCTGTGAGATACCTTTGTAGAAATGCAGGTTTGGCAGCTGTATTTTAAAAACCAACAAACAAAAAAAATCCCAGACCATAGGAATGCCCATATTGGACTGCAACTGTTGAAAAATGAGTGCTAGTCACTGAAATATATACCACTGTATACAGATGAGAGCTGGTGGTGTGCCTTATTCTTTTTTAAAATTGGGCTTTTTTTGTGCTAGAATTGTAATTGCACTGTTGGGAGAGGATTAGTATATAACTAGTATAAGTTATTCTAGAAGATGGACTTTAAATCAGTCTGATCCAGGATTTTCATGAACAACTTAGTCCCTTGTCAAGGTTGCAGAACATACAAACCATTCATGAGCTTTCTTCTCTTACTAGGCGCTTTTTTTTTTTGTAGCTCAGTATCACAATTCTTGTTTTTATCTTGAACAATTTGTTCTTCTATGAACAGGCGTGTTTACTACTTGTGTCTTAGAGTTTGGCTTCCCTCTGTAAGGCAAGAAAAAAAATACACGTGAGCAGAGAAAGTCTAAGAGAATGAACCTCTTAATCCGCAACTCCCTAACTCTCCCTGTTAGGCTAAAACTTTTTTTTAACCTTTGAAGACTGATGCTTTGTGATTTCTACTTTCCGTGTCTGTGTAGTAATCTAAATTGATTTCCTGAAACTGATTAACTCAATGTGGCTTTGAAAATACGTTTTACATTAAGGGACAAAAAAAATCACAGCTGTTCTGTTATACATTCTCGCTTTAAACTATGTAAGTTGAGTGAGGTGTGTGGAGGTGAACTTGGCTGAGGGGGGAAACCCCACTGGGTGGCAGATGGTAAAAGAAGAGGCTGTTCTTGTCAGGCGCTCCTGGTTTGTGGTTACCCCTGCGGTGGATGGGAGGAAATGCCTAGCACAGGCACTGGGGTAGGGGATGGCGGGAGGGGGGGACAGGAGGTGGCACTGGGGTGTGATTCTGCCAGACGAGCGGCACTGAACATTTGTCCTTTTTGCTGTGCTTGTATTTTCTAGGTGCATCAGAGGCTTTCTCCTTGGCAGAGTGTGAGAGTGGTCTATTGCAGTACAGTAGTGCCCTCTGATGGTGAGTATTGACAGGGAGAAACTCTTTGCTCACTTCTGACTTCACTAACTTCAATCATGTTCCCTGACCCCTTTTCTGGTTGAGGCGTCTTTGGTGAGGAGGTAATCCAGTTATGGACTAAGGAAGTGACAGAGAACAAAGTTAAGAACAACTAAGGAAATAGTCTACTTTTCTGATAATTGTCCTTAAAAAAACCAGACAGGCCTTATAAAGAAAGATGTAATTGCGTGCAACTGTCCAGATGTGTTTTGCCAGACTTTGTCCTGATGTAGCCATGAGGTCTATGTGATGCCTACCTTTCAGGGTACTGTCTGCCCTCTTAACTTTATTTATGTAACGACAGTGCAGTTCATACCAGCTGCTCGCTCAAATGTTTGAAAGTACTGTTTGCTGCGGTGAATAAGTTGTGAAGCTAAGGCAATTTTATTCCTTTATTTAAATTCTGGGACAGCTCAGACTTTAAGCTTTTTCAATAAGGTTGTGATAACATAAAGCAAAAGAATGCCCTAGTGGAACTTTAAAAATCTCAGTATGATAGAATACAAAGAGGAAACAAGCAGCTTTGAGATCACTGCCAGCTTAACGTCTGCATGCTGTGCGCAAAGAGTAGAGCACTTATGCTGACTGACACAAGCGGTTAGTGGATCCTCTCCCCATTAAGGGTTGTTAATAAAGCCTGAAAGCTAATAAAGTAAAGGGTTCTGGCACAATTGCTTCCCCTGCCAGGATAGTAAGTGTGTGCAAATACAAAGAGAACATGAATGCTGTGGAGAACTCAAAATAAAAACCTGAAAGCTTAAATTGGTAGAAATGTAGAGGACAAATGTAAAGTTGAGAGGATAATGTAAGTGTGTAGCTACTTGCCTGATTTGACTTTTACCTCTCCTCATATTGTGCTTGAAAATTTCGCTTGTTATTTCTTTCAGTAACTTCACCTTTACCAGTAGTAAATATTCAACACTGACTTCTTTGGCCATCCCCTTATTTTACTGTACCTTGTTTTGGGCCTAATGTATTGCTTAAGTTGTTCTTACGCAAGAACAGAAATCTTTAAAAAAAATGACCTGTTACTGGTGCACATATGGTTGAGTGAAAACTTTGTGGTGCTTGGATGCAATTCATACCTCAAAGCACCCTCACGCTTAATATGGTGTGTAAAGCTTTTAAAATTCTCCACTGTCTTATTTAGCAGCATCCCTGGCCAGGTTGTATGTGTCTGTAAATGTAAGTAAAATACAGTCGTATACAATTACTTTCTTTTACTTGTCCCATGTATTTAAACACTGGCTTAAAATGTAATCAGTGAAGATTAGCCAAAATGTTAGCTCTATAATTAGTGAAATGTCAAAATGCTTTGACCACTTAGTAGCTTGTAGTAGCCCTCATGCAGGCAATCCCCAGGGCTGTCAGAGCAGAGGAGAGCAAGGCAGACAGCCATATCACAGTGTCCTGTTAACTTTTACTAGAGCTGTCTGTTAGGTTTGTGTAACTGACATGTCCTTTGGATTTTTTTCTCTCTTTTTATTTGCCTCTGGGCTCTTCCCTCTCCAATGCGGTAGAAATCTGACCAGACACTACTTGTGTGGGAGGTGATGAGAGCATCAAACTGGAATTATGGACTTTCCCCACCAGTGAATTAGGCTAGAAAATTACTTTTACAAGCTTTTTGTGAGGAAAACATGAACCAGCTGTAATTCCAGACTTTACTGAGCCTGTCATCCAAAAGAAATAATTTGGTCTTTAACACGTCACCTAAGCTGGAGATCCTTGAGAAAGGTTTTGTGTGTGCTGCCTGTGCTGATGACTCTCGGTGCAGTCTGTCCTATTGCGTT
Source organism: Pluvialis apricaria (assembly GCA_017639485.1). Taxonomy (NCBI): domain Eukaryota; kingdom Metazoa; phylum Chordata; class Aves; order Charadriiformes; family Charadriidae; genus Pluvialis; species Pluvialis apricaria. Next base: position 3,289,899 of record CM030013.1, on the reverse strand, counting down.
TATCACTGAGGTCTCTCATCTGGTCTGTGGAGGGCTAAAATGCAGCAGGGCTGGTGCTGGTAGGCAATTCCTCCACAGCTGACAGTCACGGAGCTGTGGTTGTTGTGTTGTACCAAAGGGGATACACAGAAAAGCGTTGGTGCAAACGCTGTTATCTGTTCTGCTCTACAATAAACTGGCTCGCTGCCTGTATGATCAAGGCAGCATTTTAAGTAAAGAATGTTTTTCCGTGTCTTGTGGTTATGTAAGCAGTGCATAAGTTAATGTTGTGTATGCTGCTCACAGAACTAATGAATTCAATACTTAAGTGGCTATTTTAAGCTTCTAAACATGTTGATTGTTCCATCTGAGCCTGCTATTACAAGTGTAGCTAATGCTAATCTATTTCTTACCAGTTTCTTGCTCAAATACTTGAGTGAAAGAATGCAAAAATCTGATAGCTGGTGTCATAACAGCTGTTGATAAGGAGTTTGAAATTCTGTCTAACTGTCCAAATAAATTGGCAGTTTGCTTTATTTTTTTCAGTAAATATCTGACTGTTGTCTCTGAGTTTTAAGCTTCAAAACACTAAAGCTACTAAAATCCTGTCAGGTGTCTGAGTCTTGAGAATAAGCATTTATAGGTTTCTAAATACTGGGGCCTCTTGGGATGCTTTAGTCCTTTTCGATGTCCATACTTGGTCATTTCCACCTAGTCTTTAAACAGGACATGAGGACCTCTTTGTCAGCACTGGACAGTGCACTGGAAGAGTGCAAAAAACCTTGGTATGCTTGATTCAATTCATGAAGGCATGTGACAGTAAACTCAAAAGCCCGAGAACTCCTCTTCTGGCTTTGTAAAAGTGTACTTGGTTCATCCTTTCTCAACAGCCACAAGCCTCCCTTTCAGAAGGGCATGTTGCCCCAAGACTTGTCCTAATATGCAAATGATCCTGTGATAAACAATTTTGTCGTCTGCCAGCAAATCACTGAAAGGAGAGGTTTAAAGGCCGTTGGTGGCAAAACTTTTCTCATAGTTAAAATTATATTATTTGCTTCTATTTCTACTTGCGTTGACTTCCTTGACCAACTAGTTTTGATGGTTAGGAGCTTAAATTGACTCGGCGTGTGAATACATGAGTTAGATGAGTTTAGACGGTGTGGTTCACAGAGTTGGCCAAAGCTACAACAGGTGGGAATACGAAGCCAGATGCAGCGTGGGTGGGTGCGACTGCACAATCCTTGAGACATGGCAAATGCTCTGTGCAATAAAAAAGACCTTATATTTTTACATAAGAAAAATACGTAGCAATTCGAAGTGAATCATTTTTAGGTGTGCTGCTATATCTTAGCAACTACTGCACTTGGGGAAAATTTTGACTGTTTGTGACTCAGTAAAGGGCTTGGGGAATACGAACTCTTAACTTTTTTTTCTATGTATGGATATCCTGAAGCACACAGTAGGCTGTCTTTCTGGCAGTAAAATAATAACTAGCTTACAGTTCATACAGGTCAGTACCATAAATTTTAGAAAGGTGCACTGAAATTCTCAAGAACGCTTTTGAAAAAGCTTCTCACACAAAGGAAATTGAAAATGTTGTTTTATCTACACCTAAGAGGTAATGTCTATCTTCTGAAGTACAAAACGTATTGATCCCATGAATTTTAGATGAAATGACCTTGAATCTTGAAGTCAGAGTGGTTTTCCTACAACCTCATGTTCCTTGACTGCTCTCTTAAATATTTTTGTTGTCTTAGGGGAAAGAGGAGGAAACTAGAATTAGACAAGAATCAAAAGGTTTGAAGTAGGTCCTTCCTTGATGTTTCCTAAAATACACAGTCTGCCTTTGTCGTCTGGGTTATAAATCCTGATAAATTGCACAGTGTTTTGTCTTCTGTATTCCAAAATACTTTGGTTCTCAAAAATTAATCAAAACATACTGTGCTGCCATGTTGCTGCTTTTAGATATCACGTTGCCTTGTCTCTAAGTTGGAGAGACATGGACTTGACAGAGCACTCGGTGGATAAGGAATTGGCTGGATGGCCACACTCAAAGAGCTGCAGTCAACAGCTCAATGTCTGAGTGGTGTTCCTCACGGATCAGTACTGGGACTGGTACTATTTAACGTCTTTGGCAACATGGATGTTGGGATTGAGTGCACCCTCAGCAGGTTTGCCAATGACACCGAGCTGTGTGGCACGATTGACATGCTGGAGGGAAGGGATGCCATCCAGAGGGACCCAGACAGGCTTGATTGGTGGGCCTGTGTGAACCTCAGGAAGTTCAGCAAGGCCAAGTACAAGGTCCTGCACGTGGGCCAGGGCAATCCCATGCACAAATAGATGCTGGGCAGAGAATGGCTGGAGAGCAGCGCTGAGGAGAGAATGACTTGGGGGTGTTGGTGGATGAGAAGCTCTGCATGAGCCAGCAATGTGCACTCACAGCCCAGAAAGCCACCTGCATCCTGGGCTGCATCAAAAGAAGCGCGGCCAGCAGGGCGAAGGAGGTGATTCTGTCCCCCTACTCTGCTCTCATGAGGCCCCCACCAGCTGCATTCAGCTCTGGGGCCCCCAACATAAGAAGGACATGGACCTGTTGGAGCGGGTCCAGAGGAGGGCTGCGAAGATGATCCAAGGGCTGGAGCACCTCTGCTATGAGGACAGGCTTGAGAGAGTTGGGGCTGTTCAGCCCGGAGAAGAGGAGACTCCGGGGAGACTTTATAGCCCCTTCCAGTGCCTAAAAGTGGCCTACAGAAAAGCTGGGGAGGTGATCAGGGAGCGTAGCAATAGGATGAGGGGTAACGGTTTTAAACTGGAAGAGGGGAGATTTCAATTAGATATCAGGAAGGAATTCTTTTCCGTGCCACTGGATGAGCCACTGGCCCAGGCTGCCCCGAGAAGCTGTGGCTGCCCCATCCCTGGAGGTGTTCCAGGCCAGGTTGGACGGGGCTTGGAGCACCCTGGGCTGGTGGGAGGTGTCCCTGCCCAGGGCAGGGGGTTGGAAGTAGATGATCTTCAAGGTCCCTTCCAACTCTAACCGTTCTATGATAAATGTGATTGTGCATAGTCTAAATGTCTTCTACGTTTCCACAAAGCACAGAAAGCTTAACAAATACTGCCAAGTTAATGGGAATGAAAACCCTCTCTCATCCTTCCATTTTTTTGATGGATGTATCTCATGATAAAAGATGAACCAAAAACTTAGTCTTTTTCATGTTCAGCTCGTAACCATGTTTACCTTTTTCTCCATGGGACAAATACAGAACTATTAGGAGAAGATCTGTTAATTTTTAATGATAAACTTACATTTTTGTTGTTTTTGTAGAAGTGACGGTGGTTTACCAAAACGGGTTACCTGTGATTTCTGTGAATCTTCCATCCCGGCGTGAACGTTGCCAGTTCACGCTTAAACCGATCTCGGACTCTGTTGGTGTGTTCTTACAACAGCTGCAAGCAGAGGACCGAGGAATTGATCGGGTTGCAATCTACTCAGCAGGTACCGTTGTTTACAAACTAATTGATTTACTTGCTTGCTTGATTTTCATCCAGCTTTTAGCTTTTTAAGTAAAAGCTTATTATGGTGTGAGTTCTTAGACATTCCTGAAAAAGCAGAAGGTAGAAATGCCATTCCTAGAGTAAGAATGTTGTTAGCTGTCCCTGTATAGTCAGGTCTGCCAAGGGAATCTGATTGTAGAGTGGAGAAGGAGGAAAACATTCCTAGTGTTTAGCTTACCTCCATTAGGACTAATGTCTGTTTTTGGTGAATTTCCTACTATTTAGTATGAAAGATGCAAGCTATGCAACCTATGCGAATGTTCCAACCGATTTGTAAGGAATTGGGTCTAAAAGGTGGTACAAGGGAAATAGTATCTTGCTTAGCTATGAAAACTCAGTCATATTTCATTTAATGTCATATTTTGCTATGTTTTGCTCAATTGCTATGTGTCTGCTAGCTACCAAGGCTCTGAAAAGTCATGAGGATGTCTTATGAAGGTGCCATCAAAGCAGGTATTTCCCGAAAAGTCTTGGCCTGAGAGGGAGGTGTTTGCTAGCTTAGCGATTTCAAAGCCGTCCGATACCAGAGATTGAAATAATCATTTCTAATGCCAGTGGGGAGAGATGAAGGACACTTAAGTGGATTGTATTGCAAAACATAGTAAAATATTCAAACTGTGTGGGATGACGTAAACTGCTTTTTATAAGATGACCCAAAATATCACAAATTTGGAAAAGCAGCTGCATACATAACTCAGCTAGTTTTTGCCATGTTAAGGTCTCCCAATCTATATATCTGTCTTGACAAAGAATATTGTCTGTGGAAAAACGTGGAAGTCCAACAGCTGGATTTGGGATGGTGTTACAACTTGCTTAGCTTACAGCATGTTTGGGTACTTTTGTTTCTACTGTTAGTGAGTCGTCTGTGTTTGCCTTACAGATGGCACGCGTGTCGCCTCCTCCACAGGCATAGATTTGCTTCTGCTGGATGACTTCAAACTGATCATTAATGATGTCACATACCATGTTAGACCACCAAAGAGAGGTAAACCAGCCTGGTTCTGGTAAACATTAGAAATAAATTTCAGTATTCAGTTCCGTGTTTAATTGCAGCATGCTTTATTAACTTGATGAAGAACATGAAGTTTTATTTCTAAAGGAAATTCTGCAGTATCTAATCCTGCCCTTGGAGTCTAATTTAGTGATATCCAAGTAATTGGAGTAGTCAATGATGAAAAGCAAATATTCATTCTGCTCAAAGCCAGTACCCCCTCATAAGAGGAATAAATAAAGAAATGTAATTTCTTTTAATTTCTAAATTTTTCTGGTTTTTTTTTCTAATTACCGAAAAGTAATTTAATTTATCTCATTCTGAAGGAGTACGATATAAAATGGGAATTAGATTGAAACCTACATTATCTGATTTGGAAGAATAAATCGTTCCCCCACCTGACAGTTAACATTGTTTCCTTTTAAGTGTGGTACTTTGAATCTTGCAAATAAACCTTGAAACCTTGTTAGCTAACAAGCAGTGAAATAAATGAGACCATGCTCTTACAAGGTTATATTACTAAGAATTAAATAGGAAGGGAAGCCAACCTATTTTGAATCAATTAGAAAATCTGTTTAAGTAATGGGCTTTGGATGTGAAAACTTGCACGAAGCTTTTAAGACGCTCCAGAGTTCCTGGTAAAGGCAGGAACTTGGTGTTTTCACCTACTGTCTACTCTTTCTCCTAGGCCACTTCATAGGCTTCCTAGAGCACCAGCTTCTCGCATGCCTGTACTTACCTCTGAGGACTTAAACAAAAGGACCAGTTTTGGAAATATTGCTCTGCTTGTTGCTTGGCTCACAGATAGTGGGGGATTTTTGTCTACCTTATTGTTCTGTATTGTTGCAGGCAATAACGTGAAGTTTGCAAGCAGTATTTTTGTAAAAGGAATTTTTAGCCTTGTAGACAGGAAAACAATTTAGGAAGGATTTATAATTTGACTTGCATGTCCAGTTGAGGTTAGATGGTGGAAATGCCTTCCCCTATTTATCTGGATGTTTTCCCTAGTGTTTTGGCCTGCCTCTCTTCAAGTAGTAGATAATGAACAAAATCATTCATAAGGCAAAAGCTGTGAGGGAACTGTTAATGTTCCTTTTACCATCTTGAGCAGCCTGAATAAGACAACATGATAAAGGAACGCTGATCTATCAAAAATCGGGAGACTGACCATACCTTTTGGATCTGAGACTACCCTGGATGGCTGACTTCGAGGAAGACCTGCTGATACGTGCCATCTTCCTCTGCAGATGTAGTTGGCTTCCAAGGACCTTTTTGCAAGGAAAATAATAAAAATGTATTCTAGCGTTTTATTGTTTATAATATAAAAATACTAAGTAAAAAAGAAATTTCTGACTTGGGGAACTTTGTGCAGCCACTTGTCCTTGGCATGCAGGAGTTGGGAGTGCAGCATGGGTGAGATATTTCTCCTCTATCTGTGTATTAGACTGACCTCCACTAGAGATGTGTTTTTCCAATCTCCCTCAAAGCATCTTGACAGAAAACTTTCCATTAAGACTGGATATCTCGCCCACACACAAAAAAGTTACTCTCTGCTCTCTCACTCCACTGCTCTGTGTCCTGAATGTGGTGTTTTCACCCACTTAGAAGATACTGTAAGCCAGAGAAGTGGAATGAGTATTTTAGCGAGGTATCTCTTCCAACTGTTAGCCCCTGAGCGCAGATGATGGCATCAAGCCTAGCCGGTCTAGTCCGTAATTTTTAATACAACTATATAAGAATGCAAACATGGTGTCTATTTCTGCAGTGGAGAAATCGCTGTCCCAAGGTAAGGCAACTCATATATCCCACTTACCGAATGTTTGGGAGAGCAAAGTCTGTGTCAGTGAGTCGGTGTGTTTTCGGTTAGCTCGCTTGTGTGATGTACCCATTGTGTGCTGGTAGGTGAGCTCTGGGATCACCTAGGTTACATGAAAAGCTGCCTCCAATTCATTTGCCAAGGAGATTTCTATAGTTAGCTTGTATTAAAATGAATTTGCCCATAAATAGGCACAGATTAGTTCTGTTAAACTTCTCACCTATTGCTTTTCCATTTTTACAAAATCACCCTGTGTATTTTGAGATGGAAATGCTGGAACACTGTAATCTTAAATACTAGGTACCTTTTGATGGTCCCTTCAGTAGGAAGTCACTTTGTTCCCCTGAGCTGCTAGTGTTAAAACTTAAGCTGTCCATAGCTTTTTATGAATCGAAGCTCTCTCACTCATTTGAGATTTGCAGGCCAAGTCTAGACAGGTTGCTGCAGCTTTCCCATGTCAGTTCTGTTTTCTGTGTTGGTAAAATCATATTTTGAGAAGATAACCTAAGGTACAAGACCAAGGATGCTACCAAAAAAAAATTTTTTTTTTTTTAGATTATTTGGCTAATGTCAATTTCTTTTGCTTTAATTTGAAACTTGGGTTTTTTTCTCCATATAGAGTGTGCAATATATCACTAGTCACAACTCCTTTACAAGTTGATTTCCTTTGGGAATCCTTTTTGTGTTGAAATGCAGGGATAAAGGCAGTTTCAGTTAGTGGCCCTGTTACGGTCTTTATTTAGGCGTCATAGCACAGGGTTGCCCACAGAGTGTTGAGAAACAATTCCTCGCATTGGTACTCAAAGTAATTATCTTAAGACTGCATGTTCTGGGGCCACTCACCCAAGATCTTCGGCTGCCATCATCAATAACTGTGGTTGCTGATGCCTGAATTCTATCTGTTTCTTGACAGCTGGTGTGATGCGTCATACTCATTTAGTTGTTCATTTGTCTTTGTTAAGTCTTACATGTAAATATGGATCAGAAGTGGCTGTTGGTATCTGGCAAGCTAATAGAATGTCTCTCTTCTCCTTGTTCTTATCAAATTTTAGGAATATCCAGTAATAAAGCCTGGGGTTTTTTGGAAGAAATTGTATTGTCTTAAAGTGCTGGAGCTCTTCCAAAGACAACTTTGTTGAAAAGACAGTTTCATGCATTTCCTGTGTAGACTAATAGTAGTTTCTGAAAAGTATATGAGAAGTTCTGTGGATAAATGCATATAAAGCAGTCTCTTTTTTTTTTCTAGAGCTCTTAAGCCATGAAAATGCAACGACGCTGAATGATGTCAAGACATTGGTTCAGCAGTTGTATACCGCCTTGTGCATTGAGGAGCACCAGCTGAACAAAGAGAAGGAGCTGATAGGGAGACTAGAGGAATTGAAGGAGCAACTAGCACCGCTAGAAAAAGTGAGAAGTTTCCCATTGTATTTTACTTACCTTCCAAATGCAGCCTTAATTTATTTCAAGGTTTTAATTAGATCCCTGGCATGCTTTCAATAGTTTTAAGATCACTGAAGCAGAAGATGCTGTAGTGTATACCAAATCATGTCTGTTTCTGGTTTCTGTGAAAGTATTTTGTTTCCTTGCTTTATATAATTGGAAATGAACTTGGTAGTAAATAAAGACTGGGGCTAATGCAACAGAACATCTCCAAACATAGAGAAATAAGCAGCTTTGCAAGGTATGCAGAGCATGCTCAGAGTAAAATATGGATGATGGCAAGATACTGATGGAAAAGAAGCCTAGATTTGTCTGCATTAACCTAGACTGAAATCGTATGTCTCAAGATTTAATATAAATACAAGGTGTTATTTTTACATATCTCAATTATGTTAACGTATTATTTTTGAGAATGTAAGATGTGTACTTCTGTCTCCTTCAGGTAAGGATGGAGCTCAGCAGGAAAGCAGAGAAGAGGACAACCTTGGTTTTGTGGGGAGGCCTGGCCTACATGGCCACTCAGTTTGGGATTCTGGCCCGCCTCACCTGGTGGGAGTATTCTTGGGACATTATGGAACCAGTCACCTATTTCATCACCTATGGTAGTGCCATGGCAATGTACGCTTATTTCGTAATGACTCGCCAGGTAGGACTCGTTGTGCTGATGACACTTCAGTAGAAGACTTGTTTTGAGCTCTATTCCCTAGAAAAATAGGAAAATTGTGCCTGTTAGAAGTCTCTTTGCCCCTTCCTTATCCTGTCGGAACCTAGATGCCACTTGATTAAATTTGTGCTATCCAGGATGGTGGTGTATGGTTGTGGGGTCTTATGGTGGTGGTCATTGCTGATTTCCCGATTGGCTTACCATAAATGCTTATATATGTTCTGTGATTGACTGCTTTAGCTATACAGGTTCATCTACCGCTGGGTAATGGTTTCTGCGTGCACACACACATGCAGTGTCACACACATTGACTTGCTCCGGAGGCCTCCAAGAGCTGTGATTTATCAGCCCAAATAAACCGGGTGCATGAGGTACCTTCTGAGTTTCAAGAAAGAACACATCTCTGACATGAGATGCTGGTCTTTTTAAAGAGACAAAGGTTCAGGGATCGCATTGGCAACGCTTTTGTTTAGGTGTTTCGTGGATCTGGCCTCCCATCCAGATGAAAGATCCTTCTCTGCATCCTTGTAGTTGTGACAGACCCTGTGGATTTCTAGTACATGGTTTGTCTCATCGCTCCCACTTAAACTTAATAATCCCACCTAATAATGAGGGAGGGCTCAAAGAGTCTCTGTCACAAGACCATTAGAGCAGAGGCTGCAGGTGTTTCAGTGTGGTGTCCCAGGGGTCTGTCAGCTGCATCATTTCAAGGGCTTAAGGACACATATGCTGCAGTAGTTTTGGCCAAGTGCAGTTGGAACTTCTGCCATGTTTGAACTCAGATTTGATATTTTAATCACTATCTGTATCAATTAGTCACTCTTTTTCAGACCTTAAAATCTCAGTGTTTCAGGGATGGCTTGACTCTGAATGCAGCTTTTCTCCACCAGACAGCCCTGATCGTTGGCTGCATACCAGACACAGAGGCTGTGTGACGTTTCAGTGCAAGGGAGAGTTAATTGCAGCAGAGGCAGACCTGTGCTTTGTAGAGGCTATGTGGGATTTGGTGTGAACAGCTCTGCTGCTCCGAGTTATCTGCACGCTCTAAAAAGCTGTGACTTTTTGCAGTAGACTATCCCTGGCAAAAGCTGTGGTATTGGCTTCTTGTTCTCACTTGCATAGCTTGGTTGAGAGATGAACTCACGAGCAACTGTTGTTGCTTTAATTTGCCATTGCATGTTTATGACCTTAAGAAAAAGAGAGCAAGGGTCATCTTACAAAGGCTTATTCTGGTGTTTATAGCTTTTTTTTCTCCCGTTCTCCCCACAAACTTTTGAGTATTGGAACTCTGAAATGTGTTAGTTTTTGTTCTCTCTGCATGGAAGGATTCACACATTCAGGACAGGAGGGAGGTGATGGTAACTCGCTGCTGGAGCGTAACCATACTGGTAGAGAAGCAAATGCCTGACCGTGCTGGGTCTGGCTGGGAAGGAGTTAATGCTCTTCATAGCAGCTGGTATGGTGCGTGTTTTGGATTTGTGACCAAAACAGTCTTGATAACGCAACAGTGCTTTTGCTATTGCTGAACAGTGCTTGCACAGCATCAAGGCCCTCTCTGTTTCGTTGCTTCCCCCACCCCCGGCCCCCCCAGGAATAAGCTGAGGGTGCGTGAGGTGTTGCAAGGGGATGCAGGCAAGACGGTTGCCCTGAAGTGATCAAAGAGAGATTCCATACCATATAATGTCACGTTCAGCAATAAACCGTGGGACGGGGGGGGGGGGGAAGTATCTGTTGCTCGGAGACTGGCTGGGCATTGGTCTGCTGGTGGGAGGCAGTGAGTGGTTGCTTTTGCATCACTCTTATAGGGTTTTTTCATCATTTATTAAGCTGTCTATCTTGACTCTTGAGTTGTTCTTGGGTTTTGCCCTTTTGATTCTCTGCCCCCATCCAGCTGCTGGGGAGTGAGTGACTGGGTGGGGGCTTAGGTGCTCGCTGGGGCTACCCAGCCACATTGGGTGAGCTTAGACAATGCTGTCTGGTCTTGTGCCTTTGCTGACACAAACTAGTCATCCTCCCAAAACACACCCGATGCATACTGTGCTGAGTTGCATCCTGTTGTGGCTTTATTCTTATCTTCTCTCTTATTTTTTTTTTCTTTTTAGGAATATGTTTATCCAGATGCCAGAGACAGACAGTACTTATTATTTTTCCATAAAGGAGCCAAAAAGACACGATTTGATCTAGAGAAATACAATCAACTCAAGGATGCAATTGCTCAGGTAACAAGAATTTTTCCAGAAATGAGACAAAGAAATTACTGCTTGCTAGCTCTTAGCTGCTATTAATAGATTCACCTCAAACAAGAATGGATGTATCTTAAGTTTTCAGCCCACTTTCTTGTCACAGTCCCAATGCAATCACTGAATTGGCTTTGATATGCCCAGGAATAGAACTGCTGGATGTGTAAATCAACATGAAATGGTTGCCTGTATCTATCTGTAAGGGCCTTTTAGAAACTGCTGGCAAATCTCGAGTTGCTTCAGGCACTTTCATGCCTCAGAGGAGCCTAATTCAAGATTTCCTTTCTTCTCAGCTCCTACACACCAGATGGATTTAGTGAGGAATGAAGACTTGCATCCATTCAGTTCATGTCTTCCTGACATAGCACTTCAGAGCTATGTCCTGGAAAATAATGTTCAAAAAATTTAGCTGTATTGTTAGAGGCAATGGGGGCAGATTTCTCATATTCTGCAGACGGAGACTTTTGGCAGACTATCCACATTGTGGGATCTGTTCAACAAAGGAGTCAGGTAGAGATCTTTCCTCGTGTTTCTGAGAGCCTTTCTGCAGAAGGATGGCATAAGCAGAAAAAGCAGAGCTACCACATTCTTTTTCACTGCTTCGTATCATTCTCTGTTTATTCTTAGGCTCTGGAAATGACAGTGTAGGATATCCAGGGCAAGATGTGTTCTTCCCCTGCCTTGGAGAAGTTGCTGCGCAAGAGGTAGAGGGAGGTCAGAACTAGGATCTTTTGGTTTCATGAGAGAACCCAGAAAGGCCTTTGGGTTTTCTTATGCCATGTTGAATACAGATGCCCTTGGGTAGCTGTATTTTTGTGGAGCTTTTCTTCTAGAATCACCCATTCCCATTAATCCAGTTGCTTTGGGTTGTTTATTTGGTTTTTGGGGTTTGTTTTTTTTTAAAGAAAAGGTTGCAGTGAGCTTATGGGAATCAAATCTTCCCTACCATATTCCTTTTAAGTGGCTGCATATGGACAGGTTTAGAGAAGTACAGAGCACATGTCTTTCAGTAAGTGCTGAGAATGGTTTTTCCAAATACGAGCCTGTGACTTTGCTTTACTTTTTGAATGCTTCCCTTCTGGACAGGAGAAACAAGGAAATATGGAAAAGCTTTCCATTCTGTAAAGGGGAATGGTATTGGGGAAGGTGTATTTGAGAGCTTGTTCTTTATAATGTGTCTTTTGCTTTTAGGCAGAATTGGACCTTAAGAGGCTTCGAGACCCACTGCAGGTTCACCTGCCCATCCAGCAAATTGATGAAAAGGACTGATCAGCAAAGAAGTTCTGAACCCCGGCAAAAAACCTGTTCATAGCTCTTGCCTTTTTAATTAAAGCATTGCAGGTGGAAGCTGGGAGGTGGTGTGGGGGTGGAGGGTTTTTACCTTTAATCAAGACAAAGGACTGTAGGGGGGGGAAATCTCTTAAATCTGAAGATGGGACATTGTGGAATGTTAGTTCTGAAAAGGGCTTGGCAAATAGTCACGTTTAAAAACCGTCTGAATGGCAATTGTATACAAATACAGGATTGGGGGGTTCATGAAAAGAATGTAATGCTGGGGTGTAGGGGGGTCTTCTTCCAGCTTTGCAGGGTCTGCCTCTTGATAAGACACCAGCAGCCTGCTTAGCTTTTTAAATTTTCCTTTACCTGATTCAGATCTCTTTCTCTCTCTCAAAAAAAAAAAAAAGAACAAAGAATCCAAGCCACCTGGAGCTATGGCTGGTGATCAGAACTTGCACTCCACCGCCATTAACACGCACACTTCTGATCAGACCTGGTCTCTTTTATAAAGTTACTACAAGACTGCTTTCTACTGGAAAACCGTGAGCTTCCCCTTCCCAGCCCACCCCATGTGCTCCACTGACTTCCTCCTTTGCTTATTTGTAGCACAGATTGGTTGTAGCCAAGTGAGAGAAGGAACGAGTTTTCTTCTGGACGTTTGATAATTGATATTTTGGATTATTCCATAATAACTATATAAACTTTGCGTCCCAATGCTCTTGAGCTCCTTCTAGAAATCAATGGCAGCATTGCATGAGAGGTTTTTTATATTCAGTCTTAAGGGAGGGAGATTCCCCTCTTCCTACCCCAAATCTGATAGCCACCTGGACTATGAAATGATGAATGTTTAAAGGATTATAAAACTGTCGCAGAATCGTGATTCCTGCTTAAATGAACAGTTTTGAAACGTGGAATAATTAAACTTGATATTTGCTTGTGTAACGGGATAAAAAGTCTCATATATGGTCAAAGCATTTTCTTTGCCCAGAGGCTTTTTGAAAGCCTGGGGCTTTTACAGTGCAAGACACAGAACTACTTCAGTTCTCTAGCACTTTCCCCTACTTATAAGTAGCTTTAAATGAACTTTGCACCCACAGGCCAGAATTTCTTAGGAGTGACTAATGACATCTCTTGTTCTTAGCTAAAAGAAATAGAGGAAGGAAAGTCAACCCATTGCCCTCTCTTCTAGCCAAGGCTGGCTGATTTCTAAGCAGATAAAAATCTTTTCGTTCAAAGCAGGTCAGTCTGTTTTAGCATCCTGCTGATAAATCCTGTGGAGACAGGATGAAGGTGGGAGAAGGGCACTAAGCTTTATATACAGAAAGGCTGGCTGCTTTTTTGATGTTTCACTACTACTCCTCACTGTGTCACAGAAAGAGGCTTCTGGGTTTTTTGGAGAACCATGTTTTAAAAAAAAAAAAAGGAAAGAAAAAACAAATCAGTATTAATTAGATGCCAGGTGCCTTGCAGATGTGGAAACACAGCTGGGATTGCTGCCTCTTCTCACTCAATGGCATGTTGGACCGAATGGGTGCATGTTTCTAGTTTTTTTTCCCCCCTTCCCCTTTTCCTCTGTCTTTCAATTTAATTACATTGTGTGATTATTTTTTATCTGTTTTATCCTGTTTGTGTGGTGAGTTTTAAAGGGAAAAAAAATGAACACGATCCTGTAGCTGAATCCTTGGTGTGTGTTTGGGATGAGGGAGGGAGCATGGAGAAAAGTCCTTCTTTAAAAAAAAAAAAAAAAAAAAAAAAACAAAAACAAACCCTGAACATGTGTAAAATCCTGTATCATTTATGAAATATGTATAAAAGAGCAATGTACTTCTGGAACAATAAATAACTATTCAATTTTTGAATCAGTGCTCCTGAATAATGTTATTTTCCCCAGCTGAGAATATTGTATGTGTGGCAGCTGTTCTGCTGAGTTTCCTCCATTTCTTTTTGTTTAGGTTGTTTCTTCTTGACCTTACTTCACTGAGGCCACGATGATGCAGATAATAGCTTTCCTGAAGAAGCTCGGATGGAGATCTTGCTGCCATGCCTAGCTGCGTAACACAGGGATCTCAGGAGCAGTTGAGGTGGTGAGGTAGAGGTAGAGATGTTTGGTCCAACAAAGATCTGCCTTTGTTTGACTGGCATAGTAGCTCCATATGGAGGCTGCCAAAATCTGGAGACATTTGGCTGGCTTGCAGGATAAGAATGTATATGGGTGTGTAATGCCCAGCAACCTAAAATGTACCAAGGGGTGTCAGTGTATTTCTATATTGCATTCAAGTGCTGTTTCAGAGGAAAACTGAAGCTTTAAGCTTCTGTTACTTTCCTTCTGGGCACTTGAATGGCTGTGGTCTGATTTTTGTCATGGTGACCTATCGTTTGTTCATTAACTTTGGGAATCAGCAGACTGTACTTTGTCCTAACTTTATGGGATGTTAGGTTGAGATGTTTGGTGCCAGAACACTTTTATCATGTCCATTGACTGTTAAAAAAAAAAAATCAACCAAAAAAACCCCAACCAAACAAAGAAATTTCCGTGATTGGCCAGTTTTTAAAACAGCCAACTCTTTCCTGTGTTTTCTGAAGTCAGAGAGGAGAGGCTGGAAGCTGTTAGTGGTTGTGACCTACCTTTAATCACTGTTGAAATTAAGTTCAGCAATGCTGACAAACCCTCTTCCAAGCAGCCCTCAGTCTGCTGCTGTGTACAGATGAGCTGCTGCCCTCCCTAGACAAATTGCTTGGAGCAGTTGCGTAAGAACTCATCCTTTTTCACATCCAGAAGAACCGAAGCCTTTGATATCTAGCACCACAATCCCTGTTTTGAAAGTAAGAAAATGATGTGACAAAATTGTTCCTGCACATGCTTTAATGTTTTTCTAGAGACAATGTGGGAAAAGGAGTAAAATAAGTTTACAATTGTACCCCTAAACACGGGCTGTGCAGTGGGTCTTGTTAGTCTGTACCTCTGGAAGATTGCTGTCTCGCGCCTCTCTGCACCACCAGTGCACATGTGGCCTCTGCCAGGGGTGGATGACATGCCACAGACCTGAAACTCAGACCTCAGTGCTTCTGCTTTTGTTGCCCTTGAACGCTAACATTGAAGGGAAGGGTGATGTTTGCTCTCCTGATACACAGTGCTGTATACCAACATCAACAAACTGTCTTGCAGTAGCTGTTTCATGCCTCAGAGCCAGGCAGGTAATAGGGTCCTGTCCCACTGGCAGCACTTTAGAGCAGTCAGTGCTGCCTGAATCTTAATTTAACACTGCATTCTTAAGACCCTATGAAGGATGAACAGCCGTGTGCATTGCAGTGTTCAGATACTGCTTTTTCTACCAGTTCTGTTACTCATTTGGTTAACCTCTGTTCCCTCTTTTTCTATGAGGGAGCTTTCAAATAAATACATGTCAAATTCAAAATTGTCTGGAGAAATGTATTAGGTTCCCTTTTTGCCATGCCTGCAAGGCTCCACCTTGCAAGCCTCTCCAGGGGAGGTGTTCATGGCTCCTTTTTGCTGAAGAGCAAAGAAGAAACCCTTTTTCTTTTCCCTTGTAACCCTTCCAACCTGGCAGGCAGTGAAGATGATCACCTTGCTGCAAGTTCTTACACCTCCATGTTGGCTCTAAGAGGGTTTGCATGATGCTCTGAAGCTGCTGTTGGCTGCCAGACCTTGGCACTATGTCAATCAAGTGAAGCTGGCCAAGTTGCCCTGTCTTTCTGAGCCAGTGGAATAATTTCGTTGATCTCCTCTGTGGTTTTTGTGTGGAGCTGTAAACGCTCCTCACTGCTTTCCTCTGTGCCACGTTGTATGACTTTTATTTTCGCACAGGAAGGCGATTTTTATATCTTAAGTATTTTTCTACCTATCCCAAGAGATTCCAATTACTCCCTTTTTAAAAAAAAATCAGGTTTATTTCTATACAGACATTAAAGGGGTGAAAAGTAAAACACAGGAATGGAAATTAAACTTGCGGTGTTTCTAAGCCCTGAAGTACAGGAGAAGCTGGTGTTATGCTGTCTCATTGTGGCTCTGTGAACTTGTAAAAGATGGGTCCTACTCCTCTTTCTGCAACTGACTAGTTTTGCAGTTGTGGGTATGCTGTCTATGCCTTAATTTCTCCATCTAGAAATTGAGAATCATGGAAAATACCCTGGTTTCTGTAGGACCTGTGGAAAAACACTCTCAGAACACCCAAGTCCTGCATCACAGGACTCCACTAAGGGAAAGGAAATTACTGCCTTTCTTCACTAGGAGTTATGTACTTGTCTGATTTTAATGCGGTCTTGGTGTTTCACTTGTTCTTGTGTTGAATTTGCTCATACTTCAAACTCATGTTCACTCCCTGATCTCAACAGCCCTTCCCATTGGCACCGTGTCCTGGGACAAGTTGTTTACAGAAACAAGGCCTATCTCAAAGTCCTTGACACTCATGCAATCTATCTCAGCAGCCTGTCAAGGCTTATTGTGAACATACATCCTCAAATCAATCGCAGACAGGGATCCTGTCGCTTGTGTCGGGTTCTCCTCTCTCTCAGCGGTAGGAAATGCTGATTAGCTCTTCCGCCTTCTCCTTCTAGGCAGGCTGCAGGAGTTGCTCCTGCACCAAGAGCTGTTCTTCACACACCTCCCTTTTTCAACCGTTGGTGTGTCTTGAGAGGTGGCTGTGACAAAGACAAGGCCAGCTTCAGCAAACACCAAAGCATCTTTATTCATTAGTCCATTACACAGAACATGAGGCTTTCCAGCATAGCTAATGCTTTGAAGAACTTGAGTTCCTTGTGTAAGGATGGTAAAGCCCTCCAAATCTCTGGGAGGGATGAGAAGTGTGGTTGCCACCTGCAAAATTATCTTCCTTTCTTGCATTAAGAACAGATATACCTGGGTTTATACAGCAGCAAGTTTAGGAAATCCCATCTCTTGGGTTACTAAAATGAAACCGCAGCTGTCTATTTTGATATCGTCTTTGCTCCTTGTATCTTTTAACTCATGCTGATGAATATTTTTAAGAAATACTAATATGATTCTGATTCTTCTTTCTTCTTGGGAAGTCAGGCTCACTCATCTTTGGGCTGGGGAAGTAGAGGTCAGGAACAACAGATTTACCAGATCTATCTAGAGAGTGCGAGCCCTACAGCATCTAGGGTACTCCATTGGCATTGTATCCTCTCTCCTAGAGGGTCTGTTTGCAGGAGGGTTTTATGGGGTCTTTTTTTCCTCCCTTCCCCTCTCGGGAATAATTGCTGTAGCTTCCTGAGGTATAGATTTGCGGTGGCCTACTCTAACACAAGCTGCTATTGTTTGGGGGCAACTGGAGCTACATATGTCACTTGCAAAGCAAAGAGCAAGTTCTGATAGAAAAGTTGCCTCTGCTGGTGCTTCTTCTGGAAGACTGAGATGGTCTTTGTCTTTCCTGTGGATCCCAAAAATGTTTAGAGGCAGCACACTGAATCCTGTTTAGCTTTAGACTGTTTCTTTGAACTAAATAAAGTGATTTTGGGATAGTGTCATCTCTGGGAATGCTGGGGCATGTCCTGCTCCAGTCCCTTTTGGAGAACATAATAAGGCCTATTTGACACCTTTGAGGCTCAAAACTGCTCTGATGTAGTTTATTTCCTTATGTTAATTGTCAATTGTCAGTCACTTACATATAACTGTCAAAACATTACTAGTGTCAGACCTAATATACCACCTACAAAAATGAAAGCAGCTTCTAATGAAATGGTTCAGAGAAATACACACACCTCTAACACAAATAGAAAATTCAATTCAAGCTTGTCAGTTTTATTTACCCAGGATCTTATGTATGAATCAACCTCTCAATGAAAATGGCAAAATATAACTTCCTGTGGCTTGCTGTATTATTCTCTGTTCAATTTTAGTTTCTCTTCTGGGAATTCACATCACCACCTTTTGAGAGTTATCTGCCTTACTAGCTTTGTGTAGTGAATTTATTCTCCTTTCCTGTTGTTTAAAAAACTTTTCTGGTACTGCACAGCTGTCAGCACAATATAGCCACAAAGATTTTTATTTTTTTTTTGTGGTGGTGGTGGGAGCAATGATAGTAATTTATAAAGCTGCTTTTGTTGTTCCCTAGAGTCATTCACTGCTGAAAATGACTCCTCTGCTGGGGCGGAGCAGAGCAGCATACTGCACTTCACTGCCGGGGGAACACCCAGACAGAGAGAAGCCGTTGAGCACTTTCTATAACGTACAATCTCTACAAAGCAGGCAAATACCCAACTCCTTGTCTCATGCAAACTCAGTATGAAAATAACACAGCTAATTCTTTTCCTACTGGGATTTGAAGCTAGCGCATCAACTTTGATGTTATCCCTTAGGCCAGCCTCCTGCTGAAATGCGGGGTGCAAAGGAAAAGGGGAAATGCCTACATTTGCTTGATTGGGCAATTACTGTAGGCATAACCGTACTCTTTGCTGATGGAGAGCTTTCTGCCTGCTAGAAATCTAGGTGATTTATTGGAGTATGACCACTGTTCATAAGCAGGGAGGGACCTGTAGATGTGTATGTATATGTTAAAAATCTATTCTCTATAATAAGAGCTACAGCTCGTGGGATGAGGGGGAAGATCCTTTTCTGCTTATTTGTGTTGTCCTTGGTATCTCTCACTGCCAATCGTGGTGCTTGGTCTGCTTTAGTAGAGAACAGATTTCAGTGTGCTACATTTCATCTATAGCCAGAGCTTGTGGTTATGACCTGCAACTCAACCTAGTTTGGTTTCAACCAGTAAAGTAGAGGTTCTTAATTACTCAGTTTTGCGTGGAAATTAATTCGATATTTTTGAGTTTCTGGACTGTTGGTTTGGTTTTGCTTTTTTTTTTTTTTAAAAAAAAAAGAGAGATCATAAGACTACTGCAGAAAAATGTCTTTATTTGCCTTGTTTGGTAATCTTGCTGCAATGGTCAGGTTGTGTGACCAGGAGTGGAAAGGGTCTTTGCGTAGCATAGGAACAGCTTATTTCCCTGTGGGACACCAGTCTTTCACTTTGACTGATGTTCCCATTGTAGCTCTGCTCCACGCACTCATCTGCAATCTCTGCTCGGAAGGATCGGTTCTCCTCCTTTGGCCACTATTTCCTGCAGTTAAGGCTCTCTAGCTGATGTTTTCTGACGGTGGGGAGCCATGAAGTCGTATGACTTGTGGAAGGAGCAGAGATAACAACAAGCACCCATCTGTTCTTCTTTTCCATCCCTTCGGGATGTCCGGGTGTCCCTGGTTAGAATTCTTCTCCAGATAAGATAGTGGAGGTGTCACTGTGGGGCGGTCAGGCCAGAAAACAATAGCGGGTTGAGTCCAAAAAAACAAGATTGATCAGTATGTACATCTCCGTTGTCAATAAGGGGCAGAACTGCTCTGTGGAGGTCAAGGCTGGAGCTGTACCCCACATCCCTTCAGCTTCTTCCTCTGATAAACTTCCAGGAGAGCTATCACACTTGCTCTTCAGAAAGCTTGGGGTCAGAAGCTCCACCGAGAGGAAGGCTGCAGGAGGCACAGTGTGTGCAAGGGCTTTCAAGCCTCTGTTAGTTGAGTGGTAACTGTTCCTTGGCTGAGTGGGATGTTCCGCTACTTGTTTTTCTTTATCTGCTTCATCATCCAGTTGCAGCAAGTGTCTTCGATGGGTGAGTAAAGAGGCATTGCCTTCAAGCTTTTTTCTATTTGCCACCTTTAAGGTTCATGCTGAGCCCTGGTATTCCTCGGTGAAAGACTGAAAGACATGAGAAATATGCTTTTTCTTGGAAGGTGGTGTGAAATTCTTTCCAATTGGAAAGATTTTTCTGTCACAGAGGGTAAAGCCTCCCGTATTGGGAGAATCTCTACTGCCAAGGCACTGTGGGATTTTCCTCTCCCTTTGGAGGAGAGACTCTATGAGCATATATTATGCTACTTTTTCACCTGCTTCTTTGACAAATCTTAACTGAATTTAGTGTCATAATGCAGTGCTGCTCATTGCATTGCTTAGTCGTGCCACAGCAGAGACCTCCAGTTACACAATACACACAGGATTAATCTCTCTGCAGAATGGTGGGTTTATGAATGCTTGTTAGAGCCTGATTTGTCATCCAATATATACGCTAGCGTGTCAGCTAGAGAACTAATGATATCATCAAGATTACAAATTGAAAAGCTTTACTTCATAGCTAATGCTTGTCAGGCTGAATTGCTCAGGCCATGCAAGAAGTGTTGGGGAGGAAAAAATTGAGCTAAGAAAAATGAAAAACAGAGGCAGTTGGAGACAGTTATACGTCTTGTGCAAAACCCCCATGCTTTCGTTGTTTGGGGAGAAGAGATGAGACGTTGATTGGTTGCTTCTATATTTTTGTGGAGTTTTTTTTCTTAAAAACTCAGATTAGTTTTCAATAAATTGTGCTGCCGAAGACTGCTTGGTGTCTGCAGGGAGGTTGGCTTAGGGCAGCCCTGGCAGTCTGAGGGTTGCCATGAGGGTCTACAGTGTTCAAAAGCATCTGCTTTTTCTGCCTGTCTGCCTCCTCTTCACTCCTGCCTGAAGCTCTCAGAGAAATGAAAGATGGGAAGGGTGTACTACCCCATTTCCCTGCTCCCCTTCGTCTAGCTCCCTCTGAGCCACTGCACGTTCATCTCAGTAAATTTTGTCTTTATATTATCTTCTGAATGTTTAGGAGAGAATGTGATCTCCCTAGATGAGTGTTTTCAGAGTCTGTCTACAAAGAATATTTCATAAAGTTAATTATACTATATGAAAGCTAATGAGAGTGTGTGTATTTTTGGCGCTCCCCAGCTGGGAAGCTGACAGGGCATTCCTCGCTTTGCCTCATTTGGCTTTTAACAACACAAGGACCTTTTAATCCTAGTCAGTGAGTCACCCTAAGGCCATACCAAATCATCTTGTGGAAACCAAGTAAATTACGCTGAGGGAAGCCCAGAGACATCTCTGTTCAGCTGTGTGCAAAGAAAAGGCAGGACCCATCTTCCCCTGTCGCAAGAAGTCAAGCAAGCTTTTGGAGGATGGGATTTAACAGTGCTGCTGCTGCCTGTGGGCAAGGGAGGGAGGCAAGGAGAGGCAGGTGAAATCGAGAGCTCATGGGGGATTGTCTGGTGAATCTCATCAGAGGTTTCCTGCTGTGGTCCCCCCTCTGCTGCTCAGGAGAACTAAGGGCTGGTTGTGGCGGGGGTGAATCTGTTTCTCTGCATATCTCATGAATGATGGTACTAGAGATTCCCTTTGTAACCCAGACCTGCGCTCCCTGTGCCAGCTTGCAGCTCTGCAGCACTCTTACGACTACAGCAGCTTCCCCTGCCTTTTATGCTGCATTTGAGGCCAAACAAAATGTGTCTATGGCTGAAGATGGCATAAGGATGTTTGTCAAGAGAGGTGTTGTGTTTGTGAGAAGGTATGAGGTAGCACGTCAGTGAGACAGATATTTACAGAGGTTGCAGCTAAATAAGGGTGACTTAAGTCCATTCTCAGAAGCACTTGTAGTTCCCACTTGAAAGTCAGTGAAGCAAATCAAAATAATGAACCAAGAAGGTTTCTCTGCATCCAGAGCATTCTAATAGAAACAATATAATGTCTCCCCCCACCCAAGTTGCATCGCCCTGTTATTTAAACAAAATAAACAGAGAAAGCAATTTTAGAACTTGAAAAGAAATGTGGTGTGGAAAGTACAGGGTATTCCAGTCTGAGATGCATTTAATCAGAATGATTGGTTTTATTAGCCTAATTCTAGCAAATGGTAGTCAATTCTCCGTACTCAAGACAGTATTAGCATTCATTTTGCTTAATAGGGAATAGCTAGTCACGGGTAAGTGGTGCTTGATCAGGTATTAGACGTAAATGAAAATGAAACCTCTGGACTTTTAGGGAGGAAGCTGCCAAATCGGGGTTAATTAGGAGAAGACTGAAAACGTAATGAACACTTCAATTCTTTTTTTTTCTCCCTATGGTATTCTTATGTTTTAATTGTTTGCAGAAGGTTCAGAAAGGCCTCTGAAAAGGGACACGCTCTTTGAGCACTGCACAAACAGACGTGGACATACCAGGAGGTCCGCGTGTTTATATCTTGCCCTCAAACACTCCCTTTGCTCACAAACATCTGATCTGCTGTGGAGATCAGGAGGGTTTGCGGGCATGCAAGGAACATGACTGCGTAAAGAGTTGAATGTTTTGCTCCCCAGAAGGACCTGATTCAGACCTTCATGCTCTCTAGATTTTAAGATAATAAACAAAAAGATTTCGGGAAGGTGCTTCAGATGCAGGGAGGTGGCAACATCTCATAAAACCGCAATAGATGCTGTGAATCACGGAGGTGGTTAGCATTTGGCAGAGAGGGAGGTGGGGGACAGAGTCTCTAAAGGAGACCAGGGCACATCTAAGTGGACCTGTAAATACAGGGGGCTGCCACCTCTCTCTTTTGCCCCACTGCAGAATTTTACAGAGTGTGCGAATTTGAGTTACAGCTCTTTCAACTCACCTTGTCATAACTGTACTATAGGAGAGACAGTGAAGAACAAAACTCCAGATAAATGGAGCAGGGTCTCTGTCTCCCACGTCACCTCTCTAAGCATGCACTCTTGGTTAGAGACAGCCTGCTGGGCTATAGATTAACTTTATTATGACCTGGGATAGCAGTTCTTGTATTTAGCTGTTTAAAATTGTACCCTGAAGTGAGTAGGAACGGATCAATCATGCTTAGAGATTGCTGACAGTTATATAGAGGTCTAATAATTGAAAAGGAATATTTTCTTTCTATATGTTTTAAGTGTAACATTCCTGTTGTGTATCTTGCAGTTCATGTTTTAACTGATGCTTTGCAAGGTGATATCTGGCTTGTGGTTATGGCAACTCAACTGTGAGGGCTGACGTGGGCTATGGATGCATTTTTAGAGAGGCTGCATAACTTTTGAAGTCTGGTCCTCTTCTCCAAGACATGTGTGAGAGTTACCAGTGACTTCAGGAGGGGCTTGCAGGTGCTCAGTTAGCACGTCACCAAAGGGTGGATGTCCTAGGCTTTATCCAGTGCTCCCGAGACATATTTCCTATGGCAAAATCACTCCCTGCACCTCAAGTTTACTTAGAGTACTTTCTCCCCCCCCTGTTGTACTCTACAGCAGCTAAACAGCGTTTCAGACTGTTGCATAATGTTGTAAGAGCTCTGTTAATTTACTTTTTCTTCCAAGACATTTAAGTCGAACTGTCAGAATTTTCCATAAGGCAATTAGTTAGCTGGTATTGCTGTATCTCCCTGGGGATCTCTATCTATCACAATGATTGTTAAGTCAGAAATAGAAAAAGAAATTATTTTGCATTCCTTGCAATTATGAGTCAACGACTTGATTTGATATCTACCAGATGTTCTCTCTTGTCTCTTGCTTCATGTCTCAGCCCTGGACCCCTGCTCTGCCTACATCAGCCTGAACGAGCCCTGGAGGAACACAGATCATCAGATAAACGGTTCCCATGGCCAGCCAACATGCGACAGTCAAATCGACGGGGAATGGTATCGCTTCACTGGCATGGCTGGCGATGCTATGCCCACCTTCTGCATCCCGGAGAACCACTGTGGCACCCATGCTCCCATTTGGCTGAATGGCAGCCACCCGCGAGAGTCAGATGGCATCGTCCCACGCCAGGCCTGTGCCAGCTTCAATGGGAACTGCTGCCTTTGGAATACCACGATTGACGTCAAGGCGTGTCCGGGCGGGTACTACGTGTATCACTTAACCAAACCTAGCGTTTGTTTCCATGCATACTGTGGGCGTAAGTAACTGCTGAGATTGCTTTTCTGAAACCCCTTCGTCCCCGTGATGCGGGAGAGGTAGTGAGCATCCATATACCTGAGAGAAGTGGTGACTGGTTTCTGGCTTTCTCACCCAGAAGCGTGTCAGGTGATGCCGTGCAGATGGTGGCCTGTCTATAAGAGATCGATTAGACTGTTTCACACCCAGGAATTCTAGCCTTTGTTCAGCTAGTGGAAATCTTCTGTAGCTGACCTGGCCGCAGTGATTTAATGCTCTCTGTGGGCCCCGTGGTTTGTCTTGGCATGCTACCAAAGCCAAAATTTGCATCTCTGACTTAGAGTAATTAAACTAGATTGTTTCTCATCAGCTTCAGTTGTTCAGCTTTCCTAGTGTGGGTTAGGTCTGTAATCGATGGACTAGACATAGGGCTTGAAGCTGTTGGTACAAATGCAGTATTTTTGGTGCATGCTCAGTGGTTTGTGCTGACAACATTCTTGTCGTGCCCTAGATTTTTATGACATCTGTGATGTAGTGGATTGCCAGGACTCCTGCCTGGACACCGGTGACTGCACGTGTTCCCTGGGGACGACACTAGGACCAGATGGACAGACATGTCTTGGTAAGGGTAGAAATAACTTGTCAGTTACTGATGCTTTGCTTCCCCTTTGTTTTGTTGCTTGCATCTCAATCCACTGTCTTACAAAACAGTATAAAAAAAGGAGAAGTATTCTTAGAGAAGTTTTTCCCCCTTGCTGCCTAGAACAGGTCTTTGATTCTGTAAATGGTTCCAGATCTCTCCCCGCAGGGTGAGATACGACATCCTGTGACTGAATATGCTCTGATGCCCCTGGAGCCACACAAGTACAGAGGCTAGATTTGCTTTCTGCATGGTCCAGCTGCTGAAGACAGCAACTTCACTGTCAGTAGCGGAGTCTCTTTGCAAGATCACGGTTCAGCCTCATTGGTATTCAGGAATGGCTGTGCAGTCTGTTATCAGAGATTTCCTCTCACCCGCTCTGTTGACTGTCTCTTTCCTCCAAGAAAAGTTGTGCTGGCTGGCATAGGGCTATGCACTAAGCTTCACTGTGCTTACTGCCCTTGTGGGGCATTGTCCAGCGCCCCGGGTTTGAGGAGAGCCAAAGGATTGCAGGTCACAGCACAGCCTCAGTGGCTCTAGGCAGCATGACAAGGTGGTATTTGGGAGGCTGGCACTTGGTGACTGCACTGGCAGAGGCTAACATGACTAGGAGGGAGGTGGAGGGCTGTAAGTGAGAGCAGAGCAGGGAACATGGGCTTCAGGGATTTGTGAGGGAATCCCCATGAACATGAGATGAAGGACAGCTGTGGTTGTGTGTGGTGCTGGGAGGAGAGCAGCTGGTCTTGGGAAGGAGATGGTCTGTGGAGCAATGCAAGGGGCTGTTGGGGAGCTGCAGAGCCACACTGACGGATAGGAAGAGTTGGCAGGGAGGGAGAAAGGGGTGCTATTGTTTGGGGGAAGTGGGATCTCATCTTTGTCTTTGAGGCTTGATTTGGTAGAGAAGTTGACAGCAGAGTTGGTCCAGCAGGCTGCGCAGCAGACGAGTTTCTTCCATACGGACTATTGCTGACAAAGCAGGCGTGGGTGGTTTCTTTCTTCACACTCCTCATGTCTGTGGGCATCAGGGTAGGGGCCACAGTCGTTACAATCTGTGGAGAGAGCAGCCTGGCCCTGCTGCAGATTTACACTTGCTCACACCGATTCTGCAGAACGATTTTGCTAAAGCTGCTCTGCATCTCTGCAGCTGAGTGGCTGACTTAGCTCTCTCAGCTAATTAAAATCATCTATTGGCTGCTTCTCTGCAAGACTTCCAGGCACAGAAGTGCCCTTGACAAGCACCAGCACTCAATAAATGTGCGACAGGCTCACAGGAAAAGATTTTCTGCAGCAGAGAGGCATACAGGAGTCCTGAGCCCATCTGCATGTGCTGGAGCTGCCTTCATCCCCCTGCTGCCAGGCCGGGCAGGAATTGTGCACTGCTGCTTCTCTTCATGATAACCAGATGGCACAACACCTCAGCTGTAATAACCACACTGATTCACCTACCTGCAGCCTTTCTTCTTGTATGGCTCGCTCATCTTTCTAATGACTTTCTGTTGTGCTGAGTAATTGTGCAATCACGTATCTGAGAGCAACTGTGCTGGCCTTCCAGAGAAACCAAATAAATCTGTAGTAGCCTTTCCTATATGGAGGATATTCTTCCTTTGCCAGCTCGACCTAAGAGGGGGCTGAAGATGCTGCAGTAATGCTAAGCAGCTCGCTCTGTGAACCTTGCTGTGCTAGGCTGAATTTTCTTCAGTACATTATATGCTTTGAATCCCAGAGTAGAACTGCTGATCCTAAGTTGTATTTTCGTTTGCAAACCTACTTAGGGGTTAGATTAGGTCTTTGATTTTCTGTCATGGATCCACCAACTCAGTGCATTGCCTTTGACCTCTTGAATACCTGGATCCATGTTGGACTAAGCCATGGTTAAAATCAGTTCAGCACTTTCCCGATCCAGTCTCAAGGAAACCAGCCTGTGTCCCAGGAGTGCTGGTTGTCACTGGTGCGGAAGAGCAGGGACAGATCTGCTGTGTGTTGTAGAACTTGGAGGATCAGCAAGGTGAATTGCTGGGTACAGCTCTTGACCAAGGCCCAAGCTCTAGGACCTTCTAACGGCATCTCTATGCCTTTGCCAGTAGCCCTTTCCCTCTTCACCCTCTGTTTTAGGCAGCTTTAGTTTTATTGTTAGAAGGGAAAGTGTGGAGCCTGTCACACGTGTGAAAAGGGAAGTGCCTGCGTGTGTCTCCTGGACATGCTTCCTGCCTCCCAAAGCAGGGTACCAGCCATTTCTTTGGCTAAAAATATTCAATTCGCATCACTTGTGGAAAGACATAACACCACCGGCTGCAAGCTGCAGGTACTGTGTAGGTGTGGGGTCACTTATACTGAAGAGAGCTTATCTCTGATCTGTCTCTTAAAATGGTATTTTTCTTTTTTTGTTTTGTTTGTTTTAAGCTTCTGACATCTGGTAAATGGTAGCTTCTAAGCTGTTTTGGTGAAACCCTGTGTGAACCTTGATTGATAACCTCAGCATTCTGGCCTGCCTGCGAGAAATCGTTAGTTTTGTGGCTCAGTGACAGCAATGGCTGTCCTTCCTCTCTATTTGATTCCCTTTTTTTCATGCAGAGATTAAATCAGGTTGAAGAATGAGAATCTCAGAGAAGAAAGTAAGTTTCAAAAAGGAAAAAAAAAAAGGCAGCGAGGCATAGAGAAACTTTAGTCTTTCAAACAGAGAAAATTAGGAGGAGTTTTCAGAGCTTTAGCGAGAGATTCAAAAGCATCTGCTGTGCTTTTTCCTCAGTAAATACCCTCAGCACCCTGGAGGGCTCTAATGTAGAGCTGAATGCAGCCAGCACAGAAACGTGACACAGGTACCGTTCATGGGTATATTGCTTTAGGTTAGAAAAACTCAGTCCAGGCCCATTGCAAGGTTATTCTGCAACCTTTATCGAGTCTGCTCCTGAAAGTGTGGGATGCCAGCTCAGGCACTTCTCTTTTTTCTGAGCTGGAAAGGTAGGTGCCACAGCTCTGTGGAAGGATACAAGAGGAGCAGGGCAGAGGAGGGAGGGCTGTCATGTGCCAGTGAGGAGCTGAGCTCCTCGTTTCATCTTTGGTACGGAGTGTCTAAGCAGCTAATGGTTGTGATGGCCTGTGTGGCACCAGCACCCAGGTTAGGTCTCACCATGATGAGCTGACGATTCTGTTCTGCAAGAACATCTGAAGCTTTCCGGGGCAGGGAGCAGTCAGAGCTGGGGCAAGAAACCAAAACGATGACATTTCTCATGACGTGACTTTTCTTGGGGAAGCTTCATAGTATTAACCAATATGTTTTGGTTTGATTCAGCTTTGTTTGTATGTTTACAGCTGTTTTTCATTCTTCTGTCTTTTTTTTTGAAATAAAGGTTGAATCGTTTTAAATTGCTGTAGGATAGTTGGCCACGTGTAGCAGTAGCAGGTGTGATACAAAAATAGATAGGGTTTATTTTTGACTGATTCTGGTATTCACCTAGTTTTACCATGCAGTGAAGTCATGTTAACTCCATTTTAATGTCTTTGTGAGTGGAGTGGAGCAGAGTTTAGGTGAGAAGATAAATGAAAACATGAAGTCCCCAGCGTGTGGAACTGGTTTGGAAGTTTCCTGGTGGGACTGCATCAGTCTTCACTCCAAAATGGCTGCTGCGTGCATGCTGTCTTTCCCCCCAAGTCTGCTTTGTTCCTGAGGTAGACATAGTGTGGCAAAACACTCTGCTCCTGCCAATAGATAGTGGTCTTTAGCATTTAGTGGGATTACAGAATGAAAGGGATTACTCGTCTCCGTTGCTCTGATCCAGGTCATGAGGCCAGGAAAGCCAGTCCATGGTCCCAGTCCGGTTCCAGTCCAGTCCCAGTGCTCCCATGTAGCAGCCTCTTTTTGCCAGCAGTGTGTTTACCAGGAGCATGTTATGATAGTGTGCGTTTGGGGTTTTTTTTCAGATGAAAATGAATGTGAGCAGAACAACGGAGGCTGCAGTGAATTTTGTGTTAACCTGAAGAACTCCTACCGCTGTGAGTGCGGGATCGGGCGCACACTGGGAAGTGACGGGAAAACCTGTGAAGGTGAGGTTTCAGCTATCACAGTCCTGCTGGAAACTATATAAATCATTCCTTTTCCCTTGCAGCGCTAGTTCTCCCTTGGCTCCTTGCAGCTGGGATTAAATGTCACTCATATCACTTCTGTGCTTGCCAGTGGAGTTGTTACTGAAATACCCTTCTAATCAATCAGAGAGGAGTCTCCTTGTTGTTCTCCCTGCCTTGTTCATTTCTGTTAGGATTTGCCTGTATTTATCTCCGGGGGGGAGAGGCAGCAGTGGATCTGGAAGATTGGTTGTCCAGACAGAACTAGTTCTTGCTGGAGATGCTGGGATTTGGCTCTGGAGACTTGTATGACAGTTATGTGGGGGTACATCTAGCACTGCTGGGTTTTGACAGCTAGCATTAGGTATGGGGTAGTGTATGACATTAGACTAGAGTATGAGAATCACTTGGCCTCCCAGGCTAGAGACTGAGGAGAGGGGATGCCAGTCTGTAACCAGAAGTTGGATTTTTGTTTAGGGCTGCATTTTAACTTTGATTTTTTTTAAGTGGTTAGTTGTGGGCTCTGCCGTATGCAGCTGCTACAGTTATTTCCCAGTGGTGGCACAACCAGGTTGAAAACCCTTGATAAGTTTAGACTGGTAGCTTAGCAGGAGCTTAAAGACCAAATTGTAGGTTTGATCTGTTGTCACTAACAATGTACAAACATCTTTGAGCAGAAATATGAAAACCCAGCAAAAATTGACTTGTGCCTGATGTTTTCTGTGGTCAGCTGTGAAGAGCAATGTGCCCTCTCACAGGCAACGCTGCTCGGTCCTGTGTTCACAGATACTGTGTGGCTTCAGACAAGAATAATAGCTACAGATGTGCCTTACTTCCGAGCTACCGATTGCCAGAACTGAATACATCTGCAGCCTGCGTGCAACCTTACATTAGCTGCTGTATGGCAGACATCCCTGGTGCAGGGAGAGAGAGGGATTGCCATTGTATTTTTGGGCTGGACTCCACCCTCCTTTATGGTTCACTGACAGCTGGCTCCAAGCTGCAGTTTTTGTCCCTGTTTTCCCCCTTTTTGATACCAAAGCACGTTTCATCTTGCTTCTGTGAAAATCTCCTCTCTGAGCTCTGTTAATAAAACATCACTCATCCAGACAGTGACACTTCCCTGGGGAAAGCTGCTGTGCAGAGTGCTCCTTAAGTACTTGTTAAGTTGTCTGGGGCCAAAAATTATTTGTGGGCTTTGTCCCTTCCACATCCAGCACTGAGCTGGGGGGTGTCACGTAAACCAGCTGTGCTACGTGGCAGTTTTTATTCCTGAGCTCTTCTGACAGGGCTGGAATAGTCTGTGCTTGGAAACTTGTTTGTTTCTGTCATTCCCAAAGTTGGATTTTAGGGCCTTTGATATATCTTTTAACTTCCCCTTCTCTAAAAAGGATGGTGCTTTTCACGAGTTTAACATTGCTGCTGGGGATTTTTACAATCTTGTTAGTGAGTTTTATTTCTAAAGATGTGTCCTTAGCTTTGTGAGCCATTAGAGTATGTGATTTACATGTGAGCCACCTCACAGCTGTTGTTTTCAGCAAATGCAGGAGATTTAGCTTGATTACATGAGCTGGTGAGGCTGAGTAGGGTTAGGAGTATCTCAAAATTTCCCTTATAATGCTTTACCCGTTAGTTTGACTCATGTGGCGTGTTCAGGCTGTTGTTTTCCAAGCAATGTGTAGGATTGAATATGGGGTTTCCATTATTTGCTTTACATTTCAGTGAAAACCACACAGTCATTTCTGATGGCAAGCTTAGGGAGAAACATTTTCTATTTATGATTTCTTTGTATTATATGTACGGTTGTTTTACTGAGAACATCTAGCAGTATTCATCCTAAAAGGCTAAAAAAAAAATAAATAGCAGTGAAGGTTATTTTTTTAAAAAAAATCATGATACTCTGTTATTTTCTCTATAATAGAAAGCCAAAAACAACTGGAAATGGCCTTACTTGCCTTAGATTTTCAAATCTTCAGGATGTATTTGGATGACCTTTCAGGCTCTTTTCTGCAGCTGTAGTCATTAGGAACACATTTTACATGAAAACTCAGATCCTCAGAGAATTGCCTCACCTGAACAGAAAAGATGTAAGACAAGACATGACAAATCCCCCAATTAGCTGTGCTGCCCTGTCTCCTCTGCACTTCAGAATGGGGGGAAATTAGGAGGGGAATTGACCTTACACCGTGAACTTATGTCGTTCTGTCCCTGTGATAATGCATCTCAGGATAGCCAACCTCGAAGCTTAAAACTCAAACTAGCAAAATTCCTGCTAAACAAACTCCTGTGAGCAGAGTTTCATCCTCAGCCTACAAAGGGGATGCAGGAATTCGCTACGCCTACCTCTATCACAGCTGGGAAACCCACAGGCAGAGTGTGTCATCTTCTCTCCGGTGTTCCCTGATGGGAATAGGAGCTGGCTATCTGCGAGTCTGCCCCAAGACACCTCCCTTGCAAATCCCAGGGCTTTAATTGTGGTCATGACTAAGGGAGTGAGTGTGGTTCCACACGGTAGAAGTTCTAAGAGGATTTCCCCCCACCTTTTTGAAGTAAGAAACAACATAAAAATCTTGTTTAAAAGCATGTCTCAGAATTTAGAAGGGGCCAAGTTGAAGATTGCCTATTCAGCCTTCTTATGTATGCCAGTTATAGCATGTGATTTAACTTGGTAAGCTTTTGCACAGAATTCCTGGTTAACTTCACGGTGAAATGACAAACACAGGAAATTACACAATTAAAAATAGGTTTGCACCGCGTTTTCTTGGAAGCAAGCTCTCACCGTGGTGTTGCCTTCAAGCTCTGTGTTGGTCATGCTGCTGTTAGTCAGCCAGGAATGTATGTTGGGGCCTGCGTAGCTGTCACGCAGCTGCCTGAGGAGCAGGGTGTGCTGATTTTCCTTTCTTTTGCAGAAATTGAAGGCTGTCACAATAACAACGGAGGCTGCAGCCATACCTGTATTGAAGTGGAAGACACATACCAATGTGAATGTCCGAGGGGACTTGTTCTGTCAGAAGACAACCACACTTGCCAAGGTAGGTCAACAAAATCTCCTCCAACAACTTCTGTCCTCTGGACACCAAAAGTATGTCTGAAGGAACTTTTCTTCGTGTTTTTGTCCTGTTCTCTTAGTCTGTCCTTTCCAGTTTGGTTAATGGAGCTTTGTTAATGACAGATGTTCCAAAACTGAGAGCCTGGAGACATTGCTCTTATTACCAGGCAGGAGAACAGAGACACAGGACCCAGCTGGGTGTATCTTGCAGTCACAGGCGTTTTTGGCAGTGTTCACTTACAATTAAGATTGCTTAACATGTCCCATTATATTGCTCTGTTTCAGCTGTGTGTGCCTTTGACAGATTCATGCTATTAGAACTGAAATTTTCTGTGCTTCAAACCGGGCTTTTAAAATTTCAGCTAAAGTGGTTCACTCCCTTCCAAGAATGGGGCTAAAGCAAGAGGTGTTGTTTTGCCCAATTATCTGTGTAGCCATTCCAGTAAGCGTTCCTATGTCTTGAAGCAGGGTACTAGTTCTGATACTAGGTGTTTCCGCTGTCCCTTGGAAAAGTGGTGAAGATAGCATCTGAAAACTGACTGTTGCTTCTGCTGCATAGAGGCAAGGGCATCTTTATCCTTGGAAGACCTTCCGCCTGAACTTTACTCGTATCCTGCACACAGGGAGTCCTTCTTGCCAACTCACGTGCACCTGTAGCATGCGCATGGAATAAACATATTCCCTGTTTTGGGTTGCAAGAGCCGAGTGAGATTTCTTTTGCAAATACATCCAGGCTCCCAGGGGTCAATTTAGCTCTGCAGCGGTGAGTGCAGGGAGCAGAGGATCAGGGAGAAGTTCCTGAGGGCATTGAGAGTTAAGCAGAGGGTCTGTAACTCCTCATGCAATGACTTCTTACAGTCGAGGATGTGCACCCAGAATTGTTCTGGGTCTCGTAGTCCCACAGCTGGCTTGAGCCCCTGAGGTGCCAAAAGCGTCGAGCAGCCTGTCTGTCTTACAGAGGAGATGCCTACTATGATCTGCTGCTGAGGGGACGTTCAGTCAAAACTGCACGTTGAGGAGAGTTATGTGGGCATGTGAAAGGCAGAGGTAATGCTCTCTGTTGGGCCTTATCTGCCTTGCCTGGCCTCTTCTCAGACCTGTCAGGCTCAGCACGAAGCTGGAGAAGGTACACTGCTGCCCTGGTAGAGACAGACCTCATAGCTTTCTGCCTTGGTGGGCTCATGAGAGAACCTGTCCGATTGCTTTCAGACATTTCCATGGGAATTGGCTAATGGGCAGGACTCGGGCCATAGCCAGAGCAGGATCCAAAATGCAATAAAAGGGAGCCTGTCGTGGGCTAATTCACTTGGGCTTTAGATAAAATACCAATAAGCTGGTGTTACCTGGTGTGTTCAGAACCTCCTGTAGTCTGACACGTTACAAAGTGCCCAGGCATCAGTTAGAGGAACAGATTCAGACTTCATGGTAGTCAGGTAGGAAGGTATGCCTCAGAGAGGAAGTTGGAATGGCTCTACTTGATGAAACTTCTGCTTTTTAAGCTTTTTAGAAATGCAGGGCACTGTTTTCAGGGGTGAACACTGCACCCTTGGGATTCAATAGTAGCAGAGAGCCAGGTGGGGAGGAGGAGATGGGGATTTCCAAGAACTGTGATTATACTTACTGATTGAAAGTCTGATTGATGGATACAGGCGAGAAAAGAGCAATGTTCTTCAATCCTGGCTCCCTGAGGCAACCCCAGCAGGGTTAGAAGACCATGCATTTCCCAGCCGGTGTTTCTCCTCCTTCTGAGGCTGCTAATGAGAGCAGCAGCGCTGCCGGGTGCCAAGCTGGGACTCAGGGTACAGCATCTCATAAAGCGAAATTGCTTGTTCTTTTGCATTTCATGAATTTATGTCCCCACGCAGTGGTCTGCAATTTTGAGCCGATATGACAGAATATATCTGGAACTGTACCACACAATTTTTTATGGCATCTAATCAGGTTTATAGTGGTGCAATTAACAGTGCAGGGCAGGCACAGTTGCCTGAAGCAGTTGGACCTGCAGCCTATCAACCCTCCTCTGCACTGTCTCTTCATTCAGAACAAACATTAATAATCCACAGAAATCACAGTCTTGGCTGCAATTTTCTCACAAAGACACCAGCCAACAAAATACTTGGAATTTTGCAGACCACCCGAGTACCCAACCTCTTTCTGAAGCGTGGCAGTGAAATGCTTTTCTCTCCTCTCCTGTGCCCAAGCCTTGTGTGCAGCTAAGCAGGGTACAATGGTGTAGTTTAATCATGCTTGTAGCAGCAGTTCATGGCTCCCCAGCACCAGAGAGCCTGTTCTACTGAGCAGTCTGTGCAAAAAGATAACCTCTGCTCCAAGCAGCTGTACTTCGAAAGGCCAAGGAAGGACCCACAGGCTGGACAAGGAACATGGTGCCAACAATAGCAGACAGCAAAATGAGTGCTGGACTCACCACAGAAGCTTCCTACCAGCGTCAGGGTACTTGCAGGCATTGGTGCAAAGCAGAGCGTCAAGCAGTAATGAGGGGACTTTCCCAGTACTTACAGATGCTCTGCGATGTATGAGGGTGAAGAACTGAAATGTTTGACTGGCAAAGACTGGGTAAGGCTCTCAGGAGCCTCGCAGGCTGGGGTGAGCCCCGGGGCAGGGATGCAAGACATGAGTGCTGAGAGCAAGTCAGGAGAGTGCAGCTCTCTGAATGGGTGTAAGTTGTGAATAAAAGTGGATTCCTTGGCACCCAGGATAACTCATTTCTGCTGGGCATCTCAGTCTTGGCAGTCGGGACCTCATCGCTTGCCCTGGAATAACATGTCTGTGTATAGTCACGGCTACCTTGCCAGCTCCTTTTCAGCTCCCCCTCCAGTGCTGTTGCTGGCAGTCTGTCTTGGGGGAATCAGGCCTGCTCAGAGCTGAATCACGCTGATGCACGCAGTCTCTCTGCTTGCAGTGCCATTGTTAAATTGGTAGAACGGAAACACTGTTCTCAGTATTGATTACTCTTCTGTGTACAAATGTCTAGGGTGGTTTGAATTACGCTACCGGTTACTCTGAGATCGTTAGTATAAGTAGTTTCCCAGAGTGTTTTCCCAAATAGTGATGAGTTGGCTTGAATCAAAAGTGGATCTGCTCACAGGTTTCAGTCAGTTGTTTCTGTGCCCAGGTGCAACTCCTGCAATGCCAGAGCGGAGGTTAAATAGGTGTCTCCTCTTTCTTCCCTTTTGTGCCAAAGACCTTTAGATACAGAGATACCCTGAACCAAATTGGTCCTGAACTTTGGAGAATTGCAGCTGGGATCCAAACAGTCTTGCCCTGAATTACGCCTTTGTAAAAGCATTACATTTTCTTATTCATCAAGGAGTCAATAGAACAGTGAAGCTTTAAATCCACATTGAGCCAATCCGTTCTCCAAAGGATATTCATTGCTGCATTGCACTGTGCTCTCAAAGTCCCTTTGTCTCCTTGTGAGCTTTGCCATTTGACATGCTCGGTTATTCCCACTTGCCTTCTACTCTGGATGGAGGAAAAGTTAAGGTAATTCTTAGTTCTTTAATTTTCTGTTCTAACCCAGCAATGTCATTATGAGAGCATATTGCTTTGGGCGCACTGCATACATTTTAGCATATCACCTTGAAAAGATCAACTTTTAATAAAAAATACTCCCTGCAGGTACACAGTAGCTGTTACAAATACCTTAGCTGGGACAGGAGAATTTTTTAAGGCGGGGGGTAAAAGGTATGCTTTAGCAGTGTGCCTTGTATCCAAGATCCAGAATCCTGGACTGTATAATTAGGATGAAAATTAAGGGAAGACAGATCATATGAATGTCAAGGATTGGGACTGTAATTAATTTTAGGAGAAAGCTTGGGGAACTAGTATATTTGCAAAAAATTTTGTCATGTGATTGTAAAATATGATAAATGGAAATTCTGGAGGGTGTTTGTTTTTCTGGCTGCGAAGAGACCAGAATATATGCACCAGTATGCTTGTCCTGTATCTAACTGAATAGATATGTAGAGACCTGAGGAATATATATAGCAATTACTTTTTTTATTGAAGATTATCCCCTCTTCTTTCCTTTTTCATTTTGTCCAATCCCTGTTTTCTCCACTTCTTATGTAATGAAATTTTAATTAAAAAAAGTTCACGTGGAGATCTGTATTAAAATTCAAAGGTTGGAAGGTGGAATGAGTGAGCTAATTGGGTTTGTTTGTCAGAGCTGGGCTTATTGATTATAAAAATATTATTATGGCATTTTGAGGTGCTTCCATTTTGGCTCGGCATCTATATGGAAATACTCTGCCTTGTTTTGACGTGTTCTGGGTTTGATGTAAAACCTGATAAAGGGTCTTAAAAAATGGCTTTGCCTGGGGTGCTCTGAATTGGATATCCATACCTGGAAAAGGCTCTTGCCAGGACATAGCAGTGCAAGAGAGATCTATCAAACCTGTGCTTGAGTATTAAGTACAGCTGGAAATAACGCATAGCTAAGTTTCTGCTGCAAGTATAGCAGTGACCTTCATCGTCTTTTGTGGTGTTGCTGCATCAGGAGAATTTGGGGCAGTGGTAGCTCGGGAGGTTTGTGTTGCGTAGATGGGAATGTAAGATAGGTAGGTAGATTACTATGGTTAGATAATATCATAAATGTAGCATAATGATTGCCCTTTGTTTCCCCCAATAGTAGCTGGTGTAGCCCTTCCTCACCTCCCTGATATACTCGTGTTCCCTGATAGTTTTGTAGTGCAAACTGTTATTCTGGGGACTTTCCTTGTAGTTCCAGTGCTGTGCAAGTCCAGCTCTATTGAGGTGAGCATCCCAAAGGACCTGGTTGGAGGCCTGGACCTTTCCCTCATCAACACTTCCTGCAAAGGAGTATCCAATGGCACTCATGTCAACATCCATTTCTCCTTGAAGTCCTGCGGCACGGTTGTAGACGTATGTGTACCCATTGCTGTCCTGTCTTTTGGGATCTCTTGGATTTGGGGCTTGGCTATGGCTTACTTGGGGAATGAAGTTGATTTAGCTGTACCAACAGAGCAGTTTCCTGTGTTGCCGTGCAGCTGGCCTCAGACTAGACCTGGGGTGGCGTCCCAAAGTATGAGAGCTTGTTCCATCTCCTCCCCAGTGATGTGTGTCTGTCAGGATGGGCACTGCTTTCTGCTCACCCAGCGCTTCATAGAGGCAGGTTCACCATCATTCCAGTGCAGAAAGCGCAAGTGGTGTCACTCTTCACGCCCCTGTTGAGACAGAACCCGGTCCCCCAATAATGTTTCAGAGGTTACACTGGCAATCGGTCAGGAACCAGAGAGCTCATCTTAGTATATGGGTAGCAACTGGAAGCAAATTCCTCTGCTTCATGCAGGCGCACAGTGCATTGAAATTGACAGCAAACTGATACAGCCCCTTAGGTTGTAGGTAAGGGTGAACATCATTCTGATTGCAGCATATAACTTCACAAGCTGTCCTTTCAGTGGTAGTTTGTGTCTGAGTTTCCTGAACAAGGGAAACTCAGCTGCTAGTCTGAACTCAGAGGCGTCTTTCTCAATGATCTCCCCTTTCCCTTAAACTACTTTTTTTGCTGCAGGTAATAAACGATAAAATCATTGCCACCAATCTGGTGACTGGCTTGCCAAAGCAGACTCCAGGAAGCAATGGGGACATCATTGTCCGCACCAGCAAGCTGCTGATCCCAGTGACCTGTGAGTTCCCACGCCGGTACACCATCTCCGAAGGTTATGTGCCCAACCTCAAGAACTCACCCTTGGAAATCATGAGCCGCAACCAGGGCATCTTTCCCTTCACTCTTGAGATCTTCAAAGACAAAGACTTCGATGAACCCTACAGGGGTGCTCTTCCCACCCTCAAGCTTCGAGACTCTCTGTACTTTGGGATCGAACCCTTGGTACATGTCAATGGACTAGAGACACTGGTAGAGAGCTGCTTTGCCACTCCCACCTCAAAAATCGATGAGATCCTGAAGTACTACCTGATTCAAGATGGGTGAGTTCACTGTTCCCTCCGTTGCTGGCTATTAGGTGGGAATTGGCAGTGGGGTTAAGTTGCATTGCCTGCGTGACACAGGAAACGCTATCCACAGCGGCCTATCTGCTGTGTTCCTCACAATCACCAGCAACCAGGCCGTCAAGCTGAAACTACCTGTCCCATCAAAAGTGATTGGGAGAAACAGTGGGAGGCAGTGAAAGAGATTACTCTAAGTGCAGCCTTTGCAGGACATATTTCTGTGTAACTAGCCTTGTGGATAATTGAGTTGGCTCCAGTAGAAACCATATCCCTTCTGATATCCTCTCTCTGCCAGCCTGCAGAGTGCCAAACCAATCGGCACAACCCCCTGATGGCTGTGTGCCACTGCCATGCAGCCACCGCAGCAACTGGAGCAAGTTTCTTAATTTTCCCATAATGGTCTTTATTATAGCGTGAGCCAGAAGACTCCGTGGCTGGTCCTGGTTGGAGCTCCAGGAGCTTCCCTTGCTTTGCTCTCTCTCTGATGCCTGTCAGTGCAATAAGCTTAGAATCCCTCAGTTTGGCTATAATTTTCTGAGGCATTTGGGTTTAGTGATCATTCCAGGATATGCTAGTGAAAAACTCAGGGTGCATCTGTGGGTTCACTGTAAGAGGTTTTGTGTCAGAGGTTTGGGGGAGCATTTCTGTGGTCTCTGCTGTGGCTTCTGTGATGACCTCTGTTTTCAGACACTTGTTTGGGTGCTAACGTGATAGTGCCATGGTGCAATGTTGCTGTGGAGTGTTTGCATCCAGCAGTGCCTGGCAGCTTAACCAAACAATGCTGTGGAAATGCCACAGTTGGGAACCCGTCTGCTATCCTCTAGGGAGAAAAGTCCAGCCAAGGTAATATCTAAGACATACTCAAATGCCGTAGCCCGACAGTCAAGGGACTGTGCTTGTATAAGGCCTGTGTTCTGTCTGCCAAACCATCTAATGAAGACAACAATTATTTCCTCAGCTGCCAGGCTAAATCATCCACTGTTACAGCTGGTGATGACAAGTCCTGTGTGATTGTCTTGTAGCAAAAGGGTCCTGCAGAGTACAGTACATAAAAATACTGTTTTCATTTCCTTCTGACAAAGGTTTCAGCATTAGCTTGCTCTCCCTCCATCCTAGGCTGCAGTCCTTCTGTGCCTGACATTTCTGGGGTTTATGAGCAGATTTGTAATGGAAGGATTGATTTATTGACTCCCCTTCACAGAGTCAAGGCTCCAAACATTCCTTCATTTCTCACCATGAGTGAAAAAGATGGGATTCAAAACAGTGGCCAAAACCTGAGCCGAATAGAGAAGGGAGAAGGCAGAAAATGTCATCCCTTGAATTCACCACAGCACTAGTTGAAGGATTTACGGCACCGGCAGCCCCTTTGGTGCTGTTATCCTGCAGAGGGCATTAAAACTTCACCGAAGGGAACAGTGGGCTGGAGCCTACTTTTCCAGCCTGCTCTGCTCTCCAGCCGTCACTGCAGGCCCCAGTGTCCCCAGACATGGCAGACTGTGCGCTGTGCTGTATTTAAATTGAATCGCTCACTTAGACCAAAGGCTAATGATGTGCTATTTAGCTAACTGGAGTTCTTTGTCTGTTGGTGTGCTTGCAGCAATTAAAAAGTAAAATTAGCTGAATACACCGCTGATTTGTCCCTGCTTCAAACAGTTTTGTGATAACCCAGTTTCCTTCCATCAACCCAGTCCCAAAAGCCCAAGGCAATAAAGATGGGATTTTTAAATCAGTTTGGTTATGTAGGATCAGACCTGCAGGAGTTAACTGCGGCTTCCAGAGCGGAAACACTGTTTAAATTTGAGGGAATATACCTTAGACTGAGGGACAGGAAAATTCCCTCTCCCGCGTTCTTCCCTGTTAATTCCCTGCCGTCTCCATTGGCAAGAGGTGGGAGCCACCTTCTGTGGGACTCCTCAACCCTCTCCCTATGCTCATGTGACCAAGCTGGAAACCAGGATTTTCCCAGATCCCTCCTCGCTGTCTCTGTGGTACCCTATACTGCTGCTAGCCCAGCCAGCCCAGCCCCAAAGCAGCTCTCCTGCTTCTGATCTTGTTCTTCCTCTTTCTCAAATCAAAAATAAATAAAAAGTATTGACTGATTGCACAGGCGATAAATACTGCAGCTCTCTGGGGCATCCGGAGCAAGGTCATGTCACTGAGGGCAATCCATTGTAATCTGATGTGGTCAAGAGCTGCTATTTATCTGAGCATGGCGTGGTTAAGGTAGTTCCATTGGAAGACACATCTTGTTACTCCTCGGGCTGCCCCTCGTTTGCCAGCTGAGGTGGTTATTTTATTCTCCAAGCCCTCCTTTCTACCTTGCAACCCCCCAATAAGAGGGTCAGAGCACAGCTCCTATGGCACAGCCACTCTCTGCTCCCCTAACGCAAGCACATTATGCACAGGAAAGGGAACTGCT
Organism: Pluvialis apricaria; assembly: GCA_017639485.1. Classification (NCBI taxonomy): domain Eukaryota; kingdom Metazoa; phylum Chordata; class Aves; order Charadriiformes; family Charadriidae; genus Pluvialis; species Pluvialis apricaria. The sequence continues at coordinate 3,250,050 of CM030013.1, read as the reverse complement.
GGAGAGGGTCCAGCAAAGGGCTACAAAGATGATGAGGGGATTGGAGCATCTCTCTGATGAGGAAAGGCTGAGGGCCTTGGGGCTTTTTAGTCTGGAGAAAAAACGACTGAGGGGGGATCTTATCAATACTTATAAATCCTTAAAGGGAGGGTGCCAGGTAGATGAGAAGAGTCTTTTTTCAGTGGTGCCCAGTGATAGAACAAGAGGTAACAAGCACAAACGCACATAAGAAGTTCCATCTTAATATGAGGAGGGACTTCTTTCCTGTGAGGGTGGCAGAGCAGTGGCACAGCTGCCCAGAGAGGTGGGGGAGTCTCCCTCACCGGAGACATCCCAAACCCGCCTGGACGCCATCCTGTGCAACTGCTGTAGGTGTCCCTGCTGTGGCAGGGGGTTGGACTAGATGATCTCCAGAGGTCCCTTCCAACCCTGACCATTCTGTGATTCTCCCTGCCCCTTCTCACCTCTCCAAGCTGGGAAGCGGGGTCTGGGGGTTTCCTAAGAGGGCAGGACATGGTATTGCCCCCCACACAGTGCAGAAGGGTTTGATGCTGTGACTTGGAAGGTTTCTGAGCTCTTTTTGTCATGCCACAATGCATTTGTTGGAGCCCTCTATCAGACATACTTAGGGGCATGGTAGGGGCTCATGGTATCCCTGGTTCCTCCTTGTTGTTCTTCCATTTTTCCCCCTCCCTAGACCCAAACCAGTAGGTTTCCTGCCACTAGTGTGGAGAACCTTTGGAAAACCTGTGATTTAGGAGTCAGTTTGAGACAGTGTCCAAGAATCATCACAGTTTATATGCTCACAAATAAGGACATGACTATGAGTTGGCACTTTATGGCCCCAAAGCTCGTCCAGTCACTTACGGAAAGTCTTTAACTGTCATTCTTTACAATCAGATGCCTTCAGGAATGCTACTTTTAAAAGCAGTTTTATCCTAAACGACTTAGTAACATCTAGTGTTTGGCCTCAAGGGCCAAAACTATGTCAATTTTTCTAGATGCACAATGTTAATGTATTAGCTCCCCTTGGATGGCTTTTTATGTTTGCCTCCCAGGCAGGTTAACTAGACAGCACTGCAGACAGGGATATCCCTTCAGACCGTGACCTCCACTGGCTGAGAAAAGCTACAGAAATACGTGGTGGTGAAAATAATGCTAGGATCAGACCGACGCTTAGCGCTGCCATGAGCATACACTGTATGTATACATCTACTGTACGGAGCAGAAGGGCAGTTCTGGGAGGGATTACAGTAGGCTGCCGCCCACGGAGCCAAGTCAGCTGAGCAGCATAGAGACTTCCAAACACACATTCCAGCGAAAGCAGAGCTACATATAGACGTGGGGTTTGCTGCCGTTTGATAATTGAACATGTCAAATGTCAGCATTTCTGACAATGCCTTACATATTTCTGGTGTGAAGATGGAAGCTCACGGTAGCTGCAAGAGTAGGACTTTCAGCTGCCACACCGTTACCGCTTGTCTCTTCCACCACCACTTTTTTTTTTAATATCTTGCAAAGTCCGCATTTCTGGAATCAACGTGCTAGAAAGGACAAGCTGCATTGTAACGCAATATGAAAGCAGCATCTGGGCCTCTCAAAATGCCTCAGGCTTTGCAATAGGCAGCAGTAAATATCAAGTCACCATAAATTTTTGTTTTGCTGTTTCTCTGTCAAACTCTAAATAGGCTGTAATAGTTTATAAATAGACTGCACCTGAAATGTAACTTTTTATAAAAGTAGTTTATTTTCTTGCAGTTCTGTGTGACCTCTTGCATGACTGAATAGTGCTAGTGATGGAGAAATTGAAATTGTGATTTTTAGCTGTAGTGAATTTGAGCTGTCCGATCAACTCCAGCAGGAAGAAAAATGTAAATGATGTAAAGCAAAGCAGATCTTGATTTTCTTGATAATTTAGTAACGTGGGTAACAGCTTATTCATTTTAAGTGTGATTTATGCGCATATATATGTGTATACAGAAAGTACATAACATATTACATACTGTATACCAGTTCTGTTGATCACTGCAGACTGTTGCACAGGAAGGTGAAATGAGGACAAACTTGCCTGCAGCTCTCTGGCAGTCCGGCTGCCGAGGGGACTGGGCCACGTCCTGCCAGCTCTCTGCTGCTGAGTTGTTCGTTGTCTGGAGATGCTATTATCATCGCTGGTGTTTTTCCCCATCATTCCCGAATTTTCTCCTGTGGCCAAACAGGAAGTAACAAGTATGGTAGCTTAGCTGGAGACAGCCAAGCCCTCCTTTCCTTTCTCTGGTCAAATAGGGTGGGATGTTTTTTCTCTTTCTTTTTCCATTTCTGGGAAACCCATTAAAGCCCATCCCTCTGCTTTCCTCAGCTGCGTTTCTGATGATTCGGTGAAACAGTACACGTCAAAGGACCATCTTGCCAAGCATTTCCAGGTTCCTGTGTTCAAGTTTGTGGGCAAAGACAACAAGGTAAGTTTGAAACCTACCTCTCAGATATTGCATCAGCCCTGATGTGACTGAAGAGTCTCAGCACAGATTTGGCTGTCTTACAGCACAAAAGGGAGGAATGGCTGGCCCAAGACAGATGCTGCTGTGCCCGTTCCAGCAGTTGTGTCTATAGCAGGTTAAAATCGTTGTTGTTTCCAGGGTGATCTTAGTGGACTCTTGTATGCTGAATGAGAAAAGTGTCCCCAGTCACCAAACAGAAACCCAGGGGGTTAGGCACGTTATGCTGTGTCCTATTTTAAAACAAGACAGTTCATAATTTTGAAGCTCTTCAACATTGTATTTTCTCTAGCTCTTGTGAGTACGGATAGCAGGTTTCCAGATACAAGGCCACCACACTGCTTAATTCGATGTGAAACCAGGCCATCCAGGCTGGTGGTGCTCTGGGGCAGAAGCTTTGTAGTGGGAAGACAGTTGAAGGATAACGCCATTTTCCTAATGCAGATAGCTTTCCTTTTCTGTGCTAAAAGAAATCAGGTCTTTCAGTCACTGTTGCTGTGCTTATCCAATGCCGCTTGCTCCAAAAACCATAAAGCTGCCTCTCCATCTCCTGGAGAGCCTCAGTAGGGTTAAAACAGATGAGATCTTTCAAAATTCAGAAATTTCACTTGGCTGGCTGATTGCCACTGCTGCTTCTAACCTGCCTCCTGGCCTGTGCAACGGATTTTGCTTCAAAACTTACCATTGACCAAACATTCACAAATACTTGCTTCTCTAATTGCTGCTTGCAGAGGTCTTGCTTGATCTCCTTGTCATTTAGAGGGCAGGGAGTAGCGATCCTGTCGCTGTCTGCCTTCCCTGTGCAGAAAGAAAAGGCAGCTGTCTCCCTCCCCTTTGTGCTCTCCTTCCCCCCTCAACTACCAGTCTTAGCCCCTCATCAACTTGCGTTTTCCTCCTTTGCCCCTCGGTCTCCTAGCTTTACGTTTTCTCAGCTCATGTCAAATTCTCTTGCACGTTTCTATGAGTCCATCCCCTTGTTGAGGCTTCATGCGTTCTTGGCCTGCTTCCTACCAGTCCATGTGAGCTCTTCCAGGCTTATTCCTAGCATTTTCATCCCTTCCTCTGAAGGATCATTTCACGCCTTCATATTCCCTGTCTAGCCCTTGGCTAACAGACAAACGCCATGCTTTGAGATCTCAGCTGGGCACTCTGGAAAACGTGCCCTCTCCTGGGCACATAAGAAAACAGATGGAGCAGCCAGTTTGGGTGTGGATGGTGATGGTGCATAAGGACCTTGTTGATGTGGGGACAAAAATGGCTGTACTGTGGGAATCATGTGGTTCACGCTTTCTGAGAGCTGGCAGCACTGCCAGTCTGATTCCCAGAGCTGCGCATTGACTTGGCCTGCTGTCTCGCCACCCTCCAGGAGGTGTTCTTGCATTGCCGCATCCTCGTGTGCGGGGCACTAGATGAGAGCTCTCGCTGTGCCCAGGGCTGCCGGAGACGGGTGCGCAGGTCGGCTGCGATGGAGAAGAAGGAGGAGGAGGAGGAGGAATCTGGTCACATGGCAAACCACATCCTGACAGGTGGCCCCATCAGAATCGACTTTGATGACTAAGACTCACCCACTGGAACAGCATCTCTGCCTGAGACCAACCTTCCTTACCAACGCCTTCTTTCATGGTGGTTTGAGAAACAAGAGGTATCTGGTAAAGCCCCACTTGAACCTCAGGACTTGTTTCCATAACTACATGAAGTATGTTGGGCACACGAAGCAGCCCTCTGAGTGCAACCTGGACTGCAGAACAGCTTGGTTTTTACCTGCATTTCTTCCCAACGACCCTTTGGTTGAAGGGACTCTATGGCTTTGCAGGCCTAAAGCGTTACCTGACTTTGTCTTTCCCTACATCCACCTGCAGGCTCCACAGGACTGTTTGTCCTTGACTAAACAAATGTTATTCGAGCCCTTCTTTCATCAGAAAATACAAATAGTATCGTAGCTGATCGTGTTTGCTATGCAGTTCTGTGAATGATGCTGAAGCTTTCGGATGTGCTGAAATTTTGGATGACCATTAATAAAACCATGTATGAAAATATACATCTCATAATGTGTAAGTTCCTTGGAGCTATAAAACAGTTGTCATTACAGGCAGCTAAAACTCAGATTTATCACAGACACATTTAAATGCTATTTTTAAATAGTAAAAGGTATTTAATAAAACTTGAATTTTTTAGTGTCTTTTGATAATTGCATGCAGTTTAACAGCGTTTCCTCTTGTATTTAGTGTATCGTTATTTTTCTCCCTCTTCTCCCCCCACCAAAACTGTGGTGCCTTTCGTAAGTGCTATAGCACCCTGATTGTAAGAAAAAGACCATTAAACATCTATAAACACACACCCCCCAAGGGTGCAGCTTACCACGTCTTTGTTTGAAAGTTGAAATGCATAGCCCTGGTCTAGAGAGGCTGTGGCTCTGACAGAAGGGATTAGGGTAATGCACTTTATGTATTTATAGTGATCATTTGTAATGTGGATAGTTCTCGGGACAGGGTTGTCCCCAGTGAGCCTGCTGACAGGAGACATGGCAGCCTTGTTTGAGTGACTGTGTGCGTTTGCAGTCCCCTGGTGGGTGAGAGCTGGCTAGAGACACAATTACGGGTGATGGTGGCGGCATCGTGCTTGTCAGGGAATCCCTTCGGACCGTCAAACTCCTTCCAAAGAATATATAACAGATGATCAGCTCGGGCTCTTCTGGGCTTCATTCAGAAGCAGGAGCGCTGCGTGGTGAAGGATTAAAAATGTTGGGGAGAAAGGAAGGAGGGAGGCACAGTGAGCAATGAAGGACAAAGTAGGAGAGGCAGGGCTGGAGGGTGAGAGAGGAAGGATCTGTGTCCGCCGCTGGCTGTGGCACCGCAGTGTGTTCATGAGGTTTCCTCAAGAAGTTTCGCAGTGTGCAGCTCTGTCCTGTGCGTTTGGAGGTGCGCTGGAAGCCCCCCCTGGTCTGCATTACCCATTTTCTACTTCAGTTGAAGCAGTCAAATTGCTGCCGAGGCCAAAATTTGTTGCTGCTCTCAAATGGATGGGGAGTCTGCTTGAAGGGACCATTTAGAAGGGAGTCACAAATCACCTCAGCAGTATTCCATTTTGCAGATTTATTTCTTCTGGTGACTGAGATTCCAGTGAGGAATGGACATTTGATGGGCTGGGAGTTTCATGATTTTTCTAAATGGCTTCATGGCTGCTTTTCCAATTTGGGAATACGTATGTGCGCATGTGTACGTTAGAATAAATGAAAATGTTTCTGTGATGATAAGTAGGTATAAGTGGAAAGACACTTTTCATGTGTTATCTGACCATATGCGAAAGAAAAAGAAATGAAAAAGCTGCCTTCTTGCCTCCATCCGTCTCCTGCTTCTGCTGATTCACATCTGTGTTAGGACCACACGGGCAATTTCCTCCTGTCACTTCTTTGTTCAGACAGCCCCTGCTACATATACTTGTTTTGATAAAACAAGAGCTGGGAAATGAAATTAATTAGCTGATGCCTTCTGGAGAGGCAACTGGTGTTTTTTTGTTCATGTGAAAGGGACGTGGGGGAGTGGTGGGGAGAGAGGTTTATTTCCTGGCTTATTTCAGTTATTGTGCACATTATTTGGTTCTTCCTGACAAATTCGTAAAAGCCTTTCCACTCTGAAGCTTTTTAGTTAAATAATCTGTAAGAGTCCTGAGGAGGAAGCACTGGTTTGTGTGGCGATGTGAATGGAGCAGTCTGGGAAGGTGTTTAGTTTGCTCTGCAAGCGGGATAGTAGGTCTACTATCTGCCACTGCCCTTTGGCCATTCCTTCTCTGATGTGGAGGGGATGCCTCCTAGGCACAAACAAAACCATTTCTCAAAGTCTTTTAGCTCTCCCCAGTTCACCTCTTACTTCCATCTGTCGTCTTTGTCAGCATTACAGCCTGGACATGAAATCAAAGGCCAAACTCATCTGAGAGCCAAGGGGTTTGTTTGTCTGGTTAATTTAATCTGCCACACCACAGAGCGGGAGCAAAACGCACTGCACAAGCAAGCAGCGTACCCAACCAGTGCTCCCAAGGGTCTGACCGGTGCTCCCAAGGGTCTGACCAGCACTGCCAACCATAGTTCGAAGTCCGAGCTGTGTCAGTGCTGCCCGACGTGTGCAGTTGGTGTTCTGGCAGGTGCCACCTCATTCTCTCTTAGGATGTAAAGTGAAAGTCTGAACGTTGGATGTCCAGGAGTAACACCTGTTACCTGCTGTCGTAGTCCCTGCTTTTATGCCCTCAGCAGAAACACAGAGATTGCTGTTTGAGGAACCATTACTAGGAGAGGGCGCGCTGGCTGAATGGGTTGAACGTCAGCAAGAGCTGCAGATAATCCTGCTAATACACAAAAGTCGTCAGGAAGCCATTGGGTGACCACAGTGTCATCTTTCTGTTCAGAGCAGGGTGGAGGTGAAGACGACCCAGGGTTTGTGCATTGACCTGGGGAGTCCCATGCTTCAGTGGCTATACACCACTGAGTTAGCGGGAGCAGCGCAGAGAGGAAGCGATTTTTAGTTTGGCTGCAGAAGTTTCGCTGTAATTCACACACTGGTTTTCTCCTATGCAGGATTATCTGGCGATTTTCTTGAGTCGCTGTCACCACTTGAAAGTTCAGAAATTTCCTTGTAGAGCTACTCATAGGGTTTTTCCAATTACCACAGCTTAACTTTGTAGCGCTTATTCACTATCTGCCCTGCGTGCAGCAGTCTGTAGTGTTTTGGGATGGTCTGAAAGTGTGAAGAAATTATGATTTATATTAGTGGTGTCTCCAAAGCGTCAGTGTGCGGATAGAGAGATTTTGTTCAGAACCCTTCAATTTGTCCAGTGTATATCATCATCTGTCATCAGTTGCTTGGCCTGGCTTTAACCTGATATCACTTGAATTATAAAATGCTTTAAGACATTTGCCAGCCAGTCAGCTATTGAGTGTGGACAAGGTAGTTTTATTTTTTAAAAAAATTTTGTCATTTAATCATAAGAATATGCTCACATTTACAATTAGCAACAGGCACCATTTCACCAATGAAATGTAAAGTTTGGGAAGCGTCTGGAACAAGGAATGTTTCCTTCCCATCCCTAGCCAAAAGTATGTGTTTCTTAGATGGATAATCAGATTGTCTGTCCAGCCTCACGCCCTGATAGACAGACACTGCGATGAACCTTGGCAGTGCGGTATTCGCTCTCCAGTGGCATTAGCACAGCTAGGAAAGGATGTCATTTCATCTAATCAGTGTAAATTAAGGTCCTCCTTAATGGAAGACATCCCACTACACCTCATGCGGTCACTTCCATTTTCCTGGTCTTCGTACCTGTGGGCTCTTGTTGTTTCAGTCCGTCTGGGGCCAGATGAATGTCTCATTGCTGTTCACTGTAAAGCAAAGATGACTGGCAAGAACAGGAATACAGGGCTTAAATAATTTATAGCTCCGTGCATGCATTTAAACACAAACTAGAAGAAAAGTAACTAAGACAGATTCTTTCCATTCTTGTTAAATCACTCTTCTGTAGTCTTAACTTTTCTGTGGCAGATGGAGGAACATAACCATAAATATGTTTGCAGAAGATGCTGAAGTATTTATGTGGCACGGCACGCGCACCCAGTAGCAACTTCCTTTCAACAAGAAACACAGATGAAAGCTGTCTGCAAATGGTATATGTAGATGAAATTCCATATACCTCTTTAAATTCTAATTTTGCATGCAATAAAAGCTCCCGATAGCAGATGGAAATATTAACCACGTTTTAGAAAGAATGCCATTCGAGGCTGCTGATTGCTCCTTGGCTGGCACTGTCGCTGTCCCACGGAGGTAGCATGTAAGCCCTGCCACCTGGCAGATAAGCCTCCAGAATTTTGAATATCTCATCCAAAGCAACTGGGAGCCTGCTGTTTCCCCTGTGCAAAAGATGGAGGTGGATACCCAGCCATTTTGCGTAAAAAAAGGGATCCTAAGGGAAAAGCTTTGTTAAATGATATAGGAGGAAAATAATTAAATAGATCTGGAGGACACTGCAAAAGAAAAGCAGCCTCCTCTCCTGAGACTGTGGGAGAGCACTGTGATTTCACATCTGAGACGCAATGGGCTTTGGTCCCCTTCTGCCCAAATACGAATTGTGCCTGTATCACAAACGCTTAAAGTCCTTCTCATGCTTACCAAATCCCCAGATGTTTTAAATAGTTTTAGGATCCACCAAGTGTTTAAATAAGCAGGGTTGTCAGGGTGTGTAATGATAGGATGGAAAATGTCAGGGATGGGTGTGAGCAACATACTGAAAGCAAATTACCCCTCTTCTTCAGTCTGTCACCGGTGGTGGGAAAATGTAAATGGTGTCCATGGACTGGGATTCTCAGGGGTTGCAGAAACCTAATGCCTTGCACCACAAATTAGAGAGTTAAGGGGCAGAGGGAGCTAATATACACGTGTCTAAGGCAAAAAAATAAAGCCCCTTGTTTATAACCAGTACTGCATCCTGCTTGCCTCTCCTAATCAGTCTGTAGAGAAAATTGGCGTCGGATCATTCAGGCTGATGAGCTTGGAAAGGGGTAGGGCTATTGAACTGTATCTGTGGTGGACAGCGGGCATCGCTGCTCTGTATTCACAGGCTGTCTCCCCCTTTCGCAGCCCTCTGCCCAAAAGCTGTAGTCGATGTGTATTGCTTGGCCCAGGTCCCTCCATCCCATGCCAGGCCAGAGGGCTGATAGAAATGACTGTGCTGAAGTGCTGTATCTGAGAGGGGATGCGTGGCAGCAGGCTCATGGAGGCCGGGCATCTGCTCTTCCTCACAATTCATCTCGTTCTTCCTCGTTGCAAATACAGGCGCTCCTTTGGCTGTTCATGAAGGGCCGGCAGCCCAGGGTCCAGACGGCGTTGAACACTGTGTCTGCGACAGATTCACAAGCTGCGGAGAAGGAAGAGATCAGGCAGGTACTCTGGGACATCTGGGGGCTGGGTGGAGGCACCCCCAGCCTGAGCCCTGCGCTGACTTGTGTGGTATTTGCAGCTGGAAGCACGGGATGTATTTTTCTCTCTGGGTATTGCATTTTTATAAATCCAGAGGTTCTCTTCTGCTGAACTGAGGGCTGTTTTCTCCCTAGGGTGGCACCAATCTGGCACTAACTTCTCTCCCCCCCCAGCCTCCTTCCTTTCTTGCCTCTCAGGCTTTTCTCGTTGATGGATCATTTGGGGTACTGCAAACAGCACTGTTTACCAAGCAGGTTTCCCAGGAGACCTCCATATTACTGCCTTTCCTGGCTCCCTCTCTCCTCAGTTGCCTTATAGCGGCTACTAACCAACCTTTTCTGCCTTTTGGGAGTTACAATGCCGGCTGCTAGCCAGCATGAGAAATCCTGCTGTGGTTGCAACAGCAATGCTGTTGATACGCTCTGCCTGACTATTTGCCCCTCCTCTTCCCAAAAAACAAGCCAGAAACTGCTTGTCAATAAATAAACAGGCTAATACTAGGCCTTTTAGGGTTTACTCACTGGCACTGACAATGATTGCTGTATGCGTAATAGATTTGGGAAGGCCCTGCTTTTGGGACTGTCTCGTCTCAGCCTCTCTGACCACCTCGCTCTGCTCCTGCTGCTTTAGGAATCTGTTCGGTTGGCAGGCGTTGAAGAGGCTGTGGTGACTCAGTGGGAAAGCCAAGGCTTTGGTTAACTGGCATGGCTGCAGCTGGGATGTTTGTGCCCACGTGAAGGGGAGTGCAGCTGCTCTTCCCTTGCCTGCTTTCTCTGAACTCCTGGTGACTCAGTGGAAAGGATCCCAGAGAAGAACAGGGGTGGTGGAGGAGGAGGACTGTGTGACAGGAGCTGCTCAGAGAAGCCCTGAGGACAGGGAGCAGCAGGTATAGAGCACAAGGCGAGGGGAGGAGAGGATGGCTCAGAGGTGCGTTCGTGTTAGCAACGCTTGTGCCTCCTTTGGCAACCAAGTCAGAGATGCTGGAGGAATCTGGTCCTACTTGGCTATAGGCAGAGGTGTCTTGGCTCAGCCAAGGACTGTGGGTGCTTCTCCACCTTAACTACTTCAGGGCTTGTCTGTTGGCTTCACTGCTGCAGGCAGAAAGGAAAAAGGAGGGATCTGAAAAATTGGCAGGGGAAAATCTGAAGAGATAGGAAGAGGTTGGCTGCACGAGAGCCTGTAGATAAGGGTGACCATGAAAGATTGGCTGTACTTGGCCTGTAGCACTTATATCTCAGTCCACATCTTTGTTTTCTCTTGCTGGCCTGGACACTCTTTCCAAACATTTATCTGTGACGAGGTAGAAAGCTATCTGCACGAGTAGCGGTGTCATGCAGACTTGCCTGTGTGTCCTAATCAGGCTGCACCTTTGGAAAACAAAAGCATATTTAACTATACTTTACAGCAGCACATCGGCAGCAGGGATGAACCCAGAGAATCTTGCTGTGGTTAGCTGGGAGAAACTCAGCAGCACCACCAGTTTTATTTGGCTTTGTGAATGGGCTCTTCTCAAGGGCTCTGCCAGTTTTTCAGACCAGATCTCCTGTAAATACCTTTTAGCTGTTTCAGTGTCACCTGCCATCAGTAGGTCTTATCTCTCTCTGTCCTGCATTACTGCCGCACAGCTCATCTGCAAGAGATGGACACGTGCCTTACAGAGGATGGGGACGCTCTGAAATGGCCTCAGGAGGGGCGGCCTGGGGAAGGCTTTCCTGTCACGGCTGACCTCTGGAAGTGGCAGGGTAGATGTTTCCCCCTTCTCACACAGTACAGAGGTTCTTGCTGTTGACACAAAGGATCAAGAGGCAGGTTTGGGCTCTCACGTGCGTAACCTTCACAGAGGTTACCAAATGTAGCCTTTGCCAAAAAGCTCTTCTCAAACTTGCAGACTGAGGTTTTTAAAATTAGGCAAAACTAGGGTGGCTTTTGAGCTGCTGACACATCACTAGAGCTTTGCTAGCACGAGGGCTTCTGAGCAATCCAGATCTTCCCTGCAATGCTAAGCCACCACCCACATTGTGGTGTGTCCCTGGTGCCATTGTCATCTCTTATCTGTAAACCACATCCCAGAGAGCCCCTGTCCTTGGCTCTTCCAGTTTGTTGGCCCTTGGCCACATACAGGTTTCAGCGTGTGGTTTACTGGCTCTGGAAGGCTTTTTGATCTCCCATGAAGGCGTTTGAACTCTTAGGGAGGGCATCCAAGGGTTGAACGAATTGCATCTAGGGTTTTTTTGTTGTTTTTTTTCTTCTTTCCACATGTGTTTTGTAATGTCTTCCAAATGTAAATAATTTTAGGTGTTTAGTCTTGGGACTAAACTTGGGACTGAGTGTGTGTGTGTGTGTGTGCAGATCTCAGAATGGTGTGTTCTCCCTCGGCTCTGACCGATCTATGACAAGCGCAGGAGAGATGTGCTGCTCCCTACTGCAGATTTTTGTTTCTTTTGGCAAGGAAAGGACTCCCTGCCCACACTCTTCCCTCCCTGCCGTCGCTTGTTCCCTCCACAGGGGATGCGAGCCGGGAAGCCTACCTTCCACCTTGGAGACGAACCCGAGGCTGCGCTTGAGGTCAGAGCAGATGGAGTGGAGGCACCAGCGGAACTTGGCATCGCAACGGTATTTGTTGGCCCCGCAGGTGTCGTAACAAATGTCCAGCTGGTTACAGCACTTGGTCATGGCAGGGATGCCCAAATCTAGCTGGAGAAAGAGAGAAAAGAAGTGTCCCTTGGCTGCCTTAGACTCAAACAGCTGCAACTGAGTGAGATTTTGCAGAGCCCACCTGGCTTCTTTTCCAGAAGCTACCCTCAATACCTGGGGCAGCGGGAGAGAAAACATGCTTCTTCCTTGCCATGTAAAGAAAGTGGCAACAGTAATGCAGGTCCAATGCAGGATAGATCACATTCCCTTCTCTCCTGTCTGTCACCAGGTATTAACTTCTGGTAGAGAGGTGGGAAACAACCCCTCCATGACCGTTTGCTAGTTCTCTTTTTTCAGAGCTTGCTGGAGAGCTTCCCGTCCTTGCTAGCGGTGGCAAAGGCCCCTCTTCTCTTTCCTTGTTTTCCCACAACCTGACAAGTCCTGCTTCTTGGCCTAATAAATCTGCTCTAAGTGTTATTAATGCCTTATTTCTCACAGATGCGCTTGCAAGGCCAAGGACAAATACAGCTTGGTCAGGGGAGTTCTGCTCGCTTGGAGGTAAGCAGCAAGCTTAGCTAATAACCATGGGGGTGATGGGGCAGAAGGCCTGTCTTCTGGAGAGACTGGACTTATTAGCTTGTTATAAATTCTTCCTCTTTTTGGCCCTCCTCATGTAATATTTAGGAGATGAGTTTTTTCTTCATTGCGCTCAGTGCTTATGACTGCCTGCGTAAGGAGGAGGTACCACAGAAATGCCCACAAGGTTTGCAATGAAATGTAGTTTAAGGAACTAATCTACATGAAAAATGGGCTGCAAAGGGAGGGGTTTTCAGAGCAGCAATCTGCCTAATTGCTGCAGAATTCATGGGCAGTGGTAATGCATGAGCTAAATAGTAATTCCTGCTCTTAGAGCCTCCTGGGAGTGCTTTTCCTGGTGATTCCAATATGATTTCATTAATTGCCTTTAAAATAACAAGTGGGTGCAGTATTAAAGCCCGCAGGTTTATTTCAGTGCTTTGCAGAGGCAAAAAGCATGGGAGGGGACGAAGGGCCAGGTGTGGAGAATGCATTCAAGTATTGCTGTTTGCACATTATGCTATGTCACTGAGCTGCCCAGTGTTGAATGTGTTCCCTTTCCTGTCACAAGGGCATAGGATTGATCAGGGCCTTGACAGAAATATGTTTCTCCGCACGGGTGCTCTGCTTGGCCAGGTACCCCCTTTTCTTCTTCTAGTGCTAACCTGTTCAGGAAACTTTCTCTTTTGGTACCTACCAAGACAACCAGAGCAACAAGCCAGTCCTTCATAAATGTAACTCCTGTCTACGTGATTCTTGTTTCACGGCCACCAGCAGTTGTGATCTTAATGCCTCCCTGACTGACAGTACGTTAGGCAGAGCTCAGACCGACATGTTCGCCTTGCTTGCGGTCAGCAGGAAGCCGTGTCTTTTGCCAGTCCCCATATAAGTGATATTTCCCCCCCTTTCCCAGAGTTTCAGCTGTGAAGAGAAGCCATTACGTAGTCGGTGCTTGACACAGCTAAGCCTTTTCCCTCCCCAATATTGTTAGCTGGTTACTGTGATGAGAGCATTGCATCATTTAGGGAGTGTGGGTGTTGACAGTACATACACTTTCGGGTACCTTGAGCCCCAGAAAATAGGAGCTACAGCCATTGGGTTCTTGGGGTTTGTAGTGAGGTCGCGGCATTGGAGCCTTCCCTGAGAAAGAAAGGAAAAATGTTAGGAAAGCTGATATTACCAAAAAGTAGCACCAAAAAGCAAGGAGTGTCAGGCAGGTCTCCTCTGGTCTGCATCCCCAAACACTTCATTCACCTCCAGGAGGTGCAGGGAGTGGAGGGATAGGTACTAGAGCTGACTGAGACACTGGCCCTGCTCTCAGCTCGGTTCTGTCAGGGCTTTAGAGCCTGACTTAGCTCATACCTCCTCTGGCATGGCCCCTGGAGCACTCCGTTGTGTGTGAACTGAGTCCTGAGCACTTCTCAAATGTTTAAACTGCTGAGTCCAGTTCTTAGGTCTGGGACCCTCCCCAGCTCTTAAAAAGGAGCAAGTAGAAGGGGTTAAGTGCTTAAAAAGGGGCAAGTAGAAAGTACTAGCTAAACTACTAGCTCAGCAAGGGGATTTCCTTCCATCCTTACTTCACTCTGAGTGTTGGTGAGCTATGGATCTCTGCAAAATTGTGCTAGACCTTGCATGTGTGGTCTTGCTTGGAGCAGAAGGTTATCTTGGTCTGTTTTCTGCATGTGGTGATGCACTGCCGCATTTTGCAAAGAGTTTCTATCCCTTTTTCTCTGTCCTCCCTTAGTATGCTTCTTCATGTGCATAGAGGAGCAAGAAATTTCCTCTGTAAATAGTTATTTGCCCCATGTAGAAGGAGTCCAGTAGCTTTAGCAGCGATTTAATCTATTTCACTTTGCTTTGAAGGTGTGCAAGCCCTCCTGTCTTCCTGTCAGCCCTTCCTGGGGCTTTGTGTATGGCTGACAAGAGCGCGCTGGGTGTGAGGGGTGGGCACCCAGGGTTGGGATGGAAACTGTCCGTGTGGAAAGGAGATCGGTCTATTCCCTGCCCCGTCTCATCCTCTTTCTCTCATTCCTACCTCAACCCTCATCTCCATCTCACCTAACGCCCCCAGTTTGGGGAGGACGAGTCACCAGGCTGCTTGTGTGCCTTGACCGGGCCTTGTGTGCAAGGAGCAAGGTGAGAGAAGAGAGGGCTCTCCCCTGGAGAAGTAGTGGAGTCCAGTTTCTCTGTACTGTCCCTTGATTTGTGTTCAGTGCTTGTTCTGTTTCTGTCCCAGCTGGGTTTGTAAAAGGGAGATCCCAAATGCAGAGGGAAGTGTTAAAACACGACATTTGAACCCTCCTCTGGGAAAACTTTGTGAGCTGTGTGAATGCTCCAACAAAAACAAATGGAAGTTGAGCCTTCTGTAAGTCCATCACCTCTAGGGTTAAGTTTCTGCTTCTCTGAGCACTGCTAGAGAATTTATATAGACATAAAATATATCTAATTTAGCCCTTCAGGCAGGGTTGGGTTCTTTTAAATTCGATTTCCACTGTTTTCTTATTGTCAGCACTGATAATCATTTAAGACGCTTTCCTCCTTTTTTCTGTCAAGGTACCTAAAGTACCAGTGGTTAATGTAGCCATAAAAGTACTTGTGTCCTTGAGAAGACCTCACAGCCAAATGCCTCAAAAGGTCTTACGAAGAAATGTTCCCAGCGCCTTCTAAATTAAAAATTGCCGGAGTGGTTTTGTTTAAACAACAGATTTGCAACAAATAAACAACAAACTGAAATCCTGTCCAGCTGTGAGATGCCAATAGCCAATTTTCTCCAACCCTACAGAAATGCAATATGCACCAAGGATTTAGCTGTCTGTAAGCCAAGATAAAGCTCTCTAGTTGACATTACCACCGGCTTGATGGCATTTGTGTATGAAGGTATTTCTCAGTATAGCAGCTACTACTGTGCTTCTACCTTTTTGGCCCCTTTTGAATAGGTCAGATCTGCTTCATGCTCCAGAGGTGATTTTGTAGTGCAGAAAGCATTGTTATTTTGAGCAGGTAGAGCTGAGTTCACAGTAGACAAAGAACACAAATCAATTGGTTGCAGCATACCATCATTATGGGATTATCTTCACACCAAAACATAACTGAAGTCCGTTGAGGCACGCTGATGCAAGGTAATTTCTGAGTTCATGACACATTGCACATTACACTATTTTGGTGGTTATGCTATAGAGAAGGAATTATGTCTATATATGGGCTGAATCTATAACTCAAGGCCTCCAAGCAATGTAAGAGAGAAGGGCTGCACTCAGGTCTCTGTGCAATTCACAGCCTAGTTGCTCTTTTGGAAGGGAGTGAGAATTGGGAACTCAGAATTCAAATGTTCTTGAACTGAGGGAGGAGGCAGAGGAAAGTTCAAAATCCAAGGTGGATTTTGCAGGATGAGATCAAATTTTAATGACTTGCTTGTAAAACTGATGATAAGTTATGTTCCCGCAGCACATTGTCAATTAATGGGATAAGGTGGCAAGTCAGAGTAGGAGTGAGACTGTCTGGGGATATGGAGATAACTGAGTTTCCAGAGAAAACCTTCCATTAAGCTGAAGTTACAGCTATTATAAGATCTTAGAAAGTTGTCCTAAGAAAAAAAAAATCTCACTTGAGAATTGTGGTGATCAACAAAACATTGAACTGCCTTCAAGATGAGCCCTTGTAGGAAATCTTCCCCCCTCCTCTCTGAAAAACAAAGCTTAATCATTTATAAAGTGCCCCTTTGTGAACTCTTTCTCAGCTAGATAAAGTCCAAGACACCACAGTTAACCTCTCTCCCACATCTTGTTTTCTAGCTAACAGGAAGACAAAAGCAAAGCAGAAATAATAGGCGTTCCTGACTCTACATGAGCATCGACTTATGTTATCGTTTATTGCTTGCCCATCCTTATTCTTTATAGGCACGTCTGTGGTGGAGAAGGGACTTGGTGGGTGACACTGGCTGTTTTGCTCGCAGTGTTTCTCCAGGGGCCTGTTGCGGTCTGTCTGCTTGCTGCAGGGCAGCTGGGCAGGACAGCAGAGGACAGCTGCAAGCACAGCGGGACCTGCCCAGCAGCACGTCGAAGAGCCACGCTGATGTGTAGAAGCACAGCATTGCTGAGGAAGCCTGTTCTTTGGAAGAAGATATATTTCAGAGCGCTGCCTTGTTGGCGTGGCCTTAGAGGAGAACTGAAGTTGAGTTTCTAATTGGAAGCGAGTTTCCCTGATGCATTTTAATATCTCCAGGCTGTTGTAGCTCTGCCAAGAGACTGGAAAGCAGCCAACAGGCTAGAACAGCTGCTGGCGGTGCAGGAAGTCTCAAACACTGCAGTGCTGGTACACTGGCAGGGGGAAGTGGATGTGTTTCTGGGTGAATAGATGGTCTTTTGGTGCTCCTTGCTGTTTTGAGTGGTCCATTGTTGTTTCTGTGCCCCAGGCAAGCAGGCTTTGGGCAGATGTGTCCCATACTCACCACAGCCTTTTAGCGCTGTGTTGGAGAGTCCGACTTTAAAGGCTCTATTCCCACAGCCTGGATGTGCCTCCTCATCTTAAGCCCCTCGGGACTAAAAGCTGGGCAAAACATTAAAGTCCTGCCTGGCCAGACAGCTGAAGGAAGCTATCAAGGGATTTATTTCCAGTCCAGGCTGTTTACCCCTGAGATGCCCAGAGAGATTTTTGTAAGGAGGAGGAGATATTTACCAGCAAACACTAGCGTAACCCTAATGTCCTGATTTAAGGGAGTAATCCATCAAGTTGTTTGTTTTCAGACCTCACTAGCTGCTGAAAAATCAGGAGGGGAGTCTTACAGCTAGAACAGCCAAGTGCTTCGTGCTCAGCTGAAGATGGATGTGGCAATCACAGGTGAGTCCTGACCTTTATTGTGGCAAAATAAGCTATTATCGGTGTCTCTTGGCTGAAATGAAAGAAAGTAGAAGGCATAATTTTTGCTTCGTGCCGGGGGGGGAAAAGCATTCAGGCCCTGATTCAGCAGCAAGATGGTAAAGATGGTTTGAATTCATTCTTCTGGGCACAGATACCTGGTCTCGCTGGTTTAGGATCATCCCTGCATCCCCTCCACTTGTAGTTTGCAATGTCTGTGCTACAGGCCAGCACAGGCAAATGGTCTTGGAAGGGTCCAGCAAGACCCCTGGAGGCGCACGGGCAGTGTTTCAATAGTTTCCCCCTTCAGCCAGTGATTAATGAGTTGCTCGGAACAGGATCAGAATAGGGCTAACAATGTGCTTGTTTGTTTCCTTTCTAGGTAAAGCATTTCTCCAGTAAGACGCAGGATGCTGCCAGGGAGCAGGCAGGCATTTGCACCGCTCTGTGAAGACGATTTTCCCCCTGCCCGAGAGCACAGGGGCAGGGAGAGCCCTAGCCTCGGGATGTGCCCAAGAGCGACGTCTTCTTCACGACTTGGTGAGTCCTGAGACTCCCTGAAACAAGCTCTGAATATCAGCCTTCCCAAACTGTGCCTTAGGCACGCTGCAATACCAGCCACGGTGTGCCTTGTGCTTTCAGTCCTTGCCTTAAGAAGGGCAAGTCCCTTTCTGCTCTGAATTTGGAGCACGGTGTGCACTTTAAAAGGAGGTTGTCACACACAGCATGGGGCTGCCACAGCGTGGCCCTTGGGGATGGGTTGCCTGATGGCCAAATGGCCTCATCCCGTGTGCTGGGGCGATGCTGTGGTGTGCGTGGGGGTCTCCTCCTCCAGACGCACTCCTCCCCTGGGGCGCACGCTGCCACCGATGGGCCTCACAGGGCCGCCGTGGCCCTCCTCAGCTGCTGTAGAGGCAGCGCTGGCTGGGGAGCGGTGCGGGGCCCCGGGCTGAGGGACTGAAGGCGTAGGGCTGAGGGTCCAGGGCCACTGTGGGTCTGAGGTGACGGCAGAGATGCCTGGCTCCCTGCGGGTCTGTGGGGTGCCTGGCTTGCTGCTGCCTGTTTGCTGTTAGCATGGGGCCTGGGGAACAGGACAGGTGTATATATATATAAATTATTTTAAAACAAAACAATACAAAAGAACCCCAACGACTTTAAGGCTGATTTTAAGCTCTTCTTGTGGTTCCACTTTGGCTAAGGGTGGCGCATCTGCCCTCTCACCCTCACAGGGAGCTCGCGTCCCAGCCCTGCAGCATCTATTTTTCCCGGCACCCTCGCTGCTGGCCTGGGAGGGACGGGAGGTGCTTCCCTCCAGCTGCATCTGTGGGGGAGCGTCACAGACAACCCTGCGCGGGCTGGAGAGGAGCAGTGTGCAGCCCACGTTCTGGAAGAAATGGGGTGCCTACAGACTGAGTCGGTGGGACCTCCAAAGTAGGGAGTCTGTGTCTGTGAAAACCAATGATCAGGGGAGGAGAGGGCTTGAAATCGCCTTTGTGCTCACAAGCATCTTGCCCAGGCCGTCACAAGGGACGTGGGATGAAGCTGGGGAGACAAGGGCTGACAGGCAGTTGTGGATGGGCAGGCTGAGGTGATGGAGGACAGTTATCGCTGTGGGGACAGTTGTAGGAGGCTGGGGAGAGGACACCGTCTGTAAGAAACCTCCTTGCTGTTCCCAAACAGGTCGTTTCAGCATCAGCAGCCTGCTGATGGCTGGTGCTGCCTGTGGCTCCGCCTGCCCAGCGCCCCACAGCCCTGCACCAAAGGGGCTGCCCCGCCGCGCCTCTGCACGCCCAGTCCCTGCCCTGCCTGCGCTCCTCCTGCCCTGCGCTCCCGGAGATGTCACCCCCTGCGTCCTGCCCCCAGGACAAACCAAACTCTTTTTGGTGAATCGCTCTAAAGTCCAAGGCGAGCAGTGTCTGCCTTGTTCCGCCTTGAGTACTAAAGGTTCCTCTATGGTGACAGTAGGTCTCGTTTACCTTCCTGTTATCTCCCCTCCTCCAGCCCACGCTATTAGCCAACTCGCAACTGCTGAATAATGACACTCCGAAGGTTGCTGAGATTAGGGCTGCCAGCGGCCCTAACAGTCCTTCTGAGTCAGGTCTGCAGGGGCTGCTCGTCCTCCCCTCAGGGCCTCACTGCCCACCGTGGCCCTTCTCTCCAGGGGTCCAGGCAGCTGGGCAGCCTGGTTACCAATACGGCCTTGCTGCAAAACCTCTGTCCTCTCCTCTTGCCCCCTGGCTCATAGCACAGTGGCTTCAAGAACAGGCTGTTCTTGGTGAGAGGGATAGATGAGGGTTCAGTGTCCCTGTGCTGGCACTGGCAGAGAAGTCGTGACTCTCTGCAGTGACTTTTCTGTGCTGAGCAGCGCAGGGTGTCAGATCGTGGATAGGAGCTGGTTGTGGTTTCAGGGACTGGAGAGCACTGCGAATTTCTGCACGAGAGGGAAAGAGAGGAAAGGGCAAGAAGACAGGAGCCAGCAAGAGTGAGGTTCACTTACCATATCGACATCTGTACTGACAAACACCGTTTTTACCCCCAAGCAGTTCTAAGAAGGAGTCGAAGTAGTTGTTAACCGTCTCAAAGCTGTCCCGGATGGCCCCAATGCCCCAGTCGGAATAGAATGAGTCGTCTTTGGGAGCTTGGTGAACAGTGTTCTCCTGTGTTGTTTCCTCAGCGCATTGCCCTAAGCCCAGGGTCAGGCACAGAACCGCTGCTTCGAAAAGCAGCCGCATGCTGCAGTCCGGATCCAGGCCCCGCAGCCCTCGTCCAGGCAGATGTGCGGGCAGGGAGGAGTGGGAGCGAGCTGTTGTGCGTAGGAGGCGGGTAAGCACCCCTCTCCCCTGGACTTTAAACACTGCCGAGGGAGCCGGCATGAGGTCACCACAGTCAGAGTGCAAAGTGCACCGGGGAGATTTGGACCGAGCTCGTCTCGCAGAGAAACACCGGGGTTTGAGTTTGCACAATCCCGCTGGAACAGGCTCAGCCCCTGCAGCTCCAGAGCTTCAGCTTCCCCAAAAGGGACCGCTCCCCGGGGTGCTGAGCGGGGTCTGCCCAGGTTGTGTGGCACACAGGAGACCCTCCGCCTGCCCCACCGAGGCACTGCATGGGCTGCCCCACTCTCCTCCCTACCTGTTGGGAGACGAAGAGTATCTCCTTGTCCAAAATTTCCACTGCTCGGGCAACGGGAGGAATAGATCAGCAGCAGACTGAGGAGCACCCCTCACCTTTTTCCTAGGCCTCCTGGGAACGTAGTGGGGTGGGACGAGACATCCGCCCAGCCTGGCTGCTGCCCGGAGTTGCTCTTAGCAAAACCTCTGGCACCGCTGGGCCGATGCGCTTGTCGCGCGAAGGGGCTTTCCACGCCTGCGCACCCAGGACAAGGCCGTCTTGCAGGAGCACACCCCGGACGGACAAGGGTGGCAGAGCACAGCGTGTCCTGCTCTGCGCTGTGTCCTGCGCTGCTCTGGCTGGAGGGTGCTGGTGGGCCCCCTAGGGGCTGATACAACCTCTAGGAGTAGTTTGGGGTTAGAAACGCTGCATTCAGGGCAATCCCTTGGCATGGCCCCTCCACTTATAGGATCGGTGCCATAGGTGAGTATTTGCCTTTGATGGGACTCCTGAAGGCTGGCGTTAGATGGCTGCTTGTTACGGCTTTTGTGTAACGCCAGTGTTGCTAAATTAAACGCGTAGCGTGGATGGCCCAGAGCGAGGAAGGGCTGGCACCGAAACCCAAGTCAGGTAGCGGGCTCGTGGGGGAGCTGCAGGCCGTGGCTCCCGGGTGGGAAGGGCCTGCCAGGACTTGGGGGGCCCGCACAGCCGGTGGAGGTTTCAAAGAAGTTACTCATTAAAAGAAAACAACCAAATGAACACCTACAGCAAAAGACGACGCAAACCACTGATAAAGAATAGGGACGGGAAATGGCATGGGAAGGCTCCGGCTGCTCTCTGAAAGGTTTTCGGATGTGTCCCAGCACACACTGCCCCTCAGAAGCAGCCGCTCTGCAGCTGTTTGGCGGATTGGCCGATCTCTGTGGGCTCCAACAGCCAACTTCAGCAGTCACTTCTGTTTGAGTGAGGAGGTGGCCAGGCTGTCAAACGGAGACTCAGGTCTCCGGTGAAGGGGACCTGGGCAGCGGGTCTTTCAAATACATGGCAAACATAAGGGCAAATTCTGGCATTTTATTGTTTTGCAGGAGACTCAGCCCCACTGCATTGTTACTTTTGAAGCGCCAGAGCCCTGCAGAACCTGACTGCCTGCACCTTTCCTGCCTACGGTCGTGCGTTATGTGCTCCAGACGTGGGATAAGGAGGAGGGACCACAACCAAGTTTTGGTTTCTCAGACAGGTGAGTCAGAGAAGAAGTGGGGAAGAGGAACAAACAAGCTGGGTAGTGCCTTGCCTGTGAAATGGTGTGGAGCTGGAGCCAGCTGCTGCCTTCTTGTTGCATCTGTTCTGGTGCCCACAGCTGATGGTATTCTCACTCAGCGCCCCTCAGAAGGGGGTGTGAGGGTTCCTCAAGTCAGCAGTCGGAGGTGATTCAGTTGTACAGCCACAAGTGATACCTGCGCGGTGCCTCCCTGAACACTGTTATGTAGCCCAGGCTGCGCACAGCTCTCCCAGCCCGTGGGAGGAAGCTTGGCGGAGTTACTCGATGAGGGGACGTACAAGGTGTGCAAGCGGTCCCAAGGGAACCTCGGGCCAGCTTTGTTTTTTGGGAGATCAACCCAAGGAGGGAGGCAGAGAGCGTCGGGAAGGGAAGTTGGCAGTGTCGAAGCTGCAGACAAGGAGGGTGGGCGCTCTAATGCCTGGTGAGAAATTAGGGTGATGTTTTGGGTTGAGCTAGAGGTGCCAGGTTGCTGCTAGATGGGTCTGTTCCCTGGAGCCTGGGAACCAGCAAGCCCCTGCCTCTGGTGAGCCTTCAGTCAATGGCACAAAGCAGTGGGGATGCTCATGAGGTGAGGACCCCCCTGCGGGAGCACTTTGCAGGGCAGAACTGGATAGCTCAGGACTGGTCTGCCAGTTATGGGTGGAAACGGGCTGCTCTCCCCGGAATTGATTGTCAAGGAGCCCCAGTGAAAGGAAAACCAAGTTCAACAGTCCCACGCTGTCTTGCGCTGAGTGGAGCCCTTCGTGTCTCTGCTGGGTGAATCACTGCCCTGTGTGACACACCGATTTGCAGTCCTGGCACTCCCCACCCTTAGGAACAGCCTGGCAGAAGTTAATGTAAAAAAGGAGCAAAATAGCTATTCAGGAATAGCTTGGAAACATTGTGTGGAGCCCCTGGGTGGCTGTGGTTGGTGCTGTGCTTTTACGCAGAGCCTTTTAGGGTTGCTCTGCAGGCAATTCCAGAACATGGCTTTCTTCATCATGCCTTAGTCCCCAGTGGCTGATCCACTGCTGCTGAACATGAACAGAGAGGGGGGAAAAAACGCCGGCAAGACTGCAGGGGATGCAAAACACAGTGACTGTTGCATGAGCTCTCTGTGTCACACCAGGCAGGACACGCAGCCTGGAGGGGGTGGCTCTGGCCAGAGCATGCAGCCCAGGCTGTTCGCAAAATCACTCCGCGTTAGTTAGGAAAGCTGAGCAGGGCCGGGGGGAGCAGCTGGCAAAGTGCGGAGCCTGGGAAAAGAGGAGTCAGAAACTTTCCTGCTAGTTCGTCACTTGTCCCAAAGCAAAAGTTTGTGAATAAAAAAGCAGTCTAACTGCTTTCCCCAAACGTGGCAGCCCCTTTGCCCTGCCCTGGGGATGAGCCACTCTCCTTCCTTCCTCCTGCTTCCTTCCACCCCTCCCCACACCAGTTTCCTCAGATGTTTTCAGTCCAGCTGCAAATAGCTCAGTTGCACCCAAACTTCAAGATCTAAAGATGAGGAAAAATGTAGGATTGAGTAAAACTAACAAACGCTACACAACACTTCTTCCCCCCCGCACACGGTTATCTCAGGGAATTGCTGCTCGGGCGCAACGCTGCAGAAGTGAGGATGTCCTGAAGCAATTGTGCACAGCGGGTACCTGCTGGTTGTCTGACCTTCCTTTGACCCACTGTGGCTGCAAATACCCCCTCCCTATGCTTATTTTTCTCTCTCTAAGGATTTTAGAATACAGATGATGTTTGCCACGATGGTGAACTCTGGTTTCTGAACCTCATCTTGACCTCAGGATCAGCAGCTCCTGACTCCACGCATTCATTTCTGACTCTGTAATGCTTAAATATAGAGCAGCCCTCGGGCTGTGATGAGTCACTCACTCCTAATGACACTGTCAGACTGTTGGCAGCTTGCCCCCGCCAAACGGGAGGTGGAGCTGACTACACCCGTGCTGCAGCAGCGCAGCTGGAGGTGTGTGCCCGTGTCCCCCACACTAACGGCAGTGAACCCCGTCCCAGATGAAGCTGGAAACCCTCTTGGTTTCGCTATCAGCCACGCCAAAGCAAAGGCTGACCCTTGCATCCTGGGCTGGGCTCCTGGGAGGGAAGCGCAGGGGCTGGTCCAGCTCCTTTTGTGCATTTCTTTTTCCGAGCACACTGTTAGAGGCAGAGACGTGTGGTTGTGCGCTTTGCCAGGATCCTTCCTGTCGTGTTCTGCTGGGGATGGGGGGGGACAGAGGATGGAGGGACGGAGCTCTTTTTCTATCAATCAGTTCTGGCCGGCTCGATGAGTTGCGGGTCGATGTTTAAGCACGGCCTAGAGGGGGGAATAGGCAGTCTGTGGTTAAGGTTAGTGGGTAATCCGTGGTTGGTCCAAAGCCTGATTTGGGAGCCAGATGAGTCACTGATTATCGGAACGAGAAATGTAGCTCGATGATGAAATGCCCGAGTCCCTCACAGAGGCGGGTCAGAGTCCAGCGGCCAGAGGAAGATGGGCGGGTGGTTAAAGACCCTCTCCCTCAGGGACCTTGCACTCAAGTTCATGGCCTGGTCCAGTCTCTCCAGGAGTCCCTGGAGAGTTCACGTCAGCCTTGTGCTGCCTTCCCCCATCCGTAGGTGGTGACACCGCCAGACCCTTTCCTTTCCCTTCGTCTCGTCCTGCCCTGTGGCGATTCACAGGCCTCTTTCCCTCTGCCTGCCCCTACCCTGCCGTGTTTAGCTGCAGCTGCTGCAGTTCCCAGTACCCAGGCGGGGATTCCTCCCACGGTCATGATCCCCCATGGTGCTGCTCAAGGTGCCGCTGTGCTGGAAGAGCCCCGGATGCCCAGGTAGGACGGTGGGAAGCCGCAGTGTGTAAGCAGGGTCGAACCACAATCCTCCCCTTCCTCCCTGGGAGGAGGCAGAGGCCGCCCAAGCCCTCCCCAAACCCTGGGCGGGTGCCTCAGGCCACACGCAGAAGCGAGGGCGGCCCCTCCGTTGTCTCAGAGGAAAGCCGAGGGCTGCATCTCGCCCCATGAGGCCCCCGTGCTAAAGCCCCTGCGCTGCTGGCCTGGTACCGCCAGCTCTGCGGCCAGGCCCACTGCACGAGCCTCGCGCGCCAAGGGGCTGGAAGCCCACAGACACCCCAGAAAGCCCAGCGGGTTGGAGTAACCCTGTCCGCTGAAAGGGGAGCGCCATCCGGCTGCTCACGTTCTCCTGGCGCTGGCCCACCTTGCCAAGAGGGGCACAGCAGCAGTTCAGCAGCACGCACGGGGTAGCTGGGGATGGAATCAATTCACGTTTCCAAAATAAAAAAATGCTGGTCCGCTTTAGACTGCTTTACTACCCCACATCCGTGAGCCCATTAGCTGTGTCGGTGGGCTGCGTGGGGAAGGGAGGGCTGTTCCTGAACTGCAAGCCGAGCGCTCTGTCAGCAGCGCAGGGCTCCGTTCCACAGGCGGAAGGATCAAGGCTTCTCACCAGCCCTTGCTATGCTGTTTTGCAGGTTCCTGATGACCCCCAAATTAAGTACAAGCTCCGCTGTTTTGAAAGACGGAAGCGCAGGAACTGCTGTAGCATATAAACTGCAGAAGTCTCGGTTATGGAAGAAATCAACCTGATGTTCCTACATGTGAGTGCTCGCGCTGTCCCTCTATCGTGCTGTTGGTGTCTGTGCTGCAGGGGAGGCTGATCTTTCTTCCCCTCCCTAGAACTATTCAGAATAACTGGTTGTTTGACCTCCTGGCTTCAGGAAATGGAAGTATTTGTCATGCCTGGAAAAGGGTCCCTTAGCAGCTCACCCTTTGCTGTGCCCGTTTTGAGTTTCAAGCCGAGAGCTCGTGCAGTTCCCCCATCACGATTAAATCCCGCACCAGCTACTGACATGAACTGATGCGTTAGGGAGACAAAGGGGCTGAGCCAGACTCCTCCCTCGGAGCAGTTCAGCGCTTTTTCATGAATTTTTGCGTACATCGTGTTTTCAGCCCTCCCCTTTTTGCAGTCCATTAGTGCTGTGTGTTTCCAGCTGAGATGCAAAGTTTGGGTCTGAGAAGGCGTTTAATAGTAATTTGTGGTATGAGCATCTCCTGCACCTGCCCGCCCAGATTACAAAGTGAAACAAATGAGCTCGGTTTCCAGGAAACACATACGGTGATAAAAATCTGTATGATCAGATTTACAACAGCCATATACGAGGACAGTTTGATGTGGAGGATTTTTTCACTGCTAATGGCAGTGGCTTTTATTTTAAGCCCTTTTTTTTTTTTTTTTTTTTTTACATTAAAAATTTTATTACAAAAATTTTAACAGTAAGGCAGTTTCTCACTTGTCAGTCACTGTGAGCCAAACAGTTTTCAATCATCTTTAATACAAAACTAGGTTCACACAGGAGCCACGCTCTTGATCCAGAAGCCCTTTGAGACATGAAGGGGTAAGGCAGGAAAGCAGCACCACCACCTGTGTAATCCCTTACACGTTTAGCGTTGGGTGCACGGACACTACTGCAGTGGAGAAAGAGGAAATACAGATTGTCTGCAGTCTAAAAAAATAAGCTTACCCTTTCTCTTCTAATAATCTGGAATTGTTTCGGTCTGATGTGCCTCAGCAGACTTGAGTTTGAGTTTTGAGGGATTTATTTTATTTCTTTTTTCTTTAAACCCAGTGAAATTTTCCACTGTCAAAAGACAAATGATGTTTCCTCCCCGAAGAACTGCAAGTCACCGAGTAGTTCACTGCTTTAAAGTCATGCACTAAAACACTTTTACTGCCCGAGCAATGCCTCTTAGAGAGCATTCTTAAAATGCTGTTTAACACTGGAAGTACTCGATGGGAGGTGAGGTGAGGGCGGTAACTGTTTAGCAAACTTCCCCAGACATTCCACAACTCCTTTCAAGCTTGTCATTCATCTTCTGGTGTTGCTTGAACAGAGATGGGGAAAAACCCAACCCCCATTGCTTAATATAACTTAACTGTGGTTTCTCACTGCTTCACCCTGTCCTTTCTTTGTTCAATTTGTACGAGACCAGAGTCTCTTCCACTACGGCAGTACCTAAAGCAGCCACTGACACTTTTTATTCAGTATGTCTCTTTTACCTTACATAAATTCTACAATTTTTAGCTCGTAATTATTTTAACGTGTCGGGTAACTCCCAGCTTTTCTGTAACAGCAAAACCAGATACCATTTTCTAAACATGTTCATGGCAGCAATACATCGATTTCATTTTGTGCTTGTTAACTGCAGGATTGGCTTTTCTAAAAGCACTGAGAGATGCCTCAGAGCTACTGAAAGAAAATTAATGCCCCACAGTAAGACTCCTACCACTCCTACCACCACATTGTTCGTTGTATTCTTTTACTTGCAGGGAAGTGGCAGGACTCACCTGCAGTCACGGTTACTTTTTTTTTGGAGCTTAAGAAGGTCAGAAAGATGGGAAACAGAAAATCACAGATAGGAATGGCGGTGAATGTCTGACACTGTGTAAGGGAGAAAACTCAGGTAAGTAGAAATGTTACGGGTTTTTTTTGTTTAATGATTACAAGTCAGTGATCAAAAAATGTGCTCTGATAACCCCTTTCTTTGGTGAATCTGTTTATATCAGATACTGCTGTAGTGTACCAACTATTTTGAATAAATCAGCGGTACAGACATGAGCTTGGCACTACTTCTAATTTTTCTTTTTATTTGTTTTCTTAAGTACTGGATGGAATTTGTTTCATATCTGCCAAAAGCGCAGGCCAAATGCAAGAAGGTGCAGGGCTAAGGATAAACAGTTGTGGAGGTCCCACTGCTAACAGGCTCAGTAGAAATTTAATAACACATTTTCCAGCAAAGATTTTAAAGTGTCTTCTGAAAGTATGCAGTTTCTCAAACTATAGTACCTTAAACTGCATTCTCAGTAATCGAGAGGTATTTCTAACATGTTAACAGTTGGTTTCATCTACCTTCTGGCTCAATTTTCAAGATTTTATTGAGGCAGAAAATCCAATTTACTAAAATTGGAATTTTTTTCCTGGGTAAAGACCCCTACATCAGTAAAACCATCATCATCCAGAAAATCAGACTGGTTAGTAGAGTCTGGGGCAGCTCACTGATTTTTGTCCTTGTGCTAGGGGAGTATTTAAACATTTTGCTAAAAATCCTGCTGTTGAAGAGCAGCGGCGTAGGGAAGCGAAGCTCCCCGCAGCCTCTCCCTGCCCTGCTTAGGGAGCAGCGGGGACGGCTGTTATTCCTCCCGCAGGAATCTGATGAGCGGAACAGAGGTTCAACAGCTACAGCAGCCACAGTCTCATCTCCCTCACAGGTTTCAACTTCATCTCAGCGTAAAGGTGACTCGTCACAAACTGAGGTCCCTGAAAGTCACTGTGAGCGAGTTCTTCCAGCGCGGGCACCGCTGACTTTGGGGACGCTTTTTTCTGTGTGGGTGGCATGAATCAGAACGGCTCCCGGCCTGGCTCGTGGGAAGAGCAGCACCAGAGCCTCGGGACGAGGCCCCTTCCCAGCGACAGCTACGGCGAGGGGAGGCGGCGCGAGGTGCGGCGCAGCAGTGACGGCAGCTCCACAAGGTGAGCAACACCAAACCAGCCAGCGCAGGCACCGTCTCTAGTCACAGGGCGACTGTTGGCACAGGATGCCAACCGCATGTGTCGCTGCTGCGGCCTGCATTCAGCAGCCACAGCAGAAAAAACATTTGCAAAATAAAAAGCATCTAGGAAAGATTTAGGATTATAAATAGGCCATCTATTTCTCACAAAACCTTAAGGACGAGGGTGGAGAGTGTTCCGTGAGGACTATGTATTACCTCATCACCTGAAGTTTCATAACCAATGTGAAATTCCAGTGTCCTAAGGCACAATTACTTTGATTAATGAAGATGGTGACATTCCCATCCCCACTGCCCAAGGAACAGATGTGAGAGTTGACTGCTAAGACAGAATAAAAGCAGCATTTGTTTATGTGGACAAACATTAAAGAAAAAAAGAAAAGGGAGGAAAGACGGGCTGTGATTGTTGTCAGGCTGCTCTGATGCAGGCATGTGTCTGACACACCACTGCTGAAGAATCTCATCTACGCATATGTAATATTTCTACGGTAAGAGCCAAATTCACCACAGAGGCCGAGAACGAAGACCTGTTTAAAAATTAGGGCTTTTGTGGAAGTGGAAAAACAGCCTAAACCATGATTTCCCCAGAGAAACACCAACCATGCCTGCAGCTCTCAACAGTGGTGAGCAGGCACTCGCGAAAAGCAAGGAGTCTGGCAGTGTCTGGCAATTGAGGACGAACTGGTTTAATTCAGCCTTCCTTAGAAGGGAGCCTCCCATCAAATCATCCCCCCAGTTGCGAGGAGGACTCTAAGCGAACAATCGCCGGCTTTCCGTGCTGATCAGAGGGGCGATGGTGAAGGGAACACCACACACAACACCACTGTTAGTTGTGGCCCTGATCTGTATTTTGTCCTTTTTTTTTTTTTTTTCTGTAACACTCATAGACCTTAAAAATCAATATATTCTGTTCATAAAACCTTAAGGGGATATTTTAGAGAGAACGAAAAGCATGTTTGTTTTGTCCACAGATGAAACACCGGTGTAGTTGAAGACTGAACCTGTAGTGGAGTGTTAGTCAATTGTAAACTGTAGGAGATGTGTGCATTTTACACAAACTGAATACAGAAGAGACAAAGGAAGAGTCTGCATCATTCCAACTCTGATAAAGTGCACGGCCTTCGGAATTCCTGTCCCCGCTCGTGGAGCCATTTATTGGATACTGCAAAGACATAAAGGTATCAGATCACTGCACCTGGTTAGCGCGTGCTTCTATTTAAGCTAAATATGGGCTACTGGTCAGCTTTCAGCTAAGCACAGGATTATCTTAATTTCCTAAAGGATTTTAATACACACACACAAACGTGAAGTTGGTCTAATAAATCTAAGAGGGGAAAAAAACCTCCCAGTAGCTGCAAAACTATGAAAGGCTATTAAAGTAGATATACTATTATCTGTATTTTATATATGTAACAAAATATGCTACTGTATTATATTACTATAATATATATATAGATATGAAGCAGATATAGGTATAAAATAGATTTCTTTATAAAGGACCTAATTTCTGGCTGCTTTTTATTCCATCGTGAAGCCCAGAGGAAAAGGAAAACCAAGACAACCCACCAGCAGGTCACAGGCAGTGACAACGTGAGAGGTACTTACCCCATTTGTTTCCAACTAGTACTGGGCAGGCCGCGTGCCGCGTGCTGTAATCTCCTTCTCCGCTTGGAAAGAGATTGTACCAGAATACAGCTGTGCCCTGGAAATTGCAGTGGAAACCCTCAGTGTTTTGCTCTGCGCGGAACATGCTCCCACACCAGCTCACTTAACGATAGGGCAAAGGGATGTGTATTTGTATTTCAGACGTTCCTTTTAAATTGAAGGGTCTTTTCCATACTCTAAACATTTGCTTTCTTAAGGAATGAGTCTCCTTTGACTCATTCTGCATCTATATATACTTGGCTGTTAATATTTTTTAAGCCCCAAGCCAGTTTCATTCAACTCTGACCAGCAGCAAGGTAATTTACTACAAATGAGCAGCAGGCCACCAACGACAGACCTTATTTGTGACCCTTCAGAGGGAAAGAACGTAACAGGAACATACAATTTCAGGGAGAATTCCCTACAGATGCCTCAAGACTAAACCTGCTTTACTGATTTGAGGGTTTTCAAAATGTGTTTTCAAGTATTGTACTGTTTTGCAAAGTCTATGCAGCAGAAGCAATTCAGTCCAAAACACAACTGTGTGTTAGCGCGCAGAACATCAGAGGCCCTTGGAATCACCTGTACTACTCCAGTCGCTTCACTTAATTGTAAGTACCTCTGTGCTCCAATCTTCTTTATGTAAACTTATTGTAAAGCTTCTTTTTAAGCATTTATACACCTGTTATATTTTTTGAGTCGGTGGAGAGAGGCGCAGTTACAGTGGCTAAAACGCCCCGCTTACCTTTTTAGGCCAAACACTAGCTCCTACTTCAGGAAAGACAGTAGCTCCCCCTGCTGACACATCGCTCATCTGAAAAGGGGAGGAAGGCACAGGTAAGTTGCTAGCCGATGCATTCCCAACTGTCGTGTTTTAGTAAAATAAAATTAGATTATCGAACAACTTAATTTCTACCTCCCAATCAGTGAGCAAAGGTTGCGTGATTAACAGCCTTAAATAAGGCTGAACCCCCCCCCCCCTTTGCGCAAAGAGCCAGCCTTGTCCCTCAGTGTCACACGCTCAAATGTTTTGGCAATGAGCATGCTATAAATACTGATGCAGATATAAAAATGAACAAACAATCAAATAATTTAAGCTGATGCACACCTTTGAGGGAAAAAAACCTCCTTAAGAACACAAGGAAGAACCATTACTTATGGGTAAGAAGCCACCCCCTGTGTATTACTGCGAGGTTAGTGGCTGCCTTCATTTGCAAGACACTTCAGTAAAAAAATGTAATGAAATCATTCAACGGTATAGAATATGCAGTGATAGATATTTTTGGCACTAGCACATGACAGAAATATATCACTTACATAAAACAACCAAGTAGCGATTCTGTTGCCTGTTCCCAATTCCTTAAAAGCATCTGGCTCATCTTTCTGTGAATAAAAGCAAGCAGATTTAATAGGCATTTCATTTTGATTATTGAGAGGAGGCAGTGACATACAGCTGCAGAGCCAGCAGCAGACAAACTCATGCAGAAAAATTAATTCAGTCCCTCTATTTGGAAGGAGGGAAGAATGCAGTATGAGTGTATCTCTTCATTTCAATAAACCAGGCGTTTTAAAATTCTGTAGGACAGGGAAGGCATAAGCCCAAGTTGCTAATGGGTAAGAACAACTGTACTGTCTGAAAATGAGTATATAAATCCTCTTCACAGCCACAAACTTAATTAGTTAATTACACTCACTTATCCCCTCTTGTCCTTGGCCAAGATGAGCAACAGCGAGGGCAGCTCTTCAGCCCTGGGTTCAGAGACGGATGCTACAGCAGAGCTCTGCCGCGGGGGCGGCTCCGCGGGCGGCTGCCGGCCCTGCTCCCCTGGGGTGGCTCTGCCTTTGTGGCCCTCACCCCCTTTCCTGCTCCGGCTTTTCCGACCTCGCGCTGGAGCCACAGGTGGTTGTGCCAGGCAGGCTGCTGCTCGAGCTAGCTGGCCTCCCGCACACTGCGCGCCTCCCTGCCACACAGGCATTTTAGAGTGCCGTCAAATATCTAATGAGTGAGTGATTCATTAAGCTGTGCGCAGTCCCAGCTGCAGGGCATCCGTGGCAGCGGTTCCCGAAGCTTCAACAGGAGCAAGGCACATCCTCCCCCCCTCAATGCAGGAGAGCTGTGACCGCCGGCCCAGCGCTGTGGTTGAAGGAGAGGCCTCCTCCCTGCCACGTTCCAGCACTGAACGAATGTGCGCCTGTTACCACCGCACATGACCATCGCTCTTTGATTACAGCCGGGAAGGAAGGAGGAAGCTGAGTGCGCCTCAGCAGAGCAGGTGCTTTAGCGGGCTACCAAACTAGCACCAGAGCCACTGGGTAACTGGGTAAAGTGGATTTTACCACTTAACTTACAAGAACAAAACCCCATTTCGATGGGTTACGATACCAATGTTTCTCTCTTTCTTCTAGAACCCACCCCCTGTGTCCACTCTTTACACGTGCAAAAATTCTGGCGGTCCTTACTCCAGAAATTAACCCGTGCATTTCCAAACAAAAACTGTTAATCATTTGCAATGCACTTTTGAGCATGTGCTTACAGAGCAGAGATTCTGATTAATAGTTGGTGGCTTGGATTCACAGCGTAAGGTTAATCTGAAGGTGTTAAATCACACGTAAGTATGCCCAATAAATAACCAACTGAATTCAGTGGTATTATTTCCAGCAGTCTGCAATTTAAGCTGGAATAGAAAGAGGTTGGGAATTTAAATCAAATTAAAAAAAATACGGATGGAGAGAGAGAAGACCTCGGTAGGCGTTTTTTCCAGTTTCAGCAGTCTGCTGGCGCTCAGCACGTCAACTACAATAACAGAGCACTCATGTTCTCAAAATTTCTTCAACAGCACGCACAATGCCTGCGTCTCAGCTCCGGGGAAAGAAGTTCCCTCTCCGCATCGCAGGCCTACGCGGTGAGCTGCAGTGCAAGTTTTCCTGCGCTGCCTACAAAGGCCGTCTCGCAGAAGAGGGCATTAGGCTCGCTCCCACGCAGCCACCTCTGCCTCGCTCAGCACTGCTCTGCACTGCAGACACAGCTGCGGTACCGGCAGTGCCTGTTAGCGGATGCCACCCTCAGCTGCCGCACGTGTCAGGAGCGCAGGATGTACACCAAGTTTTTATAGAGTTTAGCTGCATATCCCTCAGCGATTTTAAACAAAATGGCTTTACAGAGCCAGTACCTTGGCCAGCTAGAATATTTCTGAACGCTTCCTCAGATTTACACTAAAACTAGTGCCCTTTGCTCTGTTAAGAACTATCAGTCATCATCTTAGATTAATTCTTTTTTAAGTAAAGTATATTTTTGAAAAACAAAACAAAACCTTGTTGCTCTGTAATGCCCAAAACGTTTATCAGTTCAGCTGGTGGTTTAGAGGGCTTTCTCCACTAACATGGATTAGAAAAGTTGAAGAGCTGTAAAATTTAATACACATTAAAGAATGAAAACTGTGCCACAGCCAAGAGGCCCAGGCTTCACCAGGTGACTATCTCTCCTCCATCTCTTTACTTGCCCGTGCAAAGTCAAAGTGGGGTTCATACTGTCCTCCCACTCCATAATTTGCCACCTGAAAAAGAGAAACACAATGCTTGTGAAGAAGAAAGATGGAGACGGAAAACAGGACTTACCCTTCCAAAATCAAAATGAGGCTCATACTGGCCTCCTACTCCGTAGTTGGCTACCTACAGTGGAAGGAGAAGCACAAATCTAGTAAAGCAGTATTTTATCCAGACAAGAATTTGACTGTCATCTACAAGCTTTCGACAGCTGAAGTTTAGAAATCAAGCCATAGGAAATTACAAGTCTCTGCCAGCTGACCCGTACTGCGTGCAGCGAAGTCCTCCTGGGTTTACTCGCACATAGCTCTGACTTCACCCAGACTCCTCTCCAGCGCCGAGACAGACCCTGATGCGGAGCTTTACGCTCTCAGCCCTTCAGGCTGCCTTTGCGGTAGCTCCCAGCAAAGGCGCAGCTGAACCTTCCCTTCCCCGCGGTCAGCCTTCCTTGAAAGCTCTTCTGCCCGCCCCCAGCTGAAGGGGGTGAGACATTCTGACCTGTCAGAGTCATTACTCTCAGGTCACAGAACCTGACCCTGAAACTTTTGACATTCCTGAAGACCTGGACAGCCACAGGCTGCGAGGAGCCCCAGGACGTTTGGCTACAAGAGCCGCAGCACAGCCAGGACTGGCACCGCCAGATGTGCTGTACTCCGGGTACAGAATCTGGTACTTCCCCAGGGTAGAAAAATATTTTTCTTCTCTAGGATACTTTACAGGCTATATTCTCTTCAAAATAGGTCATGGTGCTTTTTTGTCATTCAAGTTTAAATCCCTTTTTGAGCTTTATGTCAATAAAGAGGAGCCACTGTCCTTTTTCCCCCCGATTGATTTTTTTAATCATTATTTTTTCCTCTCTTCTTTGTATTCATAACCTTCAGTTTTCAACCAGATGCTTGGGCATTTTATCATCAGGAGTCTTGACGGCGTAGCACAGTAGCACAACAGCTTTCAGGAACCACTTTCTAGGTGTCCTGCTTTCTAGGCAGTAATGCTTTCTCAGAATCAGTGAAGCAGCTGTTCATTTAAAAGCCTCAAGCAAATGAATAAAAAGCAAGTACTTCGAAAATAAAATCTACTCAAGTTATGTGTACAAGCAGTCCTTCCCACGCTACAGAGACGCCAGACACACTGTTGGCCGCCTAGGACCAAGCATGGGATGGCAAATCTCCTTTTCGAACACCTATTGTCTCCCCTTTCCCTATGTATCAGTCAAGTTAAACTTTTCACTTTCACCACAGCACCGTCTGACCCTGCAGCAATGAAACGCAGTTTTATTAGTATAAACAAAAAGGAATTGCACATCTGTTTCAACAAACAGCAGGAGTTTCAGTTGTTACTGTTTCCCTCCAGCAATAGCAAGCCATTACACACTAAAGTAAGCGCTACTCTGCAAAGACAACTTTGTTCCTTCCTCCCTCCCTGTAGAAAAACCGCTCGTTCCTCCCATGGCCTGGAATCAAAGCAGCCACGAGATCCGCCGCCCCTGGGCCGAACGTGCGGCCACCTCCCCAACACTGCTTTGTGTACACGGTGCTGCACACAAAGCCACCCAAAATGAAATACGAATTGACATTCACCGTCATACGTGTCCTTACCTGTAGTTCCTCTGCTGTGGAGACATCAAGTCCTGTGAGGTCCTGTATCCTTGTGTTAATGCGAGATACCACAGGGCTTTCGTATCCAGACAGCCAAGCGCTGGGGGGGTGGAGTGGGAAATAATTAATAAAATATGATAGTAATAGGCAGTAAGCTAGCAGTACAAATGCAACCTTTGGAATTACTTTGAGTTTAAGATTATTTTTTTTTTGTACTTTTCAAGACTTTGGTAGGATGATCAGAAATATTTCCAGGACATTATGAAGGCCTACATTTAATAAACACATTTTCTAGAAAGAACACTTACGGCACTGGTTTAAGGAAGATCTAAAACTAAGGGCGTTAATTCACGTGCTGGACTACCAAATGACTGAAGAAAATATTCCAAACAGTGAAGTCTGCGTCAAGCTGTTTTCTAAAACAGGCACAAAACAGTTTTGCTCTTACCCATTCCAAACAGCTAATTCAGCCCGCCACAGTCGATGCGTTTTGAAGCAGCACTTGGGAAAGGAATAGGTGAGTTACAGTCCCACAGCCTCTGCATACGCTAAATAAAGTAACGCGGCTCTTCCGCATGTTATGCACTTACAGGCGAGCGCTCTGCGATCTGTCCTTTCCCATTACTTACCTGTGCAACGGTACTAAAAAATCATGAAAACAATTAAATAACGCATAGAGCTCTCTACCATTTTACTATTCAACAATTTCTACCAAAATGGCCTAGTAAGAATTTGGTATTTAGCACATTTCAGGTACGCAATGACTTTTAAGGGAGGGGGGGTGTGGGAGGGGAACCAACACACAAACCCAAAACAACCCAACCTTTTTTTTTAAAATATAAATGTGAAAGGTCAGCCTCATAATTCCAAAGGCATCTCCCAAAATGTCTGTCTCCTGCTGTAAATTAGAACGTTTCAGCTACAAATACTGCACTTAAACTAATTGGCAAACTAGTCAGCAGAGAAGGGTACGAACAGGTCGAGAAGCAGCTCTATGCGCAAATCGCCACCTTCACCCAGACCCGGTGGAGCATCTCCTGCTCTTCGGTGGTTGCTCATTCTTGACAGCTGCGCGACGGGGCGGCAGCCACACACCCGGAATAGCGGTGTTTGGCAGAAAAGGGCACGAGCTCAGTGTAACCGCAGCTCCGCGCATCCCTGCTGGACACTTACCAGCCGTGAACACATCCCGTTGCTTACACGGAAACAAACACACAGGCATTTTTCAGCTCTTTCTTTACAAACTAAACATTTTGTTCTTTTTGAAAAAACATCAATTTCATCTTCTCTTTGTCTTTTTTTCTTTTAAACCGCTCACATGATGGTTGTTTCTCTTGCTGCTTTACTCATCCCAGTCTAGCCAATGCGCCTTAACTTTACCTGCTCCTCTATTCCCTCTCCTGGCACACTGGCTGCCCTCCCTGGGCCTCCCTTTACTTTGGCAGACCCCTGTTAGTCACCAATACAGCTGATAACATTGATGATTTGGGCCCCATGTTTTCCCCTTTTTGCAGGAAAAAGGAGACAGCTAGTTCTACCATTTTCCTAGCAGCTGACTCAGCCTTTTGGGCTCACCAGTGATTCCTGCTGCTTTTACAAGACCGCTGGACAGCAATCCCTGCGCCCGGGGCCTAGCTGGCCAGTACACCACAGTAGTTACTACTCAATTTTTTTTTAATTAAAAAAACCTGAATTTAAAAAAAAAAAAGCCACCAAAACACTTTGCATGGGAGGAACAGTAGCATGACACGTGACACAAGGCACTGACACAGGTTACAGAATCTCTACGAGCGTTTGTGTTTTTTTTTAAAATGACAAGTGAACTATAGATCAAAGAAATCAGATTTGTCAAGACGGACTTGCACAAACACATACCAAGATTCAGCCGCATCTGAACGCTGTTAGTACAAGGAAGTGTTACAATGCAACCTTCTATGATTTAAGGTGGTAGGAGAATGGAAAGACTACTTACACAAAACATTCCCCCTCTCCCCGCCCCAAGGAAAAAGAGCAGCGATGCAGCCACATGCTCCGCAGCCACACTGAACAGGCGGCACTCACTCACAAGCAATCTATCCTCACACTGAATACACACGAAAAGCCCAACACAGCCTCGTGCTACTTCTGGCCAGGCTATGCTTTTTTTAAAAAGAGGGGAAAAAAAAAAAAGCATTCTCACTATATTGGTTATTTAGTACGGCAATGAATACTTTCAACAGGGAGAATACTACATCCTTTCATGAAGGAAAACTACTATATGTATTTTAGAAATAAAAATAATTGCCCAAGGACACAAAGACAGTCTATGAAAGGTGGAGGAAACGGGGAACTGAAACCACATTTCAAGTGCCAGCCTGCCTGCCGGCTGCTGAGCAAAACTTAGGGGGAGGCATGTCTTGCTGAATAGGTTCCTGTGAAGCGCTGCAGCCTGATTTAACCCCGTAAGCGTCGTGAAATGGGCTTCCGTGAGGGCAGAGCGCTCAGGAGGGCTTGCAGAGCCCTGCACCCACCGGCCAGCACCAGGAGGTCCCCGCGCCTGCTGCGGTTAGGATGCAGAACGAGGGCCGCCTCTCGCTGCAGGCCCTGCCTGGTGGCCTCCACAGAACAGAACCCTGTCCTGCGCTGGCTGCTTTGGTCGCCAGTCTCAGCCTTGGGCCTTTGCTGACAGCAAAGTCAGTGTGTGCCTAACTCTAGCCCATTAATAGCAGGTATTCCTTCACACAAAGGAATCTTTTTTCCCCCGCTCGTCTATCACACACACACAAAAAAAAACAAAAAAACACCACCACCACACCACCTCCCTTACCAGTAGCATATGTGGTGCAGCATTAACAGCCTTAAATTGTCCTCAAACTTTATTCTTTTAACATATGCACAGTCCAAGGTTCAGTACAATTCAGTAAATGCACAGCTCCAGTGTTCAATGTACATTTGTTAAATTACGTTGCTCATCTGACACATTCGCTTGCATGAACAGCGCTCTGCCTTATTTTTGACCAGCTGACACCGAGGAGTTCACTATGGGCAGAAGACTTCGTAACGAAAGGGACAAGCTTATTTCTGGGAAGGCAGAAACATGGCACTTTAAGATGTGGGCGACTTTACTTACAGGAGGATTTGATATTTCCTTAACAACTACCACATCAAAATCCCAAATTCCCCGACTAAAAAAAGGCATAGTATTTTGGTGTCCCGCTTGGTTTTGTAAAAAGACACTCATGAACTAAGCCAATATGTTATAGGAATTGAAAGAATTTCATTAGCGGGCTGAATTCATGCTGGGGGATTGCTTTTCTTCCTCACACCGAGATCTGCCTTTTAACAACTGTTCTAGTCATTACAAACAGCTAGCAGTAATTACATTTACTCCTCCCTCTTGTAATTCTGTACCAGGTATCTTATTAGAGATTTTTTAATAGTGCAATACTTATATGCAGAAATAATTTTAGACTAAGCAGTCTATTAGGGGGGAAAAACCAGACAACTGTCCAGAGCTCCATGACATACGTGGGCTTATGTGCCCAAAAGCCCATCTCCTCCCCCTGCACGCGTCGGTCCAGTAGCAGACACACACAGGCTCTGTCCCGAGGCTCAGCCACACCAGCGCTGCATCAGATTTATTTCAACGCTGCTTTTGTAACAGTCATCGGTCACACAAAACAGTGGCATTTATGTTTAAGAACTATCTAAAATGTACTCAGTATGTAAAAAGTAGTAGCAGAGAGGCAACGGGGAGTGAATAAAAGCACAGGCTGGTATTTCTGAAGTGGAAACTTTAACCTCATATGCTACAAGCTCCGACTGGCCGCTGGGAGGAGAGAGGCAAAAAAAAGCCACTTCTTTAAAAGCGGCGCGAGAGTGGCAGAGTTTATTCTGGTACTGCACAGAGCATGGCCTGATGGTGCTCCTCGTACCGCTGGCAAGGCGCCCCCTTTTATACAGCCTGCCACGTACTGCACAGCGAACAGTAGTCCTCTCAAAGAGAGGAATGCTGTAATTTAGAAGTGCATTTGCTAGGAAAGAATGTTTGAAGGGGGAAAGCAGTCATCTATTAAAAAAATAAAGCAAGCATTTTTTGGTTTTCAGGAGCAATGATTCATCTGGAATCCAAAGCAGCTCAAACAGCTCTAACGGAGAGATGTTTCTACCAGTGGTTCTGCAAGAGAAGTTCAGCGATCCAGCATTACTGACCTGATCCTTCTAAAGCAGCCTGGCTTGGGGGTTGGGGTTTTTGGGGGTGGCTTTTGCCTCCTACTATAGATTTAGGGGTCAAGTTCTCTTTTAAAGTTTATACATCCTAAACAATCTGCACATGGACGAATGCAAAGGCAAGGGGAAGCATGGGAAGGAAAGTCCCCCTCCACCCTCAAAAAAAAATTGCCTTCACAACATGCTGTGCCCCATTTACTTGGACGTTTCTTTCCAATTATCTTTCCTCTTTCCAGTGAGATACAGAATTAAAAATCTTAGCTCAGTAAAACCTGATTTAATTCTCTGAGTTCCTTAGGTATGCTGGAGGGAAGTCCTGGAGTGCCACCTTTCTGAGCACCAAACCTTAAACGTCTCGGGGTCTCATCTACCAGGTGCTGGACACCGGGCTCTGTTCCAGGCTTGCCGCACACCGCACCGAGGAGGCAGCGGCACTTCACAGCCAACGACTGCCCTTACGCTTTCTCACAGAGTCCCTAGGCAAGGTACAGCACACCGTTAATTCCACATTAAAGCCCTGGGAGAAACAGTTATTTTGTCACGTCACAAAGCCAATAACAAGGTGATGGCAAACGGGGTCAGGCTGCACCGTCAGCCATGCACGAGGGAATCGGCTTTTAATGATCGGTGTTGTCTAGTACTATTTTTTTCTGACTGTTCCCACTAATGAAAAATCAAAGCTCTAAATAAAGAGTTCTTTTACTAAGGATTATCTATTTAAATAAGGGCCAATTATGCATCTCAGTTTCAATCAGTGATCCGATCACCATCTCTAATTCCTATTATAGCACATCAAGTTTGATAGAAACCATGAGGGTACATTCGAATGGATTAACAAGTTTCTTCAGTAAATGCCCCAGAGTGGTCTGTGTCACAGAGCACAAACCCTGAGACTGAGTAAACGCTTTCTTAAAAATGCGCAGTCACAGATAACCAAGATAGAGAAGACGTGGACAGACTAAAATTAAAAAAACAAAAAAATAAAAATTAAATGCAGCACACGTCAAACAGGAAAAGGTACGTTCCTGAAGTCATTCTGGCGGGGGCCTGTGGAGGTGGGTTTAAGGAGCAAACCTGCAAAAGCTCACCAGACAATTTCCAAAGGACTCCCGCTACCTGCACGCGCTGTGATGAGCGAGGAGACCGGCACGCTGCTGAAGGTGCACTTTTCCATGTCTAAAAATAAAAGTTTTCAACTTGCCACTACTTGTAATAGGCTGGCTTTAAGGATCAGCCTTCAGTTTTTCTAGTTGCCGTGAGGGTTCTAATCACTCCTGAATCAGTCAGCTTCTTGCGATCCAGTATTTTGAAGCACTTTTATCTTTTTAAAGAAACTCATAGCTAAGTAAAACCCCTTATGCTCCTAGCTGTTCTAATTTCAGGTTTTTGTTCAAAGAAGCTCAAAGAACACTAGTTTTCTATTAAAGCAGCAACTACTTTCAATCATTTAAACACAGAAATTCTTTAAAATTACCAACTAGCTTCAATGTGTGCTATTCCCATGAATTACAGCGGCTCGCGAGTGCCTAGCGTAAAGCAGCAAGTATCAACACCCAAGTTCAGGGGGAGAGGCGAGGCACACGACCAGGGCCTCTCCCACCGCGTGTTAGTCTCAGCCCAGCCCCGCGCTGTGCTAACGTTTTAGTACGTTAGTCGCACTAGCCAAGCCATGCTAAGCAGAAAAGGGCACTGCCATCTTGGCTACCACTGACATTTAGAACTATTTCCTACTTCCGCAGACCGCTTGCTTTGCTATAGGACAGCTCGGTTTGCTTTAGGCCATTCTCTTTCTTCTAAAGAGAGACTAAGAATAGAAAAGTTATGCAAAATCCTTATTTGCCCCACGTTTAGAGATGAAGCAGTACAGTCCCAGAACAGACTTCCTCGGACAGGGTATACCTTTGGAAGACGTTCCCCTTACCTCTTAGAGACTCTGTAATGTGCTGTGGTCAGTTTCCCAGTCTCAGGGTCATGAACAGTAGCACGGCTCAGCTACAAAAAGAGAAAGGACAAGGGCTTACCCACCTAGCAGGCTGCTTTTTCGCCAAGCCACAGGTGTTTGAAAGGGTTCCGATTGGTCTGGATGGTATGCAATGCTCTTAAATTAGCAATATTAGAAGGGCAACAGAAGCTGTAGCTGCCATGTCCGAATCAAAACAAATTGGTTGGAAAAATTTGGTTAGATTTGTCCTTTCACTTTTTTCCTCCTTTTTTTTTTTCCTTTTTCCTTTTTTTTTTTTTAAACTAGAGACTTTCTGCAAGTAATTTGTGATGCTGAGTTTCACAGACAATTCCTCTTCACCCAGAAGTTTAACTCCTTTCGGAATTTTGGGTTAACACGGATGGAATGCGCGGCCAATCCTTAATCACCACTGCTAAAACTAGGGGAGGAGGGTGGTGGCGGGCAGGGGGCAGGTGGTTTCTTTCAGAGCCAGCCAATTTTGGAAAACACTGGCTAAATTTAAGACTTGTAGTATTTAATAGACAAGCTGCAAAGAACCAGGAGCCCGGTGAAAACGAGCCTGCATTCGTGTCAGCAGGAGGTAAAAGCGCCAGACGGGAGTCTGGGATTATCTCAGACAATGAAATGCTGTGTGACTAATGAATGTATTTTGCATGCCACTCCGGCTGTCACGTACAATAAGGACCTGAAGCATCTCTCACACGTATAAAGGCACTTCGAGTGGTCTGCTAAGATTTTACAAGGAAAGGGACAACAATTTTTTGGTTGGTGAGAAAAGCAAGGGGAAGGGAATATTAAAAAAAAAAACAACAAACCAGAACCAACCAACAAATAATCTAGATTCTACTGAAGGTTTTGTAGCATCATGTGTTTTTTACAGTGGTTGTAGAGACCTGCTGCTTGTACAGATCATCACTCGAGAATACACGCTGAGAAGGTGACCAAAACCAGAAAAAAAGAAATCAAAATATGCCCCAGAACTTCTAGCTGAAGGAAAAGACTGAGAAACTCAGCAGTAACAGCCTGTTACAGATCTGCACGTCAAAGCGGTGGACTACAAAAGCCAAAGTTGTCTTTTTAGACCACCGCTTTTTTTCCCCGTAATGAGCACAATCTACACACTCATTACAGGCCCAAAACATCTGGCATAGAGCTCTCTTACCTTTTGCTAATTCTGTAATGTGCCGTCTCCAAGGCTCCTGTTATGGGGTTTGAAATGGTGGCTCGCCTCAGCTGTGAAGCGAACCATCAGAATAGTTGCATTACAAAGCACATACTGCATCACAGCAATCCGACCATTCAGAAGCCTAAGGGGAAGTGTCCCGCGCGCCGCCACGCAAGCCACCCGGTCACCTTCTGCGGTGGTTGTTCTTTTATGGAGAGGATGGGAATTCATAAAGCAGTGATGGGGAAGGAGGGGGTAATCTCCAATTTTACTAAAAAGAGAGGGTTTTTAGGTTTTTTTTGGTTTGTTTTTTTTAAACAGAGCATTAGAGAAGATCAAGTTTTCCAGGAAGTAATGTTTCCATTTCTGTCGCAAGAACAGTCATCTGAATAAAATAAACTAGCAGCTTTCATTTCCTTCATATTGTAACAACTGCTGGAAGCGGTACAACATTATGGCACGTGTACAATTGGTCCTTTGTTAGCACTCCGCCTGTACGATGAGTTTTACAGTTAAATTGAATCCAGGCAACGTTGTGATCTCATATAAGCGACAGATGAATAAAACCCTACCTTTCTGATTCTT
Organism: Pluvialis apricaria; assembly: GCA_017639485.1. NCBI lineage: Eukaryota > Metazoa > Chordata > Aves > Charadriiformes > Charadriidae > Pluvialis > Pluvialis apricaria. The sequence goes on along the minus strand of CM030013.1, from coordinate 3,206,883 downwards.
TCTGTACCAAAAGCAGCACTGAATTCCTTTAACACTGACTGCTAACACAAGCGAATTGCATAGTCCATGGACGCGTTTACATTGCATTCCTAAGTTACACTGCGCGAGAACTCTTGGTTCAAGGCCTTCCTTTCCCTCTACTGCGCTCCATTTACTTGACGCCGTCCCATCTATGTTAATACTCTGATTCACAGACTCGTGCGCCCTTTACCTTCGTTCATGTACCAACAGACACTCTCCATCCTTCGTAACCGGAAAGGCTGAGTTACAGAGCCCAAATTTTGGAAGTGGCACAAATGACATACCAAGTCCCGAACAATTAGAAGAAGTAGTTTTCCATTGTTCAAATAAACTAAGTAAATGAAGGCCTCTCCACGCCTACCAACAAGCAAAGGTACTGGGAACTCTCAATATGCTGCCTCTCCTCTCGCCCCATGCAGACACATGTGGGAATCAAGGCACACGCTGCGGTTCCAGCCAGACTCCCGAAAGCTGAATAATAAGGCTTCACCCTGCCAGCTTACGCTGCCAGCGCAGCAGAAGGCTGGGCAGAGATCAGACAGCGCTGCCTTCCGGGAGGCGGCAGCGGTAACATCCCGAGCATCGGGAAGAAGGAGATGACCTTTCAGTCTCAAAAAACACAATCCTCTTGCTACGCTCGTTATTGAGCCCTGCAAGGCCTCGGCCATAGGAAATATGTGGAGCGCTAAACACACACAGATGGTTCTGTCTTAATGAACTATGCATCTCCAAGTCTTTACCATGAGCCAAACATCTGATAGAAAAACAATTATCTCAGCAACCTCAGAAGGTAAAATCACCACGTTCGCAGGTTTTTATTTTCAGTGCCGAGACTTATTTCTACTCCGTAAAGAAGTGATTCAGTCATATTCCACAGACGTAAAGCCAGAGCTTTTGCAGCAGCAAAGGGCCTTAATCATCTACAAACCACCGGGGCTCTGATTTTTAGACCTGCAGCAAAGTTGTCTGACAGGAGAGCAGGAAGAGATGTTTTACAGGTAAGTGAAGAGAATCGCTTGTATTTCTTGCTTGCAGTTCAGAATGTTACCTCAGAAATACAACGCATCAGCCTTTAGGAAGCTTTAAAATGGCCTTTGGGCTACCTAGGGCTCAGTGTGGTGGCCAAGGACTGCCTCATCCTCGATATGCCCACGTATAACCTACAGCTGGTTTACCTTGCCGCAGGCCAAGCTAACGGTTTGTCCTCTACTTAACGCACTCATCTCCATTTGCTCAGCGCTCTCTGGACAAAAAGCCATGTAGGCTAAAAACAAAGAAGAAAGCAGAAAAATTTTACTTCTGCAAGTTTAAATCTTACTTTAGAAGTAACTGGTAATCGATGGAAAGATAAATCAGTTTAACTAACTACATCTTCACCACACATCTTGAGATGCAGAGTCACACCAACTGGATACAGAAGTTGCCACCAAACTTCTCCATCAGTTTGCTGTTCGTCTTGGAGACTCCTGTCAGAGTTGAGCTGCCCTGGGGTATTCTGCGTTCAGAAACAAGAACCTCGGGATCCAGTTTCTGAAATAGGATTTGATGAGCTGGCATTGTGAACAAGAAGCTGAGTGCCACTGATTAAGTCCTGCCCTCTTAAAGCCCTTTCACCTGCAGGCAACTTCAAAGCCTGGGAGACAGAAGTCAGTGTTATGCTGAATGGAGAATACAGCCACTCATTCTTGTCTATACAATGACCTGGCATTCCAGGACCAGAGGGACGGCCACCCTTCCCTAGACAGCACAAAACAAAAACCAGAAAACCAAACAAAACCCAGATGACAGGTATACTTCAAGGCAACCTAGCTGCAGTACATTTGTTTTCTGATGTAGAACATTCTCCTCCTTATGTGAAACAGTGTGCACTGAAATTGTGTCTGCCGGAAGAGTCTGACAAGCCTGCACTGCTGTTACCTGACTCTTAATTACACAGCATTTCCAGCTTCCCCCACTGTCTCCTTCAAAGAACACGTCACCAACAGCTACAAGGTGAGAAAAGCAATGTGTGAGCACACTGCACACACATCTGCATTCAAGAGGAGACGGAATCACACATACTCACACAAAAAACTACACACAAAATTTAAGATTCCAAAAGGCAAAGAAGCACAAGGCATTTACCCTCGGCTTTGCTAGTTCTTTCACAGTTTCGATCTCTTCATCGGAGATGATGTCAAGGAAGCGAACAATTCGAGGTTTGTCCCACTCATCTTCCTGTTTGACAGGGCCAAGAATGTACCTAGGATTCCTGTTTCCATCGTAGTAGCGGCAGAAGAGCCTTTTTTGTCTCCGAGGAGTCTGAAAGCAAGGTGCAGCAAGAGACAGTCAGAGAACTTCCAGATGACACTAATATCTCTAAGAAACAGAAGATGTCCTGAGAACAAGAGACAGGAACAATTCCCTTGCCCTACCTTAATGTTCTGTTACAAGTTAAAGAGATGCTTTCATTTTGAGAAATCAGTACTTTCAGCATGTTGATGTTACTCTGTAGTAACTCTGCAGTACTTTACACAGTCCTATTAAAAATAATTTTATCCCTAAAAAAACCACCCTCATTCAATTCCATATGTAATTCTAGATTTCCAGCATCCTTATCCAATTAATTACAATTACATAGCGCATCCAAGTTAGTCAGCAGTGCCTGTGGCAGTATTACTTTTTGTCTACTGGACAGAATGAAACATGGAAGAAATCCAACACACGCTAATCCTGAGTTCCACGCACTCAGCCAACTGCTGTAACAACTTCCTTGCTTTCACACCACATACAAATTCTGGACATTGTTCTGTTACGGTCGGTTTCATACATTTGAAAACAGTCTACTCCACTTTACCATTTTGAGACCCTCCCCACGGCACAGCATTTCGTACTTCCTTCTCTCGGGCAGGTAATCCTTTTTCTTAACCTCAGTTTCCTTCTCCACCTGGTCTTCTGAATCCGTACTGGACTTATTTGCCTCTTTTTCTTTAGCCATGATATATTCGAAGTATTTCATGTTCCCATTTGCTCTTTGATGTTCAGGATCTATCGACAAAGAAACAGACAAGTATCACTGGCAAGTTTCCAACCTGTGAAGAAGTATCTCCAGGAGGCTATTTACAAACAGAAAAAGAAAACAGATGCACACTACTGCTTCTCAAATAGAAATCAGAAACATCTACTCCGGTTTGAGAGCAGTCACAGGATAGCTAAAATGCCGAGCTAAGCTGGAAGCGACGCTAGCCTGCAGCGTGCACTTATCCTTACTCATCTGCAGGAAAAGACACCATGAGCTTTCAGAGCTAAGCTCAACTCATCCGCAGTTAAGAAGCTGCTTACTGCGAGCCTGGATCCTCAGCAGGCACAGGGGTCCGAGCACGAAGGAAAAGGGTCTGGCCATTCCAGCCAGTCTCACCAGGGAGGCACAGACACGGGAACAGGACAGGGAGAGAGCTGGGACAGCAGGACCTGCTTTAAACCTAAAAACTTCCCTGATAGGAATTAATATTTCTGGTGACAAAGCTTTTAACAATCACTAAACTTACAGAATTACCTTCAGTTCATTAATAAATGATTCTCGCTAACCTTTGCTATATCAGGTTTAGTTCTGAACTTCCCACCCACACAGTGAATCAGTGGAATATTTAATAGAAGCATAAATACTCTTCGTATGTCATAAAGCGGTCAGAATCTTAGCTTGCTGTATTGCACTTTGTATTTCTTATTTTTCCAAGCTTTTCATCTCAAGTATGCTTAATTTGCATTTCAATAATCTGCAGAGATTTTGGTATCACCTATTTAGTTTTAATTTCATTTATTTGTTCTTGCCTGTTCCTAAGGGGAAGTAATCTCAACACAGGAAAGTAAGACAGAGTAAGAGAACCAAATTTCAGGCAGCAATGACTAAGACAGGTAAGTGGTTAGAAGCCAACAGTGACAGGAGGCAGAAAATACGTCAACAGAAAAGAGCAATCCTTAACTACGACACTTTCCGACATGATAGTTGAGACTGTAATTGTCCACCTAAAAACACGGTAGCAAAATATGACTTATGGTAATACAAGTCTTATTTTACTGAAAAACTACATATCAAGATGTTAATGGTAACATCAGTAATAACCCATTTTAAAAACCCCAATACAAGTCAGGATACGGGGCAGACCTCACCCCCCAGTACGAATCCATAGCTAGCACCTGCTCGAACCCAGAGCCGGATCCTGGTGAGCTGCGGGTCTCTCTTTCACGTACCCAGTTCCAGAAGGCGTTTGGTGAGCATCATGGCTTTGCCCAGATCCCCCTGCTGATACACGGCATAACTCAGGTAGTCCAGAATGTAGACTTTATCTGCAGAAGACACTTCTCCCTCATCCAGCTGTTTCAGAGCTTGTTCCATCCAGAGCTCAGTGTGGTAATAGTCAGCTTCAGTGTAGGCAATCTTTCCCAGCTCAAAGCAATCTTCAGCTGTTAAAAAGGATTTGTGCTTCACACCTGTATTTAAAGCAAAGCAAACCAAACAATTTACACAGAACTCCAGACCAGTCTTCAGAGGAACATTCAGTTATTTCTTATTTTTCACAGCACCGTTTATTTCTGTTCTTCAACGTGTCCCTTCTGCGGTGCCTATTTGTTGAAGACTCAGTCTCAGTATCTAAAGCCTGTAAATCCTTGGCAGAACACATAAGCGGTTAGATGCAGTTTTCCATTGCCAGAATACCAACAACTAGCTAAATGTCTTTGCCATTGGTGGAAAATAAAATAAAATAAACCAAACCTTCCTTCTTCAAAACCCCAAACGCTTCGAGCAACAGCAATAGTAGGCCAAACTCAAAGTTTCAGAAATCTGTTTTCAAAGACATGGTATTATCACTTTCAAAACGTTACTGAAGCACATCTTGTTAGCGACAACTTGGTGGGAGAGGAAAATGAAAACATCAGTCAGTAAATTCCCAGCTGCTCAGGATTTTTTGAAGTTAGTAATTTTTAGAACCATTTGAAGAGACCTCTGAAAGATTAAAGCACTAGTAAGCAAATTACAGATTCCTATTTTTGCCACTGTAAATTAAGGCCCAAAGAAAACCCAAATTTAATCTTGTAAAAAGGAAACGGGACCTGCCAGTTTTACAGCCAAAATTACACTCCTGATTACATCTTAATACATCCTAAATGTCTAACAGCAGCTCCCACAGCTGTGTTCCAACAGAGGAATTCTTCTGCTGAAGACGTGCCTTAAGAGATTAAATAGCTGAAGAGACAGTCCACAAAAAGCAGTATCCCACAAGACAACGAATTAGAACACCTTGTGGTCCATCCTGTGATGGCCAGTGATTTCAGTTTTCCGAGCCTGACGCTGCGAACTCTAAAATAACACAAAGGTGAGGGAATGGGGTGCGGTGGTGGCAGAGCGCTCTCAGACAGAGACCCCTCTGGAAGGAGGAACAGGTTGCAGGGCCATAGCCTGGTACATGTAGAAGCAAAGTAACACCCACACATGAAAAGGGAACTCTTAAAAGGCTGCTTAAGACAGCAATCATCAAATAGGGCTGATAGTTAATAAGAAGAAACAGCACAGCCTATAACGCGGGAAAGAGAATTAATACGCAGTATGACAGCAGTTAAGATTCTGATCAAATCTTGGTGACCTGGCCAGAGAGAAGACAAAGAGCACAGCCAAGCAATCATGTGGGATGTTCCTCTCTGGAGCTCTGAAGAGAGCAACCTATCCTCTTTATACTCCAGAACTTTTGGGTTCTGCAATTACGCTTTATTACACACAGTCTGGACAGCTTATTACTTCAAAAGAAGTAATAAACTACAGTCCACCCAAAGCACTTCACCTTGTATTTTTGTGCTGGTTTAAGAAAACAGTAACAACTGCTTATTCTAGTGGAACGAATGTGTACGTCTTTGAGACAGTCTTGAACTAAACCCAAAAGCAAGGTTATACATCATAATATATAAAGCCAATTACCCTTAATTTTATTAGAAATCTGACCACAATGAGTGCTTGCAAAAACACAGATGGATTGTACAGAGTTGATTTTTTGCCAGTTGGCACAGTACCGTTTTCAAACAGAGGAAACAAGGAAAGCTCAGCAGAGAAAGAGTCTTCTAACAAGAAAGAAGTGTCTTCTCCTGCATAAAACCTATTAAAAATTACCGTAGGTAATGCTACATAAGCTCAAGTCTGTGTAGGTGTGTGATACACCCTCTGTCTTTTGTTTTTCAGTTTATACACTCCCTGAAGTTTAGGCTCAAAGAAACTTCAGTCACTCCCAATGTGAAAGGTTCATCTTATCTCTGACAGGGAAAGGGATAATAAACGATAGAACTGTTTTGTTAGAATGCATTACATTGTGCAATAAAACTAGGTTTCTGCCAGTGCACAACTACTTCAACGCAAGGAAAATCCTCACCCAGGCAAGATTTTATTGTTATTGATTTTTTTATAAAAAACTATTAACACTAAAATTATCTTACCGTAACTAGAAGAAAGATGCAGGCTTCTACTAAACAGAAATTTCCTAGTTCTAGCACAAGCAAAAACAAGCACATGAGCAGAGTGAGGAGAACAACAGGACAAAGAAGAGTCTCAAAGAAACGTGTGTTCCGTTTGCAGTGCGTTTTATCCACATGCAGCGGCAGTGTGCTGGCAGAAGAAAGCCCACCAGGCAGGGAAGCCAAGTGGATTTAGTTTCCAACAGAACCACCGCAGCAACAGAACCCGACAGCATGCCAGAGTGGGTCACCTCTTCCTGGGTTCCTCTTCGCCAGCACAGCCTGAAGCGACAGGCTCCTCTCTCTTGAGGTGTGGCAGAATTAGAACGGACACCTACCTCAACCCATGTTCAACAACCCACATCACGCCACTTTTCATAAGTTCTCAGCTAGCTCAAATGTTTTCCTATTGTTACCCTCACACTACGCAGTTACACAAGATAGAACAGAGTCAAACAATTTGCAATCAGGACATTCAGTAAAAGTTCACAGCGGCTTCTGAAAATAACATCAATGACTCTTACCTGGAAGATTCCCTCTTGAGAGGGTGTCTGTGTCCAAATTATACGTGTCTTGAAGCCGCAAGAGGGCTTTTGCTGCACCAGTCTGATCTTCATCATTTGGGAAAAACTGCCGCTGGATAGTCATGTTGGAGATAAAGCCTAGGAAGACAGGAAAACACTTGGCCTTCTTTGTCCCAGGAACTGTATAAACTCTATGCATGAAATGACTCCCTACTCCGGGGAAAGGTAACATTTCAGGAAAGGCCATTAGTAAGTCAGGATGATCTATTATCCCTGCAGAGCTGCAACAAATGCTGTAAGTTTGGTTCTAAAGGACAGGAGTACCCCTTCAGTTTCATGCAGAAACTATTTTTGTCTTAACAGGTTAAAAAAAGAAAAGAAAAAAAAGTTACATAGAACAAAAAGAACACCCCCACATAGAGAACATTACAGATAATATATTGGTAGTTTTTGCAACCACTCCACTCAATCTGTCTTCCAAAAAGGCTTTTCATTTACTAACATGGAATTTAGAAATAATTTATAAGAGAAAAAAAAAAAACAAAACCAACCAATGCCAAGAATAGCAGTGTAAAGATACAGCTGGTCAATGAAAAGATGAAAAACAAAAATGCTGGTGTCTAACCGCAAATAGCTTTTGACAAGACTTGAGGCAACTGAGCAGCCACTATGAACCTAACTGCTTTCTGTGGGCTTGGGCATTGACATGTTTACACAGAAACCTAAGAAACACACAGAGTTAAAGGTTTCTCAAGATCCATCTTCACACAACTCTGAATTGAGCTCAAGGCACATGTTGAAAAGTTAGCATTTCATTTTTTTTTTCTTTTGTGAAAAGAAAGCAAAGGAACCATCAGAAAGAAAAGCTTGGGGGCTTTTCAAAGAAGCACCGGGGTGACATTTATGGAACAGAAGGCAAACAGGTTCTATAAAGTAAAAAAAATATTCTCTCTAGGAACTGTTCCCTGGTCATTAGAGTCACGTGTCATCATCTCCCCTGTTATGAAAGGTTCCTACTCCTCTCTGGTGAACACCCCCCCCCACCACTGCTACTGCTGTTATTGGAAGGGCCCTCCTGCACAGGTAGTGCATTACCCTCTCTGCGGTGGGAGAACTGATGCTATTTTTCCCCTTCTGCAGAGTCATAAGGCTGGTGGGCTGTTTGCCCTGAGGAGGGAAACGGCGCTCCAGAGAGCCAGGAGGGCAGCACCAGCATCCTGATAAATGCAGCCACCAAAAGGAACAGCACCAACGAAGTCTGCCACGAGGACCTCAGTTTGAAGACACCGACAGCCACTCTGGCATTTTCAGACAAGTAACTGCTCTGCTCAACACACTCTTTTGTCGCAAGATCCAGAAGTATAACAAGCTTTACAGTGTTAATTAAGGATGGTGCCAGTATGATGTTTGTTCAGCTCACCTAACACCCACCAGTAGAAAACTAAACAGCACAACCAAAACCAAAGTGTAGTATGCAACGCTCAGCTGGAAAATCATCCAAAACAATGAACTGGCTGAATTTGTGATTTTTGCTACATTCTGGTAGTCCTTTTTAACTGCTTAGACCTGATAAAACTATTAGTTCATGGAAAGGTGTTCCTGCTTTAAAAAAATATCATATCCTTCCACTCCAGTGCACCCTTTTACTACACTATACTTCCCCCAATGTTTTCCTTTTTCCTGACAATTTCCTGAAAACAAAACAGTCCAGTTTTTTTCCCCCCCACTCCCTCTCAGTCAGAAGTCAGACAAAGATGCACTGCTCCAGATTTCTGCCTGGCAGGTGCAGAGCCCTTCCAGTTGGCATATTCAGTCCCTCACAGCAGCAACAGGGAAACTGAACGTACTGAATCCTTAGAGGATTCAGTACAAAAAGGACCCTGGGTCCTTTTTGAAAGCTCCACTTTTTTACATTTCTTACTACAAACCTAGAACTGGTATTAGTTAGTTGCTGAGACAGATTCTCACGGTCAAATAAAATCATCTTGGCTTCCTTGCTGCTAAAAGTCTCTTTCACAGTCAACTATTTCTTGTCCTGTTCCCTACTGAAAAGCTTCCACTCTTGCAGAGGAAAAGAGGCAGCAAAGCATTTACTACACTAATTCAGATCAGTTCCACAGTCTCTGCCAACATTCAAGTTTTGAACCATCACACCTAAACAACACTGGGCATATGAGCAGCAACAGCACTTGACCATATTCAAAGGCACCCCCACGTCTTGTGCTCTGAATTTTGTTCCCTTTTTTTCTGCTCAATGGAGTCACTGTGATCAGAGCTGAAATTTCCTAAAATACTAGTTTGCAAGAAATGGGACAGTACATGAAGCACACCCCGATCACTTGCAAAATTTAAAACGTCCAAGGAGATTATTCAGTTTAAACATCGCAGTTTTCCTAAATTTTTGTAAAGCTCAAATTATAGCACACTGACAGCAGAATGGCAGGTCTTCCAGGATTGTTTTTTATGAAGGCACCTCAAAAGCAGACTTATAAATCTAATTCAAACCATGGCATGTGAAAGACACAGTGAAGTAAACACAGTTATAACGTGATCCTTGTTCTTACTGCAGGCACACTTACCATCCGACATGTCCTTCAGAACCAGGTTCTCCAGCTCACCCCACTCTGTGTTAAGCCGTTTCATCAACTTGAATGCATTTACAGGATGTCCCAAAAACCCCTCTGGGTCTTTCGTAGCAGTATCTGTCAGCTGATCCAATTTCTCTGCCCATCTATAGTGAAAACACACATTCATTAGTCTCTTGCAAAAGTCTGCCAATGTACTATAAAACTCATTTCAAGCTACTCAACAGTCTTCGCTAGTAAAAATCCCCACACAAATTGCAAGCTTTTACATTACCGATATATAAAGCTCCCCTAAAAGGAATAAAAAGGGCTTTTTTCTTCTTTTTTTTTTTTTTAAAATCTTCTTCCTCAGCTGCAGCCTAAATCTTGTGTTGCTCTTGCAGTCTTTGTTGGAACACTGCTGAACAAACTCCTTCTTACACCGAATGCAGTATGCCAGCAGTTCCATTATGAGTTTTCATGCAGGACTAATCAAAAACAAAGCTTTACCCACATTTTTGATCTTTTTTCTTAAGTTTACAAAAAGGTAGTTCAATGCTTGTCTCAAATTATTTTACGTTCAGACACAGGCTCTTAAAGCTACGATAAGCCCCTTGCCTCCCACCACAAAACTGCCTTCCATACTGTAACAAACACGTAGTTCCCACGCTCCCAAATGAGAAGCCCGGATCAACTTTCTGGTGGTACAGTTCTGACTCCACAAACCTCTGTAACGCTCTCAGTGACATAAGCCATTCACAACTCTGATGCACTCCAAAACAAGCACACCTTTCAACAACTCCTGTTGTTCATCTGTCGTTTTAATGGAAACATCCAGGGAGTCTGCTCCAGTCAGGAAGCACATCAGCCACGCTATAAGCAACAGTGCTACGCTACTACATGTCTGCAAAACAACCAAACTTCCCCTCTCTAGCAAAACAAGCAGATCTAGAACACTACGGCATGTAACAACGCCCTTAAAACCGGATAAATTAATGTTGAAAAAGCCACACCCCACAGAGAATACCAAACATCAACACCAATGTAAAGCAAATACAAAATGCATAGCCTGGAGGGCACTCTGTACACAAGCCGGCATTCAGCTTGTTCCAGAATTTGGTATGCCCGAATTAAGTTTGTCTGCTTTACCTGAGACAGGTAGATGTTTACTTTTAAAGGTGCCACTGTTTGCACTCACTCTTGCCACGCTGCCTTTAGTTAGTTGTCTTCCTGCGCTGACAGCCCCTGTCCAGGTTCTTGCCAGCAGCAACGTGAGTGCAGGGGATCTGTCTAAAATAGAGTGCTCGAAGCGCTTCTGTGGACCAACTCCAGCTTCCAGCAAGCCGAAGACTGAAGAAGGCACCTTCAACAAGCTGTGCATTCGCGTTGCACACGCTCAAACCCATAGTACATTTCCCACTGCATGACTATCAAACCTAATGAGTAGCTGAAAGTCACCGCAACCGTGAGCCACAACCACAAGGCCAGGATTTCTTTCAAGTAGTTTCTGTTTCGTAAAAGCCTCCACCACAAGCCACCCACAAGGTGCGAGGCATTCCCTGCGTTTCAGTGAGTTTAAGTCAACACAAGCTACCAATATCCTTCAGCCGAAGTACAGAGACCCACAAACTCATACAATGCTGGCGTCTTTTCCAGGTTCTTCTATCTGTCTGTGACAGTTATTTTAATTTTTCTGACCCAACAGTGAGCACCTCTAATATAATAAAAACAGAGCTGCAATGCTTCTATGATAAGCTGTATTTATACATTTTTGGATGTTCAATTGGCATGCTCCCATCTTAATTTGTAGCTGTAAAGAATATACTTATAACATTCCAAACCTGTGAGCAATTCCAACTCTGTATTTTAAGTGATAAAAATAAATACAGTCCAACAGAAGTATCTTTCTTCCCGGATGGTAGAATGTAATACACAAAGGCTAAAACAAAATTCATGCATTTATCTAAAACTGTTTAAAAATCCTCATGACAAACTTATACGCATTTTTGAAAGCCAGGAAAAACAGGCTGTTCAGTGATACAAATGTTGTTTTTCAAGCTGTGATAAAATCTGACGTATTGGACTCTGGTCCTTACACCTATAGAGCTGAGCAACATAGTAACGGCAACAGTCAGGTCTCTTGTTATTTTTAAAAGCAGTATAAAAGTTTTATTTTGCTTTGCTTTACTTTTAAATCTAAATATAGCATGTAGGAAAGAGACTCTGCTCTTGTAATGGGTTATTACTACTCATTGGTTAGCCACTCACGAGCAATATGGCCACGCTAACACTTTTTAGTGCTTTTACATCTAGCATATCATTGCAATCTTTGTAACACTCATTTGGAGACTTCTTGGGTTTTAGTTTCCACTAAGCAAGCTGTCATTCAAAGAACTACATCCCCTTGGGAATTAAGTGCAAACAGGAGTCCTAAAGAGACGGTATCATACAGAAAGCAGGTTGATTAGATTTCATCATTAGAAAGCTGCATAAAACAAACCAATGGCTTGGAGATAATAACTTAGGACAAAACCTGCTAGTTTAAGCTTTGCCTCAGAGGAAAAATTCCACAAATTTAATCAGCCTTGGGAAGCATATTTTACATAAGGGTGGACTCAAATTATTAACTATTAGCATTATGAAACAAGCTGCTTACTTCTTGATCTGTTCCAGCTTGCTTTCTTCTGCCTTGATGTAATCTTTCAGTGACACCACCAGATCTTTTTCTGTATTAATTAAGTCTGTCATATGACCTAAAAAACAAATTAATTTGGTTAGACAAAGACAAACAAAAAAAATGAGAATTAAAAGGCATTCTTCCTCTCTTCTACTTTCTTCCCCTCTTCCTTCCCCACAGTCCTTCTGCTTTTACTTAAATAGCCCTGAAGGAGTGTTTGTGTAAGGCTTCTTGCCTTTTTTTTTTCTTTAAGGAGAAAAATCTCATTTTGGACCAAGCTTGTTGCCATGGAAGTTAACGTAATATCACATATTTATTATTAGAACTAATTTAGGATTAATTTGGAAAAGGAAGTAGGTTGCAGCAGAGTAATCTTTCATCCAAGCGTATATAATGTAGAGCAAATAAAGACAAAGCTACAGAAATATACAAAGATTTCACATTAGATATACAATACTAATCCAGTGTTTTATTTTTAAGATTACTTGCATGACTTCAATGGGTCTTTTAACAGACTCAGTTATTAATTAATAATTGCTTCATTTCCTGCAAGGAGGCAGCTGAACTGGTTCATCATGAAGTGATACAGTCCACATCTTCAGCTGTGTCACAGGCCACCAGAACCCAAGAGAGAGCACGCTAACATACTGCTATCATTATGGTATCAGCAGCTGTTTTGCTTGCTTCTACATATGTGCAACAGCCCACAAGAAAATTCTGTTTAGAAATCAATACCTATAAGAATACGTAATGAATACAAAGCCTAGCCTGGGTCGTTAGGCTAACTGGACTGACTTATCTCAAAGCATGCTTCCCCCAAAAGAAAGTAGTCCATAAGGTCATAAGAACTCATGAGCAGATTTAGTTCCGTATCAATTAAAGCCTCGCATGTCATTAACACATCATTGCAGAATCAGTTTTGAGAGCTGTCAAGAAATTCTTTCAGCTATGCAGCATATACACCAAAGTATGTCTCACCAATGGAAGTGAAGAAGTCCGTATGGGCGTAAGAAAAAGGCAGCAGAAGTCCAAGGGCTACAGTATACCAAATCTTGTTGAATGCCATAGTTCAATAGCTGTCACCTCACCACGTACCTACAAAAGAAACACGAAGTAGGTTAAACATCCCTATCCACCAGAGAGTTGAATCTACCTTCAAAAGAGACAGCTTATTCTCTTGGGGCTGCCACTAGTTCTTGAGGTCGCAAAACCCTGACAAGCTTGAGCAGCTTGCACAGAGGACTGATGCCCTTCTGCAGACTTTCTTATACTCTTGTCTTGTGTGGTAGAAGAAAAAATAGCTTGGAGACAGGGTCTTTACAAGCACTCTTCATCTTTTTGACATCTGAGCCACACTGCGGACAGAGTTGCTTCATATAAAGTACCCAAAAAACCCAAGACCATACACCAAAAAAACCCCGTAATACCAATTTAAAGTGCGTACTATCAAGTTCATTGACTCAATGAAAGAAAAAAAAAAAAAAAAAATGTTTTCCTTTGATCAGTCAAAAAGATGCCAGCGGAACAGGTCTAAATGAAAACCCTACACAACCAGTCCACCAAATAAGTTACTTGCATGCTCCTGCCCTTCAGCTGCCACCACCATGAAGCCAGACTCCATAGGTGACAAAAGGTTACTCTGTCGGTAAAATGTTACTAATTGTCGGTTCCTAGTTAGTCCCTGGATTAGTCCATAGCAAGCTCACAGGCAGCGCCTTCTCCCACGAACAGCTGCCAAGCTCTCAGCCTTTCAAGACCCTGGACCCTTTTAACAGCCTAGGATTTCCTCACTACTGCATACTTTAAAAGTAATTAGGCTGTCTTGGAATTCATGAGATTTACTTTTTTCCAAACATGAAAGCTTAAACTCTCATGTATTGCATCTGCTCAGAAAAATGAAAACAACCACATGTACTAGCAGAAACTGTTTTAAAAAAATCTTCCAACAGCAAGACAACTAATGAAGGGGGGGGAAAAAAAAAGAAAAAAGCAACCTCACAAAGCAACTCCAGCTACAACGTGGCTCAGCCTATTTAAGAAAGCAATGTTTTTGATCGAGTTGGCGGTACTGATAGTGAACAACATAAAAATCAGTTGTGCCATTCACACACGGAACATGTAAACAAAATCAGGAAAGCACAAAAGTCACACTCAAGGAATAATCATCCCACCCACAAGTGGAGGTATTAACAGGAAACCCTTCCTTGACTCCAGAGCGCAGGATCTCTTCTCATATTGCACCTGAAGGGTCAGGAAGCAGTTCCCTCGTTTCCTTTCCGTCCCTAGTGTTACAGAAAGAGCGGTGCTGGGGTTTAGATTTACTGACTCTGTGGACTGCCTCTTGGACAGGACGAGCACAGTGTCACCGGCACTAACAGGAAGCTCCTAAGAGCCTAGAAAAGCAGCACAATCTCCAACTCTTGTAAACCATCTGAAATCTGCATGACCGAAATTGAAAGGCTGAAACATTCTTACACATTCACTAACTGAAAGCAAGCTGTAAAGTAAAAATTTGAAAAAAGAAGCCTCGAATCCTACTTTTCCCCCTACAGTCGAGTCAGGTGCCTCAGCCTCACCAATGCTCTAAAACCAGCCGTGTTGTCCACGGCAGTATTGCCCCTTCTCCTCCTCGCTTGCTCGTCCCCTGCACAAGCAGCCAGACAACAAGCTAAATCAGACTATTTCAAACATAACTAATCTAAAAAAATCCCCCCAAAGCTCCTTTCACCCTGGTTCAGTTCTGATACAGTTCACTATATAGCCACATAACATCCCATGCCAGCACAGGAGGACAATCTGGAGGCAGGAACTGGAAGCCAAAGACAGCAAAGGCAGGCAAAATTGTTCTTTCTGGTGGCAGCACAGGTTTAATCCATTTATGAAACTCCAGCCCTTAACACAACGAACAATATACAACCCTCCAGCCAGCCTGTAACACGTACCTAGTTTTCAGCATAAACCAGGGATCCTGGTAAGGTCTATACAACTGTACCTACCTCTTCTGTGACTAATGTCAGCCTCATTAAACAAGAGCTCCAACTGAGTAATTGCTATAAATTAATGGGTCACATCTGGAATTAAGTTTTCTTGCTGGCAAATTTCCTTTCACTCTTTACTTAAAAGAAGCTGTATCCACATGCGCAAGTACACTGATGTGTACCTGCACTCTTATTAAAAACACTGCTCAATTCATATCTTGCTCTGCAGAAAGCCAAGTGCCTGCTGCTCATTCAGCACTCAAGCTAATACATCTGTGAATCAATTACAAAGCACAAACAGTTCTACTACATGATAAATATTTGCTAACATTATCAGTACTCAGAATTCATCCAGCTATTTGTTTACTGCACTCAGCAAAACACAAGGAAAGCTTCAGAAAGTTTACTTTTTGCTATTAATCAATATGAAACTTTTCTAAAACACAAACAAACAAAAAACCACCAAAATGTGACAAAAACGATGTCTCCTCTCCACCTGCGGCTCTTGGTGACAGTCTTCCACCTCTCACGATAGAATGATGCTGTAAATCCTTTTTGAGCAGCATGCTTTGGAAACAGTCTTTCTTCTTCTCTACCTGCCTTTAAAGCCTGCTCCAATACTGGGATGACTTTGAACACAGTTGCAAACCTATTCCCTCCTCATACCTTCACAGGCACACAGCAAAAGAATGAGCGAATGGCAATGGTCACAAATCGCAACAAGGGAAATTCTAAGTAGGTACGAAGAGAAAGTTTCTCATGGTGATAGCAGTTAGGCACTAAAAGAGGTTGACTAAAGAAACTGGATCTTCCATTGTTGGAAGAATTTCAAAACCAACTAAATGGGACAAGCCCGCGTGCAGCCTAACCTAACCTCCAAGCTCACCCAGCTTCAAACAGGAGGTCAGACTAGACAACATCCAGAGGTCGCTTCCAACTCAATTCTTCTTTCCTTTCACAGTCTCCAGCTTTTCTGTCATTTGCAAGGACTGAGACTCCCGTAATAGCTTTCAGCCACCCAAGATTACTTCCCTCCCAGCCAGAATTCGGAGCTGGAAACAGAGCTCAAGGCAGCGGCCAGCCAAGCTTTCACTGCCCTAACAGCAGTTGCTAAGTAGCACAGCTTTCAAAACTACTGCAAAAGGATCAGCTACAGGTTCCCAAATCAAAGAAAATAAAGCTCAGTTGAGGTAGATGCTGGAAATCTCTTAGATGTACAAGCTGCCAAATAAGTAGGCTTAATGTCTTCCTATCAGTGACATGAAGTAAAACAAGATGGAAATCCTCCCTAAATTATTCCTATCAGTCTGACTCTCCTCCTCAGCCGTGTCCCTCAGACAGACACGGAGATGGCAGCTGAGCCATCTTGGAGAGGAGGGAATCCACTACCCACGTACAGAAGTGGGAGTCCAGCTGACAGCTTTAACACAGGAGCTTCCTGACTTTCCGCGAGACATACATTTGCTACAGTAAAACACGGCAGAGCACAAAAAAAAAAATGAATAGGGAAAAAATAGCAAAGAACAAACAAACACGAAGATGCAAGTAAAACAAAGCAGCAAGTAGACAAATGATACTGCCAAGCGTGGCACAGGACTCCCTGAACAGCAGGGATACACAATAAATGTCACTTCAAATGACGAAACTTAGAGGCGGGTTTTCAGAGGACTTACAAAGAGTTCAGCTCAAGAGTCATAGGAGAGTGGACGTGCATGCAGCATCCATGCAAAGCAGAAGGAAAAGGGATGCTAACACAAACTACAGAGAGTGATATAACCTCACAACAATCAAAGTCATGTTAATTGGTGACCAAGGACTGAAGCATTTCACTGAAGATGCTTATTATACAAGTCTCCTCACCACCAATTCCAAGCTCCCAGGTGCTTACCAAGATCCAGAAAACAAGACAGAAAATGGAAACTGAGGGTGTACTTCAACATGGAATTATTCTGGAATAGCTCAAACTTAATTCCAAAACACCTTCTCTACTTAGGTATGAAATTTTAAGTAGGTCACTTATTAAGTCTGCTGTAAGGCCAGGAGTAAAAACTGTATCAGCAAGATCCTCAACTTTTGATTTAAATACTGGCCCACTCCCACAATCCTTACTGTATCCCACTGTGTTTTTAAAAAAAAAAAAAAAAATCAGCTAAACTGAGCTGAGTTCGGGGGAGAAAAGAACAGCACCACCAACGATAGCTGCTCACTGCACTAAACTTCTCCTGTCTCAAGGACAACTCAAGTCTTATGACATGAGGTGACTGGAAACACCACTCAAAACGAAAGAACTTTCCCAAAGTAAGTACTAAGTACCACAAACATTTAGCTGTCATCATTGCTTAACAGTCTCACAGGACAGAAACATTAGAATCCAGTTCCCTAAGTTCTCCAGCACATTATATTTAAAAACTGTTTTAAAATTAAGATCCAAGCAGTGAGAGAAGATTTTCTAGAACTGCTGCTAATGGAAGAACGTGGCATGTTTTAGGCTTCTTTTTACTGACAAAGTTGTAATATAAGCAATCATATATGTAATATAATAATCTAATAAGAGATGAGAATCAATTTTAGAGTCAAGTAGGTGACGTGTTTTAAGTATGATTTATTGCTAACTTGAAGAAAATGTTCACAAGCCTGACTATAGAACATGCGCGTGTTCTTACAGATTTGTACCCAAGGAACTGAAATATTTTGTTGGTTTCTTCCAGAGTAAGACTGAATGGACACAGCGCTCTCGGAGCCCACTTGTTTTAACTTTCTAAGCCAAGACAAAGAACACTGGCGATGGAGCGGAGGACTTATCTTATTAGACACAACAAGCAGAAGGCTACCCTGCTATTTATCCTTCTGCTCAAGGATTAGCAGAATATCTATAGAGATATACAGAATGTTTTCAGGTATTAAAAGTGATTATAAAGAAAGCAGGACAATCCCAATGATCAACAGCTGAAAACCAGTAACAGAGCAGAGCTCTTTCAGGCTGAAGCTGTAGCCCCGCAGGTGGTTCTGCAGTAGCAGAAAGCCTGCTCCTCTCAAGGGGAACAGCAAGTCATTCTGAAGTTACTGCAAGAACGCTGCCTAGAAGAAACACACAGCACAAGTGACAGCAAAGATGCTGTTTCAGCACAGACTTTGTCTTCAGTCTTTCCTCGGTTAAACAGACGCAATTTATCAAGTAAGGGCTTTTTTTCAACAAGTATATTCCTTCAGATCGCTGTCTTTAAAAATTAAGTGTCCTTATCTATATGAACATGGAGGCAGCATTTTCGTCCCATAGACCTTTATTTATCCTCACTTCTTCCACAGTGTTACTCATTATCTATCCTTTATGTTTTTCAAACTGCACTAGGTATTTTCTGATCTACGCGCATGCCTCAAAATCATAGGTTTAAATGCTAGATTTTAAAACCATTCATTATGCAGCAATGTTCAAATCCCTAGAGGTCAGAGAGCCGCTCTCTCCTCCAACTTGATGCATAGCTCTTAATGCATACATTAACCCAGTTGTTCAACTGAAGTTTCTGCAGCAGCTCCTGTCTCCACACCGCCACCTCAGCCATGCCAGCAGATGACCCGTCATGCCTAGGGCTACACACTGAATTAGCAAAGGGAACTAATCCACATCAGCTATTTTTTTGGCTGGGAGGCAAGGCAGTGATTCCTCCCCCCCCCCATACGCTCGTTTTTTATTTGGTTTATCAGATGTACCAGCCCGTGCGAGAAGCACAGACAGGAACTGCTTAGGACAGCACTGCCACTGGACAGCAGTTCATGAAATGGTGCTGCTTCTTCAGCTTCTAAATGAATGAATAGCTAGAAGAGATGTGCCTACCTACGCCACAACCACTGCTTAAACGGCAGAATCAACACTCTTAGCATAGCAAGATTTAGACACATTCCTGTTATTTTGAGTCTCAGAAGGAGGAAAAAAAAAAAAGAAAAGAAAAAAAGAGAAAAAAATCAGTACTGGTTCTGTCAGCACATAATTAAGACACAGTGCAGAATACTCTAGGTCAAATCAAATGCTTTGCAACGTGGTTCAAGACATCCAAACATATCCAGCAATGACTCAAAAGTAGTAACAGGTACGGAACAGCAAAGCAGAGAACATCTCTTACCCCCAAAGGAGGCCTCCGCTTCCCAAACTGGGAACTCATTACCTTTACTTTCCACCCCTGCCAGAGCACTGTCTGCATGCTTAGCTGCATAGTCTTTGGCATCATAAGAAGCTGCATTTATCTACCTGTTGTGACCGATAGCTTCTTTCATTTTCTAAGACCTTGAACACTAAATCTTTTCGTATCCAAAGTAGGTGTACACTTAAGCACTGGAGCACCTCTGCAACTCCTATTACTAAATTCAGCAGAAAAAAAAAAAAAAAAACAAAAAACGCGTGAAACCGAGTGCTGGGCAATCCTTTTGATACCTTCTCTCTGTAACCCTGAAGTATTTTTCCTCTAAGAGCATCCAGCTTTTCAGGTAAAGCGGAAGATTTACTGTAAGCATAGCTAACGTGTTCATTTTCTCCTCATTCAACCGCATGCTCAAGACTCCATGCTGGAGTTTTTCCTTCTAGTCAGCTCGGGTCCTGCCCAGATACCTGCTCAAGGGCACAGCTCACCGCCGAGTCAGACGCAAGGCAGGTTTTACATAACGCAATTGCCTGACTCCGACCCAAAGCGGTAGAAAAAGAGGGAAATCAAGGTAAGCCCGCCGTGCGACAACCACCGCAGCCCCTTCAGGTAAAGTAACTTCACACCCATCCAGCCAAGCACGAAATCGCGCCACAGCGCTCTCCCCCTTCCACGGCGGCGCAACCGAAGCGGCCCACCGGCTGCGCCCACCTCCCCTCCCGCCGCGGCAGTCGCTCCCGCCGGGTGCCCGGCAGCTGCCGCAAAGCCGGGATGCCACCGGCGGCCCACCTGCGCCTCGCAACCCCGCGGGCGGCTGCTCCGAGCCGCTCGGAGCCGCGTTTAACCGCCGGGCCGGGGCCGCACTGCCGCCGCTCCCGTGAGGAGGAGGCGGCGGCGGCGGCAGCACTGTTTAGTCTCGCAGCCGCGGGGAGCCGGGCGGGCCCTACCCGCCGGCGCCCTCCCGCCCCCCTCCGGAGGCTGCCGTTACGCAACGGCCGGGCGGGCCCGCGGGCACCGGCCCCCTCGCCGGGAGAGCGGCCGCCGCCACCGGAGCGCTGCCACGTATCGCCCCCACCCCCGCCGCCCACGCAGCGCCCGCCGCCGCCGCCGCTCCCGGACCCCCGACGCTCCCCTCAGACCGCCCCGTTGTCGTCGTCACCCCACACACCCCCGCCCGCCCCACCCGCGCGCCACCGGCGGGGCGGGCCGGGCCTCACCTGAGGGGAAGGGCGGGACCGGCGGCGCCGTTAACGGCCGGGCGCGAGCTGCCCAGTGGCGTAACCCACCGCGCGCGGCCGGCCCCGCCGAGGCTTTTATAGGCGCCCAGGCCACGCCCCCCTCTCCCCTTCGGGGCGGGGCGGGCGCGCGCTACGTGCGCTCGGTCACAGCGGCCGCCGCCCCCACTGCGCAGGCGCCGCCGCCGCCGCTCCACGGGGGCGCGCGGCCCTCCGCGTGCCCCCCCCCCCCCCCCTCCCCACCGCCGCCCCAAAAACACCCCCAAAACGGGTGTGTGCGTTCATCTTTGTTTTGTTTTGTTGTTTTTTTTTTTTTTTTTTTTTTTTAAACGGGGTTGAAGTGGGCCAGGACAACCACAACTATGGGAGGCATTAAACCAAAAGCGGCATTTTTTGGAGTAAAAGCGCACTCCCGTCTGACTGGTGCTTTAACGCCTATGGGTAATTTTGATCCTAAAACCAACCTGGCACCGCCCGCGCTCCAGCTGGTGGCGTCTCCAACATGGCGCAGCACGCTTTCCCACCCCACCGCCCGCCCAGCCGATACGCCCCTCTGGTCTCCTCCTGCAAAGCCCCGGTGAAGATGTCTCCAGGTGAAGATGTCTCCAGGTGGACAGTACCATCATCACGTGGAGGTCCCAGAGCAGCCTCCCCCACCGTTCTCCTGAGCTCTGCTGGTCACCAAGACATCTCACCCAGCAGCATCCACAGCCGTTACCACAAAGCAGATCACTTCTCGCCCCTCTCTGGCTCGCAGGAGCTTTCAGCCATCACAGATGGACACAAAGATGCTTGGACGTGACTTGCCGTGACGGATCTACAGTCACTGTTCTCTGTTTCGTAGGACTTCATAAATAAACTAGTTACTTTCTCATTGGAGTCCTGGCAATTAAGTTAGAATCAGGGACATTCATAAGCAATTTTTCCTTTCTTTTTAGATGTGGGCTTCAAATAAAGAATCATCTCCTTACTCGCCTGGCCAGCTTGTCATCTTCCTTCTTTTAAGAGGGACATTTTTGGCCACCCCTGGCTGGAAAGCTTTCACAGCAACAATTACAGAGTGCTGGCAAACACACGGGAGGGTTCAAAATCCCCTCCTGACACACGTTCTTTAGCAGGGTTACTTTCACCTTCCTTTCTCCCATGAGACCCCACCTGCAGTGCTGCGTCCAGCCCTGGGGCCCCCAGCATCAGAAGGACATGGACCTGCTGGAGCGGGTCCAGAGAAGGCCACGAAGATGATCAGAGAGCTGGAGCCCCTCTGCTGTGAGGAGAGGCTGAAGGAGTTGGGGTTGTTCAGCCTGGAGAAGAGAAGGCTCCGGGGAGACCTTAGAGCCCCTTCCAGTGCCTAAAGGGGCTCCAGGAGAGCTGGGGAGGGACTCTTGATGAAGGAGTGGAGCCATAGGACAAGGGGGAATGGTTTTAAACCAAACGAGGGGAGATTTAGATTAGATATCAAGAAGAAATTTTTCACTTTGAGGGTGTTAAGGCACTGGCCCAGGCTGCCCCGAGAAGCTGTGGCTGCCCCATCCCTGGAGGTGTCCAAGGCCGGGTTGGGCGGGGCTTGGAGCACCCTGGGCTGGTGGGAGGTGTCCCTGCCTATGGCAGGGGGGTTGGAATGAGATGATCTTCAAGGTCCCTTCCATCCCAAACCATTCTATGATTAAACCCACCTCAATCATAATAGGTAACTGAAGGTTGCAGCATGATCCATAATTAAGGTTTCTTCCCTGTACCTAAATCACTACCTCAGCTTCCATTCCCTCCACAACGTCTTAAAGAGCAAATATCACAGCATTGGGTGTTATGCCCATTATGGGGAAGACTGTGAGATACGACATCTCTCGTACAAGAAACAAACAACAACATTAAGTGAATTTAGTCATTTCGTGTCCAGATGTTGACACAGATGTGTCCGCACAGCCGACTACATCGCCAGTACTGCGAGCGCTGCTGCGCCAGCGCGGGAAGAGGGCCAGCTTTTAGTGGAACTGTCCGTCAAAAAATAAGCCTTTCTCTCCTTTCCTCTCATTTTGGTCGTCTTCCAACAGAAATACAACTCCTACAACTAGCAGGAAACACTGGAATGATATCCAAGCTTCTAGCTGAGGCATCTAGTTAAAGCCCTGTTATCCAAAGAGTCCATAGGATCTCGCCAGAGATTTAACAGCAGCTTCCAGAGATTTGGCAAAAACTCGCACACGGCAGGGGCATTCAGATTCTTTCTAGCGAGACCCACTGCTTTCTCGTCATCTTTTGCACTACTCAGATATTTTTAGGAAGCAAGGCAGACAGCGGAGAACAACAACCACCAGTTTACTAGCATGTTCGGTAGCGGGCTCGCTTGTACGGGTCAGCGTGGGGCTGAAGGCAAAGACATTTCTGCCCAAAGGAGCCCAGGATTTTTGGCATCTACCAAGCAGTCAAGAGTTGTTTCCAATAGACACCTTGCTCCATGAATCTGTTTCTGCCCCTTATCGGTGCTTTCTGCCAGTTAACGAGAGAGCACTTAGGCATTTTCTCCTGCCTTCCTCAACTCCGGCACAGTCACTGACATTCCAGTTGCATTAAAAGATTGGGGTTTTTTTTAATTGCTTTATGCTGGCCTTAGCAGAGCAAGTTATGTCAGCACCTTGTTAAGAAGCACTTACTATCTCTAAGAACAAGTGCAAAAGAAATGCTTCCTGCGAGAGAACCGCAGCAGAACAAGTGGATTTCGGGAGGCTTTCAGACTTTCTTTAGGATTTGCAAGCCCAGTGTGTTTTCTGGCAGAAACACTGACTCCTTTGTAGCCTAACAACAGGCTTCCTTTTCTGAGCAATCCTGTAGAAGCTCTCCTTAGGCCCTAAGCTGAAGGACACTAAAAGAAAGGTCCATCTAAAACAAGAACGAAGCACAAGAGGCCTAAGCATAAGAACGCAACTGTAGTTGGTCACACCAAAGCCTTCTTGTGCTGCCTAGAATAATGTCACATCCTCCAAAGACGTTTAACTCGGGGAGGTTCTCAGCCTGATGTGGTCCATCTATTTAGTAACCCTCGACAGAGTTCTCCATTAAGTATTTCTCCTCTCTTGAGCTAAAACTGGTCTGCATCCACACCATCCTTTACCTAGCAGTTGCACCATTCCTTAGCCAGGCCATGGAAAACCACCTCCGCTTGTTCACCAGGAACGTGGCTCCAGCTAATTAGATTTGATTAACCAAGTTCCTGCATGGGATGAGAGGGCAAACGGTTGGTACCTATCCCTTACGCAGGCTAAAGCATCAGAGCTTACCTAGTTCCTTGCAGCAGCCATTCTCCAAGTCTTTGATCGTGCTTGTTGTCCTCTTTGAACCTTTTCCACTTCTTCGGTATCCTTTTGGAGACAACCGGCCGTGACCTATGTGCAGTGTTTTAAGACATAGGCGCGTCATCTTAATATCATACCGAGTTAGCTCACCATACTGCTCAGCTTTTCAAAATGTATTCACAGCTTAAGTGTACCCTGCATGAAGAGAGGAAGCCTCATCTAGTTTCACATGGGTTCCTCAAATGGTGCCTGTGTGTCAATGCTAGTCTGCTCCCAAAATGAAGCCATTACCCGCAGCCGAGAGGCTGGATCCTGCATCATCAGTTATTTTGTGCAGTGCAGCGAATTAATGCCAGAATTTGAGGATCTTCCCTAGCCAGCAGCAGCAGGGAGGGGGGGAAAGACAGAACACACACCTGCTACCCCAACAAGCTGAAATGAGCAAATCCTACTGAAAACGTCCCTCAGATGTTAAGGTGTCTCCTCTACACGTGTGCATTAGGAGCACAGAATGTAATCAGCAGTATCAAATTAGACAGTTTCTGTCTTTCAAGGTCCCCACCCTGAGTAAAAGAAACTGTAGGAGTCCCTTGTATACATAATACACACAACAAGTCTAACTTCAGGGCAAGGCCAGATTTGGATAGTCTGCATCTAAAATTTAATGATAGAGGGAAAGAGTACTCATTAACTTTCTCTTTAAAGAAGTGGTTTGTCTTTCCTTGGTCTTTTCCTAAAAAAGAAATTTTTTTACCAAGAAGTTTTCTTGTGGCTTGACCATGAGTTTTCGATGCAAGTGTGCGAGTTTTAGGTATTTAAAGCAATTAACAGTTGTTTTGCAAGGGCCAGCTGTTAGCAATTCTAACGCTTGTTTCTGCTTATTGGGGGCAGCTGGAAAGACGCAAACCAGAACAGCAAGAAATAGCAAGATTACTACTATAATCATTATTAGCCTAGAATTACATTTTCCAGCCACTTCTTTGGCTTGAAAGATCTTTTACCAGCTGCTAATACCGATACGAGTATCTTACAAACCCAGATTTAAAAAAAAAAAACAAAACAAAAATCTTAGCAACGCAGGACCAAAGATTTGCCTGTTTTGCAATCCTGTCCGTGTAAGAGATCACCAGCGTTTGTTCCCACTGCTTACGTCCTCCTTGCCTGCTCCTTATGTTTGCTCTTCTTGCATCAGGAGAGTCTCAGGGATTCACTTCCTCTGGTGGCCTGCCAAAGCTCAAATTAGTAAGCTACAGGAAGCTGTCAGAGATGCAGTTGCATGGCCAGGCCTCCACTTCGCTCACAGGATTGCTTCTCGCTTGCAGTACTGTATCTGCAGGGGACAAAGAACCGTTTTATACATGCAATTCACACAACTCAGAGCCTGCCTCAAAAATACTTACAACAAAGCATCTCAGCGCTAAAGCAACAAGTGGTATTTGTGCTCCTTCACTTAAATAATTGCATGAATAAATGACGAGAAAGCCTCTGTTATTTTCAAAATCATCTCCCCTGCTTATGTGCTGCAGAAATATTGGGCAATTTGCAATCACAAGCAGGTGTCCCTTCCAACCCCCATCATTCTGTGATTCTGTATGGACCCACGGAGAAGGGACAAGGAATCTCTCATGGCCTGCATGGCTTCCCACCGGTCAGATCAGTCACAGAAGTGACTCTAAACTCATTGCATATCTTTGCACAGCACAGGGGCCAGGTATACACGATTGGGCTAACCCATGATTTTTTTTTTCAGCTGCATATAGCAACCAGAGGCTACGGCACCGCGCTGCCTTCAAAGGAGTCTTTACGCTGCAGCATAGTGCTCTGGTTTTTAATCCTCCGTGTGTGTAGGGGTGCGCTTACCAAATGACTGATTGCTTTGGGCTGAAGAAGGTAGAGAGGCTGTCCCAAGATTTGAGGTCCAAAGTATCTCCCCCAGCTGCTTCCCTCTAAAGCCAGCTCTTCTTGCAAGATCCATTTCTGGGGGCAGTTAGGGTCAATAAATCTGTTGGTTTGTTTTAACAGCAGGGTAGATACTTCCCTTAGAGATTATATTTCAATCCTTTATCTTATTAAGGGAAGATGCGTTTTGTCCATTAATCCAATTAGCCTAGTGGGTTAATAAGATTGAGCTTGCTCTGTTTCAGGAAGCACACAAATAGCAGTCAAGCATAATTAAACATAAACTTGTAAGTAACGTTGGTAACAAGAGTGCTACTTCCCTGCATATTCTATTTATTATTTTTACAAGCTATGCTCTCAAGTTACGTGACGTGAATTCTTGATTAGAATGTCTCAATTCATGACCAAAAAGCAAAAGGCTGCCCTGAAAACGTTTACTTTCATATGTTTATAAAATTCTCTTTGCGCTAAATATAGGCAGGTAGGTTCCAGCCCAGAATAATGTTTTCAGTACTTGAGAGGAATCTGTTTGTTCAGTTATAAAGGCACGAAAAATATTTGTCATTATTCTGACATCTGTCTTGGCAAAGTGCGCTTTCTAATCAGAGCTATTCACTTGCAAATTCAGCTGCGAGTTTGGATGCTTGAACATTAAACAACTCCCTCCTTTAGATATAGGCAGCCTCTTGGCATATTTTCTTGTTTGAGGACATATGGTCCTTAACTTTAAACAATGCTGTTACATTACTGATACAAAAAAAAAAAAAAAGGGAAGCTTGGGGGGAAAAAAAAAAAGAAAAAAGAGAAACTAAGAGGAACAAACTTCTCTGCTAAGAACAGCTCAAATTACTGCAGTAGCATTGTTCTCATAATAACTTCTGCTTGGCAAAATACAGCACGTGGATTTGTGATAGAGTGGAGCAGGTGGGGGGAAAGAAGGAAAAGAAAAAAAAAAAAAGGAAAAAAGACGTTTACTGTCAGGCAGCCTCACAGACTCCAGGAGTTAATAAAAATCCGGAGCAGGGAGAGTCAGCCATGGAGCTGTGCCCAGGGCTTGCGAGCAGCCTGCGCAGAACTACATTTCCCATCGCCCCCCGTGGGGGCCGATCGGCTCAGCCCCGGTGAGACCGCTGCCCCGCTGTTTGCGGTGGGAGCCGTGCGTCCATGCGAGGTCAAGGTGGGACTCTCATCGCCGATCCCCGCTGCTGGAGGCAGCACTCCTTCTGCACGGAGCGCAGTGAGTGGGGAAAAGGCGCGGGGGACCACAGGCCGGGACGCTCCGGCCATCCGCGCAGCGTAGCCGACAGCCGCAGGCAAGGCAGGGCAGTTTGGGCTGGCCTCCCAACATCAGGTCTGCACTGAGTTTTCAGTGATCCTCAACAAAATCTGTTCCCTTCCAACTTGAGATATGGTTCTGGGATTGCTGTTCCTAGGAAAGAAGGGGTTAAACGCCTGCATACACCGCATTTCACCCTGCCAGGTACAAGCTCTTCCTCTTGTCCCCCAGCCGGTCACATCCCGGCTGCTCATTCCAGAGCAAAGTGCAGAGCCATTTGTAAACTCCTCGGTTCGGAGAATTTTCACACGCCAGGCTCTACGAGACGTGGGGGTGGAGAAGCGACGGCCACGTCATCGTCGCACCACAAAATTGTTTCCGACACGGTCCCTGTGACAGTTGCTGTCCTCGCACGTGTCTGTCCGACTGAGCCTGTCGGCAGCTGCCGGGGCTGAAGCGCCAAGCAGGGACGCCGAGGCTCTCCCCAGCGGGCTTGGCTTCCCCCAGCTCCCTGGGGATCATCCCAGTGAGGACCACCCTCAGCTGAGACGGTGGGAAAGAGGGATCCGGGGCAGAGATGTCAGGAGCCACAAGGCTACAGAAACTGCCTCCACGTACAGACAGGAGCCTCTGCTCAGGCACCGCTCAGGCTCAGGAGCCATCACTGACCTTTCCCGAAAGGAAGGACTCGCAGCCTCTTCTCTGGCACTGCTTATCTGTAAATCCGAGCAAACGTAACTTCCTCCTTAAAGGGCTTTGAGTTCTATGGCTGAAGAGTGAAATATACAAAATAGTTGTTTAAGGATTATGAATCATAGTTCATTTTTGTTTCAGATGAATGCTAGAGACTGTAGCGTTTCTGGCTATTTTCTGACATCCTGAAGCTGAGTTCAAACTGCAGTCTGTGCCTGAGCTGAAAATGTGGTACGATCCTTTGGCACAAAAAAACATTCATAGCTGGAGGTGATCCAATTCAGCTGCAACTGCTGTCTCTCATCTAAGTCGGGGAATTCTCCTCCGCAGCTGATATTTTGTCTTTCATTCTCTTCTGGCATCAATGCCTTTCCCACAGATCTACTGCGTGCGGCAATAGGATGTTCCGTTGGATCGAGGCCATTACAACTGTGTAGGTAACAAACAAGAGAGCAGCCACCTTCACTGCCCTTTTCCCCAGGGATACCCGAGTTTAGGGCAGGAACATTTAATCTAGTCTTACAGCAATTTCTCCAAGACCCGTGCACCGTCACAGACGGAAACAAACTGAGGGATCTTTAAATCGTCTTAAAAATTGCCTGACACGGGGTTTGATGTGTGACTAAGACCAAAGTGATCATTTTAGAAAGCAGACGCCAGCACGCTGCAGACTCTGCAAGAGAGAGATTTCTGGTAGCAGTAGGTTATTGCATGGTTTAAATAAAAATTAACTTTGCAGGGCCGCTGCATTATATGCTGTGCTTCCCTTTCTAGGCAGAGACAGCTACCCGTAGGTGTTGGTTATGGCTGCGATTTATCAAGCAGTGTATAGAAGAGCTTCCTCTCTCGTCTGCAGGTTACACTCCACCTATGTTAGAAAAATGAGGTAAGTTCTCAACCGATTCTTGTGTACAGTGGGAAGACCAGAGTTTGGCATTCCTGTGTCCACTGTCACAAGCAGCCCTACCTAAATCTAACCCGGGGGTTAATCTTTTAACAGCTCAGCAATAATACAGCAATGCTATGTGAGCTCTGTCAATGATAAGTCAAAATCTCTCCACTCCCTTCACCGCTGATAGGAACTGGTTATCTCAGGCTGAAGCTCTGTTAATGAATGCCTATGCTTGCTGTCCTAGCTAAATATCTCTTAAAATACAAGGCAGGCTTGAAGTGATGCTGCTCACCTCGTTTTAAATACTACTTCAAACAGTCTGAAAGCAGCATATTCTGACACCCTTTTTCCAATGACTGCTTTTCCTAATTAAGGCCACGGCCAGCTGAGTCTTTAAACTTCAGCTTGGTCTTTGCCTCTCACAGTGTGACGGGTAGAACGTACCCTGCAGAAATGCATGTAGCCTGATGGGATGCATATTCAACATCTGAAGCGCTCAGTAGCCTTGCCCAACAGGACTTGGAGCCATTCAGATTGCAGGGGTAAAAAGGAAGATCCAGGTTTCCTGCAGACAAGCGATCGTGCCTATAAAGCAGATCTCTTGGATTAAGAAACTGGGTCACTGATCTCAGATGTCCCAGACTTCAGGCTTCTTGTGTGGTAGTAAGAACCACATTATTTCCTGCCACACGGCACCTTCGCTAGAGGCTACAGCCCACCAAAGAGTAGACTCAGCTGTCAAAAACTCCAGAAGCATATGGAATACATAAAATCTGTACTGTCTGTTCAGCCCCCAGCTCTGTGCAAAAGAAACACATCCAAATAAGCATAACACAGGTAACTCTCAACATGACCTGGCGTTCATCTTCCCAATTCTCTTCTCACTGCAGATACTTAAATGAGCTAAAGGAAGACGATAGCCTCTGTAGACAAGCCCAGACCTCAGGAACTTTCTACCTCTTTCACAACCTCTCCCCCTTCCTGCAGAAAGCTGGGAAGAAGTACTTGGTACCACAGCTCAGTGCAGCAGGTAAGCAGGTTTCCAGAAAGAAACATCTCCTGCATCACACAGCTCAAACGATAGAGAGTCATTTGCAATAGCAACCCCTTACACGGGGGCTGAAAATCTAATCTAGCTGTGCAGGAACATCCTGCTATTTGTTAACAACCAAACACTAAGTAGAGTTAAAACCTTGGCATGCCCACACAAGCTCTTCACACACACGTGGTATCAGCACATACCTGATCTGTTTTAACATAATCCGTTTTAAACATTTGGGACCATTGCCTTTTGAAGGGAAAGGGCTGGCAGGAACACAAGCAAGGTCTAACTGACAAAGGTGATTTGCCATAAGGCAGGAAAAGTTTTCTTTGAGAGAAAGCTAGGTAGGACAGAAGCAGAATGGACAGCTGCTCCCCAAGCATTACAACATTAGCATCTTTAGCTTGACATGGTCAAAAATTCCAATAGCTAGGAGGAAAGCCAGACTTTTGGTCTCCATCCGGGTGGGTCCACTTGTCTGGTCCCCTCTCTCACATTGAGCCAAGATGGTGTGTGTCTTGAAGATCCGGAGAGCATGACAGTTGTATGAATTTGCTTTCATCACAGCTTTTTCTTCCCCTTCCCCCTGCTGTTTAGAGATGAAAAGGATCCTGGAGAAATTCAAAGAGACTGAACAGTGGATAGAGAAGTCGGTGCTGATCGGTTGTTCAGACGAGCACGTACCACACTTTGCCCTGGATTTAGGTTGGGATCACTCTTCTTCCATGCATGTCAGCATCACGTTTGATGCACTGAGATGAAGATGCTGCCGAGGCAGCATCCCGAGTCCCTGCTGGGTGAACGTTTACTGCCAGAGAAGACTCAGCTGAGTCTCTGTAGGAGCTGTTGTGAGCGTGGTGGGTCAGAGTCACAGAACTGCACTGCTATTCCCGTACGTGTGTTAGTAAAGGTGGGCTGTTGGCAGGTCACTAAACATTTGGGAATGTTACCACTGATGTGATGTCACTTCCACGGGAATTTCCAGAAATTGTATACCGGAACAATGAAGGGCGTAAAGTTGGGATAATAACTGCAATTTATGAGATCAAAGATTTTTTTTGTTGTTGTTTTTTTAAACAGGAGCCTTGGAGAAATCAGTCATTGAGTCTGAACTCAAGGGATCGTTTACTGACTTACGAAAGGCTCTCTTCGTAGTGGACGGGAAAGATTCTCCTTTGCTGGCTTCGGTATTGTACAAGATTTTTTACTTTAAAAAGTTGCGATTTCTAACATCAACCCTTCTCCCTGTCTCCCATATTGTTTTATGATTTAATACATATTGTGGAAGTACCCACTGTACACTTTCAGTGACCTCGGTGCAAACACTCTGTAAATTACAGCAGTTTTCCCAAATTTGCGATCCCAAAAGCAAACTGCAACGGAAAGAGAAACAAACAAGTGGCTTAAAAATGACCACAGCATCAACCTGCTGTATGTCCAGCATGAAACACACTGATCTTATCAGCAGTCACAGCAATCCCAGTTTGTCCTCAGCTTAACAACTATCAGGCACTAGTTTTCTGTAATCTTCTAGGCAAACTGAATTTCATGAACAAACTTAAAGATCTTCTCTAAGAGCTGCTCTTTCAAAACTACTCACTTATAAGCTATTACTCTACAGTAAACTCTATGTTTGGAAGCCCTGAGAAAAGACCCGTGTGTGCAAATCAGCTGTCCTGACCCATAAGGAGAAATAGCTCATGTTTCTTTTCCTGCTCTATAATGTTTGTGGTGCTTGGGCTATTTTTCAAGAAGGTATTCGGAGACTCCTTAGAATAGTTCAGTTCCCATTACTACTCCCATTATATCCCAATAAAGAACACTCTTCCCCACCTCCCCCAAACATGCTCAGATTTGGATATTAAAGCAAGAAGCATGAAACATTGATTGCGGAATCTGCCATTTTTCAAAGCAGTGCCCACACTTCATTTATCTTTCTGAGGTTTCCAAGCATAATCAGTTTACCCACACGATCGCATGCTGGGGAGAAGACAGCAAAATATTATTCAGGGAGACTGCTCTGAATCATCTCTTTGCCCCAGCTATAAATAAGATCTGTGTTTCTCTCTTGGTGTTTGCAGGCTCAGTCCCTTCTCCGGTGGCACGATTCCCACCAGTACTGTAGCAAAACTGGGCAGCCCACTCATAAAAACGTAGCTGGCAGCAAGCGTGTCTGCCATGCCAGCGGAATAACTTACTATCCACAGGTGAGCACCTGAACAGCAAAGGTAAGCAACGCAGGGGCTCTGTGGTGACAAGCCAATGCCGCTGGGTCGCACGGAGAAGAATCTGTAACAGGCAGCAGGAGTGCTTTGCATGTAGCTGGGTGCTTTTTCTTTGGCGTTCATCCAGTGACCCTCAACCAGCTAGGAAAAGCAACAGTTTGCACGTACTTGTTTGGTCTGAAATCCTTGCTTTGCTTCTTGATGCATTTGCTAGATGTCTCCAGTGGTTATCACCCTGGTGTCTGACGGGAGCCGGTGCCTCCTCGCACGACAGCCCTCGTTTCCTCAGGGGATGTACACCGCTCTGTCAGGCTTCTGTGATGTGGGTAAGGCGGTCTCTGATCCAGCGTGGTGGCCTCGGATGTGCAGGGCATGGGGGCAGAACGGTGGGACACAAAGCAAACGCCTGTTCACAGAGGAGGATGGAAACATCAGTGATAGCAGGGAAAAACATACTGGATCTAAACAGATCGGTGTTGCCATTCAGACAGAGTTCAGAATAGCTGCATGGATCTGAAGAGAATGGGAATTATGGGTTTTTATCAGTTGCTCTGGTCCCTGATGGTAAATACAAGTATAAGACAGCCCAGGTTAAAACTCCAGTTACTTTTTTAGTCCATTTTGTGTCTAGTGCAGTCTGGCTTAGGAGAAAAACTACAGACTTTTTGTAACAGGAGAGAAAATGGCTTAAAAATTGAAATTATGAAGAGAGGCAGCATTGTTCTGTCCACCAGCTGCATATAGGCAAAGCCAAAAATGTCTCTGATGCCTCTGTTTAAGGGAGGTAAGCATTGTTGATGAATTTAATTGAGCAGCCTGCTGACAAGTGTTTCCAGGTCAGCACAGTCAGAGCTCCTCTGTGTGTGTGAGTGCATGAGCGGTCAGGGCTGGAACACCTCAGAAATGAGCATGCCTGTATTTTTCTTTGCCACGGTTTGCTGCCCCGAGGCCAAGCTGTCCTTACCTAACTGTGGTTGCTTCTAGGTGAAAACGTGGAGGAGACAGTCCAGCGAGAGGTGGCTGAAGAGGTGGGCCTGGAGGTGGAGTCACTCCGGTACTCAGCTTCTCAGCATTGGCCCTTTCCCAGCAGCTGCTTAATGATAGCTTGTCACGCGTTGGTGAGAGCACAGCAGGCTGAGGTGAGCAGACTCAGGTTCCCCTGAGGCATTGCACCGCCCGCCTTAGGTAGCAAAGTCATCAGATCCTCCCTAAATGCAGTTTTCCATCGGCCTTCTCTACAAGTGAAGAACAAACTAAAAAATAATCGTATTTTCTGTTGCAACGTGCCAGGTTTTGCACAGGTCACTGTATATATACAAGCTCAGAGCCCAACACTCCTGTACTTTTTCCTCTGAACTTTGCAGAGGAGGTACTCTCTAGTATTAATACCATATTTGCCGTAGAACACGCAGATCCTGCCACGTTCATTACTGTACTCAGCCATGGCCAGTGCCATGATGGAACAGGGCTACCTGATTTGTGGCTTCCTTAAGGAAACCAAGGCAACACAGCACTGGTGGGTAGTAATGTCCCTTCCTGTATTGGCATCAGCACTTACTTTGCGCATGGATAAAGCGCTCTGGGAATTCTAGCATAGGATCTTTGTGGGTGCAAGAACAAGCAAGGTATACTGCTGGCCACATTTAAATCTAATTTAAGGAATTGGTACTCTCTGAATTCTTTCCAGATCAGTATGAACAGCCTGGAACTTGAGGAAGCCCGTTGGTTTGGCCTAGAGGAAATCGTGGAGGGTCTCAAGAGAGACCACAGATCTTCAAAGCAAGAGGATGGTAGTTTTTTACCCTGGTTCCCTCCCAAACAGGCCATTGCTCACCAGCTGATTTGTGAGTGGGTTAAGCAGCAGACTTCCCAGCCGGCTTAGGCATGACTTTGTCAAGTCTGCGGTTCTACCAGAACTATGAAAGCTGGATACAAAAGCTTCCAAAGTTACTGAAGGCAAAGGCTGTGGCACAGTGAGGATAGCACCAGGCTGATGGCAGTCAGATACATAGACCTACAGAGCCATTTCTAAACTGGTCATCCTCAGACATCACCCTTGAGGTTCCATGACTTGCGGTAAATGTACAATAAAATTCTTGGTTCCAAAGCATCAAACTTATTGTGACCAGCTGCTGCTGTTGCCCAGCAAGCAACAGAACAGTGAGCCCCTGGCACCTATGTCCCATTGTCCTCCATTTTATCCACCCTGGATGGATATCAAACGCACACTCTTTCCAGAAAAAAATAAAGGGCAGTGGCAGCTTTC
Organism: Pluvialis apricaria; assembly: GCA_017639485.1. NCBI lineage: Eukaryota > Metazoa > Chordata > Aves > Charadriiformes > Charadriidae > Pluvialis > Pluvialis apricaria. The sequence continues at coordinate 3,172,691 of CM030013.1, read as the reverse complement.
AGTGTTCACATTTATATGGATCTGGAAGAACTATCAAAAAACCACAAGAAAAGCCACTGCCTGTATGCTCTCCCCTTCTTCTGTTTCCCTTCCCATTCAATCTTCCAGTTTTATATAAAACATCGGTTTTTTTTTTTTTGCAAATGTTAAATGGACTCCTACTTCGCTGGTGTATCTGAGCAACTAAAAATATCTTCAGAGGCACCATTTTCTCCACCAGTAAGACAGCGTTACTTCCATCCCAAAGAAGAGAGAACAGAGCTATCTGCTGGTAGAGAGTGGAAGAGCAAAACCTACATATAAGCGTATTAGAAGAACCCAGATAATGCAAAGGTGCGAGAACCACTGCAAGAAAGGACTGCGCTTGCGACAGAGAAAAATCCCGAAAGGCACAACGCCTCTTACCCTGTGCCGAAAGTCTGTGGCTTGCCTGGAGAGCGGGTCTCGTTTTACTGATGAAATGGTATCACTTCTCTGGAGGGAGAGCAACAAAGAGACAGTCTGGGCAAGGAAAGCTTAGTAAAAGAGACAGAAGGAAGGATGTTTGATCTGCCGCTGATTCAGGCTGACAGTCCTTTCTGCCTACTTGGTCAGAGTTCAAATGCCGCGATTGCAAAGCCATCAGTACAGGTACTTGAAGGGGGAACGGGAACGTATCTGACTGCCACCATTGGGATTCACTGTAAGTGAAAGACCTTTTGAGCAGTGGTAAAATCTGGAGTCGTAACACCTGAGCAGTAAGTAAAAAAAGGCCACTGTCTCACACCTTTGAGACATGCTTTGTTTGCTCAGAGTTAATTTTACTTTAGGAGGTTGGGAGGGGATTCTTTCAGGCCACGGTGGCATGTGCAAACACCTTTCCCACCTCACTAACTCTCAGTCAATAAAACCCACGTGTCAGAGCACGTCTTTCATGTTGGTGAACTCGATCTGTCAGTCATCCTGTAAGAATGTACTCTGGTATGGCCAAGGGCATCGCTTCCTCCCCTCCAGCCCAGCCAGACACACCACAGGAGCCCCCACACCACTGAACTTAACTGCAACACTCCTGCCTCCACTTTCCTTTGAAACATGTCTCGCTGCCTCTCTTCACAGGAGTTCCTCCGGCTTTCTCTCCCATCGCACCATTTTAATTCCCCAGCATTTACCTCTTCCTCTCTCATCTCTAAAATCTGCCATTTTCATTTTCAGCCTTCTTTCTTTCTCCCCCTTCTCTGCAGTAGAAGGTATTGAAGAGTTAGATACCCACCAGCAGGATATTCCTTTTTCCCACTTCTCCCCAGTGCCTTCCCAACTCACCCTTATGTAGTTCAGTAATGTGCCCCGAGTTTGCTTCCAGTGTACAACATCCAGCTCGATGTACTCAGTACTTTTTAATATCCACATATCATCTGTTCTCCCAGTGGTGGAAAAAGGACCAAGAAGTAAAAGCAGCAAAAAGTAGTACATATAAGTGAAAGGAGGAACAGCTGTATGACTTCTGCAGTAATCTGAGCTTCCCGTGTTTTGGTTTTGTACATTTACAGTACACATTCGCAGTGTATGTCTTTGTCAAACCAGCTGCAGTGTGATCAGATTCAACATCAGAGAAAATCCACCTGTGTTTGGGGAACACCGGGTTACTCTGCTTATCAAATTACGGTTTTTAACACTACCATGCAGGCTATCAGTGAGCTGTAACTGAAAGAGAGCAAGTACCGACTGACCCCAGCTCCTTCTGAACTGTCCCTTCGACGTTGCTGATAGGGACCTCTCCGGGCAGGGCATCCCTTTGGGGTGAGGTGGGCACCGCAGCAGAAGGCAGGCTGGTCACAGGAGGAGAATTACTGCTGCCGCCTCGCTCGATGCTGGTGGGCCAGACACTGCCCAGGCTGAAGCTGCTCGATATCCACAGACTTCAGGACAACTCGTAAGAGCTGCAGCCTGTCTAATACTCTGACTATACCAGGCTTTTTCATATTTTATCAGTTACTGCCTGTTTTCTACAAGAAGAAAGTTAGAGGAAAAGCAAAGCTATTTTCTCATTTGTTTGTTTCTGTGACTCACCTTTTAAAACACAGCTTTAAACGTTCCTTTTGATTATCAATAAGAAAAAAAAAAGTCTTTTCAATCTATTGAAATACTTTGGGTTTTTAGGGCAAGAACAACTACAAGGCAATATTCCCATTACATCTTTTGAAAAGCCTTCATTTTTAAACTGTTTTATAAAATCCTTAATCCATACCCTTTTGACTTAGGTGTGAAACAGTAATGGTCACCTCTGTTCCTGATGTTAAGAAAGCAGGGATGATTATAGGCAGTTATCGGGAATACACAGCTATGAACAGGACAGAAAAACAAGATGAGAGAGACATTGTTCTTACTTGCATTTGCCTCAGAAATCTGGCTGAAGCCTGAATAATACTCACTGCAGTCAAGACAGAACATGCTGCATAAAGGCAGATGACCTGGAAAGAGAAACAGGCAATTCCTGACAGATGCTTCTTCAACAAAGCACAGCAGGGCTTGTCCAGGTAAAAGACATCAGGCAGGCAAAAGGGACGCAGCAACATATTTCTCTCCAAAACACATCCGTTAAATGAATCCTCGTTGGGGACGCTTGGCTTGTATAAAATCACTTGTATGATGTCCACTGCTTTCAGAGACTGCAAGGGCTTGGGACTTACAGCAAGTAAGGCTAAAAAGCAGTCAGCCTGTGGCATTACAACCCAGTTGCTTACAAGTATTGCCAGTCAGCAAGATACACAGGCAGCTATAAAATAATAACATTCCTCTGATTAATCTGAAATAGCTTTTTGGAGAGCAATGCAGGCAGGTTCAGAGCAGCATTCCACCTACCTACCAAAAGCAACAGGGCATAAAAGTTATGTTTATCTCCAACAGGTGCCAGCAGAGGAGTAAAGTAACCAAACCACATGACACAACTTGTCCATCTCTGACTGAGGGAGCTTAGAAAAATCTTACCTGCAAATAGTATGGATTGAGAATTCCCTTACCACATGGTCTCCCATCACCTTGGGCTGCTCTGCTGCCGCATGGAAAGGTCACATTTTCCTACCCAGAGGGGTACCCATCCATTGTGAATGGCAGAAAGCCTGACTTCAGCATTACAGGTCAAGGAGGAAGCTCTTACATCAAGACGTTACCTCACCTTAAAACATGCTCTGAGACACAGTGGCCGCATGTTGAACGTGATGTTTAGCTTGAGACGACATGAGCGCCTAATGGAACGCCCTGACAACACGACCGTGTTAAAGCCATTTTTTAGGTAATCATTTTTCAAGTAACCATGAGCGGTTCAACTCTGGCAACTGCAAGGGGCAGGTTGTCAGAACAACTTGTAATTACACAAATACAATTCCCTTGCTTCAGTCTGAAGCACTGCTGAAACGAATTCAGCAGCCCCAGCCTTCAGCTCCCATTTAAAACTTGTTGGCTTTTCAACTTAGCAACAGATGGCAAGCAGCTGTGTAAGGGGGAAAAAAAAATATTGCCAGATGTCGTTCATGCAACAATGCATACACCTGGGAATGACTGAGCACCACCAAACCTACTTCTGTTAAAAAAAAAATGCCAAGTTGCCAATCTGGAAATGGTGCGACTTGCATCTTCTTTAAGAGCCACCAGTGGTATTTTGTAGACAATCAGGTGCACTCACTCAGTGACGTCCAGAATCAACATTACATGGAGAAAGTGAAGCTGGCATCAGCTGTCACAAACATGAGAAAGATCACAGAAGCAGAAACACAAAGGCTCCCTGGCTCCCAGTATTGCCACAGGAACAGAAAACGCTGGGACAACATCCTTCTCCACCGGTCCCTGTGCTCAACTGTACATAGCATCTTTTTATATAGCATTCTCCATGAAACTTCACATCTAAAGAAAACAGAGCTACAGAGAGAAATAGCAGAAGTTAGGAGGCAAGGCAAGGAAAAGATTTGAAGTGATTGTGGGGGAAAAGTGTGATACACAGTACAGTTGTTCTCATGGCAGGAAATGCAAAGAAGGCCTTATTTCTATGAGTGGAAATATCACAAAAGAACCCAGATGATTTCCTAGTATGTTAATAGGAGCAGAAAAAGAAGAAAGATGCGGTTTGAGATAGGGAAAGTCACACATCACTTTTATTAATAAAAGTCTAAGATCTCAGTAAGATCTCTTAAGGAATGGGAAGCTGAAAATTCATAAATAGTAAGGTGGACACTACAGTTGGGGTGCTAAGTAAGCGTGTGTTGGACTAAAACAAGAGCAGCTATAAAGATTTACCTATTAAATACTGTTGACTGATTTGTAGAACAGGAACAGAGCAAAAGCAACTAGATACTGCACAAAATTCAGTAACTGATTTGTCTGAACAATAAAAACCCGGGAAGTTTTTATAAGTGAAAGAAAATATGTCTACAGTCACAAGGGGTACACAGTAATGATCTCAAGAAACACAATAGTTAAATACAACTGCTGTCAGTATGCAGCATGGAGAATCCCTAGATTAAACTAGATTATATTCCAACACTATAACGGTATGGCCTTTTAACTGCAGGTAAGGTTAATAACCCTCACCAATTAAAAAAAAAAAGGTCTGGTCTGAACGAATTTAGATTAACATCCTGCAGTCATTGGATTACATTACTCCTTTTTCCCATCGAATTATAAAGTCTTTACTGGAAATATCTCATTTTCTGCCTCCTACCTGCAACAGTGGTCAAGTCACCTACGTATTTTTTTCTGAACAAACTGAGCTTTACCTTCACATTAGCTTTGCTCTTCACTTCCCATCCTTGCACACTTGGAGAATTGCGAATATCCATCTGGGCGTGCTGACCCACTTAAGTATAAGCTCTATTCCAAACAGTAATCCACAGTTTACACAGGGGTAACACACAATGTGATATTCTTCTGCCTCCGTTAATTACGTCGCGTCTGAGCTACAGTTTCACACCAGAAACCTGTAAGTTGTTCATGATGCCCTTTTCCATGACACTGCACTCCACAAGACCATTTTCTTGCCTGGAAGCATAGCCGGCATGTATTCCTACATCTGCCTGTTGTTTCTGTCCTATTTCAACGGGACAAGTTGTTACTGTAAGAATTCAAACACAAGATAAACTGAATCATTACCACAACAGCAATCTCAGTTATTTGCCCTGAAAGAACAGTTTTGCTGTTGTATTAATTATCCACTATTGGCACCTGGAATCCGTAATAGGAGACCTTCTCCATCCTCATGAGGTGGTAATCAGGTTCCTGAGCTGGTGGCCAAGGAACACGCTTGATGCAGATCAACTAAAGTGATGTTTTAGGCTTCACACCCCTGACTTTTCATATTTTCGAGCAATTCACTTTTTTCAATAGCTCTGTATTCTGCTGTTTAAGCTGAGAACCCCAACTGCCCTCCATGGTGGTATTTTCCTAAGGGAATAAACAAAGTTGGAAAAAGAAATAAATTTCCATCTTAGACCTGCCAGAACAGATGCTCTTATGTTCCATTCCAAAGACGTAAACGGCAAGAGGGAGGGCAGCTGTTGCTGCAGCTTTTGCAGCATCCCAAGGGATCCTGAGGTGGTACAAAGGGCCTGCCCTGACTCCCGCTGCTATTAAAAACAAAATCCAGTTTCTCATATGAGTTACATAAGTAGCTACAGCAAGAGCTGCACAAACATTCATTAAAAAAATGCTTTTCCACTGCTGCAACTAGCACATGCCCTGGAGATAACTGTTACTCCTATACTGCAGTGTTAGAAATGAAAGGCAGGAGGCAAGTGTCGTGCAGGGAGATGATCTTTCATGGCAACAGAGGCAGCTGACATCCACTTACATGGCAAGGACGCTGAAAACAGTTTATTTGCAGGAGATCAATGCAAGCCCAGGGACTTCAAATAGCAGGTAGTATCACCGACACCAAACCGCACTTGAACGCGGCGAGCTGCAGTTAAATACCACTCCTCCTGAGCCACACCTCCTCCCTGCTGACCAGACAGGAGTTAGACTCATGCTGAAGATATTGCTAGCCTCTGGGGCGCTGACTTCCAAAGGGAACTACTCCATTAACCCTCCCTTAACACGGAGTAAATAAAGATCCTCTTTCTTAGGCTCCTCACTATTCCATAAAGCCACTCGGTGGAAAGAGTGGCAGCAGCCAAACTGCCCAGGTGTTTGGAAGAGTTTTAACAAGTTAAAGGTCTCTGCTGTCCCCTGGGATTAGTTTCAATCTCATATATGGAAGATGAAAGATCCACTGTTTGTTTTCTTGCTGGAAAGACACCTGTCAACAACTGCGCCATTAGGAACTGGGGCTACAGGGGTCAAGTCACAAACAAGAAAACTACATTTCTGGGAAGGGTCAGAAGTTCTAGGATGAACAAGGCCGTACAAAAGGCAGATGCTCAAGTGAGCAAAGTGAATAAATTGCATTGGAATGCAGTTCTAGTTAAACCAATTTAGAATATAATGGAAACTTTGATAGCAATCCGTTGAAAGGGAACCACACTGCACTTGTCTTCCCTAATTAATTCCATCAGGCTTCCTTCACTAAAAATACTCTCTTTCAAAATTAAAAGCAGAAACGCCTCATATGTTACTTCAAAGCAGTGGAAGAGGCAGCATGGAAATGCTTATTCTTCGATGGCAAATTCTCATGTGAACAATTCAGGAATCTTGAAGGTCTCCACTGTGAAGCTGCTAAACACAAATGTAAATAGTTGGAATAAGTACAGCCTCACAGAAATAACAGTCCAATTGATGGAAAAGTAAGATTATACAAAAAGCAAGATCAGCTGAAGTGCTTCCAAAAGAGCAGCTTTGTTCTGAACATTAGCTTAGAAGTTTCCTACATTAGAGGAATTATTTGATCCATTTTGACCTTTTGTATAGTACAGGCCACAAGAGAGTTTACACGTGATCATGTTCTTGAAATTGAGCTATTTTTTAAAGTATCTAAACTTGACCTAACTATTCATCAGTGGAGAATTTTAGGTACCTTCAGTGTTAATTACCTTCCCTGTTAAAACATTAACACTTTCATGTACATCCGTTTTCTACCACTAACTGCTGGTTATCCTTGTCTGCTAGATTCAAGAACTCCAGTTACCCCCAATTTTTCCACTGTAGATTTGTCTAACCCGATCCCGTTCCACTTCACCTCTCTGCAATCCAAACTCCTTGAACTCCAGCAGCACCTTTATGCTTCCTCATTCTTGTTGTCCATCTCTGATCCCTGACCAACTTGCCAGTGCTCTCCCTAAACTGCTGACAAAGTAACTTATACGACATCAGTGGAGGACAAACGTGGAGGTAGCAAAGTCATCATACCCTTCTTCCGCATTCATTCCATACATTCACCTACAGAACCTCCAATATTTATGATATTGTACTGGAGCATTTTCCAAGATATTTGTCATTTGCAAGAACAAACAAAAACCTGGAAAAAAAAGGCCACCATAAGCATAGATCAGCAGGGAAGTCAGCAAGCAAGCACTGGTTGTACATTGCCAAGATCTCATCAATTTCGGTGAAACTATGTGAGCCAATGTGTGACTTTCAAAGAATTTTCTGTGCATTGGTCAAACTCAGCTGGCACAGGCAGTCAGATGGCAAAACTCATCATCCAACGAGTGTCCAAGTCCTACATGGAAACAACTTTTGCTACATTCTGCTTTGTCAGTTTAAATAATGCCAACATTTAAAATGCAAATAAAATAAAACAAAGACTTCAACTAAATGGACTCCAAACCTTAAGACTAATAATAACAACATCAATAATAATAATAATTATTACTATTATTCAGTCCTTCAAAGGTAATTAGGTATGTCTTCAGGATCAATCAGGCTTTTCTATCATTGAATATTATTTTTCTGAATATGTTTAAAAAAAAAAAAAACAAACACAAACCCCAAAAACTCAACCAATGAGCTTCTCTTCTACCAGTTAATTACTAATCATTATACTTAATTAATTGTTGTATGGAAGAAAAAAATAAAGAAAAGACTTGTAGAAACCAATTCAGATCTGGCAGGACTGCGTTATTCTGTCTGTAAATCAAGAACGTCTACATATTTTATTCCAAATTTATCTTGTTAAAACTAGGTCTTCATATCTAGAATAGATTTTTCATTCCATATGAAAGCAACATGCTGAACGCCTTCTAGCTAAATTTTCACTGTAAAACAAAGCTAAATTGTTCAGACTAGACTCATATACAGCTACTGCTGGCATGATACCAACATTCAGCAATAACGGAATTCAAAAAATGTCCAATTATGAAAATGCTTTAACTCCAAGAACTTCCGATACTGCACTGAGGAAGTTATGCATACCTTCAAAGAAAAAAAAAAAATCTCTGGTAATCAAGTTGTATTTCTGGTTTTATTTAAATAAATTCAAAAAATACTTATAGCCAATATTTACATATTCAATCCAATTACTCTTCAAATCCTCCTGGTTAATAAAGAACAGATTCTTACAGTAATTATCATAAGTTCTTACAATGAAGCATTGTTCTTGTGGAAAAGCGATTAACCGTCTGCTGAACATTTAACCAGCATTCCCAAATCCACAAGAGAACACTGTTCCCGTAATATGGTATTCCTCCATCTCCCCCTGAAGGCAGCAGCATTTTCAGAACATGAACTGCTTTCCAGATATTGAAACCACCTAGTAATAGGTAAAATGACAGTTTAGAAATATGGCAAATTGGACCATTGATTTGAAAAACTGAAGACAGGTTTTATTATAAAAGTTTCATTCAAGCCACAACATCACTTTTCAATTTTCTGAAAACATGTTGGCACTGGAAAAATCCGATTTCAATCCAAGATAGTATCCAAACAGATGGCTTTTGCAGGTAAATTTGCTTTGCATCTTTAAAGTCACACATAACTAATGCATATACTGCTTTAAATTCAAACCTTTTGTCTCTTCTTCCAAATACTGCTGGTACTTCTGTGCTTCATTTCCCCATCAGCCATGTCTTCTGAATTAAGACAGTCTTTTATTCTCTTGCTCCCTTATTAGAGCCAATATGATCTGCATTTTCAGGTAAATGCACTCCCATGCTCTGTAAAATGTTAGAGGTGGGTCCTGCCAGTCCAGACTGAGCGCTGTAGGATTCAAGCAGGTTAGCGACTAGGTTCATATCCACATCAACTGGTGCCAACTCAGTATCTTCAGCTCCAGAGTCAGGGCCAGCATTTTGAGACGTAGTTGCATTAACAGAACTTGCCTACAGTAAGTATAAAGAGAAAGTTTTATCAAATTGTGTAAGAAAAAGACAAACCACAACAGAAAAGAAACAAGGAAACAGTTCTGCAGCCAACAAAGTTCAGTACGTTCCACGCTGTCTTGACAAACAGGAATTTAGTCACCAAATGCTCGTGCCAGTTAAAAATCATCACTTTCCATTATACAGATTAAGTTCCAACAGAAGGACAGAGAGGGTTACTGAGTCCTGGATCAGCCTCCCATGTGAGTAAGCTACTACAGGAACTCAAGAAGTCAAGCTGCAGCTGCTTGCCTTGCTACTCAAACAGGAAAATGAAACCAAGTCTTGGAAATGATGTGCAAGTTAAAGATTAGCTAGGTTGATTTGGTTTCTTTTTTTCCCAAAAAAACCATATTGTGGTACAAGTGCAGCACATTTTGCTTGCACATGGGATTAATATTTTTTTTTTAATAATTAGATAGCACATGATGAGAAGACAGAAGTTTTTGATCATGTTACTCAGAATGACCAATTTTAGCTTATTTCCTCTTTCCTACTAAAGCTCTCAAAACTGTTATGCTACAAACTTCAACTCAGGGAATACTTACCCCTTTCTTTTGGGTGGTGAAACTTTTACCAACGTTGGTATGTGCCAGTTCACGGTCCATCTCCTTCATGTATGACTTGAGACTGCCAATAAGCTCATTAGGCGATACCTTCTGGTCTTGCCCTTGGTTTTCAGCATCGAAGTCTTCATCATCCTCATCTGAGAAGTCAAACTCCTCCTCTTCATCCAGATCATCAGAATCCAGCTCGTCTGAGTCTGCCCCTATGTATTGTTTTGTGTCAGCACAGACAGCAAACAAATCGGCACAGTTCCCATGGGTGATCAGAAAACCCAGGGAAGCCAAATAACCACGAGACATTCTGACAAAAGAAACAAAGAAGCAATCTCACCTAAAATTCTGTCCAATGCTTTTGTGAAAGAATCTACGTCAAAGGTAACATGGGATTCATCAGATGACCTGAAATATAAAAAAATATTTTTAAATAAATAAAGCTTTTATGCTTGCATAAGCTTGACACAGGCATCAACCATGTGGCACAGTGATTTCTCTCAAGCCTAGATCAAAGTTGGGACATTTGAACTGATGGTCCTGGAAGTGCTTAAAAGTCTGAGGCCTGTATGAATTAGAAATGAGACAGCAAGTGGAAGAACTCCTGGCATGAAGGAGAAAAGAAAAACAACACCATTTATTGTTTTTCACAGTCAAACAAAAATGGTACTGAAGGGAACCAAAATAAGCATGCCTGAACCCTTCTGGAATGAAGTGGTGGTGTTATACCTTAGACACAGATTTAAAAACCTGAGATCTCTGAGATCTCCTACCTAGAAAAAACACTAAAGGTTTCCTTCTGGTCTCTCATAAGGCTCAGTGGTTTGCCTTTTTTATTGTCATTTGTTTTTTTTATTTTTTAAATAACTGAAAAAACCTACATTATAACATGGACATTAACACTAACACTAGTTAAAATGGACCAAACAGTTAAAAGCATAAATTAAGTAGACCCTTCTACACTTGATACAGTTTACACAGCATTATTTTCTCATTATTAAAGCTATGAGAAAGAACCTGAACAATATGCCACTACCTAACTCCTTGGGTTTTTAAAATTAAAGGCCTGTCCACACAACATTTACATACACTTTCTTAACTCCAACAATTAATCTCATGGCATTCCGCTGTTGTCTAAATAGTTAAGTATCTTCAGTTAGCACTTTTCTTCCACTATTGGGAACAATGAGAGGGATCCATCTTCTCCTGCTTCTGGGTGTACAGTGTATGCTTCAGTAGCGCACAACCAGGCCCAGCATATTAAAAAAATTAATCTACAGGAAATCTAAATACCACAAAAATCAACAGTCTTAATTCACAGAGACACATTCCCTGAAGTTTCATTTTTATTTCTGCACAGCTTCATCAGAACCATTGTAGCAGTCTGAATAGTTCAGACTTCATGGTAAAAAATTTCAGCACAAATGAACTTGAGATGTACATTTTAATGACAGTGTCCTCAACTTAAAAGGGTTAAAAAAAAATATTTAAAAAACACAAAACCCAAGTGTGCCGGAAAATAGCACAACTTCCAGCATTTTTACCTGCAACGGTGTCAGACTGGTCACCAAGTTGGATTAAAAGCAACTACATATTCACTACTAACATGGGTTTTTTTCAGGCCTCTGCTAAGTAAAACACTTCCCAATTTTGATTCTCTGCATTACAGAATCAACCAAAAGGCTGCAGCAGAACGAGATTTCACGTTCTACACCAGACCTCGAACTTAAAAATACTATTACCATGGCATTTCTGCTCCTTCATGCGTTGAGACTTTGGATACAAAAGCCTTCATGCTTTCAGCAACTGCTTCCAAGTCATATTTCTGCTCTTCCTCATTTGAGGAAGGAGGGGGCTCATTTCTTGCCTCCTTCAGCATCTGGTCTAGATCATCTGGTGTGATCTCCAGCCAACTGTCATCTGAAAGAATATAGGACATATTTGTTATTCTGCACAAGTCTGTTAACCCACAAGGCCCCATCCAGACGGCTGAGAGTACTGCTAGCATTTTGTAGCTTATTTTTGCACTATTAAGTTTTCATGCTGATACTGGATAACACAGGGTATAAGGCAGTGAGAGGCTGAGAAGAAGAGAGCTCAGATTTTGGTTTAGTTCTTTAAAACTCTGCTTTATACGCAGTGTCAAACTAGCAGATACTGTTCTAGCCACAGATAATCCTTTTGCCACTAAATGAAGGATGAAAAGGCTTACACTAAAAAGGGAGAGCCAATCCAACCTTTGACTATGATCATTAACACTGAAATGTTGCATCTGCGTGCTACTGCATCATCCAGAAATACAGATGTGACCTGTACTGCACACTGGCAACAACTACAGTTCTGACAAATGAGTGAAAAAAACCTATTATATAAAGTTTATGCTCGCCTTATATTGGCCATCAGAGTAGACCAGACAGTAATTAACTTTGTATTGTGAGAATTGGAATTGGTTTATTATTATAAAATGTTTACATATTTTCTGTCTGGCAAATAGTTGACACAAAGTGTTTGATCTGGTGTCAGTGCGCATGGTGTTACTGACCTAGTGGTACCAACCCAGAAACTGGATAGCATATCTTGCCCATCCGCAGCCCCAAGCTTTGTGGCTTATACAAATGAACTGGTTGCCTCAATCTTAAATGACAGCCCGTGAATAACACCTCTAGCAGTCACAGGACAGGAAACAAACTAAGTATATACAGAGACTGGTACAGTACTGTGAATATTCACCCTCTCCCCCCACAAATAATCATTTGTGACAGGATGAGGCCACCCCTCCATCCTGCTTACCGTCCTCTGGAGGAAGACAAGCTGCTTCTCTCTCAAGTTCCTTCAAATCAATGGTTGTTGTCTGTAACAATGTCAAGATTTCATCACCTGGGCTCACTTCAACAGAGCTAGAAGAAAAAAATTTCAATTTACTGATCTTTACTAGCATTACAACGCCAATGGCATCTCACACTCTACGTGCAAGTTTTCACTCAAATTCTTCATTATTCCTTCTGTGCAAATACATAAAAAAAGAAAAGTGTATTTTGGGGAAGTACCAGAATAGTACACAGAAAGTATTAGCCAAAACAAGACACAGTCAATTACTGTACTTCCTTGTTGATGGCTCCAAAGCCCGTTTCTCATGTTTCCTTTGTTCTTTATATTTATTTTGCCTTGGTAAACATTAGGATTGCCAGATCCCAAACAGCACAGACTGGAACTTCAAGCAACTAACAGTGAAGATATTCTGAACTGGCTAACCCTCAGGTATTTTTGTAATGATTTATTTTTTGGATTTGATCTTTTGGAGAAATCTACAGCCAGCTGCCTGTCATGAGTAAAGGAGACAGATTACTCCATATTTATTATTCACTGGGATTGCTTTTCAATGAAACCTTTAAACAATTTCTATAGCCAACCAACAAAATGATGCTTTTCAGTCACCTCTTAACCCACTTGGAATAGCTTAGCATTTTACAAATCCAAGATAAATAGTTACTCAAGCAATAACTTCTACTAGTGGAGAGTATTCCAGAGAAATTAATACCCATATGTCCTAGCCACAGCACCTATATTATGTGTACAACAGAGAAAAGGGTTGACGATTTTGTAACAAGTGTTAAAAAAGCTTAGCTAAAGTACTTGTAGGTACTGTGTATGATTACTGATGAATTTCAAGTAGCTCTTACCTTTCTGGCTTGGTAACAGATTGCTGGAAGTAATCTTCTGCCATATGCAACAGTTCCAAGTACTTAGCAGATCCTTCCATTTCTCCCTATTTAATGCAAGTCACAAATATGAAACTGAACAATTCTCCCTCTGCTTCCTTTTCACAGTCAGGCTTCATAACGATGACTATTTTTCACACAGAAATTTAGTGCTGAGAAAATCAAAACAAGTAACACTATGTATTTGGAAGAGTATGTATTTGGAAGAGAATATAGGGAATGGGCGCAAGATGCTTTCACAGCCAGGTATGAATTAAAGATGTATGCATTATCATATGGCGTACACTAAAAACAATCAAAGACAATACTATGATTCCCACAACAGGGTGGATTTACCGTGCCCGGGTTATGATTGTACAGGAATTGTGAATAAATCTCTTGGTGTTTGGGAATTATCCACAGAAGTAGCATTGCAGTACTGTAAGAATACTCCCCTCATCCTATATTAACCAAAGCATTTCAATAGAGTTGTCCAATTTCATAACCTTCAAATAAGTAGTCAATTTACGTCCAATTTATAAACTTCAAATAAGTAGCCAAAGGCATTTTTAAAAAAAGAACAAACAACAAAACAAACACAACAACCAAAAAACAAAACCCACACATATGAAACACACACTTCCATGGGCCCAAATGGGTCCATGGGTGTTAAGTATAGATCTTTAAGGATATTTAATTCCAGAGGCATGTAAATGAAATGTAAAACAGCTATACTGACACACAACCATATTGTGGCTTCCTTTATTCAAGTGTGTTTCCCCTTTCTTTAGATGAATGAATTTATGCCCAAATCCTGCTTTTTCCTTTTTAATTTCCAAAAGAAATTAATTAATTTCAAATGAGAACAAACTGCACATACCTCCTTTAAAGACATTCCATAGACAGAAGCATTAGATTTCTTGCCCTGCTGTAAGTACTTACACAAGTTCAAGAGCTAAAACATGTTTTTGTTGGAATGTTTAAGAGACACATGCACACTACTTCACCTTGAAATAATTTTTTTCCTTCAGGCTGCTGAGAAATCTCTCCCACAGGGGACCGCTTAACACATTTCTCTTGGAATCGGGAGATACTTTGCTGCACTTGGAGCACAAAATTTCAAAGCCGTGAGCCTGTATAAAAGATGCAACAAGAGGTTCTCAAGTGCACCTTTAAACAACTGCATAAAAGAACTCACTATCATCGAGCTCCTGATGCTGCCATTTGAGAAGCAGGTGCCAAACCCAACTATACGTCAAGTAGCAGTATCTTGTTTTGGAAGTTGGCATCTGCCTTTCTACAGCAATAATGGATCATTTTGACTTTGCAAAGTTTGTCTACACGGGCAAGTCATTGGAAAGCAACCCAGGAGACAGATCTATAGTGCACAAGCTACTTCTCACATATGCATGAAGACTTTACCTCTACTTAGAATCTATGCTAAACTGTAAACTTGTCTGGCCTACACATTTTATAGAATCGCAGAATCATTATGGCTGGAAAAGATCTTTAAGCTCATCAAGTCCAACTGTTATCTAACCAGGCCCCACTTCTAAACTTCTAAAACATTTTGTGGATGCAAACCAGCTGTACTGAGGCCCAAGTTTCCAGAGAGGAAATTTCAGAAGAGAAAACTCAGATTCTGCATTTCTACTTGCAGCAAGGTCCCAGGGCACACTGGGCCCAGGCACACTTTCTGCCCTTCGAACAGCCAAGTCCTCCCCACCTGCATCTCAGATGCTGCCTACGATCAAGGTAACTGCAACGTGCAGGCAGTTTAAGTTCTGGATTGCTCTGTGCAGCAAAGGTGCCTCATAACGAGCTCTACACGCCTGGTGCCAAATTAGATGTGCAGGACAGGGTCATGTGCTCTGGTGCCTGAGGCACGGCCATTGTAGTTTTGATGCACACTTACACAGAGCTCTAAACTGAAATGCAAATTTAGTCCACAGAAACATCTCCGTGCACAAAGGCCATAAACAGCAACTTAGAACACCATAGGATGTGCTGCTTCAGGCAGAGGCTAAAATAGATCTCATCTATCCTAGGATGGAAATTATTTTCCATATTGCTTAAGGGAAAATTAACTGGGTTTGATACCAGTTCAGCTATGATAATACAAACATGTAAATCCTGGCTGGGGTAGTTTCTAGGGGCGGAAGTACAAGATCGCTCCATTCTGTAAAAGAAAACTCCCATGATACCGTACTTCCAGAAAAATGGCAACTGTGAATTTGCTTAAATATTTCTGTACAAGCAGACAACTTACAAGGAAAGCGTAATTTCTCGGACATCTGTAAACAATCAAACTACACAGCCTAAGTACAAAATGCATAAAAAATAATTACCAGTTTCATGCCCAGTTCATGGGCTTTATACTGAGGGTGAGATGGGAGGGGCAGCGTGTATCCACTGCGTCTGTCCGGAACAAACTTCTGCTGCACCAGTTGTGCATATAAACACTTTGTGAAAGTAACCTGAAAAAGCAGAGGAAAAGAAACACACTCACTGCAGCATGACTGTGTTGTGTATGGGCACCAACTCTCCACCAGTCTCATCTGAATTTTGTTTTAAAGCACCAATATTACAAACAATACCAGAGATTGTATTCAAATTCCACCTTCAACACATTTGCCTAAGATACGGTGCTTTTCAGATCTTACCAAGTATATTCCAAGTTGACATCTGTAAATAGACATGAACTTCATTCAGTCTACATACATTTAAAAAATCCTGAGTATTCATGCCAACAAGGTATATTGTGAACAATGTAAGGCTCTTTTCAATTAATGAAATCAAAGCTGAGACTTCAAAAACAGTCTAGAAGTCTAAAACTTGGTTCCAAAGCTTATTTTCAGGAGTTTAGGGGTACAACTCTGTAACGCAAAGGTATCAGATACAACAATGCCTGGACAACACTCATGAAACGCTCCATCAAATAGCTTTCAGAGAGCTGTGTAAGCAGAGCTGGGAAGGTGAAAAGCCTGGGAATGAACAGGTAGGGGTAGTTAGCAGCAACTCCTTATTTTGGCTGGCAGTGCTGTCAAACTGCTCTGATCACAGAACTACATCAATTTATTTAGCAAGCATTTCAGCAGAGGAACTATTGGCAGTAACCTCTGATTTCAGAAACACATCTCATGACTAGTCATTTGAAAGTCTAGCCACATCAAACTGAAGGCAGAAAAGCTATTAACGTAACGAACTGGAAATTCATGTCTAGCATCAAAAGAAAAAAATAAATCAGAAAACATGCCATTTTAAAAATTAAATCCGCATATATTTATAATCACTTGACCATAGAACCTCTGTCAGTTACAAAACCTAATCAAGTGACAAGTTGCATCAGAAGGATCACTTACTACAGTCATCACACGCTGGTCTGGAGGGAAAGTTTGAAAAGAGCGACATGCTCGTAAATCTACAGGATCTCGCAGGTAAAAGGCCTGGACCGCTGCTGCCACCAACGAAGGGCGCTGCCTCAGCACTGCCACAATGCCTGCCGGAAGGTAGCAGTGGGCTCGGTGAAACGACGCCTGAATTTTCTCAGGATACCTGTATCATGCAATAGCAACATAGTGTATTAAGTGCCTTGCAAGCCCAAATCACTTATTTTTAATTATTATTCCCATTTTCACACTAATATTAATCTATATTATGGGCCAAGTGCCAGAACATTATTCTAAACTAAAGCTAAAACTCAGCTAACCTAACACCTGGAATGTCTGTTTTTATATATATATATACACACACACACACATACATAAATATATGTAGCTAATAAAAATTTAATCCCCACATTGGTAAAATGAATCACAGTGAACTTGACTAACATATCCAGCTATACATTATCCTTCACTGCACCTAGTGTAGAAGTCACCGGGCTCACGCTGTCAAATCCTTGCAAAAAATGATGTACAGTGCTAAACGCGCTGGTGACAAGCTCATGCTCTGAAAAGCATGCTCGTTCTACATCTTAGTTTGCAATCCTCTTTCAACCCCCTCTGCAAACAGCTCCTAAATATTCACAGAACTTTCAGATGTTTCAAGACAAGAAGAATGTGACAGAAGAATAGCTCTTGTCATCATCATAGCAGTGAACCACTTTGAGAGCCCCCACATAACACAGGATATTGGCCCCCCTCTTCAGAAGAATGCCACCGAAAAGCCTCTAGCTGGTGGTTTCTGAAAAGGAAGCAACTTTATCACGTCTAACAGGAAAATGACTGAATACAAGAAAGTACCCCAGACAGCCCAGAATAAAAACTTACTCTTGCAGAAGACCAAAATAAAACAGCCACATACCCATTGATACGTTTATACACTGCTGTTCTAATGGGTTCTGCAGCCAGGAACTCCTCCGAACGGCTGGATAACAGCGTCAACGCCTGCGAGATTGTTGGACTGGCAGCAGATAGGTCGCATTCCTGCTCGTCTGTCTCTGATAGCGGAATGATGTGCAGTTCTCCTTTGTAAAAGAACACCTGGCAGATAGTAACACTCTCATCAGACAGGATAAGAACAGTCACACACTAAGCAATGGAGAATTTAATTTCATATACAAATGCATTTGTTTAAACACAGAGAATACTGAAGTAAAAATAGAGAAATAATACAGGAAACAGCACAATATCTTTTTTTTTATGGGAGATGAGGTAAATACAGATGCCAGAGACCATGATCCAGCCAGTAAATAAACCCCCCTATTTTAACTGCAACAAGTTTGGTCAAATATATCTTGTTTCCTTAATAACAGTAATACCAAAAGTTTCTCCTCAACTACAGATTTGCTTCAGGAGAATCAGACAGCATAACCCAAGTGCTGAAGAATAGGACAGGGACTAAAAAGCATTATTTCAGGTGCCACATGTGACCTCTGTTGGTTCCTCATCATAGGAAAAGAACTGAATGTAATGTTATCAACTCCCTCACTCCATCCGTTCCCTCAAACAGAAGGGAAATATAGCCCTGATAGTCCAGATACAGGTTTACAATTAATTTTTATGTTGTGTTCCACCACTTTTAAGTCTTATGGTAGGAAAAAAGAAAATTAAACAAGTCCTTGCTAATGAAAGAGTTAAGTTCTTTCCATTTAAATCCATTGCCAAGAAACTCAGTAACATAACTACTAGCAATTGTCCACAGTGAGATGATACGGCTGCAGACTCCAGGTGAAGCAGTCCTCTTATTAATTCGCCTATACCAGACCCAATCTGTCTCCTTGTAGAGTCAGCAACGCTTCAGTCTTGACGATTCCCCAGTCTGAGGGCAGCAAACCCTCGTGCCTGAGCACTCGACAATATGGTAGGAAAAAATCCAAGTGGCTATAACAGAGCTAGAAAGCTCAGGTGGATCCAAGACTGCTCCTGAAGAGAGCAATATGGCATGTTTGTACTACACTGCCACACACATTCCATAGTTCCCATCTTATCCAAGCTTTGCTTGCACCCCAGCAGCCTAGAAAATGGAAAGCTGACCAAACTTACTGATTTTATAGACCAATCGATAGCACGACAGCTTCACTACCTTCACAGTTGCCACGAGTAGCAAGTTTTAAAAAAGTTCAGCCAGCTCTGTATTATGGAACAACTCTCAAAGAATGATTTATGTGCAAGAGTCAGACCTAGGTGAACAACACAGACTCAGGGCCCAGCAAGCAGGTCCATAGTCTCCATAAGAATGTTTTGCCGTTAGTATAAGAACATATTAGTCTAAGAACTTTCTCTTCCTTCCTTCCATCAACAAACCAGTTCTAGAAGAACCACTTGATACCTCCAACAATTTCCAGATATCCCTACAGCAGTTTCTCAGGACACCCTCACCCTACATAGCATTCCGCAAGCGCACGCAGAGCAGCATCGAGTGGCAGAGGTTTCCAGTGCTTAAGGCTCTCATTCAACATCCACCGCAAGTATAAATCAGCTCATTAAAGCCAGAATGAGAACAGACCGTGCTGAAAAAAAACATGCTGTTAATTAAAACAAGTCTTGAGCCCTCACCGTAAGTTTCTTCATCGGTAAGGGATTTTCAGCGGCACCCAGACCCCTTGGCTAGATAACAGACTGGAGAGAACACTCCAGCTGATAAGCACAAGGCATTTGAGAGCCACTTGCCCATCGGTTCAGAAGCTTTACTCACCCTGTTGTCACTGTTCTCGGGATTCAGCCACTTTGGGAGAAAATCCGCCGCTTCTATCAAGAGAAACTCCCCGTCGTTGTCATCGATTCTGGCCAAGGAGAAATCAGTTTCTTAGCAGGGGAAGTCTCGCCCAGCACAACGGCGCACGCTTCCAACCCCACGTCTGCGTTATCATTGTTATTTTTTTAACGCTAAGGCACGGCCTCCCGCCAGCCCCCGCCAGGAACGGCGCTGCCGCCGCCTTCCCTCCCCGGCCCCGACCGCCCCCACCTCCGCGGGGCGCGTTACCTGGCCGCCAGCCCCGGGAACTCCCTGGTGATCTCCCGGACGAGGTAGACGATGAACCACTCGTCCTCCACGTTGTCCCCGAACACCGTGGTGCCGCCGATGTGCGCGGGGGTCTCGCCTGGCCGGGAGAAGAGGAGGAGAGGCGGCTCAGCACCCCCGCCGGCCTCCCCACACACACATACACCCCCCCCGCCCCGCGGCTTCCCTCACACGGCGCCGCTTCCCGCCCGCCGCGCCCTCCCCTCACGGCCGCGCTCACCCCGCGCCGGCACGCAGCGCAGGCGGAACGGCTGCCGCTGCCAGATGTAGGCGGACAGCAGCGGCGCCAACCGCACCACGATGGCCTCAGCGCAACGGCGCAGCAGCGCCTCGCCGCCCGCTCCCGCCGATGCCGCCGCCGCGAAGAAGCGGTAGCGCACGGCGTCCTCCGCCACTACCGCCGCCGCCCGCCCGATGCCCTCCATGGCGGCGGGCCGGGCCCGGGCGGGCGGCGGCGCTCCGCCTCCCCGCGGGGTGGGGCGCCGTCATGGCGGCGGGCGGGCGGCGGGCGGCTGTGGCGGCGGGGCGGCGGCGGAGCTGAGGATGATCTCGCGATACGCGCGGAAGCCGGTGCCCCCCGGCGCTCTGGAGATGTGAGTCGCCGCCGCCTCCCCCCGACCCTCCCCCGGTCGCGGTCCCGGTCCCGGTCCCGGTGGCGGCCCCCGGCCAGGCCCCGTTCCACCCCACCCCCGCCTCAGCCCGAAGACCGGGCCCCGTGCTTAGACAGGGCCGAGCCGAGGCCCCGGTTGCCGCGGGGCCGGGTTTGAGGCGGAGATGGCGGCCCCGGTGTCGTGAGGGGCGGCAGGGGTGAGGGCAGGCAGGGTCGGGGGGGTGCTCGCCCCTTGACAAGCAGAGGTGTGAGAGAACGCGGTGAAATCCCCGTTCCTGACTATTTTTTCTTGACCCCAGAGGTAACTGATGGTTTTTCGGGGATGGCGAGAGGCTTAAACAAATAACATCCGTCTTGGTAGGTAGCTGCTCTGATGCTTCTGTCTCCAGCTACTCTGATTTTCTTGTCTCTCTTCCCTAGACGCCTAAACTTTGGGAAAAAAAACCCAACCCCCAAACTAGCAAAAGCTATTTCTCGTAACTTGGCACTGCTCGGTTTGGTGGCCGCTCTTGTTCTGTTTGATTGTAATTCTCCTACAGGGACAATGGCGTTATATCTGCTTTTAGAGAGCTGTAGCCCAATTCACAACCTTTTAAGTTTAAAGGAAGACACTGATTTCTAAGCAAAGACCTTTAACCCCATGTTTAACCTAGCATTAGATTTGATACCTTAACTCTAAACTTTTAGTAACAAGAATTAGCCTTCTGATAATAATAAATGAGCTCTGCTATGCAAATCAGTGCATTCCTGGGAAAAGCAGAAAAAGAAACCCACCCTGTAAAGCTCGGGAACTCTGTAGATATTTATTTTTATAAGTAATGACAAGTTCCGCTTCTTGTTTTAGACAAGGACTTCCAAAACATGCCTTGCGGCATCACCCACTGCCGGAACCACGGGCTGAGGTGTGCCCAGCCACTCCCACGGCTGAAAGCCACGGCAAGAGCTCAAGGTACCCGTTGAAACATAAACCGATTCTTTTTTCCGGAGAGAATGGCAAAACCAGGCACCTGGGTGTTGAGTTACCTTTACCTTGAGTCAGTAGGCTTCGGCTTTAGCTCCGATCTGTAGCGCTGCAGAACATGTCCTTCCTCTTTTGGAAATTTTAAGAGCGTAGCCGTGTTCTGTTCCCAGCTCCCAAGTAGCCCGGGTCATCTAATTTTATGGCAGAAACAAGAGAGAAAAGATAAAAATAATTCCCGAGTGGTGCAGAACTGGGACTAGAAATAGTCTGCGGCTTAACTAAGATAATTTTTGGTAAATCTCTGTTTTGCTTGACCTCTAGAATTCCTATATCATTGAGATTATTAGGACTTACAGTTGTTATAATTGCTTGCGTACTATGGCTTCTGGTGAAATGCTTGTGAAGTAGATATTTACCCTGTGAAAATGCTGTCAGTGCTAAGACTTCTGATATATCTATGCTTTTTCGTACAGAAAGAAAATTTTACTTACCCGGTGTTTCTGTCAGTGTGTATTGTTGTTGTTTTTTTTTTTTTTCCTTTTTTCTTCCTTAACATGTGCATTTCAGGGAGTCTGAAGTCTGGAAGGAATCGGATTACCCTTCTGTTACTCCAGTTGATGATGGGAATTCATGGTCTGGTGAGAGTTACGCCGATGCCTCCACCGAAGACAGCTCGGTCTTCTCTTGGGGCTATGATGTGAGTAGAATGTAATCATCCAAGCCAGATGTAGCGCAGTGAGTAGAAAGACATTTGAAATACCATTGCAAATGCATTTCAGGATAAGAATGAGGATTGGATCTGTGAATAAATCACGACAGTGGTTATAGAAAGAACATCTTTTTATCTCTTCCCCATCTTCCCTTTCTCTCAGATCAAAACATATTAGGCTCATATTATTCAGTTAACATTCTGCAATTCCGTCTAAAACTTTGGAAAAGCAAATCATTGAATGCATAAGTGTATGTATACAGCATAATAAATGCTGCTGTTGTGGAATCCCAAACACGAGTGGATGACTTTCAGACGCTTGGTGTGAGTTTATCAAACTTCTGCATACTCGCATGTGTCTCAAAATATAGTAAACCCCTAAAACATTATTTTCATTTAGAAATATTTGTTTTACCCCGCATCTACCAAAGCAAAGTGTGCTATTGCTTTCTCTGAGGTGAGACGGAACTGTTTAGGTTTAAATTACCCAGGAACTGACCCCATTTTCTAGCTACGCAAAAACATGTAACAAAGGTCCTAAACATCCTTCAGTTCCACAGTGTTTCACGCCAGTCTGCATTGCTTTTTGTTTTGCTGTTGTCTGTGGACATTGCAAGCAACAAATTTTCCATTTCATTAAAATGTCGCTGAATTTTATCCTTCCTGCTCTGATTTCTTCTATGTAAATTACTGTCTTTAACTTAATACCATAATACAGATATTTCAAAATGTTTTAATAGTTGTTCTGTTGTGTCAATGTAAGCTTTTTATGTAGCTACCATCAGTCCTAACAGCAGTCTGCATCATCTCCAGGGTGGAAATGATTTAAAGTTAATGTCTTTCTATGCAACAGAAATGGAACAGGTTAAATCAGTCCCACTAACCTTCAAACAAATAGTTTTCTTTTTCAACTATAAAAAAAAATCAATTAAAAAAAAGCCCTCCAAATGCTATTCATTGGGTATTTATTGAATAACTTTCCGTTCTAGGAATTTGATAAAGCTGCCACACAACAAGTTGAGCAAATGTTCAGACAAATCGATGAGCTTCTCTATGAGCAGAAAGAAAATGTGCACGTTGAGGGACTGCGGGAAGAATGCCACCAGTGGACAGCCAACTTTCCTCATCTCAGGTATTTTATTAATAGATTCATGCTAGGACCATCACAGAGTTATAAAAGGGCAGGGATGGAAACAGTTGGTTTTTAAAACAATGTTAGTAGCAGGGTGGTTTTACGCAATTACGTAGTAGGTAGAGATAAAAAGATCACTCTGGTAGTCTGCGTGCCATCGTCATTAATAAATGTTCTGCTGTCTCACATTTGGTTCCTTGCCAGAGGATTATTGCTATTTGCAACTGACTTTGCTTTAACATAGCAAAATTCTCTTAGAAAAGGTGTGTGGTACAGCTAAAAGCCAGGTGCTTAAAATAATTTAAAAATCCTCCTACCCTAGCTCAGCAGTTCTTAAGGCTATCTGGAAACTTAAATTTTAAATCTTCATTACGTGTACTGGAATAGTTTTGTCCATATTCGAAAGTCTGACAATTAGCAGAGCGTAAAAAACCAAGCAAAATTTCCTTAATGTATTTACCTGACTTGAAGCCATCTGTACTAGGGAAAACACCAGAAACGACATTAAACTATTGCCAAGAAAACGGCATAGCTTCCCTCTAGAATGTTTGGTTGCTGCTGTGTGTTCTTACACACTTCAATAATCTTAACTTTCAACATTTTCTGATTTATTTATCCTTCGCTTTTGCCACGGCAGGGTTGTGGGGAAGCAGATAGTGATGCCCACAGATGAAGGGTACGGATGGTATTCAAGCTCACCTTCTGGCAGTTTAGGTTCCTCAGATGCAAGTTCACCACGAGAAAAAGATTCTAATGAGTAAGTGCCAGCGGTTAACCCATACCGTACCGAGGTGGGAAGGTAATTTTGTTCTCGGTGGACCGCAGTGACAGGCTTCTTAAAACCTGAAGCCTAACTCCTTTCTGTTAGGCTGAGCTTTGAACGCATCACACTTTTTATCTAAAAGCACACAGCATACTTTTCTTTTTAACTAAAAGTAGTACATGCAGAATAGCAAGACTATGTAGCTGTGCTTGTTGCTAACGTCAGTAAATAGAAGTACCTTTGCTGCTGCTGACTTCTTAAGAATATTTATGTATTGCAGCTGGTTTTATTGTTAATCGTCTATGTAATTTGTGTAGAACTTCAAAAATACAAAGCACTACATTAGTGCTACTTTTATTATTTAATGTTTTAGAATGCACCAGCTGCTGCTATATGAAGTGGAATAACAACTTATTTTCATTTCTGCTTTCTGAAAAATGTCACCCGTTCAGATTTAGTGTTTTTGGCAAGAAGGTACCTCTTTCTATTACTCCCGTTCACAAAAAGGCTGACCGTTCCAAGTCTTCGACCTCGTGTTCTCCAGAGAGTGAAGAAGGCGAAGATGGAGTAATTGTCTCTGAAGGCGTAATGGAGGAATATTTAGCATTTGACCGCAGAGATGTGTAGGTATTCGATATTAAGACAGCAGCTAGTACCGGTGTCCTGGAATTTCTCCTGTTAACATATATATATATATATATTTGGTTTTGACGTTAATTGATAAAGTATTTGATGAATTATTTTTTTTCATATCTTTCCTCTAAAGAACTTTCAAAGGCCTGAGGTTGCTAGGGCACTGGGAATTCTCCCAATCCATTTCCTAAAACAATTTATTTTGCTAGATGATTTTTCTGATTTTTTTTGTATTTTGTCATAATAGCCATTTTTGTGCCTGGTTTAAATAGTTCGTTCCATCATAACGAAGAGCCTGCTATGTATTGGCACAGTTAAGAAAACTTGTTTAAATGCCATTTATTTTTTAAACTAAGTCAAATTCATTGTTGGTTGTTACGCGCTAGCAGTGTGCTGCTTTGGTTTTGTACTAGCATTTTGGGTGAAATTGTACCTTTGCAGATTTTCAGTGATAACCGAGGAATTAGAGTGGATTTGATGCTTGCCAAGAAATAATTACCACTATTTTTATCTTAAGAAGAAAGGATTAAGGGTGGCATAAAGAGGATTCTTTTTGCCCCTTTACTTTATTCAACCCAGCAATATGAACATATGGCCTGGGTAAGGACTCTGGATGGTACTGGCAGTTGCTAACTACTTAATGGGTTTTAATAAATAAAGCCACTTAGCTGCACGGACCATGAGATTCAAATTGGTAGGCGCCTTGCTTTGACCACGCCAGAGACGCATTGCTGTAGCAAACAACACTGCTGTCCCTGTAAAATAATGCTAGAAGTATTATAGCTTTTTCTAGTGGTATCTCCCTTTTTTCCCCCCAGGGTTTGTAGCTTTTTGATGTTAAGTACTAATTCGGGAAGTGCATATGAAAGCATGATAAATGTGCTTGCATCGGTATTATTTTCTCTTTTCTATAAAGTTTCTTTTGGCAGATGAACCTAAACTTTTTTTTCACACTTCAGAATACCTCTTGCATTGTGGAAGAGTCTGCAGCAAAGACCACTTGCTGCTGTGAATTCTGGTTTCTCTCCCCTCTCACTGATTATGTCTAATTGTCTAAAACTGAATTAAGCCCTTGCCCTGAACGCCTCCTGGCTGTTAGAACAGCAGGCCGAGAGTGGCATTAAACAGCCATGAGTAGTAACGTTTCCTCTCTCTCGGTCTTCAGAATTCTGTAGGGAAGTTAGATATGGAGCTTAACAACATGATGAACAAATATCACTGTAACTATTAACACTTATTTTTAAATGGGACTTTGATTTCCTTTGTAAATGGCTTCTTATTCATGAAGTATCATTTATAGTCATTCTGTATGGGGAAGCCAAGGAGCGCTGTAATAAGGTGATTGTCTCAGTCATTTCTCATTTAGGTCAGTGGTAGATTCTGGAAGAAAGAAAAGTTCAGGTGCCGAACGTACAGAAGCTTGCTTCTTGCACTGTTAGACTGTTATCTGATATTGCTGTTTATTAAACTATCAGCTCTCAGAAAATAATAATGTGTGCTAAATACAAAACTTCTCCTGAAGTGACGTCTTCGAGCTATTCGGCCAGCTGCCTTGACCTATTTCAGTTTAAGGGAAAATAGAACAGAAATGCAGCCTTAGCTGGTGTCTTAATGCTATTACATAAATGCAACAAAATATAGGAGGCAAAGAAAATGTGTTTATGTTACAGGTAATGCTTACATTTTTACAGGGAGGAGTTGCATGAGAGGAAAATGGGACTGTCCTCTGGGAGACGGAAATCGGGGTTTCCTCCTATCTCTCCGTATTCCTGCATGAAGGATTCTGTGCTCACATTTGTGTTTGATGATGTGTGGAGTGAAGTCCTGGGCTGCATGGAAGAATTAATCTGCAGACACTGGGAAGGGTCAGCCTCTGGTAAGGATCACAGTTAAACTGAAGATTCAAGAGGGGATTTCAGTTACTTAATTTTGCAAGGATGCAATGAGAGCGAGATGAGTTTGGGAATAATCTCTTTGGGGGGGAGGTGGGTGGGGAGAGAGGTTATTTACTTGGCTAACAGCGTGAGGCATGCTTTCAAAAGATTTAATAGAGCTTAGCATGTAAGAGGACTCTCTTAAAAAGTTGGATTCATAGTACTGTCCACAACTAGCAATGCCAATAGTCTGTATTGACCGAATTCTCTGTTGCTTTGCATAGATGACGAGAAAAATATCATAACAGTAGAAACCATCAGAGCAGATGCTGAAAGCCCTTTGCAGTTTGATCCTCTGCCAGCGTTGTTACCTCGTGTGCCACAAACTAAAATGCCCTCAGTGACATCGAATCTGGTAAGTATTTTTAGCCAGCTGGTTCGTGTAGGGACGAATCAATACAGCGCTACCTAAGCAAACAGATTCGAGTACGTCAGGGGACTGTTCACATGCATAACTAGTTTGTATGGATTTTGTATGAATGCTAACTGTCCTTTCTAACACTTAAGTTCTGTTATTCCTCAGTTGCAAGTTTTAATTCCTACTTTTCTCTTTAAAACTTAACATTTTATGTATGTATCGGACAACCATGTGGTGACTGTTCATTAATGATGTAGTTCTACATTTTAATGATGTTTGAACTAAACTGTGAGATAGAGGATTGCGTGTGTGAGATCCCATTCTCACTATCTTATCTATAGTTAACTCATCAGGCAACAGAGGACAAATCTCAGTGCAGTTGTAAAACAGTGGTTTTTTTTCTCAACACTGAATTTGACTATATAATCTGCTCCTAGAGTCATGAGCACCAAAGTGTTACCTGTTTACTCCATTTTAATTCAACTCTTTCCTTCTTATTTCTTTTTATTTCTTTCTCCTTTATTTCTACCCCCTGCCTCTTCCTCATGTTTCCTGTGCTGTATGCGTAGTGCCCAAAACCCAGATGTGGCCGCAAAAGCAAAAAGAGGAGAAAAACACCTCAAGTATGTATGCTGGAGAGATTAAAGCTCTGGTATTTTCCATTTGCTGGCGTTACGGTGGGTGGAATTTGATGGTTTTCCAGATCAGTCTGTATTCCAGGAAAGGAGTTTGCAGTTCTGTTCTTGACATAAAATGTCAACGTACACTGAAAATTAGTTTCGTAAAGCTTCTGATTATAGCCATTGGTGGAAGATCCTGTCACGCAAATGAGAAGCTCGTTTGGGGTGGGATACATTTTCTAAGCACTACCATTTGCAAGGAAAATGGAATGCTAAGATGCCTGTCTTAGAGGGGGACATAATACAACTGTGTATATATCTGGATGTCATGGAAGAAATTAATTTCTTTCCTCCAAAACTATTTACAAGGACAAAATCCGTAAATAGGTGTGTATGTCCCTGCCAAACAGTAATTCATTTATTTATTTTTTAAACTTTCAGGTAAATCTCTCTCAAGGGTCAAGTAGCAGCTCTCAACGTAATCTAAATGGCTTGATGGTGATACATGGGATCCAGTTACAGCAAAGGAATCTGCCTGTAATGGAGAAAACACTGTAAGAACTGTAAGATCGTCAGTTGTAAAGTAGAGCACTCCCAGAGTGAGAGGGATTCAACCCAAAACATTGTGAGATAATTTTCTACACTGGAGAAAGCAATTATCAATTATTTTCCTGCTTGTTTGTATATGTAGGAAAACAGTATGCCTCTAGTTCGGGTTTTCTATTTTCTTGGTGCTGGTTTACCATTTAGTGAACAGCTGTGGCATTACTGTTGGCACTAACTGACATCCTGAAAAGAGATGAAGCTCAGAATGGGACAGAGAAACTGATTTGCTCACTTCTGAGAAGTGGACTTGTGTTAGATCTAAGCTATGCGTGTGAAAACTGGTGTTGTTTACAGTGTGGGGTTTTTATTTTTGATCTGTTCTGTGACTTTTGTACTGGAATCTTCAATCAAAAGGTTCATAGTTCCGGAAAAAAAATAAAGATAGGCTTCTTTTTTCTTTTCCATCCCCCCATTTCTAATTTAGTTGTAGATTACTTTATATAGTTATGTAAAAAGAAAAAAGAGACCTCTGTAGATGAGTACTTTGGTAACAGGGTAGTTATCGGTCATATTGATCATATCTTTTTTGGTTTTGTGATTCTTTTGTTAGGGACCTGGATGATAAACGACCAGGCTCCAGCTCCATCCTCTCTACCAGAATGCGGCCAAATCGTGCTCTAGAGCTCAGCACATCATCCCTGTCACGTTCCACAAGAAGGCGAAACCCACCACCCCGGACCCTGCATCCCATCGACACAAGCCACCCTCGTACTGGGACCCCAGGGTCTGTGGACGATGTCTTCAGGGGAACTCGACTGTACGTTTCAAAACCAGTTTCTCACTGCAAGTTACCATATATAGAGAACCCAGCTTATACAAAGAGCATTCGGTTGAATAGGAAGAACAGGAATTATTTGATTAAAGAAATTAATTGTTCATTAAAACACAGTCTCCCCTGAGGAAGCTGAGTTGCTGAAGTTTATGTTTACTATGCTAAAAGGCACATATTTAGGCAGTTTTGAACATGAACTGTAGCTCTCAGCCTGTCCCATATAAGCAAAGCAAATACCACCATCTCTTTTCTTGACATCGGCTTTCTTTTTCTATAGCCTATTTCCAAGATGAACTTGGAAGTCCACAGTTTTTGGTGATCAACTGCCTGTTGCTACCCTAGCCCAGACTGGCCTATAAAGAAGGTGCCCATCTTAGATAACCTGTTAGCGATCTAACTGAAGGGCTCTTACTGACCTCAGTGGACCTCCAGTCACATACAGAATATCTTAGTTTTGTTTGGCGTTATGATGTGATTGAGTTTAGTCATTTACAGGGACTACATGGTATTAGGAAACAATACAGGGTTTAAAATACTGTATTCCACATTTTGTAAATTTGACGTAATTTTCTTTTAGTTTTGAAGTTTACCTGTAAGCTCATCCAGCCTGTTATTTTTGTTGTGTACTATTTAGAGATTTGTTCCTTGTCTCTTTGCAACTTATGTTTCTACATTCTTCCAATGTTTTATGCTTCTGTTCCCTTTCCTCAGGCTTCAATCAATTTAACAATCGTTAACATCTCCCCTTTATTATATTAGCATATATGTTTAAATGTATGTAGACAACACTAGAAGAGTCTTTTTTAAAATGGTGATTATGGTTTGAAGCTTTTCTAATGTATTCTTACAGAATATCCTTCCTTCAGTCAAATCCAGAACACATAGAGCTAAGGGCTCTTGATCATTTCTAGCGCTTCTCAAACATACGATATACAGACACCTTTCATGTGAAAAAGGCTTTCATATGAAAAGACTGTATCTAGAAAATAGAATACTTATTCTTTTACATGCCTCCTGTGACTAAGGCTTAATTCATTTTGTATTTTGTGCAATTAGATTGGTTTAGCTCCCTTCAAAAGGCCTCTAAAAGCCTCTTGCACCTGGTTCCTTCAAATACTCAAAATATGGAGAAGGTAGAAGCCTTGTTTTACCCCTCGATGTTTTATTTGACACTTGTAGTATGTGAAAGAGCTACAATATGCATTTGCATTATGTAGCTTTTTTACTTTCTCTGCTTAAAATATGGCCTGCTGCTGTTTTCTAGGCTCACTGTTTATCTTCAATTGCTAGGTAGTTCATCCTAAAGGACATGAACAAAGAGCAGAAAATAATGCCGTGTCTGGGAATGGGCAGACAAGATTCTACCGTTGTATGGCAACTGCTCATGAAGACACCTTTATGTATGCACCCCTTTATTCTGCAATACCAGCTGCACAGCACACTCCTTCAAAATGCACTGGATGAGAGGTGCATTTTAACCACCAACTAGCTTTTATATACACCCATTGCCAGGATTTCTGCTGGGGTGTTCATTCTCGGACTTACTTTGCCTATATGCTTAATGTTAAACATTCTGAAAACGTCACCCGCTGCAGAACTCCTCTTTTAAATACAGTCTCCAATAGTCAGCCCTAACAGGAGGACCTCGTAGCGAAATTCTGCAGCCTTTGCTCTTGGTTTTAACATTGTCTACATAATGCCAAACAAACTGACAATATTGTATGATTACACAATGCCAAAGGTATAAACCGTATGTTTTTTTCCTGTTCTTTTTGGTGCATTTCAGTCTGACTACACAAGAGCAGCTGACCTCACCCTCCCCACTGCCGCTAAGCCGAAATAACCTCCTACCACCTATCAGCACCACCAGTGTGGCAGAGCACGCGAGCACTGCAGGCTCCCAGAGGCAAACGGTAACTCGCACAATCATTTAATTTTATTATTGAATAGTCTAAAATTGTAATCACTGCTGATCAATTACCAAGCCCAAGAGTTCCAGTTTACTTATCTTGTAAGTGACAGCAACTGAAACAGATGCACAAAAAATGCCGCAGCAGTTTTGACTAACAGCATCACCCAGAGTTGAATGCTTCAGTTCCAATTAACGCTAGAATTTTTTCCTCCCCATAACTAGGTGTAGAATGATTGACTTGGAAAATTAGCTTTAATTCCTAGGCTAATTACTTTAAATGTACTGCTGCACTAAGAAAAAGTCATAACTGTGTTATTCTTCAACGCAGAAATCTCGAGGGAACTCAAGTCGAGCTCACAGTGTAACAACACAAGATACCCACCAGCAGCTACAGGAGCGGCTTTTCTTACCTGATCATTTCTCCAAGCCTAACAGAACCAGCACGTTCTTGGTAAAGTATGGCAAATTATACTAAATCATCCTTAGTCACTGAATAGGGTGCTTTGAACATAGGTAAACATTACTCGAGAACCAAATTTCACAGGTGATCAGTGCCAGGGAGTTCATCAAGTTTGCCACTTGATTAGATACTCACAGGTTAGCAGAAACATCATTGCTTGGCACTTCTGAAACAAACAGAGCAAGTCACTTGTTCACGGATAGCTATCGCACTCGAGCCCCTACAGCCAGCTCCTGACTACACCTATATGCAGCTGGTGGTACTAAACTTTTCTTGAAAAACACAAGTTTGAGATGCTTGTGGAAAAAGGCAAGCGTTACCTTAGGTGTAACATTCAGTCTGTTATCTGCACTGGTGATCCATCATCTTCTGAGAAGGCTTAAGAAGAACTGTGGGGTAGGAGAGGATGCTTTAATGTTTTGCATAGACATTAGGAAGTCATTCCTACAGCTATATTTGGAAACACAAGGGTAGGATAGTCTTCACTGCTTTCTTGCACAAGGTGGCTGTGCTATTAATGTCCAGGCTGTTTCGGTACCAAATGCTCTTGGTTTAGTTTACTGAAACACCTACTCTACTGATATATCTTGTCCTAGCTAACAAAGAATTTTTATCTAAGCTTTAAAAGCTGTAACTTCAACAGTAGCTTTTAAATAGCTGCTGGTTTAATTTCTGTGTTTAATTTCAACATCCTTGACTTAGCAGTTAGGAGTGTACAAACTTTCTAAAATCTATTTCAAAACTGACCAGTTTCCAGAAATGGTGAGAATGCCTTTAACTGACCCAGTGATCATTCTAAGTAAGGGTGTTATAAAAGTATATTTTCCACTCCTAAAGTTGTTTTAATTCTCCATAATCTTGTAAAAGCTCTAGTCAGACCTTTACAACATCTTATGAATTGGGAAATATGTATTTTTTAAGTTTTAATGTTGATGTTTAAAGTTTTTCATGCAAACATAAATAACTTGAACTCTCTTTTCAGCCAGATCCACAGCACCGCCGTTCTTGCACTGTTATTGATTATAGTAATCTATCTTGGACAAGCAAAGGATCGACGGGTTCAGGTATGCTTATTAGTCACAGAATTTAATAAGACTGAGCAAGAGGTAAGCTTTTGGGACAGGGATGCATTTCCTACATAGGTAATTACATTAAGGAGGTTTTTCAAAGTTCTGTTTAATGTTTTAAATTTTCTGTTATACAAGTCTTATACTTGCATGTAGAATACGATTGGGTGTGGTATTTTTTTATTTTATTACCACCTCATATGTTAAATCCTTTAAGGAAGCTTAATGTAATCAGCCCCAGTGCCTCTCACGTCCAAGTTAAGAGCAGGACTTGCCAATTTAAACAGAACTAGCAACAACTACTTTCTGGCCAAGGATTTTTCTTCTGCTCAGCTATACAACTGAAAGAAATTGTATTATGTCCAAAAGAAACTTATTTACACTGTATCTGGAAGAGATTGTACTAGAATTGCAGTAGATCAACTCAAAATATATTTTAAAGCCAGTAACTGTACAAGTACAATTCACATGCATACTCAGAAATCAGAATATGGTTGTACTGTTTATTTGTAACACTCGAATGACCTTTATAGAGTTACTTGGCATAACCCAAGATGAATCTCCTCTAAAATGACTTCTTTTTAATTGATCAAAGTATCAAGGCAGCAGGAAGGCATTTGTGTTGTGAATGGAATGCACACTCTTCCGTCCAGTTTCTCTTCTTCACCACAAAGTCATCTCTGTAAATTGTTTACAGTTAGCACACTGGAAAAGAGTCTTCAGATGTGCTTCAGAACAGCTACACAGTCACAACCAGGGTTGTGGTTCTTTTTTCATAGTAGGAAGCTACAAGATTAAGTTGCAGTGTGTACACAAGTGTTACGGTAGACCAATGAACCTTCCTTATTTCAACTTTTACTTTTCGGTTTTTCACCTCGTGGCACACACAAAGGGCTAGGCTAGTCAGTGGAAAGGGAGTTTGTTCAGAGATTATGGTAGAGCAAAAGTTAACTTTTGTGCCCTGCAAAAGCTTGTCTGAATGCTGTCTTTATAACTCTCACCTGAGTTCACCTTGAGCACTCCCTGTTAACTTTGTACTGATGTTAAGTATCACCTCCGCCTGGAGCGGGTGGCACAGAGCAGGGGATTAGATGCACTTTCTGAAAACTAGGGCTGTCAAGACAAGTTACAGTAGATTCCTTTCATCACAGTGTTTTGGGATTCCTTATGGAGTTCTGAGGATTTCCCACATAAAAATAAACTAACAAGACAGGATTGAAGCTGCAAAAGTTAATGGAAGCTGCAAAGGTTAAGGTAGCGAGGGTGATCATTAGAGGACAGGAGAGGTCTTTTAGCCTGTTTAATAGCTGAATGGCCTATTACTGCTAGTATAAGTGGTACAAGAGGCAATTTGAGTTTAACGAAGACACTAAACTGAAGTAACTTGTTTTTAAGCAAGAAAGGAATGGTTCCTACTGAAATAAAAATAAATATCTGCTCCCCTCCAAAAGAAAGCAACCTGGTATCTTTAAATGCCAAATGAGTTTTATGACTGCTGTATTAACAAAAAAAGAAATTGATAGCAGCAGAGTAAGTTTGTAGACTTGAATACTTCATGAGATATCAAGGAATACAGTAGTTCCCTGCAACGTAGGAACTATGAAAGCACAAACTTTGTCCCTTTTGGAAGGCCAGTCGCTTGTCTCAAACTTGCGTTAAGTTACATACAATGCACTTGATAGTCACGTATTAGAACAAAATGCCAAAAAGAAAAAAAGGGGGCATTTTAATTTTAAGCTAAAGGAGATGTATTTGGTACTTCATTTTAATACCTTCCAGAAGTCTTCAAGTTGTACATGATCTCTGTTTATTAGGTCTTCAGCTGCATGGTTCTGTGAAAGCCCACAGTCGAAGTGGATCAGTCACAAAAAGCAAACAGGGGTTCTGACGTGCCATGAAGAAGTATCCATCCATCTCCAGAGAGTCATGAACCACGTCTCATTCTCAGTAATGTCTATGTTGTTTACAGAGTTTTCGAACACCCTTCCTTATGAATAATTATTTTTATATAAATCTAAGAAGCAGCTGCCAAAGATTAGAAGGGGTATACTTAAACACTCCATTTTCTACCAGTTGAAAAAGTTATACTCCAGTGGAAGGGTGAATATACTCCAGTGGACAGTAAAGCCTAGCTCCTAGGAAAATCAAGCAAACGCTCTCAGTCATTGCTGTTTTCCCATTACTGTCTTGTGTCTGGTTCATGTTGTTACAGGCAGGTACTGCAGAACCTGCTGATTTTTCCGTTAGCACCGCAAAAGATCGATCAGGCCTTCTGTAGCAGTAGTAATTTAAATTTTTAAAGCTATATTTATATGTTTAAAGCAATACTATACTATCAAAAAGCGAAGCACTCCACATGGTACTGCTCAACTTAGGCAAGTTATGAATCCTGTAGTAATTGCAGGAGATATTAACACAGTTGAGTAAAAATAAAGTAGCAAACCAGATAGACAGAACTGACAGTTTTAAGGGTAGCATGCCACTGACTTTTCCTGTGGTATATACTTAATACCTCTTCCTCAAGTGACTGAAGACAGTCTAAGAGGCAAAAAGGAGTCTCTTACTACAAGTAGTTCCAGACAGTATTCAAGGAAAGTACACTGTCTTCCTGGTGAGATATGTTACGGTCATTTCACAGACTAGGTCAGTCTCCCTTTCTAAAAATACCTGCAATTATACAAGATTTCTGCACTCCGCCATGAAGTTCCACAATCCACAGATGCAACGTAGCTTTTAGTAGAGGTGTTCTGCACTCTGTGAGAGACGTGCCAGAGATATTTGCCGTAGTTGCCCTTGTGGCTCCAAAATAAGATAAGCGCGTGAAATACAAGCTTCTCAAAACAAATGATTAGTTGAAGGTCTTACTCTCAAAGCAGTAAGCGCCGGACTACAAGTAAGTGTAAAGACAAGGTGAGGATAACGACTTACTGTATTTTAACAAAGTTAGGACACTGCACAAAAACAGTTGTTCCTCTATAATCCAATTAAAGAGCACTTTTTTCTAAATTTCCTTATTAATACTTTCCAAATTACAATTCAGAATGGAAAACAACTTGTCAGTATTCTTTATGAAGTGGCTCCCCTATTTCCCCACTCCAAGTTATGCAATCTATCAAATGTTAGTGGTACCTACAGAACAGCTAATGATTTTTAATCAATATTGAAGTTCTTGAGTCCAGCTGATCCAAGCATGCTCTCATTAAAAAGCAGGGGAAAGAAAGCAAAGCAGAACCGTGCAAATTTGACTGGGTTCGCTTTCCTTTGCATTTCTAGAGGGGGGGGAAAAAGATCTGGGCTCGATCTGAACCTCTTAAGTTTGCATGGAGATAAACCGATGCTAAAGAGAGGCCTCTATTCACTAAATTCTTTCAAAATACAATCTCTCTTAACAGCTAAGACTACTGAAACATTGTACAGTGTGTCATTTAGTTACCTCAGGCTACCTGGAGATAAGCATCCCGTGCCATTCCTCAGGGACCAAGTTATTTTTCTGTAGCCCTGGTGCATAAGGGTTACAAAAATACACAAATGAACTTGAACAGACTTCTCGTACCATAATGTAGTATTTCATACCTAGAGGAGTCAGTGTGTTAAAGAAATGAAAGCAGTCTCATCATAGGGTAATTCTTGACTTCTGTAGATGGTTGACACTAGAGACTTCCTGGGCTTAGATACCTATTTTTTGTAGTAAATAACAATGTTCAAGTCGTGTTATGCAACATAATGATATGCTGTACTCTCTCAGAATCAGGATAATTTTTGAAAGCAGGCAAGTAAAAGGGAACAGAGTACCACCTACCTCTAGCTTCCCCCCAGGAAGCACTGTTAAATAGTCAGGTCCTGAATGGTATCACTGATGCAGTAAGGACCTTCGATTCAAAAGTAAGTGTTTGCCCTGTGGCTCATAAGCCTTTGAAAAAGTGATCCACAAAAAGCCAGCCTCATTCCTTTGAGCTACAGAGTAAGTTGAAAACTAGCGACCCTTCAAATTCATCCCCCTGCACACTACATCAAGTGGTTTAAAACCAGCTGAAGCAAAAACCTTCTGAGTATTTGCACATCTTACAGAAGTAATTAACTTCTGAAATAACAGAACTGTTGACAAATACAATGAAGTAGCCAATCACTACCATCCTACAGCAGACTCTACTGTGATGCTATTGAAATAGCACACAAAACATCTCTAAGCTTTGGAACTCCTTGTCATGGGACATCAGAAACCCTAGGAATACACAGAACCAACTCCGTTCTGTGAATTTTTAAGTTTAGTACCTCACCTCGGCGTGTTAAAGAATTTCTGCAGTCACATACCTACCGCAGTCTTGTATTCTTCCTAAGGTATCTGCCACAGGCAATCAAAGACCAAACACTAGGTGGCCCTTTCATCTAACATAGCATCACCAGCACTAAGGCCGCAGTTAACAATACAGCCATATTTTCAGCTGCTATAGAAACATGTATATTTACTTGACCGAAATCAGTCAGAAGGGTCAACACAACCAGTTTGTTTTGAACAGCTACTTCAGAAGTGTAGAGAGGCCTGGGGAAGCAACATAGGACAGAATTCTGCAAAAACTTCTCGTTTATTAAATCTGCAATTTTCCAAAGTATGTTTATAAAACCACTGGAATACCTGAAAAACACCTGTTGAGTTGAAGTGCAAAAACAGCAGAAGGTTTGTTACGAAAGAAACATGTGACTAGCAAAAAGATAAGGTTTCCAACTCAGAAGCCGCAGGAGCCAGCACTAAAGAGTCTCCAAGTTGTGGGATTACGTTGTTTTACCCATCAGCTGGGTGTTCGGAAGGAAGGTGCTTTAACACAAGTTTCATAAACACCTAGGCATCCCAAACATCACGCCACTTCCTTACTGTAACAAAACTGTTAGTCAAGAATCTGTTTGAACTTAACCAAAGAGCATCCACAGTATTTAAAACAGTAGCACCAGAATGCTTTGTCTTTCTTGTTCATGATGCATTCTCTATCCTACCCCCCTGTCACAGCAAGTTGATGCACACACACTCTGAAGCAGTAGTCCAGAAAAAACTCTGATGTTCTCCCAAAGCCACGTGTTCCCGTACAAAATGATACCTGATATTTCAGCCTACAAAGTTCTTTATTTCTTTCCTTTCTTGGCTGCAGTCTTCTTTCCTCCTTTTTTAGCATTATTCCCATATTTTGCTTCCAGTTGCGCCAAGAAGTCATCCATTTCCTTTTTTCGATCTTTATTTCTGCTCTGATGGAGGGAAAAAAAACCAAGAACCAACCTCAAAACTTTTACTACTTCCCAATACAGATTATTCTATTGAAGTTAGATAGCTACGTAAGATCTCGGAAGGCAGTACAAGCTACAGGAGGTATAATACTGTCAAGCAAAAGCCTACTTGCATACTCTAGGCTCTATACCTATCTTTCAGAAGTATCAAGACAGAGGTAAAGAGCAACTATAAAACAAAAATAAATCACTACATAAGGCTAGGAAAAGCAAAACAATTTCTAGTTTAGACCCAAAACTCCATTACAGTTTGCGGCATGAACATTCTAGGAAGCCCAATGGACAACAAGAAAGAAGAAACAGAAAACATTCCAATGTAAACAGTATGTTTCTTTCCTCGATCCCCAAGATACAAAAACAAAATAGTAAGACCTATAAACTTCTACATCCTCGTGGAATCCCTCAAAAAGAATCACTAACACTCCCTAACAGCCTAAAACTAGAAGTTAAATATTTTGATTGTGTATGCAGTAAGGATATTAGAATACCTTTGTTAATTTTTAGGAAGATGCAGGTAATAAAATCCGTACCGTACTCTGGCTATTAATTAAAAGACATAGATAGTTAACATTAAGGTCAGGTTTTAACCTCAGGAACTCAGAAGAGTTGCAAGGGTCCAAAATACAAAGACGCTCAGGGAAAACACAATTATAAGCCAGTAACATAATTATCTTCAACAGATATAAAAAGCCTTACTTGAATCAGTGCTTTCAAGTCATCTTCTCCACCAAGGCCCAGTTCATCTTTAGTCTTTTCTGCCTCTCTAGCTTCTTTTTCTGCCTAAAATAGCAAACTAGTTTTTAAAAAAGTGTTTTACACATTATTTGACAAAGTCTTATAGTGGTTACCAAGCTTTGAAACACAAACAGTTTCCAAGTTTGGCCCCTGAAGAGAAATCAGTTAAACAAAGCTCATTCTGGTTCCACAGTTTAGTAAAGCGGGACAGGTTTTTGCTGTTTGGCAATGCTGAATGCAATGTCCATCCCCATCCCGGTTCCCCCCACCCATGCTTTTTTGGTCCTAGCAGCTATTACATTTTCTTTAACTTAGAGAAAGGTTACGGTGATCTGCAGGTAACATTCTACAAAGTGTCTAAAAAAACCCAGATTGGAAAACCCAGGTTTGATTTAGTTCAGAATGTTACTTCACACTTGCCAAAAGGGAAGCATAATATATTTCCACCCCACGAACACTTCTTAACCCCAGCAACTCATGGCTTTGTAAATAAATGCAGGGAACATGCTAAACTGTAATAAGCCATTGTGTATAATAATGAAATAAAAGAAAGAAATAATAGGCAACAGCCCATTACAATTCAAAGGCCTTTCACAACAGTTTGGGGGAGGTGAGGTCAGAGAACACAGGTGACTAGATGTGACAGTCAGAGATACTGAGCAAGGTCTGTAACCCAGCAATCCTGTGGCAAATGTTTGTCTTATTTCTACCAAGACACATTAAAAACTTATTATAAATAATGTTTCCCTTTGGTCCCTGATTGATTGATATAACCTACCCGCCTTTTTCTTGCGAGCATTTTCTGCTTAGACTCCTTTACAAAACCTTTGTAGGATGGGACTTCTCCAGAGTCAATGGCTTTTTCTATGATTTTCCGTATTCTTGGTTCATCTGTATAGTCCACACACAACACGGACTCCATTATTCTGTCCATGTCACCCTCAAAATCCATGTATGCTGCTTTAATATCAGCTAGCTCTTCTTCTGAATCTTTGTAGCTCTTTTCAAAGTCTTCGATATCTTTTACAGTGATCTGAAGCAGGGAGGCAAAACTTCTTGAGTTACAGGATTTATTCACCAGAGGGATTTAAGAGATGGCATAAGAAAACCCAGTGTTTTACACAAAGCCCATGAGGGAGACAAAGCTACAGCTCTGAAGCAGTGGGCTTCCCCTTCCCAGAGGCCTTGCCATCCCACTGAGGTGAGCCCTGCGGGGCCCCGCCACCAGACCCCAGCCCAGTTCTCACCTTCTTGAAGAGCAGCCGCCAGTACTCCTGCCAGTCCCGCTCACCCCTCAGCGCCTCGCCCTCCTCGTCCACCCTGCCCTGCTCATCGTACACGGCACGCTGCTCCGCGTCGCTCAGGACGGCGTACGCCTTGCCCAGGATCTGGGGGGACACGGGGGCCGGTCAGTCTGGCAGTCCGGTCAGTCAGCCAGCCCCAGCCCGCCCCAGCCCGCCCCAGTCAGTCCGTTGGGGCCGCCGCCCGCCCTCTCTCCCGCCCGCCCGCACCCACCTGAAAGCGCCGCGTCGCCTCCTCCTTGGCATCGGGCTCGGCGCGGTCGGGGTGCACACGGAGCGAGGCGCGGTGGTAACCGCGGCGAATCTCCTCGGGCGAGGCCTCCCGGCGGACACCCAGGACGCGGTAGAGGTCGGGGGAGCCGAAGGCGGCCTCGCACTGCTCCAGCAGCCCCATCCCGCCTCGCCCGTCCCGCCGCCGCCACAGCGCCAACCGCCGCCTCTCGCGAGAGGTGGGCGGGCGGCGGTGCCGCGCATGCGCAGGGCGGGCGGCGCGCTGAGGGGAGGCGGCTGGGCGGGAAGGTCCGTGAGGAAAACTTTGCGGATTATCCTTCGTAACCTGCGCGTAAGCGCTCTCCCTGGCAGCGGGGCAGCGTTCCCGTAGGGTTAATTTGAGGAGCAGGGCAGGAAGAAAGCGGGAGGGGGGTACAGGTCTGCAGCGGGGCCTCCCCGGCCCTCCCACCCGTGTGGGTAAGCGACAGCAGTTTGGATTCGCATCGCTCCCCCTCAGGGACCTGCTGGGAACCTTCTGCTGAGGGAGAGCCTCCTGCCTGTGAGCTCAGTGGTGTGTTCCCCTGCCAAAGAAGAAAGCCAGGAGTGCTCAGATACAGTTACCATCAGTAAATTTACAAAAAACAAGAAAAGGGAGGGAAAAAAAAAAGCAAAGGACTCCTATTTGGCTTTCCACTTCCCACGGGTAAACAAGCTGTTTGTGGGTCATTCAGGATGGATGAAATCCACTGCTCGCCTGCCTTCTAAAAATACTGATTCTCCAAAATATCTAGAAGACTTCTGTTAGGACACTCAGACCCCAGGGAAAAAAACAAGCAGCTCTTCAAAATACCTCTCTTTATTCTATCAAACCCCAAAATTCTAACAGTCCACACATTTTTTCCTTCCAGGCAGTCCCAAATGTGACAACAGGAAGGCAAAAGTGTTTCCACATATCCAAGCAAAACCCTGGAATAAAAGTCCAATAAAGATACTTTTATACAAAACTCATACAGTCTTTAATTAAATGCAACATAAGTGGTATACACAGATTGATACGTACAAAAAAAAAAAAGGACATGCATAAAATAAAAGAGCATTTTACATTTCTTGTGCCTTTTGTTGAAATGTAGAACATTTCACAACCGATATACCATGGAGGGAATAAAACACAGCAGCATTAAGTCAGATTTCAGCTCTTATTTACAGAATTTAGGTGGTAACGTCATACAGTATTCTCGCTTTCATAAAAAAATATCTTATAAAAGCTAGCTGTTACCTACTGTTATTGGAGAGCTCTGCTGATGTCAGTATCACTATTCACAGCTTGATTAACCGGTTATTGTGGGACAGCCGAGGCCACCCCTGCAATGATTACTTCAGTCGCT
This sequence comes from Pluvialis apricaria, assembly GCA_017639485.1. Lineage (NCBI taxonomy): Eukaryota > Metazoa > Chordata > Aves > Charadriiformes > Charadriidae > Pluvialis > Pluvialis apricaria. Next base: position 3,131,272 of record CM030013.1, on the reverse strand, counting down.
TCCGAGAGACGCTGAATTCTCTCCTACCTGATCACCTTTTCTACTCCAACGGGCCCTGTGTAGGGTTTCCAAATTTCAGTGCTAACGCTGACTGCAGCATTAACACAGCAGGATAAAGACATGACACCCAAAGGGGATTCAATATAAAGTACTTAACCATTTTATTCTTCTGATTTTTTCAACTTTGATTTCGCCTTTCTTTCATGTGAGGAAGCTTTGCCTGTTTCAGTTTCAGCAGTATTCTTTTTTGGCTTTTGTTTTCTGGAACGTATCAGGTCTTCGCGTCCCAGTTCAACCATTTTTGCTTCCCATGACTTCATTTCATTCTCGTACCGAACCTTATCATCTTCGGCGAGCTGCAGGTATGGCTGGAAGAAAACCGGGTATCAACAGTTACGGAAGGGGCTTTGTCAGGATAACTGCCATGTCACATCCCTCCCTTTGATACAAAGGCGACCAGACCTGTACAGTGCACATCTGTCATGGTTTGAGCGACACAGGACTGATTTGTCTTCTAATGCTTGGGAAAACTGCACTTTCAGAAGACTCTAGTGTCTGAATTTGTAAAAATATTTACTTTACAGCCAGCTATGGTGTGTGAGTTTCAAGCTCTCAGTGATCTCGAGCTCGCCAGGTGCAGGGATGAGGAAGAGCGAGGCCGGGGCACTTGACCCAAGCTGGCCCACAGGGTTATTTCATACCATGAAATACACATTCAATATAAATTAGAAAGTTTGCTGAGGAGTTCTCTTTCTCCCGTGATGGCACTGATCCAGAGGATTTTTTGCCCTGGTGCCAGAGCCCTGAGCCCTTCCCTTCCTCCCAAAGCCGTAGCACTCGCAGTGTCCCACATTTGCTGTCCCCTGCTGGGAGTGCACAGCTTCCTACAGATAGAACGGGCTGAGTATAATCCTGGTATATTTTATATTGCTATCGGGATCAATACTGGCTCTTTAGTATTATTATTGTTAATTATTTAGTCTTATTCTATTAAATCTGTTTATATTTCAACCCTTGTGTTTCCTTGTTTTTCCCCCGATTCCTGTTCCCAGGTGGGCAGTGGTCATCAGGTGATAAAATAATTGTCTAAACGACAACAAATTGTCATGGGTTCCTCAAACCATAACGGCATCCCAGCCGTTCACTTTCACCTCCAGCAAATTAAAAAAAAACAAACATCAAACTTGCACAAAAATACAAAACCTTAGCCTTGAATTACAGTTACATCAACACAGGGTTGTTCCTGAAGAGGAAGTTTATTCAATATTACTACTAACAGCTAATGTTTTTGGAGTACTGGCTGGAGAAAGCTGGCTTAGGTAAGGAAAAGGAGTAGATATTTCTGCACAACTGCTTCAATTTTTCTTTTCCTGCAGAAAGAACGTGAACCTAGTGCACATTCTAAGTACACATTCAAAACAATCTCGAAGGGCATTCAGGAGGAAGGACAGAAAAGTACAGAACACTTGAAAATTTGGAGGTTTATTCTATTTCAGTATATATTTTCATGTACACATGTTGTGGTTTGGGCATCTGCAGGTTCATATTTCAATACCCCAAGAAAGAATAACTATCCCCAAGATAGAATTCTGTTGCTTTTACCTGTCAAAAGCCTTTCCATGAGCAGCAAATTACTATGCTGGCATCTAAAAATATTATATATTACTAGAAAAAAATCAAATGGTTGCAAATGATTCCAGCTTCCTCCCTAGATGCCACTCCACATCCATTTCTGGGCATACAGAACCTCCATCCTATCGCACGCACTCACACTTCACCAACACTTTGAAAGAAATGGTCCCTACTGGAATAAAAGCAACGAGTATTTTCCTCAGTATTATATTTTGAACAACCGAGTTCAAGATTTTGCGTGAATTTATTAATTTTGACTCAAGCTGGTCATTTTCTGATTAGATCAGAGCCTCATCGAAATCCACTGACATACCTGCTTCTGAGAACTGGACAGTTTTTGCCATGCATCAAATAATTGTTTCAGCTTTGCCTACAGGACATAGAATACGCAATACATTAGGATTATTTTAACAGCAGACTGACCACAGAGGGTCAGCGATGAACGCCACACTAGTAAAAGCGAAGTATAAACCAATGGAAAAAAAAAAAAAAGCACAAAGTCACGTGGGTTTAATACCCGACCCTCTTAATGTAGGTAAATAATAAATGACACAATTCAACAAGTTGCTGGGCATCATCTGAGCCGCACTTACAGATAATATAAGCACGCAGCAGTTTAAGTTACTTAGCCTGCCGCGAAAGCGAATAGACAGAACAGCTGAGCTGGTTTATAGCAACTCCACCACATCTCACTGCCCGTACTGGTTTCATTTAAACCAAGCCCTAACTTAAGCCAAGCCCAACGGAGTATTAACCATGTTCACAGGAAACTTTGTACCACTTCGGGAGTATTTTGCCATGTGTGTGTCAAACTGGGCCTCAGCTGACTGGAGATGCCCACCTTGTGCATGGTTTTTCCTCATTTTTCTATTTCCACCATTCTGATTTGCTGACTAAATGCACAAGGTAAGGAACACATTAATTAGGCACACAGGGGAGGTCGTCAGCGCTTCAAGTGCAGCAATCCACCAGCAAATCACCCCAAAGTGCACCACTGCTACAGAAATGGTAGCAGACCACCACAACCATTTGAAAAACTAACGTATTTCTGTGCCTCGATGAAGAAAAGTAGAATTCTCACAGAAGGAACAGATGGAAGCCTGTAATGCTGAAGTGCAAAAAATAGCGTCAATATTTTAAGTCTGTATACCCACACAGCAGTTTATATAGGACATGCTACCAGCAGTACAGCCAGAAGTTCACCACAGCCTAAAAAAAAAAATAACCTAAGCAAAGCAAAATCCAGACAACGAACGGTTGAACAGTGTCTTTGAAAAGTCACAGAATCCAAAACAGATTTTCTGAATACAATCGATCTATTTTAAAGAACAATCTTTCCTGGCTTACCGCAGGTGAAATCCCCTCACTTTCTTGAAAGTTTTCTGACACAAAAATGTTAAAGCCGCTACGAGGTCTTTTAGGCTTTCCAAGCACGGTCATTTCCTTTAAAAACAACAAGAAAAGTTATTCAATCTACCAAGCATGCATTTTTCAAAAACTAAACTTACCATTTGTCTTTATATTTTATACAAAAGTCAGATTCAAATTCTTTTTTTTTTTTTTTTGGTGTTTTATTCTGTCAACTGAACTGTACGTCAAGATGCTTTGGTTATTCTCACCACTTGTCAAGACTAATGCTAAACTATATTAAGAAAAGATTAAGAACTTGAATTTTTAGACATTAAAAAAAAGGCATTTTAAAACTGACTCTTACTTCAGCGAAGTCTGCCAAAAACCAAAGACTGTTACTAAATTCCACTCAGTAAGAAAGTCATGACGCTACATTTTCCATTATCTTCATAAGGCCTCGGTTTCTGGTGTGAAATACCGTACGCTTGCAGGGAGGAGGGCAGATACCTAACTGTGGGAGGTGAGAAGGTGGAACAGAACCAGCAGATTTCCAGGGAAACGGAACTAGGTTTCTGCTGTCAGAGTGCTTTGCCTACAGGGATGATGTGAGAGAAGGGAAGTACAGCAAGTGATGGATGCAATTACTCTTGTTGTTTTCTCCAGCCCTAAGACGTTCCCACTGCAGCGTGGGTGCTGCAAGTTGACATCTGCTTTAGGTATTAGGTATGCCAATTAAATTCCTCGTAGTGCCATATTCTAAAAAGGATCAGCAGAATCATACGGATTAAAAACTTCCTCTGAGTAGGGTTTTTTTAAACCAAATTAATTTCACTTTTGTCAATCAGGGCAATGTCACACCAGCAGTTTAATTCACAGAAACGAACAAGCAACAAGTAACCCTTCAACCGATTTTGCCACGGGACCTTTACAGATGGTTCTGTCTCTCAGTATTTATATATAAACCAGCTCAAAGGGAATAGGGAAGATGATCTGCATGAATAAGTCAATAAAGACACTGACAGACGCGCCTCTATGCAGGCCTAATTCAACATGTCAGCAGCTACACAGGCAGCAAAGTTGTGAAATCCAAAGAAAGGAAGGAAAAAAGGTTACTTCAAGCAGTTACTACCTTGTAGGGGTCAGTGAAGTAACAGATACAAGGCCTTTGTGAAAAGCTATTTCTGGATGTTTTCCCAACCAAAGAAAGTGTTGCTGGTTCAAATGTCTTTTATTACGTACCATTCCTCAGGCAGCTTTAGGAATAGTAAGAAGAAAGCATAGAGAAGCTACCGGTGAGCACACAGGTATGTTCTATTTCTGGTCTTCAAGCACAGGAAAGCCACTAAAACAACTACTAACACCAGCAATTATTTTAGTCCATGGGTGGGGGGTTGAGTTTTGTTTTGGGTTCGTAGTTTGTTTGGCTTTTTTTTTTTTGGTTGTGGTTGTGGTTTTTTTTGTTTGTTTGTTTGGGGTTTTTTTTATATACTGAGAGTTGCTTTTGTATCTCTAAACATGCCTCAAGTCTGCTCTGTATAACTAGACTTCAGGTTCCTTGAGAGAAAACAAACTTGAGCTTCAAAATACTTACTCTTTTTGCCCTGAACGATCTTCTTTTTGCCAGTCGTTTTCTCCTTTCCTCTTTCAAAGCCGCAGCCTGGGCTGGAGTTAGCTTTGCTTTATATGTGGCCAACTGCTCTGTGTATCTTTGCCAGTCTGTCTTTCTAGCTTCCTCATAAACCTACAACACAATCAATCAGCAACCTTAAACAGATGCTTTCAGTCAGAAGCACGTGACCATGAAACAAGCTAACACTTCTAACCTACTATTAAAAAAAAATTACAGACTATCTTGGTACATAACAGTTTTAAAGTAAAGTAGTGATCTCAGATCTGTTTGATTAGCAGAATGGATTCGGAACTCAGATTAAAAACTTGGGCTCTTCCCATGAATTATCTCAGTCAATCTGGTAACATCAGACAACCCTTCAGACGCAGCCCAAAGCACTAACAATCTTCCATACAAGAAGGAAAAGCTGAAGGTTGGTTGAAATGATTACTCAAAGTGTGCATATCCACTGCAGCACACAAATACTTCAGTCGCCAAACGCATCCCCACACCGGCCAATACCAGGTCCAGGAGCACGATAAAATCCCGGCCTTGGTACCAGGGCACCAAGCATCCAGGCAGACCTGAAAAATCACCATCTTGTTCCCCATTTCAGACATACAAATGAAAAGGCGTATTTTATACTAAGGCACATAGAGACTGAAGTCCAGAAGGGACATAAGAGCACTTCAGTTCTATTGAACAAAGACAGTACTTCAGCTAGAAAACGGCAATTGGCTCCTAACTGAATCTAACTGCGAATGGCAACCAGTACTTTGCTACAAATGGCACTTATATTCAGCAATGATTAGCAATTCACGGAGTTGTTTTACATTACTCCTTGAAACTGCCTCTCTGAAAGAAACTTCACTACTTATGACAAAAAATAAGTTTATTAGAAGAAACTTATAGAAAGTTACCTGTAAGTTAGGCCTGGTTACTATCTAATCAGCAGAAAAAAAAGTTGGTCCTTTCATCAAAATTAACTGAGGATTCACCTCATGTGCATACGAAAGCAAAACAACTTTACAATACTTATGTTTTCATGCATGCAATGCACACACATACACAAATTACCATTCAAAAAGAAATGAGATATTGGTTTCCAGCCCTACACCCGCACAGAGTGAGATCTGTCTCTTTTGTTTCTCTGGCAACAGATAAAAAATACTAGAAATAAGGTCATGTGTAGAAGTATCAAAGTATCTTCTCCGGAGAACTTCAGAGCTCTCCATTCTCTTCAGAATTGTTTTTATGTCTGAACCTTTGTATGCAAGTGCTTTTGTATTGTCGTTAAAAAAAAAAACAACAACCAAGAACAAAAATAAAACCCCACAACAGAAAACAAAAAGCACAGAGGACACCAAACCAAGTAAAACAATCACTAAGACTCCATGGAGTTCAAAGCACACAGGACAAAGATACAAACTTACCTGCTTCTGTGATGCTGGTAACTCCTTCCAAGCACCTGCTATTTTTTTAACCAGCTCCACATTGCTCATTTCTGTATGTTGCAATTTCAAAGCAAGAAAATAAAGATCAATATTATCTCTCCAGTAAGCGTCTTCAATTTTTCCCAAGGAAGGCTGTCAGTAGTATCTTTTCCCTGTACAAATATATTCTCCTCCTTTCATAAAACTAATTAACTTAGTGTGGCAGTTAAAGGGAACTTTAATATCGTGGAGGAGGGGAAGAGTCCCTGCTCTCAGTTCAAACTTGAATGAAATGTGCAGTTATAAACTGAAGCACCATCTCAAGACAGACAGCTATTACCACTCCACGAGTTTCATTTTTTTTTTCTTTTGAGCTGGATCCTTTTCTATACAATGCTGAACTTGGAAAGGGGACTGGGGAAGAAACCCAAAGTAAAATTTCCAGTTCTCATTTTTTTGGCAAAAAGAGCCTGCTGGATTCTTCAAAGCAAGTACAATGTGACCTTATCCACCTGATACAGCAGACAGGCTTGATATTTATTAAAATTAAGTCCTTTATTTACAACATTATTCAACAAAAGTAAGGTTAAAGAAAAACTAATTTCCTTCTCCCACAAACAAAATTACAGTGACTTGAATTTGCTTTGTTTTTCAGCTGACTGCCTTTAACTCTGACCCTTGCGCTATGGTCAGTTGATGAGGTTTCCAGCCAGACCTGAATTTCTGAAGGGGGGGAAAAAAAAATAATAAAAAAAAGCAAATAAAAAGCCCAAGGGTGGTGGAAAGAGGATATAAGCTTTTCCTCTCTTGAAAAATCCTTTACAGGTTTTCCCTCTGCTTCACACTAAAAGAAAACATAGATCTTCCTCTCTCCCACCTCAAACATAAAGTCCAGCCACCTCAACGGTAGAAAAGCAGAACTAAGCTCTTATCAGTAACCTGACTTCCAGAATTCTGGAAAAACAAGACAGATGGGGAGTTTTTAGTCAAAGTATGCCAATCTTAAAACCTTTGAAAATACAATGCTTTGCCCACGATACAAGAAAACAAATAAATTATGAGGTTATTTTTGAACATTACCTCTATTGGAACAAGAAAGCCCCAAATTCTCTATTTGCACGAGATATAGTATATATATAGATATATTTGCAGCTTATTCAAATTTTGGAAACATTAGAAAACACTGCTGTGGCACATAACTACAATAAGCTCTGCAAGTTCAGTTCTCAACCTTTCAGACTGTTGAACTGTCGAACTACCGAGCAAAACAGGGTATCCAATGGTTTTCCCTACTTAAGTTTACCTCGTGACTGGCCTAATATGACCATAGTTCTTTAAACATTTTAACATTCACTTCAACAGTATTTTCAAAATCAGCACAGCTTTCCATTTTGCTGCTCTGACAACGTGAGTGACAGCATCGCCCATAAATGAAGTTTTTTATAGTAATAGTAAATTGAATAGTAAATTAAGCATATTCACTGAAAACCATTTTCCGCTAAACACACTTACTTTTTCTCACATATACATTGAGGCAATCCAGTATGCGTAGTTTTCAAATTACCAAGTATCAAAATAAAATCATATACAACTTGTTGTATCGGTAATAGCGTACCTCAAATATACAGAGACTTAAAAGCGACGAAAAAACACAAATCATTGTTAACATGTATTGCCCAGGTGAGTTTTTTCTTCAAACGCTTTGAAAGTTATATGCAAACATTTGGGTTTTTTTGAGTTCAGTATAGCAGACTAAGCTAACAGGCGTACGGGCAGCGAGTACGGCAATACTGAATTGACCTTTGGTGTGCTAACAGATACCAGCGTGGGTTTGGTCTATCTGAAACGGAGGTGATGTACTTTATGACGTACAGTTTTACCAAGCCGCGCTTTCTCCCAGCTTTATTTTTACGTAATGCGTTCTGGAGGGAAAACACCATACACAGCCAAAGCGGTGGCAGCTTTTTGAGGCGTTAAATGACTCTGTATTTCTATAAGCGAGAACAAAGCCAACCGGGGGTCCTCTCGTTCCCTTCAGACCGCACATCTAGATTTGTTATATTTTTTTTTTTCGCCTAAAAGCAGAATGATTTTCTTTCAGGGAGCGGATTTTCCTTCAGGAAGCGTACCTGGATTTTTTTGCTTAAAAGCAGAATGGTTTTCCTTCAGGAAGCGGAAATAGGCCGTCAGAGGCCGCTTCGGGCGCTCGTCCGAGCTGATCCCCCTGCAGAGGCACCTCTCCGCCCAGCCGCAGGCCCTGCACACAACCGCACCGCCGGTTACCGCCACAGCGGGGGAGCCCGAGCGCCCCGGCCCGCCGAGGAGGAGAACCCACCGTCCCTCCCGGCCCGCCCCGGCGCCCCGCTCCCCTCCCGCCCGCACCTGAGGAGCCGCTGCGCGCCGCCGAGGAGGGCCGCGGCCCGGCCCAGCAGCGCCAGCGCCGCCGCCATGCCTGCCGCCTGCGCGCGCGCCGCCGCGGGGCAGGCTGGGAGAGGGGCCGCCGCCGCGGGGCAGGCTGGGAGAGCGGCCGCCGCGCGGCCAGGGGAGTGGCTGCCTGCCGCCGTGACGCGGCGGCGGGGGCGGGGCCAGCGGCGGGGGCACCGCCCCCGCGGGCGGGAAAGGCCGGCGCCAAGGTGACCCCGCCGCGGCGTGCGTGTGTGTCACCGCACTGTCACCACCGCCCCCCGGGTTAAACACCCGCCGCCAGCGGCGGGCAGGGCCCCCGCAGGGGACGGGCGGCGCCGAGAGAGGGACACGAGGGATTTCTTCCACGTTTATTGCGTGAGGGCACAGGGAGAAAACAATACAGAGGTGGGAGAAGTTGACGAGCTCTGGCCAAAAAACCCCATCATTTCACCCATTTCCGCTCCAGAGCAAGCTGGTGGCTGCCCAGTTGGCACTGGCAAATGGTAAAGGGGGAAAAAAGGATGGGTAGATAATGCACTTTGCCATCACAGCAAACACCAGAGGATGGAGTAACCTTTCAACTATAACCTCCCCCCCCTTAAAATAACATCAACAGAGGAACTGTGAATGAGTACAATCAGAGATGTTTATCTCCATAGATGACATCTGACCATCCCTTTGCTTGTTTTAAGTAATGGTGCATTTCTCTCAGATATCATTTTTGAACTCAGCTTCACACCTCTAACACAGCAAGTTCGTTAGACTATTTTTTTAAAGTACGTAAGTCGGCTGTAAGCAGAATGCCTTGCTCCTTGCTGTCGGTCTTTGCTCTCTCCATGACGCTGCTGGTCTTGCACTGTGGTGGAAGTCACACCTGTGACGCACAGCAGAGAAATTACAAGTGTTTTCAAACTGTCCCTAACACAAATCAGTAAACCGAAAGAGAGTGAGTACTGTGAGATGCAAGTCAAACTCCCCATTGCACACTCTCCAATGCAGATATCGCAATACAGGTATTTAAATAACTCCCAGTACAAACATATTACCACCGATCCAGAAAAAAAAATAAAAGCTCAGGGAACACATTCTGAGGGTCAAAGTTTCCTACCACCATTTCAGCAATATGTATAAACGGCTTTGCCTTCCTCACAACATTGTCCCCATTCAAGTATAACGAAGCACTCCATTCAGTAACAAACCCCTCCACATTTACTCAGCTTACAATCTGAAGTGAACAAGCACAGACTAAGATCAATAGAGCCGATCTCCATTGGTACATCATAGACAAAAGCTGTAGCACAGAAGTGACATTTTCCCCATCCATGACCAACTTATCCCATCAGGGTCAGTAAGTCAGCAAGCATGAAGGGAACAAGATTCCAGTAGTAGGAATAACAGCTCCTACTGTGCACGCTTCCCACCCACAACCCAAATTCCAGTTTGGCATTCAGTACAGCAAAAAAAAAACCCAAATATTTTTGTAATCTTAAAAATGTATTCTATGATGACAAATTTCCCGACTGCAAGTCACTTTTCTTTCATGTGCAAGGTACAGAGAAAAACATTAGTCACACATTTTTATTTTCAGATACCCAATAAGAATGTGCAGTAGGAAATCAAAATTCTTCTGCTTTCAATCTACTTGAAGAGAAGACCGCCCCTCTCCAGCACTACTGGTTTTCCACATGCATAGGCTGAAGCAACTGAAGTGCTGGTTAATGGAAAAGTCAGCTTCAAGTGCGAGAAATTTCCTGCAACATTCTGATATTGCAAACACACCACCTTAGCTGAAGTGTTTGATGTTCAAACACCCGTGGTGTTTCCTCCAGAAATGGACATAGATGTAACATGTCATTAAGCTAGCTGAAATCCTATATAACACAACGGGCATAGCATGCTAAATAAATTAGGCTAAAGCTAGCACAAAAATTAATTGCAACGCAGTTCTAAGTAGTACACTCCGCATGGCTTTATTTTCCCTTTTGTCTACAAGACACATGCACGCTTAGTATTTTGATTCTCTAATGTTAGAACAAGCACTTTAAGGATATGCATGGTTTAAAAGAAAAAAGCCAAGACAAGTAGTAGAAAATGCATTTTATTTATATGGAAAAGGCTACATTTAGATTTGTAAAAGGTCTGTGATAGTGTTATGTTGCCCACATGTCAAAAATCATTTGTGAATAGCAACAAAACGGTTATGTATCTTTCTACATAGCAGTGCAATTAGTTCACATTGCAATAAAAGTCAAGTATGCAACAGAATCAAAAACAAGTGTTTCTCCATAATCAGCGTACAAAGAATTACAGTGCAAAGATCATTTTAGGTTTTAAGAAATCTGCAGTCAGTCTTTAGAATATCCTAATGGGTGGGATATTCCAATTATTTTCATTACTAGCAGTTGTATCTTGTCAATACTGTGCACAAGCAAGTAAGTCTAAAATGAAATGACTTACGTGGTAAATAAAATACTTAGTCTATACAGTAAAAAAAATACAAATTATATAAGTGAACTAACAAAATGAAATTTGAACACACTTATGAAACAGACAACATACTTTAAGGACGCACATACAGTATTCATCACATAAAACCAGCTACTTTTTCCAGCAAAAAATAATTTGGTTGCTTTACAACTGCATTATGGATCTCGTAGTTTGAAGATGTAGGTGTCCAACTCTTAAAAACCATAATAAATGTCTTCTGCAAAGCATACAAAGAGGATAAATATTCTTATCACAGTCATAAGTTTATTTTTGGAAGTTTGTTCTCCCTTGCTCCAGAAACACACTTACATGGGTGAAAAAAAAATTCAAGGGGCATCATGATACATTGAAACAGGTGTTCCATTTCCTTCTAATTTTGAAAAAACCCCTAGAATTTACAGTACTCTGTGGTATACGAAAAAGTCTTCACAAGTTTACATTGCATATTTCTGAGTCCATTCTCTTGCATATCTGTTGTATCTGTACATGCAGAAAGAAGGCATAACAGTGAAGAGCTGTTAGTGATACATTGACAACGGCCACATATTTACTTCATAGAGAAGTTACTGAGCTTTTCACTTCTTAGCATTGATTCAAATAACATTAAAATAGTCTAAAAGCCAAGAAACACACGCCCACTGTATGTTCAGTTTCTAAGGCTACCTATCAAAGCTATTCAGACTCCAAACCAATCTCAGGTTTGTATTAAAATGCATATCATTGTGCATACTTAATTTGCATTTCACAGCTGGTTCCCTTATTTGTACCTTAACAGAAATTTGTTGTCAATTATTCCTAAATGTGTATGATATTGCCAGTCTGACAAAGTTCACACATTTTAGTTGCATAACATTCAGTATAATTAACTGGTTCTGGAAAAGGTAGGGAAAGAAGGCACAGCGATTTTTGTTTTTAAATTCTCCATTCTGCCCTTCAGAACCTGAAAGGAATATTTCCTGAAAAGCATTTTAAGTCTTGGGTCTTTTCCTTCTGATATGAAGCAGACTAGCACTCCCAAAGGTAAATGTCCTTAGAGAGTCAATAACTTTCCCTCTGGTCCTCACTTTTATTACATTCCACTCTCCAGACTAGATTCACTTTCTCCCGGGTCCTCCAGAGAAAACGGTGACAAGTTTTTAAAATCCATTTCTTAAGAACAGTATAGCGAATCATGTACTAACTGGTTGTGTTCTTGAGAATATGCTACCATACAAGTCTTTAGATTTTTACTTACAGTAAAACACCCATAGACAAATGCCCAGGGGTAACCAGCAATATCCTTCATTTCCTAAATCCAAGCTGAGATTAAGAGAATTTAATAGGTGATCAGCATAAGAAGATAAAGCTACAGTCAAGACTATACCTTCTTACTTTCTCCAGCAATGATTAAATTGCAAGTTTTGGAGACAGAAATAGCCCTTATTCACTTCCTACAAAAACAGGAGGCACAATAGCTGAAATTGCTATTAAGTAAGTGGATGGACAAAATCTGAGACACAAATGGGCGGAAGCTGAGGCACAATATCCTCAACTTGAACACGCTGCTTTGCAGTACAAGCCACAGAGCTCAAGCACTTCAGAAGTGGGTTATGCGATTTGATTGTATCGGACATCAAACTGTCAGAAAAAGACCATTTTAATAATTCTTGCTCTAGGGGGAGAAATACTAGACCATAGGCTTCCACGTAACTTCTATATCACTCCTTCTCTATCCAGTCCTCAAGGACTTTTGAGCAATGCTCATATCTTCATGGACCCGTGATACGTGATGAACCACAGGCTATTAGCATGCATTGCAAGAAGTATTCAATGGCTCAATACTAAAAAATAGGTACCAAACAATTTTTCAGTCAGTTTACTAGAAAGTGAAAAATTCTTCTGGATATCACAATCATTCCACAGAATCTCAAGCAAAGAGTCTAACAATTAAAATAGTTAACAGCAAGGTCACCAAAAAGCAACTTAACTACCAAGGATAAAAAGCCTGCCCCAAACTAAATCCATAACCTTCTCCGCAGCTTGAAGTAGTCAGATAAACAGCGGTGGTTAGGCTGTCTATGAACATGCTGCACAGCTATGATTATTTAATCTATTGTCAAGGCCGCCAGAAAATTTGTGACAGATTCATTTTGTGGAAGGGTTATTCCATTCGTGGCAAATTAGGACTGGATGTATTTGGAAATCCTTAGAGACTCCTACTCCTTGTTACTATCCTAAATTGATCTTGTGTTTCAGTCTTTCTTAATGCCCCACACACCTAGAAAATCCACAGGTGCTAAAACCCTGTTACAGAAGGCAGCTCAGGGCACGCCGATAGACTGCAGACTACATCCTGGACTGTGCTCAAGGCACCTATAGCAGCAGAGTTCAACAGAATCTCACAGTAGTAAGCAAAATATTTCCTTCCTGGATCACTGATTCTGTAATCTTTCCCATGCATAAAAGTTTTTATAGTTTGTAAGCCCAGGAGAAGCAGGTAGCTGATACATCAGCAGAAAGCAGCAAAGATGGAAAAAAATCTCACACACGTAGCACTTCCTCCATGGAATATCCTTTGGAAATCATGTAGTCTAATCTGTGGAATAAAGGGCCCGAGCTTCCTGCCAGCCACAACTGCAAGAAACTCTTAAGAAATCAATGCATCACTGCTTAGATATCCATAAATTTCACTATTCAAAGTTTGAGTGGCAAAAGGAGTCACTGTAGAGAGGTACTGCTCTAGAAAGAAACTCTGCTATGCCAAGCACTGGGCTTGCTAGCGACCTCTAAATCCCGTTACCTGCTATTGTGAGGGTTCAGCCATGTATGTAGTTATAAGACAGTATTTCAAAACCCTCCTTAGGAGCATATACAAACAAGGAGTCAGCAAACCTTAAAACTGAACTTTGGGAAATCCAGGTCTCTCTGCACTATAAGTAAAAAACCCCGGCATAGATGTTTCAGTCAGTATAGTACTTTTAAAGTTAAAATTCCTCAAATCAAAATCAGGTTTGGTCCAGAAGCATGTAATGCTTCAGTTACGTGCTGTCCACGTTACCTACCCAAGATCAGAAACTTCCTGCAAATTCCACAGCTCTTTCAGAAAGTAAAAGATTATTTTTCTCGGTAAGATGCTGCAAATTGCAGTAAAGGTGACAATGGGTCTCAGCACTATGCCGAGCTGAATATTAGTCTATCCTACATTTACTAAATTGCATCAAAAACACGTTTATTGATCATACCTAACATCTTACTAAAGGCATCGGTTTTACAACCAGAGGATCACAGTAGCAACAAGTAATTCATATTTGGGAAATGATTTTTCATGCAATGAATATAAGCACACAACAGAAAAGTGTGAAGGTTTTATGCAACTAAGTACAAAAAAACCCAGTATCCAACAACTGCGTATGCCTACAGTTTCCTGCTCACCATTCCACTGATCAATATTTTCAAGATTTAAAAATCTAATTCTGTAGAAGTCTATGAAAAGTGTATCTTCAAAAGTTAAGACAGAAGGTGCATAGCAGATAACCATCTGCAAGTACCACACACACAAATATGTATATGTTATACTCACTTTTCCTTGTCTGACTTGTAGATTTGTGCAATATCCGGTACTAATGGATCATCTGGATTAGGATCACAAAGTAAGGAGCATATGGACAATAAAACTAAATAAAAGAGACACTAGATTAAACAAGTTAGTTTGCTTTATTTCTATAATCCTTAAATATATTCCAGTACACTGAAGAAGGGTGGTGGAGGGGTAGATTGGAAAGAGAATGCATATTAGTATTCAGCTTTCACATAGCAGTTATGCTCCGAACTGTTTATACAGCATCATTTTTCTAGGTTCTAAGTAAACACCACCTGATACCTAGCCTAGAGAACTTGCAACCCATGGACCTGTACCTTTTGTAATGAACTCTCTCCCAGGTTTTAACCTATGAACATTAAACCAACTACAGACTACATAGTTCCCTATAAATATTTGATCAAACTAAACTCTTCCATCTACAATTATTTAAGGTAATTAATACTGTTAATATGACACTGCCATGCAATACTTTTTTTGTACATATCCTTCTCCACTTCTGCGCTGAGAGTTATTCTTTCCTTTATATGAATATTTCACTTAATTTGATCAAGTGTGACATCCATTTTGGGAAAACACTTCATCAATACCATAGGCAGGTATTCATTTATAACTCCATATTAATTTCCTGATATTGAACCAAGGATATTTGATTTTTATAACATTTTCCATCCATACTTTTCAGGAAATGTCTATTTTTAGACTCAGAACTAACACGAAGACAAGAGTACAAGTTTAACAATTCTAAGTATGTAGTGAAAGGGAATTTGATGCTACAGTGAGAATCTGCTATAGAATAGAATTTTTTCCTTGCTTTGTCTTGGTACAAAAGAAGCCAGGCTAACACCTATTTTCAACTGTAGCAAGTTCAACCACTTCATACCAACATATTTCATTTTATTAAGTGCCAAATACACCAGCAACATTAGAAAATCAGGTTAGATTACTTGGTCACACCAATCAGGGATGGTATCAGTACGTTGTAATCCTTTGATTCAGTAAAACCAGAACTATAAAGGAGAAACTTGCATGAGCCACTAAGCCAATTTCCAGTTTATGAAATAGATAATGTTCAAGCACATTAAAACCACATCAAATCAGAGCACATAACCAGCTGGCTACTCCTCTTTATAACTGAAGGAACTCTCAACAAGACACAGAAAAGCACTGAAGATCTAAAAACTTAGATTTTTCAGTTGTAAATGCCAACTGTCAAACATGATATAAGTACCAACTCTCATTTGCTACATACCTTCTGAATAACTAGAACCAAGACATTTTTTTCTCGGTAATAAACCAATCAATCAATATCTGTGGAAAGTTAATACCAACTACACACAATAGTGTATTCATGTCTTCAGTAACTACATCAGGAAAGTATTAAACTTGGATTTTGTTTAGCTTGTGAGATTACTGCACAGGGTTGTTATGCGTGAGCAAAAGTTGCTTTTCCAAGGAGGTATATAGCACTTGCGCTTGCATAGAGCAATTTCCATTGGACACAGACTAACAATTTTTTCCTTGCTTGTACACCAAATGCAATGACACTGTTCTAAAAAAAGACACATGGTTTAGAGAGCTCTCAAGCACATAAGCAAGATGTGATACTGTTTAACCTTTTGAGTCACATGAGAACTTTCTGTAATATGACTAAGAGTGTGCTTAAGCATTTTGAAGATGGGTGAGAAAAAACAATGATAGCACCCACATTTTAAGCTACTTTTCAAGTGACACAAAATGCCTACAACAAAAAGAACTGCTTTACTGTGACCTCAACGTTCCAAAAGTCTACAGCGTTCAACTTGAGAAAGTTTAACTACAGGACTAGAATATTTTAATAAACCTTATACTGATGACTTTGAAAGCTGCTACATTTTAAAACCTTAGTCGTAGAGGAATGCAAACCAGAACAATTTCTCTCATTTTAAAACAAAGTGTAATTAAGACCTTAGCCCACACAAGGATGCTAAGGCAACCCAAAGAGCCATCAATAAGCAATCAGGTAAGCCCACACACGTCAGTATCAGGGTTTTCCATTTACATCCAAATTAATTTGATTTTTAAGCTCTCTTCACCAGTTTCTCCTCAGTTCTGCACGCACAGTCAGCTATAATACAGAAGCTGCATTGCAGGCTAATTGGACATTTATTATCTTACTCAACTTGCTTTAGAACATTTCTTCACCATGCAGGTAATATTTTCTCTAATGTGACACTCCAAATAAACTATGCAAGATCTTGGATTGTAACAAGAATTCCAATGGAATTTGCCACTTCTGTAACACGCAGAATAAATGAGTTCCCACTGCCACTCTTAGACAATGCAATAATACATAGAGATACGCCATGGCAGTGTATGCAATTTAAAAAATCCATTAGCAAATCTGTGAGTTTACCTTTAGATACAGTCAGAGCTGGTGACCATTGCGATCTCAGGATATCAAGACAAATACTCCCATTACTGTTTATGTTTGGGTGGTATATTTTTGTTGTAAAAGCAATCTGAAATTAAAAAAAATAAATAAAACACAAGTAACATCAAGTTCTGTTTATTACATTTGGAACCCATAACATTGTTCCTTCAGTTCCAGTCATACTAGATCCACCAACACAAGCTATTGTACTGTCTTATCTGTTCATCTGCTATGAACATGTGTCCTATTGCTGGTCTTTCTGTTTTTAACCTCCAAAATTAAGTCTCAAAGAGCTAAGACACAGAAACAAAGCTTTAACCAAAAAAATTGCATAAGTTTTGAGAGAAAGGACTTACCTTTGGTGGTTTGAAAGGATAGTCTGTTGGAAAGTGTACTGTGAGAAAAAAGACTCCTCCTTGATATGCACTGTCAGGCTGGGAAAAAAACAAAACAAACAAAACATATTAACATATTTCAGCTATTTTGGAGCTTCCCTTCTGAATGCAGACAACCTCCCAAAGCCGTAAGTATCTTAGAAAATCCATTTTTTTCCCCAGTACACAGCCCATGCTATGGGCCACAGCCCACTATGGGCTGTGTACTGGGAAGGCACAGAGGGAACTGAACCCTCCCACTGACCCGCAGAGCTACAGTAGAGCCAACCATGGCTACTACTGCAGTAGCGCAACACGGCTACTGAGTGCTGCCCTTCTTGGGGATAGAAAGGGAGGGAGCAGTGTTTGACTGGTGGAGCTACAAAAAAACTGCCAATCCATCAGCTCCACCACACCAAGGGGAATAAATACAAAACCCAGAGCAGATCTTCCAAATCCTGTCTCCGTGCAACACCACAGCTGCTCTGATCCTCCTCCATCCTTAAGCTACAAATATACTTACCTTAAGAAGTGGTTTCTCTTTGCAGATGCAAAGAGTAGGATTTTCCAACATAACTCAGTTGATCATGATGACATCAGGGAGTTTTAAAACACACAACATCTTTGTGACCTGCACAAATCTGTGAACATGCATTTTGTTAGAGAACATGTGCACAGGTTTACGTCCAGGTTGCACACAGTTAATAGACAGAAATAACTTTGTTGCAGTCATCTGTTGAGGAAAGCTTTAATTTTCATTAACTAGAAAAGTGAGGGGAAAAGTCTCAGCTCTAAATGATTGAGAGCACTGCTGCCATTTCTGATTAAGGGAAGGAGAAGAAAACCTTTCTTGTTACTTGGCAAGTTTAAAACAGCAACACAGGAACTCAATCCCAGCAAAGCTGCTGCAGAAGATCAAGTTTTTGGGTTTTCTTATGGAAGCAAAGGCAGACTGTTTTTTAAATACAATGTTTACTTTGGAATTGAGCAAAAATTACAGTTTTAGAGAAGAATATAAGAGGTAAAGTCACAAATGGTCCACTAAGGCATGTCATCTTACACACTCAAAATGCCGACAGTGTTGCAATGTAAGGCAGGTTATATATAGTATTGCTAAGAAGTCAGCATTAGGTAACATCAGAAGAGATTGCCGCTGTACTTCCAATTAGATTTGAAAGGACTGCTTGCATGCATACTAAATGGATTTGTCAAAGTTAAAATAAGCTGAAGATGAGACAAGTTCAGTGTCAGACAGAAGGCAAAGTGAAATCACAATATGCTTTGTGAGTAAGATATGTAAAACAAATCGATGATGCCCATAGGCAGGAAAAGAGGTTACCCTACTTCCACACAGAGGAAGTGAATTCTGAAGGTAAGCTTCAGTCCTATGCTTCCCTCAGGCCATCAGGAAAAACAGGATGTTCCTCCCTATTTCCTTACGTTATCAAGACAAAGGATTAACATGCTGATTGTGTTCTTTTCTTATTGGCAGATACGGCTGAGAAAGGTTGGCAAGAGATGCTCATTCGTTTCTTTAACTAGAGAAATCTGAAGAATCTGAAGCGAAGAAAAGAGTATTTTCCACTACAGAATATGGAAGGTGAATTGCAAGCTCGAAGAAAAAAAGTGGAATTTAAGTTGGGATTTATGTGCTAGTATTTCCCTTATTCAGGTCATCAGAGTCATTCAGGACAAAGACACGGTGGCAATCGGCAAATAAGCTTTTCAGTAATTCTTAACTTCTTTGCTGGTTTGCCATTCACCTTTAAGCAGCGCAGAAAGGCAAGGGTCAGAATGACTTTGTATGTGAAATAACACAGTTGTTAAAGAAAAGTAGCAAAAGCATTAATATCCTGCAGAAAAACCTGCCACAATAATTTCAGTTGCCGCTGGGCCATTGACAAGTTGGACAACAGACTCCAGCATACCACTGGCAAATTAGTAACTGATCTGTCACTGCTTCAGAGCAGCTGTGCTGAAAATGCAGAAATAGCCTCAAAGCAGTCACAATTCCACTTTTCTCCACCATGTGATGCTGCGTCTTCATGGATTAAGTATTGTCTCAGAATTTCAGCTCACACAGTGGTTCAGCTCATCATCTAAACCAGAAACTCATTTCCCAATTAATAAGTCCAAAACAAAACCACTAGGAATACATACTCCTTACCATGATATTAATAAACACCCCTTCCCTCAGGTCATGTTGTTATTCATTCTTTATGCTGAAACCCTTTTCAGTTTTCCTTTAAAACTTTCTGTTCTTAAGCTTTATTGTCCTTTCTTATGTCATTTTCTTGACAAGAGTCATAAATGGGGTCTTTGGAGATCTCCCTCAACCCAAGGAAAGCAGGCCTTTCTCACACAGAAACCAAAAGTACCCACAATTGCCAGCCTACAGTTTGCAGAAGCCATCTGGTTTTGCCAGAGCCACATCACAGTCATCAAATAACCTCTATCTAAAAGCCCCAAAATCACCCTGTGCAGCATCACTCTTGTTTACAGTTACCAACTTTAACACTGGATTACACCCACTCTTCCTCCTTTCAGATGGATCAATCTTCCAGAATGGAAATGATCATCTTTGAAAAGCAAGCTTTTCACCTTGCAGCCCACATCACCAATTCAAACGTTGCAGCTAACTGATCAAGCATGCCTCACTTCGTGAAGAGGACAGATTTTTGAAGTCACAGAAAGAAACTAGTACCAGACTACCAGGAATAACAATACCACCCTAAATCTTTAATCTGTACACGGCACAGCTGAATTTGACTGCCATGTTTACAGAAGCCCAAACGAATCCTTCCATAACAAAATGGGAAACAAGGTCTACTTTCTAAGGGGCACAAATTATATACTTACAGGTCCCATAATTGTTGCTTGCCAATGAAACACTGAAAGTGAAAACGGGACAACAATTAGAGATTTTCCAAGCTTTTTCTTAACCAAAAAAAGGTCAACTGTGACAACGGGCTACAACCAACTTACAGTCATCTCCAACAGGTCCAGCAGAACAGTGGGCTGGTGGGTCTCGCTGCAGGTCACTTAGCTCCTGTAAGAAACACACAAATATTTGAAAGACATCTACATGGAAATACACACCACTCAGCAGCATCACTTCAAAAGTGGGAGCACAGAAAGATTTTATTAAATAGACCTGTGGTATTTTTAAAGAAATCATCACTTGTAATGCCCATTGATACTGAAAACGGTTTGGTTTTTTTTTTTCGCCAGACAGGTCTGCAGCTAAAGACAACACTGTGCTATAAATTAACATCTGAAAGTATTTAAGAGCTATAGCCAAGTTCATAACAAGCTAGATATACTGAAGTAGAGACAGAACAAAAATTAAAAAATGAAGGGTTTCTTCATTTCTCTGTAAATCCACTGCTTAATTTAGAAGTTTATCTACTAATCTGACTGTTGCTTTAGTTTTTGATTTTACAAAAGCTTCTTGTATTGGCCTAATCTATGTACAATAGCTGAGTTAAACTAGCTCATAAAATGCTTGCAGTCTGCCTAGAGATGACACATAAAGATAACAAAGGTTCCTAAGTAAACCAGAAAGCAAAGAAAAACTATTAGCTCTACACCTTACTTAACATACCTTGACTTAATTCCCTACGTTATTTTTTTTTCCCCAAAATCACTACTAAAACCCCCAAGAAAGTTAAATTTTGAGAGAAGCATTCAGAGAAGCTTTTGCAGGTCAGCTGATTCACTTCTCTTGCAGAAGTCCACACCATCCCAAATAATTTAATATTATTATCTAATTACACAAAACCAGCTCAGCTTTTCATCTGATTTATCATCACGATATCAAAGGCAAAACAAGCCAGGCATTACTGTTGGTTCATTTTCCTTGTTCAATTTAATATACTACTTTTGATGTCTGAAATTTTACTGTACTAACAAGGAAAAACTTTTTGCCAATTCTAAGCTGATAGGAACTGTGCTGCAATAAGTTTAACAACTATGTGCAAATACTTCCATTGAAATAAGCTAAAAGATGTGTGCGCTAAGCCACTGTTTGTAAGTCAGCCAAGTAATTACTCAATACATACACATTTAAGTAAACAATAGACATAAGCAGGTCTGCAAATATCTCCTTGATTTCAGTGTAAGGAGTGACAGCAAAAACATTTCTACCCGAAAATCATTAGTCAAGACAACTACTTCCAAGAATGAAGGTTTAAATTGGAACTAAGTTTAACTCAAGCATAAAATTCGTGTATGTAGCATGATCAGACCTTATGTACAATTTCAAGGGTTCAAACTCTGCACTTCTCAACTGCTGCGATATATTTATCCATTTACAACATCCAGTAAACATTTCAACTCAGAGTTCTCTCTTTGAAGGACCCAGTTTACCATGGACCTGGCACTTAAATTCAGGCACACTTCTTACGGGTCCGCTCTTGGCCCTGAATTCAGAGACAGGCACCGTAACCTATATTCAGCCAGATAATAGAGTAGTAATACTACTACTTGCTCTGAAGTCACTCCTCACAATCTTTGGAATTTAAAATAATAGACAGTTATTTGATATATACTG
This sequence comes from Pluvialis apricaria, assembly GCA_017639485.1. Classification (NCBI taxonomy): domain Eukaryota; kingdom Metazoa; phylum Chordata; class Aves; order Charadriiformes; family Charadriidae; genus Pluvialis; species Pluvialis apricaria. Next base: position 3,109,439 of record CM030013.1, on the reverse strand, counting down.
AAATATCTCAGGTCGCCAACTAGTGTTTTCAGTTGGTGAAATGGTATGCTGGTCCAGAAACACCACTCCAGGCTAGACTTTAACTAATAAAGGCAATAGCAAAACTCTTTAAAAGTTCAGTTCCCTTTTTAATCGGAGGATTCAAATTTCACTAAGGGAGTGATATAGAGAACCAGTAATCTATGCAAAGCCAAGTCCTTGCCAGTACACGAAGGGAGTCAACAAGTCTCAAGTTTCCAGAAGTCACAAGAGTTGTAACAAGCATTACCAGCAGCAGAGCAGTTACAGCCACTGTATACTCTAATTGCAACTCAAGATCTAACCCAACAAGAGATTAAGTCTTGTAGGCCCACTAAAAAAAAAGAGCCAGCTACATGAGATTGTTAGCCGAAGCAGAGAACTCAAAGCCTAGAAATCACATGTTTCAAAGCAGTCATGGCTGACTACTAAATTAAAGGCAATGAAAGGAAAAATATGTAGCTTAACTTCTCAGAAAGTCTCCAAAATACACGCAAACATCCCTTTATGCATATGCAAGCTGCAAGGCAGCCACTTAATTTTGGAGTCACAAGTCTATAATGGTACACTCATTTGTTAGACGCTTTCCTCAAGATCTTTACATACCTCAAAACCACACAAATTGGTTTTCATTCATATGTACACATGCACTTCAGAATTGGTAGGAACTGGGGAAGGCTTCTCAGGTATACACTTTCAATTTGTTCAGGCTAAAAGGACTGAAATTTGTCCATGATAAAAAAAAACCACAAACATTGTTTTAATCATACCTTGATGAGAGCCAGAACTAGCAACTCCTGTTATTAATATTTCCCTAATACTGGTGAAGAAAAGGCTCTCTTCAACCAACTTCACTGAATAAGAGCAATGATACATTCAGAGAGCTTCTGCAGCTAGGAAGCATAAAGCCAAAGCAAACGTCAACATTCTGATACAGCAAATTCAAGTAATTTTCCAATCATAACAAATAATGTATTGAAGCTAATGTGATTTAAAAATGCAAATGGTTACATGATCAAACTTTGTAAATCGAGTTTGACAGTGTTAACGTTTTGAGCCTTTACATACAGAAGCTCAGATCAAGCTGTGATAAAAACAAAGAACTATTCAGCTTTATACTGTTAATTATGCTATTCAAGCTTCACATTCAAAGCAAAATTATCATCAGAGCTGTAAGATTTAGGCTTCAAGCTTCACTACATCTGTTGAAACGGTGCAAGGAGATGGTCAGAATGCCACCCATGAGTCAGACTGAGTTGCCAGTGTCCAGAGCAGAACACTGCAGAACAGTTGTGACGATTGTCTAGAGTAAGTAGAAGTAGAAACATGTAGTGGAACATGACTTTACATGTTCACAAAAGAATGAGGTGTTGAATACAAAAATTCTCTACACAAAGCAAAGATGCTCTTCGCCCAAGATGCCTCAAGAAGCCCAAAACCTTGCTGTGTCAAAAACAAGCCTGAAGAGTTACAAAGCACAATGTGCTGAAACCTCATGGAGAAGTGCAAAGAACTGCATGTAAGGCATTACACAGTCAACACTAAAGATTTTCCTGTAATTTTAGGTTGATTGGTTCCAGCGGTTTTGTCCATGTTTTATGCATCATCACTACGTAGCTGCACGATGCAGGTCCATTACTTCAAGGCCTTGGCTACACCAATATTTTTAGTCACTGGTATAGAAAACGCTGGTGCAAGAATTCGACCTATGATCTGTAACTCAAAGCAGTGCAGATTCAGTTTCAAAAGAGAAAGTCAACACTACAAGTTACAGTGTACACCAGTACAATGTCTTTTACGAGAATATACAAAACCAAAATTTTGTCTGCAAGAGATGCAAACAGAAGTATCAGTTATTTCAAACACTAGTGAATGTCACAGCACAAAAGCATCAATCAAGAGCCACACGATCCCAACACAGCCAGGATAAATGTGTGCAGAGAAAACAGCTAAGCTGAGGACAGTGGCAGGAATAAATCTTCTAATCCTCTCAAACATAGGAAATATTACAGAGTACAATGGAATACCGCTAATTCCATACCTCTAACTGGTTGCAGTGAATGGGTGCTACAGCAAACTATTTCTCCTGTTTGTAACTACAGAACAGCAGCAGAGCACAAAAGTAAACAGGACCTGTGACCAGGTGTAGCTAATAAAGGAATATTAGCATAATACTACAAATGCTAAATGACAATTACTGGAGATGGATACAGCAAAGCCTCCAAATTATCACCTTTTGTTGCACCACACACTGTAGAATAAATAGCTCTGTGGGCAGCATGAGGCAAAAGTTGAAACATCAAGTTTAACAGATGTAAAACACATGCTATGGTAAGCTATAAATGCTGGAAATATTTCTGAATGTGCAGACTAGTATTTTTTGTTAAAGTAAAACACAGGATGTATTTCATGAAAGTATAAAGTTGGTGAAGACTGGAAGGCCAGTTTAGCAGTTACGTGCTTTGTTAGCAGTCAGGCTTCTCTCCTAAAAAGCTACTGGAACAAGATTGTAAAGGATACTTTGATAACAAGGAGACAAATATTCTCAGCATAGTACTCATGGACACTCAATGTCTATGGCCATGAGTAGTAACAAATAAAAAAAGCTCTAAAAATGTCTCCCTTTTTTCAGTTAAAAAAAAAGTCAGAAAAAAAAAGGACTGCAGACTATCAGAAGACCAAAATAAACTGCAGGCAGCGTCACTAAAAGCTATTTTAATTCTCTAAGCGACACAAACCCACAACCAGAGCTCTTTTCCACACTGTTATTTAAAATATGGGGGTTTATATTTGCCAGTTATGGTCTTCATTTCTTGCACAAAATGCACTGTAGACCACAGACTCGCTTCCTACCAACTCCATGCATACACTGCTGCTATTATATTAATGTTTGGAACCATCTGTCAAAAAAAACCCACCAGTGATTATATTTAGACTAGTTAAAGGATTCTCCATTATTCATAAATTTGGTAAACGCAAAGCAAATATTTATCATAACACTTCTCAATATAAAGTTAAGTCGGTAATAAAGTATATATTCTATTTGATGCATTGTTTTAATGCCAAAAAAATATTGCTGGGATATCACAGCTGATGTTTTGAAAGCAAATTAGAAGATTTTACACTATGGATCCAAAAAAGAAGTTTCCTTAGTATGTTTATTACCATCCAAATACAGCATGTGACTCAACAGTTTAAAGCCAAAACCTAAACCACAAATATTGATAAGATTTTATTTACTTGAGTCAACTTACAGTAACAGAAGTTATTTTCACCATAAATATTCAAATCTGTATGTCCTGTTAGTCTACCAATACACAAAACACATACTGAAACTAACAGACACTTCACTGACTTATCTAAATGTTTGAATGCTTCTATTCTTTCTGAGTTGTGGGAGAAAAACAATCAAGCACTATGCACCAACAAGATAAAAACCAACAGCTATTCTTAAACCAGTCTTCAAATGCGTCAAAATAGTTTGTCACTGGTTTCAATATCTCTTCTAAATCCGTTTTTTTTAACGCCTATAACAGAAGTAAATACTGGGTTTGTAAGTATTTCAAAATAGCCTGAGCCATTAACAAGAATAACATTAGCCCCTCGTTAACACTAGAAGAGCACCCAGAAGTACAAGATTTATGATGAAAACCGTCTCCTCAACTGTTATACTGAACTGACAGGCCAGCAAACTTGCAATTAAACATGTAAACAAAGGATTTGGAACAGGAGTCTCAGAAAAATGGTTCTGCACAGCGTGGATGTGCAGAACTGACCAACAAACTAACTTACATAACCTGACAGCCTGAATTATTTTCTGCTTCGCACAAAAGCCACGGTGTCTCAATTTCCAGAGGCCGTAACAATAAAGGCTTCTTTGCAGAATATCGCTTCCCAACTAAAACCTACACTATTTGTTTTGTTTTCATAATTTGCAATATTTGGAATTTAGAGTGCCCACAAAAACGTGCATTATTCTTACAGTGATGCATCACAAACTACAGAGAAGCAACTGCATCCCCAAGGAACATGTTTTTTTACCTCACAGACACAGCACAGCCTGAAGTTTTTGACAGCATAGCAGTATATTGCCTCTCTTTCACACTATGCCAGAGTAAAGCACTGACAAGGTAAACTAATACAGACTCCTCAGCTTAAGATGAGTAAGAATCCCCCATCCTTTCAAGAACTCTGAGATTAATTTCTCATGGAGGTGGCACAGACAGCTGTGCTTGCACCACAGGGCTTCATGTCCTCACTGCTCTTGCACCCTCAGCACTTCCATGTGCAATGATCAGCTTGTTCATTCGTTAGTTGCTTGTATTTTAAGAAAGCTCCCAAGCACAATACATCTTTCCCTTATTAGTGTATAGTCTTGAAGTCTGCAGGCTGTCCTCTTTTGAGGAGTCCCTCAAGGCAGATTCATGAAAGATGGGATGAAACCACACAGATCACAATAGCAATACTATTTAGAAACTGGAGTCCCAACCGGTATGAGACAAAAAATGCTTACTAACATTTCTACATATCTCAGCTTTGCTTCTTCTGTAGGCACTCTCATCCTACACACACATATTATCAAAATTATTGTGAACACTCAAACTTGCCATGAAAATCCCTTAGCTGTGTTAGAGTACAATTCTGAACCACCCAAGCTTCATTTGAGACAGTATGTCTAGACTGACAAGCTCCCAAGTAATACCATTGTTTTTTCTGACAGTGCTTTGTTCTCCAAAGAGTTGCTCTAGGCACTTCGTGAGACCATGAAGTCCTTACTGCATTTCCTCTACTCCAGATCTAATCCCTACCCTTGAGATACAACGTTGCTATCAACCTTTATAGCCAGTCTGAAATCATACAAATACATTTCATTGTTTTCAGGAAAGCTCTACGCGTTACAGTGACATCAAGACAGTTTGTCTTTTCAAACTTTCCTACTTCATTTTAACTTTCCACTTGAAACAAACCTATTTCCTTGCCATTTTTCTCTTCTACTGCTGCAGAGGCAGACTCTTGGTGAAATCCTGCTAGTAGCATTTTTTTCTTACCCTGGAAAGGCAGCAGATAGTGATGAGGATAGTTAACAAAACAAAGCAGGCCAGCAATAGTCATTTCTGCAGCAATCTAGAAGCAAGAGGTAACCAGTTCCGAGTCTAACCTCAAGTTTTTTGGTAGGTCCTTCCGTGATATCTTTTTCACATTTCAGATAGAAGTTATTAATCAGGAAACCTTATACTACCTACTACCTTGAAGGCAGCATCCTAGTAAGCATTTTTTAATTTTCAGGAGTAGAAAGAGAATCTAATAAGGCTAACAGGAGGAAAGATACTCTTGCATAAATAGTCTCCTATAATTTCACATCTATCTAACACAAAGATTTTAAATGACACGCTAAAGAAAACCGTGGCTTTCCAATACACATGGAAGTCTCTAAAGCAGAAAGAAAATTTACCCGCGGAATGTGATAAGACTAAAATACGGAGAACAATGCGATTCTAGCAGGACCTCATTTGGAAGGCCACAAACTACCACTCCATCTCAAAAATACTAGACTACCAGACTTTCCACTTGCTCTTTGTTCACCTTAGCAGCATGAAACTGAGCAAGAGGAAAGAAAAGTTATTCAGAACAATCCTTTTCTTAGAAACACAAGGTTAAGGAGGCACTCAAAGAAAAGGTAGGAAACTAAAAAGCCAAGGAAACACAAAGCATTTCCATAACATGTAGAAGCGTGACAAAACTCACTGCTCCAGAAAATCACTGTAGTCATTTATTAATACTTGACATAAAGTTCAAATGCAACATTCATAACAAATACTTGATATGAAGTAACAAAAATCTCCCCTAATTACCTGTAAAGACATAATCAGATTTGTAGCATGAGACCTAACTACTAACTTCTAGTAGAAATCTGTAAAACTAAGTTCATACCTATTGTGAGGTATCCCAAACATGCCTGCTGCAGGGTTAACTGCTCGTTATACAATTCAATTCCTGTAATACCGCCCTTTTCCAATAGCAAAAAGGGAATTCCAAACAAGAAAGTACAGCAGTCACTAAACGAGGATAGCACAAACACTGACTAAACATGGTGCGTTAACAGCAATAAAACACCATGGATTCTATAAGACGGCCAATGCGCTAAGGTTAACTCAACTTCTATGTTTGCCATCCATAACCCTTTTTTCTTGTTGTCTGTACTGTACAATGACCAGTTGGCTCTCGCCATACTCCAGGAATCTAGAAATTCACTCCTCACTTAAAAACGGGATGTTTACAGCTATTATCAAAAAAAACCCCTATAATTGGGATACATTCAAAGGTCATATGAAGTACTGGGCTGGCAGCACTTCCTAATGTGGGGAAAAAAACAAAACAAAAAAAACCAACCCCAAACACCAACCCTGGGTTAGCCCAGGGCGCAGCGAGCCGCGCACGGCGGGAGCGCGGTATTTTGGTAACAGATATCCTACTTACACCTCTGCTAAAGATAACCCCGCAACACGATTTCGCCTTTCACCCAGTCCGTCAGTCACACGGCCGCGGGAAACGCCTCAGGCGGTTTATTAACGGCAGTTCACAGCGCTGACTGGGGGCGGGGGGGGCCTTCAGGACGGCGCAGGGTCCCGCAGCCGCACGGAGCCCAAGAGCCGCCCTCCCTCCGCCTCAGGCCCGCTCCCACCGGCGCAGCCGCGCCCCGCACCGGCCTGGGCCCCTCCGCCCCCCTCAGGCGACCCGGCGGGTCGGGGGAGGGCAGCGACGGCGCGACGGAGAACGGGCCCCAAGCGGAGACAACGCGGGCCGACGGCCCCCGCCGAGCCGTGGGCGCACCGCCACCCCCCGCCCCGGGCGGAGAGGACCTTCCCACCCACCCCGGCCCCACTCACTTTCTGTATCCGCTTCAGCGCCATGGGAGCGCGGGGCGGGCGGCGGCGGGGAGCGCGGCCGGGGAGGGGGGGGGCGGAGCGGGCGGGTAACGGCATCCGCGCGCGCCGCGGCGGCGGGGCGGGGCGGGATGAGGCGCGGCGCGCGCGCTCCGCCGGGCCCTTTGTGTGCGCCTGCGCCTGCGCAGCGGCGGGGCCGCTCGCGGGGCACGCCGGGAGGTGTAGTTCCGCTTTACGCTCCGTGACGCCATTCCGCGCCGGCCCCCAACGCCCCCCGCCGGCTCCACCCCCTTCCCTTCGCGGGGAGGCCTCTAAGGGGCGGGCCCGGCCGCCATCTTGCCGGAGGGCCGTTGCGCGGCGCATGCGCGGGCGGGGCGCGGAGCTGCGCGTGCCCTCTGCGCGGCGGGAGACATGGGGCTGGGGCAGAACTCCGCCGTGCGGGGTAGGCGCGCGCCGGAGGAGCGGGGCGGGCGGGGGGGTGGCCGCGTGCACCCCGCGTGCCGGTGAGGGGGGGGGGGGTGGGGACGCGGGGGGAGAAGCGCGGCCGCGCCCCGCCGGACCCCTGGGGACAAAATGGCGGCGGGCGCCCCCCGGGGCGGGCCCGGAGGCGGCGGGTTGGGTACGGTCGGAGGTGAAATCGCCCTCCGTGGCCGGCTGGGGAGGGTGGGGGTCGGCGGCCCGGCCTGAGGAGCTATTCCCGCCCCACCTCCGCATATCCCTCCGGCCCAGCGTCGAGCTCCGCGCCAGGCCCTCAGGTGCGCTTCGGCCCTCCGAGGCGGCCTCGACCACCCGCCGGGTTTTACCGGGGGTGGGGGATGGCCCATTTCAGGGCTTTTTTGTTTTTTTGTTTTTTTGGTTTTTTTTGTTAAAACACTGCTGTTTTGTGTCTGCCTTTCCCGCTGCTGCCGGGCTTTGCCTCTGTTCCGGCCCCGTACTTTACGTGAAGCCGCCAGGCGTAAATTTCAGAGAAATGTGTAAATTTCGGGGGGTTTAACTTATTCTGGAAGCCCGGCACCGTACAATAGGGATAACAGTGATGCTGGCGCTGGGTAGCGGTTGCTCTAATCCATGTCTGGGTGTTTTAAATGCTGTTGGGCAACCCAGGTAGGATGGGATGGATGGAGGACAGATTGGAGAGCTGAATTATCCCATTTCCTCTAAAAACTGGGCTTCACCCGCGAGGCTGTGGTTTCCAGTTGCAAAGCTGATCGTGGTTTATAACCTTAAGTCAGGGGACTGCATCCAAGTAGATTGTTTTCAGGGTGTGCTGGTATAGAGGATGTTGGCAAAGGCATTGCTATGGTTTAAACTGGGTTATGGTGATGGAAGGCTGTGCGTATTAAAGTAATCGAACCAAAGCCCTGAGGATGATCTGCTAATAGCTTGCAGCCAGGTTGCACTCCCAAGGGCTGCTTACTGTCATTTATAAGCTTGCAAGAATTAGAACAGTTGCTATATGCTAGGAATTGAGAAGAAAACTTAGTTTGTGGAGGAGGGAGAAGAACACGCTCCTAATCAAACTAAAAATGTCCTCCTTATCCTAGGAAAGCAGGGGAACAGCCCATCAGAGCAGTCCAGAGGGTGCTTTGTTTAGGAGAAGGCAGCATATGGTTAATGTGATTTCTGTCAAGATTAAACTTGATCAGCACCTGGCGACTGGCAGGTCACAGCTCTGTCCTCAGCTCTGTGCGTGTCTCAGACTCATGAATTTTGGAAATCATACTAATGTCTTATTCTCTACTGAGAACCAGACACCAGAAACGCCCCATGTTTTTGTGGGGTTTAATTCCTGGTAGTAATTGGAGAATTAATTGCTCCTGTGCATATTGGTGTGTGCATGTGCCAAAAGGTTACCCTTTGGAAGGCACTGAATAGCGCAGCTAGTGCTTTTTTTGTGGTGAGCAATGTGGTGGTTTGCAGGTGTGACCCCACACTGACCACAGATCTGATCACAATGACTTGTCTTTTGCTGCTTATTGGCCAGATCCAACAATTTTTCTTCCTCAGGTGACCTTTTTACCTTATGTTTTGGTTAAATTAAACCTGTCAGTTATAATCCCATTTCTTGTGGATGCTGTGAAGTGGCAGAAGTGACTTTATCTGTCTGACTGATTGGGTTTTACTATTAGGCTTTCTGTGCAGCCAGTTATCCTGGACGACTCCTCAGTAAGCGAGCGTCACGTGTTTCTCCAAATGTGGCCTGCAGAAAGGTGGCCTTTCGTTGTGGGCAGTTACTGGACTGTCATAAACAACTCTTGGACAATAATAGCCTCTTCATTAGCAACAAAAGGAACAGAGCAATGCTTGAAAGGTATAAGCAATTCTGAAGACAAAAAATATGGATTTCCATGTCTGGAGTTACTACTTCATAGCTGACTGTCAAATGACATGAACGTTTTTTTAAGCAGCAGAGGTAACTTGAAAATTGCTTCTTAGGACTGTCTTGGACTAATGTTGTAGGGGTGCAGCTATCCCCCATGTTGTTGTCAGTTCCTGGAAAGTAAATGGATATGTTTTGTAACGAGGGTTGTGTACTCCTGGTGGAGCCAAGACCATCTCAGTTTCTTCATGCGCTTGTCAGTGCAGATGGTAAATGCGTGTTCTTCCTTCAGATAAAATCTGAGCTCTCTGGTAGATCCTAAAAGTACCTCAGTAGCCTAGATCTGGAAACATCCAGAGCAATTTTGTAGCTGTTTAGGGAGAGAAGGGAAGAGAAACTTTGTGATCCAAATTCTTTGACCATTAGGATGTGTCCAGAGAATGTAGAAGAAAATAAATTCCCACCATTGGCTCATTGGTGTTCTCATCTTCCGATTGTTTACTTCTGTGTACTGCCTGCTCTCTGGGGATTGCATTCTTTGGACTTCTGTTTCCTTCTTTCCATCTTTCTTACCTTCTCTTTTCTCCTTTGTGTCTTAATTTTTCTGGATTTTTAGCCAAACCTTTTCCATTGTATAGTGCTTAGAATATTGAAACAATTTTTCAGCCACATTACAGGGCGTGTCGTGTCTTGACCTCTAGTGACTTCTAAATTGTGTTTGTTATTATACCAGAATTGGGATTTGTTTAATAATCGCTCAACAGTTGCTCCTGGTGTTTTTATTTTAAAAAGAAATAAAAAACCTTGACATTCCACATCAATGTCACTCTGTTAACAGATGCCTTTTCAAGTAATACATGCATGACCTTAAGAGTTTGGCAGCGAACTGTTGAATTGGCACCGGAGGCCTCTTGAAACAGAGTTTAAAGTATTTAAACACTTCTGAAAAGTGTTTTCCTTCCAGGTGCAGTTTTATGGTTAACTCAGTTTGAAAGATGAAATGGGCATTCCAGCTCTTCCAGATCTGTTTCTGAAACAAAAACAGCAGTTGACGACAAAACTTTTTACCCTGAAACCTTGCAGAATGATACCATCGTGAGAGAGAGAGTACGTTTGTTAAATTCTTCATAAATTTACATTATGTTGATTAAGGCAACGCTGAAATTTAAAGAATAAACTGCTTTAAATGTTTGGATTTCATGTATTAACAGTTGATAAAATTTTCCACCCTGATACAGCTCCAGAGAAGTGACGAAAAAAAGCTAATACAGTAAAAAAGACACTATGATCTTTTATAAGAAAAAAAACATATTAAGCTATTTCTATGTATGCAATCTGCCTGTGCGTGTAGTAGATTAATCTGGCCCTCGGGAGAAGAAGTAGAGGGTCACTGAAATACGAGGTGACAATTACTTTAAATTAACGATCTCTGTTGTTGAGCTGGATGTGCTGTGCATGGTTATGTGTAGGTGGCCTGAGGGATGGTCAGAGGGATCTGGGTTAGCTGCAGATGTGCAGAACAGCTCTTCTGAATGTGCTGCAAGACTGCTGAATTTTAGTACGGACTTTGCTGCTCGTGCTGTGAGTCGTAGAAATATTGTTATCATCAGAACCTTGTCCTCTGCTGGTCTGTTAAGCTGACCTGGACTTTTGGATAGGTGCAATAGAAGGTCAGCTTCCTTAAGGTGCCGCACCTTAAAGGGTGGTTCAGTTATAGGAGTCACCGTTGGTCTTCATTAAAGTCACTTTTTCACCTTAGTTTCCTTAAGGGAATGGATACAGTCTATTGCTGTCCCCTCATCAGTTATTTAGAAACATTGGTTAAGATTTGATCCATCAGCAACGCACGGGCTAGCGCCTCGGACAGTCCTTGCAGCTGCTGCTGTTCTGAAATCCCCAGTATGGGCAGTGCCTTTGATTTTCCTGCTGCTGTTGTAGCTGCACTTGACGTTTCGTCAGAAATCACTTCAAACTTGTCAGACCCAGCTTGTCCCTGAACTGGCAGGGTACCTCCTCCCTGCCGCAGCCCTGCTCTGCCTGGGGAAACGTGCTCAAGCGAGAAGGGTAAAGGGTGCTGCCGACTCTGTGCGGTGGCTTTCCTTAGGAGAACCTCCTGCCTCTGGTTTAAGCTGTGGCTGTTCTTTGGATTAGTTTGGGCTGTTTTGCAAAGTTAAAGCAGATTTTCATGGAATCCCTTTATTTCACCTGCTCGCTTCTTTGCTCTGTTAAAATTAATGCGTTACTCTGGCTAGTTTGTGATGGGGAGATAGAGGTGAGAACTCTCTGGATGGACATAAACCACTGAATTCACAATATGCTCTCTGGGGCTGTGGTGTTTTAAGGAGTTAGGGAGCTGGGAAACATGCCTGAAATTCTTTGATGTTAGAGATGGTTTTCTGTGTCTTAATATCACCCTGTTGTTACAGGGAGGGTTTGTCACTCACTTGCAGGGGAGGTCTCGGTGTATGTTGGGTTTTTTTGCTTCATTGACTGAGAAAACGAACTCTGAAGGATTTCTGCATCTTTCACTCCTTTAGTAAGACTCTAAAGGAGTGCCTGCCTTCCCTGATCTTAGAGGGGCTGCAGGCATCATAGAAATGTTTGTCTAACTCCCCATATTGCTACTTCCAGACCCTTGTGGATCAGCATGGTGTGTATGAGATAGTGCAATGTTTTAGCTGAGGAAAGGCCTTGGTATGGATTTTAGAAAAGGCCGTGGGACAGGGGCAGAAAACCTTCTGGATCCTTTTCGTGCAAGCTCACTGTGGCGATACAGCAAGTCAGTTGGCTGTGCAAAGTGGCAAGAACTAACAAAGGCTTTTTGTTTCTTCTTAGCCTTTAATGTAGTAATGTCTCCTGCTCCAAAGGTGCCATCTGGCGTGGCATCTTTCAAATCTGATGCAAATATGGAAGGGCAAGATAGAAATTCCCAACTGGAGACTGTTTTTAGGTTTTTTAAGTTGTGCAAATGTGCTAAAACTTAAATTCCTGTTTGATTTATCTGTCTGTAGAGTCAGCCAAACTCTATGTACGTGTTACGAGTACATGCGTGAGTAGAAGTGGTGGATAAAAAGCAAAGAAAGAGCAACCACCTGCTGTTCTGAGAGAAACAGCCGGGGCTGTTGCTGCAACCAGAACCTTTGGGCTGAAGTCCAGCATATTTTCATGAGGCAGGGAAAACAATAGAGCCAAAAAAAAGTAGGAAAACTCCTTGCAGAAAAGGAAATTAAACTAAGTGAGCAAGACTGCAAAGATTTTGGAGATAACTGCAGGGAGAAAAGTGAGCCTGAAAGGTAGAAAGGGGATTTTTTTAATGGAAGTTGTCTTTCAGAGAGTCAGGACCTAATCCAGTTAAAATAAACTCGTTCTGTTCTTAAATATAATTTTTTTGGATCCTTGTTTTTTCTTGTACTCCACAGTAGGGATTTAATTGAAGCTGGCTTTTTTTACTGGTGATAGTGTATTAAATAATTTCCCCATTGCCAAGCACCTGTTAACTTTTTTTAGTTACAAGATGCTTTACATTAAAAGCTACTCAGTGCCCATACCTTGAGGGAATCCTGCTTGGGTTGTTGATGCTAAGCATTTTTCTTTAGTGACTTTCCTGCAACTGAAATAAACAAGAGTTTTGAGGGGTTTTTTGCCGCTACAGCGTGTACTTATAGCTGGTTCAACATACTGAACTTGGAAACACTATACTCCTGATGTTGATATCAGAGGTTCCCAAATAAAAGGTTAAAAAAAACCCCAAACTCTGCCAGATTAATCCTTATCCTTGTGTAGAAGGGATTGGGGTGGAGAAGAGCTCCGATCAGTAGAAAGGAGTAGATTAACTAGGTGAGTGTGAAAAGAAAATATTCTCAAGTGCTGCGTTACTACTACAGAAGAAAAATGTGTGTCGGAAAGTAAAGGTGTTGCCACAAGCATGAAGACATTTACTACTGAGTAGTATTAATAGAACATTGTGGTCAAAAACTGACAGTCTCTCTTTTTTTCTTCTCTTCTATTCTAGTTGAATGGATTGCTGCAGTCTCCTTAGCTGCTGGAGCAGCAGCTGTTGGATATCTAGCTTACAAAAAATTTCTCTGTAAAGACAAATGCTGCAAAGCAATGGTGAATCCCCATATCCAGAAGGATAACCCCAAGGTAGTCCATGCATTTGATATGGAAGATCTGGGAGACAAGGCTGTGTACTGTCGTTGTTGGAGATCTAAGAAGGTAAGAGAAGAATAAGTGGTCAAATTTAATTCATGTGCATGCATCTTTCAATAAACTATTTTCAAACTGCTTTATTTAGAGGAAACTAACTTCTTTTGCCTAAATTATTCTGCAGTGAGATGTAGCGGTATTTTAATCCCTAAAACTGTGTAGATTTATGGTGTCACTCAGAGTAAAGCCTGCAGATCAGTGGTAATAGTGAAACAAATGTTTCTGTAGCTCTGCAGAAGCAGATCACTTGAAAGGAGAGCTGCTGTGTGGAGCAATCAGTGTCATGAATGGCAGATACCATTTTGTGTGCTGGCCGGGCTAATATGGAGGCTTATTCAAAACTACTGGCCTGTTGGCAGTAGGAGCTCAGGAACCACAGTCTGCGAGGACCTTAAACACCTTCTGCAGGGGGAAGTTGAAAGCTTACTCAGTCAGAAAGTACCTTGCTACTAGTTCATGGTGTTAATAACACAAATCAATTAAGAAGTCTCTTGGTGTACCAGAGCTGGTGTCAAATTGTCACTTGCAATGTCTGAGCCTGTCATTAAATCTTGTAGACAGAGCGAGTGCAGAATTGTTTTGGGAAGAGCTGACTTGGGCAGACGGCGTTACGCTGGTACTGCTGTTCTGTCCTGAATTTATTGTTGTAACGCTGCTGTGTGCTGTAGATAGCTACCTTTTGCCACGTAAGCGAGTACAGCGGTGAATTGTTTCCAGTGGTGATGAAGGTAATCTAGAAAGAGGTCGTTGTGGTTAAAAGCTTTTGAAGAATCTAGACAGATGGACTTCATGCGTTTGTGCCTTAGCAACTCAAAATAGTTATCTGGGTAATCCTGAAGTAAAGCCAGTGAAATCATGATGGCGTACTTTAAGCCTCTATTTTTGAGCAGTTAAAAGTCTGGCCTAGACACTGGTCCAACTTACTTGCATATGAAATTGGGTTGCCTCAGTTGCATAAAATTACTGGTAAGCACGATACCTAGCCTTTCAATAACACTAAGATCCAATTTAAATCTGAGGTAGAGATGCTTGACATTTGATGTAGCCGAGATCTGCGTAATTTATCTGTAGTGGTAGTTCTGGGATCTGTAATGAGAGAAAGTGGATTGCATGAGTAGTCCTGTCCATTTACCACTGGCGCAAGCTGTTTCAGAAGTCAAGGTGCTAATGTGTGGAGACTGAAATAATACAGACCTTCAAACCCAGATAACTGAGCCCAACAGCCTTGAAATCTAGCTCGCTCTCCATCATTGAACTGAATACTGGGCTTCTCAAGCCTTAGACAGTAGTCTAATTGCGCCACACTGCAGTTTTCCAGGTGCTGTAACTTTCAGTTCTCGCTGTTGTCAGATGTGACTTCATTACCTTGCGGGTGAGAAGAACCCAGGAAGTTACACATTTGTAGCTGTATTTGGTTTAACACGAAAACACTACTGAGGATTAAACAGCAGCATGACTTGATTCTGACATAGTCCTGTGGAGATGGGCTTCTCTTCTTTGCTCTGTCTGGAGTCTGAACTGAAAAGCAAAATTCCCCACCCCACCATTGCCCCAGCGTGCTCTGTGGACTAACTTACATATCGTATGATTATACAGCAGGGGAGAGTGTACATTTACATGCAGTGCTCATCACTGTACAGCATGGAGGCATCACGCATGTGTATAGCAGCATTGCCACTAAATCTTTGTGGCAAGCCGCAACCGTCAGCCAGAATCCAGCACTGGAAGCTGCTGTGAGGGCTAGAGCTTCAGAAAAGAAAAAGGGGGAGGAGAAAGGCTGCTTTAAATATCTGCACTTTGTTTTAATATCTGAATTTGGGTTTACCTCAGGTTGAAATAGTGTAGGCACCTCCTTCAGTGCTTCTGGAAAAAAAAAAAATAGTCCTAACTTGAACTGTGGTGTTTGTACTTTCTGCTTCCTACTCTGTTTTCTAAACAAAGATTGAAGATAGTGTTTGGGTTTAGTGGTTGCATTGCAGCTCCTGCCAGTATTCTAGCTATTGTTTGATGCTATCTGGTTTGCGTGAAATAAAAATCTTAAGTACGCTTTGGCATATATTGAAGGGGTGTTGTCATTTTAGGAACATACTGTCCTACTGAGTTAGGGCTCTGAAGTCACGCACTAAAAGGAAGTAGATGGGGCTACCTTATGATGAGTCTGTTATTAGAACTCTGACCTGAAGGTTCTTGTAAAGGCATTAAGGAGGTCAGTGGAAAATTTTGAAGGCATTTGTTTTCTTCTACTGATGGTTAATAATCAGTATTTGAATCAGCATGTTGTGCTTCAAAGACTGTAGTTTCCAGTTTTGCTGCCTTCCTCTTGCCCTGATCGGTTGACCTTGTATGGTGGGTAGCATGATCTTTAAGATGGTGTGCGTGCTTCTTCTCATGTTCAGTTACTGCCAAGCAGTAATAAAATACAGAGACGTTTCTTCATCATTCTCACATGCTTGTCATCTATGGAAGTAGTTAGCTAGCATTATCTGTTTCTTACAGTTCTCAAACTAAGATCCTGTTAAAATTTGTAAGACAATGTTTGTATGATGGCAAAACGGTAGAACGCGTGTGCTTCCAAGGCAGGGAATTACAATTACTTCAAAAACAGTAAGTACCCGCTGTGTTCTTGTTAAATAAGTGGCCTATGGGGATCTCTATTCCATATACAGGTTAGAAGAAATGTCCTCTTGTATGATTGCGTGAGCACTTCTCATCAGATTTAGCCTCATCTGAGGCATGAGGCTGTTGATAGAACCAGTACCGTTACGAACCATAGGATATTTCTGGATGCACTGATGGTGTACAGGCACTACAGCTGACTTTGCATGGTGTTCCTCCTATACAGGGAAGAACAAAACAGTTGGACTGTACCATGGTGTTTTGGAGTAACTCTTAAAAAAAAAAAAAGCGGGATTATTTTCAGTTGGTTTTGTTGGGTTTTTTTCTGAAATAGTATAGTTCAAAGGCTTTTTTTGTTTGTACCGGCCAAAGTCTTAATGGAGTGCACATGTTTAAGAAAAACACACGTGATATCTTCAAATAAGTCTGTCTTGGGATGTAATTATCTGTTAAAGTAGGTGGTAGGTAGTTCTTTAAAGGGCCCTGTCCTATTCAGCGTTGTGCTCTGCAGGCACTTCATAGCACTGCTTGTCAAGTTTTGTGGAAAAACCCAATCTTCAAATTTACCAGTGTAAAGGCAGGATTTTCGTCTTAAAACCAAACTATAATCAGTCTAAAGTTGGAACACTTGTTTTCTAACTCTTCTGCATTTTTGAGTGTGTGAGCTGGGGAGGGGTGAAATTAATTTGCTTTCTTTTGCAATGACCTGCACCGCCTGTGTCTTCCAGAGAAGTATTAGTCCCCAGGCTGTGGGTCAAGGAATACTGCTGCAGAACATCAGAAGAAATAGTGGTAGAGAATCTAAACCTGTTGAGTGTCAAGGAAAATAAGCTGAGCTGTCCACATCACTGCACAATTCCCTCAGGGTTTGAGCTTTGGCAGCTATTGCTAGCCTGCTTAATCTTCATTAAGGATGAACGTGTTGTGTCAGGCCCAGGATCCATCTATTCAGTATCTGGTCTTCAAGGTGACCTAGTGGGTGCTCAGGAAAAGTGATGTTGTTTGGTTTTGGTTTTTTTCTTCTGAGAAACTCAATTCTAGTGTCCCAGCCTCTGGGAGCCACTGGTTCCGAGACCAGCTGACCCAGAGGATGAATTCAGAGCAGAGTTGGTGGCTGTTAAAGATGTCTCGATGCTATCTGAAGTTGATGAATTCCAAAGTGAATTTTTGTCACTTGCAAACTTGAAGTGATCGTGGTGTAGCTGCACTTGCCTCCTTGGGGCATGTGAGATGTTAATGTCTGATTGAAGCTGGGTCGCTGCTTCTGTAAAGACCAGTGGACTGTGTGGTGTTGCATGGAAAAACAACTGGCCCAGCAACATCTGGTTGGAAGCTGGTCAGTTTCCCATGAACATACGTTCTTGTTTGCTCAGATTTTTTCCAAGTATCTGTCAGTACCTACTCATCAAGTCACAAATGACTGATGTGATGATAAAGTTCCTGCATGAATCAGCTTATATGAATATTCTCAGAATTCAGGGTTTCTTCATTCAGAAACGTCACCTGCCATTTATAGTGTGGGGTTTGACATTTTGTAACTGTCAAAAACAAAAAAAAAACCCACCTCACCTCTCTCCCCCCCCAGCACTACCCTGCAGAGCACATGGTAGTCTTTATTTTTAGAGCTCTGGTAATTTTGGGTTTTTTGCAAGTATATTGTCTTCATAATATTGTTTTCATGCAGTACTTTGAGATCTTTTATTCTAACTAAGCATGGGTGCTAGGGTGTTAATTTTTTTTAAAGGGCTATGACTGAGGCACGAACATTGGGATCAGTGGAGTGTCAAAGACTGACTGTGACTGTACTGCAAGAGAATATTGCTGTTGCAAAGGCAAAAGCTGAGTAATGCCCAACTTTGATTCCCATTACTTCTAAGCAAACAAAATAGTTACTGAATGCAGAATACTGGTGTGTGATTTCTGTGATCATCTCCAGAGTCTCCTCTGCAGAGGAGGCATAGCCCTGAAAACGCATCCTTGGGAAGTGATGGGATCTAACCTCACTCTTATTGCTTCACAGAATGTTCTTTGGCTCCTGCACGTGAGAAGAACTGCCCAGGAGCAGAGTGGTGGTGGCTGTTCTGGGACCCGGGCAGTTACAGCTGGCTAAAGGAGCCCCCATGGGTCTTGCTCTGACCAGGCTGTTGTAGGGGTTTTTTTTATGGAACGAACATTTCTTCAAATTACTTCCTTGGGGCTATGTGTAAGAGCCTTTGATGAATAGCCATGTCAGTTGGAAGTGCATTTTATTTCCATTAGCAGGTCGAAATCCTAATGTGGAAGCCAGCTTGCGCAAAGGGACCTTTTGCGTCGATGAGATAAGCTAGCTGTGTCAGGATGAAGCAAAGGCGGCTTGCCACTCTAGCTTTCTGGAGGCAGGACTAATACGTAGGTGTCTCTCTTAAATAAGAGATGAGCTAGGGAAACTGTCCTTTTTCTCATCACGTGCTACGTAAAACCAGGTTAAAAATTCAGCTAAGGATCTCCTCCTGTTTCTCTTCCTCACCCCACCTACCTTCTGTAACCGCACTCAACTCTGGCTGTTGCCCGGGAAAAGGGAGCGTGGGGCAAGGTTGAGAGCAACATACTCCAGGTAGGTTACAGTTGAAGGTCAGCTGGGGCTGCGTTTTCCTCATGCTGGCCTGAGGCAGGAACACCAAATAGAGGGGAGCTGGTTGCTGCTTTTTCATAACAAGCCTCTTGTCCACTCTGCGCTCACATGGACAAAACTAGTGTTCAGCCAAAACTCAGGGAGAGCTGAGACGCCAGCGCAAAAGTTGTGGTCTGCGGTCACAGTGGATTTAATGAGAAGATGTTCTAATGAACTTTCAACCTAGGTTCTTAATTCTGACTCTGGATGTACTTTAGATGTGTTTATTCTTTCTTTTTTTTCAGTTCCCCCTGTGTGATGGCTCTCACACAAAGCACAACGAGGAAACTGGCGACAACGTTGGGCCTCTGATCATCAAGAGGAAGGAGGCATAGAGTGGACAGTAGAAGCTACAAAATGAATGTCTGACAGTTACTCTGCTCACTTGTAATTGGGGGAAAAAACCACAAATTCTTTGTCATGTCACTGAAGACTTTCCAGTGTGGTATATACATCAGGCTTCAGCATGTGTATTTTCTCTGGTGCTTGTCTTGTTTTAATCACTACAATGCATAATTTACTAAATAGTCATGGTTTAAATTTTTTGTCCTGTAAAGTGTGTGTACCCGCTCATAGAGTATGAAACTAAAATGACGCACAGAATGTACTTCATCAGAAAATAGGTATTATTTTCAAATACGTGTGTACTACTCTGAGGCTATTCAGTAGAATGTGTGTTCAAAAGGTAGATCCTAAAATCCTGGAGAGGTTCTAAAGTCAAAGATCTGGATAGATTTCTATGTAAAAGGCAGTGGCAGGAAAGAAATCACGGTGCCAAAATGCAGCTTCACCTCTGATTATTCTGCATTTTCTGCAGGTGTCACGTTTGGCCTATTACACTACTGTTCCATGTGGCTTCTGTAGAAGAACAAATTCAAAATCACTAACTATGAACAGACAACATAAAAGACTTTGAGCAAGATGGGGCTAAAGGGCAACTTTATCTTTGATTTTACAGCAGTGTTGAAACTTGACCCTACTACTGTATGGTATCAAGAACATGCTACTGGAACTGCAGACCTGTGTTTAGAGTAGGATTAGGAAGATGGTCTCTGCAAGAGCTTTCTTAATAGACAAGGGGAATGATACAAAGTGCTCGAAGAGTGATGGGCAGGGGGTGGCAGGGTTGTCTTTGCTGCTAGAAAGCCTTAGTTTTGCTTGCAGTCTCTAGCAGTGAAGCTGACTTCCCCAGACCACAGGACACTTGGGTGGGGGAGGCAATGCCATTTTACTGCAGTTTTTGTTTTAGCTCCTGGAACCCCACCTGTCATTACTGGCTGCTTCATCATTGCTCTGGCTGGTTCCGGAGGACTCTTCCCGCTGCGGAGGGAGGCAGCACACCTTTCTTACTAAGTGGCCTTAGGCTCTATGTGTCTTAAAACTCCTGGCTTCCTGGGCTAACCATTAATGTGGTTCTGCTGATTTTACCAAAAGAACTGACACGGACAAGGAAAGGCTTTGGCAACAGCAAGAAACAAGGGGGAAAGGAAGGATAGGACAAGGAGAGCTCTTGCCCTCCTTTCGTATGCCACTTGTCTGCCTCGTCTGACACAGTTGCATTAACGGCTATCGTGTTGGTTTCCTTAAATTAAATAGCTTTGATTTATTAACATGCAAATGACTACAAAGCAAAACCCAAAGAGCGGGGTGGCAGAGAGCAGTTTTGTGTTAAACCCAGTCCATTAGTGTAATTGCAGCCTGTGTAAGATTGAGCTCTCAGTGTCCTGGGACAGAGAGACTACCTCAGAGCTAGAAGAAAGGCCTTTTCAAGAAGCTGACATTTTAACCTGGACCCTTAAGGATTCTTCCAGATGATTGGGGCAGTAGAGGGGGGGTTTTATTTTTTTTTTAAGGGTGTGGTTGGTACAACTGGTTAAGACTGAAGAAAAAGTTTTGCATATTCTCGATCTGAGACTTTCAGAGGCTGAGGTCCTAGGTGACCAGTTTGAACTTGGGCGGAAGGCACAAAGAGTAGAAAAGGTGGCAGAGAAAGAGGGTTTGCAGGTGGACTGTATTGTCTGTGAGAGACCTCTGCTTGTAAGAAGTTGCAAATACATTTAGTTTCTATCTTTTCTTCCTGACTTGACTGTAAAGGTACTTGATATTTTTTATGTGGCCGAGTACTGATGCATATGGAAAGTTGTTTTAACCATAAATTATCAAATACATTGCTTTTATCCAAAACAAAGTTATTTCTGTATTATTAGAATATGACACTGGGTATTTCTGTATTTTTGTCAAATATACATTTGAGCTCATATTAATCTCGAGGTTGTAATGTCTGTGTTATCTCATGGGTGTGCTGTTTTTCAAGGGAGAGTTACGCTGCGAGCAGTGCTGTACGCCAATGCTGCTGTAATCGTAAACCTGTGTCTGGGTTGGGTTTTCCTTCTGAGACTTCTTTTCCTGTTAGCAGCAACGCCTGGCTGCTCTTGAAGGAATAAAAGTTCACTGAAAGCTGCATTAATGTTCTGAGAGATGAAGTCCTGAACTTTCAAATGAAAAGTTTATGATTCTCCTGAGTCATAAAACTATTTCCTGGAGTTTGGGCATCAGGGAAGTGGGCTCCATGAGAAGTTTTTGTTCCTGGGAAGCAAAGAGGCAGAGTCTTTGCTGATTTACATCCTGGTGAGTTTGTTTTGGAGAAGTGTCATGTTTATAAATGTTGACACAAAGTGGTTAAATTTTATTTTGATGTACGTACAATTTTTTGTATTGTACCTAAAAGTTTCTGTTAGTCATGTCTGTGAGCGGTTTGAATGTGATAATGAAGAGATACTTGAATTTGAGTAAACAAACTTGCCGGCAGTCTTGATGAGCATCACAGAGAGCACTTCATTTTTTTTCCTTAGCACCATAATAGGTTATCACGTTCTGATAGTCCGAGTGCTTGCCTGCTCCAGTGTTTTCCAAAATCTCTGTTCTTTAGTGTTTTCCTCAAATAATCTCTAGAATATGACGTGAATTGGTTAGATTTTTGCCAAGTTTTAACCATAAAGAAATTCTTCTGCAAATGTGCAGTTTTCACATCACATTGAAACTCCTACGTGAAAATGTGGTACAAATCCTTCACATCAAAGCAGTGAAGGATTCCTGTCCCAGAGTAAAACTGTATTTCTGTTGTATGTTATTTTTCCAACATGTAAGCGTTCATTAGGAAGGTGAACAAATTAAAGTACTGATTCTTCAGTAATTGAGTGTGACTCATGAAAATAGCCTGAATGTCAAATACTCGAGTGCTTCTAGAATCGGCATTCTCGAAGAGGAGACAGCTGTAAGTTACGGGTATTTTCTGCACATTTAATTTAAGCACTGTTAATCTCATGGGTAATTTCAAATGGTGGAGGCCAGCGTTGCAATCACGTACTGCTCCACTAGGAGGAAACAAACGCTGTGCAATCCTTGATGTGGGCAATGCTGGTTTGAAGTTTGGGTTTTGGTTTTTTTTAATACATGCATGTATTTATGTTTGGTTGGTTGGGTTTGGTTTTTTTCCCCAGCAGCATTGCTTTCTCTCTGAGCCCAGGCATCTAGAAGTGCTGCATAAACATGTTTGGGACTAAGCAGCTTTTCATGCACGGAGGCTCGTGCACTTTGAATTTAGGAGTTGTGGCGCCAGTTCCCCGGCAGCCAGCAGCAGAGCTGACTGCAGCCCCTACTAATATTTTCACCATATTGTTGAAGTTTGGATCTTGTTCTGGGGTCTGTAAAATTAATTTCATACAGTTGCACAGCAGTGGGAGTGGGATTTTCCTTTTAAGAATAATACAGCTAGATAAAGACATGGAAATGTGAGTCACTGCTGTATCACAGTCACTCAATCCAATAACGGAAGAACATTTTATAATACCAGGAAGGATAAGAACGTAGGCGTGAAACTAAACATTGGTATTGCAAAGAAACCTTTTTGTCAGCTGGCTTCTCTCTAGCCAGCCTGAGCATGGAAGCTCTCTTACTAAATTTGACTTTTGTTTCAACTCCTGAAGCTTCCAGGCTGACAAAACCCACCTGGGGCCCCGGCTGGATTAGGTGGAAGAGCACGACCTCCCCATAGCACATGGGCAGAGCAGGGATGCCGCGACACGGCTGCCAGCGGGCTGAGTTTATCGGCACTCAGCGTGGTCAGAACCTTTCGTGTGGACCTGCTGAGAAGACCAAATGCCTTTTCCGTTGTCAGTGGTACACATTAAGCGCAGCAGCGTCGAATACCCGTTCCCCCCCATTGCTTTGTGCACCCTGGCTTGTTCTGCCCTGGTTTTCCTGCGTTGATGAGCGGCTTCTCTGCACTGGCAGGAGAATGATTGTGTTGCTGAAGCCATGGCTAATTTAGGATGGGTACCGGGGGCTGCTGCTTGAACCTCTCTGCTGCTTGTTTTCTTCTGTACTGTAGCTGCGCTGCCTGCAGTGCGTAGCGTGTTTCTCGGGCAGGATGATTTCCAGGCTGCCTAATGCTGAGGCTAATGCAGAGAGGAGCTGCATAAAAGCTAAATAACATAAAAATAAATAAATCAAATGTGCAGAGAGAAACAAGAAGGGCACAAAGAAGAAATAGTATGGCAGATGGGAGGAGAGCATAAGCTAGAAGAGAAGATTTAACGCTGCGTAACATTGCTAGGTGAAGGCAAAAAGGATAAATCAAAGCACAGAAAATGACGTGTTGCATTTCATTATACCTCTTAATAGAGCGAAGCATAAGATGTTTGAAGCAGCTGTTCATTAGCTTTGGGGACTAAGCGGTTCTATTAGCCAAAAACGTACCCCTTGGAGCCGAAGGGGTTATGTGCCTCGAGCAGACATCTGTTACTGTGAGGGTTTCTTTATCCTGGACTGTTTGTGAAATCCTGCAGTACTGGACAGAAAGCAATGTACGCTCATGCGGTGGGTCCCCTGTCAGCAGTCTAATGCTCCTCCACGCCCACCTTTGTAAAGTGTTTAATTAGATGTGCAGTTATAATAAATAGAAGGAGTATTTACCGCTACGCTCCCTGAAGCCAGGAAAATCACAGTGGGTTTACGTGACTGTAGCAAAGCAGAATTCAGTCCGCCTTTCTCCTGTGCAGGCTGGACTGGTAAGAAAGGATTTGTCAGGGTTCCCAACCAACTTCTGTTTTTTTAGATGCACAGAAGTTGCATATGTCTTGCCTAAGGACAGAGAGATTGTTTCTGGTGTTATTTTTTTTTCTTAGCTGAAGACTGAACCATCCCTCCTCTATGATTTGACATTGCGCTGCCCTTAATCTGCTCTGCATCCTTTTTGTCATGCAGGCTGCAGTTTTCTTTTGGTGTTTTTGAATGCATGGCACATTTATTAAAAAAAAAAAAAAAAAAGTGCCTTCTGCTCTGCGGGAGAAGCCTGTGCAGAAAAGAGGAGCTTCCTAAGCGTGCCAGAAATTACAGCATTAATGTGTGAAGCATTCAAAATTCAGCATAGTCCAAGGATCTGCGCAGTAGCTGGAATGTTTGCGCCGTTTAGTCAAGTCAGCTGGCAACAGAAACACAGCAAAATGAATGATAAGGTCACTGAGTGCGTAACTTTTCTCAAATACTTTTCTGCAGCTGGCAAATATCACCATACATGGCTAAGACGTGGTCAAGACGCACTGTCTGTTCACCGCCGGGACTCTTGCTCGAGACTCTGATACCAAAACAACAGCCAGAACAGACTTTCACTGCAGCAATTATTAAATTTGTTGCTCCCTTCAAACAGTGTGATCTTGCTCTTTCAGTCCCATACTTGGCTCCAACATCTACGCGGGTTAAATTGCTTTTTAAGGGTTGAAATTCTGTTGCTTTGCAGACAAAGCCAGGGAGCGGAACACTGTTTAATAGAAGAGACTTTTTAAAATGCCAGTTGGCAGCGGGTTTAGTCAATAAATAGGTGTTTGATTTTACTGCAGGTGGAGGCAACGTAAGTAGCCTCTGGGGAAAGACAAAGAGGCATTTTAAATAAACCTCTTGGCATGTTAATCATCTTACATCAAGTGCCGGGGTTATCCTAAAGCATTAGGATGTGACTGGTAAAATACCATCCTGTGTTTGTAAACCCTGAGCAACCCCCTGATAGAGATACAATACTCTACTTGGAACATCTTTGTTTAGAAGGACAAAGGGAATAATCTTTATCTACCTGCAAGCCACGAGATCAGGAGAAGGTACTAAAGACTTTGCTCTAATGCCTCTGTTTCCAAAAGAAGGACAACTTCTTGCCCAAGAATGTCAAAGCACACACATCTCTCATTGCTGTTTTCTAGGGCTGGAGGCACCTAAAATGTGTTTCATCTATTCAGGTTCTTTACAAATCATGGTTTAATTCCATCTTCTGCACCGATTAATTAATGGTATGTTCCTACTCTCCATGAGAGACCAGGCGTGGAAGCCGCACTCAATAGGTGGCATGCTGAGGCTACACATAGCAGCAAAATGATGCCTTTTGTCTCCTCAATGCTCTTCCTGATGTTGCCCAACATTTTGTTTGCTCCTTTTGGCTGCAGACGCACACTGGGCTGATGATCTCAGACGACTGTCAACAGTGACTTCAGGATCTCTTTCCTGTGCTGTGACAGCCGGTTCCGGGATCAGCATCAGGGAGGTTTGGTTTGGATTATTATATATGTTACCTTACGTTTATCCACACTGAAGCCAACGCTGTGCCCTTCATTCAGTTTTGCGAGATTCCGCAGGACTTCTTTGCCATCGGTGTGACATTTGGCTGCCCTAAGGAGGTCGTGAGCATCCACAGACCCGGAAACTTTGTGCACACTCTCTTCTGCACGTCATGAATAAAGATGTTTAATAAAACCAGCTTCAGCACCCACCCACTGCTGCCTCCTCTCCACCCTGAAAGCCCTTCCGTTTGCTTCCCACCCCTTAACCTCCTCTCAGTCCAAAAATGAACCTTTCCTCCAAATTCTTTGCTTAGTTTCTTTCATGATAAAAAAAAAAAGTCCAAGGATGGTGAGGAAAAAACTATTTAAATGTGCTTCTCGCCTTTGTAGTCCTCGTAGCTTTCTAATACAAAAGACTTCCCAAAATTTACAGCTGTGGTTCTGTTGGTAGCAAAAGTGATCCAGAAAACACACGATTGCCGTGAATTAACCTCACACTCGCTTTCGAAATGTACTGTATTATTTCTGGAGAGTGTAGGTTGGCTTTTCACAGCGTCCCTTTGTTTTCATCCTGGAAAACCCCAGATGTACCTGGTTGCCAGGGAGGAGAGTAGTGTCAAAGAGTTTGCATCAGTCAGAGCCAAGTAAAATATTAATCATCGTGGGACCTGATGCCTAAGTGACAAGGCAGTAGCTGGGAAAGAAAGTGGGATCGCAGCACCGTTGAGTTTTACAGCTAGAACAGACAAGGGTAGTTTAGATTTTCCTTTAGTTAAGACAACCAAAAAAGACAGCACAGAACTTCTGTGAATTTATCAAAGGATTAAAAGCCCTGAGCTATTTTAAGAGGGCGCGATACAGCAACCCTTCTGCTGTGAAACGGCGAGAAAAAAGGAACTGCAACACGGCTACAACTTCCACACTGCTGTGATGACGTCTGCCGTACGCCGAGTGAGCCGGACAGGCCCTCCTGCCTGCAGAAGCTCTGCTGCAGATGCTCTCTCTCACCCATCCAGCAAATTATTGGTTTCACGGATCGACGTTTCTTATCAGGAGCGCATGTACAGTCCAGGTCGGCTCCGTTGCAATCTGCTCGTCCGGCAGAAGCGAGGCAAGCGCGGCCGCCCGCTGCAGGAAGTGGCTCTGCGGGCAACAGGATCCACATCTCTCATACAGACCTTGCGCAGAAGAACACGGCTGCGGCAGAGGAGCCGTATTTTTTGGCGAGGTGGGGAAGAAGTGGCTGTGAACCATCCAAAGGGAGAGTCAAAAATCCAGTGGTGCTTGCTGTCAGCATACCTCTAGAGTACCAATATTCTGGCCAAGTCCCAGCCCCACTAATCTGTTTACCTCATGTCCCCCTGCACTTCCACTGAAGTATGAGCTTATTTCCTGTACTGAACTACTGTGCGTCTTGCGGTTAGTCATTAACTAGCCGTTGTGTTTGAAAAAGGGCTTTATTTCAGCAGAAAGTCATACTTTTGTAATCCTCGCTCAGTTCGGGGCAGCTTTGCAATCTGCCGGTGAGACATCCTCTGGCAGCACAAAGCAGTTTGTGTGAAATATATGAGTGTGTAATATTTATTATTATAATTATTATATTGTCAGCATTTACATTTTTGGCAGACCAAGTGAGGCAAGACTGTTTTCCAGCAAGAAGTAGTAATCCAGAATTAAGCATCATTTTGCCAAACGCGTTTTGTTGGGGGGGGAGTGGATTCCCAACCACCTGCCCCTTCTTTAGGAGCTGTTTGCAGCCTCTTTTGTTTTCTCTTCGAGTGCAATTGCACAGCCCGGAGACGAGAATTTTCCTCGGGCATCTCACCAGTAGGTTCAGCTTTCAGTGCAGACTCTTACAGTATCACACTCTGTGGAGAAATTCATTTTTTGTCATTTCGGGTATTCTCTCGGTTTCGCTTGTTTTATTTTAGGAGAAGTTCCCAGATAAGATTAGTGAACTCTGTGTGCTGAAGCGTGAGGGTGGAATGAGTGAGTGGAAGAGTCTCACGTCACTTGAGTTCTATATGCATAAATCTGAATAAAGCAAATATGGGGGAAAATGAAATAGTCAGTGTTTACTTATTCCAATTACTCATGCTTTCGTATTTCTTTTAATCCCCTCCAGGTCCACTTCTGTTAGCTCAGTGGCCAGTCCGGCCCAAACCACGACATCTAAGGATATCTAGAAGCTATTAGTTCAGGTCTAGGTACTTGAATAGCCTTTAAATTCCAATTTTTTGGCTTTTAATTCCATTTTTTTCCCCATTAAGATTTCAAGCTCAGGTAGATTGCGGTGTTAGATAGACGCCATTTCAGACTTGCATGAGTGCCCATGTTTTTCCCTCCGCATTTAGACCCGGATCAGACAAAGTGTCTCACATCTCTGCAGGGGGAAATATCTTTCCGCAAGGCTCAGGTTGGCATCCGAACCTTGCAGCAGCTGCTGCCGCCGAGACCGGGAGCCTTCTCTCTGCCAGAGACATACCACTTGTGCTTTTTTTTTTTTCTTCACTGTACTCCTCAGTAATTTTTTTTTGGTGCAAGGGTTGACCAATCTGTGGTTTTTCTCTCCCGCGTCAGCACCCCCCTGGGAAAATTCAGCGCTGGGGAACTGCAGATAGGAGCTTACGCTTGCAACCATCTGACTCCTAATCTTTAGGGCTGGACAGTAATGAATGATGAGAAGAGGATATTCGGAGGGAAAAGCGTAACTTTTCTGACCAGCCTCATTACTTCAAAAAGGATCTTGCTGAGTTGTTACCGGCGTCTTCGCCATCTTCACCAATTAAGAGAGTGAAACAAATTGTTCCATGAACAATGAACTAAGGAAACTCAGTTTGGATGGATTTATATGCTACACTCCTTCCTCTCACTCGTCAATACCCTCATTTTCCCTGTGACCTTCC
The DNA here is from genome assembly GCA_017639485.1 of Pluvialis apricaria. Lineage (NCBI taxonomy): Eukaryota > Metazoa > Chordata > Aves > Charadriiformes > Charadriidae > Pluvialis > Pluvialis apricaria. Next base: position 3,081,231 of record CM030013.1, on the reverse strand, counting down.
TGTTCCTTTGATACTTTAATTCCCCCAGTAAATCCCCCAGATTGCCATCCAGTTCTCCCAGCCACCTGCCATATCTCCCAACTATGGGATGGGGCACGTAATAGCTGCGCTCACCGCACCGTTGTTCCTCTAACACCAACGCTGATTCCTGATGTACATCAGCCAATTTTTATAAAACCTGTGGGAACCGCATCTATCTGCTAAAATTCATTTTCCTATCTCCCTTCTTGTTTCCCCGTTCCTGCATCCTAATAATGCTAAACACGACTCCATACTGGCGGATACTGCGGCAGAAGTGCAGGTCTAATATTCGGAGAGTTCAGCTTATTTTATAAAGGAAAGAAACGGCGAAAAGAAAAGGCAGTAATGACAGGCTGACAAATAGAGGAAAGAAATGTTAATAAAGTCTCCTACCCAGGCGGTGGGCTCTGGGCTGCTGTGGGTGAATGCAGGGCTTGCGCGTACCATCCTCTACCCCCAGGGGGTTAAAATTTGGATTAGAGATGAATCCCTTACCCAGGGATCGGACCTGGTGTCACGGCAGGTGCCCTCACCTCACCTCAAATCCAAGACCAGCACCTGCAGAGCTTGGTAAGGAAATTCAGATCGGGAGAACGTAATTGTGGGCTCTGTTTTGGGCTGCTTTAAAGGTCCTTACCTACCCTAAAGCCCTGACCACTGCTTACACGCTCCCGTTTGCTCCCGCTTGTCGCCCCTCTGACCCACCGGAGCGAAACCCAACCAACCTCGGGACGTCGGATATAAAACCCAAGCGGATTCGGGGCGCGTTTCTGGTTCCCGAGGGGCGGCGGGGGGAACGGCCCCCGCCCGCCACCACACGGCTCCCGCTCTCCCGGGACAGCCCGGCGGGGCGGGGATGCCCACGGGGGCGGCTGTCCCCGGCCCCTCCGCGGGTCGGGGCCGGTTGTGGCGGGGGCGCTAGGCCCCGTTAGCCTCCGCCGAGCCCAGCCGCTGCCCGCCCCGGCCTCACCGGGGCGCCGGGCCCCGGGCGCGGCCTACCCCAGGGCACCGCTCCTCGCTCAGCGGCAGCAGCAGCAGCGCCGACCCCCGCCCCGCCTGGGGCGGCGGAGGCGGAGCCGCGTCCGGGGCGGGGCGGTACCGCGTCCAGTCGCCGCCTCAGCGGCGCGGTGCGGAGCGGCGCGGGGTGATGGAGCCGCGGGCCCTCGCCTCCCGCGCCCCGGCACGCAGCGCCCGCTGAGGCCCGCCCGCTGCCGCCGCAGCGCGGCCGTGCTTCCCCCCCCCCTCCCCCGGCCTCCCGCCCCTCTCCCCTTCCCCGCCGCCATCCCACCCCCCCCCACCTCCCCGGGGAGATGGCCACGGAGCCCCCGCGGCCGGCGCTGCCCGCGGCGGGACGCCCCGAGGGCGGGTGCGGGCGCTGCGCGGGCGGCGGGCGCGGCGAGGCGGAGGAGGCCGCGGCCCAGCCGGCGCTCGGCGCTTCTTCCCCGGGCCCCGCGGCGGTGGCGGCGGCGGCGGCGGCGGGGGGGCCGGCGGCGGGGGCTGAACGGCTGCGTGCCGCTGTCGCACCAGGTGGCCGGGCACATGTACGGCAAGGATAAAGGCGGTGAGCGGCGGCGGTGGCGGACCGGGGGTGGGATGGGGTGGAGGGGGAGAACGGCGGGGTGGGCCCGTGAGGGGGTTCCCCCCCCACACACCCCCGTCCTGCAAACCTGGTTGCGGCGGGGCGGGTGTTGCTTCAATTCTCCTCACGTCCCGCTGTTGGCGGCGGCGGGGTGGGGGGTGGTGGTGTCGGTGAGAGGCGTGAGGCGCTCGCCGGTGGCGGGAGGGGGACGCGGTGCCTCAGGGCTTGGCGGGCTGATCTCGCGCCGCCTCCCGGGCTGAGGTACCGGCGCCTGCTCCCCCCCCCACCCCCGGGTGCCGGCCGGGCCGGTGCTGGGCTCTGGTGGTCTCCTCAGTGCGGAGGGGCCCGGTGTCCCCTGGCTGGAGGGGCTGGCGGTGCTCAGCCCCCCGGGAGGTGTCACCGCCGCCCAGTGTCGGCGGGTTGTGGTGGCTTTCGTAAAGGGTGGCAGGGAATCGCGGCGGGACAGTTAGCGGGCGCCTTTAATTAAGCCGAAGGGCTGCTGCTGCAGCCCAGCTTCATCTTAACCGGCCGCTGTTGAGAAAGCGGGAATTTAGGTAATGGCCTGCTGGTACCGTCAAGAGCGTATGTTGGAACTTTATCTGAAGGGAACCCCCGAACCTATGGCCGCCAAAACCCCCAGCAAAACATTCGTTAAGCGGTTTACCCACCTGGGGTAGCCTCTTAGTCACTTGTTTATTTGATGGTAAGCCTGAACCGATGGCTTGTAAGCGGTCTGCTAATACGAACAAAATAGGGATACGGCGTTTTTGAAACGTGCCTCGGCTAGCTGTAAACTTCTGGTTTAGTCCCAGGGTGAGGAGCGAGGTGTCGGCCCTTCCCATGAAGGTGCCTTTTAACGTAGGCAGTGGTCGGTGCCAGAGCGAGCGGCCAAGTTAATGCTGCTGAATGGCGTTTCTCGCCCTTCCAGGACGCCACGTTTGGTGTAACTCCTGCCTCTGAGCCAAATGTAAGGTATACATCCGTTCAACTCTCAGTGTGCCCTTTGAGAGTAGCTATAACGAGTACCTGCTGTCATGTTGCCTTTGAACCCCCTCGGTAGGAGCTGCCTCCACTGAACAGGCCAAGGGCTGAACTTCATAACCCCTTCAGCCCTCAGTGAGTGGAATTACAGCCCTGATGGCACCATAAGTTTGTCTTATCTACGGCCTGCGTCTGTGGCATGTCTTGCTGCTGATAATCTCCACAGCAAAGTAATTCTCGTCCCTTGCTCCTGCTGCAACCGGTGCAATAAAATGTTGAGGGAGGTACATTGGATCCTTGGAGCTATACGTCTGCCTCATTGTTCATATATCATAATACAGGGTGGGATCAGGCAAAAAAGGCTCACTTCAGGGAGAACCTCACCTTTGGCACGTCAATTTTATCACAGCTGGATCAAGACAACATGGGTGATTAAACCATCCGTATTGTGGGCGCAGTTCAAGTGGATTAGGTAAAGCTAGCTCCATGACATCTCATGAGCAAGACCAAGATTTTCCTGCAGAGTTACCACCACGGTTGATGATCTCATCTTAGAAACTGGATTTTACATTTAAGTGAAGACCAAAGCTGCTCTGGCACTCAGCTCTCATTTTTGTAACTGAATCTTCTCGTTTTATTTCTTTACAGATGTTGTATGTAGGAGTGCAGGCAGTCGAGATGCTAAAGATACAGGGGCATGTGTAATTCTGCAGTGCTGCTCCCCGTGGTGTCTTTGTTGTGAAGCTAGTGGCCAGATGTTTGGATATATGTAGTTGCTAATAGCACTGGTAAGGAATATCACAGACAATCTGTGTGCCAGAATCTGTGGGAACTTTAATTAAGCATGCGTGGGGAGACCAGTCTGTCTTCTACCTTCTCCATTGCCTTTTCTGCCTTTTCCTACAGTAGTCACCCTTCCTGCTGTTTTCTGTTCTGCCCTCTCCTACCCCGTTGAACCTTTAGCATTTTAAAAGCCTAAATCCATAAAACCAGTATGCCTTTTTGTCGGGATACCTCAGTTGCTATGCATACAACATAGCAAATGTACCTTGAAGGTTGTACCCGGCTAGTGTTAATATCTAAGCTGTTTACTGAGTCAAGCTCAGAGCCTTCCTTGTTCTGCCCAGCTTCCTCCTGCCTGTCACCGCTGTCCCCTGTGCTTCTGTCCCCGCATACAAACACACAGAGGACATGAAGGTATCCAAAGTATTTTTTAACTATTTTATTTTTCTGGTTAAAGCATGCCTTAAAATTTCTTTGCCATAGGGTTCCCTCCCTCCTGAATAACCTTTCCGTTTTTCCTGTGCTCTCTGTGACTGTTACTGCCTTGCAAAGAATGGGCTCTAGCAGTCCCCCTGCATGCACACGTAGACCCTCGGCTTCTGGGCGTTACGACTGACCTTTTGTCGAATGCTGTGTTCAGTAGTGCTTCCCCCCAGAACAGCATAAAACCTGTGTAATAAGTGAGGTAACCACCTCGGGTTGTGGCTTAATTCCACAGGCAGGTGGAGAGAGACAGGAGCTGATGGGATATGCTGCCTTACAGAGCCTCCCACACCTGGCTGTGGTTTGGTGCCCGTACTCGCAAAGTGCTGGAGGTCCCCAGGCCATTGGTGGGATCCTGTAGCTAAAGGGGCCATTCTCTTTCAGTGTGATGTGCTCGGTCATGCAAATCACAAAACTGCTAACTCTGGCTGCTGTTTTCCCAAGGCAAAGGTTATTCAGTCCTTATTAGATACCCTCAGAGGACAGAGGATCTCTTCTAAAGTAAATGTTCAGTGTGTTTGTGCAGAACAGGTTTTGTCTATAGCTCAGTGAAGCATGTGGATTGGATGTGATAATTTTTGTTTAGAAGAGTGCGTACGTGTGTATTGGTTGTTCATGCCGTAGGTTTGAGTTTCAGAATGCTAGCAAGCTTTGCATGCAGAGTCATAGAGAAATGTTTGTGAGAGATTTCAGAATTTTAATTTTGGTGTAGTTCTGCTGCTTCTTCGGAAATGTTGAATCGCTTATTTGTATATTAAAACAATACTACTCCCTATCTGTGCTGAAAAACCCCAGGAACCCTGGAACAAAACCATGACCAACATCTGAATGTTAGTATGATGTGCAGGTGATGGTATCTCTGGTGGTGGTTGTTGTAGGTCAGAGGGAAGGTTGTGGAGTTTTCATCTTCATGGTGAGAGTTGAAACATGAGTCTTTGGTTTCCAGGCCTGCCTCGTCACAGAGTAGGTGCTCTAGTCTGTCAAGAGATCCAGAGAATGAGGGAACTTTAGACAACGTCAGGTTATATTGAACTCTTCAAGTAATATGTATCCACCCAATAGCGTATGGGTTCTACTTTCCGGAATATTTGCCTGGTCCTTCTGCCTTGTGGATTGTCTTGTCTTGTCATCAAAGCCAACATGCAGATTGTGAGGAGTATGTGTTACAAAACTCTTTTTTTAATGTTGTAGTTGTTGGCAATACACATCCAAAACATGTGCTGTTCAGGCACTTTGTGCATTTTGCTAAGTTGTTTCCAGCACGTGTAAAAGGGGGCAGAGGGGGGTGTGTACAAGAAGCTGTTGTGTCTTGTAGATGTTGTGGTAGTCTGGGCATTGCTGTGCGGCAATATTTTTCTAGTTCTGGAAAAGTATACAAAATCCAGCTTTCAGTAAGCAACTTGACTTGAGAGCTGTTTTACGCAAATTTTTAAACCCTCTCTTTGTTCATTGGCACAGCCAACTAATGAAACAACTTTTTTAAGTCTGGTGGTTGTTTTAAAGTAAATATCTTAGGCTCTAAAGATTTTGTTTAGTTTCCAAGACTGCACAACAGAGTCCCTTCAGAGATAATGCTTTCTAAAAGGTGAAAGCACAATTGCTGTTACAACTGCAAACTCTTTTCGGGACACAAAGCTCCTGTCTCATTTTACTGCATTTCCTCAAGTGGTAATCTGAAGATGGAACCTATTTTGGATACAGTTGACACATTTGCTTCACTTCTAAACAAAATAAATTACTATCTGCAAAGCTATGAATAAATCCTAGGAGAAAATTTATTTTCCAGAAGTGGGTTTTTCTTTTTCCCTTGCAACTGATGATCTTGAAATGTAGAATGCGTTTCACAGGGATGCAGTTACTTTTCTGCATTCTTACCCGTATCCACCTCTTGAGTACCCTCAGATATTCAGTTGCGTTTCTTACGCAGCTACTCAGCAATCTTGCTGGCTGGAGAGTTAAGGCTGTACTGGGAGGATACTTCGGGGTTTTTTTGGTGCCGGCATGATGAAGGTGGTTGCCTGGCTGAGGTGAAATTCTGTATTGTGTTATGATTTTGGGTGATACAAATAGTAGCGCCTGATTAGCAGGGAGTGCTATAGGGGTGCTACTTCTAGTAATATAGAAGTGCTCTTTTTATGCCACTACTGTAGAAATGAGTTCACAGGGCACACATCTCTATTTTGGTTAGTGAGAAATGCATTAAACTTGGTACCAACTTCTTGGCATTGTTGCAAAAACGATTTATCAGTTATTTAAAAAGGGAGTGTCCATGTAATCTTCCGTAGTTGAATGGATGTTTTTTTTGGGTGGAACTTTTAATGTCAAATCCCAGTACTGTGTTGGCCTTGAGCAGGATTAGACCCAGCAAATGATCTGATGGCTAGTAAAAGAGGAACGCTAAGAGGTTTGTGTAGGAGCTGCCAATTTAGATTCTACTGTGCATGTACTGAAAGCAGTGCAACCAAGTGAATAGGCTGTCCCTGATGTGTATTTGCTATTTCTGAAAGAAAGAAAAAAAAAAAAGCGCTGTATCTCTTAAGACTGAGCCCTGAAGGAAATGCTTCTCTTCTAGGTATACTGCAGCATCCAGACGGGACTGTCCTGAAGCAGTTGCAGCCACCACCTCGCGGTCCCAGGGAGCAGGAGTTCTACAACAAGGTGAGGGTCGGGCAGCGTGGGGGGAGCTGCCTTGCTGCAGGTGAAACGGTGTGTGTGGTTGAAGTACATCCTTATTGGTGCAGTTGGGAAAGCGCAACCTAAATATCTGAATGGTAGGTCACGGACAGTCCTGTCATGGAATCTGTGTGCTGTCTAGAACTTTCTCCTCTTTGAATATCTGTCCCCATGCCAGACCTACTTCACTCACAGGATTTCGGCTTGCTTATTTGCTCGTGGGACAGTGGGGTTTTCGCAGCATCTAAGATTTTATTGAAAAGCCTTGTATTATCTCCATCTATGATTAAAGGGTGGTATGTTTGATCCCATCTTTCTCATGTTGCTAAGTGTCTCAGAACTGGTTGCGTCTAAATTTAGCATGTCTTACACTTTGTCTAGTCTGGTTTATTGCTAGAAGCATTGCTCGGTTCACTGGATTAAAACTGTTCACTGTATTAAAACTCAGCTCCTTTAAAAAGTCAATAAGAAAATGAAACTCTCCAGTTGTTTTAACTTTAGTTTGTTGTGTTTTTCCTATTTCTTATCTTCAGTTTGCTTTATCAGTAACTTTAATAATGCAAACTAGGAAAGCTGTTGCTTCTTGTCTTAGGAAGGTAAACTGTTTTTAGAGCCAACCTACCTCCCTGTGATAGTCTGTCACATGTTTTTTTTCTCTGTTTGCTTGATCTGTAATCCCTTTCCATGGCTTATTAGGTACGAAGAACTGTACAAATCCTCATGCAGGATGAGAGGAGTCTTGAGACCCTCTTTTTGTTGTGTTTGGTTTGCTTTTCTTTTTTTTTTTTTTTCCTCCCCCTAGAAGGGTATTAATTTAAGTTACCAAAAGAAGTTATGTATTTTGTGGAAATGCCTCACATCAAAACAGACTAAGCCACGTGCTCTAAGAGAACAATGTGTTTGCATACTAGCATTTACTCGATAATTCTCGTGATGGGACTGCTAGACAAAACAGCAGCTCATGAGTTAGTAGGAGCTCAGCAGGAGCCAGTTAAATCTACATGTAAATACTTTTCTGAGGTTTCTCAGTGACTGTCCTTTAGATGAGGTTAGGAAAGATGCAATCCAGCCTGAGCGGTAACTCTTCAGTAGAAGGAGAAAGCTTGAACAGACTCCTTCCAGTGCTGGGCTGCTTACTTTTCTGTGGAATCCTGAGGTAGGGACAGTGTTGTTGCTGTCTAAAGCCAGGGGATAAGAGGGGTGAGCCTAGACGTTAACCATTCACAGCACAGGCTTTATCACCTTCCCTGTTGCTTAGCTTCATGTGACAAGCCCTGAGCAAAATCTTCAAGAAAGAGGTCCATATCAGTGCCCTTGTTACTATGCCTTGTCGCAGTGGCAGAAGTCAAGTCTCAACGCCAGTAACTTGCAAAGTCAGTTCCAGTTACGGGCCTTGCCAGGTCACTTCCGACATCGAATTTTTTTGGTTATAAGCCATTTGTGAAAGGAGTTGGGCAGTTCTTTAAAAATAACGGGGAAAGGGAAAGGTGTGTAGACAATTAGTTGGGCGTGGACTAGAATGGCTTTTTGTGGGAGAAGGGAAGGAGAGGAAATGCATGTACGTTACGTAGGTGAAAGTACAGGAGAAAGGTCTTCGGGATTTGTGTCTTCTCAATGATTAACTACTATCATGTTTGCTCTCGGGCAAGAACCGCGTGATGCAGGATATAGACACCTAAGCACTACGTACGGTTGTTACAAGATGAGGATTACCACGGATTGTGAGGTTCAGTGTAAGGTAGTTTCACGTACGGCGTGAGCTGATACAATAGCTCATTGCTGCCAAGAGGGAAAGCCCTTTCTTCCCATATTTGCCATTTACCTTGTGCTGTGCTGGTGCTTTTTGGACATCAATGAACTGCTTTGACTTATTTAAAAGACTGCAAACCTTCCTTGTCAGTTTTTCCAGTCTTCTGTCTGTTTTAGTGATTAAACTTGTAAGCAGTGGGAACAACAGCAAGACTGCCCTTGTTTTGGTGACTAAGCTCAACGCATCTTGTGGTCTATAATCATAGAGGCATTATCACCTTGAAATAGTCTAATGAGCCTCCAGAGAATGGGGGAAGGAGAATTTTACCACTCCCTGAGATGAGGGGTTGTTTACAAGGCGGTCAGGTACAGGAGATGGTGAGAAACTGTCCAGAAATGAAACAAGTGAAACAAGACTGATGAAACCCAGACTGTCACTTTGTCAGGACTAGACAGCAAGTCTAAGATCAAACCAGAAAGTTACCCATTAGTATATGTGGATTAGTCATGAGCTTTTGTCATTCTTTCTGCACCTTTTTTTTAATATGTGCTTGTTTTTACCATAGCGATAGATCAGTTATTGCTTCCTTTGCTTGCTACCTTACCCTGGCCTGAACGAAGATTAGTACCCCAGTGCTTGGGCCAGAAACAAGCAGGGTGTTTCACTTATGGGTGAAGCAAACCTCGGCAGCTATCATGGATCTGAGGCAGAAGTGTCTTCCAATGACCAGCAGTGACCAGGAAGCGGTATTTCAGCATGGAGTCTGAGCGCTCATGAGCTGAAGGTTGCAGGGGAATGTGTTATGATAGAAAATAATGAGACCAGTTTGAGTATAGCCCTAATATATTTAACCTGATACCAGGATAATATCGGGTAGATACTATCTTCTGTCTGGAAAAGGGAGTCTTCTCTTCTGAAACTGCTGGATTTGCCTTCTGCTGGATGGGTGAACGTGACAGAGGGCCATAGTCTGCGTCAGCGAATCACCAGAAGTTTTTTCCCCTGGTTGTTGATGGGTTATTTTCTATTGAGCATGAAGCTGAGTGCTGACTGGTAGAGCCCAAACAAAATGGGCTTCCATTTTGGAATGCAAACTTGAGCAAAGTGCTATAGTGCAAAATACTAATGGTGATTTGAAACCTGCTCAGAAGTGGGTGGCAGCTGGGAAGTTTTGAAGAATTTCACAGGTCTCCATCAAAGTGGAAAACTGGAAAATCTCTCAAGTAATTTCTACACAGGCTGCCATTAGGTTACCTTTCTGTTTTCCTGACAGTATACCTTCAGTTTAAAAAGACCAACACCTCACAACCCACCATCTAAATACAGGTCTTCTTCCTTCAGAGATTATTTCACCAAGCAAACCAAACTTTTATCTCTACTACAGCAATATGTGTCATTCTTGACTAATGGGGAAATGGCTTTCCATGATTCTGTGTTATGAGGGAGGGGAAAAATAGAGTATGACAAGATTATCGTGAATACCTTCTATGATAAAATGTCGTAGAACAGTGAACTGTGTGTAGTCATTGTTAATAACTTACTATGTATTGCTTAACTTATCACTGGAGTGTGACTTTCCAGTGGTAATGTCCACTTTCTGTTGACTTCTGTAAATCTGAGTAATTATCAAATCAAAGTAATAACATTTTAATGTTGTTCCTGCAAACTCCCTTCCTGTACCTGAGGGCATGAACTCCTTACAAACACTGGCTGCATAACCATGGAGTGTTTTACCAGGGCTTCTGGTACCCTTATCTGGGTAAAAAAAAAATGGAGTTTGTTAACCTCCAATAGTTACAAAATACATTGTTTTCAATAGATATGAGCAGCAAGAGAATTAAAAATATTGAAGTAGAAGGGTTGTGGTTTTTTTAAGGACTATCTACACTGGTGATCAGTTGTTTCCATCTAATGGAAATACTCGGTGAGAACGTGTAGGCGGAGGCACTCTAAAGGACTGCTTTTGAAGGAGTTTCAGGAGGGAGCAGTGTACAGAGATGTGGAAACAGGAAAACAGTGTTGTCTGAAAATGCAGTATAATATATTATGTAGTAGTGACCCATTTCCATTAAAGAAAATGATTTGTTAAAAAGCAGTATGTGTTTATGGTAGGCTGCCTACACATGCATGCTAAGAAATCTACAAAAGCAGGCTACTGCTCGGCGCGTTTTAGTATTTGGCTTCAGCCTGCTTTATGCCAGGGCGCATTTATACATGCTGAAACAGCCTGATTTAATTCAGCAGTGTTGGGAGAGGGAAGGGGAGAAGCCATCAGCCCTCCTATGGTGATGTCTTCTGGCAGGTGAGCTGGGAACTGTGAGAAAAGCATCCTTTGCAAAGGTTAGTGCAGTCACTGTATGAGGTAAAACCTCCCTGCTTAGATGGGTGCAGAGCTCTTGTCTCAAACACGCCAGGCTGTACCCAGGAGCACTGTGTGCTAGCATAACTCTCTCTTCCTAATTAAGAGCTATCCTCTTCAGCACAGGGGTTTTCATAATCTGTCGGTTCAAGAATGTGGCATTGCAGAAACTGCTGTCCTGTTGGTGCCCTGAAGAGAGGGAGGAAGCTGGAATGTCCGGCTTTAAATAGGGCAGCTGCTTTTGTGGCCACGAAAAGATGGAGCTTGGGCTGCAAATACTTAAAAGTGAGGAGGGGAGAATTTACGGTTGTTGAGGTTGTGAGTATAGTTTCCTACAAGCTGTGGTTTTAGCAGTAAGAGATGGAGTGTTTCTTACGTTCAACAGAACAGGAGAAGGTCACTGGACTATTTTGAAATGGCAGCTCTTTCACTTCTGATTTCTGGCATTCACTCGGTAGGCTGTAAACCCCTGTTACTGTCTGTACCTGTTCTGCGCATGCTATACTGAAGTCTTAAAGGTTGCTGATGGAGTAGCTAATAAACTGGGATTTTATGCTTAACAGATCAATAAATGTTCCTCTAAAATTTTATTTGAATTGCCCTTGTGCTCTCCTATGGTGACTGCGTGATGCTTGGGGTATGAGTAGTACACCTTTCGCCCTCATCCTGCCTGCCGAAAACAGTCCTGGGAAAGCTTTTGCAGCATCGACTTCCAGCGCTTACTTTTTTTTTTCCTTTTTGTTTCTTTCCTGTTTGCTAGTGGCTGCATGTCAGAGTTGTCATAGCTGGTTCTTGTGATGTTGCCAAGTCATGGCTCCAAATAATATACCTGCAATACTACAAGGTTTCCAAGGCTGTTGCAACAACACAAGTCTTACCCTAATTCTCAGATACCCTTACCTCAGAGGGCAAGGGTAATTCTGGGGAGTCGGAATGAAAAGGCGGTCGAGGTTCTCCCACTGGCTGCTCAGCTCTGGCCACCTTGTACCTCTACCCCAGTGCTTGGGAACCGAGGGAGCTGATTCACCCCACGTAGCGTTGGGAGAAGATAATCGGGCTAGTCGTCTGGCCTTTCTGGATAACAGATCTTCCACCCATTGCCAATTAACGACATCTCCATTAACTGCTGTAGCAGTAGTCTGAAAGTTCAGGGTTCAAGCCCTGCTGACATATAATATGAATGCAAGGAAGCTGTTACCACTGTAGATAATAGAAATTGTTTTTCACTCTTGTTACGTGTCCTGAAAACAAAGCCAGGATGTAAGAGACACAAATAGCTCCAGCATGTAAAAGAGATTTACATTGGTTAGGTGAGAGTCAGGCACTTGAAAGCTAGGAAGTAATGGTTTCATGGTTGCCCGCACAATTGTTGTTCTGAACTTTTGTTGGACACATTATAATGAAGCTTTCAACAGGGCAATGACCTGTCTTTCTGTTTGGTTTCCCCTAAAGAACTTGCTAACTCATTTTACAACCTGACATAAGGCAGAATTGATATTGTTTGTACAACTTTTCTTGTATCTCTCGTACCAGTTAGTCCTCGAGTTTGTGAGCAGAGGGTAACGTGTTAGTGAAGACCCAATTACATTAATATTCCTGAAGCCATTGTTCCTCCTGCTTCTGTGGTTACAGAGAAGAATCGTGCAGGAAGCGTGCCCATTTGGACTCTTATCAAGAATCATCTCCGTACTGTTTTATTTATTTCATTCTCAATAACCTGCTGCTGCTCCTATGCCATGGCTTTTCATTGCTGCTTGATGCTTGCTTCTTTTTTGCATTGTCTAATTTTAATTAGTATTCAAGCAGCTTCAGGCAGCACAGAAGACTTCTGATGACTTCCCTCCCCCTCCATGGCATGAAATCAAGCCAGCAGCCTGAAAGATGTGTTTTGGCCTGGAAGCTTTTGCATAGAGTTGCAAGAACTGACTCATAAGGCTCAGCCCCCCCCCTTTCAGCCTATATAGTACAAATCACGATAAGGCAGCCTGTGTTCTGTAAACTGTTCTCCGCTAGTGACGGAAAAGGAAGGGGATCAGGGAGGCAAAGCATGTCTTGCTTCAGGATGAATTACCCTATTTTGTAAACTCAGTTAACTGTTTTTATAGTCTTGATTTAGATGGTTATCCTTGACTGAAAAAGGAGTTGATGATGGCCATCGTGCTGCTATTGTGTACTAAAATATCCTTATCCCGTGATCAAGTCTCCAGCTAAGGTTCTGATTTTCAGTCTTGTATGGACAAAGCTTGGAGGAATAGGATGCAGCATTCTCTTAACATCTTGTTTTGGGGATGCAATGCCTTGCCCAAACCTTTCGTTACTACCACATTCACAGCTGTAGCTCAATATCCTGTGAAGTTGTCTTTGGCCATGACATTTTCTGGTGCATCCGGATCTGCTGCGTCTCCAGAAGAGGCAGCGGTACTGAAGTGTACAAATCACCTGTTTGCAAACGTAGCAAGCGCATTCTGATACAGTCCATTTCTGCCCTTGGCATCGTTCCTCCTGCTGAGAAACTGTCGGAGGGATGCTGTTTGCTGGGGAAATAAGCAAATTTAAGTTCCCGAACCAGCATGTGAAATTGCCTCACACCCTATGCTTTAAACCATGAGCCCGGACAGAAGCATTGTAAGAAAAGGAAGGACACGCAGTACTCCTCAGCTAATGAGATGAAAATGGCTTTTTGACCAAATTGTGAAATACTGGCAACTTGTATTCAGATCTTTTTCACATGAGGAGTCGTCTAAGGGAGATGATGAATGAAGTGTAGGTCTAAGAATCTGCTGAGTTCCTACTACTGTCCTATAAACACTCACATTTTTTGTACTTCAGATTGCTATTAAGTGACTGAAAGCGTACTGTACCAGGACAGTAGGACTTACAAAGTATGGCAGATTTTTGTGATTCTTGCACTCTGCAGCAAAAACAAGTTTGAAAGGGACACACCGCGCAGTAGAAGGTTAACCTAGAAGGGTCTGGTGAGCATCTGTTCCCCGTGCTCCTTATATATTGCGTGCCGCTGAATAAACTACAGCCTGCTTTAATAAATCTAAGAAAACCTCATAAAAGCAGACAGTAAAAGGCCATTATTGCAATTTGATGCTATCGGGGAACTACTGGGTGGAGTTGGTAACAGACTGAGTAGTCTACAGTCTATGTTACGTAAGCAAGCAGTAAAAAAAATAGTCTTAGTTCTCTTATGAACCTGATTTTGAGGAAAGTTCCTTCCCAAGAGTAGATCTGGCTGAAAATAAAGCAAAATTGCATCGTTTTAATGTGTGTATCCGTAGTATGCTGAATTGGATTAAGCTACAGTACAGTGCTCTTGCTGTGTGAAAGGGTCATGCAAGTGTTAACTTTTTCAGACTGTATCAAATATTGTTTAAACTTCAATTCAGTTATGAATGTTTCAGAATACGGATAAACTTACTAAAGGTATGTTGGTGTTATACAGAAAATACTGCACTTTGTGCATTATAAGTTTGTTCAAAAATAAGATATGGTTGGTGGGCTGCCAGTATGGGATTGGGGAAATTGTAGGTTGCCTTCTTGAAAGAAAAGGAAAATAAAGTCAATCTCTGACAGTAAGAATTCCAATTTGCAGATTTAAGAAAAAAAAGGCTCATAATATGAGAATATTGCATAAAGCCTGGACCGTGTATGTGTAGTAATGTAATGTTTTGGTGTATTCTGGGTCATCCAGGTACCAGATTAACCATAAGTAAATTAAAAAGTCCATTAAGTGTTATGTTGAACGTCCCACTGTGTACGTAACATGCTTGTTAAAATTCCTGCAATATCCAATACTTAAGGTAGCAATTATTTTTCAGTCTTTGAGTATTTATTTTTCTGAGTGTGTGTGTTTTTTATCTATATATACACAGATATGTATATTTATATATATATATATAAAAATCTTACTGAAGACAAAGCAAAACGAATGACTTGGCTCACCATGCCTGAGTGTAACAGAATTCACTTGCCTAGATTTTTTTTGTTTTTTCCTGCCTTACTGGAAAAGATTATGATCAAAGCCTTCCTAGGGGTTCTTAGTGTTGTTATTACTGTTCTTTTTTGGTTCGCCCCCCTGTGTTTTAGCACAAGTTACCACTGCTTCTTTCCTTGCTTGCCAATGGTGAGCAGAGGGGTGGTTGCTCACAGGTTTGGGAAGCGACAGCCGCTGTGCCTGTCCAGCAGACTGGTGAGTGAAAGGAAGACACAGGCTCATAACTGATTCTGTAACTTCCAGTTTTGCATAGGCTACGTGCAGGCTGGGCTCCAAAGAGTTGATTATTCAAAGCAAACCAAAAAAAATACTGCTGCTTGTTACAAAACAGCTGGTTTGATGTTAGTGTATCTTCTCTAACTTGATAACCCCTCTACTTGGGTAGAAAACATCAGAATAGCTTTCGGGCTGTTATTTTTAGTCCTTGTAGAAGGAGCCGTTGCATGCTTTCCCAGAATCATAAGCTATCAACTAAAATTCCTGTTAGTAGGTGCCATTCTTCTCTGTCCATTAAAAAAAATTAAAATAAGATTATTACTAGCTGTCTCCGTCTTGGCAAGTGTTCTCATCCCAAAGTAGAGCCTGTTGCTGGCAGAGGAGCTTTTGATGTAGAAACTGAGACTATAAATCTGATGTAACGCTTGCATTCTAGCCCTTGAAATGATCAATTTTGACACCTGTCTGCTGGTGGGAGTTGAGTATTCTGGAATAAGGGGTAGGGTATACTGGGAGATAGTAAAATACATAGTTGCTGGTAAAATACAAATAATTTAGATGAATGAAATTGTGAAAATTAAGGGTAAGGCAAGCAGATGTTTTTAAAGGAAGGTAAAGACATGATTTTAAGCATTTCAGAGGTATTGGTGGTAGGTGTACTTAAACAGCAGTTTAAACAGAGTGCCTTGGTCGGGCACTTAGGTGGTGAGCCAACTCCGGGCGCTCAGCAGGCGGTAGGACCAGCTGGATGCTGACATTGCTGCAGGGGATGGGATGAAAATGTGTGTGGGACTGTGGTAGCCCTGGCTCGGATTGACTTAAACTACCATGAAACTGCACCTTTAGGGTAATGTTGCAGTACGTTCTTTGTGAGGGCTGCCTCTTGCAGTACGAGGAAAAAAAAACAACTCCAACTTAACATCTGTCAGGACTTGTCTCCACTTTGAAATGTAAAATGAAATTTTGCCTATTTAAGTGTAACTGCTTCAGGGTTCCTCCCACCCCTTGTTCTCTCTCACTCCCTAGTTTGAATCTTCAGCTCTGATCAGATAGCATTCCAGAAACAAAGGGTAATGCTTGTTAATGTTCTCCAAAAGTGGGACAGTGATACTGGCTTATTTTCCCTTTTGTCCTATTGTTCTACTGTTTTACTTTTTTTCAGTAATTCCAGTGATAATTTTAGCTTAAACTCTTAAATAGCTGGAGTTGCTTTAAAAAAAAAATAATAAAAAATCTTCTTGGAGCAGAAAGTTTGCATGAAAACACTTTAGCTTCTGTCTCTGTTCAACTTGCTTTTGCATCTGTGAGGATTTGAATGTGTCGAGGTGGTGGTTTCTGACCAGGTACGTGTCTTCCCTTAAAATGCTAAGCCGTAGTCATGTTGCGCCACCACTTCATGCGTTGCAGCAACAGAGCTGTCTTTTGGCACAAGAGCTGTGCAGATAGATGAGAAAACGGGTTGTACCGTACTTATTCAAGGGAAGTGTGAATTGGCAAGGTGACTAGACTTTTTGCCTTGAAATTTGCCAGATCTCTCTGGCCGCTGGTGGCTCGAGTGTTTGCGGTGGGTGACTTCAGGACCAGCGTCACTGCAGCTCTATTGAGTCAATGGTAAGTGGTGTCAAACTAAGAAGGAAGAGTAAGTAAGAATGGGGGAAGAAATATTCAGTGTGTTAAAATTGAAACTTCCTTATCAGATGACCAACGGTAGTATGTCTTAACCACTCTTTTTAGGCTATGTTCTCTTTACTTTGGCCTCTAGTGGAGAGTACTTAATGTGAACTCTGCTCCAGTCTGTCGTACGTGCAAATTGATATAACTGAACCAAAGGAATGTGGATTCTGGAGTGGAGACTGATGTGCAATTTCTGATGTACTTTTGGACTTACTGACCTAAGAATCTGGTAACCTGTTTAGGAAGCTGCTTAATAGGTGTTTGTGCTGTTAATGTAAATATAATCACCTACACTTTCCTGAGTGTTGTCTTTAAGAGCTTGGTTTGTTTTTTTTAAAAAAAAAAAAGAAAAAGATGAATGGGATTGTGGTGCCTGAGGGATCAGGCCTTGCTGCGCATCCTGAAGGGAAAGTTATCTTTGAGCTCTCAAGTTCATTGAAGACTCCAGCTCTTAAGCAGTTAAAGCTGAACGGTAACATCCGATTGTGCTAGCAAGCTGTGAACCCAGGAGAGACTGAAGGGCAAGAGGAAGCTGAGTTCTGTGGCAAGAGATTTGTGATGAAACGTGGTCTCTAATTTTGCGATTTTGACCAAGAAGGCCCTGGTGCCCACTACCCTGCTCCGTGCTCAGCTGGGTGGCTTGCAGCAATTGTAGAGGAGGGGGTGTGCGGGGAAAGTAAATAATTTAAACTGGCTTTGTTGTTAATCTTTAGTTGCCCAGGAATCTTGTGGGATGAAAGATGAGATGGGAGTTTGCTGTCTTGTGAAGAGGGAAACAACTCTTTCTCCTTGTGACAGGGTAGGGTGGGGTGCAGGCTTCTGTCTTTCAAAACACTTTACTGCCTTGGCCCTGTAGTAAGTGGTTGTTGGAAAGAAAGTGGGACTGGATGATTTATCTTTACCCAACCTACCTCTGACCGTTTCAGAGCAACTTGCTGCGTGTGATGTCTGCAGCTCTTCACTCGCGGCTCCACCGTGGTATTTGTTCAGCGTTGCTGCTGGTGGCTGTGCCTGGCTGCTGCCTTTTGGGTTCTTCTTCTGTCTGCTGAAGTTTTGAAGCTCTGCCACGTCCTCAGAAATGGGTCAGGGTTGCTTTGCCTCTTGTAAAGACAACTCCATGCCTGGGGCTGCAAATCTTGCTAGGGTCAGCCTGAATTTGACTGTATAAAACATGTGGAAGTGGATAAAATAAGAGCTACTGTTTTTTTGGCGTTGTTAGAGAATGACTGGTTTGATAAACATCGCCAAATAAGTATCTCTTTGAGAGATTTTTTTGAAGCTTATTTTCACAGCCTTCGTTTTTCAAAAGGCAAGATGGCTAACTCCTTGCTGTAATCTTTTCTCCCCTGACTCCTGAAAGAAGGATATGATTGTCACAAGTGCATGCCACTCTTGTTTGAAAATCCATTTACGTGATCAGATTGTGGGAATATATCCTGATTTGTTTTAAGCTATTTTTTTAGTCTTTCGGTAGTTATCTTCTGTGAGAATAACGATTACAGTCTCATGTATAGTACGGCTGTATATTGGATAGTAAAATAAGCAATTCAGTATAATAGCATTTAGCATAACATTATTCACAAATATTTAACTTTTGGGATTACTCTGCTATCAGATATTTTGAATATAAGCAGGGCTGGCTCAATTCCAGTCATACTTGTGGAAACAAATACTGCGGACACTCGCAAGTCAAAACAGGGTGGTACTACTTTGAGAAAGAAGCAAGGCCTACCTGAGTTATGAATTGCTAAATTCACAGCTGCTGTCTCAACCTCAATTTTTTTGGCCCTTGTACTTGCCTGGTGTAACTGGGTGATGTAGGAGTCTGGAGGGAAATGCAGTGCGCACTCAAGTAATTAAAGTCTGTACTGTAATGCATACACATGAGGAGACAGAATTAAGGCTGCACTATCATCTGTAAATCTTGCATTTGTTAATTTGAGCGCTTGACTTACTAAATGCTCCCCACTCCTCAAGAATCCCCAAAAAACCATGCTGGAAACTGAGCTCTGCCTGATGTTGGCAGCTGGTTGTGTATGCTGAGGCTCGGCAAGCCATAGTGCTACTGTCCCTTGAGGGATGCTTCAGACTGACATGCCTACTCTGGCATTTAAAGTTTCCCACTCAAATAGCTTTAAAATAAATGCACATTTAAAATATATGTTCTTTTAAATCAACTCTCTTATGTACTTTAGAAGACTTTCTTTAGACTCCATTTCTAAGTGGTATATTTTCATCAGGACAATTGCAGATGGGTCTGTACTGCCAGAACTAGTTTCCTGTTGAAGTTTAAACATTTGTTTTGCCCTCCCTCTATCGTTTATGTGATTAGCTAGTCTTAAGAAAACAACAAAAAAAACAACCAACCCACATGTCATGCTGCTTTAAGTAAGGAAAAGAACATTCCCAATCTCCCAAGCAGTCCCTGTTTGCATTAAAAAACAGATGAATCTGTTTGGATCAGATTTACCAAAACAAACAGGGTGTACTTTGGATTAAAAGCTAGGGGATGGTAAATTTGCCTCAGAATTAAAAAGTCTCGAGTAACTGGAAATTATGACTTCATGGTGTCTATTAGACTATCTGAGCTGCCACAGGACGTATCTGGGGCATATTCTTCCTATGAGTTAGTTACTGTAATTTGTAATGGTCCTGTTGTGAGCCCTCCAAATGTCAGCATCCTGTTTACTTGCTTTTAAGCCCAACGGTTATTACATTTTATGTCTCCAGTTTGTGCTATTGGAAGAATGTAGCCTGTGATACGTAGGATGGATACCTCCCCTGGCTGAGCTGACGCTGAATTGTTTTGCAGTTCTTGATTTGTTGGATGAAGACGTTATGTGCAGTTACCAGTAAAGCAGAAATAACTATGCTTGTCAGTGTATGCTGGAGAAATGGACCTGGTGTTGCATTAAAAAAAGAAAAAAAGCGCAGCTGCTTGAAATGAAATTGGAATATTGCTGATATAAGTAAAAATATAATGGTTTACGTTTCTGAAGGTTGTTCTGGGGTAAGTGATAACCCATCTCTTCCATGAGTTTTCCAGCAATATCGGTAGAGGTACTTTTTGGGGCATGAGGTGCACGGTTTATTTCCTGTGTAATTTTAGGGGTGGTTTTGTCATCTATACATTTACATTTGGCATTCTGAATGACATCTAAATGTGTAGCTTGCTACCAGGTTGTGTGAAATGAGAAGAAATGCCCATGGTGTGGGTGCTGTTTACGAGGCTCCTCTCTAATGAGTATTAATTCCTGAAATGTCTGGTTTTCTTGCTTTGCCCATACCAAATGACTTCCTCTGATCTTTATTAACTGAATGCTTATTCTTGTTTGACATGCAAATACATTACAGGCTGAGATTGAGGTCTATATTAAGGTCAAATAAAGTGCTTTGTATATGTTACGTCAAACTTATGAGGGGAGTTTATTACTGTTTGTAGGAGCAAGATAACTCTTGAGAGACAGAAATAATGCACTTAGTTCTGTTATGCTGAAGTAATGATACTGAACAATGCATTACTGTGAGTTTCATCTCCACTTAAGATGTCTTATATCAGTGTATTAAAGGACAGACTACTGGGAAGATATGACTCCTGGAGCTGTTTTCCCCATTTGGCCTGGACTTTGGGGTATTACACCCCATTATGAATTATCTGAATATCTTTATTGTATGCTACTATTTGAAATACACAGAAGCATACTTGCAGTTACTTGCTAAGTGTTTAATACTGGACCCTAATGTTGATGATTAAAAAGTAAGTCAAAGCAAGAGTCCTGTCTCTTTTTAAAAAATGGATGTGGTCTCCTGACATGTCGCTTTCTCAGAGTCCTTTTTGCCAATAAATTAAGCAAACAAGTTCTTACTATGTTTGCCAGTTGCATTCAGTGTTTCTCTTCCTCGTCTGCTGTGCTTTTTGCTTCTTCTCTTTGTCCTGTCCTAAAAATATATACCGGCTCCCGTGTCAAGGCTATGATACTGCATGATGGTCACTGCCTCTCAGAACTGCTTAAATTCACCTGGGAAAAGAGTATTTGTTCTGGGTGCAGTGCAATTCCCTGTCTTGGCTATGAGGTGCTATGATAATAAATTACAACAGTAAACAAAAATTGGGTTTGTACTGCTTGTCTGAAAATACCCACAGCGTGAAGTAATTCCACCAGTCAGTGCTTGGAGTCCTGGCCCAGAAACAGCCGTCTGTACAGTGGGGAACAGTGAACTCTCTTCTACAACGTAGCAGTGGATGGGTCTGCGCCTCAGCATCCGCGTGGTGCTAATTTTTCACTCTCCCTTCTCTCCCACCCTTAATTTTCTCTTTTTCTTCCTTAAGCTAGTAAGATCAAACTGCGGTGCAGCCTTCTGAGGAAAGCACTGCTTTCTGCTGGCAGCAGCTGAGGCTCCGGAAAGACATGTTGCATAAATAAAAATACACAGCAGCCGCTGATCCCAGGGACGAGCAAGGCTTTCTGTCTTAGAGCGCGAGAATATCGGCGTACCAGCTTGTGTTAACACGGGGGAAAACCAGGCCTAGGTGTGCCATTACCCGTAGTCCGCAGAGGGCATGCCAGCTTGTCAAACCAGGACGTGTGAAGAGAGATCAGTGCCCTGTGATGTGACACTGTGACTTGTAAGATACACACCCAGCAACTTTTGTATGCTTAAGATAGCAACAGTAGTGGTGGAGGGTGCGGCAGTAGGTGTACATCAGTGTTTTGCATCACGCTGCGCGCCTGTTTGAGCTTTAGGGAATTCAGCCCCCTCCTTAGGATCTTTAAAATGGGGTTTATGCCATGAGCTAGTTAAAGGAATGGGTCAAATTAGATGCTTTAGCGTAAAGTCGGTGTGGATTTGGTTGTATCACCTTCTCAGTCACTGCCCAGCAACAGTGTCAGAATTGTGGCTGGTAGAAGCCTGGGAGAGCCCCGGGTCAGCTGTGCCTGAAGGGCTGTGGAACACCGCTGTGCGTTTGAAGCACACTGGTGATTTGAGTTTACCCAGTTTGAGGTTTCTGTGATGAAACCTAAATTTAGTACAAACCCGCATTGACTAATTTTAACGTTCTGCTGCTGCATGAGGCTCTGTCTAGAGTTACGTGGCATCGGCGATCGGAGCTGAGGCTTGCCTTGATGCTTTAAAATAGTAGCTGGACTTCAGGTCTGGGTTGTTTTTTTTTTTTTTCCTCCCTAGATGTATTAATATTACTATGTGCTAAAGGCACATATTTTGTGATACCTACCCTTTGTAGTTTCCATCGCAAGATATTCTCCTGCCGTGGTTAAAAGTGGATCTCGAAGCAGTGAGCCGAGCCAACTCTGCAGAGCTCTCTTAACACCTTAAATACTTTTTTTGCATTGTTTGCGACTTTGCAGCGGGCTCTGACTGCAGTCCTGTGCGGTGCGTGCTGAAGTGAAAGCAGAATTGTTAGCTTGTCCTGGCCACTCGTACACAGCGTCAGTGGGTATGGCTGTGCAACCACTGCGGGGCTGAGGGACAGGACATGAGCCCGATAGCAGCAGAACCGGGATAGCTGCAAGGAGATTAGGATGCGGTGGTTCTTAAACGCAGTAATAAGGGTTGTAACCTCTGACTCCTGTGGATGTAGATCTTAGAGTCTGCAGAGCACGTTGAGCCATGCTGGAGGCTATCCCCTATCTCTGTAACAAGATCTTTGGGCGGGATGGGGGGAATCTGGTCCAGGGAATGGTTTTGAAACCCTCTTAACAACAACACTGCACACTGGTGACAGTCATGCGATTCCGTAGCAGATAGTATCCAAGGCTTGGTTTTAACTCTGCAAAGAATTACTCCTTCAGGAATATAAGCCAGCTGCTGTTCCCAAACTGTTCTTGTTTGTTGTTTTTTTTTGTTGTTTACCAAAGTTGAAAAAAATGTTGTACATGTTAAAGCAAATAAAAAAAATATAAATACTTGAATCGTGGGTTGTCTGTGCGATGGATTTACAGGATGAGTTGTTTTGGAGGAAATGAGGAAATACTATCCAGTCTGAGCTTGTATACTTTACCTGATATAACTTAAAAAGCTTTGGATATGCAATACGATGTAGTAATCCTATACAGTCTTGGATCCAGGATGGGAGAACACCCATTTCACTAAACAGGCTTCAGTGCTAACAGTTATAGTTTAGATTTTTATTCAAGTTAAGCCATACGTTATTCTTAGAGTTGATTCATCTTTTCCACTTTAAAATTTGAAAGAAAGGATACCATTCATTTATGTTGGACTGTGATAATTATCATCTTCATCTTGTATGTTTTTTTAAATGTAAAGCAGAAATCTTAAACACATGAAAACAAAGACACTAAGAAATTATAATTATAGGACAATTGGAAGTATAAAATGAATGTTTTGAACTGATGATCTCTCCACCCCTCCCTAATTTATTTCAGGTTTATGACTCCGACTGTTGCGACAGCATTCTTCTGGAGCTGCGGGAATATCTGCCAAAATACTTCGGTGTCTGGTCACCACCTACTGCACCAAATGGTACTGTTCTATTTTTATCTGTTAATCCAAACCTCCTGGAAAAATCTTCTGGAGACTGATTTTTGGCAGTTGTGAGCTCTGTAGGGTTTTGGGTTTGGTTTTGTTTTGTAACCTGCTAATGTTCCCTCTAACAACTGGTTCCAGTTTGCAGTCCTCTGGCTGGATTAGGTCTTTGGGTTCTTCCTCCCAGGGCAGATGGGGCATGGCCGTTTGTGCCGCGCGTGTGTCCTGAGTAGCTGGACCTGATGCGTATTGCCCTGGAGCTGCTGCTCTGGCCTGCGTCGTGTCGGAGGAGCGGGCTGGTTGCATGTTTGCGTCTGGTCAGGCCATCAGAGCAAGAGACGGGCGCTGTGTGGGTGTGTAAGGAAGGAAAAATGGATAGGTTGGGGCCTAAGGGGAGGCGTTCAAACCGGAATCTGCTACTGGGTCTCCAGAGGCTGGATCCCATCGCCGTGCCGTATCACAGAAAGCAGTTATTCCAGCAGGTACCTTGCTGGGGAGCTCTCTACTTGTCATCCTCTGTTACTGGCTTGAATGGAACAAAGCTCTGGTATCATAACTTTGTGTTTGTATTACATGTTAGGAGTCAGGAATTAAAAAAGGTATTCGTAGAGGACAATTGGAAGATTTTCTCTTCAAGAGAAAATGGGTATTATTGATGTATTTAAAACAGAAACTAGTTTTTCTTCTGCTCTTTCTTATTCACACTGGGGAAGTGGAGCTTCTGGAACATCCAGAAACAAAAGGATGCTGTTGAGTCTGTTTAAATACACCAAACCTAGGTGCTGTTCTCCTTTAATAGAACTGTTGTCTTTTGCTTATGCTGCCACTTAATAGACTTGTTGTCCAAAGACAGTAGTAAGACGGTGTCCAAAGACACTGTCTAAACTCTGTGAAAAGAAATGCAAGGAGGATTGTGGTAGTACCCAGCACTGACTTGGCTCAGATTTGCCTTCGCACTTTTATATTTGGCACTAACTCAAATAGCTCTACCGGAGCTGTCTTTTTTCATTCCCTCATAATTTTATGTGTGTCATGGAGCTCACTTCGTGTCCCCTCCAAACTGCAAATCTTTTTTTTTTTTTTTTTCTATTCATGGCAGGATCTTAAGATGTAAAAATAGGTGGTCTAGCCAAGATACAGTAATTCAACACATCCCTGGTTTACCTTGGGAATTCACTAGCTAGCACTGTGCACCACGGGGCTGAATTTTGGCAGCCAGTAGTCCAGGCCTAGCCAGTAGGAAGAACCGTTTAGAACAGGAGTAACTTTTGATTTTGTTTTGCTTCTTGAAAAGACTATGCGCTGTCAGGAGTGCTCTTCACGGAGAGCTATGGCAGGGGTTCAAACAAAACACTCCATTGCCAATTCTGTTATCTGTAGTTTAATGAGTTTTGGGTAGCCTTGATAGAAATCAAGTGCATCGGAGATAATGGAGCTGGGTACATCCAAAGCTAAGGAGGCAGCCATTCACCTTGGAAGTCATCTGTCGTTCAGCAGGTATTTTTGCAAATGCAGTTTTGCTCATGCCAGGTGTGAAGGAAAACCTCTCTGTGCATCAATATTTGGCACCAGAAGACCCCAGAGGTGAAAAGAATCACCAGTGGTGTGTTTAGACTGCATAAAAAGTAGGAAATCAAGTTTTGAAAAACAGGAAGAGGGGAGGTAACCATGCAGAGGAGGGAGATGGAGGGGAGGCTGTGTTGGAGAAATTGGGTATGAGTCCCCAAATTAACTGTGGACTAAGCTCTAGTTCAAAAGATTGAACAATATGCTTAGCTCCTGTGGTGTGTCCCAGTGACATTAGAGGAAAGAATCATGCTGCTAGAAAGGTATCTAGTTACTAAGTTTAGATTGAGGATGTATTTGTAGGGTTTTGCAGTCTTGAGATTGGAAGCTGGATCTGTCCTTTGGTAGTCATCACTCTACAGGCTCTGGGGACACGGCTCCAGACAGCCTCCAAGCAGTGAACCCAGTAATTCCTTATTGTTGCTAAATTGCACATAGGTGACTTCTAAAAACCCCAAAACAATCTGTCACTTACCAAACTGTGCTTGCTGCATGTTCTGAACTATGTATATTTTTTAAGAGCGTTTGTGTGGTTTGCCAGGGTAGAGAGAGGATGGCCATTGGTGACACTCTTTCATAGAAAGTTCTTTTATTTATGAGACAAGGAAGAAGGAGAGCTCTTTGGTGAACGGTGTCTTGTATGTGTAGCATCATAGGTGTTAGCCTGAGTAAAGGGTTGAGAGTTTGAGTAGGTTCATGCAGACATGAAGAGAATCGTAGGCTTGTGGTAGAAATAAAACAGAGTAACTTAATTTAGGACCACTTGAACTTGACCTGTGACCATCTCTGAGTTTCCATGTGACAGGTAAGCAGGAACTGCGGTGGGTGAGGCAGAGAGCACAAGGAGAAACATTTTCTTAGAGAAATATTTAGGGAGGAGCATCAGTCCTCTATGCTGAAAATGTGGTTGAGTGGATGAAATTGCTAGCTAGAAGGGGTGAGATATATTAACTGTAAATGAGAATATAGGAAGCGTGACAGAAAAGATGGACTGATGTTCACAATATCACTACAATTTGTAAAATAGCTCTCCTGTTACGCTGAAATCGCACACCTAGTCCTACTGCAGGGCAGCCGGAGTTAGAGCGGACCACACTGCATCTCCCTAAGCTAATCAAAAATGGGAGTGAGACAATTGATTTGAACTGTGAGTTCCCTGGCATTGTGGGCATTTGGAGTTTATTAATAACGAAGTGGAAAAGTTGTTATAAGGATGTAGGAGCCATGTTAAGCTTTTTATATCTCCTGCTGAGAGTTCTGGTTTTTGCTGCCTACTTGTTGCCCCTGCGTATATTTTTTTTTTTAAAGTAACTACCGCTGCTCATTTCACACACTGTGCTCTAATTTTTGTTGCCTAAACTGAGAACAGGGTAGATAAATATAAGCCAGCTTCAAACCTTTCTTTTCTTCTCTTGTTGCTGGGAGCAACTGAGGCTTTTCCCTGCTTATTCATATGTTTTGAGAGATGTCTTCTAAGTTATGAAAAGAAGTCAGATGCCTCGAGTTATTCTGTCACTTTTTATCCCAGTGAGGACTGACTGCACCAGTGCTGAAGTCTGCAGTGGTTCATGCCATGCATACTTGCTGAATTTTGGTGGTCTTTCGGTTTGTGTCCTTTGGGACTGTAATAAAATCTGTGAATAATATGTCGAG
This sequence comes from Pluvialis apricaria, assembly GCA_017639485.1. NCBI lineage: Eukaryota > Metazoa > Chordata > Aves > Charadriiformes > Charadriidae > Pluvialis > Pluvialis apricaria. Next base: position 3,054,983 of record CM030013.1, on the reverse strand, counting down.
CCACATCTTCCTGCCTCCTTCCCTGCTACTGAAAAATAACAAAGGGGGAGGGCAAGCCTCTGAGGAATGATTTGTTTAAATCCTTGAAATATATAGTCAGGATTATCTACCAAAGCTGAGATACAAAAATCCTTATGAATTCTTTTCTCTGCAGGGGATTTTAATTTAACCTGGTTTTAGATGACGAATGCATGGTTTTCAGAAGCATGTTGGGTTAGCAGTGCACTCCATAATAATTTAGAAAATCTGAACTGCTTGAAAAATCTGCTTTTTTGTTTGTTTAATAAAATGAGGAAGGAGAGCGCTCTCGTTATCCAGACTCAGCTGCAGGCGTATTGATGACCTTGGGGTCGGGGCCTCAAAGACTACGGAGAGCACCTGAATCTGAAGTGTACTTTGTTTGCCTTAGTCTTACTGCTTCCAGATACCGCGGGGGTTCACTGTTGAAAGCTGTGGTACCTTCTGATACTGGGGTTTTGGGGTCTGTTTCAGTAGACCATAGGTCTTGAGCACAATGCAAATCAGACCCAAACACTGCCAGGAAAAATGAAGTGTAAACACTCAATGCATTTTTTCTGAAGCTGTAATGAAAAAAAACCTGTGGTGTAATGCTTTATTTGTGGTGGCGTTGCTCTCTCCTCAAGGACAAAAAGCTTTTTGAGAGTGGGGGTGTACATTGAACAGATGTAACGTAGTCTTAACTCTGAGCCAGCCCTGAGCCAACAATGGAAAATTAAATAATAATTCCAAAAAGTGTGAGAGAGAGCAGTAATTTCTGGATAGTTCTCAGGCCTTGCCAAGTCATTAGTATTTCCCAGGGTTAGCATCAGCTGCTGAGTTATTTTAATGCTTAATTTTTTAAAAATAGCAATTGTTACATTTTTAGGAGGTCAGCAAGAGAGATATTGTAGCTTAACAGGTCTGAAATGGATGGGGAACTAGAAAGTGACAGGTATTTAGAACCGTTCAGTATTTTGGAGATGCTGAATGTTGGTGCTGTATGTTTGAAAAGAGATTTGGACCAGCAGAACAGAGGAGAGCGGATAACCATGGGTGCTCTGCAAATGCCTTGGATGGAAGGAGCATGACTATCTTGCCTGCGTGTTGTCTGAAGGGAAATACACTAGGTTTTGCGAGATTTAAGTTCTGCTTTTTCAGCTAGTTGTTTTTATGGGTCCACTCTTTGTTGCATTATGGAAATAGATGTACTTTATATACAGTTACATTTTAGGGTTGATGAAAACATTGCATCTAAACAATTTGTATAATTTGTGGTAACTTGTAACTTGCAATTTGTATAATTTTGTATTTGTAACAGTTCGAGTTGGGAGTTGCTTGTGACATAATCCAAAGCATTTTGGAGTTGGTGGTGAAGGATTGCAGCCATTTTTGGAGCTGTGCTAATATGTGACTGAATTAGACCTGTGTATAAAAACTTTTAATAGTAAAAGTGGCTCCTGCAGTCCAGGAGATACTGAATACGCTTACTGGGAGGGAGAGTATTCATCCCGCTTCTCCTTAAGGGATATCTCGTGAGCAGATATCGAGTATGTTTGCTGCCTGTGCCATCTCGAAGTTAAGCATGAGTTATTGTAGCTCAGATATCCCTGCGGTTGTAGTTAACAAACCTGGTTTATGGGTGAGCTAGTCTATAACAAAACTCTTCTTGCTGTAGCTAGATCGATTCTGTAGCCCAAAGGACAGTGAAAAGTAACACAAGCTGATACAGTGAGTTAGTAGAAGACTGGATATTTTTTCAATAGTGTATTGGTTTGACCTGCTTTCCTGAGAATGACTACATTAACAGCATGCTTAGTCCCGCTTATACATAAAGTGGGCACCTAAGGATTAAACCAAACCCATTTCAGATCAATACATACGTACTCTGGGGAATTGGGACATCGGATCATCATGGTGTAAAAATTGAAGCTCTAAGGAGGACTTACTAAAGTAATAAAATCCAGTTCATTTCTTATCCTTAAGAAAGTGTTTCTACTTGTTAAGTAGAAATGGGACGTTGCTTGTTCCCTTTCTCTTGACTCTAACTGGTTTTGTTACCTGTATGTAAAGCTATCAAAACAAGGCACTTTGTCTCTCTTCTCTCTTTAAACTTGAACTGGTTTTGCTTTCTTTGGCAATCCCGTTTCAGATCATGCTGCAGGAATTGGGAATAATACAATGTTTCTGTGTGTTCAGATTGCGTTGAAGCCAAAGAAATACACTCATTGAATAGGCTGTACTTGAAAGAAAAAACAAATTTTAATGTTAAGTTTTATGGCTGCTAACAAGTGGATTTGCAGAAGCGGGTGTGAAGGAGGAGGTGTGCGTTAACGCTGCGTGTTGCCCTGGTGCGTGTCGTGCCCTGGCAAGGGCTGGAGATGTGTGCAGGCTTCCTCCCAGCGGAGTTGCCTGCGAGTCAAGCGGTTACTGAAGTTTGTCGTCTTGTTGTGTTCTGACAATCGGTGCTGCAGATCGCGTTGGTAATAGTCTCTTGCCTGCACCAGAGAAAAGCATAAACCAGTTTGACCAGGTTTTAGATGCTCCTTTAAATCTTCGGGCGCTCCAAGGGCTTGGGATTTTTTGGTCCACCCACTCTCCCAAAGGGACTTTTGGAAATGGATGAAAGGCAGCCTAGGATTTGAGGAGTGCTTTCACCAAAAGGTGTGACGTAAGAAATGAGTACAGATGGGAGTGGGATAAAAAGAAGAAAAATGAGATGCATTTCGGCCCCTGTAGGGTAGGACTCTGAAATGTTAATTGCATTTTTAAAATGATGCAAAGAAAAATTGCCGTCTTAATTCTAGCGCCTTCACACAGCGGAAGAAAAGGCCATCTCCATTGCTAAACCAGCCGTGTAGTAACCTGCATTTCTATGTGCTTATTAATGCTATTTGAAGTATGTTAATGGCTTAATAAAAGCTGCTCAATGAATTTCATCTGGGCAATAATTTGAATTTGAGTGCAATGTTAACACAGTTTAATTGTATACAGTTTTCTAAACAATAAGGCATTTAGAATTTAACACCAGTAGAATTTGTGGCTGTCAATGACTGTGATTTGGTCTGTGTTCAGAGGCAAAGTTGACTCTTTAAGAGCTCATGTGATGTTAAGCCTTAAACTATTCTCCTTCTTCCACAGAAGCTCAGCAGAAACAATACAATTCTTTTGCTTTGACCCACTGTTTATGAAAGTTTTGTCTTTTTAACAGATACGTATCTAAAACTGGAAGATGTGACCCGTAAGTTTAATAAGCCTTGCATAATGGATGTAAAAATAGGTCAGAAAAGTTACGATCCATACGCTTCAGCCGAGAAGATACAGCAGCAGGTCAGCAAGTACCCGCTGATGGAAGAGATTGGCTTTTTGGTACTTGGCATGAGGGTAAGAACCTGTTCTGTTTTCAAATTCAGCTTATGCTCTGGCCTGTTCTCCCACACCAGATACAGCGACTGGTTTTGCTAGCAAATGACAATCCTCTTGAGTTTTACGTAAATAAAGCGTTATCTGAATATGTTGGTAGTACTGGTATCAACTGTTGTGTGAAATATGTTCCAAAACACCGCTCTCCTTCACAACAAGTGTTTGACTTGGCTGTGTCCCGTCTGGGAATCTGTTTGCCACCTGGGTTCTGTATAGGTATCCAGGAAAGGGGTTGGGGCAGACCATAGTTATTTAAAACTGAATGTAGTTGCAATTAATTCTTTGTGCATAGCGGATATTTCAAATTATCAAAGTATTTTTTTGACATTTAGGCTTATATCAGAGATTTACTTACTGAACCAGTCTTTGTAATAATTTAATAATGAGCTGTATCGTCTTCAAATTTTTCTTGGTTTTATTTTTTAAATATAATTTTTATGTAGTTTTTCTATTTAGGGAAGAGTAACTTAGCTCTCAGAGGTGATGCATGTAGTTATAAATAGCTGCTTACATTCTGCATTTAAAAAAGCTTTTCACCGGAAGAAAACGTCTTTGATGCTTACACGCTCGAGGAACCACTGTCACTTGAAGGTTAGTTTGAGGTGGGTAAGGCCCTGCAGACGTTCGCATTAACTCTGTTACATTTCCTTATCTTACGAGCGGAGGAAGATGAAGGTTCAATATTTGCGTTTTGGCAACTTCAATGTACAGAAAAGCTGTACAGAATGTTTATGGATCAGTAACATAAACGTGTTGATGTCAGTAATGAATTCCTGATGCAATGCATTTAAAGTACTTTTTTTTCTGCTATGATTGGCGCAAGAATAATTTTCTTTTTGACACGAGATTTTTGTTTTCTCTCGCATACACAAAGCCAGGGCTTCTCAAGCTCTGCATCAACAAGCATGAATGACTGAAGACATCGATAAGCTTCCCCTTTGCTGTTAGATAGCAACGGCACACAGATTGCACCATTGTTTGAAATAATTCTAATATCTCTGTAATGTTTTGTACTTAATTGCCTAGGCTCTCAGCCTTAACTCTGTCTTGAGATAAGCTTTTACAGCTATAAATTATAGTGGTCATGAGTAGTAATTATGTAAGCCTATGAGAAAGAACGTGGGAGTCGAGTCAAAAACCAGTCAAACAGTTTAGATCAAGAAGGAAGGCTGGAGATTACAGCTTTGGATTTGGCTCATGTCGTTACATAACCTTTCTTATCTCACGTGTAAAACAATGTACTTCACATCCTTTGCTTCATGACAGCGCAAAAGGAACGAACGCTTGCTTCCATTGTGTTTTTGCTTGCGACTGTTGTTTCTCCCATTGTCACTTACTGGTTAGCTTTATCCTGTTGCAGGAATTCTTTCGATTCCCTAATTCCAACAGTGTGGATAAGGATGGTTCCCCCAAGTGTTGCCGTTTTCCCATCCGGCGTTTAACTAGATGCGATTTGCTTTGTGCCTTTGGTACCAAATTGCACGTTGAGGTTATTTTCCAAAAAGAATTCAAAAGGTTCTTCCTCCCCTCAGGCAATGCTTAGCAAAGTCGAAATTCGCAAGGCATTTTCTCTGCTCAGCTTGCCGCCTCTTGATTATGGGGTGCTCTCTGCCTCTCTGCTCGCTTTATTTTTGCAAGATTCTGGCCGTAATGTAAAACACTCTCCTGTACGGGCGTTTACTGCCCGTAACAGCTGACGTGCTGGATAACGGTTGCTTGTGTTTGCTGGACAAAATGTGGTATAACACGATTCAGAAAGTAGAGGGTTTTGTTTTTAATCTCCCTGTTCAATGTTATTTTTATCGTGGAGGTGGGCTCGCTTATTAAGTTCCTATTTTAGAAGAGCAATAAAGAGAGGGCCAGGAAAAATAGAAAATACAGTTATCTATTTTTTTAAAGCACACATCTTGTAAGCTGTCATGAAGAGATGCAAGCAAAAATGTTATAGGTAGGGGGTTTTACCCCAAAAGCCATTGATACAGCTTTTTTTTTTATGCACTGGTAAATAACCAGTCATCTGTCTATAAATAAAATATGTATCGTTTGTCCTTAAAGAAGTGAGTCTTTTATCTGGCAGAGCTTTGATTTATGTACATAGTTCTGGCATTTGGCATGTGCTAAACTCTCTTCATCTTAATGCACTGAATAGGCAGAAAAAAACGCATGGAAACGCGTTTAGAAAAATACAGTCGTTCCAATAACACTGGTTAAAAACCCAATTTCATATTTAGTGGAGAGGTTCCTTTCTTTAACAGATGAAGACATAGATGCATTATGAAAGTAGTGAGAGCTCAAACGTAAGTTGGAAAACTAAGGTACAGTTCCAATAGCAAAAATAAAAGCTGCAATATGGTTTCAGTGGTAGACATAAATATATAAGAAATATCTTTGCAATGCACGCAGTGTTAAAAATAGAGTATTTTGCATGCTGTTGAATACACGCAGAACGTGTGGGTTGTGATCTCGTTTTGGATTTGCAATCCGTTCAGAATCCACAATTCCCAATTTCTGCCAGTTTTCTCTTTCTTCCAGAATATCCCGATTGTGATATCAGGTAGTCCGTAATATTTCCGAGACGTGTTTTTAAAGCACAAATTATACTTTACAAGTATAATCCATCATTTACTTATATTGTTTTTGCCTGCGACTGATTGCATGCAGTAATGCAGGTACCTCACCAAAGCTATGCATTTCCTAACTTACAGCACGTGTTCCTGCAAGGTGTTTTAAAACTGACTGTGGCTGAGTCCGTTTTCTGAGTTCCTTATGAACCCTTTCTAGTATTGTGGTAATTTTCATCAGTTCTGATGTGTTAATAACAAGATTTAGGAGGGGAGGAATAATAAAGCTATTAAATCCTGCATCTAGTGTTCATATTCTTCCACAGTGAAAAATGTCCAGAACTGTTTGGGTTTTTTACGTTTGTAAATCTAATTCAAGCTTTGATGTTTAAGAAAACAGGAAAGACAAAACAAAACAAAAACTAAAAAAAAATCCCCATGAAACTAAAATAACAACCCACCCACAGCAAAGCAAAGAAACTAACCAAAAGCCCTGAAAAAAACAAAACCCTCCGAAGAAGCACGCCCCCCAAAAAAAAGTCTGTGAATAGATGCTGCAGGGGTTGAAGGCAGCAGTAAAGCAAGGCTCCGGCTGGTTTCTGTGTGCTGGCTTTGTTACCTCTGCGCACCACTGCCTCCTGCCCCCTCCGCTTTTCTCTCTCTCCACTTGCACTCCCCGGTTCTCGCAGCTGCGCTGGGCTCATCTGTCTCTGTCTGCCGGTGCTGAATCTGTGCTGCGGAACTGAAGGCAGTGGTTCCTCGGAGTCCGGTATCTGCCAGCGGGTTGAAGGGAGTGTTTCAGAAGGACTGCGTTTGTAGAGTTCAGGAGATTCATTTGCCATCCTCTTGGGCGAGTTCTAGCAGATGGGTACCCTGGCATTTTTTTTTTTTCCCCCAACATGAAAGAGTCGTCGTGGATGTGACAGCTGGTCCACTCCTGTCCTTGCCGCTGATAAGATTTCCTTTATGTTAGGAAAAAGCTGATGATGGACGAGATGAAAACGGCCTCTTTCCCCCTTCCCCCCCCCCCAGTTATATAAAAAGGAGGCATAAAAGAAATTTGTTCTAATGAGGTGCTCTGTGGAAGTTCTGGGAGTCCAAAATTATGTGTTAAGCTATTTTTAAAATGGTTCATCATTTAACTGCAGTGTCATCGTTTCTTTTATTTAGGAGATTATTTTTCTGCCTTTTCACTGAATTCATTTCAACGTAATTTCATTCTGTAACTTATTTATGTAAGGACCTTACTAAAACTTTATACTGATTGTCAGAGCATTTGGTGGTATACTTAATCATATAAAGCACTCTGTCAAATACCAGAAGAACAAAGAAAGAAGAAAAATGGATAGAATAATATGTAATTATGGTCTTAGAAACAGAGGAGCTGGGATGGGTCCGTCACCCTGTGCTGAATTTTCTCGCCAGGAGCAAGCCGGGATGCGTGTGCTTTCATCACTTGTGCTCTAGCAACAACAGCATAAGGATTTTTTTGGTTTTGTTTTTAAAAAGGGGGGGGTGAGGAGGGAAGAGGTGTTTAGAGAAATGGGTTTAGATAAATAGGCGTGCTCTCAGCAGCAGTGATAGTGTTAGAGCATTACTGTAAAGCAGTAGTATCAAATAAGAGAAGGTATTTTAAAAGAAAGTTCTTCCTTTGTTGTTTTTTTTCTTCAAATCTTCCTTTTACTTTCTTTTGGAAAAATTAAAAAAAAAAAAATAAAGGTTGTTAAAACTTAGTGTTTAAGTCTTCTGCTGTGGCAGGATCAGTCCCTGAGAGATCCCAGGACTGTGGAGAAACCGGGATTCTTCAGATGCGAAGGAAACGTGTACATTTATATAGGGGCAATCGTGGGGTCTGGGCAAAAGGTGCCCAGTCGTGGGTGGGGGTCTCGGCCTGGCGCTGCGGCGCCCCCTGCGAAGGTGGGGGCCTGGCGCTGACGTCGGAGGTCCCCGGGTTAGCTGGGGTGCTGCCTGCTTACGCCCCGCTTTCGGCTTGGCTCCAGTTCCGGCAGCAGGCTGGGAACTGACCTTCAGGTGCCAGGTAGGAGCGCAGAGGTGCCTTGCTGTAAACAGAAAACTGTGTAATATTTAAACACTCGCACGCTCTTACCTGCATGAGTGTAAAATAGGGGTGACCGTTAAGTATATTTACGGAAAAAAATACGAGGGGTGGCCAGCTCAGCCCTTTGCCGTTTGAAGTCTGGGTGTCTCGGCATCAGAGCGTGTATCTAATCTCCACGTCCTTGCTTTAGAAGAGCAGGTCCGGGGCTGCCCTGGGGGGGCATGGCGGGGAGCCGGGATGGGCACTGGGAGCTCCGTGGGAAACGGCTTCCCAGGCCCCGGCTGGCGCGTGGGAATGTCGGGGGCGCAGGAGTCCGTGTTGCGCATGCAGTGGAGTGAGCCTTGGCTCCGCGGGTAACGCCGCTGCGGCACTGTACCAGCCTGCTCAAAATACCTTTCTTCCAGTTTCATCCATGTGGATTCGTTAATATTTTTTTGCAGATGTGAAGGAGGTCCGCAAGTTATTTAATAGAGATTTTTATTTGTGATAGCGGTATCTCCACCAAACAGGCTAGTCTTAATTAATATATATTTAAATTATACTTTCTGGAAGTTAGGGAGTTGCCGTAGATGAGTATTTGAACAGCGTGTGTATTTTTCTGCCTCGCCATGGAAGTCAGTACTGAATTACGGTAAATAACATTACATAACATTTGATGTTTGTTTTCCTGAATCCAGTCTTCAGCTTAACCTCCTGCAGCTGCAGTTGCAAGGTTTCCAAACCGTGTATCTCACTGCTGGGATCTTGAGAGGGTTGTGCTTTTTTTCTTTTAAAGAGCACACTGGACCAACTTTTTCTTTTAGCTCAAGGTTTCCTTCAGTTCAAGAACATCAGATGAACGGAGAGTCATTGAAAAAAGGGTATAAAAATACACGTGCGTATGCAAGCAGCAATAACTTCACACCTCGTGGGGAAGGAAAAGCCAATTGCATGTTGAGAAAGTCTGAAGATCATTTCCCTGGACAGTTAATCATCTGGATTTTTTGACGGGCTGCCCATACAGAGTCCCTGCTACTACTAATTAAAAACCTGACCCTGTTAGCGTGCTGGATTCCAGTTCTGTTTATGCAGAAACCTCCCCAAATGGGAGCTGCTTGTAGGCACCAGGAGGAGCCTCCGCATTGGCAGTGATGCAGCAGGAGTTTCCTTGAAGGCGATGTTTTGCAGGTCACGTAAGGAGTTTTGTGCCCTGCGCTATAGTGTGAAACTCCTTGTGAATACAGAGCAAACGCGTCATGAGCTGTGGCAGGTGGACAAGAAATGAGATTTTCCTGTCTAATCGTTTCTTGGCCATTGTTAAGGTTACAGATTTGACTTATTTGACTTGTTTTGATAGAAATGGGCTAGTACAGACAGCTGCAGCAACAGGGATACAGAAAAAGGTGAGTTCAAAGGCAAATATCCTTTTGGGAAGGATTAGTAGCAGATTAGTAGTGGTGGCGGCGTGAACAAAAGCACGGTGAAGCAAGACGTCAGTAGGTGAGGAAATTTGGTCTTCTGCTGCTACAGCACAGCCATCCCTGTGTTTTGGGGGGAAGGTGGTGAGGGTGAAGCAAGAAATGACAAAAGATCATCTCTGTTTGAACTCGGGTTTCTGTTCCTCTGCTTTCAGCGTGGGGCTTAATGTATTTGTATTTGTTTGAGGTTTTCCAGGAACGTTTCAAATAGTCACCTCCTTGCAGTTGAGTTGAGGCAGTGTTGAGAGACAGCTCTTTGGCTAACATGGAGAATATTTTCATGATTACCTATATATGTTGTCCCGTAACGCTATCGTCTGCAGCCAAGCCCATCGGTAACCAAGGCCGTTCTGAGTCGTTGTTTGTTCACAGGGTAGTTAAACAGATACATTACACTATAGGTATGTGTGTGGGACTTGGTAGCTTGTCATCACCCGTTTTGTATAATTAAAAATGCACGGTTAATGCAAAATATGCTCATCAGCCTGGGTATTTCTGACCTCTCTAGAAAGCCATTTGGGGGGAATGGCTCTGTGCTGAGTGTAACAGGTAGGGTGTCTTCACGGGAAGCCCAGCTCAGAAGCACAGGGGGCTTATGTGCTGCTCCAGCATTTTATTTGGAAAACAAAATGAGCTTGCAGATCTTAATCGGCATTTTTGAGCAAGTGCCCATGTCACAAAACCCGTTAGCTCCTATGGGGAAGAGATAAGGTTCTGGTAAACAAGATTATTCATTCAGGAGTGTGCTGCAGTGCTGGTGTATGGAGGAAGCTGTCCCTAGACCAACTAAATGAGAATGTTTAATATGATTAAAATAAAGACACAGCTAGTGAAAACTTCGATGTAGTCATCAGATTCTTGATCCTCTTCCTAAGCAATATATTTCTTTTATTCTTGCTTTATTTAATTACCTTTGGCTTGTGGCTCTTTAAAAAGTTTTTGAAACTTTTTGTATGTTTTCGAAAGTAAGTTTGGTACCTAAGTATTTACGTAAGTAATCCTTGGGTTCATATGTTGCATGCTGTACCTCTTCTATGTGCTTTAAAGGAAAAAAAGTGGTGAAAAATTACTGGTTTTGTGAAACCAGAATCACACTTGTCAGATGCTGTTTTAGAATAACTCACCTCTGCTACGCTCTTCTGCAGCTTACAGCCAGCAGGGCCTCAGTTTCTGTGAGTAACATGACAGTGGAAACAGGAATCATAACAGTGGGAAGTGTCTCTGCTACCGAGCGAGTTTAAACAGTCAGGCTTACAACTGTTATTTCTTTAGAATAACCAGAATTATTTACTGCCCCTTCAGTTCATGGTTGATGACTTAAATCAGTTGCCACACACTATGTTTTAGGTTCCTTGGGGACTCTGAATTGAATTACTTCTTTTTGTCAAAATAAGAGCTATTTGTGACTTTGCTTCCCAGCTACTTTGCGAAGCAGAAGTTACGGACCTGTGTTTTCGTATTGTGCTCGTCACAGTTTGGGTAGGGGAGAGAGGTTTCGGGGTGGACGGCTGCAATGAAAACAGGGAATTCTTATTTTTTTAAATTATTGCTTACGTACCACTCCTTTTTATGTGCTGATGTTTCACTGTCCTGGACTGTCTCTGTGGGCTACAGCGAGAAAAAGACCCCAAAGGAGGGATTGGGGGAAGGTGCCTCACCCCGACTTGCTTTCCATGGGATCCTCCCTTTGTCTGGCGGGCGAAGGGAGGGCAGAGCGCTGCAGCCGGGATGGGTGCCGCGGGGTTGGGTGGTCTGAACAAGTGCCAAGCGCAAAGTTTCTGCCAGAGACAACTGCCTGCTTGGTAACACCGTTATTTCTGCAAATACGAATTGTCTGCACTCTCATAAACAAATTATACTTGGGCCTGGCTGGCTGGCACGTTTCTGCTATGGAAATTATTTCAGTTAGACAGAAAATGTGTCTCCATGTGAAACATTTTTGAATTAAGTTGTTAAGCTTGTACAATGCCTGATATGGACAAAACTGTACCCGTATGAACTGCCTCCCTTTCAGGCGAGAGCTGATGTACTGTTATCAAGGCTGGAACCGAGCTTTCGCTCCGCTGCTGTCATTCTCTAGTATAACCTCGTTTGTCACTTAGTTAGTATAGCATCATTTGAAACATCTTAATATCGTTTCAGATGCATCTCATGGAGCTGGGCTTTCCTGGTCACCTCAGACTATTTTTTTTTAATTGTTGCTGTGCTAAATATTTTTATAGTTTTAAGAACTTCAAAATAATTGCATTGAATTTTTTAGCTTGTTACGTCTTACTGATTTAATATCCATAGGAACATGGGTAGGAGTATGATAGTTTCAAGTCATAGCATTGATTTTTTCAAGGCAGGTGCCATATCAGATGTTTTCCTGTAATGGATATGTTGATTGCTGCCAATGTGATGATGCCTTTCAAATGCAGGAAAGCTGTAGCTTAGACCCAAAAATGTGAAGGGGGAGGATTTTGCAGATCAGAGCACTAGAGGGCAGCGCTGACCGCTGCAAGTAACTTAAAGCTACGGGAGGGCTAAACGGTCCCACAGATTTTGTAGCCTGGCTGTAAGGTGTCTCACCGCTCAGCAGAAATATCGGTTGTTGGAAATGAGTAGAGAGTTTACCTCCCTGTTTCTTTGCAGGTGTACCACGTCTCTTCTGACAGCTACGAGACACAAAACCAGCACTACGGAAGGAGCCTGACAAAGGAAACAGTGAAGGACGGTAAGGGAATCTGTATGCCACAATTCGGTGCTCTGTATTAACAAATAAAAACGCTACCATCATACGGCTGTTCGGTGGCGATAACTCTTTGGAATTAGTTATTAACTGACGTCTGTTCATCTGTCCCCCACCGAGGGATAGAAGGACACAGACACGAACACAGCCCTCTGCGGAGCTGGCACTAACTCGTCAGCTCCGTCACTCACGATAAAGAGCTGCTTGGGCTTGTTTATCCCTGGAGAATTTAATGGGGCCCACCCAAAACTGTCTAGGTGCTTGCCAAAATGATCTGGGGAGCAGGAACCATGTTCGTCTCCTGATTGATTGATATATTGATTAATTAGTTTTATTTATATTCCAAGCCCGGTCTGTAGTATTACACAGCAGGCCTTCTACAGGTGAGGTGACTGAAGGTATCGGAGTGTCTCCCTTCGCTTTTGATTTCGTTCATAATTGCCTGAAAGGAAACCATGTGAATACTGTCTGTTTCTTCAAATCAAGAACTATTCTCTGCCCAAAAGAAATGAAAAATACTTGATTTCAGAGGTGAAAATAATCTCCAAACGTGTCTACTTCTTACAGGCATCTCAAAGTTTTTCCACAATGGCTACTGCTTGAGAAAAGATGCAATAGCTGCCAGCATTCAGAAGATTGAAAAAATTTTGGAGTGGTTTGAGGGCCAGGAGCAACTCAACTTTTATGCAAGCTCATTACTCTTTGTTTATGAAGGTTCATGTCAGGCAACAACCGTGCGGTTGAGTGATGTCACCTTGGCAGAGAAGAGAGGAGTGCCCAAGGGACTGTTATCCGGTGGAGACATACTGGAGTATAATAATAATATTCACGTAATAAATTCTACGGAGAATGGAAAAATTGAGGCCTCTGTAAGTAAAGGCTTGTCCAAATTTTATGCACTTCACAAAAAGGCATACTCTAAGAGGCACCACAGTCAGCTCTCGCTGCAAGTTGAGAACTTGGAGCAAGACAACGTGTGGAAAAGCAGCACGTGCATCACACAGGAGCATCTGAACGGAAACGTTATACCCCAACTGGAAAAAGTTTTCTGTCACATGCCAGCAGAGATCAAGGAAAGCGCAAACGTGGAAGTCCGAATGATTGATTTTGCTCATGTGTTTCCCAGCAACACAAAGGATGAGGGCTACATTTATGGTCTGAAGAATTTAATCACAGTACTTCAAAATATTTTGGATAACTAACTTCTTTGCTATGGTTTTTACTGGGGGCCAATGATAAAGAAGAGCAACAACATGAAGAATTTCTGCACTTGTAATGCTGTATAACTGGGTTTGTATTGTTCTATATTTTATTTGTCTTTGTACTTTTGGTAGAAGGGTTTAACTTTTTATAATCTCACTCAGGAAAATAATTGATAGTTAATTAGGGAGTGTGAAAGGATGAAGATACTGGAGATTAAGCAAGATAGGTAAATTAGTAGGATGAAATATATGTGGTTGGCTTAAATCCAAGGAGTACAGTTGTACTATAAGCGAGGGTTATGGTAGTTCCCGTAACGACTTTAGCGTAGATAACATTTGCCCACTTAGCCTTGACACTGAGCCGTATCTCCATTAACAGGTGTTTAGAAAATGGACTGAAAACTCTTTAACGTGCAGGATTGATGTCCTCAGTACTGCCCTCTTGTGTTTACTGTATTGGAATAACTGGAGTTAACCCGACTTCGAGAGAAATCCCGTTTTGAGTCAGTAGTCTAACCTGGAAACCAGCGTCTCAAAAAGTGCTTCCCAATGTCACGGGACGATGTTGCTGTTCTTTCAGCCCTGCTGTGGCCGCTTCCCCTCACGGTGGTTGTCCGTAGCCGATGTTCACCGTAGACAAGCCACAACGTAATTTGTGTTGAGGTGCTAAGAAAATGCTGGAGTAAAGTATCGTAACAGGCTTAAACTGCACAACTGCTAGAGAAACTTTGTTTGTTCCTAAGAAAGAGTAAAAGAATGCAAACGTGAGATGTTCCAGGAACGAATTTGGTTTAGGAGTCAATCTGTTAATGGAGTGTCTGATGTTGTGAGTAAGGGAAAAGCCTCACTCCTGTGTTCTGATGGCCCTTCTCCAAAAACATTGCTTTTAAAAGCAGATTAGTTGAATGGAGAAACAAAGCGTTTTGAGTAAGCATACAGCGATTTCCTCCAGCCCTTTGCCGCTTGTATTTTTGCAACAAGCATTTCACACTTCCACTGCTGGGGAGCACCGACTGGAAAGAACGAGCAATAGAGGTGAAGGACCCTTCGCTGGGAAGATCCCGTTCAGCCCCGGAGCAGCCAGACGTACCTCTGGTTGTTGCAGTGGAGTTGGGGCTCTCTTACCCGGCCTAAAACCAGCTCTGGTTTTGTTTTTTTTTTGTTTTTGTTTTTAAATGACACACAGGCAAGCGGTGTCGTTTGAAAGTTGTCCCACTTCCTTCTTTTTCACAGGAAAAATTCAAGCTTTCATATGGAATATTTGAGATCAGGATGATGTATGCAAAGCATTTTTGGTGTGTCTCTTCTGTACGTGTGTACACAGCTGTTGTACCGTGCCTATGTAGTCAGCTATACGAAAAGTCGGGACGGAGGAGGCTTGCCATCTATAGAGCGAGATTTTAACGCTTTAAGCAAGCCCCAGAAGTAAAACTTTTTAGAATGGTTTCATTCATTGGAAACATACGTCTTTTACCTGTGGACTTAGCATGACACCGTGGCCTTGCCGCGCTCTCTGTGTGATGTTCTGCACTATGCACTCATTTGTGTTACACGTCTTTGCAAGTTCTCGATTTGACATCTGTTTTCTATATCAGAAAGAGAGAAATACTTTTTCAAGCAAATCTGCTGTTTTTAAATAAAGCTGGAATTGTAGCTCTATTTGAGAACCTGGGGTAATTGGAAGAAACAGGGTATTATGTGTAGAACTACATTGTTTAAACTTCAGAGCTAATATTGGCCAATATATTCAAGAAAGAAACCAATGTGTTCGTAACATAATGTTTTTGAAGCACGGGAAAAGACGCTTGCAGGAGGGGCAGTATCACTTCACTGAAAATTTTATGCAAATTATGGCGAAGGCTGAGGGGAAAATACCAGGAACAGAAACTAATTTTTTTTTTTTCTCCCTGGTATTTCCATTGCACCATGTAGTTAATATATTCCCAACTCGCTGTGAACTAATTTAAGCCATATTCTAGGAAGAGTTTGTGATTTTGTTCTCTTTGACGCTGGTTTCTCTGTTACGATTTTGTTGTTCTATCCCGTAAACAGTCAACACTAGAGTAGTCTAGGCTGGTAGTGGGCCTTGTATGATAAATACACAATGTTTTATAGAAAAATAGGGGAAAACATTTATACATCTGAATTTTTGTCCTCTGTAATTCATCTCTTCTGGATTTTAATCCATTTTGTGCCGGAGAAATCAGACATCTGCCTCAAAGAAGTCAGTTACTGAAAAATGATGTGTACGCTCTTAGTATAAGCGCATTCTCCTGTCTCTGCTTTAAGATATACGTCTTCAGTGTTTGAATGCTCTTTAAGTATTGATTGTTGTGTTGACTATGGCAGTGTTTGTAATGCACCTGGAATATTGTTAAACTGTCAGAATATTTTGAATAAAAAAAAAAATAAAATAATTTTATCATGTTTTTTTACCAGTAGTTATTATGGATGTATTTCTGTTAATTTAAAATGTAGCTTGAGAGATAATGGTATTTTTAATTGGAAGTTGTGTAAATAAAGCTTGCTGTTAGAGGTGTTTTGGCATAGTACCAACTGTGAATTTCTGCCTGCAAAGGCGTTAGATTCACATTGTTCTTGCACATTTTAGAGTGGGCGTTTCTGGTGTCTTGTAGCTGATCAGGTTGCTTTCAGTTATAGTTGGAGATGTATTCACAGAAATCATTAAACAGATTACAGGATTAATTAGAAAACGAAGAGGGAGACACTGGTCACTAAACGTACGTATTGCCATCGATCTCCCTCCCTCCCAGTGATGTCTCTCTCGTTCTCGGTATGAAGCGTACAGAGCAGGCGACACTTCTGTGGAAATCTGTACGGAAACAAGGCTTAGAGGTATTTCTGTCCCATAAAACTGAAAGCGGGTGCCTTCCCCAGAATGGTGTGGCATGTCTGTCGTTGATGAAATCCGTCTGTTTTGATTTTAAGCAATAAGGGCCTGATTTAGCAGAATCGATTGTCAGAAGGGAAGATTCACGGGAGCGTTGTGGTTCATGTACTCTCTGAGGATATACTTTTCTGAAGACTTTCTAGCTAGGCGATTGTGAGAATTGTGTATAGGCTTACCTCATGAGAGCTTGAATTGTATAAAGTTTTATAAAAAAGCATTTACAAATATGGTATTTTTGGATATGGGTGGAATGTGTTGCATAAATGACATTGGAAATTATTATACTGTTATGAAATGTTTAAAGTATTTTAATCAAATAATTTTATGAACTAAACCAGAGACTTTACGTATAGTTGTGATTCACATGAGACTTGTACTGTTTTCTCTTTTTTTCCTGCTGTAATGCATCCTCAGATTGTTCTTTTCCATAACCGTACAGTTTCATGGAGAATTTTTAAAGTACTCGGTAGATGAGGAAATCACTAATTCCCTTTAGTTTGATTAACAGAGTGCATACATTCTTGAAATACTTCAGTGCACATGGTATTTTAAGTAATGCTAGTGAATTATACATCTAGAGGCCCAGTAAAACTTCCTCACCTGCGGAGAGCTCTCACTGATCCGAGTCCGGATCACACAGTATTTAAAATGGGCCTTTTCACTTGCAGCAGCAGCAGCAGCAGGAGGAAGGCATCGCCTGCGCTGGCCGTGCCAGGCGGGGGTGCTCACAGCCTGAACTTAAAATCATTGTTTTCCCATTTCAGGATGTGAAATATTATCAAGTATAGGAGGACAGTGGAAAAACAGAGACTCGCATCCGCATCTGCTGTTTAAAGTGATCATTAGTTGTTCATCCTCCCTCCTAATTTTTTTTTTTTCCCTCCAAGTAAGCTTTCCTCCTGAGTGCCTTCTTCAGCCCTTGCCACTGGTAACCTCCTGTAGCATCGTTGTGGAATGACTTAAAGTGAAATTTTTGTTTCCTAAACAGCTTATGCCCCATGACTGCTCTTAAAGTGCAGGTATTGAAAAGCACCAGCAAAATGCCTCAAATACTGTGGGAAATGCAATTTCCCTTTTGCACTCTTTCCCGTGAAAGAGTGGGAGTGGAATGTTAGTGGAGAGCATACTTCGATGGGAGACTGGATCGTAGGTTTTATGAAACTTCTTTATTTGTGTTTTGAAGGGGACAATTTGGGGGAAAGGTGAGTGACAGCCAAACTGCATGAAGTTTTCCTTTTTTTTTTTTTTCTGCAAGTAATATTGCGGTTTGGGTTTAGGAAGGTAGCATAGCGGGAAGCAGTGAAAGTTCCTAAGGAGCCCTGAGGAGGACATGTGGTGAGTTCTGCAGTGCAGGTAATCGCTAGGGATAAGATCCAAAGGCTGCAAGTCTTCAGGTGTCTCGCAGGGAGAATATGCTGTGCATATTCATCGAGTTACAACTGACCTTTGTAGGACGTTACCTGTGAAGTACACACCTCTCCGTAGCCACAGGCCAAATCCTGCCTGTTTGCCGTGTTCACGGCCAGCTAGAAATGAAAGCCGCGGAGAAGGTTGTCATCCAAAGGACAAATGTAACTGTTTGAGCAGTGTTTGTTTGAAAGGAGAGGGGGGAATGAGAAAAGCTTAGGATTGTACAGCAGAAAACACACTTCAAGGAATATCTTTTACTGTGGTCTTGTTTAGCGGACGTGGACCCCATGTATTTGGAGTTTAATTTGTTATATGACACTCAACAGCAAATAGTCAGAACAAAGGTACTTTAAAAACACCCTAGTTTGAATTGTGTGCATTGGTTCAAACAGTTATCTCATTTTTTTAAAAAAAAGTGCCCTATGAAGTAACTTCCAAATACGATGTGTTGCACCTGACTATAAATGAAACTAGAGTGCACAAAGGCACTTTAATACTCTGGGAACTGTACTGGAAGATAAATGGAAGCATGTGAAATTACACCTGATGTTGTGTTGTTAATTGTTTTTAAAGTCTAAAATTCTACATTAATTATGCTTGATGGATGAATGTATCTAGTCTAGTCTGGTCTCCGTTTCTTTGATTCAAGTGTCTAAAGCCGTCACTCAATCTCCTCTAATTTGTATGTGTTTGTAATTTCATTTGCAATTTTTTTTGCCATTATTGGACTGCAGGGGGTATTGTTAATATTACATGAGTTTATTTTATAGAACATTGTACTATGCTATCTACCAACTTTTGTAACTTAATTATAAGTGATATTTAGGGTAATTCTAATAGCTGTATATTTGGCAAATTATTAAAATTTTCTGCAAGTGACTTGCAAGTATAATTGTTTTCTTTCTTAATCTTAATACAGGAAGATTGATGAGAAAAAGTTTTCTTGAATATACCCGCACTGATTAATCCCTCTTTCTTTCTTCTCTTTTCTGTGTGCTCTGTAATGGGTGTTTACCTTGGATTTATAAGTTTTCCTTTCCCACCGTATGTTTGGTAGGGCATCCATTGCCATTGTTTGTTGGGAATACCTGCTTTAGGATACGTGAGTCACCTCTATAAAATGAAAAAAAAAATAAAATATCCAAACCCCCACCATAAGTGGGGGTTTTGAAGTTTTTTGAACGCAAGTCCATGCTTTGCATGCGAGTTGTTGGTCAGCGTTGTATTCTATTTCCGTAGCAGTCCACCAGTCTTTTTCCTAAAACCTTCTTCCCTGCTAGGAAGTGCTTCTCTGTATGGAAAGAGGATTGGAAAAGACAAAACCATCCCCCTAACTGAGACATGGGGGAAAAAAAAAAGGGGGGGGGGGGGGGGAAGTGGGTGTTTTTTCATAAATTTGGGACAGCTGGGGCCTTGATGAGCAACTAAGAAATGGCTGTTTTACTCCAGAATAACCGAACCACAAGATTACCTTTAATGTTTGATTGAAAACTGTGAAAATCACAGCTTAAGGGTGCTAAAGCTGACTTGATTTTTCTCCTTGTCCTTTCAGAAGAGGGTGAGTAGCCGGGCAGTAAAAGGAAGGCAGAGACGAAAATGTGGAAAAGCCACACTTTTCCTTTGTGCTCTGGGTTGTAAAGCAGGATCCTGCGAGTGGTCCTCAAAGAGGACATAATCTGAGCTGTGTATGAAAGAATTTACTGCCTACGTTAAGGTAGGCAACAGAGTTATTGCCTTGCAGATGCGAAAACTAAATTAAATTAATCAACTGATGGGCATCATGGTTGTAATTATATTGGAACAGTTGGTGCCAATTAATAGTAGTTTCCAGCTAAGGGATACTTGCGGACGATGTCTGCAGTTATTTTGGAATATAGAGCACAGCAGTCTTATTTTACACCATACCTTCGAGTAAATGAATTACATTGTCTATGCAGGACATCTGTATCTAAAGTTTCTATAATCCTTTAAACCCATCCTGGAAAACACTTAACAGGTCCACCAGAGGCTGTGTATGTTGTCGATTACAAACCCTTTTGCATCCAGGATCGGGTGCCTAATTGTGAAGGCCTGCAGGCACCAGCCTTTCAGTTCCAGTGTAAATCTGTTTGGGATTGGGGGGCGGGGGGGAGTGTTTGTTGGGTTTTGTTTGTTTTTTAATGTGTTGTCTTGCTTGTATACCACAAGCTTTCTAAATGCATTCAGAGCTGTGGGGTCTGCGCAGCCTTCCTTCCTGTGCTCCGGAATTGAAGAAATGACTAAAAATGGGGTGAGGCTGCAACTGTCGCAAGAAGCGTAGTTCTGCGAGGTTCGAGTTTGCGTGGGGTTTTAAATTTAAAAAATCTGAATGGCAGTTATGCCATTGAAGAATCCTCTAAAGAAAACCCAATTTCCTTGTTGTTTTAGAGCGAAGGAGGAACCGTGCTCCTTCGTTGCCTGCTCGAATCACTCGTCAGTGGGGTATCGCCCAGCTGGGGGTCACCCCATCTCTGCTGTCTCCTTCCTTGTGCCTTCACGTCAGCAGTGAGGGTTTGAAGGGCTGCACGGTGAAACGTGTCAGGGAGCTGACGTGGCTGACAACTGACCGAAAGAAAATTATATGTGGGGTGGTGCAGAGAGGAGCTGGGGAAGTGCACAGAGCCCTCTCCACAAGGAAACCTCATCCAGGGTGGATGTGCAGTCCAGGCTGTTTGGATCCAGCCCTGTGCGAAGAGCGAACCTGCTACTCTTTTATCATAATGAAGACCTACTCGCGGGTCTTTGCTAGCGCGGCTACTGGGTTTGGCTTTTTCCCCTCTCTGTTGCACAAAGCGTGACTAATGGCTAATGGATGCTAAACGTTATGGTCCCACTCATCTCACCCCAAGTGATCTGTTCCTGAGCCGTCTCCAGCTCAGCCAAGGCTTTCCACTGCAAGCGGGTTTCACCGGAAACCAATCTGACACATAAATTACTAATTTTCTGCTGTCTTGACTTCCTCAATTGGGCTTATTTTGGGGGAGACAAGTGCCTCTTCTGGGCGCAGTGGAAGCAGTGAAAAATTGTGGCTGTGGCAGGGGAATGGGATTGCTAGAGAGGCATTAAGGAGGCTTACCTTTAATATCAGACATTTCTCTTCATCTCCTGTTGCCGATGCATTATCTTTGCTTGTACTTTTCTTCCTTCTTGCCATCCCCAAATGTACACTTCCACTAAATGTAACGTTTTAGTTTGTGGATTAGGTCACCACAAGATTTGAAGATAAATGTAATCTAGAATACAAACTGTAAAATACCCATGGTCAGTAGACATTTTCCTCTGGTCATCTCTACGCTTACTTTGACCCTCAGCAGAGCAAATAAATCTACCCACGTATTGTGCAGTGCGTTTGAAGGGCAACCTGTAGCCTGCTGCACTGTATGTCCCCACCCCTGGCAGTAAAGAATCGGCATCAGCACACACTTTGGTTGATGAAGCGTAAGGAGAAATTGAGTGCAGCCCATTTTCCCACAGCTATATAAGCTTTGCAATGTGGCTGGCAATAAAAACTTGATTTTGTTAGCAAATTCAGTGGATATAAATTGGGCAAGCAGATGGGAAGCTATCAAATAGATACTCTGCCAAAGTACCAATTTTGCAAAATTACTTTTTAAAAGAAAAGCCAGAAACAAACCAGGAACAGCTATGAAGAAAATAAGGATGGCTTGGACTTTGGTCAACACAAACCATTTGTTCTCAAACGCTGTGAGTCTGCAACTAGAGTAGCGTCTCCTCTAAGATGCATCGGCATCCTTTTCGCACACAAAAAGCCATCCCTGTTCATGTAAGTTTGTGGGTAGGAGAGGTAATTCCAGAAAAAACATAATGCTCAGTAGCAATCAAAAACCATTGGGAATTTGTATTGGATCGCTCTTCAGTCCAAGCAGAAAACGGTGTTATGCTCCTGTGTAAGGCTGTAAAAGCAATGGTCCTCCTGTAGCTTGACTACTCTGTGTAGTTTTCAAAATATTGATGGAAAATGGAGCTGGATGGATGATGCAGAATCACACGGCATTTTGCTAGGTCTTACCCTGTTTAAAATCACTGTGGGCTTACCTAGCATCGGTGATGATGCATCTTCCGGGACCCTGCTCAGAGCGTGTCTGCTCTCCAGCTCCAGCGGTCAAAGCATCTCCCTCCTTTCTCCTCTGCTTACGCCACGAGATGCTGAGCTCAGGGACTCCCTATAATCTTGCAAGGTTTTATTCCGAGTTCTTTACTGTTTCATTTTATTTCCATCTGGGGGAGGGGGTTGGGGAAGCAGTATTTTTTACCTGTAAATATCCATGTGATGCTCTGGATCATAGGTAGCCAGGTTGGTTATCAGAGCCCTCTTCCAGAAGTACACTGCCCTCCTTCACATGTAGCAAAAGTCCAGAATAACCCATTAAAGTAAAGTTGTTGCCACAGGCTTAAGTAATAATTATTAATCTTGTGTTGTGCAACCTTCTTTGTAAAGAAAAATAATGTGCTTGTGAATAGACAGCGTGGCCTCAGCCTGCCTGCTTTCTTCTCTTTTAAATCTGATTTTTACTAAACTTGAGTATTAAACTCATAGTTTTAAAGTTAACTGAGGCATATAATAATTGCTTTTATCAGTTAAACTGTTTTTGTGGTCTGTATGAGGAAAATGGAAGCAATAAAATGGAAAAAGAGCAACCCAGGCATCAAAGCAACCATTACGATCTGTCTGGGTCAACAGATGTATTTTTATGAGTTTGTAATTATCATTGCAAATTAGAAAAGTGTACTGCATTATAAAGAGACTTAAGAGCTGGGCAGTTTGCACAAGCGCTTCTCTTAGCTTTTGTGTTGTTAAACAAATTAAACAAAAACCATGGCCCATACACATTCTTTTCATTAAATTACAGTTATCCCTAAAACTAATCGAAATCCACGTAACTGGATTTTTCGGTCTAATTAAAGCCCAGCGGCTCCCACAGGTTTGTGGGAGGTGCTTCTGAAACAACCTGAAGGTTTTCAGCAGCCTGGATCTGACATAAGTAATGTTAGTGCTAATGGCAGTTCCTAAGTTTGACCGAAGTTTAGCGTTTGCTTACTCATAGCTGAGAGTAATATAACAGTGAAGCCTTTATTTGTGTTAGACCTTCATGCAGCCACTAAAGAAGAGGTGTCCCTGCGGGATGTAAAATACGCTCCTTTCCATGGTTGGCAACTTTTTGTTCGGTGGCCTTTTTCAAATTAATTGCGCAGAGGGAAATATGATTGTAAAAAAGGAAAAGAGTGGAAGAAGGCGGCAGCTCTCCAGTGCTGGGCTTCCCCTGCCTCCCTCCTTGGTCAGGGCTTTACAGACTTCAGCCCACTGACTGTAACCACGCATTGGCACTTAATCAGCTTGAATGCACTACTTCATCCCCTTCCTGGTAGCTTTTTGGGTCCATTTTCAGTGCCGTTTCCAGTTGCACACCGCACCCCTGACTACAGAGTACTGCCAAGTATCCTGAGAGTTTGGAGGCTGATGCAATGGTCTGCAGTGTCCTCCTAAACCAGCTGCTTCTCTGGGCGATGCTAGGCGCTGCTTTGGGATGTGCCCCTTGCACCCCGCAGGGATGGTGGCATTCGGCCTTAGGCCACACTGCTGATTTACTCTCTGTGTGCCGCCTTCCTCCCGTTACCACTTGGCAGGGGGTGAGACCAGGGGAAATGAGCCTCCTGGTTTCCTCCGATGGTGGGACCAGGGTGGCGGGGAACAGGAGAGGCTGGTTCACGGGGCGGCTGCGCTTTGTGCTGGCAGCCCTGCATAGGAACCCATTGCTACTTTTGGTGGTATCAGCGTGTCACTGATGCCCTCCTCGGACCACAGCTCAGCTTTGCACGTGCTTTTCCCATTTCTCAGAGCTGAAGTCTTTTTAGTTACATTTCTTCAGTGCCTCAAGATGAGTATCCTGTTTGTTTGTGGAGAGTGTCCTGAATTCTGGTCCTATTTTGGAACTGTGCCCCTCAACTTGTCTGGTTCTAGAGTTTCTAGTGACTCTCCTGAGACTCCTTCATTGCTTCAGGATATTTTTCTCTTTCCCTGCCTTTCCTTTAGCAGGAGATAAACCCACCACCGACAGCGTTTAATTCCACCATTGGCACATTTTTTCCAAAACACATAACAGTAATTCTGGCTTATGCATCACCATCTATCCTGAACATAACAAATATTGCGTGCAGCTTTCTTACACAGGGAGAATGATTGGGGGTTTTTGGCAGATAGCATCTTTTGCAGCATCCTGGCTGTAGATCCCCGTCACAGCGGGGAGGCCCCGAAGCCCCTCGGGTCCCCCTGCCCTTTCTGGCACTGCTGTGGCCCCATTCTTACTGAGGGTGTGAATATCTCACCAGCATGGGAAGATAAACCCTGGGATGGTTCTGGATGAATACCTGTGAAACTCATGGCAGAGATGGCTATTCCCCATGGAGCTTTTAGCTTTTGACCTGCAATTCTTTTAATTAAAAATAACGTTAAGGCATTTTTCATCATCAAAGGCTGATCAGACTTGATTTGTGTTCCACACCAGGATCATCTGTTGGTGGTGTCTCCTCTTTGTTATTTTTTTCATTCAGATGCAGACAGCGTGAGCTGGGCTCTGCGTACTTCGGGAGCCTTTGGAAAATGCTATGTATTTGTGTTTCAGCTGTGAGATATCTTTAGCTGACAAGTGAGACATCCCAAAATCAGTGTTCCAGCTACCTGGGCAGAGTGCGACAACACTTATCAGTCCTGTGCACAGCATTTGGGTTAAAGTGGAGGTTTGGTTAAATAAGGCTAAAACTTCGGGCTGTCAATTGTGAGTATTTTGTGGAGGACCAGAACGCGCATGGTGCGAGAGATGCTCTGTGTCTCGTCCCATGGGCAGGTCAGGATGGGGGAGAGGGGGCTGCTGAAAACCTCCCGGAATTTCTCTCCCCTGCTTGGAGATCTACAACTATTTTCTTTGGCAGTAGCAGCTGAGAGACTGCCGACAATAAAGGGAGCTGCTCTGCCCCGATAAAATGCTAGAGACAGCGCATTAAACCTGACCCAGACAGGTTTACTACTGCGTATCTCTTGGCTTTATAAATGTACGTTAGAGAAACCATTCTATACATTAATGGGATTATTTCACAAGATGCAGAGAAGTAATAGAGCTCTTACATCAGTGGAGTTGCGGTAAATAGCCTTAGGACTAATTATTAATTACTGATAATAAGCAGGAGCACTTTCCCAAGGGAAGCTGTTGCACATGCTTAGTATAATGTGTTACTGACAAATATTGATGTGTTTTCTTAAGAAGCGTGGTTTTAAGGACATCAGCCTGTGATTCCCTCAGCTGCACGGCTGTAACAGATATGTATTTTCAAATGAAAATCTGCATGGGTTATGCTGCCTTGCAAAATAACATAACTAAGAAAGAGATCCTCTGGAGGATAAAGGTATGTTTACGGGGAATACCTGTTCCTCCAGGAGGAACGGCTGCTGGCTTTGAATGACAAATGGACAGGAAGAAAATCCCAAACTCCTCCGTGCAGCCCTATGAAGTGTCAGGCAATGAGGGGACGGTGGTGTGGGAGGGGGACACAGCTGGCAGCTGGGATATGGGAAAGGTCCCAGGTTTTGCCTCTGGTTGAGCCTTCATCCTCTCATCCCTCCAGTTAAAGCTCCTTAAGCACAGATTCCTCAACAAATTGGCCCTCGAAAGTAGGTTAGAGATGAGCTTGTAATCAGCAACCCTGCCGGGGTCAAGAGGGAGAGGGTGTTGAGCAAGAGGCCACCAGCTGCTCCCTGCGATGGTTTCTCTTGCCTGCGAGATCAGTGGCAACGATCTTTGCCAGCAGCAGGCACAGCAGCCCAGACGTGCAGAGCAACTTCAACCAGAAACCTCGCTGGAATGCCTGAGGGCATCATGTCAACCTGCTGACTTATGGAAAGAGAAGGGAAATGCTGTTTTTTCCAAATCCCTCTATTTATTTAGTAGCATAATAGCGGAAGTTGAAATAACAGGACTGATTATTTTCTTTCTTTACAGCAGCCTGGGCTGGGTTACAGCCACTTTTGGAAGCAGCTTTGGAATAATTTTCCTTCTTGTTCTAGGACAGCTCATTTAGGGACTTGCTCTGGGTTTTACCCTCTGGCAGATGGCTTGCATTCTGTGTTAGGAACAGCATATTTTACAAAATAATTGCTTTTGTAGCTCTTTGCATGTTCTCAGTTGAAGATGCTGCCCTAATGCCGGTGCACATCTGTGCAGCAGTATGGATGTTTGGGGCTCCAGCATCTTGTACAGGGGATGAAATATGCTGTAGGTTTGCACCACCACAGACCAAATTTTGGCTACAAGAGAGCTCCTGAGAAAGGACAGAAGTTGGAAAGACAGAGTGACTTTGGAGAGGGGCTTTCTGCCTTTTTTGCCTTTACTGGAGACCCCATCCCCACCACCCCCAATGGAAGAGCTTGCAGGCACCTTCCCACCCCTACCACGACTTGGGGAGAAGGCATTTTCCTCCCCAAGGCACCTACGAGTGATTAATGACAGCAACAAGGTGCTGTGCAGGCAGAGGTAAGGTGGCCAAGGACCCCATTCTCATCTCCTCAGGGCTGGACAGAGTCTGAGCTTTGAGCCAGTTCACCTGCAGGTACACAGAGCTTAAAAGGAAGCTGCTCAAGCTTTTTTTTGATCTCTTCAGATGGGTCCTAACTCTGGATACACCACTTCCCGCTCCCACCACCAAGCAGGTGCCTGCAAGGTTTCCGTGGCTGGTCATCCCTAGCTCATTCACATCTGCTCATGTGGGCACAAGGCTGCCAAAACACCTGACTGTGGAAGGAAAGCGGTTTGTATTTTAAGGAAATCCAAAAGGCTGTAAAAGGAAGAAAAACAGTAACATAACTTCAGGCCTTCTGGCTGTTTCACAATACTTAGGATCATTAAGAAAGGTGCAAAATAAAACAACTACTTGTGGAAAAAAAAGAGACTGTTGAAAATCATTCTGTTTTTCTACCCTTCTCTGATACTCTCTTATTTTCCTTCCTACCACTCCTTCCCGGTTGCTCTTGAAATAGCCACAGCACCTATTTTTTATTAAATAGAGGAGAGGCAAAGACTCTCCAGAGCACCCTTCTGCGTCAGTGCCTGGACACATACACATCTCCAATGACAGGAGAGCCTGTTCCCGCTCTTTGCGCGCAAATGCACTGATGTCTGGGATTATTCTGGAAGCAGCTGAACAACCTGGTAGGCAATAACTGCCTTCATTGAGCATGCAGCACCAGCTGCTCTCCCAGCTAGGATGGGGAGGCAGCCCTTTTTGGGTTCAGTGAATTGCATTAGGGTGATTCACATGATTTTGGCAGAAATATCAGTTACAGCTGCTTCAGGTCCAGCTGCAAATGGCCCATCCAGCAACCAGCAGAAATCTCCCTCCTTTAAAAGCCCCAGAGCCCTTAGCCAGGCAGGTATTGCAGTTTGGCTCTTTAGTGTTTATTAGTCTATTGGGAAGAAGTTGCTGGAAGTCTGTGGAAAATACGAAATAAGTTCCTCTCTTTGCTTTGGTCCCTTTTATCGGTTTACAGAGCCCCCGAGGATGCCCTGCCTCTGATCAGCCATCCTCCCTGATGAAGTCCTGTGTGGGGGACATGTTGCAGTCAAGTGTCTGAGCTCATCAGGAAAGCAACTTGGTGATGCAGAAAATGCAACGCTGAAATAAGAAAGTGCCCTGACACAAACATGTGCTGTCTGGCACAGGTGAGAGCTTCCCAAATCCTCCCCATCACACTCCAGCTGCCTCATCAAAGCCTTCCTTGCATTTGTTCTTGTTGGGAAACAGCAAAACACAAAAGAAAAGCTCTAAAGCAAACTATTTCGTTTTCTATTTCATGTTATTTAGTTTTTATCTCATGACAAACCCAATTTTCTGTTGGCTTTCCTGGTGTACTTGGAAACATCAGTGTGATTAATGTTTACAAGGTGTTTTTATTTTATTTAAGCATTTAGCATTGGGATTTCTCTTTAAAATCCATCCAGAGGAAGTCTGTGGGGATTGGGCGGTGTACAGGTGAAAAGCTGATGTGGGTCCTCCTTTGCCAAATGCATCTCCTTGCTCTGCTTCTTGTATGAGGGAGGCTGAAGGAGGCAGTGTTGGTTTTAAGGATTAAATATGTGAACATAGTGGTTAAGGGATCAGTAAAGTTGGGAAAAGCTTCTGCTTCCCAGTGAAAAGTTGAGGGAGTTACTTAGAGCCCTGCTGGTGTTTGCAGCAGGATTTCCAAGTTGGCTCCAGCAACAGGAACTCTGGAGGGAGCTGTAAGTACAGTATTTCAGCAGAGTTTTGGGGTTTTTTTGTTTGTTTGTTTTGTTTTGTTGGGTTTTTTTTCTCCTCTTCTCTTCTCCTCTCAGCCAAAATTGAGCTTTAAAGAGATGGTGTGTTGGGCATTTGAAAGTAGATGTATTTTTGAGTGATACGAAAAGAAATTGCTTTACTTACCCCTGCTTCTATAAGCTGCAAATGGAGTTACTGAAGTCTTTGCAAGCAGTATTCTACCTGTGCCTTTGCTGGTCGAATTTAAGAGGTTTCCATCAGGGTATGAGGCCAGCTCTGTTTCCTGTGCTGGATATCAACTTCCCCTGGAACAGAGAACCAAAAGGGTGGGTAAAACTATAAAATATAGACAGCAGGTGTGGATTTTTATTTTTATTATTTGTAAAGCATTTTCATGGCTTTTGAGTGTTATTGCTGTTTTTGAGATGGTGATTACAGAAGGGGAGGGGTAAACTTAGACACAAACCCCTGAGATGTATACTCCCTAAAAACAAAGCTGACACAAAAGACAGCACTTAACTGTGCAATGCTCATAAACCACCAGGAGGGCTATTTTTTTTTTTTTTTTGGTTGGCAAATGACTGCTGAGAAGCCATACAACCTCAAATTTGGGGTGAAAAACATGGGGGGGGGGGGGGCCTTGTTGGAGGTTGACCTGGAGTTTTCTGTGGTTTTCCTCACCTGTGGGAGTTATCCCTGGCCCTGGGGGCTGCTGTCCCGTCCCGCTCTCTGCTGGCATTTTTGTTATAATGTGAGCAGAACTTCCAAAGCAGCTCCTCATTTTTGGTGGGTTTGGGATGGCTCTGTTTCTTCCAGGGTGTGCTGTCTGCTCAGGAATGCTCTTCTTTCCTTCCTCACGGGCGAGGGAATAGTTCAGGTTGTCTGTCATGCAGGGGTCTGCCTGTGAGGAGCTGGCCTTCAGACTTCGCATCAAAAATGCCTCATGGTAAGAAATGTGTGCTATTTCTTCTGGTAAAGTAGTGCTAGTTTTTACCGAACATCTTTTCAGTAAAATTTCCGACCCTTTTTTTTGATGGGAAACAGACGTTTGAGGAAGGCTTTTGCACCCAGAGACGTGGGGAAGCTCAGGCGAGCGTTACTGACCTGTTGCTCTGCCCCCCCCCCCCCCCCGGCTGAACGACCCTCTCGCGGCTCTTTAGTGCTCTATTTACCACTAAAACAAATGCAGATTTGGTGTTTGTGGTTTTTTTGGTTGCGTGTGTGTGTTTTAAACCAAGGCGCAGAGGTCAGGCCCGGCGGCGCCGCGGAATGGCGGGCTCCCGCCCGGCGGCTCGCCCCCCTCCTCACAGAGGTGCCCGGTTCCCGCTCGAGAGGGAGCAGGCGGCACCCAGGTGGTCGCAGCGTGCCCGGTGTGGGCCAAGCTCACGCTGCGGGTAAGCCGAACCGAACTGTTTTAAAACCACTTGCTGCCTGTGAGGTGTGTGAGGCAAAGGTCTTATTTTTGCCTTTTTTTTGGGGGGAACGGGGGACGGACACACCCCAGCAATGGCAGTCCCTGAGGTAAACCTGAGCCGAGCAGCTGTGAGGCTGTGGCGAGGCTTTTCTCGGGGCTCGCCTCTGCGGCCAGTGAGGTAAATTCGAAGCTCGCCAAAGCTCAGGCTCACGTCTTCACCACAGCCTTCGAGGCTGGCTCCCCGGGAGTTCATTTTTCCCGTGGCTGAGGGGAACTGTGGGCTGAGCTGAAGGATGACTGGGAATGTCTCCAGTCAGCAGGGTCGGCCATGCAGGGGTTTTGGGGGCACACCACCCTTGGGATCCTGAGGGACCACACTCTGGGAGCAGCAGCAGCTGCAGGGGTAAAATTTGCTGTATTAAATAGTATATTGCATGCTGTGTGTACAGGTCATCTTGGCTTATGTGGCAGAAAACTGGTCCTCAACTGGAAATGAAGGGGAAGGGAACATGCACCATTAAATATGTAACCTTTGGGGTATCTGATCGCAGAATCACAGAATGGCAGGGGTTGGAAGGGACCTTCAGAGATCATCTAGTCCAACCCCCCTGCTAGAGCAGGGTCACCTAGAATAGGCTGGACAGGAACGCATCCAGGCAGGTTCTGAGTATCTCCAGAGAAGGAGATTCTACATCCTCTCTGGGCTGCCTGTGCCAGTGCTCTGGTACCCTCAAAGTAAAGAAGTTTTTCCTTATGTTCAGGTGGAATTTCCAGTGTTCCAGTTAGCGCCTGTTGCTGGGCACCACTGAAAAGAGTCTGGCCCCATCCTCTTGACACGCGCCCTTTAGATATTGATGAGATCCCCTCTCAGCCTTCTCCAGGCTAAACAGCCCCAGGTCTCTCAGCCTTTCCTCATCAGAGAGATGCTTCATTCCCTTGATCATCTTTGTGGCCCTCCACTGGACTGTTTTCAGTGGTCCCTTGTCTTTCTTGAACTGGGGGGGGGGGGGGGGGGGGGAGGAGGATGACCTCCCTCAATCTGATGGCCGTGCTCTTTTGAATGCACCACAAGATGCCATTGGCCTTCTTGGCTACAAGGGCACATTGTTGTCCCCCAGGGCTCCCAAGTCCCTCTCTGCAGAGCTGCTCGCCAGCAGGTCAACCCCTAACCTGTACTGATGCATGGTGGTGTTCCTCCCTAGGTGCGGGACCTTACGCTAGATTTGTAAAAGCTGAGGATACGCCAAGTCATACTGGAACCACAAACAAGCAATCATCCTGAGGCGTGCCTGCCAGGTGAGCTGTTGTGTATGTGCACTCCTTATGCCTCCTCCTGCGTCCCCTGTGGGTCCTCAGCATGGACTCTCCTTGGGAAGAGGTGGCTGCTTCTCATGTTTTCAGTCAGATCTTGTCGAGCTAATGCTATTTGGCATGTGTCCAATGGTGGTGTGTGCCACACAGAATTAAAAAAAAAAAGTTTCCAAACAGCATTCTGATCTACGTTTATGATGTGTAGTAATGTAAAAGCTGTAGGAGGAATAGTAATGTCTCGTATGAGTCACTGTGGACAAAGTGAGGTACCTGTTCAAAGAAAAAACTTTAAAAATCTTTTTGTTCAAAAACTTGATGGAATGGGACTTGTTGGGGTGTAGGGGAACCAAATGTGACCCAACTTCATTCCAAAGCAAACACGTTTTCAGGGCTTAATCCAGTTGTTTTGGGGAATGGCAACCTTGATGACAGGAGCAAGACATTTGGTGTTCATAAGTTGCCTCCTGTTACCCCACTGGATAGCAAGCAGGAGCAGGGCAGCAGCAAGGCTAGCAAGGGTGCTGGTGATGTAATACTACTCTGCAAAAATAAACATTGTGTCAAGGATGTAATTTTTTTCTTTTACATGCGAGGGTTGTTTTGTGTGTGTGAGGGGGTGTTGCTTTGTTTGCTGTTATGAAAGTGCAGCCAATCAAAAAGTTAGAGCTCATGACATTGGTGTCCTATTAGCAAAGCCAGCCTTCACCCAAGCTCAGATCTCCTTTGAAGTCCTGGAGTGAAATCTTGCTACGCTGCCACCGGCGGGAGTGATGCTGTGGACTTTGGTAAGTTGAGGGCTCGGTTCCTGGTGTTGATCTGGCAGGCTTTGCCTGCACTTTGTCACCCTCTTTCTGGCAATTCTCTGTTGCTGGAGACTGAGGAAGGTCAAGCACAGGCGAAAATTAGGGTTCAGGACTGTAAGCAAGGTGCTGCCTGCTGTCCTCATGACCTTTCATGCTGAAACAATGTCGAGATGACATCTTGCAGAAGCAAAGATTTCCAAATACTAGTGGGTACTGTAACTCCTTTGCAGTGCGTGACTGTGAAATGATGCTTCAGGTCTGTACCAAGATGGGAAAAGAAAAGCCCTGACCTCTTGTTCTTAAAAATTTTAAATCTTAAAATTTTATTTTAGAGTTGTCTCAAATCTAGTTTTGAGTTCTTTTTTTGGATCAGAAAGAAATAGGTGCCTCTGCAGTGTATCAGTTTAATAACAAACAGTGGTGTAGCACTAGATGTCAGTAGTGCTTCACCAGTTTCTGTGTCAGACCTTGCAGGCTTTATTTGCTGATGGCTTTTGGCACACAGATGCCTACGCCTTAGTCAGTATTTTCTGGAATAAACACGTACAAATACGCTGTCCTTCAAAAATACATTTTCTTACTTTGACCTTGGTGAATAACCATCTTCGGTTACTGACTTCCAAAAATAACATGTTCTTTGATACTTCAGTATATCATTTTTGTTCTTAGTGGTTGTCCTGGTTTGAGGTAATCTGGGCTTGTAACTTGGCAAATATCGGTCTTGTTGCATTGCTCATTAAAATTCAGGTGTGAAATTTTCAAAAGCGGTTCAAACACTACCAAAGAACTTTTTATTTGTAACAAAAGATACTCTGGGTCTAAAAGGTCTGATTTAGCTGCATGCTTTATTGAATTTAAACTAGACCACTGTCAACCAGATGCTTTAATGAAGTGTCCCTTATCACACTTCAGGAAAGCAAATGTAGAAAGGAGGTAGTGTAGTTGGTTGAAGGACTTGGATTTCTCTTCTTACAATGGTATAAAGCAGCAGACACACTTTCGTGGTGATCCTAGGCTGTTCCCTGGTTCATAATACTTAGTGAAAAATATTAGAGCTGGTGTTGTCACAGATCCATATAGTACAGCCACTTCTTGCTTCTCCTTACTAAGAAATATTTAATATGTTAACATTAAATTTTGGAAACCAAATTTCTGTTATTGGAAGAGTTCCTGAGGCTGTAGTCATTTCTAAAGCGTACGCTGCTGTAAAAATTCAACCTGTGTCAAATAGTTACACTGTTTGGCTTCAGGGTGGAGTTACCCTCAGTAAGTTTGCAGATGACACCAAGTTGGGTGGGAGTGTTGGTCTGCTTGAGGGTAGGATGGCTCTACAGAGGGATCCGGACAGGCTGGATCAATGGGCTGAGGCCAACGGTATGAGGTTCAACAAGGCCAAGTGCCGCATCCTGCACTTGGGTCACACCAACCCCATGAACACTACAGGCTTGGGAAGGGTGGCTGGAAAGCTGCCTGGCGGAAAAGGCCCTGGGGGTGTTGATTGACAGCCGGCTGAATGTGAGCCAGCGCTGTGCCCAGGTGGCCAAGAAGGCCAACAGCATCCTGGCCTGTATCAGGAACAGTGTGGCCAGCCGGACTCAGGCAGTGATCGTTCCCCTGTACTCGGCACTGGTGAGGCCTCACCTTGAGTACTGTGTTCCATTTTGGATCCCTCACTACAGGAGGGACTCTGAGGTGCTGGAGTGTGTCCAGAGAAGGGCAACGAAGCTGGTGAGGGGTCTGGAGGACAAATCTTATGAGGAGTGGCTGAGGGATCTGGGGTTGTTTAGCCTGGAGAAAAGGAGGCTGAGGGGAGACCTGAAAGGAGGTTGTGGCCAGGTGGGGGTCAATCTCTTCTCCCAAGTGACAAGCCATAGGACAAGAGCAAATGGCCTCAAGTTGCGCCAGGGGAGGTTTACATTGGATATTAGGAAAAATTTCTTCACCTAAAGGGTTGTCAAGCGTTGGAACAGGCTGCCCAGGGAAAAGGTTGAGTCACTGTCCCTGGAGTTATTTAAAAGATAGATAGACGTGGGTGCTGAGGGACATGGTTTAGTGGTAACTTGGCAGGGTTAGGTTAACGGTTGGACTTGATGATCTTAAAGGTCCCTTCTGACCAAAATGATTCTATGATTTTAAAAATGTAAGTATATCTTATGTTGACCCTTGTTGTCTTCCTTTGAAGTCACTGTGGCCTCTTAGGGCAGGCGCTGTCCTTGTGTGGTTAGATGCTGGGCAGTGTATGGGGTTCAGATCTCAGCTGCACCTCTTGGATGCAGCACTTACATCTGTCTCCACACACTGTTTGTAGGCTTAAAAACAAAAAAAGGAAGCTGTGTATGGAGCAAGTTTGTTAAGCTCATCAAATATGCCAGAGGAATCTCAATCACAGAATGAAACTTTGAAAATTGCTAATTTTCCCAAGATAGCAATAGCAGCAATCTTTCCAATAATCCATGCTCCTCATGCATGCGTTGGATTTAATGAGCTAGAAGGACATTCCTCATTTCTCCTAATACATGAGCTGGGAATGTAACAAGTAGTTAGCTGGCAGGTTCGGAGCAAACAAAGTATATTTTACACAAAGCTCAGTGAAATTGGAGAATGCATTCCCACAGGGGCTTGCAGACAGTGGAAGTTTAAGTGTGCTGAAAAAGGGAATAAAAATTGATGGCAACTCAGGTGAGAGCTGTTAAATAGATCCAGATCAGGAAGAAGGAGTCTAGGTATTGCTGATCCATGGAACAGGGGACAGTGTGCAAAGGCCTTGGCGAAGACAGCGTATGGGGATAAGCAGATGTTTGTCTGATACATGTAGGGGTATCAAGCCTCGGAGGTGAGGCAGCAGGTACCTCTATCCCTACCACTAGTCCTGCTTTCTGTCTTTGTGCAATCTAACAATATGTATTTTGTGAGAATAAGCATCTGGGAACAGACTTCTGCTGGGAAAACCAAGTTACCCCCATCCTTACCGGAGATCAGAAAACTGGCGGCCCTGGACACAGCTCCAGGGGAAGCTGCATGAGGAACTTCTTATTTTTAATAGTATTAGTAAATCCTTAATGCTAAAATAAAACAAGAAGAAAATAACAGTTCTGTGTGAGGCAATGCTGCATTTTAAAGAAGTGTTATCATCATATATTCCTTACCTATGTGGCGTAGGTATGCACATCTTATCTGTGCTCCTTATGCTATCAGTTTTAAGATAGAAGACAAGAGCTGTAATATTTGCTTTTGTGTCATCTCTTTGCCTTCCCTCTGGGAGCTCTGTTATAGTCAGCTACAGTTGTTGCTCCAAGTCAGCTAGTCTGGAGAGTAAGTTTACTTCTATTGAACTGTGTGGTCAAAATATGACCTTTTAATCCATTTATCTTTGTTTCTGAGATTTCTTTTTAAAATTGTGTTTCTGTGTACCAGGCTTGCTTTGGTCTTCCAACTGTGTAGGCTAATTTCTTTGTATTTATTCTGGATTGGCATCTGTTATGGTCTGTACAGAATAAGAATAGTGGAAAAAACACTAGGATGTTTATGGTATTGTGGGACAGCATAGTGTTCTCCACTGCAGCCTCAGGTTAAAGACTAATTAATCCAGGCACGGGTGTTTCTCCTTCATCAAGGAGGAACTTAAGGCATCCTCAGGAAATAGTTCTTCAAGAACAGGTAATTCATGTCAACATGATGTAAAATATCTGCAGAAGTCCCTTAACAAAAGATTAACTTACTGTATTAGCAACTTTAGTGCGTAAAATGTTTTTTCTCTACTACTTTTTCTCCAACTACTCTGTTGGTTCATGAGCGTGGCTATATCAAGCAACGCTACAAAAAAATGTGCTCAGCTGGTATTGTTTTGCAGGAGATGGTGTCACATTGAATTTTGCAAGCATGGGGCTTCCCTCTGCTTTGCAGGCTACTAAAGGATTAAGCATGCAGATGTGTGTTTAGAAAGTAAAAGTGACAGGCAGAAGAGCTGCCAAAAAACCCCCTTCTTTCCTGGGAAATCATTGTAGAGAAGCTTGGCAAAGGTTGTGTTGCATGGTAGGAAGAATCCAAAGGAAGTTAACAGGGAAGAGAGAAAAGGCTGTTAAAAATATTGCTGCCCTCTTTATTCAGCAGAGGAGTGAAAGACTGTACTATGTGCGTGCTTGGAGGTGTGGTGTCCCCCTGCTTTGTGGCTGTGATCCTTGAGGGGGGGTGGTGGCTGTTGGCTCCCCGGACTGTCCCTGTGTGTGCCTACCAAGTGAGTGAGCAATTTGGGAGCTGTAACTTTTCTTTTCCTTTTCCTTTTTTCTCTCCTCTGTCCCCAGAGAGGGAGTGATATTGGGGCCCAGATCTGCAGATTCCCCTCAGATTCCCCTGTGTCACTGTTGAGGGACTTACAAGGGCTTACACAAAATTATGTTTTAAAACTTCAAAATCTTGCTACTGCCTGCTTGCATTGGGGTTGTACAGCAGCTTTGCTGGGCTTTACAGCAGCCAGTACCAAAAGGGTGACTCTGAGACTCTGCCCAGTCTATGTTGTGGGCCGAGGTCTGTGTCTCTTGGCAAAGACGGTTGAGTGGGCTTTTTGTAGATGCTGTTGCTTTTAAGACCAACAAAGCCTGTGATCTAGAGTGATGTACTCTGTTACTGCCCAGCAGCAAAGGTGGGTACTCTTAATCACTGCATGAGAAACGTGTAGTCGCTTTGAAAGACAGCTGTACGTGGTTGATGGGAACACTTGTGCAATCTTATTATTCACCTGGCAGTGAATATTGCTGTCCAGCCCCTGCAAACTACTGTCAAAGACTAACCAAAACTAGAGAAAAAAATGTTAGAACAGCCTGTCCAAATATGAACCTGTGCAAGGGAGTGTCCACTTTGGGATCCCAGTGTGTTTAATAAAATCTGGTGTTGCTGTCCTGGTGCTCTCATGAAAACCTGAGTGTATTCTGTGGCTCTGCTTGGTGGCATCAGCTGAACTGAGTTTTGCAGCTAAAGGACAGGAAAACAACTTTGTTTTTTTTTTAAATTTTAAAAACTCTGTAGGTACTCTATGTACACAGACTTTCTCTAAAACAATTTGCTTTCTCTGTGTGATTATTTACGGTACTGGGAATTGGGTCAGGTGTTACTGTTAAGCTAAGGCTTCCCAGTTTTGCTTTCCTTCTAAGGAAACGAAGACAAATAAAGGTGAAAACTTATGAAGGCAGGCAGGTATATCATGTACTTGAATTAATCTGTACGAACAACTTTGTAATTGAGTTGTGTAAAATTATATTTTACAATAAGATACAGTTATCTGTATGGGTTGCTGGCACGAGAATCTGCTTGCTTGATGCTAACAAAGTAGATTCTATAAATGTAGCTATGTTACTAAGGATTTAATGTACTTGAAAGTGATTTCAGTGAAGTTATTCGCTTATTCTTCTCACTTATATGAGAATACATTGAGAGGGGGAAAAAAAATTAAACAGCAAACGTGAGCTGAAGCAGCCAGACAGCTCAATTTTTAAAATAGGAAATGAAGGTAGAGATCCTGTACAATTTTTTAAATTGTTCCCTGAAAGCTGAGCTTCATCCTGTCCTCCAAAGTAGGATTATGAATCTTAAAGGATTAAATTTTATCATTTCAAATCTCTTAATGAATTGTGGTTAGTTCAAGGTGGGTTGTTTTTTTTTTAACATCTGTTTTTTCAGAAAAATAAGTAACTGCAAAGGTAAGAACCCTTTCAGATCTGTGATGGTAAAACTTAACCCTGTGATGGGCAGGTCTGGCTACTGTGGACCCATCATGGTCTGGGCAGGTGCAGTCAGTACCACCAAGGTCTCCCTGATGTTGGCATACTTTTGAGATCCCATCTCACCTGTTGACATGGTGGATTACTTACCATTGCTGATTGATGCTTTTTTTTGTCGTGTTGGGGAAATGAGATGAGCTGTGGTGATGAATGGTGGTCAAGAATGAAATAGGAGAAAGCTTGTTGAGAAACCCTTGTTGTGTTGGTGGTGGAACCTCAAATGAGACTGACTCCAGCTTTATGTAAGATAAGGCAGGTGAAGTTAAATGTTACCTGACCATGAGCTTGTTCTGGCACTGCAGGCAGCGATTTCCAAGGTCATTCCTAGGTCCCCCTGGCATTTCTGGGTGCAGCTCCCTTGTCTGTATCCCACTCCTCCTGCTTTGTTATACGTCAGCTTGTCCTCTCCCTGTAAAGTTTCTGATGGACTTTCCTATAGCCACATCAGAAGTAAGAGCAGGTACTCAAGTAACTCAAGGTACTTCCCCTAGCTCTGCTTGAGGCCATTTTCAAGAAAGGCCCCAAAAAAGCTCCATCATCACTTCTGCTTACAGAAGAGGTTGTGGG
Source organism: Pluvialis apricaria (assembly GCA_017639485.1). NCBI lineage: Eukaryota > Metazoa > Chordata > Aves > Charadriiformes > Charadriidae > Pluvialis > Pluvialis apricaria. The sequence continues at coordinate 3,017,043 of CM030013.1, read as the reverse complement.
ATCTCTGTCCCTGGAGGAGTGCGTCTTTCACCAGAGGTGGTGAATTTGCCAGTGACCTCCTGCATGTAGCTTCAGAGGTGAGTTTCCAGCAGTGTCCCAGAAATAGCCCATCAGCACCTGCAAGGCAGTGGGTAGGTTCACAAGAAGCAGTAAATAGTTGTCTGATCAAGCTTAATGCTGATGAAAGATTAAGCATGGTGTCAACACATGCTATGGTGTGTGCTGCTTCCCAAACCTGGAGGAGTCTTGTTGGTAAGGGGCTGAGAGTTTCAGGGACCTTCTGTGACAGGTCTAGGGTAGGACTGTTTGTAAATGTTGGTGTGCAAATATGGAGAAGTCAATACTGTATCTGAAACCTTTCACTAGCCTTCAAATAGTATTTACAAGTTTTATTGTGAATATTAATTTTATTAGCTTTGTCATAAAGTATTCCAATATTTGATATGGAATTAAATAAACTGCAGTGTTAAAGTAAAATTGCTGGAATACAAATAAAGTAGATGTAAGTCTTCCTGAAGGAGGATAACCTAGCTGTACTGACAGAGACAAGAGGTCACTGTCCTCATAGGAACATTTCGGGTGGGTGGGGGAGGAAGAGATTTTTGTACCATGAGAATTGGGCTTGTTTTGAAGTGAAGGGTAGGAAGAGGTTAGTGATATACAAATTGTGGCAGAATGCAATACAGAAACAAGTAAATTCCCTGAGTAGGATATGTGCAGTCCAGAGAGGCCTTTGATTCACGAGGCAAAGGAGTGCTATGCTGATAGTGCACGACTCGAGAGAGATGGCTTTGTCCCTGGTTTTGCTGTTGACCTCACACCTTTGTGTTTATCCTTTCATCCTGTGCCTTGTGTATTTAGACTGTGTTTCTTTGTATTGGGGCCAGCCTGCTGGAGAGTGTGCATTCATTCAAGACCTTGGCTGGGGACTGCAGACACTTTTGTCATAGAAACAACTAATCTTTAAAACACACAGGGAAGCTGTAGAGGATAAGATGGAGGTGACACTCTTTGGTGCCATTTTTGATAAGCTGGCAGCAGTGTTCTGCATAGAAAGAATTATTTTCTGAAAAGCAGCCTACTATGCAGTGGAGGAGTCAAGGGCAGCAGCAGAGATTTGGAAGAGGCTTGGTGGTGTGATGTCTAGCAAAAGAACTTTTGAGAACCAGTATGAATATACTTGAAGCCAGGACTAACCAGGTATTTATCCAGAAGACCTATGGGGATGTGCTAATAGAGAAGTTTAATAGTTATTAAACTTGGCTGTGCTGCAGAAGCCTGTGGGTGAATGCAGGTGTGGAAAGGCTCACTCACAAAAGATGCTGTTTTTAACGGTTTTAGATCTGCTAATTGCTAGATATGAGTGAATAAGATTGGAATCTTTGTTAGATTCAAGCCTACCTCTCCATAGTGATGTACTGACATAACTAAACCTGAAGACTTTTGTGTTATAGACAAGAGAAAACTAACTACCTCGTCAGAAGTGGTTTTTTGAAAAGAAAAATTTTAAAAGCTAGTTTGTAACTTAAAGAGCAGAAAATACGTGTGGGTTAGGAACCAAGCAAGCTCTTGTGCAGTTGTGAAAGGAAAATTGAAATCTGAGTTCCTTGAAGCAGAGATTTTTTTTTTTTTTAACTTGAAAAGAATGCTTTATTTGGAACGGGATGGGGGGGACAGCACCAACCTGGTGTTTGCATCTCCTGCAGACATAAATCCATGTCCTGGTGGTGAGGTGGGCCAGATGGTGCTTCCTTACCTGGGACCAGTACACACAGAGGATGTGGCTTTAGCAAGGGCTGTGAGACTTGGGCATGTCAGTGATTCCCAAGCCTCTGTGAAATTCATATTATACCAAGACGCAAGTGGTAATGTCTTGCCTCCAGCTTGGAGGAGGGAAGATGGCCCCAGGAAAAGCTAATGCAACGCCTTATACTAAGACAGAAGCTGCTCACCGAGCAGCTAGCTGTCATCCTCTGTTTGTTACCAGCCCTTTCCTGCTGTGGGAGCCTGAGATTTAAAAGCCATTTTACTGCTGGGGTCTTTCTGTACAGCAGAACAGGCTCTCCATAAAGCATAGAGCAGCCTTTCTGACAGCTACTGTAGGAAATATCACTAGGAAATGTAGCCTGAGGGTCTGAGTACTCTGGGGAGTTTTTCATAACAGTGTTATTTCCCGAATAAAGCTACTAATTTTGGCTCTTGACTCTGCTCATGTTCATTAGGCAGATCTTGTGCCTTGAAATGTGTGCTATTGAATAAGAGAAGGGTAAAAAAGGTCAGTGGGGAAAACCTGAGAAGACTGAAAAAAAGGTTAAACTGGTAAAAGGTGCAGAGAGGTAGTGATGAGGTGGTAGAGCTGCCTGCTGTTTTCAAGCTGAGGTGGTCAGGCTGGGAAGCGAGGAACAGCTGAGAAATGAGCATTGGCAGTGAAGCTGCTGAGTTTGGCAGTAAGGAAATCCCACTGAAGTCCCTGATGAAGGATGTGTAGGGGGTTTCGGTGGGTGGAAATGTAACCCTGCTTGGGAGGAAGGAATAAAAAGCATGTGGAGCTCCATAAGCCAGAGAGAAGACCAGCTTTTTTTTCCCCCCTACAACTTTTACAATTGCTTCTTGTGCAAATTTTTTCAATTCCAACTTTCCGTGAGTGGCCTGACAGATGTGAAAGGACTGTGCTGGAGCTGTCAGGGCATCTGGGGCTGATTAGTAGAAAAGCGCAGCTCTGTCTGCCCTTGCGGGCTTCACCTACTGATTTTGAGTCAGCCTGTGTGTCAAGGAAAGGCCATGTGCAATGTCTTTTTGTGAGCTTGCTTTTTTCCTGTTGTCCTTCTGCCTTTTTTAATGCACGTGGAAATATGGGCAGCAAACCATAAGAAAACTGTAACCTGAAGCAATGAAACTATTTTATGACTTGTCTTGAACTTCTCAGCAAGATTATGTCTTCACTGCCTGAATCAAGCTGGTTTTCATTTTAGTGGTGGGCACTTGGCTTTTAAGCCATTAGCGCAAGTATGGAAGTCCTTGGTATTGCTCTACAGACCCATGGAGAATTGTAGAAAGTTCTCTGAAAGGGTATTTTGCATGCATTCAGAAGTGTTTGTGTCTTGATGTTTGTAACGAATTAACTATTTCTAAAGGATGTGCATGTTGTTCACTTAAATATGCCGTGATTCTGTTGAGTTGGTAGGTGAGCCATTGCGATCTTCTGAGGCTTCAAATTCAGTGAAACTGTTTTGCAGGAGGATAGGATAGGTACTTTACTTGCTGCAAAAATGCTGCTCTTGAGCCTATTCTGATGGTCTTCTGGGTCTGCCTCTGTCTGGAGGAAGAAGTCTTTGGGTTGAGCTGGGCTATGTTTTGGTGTTTTTTTGTTTTTTTTTTTAGTGCGGGCTGTTTCTGTATGTAATTGCTTGTAATCAAAGGTGGTCATTGACAGCCTGCGCATGGTTAAGGAGCTGCAGCCAAAGCTAAGTGGCCCTGGAGATGTCTCTAGCTGGCACAGGAGAGTGTGTCCTCGCAATGCCCGCTATAGCTCTACCTCACAGGTATTTATTGGAACGCTGCTAACAGGAAATATTTTTTTAAAGACTGAATGCTTATTTGTTATTAATAAAACAATGAAAAATAATCCGAGTCTTGAAGAACTCTCTCGAAGACTTTTGGTGCAAAGAAAAAAAAAAAAAATCCCAAACTGACACATATTCAACATAGGATGTTGTGAAAGGGTAATGAGATTTCAGTGGTACAACTTGAGATCGCTCCCGTTGCTCATGAATAGTGACCTCAAGGCATGTTTACACCAACCGTTCACCAGGTAGCTTCACAGACTTATCTAGAGTTAAATAGAAACTGAAAGGTATTGATCAGACTGTGACAGCCTAGAATATGATTATCAGAAGTTCCTGCCTTATTTCAGTAAACCTTTTTCCAACCTGTCATGCTGGTAGACTAGATACCTATTTCCCTTGGTTAACAAAATCAGTTAAATTGGTATTCTAACTCTTTTTGAGTGAGCCATTACACATACTCACTGCAGCTCTTGGTAGTAATGTGGGATCCTGTTTGCACATAAAGTGCAAAGAGATGATTCACTCCAAAGTTATGGAGTGGCCCTTTAGAGAGAAGCAAAATTGGTGTCCCTCTAACTGGTGTTTATTATAAATCTGAGTCTCTCAACAGCAGTAGCAAAGTACTGAAAGCGCTTCCTGAACAGCATTGTGTCTTGATGGAAGATATTATATCGCATCCGAGTCCCAACACTCAGGCTAGTTATTCAGTTCATGCGATTGCCTGAATGAATCTCTATCTCCTTCCAAAATTACAAGCACAATAGAGTCTTCCCTTTGACACAGGTCTGTGCCCACTAGTGAAGGCAATAGCAGTAAGTCAGAGGGCTTTTTTTTGTGGTGACTTAAAGTTTGTCAAATAAGTAACTGTAGCTCACTGAGACTGTTTCCTATAAAAGTGCATGTATACTTCAGATGCTTCTGTGTTTCACCAGGATTTGTATTGCCACAGGAGCTGTTTAGGTACTGAAAATCCCTAAACCCCACAGGTAAATCCTAGTGATTTTTAGTGTTGCAGCTGCTGGATCTATAAACTATCGGAAAATCTGTTCCACAAACTGACCCAGCAAAAGTCAGGGTGAAAAACACTGCTGGAATGAAATAGGGATGGTGAATATATGTTTCAGAGGAATAGCATCTCAGGGCTGCATCATCTGCTACCCTTAGCAGGTAAAAAGGATGACTAGGTGGCAGGCTCCCCCTATGCCCTTACCTGTAAAGGGAGGATGTTATAGAGCAAAGTTTTCCTTTTCTGGATACCACAGGCCAGATGAATTTATTCTCAGCCACTTCTGTACTTTGCATGAGCATACCCAGGAATCAAATTACTTTGGGGGGCATTGGACAACTCTTGAACTGCCTGACCTACCTGTGATCCTGTGAGTAACAACTCTAGGTGTCTCCTTATGCTGAGGAAAAAGTGGCGTTTACAACCCAGTGTGCTCAGCCTCTGGGGACCTGTGGGGTTTGAAGCTTTAGTATCCTGGGAGTGCTGCAGTGTGTGTCGGGTCTTTGGTGTCATTTGGTTCTTAAAGCGGGCAGTAATGGATGTGAAGTCGCTGCTGTTATGGCTGCTGTTGCTTTAGGTCTTTAAATGAAGATTGCTTGTTGGGAGCAAAAGAATTACAAGTCAGTGCCTTTGCAGACAATCTTATATTGTTGCTTAAAATTTGGGTACATATTATAGCTGCTTCTGTAGTAATTCTTCTGGGTATATGTGCTACTGCTGTCTGTATCTTAGTGCATCTCGTGTTAGCTAATGGAAAGAATGATGTCAGAGAAACTGTATTTGTTGCTCTCAGACTTCTTGCTGCAAGAAGAGTAACTATAGGTATTTAAAGGTAGGAATCAGTCCAATATTTAGATAGATACAAGAAGCTAGTTAACTTTGTAAGGAAAAATACTGCTGTAATATCTTGAATAAGATAATATTGGGTACAGCTTCTCTAACAACCTGGTAGGGAGGTAAAAGAATGTCAGTGGCATTAGGAATAACATTGTTCTGAAAGTTCAACTCTTGATAGCAAGGCTTGTATGTGCAGTTCCATAAGCAACATGTCTGTGTCTCCTCTTATTTAGAGCTTGAGTGGATTTTATTCCCTATACTATGGCTATATCTGAGCAGTTTGATTTGTATTAGTGTTTCATTATTTACACATGTCCTAAAGTCTCATTGAGGTTTGGGTGGAAGTTGGGGAGTCTTCCTCCAATGTGTTGGGGCTGGGATTATATGAAGAAGCTGTCACTGCATGCAGCAGTCGATGGGCTTTGTGCCACAAAGCACCATTTATGTACTAATAGAAAGATTGGTGATTCTGTGCAGATGTAGACAACCTCAGAATAACTTCTGTCAGCAGAATCTGGCTTGAATTGTTCTTTGTTTCACAAAGAACCACCAAAAAAAAAGTCAAGATGCTCAAAACAAACAAACCCCACAACAGTTGAAGACATCTTCTGCTATGAGTACTTTAAGTCATTTTATTGCTAGGAAGCTAGGCCATGCCAAGGTAGTGCAGTGCTTGACATACACTACTATAAATGGCTACCTGTACAGACTGACCTCTGAAATTTATTATTTCTTTTAAGAAATCAATTAAATGTCAATGGTAGGAATTTGCAGACAAAACAATGTGTTTATTTCTCTTTTTCCCCCCCTGCACTGTAATAATGAGCAGGCATTGATTATCCTGCTATAAAGGCTCAGTGGAGAGAGCATTTTATGCTTTTCTTTTATGTTAGTAAAGTGGGGGGGGGGGGGGGGGGGGGGGGGGAGATGGACACGACCAAACCCAAACCGTTTTGAAAGGTGCAAGTCCAGGTTAGTTACTTTGAGGTGCTGGTATTCATGCTGATAGCACTTCAAGAGGTATCTGTCAACTAAGCCTTGCCTCCCTGTGGAAATCCCAAGGGAAAAGAAATGATCTTCATTAACCTCTCCTTGGACCGTGCTATAGCGCAGTACGCACACGAGCTGAGTGCCAGCTCTGTGCTTTTTCAGCTGAGGACTAAGGCTGAACGAGTCGGTAGCCAACATGCTTCTGCCACATCGCTTCCCAGGAACTGGCTTTCATCTCCCCCAAAGGGAGCTACACCAGCCTGCCTGTGAAGGGGAGGCTTGTATTCACAGCTGTGCCTTGCAGCTGGGCAAGCCACCATGGTGGCACTGAAGGAGCAGCTTAGAGCCCGAAGTTGGCAAGAATCTTATGAGGCATCTGCCTGTGGAAGAGACCTCAAAGAAAACGCTTTTCACATCATGTTTCAGGAAAGATCTGCAATCTCTGAGCCAGGAATGACAGAAAAGTACTTCCTAGCAGGAGGCTCAGTATTAGTATTCCTCAAATAACCTGAGTTCTGGAGCATCCTCATGCATGCTTCTGTGTCATTTTGTTTGCTTTTTGCTTACATATACTTTCAGGTTAGAGCTTTGGTTATTTTAGCTTTCTTATGCGTCTACCCTCAAAAAATCACAGGAAACTCTAGAATTCAAATGCTGCATGTTGTCACAGTGCAACAAATTGTGATGATAAAGCGTGTTTTGAAGCAGTTGGTGTGAATCACCTGTTAACACTGCAAGGGGGATCCAGTATGACCTGTTGGAAGTGCAGATTTCTGCTATTTTTGGCACAGTCACGTTTTCAGATATTCTGCTGGGGTTGTGGCTGGTACTTGGTGTTTGTGCCAAAGACTATTTTAAAAGAAAGTTGTCCTGAAATGCAAGACTTTAGCCTCTTATCATTGTGCTGGTAGACTATATCAGGTGTACTGCTATGCTTAAGTATTCTATTTTAAAGTTGAGTAGATCAAAGTGCTCCACATACTAAGTGTAAGTGGAAAACTGATGCAGGATAGCTTCTCTGCATGTGTTGGAAACTTTGCCACATTGTTACAAGCACTTTGGGGACTGCAATTTCCTTGTTAGATTACGCTTGTACTGACACCCAAACTTTGTATTTCCAGCATGTTGAAAATCCTCCCAAACTTCTTATCTGTTCCAGGCTGCAACAAAAAGCATCTGACTTCCTAAGGTTGCAAGGCTAGTAACTGTGGGCTTTTTCCTCTTGCTTTCTAAAGTTCATGTTTTGGTATTTACTTTTTGAGTAGCTATGTTGGCTTGCTTCCCCTTCTGAAAATAGGAAGTGAGAGTCCTATGCAGCTGCGTGTCCCCTGAAGAGTCAGACCTGCCCTAAAACTGGCCAAAGCTGAAATTAGATTGGAAGGATTTGTTAGAGCTCATGCAAGTAGGGGAGCTGCCTGGGTGAGTACCAAGCAGGCTATTTTGTCAGCTAACCCAAGGGCTGCTGTCAGAAAGCTGTGGCCTTTGGAGTGAAGCCCGAGGGCCTGCACATCTTGGACGATTTCCTGTTTTAAGGTGGCATAAGGATCGTACCACATGCATAGCTGTTGCAAAAGACAGCTAGGTGCTTTTGCTTGCTGCAGTGAGACTTTGGCACTCCTGCAGTCTCATGCTTGTGCCATTGGTGCTTCTAAGTGCACTTTGAGGGATGCCCTCCTCCCTGGTGTATGCTGTGGTGTTTGCCAGGGAAGCGTGTGTGCTTGTCTCCAGTGCAGTGGTTTGGTGCAGGCAGCTAACGGAGCACTCTGCATGTTTGTAGATTTCAAATACACCCAGGAAGGGCCATTACTGAGCCACAGGTTTGCTCAGAAGCTACAGGTGTATGTGCTATGCACACTTATGTTCTTATTATACCTTACATGAAGCCTACATAGCCTAGTTATGAATCTCACTAGCTCCTGTTTATCTGCCTTAAAACAAGCAAATAAAACAATCCCTCCTACCACACAGAGCAGGCTAACCAAAATGCCCCTCTGACTAGAAGTGAATTTATAAATGCCAACCAATATAGAGCTAGCCAGATTGACTTCATATTTCTACAGTGCTGTATGTGTGTAAACAATATGAAACTGTAAGAATATTAAAACAGCAGGCAATACTTGGCAACATCTATTGTAACAAAATAAAATGCCATAAAGTGTCTCTGAGATCAGGTCTTTAAAGCAGAGACGGCTCTACAGATGAGCCTTTAAAAAAGGTCCTAAACTATCCAACAAACCCAGCATTTTTTTGTGTGCCACTTTGCTCTGTATCATAGAAATCTCACTCTTTTCCTAAAATAGCCTGTACCTTTGCACTTGATGCATCCAAGTGCATGTCATTTGGCAATGTTATCAGAGCAGATATCTGTAATCTTTGAGCAATGCTGTCTTTTGCTAGACTTCTCTACGGTGTGATGCCTATACCCAGTTGCACTTAATTTCACTGATCGCTAGCTTTTGCTAAGCCTGACTCTCATAAATTCAATAATTCATTTGATGGGTTAAAAAAAAAAAACAAAACAGAAAAGGAATTCAAGAGCCAAAGTGTTACGGAAGCTGGAACAGGAATCATTGACTATTTTCTCTCACTTCTTGATGTGTAATCTAACATTGAGGACTAAACATTTAAGTGGTGCTGAGGTATTAAGACTGAGAGGATAGGATTTTTTTGTAGGATGATGTCTTGCAAAACCTGTGACACCTGATCATCTCATAAATTTAGGATCCTGCTCTTAGAGCAGACCTGTTGTTAGAAACTATTTCTCTCGCTGGAGTGCTGAAAGGTAAAATCTGGGGTTGGAGCACTGTTATGCACCACAGCTTGCTGGATTTTTATCTTCAGTGACTATTTTCATGAATGTTATTTAAAAGGATATTTGTGTGACTGTTGGCTTTGCATCCAAGACCACTTTTCCTACAGTCACCGCAGGAAGGAGATAGGCATGGGAGTCCTGCTGTCCACACCTGCGAAGTGTCAGGGGGTTCCACCCCAGGCTTTCTCTGCTCCATGTGTATGTGCACGAGGTTTCCCAGCCTCTCTCTCTTCCCTGATTTCCTATGTTTCTGCTTACACAGCCTCTCATAGGCATACAGACAATCCAAAATGCTACGCGCATAAAAATGACAATTTAATACTCCCATCTGTACTGTTGCTTACCTCAATACTCGGAATTTACGGCTGAATTGACCAAAAAATTTGGGTGAAAAGTGGCTGTTGTAATGGTATTATGTAGGCTACAGCAACTGAAGGCCTCTCTGTTCCTTAGTGGAAACATCCCCCATTTGCAGACTTGTTACTTCCCTGATAGTCCTTTGGTGGATGAGCCCTAAAAGTTCATCCTGGTTATGCCGATGCCTTTTGCATATGGAGCATGCATCCTGTTGCATGTGGATGTGTGCATACATGCTGCTGCATGCCTGCGAGGCTCTGCTGGATGAGAAGTGCTCATGGACCCAAATCTCTGAAAAACAGTGCTTTATTTTTCTGTGTGGTTTTATTTTGTTGTCCCATGATTGTTAGACATGTTGCTATAGCTCTGGCTTGCTGTGATTGTCTCTCATAGGCTCTTCACGGTATATCAGGGAGCTCTGCGTACCGAGGAACACGTGGCCATGTCTCCTAACCAAGATGATGACGGGCAGAAAAATTAAATAGTCTGTAAAGGGGTAGTAGTGATAGGGACAGCCATTTTGATGTTGCAAATGCAGTAAATTGAGAGGCTCCGTGCATCTGTCTTAGTACAAGAAGGCAGCACAGAGGTGTCATGTTGGCAGACTTGGTAATGCCTATTCTCATTTTGGTAGCTTTTATGAGTGCTTGTTAAAACAATTGAGGGAAAGTATGATTTCCTGGGAAATACAGATTCCTGCTGATCACTAATGGTTTTGTGATATGTATGAAAGAAGGGGCTCAATATTGAAACAATGTGAAATGCCAATTGAAAATCCTTGTAAAATTCAACATGCTGAGCTTAGCACTGTGCTTCAGCTGAGCAATATAGGATTTTTTTTTTTTTATCTCAAGGTACGAAGGTTGCCTGTTCCAGCTTGTTTTCTTCAGTGTTTAGTGGTTAGCTCAGCAGAAGTGCTGCCAGAGCTGAAATGGTGCAGATGAGACCCAGGAAGAATGAGATGGGTGAGCTGCCGGGGTGTGCTTCAGGAGTGTTTCTGGGCTGCAGAGTTATGAAGCATGTCACCGGGAGATGATCGTAATGATACTTCATTGCAGTATTTTCAGGGACTGATCAGTGTTTCCACCTGGGGAGCTCCTAGTTCACCCCATTCATTCTGTTGTGTGAACACAAGTCATTGCATTTAACCTACGTACTCTGTACTGAGCCTCAGGGATGGGTGTTTGATGAAAGCATATTGAAAAGGTTGAGATTTGATTTGAAAACACAAAGAGGTGGAGAATATACAAGTTCCTTAGCGATCAGCCAACAAGGGTGGCTAAAATTGTTTTCAATTATGTTGCTTCACTTTGAATTTGCTTTCTACTTCCACATGCTGGTTCTCAACCTTTCTCTGTTGGATTAAAGATTAATTTAGTAACTAGTATCTTATAAAAGTACATGTATATTGTAATCAAGTTACTTGTGTCTTGGTAAATGTTTGATAATCTTTTTTGATAGCTGAAGCTTTTCAGCCCTTTAGTATCTCAGCTTTGTGATATTTGCAACACCTGTTAAATCACTTCCTTCAGCTTCTTCCCCCTGCCTCCTGATGTGGCGGTGGCCCTCATCGTCTTATTCGTTTGGAGACTTGGCGGAAGATGGAGGGAGCCCTTGTTCCCACCATACCCTTCCTGTTAGCTTGCAAGCATCAAGGTGAGACGGGCATCTGGCCTTGCTCTAGGAAGGATGGGTGTAAATACACCAGCACAGAAGCGGTGTTGCGAACTCTGTGCCTGGTGCAAGCAGGCTGGGCACTCACCTTTCCCACTGTGGGAAGAAGCTGTAATTGCCCCTGTCTTCTTGGGGCAGAGCTGCCACTTCACAATGTGGTGTGTTGACTCTTCTGCATGGCCTTTGGCAGCTGCCGTGGAGGCGTATTAGAGCCTCACTTCTGATGTCCTACCCTGGTATGTTTTTGTAGGAGAAGCTTTCATTAGAAGGGGTCTAATGTTATTTCCCCCTCCATTCCATCATGTTTCTTTTCTTTTGTGTTTGTGGTGGGTGTATTTGTGCATGTATGTGTAGGTTAGAAGCAGAAAACTTCTTTGAAATGTGTAACTATTTTCTGATTGGAGTCAATGAAAAACAGATTTCAGTACAGTTCCCTGCAAAACAAGCTAAACAAATAACCTAGCAACTTTGCCTTTGAAAATATTTCGATTCACTGAGATACATTCAAGGAAGATGTTTTTTACGCATTGGCCAAGTGTCTAAAATGATTAGGTTCTTACCTGGCTCCCTGGCTGTTACCACGATACGAATAAAGGGGAACAGAAATATTGCTAAGGAGTGGCACAGGGATGGAAGATAGAGGGGCTCTGTGTGACACTAGATGGTGCTCTGTATCTGTGTGGGCATCACAGAGTGCTTGCGCCACTCTCACTAATTCCTTTGGCAGTGTTTAAGGCTTTTTAATCTATATCGGATTTAGTCATGATGAGGTAGGACAAAGTTTGTTACTCTGGAAAATATCATGGGTAGAACTCTGGTTTAAATACTCAAATGAGACTGCTCGAAGTATATCCTATTATCTGTGAATCTTAAAGTACTTTTCTGAATATTAACTGATTTCACTGGGTGACAGTGAAGCTAAGTGAGCAATACATCCACTTTATAGATTATTAAATTAAAGCACAGTTAGATTTATTGACTGCCGGAAGTCATGTAGTGAGGCAGTGACAGGGCTGGGAAGAAAATCCAGGAGCGCTGGCTTGCAGTTCCCTCTTGTGTCTATTAGATAATGATTCATTTGACCAGTTTTTGTAAATAAAATTGCAACCGGGAGGCTAAAAGTGAAATTTAAGTAAAATAATTTTTTTATTCTAAATGCTGAAGGTGTTAGCCTAGGTGTGAATATGCGAATATCACATGTTTCTTAGTATAAAAGGCAGTAGCTGCGTATAGCTAGATAGTCCCCAATTTAACCATTGTGATCTGCAGAGTCCTGTTGAGTCTGCTTGTAGCTGGCAGCCCCTGCAGACAGGAAAACCCTACATTCCCTTTTCATCAATCAGCAAATATCTCTTCCTGTTGTGTCTTATTTTCTTGTCTGATCAGGATCGAATAAAGCTCAAGTTACTTGCTGGAGTTACTTTTCTCAATCTCCTCTCGCCTTTTGGGGACTGTCCTGCTTCCTGCCATCGAGGACCTGCAGTCACAGCCCTCTTTCCAGGCAGGTGGGTGATACCTGGCTCAGCTAGGAACAGTGCTAAAGTGAGTATTGGAGGCTGTTACCTCACCCATGTTAATGCAGAGCAAGCTGTGAGAGGCGATGGAGGATTTCTAGGTGCTCCCTGGCTCCCTCAGTGTTTGATGGCTGTGCCACCTTCTATGGTCTCCGAAGATGCCAGAGCTTGTTCTCGTGCTGCAAAAGTATTTCCAGATCTGATCTGTCAGAAGAATAAGAATGCTATATCTCTGAAAAAGCAGGTGATGGTAGGTAGCAAATTAATCCCATTGGAAAAATGGCAAATAGCTTGGCAATCACGTGGGGAAGGCTGGTTTGATGGCATTGGGTCTTCCCAGGTACTTGTGGCTTGCTGTTTGTGGGATAAAATGCAGGGGCTGGTTAGCAAATGCTATTGCAAGGCAAACCTGCAGGAAGGAGGCTGGTCGTCATCTACCTCTGTGCAGTGGAAATTAGACCTTTCTTTGCTCTTGGTCTCTGTGTCAGGGATTGCACTGGGCACAAAGAGTAATTTTTATGGTGTTCCCCAAAGTGAAAACTGAATTAGCAGCCTGTATCTGGCATAAACTACATATTTTGAACTTTAACTATATGCTTTAGAATGTGAATTTGTGATGCTAACCAAATAATATTCTCTGGTTTGGGGCTAATGGTGCATTTAAACAGTCTAATCAGTGCACTTGAGTGAAGCCATTAGGAGATGGAGCAAACCTTGCTGCTGTTCTGCAGTGGTGTCTCAGGGTGGTTATTTTTGCCAGGCCCTCTGAAACGTGGCTATGTCCTGTGACTTTGTCTGAGACCCATCATACCCCAGTTGTAGCTGTATAACTGGAAATTCCTCAAGGAAATGAGCTTAACTTTTTCAGAAGTTAATTTTTGGCAGTTTGGAGCAAAGATTTGTTTGGTTGCGTTTGCTTAAATTGCTGCCCTTAAGACTCTTCCCATCTGCTAGTGACAGTTTGGAGGCTAATGCACTTGCTTTTAGTATATTATTATTATGAAAAGCTGCAGGTTGGTTATTTGCAATGCAGTGGTCAGGCATTTGCAGCTGTTACGGCTTACAATTTCATTGCTTATGTAGTATTTTTAGGTAAGTGAACAGTACAGGTTACTAAACTAACCATATAATAACGTTTCCAGAGATCTAGTCTTTCTCCATAGCTTCTTGATAGAAGTTGACCTAAACAATATTGGAGGTTTCTTGCAGAGGATAATAGGGTGGAGAAAGAACTCAGTGGTGTTGAATGACATATAAAAGCTGAAATTATAATGAGCAGGTGAGAAACATAGTGGCTTTGTTATGATTACTTTACAGTACGTAATTTCCTTGCCACTGGAATTGGAAACATAACTTCTGTCTTGAACAGTCTTACCCAGATTTCCATCTGGATTATGGAAAGGAAATAAATATAGGTTTAAAAAGGAATCCAGAACAAAAAATAGTGTTATAAAGCTGTGTGGTGCTGGAGTTCAATGGCAAAATTTTCTGTGTAAGTCTGTAGAGACTTAGTGTAAATGGCTTGATGAATGGTGATTATTATATCAGTCTAATTTCAATGTAAATGTATGGACAGCCTATTCCAATATCATTACAATTCTGTTAGAATTTGAAATGACACTGAAGTATTTGAGTGATTCTTTGGAGGCTGTGCTAATGAGGCTATTACAATGCAAAATCACTATTGTAGGATAATAGTTTCAGTGCAAATCTGTAGATTAACTGTGATTTCATATCACTAGACAGGCTATGCCATCATTTAAAATAAAAAAACATCTGGCTGAGAATTTGTCTTCATATAACATTGGGTTTAGGACACAAATTTGTACAGTGACAGAGGTGCTGAAGGCTGTGAGGTGCTGTGAAGTTGCTAGAACTGTATCAGCCATGTTGCTTTTAGCAGCCGTAAACTCTTCATGGAGTTTTGAAACAAAACATCAATTTATTTATAAGTGCAAAGCTGCAGTCGGAGTGCAGAGTTTCTGCTCAGTGGTGTGCCTTGCAGGCATGACAAAATCGTGTGGGTGCCTGTGCTCACCAGCAGAGCTGGCCAGCTCACACTCAGTGTCTGAGAAGGCAGGAGGATGGGGATGAGGCCTGGGAACTGGCTTTAAAAGATGAAAAAAAGTGATGGGTTTGAGCTACAGACAGAGCTGCTAAGAATAAGTGTTGGGAAAAGATTCTGGAGGTTAAGGATAGTGGAATGTCAACTGATCTCCAAAGGATTATTTGCACATCTCTCTATTTCTTGCCTGTCTTCTTCCACCAGTTCATCCATTTCTGCCTCTGATACTTCTCCTTGGATACTTCTCTGTCAGATTAAATTTAATATAGCTAAGGCTGGCCACCTCAACCTCCCTCCTGCTCTCTGGCACAGGTCACATCACTGGTATCTTA
Source organism: Pluvialis apricaria (assembly GCA_017639485.1). Taxonomy (NCBI): domain Eukaryota; kingdom Metazoa; phylum Chordata; class Aves; order Charadriiformes; family Charadriidae; genus Pluvialis; species Pluvialis apricaria. The sequence goes on along the minus strand of CM030013.1, from coordinate 3,001,890 downwards.
CCTGTCATCAGGCTGGCAAGCCATGGGTCACTTGTGTTCTTCCTGTTGTCCTCTATAGATGCATCAGCTGTTTCTTAATCATGTTGCTCTTTCTGTAAACCTTCTGCAATCTGCTCCACTTTCTCCCCCTGTGTGTTTGGAAAGGTTGTGTTTAGGTAAGGTTAATCAGCAGCAGGGAACTTGCTTGAGACCTGCTGCCCTTCATCCTCTGACTCCTGCCTACCTCCTCACCCTTCTTCACCTTATTCCTCTTTCCCTTTGGCCTGTCTCTTTTGAATTCTTGCAGAAACCTTCAGATGGCTTCTTTTAATGCTGCTATGGGCCCGTGACTACAAAGCAGCTAAAAACAGTGCCTCAAATGCTCATTTGGTGCGAGTTGTCCGGGTTTTGGAGAGGCGTTAAGCCCTGGCACTGTACCTGCTATGCTCTGAAAAGGAGGCAGCATGTAAGAAAGCAGCTTGCCTCAAGTAGAAACTCAATTTTCTTATTCTTTTTCTTTTTGATTTTTCATTTGTTGTGCCTTTCAAGAAGCAGGCGTGGCCTGTCATAACAGCAAATTCATTCCATCTCAACTGCATTTTTTGCCTTGCTTCAAGAAAAAGACAGCTGCTGCTGTCTCTTTCTATCTTAAAGATTATTGAGTGGGTCTGTTGCCTGCTCCATAAAAGAAGAAGAAAGATATCTGCAAAACAACATCATTTACTGCTAAAGGAAAAAGAATGTTTGCATGGGAAATTATTTCACTTTTCCTGCTTTTTTTTCATCTTTAAGGTTGTCTTTTTTTCTTTCGTCAGGCCCTCTGCTTGCAGTGGAATATAGCAGCCATGATATTTTTATCCTTGAAAACTCTGACATTAGGTAACAACTTAAAGCTAGAAAATGGCAGGGTCATTTGAAGACTTCTGACTTTCTAAGGCCATTTCTTTACTTAATTTTAAGGCAACACTTTTAGTGTTAACACTTTCCAAATGATATTGTGGAACTATCCAATCCCATGAGCAGGTAGCGTGGGTAACCACTGGGTCTCACTACATCTTAATCTTTCTGCTGCCAACTCTTCTAGTATTTGCTTTGTGGTATTGAGTCAATCAAGATTATGGCTTATTTGGAAGAGGGACTGTGTTTCCATGCTGAGGTTTCTGTACAGTAATAGCACACTGTGACCCAATCTTCATGGGAGATTCGGGAAAGAACAACCTTATAAAGGAGAAAATAGCTCATGTTTTTGACACCTGGGGGCTGATCTTTGCTGCTTTTAGGGTTCACTGATATTCTCCTCACTCTTCTAGTGAACGTCTTGGTTTTTGTGGGAACTCTCAGCAGCTTTCTGCCAAGTTCCAGTTTCTGGACTCATCTAATTGTATTGCACAGGTTTGATGTAGCTAATGCTCTGCGTGGTACTGCTGAAACCGAAACCAGTGGTCTGTAGCTCTGCCTTAGAATGTGCTCTCTCCTTATGCTGCCAGTAATGTATTCTTGTGCAGCTCCTCACATGGAGGTACTAGACACAAAATGCTGCAGTAAAGCAAATGCCATAGCAGCTGCTCAGCAGGGAAAATCCAATTGCTTAGCACTGGGCAACTGTAACTAGCATGGTATTTTTTTATCACTGCAGAGACACTGATTTAATTTTCTCCAAGGCAGCCCCGGTCACTGGTCCCTCTGCAAAAGACTTCTTTCTGTCTGGCTTTAGATCTGTTTTGGAGTTGAGAGAGGTGTTGAGGAGAAGACAAATGCGTGCTAAAGGAGAAAAAGTAGCAAAGCTGCAAATGTACTAAAACACTGCAAATAAAAAAAAAAATATTTTAAGAAGAGTATGATCTGTAGGAAGTGAATAAAACATCAAGTGATAGTAAGGGCACTCAGAGGAAATTAAGTAAACTCCTCACTGAAAGATAACAGAAGTGAGTTAATAAGGTAAGGCAGGTAGATATAGGAGGGAAAAGTTAAGCTGTTAACTTTTGTTTTCTTTTGGAAATGCTGAATTACAACCCTCAGAAGTGAAAACTCATTTTTCTGGGGGAGCATAGTGGAAGAAACAAGGTTGCCACTAATGGCTTTTGACAGAAAAAAATTTATCACTGGTCAGTCTAGAATAGTGGGTCATGAAGTGCAAATTGAGTTCATGTGTCCCCTTAATTTTGTGGTTTTTCTCTAAATAACTTAAATGGAAAATGGTTAGATTGTGATTTTTACCAAACATAAAATTCAGAACAGTAAAAATCAGAAACGGCAATTTGAAATTTAAAATCTTACCAAATTGTGTCAGGATGAATTTATAAAAGTAGTTTTTTCTGGAGTTGTCACTACTGAAAGCCCTTTTGCATTGACTCATTTCATGCTGTTAAACACTGTATTATTAAAACTGTCTCTATAATTAACATCAGACACTGAAAAGACTGGGAGTTCTTCTTCTGCCTGTCTATTGACTAGGAATAGTTGTCTCTTCTTGTAGCAGAACTCAGCTTCACTAAAAGTATTGGTTTCCTTAACTTCAACCTTTTTATATTAGTGAACTGTCTGGTGGTTTTGCAGAGCGCTCACCTGGGTGGCTTTTACAGTCTTTCGTGAGGAGGTAGCAATCAACGGGGTCAGGTTGGCATCTGGCAACTTCGCTCTTTAGCAAGACCACATCAGGGACTGAACGTCCCCTGTGTGTTGGAGTGACATGGTATTGTGTTGCAATGGTGCAGCACTGCGAAGCTGACCTGCCTCTTCATTCTCTGTCACGTCAAGGATCCCTGCAATGCTATAGTCTCTGTGCTGTATTACCAAGGTTATTTCTGTTGTTTTCCCTTTTAAAATGATGTTTTGGCAGCTCTTGTCTGTCTTGGTAAAACATCTCTCTTACCTGTGCAGAATTTGCTAGCTCAGTGGAGGTCCATTACCCTTCGGTGTTGTATTCATGTACAAAAATGTTTCCTGTAAAGCCTCTATTAGCTGTGATTTAACAGTTATTCAACGCTGCTGTTTTAAAGGAACCTCCGCAATGCGGGAAGTGATTTCTTCTCAGTTTGACACATGAAATAAAAAGAATTTCTTTGTGCTGAATGACTCGGACTTCACCGTGTTAATGAATCCAGGTCTGAAAAGTAAAGCCTTGGAGCTGCTGCCGGATATAAATAGAGTTGCCAAGTACTGAAAGAGAAGCTTGACTCAGAAGCTGCATACAGTCAGGCCAGTTTGTACCCCTGCACTCCTGTGGGCTTCATGCTAACTTCTATGATACTTAATGCTTACCTGTTGTGGCCTTAAAAATGAGGATTTAAAAACGTAGTGTATGACACCGCATGAAAAGCGAGTCAGCCACATGAGCAAAGAGAAAATAACAAACATCATGTGCTGTCAGACTTAGGTAGGCAAATAAACTCAGGCTATGTGCATTGGAAGTAATTCAGCAAGCCAGATCCTGGAATAATGAATGTCTGCATGTGCTCCAAATGAGGTGAAAAACTGTCAGGTGTGTGAAGCCCAGATAGTGCAGGAATGGGGCCAACGGAAATAAGTCCTGAATCTGTTGCCCCCTTGGCAATGCAACCTAGAGAGAATGCACTGTATTAGCAAATTTGCTACTAATGTTCTTGAAAGGGTAAATTAGAGATGAATGTGGCTTAAAAGATAACAGAAAGGTGTTATATATGGGTTACTGTTGTGACGTACCAGATAGAAAAAGGGCATTCCCAAATCACTTTTGCTTGAAGCAGAGTTCTGGTAATGGAGGAAAATAGGTGGCTGTGGAGTGAGAGGAGGCCTTCAGGCTCCTCCACTGCAGCGTATCCAAAGCTGCCTGCAACAGTCAAACATCATGCAACTCTGAGTTTGCTGTGCAGGGGTGAAATGAGGACAACAGCATGTCTGTTCCTTCATAATGTATGGGCTTGGTAAAACCAGATGATTTGCTATTGTCCAAACCTGGTCTTAAAAATTGCAGAAGGTGAAATTTGAATTTTTTTTTTTTCCCCTTGGCTGTTAATTCTATGCAGAAAAGACACTTTGTCAATATTTTATTTTCAATCCTGAGCTACAGGCACTTTTTCCAGAGAAGTACTTAAGGGAACTCTAGCAAAGAGGATGCCATATGGTCTCCTTAAGGGTGTATTTCAGATAAAGGATGCTTTAAGTTTAGTCTTCAAAATGGGCTGCATATGCTGACATTGTGCAAGCTACCTTCTACACCGTCTGGGGGAAACCTACCTGGTGCTTGCCTACAGGGTGCTCGGGTAACATGTGGGCTGTGGGAGGCCAAAGAGGGACCCGTGGGCATGACTACTGCTGACACAGGCTGCCCTGGGTTGGAGCTGGGGTGGCTTTCCTCCTGCTGTCCATGCAGGGATAACATGTTTTCCCTTCTAACTGGGGTGCCACAAGCCCCAAGCATGAGCAGTCCTATGTCCAATGCATCCTCTGAGCTCCGTTGTCTCTGCCATGCCTCCTTGTGCTCCATAAAATTCCCCTGAAGGAGAATCTAGTTAGGAAACTAGGATTGCTTATGTTTTCTCTGTGAAGTCTTTATCTTTGGAAAAGAGAAAACTGCAGTATTTGTCTGTCTTCTTGGATTTTTTTTTTTTTTTTTTGCTTTAACAGAATTTTGGTTTGGGTGGTTGACTGCTAGAGTTGGGTTCTTGTGACTGTGTTGTATTTTTTTTTCCTCCCTGAGACTTTCATGTTTTAATAACAAGTGGTTGGTTTGTTTGTTTCATGTGGGATAACAGAAATGCTATTTTTGACTGTATCTGAATGTATTAAAAAATGGTGTTATGCTCCAAGGGACGACTCAAGCATGTAAAAAAACCTCTGCAATGTCAGAAGTTGTCTCCTCCCCATGCTGTGTCAGGAGAAGACATCCCTGGAGCCTTTTTCTGGGTTGCAGCAGCCAGAGAAGCCCTTTCCCCTGGTGAAGGGGAAGAGACTGATGGAAGAAAGTTGGACATTGCCTGCTGTATTGCTGATCCCTCCTCAGCCAGCTGGTTTTGAACATGGGCTGGTTTCAGGTTTGTATTTCAGAAAGCCAATTATGCCACAATATAGAGATGGCTATAAGTGAGAATTCACTGTAGAAATTCCAGAGATAAGTGTTTACTGCATTGCTGTGCCTTTGCTTTCACTTGTGTGAGATGTGCTAGATTTGCCTAAAAGAGATGGAGAGATGGTTTAAATGAATTGGTGTGGAGATGAGGTGGTGGTTTTCTGAAAAAGCCTTCCAAATATTCAGGAACAAATGAATTTGAAACTTAGTGAAAATAGTTTGGCATGTTTCACCCCTGATAAGGCAGAAGTGGCAAAAGGCATGTGTCCTTGGTATAGAGCTTGTTCATCTGCAGGATCTACTATATTCCAATTAAGGACTTGGTGAGGAACCTGACCTGCAGTTCGGAGGTGCTTATTAAATTCCTTTGGTTTCAGCCACTTGCTGTGATAATACAGGATAAAATTTTTACTTAGAGGCTAATAAGAAACCATTCTTCTCAGAGGCTTTGATGCAATAACTTCAGAGCAGATACGAAATTTCTAATTTAATGCATAATGAATAATCTAGTTTCCTGTTTGAAACTTCAGACTTTCCTTCAGTACCATTTCATGCGCTAGCTGCCTGTGATGCCTCTCTTGTGGCAAATTAAAAAAAAAAAAGTCTATTGGTAGTTGAGGAAAATTAAGAAATACTGAGGAGAAGGTCAGGGGACTGCTGACATGGGTAATGAATAAAATCAGGAAGGTGAGAGGGTAGACAGAATATCAAATGTCTTACAGAAGGTTGAAGTGGAAATTTTGTTGTTGAAATGAACTGGGATAAGATCAGGCCCTCTGTGAAGACGGCTGATGGAGATTGGTAACTCCACTGGGGATGTGGGGAAGGGTGGAAGAGGCTGTAGGGCAAGGAGGGAAATCCCTACAGAAAGGCTGCAAGGGTTATGTCAGTAGGATGCTGTGAACAAACCAATACATTGAGTTTGGCAAAACAGGAGGAAACAAATCGTAGGCTGAGGCAAGAATTAAGTGAAAAGGAATAAAAAATGTTTCTACTTCAGAAGTGAATTTTGAGGTGAGATGCTATTTGAAATGAAAGAAGTGTTTTGTTTAGGCAAACGTAGATATTGAATATTTTTAGAAATGAAAGAACACTTTATTTTTAATTCTCAAGTTTTAAAACCCACAAGGTGATTTCTTCTTTTCTCAAATAATTCAGTTAAATGTAAAAGAATACAATTGTTCTGTGAATAACTTCAGCTGACCTGATTCCTTCAGTAAGGATTTGATCAAAATGTTTTGCTCATCTGTCTCAGTGGATCAGATCAAGTCAAATATCTTAGTGTGCCTAAATGTGGACTTAGGATGGTGTTTTGCTGCACAGTTATTGACAAAATTCTTTAAATGTTTGTCATCTTGCTATCTTGTGTAACCCAGCTTCTCCCACCTCCAGGGAAGGAGAGCTCCTGACTATTTTGAGTGAGTTAATTAGTGCCTCAGTGATGATTATTTCTACCTCAGTACAAAGTTTTTGTTATTTTTCACATAGATAGGAAAAACCAGAAGAAATGACTGGAAAATAATTTCTGAAATGAGCATGATAATGAATCATTAACAGCTCAAATAGCAGTGCCAGGGATACTTGTTTCAGTGGGCATGTAATAAAATTAATTCCACATTTAAGAGAAGAATTAATGGTGTAAACTGCTGTTATAATGATGTTTTAATGGCTGGAACAAACTTATCTGAAAACCGTTATTTTACCAAGTGTGGTCCAAAACCAACAGGAGATTGAATACAGCCCTTAAGACTAAATGTGTTATGCAAAGCTGTGGCATTTAGCTTTTATCTTTGAACTAACATTTTAATCGAATTATCATCAATAAATATTAGATTAAAACTCCCTTGCTAAAAATGCATTATCACTTCAGGTTAGCTGCATTGCAAATAAAACTTCCAGTGAAACGGTCGCTATGTACTTGCAGGTTTGCTCATAGAAATGTGAGGTTCTTGTTGGGGTCCTTTTAGGACCAGTAAAACTTTGCACGGCAAGTGGTTTGCTTTGGGTTTTGTATTCTGTGTCTCAACTCTATGCATTATAGAAGGGCAGTTTGCTTGCTGAGAACCCGAGAGGCAAAAAGCTTTTTAAATCAGACGAATGGCATAATAGGTATGCCCAGCTTTTTTAGGTGCTTGCTGTGGTCTTCAGATTAAATAGTACAGATACACCGTTTATAAAGAAACTGCTGAACAAGCACAGGAACTACTTACTGTAAAGCTTCTTACTGCTACTATTGTTCATCTATAATGTGCAACCTAATGGTGTAGGTCCGTAACAGCAAATTTACAGGTATGCAATATACAGTAGGGCATGCACAGTACTACAGCAGTTCTTCATAAGGAAACAGACTTGATATTTATTTAATCCATTCTGTCACCGAAGCCTTTTATTTAATTGGGGAAAAAAGTATGAACTAAGTGCTTAAAGTCTCATTAATGGGCAAGTAAACTAAATCATCCCTAGAATTTCAGTTCAATAAGCTACTTAACCTCTGCGCCTCAAATTAACATGGAGAACAGTTGATAAAATGACTCTGATTCAGTGTCTCGCCAACTAGAAGTGTTGTGGTGAGGAGGAGGAGCGCATTAAGGAGCAGTTCTGCTTCTCGCTCCAGGCATTGCAATATATCGTATGAGTATATGAAACTGCAAAATCGTATCACAGAACAGTATCAATCTGTGTAAGATAAAGGTGTCTAACTTGTGGTAATGTTTCTTTATCTTGCATGATGTATTAAAATAGAATAAAAATAAAGTCTGCTGCTCTTCTATTTTAAGGATAGTAATAGTGGTTTTAGGCAGTGCTATGAAGTGTGGTCTAATATAATCTTCATTGCACCTACTAAACTTGACCCACTTTTTGAATACTAATGTGAAAATAAAAGGAACAAAAAAGGACTAAAGTTGGAGCTTGGCTCTTGTTTTCCTTGCTTAAATGGTAGAAGGTGGTTGAGAACATACACACAGTAACCTACGAGATCATTTTAAGCACTTCAGTGGCTTATGGCTAGGATTTTATTACCCTGTGTTTAGAACAGAGAAGGGGAAGGGGGTTCAGCCACCCCTAAAAGACTTGCCACTACAAAGTGATTAAGTACCACTGTGTTCAGCCTTACATTGAAGCCAGTAGTGTGCCAAACGCATCAGTCCTGTTAGGTTGCCCGTGTGCAGTGGGGAGTTTGGGTCCAAAATCTAGTGTGTGTGGCCAAAATAAAAAAACTTCAAGAGCTTCAACCTGCAGCCTGAGGTGTGAAAGGAGACTTGACATGAATCTGCCCCACGGAAAGGCTTGCAGTCTGGGAAAATAATGTGGGAGAGAAGTGTCTGATTCAACCCTAAATTAGGCTTATTTCTTATGATCGTTCACAGAAGATATATCTGTTAAATAATGACAGAGTCTGGTTTGGATGTTGTGAGTAAAGCCTTTCTGTTCATGTATAACTCCAGCTCAAGGCTGAGATGATTAAGGTTAAGGTGTTGTTTTAGGCAAACTCAATATCAAGAAGGCATTCTTCACCCCATGTGGTGAGAAATCTGGAAATAGGGTTCCGCTGTTCTTCTCGGCCCGCATCCAAGGTAGCAGGGTCAGGTCATGCAGGGAGGTCTCTCCATACACCAGATGGGATGGAGATGGGCCAGGGGTCAGGAATGGAGCATTCTGTCTTTATTAGGGATTTAAGACCTCTAAAAGCTCTCCTTGCATAGTTAATAGGGTTCTGAATAATTTAATAAGGGTAAACAAAATCTATATATGTCTGTACAGCATCTTCTGCATTGCTCTCTGCTAATGACCTATAATTATATAGCCATGAGATGACTGTTAGGACGTAAGACCAGCCAGCCATTTCTGATGTTAATTGCACGTTACATATGGGTTTTGAGAGCTCTGACTTTAAAGTGGTTGTCAGCAGCCCTCATCTCTCAGCTTTCACTGTTCATTGCAGGTATCAAGTGTTGCTGATAATTCCCTCTAAAGGCAACTGGGGAAAAGGGAGCTGGCAGCTGTGTGTCTGCCTGTAGGTCCTCTGGAACGGGTGTAGCTCCAGTATCATCCGTCTCTCCCAAAGTGTGGCCAGCACATGCACCGCATCGCTGTAGTTGACTCTTAAAAGGGAGTGTACCTTAATGAGCTGCTGTGGCTCTTGGTCTCTCTGATGCCCAAAGCTATTAATCAGCAAAAAGGGGAAAGGTGGATTGTATTATAGGGAATGATGCTACTATTGTTATCTTGTTGTGGCACAGTAAATAAAAGGCTTTGGGGAGTCTGTTTTTGTAACTTTTTTGATATAAACTTATGGTAGGTTTAACACTTCTTTGGGTCCCAGAAAATCCAGTGTTAAGAAAGCTGGTGCCAGAAGCGCTCTAAAGAGGTGTGTGTTGACAATGTTTTGCTTTTAACTGTGACAGAAACCCAAATCTCAATTTATTGTGCGTGTAGCATATATCCTGAAGAGCAGATGGTGCCTTGCAAACTGACAGTGAGCAGGCTTTCTGTGTGTCTTGCTCTTCTGTCTGTCTCTTTCCCATATGCCTTTTGAAAACAAAAAGGAGAAAATAAGTATGTGCATGTTTGGGTTTCTGTTAATGGCACTAAACCAATTTGCTGTCTCTGCCTTCCACTTTTAAGTGCAAGGTGCAGGAAGCACCGGCTCTGGTTGGGGTTTTGTTGTCTCATGGTACGCTTGTGCTGTGACCTTCACCAAGATTGATCTCCACCAGGGCTTTTTTTATCAGTGACAAAACACTGCATGGAAGCACCCCTGTTCTTCTGCACGCCTCGTCAGGAAGGCTGCCTGGGCTGGGGGAAGGCATTTCTAGATCCATGGGAAAGGAGTAAGTTGGGGTCCAGGTTAATCTCTCTGTAGCCCGTGGAGGTAGTCACCACCTTCAAGGGATGATGCAAAAAAAGGTGCTCAACGGGCATTATTTCAACTGGGGAGGAAAGAAGAGGCTGATTAGTGAAGATGCCCTAGGGGTAGCGGAGGCCTTAGATAAAAGGGAACGTAATAGAGTAGGTGTACCCATTGTTCTGGGGGGGGGGGAAGGGGAGGAAGGGAATCTTTTGCTGATTTTAATCCAGCGTCTATACTCAAGTTTATTAATACATAGTCAGTATCTGGCAAAAAATGTGTATCGGGAAAGAAAAAACCACAATGGAATTATGTTTATGTACAAGTGATAGCCAGTGAGTTACTAGCAATAAATTCCATTAATTTTGTGAGTAATGGGAAAGAAGAGATGATTATTACTATTACCAGTCAAAAGAGAAACCTTTGCAGCTTCAGTGAAAGCCTGTTGAAAAAGAAATAAACATGTAAATGGTGCCAGAGAATCATTAGCTGGTGGTGATAAATATAATAAGAGGCATTAGTGCAGAAATAGCAACACTAGCAATTTGTATGCATTAAGTTTTCTATGAGGCCTGTAGTTCAGTGGAAGAGAAAATGATGGCATGGTACCAGAGGACAGTGCTGTTGCTTGGTATGTGCAGTGGGACTCAGCATCATTTCGTAACGTGTTGGTTGGGCTGTAGTTACAGTTTAGATGGAAATACTTCATGCTTTAAGTACAAAGGCACTGCTGTTAAAAATAAGCTTGGAAAATAATATTGCAGAGAGGTATAGTGAGGGTGCTCTGCAATGGTTTCCAGAAACATAGAGGACAGTGAATAGTGGAGTAAAAATGTTACCATAAAAAAGGTAACATTTTTTTGAGTCCTTTATTTTATTTTGAGTCCTGATTTCAGCTGCTTGGACTGGGAACTGCTCTGGCAAAAAAGAGCATGTGTGCAAAACCAGGTGTTTGATGCACAAATTAAATGGGTATGCACACAAGGAAGGGAATAGACTTGCGTGCAAATCGTGTAAAATAAGTTTCTCCATACATAGACAAAGATAATGCTGTTAGCAGATGAGCTTTTGTGTCTTTTCTAGTTACTTTTACTCTGAAAGGGCCTTGGAAAATTCCTCATTGGGTATCCAGTCAGGGAAGGGGTTTTGTGTACTGTTGGTGTTTGTTATATTAAATAAAATATCCCCTGTTGATATTATTTGATATAACATTGCATTTTATTAGCTATGTATTCTCTATCAGGTTTTTACTGAAATAATGATACACTTAGCAACTCTGATGCATTGCTGAGCAATGGTGGTAAAATCTTACCTGGACTTTTCTTAGCTGGGGCACTGGACTTAGGGCTCTCATCTCATTGTAAATGTATTTCTTATCCCGACATGCAGAGGGGGTAAGATATGCTTCTGGAAAGCAAATGTGAAGGTAAACATGAAGCTGGGGAAGTCCTGAGGTTGCAGCCTCCCACAGAATCTTGAAGCTAATGGTGCTTTTCATAAGTATGTTGAAGTTGCTGCCAACTGTTGCCAAGTTGGGGCCTGCAGCTGCTTCATGGTTATTTTTTAGCCCTGCTGATTTTTGCCAAGCGTCACCTTTGGGTTGTTCATCAACCCTCCTGTATTAGCCCTCAGTTTTAGGCAGAGCTACCGAGCCTCTGAGTTTGGAGGCAACAGTAGGGAGACAACCTCTTGCTTATGTGGCTCAGATTCTTTTGTTATGTAGCAGTTATTCAAGTTAAATTACATAGTCTGCTTCCGTACCACTAAATACGGATCTTGAAATTACAGAAGCAACATAAATGTCTGATTTTTATCCTTAGAACATCGTGACTGTCTTCAAGTTCAATGTCAGATAATGTGTTTAATAACATTTGTTGACAGAAGATAACATTCTCTTCTGTGTTGCTTCCTACTTTGAAAAATGTCCTTTATTTCTTTGGTGTTCAGCTTTCTCCTATAAATCAAATATACATGAGTGGGTTTTCTGACAGAGGAATGCAACAAGGTTATAGTCAGAATCGCTCTCTAGTCTGGACTAGAAAGACGAGGTTATTTTTTTTACCATTATTTTACATTAACAAGGATAATAAATGTAAGTTGCAGCATGAACTTACAGGGACAGTATATTTTAGACAGCCCATTTTACACTTTTCCTACAGTGATTTTAACATTTACATATTTTTGAGACATTTGGAAGGAGCAGAAGCCCTGCACTCAAGAATAACAATTGCAAACAAGTTGCTGGATATATTCATTACACTTGAATTTTCTACACAGTATTTGGGTCAAATTTTGTAAATCAAGAATATTTATGGTGTAAGATTATCTGTCATGATTCAGTTGAAGCATTTTGCTTACAGTGAGAAGAAAGTCCATCCATATAAGATGTGATTTAGTCGTCTGGACTTATTGAAGTCAGTGGAAGGAGAAGAGAGGAGGAAGTAGAAATGTTGTTTCTCAGACCATTACATTTAGATTTTAGAGACTAAAGGTTTCAGTTTTTTTAAAATTCCAATGTGGAAATGAATCTGACTTTCAAAGTCTTTTCTGAGAACGGAAGTTCTAAAAGCACCAAATGTGAAAGCTAGACTCTTTGGATCAGGTAAAACATTTGCTTTACATTTAAACTCTGTAAACTACAAATGGTATAATACTCGACTAAAACTTGAGCAGAATCATTGTGAAAGAGAAACAAAAATACTGGATTGACTCGTCAGCTCTGCCCCATCTCTGCCTTTAGGGGCCAAAATATTGTACCACTGATGAGGCACTCATGATAAATATGGTAAGAAGAAATCATATCTGGAGTTTCTCCTGTGAAATGTTGAGTATCACAGAAGTTTTTCACATCTCAAATGGAAAAGTATATAGCAAAAGGCAAAGGATGTGCTCCACACTGTCCAGAAGCAGGGCTGTCCCTTGAGTTAGGTGTCTTTAGATGCAGTATCTATACGATGCGATCTCTGGAGACCTTCTGCTCCCTCTGCTATTAAAAATATATCTTTGGGAGCATTAACACCATAGTTGCTGAATGTGAGTGGCAGTTTGCTGGAGGGAGTGCATCCCAAAGGGAGAGCTGGATGTGCGTAGACGTGCTCTCTGGTTTTCTCAGGATACTTGTCCCCACTCTGTGTTGCCCACCATCTGGCATCAGCTGTTCTTCTCTGCAGCTTTCTCCTCTATAGGGCCTTGGGAAAACTCCCTTTTTTCCCTGTTTAACTATCAGCTGTGCTGAGGATGATGTTTCTCCTGCTTTGACCAGCGAATCTGCTTGCCTTGTTGTTTTTCACTTGTCACTTGATTCCCCATGAAATTTGCCTTTTCCAGCCCCTCCTCTGGCTGCTGCTGGAGGAAGAAGAAGGTGTTTCCATGAGCATGAGTCTTGAAGAAGCTGGGATCTCTCTCTTCTGCTTTATCTGTTCCCTGTCCCCTGGAAGATGTTTGTAAGTGCTTCTTCAGCTGCTTTGGAGTCTCTTGCTTCTCTAAAAAGTGTATGAAGTTAAGGGAGTGTTTACCCGTACAGCCAAATTACATATTTCTTTCTGGAGCTGAACTGTGGAATAGGTTGTTGCCTACTTGCATCTCACTGCTTAGTGACTTTCCTTTTAATGCCAGGCATGGTGCCCTGCAGGCCACTGCCTTTTGCATGCAACTTCAAGGTAATTAATGACCAATTTGCTCTGACCGGGGGCGTGTGTGTGTGTGTGTGTGTCTTCATCTATTCCAGGCAGTGTACTGATGGGGATGGACTGTGTCAAGCTCTAGATGTTGTTCTTGCTTAAGTGGTTTTGAGCTGTGCAGGTCTTCCTGCCCCAGGTGTTCCTTTAAAAGTCTTCATTTTTCAGCTGTGTCTCTACTACTGTGGTGCTGCACATCTTCCATTAGTAGCCTTAGTTGGAGGGACTTCCACTGTTAGGCAAGCTCTAAATCCCTGTCAGTAGCAATTTAGATGCTCTTTTGTACTGTATTCTCCTTCAATTATTTTCTCTTTTTTTTTTCTTTCCCTTCTTAGAGAAGAGAATATACGAGATGTGCAATTTGGGTTTGACTTTACATTTCTTGTGGCTATTTTTCATGTAATGTAAGATTTTGATATATACTGATTTCTGTTCTGTGGGAGCCAAAAAAATACAAGGGGTCTAGCCATCTCTGTTATACTTGGCTCCTGGAGTTCTGGTTTTATCTGTAAAAGCTTTATTGGACAAAAAACTAAATTACAGCTCCATTACTCCTGGGAGTCTGCCTAGACTTTTCCATCCTTGTGAAAAGAGCTACTTTTGCTACTATACTGAGAGGCAGCAGTGGGGGACAGTGATTTAATTGCCTAAACTGAACACAAGCATTTTATGTTAATTGTAAATAGGCAGACAGCAGCCCTAACTGGGGGCATCTTGTGCTGTGAAGGTGTCAAGTCACCGTGTTCCAGCAAGAGGAGATAGCAGGAAACTACTTATTTTCAGAAGTGCACCAAAAAGCATCTACAGCTCAAAATGTCTTTAGGATACAGCTTCATACTTTTATTTTTAGAACCAAGTCAAAGAGGAAATGGCTTAATTATTTTCCAAAAGAAATAGAAAAAAGATACAAGTTCTGTTATACTGGAAAAAAATTTGACAGGGAAGTTGGAGATTTTGTTGTCAGAGGTACTGAATGGTGAGGAAGGATTCACAGCACTGGTGGAGACTAATCTATAAACTGGGGTGATGAAAGGGCTGTGCCTTTTGTCTGCTCCCCTCCTGTTTTCTGTGCTCTCTGCCCCCCTTTTTTATCCTGAAAGCATACTTTGAGATTTTTGAAAAGCACAGGGCGGGGGGGTTTGTGACTTGGAATCATAGGTCCCACTAAAATAGCTATGATGTATGTACGTAAATAACTGTTTCTGTTATCCCTTTGGGTAAGGAGCAACCCTGCCCTGCCTGTCTGCCTTGACGGTCCTGGTGAGTAACAGCGGGGAAACTTCTGGCTGACTTTTGCCCTGTGCGACTTCTGGCTCCTCACAAGTGCCAGTGCTGGGGATGTTACAGTTGTCGAAAGAGACATTTCCGAGCTGATGCTCACTTGTCCAGCCTGGGGAACGCTGTTAGTGGGGGCTTTTGCTGTCAAGTCAGGGAATACTTGGGTTTTCAGCCTGTGCATGTACTGAAACTGGTGTTTCTCTACTTCTCAGTCTCAAGCAAAACTGAGTAGATCTGCTGATGCTGATAATCACACTTCTGAATTGCAGTGTCAAACCCCTCCTGCAGTACTCTGGGAGACTGGATAAGGTGTAAAAACCCTTGTGTGTGCCCCTTTAGTAGCTGCTCATTTTCAAGAGAGGTTTAAATAGATTATTTCCTGCCAACTGTTGTTTGATTTGTATTGTGTGCTGGGATTTTTTAGAGGGGTGATAGGAGATACTGAGGGACTGCTGCTTCACGGTGCTGGTATGACTGGTTATGAAGACAACTGTAGAAATACATAGTGGCAAAAATAGATGCCAGCTTTTGTCTCCTTTCCAGGATCAGCTGCACCCGGGTCCCCCGGGATCAATGTTTGCCCTGCTGCTTCTTCAGGGTCTCCACTGTCAGAGATTTCATGGCTTGCTCATGAAGCCTAATGCAGTACGGCCATATCTTTAGTTTTGAAAAGTTTTATTTCTTACCTGACTTAGATTTTCTTTGCCCCAGTTGAAGTGGGTTATCTCTGTCCCTATCCACAAGGACGCAGAACAGATTATTCCTTGCCTTTGTACAACAGCCTTTTTTGTAGTCTGTCCTTTTGTTCTTCTTTCATCTCCTTTTCTTGGGGCTAAGCAATGCCAAATTATTCAATCTCTCCTCCTATGTGATCTTTAAAAACACCTCCAAAGGGAAAAAGTACATTTCAGTTGAAATATTTCAAGTAATATTTCATGCATAGCTTATTTAAAAAAAAGTCCTATATAAACTTATCTCTGCATAGTGGCATTTCATCAATTATACCTGCAGTGGAGATTTATCTACAGTATTTCTGTGTGTGTTTTTATTTAGCATCAAATTGGAATGTGATTTGAAGCTTCATGGGCAGGATACACTTTGAAAATCCATTATGGAAAGTTATAACTTAGGTGGTGTTATTAGATCCACTTATCCACCAGGTAGCCCAAAGAACTGGGACAATCATCAGCCACTTCTGCAGTGCTTGCTTTATCCTGCATTTCAAATAGCTTTTTAAAAGCTAGCTTATTAAACAACCCAAAAAACTCTGAAGTGTTACAGGGGTAATGATCTTCCTAAAAGTAATTTTGCCTTGTTGTGCTGCAGGAGTAGGAACTTGCCATGAAGTTTAGAGCAATTTGGACTAAGGGGGTGGTGGGGGGTGGGGGGGAAAGCTTGAATTGCTGTTAAAGAAACAACCCAAATACATGCAGGGAAAGTGCTCAAGGAGATGATCTTATAGCTCTTAGTCCCCGCTGCCTTTGGTCCTCCATCGCTGTGTCATGGAGGAGCTCCCACCCCTCCTGCTGTCTGTGACTGTGGCTGCACATGTGGCTCTTTCCCAGTGCTGCTTCCATAAGTAATCCATAATTAGGTACATGCTGGTTTTGATATTTTTTGATAATGAAATATTTCACTCCACCTTCCTAAACGCAATTGTCTCTTGCAGTTTCATATGGCTTTATCCGAATGACTTCCACTAGGTGGAAGCCCAGAAGATGTTTTTTCTACCTCATTTTTCAAAACCTTTGTTATCAATGTCTTCATTTTCAGTCTACTCCAATGCTCCTTATAAATGCATTTAGAAAGGTTAACGTTCAAAAATAATGAGACTTTCTTCATTTATAACGGTGACTGGGATATTGTGTAGTAATAATGTCTCCTGCTGCAATAAAACGTTCTTTAGAATGTTTTGAGGACCTTTGTAATTCAAGGTTAAAGATACTAAGATAAGTCAAACTAGACTTAGTATTTTTTAATAGCATTCAGAAGAGGTCCTTGCAGTCTGGGAAAGTGGTTGTGCTGAAGTTTAAAAGTGATGCGTCTGGTGTGGTAGGGTTTTTTTTTTCCCCCCAACTGATCAGCTTGTTAGATGAGGAACCAATGAGAAAGCATAAGAGTTTCTAGAGATTTCTGTTATAATTTTTGATTGGCAGAAGTAATATGTATTTGTTAGGGTCAAATTATTGACCTAGACTCTAGTCTAGTCCAAATTCATCACTGTATTGTCGCAGTTAGAGGAAATATTGTGCTATTATACTCCCATGTATCATAGGAGTAGCAGAAACTGACTTTTTTTTTGGTTCTCCTTTGATCCCCAAACAGCCCAGCCTTTTTAAAGCATTTCAGTGGGATTTCCAGGGGAAAAGAAAGAGTAAGCCTGGTCCACTTGAGACTCTTAACTAGAAAGACACAGGAAATTCTTCTGGGCTGTGTGAAATTTCCTCTTCTCTCTTTAATTTGTCCATGGGAAGGCACAGACATTAGCACAGTGTTGCTGAAGCATGTGTATGTATTCCCTATATGATCATGAAACTGTCTGCAGAATTGAAGGAGCTGTTACTTAAGGACTGTCAGTTCAGTATATGATTTTAAGCAAAAGACAGTTAACGTGAGCAGGGATCCAAACTGCTACTCTGCAACTGGCTCTCTAGGATGCTTGCAGAAGTTCAGCTTGAGTATTTAATGCGGTCTACAGTGCTCATCAAGATGAGTGTGTGAGTTAATATATATTATTTGGTTGCAATTGGCCAACTCTGTATTGAGTTGTGCCTAGTAGCTATCAGGACAGTCTGCCTAGCCAGCCAGCTAGCAGCAGGTGTTAATACATGATTTATTAAACTGTACCGAGTTTCTGTGCTAGTTCTTTTGGCTGTTTGTTACAATGTGAATTCTGTCCCAGTAGCAATTTTCCTTCTGTATTTGTGATAACGTTTCTGGGATATCTATAGTGGATTAGAAGGGAATTTCAGAATATTAGTCCATTTTTGGTGTCTTTAGGTATCATAGCAAGGGTAAATGAAGGAAAATCTTGTATAAGGCAGCAGCTACCTGGAGAGTGTTAGCAAGAAGTCTGGGTGCCACTGCAAATATTAAGGGATATGCACATGTCTCTGGCTACATGTTTATTAAATGTCCTGCACTAAAGTGGGTTTTAACATCGTCCATAAAATAAGTTTGTACTGTGTTATGGAGAACCAACTTTAAGAAAAGTTACTATGTACAACCTTTGTGGCAGCGTGTAGGTATAAAAGAAACAGAAGTAGGCAATGGAGTTTCCTCTAAATACACTGAAATCCAGAAGGCAGATTTACTGGCTTACGTCAAATTTTTGAGCTAGGTCCCAGACTTTCTTCCATGACAAGTTTATCAGCAAACAAAAATAGGAAGTTTTTCAATGTACTACAAAAAAATGGTCCAAAATAGTCTTCTGTTTTCTTCAGTCCATGGTCCATGGTTTTAAGGAGCTACAGCAGACACTTTTAAATATTCTGTTTCCCAGAGCCCAGAATTCCTTACGCTTGTGACTGTCTACTGTGATGGGAAATACTTCTGTCTGTTATCTAACCACAGCCTTCAAGAGCTACTTTATAACAGAAATAAAAAGATAACTGAATAACAAATGATTTTAAAACAAACAAAAAACCCCCCAAAACAAGATGCCACCTCCCCCCTAAAAAAAAAAAACAAACCAAAACAACAACACCCACCCCCCCCACCCCCCCAAACCCCACAACACTTGTGCACAATTCCTGAAAAGTATAAGAAATTACAAAGGAAAAAAGTCTCAACTCTTTAAAATCTCTTTTCCTAATAGCCTACAAGTTCTGGTCCTATTTGAGTGCTGCTGTGGCTTTTCTTTTTTAATTAATTCAGCCTTTCTGTAAGCTCTCAAGGATCTTGTGGAATCAAATATCTTTTTAATAATGCCTCACCATGGTTATGTTTAAGAAATAATTACATCAAATAGTCTTACCATAATAAAAACTTTTTTTCCCCATAAATAAAATGGGGGAGGGGAGAAAGAGGCACTGTAGTGAGCTTGTTGCTTTTCTTGCTCTTAATTTGTTATAGCCCCATGATTTAGAGCTATGACCAAGGACACAGTGAACTGGTGGAGAAGGACTAAACTACTGGTGAAAGACCATAACTTTTCAGGTTTGTTGTGGTGTGCAACTAGAAAAAACATCTAACACTAATGCTCACAAAAAATGTAACATGACCTGATGGTAGGATATGATCATTGCTGTTTGCCGCAAAAAAAATAGTAGTAGTATTGCTGGCTCAGAGGGACATTCCCACAGACAGGTCTGTGGGGGCATGCATATTCTGAATAAATATCTGAGTATCTATGTACTTGCTGTCTATAGCAGTGTGGTTATCCTCAGGAAAATCTAGCGTCCTCCTTTGGTTTGTAGAGATTTCCCAGCAGGTAACTGAGATCAGTTCCTGGGCCCGTATGTCCAAGGTGAAGTGGCCTGGGCATGTGCCCAAGCGTGGCATGGCAGAGACCCAGACTTCTCATATCTGCAGGGGCTGGAAATTTTAACCTGAAATTAAATTCTTAAGTGAAAGTATTTTACCTTTTTTTTGTGTATTTTAATGATGGTGTCAAAGTTGCAAGGAAATTACATGTAGTAATTTGACCCATGGTACATGAAACTCTGCATGCAGTACTTTTTTCAAAAGGTAACAAAAAAACAACTACCAAATAGCAAGCAGCCTTCTAAAAAAACCTAGTACTTGCTATTTTTGAATGATGCTTGTATTTTATTTTGCATTTCTACTTTGCCTCATGGCAGCTAACTGTTGCTTGGAAGCATTAATTTTCTCCAAGTATTGTATATGGTGTCAAACAGTAAAACACAGGTTCTGGCTGGCATTTGAAGTGATGTCAGAACAGTGTTACTTGTATATTGTCAGGCATTGATCTTGCTATGCAAAACAATTTGTTGTAGCAAACAAAATGTACATGCTTTGCTGAAAGCAGAGCTGAGGAATAGAGCTCTTTGCTATTCTAAAAAATGTGAGCCCTGTACTTGATGCCTGGAGATGAGAAAAGTGACAGGCAAACCTGCATGTATCCAAATTGCTGGTGGAGGCTTGGCAGGTGCCTGGAAGTATCTGTAAACGGTGTAGGACTTTAGTTTTCTTCCCTACACGCAGCCTTGAAAAAACTGATTTTTTTATTTTGTGATCAGCAGACTGGCTTAATACTTACAAAAGATATGTAATAGGGATAAGGCCCTTCTGTTTTATTCAGGAGAGTTTCTTGTGTATTTTAATGCCAACTTTAATATGCACCATTTCATTGTTAAAAATACCTTGGCAGTACAAGTTTCAAACTGGTGTATCAGTGTATATGGCTTTGCATTCTGCTGTTTAGCTGTACCTGTGTTACAAATATTTTATCTTTTGCTTTGTATGGGGCTTGTTAAATGGGTATGTCTGTGGGTGAATATTTTAGGTAATAGATCTTGACCATTCCTGTGAAGTGCCAAATTGTCAGCTTTCTTTTAAAGTGGTGGGTTTAGACATTGATTAGGGACCTTCTGAGAAAACTTCCTCACTCTACTTCAACACACCAGTTTTTCCTCTGGAAATAACCAGGCTGGGCAATGGCATTTGTTCCCTTGGCTCTCTCTGGGTTGCGTGTGCACCACAGTCTCTGTCCTCATTTGGCTCTGCACTGGAGGTTCATGCCAACCCCTGATGCTGTACCACATCTTTCACCAGCTCTTCTCAAAGTACTTCTGAATGGGACCAGTTCGTTTTCTTTATGCCATTGCTGCTTTGTCTTTTGAAGCTTTGCAGCACACCCTATTAATGTGTTCGGTAATCTCTACATGTTTACATCCTTATTCTTTGAACCCTTCTTTCTATGTAGGGGTTGGGTACATGCCTGTTTGCATACAGCCAGCCGAGCCATGTTGCTTTCCCAGCTGTCCTGCGGTGGGCACTGACAAACTTGTGTTACACCTTGGAGGTTGTGGAGAAGTTATAAGGAGGACAGCAGCCCTTTCTTTCCCGTGTGCCAACCTGAGCCTCCATGGGATTAAGCAGAGTCTGGTCGCTGATGGCACTGCCAACCCATGAGCACCTTATTAGCACTAACATTTCCTCTCCTTACAGTCTTACCCTCCTACTCTGTCCATTCCCATCTTTATCTGGTTTTCGTTGTCTTGTGTTTAATTTGTGTTTCTTTAAGTTTAGAAATTGCATCACTCTCCTGACTTTCCAGGCACCTCAGGGCACCCTCTCTGTCTGCTGCTTCTCTTGTTCTTATTCTCCACTCTTCAGGTATTAATATGAAGTATTCGTTAGAAAGTAATACAAGCCTATGACTTCTGTTTCAAAACATGAATTGCTGTTTCTTACCTCCACCCTTCTTTAAGCCACCTCCATTGTGTCTTTAAAGCCTGTCTCCTGTTTTGTCCCAACAACCATTTAAAGGCTCCAGCATAGTCTCCCCATCTCACTACTGAGCTGTTGGTGAGCTCCTTGGGCTTTTAAAGCTTTTATTAGCTTTAAAAAGGTGAGGTTGGGCTTGTGATGAGGCTTGGCGGTTGGCTGTCATCTGTCAGTGATTAAAAGCAAAACTTCTGTTACACGGTCAGCTAAAAAGCCTCTGTCTCCTCTAATGCTTGGACCCTGAAAAACCTCCCTGCTAACTTAAATACTGCAATCAAGTCAGCAATCAACCAAAAAAAAAAAAGTCAGGAGTATCTTATTCCTTTGTCATCAAGAACCTGCCTCATATTCTCTTCTGCTGCTGCCCTCCTGGCTCCTCTGCTTCTTTAGCCAAATCTTTAATTTATTTTCAAGCAAGGTGTAGGGAAGAACAGTTGTTTAAAAAAAAAAAAAAAAATCTGGTCTGGTGCCATAAAGACATAACAGTGTAAATGTTTTGAAGAGGTCTGTTGTAATGGACTTCCTCAGGTATTAAGTGCAGTACGCAGGCAGGTCACTTCAGGCAGCAATGTGTTAAATGAAGTGGGACAGGAGGTAAGTGCAATTATCAGTTTTAGTTGCTGTGAAACTGATAAAAAGTTTTCCACAACTTCAGTTATACTCTAAATCTGATCCACTTGTTTGACCGAGTAAGGCAGATTGAGATGGATGTGTCCTGTTCCGGAGAGGTCGTTTGGCTCGTGCCAGACCGTACCCTTTCTGAGCACACAGGGGCACAGCTGGGCAAATGCTGTGGTAGTGACAAGAGCAGGAGTGTCGCCTCCCAGCAGCTCTGAAAGAAGACTACCCAGCATGAATGACTGCATAGCCATATCCAGTTTAAGAACACAAAAAAGACTTCAAAAATAATTAATTTAGTATAACACCCTTTTTTCTTTTATTGTAAGGGAAAAAAGTCCAGTGTCTGAAATGGCACACTTAAGGAAATGCAGCAAAGTTAGTGCTGCATGTCATGGTACCCAATTAATGAGTGTCTGAAGCAGGCATCAGGAATTTGAGCAATGCATCCACTTATGTATCAAGAAAGCCTAAGGAAAACAGCAGTCACCACCTGGTGGTAGGTAGAACCCACAACTTAAATTTGGACTTCCGTTAAGACCCCTGATCTTGAAGCGGGTACTTAAATTTACTTCTAAAAATTGTTCCATTTATTTCATGCTTTACCCATGGCAATAAAGTTGAGCACATCTGTAGGTTTGTGGCACTTTGGGGCCTTGTTTGAACTGTTAATCTGTCCAGAAATCATATAAATGATAATGTGAGCTGCATTTCGTTCAGCCGCTGTGAGTAGGGAATTGTCCCAAATAGCCCTTTCACAGGGTTTTGGGATGTTTCTGGTACCTGGCCTTTGCCTGCTTGGCTTTCCCTGGGATCAGGAGTGTCTTAAAAGTTTTCTGTCTACCTTATGGTTTTTTCTGTCTCTCAGATTTTTTTGTTTGTTTGTTTTCTTTTTTTAAAGAAGCCAAAACTTTCCTTCGAGTTTAGGCTGGAAAAAGGTTTGAAGTTTCTATCTATCATCTCTAGGGTAATGTAAACTTTTGAAAGCTGTGCTCAGCAAAAGTGAGGAGGTCAGCTCAGTAAATCCTAATTAATTGAAGTTATGTAGTGATGCCCAGGATAATGCAGTGATCTAAATTGTTCTTCAGCCTGATGAATCATGCACCATCAACAGCAGAGGGCAAACCATAAAACTGTGGAAAAGTATTTTAATACCCTTGTCCCTCTCTACTTGTTCTCACATAGGAAAGCAAGAAAATAAACAATACAGGAGGAAAAATACAGGTAGTAGATGCCAAGTTTCAGCTAAAGCTTTAACTTCCTGCAAATGAGAAATCATTGGGGTAACACCACAAAAGGGATTGTCGTCTGTTGTCGTGTCATCCCCGTCCCCCCCCCTCCCCCCCAAAAAATAAGGTGACTCATAGACTTAAAAGGTTTGCAAAATGTTGTTTTAGAAAGTAAGTGGTAGGGGTTAACAGTCCTGAAATATTACTTCCTTTTGGTTTTTTAAAGTTACTCCCCCCTCCCCCCTCTTTTTTTTTTTTTTTGAATTATTTTGTGCTGTCAAAAGTGTTTGGGTGTTAGTGTCTTCACCTTGCAACTGAAATCTAAAAGAGGGTTGGTCCATGTGGAGGAAAGTTTTGCAAGGATTGTACCCTAAGTCTGTACCGCTGTAAATAGGAACCGCAATACGTATGGGATTTTGATATACTCTGAGGAAACAAATCCAGTCTGTTCCAATATGGCTCATGCACAGAAACTAAAATAAATGTTACTCTTCTGCTGAGGAATATGGTAGATTTCTTCCTGATAAAAACAGATATTCCCTTACAATGCCAATAATGAAGTTCAGCGCAAAATAAATGAATGCTAAAAATAAATGAATGCTCTATTACTAGCAACACACTGGCAGCTTAATGCAATAAGAAATCATGAAGCCTGATTTACATATGCATTATTAATTCATACTGGTGGAATGTTTTAACACAAATAAGGTAAAGAAAAAAATAACTTAATTTTCCCTCTTCCCTTCTCCTTTCCTTAAATGAAAGACCTCTTCCTCCCCAGACTCACATAGTGGTGTAATGTACAAGCAATTTAATTTTTATTGCACTTTCTGATTAGTGTAGTGGGATACCTCAGTGAGCAAGACTGGCTTTGTCCTCCTGCTCTGCCTATAACACAGCAGCTTATGAGAGGCAGCGCAGCAAGCCCAGCATCTCTAGCTGCTCCTGTTTTAAGTTCAGCAACACAAGAAGTAATCTGTCAGTCTTGATGGCAGCTACTAACAATGCTCAGGCTTTTCATCAAATCTGCCTTTAATTCCCCGAGACGGGGGATTCTGCCAGTCTCTGCTGGCTCGGAGCATGGAAGCAGAAGAACTAAACTTCAGCGGTTGGGTTAATTTTTTTCATCTGCATAGCTCCAAGTTTCATGCAGTGGCATCTGCTATCCATGCCTAAAGACAGCTAGACAGCTTTTTTTTTTTTTTCTTCTTCTTAACCCCCCCCCCCCCCCCCCCCCCCCCCCCCCCCCCCCCCCCAGCATGTTATTAATGTAGACTTCTTTTGTTGTTGTTGCTGTTTGCTATCTCTGTCATCTTTGCTGGAACTATTCCTCTTTTTGTAGTCTCAGTGACATCAGAAATGTGCCCATGTCTCTTCATATGTAGTTCATCTTCCTCCTTTGGTCCCCTGGTATATTGCAGTAAAGAAATAAGAGTATAGTTCTGTATATGCTGTAAATCCTTTTTTCTTTCTTCTCATCTCTGTTGTCCTTTCTCAGCTATAGACTGTCACTTTTACCAGAGCCCTTTAACTCCTTTTCAGTCTAAGTATGTTCAGCTCTGAGACAAGATTACTGTCGTATTTCCACATTGTTACTGCTTACGTTTTTTCCCTTTTTCTGGCTTCATTAGATTTTTATTCTCCCAAATCTATATGTTGAAGAGAAACAAGGTCACCTGAATACCCTAGTAAATTTTTAGTTTATGTATAAATGCAGAATGTGAATGCAGGCAAGTTTAGATATCTAAGGTTCATTGTCAGTCTACAGTATATACTTAGCAAGGATGTTAGCGGTAGGTTTTTTTTTTTTTTTTTTTTGCTGTCACTGTGATACTGTGGCTACCCTTTATTTCTGCATTAAGATGTGAATGCCTTGGACAGGTCTTCTCCTAAAAGCAAGTTAAATAAAACTCAAGGGAGAAGTCAGCGTTTCCCAGTTGTTCCGTTTGCACAAGGCCCTGTTGGACAATAAATCTCTTTGAACTGAGCTGGAAAGCTTCTAGCAGCATGGAGGTTTTGTAGACCTTCTCTGATATGAGGCAAGAGAGGTGGCTGGGGGTCCCTATTCTCCCTCTGGGATTGGTGAAAGCTGCCAGGTTACACCAGGGCACCTTGAGACACTTGTCCATCACTTGTTTAGATCAAATTCTGCATTTTTCTTGTCCATGGTCCATCTGATGAGACACATGAAACTGGAGCCCCCAGATATGCTCATGAGGTTCCTTGCTTTGCTTTCAGCACAGTTAGTGCATGAATAACAGTACGGTCCCTCAGGCTGCCCTCATGTCTTGGCCTGGGGTAGATCCTGTGGCAAAATGCGGGGCACCCTTACCGTTTTTGTCTTCTAATTCAGCATGTGTTATCAGAGTTAAATTTTTGCTTTTCTAAGCAATGTAGGTCAAGAATAAGACTCATCTACATAAAAACACTTTGAAAGTGTGCTTTGCAGAAACACTTCAGTGACCTTTCCCCAGCTGTATTGTGGCTTAATAGTGAAGATCTGAAAGCAAATGCTAATGAGGATGCAGTTTCATACAGGGCTCCTCAACTCTTTCGGATTCCTTTGTGGCAAATTACATACAGAACAGTTTTCAGTTTTCTAGATCTAAAAATTTTCTATATTTGGAAAAGGTCAGATCTGTTTTGAAACTTAGATTGACATTTCACACAAATCTTACTTTTATGAAAGATCAGTCATAACTTCAAAAGAAACTCATCTGGTCTCAAATAGATGATGAAGCAGGGTGCTCAATATAGGGGTTACTTTCATGGAGTCTGGAAAGCGTTAGTCTAAGGGAAGATGGCTCTGGGTGAATGCTCCATTTCTCCCTGGTTAACCTTGAATAAAAATGAAATGTTGAGTCTAATCCTGGCAAAGTTGTGTCTGAGCTCTTGTGGATATAAATCTGTGAAAAGTCCTTTATGCAGCTCAAAAGCAACATAAATTCATGAAGCTTGTGACTTCCCTTTGTTCTTGAGGACAGCTACTGAGGATCTGCTCTGATGGATGTTGTGGAAGATCTCTAAACATCTGAGATGTGTCAGCAATTTAGGTAATCTGGACATCCTTTAAGACAAGGAGCATGTGAGTGTTCAGAAGGAATTTTATGCTGTGGTCACATATTACCTCAAGAAAGAGGATGGTGAGTTTGCCTGGCCTCCGGCTCATGCTGGAAAGCAAATTTTTGCAGTTGAGGAAGGAAATAGACAGGAGAGTGTTAAACCTGTACAGAAAGAAAGGGTGAAACAGGCAATAAATGAGTGTTCATTTAGTGCAAAATTGAGATGTTACAAACAGAATTAGTTAAGACACAAAAAGATATCGGAGAGAAAAAAAATTGTAATTATCTCCATGTCAGTGCAAGGAACCTGGAAAAACAGGCAGGAGGGCCTAGAATAGCTCGTTTCTGAGCATAGCTGTGGCTGCGCTGTGTTGCTGAAACCTGATGGCAAAATTTGCATGGTTAGAATATTAAAACCCCTGGGTCTGACCTGTTTTGCAAGGCTTGAATGAGAGAGAGAAATGTGAGTGCCACTGTCAGGAAAGGTATTGCTACTTCTGAGGCTCTGATCAGAAATAAATTATTGGCTTCAATAACTACAGAGGGGTCAGCACCCTTTCAGTAGTGAGTTTGAGACTGTCTTTTTCTTTCTCCTTGTCACAGGAGACTCTTCCTCAAGGAAGAGGCTGAGCTGCTTCGGGGGAACGGGGTGGGAGGGCAGGGGCTGCAGTGCCCAGCTCTCCCAAAGCCCCTGGTGATGGTTTTCTTTGTGCAAGGCAGGAGCCTTCTTAAAATATAAAACTTACAGCGTGTTTTGAGCTGCAAAATTTTCTCCTATGTCTTACAAGGGCAAAATCTACATTAGACCTTGCTCTGGCAGGTTAAAAATGAAACATGGAATTGAAAATTGAGGCTAGGTTAGATACAGTGATCGTAACTTGATTGTATGTGTGATGTGCGTGGAATAAAATCCAACCAATTACATTTTTAGTGCTTTAAAAGGCCCATTTTAAAAGCTGCAAAGATTATTAGCCAAGCGGGTAGGAAGATGATGTCTAAATGGAAAAAATAAATGATATTTTGGAACTGCCAGGAGTATCCCACTGTATATCCTGAAGCCCACAGTCAAGAGGAAAAGGATCTAATTGTAAAATAAATGCATTGCTACATGTACATCTAATATAAAGCACATTGTGACAGTAAAATTCCCAAATATCCAAAGCAGCAAGGGGAAATGGATAGTAGGAGGTGTTTTTTAGATAACAGGAGCAGAAGCTGGTCAAAAAAGAAATGGGATACGAGAAGGTAACTATAGTTGTCAGCACTGAATATAATAAAGAATTTTTTCAGTTTAAGGTTAGAGAAAATTTACCACCAACAAAGCTGCTACTTGTATTATTAGATAGCAATGATGATTTTCGGCAGTTATATGCAGAAGCATGTACTTAATTAATACTCCTGAACTGTAGCTGGGAAACAGCCAGGTGATGTGGTCATGTCAAATGAAGGTGGCGATTAACTCCTTTCCACTCTGGCTGTGCCAACAGTATGGGCCCATGCGTGAGTTACTGCGAGCTGAGCTGGGGTGAGCCTGGAGGGTGTGAGCTACTCAGTGGTGATTTTCTGCATTTGAGTAGTTTTTTATTTAGGGGTAAATCGCCTCACATACATCGGGAGGGGCTGAGGTATTTGAACACTAATGTGGATTAGCCGGTTGCTTAAACTTCACACAGTAGCTTACCTCTGTTGCATTATATGAGTGGGTGAAGATGGCTTTGGGCTTGAATTGACTTCCGTTTTGCTTAGTGTATGTTGAAATGTGGGGGAAATACAAAAGGCTGAATGTTAATGTTGTGAATATAGCTGAACAGACAGAGAAGGGGATTTAAGTTGTTGGTGGTGTGACTTACCCTGATCTTGGTTATGGCTGTGAAATACTGATAAAGGTTTTGAATGACGAATACAAGATCAGAAAGTAATTGATCTCACACAAAACAAAGGCGTAGAAAATACATCTTGTGAAACTGATGATATCACGGGTGATAAAACTAATAATGTTGATACAGTATACTTTTCTGTGGGATGCAAGCTCAGCTGTCATGGTATTTTGAATAAGAAACTAACTATCCAATACTAAATGCACTAGAAGCCAGCTAATTGGTGGGCCTGAAGAGGTTGTGATTAAATACAATCATCATCCACCTGTAGGTTTGGAGTGGTTTTCCTGGCAGAGTTTCACACAATTTGTGTCTTGTCTCCATGCTATTTTGTTGTTAAATCAGTGATTGAGGAGGAAAAAAAAATATTCTGGTAGGATAACTAGCAATAGAAATTTTCAGATGGCACAAATAACCATCTGTAAACTTCTAATCTGGGGGGAAGTTGGAGTGATAAATAATGAGAAGATGAGATCTTTGGTTCAGTGCAGTTTGGGTTGACTGGTAAATTGGGTATAATATATCTTGTAATAGGACTAAATGTGAAATGAGGAAAAGATGAGCTGATGTGATCCATTGCTGCACGTACAGCGTGTGGGATGGGCACGGGAAGTCTTTGCTGCCCTGCGCATCGCCCAGCGCAACGCCTGCAAGCCTGCCCCGTGTCCTGGTGATTTGGGGGGAGGCTGGAAACCAGAGAGAGCTCTGAGCAGAGTCAGGAGGGTTGCCTGGAGAATGGCCAAGGAATTGCCTTAAAAGGTTCAAGCAGCTCAATCTTGGTTTAATAAAGAAGAATTTGAAAGGTGACTTGATGATAGTCTGTAACTGTCTCTAAAGGAACAGATATCTGACAGTTCAGCAGATAAGACTTGTCTTTCTTCCTACTGGGTGAATAATTAAGATTTGGGACAACTCACTTTTGACTGTAGAGGATTTTCTGACACTGGTTATTTTAGAAACTAATTGCTCTGGTTTTCTACAAGATATGATTCTAATGCAAACAGGATTTAACTGTGGGAAATACAATGTGCAGCATGTCAGATGGAAAGATCATGCTGTTTCCTTTCAGCTTCATAACTTGAAGATATTTATTAGACTGGGAAGCTCACCTGGATAGGTGTCTCAGCCAAGAAGTGTGTTTTAAGTTTGATAGGAGCTCAAAACTTTGCCTTGGGGGAGGCATATATGGATGGTAGGGTTCGTTCATTCATTTGGCTTATCAATGCGTTCTCATGCACAAAAATCGGGAGGCGGATACTGTCCTGCAGACTTTTCTGTATGAGCTGAGTGGATTTCCAGCTGTACAGACATCAAGCAGACTCTAGCAATGAAACAATTAATGGTAAAGAGCACTTAATTCTCTTTCTGCCGTTAGGGAGCCTGTCTTTCTGTTAAAATTAGTTAAGTTTTATAAAGTCTTGTGAATTTTGCCAGCACATTTCTATGCAAGCTCCTTTATTCCAAGGCAGAAAAGGAATCGCTCTCGGCATTGCTGCAGTAGTGAAAAATGCAGCAGTCCAGACTTTCTCTGCTTCTGGAAGGTCTTAGCTGCAAGTTTGAACATGGTCCTATAAATTAGGAACTGTATTTATCCCCCAGAAAAGCAGATCTGCCTTGTGACATTGAGTTTAGTTAAGTCCCCTTTCTGTCCCCTAGCTTTCATCTCATGGATTCAGACAAACTGCTGAGTGCATCATAAATTCTCAAGGCAACTCTCAAAAATGCTTCAAAAACATGGTTGTTCGTGCAGAAAAGATCTGTAAATTTTAAGCACGAGCAACACATAATTCAGTTGTGCTGTGAATGGCAGTGCAGTGATGTCAGATAGATTGAGATCTGACTTTAAACAAGTCTTTCAAATTTTTTTTTTACTGTTGAATTTAGATGGTTATTTCCTATTCTTTGCTCCCCCGTGCCCTTCCTTCCTGTGGTGTTTCCCAGCTGTCTTTTCCTTTTGTCTCACTCCACCTCTTCTTGACGAATTGTGCAAATTAAAGATGTAGAAGGACACCAGAGTGTACTTAGGCCAACAAGCCTCTAAGAAAAATGAGAATATATTGTCCTTTCTTGCAGCATTTGAAAGGGCTGGGACAGAAAATGTAAGTGGTGAGACTTCAACAGCTTTTTCTCATGAGACTTTCCGGGTGCCTGATAGATGATATAATCATGAAGCTTTCCCTGGAGTCCCAAACGTTTCCTCTGTTGTCTTCATTTGATGGCCCCTGAAATGATATTAGTACACCACGAAGCTACAAAATCTTTCAAGTGTTAGTGGATGCTACAGTCTCCACTGTGTGATCATTGCCTTGCAGAGCAGTGTCAAACTGAAGTGAGCTCTCTGAAATGTTTCCTAAAACAAGCTCTGCTGTGTTGCTTATGTCGCAACTCTTTGTATGCTGCTGTTGCGATTCTGGAAATAGTGCTGAGAATTACAAGACAGTCTTGGTTTGGCTGTACCGGCGCAGTGTGACAGTCTATTATCTCTTTTCAGTGTTCTTCGATGCCTGTGCAGACGCAGCCTGAATTTGATTAGCTTATTTTCATCTCGAGTAAGCAACACTACAAAGTCACAACGAATTACTGTCTGCTCTGTACTGACATAATCGTGATTCTGGCAAAATTCATGTTGAGTTCAGAGAAACAGCATTTCTGCATCTTTCCAATGATGGCTTTATTTTATTTCAGGCAATGTTTCTATCATTAGGTCTCTTTTCCCTGGCTTGACTAACCTTGCAGTGCTTGCTAATTTTGCATCAAGTTCCATTACTTTACTTCTCTTTTGGGTGATTAATTAGGATTGTAAAAACCCCTAGCTTTAACATTTCCCTCTTCCTGCACTTTTCATGTATTGTAACACTTTATTTGTAGTTTTCCATGTAGCTTTTAGACTATAATGCCTGTGTTTCACTCCCATCGACTTGAATTAATTTTCAAGCATGACTTCTTGAGACTACCCAATGTAGCTAAATGAGATAGTTACTACTTTCCCCTCAGCCTTTAGTTTTATAACTCTATTAACTAAAATGTTATCTGGCAGGATTAATTCTTTATGAGTCTATGCCGCTTCTTGTTGATTCTGTTACCTTGCATGTGTTTACAGGTGTCTTTGCTTTGGGTTTTGTTGTTTTTCTATTTAAATATGCTGATGTTTTTCAGGTGCTTAGCTCCATTGATTTTTTTTTTTTTTTTTTTTTCAGTAAAAGAATGTGCCTTTGTTACTAACTCTTCAAGTTTCTTTGTCTTGGTATTTGCACATGGAGAATCCAGAATATAAGCAGAATTCGGTCCTTAGTGATTTTTAAGGCATGATTTGCACATTTTCATGTATGTAATCCATGTGTTGTTTATACTGGTGTACCCCCACCTCTCCTGGCTGCCCATCTGCCCCAGTTTGCAGGTTACCTCTGGGTCCCCCAAAGCTTTGAAGATTCCAGGGATGGATTGTACCTGCAAAAGCAGATGGATCGGTCCTTTTCTTTCTAGCCTATTGCATGTTTTTCTTGGTGCTTCTCTCCCCTGTTACATACTTACAAGCAACAAGTCTAAGCCTTTCCAAGCTGCTTTAGCTTGTGTGAGCTCCTCCGTTGTGGGATGTGGCCTGCCGTGGTGGTCGTGGCTCTGCTTGCTTAGCTCTTACCCTCCCACCTCCATCTGAGCAGTCTTCTCTCCAGCACTTAGCTGTCAAGCCAGACTTCACTCCTAAGTCTATTCTGATTAAATATATTTTAGAGCCTGAAGTAAAACATGGCCGTAGCAGCATGGCACCCTAAGCTGCAGTTCCAAGGTTATTCTTTGCTACTAAACTTGCACCTTCAAATTAAACAGCAAACATGGTTTCTTCAAACACGCTTTTTTCAGGAACCACTTATTTGATCAACTCCAGTAAGTTTTACTCAGGCCACTGAAGAAGTAAATACACTTCACTTCTTCAGCAGGCTAGACCTTTGCTGTATCCTGTGAATGTTTTCCCTCCATTTAAGCCATGAGCTCCTCTTCCACTTTAGCGGCCTCCTGACAATAGTGATTGAGATTTCTAGATCTCTGCAGTGATACAAGTATGGCAGTGTCAGTTTTGAGCTTGCAATTTTGCTATTCTTGCACTGGAAACATGGGGAGTCTTATTTCCACCTTCTTCTCAGTCCCTTGCCCAATTTGGGAAGGTTCCCTGGCACTTGCCTTGTTCCTTGTAGAAAGGCTCCAGCCTATACTGGGGATGGTGCTGAGCTGATTTGGCTGGTGCATTTGGAAACCTCTTCCTTATAGCTTTAAACTCTCCCAGCATGTCAGAAAATCTACTTCCCTTTCGGCTATTTCTTACCTTATGTCTAATCAGAGTGGAACCATCGTTTCTAGCTTCTGGAAGAGGGAAAATGTGAATGGCATCCTGGATCACATGCTAAGCAGGAAATGCTGATGATTCCTTAAGCTCGGCATTAAGACAGATGAAACTGTAAGAACTGTTAACAGCATTTTTTTTTGTTGTTGCTGGCCATGACATTTCAAAACTTCAAATTCTTTTGCTTAACCAGGGTTTTCCAGCAATCAGATTGTTCTAATGATGCAGAGAAGCATTTTTAAAGCTAGGTTGCAGCCCTGACTATATTCTTAGCTACTGATTTCTGTAGGAAAAAACCCCAAACAGTTTAACTTCACTTCTTTTGGAAAGTTGAATTACCCGTTGCTGAAAATTGCATGCAGTTTAGGAGCCCAGAGAGGCAGATGCTAGCTGGGCAGGTGGGACTGGGAAGTAATCTGGGATAAAAGGAAGCCCAAAAGGATTTGTGGGGTAAAGGCGCTGGGGAGGTGGCTGACCAAACCTCAAAGCCTTACTTGTATGAGTTGTGCTGCACCAGGCAGAACTTCAGAAATGTTATAAATCTGGCAATGGTAAGGCTAAAAGGGAATAAAAATGAAAGCTAGAGCAATGACATACATTGTCAAAATTGGATTTATTAGGACTTTATGTCTAGAAGTTGATATTCTTGCTAAGCTAACAGGAAGACAGAAGCAAGAGTCTGAGTTAATGAATGTAACTGAAAGGATTAATCTGAGGTTCAAACTCCTGCATATTAGTCATTGAACTTGTTTTAACATCAGCAAACAGGTATATTGATAAAGAGTTTATTATTTTTTTGAAGATGAAAATACATGATATGTTTTTTTTAAGCTTTCCACTGCGTAATGTTGAAACAGTTTTCATTTAGGATGTTGAGAGAGGGATGCTCAATATTAAATTGAGATATGAGTAAGTGGTATTTGTTTAATCTGCAGAAGACTTTCCTCTCTGACTGATATTAAACTGTGTGTATCCCAAAATTGTTAACTGTAACTGAAGTCCCTTGCCTGTTTGATTTTAATTGTATTTCAGCTTTCATTAATATGAAACTACTTATCCCCTGTGTTTACAGGTTGCAGGCTAGGTTGCTACCGTGGAGACAGGGAAATCCTGGCTTTGTGGAGATTATGCAGCTCTCCTGCTCTAGCAGTACACCGACTCAAGGCACACAAATTACCTGAAAGGACCCTACTAAGCATTTGTCTAAATAAACCACTCTTTAAGCAGAAAAACAAAAAGAAACCCCACACCCCAAACACCCCTGTAAACACGTGGTCAATATGTGCTGTGGGTCCTTTTTGCTCTGAAGTGAGTAGGAGTCCATAGGGAGCACATTTGGAGAAACTGTAGCATTTTTAACTCGGTCTGTGCCAGCTTATATTCAAAGAAGGCATGCAAACCATGACCATGTTTTCCCTGTCAGTAACCTGTTGCTTTTTTGGGCTATAAGCCTCTAAGTCTCTTCTTCTGTAGCTGCTCTTTGTAAAAGAAACTGCAACGACTGCTGGGATGAAAGCTGGAATGGGCGATTACCCTGTTCTAGACATCACCTAATGATGGGGCTTTTGAATTGGTCTCTCTTCCCAACAAATAGATATCAAATTATGCAACGTAGAAGAGCTGCAGTGGATGTGATGGAGATGATGAACTGTTTGGGTACAAGCACCCCAGCCCCATCGTGCCAGCTGCTGCTGTTGCATGTGTGGCATGCCAGGAGGGGTGCGTCGGGATGCCAGTCTGTGGGGCGATGTAGGGAAGGAAGGGCTGGATAGTTTGGTGACTGTGCTGGTGGACCTTTGAACCAGCTAAAAGGGGTACTTGGTGAGGGTTGCCCCAAAACAGCCTTGTAAAACCAGCAGCCTGTCCTAGCCAGAGGAGAGGTTGCCCCTTCCCTGGTTACACTGCCTGTGGTAGGGTATCCCTGTGATGTTTCCAGGACAGCTGCACATTTAATTCCCCAGTAATGCTTTGTACAGTATTTCTGGAAAGTTAGTGGGAGATGGGGGTGCCTCAAACCTGGTAGTTACAGTGCAAGAGTGGTTAGTTGGAGGTGGCAAAGAGGACAGAGATTCTCTGTCCGTGGCTGGTGGTTAATGGGGAGAAGAGAGTTAAAGGCACTGGAAGAGGTGGCCAGGCAAAGCAGGGACCTTCAAACTGGAGGAAGAGGACATGTAGCTTCTTGTTTTCTTGACTTCCCCTTTAGCTTCTTGGAAAGGAGGTGGAGAAGGTAGGGCCATTTTAACAGAAGCAGTAGAGTTAAGGAGATAACTTGTAAAGTATATACTTAATTTGCTTCAATCTTACCATTTGATGTCTTTCCTTCATTATTCTACTTCGAGGAAAATAGCACCTTTTGTCTTAAACTCATGCTGATGCCAAGTAACTGAACGTATTCTTCTGTGGGTGTGGCAGCCACAGTTTTTACAAAATAATATCCTAAATTTTTATTGCAGTGTGCAAAATAATTAAACTGCTAGCTAAAATAACTTCTAGTGCTTGGATGCTGTTATTTCCTCCTAGCATAAGTAGGAGTTCACACAGTGTGCAGATTAATAACCACATGCACTATGTAGGAATAAATATGTTCTGGGCTGCGTGAGGAAGCCTAAGGCTGAATGGTTTTGTTCAGATGGATATAGAATAAACAAGAAGCTTTGCCGAAGCAAAACACGGCACCTTATCCTGTATAGTCTCCATGACTTGTTTAAAGCCTTATGTATTAAATGAGTGTCTCCTCCCAAACTCTCTGGATTTTGTATTGAGAATGCTATATGGGATGGTAGGTCTGTGTGGTGAAGTCGTTGTATGTGGTTGAGGGCATTGACTGCAGACTTGCGCTTGAAAATGCTGTGATTTACTACTAAGAGCTTCCTCTGGAAGCTTGTATGAAGGCATGTGATCTACAGGTATTAAAAATAACTACAGTGGTTGTTTGACAGCGGATGACTTGTCAATCAGTGTAGGGACTTACATTGCCAGCACAAAGTGTACTTTGGGGATTGGATATTGTGTGTTATCTGGCTGCACTGACTGGCTTCTCTTTTGAATTTTTCTATGTATTATTCTTTACTGTTATAAAAGCTGTTAGAATCAACTTGAAACTTGAATGAAATAAAAAAAAAAAGAGCGTGACCTGCTTTCATTAACTTCAATGGGGAAAAAATTGCATTTAAGTGTAATACTAGCTACAGCGTGTAACTGCCCTGAAGTGGGCTTACCAAGGTGCAAGTCTCTGAATCCGTTGAGGGCAGAGACTGGTAGATCAGCATTAAATCTTCAGTTCAACTGGGGACTGCATATGTGTTAAACTGGTTAAATAAGGTACAAGTTTTAAAAATCAATGAACAATATCCAAACCCCAGAAATGAATATGAAATATGAATCTGAGTAGGTCTTTCAAAAACCACTAAGTAATTGTGAATAAATAATAGAATTTCGCGCATATACTGAGACCAAATATAATTTCAAATGCCTCTTAGATTTAATAAAACCGCCATAATCTTTTTCCTCATTATGGCATCCCTAATCTGTTGGTTTCAGATTCCTAAATGGAAGGAAGAGGGGTGCGACTTCTAATGTATTTTAATGACACTCTTGTCTGCAAGTACTGTAGTTAGTGTGACGTATTTTGATTGTCACAAAACCTGTTAAATTGTAATTAGACCTTTATTATCTTTGATTACATGGCGAAAGCTTCAAATGTATTTTCATTCCAATCACCACCACCTTTGTGGCTGCATTAGTTGCTCCAATGCTAAAAAAGAAAATACGATGCAAATGAAACCCTCTACCCACCCAGAACAGTATTAAATCTATCTGAAAGCATCCGGTATTAATCATGTTTATATGCGTGTCACTGATCTCACTGGAGCTGCTGTGGATTTTGACCAGTGCAGAAGCAGGCAGTGGCCTAAGATTTAAAGCTTGCTTAATTCTTTTTCTTTTCTTCTTTTCACAGTGACCAAATGCCACTGAGAACTCGAGGGAACACAAAGTAAACAGACAATGGTAGGTTTGAATATCATTCTTTGTTTTTGTGGTTATTAAACAGTAAAGTTGCTTATTAAAAATCCCTTTTGAGTCTAATCTGGAACAAGTGGCTTTTGAAATGATTCTTACAGACAAGTCTCTCGGAACCATCCCTCCCTTTTTGCAATTAATATGCCAAATAGCGCCAAACAAGCTCCTCTAAAGCCCATGGCTTCTTAGAAGCTCTATGACAAAGAATATTAAGCCTTTTAAGTTGTGTAATTTTATTTTGTTTGGCCTGATTGCTTCTGGTTTTGTATGATAAGGACCTGGCATAAACTGCATAAAACAGCCGTTAAAGTCATCACAGTGTTGGAAGTTAATTGCTGACATTCTGTACCAAAGAAAACCTCTGTGTTATCCTTGGAGAAGCCATTAATGAAACACCTTGTGTAGTTAAATCCTGTTATTCTTTATTCACCTTGAAATGTGATGAAAGAAGAAAAAGCTTGTAGTTATAAGATGAATATCAGTTCATGTTTTGAGTTTGTAATAATTGCCTCTGCTTGATAATGGCTCATAGAGACAGAGGATCCAGGAAAAATTAGCTTGCCTAGAAAAATCTGGCACCTAATGCATGACAACATTACTACTCACCAGGAAGTTTGTGCCTGAAAAAACAGTGATATGGCAAATAACAGAGGTCTTGGGGCTTCCTAGTTTCAACTCAGAATATGTAGTGCTGGTCATGATAGGAACATGCATATAATTCTTTCAAAAAGAGCATTTGAAGTCTTACATGCAGTATAACTGCCTGATTTTATTCAAAGATTCTGTGTTTTTATTTTCCTGCCAACTTAAAAATACTCTTACTGATCTCTATTCTCAAACCTTTCCGGAGTTACCAGCTTGCATTTTGGGAATGGTGTAACTTTTCAGATTCTTCTGAAGTATTCTGTTTGCAATATATTCAGCTGTCAATCTTTGGTTATTCGAGATGCATTGTTATATAAATCTCAACAAGTGTGAAAGACGCAGATCTGAGGGAAGTGGTGTGTCCTTCCAGCTCTTTAAAAAAATGTAATTATTCTCTGCATACTGCAAATGCAGGACATTATTTTCCCGTTTTCAGAGGTAGGGCAATTATATTCAATGAGCAGCCCCACAGAGCATACTGCTCCTAAACAATATTCTTTGGTCCAACTTCTAGGTCTTCATAGTATTTTCGAGTTTGTTAAAAATGTTTTTATCCTTCAGTGCCTTCTCTTCCAACAACCTGTAGATATATTGGGAACTTTTGCCATGGAGTTGTTTCAGGTGCTTTGCTCACTTGTGTGTCAGTCCTGGGGCTCAGCTGCCTTCCTCCTACAGCACTCCCTAAAATAGTTTTAGCCATATGTGGAAGGTGAAAGATTTTATTGCGTTCATCAACTCTCATTTATTCTAGAGCCATTGGGACATGAGCTGAAAGGTCACAGAATCTGTAATAACCCTACACACAGCAGCAGGTAGGATATGAACTTGTTTATACATACCGTGTTACTTAACAGTAATTGTGGTCTTTTGTTCTTTTTCATGCGTGATGTACATACTTGACTATAGAAAATGGAAGTGCATCTACTTCCACTTGCTATGGGTAGGAGAAAACAAAATATTAGTTAAAAGTAAATTTGATAGCCTGAACTCTATGTGTGAAAACTGACATTTTACCTAAGATGTGTTGTCTTTGGGAATATATAAAGTATATATTTCATAAGAAGTTTCTGAAACTAAGTATTTAGCCAACTTTTGGTTTAGAATCATTTGAGATTTAGAACTTAGCTTCTAAAAAACCCGACATTCCTTTCTAGAACAGTTTTAAAATTTGGAAAGAAGTTTCAGCAAAACTTATTTCTCAGTGAAAATTCTTGCTCTTCTTGTGTTGTGGTGTTTTGTTTCGTTTTTTGCCTGGCTCTGAATAGCCTTTCTTGATGGAATGACTTGATATGTTCCTTGTCAAATTTACAAAACCAGGAAATGAGCAGCTTGTAGACATTTACAAAACCTTGTATTTCTGACTGCAGTAACTTGCTCGTTGGGATCGCAATCGAAATTTTATGAACTGAGGTCATTAGTGTTTGAATGCGTGTTGGTACTATCTGATGGCTGCTTGGAGGCCTGTGTAAAAATGAGCCTTTGAGCTTAATCATTATTTTAATGTGACTGGATGGGTCACAAAACAACCCTGGAAGTGTCAGTGGCTTTCTACCATTTCCCAGCTGTTCTGCGTAGCTGGGTTAGAGCAAGAAGGAACAAACTGTTGTCATTTAATAATACCTAGTGTAGATATGTGTACCTAATTCATACCTGCTATCAGTTTAGTGCCTGTCAAGCACACAAATATAAAGTTCTTTTATTGTATTTAAGTCAGCATTTTTATACCTGAACAAATCTGTATATCCTTGGTGCTAACGCGGTATCAACCTCTTCCACTCGAAATCTATCACTGATGTCACTTGATTTATCCAGCAAATAAATGGGGAAGATGGAATAACTTTAATGAGATTTTGCTGGGAAATAAAAGTTTTCTTAACAGGTCCATGCAATGAGTTGGAAAATGATAAACACTGGAAGCAATTTTTTTTTTTCAATTTACATCCATAAAGCTTTTTGAAGTACTAGGTAGGAGTAGGAGTTTGGGAAAGATTATTTGCCCTCCATTCTTCCTGCTTGTAAATGTGTATTTTATGATTATCCTGCGTCTCATGCTCCTCCCTCCTCTTTCCCCTGATGAATAACTAGTGGCTTATTTTTTTAATTTCAGAGGCTGACTTTTCTTCTAGCTTGTTTATTTGTGATGATTACTCTTCAGAGGTCTGAAGCTAGGTGCAAAATTATCAGCAATTTTCTGTTTCCCATTGTTGATTTAGGCAGTGTGACAAATACTTGGTACTGTGGAAGGTCTACAGTGCTGATATTTTACCCTCCTAATGTGCTTTTTCCCAAATACTGCCTAAAGATTGTATTTATCTTTTGTATTGATGCACTTGAAGGAAAGGAAAAGAGTGAACAAAATGTAAGCAGCTCCTGGGCAAGTGCTCTTACTCCATTAACAAAAACAAACAAAACAAACCAACTCTCAATTTGCAGTTGCAAGATTCAGACGGGAGGTGATTTTTGAAGAGTAACACGGGTTATTTGAGGCAGACAAGTATCTACCTGAGCCTAAGATGGGTTAACCCTTGTTTCTGCCAGGGTCTCCCTAGGATTGAAGTTTATGCACCAAGATATGTGTGCATCTTTCCTGTTGCCTTCCTCTTGTACCCACACATGCTCTGTAATTTGCAGGATGATGGATGTGGTTTTGGCAGGAATTGATGCCCTGAGACTGTGGTGTTGACCGCTAGTTTTGATTATCAGATTTCTAGCTGTTTTCTCAGGGAGTATGTCTTATGGCCTACATTAGAAGTGATGTGTGTGTTGACTTTCCTGTATTACTAATGTTTGTAAATATAGCATATTTTTGGTTTTTTTTAAAATCAATATTATTTTTAAACATCTTAAACTGTCAGCTTCTTGAGGTGTGTGTCCCATCCTCATCACAAGTTTCAGTAGCTTTCAGCTACTTTCTTACAATGTAAGCGTGCTGAATCTTCCTCTTTAGCCTCTTCCAAAGCGTGAGGGGCATTTGGAACCCCCACTGCTGTCTTGCGAATCGCATGCAGTGAGTGCCTGCAGTAGGCAGTACAAATACCTCCTGAGGGAATGTATCCAATTTGTTTTAGCCTTCAGTTTCATTAGTGAGGTTGTAGTGAGGCTGATGCACAGGGATTTCAGAGGCATTTACTTTTCATGGGTGTTCAGAACCAAAGGAGAAATCTCATGCCTCTCTTCGCTAATATAGATAATGTGTTCTTTCACAAGCATTTAGGAGGGAAAGATAAAAAATGGACGTTAAATACACAAGTCAGTCAAATAAGTGTGGTCTGGAGTGGCAGTGTGTTTGCTTTTGATCGTCTCAGTGCTGTGTAGATTCAACCAGGTCCTTTTTGTGAAGCTGCCCGGCAGCTTTTCAGTAGTGAGACTTGCACATCTAATGCATGCAGATCTTCCAGGTGGTTACTGATTCACCTACTAATGGGTCTAAGAGTGCCCAAGTTAACAAAGTGCTTTTTAATGCTATATCAGTCAAATGTTTAACCACTGATTCAGCGGCAGTGATCTCTTTGAAAGGTTGTGATGGAGAACTGTGCAATATACAGCCTTGTACTTAACATCTGAGAGGTAGTGCTGCTTGTACTTATCGTTCTGCTCTGCATTTGTATATGGTATGTACATTAGCACAGCTGATGAGAGATATTCTTGGCAGAGGAATTTCAAGAGAATGAGTTTCTGTTCAGGTGTTTGAACCTACCTTTGCAACCTTGCTTTCTTTAGCAAGAATGTAACCAAGTCACTTCCTCAGTTAAGCAAGGTAAATCCTATTTAGTTCTCAAAGTGTGGCTGAACTTTCATTTCCTAGTTGGTGGCTCTTCTTTCTGTCCTGTGTACAATTCCGGGTAACAGCAGCAGCTGGGTTTTAATTAACAATTGCCTTAATGTTATGGGAAATGGATTCCAACTCACTCTCCCAAATCCTCACGTGCCTCCATGACAGATAACGCTATGTGGAGCAAATGAGCAGGACCAGACCAAGTCCGGTATAAGATCCTTTCTCTAGCAGTGGTTGAAAGTGGATATGTCAGGAAAAGGGTAAGAAAAAGCCTAAAAATGCTTTCCCTCCTCTCCCCTGTCTGCTCGCCTTCCCCACGTGTCCAGCCATTTTTGGCTTTCTGACTCCTGAGTAAAGTTTTTCCAAGTCTAAAGAAGCTTCTCTGGTTTCGTAACCCTCATGGATTTCTCTTCTACAAACCTTGGCTACTTCATCGCAAATTCCTGTAAACAGCATCCACAACATCCTGAAGCAAATGGTGCTTTTAAGTAACAGAAGCTAAAGAAGCATGACAGTTAAGCGGATTTCTGGAAGATAATTTGCTAAAAGTGAATAGCATTGTGTCACAACTTCTCTTATACAGTGATAATGAAAATGAATTCAGTCCTCTAATCTCAAATACAATTTGGCCTTAAGAAGCTAAAGTGAGAATAAAAACAATCGTTCAAAGCTCCTTCTGCAGTCCACTTGGGTTGGTTTTTTTTTAACATAGTTACTGTAAGGAGTAGCTGAGATTGGACACAACTGAAGAGGTATACAATTATAAATCAATACAGATGAACATGTGTCAACACCAGTACATATAACCAATAAAATGACTGAGAAATAATTCAGAACGCTAGAAGATTTTCATTGGCGTGTAAAAAAGCTGCTGTAACACAAATTTAGTGTGATACCCAAATACTGTAATGCAAAATTAGTCCTAAATCAGCTGTACAAGATACAAATGCTGCCAGTTGTTTGGGATGAGAGCTCTTGAATGACTTAAAGGTGCCCTTTCTCCACCCAAGCCCATGGCCCATCTGCCTCTATCATGGAAAATGCCACCCTGGCATGAGCTCTGGACCTCGGGTTATCTTCAGCTTGGAGTGTTATGGTGAACTGAAATCATATCTTTAACTTAATGCGCTGGGTTGAAAACTGCAGTAGTTGGTGGACTGCTTTGTGAGCTGTGTAGTTGTCCTCACTGCAGAAATGTCAACGTGGATCAGCAGTGGGGGATTTGTAGCGAGCTCCTTCTGTAGTAGCTGCTGTTGGCGAGTCAGGGCCTTTGGACTCTGTGTGGAGACAAGAACTCAACTCACACGGGTGTCAGGGGGATGGACAGGCACTGAACCCAAATGTGGGTATGCAGAAGGCAAGTTTGAGAAGGCCTTGGTGGCTTGCGATTAACTGCAGACTAGCATACAAACACCCACTTTAAAAAGTTTAGAGGTATTTTTGTTATAAAGGTAAATTGTACTTTTTTCCTGGCACCATAATACCTCTGTCTGTGCTGCTTCAATGACTGTGCTCAGAATACAGATTTGCTGCATGGGGAACAAAAGCAAACGGAAGATGTAGTGATAAAGAGAAGAATTAAAATGCACAAAGCACTGATTATCTCTTCCAAATAGATACATCTCTACTCTGCTTTGGACTTTTCTTTGTATTCTGGGAAAATTGTCCTCTGGTGTTTAAAAGGACTTCTTTTTAACATGAACTGTCTGGGTATTTATAAAACAGAAGTAAACACACCTCCTTCCTCACTCTGGTACAGCTTAAGCAGATGTAAGATTACTTATTTCCTGCTTTGTTACAATACATATAAGCAAATTAATAGTTTGATCTGGTACATCTGACAGAATATGCTTTTTTGTTGTTGTTGCTTGAATTTCAGCATTTCATTATAACACTGAGGACCACAATACCATCCTATTTTTCAAGGAGCTCTTCCAAGTTTTCAAATCCCTTAAATACCTATCAGATGTTCCTATCATGAAAACAGAATGCAATACTGTCTTCAGCGCAAAGTGGTATTATGTGGTGTAATATTGGGATTTTTTCCACTGAAGTGTGTTTTTGTGCTTTGCTACATTCTGTTAAGTAATTGACTTCAGGGTCTGTCACTCTGTTTTCCATCACTTCCACTGATGTGATTAATCAGGAGCTCTTCTGTTGGCTAGGTTTTCATAGCAAGTGGCTG
Source organism: Pluvialis apricaria (assembly GCA_017639485.1). Classification (NCBI taxonomy): domain Eukaryota; kingdom Metazoa; phylum Chordata; class Aves; order Charadriiformes; family Charadriidae; genus Pluvialis; species Pluvialis apricaria. Next base: position 2,958,902 of record CM030013.1, on the reverse strand, counting down.
CCTGTGATGCAATCAGCCCTTTCCTTTAATCACATGGTGTAGGTTAATCTAGTTCAGGTGATGAGCATTGTTTTCATATGGAAAATTTGTGGTTAAACTCATTAAAGATGAAAATGTGTGCATGGGTTTGAAAAAGGCAAGATGCTGTATTTATTTTCTCCTTCCTCTATTTTCTCTTTTACCAGGATATTTTTTCCTTTACTTGTCTGGCTAACCAACTTTGTATTTCAGTAACTGAGCATTGTATGTGCAAAGTGCAATTTTTCTCTCTAAAGTTCATTGAACATAACTACAAATGGAATGGATTTTTCTCAGTTTTTATCTCCAGCTAGAGAAATTTTGCAAAACCCAAAATCACCCCAGCAATACTTTGTTCTGTCAGTGCAGGCATAGGCAAGAGTCTGATCTTGGTGGATTGCAAGCTGTCGTGTGGGTTTAAATAAGCTGTTTTTAAAAAAAAGCTGCTAATATCCCAGGTGTCTTGCAGTATCATTTATCCTAGTGTACATGAGCCGAGGTTACTAGCGATGGGAGGGATTGAGCTGTGGAATTCACTGATGAAGTAAAAAATTGATATGAGGGTCTTTTTGAAGGAACTTCTGATATTTTTCATTAAGGAAAAGTCCCTCCTCTCCTTCTTCATGCCCTGATTGCTGCTTGGCTAATACCCAAGAAAATTGAACTGGGAATTACAGAAAATTTTAGAATAAAAGGACTTTACAGTTTCATCTGAATCTCTGTAAATGTCATATAGTTTGGTAATAAGGAAGGACACTTTAAGCACACTAATCCATAGGCTGCATGCTGCTTCTGCTAAAGAAAACATGAACTGGGAACCCAGAAACTTCAGGGAACTGTCTGTCCCTGAGATGCCAGACTCTCACACTGAGGGCGTAGAAAGAACTTTATTTAAAAATTTAGGCATGGCACAATGAGCAGCTGAAAAGCAGTGTGGTATAGGCAAGCAAAGAGTAAGTCTGTAAAGAAGCGATTTTCTCTCTCTGGCTGAAATTTGGACCCTAACTTCAAAGGAGGTCTTGGGTGATCTGTAGGTGGGAACTTCACTGTGAGGGGGGTCCTGTGTCAGAACACTTTAATTTTGCATTTATGTTGGATGAGTATGTCTTGGTTTTGCTAACTTCTGCTAGCAAAAGTCCTCATTTATGGGTGTCTGGAACCACTCATGTCTGCAGCTTTCATGTCTGCTGCTTTCTGTTTATTCTATTTCATATTAGTCTTACTTAGCATGTCTGAAATCAAGTTGGACATGTGCTGTTTGTAACTCTTTCAGTCAGGCGCTTCTAAGCCTTCCTCCACATTGATTTAAATAATTTAAAATGTTATCTTTCTCACAGGTCTCTAGCTCTGAGCAACTGAGCCTCATTGTGTTTAGACCCACATATAAATGACCTGTTAGCTGAGCTGGGTTTGTGATAACCTGAAAAATGGCATGCTGCTCCTAGAGCTTGCGCTGCTGAGCCTGCGCTCCGTAGCCACGGGCTGTAACAATTCACAGCACAAGGGGATTGGCACAGTGCAAAATTTGCAACACGCATACACACTTGAGTGAGTTATATCGGCATTAGCATTTTGCCTTGAGCGATGCGTCTTTTGTGTATTTGCAGTCAAGTCCTACATATGTCAATGTCCTCTGCTTAGAATACAAAAATAACTTAAAGATGACTGTGCTGGCTCAGCCCAGAAGTCTGTCTAACCTCGTGTCCTGCCCCTGATGGTGGCCAGGAGCAATTTGGGAGCTTGTGGACTTTCAGGATTATGGGAATTGTTGAGTTTCTGCTGGCCCAATGCTGCTTCCTTCGGTGCGAGGAGAATCTTTCACTATTGAGGGGACAGAGTTATTCCATGTATTTATTTTTGGCTCTAAAAGGAGCTGAGAAGGATACAAAATTGAGGGATCCGAGGGTTGCTCTTGCATGCAAAATCCACTTCAGCTTTCTCAGGAGAGTACTTCTTTTAATCCCGTTAATCTCATCTTTGCATATACAACTTGCTCTGTACCACAGCAAGAGATCTTGGACTTCAAATTGTTACAAGAAGTAAGTTATACTGGATGTAAGTAAAAGTAAAAACTATGACACAATCTCCTATACCCCATGGGATAAAAATATAGAATGTGCCCCCCCCCCCTTCCCAAAGAACCCCCCTCCAATTCCATGCCTTTCTCAGCAGAATGGCCCTTGTCACAAACCATACATTGATAGTAGGAAGGACCCTTGGATCCATCTGTTATTTACGAGGTTGGTGTTGCTGCTGGTTTACCACTTTGAGGAGTGGTCCCTGAGTGCTTTCACACTGATAGCGCTCTGCACCCGTTGAATATTTCATCCTAAAGACTGAGCAGCACAGCAGCCTCTTTATATTCACTTCACACATCCCATTTTGGGCAGAATCTGATTTCCATGATTTCAGTTGGTTTTGTGCCAAGAAGATGTGTTCCCATTGAACATTACACCCATCAGTGCATCTGAGAACATGGTACGATGGATTAATCTTGTTTAAATTTTCCACTTCTATAAGTGTTGTGGGCACTAAAAATAAGCATGCTTGGGCCAAAGATAAGTCTGGGGCTGAATGGAGCTGTGATGGCACAAATAAATCTTTAGATTTGCTCTCAGTGTTTTAGAAGTCTGTGATTGAATTACAGCTTTTGTAATGGCCATCTGTCAAAACATTGTTTAAAATACTAATGCAACCCTGAGTGTCACTGCAAGTGTTACAAGAACCATTATGATTGTGCTTGTTATGGTAAAACATAGTGTATTGCAAACACGTCTCAGCCAGAACTTACGAACACAACAATGTACTTTCACTTATCTTCTTCAGTTGACTGCAGGTCTTTCTGGTCTCCTTCCTTTGAAGTGACAATTATTTCTTGGTGTCCATTGCTTCAGGATTTTTTTTGTTGCTTTTTTTAATAGAAGACCTGACTCTGGGACAATGGTTTTTGCCTGCTGCTTTGGGAATCCAGGAGCCCTGGGTACCTCCTCACCTTCAGTGAATGTCGGAGGGCTTGGTGCTCTTTGGAAATTGTAATTTTGTAAAGTTAATCCAAGTATCTGGCCCCAGAGTAAGCCTGTTGAGAGGAATTGTTTGGCTTCATTTCGGTTGAACGCTTTGGGGAAGACAGCACTTCAAGTAATGTTGGGAAGGATGAACGTGTCCACAGCCAAGTATTACGTTGTGTTTCACTCTTCCTTTACAGCTCATAAAATTCCTTTTTGCAGACTTTCTTATGCTGAGGTCTGTGCTCCTGCGTGCTGGGGTACAGGGTGTGTGTACTTTTACATATAAAACTGGAATAATTCTGTAAACTACTCTTTATAAAGAATTTGGTCAGATTTTGACCTCTTATACCAACTTTTGGATTTCTTATCCAGATCACTGAAGGTAGTACATTACTAATGAAGGTGGAATCTATTGTTTTAAGAAGAAAGCTGCGTAAAGGACTTGGTGGCAGAATCTATGGCAAAAAGGCTACTGGGTGATTTATAAAGAAGTGGTTTAGTGTGAGTAGAGTAGAATATCTATATTTGATATTTTTGTCTCCTGCTTTATTTTGTAACCTCAATGGACTGCAATGAAAAATATTGCCTGTTGTAAGATGCTGCTTCTTATTCTTCCCGTCCTCTTACTGTTGCTGCTGTTAGCTATCAAAAAAAACCCATTTGCCTTATACGTGCTTCCTAGTTCCCTGTGCATCCTTTTAACAGAGGTTATCTCGGGTTGTATCCTGAGAGAGTCTAGAGTAGCAGTGTCTCGACTTCATTATCAATACATAAATCCTCACTACACTTGCGTTATTTTAAAGAATAGTTCATCTTGAAATGGGTCCCTGCGTGGGAAATGATCTTTTGGATTTGATTCTTGATATGGCCTCACAACAAAATTCCGGGTTGCTTCCATCATCTCATATGCGTGCTCGTGATGTCAAATCTTGGGTCTGTTTTGATTTATAATATGCTGAATAGTAAAGCAGTTCAACTCCTGTCTTGCAAGTGATGGTCGTGATAAAACTAGGAATGTATTAAAAATACATATAAATCAATTTGTCTTTAGAAAGTATTTGCTGGCTTCAGCTGTTAAATTTTTTCAAGTCTTCATCTGTCCATTAACAGTTGCTGGTTTTTTTGTTTTTTTTTTTTTTTTTTACAGTTTATTTGAATTTTTCCATTTTCCATTTTTCCTTCAGGGCTAGTAATAAAACCAAGTTAATATCACAGTATAAGGTTTCATTCTTATCCTGGTTTCATATCATGTAACTCTAATCCATCCTGTTGATAAAAGTAACTACCTTTAGCCACAGCAAACTGCAGTATTGCTTTTAAGCAGGTCAACTATTGAAGTGATAATCCCATGGCAGAGAAGGATGTATGAGGCAATAAATTTCTCCCCATTTCATAAACATGGAGACCTGTAACCCATCTGTTTGTGCCTTGAGGAGACATTTACTCGTCTGTGGTACAGCAGCTTCTTTGGGGATACTCTTATTCGATGACGAATAAAGGAAGTAATTTGCAATGAATTTTTCAGGTCTACTTTTTATTTGATTCTGACATAGTGAGGGATCAGCATGCAGCACAGTGCAGCAAAAAGGCTTGAACTGCAGATGCCCTGTGAAAATCTGACTGCAGGATTGGAAAACTTCTTTGGGGGAGAGGGAGGGTAGCCTGGCAGAGCGCGCAGCATTCCTCCTGGCTAAGAAACTCTCCTGGAGTTTTAGCTACATCTGCCAGTAACTGCTCCATTTGGGTTGAATTGTAAAGAAGTCAGCAATTTGTACAGAAAACAAACAGTAAAACTGCAGTGTGGAGTAATTTTTTTATTCCTAAATAATTTATATTTAGGTGTGTTATCTCTTTCTCTCAATGTTTTTTTTTTTCCTTTTGAAAAGCAGCCAGCTGAAATACAGACTTTCTTTTGAGCTTAAAAAAGCTCAACTTTTATATTGCAGCTGCAAACTCCTCATGCCTCAGCCACAAGTCTGCTAGGGTTTAGTGTTCTCCAAATCAATGAGAGGTGTAGAAACTTGCAGTTTATTAAATTGAGTCAGCAGGATTGGTCCTTGTGGTTTCATATCAGAATTTTGTGGAGTAGGATAAATTATACTGGGAGGAGATGAATATTTTAGAGCAGAGATTGGAGCAGGGAGGTTGTCTGGCCAGCTAGCAGAGGAGGGGGCTGTGTGCTCGGTCAGGACCAGCAGCCTTTCCTGGGCTCTCATCTGTTTGGGAGACAACTGGGGAATGAAAAAGCACTTTTAAAAATGTGCACTGCCATCCTGGGCTTGTCACCAGGAGTGGCACTGCTGTCCCATTCCCAGACTGGCCTAAATGGGAATTCAGAAATGATGCAACAGAAATTGGTAAACGCTGCAAATGTGTGCTTTGGTGATGATGGAAGGTAAACCACTGAAACGATGCACTTACTGTGCACCAACATTAAATTTCATCTGTTGGAGGCTATTCTTGTGAGCAGTGTTTAATGCTATTTTAGGACTTAAGTTTGTAAACTTTCTTCTATACATGAAAGTTCCTCAGGAGTCTAAATAGGGAGTTTATAATTGTGTTAAAGTACCTGTGTCTGAGTGTCCCAATTCATTCCTAGCAATCCGATTTCTGAAGTCAGCAGACATATTGGTAGCACTCACTGTAACAGCTTTATAACCGCTAAAGACTTTGGAACTTTCAAAAAGTTTCTGAATGTTGAAGATAGTCATAGAAATTGATTCGCTGATAGCTGAAATTAAGTCCCCTTTTGCAGTGCTGGTAATGTCAGAGAGTTAGATCCCATTATTAGTGGAAGCTTTGGCTGATGATCCGCCAGATCCCCCTTTGTGGGTATCTGCCCTTTGCATATAGGGGTAAATGCACATACTAACGGGATCCAGTTATCCTGCGCTCTCGACGGGCTGTGAAAATGTAATTATGCAATTGGATTTCCTGTGGATCGTGCAAAGAGATAAATGGTGTACAAGCCACATCATTATTGATTCATGCACCATTTGCCTCTTAGCTCACTCAGAGAAACACAATTACTGCTGTTACACTTCATTTAAAAGAATTGCAACTTTTCAGCAGTGCAAACAGCTATTGTGTCTGAATTGATATTCTTCCTGGGCCAAACCTTAATGTGTTGTTTTATGTTTTCCTGATTGCAACCAAACAAAACTTAAAAGGGTTATAAAGCTATATCTTTCCCATTACTGTTCTCCCTGTGCTGCCCTACAAAACTACAGTGTGTTTTCAAAACTCAAAGCGTAGAGTACACATTTCCATCATTTATAATATACATTATTTTTATAGTTGTATAAATGGTTGTATCGAATGCAGTGTTTTGCTGATTTAAGGCTAAAGCTTGGTTTTAAGCTCTGTGCAGACATTTGCAATTTCCATTTTCTTTGAAACAGCGCAGTAAGCAGGTAGTAATCTCTAGATCCCAACACATTTGCGTGAAAGTGTAAGTTTAGACCTCAAACTTTGTTGGAGCAGAAGAGTTTGATTAAAATGTAAGATAGCCGGTATTTTCAATGAACTTAAATGGTAGCAAGTGTGTAAACTGAGAAAGCATAGATCAAAGTATGTGGTAGTACATGTACTCTGTGTACGTGCAAGGAGGAACGCTAATGGTATGGCTGTGAAAGTGCAGTGATAGTGTGAGCGTACTGTGTGTGCTGGGCTGCCCGTGCTCTCAGCAAAATCAGGGCAAGGCAAATGCTGGAGGTGAAAAAATTCACATCGTTGCCTTAAACTGGAGGAAGAGGGACACCAGTGAAGATCCGGGTTGTTGGTGTTTTCTCAAGTTGAATAAGTAATTGTCTTTTCTGGAGTAATTTATGTGCTATCTTGTAGTGCCATGGTATTATTTTGTATAATAAGAATGTAGTGGTAATAGATTTACTCTAAAGTCTGTTTTGTTCTCAATAGTTTTCACTGGTAAAGAACTAATCTAATTTGAGGATTATTTGTACCCTATGTTGTGTGTGTCAAGCGTGTGTCTATGATGGTTTATCCTGAAAGAGCTGGTGTCACTGGGAAAGCGTGCCCGTCTCTTGGAGCAAGACGGGTCTGAGCAGCAAGAGCTGCAAGTGCTCTGTCTTGCTGCTTTTCGCAATTCCTGGGTTTCCAAAAGGTTTCTGCACTGGGGTTCAGGGGTTTAAGCTGTCACTTCTGCGCGGACTCCTCTGGAGGGAGGAATTCCAAACGGCGCTAAAGAAACAGAAAAAGCAGCACTTTGGGGCCAGCCAACAGGAGCTCTTCCTCAGGCTCTGCTGCAACATTAACAGAGACTGTCCTCAGAGGTATTTTTTGGCATTAATTCCAAACTTAATCCTTTAGGGAACGTTGGGCTACAGATCATAATGCACTAGATTTTGAGAACAAGTTTTCCTCTCCAAATATGAGTCATACTTGGAAATATGTTTTGTAATCAGGGAGAGAAGCAGTTTTGTTCAGAAATGTTTCTCTCAAATAGAAGACACCAGGGAGAATTTGTTCTGTGCTACAGTAATTTCTCTGCTGTATTTTGTTCTGTTTCATTTACCCTCTTGAAAGCTACTTTTTAAATGACTCATCATAGTAATAAGGATTATGCAAGCAGGACCTTTCCCTTCCTTGCAGCTTGGCAAATTTGTCATCTTGAGTGGGGTTTCTCTGATATAAATGAAGAAAGAAGCTGGCCTACAGCTGAGCAGTGATGGGGGAGCACTGGTGCTGCTGGAGGAGCCAGAACAAGGCTTGGATCCAGGATCAGTGGGGCTGTTGTCTCCTGATACTGTTTGGTCCTAGTGTCACTGAGAATAAAACATAGTGGATAGTTTGGGCTTTGTTTGGGTGTGTGTGGGTTTTTTTGTTTGTGTGGTGTGTTTTTTTGTTTTGTTTTGCTTTCTTTTTCTTTTAAATAAATGAAGCAGGTAAAATGCTGAAAAAAACCTCAGCAAGCGTTTTCTGTTTTGGCCTAGATGCCTTCTGAGTACTTTCACATGTTAAAGCTGGGATGTACAGAGATACTCTCCGTTTTGACAGAGGGCAGTGGGACTTCACCAGTGACTTTGAAGGAAGTAGAGCTGGGGTTAGGGCCAAGTGTTTGGCTCCATTTTAACATATCTAGATGCCTCACTTTTATTATTTATGTTCAAGGAAAAAGCCATCTACCAAGCTGTTTTCTCAAAATATTTCCACTTGACAAGACAATATTTTATGAGAAGAAAACTCTAAAACTCATGAAAGTTTTACAGAGTCTGCCAAACTTGCAGCCTCATTTTTGGCTTTGTCTTACCCTTGCTGATATTTTAAAACATTGAACACAGTTACAAATCTGTATATCCTCATAGATTTGAAAAAAAGGTAAGTCCAGACTGAATTAACTCCAGCTGCTGTGCTGCAGTGTGCTTCCTGTGCTTGTCCTGTCATGTCAGTCTTCATCTGCCTTTTTGCTGGAGAGAGAAAGTGATGTAACTTATAAATCTAAACAGTTACTGCTTTAGGTAGGGAGTCGCCAAGGGGCTTCACTCCAGAGTATCTTGAAATACAGCTAACATATGTAGCCTAGATATTTACAGAATAACTGAAGAAATCTATAATTTGAGTTGTTCCATTAAAATCCACAGCACGCAGTTCAGGTTTTGAATGAGATTATACAGTTATTACTAATTAAAGGTTAGTGAATATTGTATGAACCCGATTGCTGTAATATGGTCTAGCTGTGACTGTTACTAGTCATACCTCTCATACTCTGAATGGCTAGTACAAGGCTGATGTGAGTAATGGTTATCTTGTGTTTGAAACAACTGTGCAGACTACGGGGAAAAGTAACGCAGCAGTAGAAGGTGCAAGAAGGGTGGGTTAGCCTCTGGGGGTTGCTTTAGCGGAGGAGTGCAAAGACACCGAAAGCTTGTGGTTGTATTCTTTTGACTTTGGGTACAGGGCAAATTGCTCTGAAGCAGAGCAAAGCTTCCTGTAAATGCTGCTGAAAGAGCATCCCATGATTTGGCTGTAAAGGAGAAACTAATCCCTGCTCTTGCTGTTGTGCCTTTCCCTGTATTAGCTGTGAAGAAGCACGCGTGTGTAATAGGAACGATAAGGCTCAGCTCTGCTCTAGTAAAGAAGCTTTCCAGTGCTGTGTGCCAGTGTTGGAACCTAGAGGTTCATGGTGCCAACAGAAACACTGGAAAACCCAGGAGATGGCATCTCGGAGGCACACTGTGTGCCTGATGGCTATCTTGAGGGTTCAAGGCCCTTCAGACCCAGGTGTGTGACACCCCAGTCCTGTCCCTCTCATGTTACAGATTCTTAATAGAGCAACTTCTATAAATCTGGGAGTTTTGCTATGTCCCGTTTCCCCTGCCTGCCTGTTGCATCCTTCTCTCCTCGCAGTGCTTGTGGGCAAAAGCTGTCTGACACTTAGCACTGTGGTGTCTGTTCTACTTTCTGGCCTATGCATGGCCACAATGAACATGCCTATTAGTGAACAATAAGTGAAACTGCTGCAGACACTTCTGTCAAAGTGGCATCTGCTTTTCCTTCTGAGCTGTGAAACCCTGTCGTGCTCACAGTTACTTCTGCGAGCATTTTCTACTTGTGTGAGAAGTCATAACTACCCACAAACATCATGCTTTCAGTGTACAAACACACCCTCATGTAAAACTGCAAATAGCACCCGGGGTAATCAAGCAGATGAGTGCATGAGCTTTTATGCCTTATTTCCAAGCAGTGGTGCATGTTAAATAATGAGCTTTCAATCATTCTGGAGCACTGATGTTCGTAGTGACTTGACAGCATTTGGTCTTCCTTCTGTTTCGTTCCTTTATGTTCACAACGGACCTGTTCCTGTGTCTTTGAGGAAGCTTGAGAGGTGGCAGGCTGTGATGAACAGGAGATCCTGGCCACGAGCTGGGAGCAGCCAGCCTGACCTGTGAGCTCGCAGGAGGGGCATTCGAGGACTGAGCAGAGTTTGTGCTGCTCTGCAGGTGACTTAGCTAATTGAACCCAAGGGTGGAAGCACAGACAAGGATGCAGTGGTCAAGGGGAGAGTTGCATATAGACCTTGTTTCTGTTTTGTCTTTGCTATTGATTTGAGTTTTTCCTGTTGAAAAAAATTTTTTTTTATTCAAATAAAACATGGTAGAGAGCTCAGTGTAAAGAGATAGTTTAGGGAAATCCATCTCAAAACCAGAAACAAGTCAAGATCCCGCCAAGCTTTTTTTTTTTTTGTTCCTCTTGTATTTGCACTGATAGCTCTTGGGATGCACTAATTTCAAAACAATCTCAGCCTCCTGGGTAATGCTTTTATTGGCTCAGGGAGAGAATGATAATCTGTATGCAATTGGTAGCATGGTATTACAAACTCCAGTAATTGCACCCAAATGTTATCTTAAAATGATGTAAAAAGGATGTGAAAGCACCAGGCTTGTGTAACATTGCAGCGTGGCTGGAAGCAGATGCTTAATTAGATACGCGTGCTTTCAGGGCTAAATGTTGTGTAGAGCATTTACAAATATACTCTCTTGGTCATTCATATTATTCAAAATTATGTTTTTTGTATCATCTTGATAAATTGATCATGACAAATCACTGCAAAGGTTCTATTTTAAAGCTGTAGAAATAAGAGCGTTTTATTTGTTGAAAGGCAGCAAAGTATCTGTTAACATAATATCTGTTAACATGCAAAGTTAACAAATAACATTAAGTTGCCTTCCCATGGAGTTGGTGTTAGCCGAAAAGACTGATATCTCCCCTGGACTAACTGTAAGTGATTTAGCATTTAGATCAGTTCAGGATGATGGACTAGATGAGCTCTTTCGATCTCTTCCAGTCCCATCTGTGATACACATCCTCCTTTTGGGGTTGAGATTGTATCTCAAACTGCCTGTGCTATCAGTGGGGTCACATTGCAGAGTGAAAGCCCATTATCTGAATTACTTTCAGCAAAAAATTTCATGTCTGAGAAAACTTTCCTTGCATCTTATAAGAGTGGGAATGAGGGATGCTGCTGGTCTTTAGGCTTGCACCTGAATTTCTTCCTTGGCAGCAAATGAGCAGGCAAACCTTATTCTGCCAGGAAATGGCCTTTAGCTATTTATTGTTGTAGCTGGTTTTAAATTTTGTATCCTGCAGATAAGTGAACCAGAATGAGCTAAATAGCAGAAAAAAAAAATGTTTTCTACCCCTTGAGTTTATGCAAGTTCTTATTTGCCAAAATAACACAAATTAACATGGGATATATAGTTAATTAAAAACTGCTGTCCAGTCAAAAAAACACTTTCAGGTAACCCACAAATAACAAGCATTAGGTTTGTGTGCCCAGCAGCCTGAGTTTTCTTCCAAAGCATGAGGCACTTGCCAGGCACGTGTACCAGGGTCGATGTTACTTGTTTCATTTGCCTGACTGATTGAATTTGTTGCATTCAATACTTTTTGTTGAAACGTGGGTAGGCACGGTACATTTCCATAATGTATATTTTATATAGATACATGCCCAGTCTGAAAATGCGAATTAGACATTAGTGGTGGGTGAAAGTGTTTGAGATTGAAGCGGAGATTTTTGGTCAATCCTACTGGCACTGGGAGGTGGGTGCTGTGCATCAGCAGGGCGCGAAGGCCCAAACTTCTATAAAATGCTCAGAGTGCTACATGCGACCTCATAGCTCTCCTACCAAATTTGTGAACCTGCCTAGTTCTTTTCTCTTTCCTCCTGCCTCCTCTCTGGTGTAGGTCTTGCTGTTGTGCGGCTTGTGCTGGCCCCAAGATCTCTGCGCACCCGTGGCTGTTCCCACACTCAGCTCGTACTGCGTTTGCCAAGCACGCACGCCTCTGTGTTAAGAAAAAGGTATATGTGAATGTATACATTAGTATTAGTTATGTGCCTTGCCTAAATAAGAGCAAAATTCACCAAAATAGGTGTCGAGCCTTGATTTACTGTGCATGCTTAGTATATACACTACATTCTCTGTCTTGGAATGGCTGCAGTATTTGTTTGGGAATTGCCTCTCTGTTTTAGGCTCCTTTGGACAGTTCCTGGAGTGTTTTTGTGTGAGGAGGAGACGGTTCCTAAAGTGTCTGTTCTCCAGGAAATGCTGAGGCTGTGGCTGTGCCAGCTCCATCTGGCTGGCATCGGGGCTGTCCTCTTCGTAGTGAGAGCTTGACAGAAGAGCCGCTATCAATCCCAGTGCTTTACAGCACTTGAATCTTGCCGTTGTAAGCTGTGTATTTGAAACACTGAGGGAGAAGCAGCTTGCTGTGTGTATGGGCTTTGGAAGCTTTTTTCCAGCAGCCTAATGCTGCCATAAGGCGTCCGTGTTCTGTCCTTATCATGGGAGTCTCTAACTTGCGGTATTGCCGCTTCAAACAAGTTGTCGCGATACAGACATCTTGCATTTACAACCCATGTCATGCATGTGGTGATAGTGTAAGGATTTTTGCATGGTTTTCCTGTGAAATGCTGTGCGCTAAAATGCGACACAACCTATTTATGCTTCTGAAACTACAGGAGGAATCAATGAATTGGCTTCAGAGATGTTTGGCCAGGACATAGCTTTGAAAATATTTACATCCTGCTTCAGATATTTGTTGTGATGTGTACTCCTCAGTAATGAAGGTGATAATCTTCTCATGAATCAGAACAAAATAGGAGCGAGCGAAAGGATGAACTTTCTGATGGCTTATATCCAAAATAAAGACCAGAAAACTTCCACTGATGTTCTTCCTTCTTTGATTCCAAGCATGCCAGTGATTATTTCTGTAATAATTAACAGTTTATGGAAAATTGAGATCCATGTGGTGAATGCTTATTTTAAGTATCCTCCACCCCTCTTCCTGTTGGCCCTCACCTTCAAAGGACAGACATAACAGGACAGCTTTTTGGATCCAGTTGGTAGTGGGGAGGGAATAGTGTCTTGATGAGCATTGATGGGTCTGATCACTTCTAGACCGGCAAACATTTGGGAAATGGTGTGAATTTTTTGGTTGAGAAAAAGATGTTTGGAGCTTTTGGAGTCCCTGAATGGTTCCAGGCCTCTTTTTTTCTGTGTAGGTTCCCTTGAAAGAGGCTGAGTTAAAAAACAAGCAGCCATGACAGCTGTCATGTCTAGGTTTTCCTGTGTGCAGAAAGAGAATCTTTACGTACAACTCTTAAAAGCCATAGAAGCCAATGGGAAGCACGTTCCTGGAAGCGCATTTCTATGTGTACGGAGAATCTCAGGACAATGTTAAAGTCTTTATTATATTGTATGAATACTAGGATCATTTGCCCTAGACATAGTGAATTATTGCCTTCTCAGCCCAGGGGTGAAAAAGCCCATCTGAGGTAGAGGTAAATGTGCAGTGAACTCTCTTAAAGCAGTATACAGGGTCCTGGGGGTACAAATGAGAAACAGGCATACAGCAACCCCAGCACTTCCCAGCGGAGCTAAGGACCCGCCGTGGGCGACTCGGGTCTGCAGTGCAGTGAGGTTACTGGTGACAGCTCGCTGAGCAGCAGCGCCTGCAGAGCAGTGTTTTATGGTCTGCATCAAACAGGGGTTGTATTCGTGTCTGCCAAGCCTTGCCCCTGGTCTATACTCGTGAGGTGCTTTCAGGCTGCACCCTGTCCAGGATGACTCCTTAAACAGACTTGGAAAATGTTGAGAGTGTGAAGGGACCTCTTGGCTGAAAGGAATACCTGAGCAGATTCAGTTAAGTTGGTTAAAGCTGTGTGTGGTTGTTGCATATCCTTAGGGTTGTTTTTTTCCTGTTTTTTGTTTGTTTTTTTTTTGTTTGTTTGTTTGTTTAATAAGTCATGCATATAACTAATGGGTCACCAAGTTAAGGTGTTGTGTAAGTCTGGACTACTATAAATGTATAAAAACATTTAATCACAGGCCATTCCTGCATATTGGATGTTATATGCACGTATATATCTATATATGTATACACACATATAGACATCTATTTTAAAAAAAAAATCTTTTGTGCCTTCCATCATACTTTTCAACATGCTCATTCTCTTAAAAACACATTTGCAGGAGTTGGTGCAGAGGGCACAGGCTGTTTAGTCTGACTTGATGCTTAGTGCCAAGTTCGGGAGGATGGAGAAGAAAAACCGGAGCCTGTGGTACTGACGGTAGGCACGTGGAAATGGAAATCCAGCAGTGATGTATGAGCTTCCCACGACTGCCAGAAATGGGTGCCAGGATGTTCTCAGTGGCTCAGGCTTTTCTTGGCTTGTGCTCCTTCCCCTGCTATGCCAGCAACATGCATTTAGCTCAGGCCAATGTTGGCAACTGCCTTCCAAGAAGAAAGTAGGATTTTCGTGGACCTCCTATGAATTTTCTCTTAGTAAAAGCCTCCAAATGTGAAAAGAAACAAATTGATTTTTCTGAGGAATCTCTGAATAAATAATGGAGGGTTGGCATGTGGAGTTATAGGTTTGCCATCTGGTAGTACAGCCCCCGGCAAATTATAACACATTGTCATTATGGCGAGTAAAGGCTTATTTGCCGAAATGGACTGTTATTTCATTGCTTTAGCACTGAGCAGAAGCGTGGAAAATGATGAGCAATTTACTGAAGAGTTTTTGATGTGAGTATCTCTTGTAGGGAGAAGAGGCCTAATGGAAGCAATGAGTTCTTTAAAACAAAATTAATGGGCCACCATAAAAAAAGTGTTTAAATTCTCTGCTGGTTTAAGTTTATCTTACTAAAGTTCATTTTCTTCTGTTCAGGCTGTGCACTCCTGCAAGATGTACTTTTTTTTATTCCATAGGGATCAGCATAGGACACCTTACTGGTATGGCAGGATGTACTGTTTGTGAGCTCTCTGAGGATGCTTGTTGAAGGTTTGTTTCTCCAGGAAATGAAACTAAGTCACCATAGCTAAGAATGGTATATGTTTTTTTATTTTACTGAGTTAAAAAGTGACTTTTTAGTCCTGACTGACAGTTCCAGCTGAGAGCAGTTGGGGCGGTGATGTGGCAGCTGTCTTTGCAAGAGGACTGACAATGTCAAGGAAGTATTATGAATTGGGCATATGGAAGAAGAGAGATTACAGACAGATAAGGATCTGGGTAAAAAAAGACAGGGATGGGAGTGAAAGGAAGATGAGTAATGGGTGAATCATTTGTTAGGGAGCATAAATGATGTAAGAGGTTGAGGAACCAGCAGCTTGATATTTTAAAGGTTTGGTGAGGGGAGCCCTGGGAGCAGCAAATTGCATATAAGCTATATTGATGACTGTGCTCTCTCCAAACAAAGCATTGGAAATATTTCTTCTTGTTTAGTTGCTTGACAGTACTGGCAAGACCCAGTCTGCAATACATTAGATGCAGAGATGTACACGGTAAGATCAAGTCTGGAGAACTTCTAATGCAAATTTACAGGACAAATAATTGAATAAATTTTAAATGTCATGGAAAAGAACCGGAGGTACTACTAATAACAGGGAAGGAAACACGCTGGGTAGGGGATTTTGATTTTTTTTGAAGAAAGATCTTGTTCCACAAAGCAACAATTACCGATTCAGAAACTGGAATTTTCATTTTAGTTTCTCCCCCCCCCGCCCCTGAAAAAAGCCAAAGCAAAGACACTCTAATGAGCTCTCCAGTGGCATCGTTAACCTGGTTCTTGGTTGCTTTTTTTTTTTCCTGACTGCTCATGAAAGGTGCTGAGCTGCTGGCAGCCTGTTTACTGAAGTGGAGTCAACTTTGACATGGCTACACCCTCAGGTCACCTCCAGCATATTCCAAACTGGCCAGCTGCTGCCTTGGTCTGCTTAAACTTATTACCTATTTGGTATTTAGCTTCTCTGAGAAGTCTTTTAACAAGCCTCTCCGTTAATAAGAATTGTCTGAGCTCTTGGCTGCTCTACTGATGATTTATCTTGTATAGGATATCTCACCACTACCAGTACTAGTTAGTGACAGCTTTTCAGCTTGAAGTGGAAAGTTGACTGAAACTTTTCATTAGCATTTTTGTTTGGTTATCAAACACAGTATTTACAAGGAAGAAGTGTAATAATAAAAGACTGTTCAGCTTTTGCTGTAGATAGCATCTGATAAGACTATTTCTAACTTTCTCATGAACCACCCTGTATTTGTGACACTTTTTGCTACTAATACAAGAAATGCTTTCAAGTCTGAAGAAGTCAAAATCCCCTTTCTCATTAATAGGTGTTTCCCTTTTGAAAAATATGGCTGCTATACTGAGGACAGTGCTGTCTGCTCCTTAAGCAGACTTTCCTTCCAAAAGAGACTTTACTCTTTCGTCTACCAGTTTATGGTCTTAAAAAGGAAAGACTAAAAATGAGTATGTCCCTTTGTGGAGGGGAGCAGAGACATGGGAAGGGGAAATGGCTTGTTCAGTGTCCAGCAAGATGTCTTAGGCAGCAACAATAGGAACTAAACTCCATATTTCTAGAGTCCAAGTGCATTTCCTTGGATTTTTTCCCTTTTTTGTCTTACCCTCCCTTTCAGATACAATTTTCCTGTGGCTGTCATTGAGAGTTTAGGTGGCTTCTTTGCTCTGGTTAAACTGAAAGTGATGCTGAATGTCAGATGCTATCTATTCCAAAAGGGAAAATAGAGACTCTTTCTAGCAAATCCAATTTTTCTTGAATGTGTCATTTCAGAGAATCGCCGCAGTGAGCCAGTGTTTCATAACCCACTATTGATTTATTGTTCAAATGCCACAAATCCTCCACAGGGAGGTCAAATGATAAAATTTATTGAGAATTTATGGCTTAGAATGGGGGAGAAGATAGATATATCTCTAAAAGAATTGACAGTTAAGTTATAGGGGTTTTTATTTTTTTTTATCGAATGTGGAAAAGTGGTATTTCATCAGGTATGCTTGGACTTATGTCCTGCACACTCATCTGTTGTTTTCCTGGTTAAAAATCTGTGAATGTACTAAATGCTGACATGTAATGTACTTGCTGTAATGTACTATGGTATGCAGAGATGCTTCTGATCAGTGTGTAGTCTTTCACTTCTGCAACAGCAACAAAACCAGTGATAAGTTTGGGCTGGGAAATTATTTCTTTAGTAAGAATGGTATTAAATTCTCCATTGCTTACACTTAGCCTTTTGTACTCTGTCATTGTTAATTAAGCTCTTGGACTCTGGCATTGTAAATATGTGAGGACAGACCTGCTTTTGGCAGTCATTCTCATGGAGATGTCATATTCATGAGTTGATGTAAAAGGACTGGGTCATTAGATGGCAATTTTCACAGCAAGATGGTCAGGAGATAATACCAGCCAACTTCATTTTCTGGGGGCTTACACAAGATACAGTTTAAAAAAAAAACAACAAAAACTACACTCTCCAGTAATTAGGACACTGATGATAAAAATACAGGTTAGTCAAATCCCTGCAAAAGGCTAAAACTGAAAGAGATAATTACTTGGGCTCAGTGGTATCACACACGCCTTTGAGATGCCTGCAGGTTGAGTATCTTCATTACTGCCCTGGAGAGCTTTCTTGGTTCTCCCTGCTCACCAGAAGACAAGATCTCCTGCTGTTACCCCCAGGGATATCTGCTCTCAAGCCAATGTCTACAGAGGCACAGTCCTTTGTCCCTGGAAGCAATGCAGTGGGGAAGTGGGGGCTTGCTAGTGTGCCCTGGGAGCCCAGGTTTAAGGGCTGCTTCCCTGAATTGACCAGCAGTGTGTTGTATCTATTCAGAGTTGGATTTATCACTAAGGAAGATTTAAGGATAAAGGTGTGTTTGCTTAAGGTGTAGTCTGCCACACTGGAAGGGGGCACACCCACAAACCCAAGAGCTGAGATGATCCTTGGGTCTTCCAGCACCTTAGCTCTTACCTCTCCTTCACCCCAGTTTAACTGGAATCTTCCTCTTTTAACTTGAAATGCGTCTCTTGCTTTGCTTATGGAAGTTGCTGCTTTCTAGCCTTACGTTCACCCCTTCTGCCTCCTCAAGAGACAGGGAGGATATGAAATAAGCTGTGTTCCTTTTCCTGAGAGATGGTCAGCCAGGGTGTCCTAGCCAAATGCCCTGCCCCATAATGCCTTGCAAGGCCTCACCTCCTCCCCTGTTGCCCTTAAGACCTGAGACATGGTGTGATGTGTTGCTATATGACCTCTATTCTTGTCTCCTTTTCTCCTGCAGGCCTTGTGTTTGCAATCAGTATTGCATATCTCCATACATTCCCACCTCAAGGTTTCTGAAGGCATACTTTAAAGGAGGATACAACATATCATGACAAATACAAACCATGGGTTTTATACTAAATTTGTAACTTTTCTTGTGAGCATCATCAAATATCTTAACATGACACCATAGCTCAGGGAATTTGAAGGGAGGCTTAGATGGTTTCCCACCTTTAACACACGTGCTTTTGACTTCAAAGAGTCTCTTTCTTGGCAGTCATATCACAAATAGATACCTTTATGTATTTAAGTCTACAGGGATTAGCATTGTCTCACTCTTCAAACCTTCAGAGGAATAGCTGGATATTCATTGTGTTTTAAAGGACTAAATAGAGCCATAGGCATTGATGACAGAGGACAGCAGCAATTTCATTCTATTGTTTAAGGTGGATTTCTTGATGCTGAGTAATGAGCACATCTGTGCTACTTTTTTTAAAGCGCTAATTGATTGTTGGTTATTTAAGAGTCTGACACCCTAGCTTAATTCACTCTTTTATGGAGTGATTGATTAAATAAAAAGCACAATCCAGATAATAGCGTGATATTTCTTTTAATGTAAAAGAAGAAAGTGGGAAATAGAAGACAGAGGTTTCAGCTTCTGGCCATATTTCTTGCCTTACTTTCTGGCTTTGACTGCCTTACAGGCAAGTTCTTATGCACTCGTCAGCTGAATTTAAAAAAAAAACCCCAGAACTAAACCCTGTTGTTACAGAGTTGAGTATCCAATGTGTTCATTATCTGGTACTAAAATATCAGTAATCCCTTGTTTTACAACGCGAACATGAAGCTGTACCCCTGACTGACCAAAGAGACTTAGCTGGGATAGTGCTAAAACCAAACAAGTATTTCCTAGTGTGCCTTCAGTGAAGGGTATTTTCTTCTGGCAGACATGGAAGATATAAAACTCCGGTAATACTTGGTAAGTGGTCGCTTAAGACAAGGCAAGGCAGACCTGGAGAACAAACCCTCTAAATGCTGGTTGTCTTAGCTGTTATAATGCATCTGTCAGTTCTGCTTGGTGTTACCTGCATGCATCCGTGAAGTGGGACTGATTAATGGGGGTCCATTAACGGGGTTGATCGTCTTTTTCTCAAATTTACCATCACGGTTCATTTTTTATGTCTTCCCAGGATTACTTTTGATTTTTTGATACCTCTGTCAGCTGGGTTCAGTGGCTGAAGCTGACCAGAGAGATAGGACTTCAAATCCAATGGTTCCGTGACAGTACTTGTAGGCATTTGCAGGAGAGGAGCTGCTGTATGAGCTCGCCTGTCAGCACCTGAAGTTTCAGAGGGCGGGGAGAAAGCCTCCCTGATTTCCTTGAGCTCGCTGCAGGCTTCACTGCTTATGCTTCTGTTCACACACAGTCAATTTGGAAATGGGAATCATTAGCAAAACCTCTCCGTGGTTTTCAGCACACAGAAAAGCATGCTTTTAATATTTCAATCCACCTATTGGGCATTGCCTGGATTCTGCAGCAGGCAGATGCACGAATAGGAGATCTCACATGTGAGCATTGTTGCAGACCTCTGCAGTTAGCCGTGTCAAGTGGGTAGAAAAAGAGAAAGATAAGAGAATCTAGTATCAGGGCCTTGGGATTTGTCATTTGGAACCCCCAAGTCTATTTGTTAGATGCTGAGGAGAACAGAGACTGGTCTGGGCTATATAGGTTAGTTCTTCCAAATACTTCTTTTAAATCCCTTTTATTTGACCTGTGTGTATATTGGCTTTGGCTTGTTACTGACTTGTTGCTGCAGCAGTGATAGCTGTTTCCAAGGACTGAAGGGTACCTCTTACAGCAGCATCCTGGCAATAGCACAGGTCAGTCATGGAAGAAAATGTTGACATATTGCTGGACTGCTCTGTGTCTGTTGTTACCATTAGGACAGCACTATGGGGAAGAGGAAGACTCTAGGAGGAAGAGGTCTAAGGTTATACATGTTGTTGCAACTGTACCATAGGTGACTTTTGCTGAAAAGCAGCAAGAGCGGACTGGGAGAGGAGCTGGTATCCAAGGTCTCGGTTGGGGTTAAAGGCCTATTTGCAGTCTTAAAGTCTGAATGTCCTCAGAGCCTATTGTACAAGCATGCTGGTAGAAAGTTGGAACATTTAAGTGCATATTGTGGGATCTTCTGATTCTTTTTTATCCCCTAGTATTTACCCAGGATCTTACACTTTTTTCCCTCTGATGTTAAATTTACCTCTCTCAGTGCTATGGTATGACAGATTCCACTTTTGGTTTTGCTGATGCATCTGAAGGACCCAAAGCAGCACTGGAAGACTTCCCTAGAGGTCTGCTACTATCACCAGAAAGGGCAGATCCCCTGTCCTCGCGTGTCTCTGTGGTTAACCTGTAAGACAGCATTAATGTTCAAACCCAGTGGTCTATGATAACTTGAAAATGGCTGTGTTTTCTTGTCCTTAAGGAGCCGCATATCACCCAACCTTGATGTGAGATCTTTAGTGTTAAGGTTTTACATCATAAGGAATTATAGAAAACTTCCTGGGAATATTAAGTTATTTCTGAGTGAGGAAAAGCCAGTCTGGCAGATGAGTGGACCAAGCTGCTCTTTGAATTAAGTCCTGCAGGAAAATGCTCAGACTGTGCTGGGAGAGTTTTTTTCAGAGCTCGTGCACCACTAACCAGTAGGAGTCAAAATTCAAATACTATAGTGCTGATGAACCTTTCCTTTCATCTAAATAACCTGATCGTTTTAGGGGGGGATACACAATGAATAGCTCTAGAGAGGCGCTGCCCAACCATCTTTGGAGAAGAAATTACTAATGATATTCTAGTTGGTGAAAATAAAAGGCAGGCATATAAGTATTTAAATCTGATACCAAAATAGATTAACACTTTTTAATGAAACACGTTTAGCAAATTCACAGAGCACTTTATGATTCGGAGATCAAAAATAACATGAAAAGGAAGGGAATTAGTGCTGCAGTATATCACTTTTTTCCCTAGTGACAATAATGGGAAGTTCAGATGCAACATAACTGATGAGTGAAGAGCAGAACAAGCTGAAATGTGATTAGTAGAGTATCAGCTAAAAATAATATGGCAGAAAAAACTTGCTCCTACTGACAATTGCAGCAAATGCTCTGCTTTGGAAACAGAGCAACTTTATGCTGAGTAACTCAGTACAGATGAGTTGAAATGATATTCTCCTTTGTAATAATTCTGGGTGTGGATAAAGAAAAAAGTTTAAGTGCCTCCACATGTGGATGCCTGTTCCAAGGCACCTTGGAGTCTTCAGCTGAGCAAGTACAATGAGGTCTATAAATAGGAGAAATGGTTGGTGGTGCTTCAGCCATTCTGCCTGGAAAAGTTTTCAAGCTCGGTGAGAGTGATGTAGTCTGAATGTTGAGTTAATTGGTAACGTGTCTCTTTCCTGTTCAAAGGAAGCAAAAAATAAATTTGTCTATGTTCATAATTAAAAGGAAAAAAGCAAGTTAATGACCCGTTTCTGGCACTGGAGAGAGATGTGTAACTGTTGCTGAATATTCAGTATGTAAATCTACATGACATAAAAGAGCCAAACTTCCTCAAGGGGGAGGACAAAAGCTCTTTTAATTTTTAAAAAAAGGACTATTATAGATTTCAATGCCTCCTGCCATCTTATAATAAGATTTTATTAAAAACATTCAGGCTTAGAAAACACTTTTTAGCAATTTTACCATCTAGAAAGAGATATATGTCAGGGTGTTTTGGCTAAAAAATTTCTAGCTTTATACCACTGACAATTTCAAATTGTGTTATAGAATAAGCTTACAAATCTAAAATGTGTTGAATATGCCTGTAGCTGAGTATGGAGAGAATTCGTGTAGCAAGTTTACTTTGTAAGGTGTATGGACAACTAAGCTCCACCAGTTGCAGGATGGGCGGTCGAGTAATTATAAATTTAAAAATGCTGTGTGGCAACTAATCCAGGTAAGAAAAGCAAATCAGGATAAAGTCCTTTCACTGTTGTATATGATGTAGCATATCTCCATTTAAAAATAACACTTTCTGTCTCAGGTTAAGCAGGTATGTCATGATATATGTGGAATTCCACATGCTTGGTTTGTACCTGGGATTATTCAAAAGCAAAAAAGGTGTAGTGCTGTAGCTAATGAAATAAATAATTTGGAGGTAAATTAAGGGTCACCTTAAGCATATCTTCTCAGAAGATGAATTTCCTAATGAATTTCCCAGGAGAGCAGACACTGCAATGCAGAAAAGTGAAAAAGGTGTGGAAAATACTTGCAAATGAACAAGCAGGGCTTTTGGGTTGTTGAATATTTGTGAACCCCAAAGGTCTTTTTTTGTTATCAGACTATAGAATGGAATCTTCCACCTTTGTATTGGGGGTAGGAGAGGAGAATGCTGCTTAGTCTTTTTTTGCATAATTTAAATCCTTGTGTATGATTTACAATTAACCTTTGCTTATGGTCTGGAAGCCCTGGCAAAGTAGCTGAAGTTAAAATTAGCATTAAGCATTATGCAGTACCTTTGGTCAGCTCAGCTCCCTGCTGTTGGCGTATTTTGAACCCACTGGACCTGCAAAGAAGATTTGGCGTCTCTGGGTGGCAGTGGGCATCCAACTCTCTCTTTTCTCATTGAACTGGAGCAGGGCACATCTTGCATGCAACTGCTGCCTGCAGTGCTGCTAATGACTCAAGCTGCCGGCCCTGCAGATGTGTTTTGTGTCCAGCTGATGGGCAGATCTGTCATGTTTTGTGTCTCCCTTGATGACAGGATTACAGCCAAGGAGGCAGCCGACAGTTTTGCTGAATGGAACAGCCAGAGCTTTGCTCAGAAGGGCACCTTAGTCATGGTTTCCTCCTGCCCTCTACCGCGGTGAAACTGGAGGCACAGTGGGTTTTGTCTCTGAAATGTCAGAAGCTGGTGGCTCGAAATGGGGTGGTGGGAGGCAGGGGAACTGTATGCAATTTCCAAAAGTGTGTGTAAATAGGACAGAGTCTGCCAAGGTGGGGATAGGATTTGAATACGGGACTGACCTGGTTTGTACTATAGGTGCCCCATGCCTCATTCCTATTTCACTAAAAGGAGAAAAATCATCCTCACCCAAGTCAGGGAGCACTTAGCAGATGTACTTACTGATGTTTCCTTTTTCTGTTGGAGCATGCTGTACGTAAATGTTCTCCAAATCCTTTTTGAGTATGCTTCGCTTAGTATTGACTCCAAAATATGTTCATTCTCCTGAATACTTGCTTTTTTTCCCCTGCATCTGTGGGAATTTTTTTTTGTTCCTTGTGGCAAAATATTTTTACATATACTTGGCGATTTAATGCAGAAATTCTCTACATTTCAGTCATTATATTCTATGCTTATTTCTGCAAGCATTTTACATATAAAAGTGTACAGTAGTTGTCGATAAATCAGCATTAGAAATGTATTTATTATATAACATATATTTTATATTGCATAAATACCTTTGTAAAGCAGTTTAAAATGTGAGGCACCCCAAAAATCTGTCTCTCTATACCACATTGAGATCAGAGGAAGTTTTAATCCAAGGAATGGGAAATGAAGATGGGCAGAAGTTTAGGACCAAAGTAAAAGTTTAAATGTGTCTTTTGCAACAAGAATGAATGTACAGAAGAGAGATCACAGTGCCAATGGCACTGAATTCCAGTAGTGTCTTAATGCGTCGCTGTCTTTAGAAAGCCCTTCCCCACCCCCTGATGCCCCAAATTCCTTGCTTGGGTAAGAAAACCAATGTTCAAAAGCATGTGACAAACAGCGACTGGCATCTTTTTGCTTACACCCTGGGCCTCTAATTGATGGTGTTTTGAGGCAGGGGAGTTTGGAGAGTGTTCAATCTGTTTTCTGTGTCTATTGAGTGAAATGTGCTTCTCTGATGTTTAGTTGACCTTTTTTCTGGGAGTACCTGTAAGCCAAACCCAGCCTTTTTCTCCCTGAGTAGCTACTAACTACCTCAATTAGCTCCAAAGGCAATTCTGTGGATAAAATATGGCTCTTAACCATAATTAATGTGCCTGACTACTATATGTTATTCAAAGGTTTTATTGTGAGACGCTAAGGGCAGGTGTTTATAATCCATGTAAACTGGAGCATTATATATGGACCTACTGTACAGAAGGGAGTTTGTTTTCTCTGTAGGTCTGTAAGTGAAAATTTCCGTTGGTAAAGGGGAACTCCTGTGTAGGAGGAGCTGTGCTGCAGCCGAGCATTGCTCCTGTGCTCATCCACCTCCTTCTTGTAGATGCCAGAGAGCTCTGTTAGGACCAGAAAAATGGGCTAGGCTTGGCAAGAGCGGGCATGCAGAGGTCTTCCATACAGCTAGGTATCCAACAGTGGTTCAATTTATTCCTGGCTCCTGAATGGAGACAGACATGGAGCTAAAGGAGTTTTGTGCGGTCCCCTGCTCTTCTCTTTTCCTTTCTTTTGTATGTGCCTTTGAGGGAATACCAGTGTTAAACTGCCTTTGCTTCTGGGTACGGTATGAGGGATGTTTAAAGAGTTTAGTTTCTCCCCAAAATGGTGAATGAAAAAAGAAAACTAATGGGAATAATAACTGCAAGAGAAGGAATAATTGATTAATTTTGGATGCCAGCTATTACTCATTTTGTCACAAGGAAAGAAGCCCAGCTTATGCTTTGTTTGTAAAATGATTTAATTGCTCTCTGTCTTTAAACAAGACCTCACCAACATCTTCAACTGACTACAGTGCAAGCAAAGTAACTTTATACTCTAGGCGCAACGAGAGGGGCCATAAATCAGCTTGTCCCAGTGTCCTGCTTTGCATTGAAAAGAATATAAACACATCATACTTAACCTAGACAAAAAGTTTTGCGAAACCTTGTTGAAAACCAGTTTTAAATGCTCTGCTTTGTGTCAGCGAATCATAAGTTAGGTTCTCAGAAATGCTGGGAGTTTGACTGGAGAGAGCATGGTATATGTGGTCTGGCTCTTACGCTTGTTCTCCCTTGCACTTCAGCTGCTGTGAGCAATGGGATGCTGAGTCGCTGGAATATTTCTTACATCCTTAAGCCCGTCTTTGAAGCTCTGAGACTTGAATGGTGGGAACAGCAGCAACTTCAGTGTTATTCACTGGAAGGTTTTGCACATGAGAGAGAAGCTTTTGAAAAGCTTGTATAATCTGAAATTAGCCACAGCAATATCTGGAGGACCTTAAATCTAATTTCTATAATGTATTCAACATACCGTGAAGCAGAATGGAAGCCAGCCACTTGAATGCACAACTGAGCCAGTTGGAGGATATGTGGAAGACTGGAAGTATGAGGATTTGGATAATGCAGTGGGACATAAGCCCAGAAAATGAGCTGAGCTCAGTTGATCTTGACATGGCTGGAGCTAGTTGCCATTTTTGGCTTGCTGGGGAACTGCTGAGAACTAAAACAGTAAGACAAAAGCCTTACATAAATTACCGGGTTAGACTTTTTTTTTTTTTTGTAATGGTAATGACAAAAATCCAGGATAAATAAGCAATAATCTGCACAGATGCAGATATGGACTTGAGAGTTTGAGTAGTATCAGGCCTGCATTGCCACCTCAAAAGCTGTGGAATTTCCTAGTGGATTTTAAAACTATCCTTGCATCAGAAGAACAAAAACTTTCACTAGCGAGAAAGTAAGTAGATGACCCATACATAGAGTTGGGGGTTTAATGATTGATGAGGGAGAAGGGGCCTGTTTGGGATAGAGACACTGTTGAATGGTTTTGAAAGGTCATAAATATCAGCGTGCTCTCCTAAGTCAAGGTGGGTAGCACAAAGAGAAAAAAGATTAAAATGCAGGAAGGGAAATTATGGCGAGCTATTTGCAAAATTATTTTGGCTGTATGGAAAATTAGGCAGTAAACTAGACTGACATGGAGAAATATGGAATTTCCGTCACTGTGGAGTTCTTTGTGGATAAACTAGATTAGCATCTTTCACGGACAATAAATACTATCAATCCTGCATTGCTGTAGGGAGGCGTGGCAGACTTGGAGATCATCTGTGATCCTTTCCAGTCCTATGGCTGTATCACGCTGGCTTAAACATCAGTCCTTAGTCCTTCTAGTCCGAAAACAAGCTCAAAGTGAACAAATCTAGTCTCAAATGATTGCCTGCTGTAGGTGAACCTGCTCTGGCAGGGGGGTTGGACTAGATGATCTCCACAGGTCCCTTTCAACCCTGACCATTCTGCGATTCTGGGATTGGTTAAAAGGTATGTTTCCGATGCTTTGGCACAGTTGGGTTCAAAAATTGCTATCTGATATATAAGCGACAAGTCTGGGAGCAGAAATGAGGGCTGAACAAATTAGCGGTTTGGATGTTGACTCAGCTCCTACTGAATGTTTCCACCCATCCTCTGGATGGCTGTTCCCAGGCAGTACAAATCTGCTAAAGCTCAGAACTGTCCTTTTTGGGGAAGCTTGGATAGCAATTCTTGCTGTCAAATACATGTGAGTATGGGACGGGAGGGTGAGTGCCCCTCATTCCCTTCACGGGCAGAAACCTGGCTTGTATAATCCCTTTTAGAAATCCCCAGCCAAAGTCCACTTGGGAGGTGTGTCTGTGTGCCAGTCCCTCACCCTTGTTGCAGATCTGCTAATCTCTGTTTCTTGCTTCATATGGTATCAAAACATCAGATTGCATACTATACTGATGTATAGACTGACGAGATCTTTGACTTCTTCATCTAGGAAGTGATTTCTCACATCTTGGGGGAAAAACCATAGCGTGACCACAACTTTGACTTGCGTAACCCTAGGAGCGTAAATTTATAACTATATATATAAAAGTATTAGTCTCTGAGAATATCTGCGTGTCTGTGTGCAGTTCCTCAGTAAATAATTGTATTCAGAATATAAAACCAGTCTATGATTAACCTAGTTAACTGTAATTAGCAGTAGATTCATCCTTGTAGATTGATGGCCTGTCAAAGGCAGGTCCTTCACACCTGGGAACTCACACTTTGTTGAGAGAAATAAGAAACCTTTTAAGTGCATTCTGCACCTTCAGGTACTTATTTCTGTTTTTTTGCCTTTTTTTAATTCTGTGAAAAAAGAACAGACCCTCTTCAGTTTCCTCTAGAATATTCCCTTACTATCTACTTTCTCCGTGCTTCAAGGTGATGGGGAATTACATAGCATCCTAATAACATGGTAGTATAATAATACAGTAATTATTTTGATGAAAGACGACATTTACTGGAATTAGATCCCTCTAACTGGCAGCTTTTTGTCCCCTATAATATTTCTTTCATCATCTTCTGTGTTATAATTTAATTTACAGTGAATAAACCTAAATACTGATTATGGGCTTTTTTGAGCTCCTGTGCAAACTGAATTATTAGCATTTCTAGTGGTTCTCCAATATTACTGCCATTCTAAGGTCACCATTATCTTATATGAAGCATTCTTGAAGGCTTCCTGGTGTTGGCTTGCATAGGGTAGCTGCCCTGTAGCCGTGTAACACTAACCATAAAGGCCTTGAGATGTTTCTGGTAGATTTTATGAATTTTCTGGACTTTCTCACTTGAGTCTGAGTCGGCTTTCTCTGGATTTCCTCCTTCTGTAGAAGTGAGTATGTTTCTACATCTTTTTTTTGTTGATTTTTGGGCATAGCCTTACTGAAATACATGCCCAAATGCATTGCGTATTTAGGGCTTCAACACAACTCTGCAGGTTTTGCCTTGCTTTTCCTTCCATTAATAATTCACAGGAAAACTGCACATTTCCTAACATCACCAGCTCTATTCCCCCATGGAAAACATAATGGAAGAAGTAAGAAACTGGATATCTTCATCATCCTCAAAGCAAGCACATTGGGCGAATTTATCAAGCTGTTTTGTGGCAGCACGGAGCAGCGTGTCCTGTGCGAGTGCTGTGGCAATGGCAGTGCTCAGAGGGCAGCAGAGGGTTTTAGGAAGCCACCTCGGTGGACTCGGTGCCCCTAACTTCAACCACTGGAAGCTGGATGGATTTCCCTCTAAAGTAACTGGGTAAGGATAAGCAGCACTAGAAGGAGCTGATCTCGCTTATCTTAAACACCCCTGCTGATGGGTGGTAGGTTGGCATTCAAATCCTCTTAAACTTTATATAATACCTTAGATATTTTTTGGAATAGTGAAAATGATGAAAATTATTCACAAGGTTTCCCAGAAGTTTAAATTTTATAACGAATTGTGACTGTCCTCAGGCTCTCCAGTGGCATCGCAGTGGACAAAGGAACCAAAATCAATAGAAAATCAATACCTATAGTAAAGCTGCACTTGTAGAATAATGGTGCTTATAGAAATAATTTATAATTTTACTTTTAAAGGCTACTATAACAAAAAAAGACACCATGTTGGGAGTTTTGGGGACTGTGAGGGAACCAGTGGGCCTGATGCTCTGGGTTGGGGCTGCCCCCTGCTCCCTCTCCGGCCCTGAGGGGATCCCCCCCAGCCTTGCGGCACTGTGACAAAAACCATGGAAGGATATGCAGAGGACTTGTGGAAAGACATGTGAAGTAAAGTCACAGATTAAATTAAACAGTTATTAATAATGTATTGTGCTTTTTCAGCACTTTTTGTCCTTTGTGGAAAATGGAGCTGCCGATGAATTGCTTTGTGGTTTTTATCATTGCTTTTGTCAGATGTTTCAGAGCATGAATTCAAAGCCAACTCCTTAAAATGCGAAATGCTGTGGAATATGACAGGAGTAGCAAAGCTGGAAAGTGCATCAAAATCCCATGTAACTTAAACCTCTGTTCATAGCACGAAAGGGCAAAGTGCACCAAAAAGAAATTGCTTAATTTGTAGTAGGAAAAAATATGTACGGTAGGTGCTTTATTTAAGAGACCAGCTCAGTACTGTGCAACAAAGTGTTTCAAAGGCTGTCAATAAGACGTTGCCTTGCAGACTTGCTTAGGATTCAAAAGAAAGCAATATTTTTCGTAAGACAATTATCCAGCTGTAAAAAGGCAGTTTCATTCTGTGTCTTTGAGCAGCTGACAGTATCTTGCTTTTTGTATTTGTCTTACACTTGGACAGATCATATTATTTTTTATTAGAATTTGTGGGGCAGGAAAAAAAGCAATGGAAATGAAATCCCTTGTGAAATTGCTTGAAATTGCCTTTCACTTGCCTGAATAAATTTGTTATTGATTTTTGCCCTTTTATAAGGATGAAAGGTTAATGAAAACA
This sequence comes from Pluvialis apricaria, assembly GCA_017639485.1. NCBI lineage: Eukaryota > Metazoa > Chordata > Aves > Charadriiformes > Charadriidae > Pluvialis > Pluvialis apricaria. Next base: position 2,929,577 of record CM030013.1, on the reverse strand, counting down.
ATCACATTGCTTTCATCCCAAGGTAGAGATTATGTAATACATACAGGGCTTGGTCGTTTTTTTTTTTTTACCTAACAAAAAACATTAGTGTTTAGGTATTAGCCTTATGAAAGATTAGTTGTTGTGATGGGAAATGAGTTATGCTACAATATCTTCAAGAGCTGTCATACACGTATGACATGTATTAGTATGACAGACTAATAATTCCAGCCTTTTTATATTTTACTCTTTTGTTATTTGAGATGGGTACCATCGTAACTGGGATCTGTACTCCCTGGATCTGCAGAGAATGTTTTATTTGTTATGACTTTCCATAGAATAAGGAAGATATACTGTTGGTTTTGTACAGGAGGCCATGGAGTGCAGCATGCCTGATCACTGGAGAGTCTCTGCTGTACTGGAGAGTGACGTGATGTCTCTAGGAGCCCTTAAAGGTGTGAGTTCATAAGCAAAAGTCTACCCCTGGCAAAAAAACCCCATGGTGACAACTCCTCCCAGAGCTTGTCTGAGCTTCTGACAAGCCAAATAGGGAAGAATTGCAAGTCCCTGCTTGGAGGTCAGCAAAAATGTATGAAATAACAAGAACATATTCCGATGAGGAGTGTGTGACCATGGGAGCACAAGCTCTTTATAGTGGTCTCCTAAACAGACATCCAAGAGGGACTGGGTTGGCCCATTGCACCCTTTCTCCTCCCTGAACCCTCACAGGACATCTGCAGCTTGGCCTGTTACGCAGCTGAGGTGTAGCACTGTTGTCCTGAGGGTGCATTTCCTGCAGAAATATGCTCTTCCAACCAATTTCACCTTTTCTGTAGTTTTCATTGCTTTGAGACCCAGGATTTTTCTGTGGTGACTGAATTAAGGTACCATTAATAGGGCCAACCCTGCACGGCTGCATCTCAGGGCTTCTTGGTCACTCTCAGCGCGTCCCTCCTGTGTTTCACAGGACATACTTTCCTATGTAAAATGGGTATTGCTTGTCAAAAAAAGTTGATCAGTAGCAGTGCTGTTCGCACTGTGTCTGAGGCAAAGTTTAGCCCAGTGTGCTTTCCATGTCCCAGGCTCCTTGTCCCTGGTCTCCTTCCCTTGATCCTTCTCCTGCGCTATGTGAGGGCAAAGACTACCTCTGAAAATTTGGGCCTTAAGCAGGTCCTTAATCCATAGCCCCAAATCTGAGCTGTACTGGAGACTAATGACTATCGTAAGCTGGCAGCTGTTTCCTCCCTGTGCTTACCCGTCTCTGGTAACGTCTGTGTGGTGAGTGGCCTGTCCAGCTTCATGTACCTGCATCAGGTAAGGCTGGGACACAAGAATGCCACCTGCACTGTGCTCCCTCCTGCCCACCCTCTGCTTCTGGCATATTTCTGGTGCATGTCTTACAATGGCCTATTCTATGTTTTATTGATAGCACCTACTTTCATTGAAATAAAATCATTTAATGCCATCCAGCAAGGGAAATAGGGGTCCCAGCCGGGTTCTGACTTTGTAGGGGACAGCACTGACCTCTTTTGATACAGCTTGGAGATAGGGAGGGCTCCTTCTGTGTCTCTAATAAGATAAATACAAATTAAATACAATCTTGTAGCAACTTTGTAAAGGCCTCAGGAGATGGTGACAGGCTGACTGGGGCACAGAACGCTGGCAGAGGTGGTACCAAAGGAGCTCCTTAAGTATTGGCAGAGGTGTTCAGCCTTTCATAGTCTGTATCATTCTTCCCAGCTCTGGCCTCTAACTATTTTCTGCACAGGAGGCAAACACTAAGTCTCCTCAGATGACTCCTCCAATTCGTATGATGCCTCAGAGGGATGGGGAGCTCCATGTGCCAGATAGAATAAGCAACAGTAATTAGGGGTTAATCTTAAATGTTAACTGGTTTCAAATGTACTTTTATTTGCTGCTTTGGCTGTTCTTGAGCAAAGGTTCACCTTGACCTTTAAGTCAGCCCCAGCTCTTAACTTTTGTGCAGAGTGAGCAGGTATAAATAGAGGTCGCTGAACTTTGAAGCCTGCCTTTCTCTCCTAGGCCGAGGCCTACTTAGACCCTGGTTTCTCCACTGGGTGTCTCTTGCTAATGTTTGTATTGTTTCTGCTGCTCTAGCATATCTATGGATTTCCCTATATGTTGCAAACTTCTTATACCTCATAAAAATGCAAACCAAGAGGCTCAATTCATTTGCTGTTCACCAGCCGTGTACTCCTTTTAAGGCTTGAGTGAGATAAAGATTTATCATAACATGGACTTTCATAAAAAAAGTGAGTTTTTATTCAAAATGCGCAATCAGATTTGGTTCTTTTATAAGCAGTTGCTACACCCACAATTTATTTTAAGGTATTATATAACCTATAGTCCATGAATAAACCTTTGGGCTGGAAATCAATGAACTGGAAGAAAGAATGGCATTTCTATGCCAATGGTTAAAGCCTAATCACACCTCCCAAAGCAGACCATTTCTGACAGAATGGCAAGTTCGTTTTCCTGAAGACACACACTTGATAAATATAACATGCTCTTGGCAGGTGTAGTAATTTTTCAACTCCTGAAAACCTTCAAAATTCAATATAGCCAAAAAGACTGTGTCAGATGCAGGATTGGGATTCTTTATCAATCTCCAACTGTACCAAAAAACCATCCCATGCAAGAACTTGGGCTGTCAACCTCCCATAAGAGCAACAATGACAAACATGCTGCAAACTGATGTTTATGTTCCTATTCTTGTACTCTTTTGCTGGTGTTTTTAAGGGGCTTAGGAACAATGTCTGCTCGGTTCTTGCTGCAGTATAAGCCTGCAAGCCACCAGTCGGATTCAAATGCTAAATGGCTGGATGACATTATACACATTTCTGCAATGTTTTACCTACTAATATTTGTTCTACAGTTGTAATTCAATTTACGGTTTGTGAATTTCTTCTTGAAATCACTGCTTGTATTTAAGGTGATTTAACTTGTGAACTGCAGCTGAAGGTTGATTGGCACTTATGCTAAGCTGTAGGCTAAGTTTATTGCAATCTTCCATACCTGTTAATCACAGAATCTCCTAGATTGGAAAAGCCCTGTAAGATCATCTAGTCCAATCATTAACCTAACACTGACAACCCACCACTAAACCACGTCCCTGAGCACTGTATCTACACGAACCTTAAATAGCTCCAGGGATGGGGACTCCACCACTGCCCTGGGTAATGCGTTCCAATGCCTGATGACCCTTTCAGTAAAGAAATTCTTCCTAATATCCAATCTAAACTTCACTTGGCGCAACTTGAAGCCATTTCTTCATGTTCTATCACCTGTTACTTGACAGAACAGGTTGACTCCCACCTCTCTGCAACCTCCTTTCAGGTGGTTGTAGAGAGCGATAAGGTCTCCCCTCAGCCTCCTTTTCTCCAGGCTGAACACCCCCAGTTCCCCCAGCTGCTCCTCATAACACTTGTGCTCCAGACCCCTCACAGCTCCGTCGCCCTTCTCTGGACACGCTCCAGCGCCTCAATGTCTGTCTTGTAGTGAGGGGCCCAGAACTGAACACAGTACTTAAGGTGGGGCCTCACCAGTGCCGAGTACAGGGGTAAAGTCACCTCCTTGGTCCTACTGGGTGCACTACTCCTGATGTGTTGTTGAAGAAGTGGTGTTGCTGATGGTGTGGGGTTTTATCTTTAACCAGCTCTTTGCTTGGAGAGGGAAGACACTAGAGGGACTCAGTGTGTGCTCCTAGTTTGCTGAGTTTGGGATGGTATGATTCAAACAAAGATAAGGGGCTTTTAGAAAGCAGTTTAGGAAATTAACCTTCTGTTACTCTTTTTGCTGTTTGCTTGTGTTTCTTTGGGCACTTGTGAGGTACATCTCTGTTGTAAGGCGATTGCTGAAGACTTTATTGCTCTGAAGCAATATTTCATTCTTACTTTTTGTGTGTGTTTTATTATATGAAGAACTTTCAACTTTCAATATTCAAAATTTAATGTATTTAATACATACAAGCCAGTCTTCAGCCACTTCCTGTCAACTCATATTTGCATCCTACCTGCTGATCTGGGAACCCATCAAGCACCCAGGGATCAGAAATGGGTCTGTCAGAGATCCTTCTCTGTTCATTTTTATAAGGTCTCAATCAATACAGGACATCTATAAAATTTTTCTGGAGCCATGCTTGGCTGACTTTGTTTCTTTTTATTTCTCCTCTCAAAATTTGACCTTGCTGTTGGCTTCATCTCTTTGATTTTCAAGAGGACGCTTTTAATTATTATCCTATTGTATTTTAAACAGATTAATTACTAGGTAGCGTGCAGAATACCTTCTTGGTGTGAGAAGCTATTTCTGCTTGTCTAATCTATATTAGAGTTTACACTCTTGGGTCAGGAACTGCCTATCCAGTGCATTAAATGTATCAGTGAATACTTAGAAAATCTCAGCTTTTCAGTACAGCTTTAGGGCCAGGTGGCTTCTACAGCCTATGCTTGCTTGCAGTAGTTGTTGCTTGAGTTCGTCTGGACATATAGTTATGCTCATTAAAGGGAATGTATTGGGGACAGAGAACAAATTAAAAGTGATCAGTGAATTCTTAATATTGCCCCTGACTATCATCTGTAGACATTAGAAAAGAAGGCTGCTAAATTTTGCTGTTCCAGTCCCACTTGTTAATGATGAATTTCTTACCCTGTAACAATACGGAGCAGTGTGTTACCACTACTCATAACAGCAGAAACCGTTGCTGTATCTGTGAGGTGAACTGCAGAGGTGTCCTGGTTTTGGGTTTCTTTCGGTGAGTGGAGTGAGAAGGATTTGAGTGCTTTGTCCTTATTACTCCCCTACTTTGAAATGTCAACTCTGATGTCTAACGGTGGAACCACTCCCCCGTGAATAAGTTCCTCTCTTCCTTTGACTTATTTTTCATTGAAGAGAATTCAGTAGTTTGCTAAGGATTTAGCTGTTTTTGAAACCAAAACACTTGAAAAATGGGAATATACTCGCTCAGAGACTCCCTAAGACTGTGTAATTCTCCAATAGCCATTCACACCCTTATGTGCTGTCGGTGCTGGTTGCGTATGTGTCAATAGTTTGTGCAGGCGGTTAGACCTAGGGGTCAGTATTTTTGGTGGGTGTTGCTAGTGTAGTGCCATCATCTTTCAGCGTTAGAACGTGAAGGGATTGCCCTGTTTCTGAGCCTTGATGAGGAAGACCTGTAACGCTGACATAGACATTAGGTCCCTTGTTGTGTTATCAGGTTTTATTAAGCACGAGATGTGGTACTTCCCCTCTGTGCATGAGGGAGGCCTGTGGCTATTCCAGCAATTACCGAGGTGCCTGGTAACAGTCCATGCAACAAATAACGACAGAGGAAACGTCATATGGCGTAAAGGTGTGACGTGTAGCTTGTTTGTGTGTCAAAAGGGACAGGCCTTAAAGATTGATTTGCTTTGGATTGGGCTTGGCTGAATTTCAGTCAAGGCACTTTTAATTAAAAATTATGTAACTCTTGTAAAATTAGATTATTTTTTCTGGGCTCAGTCCTGCTAATTACTACATAGTCAAGCAATCAGATATCAGTGGAAATACAAATAAATATAAAACTGGTAATACCCAAGGGTTTGTGACAATATTGGTAATATAATAGGAGTTTATGTATTCAGTGGAAAAAAAAAATGTATTAACTCTGCAAAGCAATACAATTTTAGAAATGAATAGGAAGTATGAACAGGTATTTCTACATTAATCTGATACGTGATAAAATACGTCTTCAAAACCTCTTCAAAACTAAATCATCAAATGGGCTGAACTGTCCGTCTAATTCAGATAACTTTTCCGTATCATTATAGTCTTAGTGATTTTTGTTGTTCTGCTCTTGACAAGGATAGCCTATAAATTCAGGAAGTATAAAGGAGTAGCTTGGTAAAAATGTGCTGAAATATGAAAAATACTATTGTTGAGCCTGTTAAAATAGAACCCTTTCTGGTGATCTCAACAGGGCCATTGTTTTTAAATATTTCCCCCTAATGCTGTTTTTCTCTTTGCAGTCAGTGTTTTATAGCAGTTGTTTAAAAAAAATAAACTCAAGTCAAAATGCTGATGCAGTACTACTTGTAGCCCGATGCAACGCATATGCAGGGAGATCAGACTGGGGTATTCAATTAACCCTACAGCTATAATTTAATCTGGGGTATGCAGCCGGAGATGTACTTTATGCATGACTTCTTATCTAATGCAAAACTCATGTACCTATTCATTAGCACAAATGGAAAGCAGAAGGTCCATTTGATTAATACTGCTAATTAGTTATTTAATATTTGTGAAATGCAAAGTCATGTGAATTATTACCCGTGCTCTCAGTAATAATGCAAAGCCAGAAGCAGAGTCTCAGACTTGGGACAGGGAGCAATGAGTAACTGCTCCTAAATTATAAAAAGCCAGGAGAAAAATAATCCAAAGGACCATTTCTGTGCTTGAAGGAGGTGCGTGTATTTTGCGCCCAGGATCCTGGTGATCAAGGGGTGCAGCTGGGGGTCCATGGCGTGGGTACAAAGTCTCTTTTTTAGGTCTGTGAAGGCCTTTGGAGCTGCTGGACCCTCTGGCCGATGGCGGGGTGTGTGTGTGCTCAGATGAGCTGCTCTGGCTGGCGCCCATCAGTGAAAGCTGCTGTAGGTAGCAGGTAACTAATGACTGCAGAGGGCTGCAGCAGTGCTGCACACAGTGCATTTTGACTTTTGCAGGTTTTATATTTTAAGGCAAACCTGGGAGAGAATGGCCTTAGGAAGACCTGTGAAAACATGCCTCCAGAAGAACATGAAAGGCCCCCAAGGGTATCAGTGCGGTGGGTATCTCCTGTGGGGATAGCCCCGCTGATTCCCAACGCCTGGAAAGCAGCAGGATTCCTGCGTCTTTGCAGATACTGAGAGATTTGCTTATTTTCAGCTGCTATCTTCTCCCCAGGCCACCAGATGCTGTCCAGTGAAGAACACATTTTTCAAGCACAGTCTTTAGGCCGTGGGTTTTCCTCTGTAGTTCTGCCTTTTGTGTGACTTTTATTATTAATTGCTTTAACCCAAAGGAAGAAAAGAAAGGGAAGAAAATCAGCAATGTGTTAGAGTATAACGAGAATAAAAAGTAAAAACATTCACAGGAAGGGAACTACTCAAGAAAGTAAGAAAAGGAAAGCTGTATTTTTTTCCCAGATGTCCTAAAAAAATAAATTGCCAAACACAAAGCTCTCTTGAGAGTTTGGTCTGTAAATTTCAAATGGAAAATCTGAACTGCATTTCAGGTTGCAGGAAGTGAGGTTTTTACTGCTGGTGATAGCAAAACCCAGGTGGTGGCATCACGCACAGGATGCCTCAGCAAATTCATCCCCATTTGACTTCTACTTAACCTACTCCCAGAGGAGTTTTTGTATCAAAGTTGATGTGAAATTTCCTGTCCAGAGAAACTGAGACATCTCTAGCACAGTTCAGCCAAGAAGCGTAGGATATCTTCATGGCTTTCTGAGGAGATCAGGGTACAAGAGGGGTGTGAAGAAGTACTCTGCTTCTCTGTTTTATTTTGCACCATCGTTTCCTGATTCTGCGGTGTCACTGCCTAATGATTCATCCAATCAATGCACATTGTCCATGCTTTTTTTTTTTTCCTGGATAGGGGTTCTGGGGTGAACGTGTTGGAGAAAGTGTGTTAATGTAGAAATTATGATTCAAGCTACAGAATTTAGTCCACTTTTGTTTCAAGTTCTTGGTTTGTTTGCTTGCTTGCAGTCTACCTGTAATGTTTTGTGCATAGGGCAAAAGAATTATGGAGAAAAAAATGGTTGCACATAAGCACTATTTGATTTTAAGGCCAAAAGGACCTCTGTGATCATCTGATACAACTTCTAGTGTCTTTTGGAGTCTTGGAAACTAGCAGTGCACAGTAGCAATGGTTATTGCACTTGTGAGCCTTGTGAGTCGTGTAGATGTAGCACCTCATACACATAGCAACAGTCATGGTAATAGCATCCTTACACTTTTTTCTAATTCTGTTAGCTTTATTGAAACACTTTGTATCTGAAATACTAAAATACATACTAGATTCTGCAGAAATATGTTTCAAATCCACTTCACTTTATTTTGCATTGGAACGCAGCTGCTAACAGAGCTGCCTCAGTGTCATAAATCGTTACTTCTTCAGCTGAAACTTGTTTCGCTTTTGCTACTTCTGTAGTGATTCTGCAGTGATTCAGGCTCTTGTTTCAAAGGTTTAAATCTAGTGATACAGATTATCTTGTTATCTGTATCTTCAAAAATTGAGGCTTTGCCTTTATCAGATTTTGCAGGAAGAGTGTCTCCAGTATTTCAGAAAAGTGGGATGATTTCTTTGGTGCTTGTTATCCCTGTATTTTTTTTGCAATATACATCTAAGTTCTGTTTTCTAGTTAGCTTTAGCTGGAATAATTTTTTATTATAGCCAAGGAATCTGCTGAAGACCAGAGACCTGACTCCCAAACCAGGGCTTAGCCCTGCCCATTGACGCGCTCCAAGACCTTGTGTTCTTGGAGTCTGACCGCCCAAGGCGGCACATAGCCTTGCGTAGCCAATGCATCGGCTGCATTTCAGCTTGGACCCATAGGCTTCGCGAGACTTGTATTGTGCTGGGGTATTGGGAGGGAGGAAAGAGGTGATGTCTGTGAGGAGAAATATAATGAGCCTGTGAGTTAAGGGCTTTTTCTACAACATCAAGGCCAAGCAAGGCAGTTTTAAATGTCTAATTAGCTTGGAACCAGCAGTGATTTTTTTATTTTTTTAATGTTTTTTAAAAAATTCCCTTTGAAAATCTTGTTCCTTTTGGGGGGGTGTGTGTGTGTGTGTGTGTAATTATCTTTTTCCAACTGATCCAGGCTTGACATCTTGTAATGTAGAGGGAGAAGGCAAAGCAACCTGTGATCCTTCTGCTAATTGTCAAGGTCCTCTAGCTTTTGGAAATCTACTTAACTTGGGGCTGCTCAGAGGCATTAAAATGCTATTTGACAATCATGATTTGTATATCACATCGCTTCATTTGCGTACCAGTAGTAGAAAACCTGTCATTACACCAAAGTATAATTTGGAGCTTTTCCATATTCATGACATTGTATGAGGTTGGAAAACAAATGCCACCTCAATAGAGTACAATTACTGATCACATGGAGTGACTGATCTTTAATTGGTTTTAAATTAGAATCTTCTCTATTTCACTCCCCTGCAGCGTACCACTGAAGCTTCGGGTAAAAAAAAAAAGTGTCATATTTTCTAAGAAACCATATAAACACCATTTCTGTTACTAGCTTAAAGGGACTTTGTGTCCAATTATTGTAGACCAGGATGAAGATTTTGTACAAGATCACTGCCAATTAAAAAAGGTCTCTGGTACTTCATGATCTCTAACATGTTATTTTTGGTTATAGTAGAGAAAAGTCAAGTTTTTCCATTAACATTTTAAAAATGTTTTTCTTGATGAACTCCTATTCCAATGATACTTTCAATCCCTGGTAATTAAACCTCTGCTGCAGTTAAAGATATTGTCAGCATTTCTGTTTAAACCTACCTTTCTGAAGGATGAATAGTAGCGAAAATGCGTTCAAGTTGCTATATAGCATACAAATAACCTTGAGGATGAGCCACGGAGTGTTTTTTACCAATTTTGGAGACTATTCTGATATACAAAAGAAATTTTTGGTGTGCAATTATTTAACTCCTTTTTAGTGTGTAATATCCATCAGAAATACGATTCAGCAGCCAAAGTCCCTTTGATTCACAGTACATTTAGATCTAATTACTTCTCTGAAGGAGTCCATTTGGAGAAGGGGGAAAATGTGGAACAAACCTTAAACTTTTAAATCTTCCAGAGTCTGGCTACTGTTTGAATTCTACTGTTTTTGTATGTAATACAGAACTTACAGGACTCATTTATTTTTCTTGTGCCTTAGTAAAGAGAACTGAAAGGGGGAGATCTTGTCTGATAAATGCAATAGGAGCTACTGGGCCAGGCTGTAACCCTCTTGGAGCAAAGGAAAACTGCAATTTAATTTAGTGCTGATCTGTTTTCGCTTCACAGACTGAGAGTCATACATGGGAAAGGCTGTAGGGTTCCTGTTCAAAGGTCCAACCTGGTGCTTCAAAAACAGGGGAAACTGGAGCCTTTTTGACTTTTTACAGGCCAAAATAGATTTTGCTTTTAAAATGGTGTTTCTTGGATCCAGATTCCCTCAGAGAGCTTCAGATGGAGGGAGCGAGAGCAGAAAGCTGCATAGTCGCACTTACGAGGCAGGTTGTGAAGAGGCTTTCCCATAGTGTCTGGAGAGTTGCTAGTCACAAGTGTCTGTGACAATTTGCTAATGCAAATGTACAAGAGGCAACCAGGGGTAATGCTCAGCTTGACACGGTGGTCACAAGCAGAAGACAGTACCTCGTGGAAGAAAATAGCTCTGGACAGTAGCTTGAGCTGTAGCGACCATAAGGTGATGGCTGGATTGAGGATTTGGAGGGGAAGGGTGGGAAGGTGAGCATCAGAGGTAGCGGCCTGGGTTTCAAGAAAAGAGACTTGAGCTTTTTTAGGAAATTGCTAAGCAAAATGAAGGGGAACAGTGCCCAGGGGAAATGGCTGAATTTTAAAGAAAACTGGTTGAGAGCTGCTGCCTTGCAGGAAGACTGGGAATTCTAGCAGGTTTGGCTAAGCAAGGAGCTTCGCTATGCATTAAAATACAAAAAGAGAGCGTACAAGAAATGGAAACAATACTAGGCAACAGGCACAAAGGGAGGAAGTCAGAAAGGCCGGAGACCAGCTGGAGCTCTAAACAAAGGCCGAAAAAAGCAGCAAGAAAGGATTTTACAAGTATGCTATCAGGGAGAGGAAGTTCAAGGAAACTATTTGGCCATACGTGAAGAAGGGAGATGAACTAATTTTAGATGATGCAGCAAGGGCTGTGGTAGTCTAAGCCTTTTTGTGTCTCAGTTTTCACAGGGCAAGCCTATTCCCAGACCGCTGTGTCCATCAGTAAGCTTTGGGAAGGAGAGAGGCTGCCAGCAGTAGGGCAGCAGGTTAGAGACTATATAAAGAAGCTGGATGTCTTCAAATCTGGGGGAATGGAATATGGCGTATTCCTAAGGCTGCTAGGAGAGCAGGTTGATGTGATTGCAAGGTTGCTGTCACCTGTAAACTGAAGTGATTGGAGTGATCCCTGGTATCCCGAAAAAGGTGGCTGTTATGTGTGTCTAAAGGTGGCAGCTGAGGTCCCTCTGAGGAGTGATGTGATAGCAGGCTGTGACTAGGTATTTTAGGGGTAGGTTCAAACATAATGGAGACAGGTTCTTTTCAGTGGTGCTAGAAGACACAGCGAGGAGCAAGGGCCAAAAACTGCCTTGGAAGGGTTGAGTTGACTATCAGAAAATCTTTTTCACCAGGCAGCTCTGGGACAGGTCACCCAGAGAAGCAGTGGATCGCCATCTTTGGATGTTTTCACAGACCGGGCCAACCTGGCACACAAATATCTTACACAGACACGCTTCCCCCCATGTCTCAAAGAAGCTAAACTAAAACCTTTCACTTGGGAATGTTCTATGTCTGTGAACACTTTTTTTTTTTTTAAAAAAAACCACAAAGAGGTGACTTACAAGCTCTGAAAGAAGGACAGTAACTGGGTTCTTGTATTCAGGCACTGAGAATACTGTTAACACCTTGACTGGCTTAAGTAGTTTCTTAAACACCAGTTTGTTTCCAGCTATTTGAAGATTCCCAAGCTTGCTCTGAACCATCCAGTTTTAAACAGTCCTGAGGAGAAAAGCCTGATAAGGGCCGCCTTCAAAATTTTGGTGCCATGCTGTGAAAGCCTTTGATCAAGTCTAATTTGTTAATCTTCATAATTCCTTCAGCTCCTTCCAGCAATTTTCTTCCGTACATAGAAAGAGCTAATCAATCCTAAAGGCAGTTTTCAGAATATCTTTAAAAAAATGATAACCATTCCCCCCCACACTTCACCTCTAGTCCAAGCTACATTTTTCAGCTAAGCAAATCAGGATTCCTTGAACACACTTAAGAAATTTTTCTCCTTTTTTTTGTGTGCAGAGTTTTATGTAATTAACTCATGGTACACCTGGGAGTTTTATCCCTAAATGACTATGTAGTGGCTTAAGACTGGATCCTCTTCCTGCTGTTCTACTAAATACAGATTATTCCAATTGTCTCTTGGGAATGGAAGGTGGTTAAAGGTAGACAGTTAGCAGAAGCGGTAGTGACAGCATAGCTGCCTTGTAAATGGATGGCTTTTATCACATCCAGGCACTGGTGGTGGTGTATGCAAGATGACAAACGCAGATGTAGCAGCCATAGTGCAACATCCCTTGAGGTACCCTCCAGGTCTGTTTGCAAAGCTACACAAGAAAGAAATATGCCATTATAAAGCTCCAACACACACCAGATATTGCTGGTGAAGCTTTTCTTTATTTCTATTTGGTCTTCATGCATTGAGCTGCAAAATGGCAAATTTGCTGCCTGTGACAAAAGCCTAAGTGCAGCCCTGCAGCTTTCTAGGACTATCTCCATCCACAACATATTAACCATGTCCTCTTTTTATCACTCGTGGGGACCTGCTTCCAGTTTTTGCAGAAAGGGCAGCCCGTCTGCCTGCCTGCAGGGGAGGGCGTGCGGTGTCCTTGCGTGGTAGTGCTCGACTCCCCGGTCCCAGGTCTTCCTCATCCTCTTGGTGGCCTTGCTGTAGAGGAAGCTGAGCCAGTGATGATATATGGATGCTGGGCTTCCCTGTGGCTGACAGTTTTATGCTGTCTCATAGAAACTGTGGCTTGTTTCTTGGTCTTCAGTCGAAGTGATCCAAACAAAAGACAAATGCCTGTCTTTTGAAGTATCTAAACCAGATCTGCAAACATTAATTACGTTTGGTGGGAATGAAGCCTACATGCTTATGGCCTCTTACTGCTGAAGGGGAATGTTTCGGACTCTGCTGGTACCATTAGTAAGGGAATACTAAGAAATTACTGATATTCTAGAGGTTTAATACACAAATACCTTATTATCTGACAAAAAGAGGGTGTGGGCTAAAGGAAGAACGCTTATTCAGCTGGTGAAGAATGTCAGGGCATTATACTTCTGGCACATCTGTCTTGGCAGTGACAGAAGTGAAGGCAGTTTATGAAAGTGCTGAAAAGTGTGTTGAAATGTGTAGGAAAAATTATTAAAAGCCATGTGTCATTAACAAAGAATTTTCAGTGAGGATCTGCGTGCTTTATTCAATGCATGTGAAAGCAGGGATGATAATTGAGTGTCACAGAGGAGTAAAACCCAGTGTTGTGGTATTTGAGACATTGGATGTGAAGAATTTCAAATTAGATGTGAAAGGTCATTTTGTTAATGAAAACAAAAGTTGGGTTTTGCTTCTTGGGTAAGTGAAAAAGGAAGGTAAAGGGGTTGTAATAAGCAGTTTTAGTAAGGCTTGCAGGCTTCAAGTTTTCAAATAATTCATTATAATACAGTCAGAAAGGAAAATAAGTTCACTTTCAGCTGTAGAGTAACAGTATTATGCAGCAAATCTGCATAATAAAAAAATATTTGCTATGAAGAAGGAAGGTCATTCCTCTAACAGAAACGGTCTTTTTTTAAATCTATTCTGGCTGCATTTCTTACTAGAGTTTAGTGAGACGTTTTCTGGTTGAAGCTGTATTTGGAGTAAATAAGTGTTACAGTAGGGGATGCTGGATGGTGCAGCTATCAGTTATTGTAACTTATGAAATTAATTGAACAACGGATGAATTTGAGATTAAAATCAAAGTGTCCTTTTATTTCTCTTGTTTGAAATTTTCTGTCTACAGTTCTATGTGCCTGTATATAATGCAGAACTACATAGGAGGGGTAAGTGATCTGATTGTCTCGAAAGCTTGTCCAAACAGTCTAAGAATCCTGCTAAGAGGTATTAGTAGTTTTAATTATTATTTTATGGTAAGGGTGAGTTGAGAAACTGTGTAAGTGCCATTTTAGCATAATGTATTGCTGTATTCTTTCACAAGTGCTGACGTGCAGGTTCCTGTATTAGCAAATAATATATTTTATTGTTCATGATCACAAGAAAAATTAAGTTATTTCATACCCTGATATAAAGTGTTCTACTGTGGGTTTTTTTGGTGTGACCCCCCTGCCTCAGTTTCTGGAAGATGGCACTTATTTTGCTTATTATACAACTTTCTATTTTGATTATTATGCAAAACTTTAAATATTTTCACATTTCAAGTGCAATTAAACAAGACAGCTGTTACACTGGGAACACAAGAGAACGTTTTTGTTATGCTGGAAAGATTTTCTGCATATAACTAAACCATTATTTGCATTACCAATTGCATATTGAGAAGTACTCATCGTTAAAGAGTCAGCACGCATACCAAAGACCATAGTGGTAGTTGCAGTGTTAAAGCATTTTGTCTCTGGAGCAGGAAACTGTCTGTTGTAATCACGTAGCTATTGGTAGGTTATGCATTGTAAGTGCAGGCGATGCATGTCCATGGCTTCAGCCATTAATTGTGGCTTTTGCAGTCCTTTCCACTGAAACAAAGTCTTTGATGTCAATTCCTTTGCAATAAGAAACTCAGACTGGCTGAGGTGATACAAGTAGTGAAGACCAAGATTTTGCTAGCTGAACTTGGTGTGAAAGCTGAAATTAAGGCCAGGCAACTCTGTGGTCCACAGGGCATCACTTTGAAAACCCATGAAATTCGAGAGAAATGGAGCTCTGGGGAAAATGTAGTAATTGAACAGTTGGAGCCTGGCCAGGAGTCCCACAGCTGGAAGGCGGCAAGAAAATTGGGGAACAGAGGACTCAAAAGGGAGCTGCATCGGGCTTTGCAGCAAGTATATGTGCTTGTGTTAGATTCATCCCTTTTGTCATTATGCACAGGAGACAGTGACAGAAATGAATTTGTTTCACTGTGGATTCTGTGTAAACCTATTATTGGTGTAGCTCTGAGGCATGTTAGCGTATTTTATCTATAGCTCCAGTGTAAGCAGAGAGAGAGAAAAGCAAGTTAAGACCCCCAAAAGCCAGACAATGCAACTCACATTTGAGAGGGGATCGTATTTTCAGTATAATACATTTCATTCTAGTTTAGTTGACTAACTCTTCCTGATCTTGGAGAGTATGGGAATCTCTAATCATAATTTTCATACATTACCTAAAATAGCATATTTTCAAATTTTTTGTTAATTTACTTAAGATTATTTTTCTTCTCTGTAGGGAAACACCTGCAGTAGCAATGTGGTAGAAAGTGTTAAATTATCACCACAACTAATTTGTGTCCCAGATAACAGAATAATTTTATTTTGATTGGGAGGGACCTCTGGAGGTTGTCTGGCCCAACACCCCACTCAAAGCATGGCTGGCTTCAAAGTTTTCTCCAACTTCCAAATTAGATCAGGTTGCTCAGGGCATGTCCAGTTGAGTTTTGAGTATCTCCAAGGGTGGGAATGTCACAACCTCTTGGGGTTCCAGTGTTTGACAGTCCTTACTGTGAACTTTTTTCCCACGTGTGGTGGTTGACAGCATTAAGATTTCCCCGGCGCCTTCCTCTTCTGACAGTTAAGCAAACCCAACTCTCGGCTTCTCCTCACATGTGCCGTGGTAGCCCTTGACCATCTCAGTGACCCTCCACTGGACTCACTCCAGTGCATCAACGTCTTTCCCATGCTTGGGAGTCCAAATCTGGACATAGTAATCCAGATTTGGCCTCATGAGTGGAAAATAGAGGGGAGCAATCCCTTTCTGGTGCAAGATGTTAATCTCGATAATGAAGGTCCAAGGTGTTAATGATGTTGCGATCCAAGGCTCTTTTTCCAGAAATTTGGATCCTAACCTGTAGCCCAAATACTGTGCATCTATATACAGAGAGCTATCTGTTTGTATATGTTGATATGTACAGGCTGGAAGAAAGTACGTGTTGGTGTGTGCAAAAGAGATGCACGGTTTGTATTTTTGAATACAAATTTGGGTTTTGAATTCCTTTCACAATTAAGCAGTGTTTTAGTCTTCACTATTGGCTCTGGTTTACATATTAAAGGGCACTCTTCCTCTGCATATTTAGCAGGTACTTTGGAGATTTGCTGTATAGCTTTGTGAAGAAATTAAGAGCCTCATGAATGGCCCCCATTCAGGACCGGTGGTATAAATTGAAATGTGTTGGAAAAGCTATTATTTCCTGTAAGCTTTCACTTTGATCTGCTTCTAAATCTCTGATATCCCTAGTTTGAGTCAGATTGATTAGCCACTCTCATATCTAACTAATCCATCGTGATGTTAATGATCAGAGCTAATCATTGTGATCTAAGTGAGCAAAATGCGCATTATCCATTACTCGGTTGTGGTTATGAGTTATGACAGACAGCTGTCATGCAAATGAGCACATTTCTCCTGGCAAATACATAAATGCACCCTTTAATTTTTATTTTTCCCCTGATTAGAGCAAACTGTGAAGCCTTCAGCAGAGGAGCACTGGGTAAAGTACTCAGTAAATGGCCATTACCTTCAGAGAGATGAAGAGAGATGGCACAAATTGCAAACTGCTGTTTCAAACCGAGGGAAACCCTACAGGGAATAGGGCAGGGAGATCTACTCCACCAGTCTATTCCACCACTTGATGTCAGTATATGCTCACTCTTAAAACTAGATGGAATTTTTTTTTTCCTTGTCAGGGAGACTTCTGGGTAGAGGCAATTTGCCCACCTTCTGGAGTGTTCCTTACTGTCAAGGTTTTCTTGATGGTGCCAATTGACTGAAGAAGTAGGACAGCACCAGTGAGGATGATTCTCAAATTTCCTCATAAGTAATGCGTACTCTCCCTTGCAGAAGAGACTGCTCTTGCATAAGAGAGTAATGGTTTTCTAGACTTAGGACTTTTTTGGAGGACTTTACAGATGGGAGCTCATTACTTTTCAAGGCACTTAACTGCATTCTTAAAGTGACTAAGTGAAATCTATCCTCGCAGCCATTCATAATTTCTCTGAGGCTCCCTCCGTGTTGAGAAAACTGCCTCCTCATTGAACTTTATTTCTGTAGTAGCCCACTTCTTGAGGCCTCTTCTCCCACTCCTTTCCCTGCATTGCGTTGTGGTGGAGGTATCAGAAAACTCGACTTTAGCCGAATTTGCCTCCTCTCACTGCCCTCTGCTTTCCTTTTCAGCAATTGCAATACAGAAGTAGACAGTGAGCTGACTTTGGGGCTTCTCTGGATTTGCACCAGCAGAGGAGGCAGCTGGATCAAATATCTCGTGTCTGACACAGGCATCCATAGGCAAAATTCCCTCTTTGCTTTCTACAAGACTGAGTCTATCATTACGTTTACTAATTGTCCTACGAGTACTTCTCTTCTCCAAATGCTTCCTTTATTGTTAATGTGAGCAATTTCTTTGATAATATAGCCCATCAAAAAGTGAAATTGAGATTTAAATAGAAATCTATTTAGTTTTAAATAGTTTAATTTTTCTCAAACTGAAAAGGCTGTTCTGGAATATCATTAAGTACTTGGTTGTATCTGGAAGATGATTTTCAATTTCCTGAGTCTGTATGTTCACAAACTTTTATTTGCATGTCAAAATAATTAGATTGTCTTCAAATAATTAGTACATTTGACTTAGCGTAGACACTTAATAGTCTTAAATCTGCTTTAAGCCATTTGCATTAATTGTAATAAATCACTCATTTAAATTGGACACAGTTTTAGATAGAAAACAGTGCCTTTCCTGGGGTTTTGAAAGCTGCTGGAAGGAAAAAGCTACTCCTGCTGCTGAAACTGAACTTAATTTCACAGCTAGTCATAGGAATGTGTTACTGGCTTCCCTGTAACTTTAGAAAAACAAGATCATGGTTGGCACTGCAGCTAGTCAGATGACTTGTAGAGACTGGAAAAATCCTAACCCTGACAATGCACCTGCTTGTGCAGGATGTATTATTTAAATGTTTAAATTTTAAAGTAGATAGCTATAAGAAAGCCCAACAAAGTAAAAAAAAAAAATATGATTAGGTTATGACCTAGGTCATCCAGCCAAAAGCTTCTGAGTAAAACTCTCAATGTGTTTGAATGAAATGGACGCCACAGAAGAGGACTGACTCGGAAAATGTATTTTAGTTCTGCGAAAGTCTGTTTGCAAAACAGTAGCAAATCCCAAGTTGCACTTTGAAGTTAAATCCACGAAAAATGCCCATGGGATTGAAATCTGGTTTAAAAGCAATAAAATTTTGGATACACCAGCACCTGGTGGACTTGCTCAGAGGCTGCTAAAATAAAACACGATTTGAGCCTCTGTGTGGGTGCCTCTGCGGAGAGAGTAAGAAACCTGCGTTACCATAAATACTGCAGAATACCACCAAATGCCACATGCTGCCAGCCCGGATCTGCCCGCGGCTGTGGGCTGTCCCAGAAGGAGGGCGAATGTTCCTTTCCCATCTCTGGTAATGTTGCTTCCTTTCTCCCCGCATCTGTTGTGCGAAATATCCCTTTGCTATAACAGCACAAAACATTAGGTAGTCATGATGCATTTTTCTGCTACTCAGCTATATGCCGGCTGGTTCTTTACTTGATGGGTATTATGGGATATTTACTGGAAGACAAAGGCACTCTGGGATTTAGAGTCAAGCTAAATTATTAGTAGCTTAGTATCTCATTATTTCTCTTCTTTGAGTCAGCACCATTTTCAAAGCACCATCTGGCACCATGGAATCAACACCCCTGCCCGCTACAGTCATTAATACCAATGTGCTGATGCCCATGTATTGGCAATCGTTTAGCCTTGGGTGATTTGCAAAACAGTGCCCTAGCAGTCAAGGCAAAGATGAGGAGGCCATCACTATCAGCTGCTCCTGCAGATGATGTCTCTGCTGGAGATCTATTTAGTGGCTGTTGCTACAACCTGATGTCCGAGTAGGTGGCGTAGGTGGGCCCTGAGCAGTCTGCTTGTGCAACGCCTGGATCTGGTTGCTAGCCAGGAGGAAAATCTCCTTTGGGAACTGTGCCCAAGTAACATGGAAGAGTGCTACCAGTCTGTGGTCCCTTCTTCTGCATGTCGTCTGCTACCCACTGACCCCTTTCAGGTTCCTGGCACCTTGTCCCCTCCCAGAGGGACCCTCCTGTCACTGCTACAGCCTCTTGACCTTGGTTCAAATGCTTGTGGAAGGCAATCGGGTACAGGCTGCAAGGTAAAAACAAGACCTGTTCTTGAATCGGGCCTGAGCTTTGATATAGCTATCGTAGGAAATATTTTATGCTTTTCTGGTGGAAGCAGCAGAGTACACGTTTGACAGTCTTTACTACTGAGGTTAGACATGCATCTAACAAGTGATCCCTGATAGTTTATTATCACGGTGAGAATCCTCACAGCTTAACAGAAGCAAGGCAATAACAGCAGAAATCTCACAAAAGACCTGCTCCTCTAAGTGAACAAAACCCTCACACTTGAAACTTGAAAGGTAAAAGCGATCCAATCCACGTATGCATTTCATACCCTCTACCTCAGTAGTGGGCCTTGTACTTAATATTCTGTTGGTTAACATTAAAGTAGAGTTACACGTGTATTAATTGTAATGGTAGAGTTGCAGCACAGCTTAAAAATGAACTTTTCAACTTATTTGGTGGCATATCTTGACTTCACAAATGTGGTCTTACGGCAGCTGGTGTCATAAGCAATTAAAGCTATGTCATTCAGCAATTAAGGTAACATCAATCTATTATGATATCCATTGTTACTACTCTGTGCAACCTTTCCTGTACTAAAGTAAACTTTTAGATACTTGCTTCGATTTTGTGTTATAAGAAACAAAGGCTCTTATGTCTGATAGAGAAATTAACGCATTTGATGAAACTGTTAAGGGTGGAAATGGTTTCTACATGAACACAACTGTTACTGTAAAATGCCTTCATATAAATACCAAATATCTTCATGTAGTCAATACTAGCCCTCTGCAGGTTGGATGTACGTGATACCTGAGGAGATGAGCCAAACTCTCTCCTCATTAGTATGGACTGATCAGTTTTGGGTAGGAGGTGTTGAAGGAGGAAGCAGGATTTGCCCTTTAACATGTAGTTTTGTGCATGTTTATATGATGCTTAGAGCTTTGTATGATACAAACTTCACTTTTTGTAAGGTATAAACTTTTACTTGTGTGGAAAATAGTTCCTAGGGTATGACACTGTTCATCAGGCTTATAGTTTAGGTTACAATAAGGAGGAGTCATTTTTCTGAATATATGTCTTCAGAGAGCTATCACACCATCATCGGCTTTCATTGGAAAACAATTACGAGGCTTCAAAAATGATTAACATGCAAGACATTCGTCTTTGTGATTTCACTTACAAGAATGACAGACATTTCAATGCATGATCTTTCCCTAGTGTATTCTTTACCATGCAGTAAAAGCAGGAGTGGGAGAGGTAGATCATACAAGGTACAAATCAAGCAGGGAAAAGCATTTACATAAGTGAGAAAATATGCGAGTGCTTAATCTTAGCGGGTGTTACCACTTCTTTGCAAATTTGGGGACCTTCTGTTGGGAGTCAGTAGTCTTCTCTGTGGTTTCTCCAGCTGCGTTGTCTTTGTAACTCTCCAGCTGCTGGTCTCCCCAAAGGACCTTTGAAGTATTTATTATCTCTGGAGGCTGGTTTGTCTCTGGAGACGTGGTTTTGTGTCCTCTTGCTATTCTAGCAGCTCCTGTTGATGCCCAACTGTAAGATCACCTAAACTTTTCTGAATTAAACGCTATTGAATAAGAACAGTGGTCTGTATGCCATTTGTAGGTCCTAATATTACATCTAGTTACCGCGGAAAGGTAACAAAAAAAGAGCAAATATGTTATCAGCAGCCTTAAACTATGCGTAGAGAGGCTTGCATCTCATCCCAAAATTTTTCAGGACTCCACAGATTGAAAAAGTTTGAATGCCACTGACAAAGAGCACATCTTTTTTGGAGACCATCCCAGCTGCAGAGGGTCCACCTCACCCCATGGCATCTCATTCTGGTTGGCAGTTGCCCCGCTATTTGAAAGCTGGCCTTTATTTCTAGCTTTGGTTTGTTGAGCTGCCCTGAATCTTGTATACTTTTGAACGCTGGATTAAAGGATTGTCAATTTTTTGTAGATAGCAAGAAGCTGTGATGAAGCCACCACTTAACCTTTCATTTTGATAAACTAAATGGATTGATCTCCTCAAATCTTTTACTCTAAGGCATGTTTTCCAGCCTTTTACTCATCTGCGTGCTTTGACAGGTTGCTAAGATGTGATGCTTTAGAGACAAGACCCTGTTTATTGAGTGTGGAGGAAGAGGGTCCTGCTCGTTGTTTTAGGGCTTTTCAAGGCTTTCATGCATCCACTTGTGCACAAAACGATTTTTTTGTTTGTTGTGTGTTTGAGGTTGCTCTGGCAGACCGTAAAATGTTTGATTTTAAATGATTGCCAGGCTTGACTTAAATCAATATAAGGGAGATGGAAATGTATTTCAGGATGTTTCTTTGTTGGTCAATAAAATGTTATACCCTGTGCCATCAAAAAATGCTGAAATCAGCTTTGAAGAAGCAGAAAAATGCAACAGTAGCAGATGCAATTATAGTGATTTGCTGCTCTAAATCACCTCCTGTATACAGGGGTAAAATGGAAGTAAAAATAACAAAAAAGGGGTGTTTGTGTTCCTCAAAATCTGTGTTTTAGGTTTGAGGTAAAAGAGGTAATGTATGTGAACAAGAAGCTTATGTGACCTTTTAATAATGAAGAAATGGGAAGGACATCAGATGCTTCATCACCGAGATCAGTGACATTTCGCGTTAATTGAATTAAAGGAAAAGTATTTGTCCTATACGTTGCCAATTGAAGTTTCTTTCTTGAGGGGTTTGTCCCCATCATGACACAGGGAACAAAGCCAAACTGAATGTTTGGGGTTTTTTTTATTGTTATGTTTGGATGGAAATGGTGATCTGGTTGCCTGAAAGGTATTCTTTTCCCATCTAATTATTTCCCTGTGAATACACAAATACAGATGATGAAGCTTGTAACCGGTGAAGCTTCTGGGAGGGGATGACCTGGGCCAGCATATGGCTGCAAAACTAGGAAGAAAATTAATTTACTTTCATTTTGGTTGTCTGCCATGACAGCTTTAGCTGGTTAAAGTGGAAGCAGCAGGCCAACTTTATCCGTCTGTCGGAGGATGAGTGTGCACAGAGCTGGCATAAATCTTTTCAGTTTGCTTTGACAGAGGTTGTACAAGTTCACCTTGTTGGGACTCTTTTTTTTTTTTTTTTTTTGTCTACCTGTCTTCTGGGAACTGCAGAATTTATCAGATTTCAATGAACAGCAAGGCTAGCGCAGCATTTTGGAAAGACAGCTTGTGCACGGTAAAGCCTGCAGAGTTTGCGAACGCCACCTAAACTAACAAGTCAGGTGAGGCTACTGCTGCAGCAGCTCTGGCAGTGCAGAGCTCAAGGCAGGCTGCAGACATGTGAAATGATGTCCGCTAATTCTGTTCATTCGTTATTTGGAAAATGTAACGTGCCTGTTAATTTTCACAAGAGTCTCGTGAACCTGCAAAATCTTTTTTTTTTTTTTAAGCTGTAATTAGGTCTGTGTTCCTAAGCTGCTGCCCATGCAGACCAGAGTTTAAAAGGGGAGAATTTAATTTATTCTGACTACCTTAGCTCCCAAGTTTTTCATCTTTATTGCTGTTCAACCCTTCAGAAAAGTCAGTCGGGTGTAATGGAACTGAATTTACCTCCTTGTGCAAATAATGTATCAAATGCTATAGATTCTTGGGAACTTGGTGCATAAGACTTGTGTAAACAAAACAACACACTTGTAACCTGTGTGATCTCACAGCTTCAACAATTCAAATAGAATTATTGTTTTAAAAAAAGGCAAATAAGAAACCCAGCAACACTTCGTAAATTATGTTCTCCAATATGGGGGTTGTCCGACTACAGAGATGTGTACGTACTACCTGACAAGTTCCTTAATGATGTTATAAGCTGTTGGCATTCTCTTATTAAGACAAAACTGCCTATTTTCTACACTGCACTGTCCAGTTGCATGTACTGGCGGACACAGGAGCCTTGTGGTCTGTGTCCTGAATCCATACCGCATTCCTGGGACGGGTTTGTTCGTGCACTGCTGGTTGCTGTTTGTGGAAAGAGTGGAGCCATGCTGGAAACCACTTAGGCCTCAGCTCAGGCTGTGCGGAAAGGAAGCTGAAGCCACCGATGGACATCAGCAGGGCTGATTACTTGTAATCAAAAAAGGATTGTATACGTGCTGTGAAATGGTGAGTGTTAGGAAAGGATTTAGAGGAATATAAAGGAGTGTGTGTGCCATTTCAGTAAAGAAACTGTCATCAGCTAAAATACATAACAAAAATGAGTATTCAGCTTTTTGGCTGAACTCAAAATGTTACAAATCACTGTGAAGAAGTTGTCATATGGTATTAGATTGACCATAACGCTTCTGCTTTTTGCATGTCCCTTCAGTTGCCTGATGAAAAACATGTATCTGTTTCTGCTCAATTCTCAAATGTCCTACCACTTTCCAGATTTTTTCAAAGCTACGTAATACAATTCTGCAGCTGTGATATGTATTGGAAGCACCTTGGTGACTTCAGGGGAACTGCTTGAATAAAGTGAGAATTTCAAAAATCTGTTCCCTTTGTCATAGAAAACAAAATGAAGAGAGTAAGTCAAGTGTCACAGACGGCCATCTTCTAAAATTTGTGGTGCTTATTATGAAAAGCAATTTTCCAGTGCATACAGAAACCCACTGGGCAGGGTTTCACTGTCAGTTTGAGGTCAGCATGTAGGATTTGTTTTGAGTTGTTCTCATCTTAGATATTCAGGTATCTGATAGGTACATGGTCATGAACAAATAAATCTTTGAAGAGCAGTGCTGCTGCCTGAATTTGGAACGAACAAGGTGAGGAATGAGCAGCCTAATCTTGGATCACTTTCAATATCAACAGCCTTTGATGGTATGTTTGAAGCAGAACATGATTCAGACCGGTTCTGCAAAGAGCGGGCGCTTGTAGGTCGGGGAGGAAAGGCAGCAGCAGCTCTTAGCTGGGTGGTCCAACAGGAACTGCTCACGGGTGCTCAAGTTTGGCCAGAGACCAAGCACAGACTTGTCCAAGGTCAGTGGAAACCTTCAAGAACTTTGTCTCATCCTCTATGAAAAAGTTAGAAGTTGATTTTTTTTTTTCTTTCCTCCCACGCAGTGCCCTCACAGCATGACGATACAGACAGGTCATTAGGACCAGAGTACTGGGTTTTGAATAAAAATTACTGCATTTTAGCCACTTAAATCCTCCCTGGACTTCCAAACCTGTTTCTTTTCTCCTTTCAGAGTTTCCTGACAAACTTCTGCCCTGATCTCCCCCTTCCACTCCCCCTGCTGTGTTATTTGAGAATCAGACTTCCCAATTAGTATCACTGTCATTCCTTTATGGAGCATTCTGCAGTATTGGATTAATAGATTTCCTCCACTTATAAGTTAACAAATTGGCAGTTATTGGGGTCCGCACCAATTATCGCAGAGTGCTGACAGGAGACTGCCTTATGGTAGCCACTGCTGTGGCCTGGAACAAATAAATTCTACCAAGTCTTTGCAAGTGAAAGACTTTATTTTAATTGAGGCACTAATATAAATTACAGCTGCCTGTGGAAATACAGCAACTTTTGTATTTTAATAGAGTTATGTAAAAGTATGTTGTGGTACCAACAGGATTTTCTCAATCTGATGTGATGTCCTAACCTTAGTATCTTATCGAAATTTATTCTGCGTAATGAGATCTCCAAATGTGCATACTGGTATTTTGTATGTGTTTCAGGATGATGATACCTTGTTTGAGACTTTGCATTTCCAAAGGTTAATGTTTGTAAAAATTCACATTTGTAAGATTCATGGTGATAAAAAGGACAGATGTTAGGTCCTCATTATGCCATTAATAGAAAAGAGATAGTTTGAGCTCATTTTTTCTTCTGGATATACTGAAGCTTTTTGAAATATGAGCTGTGAATTTTAAGTGTGTAAGTACAGCCACCGATCAGATATAGGGAGCTGGCAAAGGGCAATACATATATAGCTTTGAATTGGAAATGTAATTGTAGCAGTGTATCTGCTGTTTAGATTGTACCAAGGACTTGGAGGAAAAAGTCACTCAAAATGTTGATTTTATTTTTTTCCTTTTTGATTATAAATACAAGACACTGATTTTTGGCTTAGGGAAGCTTGCGTGGCGTATGGTATGAGGGTACACAGACATCAATACATCTACAAGACTGGAGTTACTTATTTCTGAGGAAAGGCTGAGAGGTGGTAGGACCAATATGTTTGAACTACATCAAGGAAATCGGTGTTCAAGGAAATCAGTGCTGATCGTTTGGTTAAGGCTGTTGGGCAGAACAGAAGTAAAGCTTAAGTTGATTGAACAGACTGCAGGAACATTTGGGAAGGTGTGATTGTACACAGATCACTGATTATAATCTCTGAACAAGTCTTGTAAAAAGCAGTATAAAGTATAGGACGATGTAAAGCAAGAAAAATAATTAGCTTGATCATTTTATGCTTCAGTGTATGTGATAATAGGAGGGTACAAAGCCCATTAGAGAGGTGCATTTGATTCTAAACACATTCCTTGCGTCTGAATGCTATTACAAGTCCTTTCCATTCCTGAAGATATTCCTCAGTCTGTTGAGGATAGATGAGAGTCGAGTCTTATGCTCTCCAGCTGGTTCAGTTTGATCTGCAATGAATCCAACTACTTGATGTCTCCAAAAATAATGCCCGTCCCTGGATATTTAAATGTATTCTCTGTCAATTATAATGTTCCTGAACTGCATGCAACTGCAGAGTGCCAAAGCAAAGACAGAGCATTTTATTTCCTCCAGAAAATACTGTATTTTGATGCATAAAGTAATAGAAAAAAAGAATTGCTTTTAGGTTAATGTTATGGCTGATGTATATCTAGAAGCTATATATGTTAGTATAAATTATGTGTAAATATTTATTCGGCCTGGGATGGGAGTTACTGAGGATGCTATATAAATGATCCAGAGCAAGCCTGAACCAAGTGGGATATGTTGGTATACTCTTACTCATCTGAAGCAGATCCAGAAGAGCCATGATTCTCTTCTTTCTACTTTGCCTTTACTGGTTTTAATTTTTCTAAAGAAGTAGCAAAAAGTACGGGTTTTCATTGCAGTAAATCTCATTTTTCTTCTGTACAGGTGCTGGCTTCTTTTATACCATCTATTCATCACTCAAAGGCACCTTTTTAATTGGAGAGCTCATTATTTCAAAATGCTGAATTGGAGCCACATGACCTGACCTGGAGGGAGCTGTGTTCTCTGGCTCGCAGGGGCAGCAGAGCTGGTAAGATAATCTATTCAGGATTTTTTTGGTGGCTAGAAAGGGAAAGATGCTAAACAAAAACAACAAATATTTTAAAGCACAATATGTCAGGCGGTTAAAAGCCAATGCAAATGCTCAAGATCTAGCAGTACTGCGTATTGCCATTCTGCTAAAACAATGCATCATGAAGTTATAAACAAAATTACTGGAAAGATTCTTCCGTGCTATTATTAATAGTAACCTCCTTCTCTAGATGATGAGGAGATGGGCAGAGAAAGAGTGAGCCTCGTACCTGGCGGGGGCATTCTTAGTTGTAGTGCCCATATTGCAAGGATGCGCACACGGTTCATTTCTTTACATGGCAAGCGACTCCTTGGGTTCTTGTTTCCAGGCAGGTGTCTGATTGGTTTGGGAGGCAAGTTGTAATACTCCCAAATATTTCTGTAATGACTTTTAATGCAAATAAAATTTTTTTCCAATTATTCTGTTTATCGTGTAGGCCTAGCCTCTATAACTGTCTTAAGTCCTGACACCCTTCTTTCACCATGATGTGTGGATGGCTTAAAAAAAAAAAAGATAAAAATGAGTTGAGTGCTTTGCTATTTAAGCTCTCAGAAGTGGGCCTTTTCAAGGACTGTTGCTTTAGATTGTGAGATCACTCTGCCATTCGGCTCACCTTGTTCTTTTCCACAGCTGCCTCTGTATTTCTTCATCTGGATGTATAAACAGCGAGATTGTTGACACTGTCATTGAACATCCTCTTCTGGTCTGTAAAAGCTCTCAAAGTATAAGGACTTTGTCTCTCTCAAGTTATTGTTCCAATCCTCACCTGTAAGCTGCTGTGGATAAACATCATATCTCAGTGCCAATTCTTACCTTTATTTTTAATGTTGAGTGTAAAGCAGTAGAGGCGGCTGACACTTTAAGTGGTGTAATTTCTTAGTGGGGGGGGACTCTTGACTGTGTAAATATTTTATAAGACCTAAATACTGAACAGGGCTGGGCAGCTACCGCTCAGTACTGAAATGAATAGAAGTAGTAGTTTAATTTTGTAAAACAAAAATACCCAAAACCACAACGCAACTAAAAATACCCACTGAAGTGGTGTTACTGAAAATGCTTCACACCTTAACCATGGATTGTTAGTGTCTAGAGGAGGCTGATGGTACGTGGCAGCCTTCATTCAAAGCTTTAGCTACTCTCTCTTCCTGGCAAGTTGTATTTTATGTAGTGCTCTCACTAGTTGATCTTCACAGGGAAGAGGAGAAAGGTTTATTGAATGAAAACTATCTATTAAAAGGCCCTCGAGACAAATCTATCAAAAATGGATTTGAAATAATACGGCAGCAAAACGCATTAATGCTGCTGCAGAAAAATTTTGAGTACTGGTGGGTATACTCCAAAATTGATCATATCATCCTCGCCCATGCTTCAGCCTTGTCAACTTTTCTATCAATACGAACTGCAAGGGCATAAGGAAAGTTCTCATACATGTTTTGTTCTTGGCATTGTGCCTTTGAGGACTTGTGCTAGCAGTTCAGGACGTGCACATGCTACTCCACTGCTGTATTTATGCAATGCTCAGCAAGAATGTGAGTCCTCTGCACCTTCAGGGCACGTGGACGAGGAGATGGATTGCAGAAGAGAACAAGGGAAAAATGGCATGGGATATTCCCCTCTTAAATAATAAAGTGTGGTTTTTGTTTTTTTTTCTTTTTCCTTCTGGTTTCAGCGGGACTACACTATTGCAAACAGTGAATTTCAAGTAAAATCTATTAACTGAAGTTCACAGGTACAGCTCAGCTTTAGCAGTTGCTATTTGATTCTCACTGAAAAACCAAGTTCCCTTAAGGTGGTTCTGCTCAGAGTCGTAATACAATTGTAGTAATTTAAAGAGCTGCCAGGTGGTCTACCAGGGTATTTCACTGAGTACTCACAGCCATGGATTTGTCTATCAGTCCACAAATATTATTTGCCATAAACCAAAAGATTTCTAGATGAAGCAAAAACGAGACACAAGATTTCATTTGTATGATGTGTAAAATATTGCCCAGAGAATGTAAAGGCATTTTAATGAAGGCAGCCTGAGAGAGGAGAGCGATGGCAGGAACACAACATACAGTGTAAGCAGATCGTCTTTGGTGCGCACACTGCTTTTATGGGAAGCGCGAGGCCAGGCTTCCTGGTAGGCTCCAGATGCTTTCGCATGCTCTGGAGATTCAAAGGTGCAGTAAATCCCATTTAGCTGAGCGGTTGAGCAAGGTTTACAATTGCTTTGCGTCACTAGAGTGGAGCGAAGCAACCAGACCTTATACATGAAAGTGGCCTATAAACATCAGAGAAATGAAGGGTGTGGAATAATGGTATATCCCCGAATCCTTTGCACAATTCACACGTATCCGAGGCTGCGAGTGTATGTGAGTGTAGTTGCATGTCCAAATGGATGAATAAGCATGAAACGGCACGTGCTGAATGCATAGTTATGTGTTTGTGCCAGAGTGAGTATTTTGTGGGCGTTTTCTACTTTTGGTTATTTCACCATATCATTGAAGCAACTGCAACCGTTTTTTAAAACACTGGAAAACTGCAGTGTTTTTCTGATAGTGCTAATAAGGCACTGTATATGAAATAATCTCATACCATGTGTGAAATAATCTCATCACTCCTTTTGTCCCCGTTATTCATAACAAAGGTTTTCTCTCCTGCTTCGTCTTTATTCACTTCTGCATTATTTTAAAAATTATGACTCTTTATGTGTTGAGCGTAGAGTTTTTCCTGTGATGTAACTCAAATTTTATGGCTATTAGTTACTGTATCAAACTGGCTAAGGGCTATTAGGCAATATCACAGCCTGTAACAGTAGTAAATCTTTAACTCTACTTATAATATGCAGAAAACTACAACCCATAAACTTTTTAAATGTTCGAGGTAAAAGAAGAGCTGATGTTGCTGACAGTTTTATAATGTTTACGTAAACGTTTCCTGACTCGTGGCAGAATAAAACCAATGAGTTAGAGACTTTAAATGGAGCATATTAAGACTGCTTATTAAGGGAAATGTCCTGAAACTGTAGCTGAGGATAAGGAATGTTAGATCATGGGAGCCCAATGAATAAGGTTGCAGGTTTTTTCTCTCAAATTTTGTATTAGACTGTACTTCAGGATTTGTGACAGACCTCCTAGTTGGCCAAACCTTTGAGGCAGATGTATTTAGACCTTACTCTTAGCTATTCAGAGGATACTTAAAAGGCTCTTTAACTAAAAAAGATGTGTTTCATTAGATTACTCATTAGAATAAATAGCTTTTTAAAAATAGAAGATTATATAAAACAGAATAATTCAAAGGATTAATGCCCAACTGTCCCCCTACCCATGATATCCTGGCAGGTCAGCCCTTCCTTCCAGACTTTGGTCCAGTCACTTCGGTGGCTTTTGGGATCACAGCACACTCTGCTCCTTCACCAGCTTTTCCTGCAGCCACTCAATCTTATCTCTCTTGCCTCCCTGTTCCTCCTTACAATTTCTCTGCTCGGCTCCCCTCTTTCCTGGGAAGTTTTTTGGGGGGGGGGGGGGGGGGGGGGAAAAGGGTCACTTAATCAAAAAAGCACTTTTTTTTTTTTTTTTTTTGCCCTGCTCTCAGATAAAGATTGGTTCAAAAAGCTCTTTTCAGATGGCTTGCAATGTTGATCCTGTGTGACACAGCACTTGCCTTTGGGGCCCAAGCAGTACCCCAATCTTAGAGCATACCAGCCAGCCCCAGCGCTCTCTGGAAGACGCGGGTGTTACTCTTGGGGAGCATCTTCTTCCTCCGGCCCCCACGGCTGAGCTGAGCACCGGCCCCGTTGCTGGCGGTGAGTAGCCCTGCCACTGCTGCCTGGCAGCTGAGGGCTCTGCAAGGCTCTGGCTTACACCTTTGCTGAGTGCCTGGGTGGAGAAGACCTTGCTGCTGTTACCTACTTAACGGGTTTGTGCTAAGTGGGGTTTAAGGCTTAGATGGAGTGAAAAATACATGCATTTATTCATAAACACCCATAAAATGAAGACATTAAAAAAAAAAAACAAAACCCCAAAACATGCTTGCTTTTCCCATTGGAAGGCTGTATCAGAAAAGACCCTCCCCCGTGCCCCCCAATTCAGGCTGGTGTTATTTTCTGGATAAGGTGGTTATAAGACATTGGACTTTGTGCATGCCTCTCTTACTCTTGGTGGAATATCTCCATTTCATAACCAGTCTCCACTTTTTTGAGTCCTCAAGGGTCTTGACAGGTTTTATCTTTTACCTCCATTGTCACTCTAAGTAGAGAAAGGCCGTGTCTTATCCAAATAGAAGTTGTTTCCCCTCCATACAGATTTAAACGCATCTTTACTATACCAGGGCTGGTTGCAAAAAAACCCCTTTCTGCTTCAGTGATATTTAAAGGTCTCTCTTTCTGCTCTGCTGGCTCCATAACATCCTTCGGCAGGGTCTGGGCTCTGCACTGGACCTAACATTCACTGTTAATGCGTACGTTAAAACTTTAGATGAAGCCAACATCTAAACTGTCCAAGTGGACATACATACCATTGTCTCTTGCATGACACCAGAGATGTTCTTGCCCAGCACAGCTGGCTACCATGGCTGGTTTGGGATGTCTGATTCTCAAAGTATTTTCTTCCATGACATAGTATGGAGTTGACAAAGATGGTCAGGTGCATCATCAGCTTAGCACTGATAAGATGAACTGTAGCAATTTACCACTGTCATATACTAGGATCGCTTAATTTAAACTAAACCTATTCTTTGGGTAAGTGAAGCTGAATATTTTGCATTTGCTGCAGACTAGGGACATACCTATTTGCAAATATTGCAGAACAACTTCTGTAAACCAATGATACACAGAAATGCAGTAACTTGCCTAGATTCAGGAAACTGCTATCTGCAGTTTGAGAAAGAGGTTTCTTTCTATCAGTGCAAGTTTTTCCTGAAACTAAAGCCACCTATTTACAAGGGACTATTGATGCTGTTTCCTGAATTATTTCTTAACTTGGCTTGCTGTCTGGAAATAGGCTAGGAAAAAAAGAGAGTATGATTCATTTGCCAGGGAACATATGACTATGCCAGGGTTTGGTATTTTCTTTTGTTTGCTGTCCCATAATGCAGTATGGAAGCTGCCAGTCGAGTTTATTAGTATTGTACTGATATGTAAATAAGAGCATCTCTAATGTGCTTAGTTATAATAGCTGCAAATTGGGTAGTGCTTTGGTTTCCTGGTTACTAATCTATCTGTATTTAATTGGGTACATTTCAAACTATTTGTAGGTTTCATTTTCCAGCTAGTCCACAGAGGTATGTTTGTGATGGAAAGTGCTTCTGATTTTGCAGGTAATTCAGCAGAAATAGACAAGCTAATCCATTTTAAGATCTTAGTAACTGCACTGATCTCTTCTTCTGGAGTGAAACTAGCACACCTCAAATCCCTTATTTTTTCTGTTGTTTATATGAAGTATCGTTCTACTAAATTGCGTTGTGAAAGGTGTGCAAAAAGCTCATGATGGTCGTCAGAGTCCAAATCTAAAACTGCTTTTTAAAATTGCTTCCTGTCAAAGAATGATTTATTATTTTAATTTTCACTACAGCAGTTAAGTTGGTAGAAAAGATTCTTTTGAATGACTTTTTTCATCTGACATAACCTCATTTACAGCTTCAAGGTATTTACCTTGCCAAAGCTATAACCAGTATCCACACCTTTTACCTGCCCCAGAGATCTCTAACCTGTGCCATTGCAACTTCCTATTGTCACTGATTTTATTCAATTTTGAAAGTCTGAAACCTCCTCTAGGAGGAAGGTGTCAGCTTAAACTATGGTTAATTCAGCTTGAAGGAGAGAGAAATGTGAAAACTCTAGCAAAAATATACAATAATGCTGCTGCCTTTCATCTTGGCTAGTCCTGAAATGAATTCAGAATCTATGGAAGTCCGTGGCAGGAAGGCAATGACTAGACACTACCAAATGCATGCACTTCAAATCAGGCTGATAACACTGAATTTTTGGCTGAAAGTTCAATGCAGTTTGTTTCATGTTACTATGTGTGTATGTTCCTCCTGTGAAGAGCGTTGTGTCCTTTCTCATCACAAACTCCTGTACTAACTGTTAGTGATTTCAGCTTGCCGCGCCGATGACCCATCTTATCTCTTCACTCCATTTGTCTTTGCTGTCTCCCCTTCAACTGACCTGGAGTGAGGCTTTACCTGCCTCACTTGAGCACAGGGCTCTTTGCTTGATTTGGCCCTCATCGTGCCCCGTTACTGATTTTTCCACTGCCACGTGCCTTCACTTAGTCCATCACCTGCTCCCACTTGGCACCGGCTTCCCTCGTCTTTTCTTTCAGTGTGCTGTGGCATGTCCTCGCATCCCAGCAAAGCCTGCATGGAAACCTCCTGGCCAACGTGGATTCCTCCATGGCAACTTTGTTCTCCCGTGTTTTATTTTGCCAGGTCTTTTTAGCTGAGTGTGCCACCTTCACCATTATGGTAACTAAGCCACCTTATTTTCTTTAGGGCAGAAATTCATAGTCCTCTGTATGACATGCTTATGGAGGACTTGACAGAATTCTGACTCAGACAGTCCCATTGCTTCCCACCTACTTTTGCTTGATTTGAGCTGCATTTTCACTTGGCTTGTAAGCTGTAGGGAGAGAAAGTTTCTGTTTGCTTGAGGGTATCACAATGGGGTCCATAACGAGATACGTCAGTGGTAAGATAATACAAACATAATAGTAATGCTAATTAACTGCAGGCTAATGAAAGTTCATGTGTGTGCTCGCAGGCTGAAGAAACATTTACAATATAACTCTCTAATATAACTTTATATTATAACAAGTGCAACGCGTTAAGAGCAGTAGCCTGTAATCAGCAGTGAATGACTGAAGAAAATGGAATGTTATTACCTTGGTTGGACTATGGATTTTCAGAAGTTTTGGAAATATATCTTGATAATCATTACACCTCTCTAGAGAGTGAGCCAAAGTAATAGGTGTGGTAAGACCTATCAGCGTACAACCTTAATCGACAGTATATAGGTTTATACTTCATTTCAGTCCTAATAAAGTGGTCTTGTGAAGACCACTGGCTTCAAGCCAATGTACACCTTGTGCATCCATTGCTGAATCATGGTGTAATTCCCTGTTGTTCTTTTAATTATAGTGCTGGTTTTTCTTCACTAGATTCAAAGGTGTTTTTAAGAGTTGCCTGTTTATTTCTCATTTGTAAGACTTTGTGACATTTATCAACTTTTTATCAAGGCATCCCATTACTAATGTTTAAAACTATTGAAAACTGAAAGAAGACAACTGGTATGTTTGATGTTTTCTGGAGGTCATACTTGCTTAGTAAAATATTATGAGAGAAAAAACTTCACAATTATTTCTTAATGCAATCGATCAAATCCTGTAGCAGCACTGCATAGGAACCGAAGAACTGATTTGTCTCTAAAGCATTAATCCACTTTTAATATACAGCTCAGATATTGCTGTCAAATTTTGCAGCAGAAAATTTCTGAGGAATAATGTGAATGGAATCAAGAAATGTTAAATTGCACTAATTTGAAAATTGTACAGATGACATGTTAATTTAGGAAGGTAGTCTGGAGGCACATGACTGAGAAATATTGCAGTCTATTTAAGAGTAGAATTGGAGGAGAATTGAGTAAGAAAACACCGTTTGGGTTTAGCAATAATACAATGAAATTGTCGGGAGCTAGCAGGCAACCTTTCTGAAGCTCAAATCTTTCCTGATCTTGGAACTGTCTTCCCAGATGGAGGGAGAGCAGAAGCTATGAATACTGCTGGAACTGTGCAGACGGATGGAAAACGAGATGTTTTGTGTGCTGGTGCTCCTCCAGGAGCCGGCTGTGCTGCTGGAGGAACTGGGTTTCCCACTGGCTCCCCTGGATCTCGGGCAGCCTCTGCGTACCAACATGTCCCAGCTCCCCACGTTTGCGGCTCGTGCTGAGCTGGAGCTCTAGCTCCTGGGATTTCTGGCTGTGGTGCAAAGTGCTGATGCGATAGTGATTTCATTTAGGAGGGAACTAGGAAAATAGTGGCTTTTGTTCCAAATCGGAGTGAAGCCAGGTCCCCAATTGCTCTTTGAAATACAATAGCTTTGGCCTGGAAATTGCAGACGAGTGGAACCCCCTTTTTTTTTTTGCCCTGTACCATTCAGATGCAGGGTTGTGGCAGCCCTGCAAATAGCCCAAGTCTTTAGCTGTTCTCCAGCACTGGCCTAGTTTCAAGTTGGCACTGGGTAGTTTAAGGCAATTATAAGGTCTGTGGCAGCCAACCTCTCTGCCTGCCCCTTTTGTAGAGGCAAAGGGAAGCAACAAGCACCTGCTGTTTGGGGAGCCTCAAGAAGCAGGGGTGGAGTGACTGTGTTAGGGCTGGTGACACAAAATGGGAAAGCAATGATTTCAGGGATTAGTAATTTGCCAGTGGAGGATCTGGACTCTTACCATATAAGAGTTCAGGCCAGCAGCAATGAAGTCTCGTCGTTCAGGAGCTGCCCAGGCTGCGAAGAGCTGAACAACACACAGCGTGAGTTGTTCGGGGACTTTCATCAGCAGAGCAGGACTGAACGTGCTTGTCCTCATTCCTTTTTAGCCTCCAGTGTCCTTAATGGTGTCCATCCATCACAATCCTGCCAAAACTAACCCCAACATGTTTGATAGAGTGACTTCAGAAATTCAGACATCTATAGGGCTACTCAGAGCAGCATCTGAAGAGCTTCTTTGGTAAGGTCTTTTAGAAACTTCTTTTTGCAGAGACCTAAACTTTTGCCAACACAAGCTACTATGGAAAGAAAACAAAGACAAAAGCTCTCTTCTTTACATCAAGTATCCCAAGAATTGGCAAGAGGAAAGAAATATATGTTGAAGTGAAAACAGCAGCTGCAAAACTATCGCTCCGACTGAATAGCAAGGTGTTAAAGTTTACGAGGAACAGGAAGCATTTGCCCAGAAATGACAGTGCCTGGCTGTAATCATACAAATGGCAAAAGAACTAAGATTTAGCACCGTGCTAATACCAAACGGATAGTGCTAGAAAGGGGAAAGGAAGCGGGTGATGAAGACAAAGGAGCTGGTATACAGTCCCAGAAAGAGAAAAAGAGCCTGCAGCTCTGCATAATATAACAAATACAGTTTCACCAGCAAAAGAGGCTGCAAATTAACCTAAGGTAGCGAAGAATAAAAATAGTCTTAGAAGTTAACAGGTCACTGCTCAATTAGAGGAAACAACTGCGTAACCATTAAGATCGCAAGTTGGAGGACTGCAAGCAAATGAGCAAAATGTGGTAATGGATAAAGGGTATTTGAGAGCAAATAATGGGGAAATTCTGGTGGTTCTCAGTTTGAATAAAAGTAATGACCTTAACCAACACAAAGCGCTCAACAGAAGGTAAATGCATGGCTCCATTAAAGGCTGTAAGTGTTAGATAAAAGTGACCTCTAATGGGGAATATAAAAAAAATGATGGCCTTAAAGATAGTGTACACACAGGCTGTAATGCGAACATTTATTTTGATGTCAGAGGGCTAATGGCTGCCGTATTTTAAGAGGAAACTTTAGAAGTTTGATGAGAACGAGAAAAGTCAAGTTACCCTGGGTTACGCCCACATGTGCGATCTTGGCATTAATGCTGCTCTGTTGTGTCTTGGGGTCTGTCCCAAAGCCGCTCACTTCTGCAGGGCAGAGTATCTTCAACAGCCGGGTCAGGCCTTCGATGGGCTGGCTAATTACTCTGCAATAGCCAGATTAAATGACTGCTGCGGGTGCTCTGCTGGTGAGGAATACAGGGGCACTTCAGTACAGTGCAGTAGTTTTGCTGTCAGTAATTGAAAGATCCTGAAAGAAATGAGCAGTAAAACAGTTTAGTTTTTAAAACAGTAGTGATAAAGAAAAACAATTGTGCTGTGATGATGCCATTATTAAAAAAAAAAGAAAGGAAAAAGGGTAAAAAAAAAATAATCTGCAAAGTCTCCTTGGGAATATTTACCCACTAAATGGTGGATGAGCAAAATACTTGAAAAATATTCTCCAATTTTAAAGTTTGGGTAAATTGAAATTGAATACAGGATTTCCTTATAGGGAAGAGAGAATGAAAATAAAACCAGAAGTATTCAAAACTTGATGGAAATATCCCTGGTCCTTTTGGAGTTCCCACATCTGCCTTGGAGTAGTGTTTGATGGTGTCATACTTCTGTGGCAACAAGGCTTCTTAATGTCAGTGGAACCTCATTTTTTCTTTTTTTAACGACTCAAGCTTCGTCATGCCTGAACTCAGAGATACCACTTAGTCTGTTTTAAAAAAAGCCCAATAAAATGAACAAACAAACAATAAAACCCACAACAAAACCCACAAACAAACCAAAACGAAAACAGGCAGGAGAGCAGGGCAAGGAGGCAGAAGGACAAGTTCGTTTTTTGGTGTGTTTTAAATTTTATTTTATTTTTTAATTGCAAGACTGGTGTCCTCGTGGGGATGTTGAGGCCAGGCTTCTGCAGCAGGGGCTGAATTTCTGGCAGACGGCCCTCTGTACCTCTAATAAAAGACACAAAACCACAGCCAATAAAAAATAATTGAAAGAGAAAATCCTGAGAATGAAATGTCAAATAGCACTGGAAATGTTAACACAGGAGGGAAAATTATTAGTAGATATATAGATGAGACTAAAACCTCTCCCTTTATGGGTGGAAAAGGGCAATTATAGGTCAAGGGCAAATACCCTCATATTAAGTATCTAATTGGGATTGTTTGTCACTGCTTATTAGAAGACGGGTTGGGCATCTCAATCATATATTAAAATGATAAGCCCAGAGAGCGGGGATTCTGCATAAAAGGATTCTGCAATATAGACAATACCTGAATGGTTGGTGAGAAACTAGGAGCTTTAAAAGCAGTAGGACATAAAAAAGCAGCAATTTTTGCTTTTTATGGGGCAATCCTTGGGGGGAAAAGCAATGGTGAGGCAGGCCGTGCTGCACTGTTGGGTCCCAAATCATTAAACGCCAGCAGTGTTTGTCCAGACAGATTACTCGCTACAGGAGAATTAGCCTCAATGGTGGCAGAAGAAAATGGTTCCAGTTGCTCCTGGTTCCAGTTGAGTGGGGACACTGGAGGGGGAGTGGAGAGAGGCTGTATTATATGTCCCTGCCTGGCTGCAGTGGTGCGACATGCACGGGTTTGTGTTCTCTAGCTGCCTGACACTATTTGCACCAAAAAAAAAAAAAGGGTGGAATAGCCAGTTTGGGTAAAGTGAGCCAAGTCGGCCAAGGCTGGTTAATAGAAATCTTTGAAACCAGCTCAGCTCATCTTGATGGTGGTGGCTTAGGACTTGTGTGTGACAAGGCTGAGTTTGTGGTTTGGTGGTTGCTGTTATTTCCATGATAATTAGCAGTAACAGCTTATAAATTTAATACTGATGCAGGCCTCGTTGTTTTCTTTCATATCTTTGTTATATGGTGCGGGGGCAGGCAGAGATTTGCAGTTCGTGTAGGAGACCAGATACAAGGAAAAACGGTGGTGAACCTCGCGGAGCGAGGGTTTGTTGATGGATAAGTGAAGGGAGGGTGGCAGCAACAGGCCAGTTTAAAAACTGCTCGTAAAATTTTAACTTTTTTTTTGAGTTGTAAATGTACAAAATCCTTGTCTA
Source organism: Pluvialis apricaria (assembly GCA_017639485.1). Lineage (NCBI taxonomy): Eukaryota > Metazoa > Chordata > Aves > Charadriiformes > Charadriidae > Pluvialis > Pluvialis apricaria. Next base: position 2,891,554 of record CM030013.1, on the reverse strand, counting down.
TTATCGTGGCAGGTCTTGATTGTGCTAACCTCCATTCCATTAATGTGCAAGATGTGAACACGCGCTCAGACATTCCCTGTCCTGTAGGCAGTTCAGCAGCTAAAATTCAGATTCAGAAATTGGCTGCTTGGTAGTAAGCCGTTATTGTGGAGGCAAGCACCTTGGAAACCACGCAGCTGTCACTGCAAGACGGTTATTTAAATATTTAGAAACAATATGACTATGGAAATCTGTAGTCTGAGCATGACTGAGCAACCTTTATGGCTTTTTAATGAGCCAGCCCAAACAAGACATGGTGGCAGGCTGAAACAGAGCAAGCAAAATGACTTCCTTGAGCTGCTGATGACTTTGTCACCTCTCCACTTAGGTGGTTGTATCCCACCTCGTGCCTGTGTCAGGAGTTTGTCATCCAGGGCAGAAAGGTTTAAAAGTAATGCCAGAGGTCGCAAGGGGAAGTGTGATAGTGGAAATTCAGCTGTATTGGCTACGTGAAGTCCCCAGCCATGATGTCTACTACCTGGCATTTTCTGGAGGCAGCAAGGCTGATAGAAAACAAGAGGCGGGTACCAGAGAATTGCTTCATTAAATACATTTCCATGTCCAGCTGGCTTCTGTGTGCTAGAGAAGCAAAGTGAATTAAACAGATATAAAATAATACAAAAGTGAATAGGAATTGTTCTTGTATATTGAATATACAAGAATAAAAAGTTTAGATCAGAATATCTTTCTTGTCGCCACTTCTTAAACAAAATTTCCGAGTGGAATGTTGGCTCTGGGGGCGGGAAGGAGCTTGTGGAATATTTAATCTGTAGGAGCAGGTCTGCATTGTCGGGGGGAATATGCGTTTCTTGGCTTTAGTGCATGCAGGACTCTGTTAGCCGGTGACTGTTTGAGCTGTGTCTGTGGCTAGTGGTGAGTCCAGGGATAGCAGCAGCTCACAGAAGGGTTGTGCTCTGTGACTTTGGTAGGTCTTGGGCGATGTTTCCTGTCTGCTCGGAGACAGATTCAGCCTGCTACCGCAGGTAGTGAAGGCTTGGTGTGTCCTTCCACTCTCTCTGTTCCTACTAGACAAGAAATGTATCCGCCCAACAAGCTGTTCCTGCTATCAACGTGACAGTTTATTTATGGGTTATTAATGCCCGGTGTCGTGGTAGAAACTCGCTTTTGCTTTCACCTGCCACAAGTCAGGATGTAGTGCACTTGCATCAGAGGGCCTGCAAAGCAGGTGGGTCAATTACACACTGACTAGCCGCAGAACGGGGCTGGCATCCAGGCTGAAGACACGGTGGTACTTGTACAAGATGGACAAGTACTGCGCTGCCAGCGGGGATGCAGGTCTGTGCTGCTTCCTACGAGGCTCATGGGGAATATTTCTACATGGGAATATTGTCCATGATAGTCCAATATTTTCAAGGTAGTGCTGTGTTCAAGGTCCAGTACAAATAATCTGGAAGTGGGCGTAGCTGGACTGGCTCAAGGGGAAAAAGAAATAACGTGTGGTTTGTGTTCCCCCAGCTGGCAGCATTGCCCAGAGCTTCAAGGGCAAAGATTGGCAATTTAATGCTATAATGGGGGCTCGTAGAGCAGGAAGGTTACATATGCTGCTTTTTTCTGTCTATGCCATTGCTGTAGCGGTGCATGACAGTGACAGTTTGCCAGTTCTCTGTTTGGGATGGATGTTTTGTGCTTGTGACGCCTTGATCCCTCTAATTAATAAATGCTTGTAACTGTCTCATGAATCTTCCTTACTTTGGCAGGCATCTGCATGCGACCAAAATGATTTATTAACAAAACTGAAAGGATGAACAGGGCCCATTTAGAAATTTGTAATGCAGGAATAGATAAATTGAGTGTAATTGGCAGTGCATGTCTAAGTGTGCAAAATGATAGAAAAAAAGAAAACACTGTAAAATAGAGAAAATAGTCCCAGAGCCCAGGGAAACAGGAGTCTCAATGAGGTCCCAGCTTCTGGAGGAATATTCAGGTAGCGCGTAGGTGGGGAGAGTTGCATGGCAGTAGATGAGTGTGTACCCTCATCTCATGGCTGGCTAGAGAGTTTGGCAGTGCCTGCGGGATGCAGAGGGGAAATGTGTCTGGAGCTGGGTCTCCCCATGGTTGAGCAGGGGTCACAACGGCCTCTTGTGCTCTCTTGGCCACCAAGATTGGTGGGTGGTACTGATCTTTGTTCTTCTCTTCTCAGGAAGAAGTCCTTCACAATACACAGGCAATCCCGTGGGGTGGGCAGCTCATGAGTCTTCTAGCATGTACTCTTCCCCTTTAGTCTGCTAAAGGATAATCCCGCCCAAAACTTCACCTCCAACGTGAAGTCTTGCCGGACAAAGACCTGGGCTTCTCCAGTGCAAGAGCAGTGCTAGTGTCTGGGTGACTTCTGCTTTTTGGCAGTGCCTGGTACCTGTTGCTATATTTTTTATGAGGAAAATGATACAAAGAAAGGAGCTTTTATCACTGCTAGAGGTAATGAAGATCAGTCTTTTACTATCAATAAACTGGTAGCTTGTACTACGACTATTGCTGTCTTACCAGTGTGTCAAAGTACCCTGTGATCATGCACAAGAAAGCAAGTGTAAGTATAGGAACTGGAGGGGTTGGGGCTTAGGGCACTAGACCTAGGAGAAACCGGGCTTGTTTCGTGTACTGAAGAAGCAGCTAAGGGTGATTTGACAGCACCTTGCAGCTGCTTGAAGAGAGGCACAAAGACGATGGAGTCACTCTTCTTTAAGGTGCCAAAAAGCCTGGCAGGGGCCACAGGTTGTGTCTTGTGAGGTTCATGTTGGAGACTAGAAAAAGCTTTTCCACCCAGGAGGATGGAGCAGCAGTGGACTCTCCATCCTCAGAGCTTTTCACAACTCGGCCGGACAAAGCCCAGGTTGATCCAAACTAGTCTTGGGAATAGTCCTGCTCCAAGTGGGAGGTTGGACTGGGAGTCTCTTGGGATTGTGTTCCTGCCGGATTATGGAGTCTGGACCATCTGAACGTGTAGGAACATGTAAAAGAAGGAAGCATAAGCAGAATTTGGAACAAATTCACCACCTGAACATCGTTGTAAATGTCATGCAAGTGATTGTTTACATGTTTCAAAATCAAAGCATGAAGATAAGGTTAAAAAAAAAACACTTAAGTAAAGAAATGTCAGGAGCTGCTCTGCTGCAGCCTGCCAAACTGCCTGCTTACTGGGTTAGGATTAACAAAGCTGGCTTCAGAAGGGTAATATCTGTGACCTTAGTGGCTTTCCGGGGGAGATCTTTCCCTCTAGATAAGACCCCTACAAGGGCACTGGTTTAAATAGAAGACAACAACAGAAAGATGCCCATTTCACAGGCTTAATTTGTAATAGGTTTGTACTTTCTCATTTACATGCAGAAGACATAAAAAGCTGCACGTAATTACTGCTTTGTGTATAGGATATGAAGACTTATATCTGTTGTTCAAATGATAAACTACCAGGTCTTAACTTGAGCCATAGAGTTCTAGGATTTAATTCCCTGTCGGAAACCATGTGTTATTTCCGACACTTGTAAGAAAGCAATTGAGGAAAATTAAGCAAAAAGGAAAACAAAGGATTAGATAAAGATTATTCTTTTTGGGGTTTGGGAGAAGATTCTTTTGCAGGTGATACAAAGAATAAAGAAGCAGGGAATCAACCCTTTACAGTGTATCAATTATCTTTATAGTGATATTGGCCTTTGCTATGTATTCAACAGTATTTTTTGCTATGGAGAAAGCAGTGTAAACACGTGAAACCATCACATAATCTCTTTTAATATTAGATGGAACATGGTTGAATTTCTCTACCAAAAATTATCTAAGGGAGAATATAATGATGTAATATATAATTAATATAACATGGTATAAATATGAATTACCTCCCTTCAGAAATTTGTGACGCGAAGACATGATTCCGTTGTCTAAATAGACACCTCGGTTGCTGGGGGCTGCCCTGCCTGGCCTCCCGCCGCTGCCTGCGGAGAGCACGGGTCTCCTGCGAGGTTTCTGTAGGTCCCGTCAGCAAGTCTCTTGTCCTGTCTGCCAGGCTGTGCCGATGTCTCTGTGAGCCTGGAGCGTAGGAAATAGCATTAAGTGCCATAAGTGTTGGCTACATCAAAGAAATGGGTGATGGGGTTTTAAGGGGTGATGTGAAAATCACAATCAATGGCATTTTGAAATGAACAGCTTTCAAATAACATCATTTTTTAAAAAGATGAGTGCAAGGCGTTGGGATGGAGGCAGAAGTTCTAGCTGATATGATTTTGAAGTATTTCAGCATACAAATAGATCTGGGCATGAACCACTGTGCAAGATTTTAAATCATATTTTGCATTTGATTACTTGGTGGTTTATGTACAGTTCATCTCAAGATTCTGGGGTCGACGTTTTTTTTATTTTTATTTGACATTCAGGATGCAAAACATGGGGGTTTCAGAGGTTTTGCAATCAAAGTTACATTTCAGCCTTGTAATGGAGCTGCTTTCTTTCACCAGAAATATACCCATGGTAAATTGTTTCCATATATATGGCTGCAAAATCTTAAATATTAAAAAGGTAAATAGTCGTCCTTTTCTCCGAGTATACTTAGAAACGTTTATTATACAGACAAAAAATACACATCCTTTAAACCGGAGCTGTTTGGGGTTTGAAATATCTAAACCCTTGTAGTATTTTAATGTTTACTGTTCATTTCTTTGCTTTACACAGCAAATAAAAGAAAGAACGAGCTTTCTTTGTTCTTATATAAACATTAATAAAATAAAAATCTTCACTTCAGCATGACGTTTGCTTGAACAAAAGGCAATATTGGGCTTTGGAATATTATTTTTGCAGCAATTACATGAAAAATGAACTTGATCTCTGTTATTGCACAAAACCCAGAAGGAGATCCTTGGCCGGTAGAAACATTGCTCAATTTGGTTTACATCAGATAATTTTTTTCGTGTGTATATGTAGCTCAGGGGGAAAGATGAGGGATATTCTGCGTGGGCAGAGAATGGCTTTCTTCGGTGTTGTAGTCCAGAGGTGTTTGTAGGTTCACTGGGAGCAGGTACAGGAGCGCGTTTCCCATTCAGAGGATTAACTCACAGGATCGCGCCAAAGCTTCAGTCACAGGCTGGACGGATGAACAATTTGATCTTGTGTTTGTGGATCGTTTCTTCTTTCTTCCTTCTGGTCAGTAACAGGATGTTTGTTTAGAGGGGAAAATTGAGAATTTAATATGGGTGTAAGGAAAGAGTTTAATTTTTGGAAAAAATGATTATTGATTTTCTGGTAATTCATATGTAAATACATTTTGCTGTTCAAGGACATTGGATGAATGCTGTGAAACAATCAGCCCTTTTCCACAAACTTTTGTGAGACACTAAATATACACAAATCTTTGTACTGTTTTATTTGAAGATACAATGCCAGTCCTTTTTTAATTACATCATGTTCCGTGTTCCCCTGCCCTACTGGCTGCACTGTTATTTTCATATATAAGTAAAGCACAGGCAATGTTTAAAAGACAATGCAGCCATAGAAAATAGTCAGTGATATTTTGGCCGAGTGCTGCTTCAGCTTTGACAGCCAGATGGAAACAGATTTGATTTGTAATCACAGGACAAATGCTATGGTTGAATACTTACTGGCTGGAGCCGCAGGCTGGATGCTCTCTGCTCTCCAGGGAGGTGTGGCAGCTTTTACTCACGGCTCGGTGCTCACGGGCAAGGGGATGGAAATGTACCACCACCTTCTGATATTTCACTCTCTTGGTTTGTCTCTGGCATCTCTAGAGTTACTTAATTTGTTACTGCAATTCCTGAATACGTATAAAAGGAGATAACCGAGGGATTAAATCATTGATGCAGGGGGTTGCAATATGACCAGAGTCTCAGTCCTGTGAAATTAGTGGGGTGTCTCCTGTGAATTGCGATAGTCACTGAACTGCGCCTATGGAGAACGGGGGGAGGAAAACCTTACACGAGCAGATAGAGAAATCTCACTTTGTCACCGCGCTCTTCCCCCTCCATACGCACTGTTGGAGTCCCTCTGTAGAAGATTGCACCAAGGGATAAAAGCGTAACCTGCTCCAAGCATCTACGCGTTGTGATGCTGGAGGGGGTTGATTTTGCATGCTGCCGACAGTCCTGCCCCTCTCGCGTACACGCTTTAAGTGCAAATGTACTTTAAGTACATTAGTGATCCAAAGAACTTGTTCTCTACTGTATGGTGGATTTAACCTAAATGAGTGTTTATCCTTCCTACTCCTCGGTGTGTAGGAGGGTAGGATTAAGTTGCATAAAAAATAAGAAGTAAAAAAGTAAGAAGCAGCATTTCTAATTCTTTTTTTTTTTTTTTCTGGTCCTGGTTGTGCGACTGGAGATTTGAAAAGTGTCTCTCTTGCTTGGTGAACTTCAAACACAGATTAAGTTTTCAGTGAGAGCTGATGCACTTTGGTGTGTTTGAAGAAAGAGGTTTTTCAGGTAACAAAGTTATATCAAGCAAGTACATAACGCTGCATTTCTTTCAACTCTCTTCTACCAACAGGGAACATACACCAAGTTTTGCTCCCATCGGAGCCAACGGGAACTCAGCTATACTGATTTTTGGAACGAGCAATATTTGGCATGGTATATGCAGGTTGCAGGCTGAAACAAATGTGCATTAAAAAAAATAATCTCCTATATAGAACATAATTTTGTGCAAGTCTGGAATTTTAGTAATTACATTTTCATCGTTGAAGTCTCGGATTACAAATGTAAATGTGTGCACATTTAGAGTTCGGTCTTGCTATGAGTTTTGCCAGTAGGAACTTGCCACTGGCTTTCTGGCACTGCTAAAAGCCTGCTTGAATGTTCAATATCTATAAAAAAGGTAATTGAATTAATGCATTTGAAATGGATCTTATGTAAAATATAAATGAAAGACACATTTATATTAGTTTAAAGAATATTAACATTAAAGTATTGCCTTGTAAAGCAATTTAATTCAATGGTCTGGAGACAATTGTTGCTAAATTAGTGTAACTCCTGAGAAAACACAAGAATAATTGAGTTACTCCGGATTTATGCTTGTCTATCTGGGACCAGGATCTGTCTGAAGGCAGATAAAACGTTGTTCCACATTACTGTAACTTAGTAACATTGCAGAAATATTAGAGCATAAAAGTGAATACCGTGTAATTCAGCAATTCAGAATACAAGAGGGATGAAATACGTTTGTTCTAGAAATCAGAGTTCCGAATTTCCTGGGTTTTGTGCACAGGAATCATCAGCCATACGTTTTCAGTAATGTATACTACTTATACTTGTAATACGGTTTCTAGTCCTGTTCATCAGGTCTTATTCAGGTCTGTTACAATCACAAAACGTTAAATACATATAGGTCAGCATCCCAGTGTAACTTCACTGGTATGTACTTCAACGTTTTGATTTACATTCTCTTTTAGCGTAGTTTTACTGCAATTGTAAGAGCTTGTAAGAAAGGTGCCAGGGGCTGAAGGGTCGTTTTTTTATCTTCAGAGCACCTGCACCCACGCAGCTGCGTTATAAAACTGCACGGTTGCCAGCAGACACAAAATGCCACAGTGCTATTAGGAAGGAGTTGCTCCTGGGTGAGGGCATTGCAGCCTTTGCACCTACACCCTGATCTCTCCGTCAAGGCCACCAAAAGAAGGTTCAACCCTGGCACGACGTGACTGTGGTGTCTGCAACGTGTTTCATTCACGTCATGCCATTTGTGTATGTCCTGGTTTTTAGAGAGGCATTAAAGAATTTTTTTTATTTTCAGCTCACAGGACCAGACCTGCTCTCAGATAGAAGCAGGTGCAACTAGGTTGAGAAGCCGTGCAGTTTTCCTGGCCCCTTTCTCCTCTCTTACCCAACAGTTGTCATCCAAGATGGATCAGGAGGGAAAAATCAATTTTAAACCTGTCATATATTTCAGGTTTGGTTTGAACCCTGTAACTACTGTCATGGCTAAAACAGGGCAAATGCCCGTTGCTGTGAGCTTCAGCTAAATATAAATAATCATGACAATCTCTTATTCCTTTTATTTCTAGTATTCCAAAACCATTGTAAAAAGCACAAACTGTACTTAAGCCTTTATATAAACATTTTAACAGTAGCCAAGATATCAAAGTGTATGTCTAGGTCAAATGGGCATTGTCAGCAAAACCAGTCATGCCGATGGATGACTTGTTACTGGAGGAGCTGGACATGTTAAAGGGCTCTTGCAGGATTTGGTAGAAGTTTGGTGTAAGGCAGTCCTTATTCAGTGCTGATCAAATAGTTGCTGAATGAAAGGAAATTCTATCTCATGGTCTGTCTGTTTTCATTTCAGAGCGAAATAATAAAACATTCTGGAAACGGGAAAACCAGCAGTTGAAAGCCCCACCAGATCTGAATCCCTCTGGAAACCATCCTTCATCTTCTGTCTGTAAGTGCTGAGTGCCAGCAAGAAGGGAGAGGGTTGGAAGTAGCCTTGTATTTCATAGTTGCCAATTTTGATTTCCCCCCCCCCCCCCACTGTTTTCTGTTAGCTCAGGGGACAACAATTATGAAAGTACAATATAGACATTGGAGGGGAAGCTAGGGTCTTAAATAAAAATGAAAAATGTGAGGGAAATGCTTTTATGTGATAAGTATGAAAAGAAAAGTGGAACTTGAGAGCCTTTGCAACTTGTATAAGACCGAAAACAGTCTTGCAATGTGAGGAGAACTGAGTATTTGACAAAAGGCTGTGAGATGCTCAGAGAGGGGCTATGGGAGGTTAAAAATTAACCCTCACCAGACCAGGGAGAGTTTACCAAGAAGTAGTTACTCAGTGATGAAGCTGATAGTGGGCAGTGATTTGAATTTGTAAAGGTGGCAGGGAATCCAAAAAACACCAGGAAGGGCCGTAATGTAGGATGGTAGGTGAAGCTCAAAGTTTTTCAAAATCTAAAGATAATTCCAAAGGTAAATGGATTAATGCCCCCCCTCCCCTTCTGCCAACATAATAATGAGGATTAGTAAAAAAACAAAGACAACAGTTTGGACAAAGGAGATGAGAGCCCCATTAGCTTGGAGGAATTCTTCATGGCAGAAGGAGACAGTGGTGCAGCAGAGGAAGAATAGACTATTTTCTGTCTGAAAGCTAATGCTTTCGGGGTTGGGTGCTAGAGCGCAAATCAAAGTATTGCCAGAAAGAGGGATGTTATCGCTATGAGAAAAGCTAGAAGGAGTAGAAGGTAAACAGATGAGATTCAAGGCTTTCAGCAATAAGCTTATCTCCACTTCACAAGTATTTCTACAAAAGACTTCAGAACATAAAATTTGGAAAAGGTGCAACACTTAATTGTAACTGGATGGGGGAACGGGGAACCAGCCCAAGATTTGGTCAGAGAAGTGCCAAAGCCTTTGGTTTTATCCAAAATCCCATTCATTGGGGAAGCAGGGAGTGATTGCAGGGATGGCACAGCTTGCAGCACGCTGCAAAACACAGAGGTGCTCCCAGAAAAGAAAAAGAGAAAATGGAGGCAGTGAGACTTTTGCAGGTTAACTGTTTCTGGCCCACCTGTGTTAGTCCTGTCCCATATTTTTGTGTAGTGCACCAAGACAGATAACGCAACTGTCAAATAATCATAGAATGGTTCAGGTTGGAAGGGACCTTGAAGATCGTCGAGTTCCAATCCCCCTGCCCTGGGCAGGGACACCTCCCACCAGCCCAGGGTGCTCCAAGCCCCGTCCACCCTGGCCTTGAACACCTCCAGGGATGGGGCAGCCACAGCTGCTCTGGGCAACCTGGGCCAGGGGCTCACCACCCTCACAGGAAAGAATTTGTTCTTCATATCTAATCTAAATCCCCCCTCTTCCAGTTACCCTTCCATTACCCCTTCTCCTATTACTGCACTCCCTGATCAAGAGTCCCTCCCCATGTTTCCTGTAGGCCCTCTTCAGGTACTGGAAGGCTGCTATAACGTCTCCCCAGAGCCTTCTCTTGTCCAGGCTGAACAACCCCAACTCTCTCAGCCTGTCTTCACAGGAGAGGTACTCCAGCCCTCTGATCATCTTCATGGCCCTCTTCTGGACTTGCTCCAACAGGTCCATGTCCTTCTTATGGTGAGGGCTCCGGAGCTGACACAATATTCCAGATGAGGTCTCGCAAGAGTGGAGTAGAGGGACAGAATCACCTCTCTTGACCTGTTGGCTCTGCTTCATTTGATGCAGCCCAGGATGCAGTTGGCCTTCTGGTCTGAGAGTGCACATTGCTGGGTCATGTTATGTTTCTCATCAACCAGCACCCCCAAGTCCTCTTCCTCAGGGCTGCTCTCAATCCATTCTTCACCGAGCCTCTATTTGTGCATGGGATTGCCCTGACCCACGTGCAGGACCTTGCACTTGGCCTTGTTGAACTTCGTGAGGTTTGCACAGGCCCACCTCTCCAGCCTGTCCAGGTCCCTCTGGATGGCATCCCTCCCTTCCGGCATGCTGACTGCTCCACACAGCTTGGTGTCGTCAGCAAACTTGCCAGTGGTGCACTCAATCCCAACATCCATGTCGCCAACAAAGATGTTAAACAGCGCTGGTCCCAGTACCGACCCCTGAGGAACACCACTTGTCACTGCTCGCCTTTTGGACATGGAGCTGTTGATCACAACTCTGAGTGCGACCGTCCAGCCAGTTCCTTATCCGCCGAGTGGTCCATTGGTCAAATCTGCATCTCTCCAATTTAGAGACCAGGATGTCATGCGGAACTGTGTCAAATGCTTTGCACAGGTCCAGGTAGGTGACGTCAGTCGCTCTGCCCTTATCCACCAATGCTGTAATGCCATTGTAGAAGGCCACCAAATTTGTAGAGCATGACTTGCCCTTGGTGAAGCCATGTTGGCTGCCACTGATCACCTCCTTATTTTCCATGTGCATTAGCAGTGTTTCCAGGAGGATCTGCTCCATGATCTTGCCGGGCACAGAGGTGAGACTGACAGGCCTGTTATCTACACCTTCATCTTCAAAGTCTATCTTAAAATGAAGAAAGGGGGATGACAATAAACTTTATGAAATAAAGCCAGTATGAGAAAGTCTTCCTCAAAGAACTGACAGGAGAACCAAACTTTGCAGTCTTCTAGAAGGTTAAGGGTCAGTTTTCCTCTGACAAAATGTCACTAGCTAAAAGGGGAACAAGAGGACTATAAAAACTCGGTTTAGGCAAGAGCAGGAGTGTTCTTTTGTATGGCAAATATATACACGCATTTTCAGTTACAGAGTTTTTGGATTGAATTTGTCATGCCATAAAGCCTTTCTATTTTAAGTTTCACATTTTAGAATTGATGAGAAACCTAATGCAGACTATATGATCTTCTATTGCATTAACGCTTCTTGTTAAAGTCCTGACAGGAAATTTTGAAAACTAAGATTAAAAGTAACTACATCATAATCTGAAATCTGCTGGCAGAATGAGAGGTAATAATAGCGCATCGTACCTTTCAGGCTTGCTCTGTGTCAGTTCCGGGACTGAAATTATCAATGTAGGAAAAAGTTGTCATGTGCTGGCAGAAGACTGAATACAGTTTAATGTTTGCAAACTGAGAATACAACACCTGCCTAAGTGGAGCGTGATTTCCTTGACTCCACATTTCAGAGGCTAAAGTGGGAGTGAGCCTGGGTGGCTGTGTCCTGCATTTATTCCAGTCCCTTGAGTGTGTGGCGTGCGTGTTCCCATGCTACACACCCAGTGTGCACAGCTGGGGAGCAAACGGGAGGAAGAGTGCAGAGCTGCCCACCATCTGTGCAACGTGTGTTTGAGAGCAGGAGTGCCTTAGCGAGTAGTGCAAGTGATGGGGTGTTGCTGGGGAAAGATTTGGTTCATCTAGTATGCGCTCCATGAATTTGCCTCCCTGCCAAGACCAGATAACCCAACCTTGACTTGATTTACAAAGTCTTACACAACTAATGTGCTGCCAGGAGTCTAGAAGGAAAAGGGTTTATCCCAAACCCACTCCTGCCTTACTGGAGCGGACTTCTTTACGGTCAGAAAGCTGCATTCAGAGGTGATGTGCAGGAGCGAGAAAGTGGAGCAGGAGGAAGGTAGATTATTCACTGATAAATGACAGTTCAGATAAATTTCTGCAACTCAATGCTGAGGGCGTGTAGAAGAGCACAGTCAGAATGGGACACTTGTAGTGATTTTTTTAAAAAAAAAATGCCTTGAGTAGTTACACATAAGTTAAAAGAATTTGATTTTCATTCTTTTCCTGGTTTGCTTATCACAACACAGGCTGTAGCACGTGCCTCGTTCTCTCTGAGGGGTTTCTATGGCCCTAATTGCCGTGTTGAAAGTAGAGAAATGTTACAGTTTGAGGAGGAAGTGTCTCCAGGGCAACTCTATCCCAGTGTAAGAGTGCTGTGTAAGACAGAGTGAATCGTCCACGTTAATTTAGGTTTATCTTTCTCTTAGACTGGAGAAAGAACTGGATGTATGCCTTAGACTAGGACCCTAAGTATGTGATGGCTGTAGTGGGATGGCGTGATGTCCACACAGGCAAACTAAGGCTGTTTTCTACACTGTACCGAAAATTGTCCTGCACTAGCGAGCAAAACCAAGATGGTCACTTGACCAATGTGGGGAGAAAAGTGGCATGGAAAATGCGTGGAGGGGGAGAGAAATGGTAACAGTACTCATCGCTTGAGAGACATTCCTGTTTTGCCTCTGCCATATCGCCATATCACCCAATCCAGTGTTTTTGGGGAGAGGCTGATGTGGCTTCTCCCGGCTGGGAGCAGGGACTGGATTTCCAGCACGGTGGTGAAAAACTGCGAGATGGGGGAGAAGGCTCGTGGTCTGAGGAACCAATTCAGAAACAGATTTAATCTCTCTGAGATTTATGTTGCTTTTCTCTGTAGCTGCGGGTAGGGTTTGTTGGGATTTGCAGATATCCCCGATGCTTTTAAGTAAATCTTAAGGCTGCTATTGCTGAGGGGGCCGTTCCCTGGAGACCCGTCCGAACCAGACAAGGATCTCTGGTGTTTAAAGCACAGGCCTAAGAGATGATGAACCCAGGAATCTGCACCTTGTGTCCGGTGGAGCTACTGACCAAGAGATGTAGTTCATTTTACTGAGATAACAATTATTATTGAGAGGTTTGGGGCCTCTTCCTCCTTTGCAAGCCTTGAAAAACTGTTAGTGAAATACACGGGTAATTTATTCTTTCTTCTCTCTTTGGCTTATAAAATACTGTGTGATAGATTAGGAAAACTCACTAAATTTGCAAAAGGTAAAAAGAAATTACATAAATGACATACTTTACTTTTTTGAGTTATATCGTCCAGTAATGAACATCTAAATTTGTATGCCATAAGCAGCAATGATGCATGAGGAAGGACAGCTTTGTAGGCCTCCCCTCTATGTATTACATTTGTAAAATGAATTCGTTGTCATTTCCCCCGTATATTCTTTTTACAACCCACGAGAATGTAAGAAGCTGACGGAGCAACATCAACGAAAGTAAAATCAGGACACCTATGTACAAATAGAAATAAACCTGATAAATATATAACGTTGAGAAAAACATTTAAAAGATTAATTTTTATCATTAGCTGAATCTTTTAGGGCAATTTTGCTGTCACCAAAGTACAGTTAATAAGCAAGTCTACAGTAAGACACAGCAGAGCGGTGATTAAAGAGGGGCAATGTTTAACTAATAGGCTTTGAAATGCGCTTCCTGTCTGCACGGTGCTGGCTCATTCAGGGAACACACATCTGAGAGCCTTGCCTGCTAAGGGGCAAGAAGAGAGGTTTCTAAAAGCACAAAATTTACAGCCAAATACGGAACTGGCATGTAGTGACAAGATGAAATTACTGCCTATTCTGTCAGGAGTCCTCCCTCAGATGTCAGGACTGTAATTTAAGGAGAAAAAAAAAAAAAAATGTGTACAATTTCCCATCTCCTCCCTTTTATTTTTAACACGTATTATGAGGAGGGGAAAAAAAAGTGCCATAATTAAATAGCTAAGGGGCTTCTCATTCCAGCCCTGTCAGGAAGCAGGAGTGCTAGAAATCTATTGCAGTTTTTTATATTAAAGGGAGCTGGGTATGTTTATACCAGGTCATAGATAAGCATGAATGTCTTTGCTGCTTCGCTTTGAACTTTGAAGACTCAGCTGGCAGTATCGATGGAAGTCGCAGAACAGCATATGAAAAACCCTAACCTTCAATAAAGACATGGATCTCTACAATATGAATTACCACGTGTAGATCTGCAGGGACATGCTTTATTCTCCCATGTTTGTTATTCTCCAATTTAAAAATCAGTTCCTTATTTATATAAGGTCAAGTCTTGGAGATCATCTGTAAATTTGGATAAAAAAAATAACTGAAGTCAGCCTTTCTTTAATGACTCCGGTGGCCTTTGGATGAGCTTCTTAATTATTATTCTTTTTTTATTTCTTTAGGAGAACTTGTACATACCCTGTTAGTTTACCTGTGTAAGTTCTGTAAAATCTGGTGAGACTATTAGTAGTATCATTAGTATGATGCACAAATTTCAGTACTTTCTTTTCTTGTTAGGCTCAATTTTACAGACTTTTGAGGATGTGAGCAGAATGCTTCATAAATCTGATTTTGGTTTTGAACTTGCAATGAATTTTCAAATTTTCATGAGTTTTACCTGGGTTAAAGTTTTGAAGTGAATATTTTAAAAGCACTATAATTATTCATTAAATCAGTAGTTACGTCTTTGCCAGATACATTCCCAATTTGAAATAACTAGTTCAGACTACAGAAATCTGAATGACAGCTGACGACGAGATGCTCCTAAATTCTCTATAATAGCATGTTACCTTTGAGTTTGTTTTATAATTGGTACAGATTCATGTTCAAAGGTATAGTTTGACTTTCTGCTAATCCTTCTGATTTAATCAGTATAATAGTCATTTAGCAAAGGAAGTTAATCAATCAGAAATAATTAGTAGTGACAGTAAAAAGTAGATGGTACATCAGATTTTTGGGGACACTGCCTGAAAGAGTCAGTGAAATCTTATCTAGTGCAAACAGCTAGAAGTATCAAGTACCATGATAACCTTAATAACTTTGTGTTCTAGTAAATCTTTAAAGGCTTTATAACGAACAGTAGGAACGGGCTGAAGTCCCTCTCTTATTGGCAAGCAGCAAGAGATGACCTGCCTTTTGGGAAGATGTTTATGTCAACTCGTGGTGATTTTTCTGTTCTTAACCAGGGGGAGAAGGAAGCACGGGCAGGAAGCAGGTGTTTGTGCTAAGAGAAGTGCAGCCTCCTGTTAACATGTACTTATTTTAGAGGGAGATTTTTAGGAAGGAGGCCAAAGCTGAGTGCTGTAGTCCTTGCATAAGAACGGTATACACCTGACTTACAGGATCTGGCTTTGCTATCCATGGCTTGGCTTTTATTCCATGTCTTTCTCCTCCTGAATTTACAAATTCATCCCATTTGGTATTTGCCTTCTGAAGTCCCACTAGCTCGCTGTCTAGACTCCCGCTGCGATCCCAGGAAAATGGTAGGTGCCTCAATCAAATACTCAGTCCTTCCCTAGCAAGCTGATGAAGAGAGGGCTTCCATGGTGCTGCAGGTCTCGTGAAAATCTGTGCACAAAGTGCTGAGGAGCTACTAAGAGCTTAGAGCTGAAAGCTCTTAAATGGCATAGCAAAAAGCCAATCCACATATTGACTGCCACTGAGGGTGGCAGAGCAGTGGCACAGCTGCCCAGAGAGGTTGTGGAGTCTCCCACACTGGAGACATTCAAAACCCGCCTGGAGGCCGTCCTGTGCAATGTGCTGTAGGTGTCCCTGCTGTGGCAGGGGGGTTGGACTTACATGATCTCCAGAGGTCCCTTCCAACCCTGACGATACTGTGATACTGTGACACTAACCTTCTCTCTTGAAGCACATAATCCAGGTAAAAAATCAACTAGTTGTAACTAAGTGCGAGCACTTTGATGTATTTGTGTCTCATTGATCATTTTTTCACTAGTTGCATGTCCTGGAAAGATAGGATGGCAATGGTACAGGAGAGTTGTAGCCAATTTATCCATGTTGGGGTGGCACAATGCTTCTCTGTGAGAAACAGCCTTGAAATTCTGCTCTAGAGAGGTGAGGGGACCAGGCCGTGTTTCTTATTGTTGTTGTACCTGGCATTTAGGATTTCTAGTTGGTAGCTTATGTTGTCTAGCACCTGAGAACTCTGGGTGGAGACCGCGTGCACACTGCCGTCAAACACAGGGCAAAAAGTTGTTTCTTGCCTCTGAGGGCCTGGAGTCTGGAGCAAGGAGCAAACAAATCCATGGAGAAAAGGATATGAAAACCTCTTGGTACTGTTACTGGGCTTCATGTGGGGGTGGGTGGCACAATCGGAGGGAGAGGGTTGGTGTTCAGTGCTGAAAGACACTGCCTTGCGGTTACAGAGGTGATAGAGCTATTTGGGAAAGCCAGGTCACACAACCCACCGTGTTTTATGTGTGCAAAGTCTTCAAGCAGAGGAAGAAGAGAGGGAAATAGTAGAAGGGCCTGGCTGTCTCGCAGGATGAGCTACAAGAGCAGAAAGAAGAGAGAGATGATTCATCTCGCAGCTGTGAGAGGTCTGTATGATCTCCCGAGCTGGTATGAGTTGTGGTGAGCCTGATAAAATGCAAGTCCTCTCACTCCTTATCCTCCAGCTGCAGGAAGGAAGAAGAAATAGTATTCTGCTTTTCATCCTCCTTTCCCACTCCTCTCTCCCAAGGAGGACTGTACGTTGCTTCCCAAGTTGCCGGCCTCTAAAAGGGCTGTATTGAAGAAGTTTGCTTATCTGCACAGGGTCTCAAAGAGGGAACCCTCACTGCAGTGATGCACTGGCTGTTTTATCTGTCTTCTGTAGCTTCTTCCATTTGTTTTTCAGTCAATGCAGATAATAATTATTCCCCATGGAAAGGTCTTTTAAATACAATTGCAAGTGTCCCGAAATTACAAGGAAAACTACAGTATGATGAAGTATATAAACCTGGTGCTGATGCTGAAATAACTTTCTGCCTTCAGCAGAGGAGACTCGCGTGTCTTGGTACTGATGACCTAATAGCACATTCTACCATGGGAGTTCTAAAATTTTTAAGATTTTCCCAGCAGGTTTCGTATTATACAACATTTCAATTAACTATGGAATATCACTAGAAAGGGAGGGAAGGATTCATCTGACAAATGGTGATAATTTAAGTAATGATTTAGGTGCTGTGCACTTGAATGCCAATTCTGTTATGGCTTGGAACATGAGACGTGATTAATTTAGACAGTTTTCATGTGACTAAAAGGATCCAGATATCAGCCCACAGCTATTCTCAGTTTAGAAAGGAGCTCGTATTTTTCAAGAGGTGATAGAGTATCAATTTTAAAGACATTTGTTTTCCGTTGTGTAGTCCTGGGCTTCTGTGAGCAAAGGCGGATCCACAAAGAGGGATTTTGTCTTCCAGCAGTGTGTCAAGAGCAGCACATATCCCCTCTCCCAGGTGTGTGGGGACATGAAATGATTAGCTATGATGAGAGAGGCTGGCTGAGAGCGTGATTTCTGTGCTCACAGCTGTCTTCAGAGCACTGTTGCCCTTGTGGGGATTTCCAGCATCCCACAAGGATCTGCGTGCCTGAGTGACGAGCTCCGCTTCCAAACAAGCTGCGCCAAAACATCCCTGCCCTTGCTGGGGCTGCTCCTGGGTGGGAGACGGGAGCTCCGGGTGATGCCCATCGGTTTCCCAGGGGATGGTGGCGTGTTTGGGCGGGGAAGGGAAAGCCCTGCATGGGATCAAAGGGAGAGGTGAAGAAATGGCAGTATTCATTTTTCCTCCCTCCGATTCCTGTCCTGTTTTGGAGGCTGTAGGTAGTGCCCTAATTAGAGCAAACGCAACAAAACTAGTCCTGCTCGAACTTGAAGTGGACCCGTGTATCAGCCGGCCCCAAAAGACATTTCAATGAAGGCAAATTGTGACTATAAAGCAATAGACAGAATTGGCCAAGTTATGCCTGAGATGGGACTGAAGCTCCTTACATTATTCACAGTCCTTGGAGATGCCTTAATTCTGCATTTCCTGATGTATGTGTGCGTGCGTGGATAGAGCTCAGCTGTAAAGCGGCTTTACACTGTCATGTTCCTACTCCTGCATAATATTCTGTAATTTCATAAATGATGTTAACTTTAATGATTTAACAAGAAATATAATTATGGTTTCCTCAGCAACCATGACTTTAAATATCCTGAATTATGTACGTGTATAATCTCAAACATAATGAAATACTAATGCAGCTCATTGCAAGTAAATGACATTCAAAGTTAAAACTTTTAAGAGAAAACTGCTTTTGAATGATCAGGATGGAAAAATATGCATGAGAAAGCCCTCCTTAGTATCAGAATTTCTGCTGGTTCATGCTCAGATAGTTAAAAATAAAGTAGATTTATTTCAAACTTCCCAAGCCAATTCATTTCTTGGCTGAAAATAAGCATGCAAATATAGTTTGTGAGCAGTGTTGAATACCAGCATTGGATATAAGCTTATGAGCGCCTCTCCTGATGCAGAATTTTTGTGTTGCTCCCAGGAAAAGTTGACACAACTTATTATTTGGGAAGGGAGCGCTGCCAGCAAAATGATGATTGCGCTTTGCTTTGGTCCTCTGAGGTCTTGCTTTGGAGTTGGTTATGTCTGAGGATGTCGTGTCCTGCGAGTGAGTCGCCTTAGCATTCAATAAAAACTGCCCGAGAAACTTCTGCCTGCGAAAACGAGTACATTTTTGTGAGGCCGATTCTAGCTCTTACAAAGATTTGCTGTAACGTATGCTAGCCTAGGAAAGGAAGGGAGTGCGAAAAAGGGTGACAACACTGCTACGAGCAGGGAAGCGGTTCAGAGGGAAGGAGTGCAACACTTGGGCTGATAAAACAGATGCTCCTAAAGCAGTCAGGAAAATTGCCAATGGGCTGGAAACACCAAAGTGACGGGAGCACGGGGCCTCCCTACCCACCTAAACACCGAAAGGAGCAATCCTCCCTCCAGATAGCAGAAACTGTGAATTTTCAATCTTTTCTTTTGCTTTAAAATGCTTTGAATCCCTATTATAGCGTGGGCTAGTGGGGAATTTTTTTGTTCTCTTTCAATCACAGCTCTGTCATCTTAGGTACAGAAGGTGAGGCCAATTTAGGGTTTTTTGTTTTACTTAAATCTGAAGTGATTTCTTTTTTTACTGAAGTGGAGATTTTTTTTCTTTTGGATTTACATTAGTGTAACTGAGAGCAGGATTTGATTTGAGGTCTCCAAAGGAATAATTCTGTGCTTCGTATCCCGGTAGAAGATCTGTGGGAATATGGAGGAGATTTAAATGTGAAGTTTTAATAAGGACTTAAATTATAAATCCTTGTAAATCACTCTGTGATAATCATTAATGTATGTTATTAATGAATATAAAAAAGCATGGTTCTTTTACTTAGAGTACTTGTAGTTGTATTTTGAGCCTAACAAGCTAAGGGTGCTATTTTGTTTCTGAGCTGTTCTAGCTGTTGGCAAGCCTTTCAGTAAAAAGTATATGGGAGAGGTGGTGAACTTTTAAACAAACAAAAAAGTGCACCAGAAGTTAGAACAAAAGACAAGCTAACAAGATGCAGGCCGAGATAATGATTTTTATCTAGGAGGCGGATTTAAAATATTCAGTGTCTCCAATCTCTTGCCCCTGTCATACTCTGGCTAAACTGTAGTAAGTTTAAATATTATTGAAAGAAACATA
Source organism: Pluvialis apricaria (assembly GCA_017639485.1). Taxonomy (NCBI): domain Eukaryota; kingdom Metazoa; phylum Chordata; class Aves; order Charadriiformes; family Charadriidae; genus Pluvialis; species Pluvialis apricaria. The sequence goes on along the minus strand of CM030013.1, from coordinate 2,871,823 downwards.
CATTAATTTCTCTTGAAAAATCTTTTTCTTCTTTTTTTTTTCTAATGTGAGCAAAGCTGCCAAGTTGCCATAAACAAGGCCACCTCTTGTGGCAAATTATCCACCTCGGGGTGCAGAGAGACAGTGAATAAGCTAATCTCTTTTCTCTTTACAGGATACTTTTGTTGAAAAAGTAGAATTTATGTTTAATACTTTCACTGTTGATTTCTCTCCTTAGGATTATATAACCACCAGATGTCTCTAAAACCATATTCTCTCATAAACATTTTATAGTCTTTGAAGATGTTGAAAATCTGGGATTTATAGGACTATTACATCCATCTACCCAGGGATCAAAAACTCTATTATAACTACCCCAAGTGCAAAGTCAGAAAATTTATTTAGCTGAGCAGATAAGTTTGAGAATTTTCAAAAGTCCTCATTTAATCTGTATACAGTAAAATCTAATATATTAACCTCCTTTTGAGACATAAAATTAAAATCCCTGTAGGATACAATACTTTTATCAAACATATAAGTAAAGGAAGATTTATTAAGCGGGATAGCAACCCCATGAATCTGAATATGCCATATGGTATTTTATTTCCTTGTGCTTATTTGAAGTTCATTCGGTTTCATACAAATAGACTTTTTAGATTCAAATAAAGAAGTCCCCAATGCAGCAGAATTTTGGATGAACTGGAGGAAAACATCAACCTTGTGTTTTGAAGGATCCTATTGCAACTATGCTGTCCTTTATCTTCCTCTATTAAATCTTGAGGCTGGTAATTCAGGCAGGTGAGATGACAGCCAAGATGTGACCTTGTAAGTATTCAGAACAGGTATACACAAGCTGAGTATACTGCTTGGTGAAAACCTGTACCAGCTGGGAGCAAAAAGCACATCCACTTGGAAAAGGTGAACTTGACCCTTGCAAATTAAAAATGGCGAGGGGAAAGAGGAAGGTGAAGCTCAAGGGTCTCCAGTATGAGATGTTGCCTGTAGCTGGGAAGTGGAGCGGGTCTTTCCTAGAGCCAGAGCATGAATGCCTATATCTGATGCTTCCTAAGGGGAAATTTGCGCTGTCTTTGCACTTGCGCTTTTGCTTTACCCATCCTGGGAGCATTCACAGCTGTAATCTAAGGTTAACTTACATGTAGTACTTCAACAGTTGGTGTAGCTGTTGGGTTGGTAGATCCGCAAGAAGCTATCGGATGGGGCAGAGCCGCAGGTGTAAGCGCAGACACCGAGGCAGTGTCTTGGCTGTGTAGCTGAAGCATCATGTAAAGGCACCCAGTGCCTCTGGGATGTGGTAGCTCTCCCGCTGCTTCTTGCTGCATTGGTTCAGCTCTAGCTCCAGGTTTAACCATCCTCAGAAAGGAAACTTTAAAGTGAATTTCAAGCATGGCCACACAAAAAAACTGCATTGTCAGAGCTGCAGCTGTGGTTTGGTGTTTTGAAGCTTTTGGGAGCTTTTCCTCCAGTCCCCCTGGAGCTGGAGCTACAAGTTCATTTAATGCGGGCTGCTAAACAGCTCTTAGGTGATAATGACTTTCACTGCCAGCTTAAGCCAAAGTGGTTTCTGCCATTGTATAATGTTTTATCTGCCTCATGCCTGTATAAATGGTCGGTAACAGCTCTGTACCTGAAATATAATTCCTGAGAGAGCCTCAGGCGGAGAAAGCTCACTTGGAGGTGGTCAGAGCTCTTTAGAGCTGCGCCTCTGTCAACCACAAGCAAGTGGTTTTCCAGGTTCCAACTCTGGTTGTTTTTTCTTTAATAGGATCCAGTCTCAGTAATTATGTTTACCATGTGAATATTACTATTGACATTTATTTAGAGCAATATAAAATTAAAAAGATGTTTATCTCCTTAGGAGTCCTAACTTTCTGTTAGCATTTTTGCAGTTAAAAGAGATAAGCAAGCCCTTGTGTTTACAGCAGAAGGAATGAGACCTAAATTCATAAGGGTTTGCACTCTTGCCTACTACTGTAATTGTCTTGCTTGAGTATCTCCAGTGTCCCCACTGTATCCTGAGTTCTCTCCCAGGTCTCCAGCTGACTTCTGCAGAGGAGGAGGGAAGTGGTGTGGCTGGCTTTGAGGGAAGGCTGTGCTGGATGGCTGGCAGCACATGCGTACCGCTTAGCAGCGGCATGTACTTACTGAACTTAGTCTGCAGCCTTTCCGTAAATGGAGACTGACTTTTCCACCTACCGAAAGGCTGCAGAGCCAGAGGCCTGCTTTTATCCCCCTAGCAGCGTTCAAAAACTTGTAGGAACTTAAAAACTTCTGAAACCTCTGTGTCGTCTCAAATTTGTTTGTAATTGCCCAATATGCTCAGGGATTCTTGGAGGAAAAGCAATTTTAGGTTGCATGGAGTAAAACTTGGTAAGAAGGCTGGGCTGTCTCGTTCTGAGCTTCACTCCCCCCGGCCTTAGTTCAGTAGGAGTACTCAGAAATAAGCTGCAAAAAGCTATTTTCTTTCATGTTAGACCAAAAGCTATTTTTCTGGTGACTATGTTGCTTTGCTTCGCTAACTGGGAAACAGGACCTAATGCGAAAGGCCAGCTAAGTAAAATGTGTAGGCCCAGATTCATCCCCATGTCAAACACGTATTTGTAACTTCAGGCTGGCTTAGAGCTTATGAAGATGCTGAAGCATTTGCAACATCCAGGGCTATTCTGATTTAAATCTAGAAAAGAAGTACAGAAGTTTTTCCATGCAAATATTTTTTTCTTTTAAATAGCAAAAATACTCTTATTTTAATAACCAATCTTTTTTTATACTAGGAGTTGATTTTTTTTAAAAAAAGTGTTTATTACTGTCAGATTCACTTTGCAACAACATTGGTAATGTAGCAACAGGCCTAGCACATGCAATCAAAGTTATATGTGGGGAATGAAGTTCATTTCAACCAAATTCAACCCTCTAAAGGTTAGGAAGCTGGTTTAAACCAGCTGTCCAGTCTCTCCTGTCATCACATCCCATTCAGGAAAATGCAATAGGTAGGAAGAATTGTTCTCTTGAGTGCTTAACACATGTAGATGCTCTGCATATATGTAGAACACAAGCACAGATGATATCAGTCCTTTTCCTTTCCTGCTTTGCAGGCATAGTCGGCGCAAATGACAATGTTATGAAACGTTCACCATATCAAAGTGGGCACGTGAGCCTTTCAAGACCTTTTTGGCTGATTAGGCTGTTTATTACCTTGTTCTGTAGAGAACACAATAGATTAATTAACACAGTGAACTGTATTTATGTGGTCCCCTGTATGGTATCAGGCAGAACAAGGTTAGGAGCTGCACGTGCAAATTTTGCAGCAGTTGGAATGATTTATCGTATTATTATCCATCTTTTGTAGGAATCATTAATGAGTTAATGTAGTGTGTGAATCTGAGGCAAGGGTTTTAAAGAATGTGTGCGCTAATCAATAGTTTGTGAGAGCTTGAAAAACAGGTTGTTGAAATCAGTCATAATTAGCCATAGATAAAATCCTAATAAATCACTGGTAATGCAGTAGTTCTCTTCAAATTGAAAAAAATGGGAAGACTAGGAGAGGGTCAGAGCAGTGAGCTATGAAATTATTCAGGAAATGAAATGATGACAAGAAGAACTGATAGTGATACAAAGATACCTGTATGGGAACATTTTAGTGAAGAAAATCCCCATTTCCTTGAGGGATGAAGAGAAATTGAGAGAAGAAATGATTATATATTCCCAGGAAGCACCAGCCTCCTTTCATAACTGAGGCTGTGTGTTACCACCATTTGAGGCAGCTGAAATGTGTGCTATAATTTCTTTTTTCTGCATTATGAACATTTTTAATAGGAATAGTTAATTTCAATCAGAAAGCTTCATCTTTCAGATAAGATGAAATGCCATGATCATGCTGGCCTTGAGACGGATTTGAAAGAGAACCCTGAATTATTACAGAAGTTCACTTTCTGTCCTATGCAGAGGACGGCCCTTCCAGAGCATCCCACCCGAGCTGTCTCAAGCACTTCTGCCTTTTTGCACTTCCCGGCTCCCCTGCCCTGGCCCTGAGCTGGGAAAGCGGCAACACAAGCACCAGAGCCGGCTGTCACCAGCTTGTGCTGGATCAGCTCCTGTAGCCCAGTGGCTTTGTGGGCTGTGCCTGCGTATAGGCTCTTACTGCAAAGTGCGTGCAAGGGAATGGGAGATGACGCACGGTACGGTTTTGATGTAGTCTGTTTGATCTACAGCGTGCAATTGCGCTCTGTGTTGGGGGTTCTTCATGTCCACGGTCTCTCTGGACTCTGCCTGGCGTGTGCAAATTAAGAACACTGCCGGATGCCACCTGGGTCAGCGTGGTTAGAGAGGGAAAGCTTGTTATTCCATTACAGTGTATTATTTGAGGGAAGGGGAAAAAAATGGCCTGATCGTAACTTACTCTGTATACGGAAAGGAACAGAATGAAGGTTCAACACTGGCATTGCAGTTCCTGACATAAATAACTTAACATAACTAGCTTTTTACATGGAAGCCTACGTACTGCAAATGTTTCTTTAACACCAACATAAAATATTCACAGCCATCCCCATAAATCCCCTGCTTTTTAAGTTAATGTTCTAAATTAACGTATGTTATGTTTGCAGGCATGGGGATACCTAGAAAGCTTGAAAGTCAAATTCTGTCCTTGTCAAGGAAATCAAACTAGGTATGTCACATTTAAATCCCCAGTCTACTGCAAAAGCAGCAGCAGCAGCAGAAGTTGTTTAATAAGATATCGGTTTGGGTCAAGCGGGGAAAACTGCTATCTCCAAGGTATTGTGTTAACACTGTATGAAGTATTTTGTAGATTGTGTTTGGAGCATAGGCTCAAGTTTTGGTCATCCAATGTCAAAACAAACAAAAGGTAAGCTGGTAAAAAAAATAAATTATGGAGTAGAATAGCCAAGATAACAGATGGAATTTCTGTCCAGGGAAAGACCGAAAAATAGATATTTTTTTTTTTTTTTTTTTTGCCTGGATTGTAATTAGGAAGTGAAATTGTTGAAGTACTTAAACTAGCTAAGGACATTTATAATATTAAATCTTATGGTATACTTGAGGGTGTTGGGAGAAAATGAGTTAAATGGCACAGGACAGAAGACGACAGGTACCATCTGTCTGGCAGGCACTAAGCACCCTTTATTTCTGTCACAGACATTTTGGGACAGTGACTTGTCCGTGTTTAACTGGTCAGATTCCTCCCTCTTTTTTTCTTCCCCTCCTATATATGAGGACTTTTCTATGCAGGTGAATTTATCTTTCACTGCACATGAATATTTTAAGACCAAAGGAACTGCAAGGAGATGAGAAAGTTACAGCACAGCAGCAACCATGGGCGTTGGAGGGTGGTGCTTGCAGATGGAGAGCAGGCATGTTTCCACGCCGTTCCCAGCAAACGGGGCTTCTGGCTGCCCCCTGCGTAACTGCGCTGTGCGTGGCACCAGCAAAATATGGGAGCTGGTTGATGGGAGCTGGGGCCTGGCTGTGTTTAGGAGCCTTGTCGCCCAGAGAAGCAGTGTCTTTGAGAGCAAAGCGCGTTAACCTATTTTTAGTTTGGTAATGGAGCGTTTAACTTGTCACTGCCCAGCCTGAAGCCCAAACAGATGAGGTTTGCCCACTTTTTTAATTTCCTGTTGCAAAGCCCTACTTCAGCGAGGAGTGGGACAGGCCTGTCTCTGGAGATGTAACTCGCTTGGGCTGCCAGGTTAATTTACAGTATCTTTATCCATCACCACAAGGGCAAGGTTTCCTCCTTCTCCAGCTGTGTGATAAAATGACCGTTGCTGATTCAGTTTCAGGTTGACGCTGAAACAAGGGTCTAATTGCACACACTTGATTGAGATCACCTTTGCAGCATCTCACACTTCAGTGAAAGCTGTACACCGCACAGGAGGGTGGAAATTAGGCCCGTGCTTAGTAACTGCATGGGTGTGAAAATTCTGCAGCCACGCATGGAAATCATTTTGCTAACCTAATTTTCCAATGTGAAAACCTTGTAATAAGAACATCTACGCAAGCAGCATCCAAATTGTTTTCCCATCACAGCACAAAAGGCTCCTAATGACATTGTCATGTCATTTTCATGCATTTCCCAAACAATTTCTTCTTATATTCTTGCATTACTATGAAGCCATTGGGGGGTCCCTGCAGGTTTGCATTGAGCTAATCTTGCTATTGTACTCGCACCCATCATGATGCTGTAATTTTTTATTTCTACATATAGTAAAATTGCAAGAAGGGAGTTATATGAAGTGATTTTCTTCTCTGTGAAATGGGGGGGTCACAAAAGATTTTAGTCTTTCACAGATGAAAAAGCTTTGTTTTGCAAGATGTCTGATGCCCTCCGTTTCCATGGAAAGGACTCAAACGTGAAAACATGCACCTTTTTAATGTACTGCGTTTAAGATGTCTTTAGCGCTGTTCCATTTAGACCTCTTGAGCCAGAGGCAGGCAAAGAGAAAATACTTTTTTCATTTTTTTTTCAGTATCTCCTACTTGTCTAACCTAAATGTGAAGCATTAGAACAAGCGTATTTCTATTTTGGTTTGGTTTCAGGGCATGCAATTTCCCATCAAATAACATTTTTATTTGTTACAGTGGCGATCAAGGCTAAATTCTACATCACTGCTCTCACAAGGTGCAGTTCCTGAATAGTCCAGTGCTTGGGCGGAACTTGCATTTAAGTAATTCTCTGGGGAGTTGTTTTTCAAGGCTTGTACCAGACAGAGATGTCATGGTGAAATGCATTATGGAATTCTTCCTTTCACTTCATCAGGCTTTGGATAATAACACCTTCTGTTGCTAAACTACTTCTTCCGTGTCTGTCACCACTATGAAAGCATTTTAAGTAGTACACCATTGAAATATATCAGGCTAAAATAAGAGATTGAGGACCAAATAGTGTAAACTGTCAGCATTTTCTCTGGAAGAATAAAGGTGATATACAAGCCGTGTCAGAGAGACGATTTGCACGTTAGAAAGCAGTGCAATTCCAAAAATCTTTGTTTTATTATGTTTATTCTAAAATTAAGCAATTTCACATTTGCTGCTCGGGTGATCCACATTTTTCATTGTTATAATGTTTCTTTTTTCTTCTGTGTTACGATTCCTGTTCACTGAATCCAATCTGTGTGGCTTTTCAAAGCTAAACTTTTACGGGACCAGTAGTAATCTTATTGCCATAATATTATCCTTTTACTTAGGCTTAAAGGCCAGTTTATGACTGAAAGGGAATATCTGCAACTAGTAGGTCCCTGAATCTAATTTGCATGTAAATTAAACATTTCAGAATACGACTGTGATTTCTGAATACACACAAAGTATGCTGTTTTGATTCCTGGAAAATAAAAATGCATAACATTAATAAGAAGAATATGATTTATATAGTGGCTTTTTTATCTTAACAATTTCTGTTCATTTGAGTCTCTTTCGAAAGCTTCTGTGGCAACGGCTGATTATTTCTGCTGTAACGTGCATCAGGATGTGAGAAAACCTTACTTATTTCCATTCGCATTAATAGAGGACTCTCAGGTTAAATGCTGGCTGAAGTCTAACGCTGTGGGAATTGTTACTATCTGGTGTTATTTCATTATAGTTGGGTGGTGAAGGTATGACAGTAAATGGAGGGGAGGAAATTTTAATATATTCTGCTGTATCAGATTATAGTAAACCCTATCCCCTCATTCTTGAGACGGCCATCACAAAAGATGAAGTAAAGGTAGCTGAGTGAAGGCGTAAAAAAAAAAAAGATAAGGGAATAAATGTAGCAGGGGAAAAAAAGAAAAGAACAATGTGTCTACTTGCGTCTAGCTTGTATTTAGAAAGTGTTTATGGATCCTGTAAGATTCACTGAACCTGCTGAAATTTGGGCTGGCCCTTTGAAACAGAGTTCCTCGTATTTACTGCTGAGTTATTGTTGAGTTTGTTACACTTACTCAAATCGCTTGGTTGTTGGAAATGTTCAGGCTCACCAGCACAGTCGAAAGGGAATAAAGCACCAGAAAAAGTTGGGGAAAATAGATTTATTTTATTTTTTTAATGAGAATGTTTTCTTTCATGATGACAGACATTCCCTCTGCTGGAGCCGTTTCCCCTCATGCTACTAATGAAGATGTGATGCTGCGAGCTAACCGCGGGACATTTGTGTCTTGAAGGCAAACATCAGCCTGTGCTATATGCAAGCTAGCAAATAGCAGAAAGAATTGGGAGAAAAGAGGTTTTGGGGTGTGTGTGTGTGAGGGAAGAAGTTTCCAAACAGCATGTTTGCGGCAGCAAGGGCTCAGCCTTGCTTTGCTTCCGCAGCCCTTGAGGAGGCTGAGCGCTGGGTGATCCTGCTGGTTGCCCTGGGAATTGAAGGTGCTCAGTGTCTCCCAGGTGAGCGGCCAGTTTGGTTTTCCTGATGGGATCCATCAGTGAGCTCTGAGCTGCTTGTGTGAGAGATAAAACCCCCCACACTCCCCTTCGCCCTCCTGCGCCTGTATTAATTGCTCCTGTGGTAGGGAGGCAGCCTCCTGGCGTAGCTCCAGTTCTGCTCTGCCAGTCGCCTCCCGTGGCAGCCAGGGAGGGATGCTGCTTGGAGCGTATCGATCTCTGCGAATGCAATTAGCGCGTGGTAAAACTTGACTTTTGCAGAACTGTGGCTTCTTTGCTCACTGTTGTGGTTTTACTTCAACATAAAAGCACGCTGACTCTTTGGGAGCACAGTTGCTGTGCATGTGCTGAGTGGCTGACTTGCACAACAAAGTAAAATAATGAAGTGCCTTTGGTGGAGGCCATTATGAAGAAATCTATATATCAATGGCTCTCCTCTATTTTAAGCCCGTTCTGGACACTCTGTCTGGGAGAAGAGGCAAATCCACCCAAGTTTGCTCAGCTGGATGAATAAGGAAGGATTTTGTATACAAGAAGAGGGAAGCAGCAGAGATTTGGTATGTGGTTTAAGCCCTGACTGCTTTCTGATGCCCCTCCCCGCAATTCTCTCTCGATCTCTCAGGTCTATCAGCTTATTTCCCGCTTGCCTTCGATGTGCCCGAAGGGCAGACTTTGGGCTGCTTGTGCAGCTTGTCTGTGCTGGTTGATCCAGCTGTGCAATACAACAAACTGGTCGGCGTGGTGGGCTGCTGGCTTGCAGGGATAGCACCTGGGATTTTGACTGATAAGTCATGAGTATTTTGAAGCAGATGATTTCACAGGGGAACAGGAGGCATTTGGGCAGGAGGCTGGTGGCAGTGCGGTGCTGGGACCCCATGGGGACCGTGGAGCGGTTGCGTAAACCAGCCATGGGTGCAGGTGCTAGATGTGAGCCCTAAAGGTGCTTCTTCTCTGTAGAGGGGTGGGACTACTCTCATCCCAGGTGAAGCTCACCAACATCTGTTGGGTTCATGTTTAGGCCTCGAATGGCAGGCAATGTGCCGTGTACTGTGAATGATGAGTCCTACAGGCAGCATTTCCTCCAGCTATGCAAACTGTGACCCTGGATGTGTTATTGTCTCGTCCATCCTTGTTTAAATTGTTTCTGCTGACCAGTGTTTACCATTGCTCAGCCTGGGTACGTAAGCATTTCTGGGTTTTGTGGCAAGGAGGTGATGTTTACCGAGGTTGCTAAGTGTTGGGCCACTTTTCCTATTGATTGTCGCTAATTAAATTAAAACAGCTCCAAGGCCACCATTCCCTGTACCAAACTGACCTGTAACAGAGCCTGGCACAGTTTGGGGCCGCCAGCTTCTAGATGGTAATTGCAACTTAATCTGTTTCGGCACAGCATCCATCGAATGGCTGCCCTGGCTGAGTAGCCCAGCCTCCTCTGATAGATGTCTGCTCCATTGCTTCATGCAATGTTCAAACCACTGCAAAGTGCTGCAGTGGGGAAGATAAAAAAACTAGAGGTACTTCTGTTAAGCTGGGCTGGAAGGTGAAAAAGCCCTTTGCACAAGAACCGAATGGGAATCAACTTGTTCTTGTTTATACTTCTCAGTCTCCTGTGGGAACTCCTGGTTCCGAAATTTGGTTGTGTTGTATGGAAAAGTGCCTGTTTATGCTCTCTTTGGCAGTTGCAGGAATGCCTTCTGTAGTAATGCCAACAGAGGCCTGAAAAATATGGCAGTCGATCATTGTTAGCATGCAGGCAAGGTAATGGGGCACTTGAGCAAGTTGCCAGAGGAGGAGCAGAGGGGCCATAATTTATCTGAGGGCTGGCGACAGCCTGTGCGGGATGGAGGGAGCTGCACAGAACATAAAGCCTGGATAATGACATAGAGCATGAACTGTAGTGCTAGTCTGGCCCGTACTTTTGCAAGCGCTTAGTCTATAGATAAAGTAGCTAGTGGCGAAAGCAGGATAATATGATATGGAATATATGTAAGATGGTAATTGCTAGAAGAAAGCATGAGACAGCCTATAAGGAGCTGGTTAAGTACACGTAAAGCAGCATCAGAGCAGTGGTTCGGGCTGGTGTAGCCCCTGACTAGCGGTACTACACTTGCTACCAGTGTGTTGCCTCTTGCAATACGCTGTGTGGTGGGGCACAGCGGTTTCCTAGTTTCTTTGAGAATCCTCATGCACTCTCAGCCACCGGTATGCAGTCACAAGTTATTTCAAATATATGTAATATGTGTCAGTACTTGGCTCTGTTGTTCCTTTTTTCTTCCTAGAGAAAAACGCCAGCTGCCTGGCACGTGTGTTAGAGTTGGGCCCGTTTTAATCAGCCTGTGAAAACTCATGAAGTTGATGAGCTCAAATAGGCTCATCAAAAAGGCTGCATCAAAAGAAGTGTGGCCCGCAGGGCGAGGGGGGGGATTCTGCCCCTCTACTCCGCTCTCGTGAGACCCCACCTGGAGTACTGCATCCAGCTCTGGAGTCCCCAACATAAGAAGGACATGGACCTGCTGGAGCGCGTCCAGAGGAGAGCCACGAGGATGATCCGAGGGCTGGAGCACCTCTCCTATGAGGAGAGGCTGAGAGAGTTGGGGCTGTTCAGCCTGGAGAAGAGAAGGCTCCGGGGAGATCTTATTGCGGCCTTCCAGTACCTAAAGGGGCTACAGGAGAGCTGGGGAAGGACTCTTTACGAGGGCATGTGGTGATAGGACGAGGGGGAACGGCTTTAAGCTGGAAGAGGGCAGGTTTAGATTAAACATTAAGAAGAAGTTTTTCGCTTTAAGGGTGGTGAGGCACTGGCCCAGGTTGCCCAGAGAGGCTGTTGAAGCTCCGTCCCTGGAGGTGTTCAAGGCCAGGCTGGACATGGCCTTGGGCAACCTGGGCTGGTGGGAGGTGGGTTGGAACCCCTGTGGCAGGGGGGTTGGAACTCGATGATCTTCAAGGTCCCTTCCAACCTAAACCATTCTATGAAATACACTGTGATTTCAAAAGAAAACAAAAACCACACACAAAAAAAACCCCTAAACCAAAACCCCACCCCACCTCCTCTCACCTATCAGCTGTTATTTACACTTTTAATTTGACAAGGGCAAAGAAAGTCCCCTCTGCTGGCACTTGGTGTCATAGTTTTCAGACCAAAAGACATTTCCATATCAGAAGTGTATATATATTCCAGAGTTCTCTGAAGAAATTTCTGGTGACTCTTAAACTTTGTCTCGGCCACCAGCTGCACTGGTGGGTTTAGGCTCCACCAGAGCACAGGGGATATTATAATGCAAAGCCTTGCTGTTAAAAGGAAGGTGATATTGAAGTTGGGAGTGCAATGAAATATCTGGAGAGATGGAAAGCTCTAGTTGAAAGGATGCTATTATAGTCCTTTCTGAACGTTATCAGTACAGAAGGGCTGTTTTAATATACAGCACTGGTTTCAGAGAGCATCAGATTCCTGACACTGTCATTAGTCACACCGCTCTTTCATTCGGAGCGGCAATACTTCATTTTCTTACTGCGCGCTGGTAGACTTTTTTATTTCCAAGAATTTCATAGCTCAATATCAACAATCGAAACTGTGCTGATCAAACATCAGGATCTCAAAGGACTTTAGAAAATTAACGAATAAACCCTCACAAGTGGCACGTAGCGTGTGTGTTTGTGCGAGAGGAAGAGAAATAGGTGCACATACAAGCAGAGAGCTGTCTTTGCAGAAGTCACTGGGAAATCACCGCCACAGTCCGTATTTTCTCTAAGGCTCCTTCTGCTTAACTCTGCAGTGTCTCTACCCTTTTCCTGGGGCCGGGCTGTCATTTGTGGTAATTGCTACAGCAGCTACACAAACCAGTTGTAAATGTGACCTGAAAGGAAAACCAGTCTTTTAATGATAAGAAAATGAAATTCGGGGAAGCACAATGTCATCCTGCGTGCTGAAACTTTGATAGGCCTTTTGGGTGATTAACTCTCACATCTCCTGGATTTCTTATTCCCACTTACATACATCTTGTCAACACTCGGGAGGAAGGACAGGTAATTCTTTGCCAGCCCAGCTTCCTGGAGATAACACCCTATTTCCAAGTGAGGACAGATATGCAGTAGAAAAACTGCCTTGAGCTGTGTGTATGCGGAGCTTTCATTCTAGCTAAAATCAAAGACGTGCTGGTATAAAATTATTCCTATTAGCGACGGACATTGACCCAGGAATGAACCGTGGCCCAATTTTTATCTGCTCGGAGAATATTGTTGCCTTCTGGACAACCAAAAGGGCCGTTGTTATTTAAAATGTGTATTTAGCAACATCAAACAGAAGGAATAAAATAAAATGTGGATGTCTGTCATCACTAAGAGTGTTTTTTTGGTTCACTGATCTAACGTAGACAATTGTGGTTTTTCCGTGGTGATTGCATAGTATGTCGTGCAGCTCAGAAATAATTGAGTTGTAAAAGCTTGTGCTTTGGGTGATGAAATGCTCTTTCTTCTTTTCTTAACTCCCGTGGCAACCCTGTGCACGCAGTTCAGGACATTGAATATCTGAAACGTGAGCTTGGGCGAGGAGGAAGCTGCAATGTGGTTGTAGGGCAGAGCTCTGCAGATACGAAACCTTGCTGTGCTCCATGGTTATAGAGACTTTGGTGTTCATTAACCAGAAAAAACCATGTCAGTAAGGTGAGAAGGAGATTTGGTCTTTGCATCGGTGCTTCAGAGAGGGGATGCAGGGTAGGCAAAGGGCAGAGGCACCCACCAGAAAGAGTTTTGTCAGAAGAAGCAACGTGCAGGATGCGTTTTGACAATGCCAATGGACATCTGGGCATGGAACAGCCTGAATTTACAGGGGCGATCCTGGGCCGCACAGCTGGAGCATCGCACTGCTGTCAGCCACCGCTTGGTGCATTGCAAGCTGTTTATCCATCATTGGCTTTGACTTTCCTGGAAGTAAAAATTTTATCATGCTATAAATGAGATAACTGAGGGGAACCTGCTACTAGCAATTTGCATGCCAGTTTGTATCTAATTACTGAGGCTAAAAGCATGAGATGATAATATGAAAAATATACCCATAAAACCTATTGGGCTAAAGGGTAGTAGCTATTTTTGGATGAGCAGCTTTGGCTTTTAACGAGGAAGAAAACCCCCACAGATTTATTGTTAATGATAGCATAAATGCAGACTAATGCAATTTTAGAGTTCAATTAAAAAGGGAAATCTTGAATTTAAAGGTGGTTCATTGTATCATCTGGTGAAATACCTGACAGAAGAATGGAGGCAGAAAACAGATTAGACTGGTGCCTTCCCACAACCTACTTGTCACAACAGAGCCAAGACACGGATGGCGACACTCAGCCCCTGTGAAAGTTTGGGATACATCCTCATCTTCTGCTTTTATTAACTAAAGCAACGTCTTCCTTGTCCAGCTGTAGGTGTAGCTTTTAATGAGTCAACGAACAGCTGCGTGGATAATTCGTTATCTCGCTCTGCCTTATTTCCAGCAGTCATCTGGCTTTTGCTAATATTTGGTGCCTAGAGGGGATAAGTGAGGACGTGACGTTACTGGCAGAGTTACTGATGCCAAACAGCTTCTGTAGCGGACAGTTTGTCAGGCCCTCGCCGGCTGCCTGCCGTCCCGGGGGCAGCGAGGTGTGCGCGGTTCCGGGCTGCACAGCAGCGGAGGAGGTCTGTGTGAGGTCTGGGGGTGTCTTTCCCCCGCGTGGGGTGTGCTTGTGCAGTGAAACCTTGGCCTGGACATGGCAGCGGGGCTGAGGGGTCTCCGTGAGGAGAGGCCGGGGTGGGCATGGCATGTTCTGAGAAGGTTCCAACAGCACCATAGCTGGGCACAGCCCGGCCTCGATAGTAGCACCTTGAGGAAGCAGATGTAAGAAAGGGGAAAAATGCTGGAAATGTGAGGAGTGAGGGGAGAAAAAAGTGTGAGGAATGGCCCTGTCAGCACTGAGGTGGAGGAGAGGAGGAGGAGAGGCTCCAGGTGCCAGAGAAGGGACTTCCCTGTGGCCTGCGGGGAGATTGCCGTGGGGTAGGGGAAGGTGCAGGGAGGAAGGAACAACAAAGAGGGGCTGTTATGGACTGACCATCGCCGCCATTCCCCGTGCCCCTTGGTGAGGAGAGGAGTCAGAAATGGAGGAGTGAAGTTCAGCCGGGGAAGAAGCGGAGAGCGGATGTTAATTTTTGTCTGTGTGTCTCACAATCTAACTCTAACTAAGTCGAATTAATTTTCACCAAGTTGAGCCAGTTTTGCCCATGTCAGTGATTGGTAAGTGATCTCCCTGTCTTTATCTCCACCGGTGTCTAGCAGCTGGCCACGGTCAATCCGCTACATAGGCAAGCTTAGAAGAAGAGGAAACACTCTGCATGTGGTTCATCCAGGTTGTTTCTTTTTCAACAGGAGGAAGTTTGTGGCTGTTTGAAGGGAGAAGCATCTTCAAAGGCTTTGGAGCTCGAGGTCTGCATCTACAGGAAAAAATAAATCCTGACTGATAAAATGTGGAATGACCACAGGTATGTTCCCACTCGTGCTGCTGCTAACGATTACCTTTCCTTGTACGAGCCATCGCCTCACAGCTCCTCCTTGTGCCAGCGTGGGAGCAGTCTGCCCCTTCCGGAAAGACGAGGGCTGCATCCTGCTGTTGTCTGCAGAGACTGCAGATGGGCACTCTCTTCTGTCCTCTCTCTTCTCTGCCACCCCAGGCCACCTGGCAGGGCTGGCAGCTCACCCCTCGACCCTGTCAGAGGCGCTCTGCCTCATCCTGGAGCCCTTGAACCCTTCTCGCTCTCTGCCCAGCCCGGTACCTGGCCCTCCCCAAACCCCCAAAGCAGTTTCCATAGGATGTCCCTGCAAAAAGCTTGCTGAAAGCTGAGGACAAACTGCCATTCCCATCATCTCTGTCTGGAGGGGTTTTCTATCCTGCTTCATGTTTCTTTGCTGCTCTTTACAGTGTGCACTGAGCGGTTCTTTTGGCTTTAGCTATAGTATTGACATAGGCTGTTTTGGATTATTTTGGCTCCTGGTGTTTTGCATCCACATTACAGCTAGTGCTCGTGTGAGCTGTTTAATGTATCGCTGAGATGGTGGTTGCATGTATATGTTTGGGGACTCTTTTTTTCAGTTTTCAAAAGAATAAAAAAAGTATTTTAATGGGTCAATGAATTCAAGTTCTTGGAAAAATCTGTTTCTTGAGCTAATAATCTGAAGTCTATTTATATAAGAGACATGATTCAGCTGGCATTTAGCAGTTTCAGGGAAACAATTGAAAATGTCTTCAATATAAAACTGCTGGATCTCAGTCCCATATTAACAGCATAAGCACAGTGCTCCATATCGGTAAAGTTGCTGTTAATGTCACTGAATGAGTAAAATATTATATCTGTGACATACAAGTAATAAGGTAGAGTAACACAATCAGAAGAGAAATCACACTGTATAAGGAGTTCTGCTTTATTAGAGTTGTATGGACAGATCAATACACATCAGTTTTGCTTTGTTGTATTGTAAAAGTGAAATGGTGTCTGTGCTACAAGTATATGATACCAATTACATCATTTTGTAAAAATAAAAAGCACAGGGCTTTGGACAGCAACCAGTTTGTAAAAAATAAAAGTACAGGACTTTGGATAGCAATCGGATGTCTTCCAGAAGATGCTCTTACAATCCAGAAAATAACAGGCTTGTGTTACAGAACTTCCTACAGAACTGTTTGTGCTGTTATCGGAATCCTTCGTTAATCTTCATCTGTCTTTCCTTCTAAGCAGAGGTAAGCTGTAACGCTCAGCCTTGAGTGTTACTAAGGGCTGTGCTCACAGCCTTAGCTTTTTTTGGTTATTCAATGCAGTAATCAATCACGAGTTATTTAAAGCTATCTGCGGCCAGCGTGTGTGGAGCGAGGTGCTGCACACTAGCTGTTTTGTTTTGATCGGGAGGTGGGTATTTTGCAGAGAAGTCTGAAAAAGACAAAGGTTACCTATGCACTGACAATTTTATGTCCTTATTGTTGTCAATAGAAAACGCGGGTGCTGAGGAAATAGGTACGTTTTGTTGGAGCATTGTTTCTGTATTACTTTTCACCTTTCAAGTGCCCGACAGCATTGCGTCTGTGACCACTTCTGGGATAAGAGGTATTGGGGTAAAGTCTCCAGGGAGAAAGTCGGGTGGAAGAGAGCTGCAAACTGTTTCCCCAAAAGGGACGAACATAAGCTGAGCAAAGCCTTACAAAATTGTGCTGGCTTGCCGCCAAACTCTTGTGCTCGGGCAGTGTGGATGTGCACTGTTTGTGTCTCCTTCCCTTCTCCCTTTTCCTGGATTTCTAAGTGCTGAAAGCAGGAAGGATTTGCTCCTGTTCTCCCCTTTTCGTACTGCTTTTCCTATTTTTGAAGTTGCTTCTGTAGCAAAATGTATTAAAATGGCGAGACTCTGTGTAACGTGGCTATAGAGCAAAGTGACTTTATACCGTCCTCTTTCCTACTTGTTTGTGGATATCTCGGAGTCAAATATCTGACAATACCTTATATAGCTCTTGGATATGACGTTTCAAAGCGTGGTGGGTCGGGGCGGGGAGGGGCTTGAAAATTCAGCTGGGACACACAGAGCGGTGTCACACACCCTCACTTCTGCAGTGAGGAAGGAGACTACAGGTGAGTCATCAACCATTGGAGCTTCATAAAAACTGTCCTCTTTGCAACATACTCTGAAAAAAACAACATAGTTTCACATGCAATTGATTTTGGTAGTTTTCTTACATTTGGTTTTGGTGAGAATGTTTTTGTTCTCAAGGATGTGTTCATGCAGGTAACCCATAGCGAGGAATCTGCTGTATCATCACTCGAAAAGGGTGGAGTTCATGCTTTTATAATAATGCGTAAGAAGCATAAGACATATCCAAACTATATTCAGAAGCAGAACCCGTTGCTTTGTGGAAGCACAAGCTGAGCAAAATCATATTGCATAGATGTTCTTCTTACAATAAGCGTTTCCTAAGTTGATTGAAATGGCACACTGGGTGAGCCTCAGGGGCATTTGGTACAAACAGCTCTTAAAAACCCACTTCTTGGCAAAAACAATACGTATTGCCAGGTAGTCTTTTATTCAATTGAGCTATTGACCATGGGACTTCAGTGTTGCCTGCTACTCGCCCGAATCTTGCAAATCCACCTTTTAATTCAAAGCTGGAAAATAGCTAGTCAGAGCTCTTCCTGAGCTGTTAGCACTACAGGATCTTGGATTCCCGTTCGGGACCAGGCTTAACCCACCTGGGAGTGAAGACCACCTTTTTTTGCTGCAGCTTCACTTGTGTTCTCTTTCAAAGCCTGACTGTTCTTTTCCAAATGCGTGTATTCGCATACTACTACTGTGTGGGCAAAGTTGAAGACATTTCGGAGGCAAAATGGAGGCAAATGTCGTCTTTCCATCAATTAGGGATGCTTCTTAAAGCGCAGGCTGAGAACATGGCAGAGGTTTAACCCATGCATAAGCACAGTCAGCATAGGGATAGTCAGCAAACTGCACATTCCTGCTTGTTGTTTTTTAAAATCACTTATTTGCAACCAAGCTTTTGAAGGGAAAAATACAACCTTCCCCCCTTTGATTTTTATCATAATGATCAGCTCTTTCTTTTTAATACATGATCAGCAGTGGTTAATACTGTCCAAAATGATGTAGAGACCAAATGTATCCATCTGTGCACATTTAAGTTTATAACTTGTATGTAGTGTTTGTAAAGCCTTAAGCCCAATTTGGTTTTTTTTTTTCCAGTTGGTCCCTAGGAAACAAGGAACTGAAGGTATTTTATGCTAGATGCAGGAATGTATTATTAATTACCATTGTTAATGTGTATATATGCCTGAATTGCAAATTAAGTAGTTTGACTAGACTTTTTCAGAGGCAACTATATTGATTAGTCTTTATTTTTCTCTTCCCTGGTAAAAAATAAATCTTTTTCTAGAATGAAGGTGACCCTCTAACAGATTAATCTAAGTTTTAGCATGATATCCTTTACAAAGTCTCTACTAATCTTTGAAATTAAGACATTGGTGATATGAGTAGAGGGGAGGAATACAATCCCTTTTTTTTTTTCCTCTCCAGGAAGGTATCTATGACTAAGCTTAAAAAAAGGGCAATGCTTTTTACTGTGAAGATTCTTTATAATGTAAATACATATAAACACAAGGATTTTATTTTATTTTTTTTCATATCAAAGCCTGGATCTTGAGGGGAACAGCAAAAACTGCAGAAAGATGCAAAATTTGCAGAATACGCACATTTTTGTGTCTATTACATTCTGATGTCATCGAAACAGTGAAATATGAAAAATACTTGAACAATAGACCAGCAAGTTCACTAGTCTATTGTTCATAAACCACTGTGTTTTCTTGCTTTGAAGAAAACAGATTTCTAACAGATGAGTTTTCAAGACATCATCTGTTTTTGATGAGATCAGACTAGATGACCTCAGCTAAGTCTTAGCCCCTGATGGTCAAAATTTTGTGAAGGAAGGAGGCTGAAGGATGATTAGGCAAGGCTTTACTCTGGGCTGTTTGTGTTCATATGTATTTGCTATTTTTTCAAGTTTGCCATTCCCAAATCAGAGTTCATGAGCTCTCTGTCCAAGCTCTTCCTATTATATCCTTGTCCGTGCTGTTTTATGTTACCACCACTGTCTTCGCGATCAAGGCAAATGATCAAATTGTCTTCCTCTCCAGTGTTTCCTTCTTTTCTCACATCTAGGTCATGTGGGAAATTGAACAGTGTCAGGCTTCGCAATCCTCTGGACTATTAAAATGTTAGCAGGGCCCCTCCCTTAGTTTTGGTCCCTGGAGTTACCGTAGCCCAGAGAGCGGTCCCAGCAGACAGACTGGATGTGCCTGTGTTGTTTGGGATATTAAAAGTTCAGCTGTTTGGATGCAAGCCATGCAGTGACAAGTGACAAAAGTGGACTTTTTTATTTACCAGTACGGGATGTAATGTGCACTCCAAATTATCGCAACTGGCTGAATAAAATTTCTAAATTTACATTCTCTCTTTTCAGTCAAATTTCTTAACTGGGATCCAAACGTTTCCTGTCCCAGCTATTCCATCTCTATTTTTCCGTGTTATTAACCCAGCTAAGCCAAACTCTAGCCAAAACACTGGCATTAAAATTTTCATACTTGCCTTTTATTTCAACCAAAGCTTTTTCCATTTGCCCGTGTGATTTGCTATCCCTTGTGCCAGTGGTGGTTTTCTCCACTCCTCCTTTAGTCTTTCCCCCATATCCCTCTTTCCTGCCTCACCAGGAACTACCTTCTGAACACAGGCACCTTTCTGCAAGCTTGTGGTCAACCACCCTGCTTCATTCAAATCCCGCCTGAAAATGTCTCTCTGTTCACAAAAGCAGTAAGTGGGAAGGAAGAGGGGGAAAAGGAAGGCAAAAAGTTGGCCAGAACCGGCAGATGGGCCACAAACTCTTTCCTGAATAGCACTAATATTCATCCATCCTTCTTTCCTCGGTTCCTTGTTTCTTTCTGAATGGTAATTGTTGCCGTGTCCAATTCACACTAAGATGAGTTTGGGAGAAGGTGACTGCATGTTATACACGACTACAGTCCCCTCGGTAATGCGTTAATGGGCTGTTCTGGTAGGCATATGGAAATGAAGCAGTCCTAAGGCTCCCCTGAACCCCATTACAGGGAAGCAAAGGTTACTTTTTCCCCATAATTGCAGTCCCCTCTCACATGGCCATGGAACAGAGGATTACCTGGAAAAGAAAAGACCGGGAAAAAGCAGGGAAGACCGTTTACATCGGACTTGGTGATAATAACTGGCTGTTGGAGTCTCCTATTCACAAAACATGGTTTTTCGCTTCCCCACACTTGTTATGCCTTGTCACTCATTGCCAAATTATCTATTTATATGCCACCAGTGAAAAACTTTGCTCTCCAGATTGTTCTTTGCAATCCCTTAGAAAGCAGAACGACACTGCAGGGGGAATAACATGCTTGACAGTGTCTCACCGCCCTGGTTTTGTCTTCCAAACGCCCTGTGCCCTGTGAAGGTGCAGCTGTGCTAGCATGTCTACGGAGATGCTCTGAGCTGGTTTGGTAAATGGCAGATTGCCAGCAAGTGCCTTCGGGTGCTCACCCCTCCGGCCAACCTCCTAAAAGCCATCGATAAAAGCAGAAGGTGCAGCTTGGGCCGTAAGGTGCAGAAGGTGCAGCTTGGGACATAGATCAGTTCTGAGGAGATGTTATTAGAGTGACCCACCGTGTTGACTGAGCAACTTTTGGTGGAAAATAGCTATTCCAAATCTCTCCCTGCCACCATTTTAGAGATACGTGGCATAAAAATTGAGGAAGGCCTGGCTGCTCCCACTCGTCCAACTCCTGTTACGGTATGATTGGACGTGTGCAAGAAACTTAACGGAGGCTTTTGCTGTCTGTGCTCGGAGAATCATAATGTCACCCCATAACAGAGGTTGTGACTCAAGTTATTGACCTGCCAAGAAGGTCCACTCCAAAGTGGGCTTGGAGAAGCACTGCATCTCTGTGGTGAGCCCCGCAGTTTAAACAGATCACTATTGTCGGTAAAAGTGTTCATATATACCTGAGATCTTGTCAGACCCCCCGAGTCAGAAGAAACTGATGCAGCTATCCCTGTTTTAGAGCCTTTTTACGATTTAGCCATTCAGTTGTTCTACCTAGAAACTGTCTGAAAGCTTATGTAGCAGAAAGGCATGTCTGAGAAGAGCACAATAAAAGCCGAGGTGTGAGAAGCTATTGTTCAGCCACTGATAAAGAGACCTGATATGCTGTGAAGCTGCAAGGAGAGATTTTAACAGACTCTTTGTAATGCCGTGTCTGTCTGATGCCGGTATGCCTGGCGCTTTTCCAGGTGGCCAGGCCGTTTTCCTGAATCCAAGGGTATGTATTTGCGCTTGAAGCTTGTTGTTTCCTGAAATAGTTGATTTTGCAGCATTTTTAATATTTGCAGCGATTAGACAGGAGTTCACACTTTGCCCTTGCAAGGAACAAGTGAAATTGGTCTGTCTGGGATTCATATCTGCAAGGAGGTTTTGGGGGATTTCTTCTACTAAATTACTTCGATCTTCTCCCACTGCCGCACAAACCGCAGATTTCATTTGCACCAGAGCTCTGCTGGGAAAAAGTGTGAAATGGAGAGGGTGAATCCATCTCTTTTCCAACTTGCTGAGGCTAAAGCCCTTCTCCCAGGATTGCTCTGCCTTTTCTACGGGCCCCACTGCCTTCCTCTGCTGGGGCTCTCCCTGGTATAAGTTGTGCTGCCTCTCGGAGAAGTTTCCTGTGCTCTAGTGGCACCCCATATTGATTCGTCTCAGTGTATTTTGAGCTCCCTTCGTATTTGAGACTTACAATTTTAGCTATGAGAGAGAGAGAAGGTGTTCTAGAATCCGGCTTTATTGATTTTGGTTTTAAAAATATCTGGATGTTTGTGATCTGAAAAAGATATGAAAGGTCATAGTTATTCAAAGCTATATATTTTATTTTCCCTATTTATAGTGGCTGTACAACAGCAGTAAACGTTAATATTTGTGCAGCAATGCTGAAGCAAGCAGCATAGCTGTTTGCATATCGTTCAACTATTTTTGGTGAATATAGCTCCTGATTAATTTCTAATTTACGATTTTCTGAAGTATTTGAATAAAAGATGCAGTTTTCTGAGCTTTCAAATGCAAACTAATTTTTAGAATGATATTCAGATATTTTATGGATACTGGATTTACACATTCTGATATATTTATGATGAAATTTGTGTCAAGGCAAATCTCTTAAATATAGGAAAAATGTCCTAAATTGCACAAGTAATTGAGGTGGAATATTCCTGAGTAAGTATTAACCCTGACGAAATTCTGTGCTTGCTTTTTTCATTACAAACTGAAAAAGAAATATTTTTTGGACAATATTTTAAGGTTCCTGAATTTTTGAGTAACAGTTCATAAATGAATGTAACTTTGACAGTGACTACATGCAGAAATGTGCTTCTGCTGTGTTGTTTTGGTTTCTTTTTTAAATACGGATATTCAGAATGCCATAACAAAATTGATTTATATGAAATTATGAAGTTAATTCATAAACTAACAATGGAAAAGTAGGCGTTTTAATACTCTAAATATGTTAGTCATCCTTGTTAGATTTTGCAACAGCTTTCTGGCCCAACATATTTAAGTGAAGTGTAAATGAGTTCATTCCTCAACTGTTTCTAGTTAGAAATTTTGCATGATGGTTTCTCCGGAAAATAGCAAAAGAGGTGACAGCAGCGCTTCGCTTTTCATCAATATATAACCATCTTCTGTTGCAACGTGGCTTCATCTTCGTACTGGAAGAGTTGTCTCTTTGTTTCAATGTATTTAAATTTGAACCCCGTGTATGTTTGAGCCCTTTTGGAGTAATAACTGGTAAACTCATTTTTCCCAGCAGTGACATTCTTGAACACTTCCAAAATAAGATCCCACATGTGGGATACCACATTTTTTTCAGGTTGTGGGTGTCTAAAGCTACATCTCCTTGGAGATCATTCTTTGTCCTGAGCAAGACTCTTTGCTGCTGTTAAGATCCCTTCTGGTAAGGCGCCTTTCAATTTACACAAAGAAAACTGGTGCTTTCAGGAGTAATTTGGCATCGCCAGTCCTTGCTGGCTGACCCACAACTACCCCACTCTGATGTGCCCCAGTGCATACTGGCAAGCGGCTGGAGCACAACCATCGCTCAGCACTAGGCTAATTTTCAAGGTGAGTTCACAACCTGGCAGTCTTATTTCAGTGTGGTGACTGTAGCTTAAACCAAAAGGTCATGTTCAAAATTAACACAGAGTAAAAATCTTTGCACAAAAAAAGATGATTCACCATCTTGAGCAAATATATCCAGTTTACTGCAGTTTCCCCACAAAGATTTCTCAAAGTTTTCCAGACAAATATAAAATTAGAAATAAACTTTGCAACAACGTGCGAACAAAATCGTTTCAAGTGGCGAAGCTGATATGCAGGAGGAAACCAACTAAAGATTTCTGATCTCCGGTCACTTACGTTAGCAACTAGAATAAATGACATTGTAATAAATTGAGGTGCATATTGACTGGTAAGCTCGAAGTGATTTTTATCACTTGGGCAGCATAAAGCAGCCATTGATGCTTAAGCTGGGTTTATGACGGTTGTGCTTTGCCAGCATGGAACAAAGAAGCCCAAATAAAGGGCCTGCTGGCCTCATCTATTTGTGGAGTTGATTGCTTAAGATAAAGCGCTGCAAATTAGGTATAACTAATTTAATCTGTTTAATGTAGGAAAAAAGATAAGATGACGGCAACTACGTCTGTCTCCCTTTTCCTTGCAGTGATGTTTCATATCAGATGCTTCTTAGTTAACAAATACATACTGCTCCTTGGAGAAACTAATGTGTGTAATCCTTTTTATAACGAATTGCTGCAGCTCCAAATAAATGTGAGTTCCTCCATCAGCTTTACGGTAACATCTGAGTCACTCTCAATTCTCTTTCCTCCAGCAGTATATACCTAGGGTTCACCTAAAAATACCCAAACATTTTCCTGCCCAGTGTTACAAAATCATGGGTAATGCTGAAGTGGTTGTTTTCATGGTAAGAAAAATCTGCCGTCTTTAGGCACAAAATAAAATTAACAATGGTATGTGTTCATGTTTCACTGCCGTTATACAATAGAGACATGACTGAGACGTCAACGCTGCACCCATTAGACTGGAAGACATGAAATAGTCCTTCAGTGTGTGCTCTGGGGTAGCACAGAGGCTTTCCTGACGGAATTTTAACTGAAGGCTCATCTAACTGTTTCAGAAACGTAAAACAATTTGAAAGCAGTTCTCTCGTATACTCCGAGGCTGAATTTTGCCCTGCAGGAACATGTTTTGATGCTTGCAA
Organism: Pluvialis apricaria; assembly: GCA_017639485.1. Taxonomy (NCBI): domain Eukaryota; kingdom Metazoa; phylum Chordata; class Aves; order Charadriiformes; family Charadriidae; genus Pluvialis; species Pluvialis apricaria. The sequence goes on along the minus strand of CM030013.1, from coordinate 2,847,568 downwards.
AGTGATAACAGGCTTTTGCTTTATGATATACCAGTTAATTAAAAGATACGTGTTGTTGCTTTGACTGATGCTTTCACAGAGACTCTGTGCCATTTTTTAAATGATCTTAAAAGTAAGTTGATCTACATGTTGTAATTAGAAGATTTCCACTAAAGGGGAATATATAGAAAACTGCTGAAGGTGGTAAATTTGCTTGCAATTTATCTGAATATTTTAAAAGGATGAAAAGAGAAGATTTTTTTTATAATTTTTGAGTCAGTTTTATTGCTGTACGTTCTTGTGTCTATGAGGGAGGATATACTCAGAGGTGTACTAGGCATGGCATAATGAAACATTTTATAGATATAACTTATTTTACATTGTTTCAAGGCCTCTCTCCATTGCTGGGTTTAGAGGGTTGTGGCACTTTGTTAGGGACTGTGGCTCCAGCTGTGCGTAGGATGTGGAGCCTGGTTCTGAAATATTTATTATAGAGATCCGTATGATTATAGTTTGCATCTAGCTGTTGGCTTTATTTAGGGAAAACGGGGATCACTACCAGGAATCCGTGGACATCGAGTCTGCCAGGATGTCATTTATTGTAACTAAAGGTAACTCTTGTTACCTTTGTGTATTCCTTTTACAGTTTGTAAAGTCAGAAACATCCTCGACAGACTTTAAGAATGGGAAGCATTGCTGTATTGTATAATAGCTCCTAATGCTGTCAATAATGACGTGGTTGGGTATTGAAACTATGTATGCTTAGTTCAAGGGAGGATTTTTCGTTCATGTCCAGAAGTATCTTAGCACAGCAATATTTTTCCTTTTTGCTTAATTTTCTGCACTAAATCCTGCATGTCTCCAACGAAGTGGCCATTACCTTCATGTCCTTCTTACAGTAACAGGGCAGACGATTCTTTTCAGAACTTGTCAGAGCTAACGTACTAAAATCTGATTTTTACCCATCCAAGCAATTATGCGAGCCAATGAGGAATTGTAGGAAGAGTCTTCTAGAGTACTGACTCCAAGTAGTTTCATTTCATATGGTGAAAATTTCAGCCCTGGAAATCATCAGGAATTTTATAATTGATTCCTGTTGAACTAAGAGTTGAGCAGTTGTCATTCTATGAGAACACAGTTAAACACATTTGGCACAAATGTAGCAAATTACTAAATCTATCCGTCTCTAGAGCTATACTTGAAAGACCAGGGGGACCACCGGATTCAAGGCTTATAACTTCCCACCCTGAGCCCTGCGATCTGGAATGGGATGTCCCCGCACCTGGACGATGGGCCTGTGCATCGTGTTTGCCCGCTCCCAGCTGCACACTCGTTTTTGTCTCTGCCGATTGCCCCACTTGCCTCTGTGTTGAGGAACACTCACACTGTTTCAGTGTCTCGAGATGCCGCCCTGGGAAGAGGAGTGCTACGCGGAGACTGCTAGGGTTGTCCCTGCTGTGTATCCGTATAGTATATGGGGTATCAGTGCACAGTGAAAAGGCTTCAAAGTCTCTAGAAAGTGGGCAGCGTGTGCCAGCTAGCCCCAACCCTCACGGTTCTGCTTGGCTTGAGGTTATTGATGGACCCAGAGAGACCAGGATGACGGACGGAGCTGCAGCTGGTCCTGCTGCCATAGTAAGGTGCAATGAGGTGACTCCCAGGCACTGAAAGATTCCTCAGTGCAGGCATCTCCAATAAGGAGAGTTCAGCCAGGAGAATGTCTGTCCTATGGCATTGCAGCCCATAATAGCCATCTTGGAGCTTTTTGGAGGAGGATGGCCTCTGGGATGCTTACGGAATAAGATAAACTATGTTATGCATGTGAAAGCTAAGTGCACTCGAAATGGCTTGCAGGAACAGGGCCAAAAAAAGACTATTTTCCGAGATACATCATAAACCTCATCTGGTACAGCCTCAATATATTTTTACATTCATACCATTATAAACAGCCATCCTTTTTTTTAACCAACTAGTGTAACTTTTTCACAGGCCTGTTACCTCTACGCTGCTTTATCTTTCTCTATTAAAGACAAAGCTATAAAAATACTAATAAAATGTGGGTTTTTTCCAGATTTTTTTTTTTTTAAAATGAAACAGTAACTTCTCAGAACATACGCAGTATATCACTCAATTAAAACCTTGTATGGGAAATACCGGGTGAGGATGTGTGCTCGTGTACCTTGAGATATTATCCCTCTAGAAGGAACTATGCAGTGAATATTTGCTGCCTTTGATTGCTTGAGACAATGCTCGGACCACTTCAGAGACGGCTGCAGAGGGTTGGAGAATTTAGTAGCATGTTTCTGGTTTGTCACACTGAAATACGGGTGTCTGTACTTTTTCTCAAGAAAAAAAAGTTATTGTTTGCCTGGAGGAGTGATAAGCACTTATAGAGGATTAAATTCATTCTGAAATCATTCTATTGACTTCAAGTAAATGATTCTATGATGAATTTCAGTCTTCTTCGCTTAGTCCTTTCTCCCCTTTCCTCCTCCCTTGTGTGTAGCAGTGTACAGTACTAATTCAGCAGGGCTGTGTGGTAAATAGGTGCTGTTGACTTTGAGATGCTTGTCAGGAGGCTGCAAACATCTATTCCCCTTTTGTGGTGTGCAGCTATGTATAAATATATGGTCCCCTGGTTTAGGATGAAACTGTATCACGAGAATGTCTTGGGAATCAGGAGAAAAAGACTTCTGTCTTTTTGGCTCAGTGATCGTTGAAGTAGTCAGGAAAACAGAGGATTAGATGAATAGGAAAAGTCAGAAAATAGGTTTTTTGCCATAATGTGTGTTCACTCACAGAAAACTTCAGAAAACTTGAAATCACATGATGGGAGGGGAGGGAAGGAGGAGTGGACTCTTCTGAGGAGGCCAGATTTTGGAGATCTAGTACAGAGGATCTTCATATGGGTTCTGGGTTTCTTCATCTCTTTCTGAAGTTCTGGGGTTTTTCCACCTTGAAAGCGTTGTCATGAAAAGTAACAGTGTGTAACAGATTGGGAGAATAATAAACAGTTTAAAAAATGGGCAATGAGTTGTCTAAGCTATGTAAGCATGCAAACGATTATCTGTAAGAAACGGATGACAGAAAAACTCTTTTAATTCCAGGCAAATAAAGGTATCATTTTCTGCATAGGTACTTTCATTAAGTAGAGTCAAATTTTGTGACAGGGAATTAGGAGAAACAAAAGGCTTCCTGTAATATTATGTCAAAAGGCTCATTGTGATTCAGAAAAAAGGTTTAGATGTCACTCTGGCTTATGACATGTTATTGGCTTTTCCTTTTGGTGAAATACAACTGTGGGATGTAATTATTGTGTTAGTAATGTACCTTGTCCTGTAGTCATCTTTTTCCCTTGAAATATCTTATGTGAGCCAAAATGTCCCGTTGTAATAATGGCCTATTGCAGTAATAAAATTGTCAGGCCCAGGTACGTGATTGACCACTTTGTATTGTTGTAACTGTCCTTTTCATATCATATTAGTCTGACTTTATTACTGTTGTGCATCATGTTTATGGGGACACCATAAAATTTGGAGGCAGTCGCAGCATATTTACCTTCCCCCCATTCATTGGTGGGGGCTGTTTTTCCTTACTCTTCCGATGATGTAATTTGTTGAACAAGAAGTTCTTGTATTATTATTTTAATGTTATTTGAACGGAGATAGGGTTTATCAAAAAATACAGACCTAATATTTATGAAATCAAGTTTTAGACTCTGGGCCCAACTTCTTTCTAAGGGATTTTGTCTGCTTGGTAGAAAACAAAGTGGTTCAGCCAGAGGAGGAGTCTCCTTCATGATTGCCCGACTGTTCCTCTGGAGGTGAAGGTCTCATAATGGCCTGACTTCAGGCAGAGACGTGAATCAAAGTCCTACTTTTCAGGTGAACTTGTTCCCACGCGTGTCCCTCAGTCCCTGCTGCTGTAGCGGCCTGTGTGGCAGGGCTTACTTGTGTATACAGACAGCAAGAAGGATGCTGCCGCCCGCTCGCTGGGGTGTGCGGGCTTCTCTCCCACTGGCAGCAACTGTTGCACTATGCAGTGCTTAATTACGCATCAACAGAAGCGTTGATCCTCCTGTCTGGGAAATCCTCTAGGCACATAGTTAAGCCATTCTTCTGCTGTTTTGGGCAGAAAAAGACATGAAATTCAAGTCTTCCACAACCTGCGGAGGGATGCTAGCCACTGAACCGGGAGGGTAACGTCGCCTGCTGCTTTCGCTCTGTTTTTGTTTCCCCTGGCCAAAGTCTCGGACCATGTTCAACACAGATTTTCAAATAGTTTTGTGATGATAAAAACCACATTTGTGGCAGGCTGCTCTGCACTGAAAAGGATTTACTTGGATCTAATCTATGGGACGTAAGTCCATGCAGAATAGCCTGCATGCAGCAGAAGGCTCGAGGTCAGGAAAGCCAAAGTTAAGGTTGGTAATGACAATGCCATCTCTGATGCTTATAGCTTTGCAAGTTAGGAAATTAGTTAGTTGTTAGTAACTACACTGCATTACAAAAATAAATCGCTTGTATCATTTTACAGTCATCAAGCTAGAGAACAGCTTCATTCTGAGCTCTGTTGCTGATCCTCTGTTCTTGTCTGCATGAAGTATCTGAAAAGCTGCTTGGTTGCTCTTCGGGGACTGGCTGCGCTCCTCTGTAACATGGGAAAGTTCAAAATCACTGATAATAAATAAAACCTGGATTGTATGAAGCTCAGTAACAGCGCGGAGGGAGAGCAGCAGGAACGTCTGCACTGTACTTCCCAGTACTGTGGGTTGCTGGTGGGCTCAGCAAACAATATTTGTGCCCACATTTCACTACTCAAGGGGAAGTGGTCATTTGCTTTTATGTATAAACATTACTTTCTGTTTCTCAAAACATTCCCCAGTGCTTCAGGGGTTTGTAGGGAAACTGCATGTCTTTTTTTCTTTTTTCTTTTTGTTTCTTCTCAGATGACTAGTAGGTTTGTGCTGTGTCCCCAGGAAAAGACTAAGTAAAAAAGCAATTATTTTGGATAATTACAATCACTTCTTGGACTTGTGATTAATGGTAAATTGAGATGGGAGAAAGGTGTATCTAAAAAAAGAAAGTAGGAGGTGGAGAAAAACATACTTGTTTAATTAAAAGTGTACCTTAAATCTAAGGAGCTCTACAGAGCTTGTCAGGGACCAGGGACCAGACTTTGTGTCTGGAAGATACAGCTGGTTTTCGGCTGGTAGCAGAGTTTGACATTCATAAATCTGCTGCTCCTGTACCGAAAGTATTTTTGGAAGTAAATTAAAGGGTTTGGGTTCCTATGTCTGATTTTAATAGGTATAGCAACTTTCTGGAGTTTTCTAAGTAGAGTTTTGATGAAGACGACTGTTATTTTCCTCCTTCCCTCCATAAGTCTTTGTTATGGTCTTTTGTGCTGTTGTTTTGACATCAATGGGAAGCTATGCCTTAGTACGGCTTCCTGTATGTCGTATTCTTTTTCTTTTGTGCTCTAAATCTTCCCTATGGTTTTAGTTATATGCACAACTGAAATGCTTTTTGAAAAGCTACAGGTCCTTATTTATGTCAGTGCCAGCTTTAAAGAGCTTTCCAAGTTTAAAAAAAAAAAACCCCAACACTATTTGGCAATCATTTTCTCCTTACTTTGCTTTTGTGTTTCTCCAGTTGTGTCACCTGCTGAGTAAGTGTATGTGTTTGTAGGGAGGGGATGCTCTCTCCTTATTGTACCTAAAGCTGGGCAGCCAAGAGGCCCTTCCTTCCCATCACGACTAGTTTCCAGTATAGTTTGTACCCTTCAGCCCTGAAGGGTTGAAGGAGTGTGTAAGAGTGATTGGGAAAGGAGTATTTTCAACACCCTGAAGCAACAGTACAAACTGTAAGTGCTGGGGGGAAGGCTTCACTGTGATGCCTCATGGAGTAGGTTACTATAAGGAAGGTATCCCTTGGATTTGCATCTCCTGCCTACATGTGGGGAGTGTTGGTAGCACCGCTTGAGAAGAAGTCTGTGTTGGGAGCTGCCTGAGGGTGACTCCCATTGGAGACGCAGGACTGCCTTAGCAGAAAACTTCCTTTCCCTGTAAATGAAAGAAACTGTTTTTAGGGACTTGTAGTATTGGTTTGGCTGTGGAAGGTAAGTCAAGCTCGGGAAGGGAAATATCTTCTGGTCTCCTAAGGCCCTCTTGATAATTTTTTTTATTTTTATTTTTTTTTCCCCAAAAGCAGTGAAGCCCAGTTTCCTGTACGTGCCAGTAAGGACGAAGGAACAGAAAAGTCCATAAAATAAATTATTTGTATCCTTATCACTTCTGGTAGGTTTTAAGAAGAGAAATGGAGACCAATCTTGAATGCAGATTTGCCAGCCTCCAAAAGTTAGCTGTCTCCTTATAACTAGATAGGAATTTATTAATGTGTGTTCCTCAAGGGAGTGTGTTTAATAGAAGTGTTAACTATTATCAGTAGCACATTAGGAGGAATTGTCCAGGTACTGCAGTCTCTGACCATTACAACATTGGTTTCCATTCCTTTAAGTTGTTCATATGGCAAATTCTTTGTGATCGGAGTCGGATTAGGCAAGTTTAGATAAGTCAGAGATTTTCAGAATGATAACAATACAGGTTTCTCAGATGACCTCTTCCGCCTTGTTGAAGTTGAAAGAGAAAAAGCAAAGACGACAGACCATTTTGGGGGCTGTCCAAAGATAAATAATTTAATTTCAGCTTAGTTCACATTATTACTACATGGTGTTATCTTTACACAATTAGTTTGTTGTCAGTTCATTGTATTTTTATAGTGATGTATTTAGTTGCACATCTTGAGATAAGGTCACAGGAGTGGCTTTAAGGAAGTGGATTTCTTTTGATAGAATTGGAGAATCACAGAATAATTTAGGTTGGAAGGGACCTTGGGTACTTATCCCATCTCATGCTTAAAGCAGGGCTAACTTCAACATTAGATTAAGTAATTCACAGCCACGTCCTCTTGAGTTTTGAGCATCTCCAGGTACAGAGATCCCACAGCCTCTCTGGGCACCTTTCACACTGTTTGAGCTGTCCATGAAGAAACATATTTCCTAATATCTAATCAGAATTTTCCTCACTCCAGCTTGTGCCTGTTGCCTTTTGTCCTTTCCGAAAAACGTTTGCTTCCTCCCTTCCTGGTGCAGGATTTTACCTGCCCCTTAAGGTGAGAATGACCAGTGGTGAGTGCTTCTCACGTCTAGAACTGTGGCAGTATTGACAGCTTTATGCCATGCAACTTAATCCAGCTCAACTGGCCCATTTTAATGAGGGTTACACTCCTTGAACTTCCAATTTGATAAAAAATTAAAACTTCAAGAGCATAATGGTTCTTCTCCCCAATTCAACGGTACTGCTTTTTGCATACTTGCAAAATAGAAGGGAAGAGAAACCTCACATCACCGTCAGTCATCCTTTTTGTGGCATGTGCTGTATTACGTCTCTGATCTTAAGGGCAGGGCAGCTGGCTAGGTGCTTCGCTTCTAGCTACTCTGGATGCTACAGGTGCAAGGAGTAAAGCAAAATCCTTCCGTGGTACCTGCAAAGGAACTTCCAGGTCTGCGAACAAGCTGCCTTTGAATCTTTTTCTCTCCACATCTGAAAAAATGGATGCACAACCCTGAAGTTTCTGGATTAAAAATAAGAAGCTGCAAAAAAGGACAGGAGGGTGATGTGACAATAATGAACGCCATCCCCCAAAGACCTAACAACCCATAAATAGAAAGAACCATACCCCACAAGGCTGTCGTAACAAGTCAGGGACTAATGTGTTTCTGTCCCCAAGGTGGCTGGGACAAGAAAGACAATTTAAGAAAAATATTAGGAAAAAATTTGGAGGAATAATGAAGGTGAGCAAGCTGATGCATTTACTTGAAGAGAGCGTCCATCCCAGAAGGTCTGCCAGAGTAATGTAGACATGGCTCCTTTTGCCTTGTGGGACACGGAAATGAGTAAGTTAGCATGCTGAGGTCCACAGCACCTGTAACTAGAACTGTAAAGGATGCTTCCTTCTTCCCCCCGGCTCTCTCTTGCTCTCTCTCTTCTCTTATTTTTTTTTTTTCTCAGCTGAGGCATTGAACAAATGCAGCAGTTGTCATAACTGGATGATTTCTATAGACTTGACTAAAGAGTTCAAGCCATCTGTGATCCCATCAGGGGAGTAATGGGCAGAAGAGCACTATTTTATTGTGTATATTCAACTTAAAAAATTCAGCTCAGAAGAGAAATATGTATTTTCTTACAATTCCTCCTTGGCAGAAGCAGGCTATTATTTTTGCATGTTCTACAGACTTTTTTTTTTTTTTTTTTTAGAATAGAGCAAGGAGAGAAGAACTCTTCTTAAAAATTATTTGGCAGAAATCCTTTTTCATCTAAATGAGTAGCAATCGCTCACGGTCCTGGGCATGTGGGATAATAAAATGATACAGCAAGATTTGAAACAGGGATGGGAAGTTACAAAGACAAAGAGAATGCTTCGGATCTTAGAGACAATGCAGGTATTCTGGCAGATGAGCAAAAAGTTTTGCAAACAGTCAGGTAGCTCTTTCTCTGAGTCCTGGGTATATTGGCAGCTCTAGGAATGGAGGGATCTGTTGAGAAGACAGTGCTTTGTGTTATCTCTGTCGTGTGATCAACTGAGTTATATCATGCAAGCAAATGTTCGTGCATGTGAGTGCCATGAGTAACAGTGGTTCCGTAGAAACAAATTAACTTCTTTGTATTTATATAATGAGGAGCAAAATAACCTGGAAAAGCTTAACTTTGGCACACAGCGATGCAGATGATACCTGTAGTAGGCATTGGAGGATTGATAAACTGCTCTGCCCGTTTATCCAAAGGTTGCAGTCCACAGATGGATGAGCGTGAAAGGACTTTTCTCGTCAGGTTTCGTATAACACAGCCCACAGAAACTTCCCAGGCTCCTTTATTTTGGAGACTGTGTTTGCATGTGACCTCATAACGCAGTCATTTTTAATATCTCTTTTAATGTAGCCACAGGCTCTGATTCGATACTCCCTGACCTCTCTGCAGAAGCTAAGGCTGTGGAAATAAGAGCGCTGTAAGTTTCTCAGGTATGCCAGTGTTTTAGAATGCTGGGGTTTGTGTTCTTGGATAGAGACTTGTGACACTCCCAAAGGCATAGCATCTGCGTTTTCTGTATTGGTATACCTCAGTCAAGACTTGGAACCTTAGTATTTGGAACTTAGACTAACAACTTGAAGACTGAACAGTTAATTATTCTTTTTATTTACTTTTCCTAAATAGGTCACATAGGGTTTGAGTGTCCAGTCTGAAATTTATGCCTTTGTAATATTTGTCTTCATTAAAACTTTCCTAAATGGGAATTCACTGCAAGTATTGCCTGTGTGGCTCATGCTGTCAGAGCACCCAGCTGGGGCCAAAAGCAGGTAGTAAAAAAAGAAAATAAATGATGAGGGCACAGGAAGGAGCTTTGGATGCAGCCTCTTTCTTGGATCAAGAAAGGACTTGAAGTAAATTCAGTTTCCTGAAGGTTTGTAGAGGAAAAAATAGGCTTAGGTTTGGACAATATTATTCGTCACTTTCCTAGTATTTGCTAAGAAGCTGTGTATGTGTGCTGCTCTCAATTTTCTAGCTTTAAGCAGAGTGGTGTTGCGCTCTTCGGGGCTCAGCCTGTTGCCATGGATTCTAATCAAGGTTTTAATGGTGATTTTTTGAGGCTTGCTTTTCAAGGAAGGATAAATGAGTCTAGTCTCCATGAAAACATCATGTCTGTTGTTTTTATTGGGGGATTTGCTCCAAAGAAAGCAAGATAAAAGCCTCTTGACTAGTTTTGCCTCAAATAAATGTTGTGTCCTCTCTCCTTGTATGTGGTTTGGCTAAAAAGTCAGAGTGCTAAAACCCTCCCTTGCTCAAGCATCTCTATTACTGTTTTACGTTTAATACCAGTACTATTTCTTATTTGTAACCTGACGTTTTTTACATTAACTTTTCTGTGCACAGAAGTCTCTTTTCAATTTGCTTTTTAGTTACATTGGATTGTACTAGTAATAACTTACCTGACTCTGCTATGTGTGCCAAAACCTTCAGTATACTTCAACTAGCTACTCTTCATCTTAAAGAATTTGTTGTACGGAGTATGTTGTACTGATCCAAATTAGATACTCATCTAGTACGATGGAGGACTTAAATTTATGCAGAGTCCTATACTTGAACTGGTTAGAAACTGTAATTTGGTGCTGTTCCCCCTCCCCATACGCCCAGCCTGTCTTCACTGAATAGCTGAACCCGGGCAAGCCACTTTTGTTCCATGTGTTCCAGAACGGCCTGCGTACAACTCCAATTGCAGAAAGCTGACTGCAAAAACCTACCTCCTTTTTGCCTGTAACTACTGATTTAGTATTCATGGATAAGCACATATTTAGACATTGAGTGTCATGTTATATCCTGTTTTTACCGCTTAAAGAGGTGAACACTGTTACCTGTAATGTACAGAAGACAACGTGTTGATTTAAGTGGACTTTTTAGATTGAGGGCTTCTCTTTGGGAGGATGTCAGTCTGTCTTCCCAGGTGAGGCTATCTGTGGGAGAGAGGAGAGTTTGTTTTGCTCTTTCTGCATCTCTCATCTTGTCTGTATCTATTTTTAGACAGATGGATTTGCACATTCTGGCTGCAGCACACATTCTGCAGTGACTCCTTGTTCCTGCAAAATGGCTAATTAAGTGAGAGACAACTTGGGCAGGAATGATTTACGCCACGTGAACATGGCTCAGACTTCAGAAAATACTGGCGGATTCTGCCAAACTGTCAAGTTATCAAGTTGTTCGCTTTTTGCCAGGCTTCATCAGCGATCGTTAGCTTCGTGGTCTGGCTGAAATTCTTTCATTTTGGTGGAGTGTGAAATCAGTCTCTGCTTCTCATTTTCTCTCTGACTCTTGCCATTGGTGCCAGCCTGACTCAGTATAGGCTGATGATTGATAGCAGCAGAGAAGTGGTGCTCAACAGCTGAACACACAGCCCTGTGCTGCTGAAGATATTATGTTCCATTGTAAATGTTTCCAGTCTCAAAATTTAGAAGGCACTGGGGGAACTGGGAAAGCCCTGCCTGCATGCTTAGCCTCTAGGAGCCTACTACGGTTAGTCATGTTGCATCTGTTGAGCTACTTTCCAAGTCAAGTGACTTAAGGAAAAATGTCTGTCTTTTTAAACTCTATCCTCCCTTGGTCAGGACAGTTTTCTGTTATTATATTGTACCAGGGGGAGAGGTAAGCTTGTGGCTTTACCGACACATAAAAAAAGGCGTTTGTGAAATCTCCCATGCTAAATGTCCGAGCATTCTCTCTCTAGATGTACAGACAAATGCTTTCCTTGCTGTCTTCTCCTGCCTCTTCTCCCTTTTGATAAAAGGTTTGTCTCTCTTTGTCCTTTAACTGGTACAATTTATCTCGCTAAGGAGAAAAAGGCAGCGAACGAAAAGGGCAAGTGAAGACAAATGTGGAACACGGAATTCTGCGACCGGACACGTGGTGCACTGCTCACCAAGAGGCGTGCAAGCAGAGGGGAAGGACAGTAGCAGGTTGTCGTGCATATATCTAAAGCACAACCAAATATAGCATTGTGTATGCACTAAAGCAAGGCTATGCGGGCCTGAAAACTATAAAATCTAATTAGGTGGCTGTTTATGTGAAATACTGGTAAGTTTGAGAGCATTCCTCATGAACTAGAGTACGGAATGCTTGCAGTCCATCAAACAAAGGTCTACACAAGATGCCGACAGTATTCTACAAGGAGGTACAGACGGGGAAATTTCCCAAGAAGTAATGTGAAGAGCTTACATTGTACGGCTAAGGATCTTGAGTATATACCCAGGATGCGGAAAAAGTGATTTACCAATTAAAAAATGTTGGTGGGAGATTTTGGATAGAGACACCCTTCATTTTCCTATTAGTTATGGCATACAAAGAAGTGATTAAATGTCAATAAAAGGGAATCCAGGGCTTGTTTGAGCTGTTGGAACCGCGTGTGCTCTTTTAGCACCTTTGATATGGGTAACCACCATCTCCATTTGCAACCCGTGACTTTAGTGGTATTTACCAACTTAAATGTTTTTACATGAGTAATGATAGCTTTTTTTTTCAAGCAGCAGGCAGTGACGAGACACAGAATAACGGCTTGTATGCTCACTTAAGCCTTGAAGGGCCTTTTTTTTTAGCTGTTTTTGGCCACGTGCGAGTGCCTGGCAGGTGGAGTGTGTACTGCGAGCGATTGCTGGGGCGTTGCACAAGCAGCTTCTGAAACGGGTGAGCGTGCAGTGCTTGCCGTGCTAAGCTACATGCATTCCTGAAGCTTTCCTGGCAGTAATAAACAATGCAACCAATAATATTGCGATTTATGGAATAAGCCGGAAACCCTCATGTGAGTTACAGCCTCGATGACTTTAGAGCCAACGCAATTTTTCTTCTATATATAAATATGCAGTGCTGTCCCAATCAGTTATGCTGCTTCTGAAGTCTTGGGAATAAAGAAGCATTTTGCTGCTGAATAACATATACGCGGAGCCTTGACTATCTCAGCTGAAACGGTGAAAGAAATCTCATGCTAGTGGTCCCCAGAAACGAGCTAGATGGATTTCTGCTTTGGGTATTCTCCTGCATGCTCTCAAACAGAAAGCAGATGGATAATGTGGCGCGTGAAGAGACAGCATTAAGCACCTATATTTTAAACAATAAGAGATCTTTTTTTTTTTTTCCTCTTTACAGACAGCTATTGTGTGCTTCTCATTTCATTATTCCTATCAGGCTTCCTGAACAAGATATCTCTGTGTGAAGAGGTTTCTTTTAAAGGTGTCATTATGAATTTCTTAAGAAAACTTTGGAAAATTTTTTTATAAAGGAGAGCCTTTATTGAATTGTAGGCTATATGCTATTGCATTATACATGGTTATCATTCCCAGTGAATTTTAATTTCAAAGCCTCACATTTACTATAAAATCTTGAAAAACGCAAAGGGCTTTGGTTATAATGAACTGCTGCCCGCTAGATTAACTTGTTTAAGGTCTATAAGGTTTCTCACTTTTCTGTCTTCTGCTGCAGAAGTAGTCTGACACCCCCAGAATGAATTAATCAGCCTTCAAGAAGTAACATTGCAAGTCGCTTTGCTGCTTTAAACTCATTTCATAAGCCTCCCTCAAATTTCTCTGGCATATCCTTAGCGTGAATATGGGACCACAGAGACATTCAACTCTTCATGTATCATTGCAGACAGCTGTCTTAATTGAATCACCTGGTGGCAGCATGAAAAATTTGGCATTTTTCTTTGCTGTTTGGGTTGTCGTTATTGTTTGTGATGGCTGAATCTTTTCCAAAGTTTCAGTGTGAGCAAACTCTCCTCTGTTGCAGCAGGTTATCAAGGCTCAGAAGGACTGTGGTCTATTTTTAGGCTGCGTAAACCAGCTGAATCATTTAAAACAAAGCACAGAGGAAATATTAGAGTCTCTGCAGAGCCGAAGGAGATGGGGAAGTCTGCCAGGGTGGGGAGCAGCTCTGGCTCCTCACCCAAGTTCTGCCTCTTATGACTTGGTTTAATGTCTGCTGGCATAGATGATGTCTCTGAAACTTGGAACCATATTTATCCCAATGAATTTCATGCATTTAACTGACACATCTAATCACTACAATAGTCAAGGAAGGGGGGGTGGGGGGGTGGGGTGTGCACATTCCTAGCAGCGATTCAGCCAGTTCAGATCTGAAATTGTTCTGTCTCTCTAAAATGTCAGAATGAACATAAGACGGTAACAATTCCAGCTCTTCAGGTACGACTCTAAAGGCAGGAGCCAGGCATGATCCATCTGACTTGCTAAAGTCCTTGTGACTGACTGCATTTCTTTTCTTTCAACAGAATCATAGAATGGTTCAGGTTGGAAGGGACCTTGAAGATCATCGAGTTCCAACCCCCCGCCGTAGGCAGGGCCACCTCCCACCAGCCCAGGTTGCTCCAAGCCCCGTCCAGCCTGGCCTTGGACACCTCCAGGGATGGGGCAGCCACAGCTTCTCGGGGGAACCTGGGCCAGTGCCTCACCACCCTTAAAGTGAAAAACATCTTCCTAATGTTTAATCTAAACCTGCCCTCTTCCACCCTTAATCTTCTCCATAAGGTTAACCATAGATTTTATTTAGATTGTTTGATGTTAAAGATATCAATTGCATCTGCTTCACAAACCTCTTGTAGCATCAATTTTTGTTTTGTAAACAGCTCCCCCCCCCCAGTAGCAAGACATCTTATTGCTAAAGTGCTTTACCTCTGCTACTATTCTCTGCTGAATCTACCCCATCTCATCTTATCCATCTCCTACGGGCACCAAACTCTCAGCTTCCCATGTTCAGTCACTCAGCTTATTAATTTTCATTTTCTTGATTGCTGCTTCACTCCTGTGTGGTGCTATGGGTTGTGCAGCAGTGCTCCTGCAATGCTCCTGCTCCCCTGTGTTCGTCATCCACTGCAATATTCTGAGGTACAGTGACCCGGGTAAGGTCCTGATTCAAAGTCCCTGAACTGAATGGCACTGCTCCTATTAAATGCTGGTGATGCAGAATTACAGGCCAACCGTCAATAAATGCCAGCATGGGCAAAACGTCATGCTTTTTCCCTCCCTCCCATCCTATAAATGTGATGATATGTTTTAGACTACCAATTACCTATAATCAAGAAAATGGAAGCAACTGACTTTCTAAATGCAGCGTTGGAAAAATGTTCCTAGAGAAGTGGGCCAAATGAGGTACCCATCAAAAGGTAATGAATGATTTAAGCTTCTGCTGCCCCAAGATGTAACAGAACCACCCTTCTTCTTTTCAAGCATGAAAGGTCTTTGCTTTGTGGTAGCTGCATTGTGTGTGTATATGTGTTTTATGGCAATTTTCTCATAGGAGTATCTAGGAAACAACATTTCACCAGAAAAAAAAAAAAAAAAAAGGAAAGATTTTGAATGCTGTCTATATCTACGATATCCTGAAGTTGTGTAGCTTCACGTTGTCTAGTCAGTTTGTAGAGTCATTTGCATTTGTAGGAATTGCGTCCTTTCAGATAGGAATGACACGGTCAGTGGTTTGGCTGCTAAATGGCCTACAGCAGGAATTTTATCTTCTGCACTCAGAAGAAAGAATAATATGTTTTGTATTAGCTTTCAAACTCCATCGTCCTTCCCCCCTTGCCAACCCAGCTCTTCCCCAGTGGAAGTGGTGTGGCAGTAAAATTGTGGGGGAGCTTATTAAATCTGCACATTTAATGCCTCAATTTAAACCTTGGATAATAAAGGACCATCTTTTAAATTAAGCTGTGGATTTACCATCTGCACAAATTGGATTTTTTTCCCTTTCTGTATTACCTGAAAGACAGCATTACTATGGATAATTTGTGAAGCGTTGGCTTCTACATGGCCGCCTACATTCATAGTTAGGTCAACGTGCACAGGGGTTCAGAAATAGAGACAGACACCTGGACACTGCTCTTCCTTAAGCCATTAAGTCAGGTAAGCACTCCTTAAACCGTATCTTATTTCCTTCTGTCATTTTCTCCTGCTAAACCTTGCTCTAATATCTAACCCTTGCTTCCTTCCAGCATGGAAAGCAGTAACACAGCATCTGGAGTTCTGCGCTCGGACAATATTTGGATGCATCTTCTCTGTCTGAAAGGAGGTTATTGGTTGTAACCTAAACCACGGTTGGTGCTGTTGCTGCTCGCTTGCCGGATTTTAAAGGTGGGTAGATCAGAGAGGGGAGGTGTGCCAAAGTCCAGCTTCCCACAGCACTGATTTTGTCCTCGCTGGCTGTCCTTCTGCTAATTCTAAGAAGTTTTGTGACTGTCTTCCAAAACTCTGCTTCCTCATACTGTGAAGTCACATCAATGTAGAAGTAAATAAAAATAACTCAATCTAGTGAGTGAATTTCCATTGCACCGATACCAGTTAGCCAGGATTACCTGTGGTATGCCATTTGTATGGAGAACATTTTTAGGGACACTCTTAAGTGGTCTTTCTTGCATTGGAAGCATAAGATAATTGTCATCAGGAAATAGAATAACGTGTTCTGTCTGGGGAGTTGTGTTGCATAGCTGATGTTAAAGAATTTTGGGAAACCCCAAATGAAACCTCTTTACTCTGGAATAATGAACTAATCTCAGCTGACAATTCCTAAAGGAAAATTGCAAACATAGGAGTAATCCCACATGCCAGTCATTCCTTCCCACCTCTGCTTGAGCACCCTTTGCCCCTGGGTCAGGTTAGAGCTTGGGGCTGGTTCGTGGCAGGAGCTGGAGACTTATTTTAGGGCTGGAGAAGAAGGGAACACGATGGGACTGACAGTTTAGCTGAGCCACTCGGCCGCGTCAGGGAGTTTGATTGTAGGAGAGCTATGCAGTGCATTTAGGTAGATTATCAAAATGTACTTTTTTCATCTCCTCTCTCACTATGTGCATGTGTAAATGCAATGGAAACCCTTCCCTTCTGCCTGCCTTGCAGTAGCAATTTTCAGGCAAAAAGTAATTTTAACGTTTAACTTACCATTGAGAGAAGTGCATAGGTTTAACACGGCAAATGAGAAAGCTGAACTGCCCAAACTCATCCTGTTGTGCAGCCTGGCATCATGAAGAAGGGAGACAAGTCCATCATTGGCACTTCTTGCTCAGTTTTTTACCTCTTGCACTCTCTTTTTCTTCCTTTCTTGAAAGGAATAGTTCAGTTTCTTACCCTAATAAATTTTTCATGCAGGAAAAAGGTCAAAACGAGATAGTCCTGTGAGCTAGGCTCTCCTCCCATCATTCCTTTTCCCGATAATCCTTGAAGCATTTGGCCAATGGAGGAGAGGTGCCAAAATCAGTGTCGCTGCCAAAGAAGTGGTTGAAGCACGCGTGGCTGGTAGCAAGCCAGATAAAATAACAGCCACTGTCTTGCATGTAATGGCAGAGCTGAGCAAACTCCTCCTGGAGGGCAGTATCCATGGGTCCACCCATCAGCCTTGGACCGGTGAGACCGATGTTCTCGATTGCTGTCATGATTTCCTCGGACACAAAGTTTTGTCTGTAGGGCTGAGCTGAAAAAGATGATCCTAGGATACTCCTGAGCTTAAATATATTTTGTCTGTTGGAGCATGTAATTAGGATAGCCTCGAAGTTGGTCTAACGTGTTATTGGGAAGTCCTTAGGACACGGGAGGTTCCCTGAGGAGCACAAAGCTATAAATTTGGTGCCTGCACCAAGCAGAGCTGAAACTGTTCGAGCCCAGCTGAATCTGGGGGAGAGGCGGGAGGATAATTTTCATTTCTGATTTGTCAGCTCTGACTGTAATTTCTGTAAATCTAACTCTGTTGCCTGTCTATATGTTGTAAAAGCAATCACACTTAATCACACCAATTGTATATAAAGATGAAGAATTGCAAGGAAGGACATATTTCACTTTTGACATTTGCTTAAATTCTTAGAAAATTACATGGCATAGTGTCCAGCAAAGTTTGAAAGTCGCTGCAGATTAAAGCTACCAAGGGTTGATTTTAATCCTCAGCACGCCTGAGCATTGAGTCCATTAGTATCTGTTACTGTGTCAATAGAGAAAACAAACTCTAAGCGCTACCAATTAACTTCACCAGCAAGCATATCTTCCCGAGAAAAATCAAGTGAACATGCATCTTTTATTAGGAGGCGGGAGACCAGAGCCAGTGTTTCAGACATCTGATGACCTTTGTATGTGGCTGCTATCTCATTATCTTTGACAGGGACTAAATGCAATCTTCAGAGCTGATCAGTGCCTTCTGTCTCTCTGAGGAGACTTTATTTAATTTACTGTATTATATTATAGCATCTTTTCTCTTTAACTGGAGACATCTCAATCTATTCTAATGATAGTTGTACTGTGTGTGCATAGAAATACAGACACATACTTAGAGATATAGGTGGCTTTAGTCTGTATTTGGGAAGGTGTTAGAAAACATAACTCTAAACTTGTTTGGTTACACCTAAAATTAAAATTTATAGTATCTAAATATCTCAAAAAAGAGCAAGTCTTAAATGAGCGCCATGTGCTATTCTTAAAAGCAGCTTCTGCTGTAGCTAATCAAAAGGATGAGTTTGAAATAAGCTTCCTGTGAAATGGGAATTATTGTCGTTTAAATTGGATCTTGTCCACCTGCCAGCACAGAACTAAGCACTCTTGAAAGAGCATCTTAATGGCTTAGCTTGGACATCTCAGGAGACCCCTGACACCAGGTGCCCCGGGAACAAGAGCTTGTCACACTCAAATGGCAATGATTGCAGTGCTCGTGTCAAATACACAGTGTGCCAGCACCCCAAATAAAAATGCCAGAATACCATCACTCAATTTTTTTTGCCCCTAATTGTCCCCTCAACGAAGCCCTCAAAGGGGATGTGGATGCAGATGTAGATCCCAATCCCCATACACAGAGCCTTCGAAGTGCCGGGGTGATTGTGCTCACCTGGCTACTTATATGCTGGTTCCTACTTAGCCTTAAGTAAAGGAGTATTAATTCATTACTGAAGTGGCACGGCCTCTTTACAGCAGGAATTTATATACAAGACCTACGCTATAGTTCAGGCCTGATAGGTAGAGTCACCTATCTGCACATCCAGAGGAACAGCTGGCCACGCACGTGCCACCCAACCGAATTTCAGGGCAAGCTACAAATTTCTCTTTGGAGGGAATAAGGAGGGGTATGTGGAAGAGTCGAGCAAAACTCCCACACGTGGAGTATTTCTTAGTGACTGAAACGGGCAGTTATATAGTTGGAGGGGGATAGAAAATTAAATATAATATCAACATAAAAAATATAAATAGAAGTTTTTGTGGCTATGGTGCTCTGATGTGAGGGGCTGAAGGTGGCTGAAAAGATATGGCTAAAAAAAAAATTAAGAGTGCCCCTTTCCCAAGGCAGTTTGGATTTTTTCATTCAGGTTTCGTACCCAGCTGCTAGCAGACCTGTGATGTGTGGCGTGACTAAGGCGAGCTGTGCCGGTGACAGGCTGGGAAGCAAATGTGACTCTTGTGTGACAAGAGATTTCTTCTTTGCGACTTCCCTCCCCCCCCCCCCCCCAACATGGTTAGAAAGTTATTCTGTCCAACTTCTCGTTTTCCAGCTTTGATTTTCCAACTTTGAACGTTTATGTTGAGAGTCCTATATTAAATTATATTTTTAATCTTTCTTTTTAAATGGTGAGATGTTGGAGGAAAGCACAATTGCGTTAGAAACACTGCAGAACAGGAATTCTTGCTTTTCTGTGCAGATGCTGACAAAGAAAAGCACAGATACAGTAGCTTTCCAGCAGTAGCATGATATAAGCATGTATAATCCATAGGAGGAAATCACAGTATGTCATGATTGAAGTGGTAAATGCTTGGAAGCTGTGTGTAAGGGAAATATCCTTCTCAATTCTATGCATTATACTTCATTAAAAAGGAAATTAATAGCATCCCCTTACGCATTGCTTGAAGAGCCAAGGTCTTGCACGGAGGAAACTTGCCAAAATGCGTAATTTGAGTCCCGTCTAAAGCTGGTTGTCCGTGGCTGTGTCTGAACCAGTGTTTTGGTTCAAGGTGGTGATGCGGTTTTGGAAAATCTCCTTATTCGTCCCCGTGTACTGAGTGCTGCCTTGGTTCAGGGAGGGGTTTGTTGGGCACGGGCTGAATTGCTTTTGGAGAAAACCAACACCGGTATGGTGCCCCCCTGGGTGGACGTGGGGGTTTGACCCTGGCAGGTGGCCTGAACGGATGTAGGGAGGGGACATTCAGTCCAGAGGATCAGATTAACTTAAGTCCGAAATAACAACACTGAAGCAGAGCTGCGGAGCTTCCCGGCTTCCCAAATCTCACCGCTCGTTGGCGTTGCTCCCAATCGGGAGACTTGCAGTCTTCAGTTTGAGCGTTTATAATGTGGAGAGGGCAAGATGGCAGATTGAGACTATCATTAAGCACCTTGGGTGCCAATTGCCTTTCTAGCGGAAAGTGAATTAAATAACTCGTGCGCTCTGCCGTTCAGTAGAATAAGTTTGCTTAGTTTAGCAAGCTCAGTTGTGGGAGGATGATATGTAGGTTATCAGTAGCGAGTGAATGGAGAAAGCTGCCACCTTGCAATTTGAATAACTTCGCTCTAGTGTCATGCTGATATAAGCATCTGAAAACTACAAAGTTCACTAGGAGGCAGTGGTTATTTTTAAGTGGTATGTAAGTATGGAATATTTAGCTCTGCAGAAACCTTTTATACCTGAGCTGGATCAAAACTTTGTCTTGAGTTGTAGACCCCCCCACCCCGCTGGAGGTGGGCAACACCTAGTAAAAAATGTATGGGTGGTAGCTGTCGTGTCCTAAAGTGAGGAGAAGTTGTGAAGCGAGACAAGACTGGTGAGAAGAGGTCGTGCTGTGTATCCAGCAAACTGGTATTGGTTTTGAGGAAAAGACAGCCTGGGCTGGATAGACAGTTTTAAATTCAGAAATAAAAGCAATGCTCTTCAAAACTAAATACCAAGAGTTCTTTACATCTGTTGGTATGTTAAACCACCTGAGGGGCAAATTACTACCTAGAGAATCTGGCTAGGAGGAAGAGAGTTACATATCACTTCCCCCCCCCCCCTCAGATTGTCTGATTATTTGACCTAATCCCTCAGATTAACAGTACAGACCTGTAAATGCACGGTAGGGGGAGAGGAGGTGGAGGGGTGCAGCGCACTGCGGCAATAGCTTCTGCCTCTGAGGGCACTTCAGAGATTGAAGGACTGTGTTTGGTGGGGATCAAACCCTAAACTGACTCTAATGCCCTTAGACTGACCCATACAAACGTCCTTAACACAGCAGTGTTAAGGAGAAGATAGATTCACAGATCAGAACGTGGCAAATGGATGCTCAGCTGCCATACTGTCCCGGCAGAACTTGCCTGCGTTCACTGCAGGGCTCGGTGGCTCTGGGCCCTCCGATGCGTGGTAGCAATATGGTTTGCAAGTACCAAAGTCACTTTGGGAAATGGGATTTGCAACCAAGAGGTACGGAGAGCACTGAATGCTCTTCCGTGTCCCCAAATGTGCAATTCCTGTATTTTCACTGAATGCCAATAGCTTTCTGTCTCCACTCAAACTGAAATCAGGGTGTGTGTACGTTGCAAACAACAGGGGTTGTATTCATTGTTTCTTTCAGCATCTTTCATTAGATAGTGTCTCTGGATGCCAAAACTTTGAAGAAGTGCTGCAATATTGCTCTGTTTGCTCCATCCTTTGAAAACCAGTAGAGGCAGTAATACTACTTAGGGTTTGTGTTCCTGTTAACTTTTAAGAAAAAATGCATTTGCACATTGGTATTTCTTATTTTTCAGATGTGTCCACTCCTAGAGACAATCAGTCTGAAAATCAAAATCTGCTAAATTAACTGTTTCTGCATTTTCCTCTTCTTAAATATTTTTCTCTGGAGCAATTCAAAGAAACTTGTTTATGAAGACACAGTGCTTCTGTATGGGAATGCGTTTGTCTGGCTTCGGCTGGAAAACAGGACAGATCTTGCCTGGATCCTGGAGACTGCAGTTCAAATTGCGTTTACCACCTCTTTGGTTGCTCACATGTTTAGTTTTACCGCCGGTTAGGTTGAGCAGCTGCATTCAGCCACAAAAAGCAAACTGCTGTTTGTGGCTTGATGGCTTGTACTGCTCAGTCAGCAGAGGAGAGCTAATCCTTCAATGTTTGAAAGAGAACTGAGGCAACAAGGCCTCTGGAAGACTAATTATCCTGTCTCTGTCAGTAGACAGCTCTAAAAGTCTTTTCTCCCTTCTTTGCCTGGTCTGCTACCTCCAACAAAAAGGCAATGTCTCAGCTCTCCCCTCCAGGATCTGCGTGCGAAGCATGCCCTGAAAGTCCTCTGAACATTGCTCAGCAGTTCTCTGCTGCTTTGTGAGGCTGGAGTGCCAACTTTCAGTTTTCTTACTAAGGGAAAGACAACAAAAAAAATAATTTAAGATCTCTCCTTTCAAAGCGTAGGACTGTGGTCTTGGCAGAAGGTGGGAATACAGCTTTCATCTTGCAGCATGTGGCCATCCAAAGAAAAACAGCACCGAAATCAGATGCACAAAAGTGAGAAGACTGACACAAAAATAGTCAAAACCAAGCGCTATTGCTACTTGCTCATAAAGAAACTTGGGGATGGTTGTTTTATTTGTAGCCTGTAGATGTATTCAAGCCGGCAATTTGACTGCTGTTCACCGCAAAAGGCTGCATGGTCTGATTGTTACTAATAGGGAATTTCACAACCTTTCTCAGTTCTTGGAGCACTCTGTGGCCTGTTATTTTCTGTAGGCGTTGTTTGAAAGAATAATTCTAACCAAACTGCCCCAAATACAGTGTTCAGCACCGCAGTGTTTCTCTCTGACTCAAGGCCATGTGGGAGTAACTGCTAATTCCCAAAATATATTTAAAATTAGTGAAGCTGTCAAATATCCATCGTGCCCTTCCAGTAGACTGCTCATGTTTTGTGGCTGCCAGCTTTTCAGCATCTGTATGCGTATATTTATATACATAAAATAATTCTGAATAAAGCTTGAGGTTTATTCAGATGGATGAAAAATTCATTCAGAAGGGTGAAAACGTGGCTGTTCCACCCATTTATTTAAACGTTGATCCTGCTCACTGAAGCAGTTCGGAATCTGTACACGCTGTCTTCTCCAGCAGTGACTTAGGTCTATGCAGTCTCAGTAGGATGGTAGCGGATATATGGTTCTAATCTATATGTACTGTTGTCTGAGTAAGATTACCCATAAAGCTCTTGCTTGTGTACTGTGCTTTGACAGGTTTTGCCAAAACAAACATTTTTTTAAAAATGAAGCCCCCAAATAGCTGCTGAGATAGAAGGCTTGGGAACCGCTGCCTTCAAATTAAGCGTCCCTGAGTTTCCATGCTTGAGCTGTGATGCTTGATAGTTTCCATTAAAGCAGCCAAGATATATTGCTAAATTGAAGGGAAAACACAAATATTGGGATTTCGGTGGCGAAGTGCAGCAGAGAGAGTGCATAAAGTGCAGCAGGTTTATTACCTAGGCAGACCTGTAATTGACTAAAACACATGGTGTAGCAGGGAGGGCGTGGGAACGGACAGTGCCTCTCCGCTCAGGACTGCGAGGGAAACGCAGCAGAATTACTCCTCTGAAGGACAGAAAACAGCACGCTGCAAGGCTGTGCCTTTCAGGCTGCCCTGGGCACGGTGCGAACAGGTACTGAGCGGGGGGGGGGACACCACTGTATATCATCTGTGCATCTCAGCACAGGATCCGGTGTCTCCAATTATAGTCGTTTGATACTTGGTTTTGCTTAAGCTTTGCTGTCTTCATTTTTTAAACTGTGTTCTTCCTGTAGCTAACACAGCAAAGCCTTACTGCATGGGCATGAATTTAAGCATACGGGTAGCTTCCTTTTGGCACATTCAAACATACTTAGCCAGAAGAGCCTCTGAGCATCGAGGAACAAACATGATATTGCAATAACTGGACATACTCAAACCTTTATTTCCCAGCAGCCTACAGAGAGTGTGGCCTGGGTGGCCATACCAAGCACCCTCTAAGAACTGAGGAAATCCCACTGTAAGGGTATAAAAATGCCTCTTTAAAATAGTCTGATGGACTGATCAACAGAGGTCTAAAGGCTGTGCTGACTGTGAGAGTTCAGTTTCTGTGTCCCCACTGCCGGAGGTTAAAGGCAAAACTTTGCTAACTTTGCTTCCCAGAGCAGTCCTCTATGTAGATAATGTCTGCTCTGCTGCACTGGTTTTATGGACCTGCCACAGCACCCAGAACGGCAGTAACTGTTCCCTGTAGAGACTGCACTGGGATGTATAAGATTCACACGCACAAATATCACAGAACCACAGAATGGCCGGGGTTGGAAGGGACCTTCAGAGACCGTCTAGTCCAACCCCCCTGCCAGAGCAGGGTCACCCAGAGCAGGTTGCACAGGAACGCATCCAGGTGGGTTTGGAATCTCTCCAGAGAAGGAGACTCCACAGCCTCTCCGGGCAGCCTGTCGTCTGTTGTATGTCTATGAAAATATCTCAATACTATGTATAAACTGCACCAGAGCTGGGAAAGACGGGAAGCCTACAAGCAAAACTCCAGGGCATGTGCACTCTGGAAATTTTGTTCAATAGTGGTACTACAAATGCTACACGCGCTATGTTCCTCCACACAGAAAATACTGTAAGGGCTGTAAATCCAAGGAAAAAATGATATGAGCTCTTTTCTGTTTGGAAAACTGACTGGGAACTGTTACTCTTTAGCATATTGCATAGGAAATGGAGCTTTAATTATGTAGAATACTTCTCTGAGTTTCTTGAGAAGAAAACCCTAAGCTGTACTTCAGTAAAGGGTTAGTTCAGGTGCAGAAAGAAATCTCTAGCTATGATTTTCTAAACTGCCGTGCTATTGGGAAGAATTTTGGGCAGAAACAGTTCACCTTGTCCTCTCAAGGCATGTGTGCAATGGGAATCTGTGAGTTCTGCCTCTTCATCTACACCAGAAATGCAAAGCCAGTACTTGTGACTGTCATTTGGATTTCCAAGGCACCAGAAGACCTTGGGGTCGCACATGCATGTGCTTAGGTGCAGGATTTCCTTCCCAGATGGACTAATATGAGAAAGAAATCACATGTTTTAACATGCTCAAGTATAACTCTATCAGTAATAGATATGAAATACTGAATTTCCTAACACCAGAAAATAAAATGTGAGACTGCACTGCATTTTGGGATGAAAAAGCAAGAAAAAAGGGACCCATTTTGCTTTATTTTCTATGTAAGGTGGAGGGGGAAATTGCAGGTAAAAGGAACTGCAGGACTTGATCTGTGTTTGGAAGGCAGAATTTAGCTGTGCAGCGTTTTGGTGCTAGGAGCTACCTATTAAAAAAATTAATTTACAAGTAGGTAGTTTTCTCATTATCCAGCTTGCAGTATACAAAACACTTTCGTAGGAGATACTCTACCATTTGCATGAGGTGTTGCGAATAGTTTTGCAGCGCTGGGCACCAGATGTTTTGTGAAATGTATACGGCTCTTGGATGTGACAGCCTTGCAAAACTGCGTTTTCTTTTGCTGTTGAATGGTGAGCATTAATCAGCTTTAATGATCACTAGTGGATATACTAACAGCTTACAAAAGTTGCACTCTCCATTCTGCTGTAAATGGAGCCTCAAATAGTTGTAGTTGCCTACGGCTGTGTGCTAGAAAACCTGTTTTCTTCTGTGGATCACACTCTCACCCTTTAATCAGAACTTGTTCTGAAAATGGCAATGCCATGTCTCTAAGGGTGATCTCATTTTTGAGGGCAGTAGCCAAGGGGGATATTGTCATCTGTTTCAACCTGTTCAGAGAATGAGACTGAGAAAAACACATTTTGAACTTGAAGAAAAGACATTTTTCTGGTTCTTAGGCAGTTCATCGGGGAGTCTGCCTGCACAGAAAAATTCTGGGTTTTGCTCATGCTGTTCCGCTTCTCAAGGATGCGTCAGGACCTCTCTCCACGATAAACCCAAGGGACTCACCCCAGGGAACACCATAGATGTCACAGTACGTGTCTACTTGAGAGTCGGGTGTCCCAGCTTCCATTAGAGAGAACAGGTTGGTACAGCAGATGGGCTCATCCTAAAATAAGCACCAGAGCGGGGGATTTGGTTGCGTCAATGCAGCTGTCTGGTGCTCTTTGGGATGCCCTACGCAATCTGCAATGTCTGCACGCAGCTGGCAGGTATGAGGGGATTCAGGGAGGATCTGTGCCTTTTTGGACCTCCAGCTGGAGGCCCAGGGGCTAACCTCAGGCAGCTCAAGTGGTGCTAGGTACCCACATGGGGCAACTGGGGGCCGCCCCAACTGGCTTGTCATCTGAATTGGTCTCTGGGCCCCCGTGACGGCATTGACTGGGGGATTACAATGGGACCATACAGACACGGTGTGCATGTGACACCTGAGTTCAAGTGCCTTTACCTGAAACTACGCCTTATGCCCAGCCTGACTTCTTAAAGCTCTGTACTTGTGCTAGTTAAATTATTTTTCTATGTAGGAACAGAGGGAGGTGATATTGAGTGCATTTACTGGACGAGCGTTATAGAAATCGTAACTACAGTGATGGAGATGTCGGGTTGTGAATGGTCTTCAGGGCTGCGCGGTCATGCGTATGGTATTCAGGCTGGCATCGTATTGCTCCGACATTCCTAAGGGGAGTCGGTTTGTTCTAAGTCCTTCATGTAATCTAAGCTAAAACCCCCTTTCTTTAAAAAAAGCCTAAAATACAAATATCAATTGATTTTATTGACATTTGTGTTCTTTAATTAACAGGTTAAGGTGAATTTCTGCTTAAAAGTAAGGCTATTGTTTATTTTCCTGTCTTGTGGAGGAAATGCCACCAGAAGTCCAGTGGTGGTGTTATAAGCTGACAGGGCAGGGTGAAACTTCAGTGGGTGTTCGGCATAAAGGAGAATTATACCCCTGTCTGGTTGATGTTAAAGATACGACAATAAGTGTTGTCTTGTGCTCTCTCCTTTAACCATTCGGAGCTCAATACACGTGTCTAAACCTGGAACATAACATTTGGATGTGGAAGCGTAAGGGCAATGTTCTGCCTTGTTTTCAGTTAACTGGCAGAGTTTAGCTGTGTTGTGACAAAGAAGAGGGAGGGGAACAACGTAGCGTCACCAGAGGGCCACTTTACAGAGGGGCCGCTGTTCACTTCTCACCTGTATTCTTCCCCAGTAAATCTGCACCACATAAAAATACGCACATTTATGATATTCAGAATATATTTTAGCCCTTGAACGTGCATTTGATGTGGCATATACTTATCAGAAGTAGACATAGAGCAACTCAGCTCCGCATGCCTTTTAGTGTAGTTTTGATCAGTGTTGACGTATATGTCAGTGTGCTCAGACTATTTTGCTATCATTACAAGATTTAAAATATAAATTTGGTTTTTATCTACTTTTATTGCCCTTGTAGATTGACCCTAACTATGTTTTATATCAATTTTGAAGATGTTTTACTGTTACAGAGTGGCTTATTTGAGCACAGAATTAGAAATGGGATAATTAAAATGGCATCAGGGAACTTTATTGTTTCCAAATGTTTTATTTGAACACCAAGCTGGAATGATAAGTCGGTTTGAATCAGGAAGATTCAAAAGATGTATAATTTTTGGTAAATGCCGCAAGTATGTTCAGTATCTGGGAGCTTTTATTTGATACAACGCATATTTGGTAGATTGTATCATATTGGATAGGCAGCACTGAGATGCTTCCTGAAATGAATTGAGTTTACTTTGATAAATCTTATACGAGACATAATCTCCTTCTATTAGCATATGGATAGCATTATGTAGGGAAATACTGCATTTAATTTAAATACTTCAGTTTGTGGTTGACACAAGCAACCACTTTAAATTCACAGTGAGCATTAAGTTGCATGCTTTATTATATTTTTTTGCGTGCAGAATTGAATCGCATTCTAAATGTAAATGCGCCGTCAGTAGACCTGGCAAAAGGGACTTGCAGGTATGTGGAAGCTGCGAAAGAACCTGTAGCCCATCCCAGCAGCATCCCAGAGGTGCGGGCCTGTCTGCTGCGCTCATCAATAATGCTGTCTGAGAGGAAACACGGTGGTGAGAGGGGCATGAGGAGTTGCTTCCATTTCCTGCTCACAAATAGAATCATGTCATAAAATGACTTAGACTTGACTGACAGCATCGCGGTGGAAGTAATGATGTACTGAGAGGCTTGAAGGGGATAGAATTGGCTGTTGAGAGAGGAAGAGGAGAAACTGTCCATCAGAGTGAAGGTCAGATGGTGAAGTGAGCAAATGCGGGAGGGGTGAAGGGGGCCACCAAACCCAACAATTATTTTCCGGCACAAGTCACTGGGGCATCATCAAAGCTCTAATTAAATCAGTGGGGTTCTTTTGAAAGTTGCCAGAATGTTTCCTCTGGGTGAACTTTTTTAAAAAAAGAAACCCCCCCTGCCAGATACGTTCTCTGCCACTTAAAGCAAATAGTACTGGGGAAAAAAGACCAACCCCAAACCACCCCTTTGTTAGAAAAATGTGAATAGACTACTTATGCCCAGGAGAGCATGCCAGCAAAACACCTGGTTATTTGCACCTTCAAAAATGATAAACTGAATGATGGGGCATTTTGGGTTGTCTCAGCCCTGGTGATGAGCAGACTCCATAAACCTCTCTCTGTCTTCAGAAGAGATTGCTTGCAGATTAATAGTGCGACAAATGTGCAAATAAAACTGCTGAATTAATCTGGTTCTGTTGAATACTGGCAAACATTTATGAACTACTCAATTTGAAGAGGGGCTTGGCAGTAGCTTGGACAGATGCTGACACCAGTGGAAATCCCGTGGTAGGAAGTCTCACTGGAATAGCCCTTCCTACATTGTCAAAGCTCCTATTTAGAACAAAATATTCTACTTGGGGCTACAGCATTCCTCATTTCTTGTTCCGAGTTATCCATTTGTATATGAAAATGTAGCTGCATTTCATCCAAAAAGGCACTTGAGTGGCAGAGATCATTCTTCTATGCAGATGGGTTTTTTCTTGTGTGTTGAAGTTTGATAGGATGAAATAAATATAACAATGTTGTTGTTATTTTCCACACTGAAAGGGTATATCAGAGTTAGATTGCCTGCCTTTGTTCAGCCCTGCCTAGGTGCAATGAGGAGTGCTAAAGCACGCCACAGAGACGGTCTGGAGCCCAGCAGAAAAGCTGAAAACCACCCTGCCATTGGGATTTTTCATTTTGCCACCTTTCTTCCACTGTTGATGCTGAGATAGGGCCATTGCTGACATCAAAACAAATTTTCAAATTGCAACGGGAGCACCATGGCTGAACATGGAAACAATCAAATATTCCTGTAAATGCTGGGGATTTCAATCCGTGTCTTGTGGCACTCTTGAGGCTTGGCTGATAATACCATCTTTCAGTTTGGTCACAAAAGCAAGCCAGCAGCTACTGGCCTCGTATTTTTTGTGTGTGTATTGATGAACACTGTCTCCATGGTACTGCTCCCCCTCTCCCCCCGCAATTAGGAGTCTTTTGTTCATGCCCCCCGCCCCTGCAGAATTTAGCTTGTGAAAGTGACTGTTTGCTGTCATATCTCATTTCAGCTGAGACCTACAACTGCTCTGTGACAGACCGGAGTATTGAACCCGCCTTTTTGCAGTCCATCTATTGGTATCGAATATGTTTTCAGTTCATGGAAAAAGCCTGCTATTCTGAGACTTGTGTATTGCCCAGCGGGGCGCCACAAGTTGGTGGTTTCTTTGAGTTACACCTTTCTGAACCCCTTCACTTTTACCATCAGTCAGGAGACGGTATTGCCCCCCCATGTCTACAAGACATTACCGCTTCCAGAATGAGTGGGAAAGTATTAAAATGAATGTAATTAAGTTACGGATCAAGTAATGCAGGGAGGAGAGAGCGGAGTGAAAAGATTTGATTACAAGAAGGTCTCATGGGTGTTTGTGGTGGTATCTTCTAGAAAGACAAAGCTCCGGACAAGGCTGTGTAAAATCAGGATTGCTGGCGGCAGGACTGGGGTGGCTGTGTGGCTGCTGCAGCCAAATCGCTCACAGAGGAGAAGCCTGCTGGAGTCCAGAGCGATTCAAACCTGGGGTTTATTTAATTTTGCTTGTCTTCAAGCCAACTGTAATTATCTTGCCTTTGTTTGGATGTTACAAAGAAGTTTTATTTTCATATAGCCTTTTGTCCAGCGTTGAGATGGTTTGGGGTGGCTGTGGGGCGTTGAGGCAGGCATCACACACCTAAAGGAGCAGCAGCTCTCCGTACCAGGTGCTGTCACACTGCAGCACCCCAAGAGGAGGCGCAGGGTCACCCAAAAGCAGCCAGGTGCTGGTCTGACACAGGGACAAGTTGTGGAAAGAATGTCCTTTAACGGGAGCTTTACCAGGAGGGATCTGCTGGGCCCTGAGGGCCTTCTCTCAGGTTCCCAATAAGAATTCGGTTGTCCTGCAGCGCATGGAGTTTAAAACCTATGTACCTAAAAGCTACTGGATCCTGGCAGTTAAAGTTCATCTCATATAAGGACTGGCATTCAATGCAACCATTAAAGCAGTGTTCAGTGCGCTTAACAGTTTTGAAGTAGGTTGTTGGGTTTGTTTTTTCTTTTTCTGTTCATAGCTTTATCTGCTACAAATGAATAGTGGATCTCACTAAAAGTTGTAACGTTCCTCTCCCCTTTGATATCAATATCTGTTTGTATAATGCAAAACATGGAGTTTTAATTTGAGACATTTTTAAGTCTGTGGCAGAGCTGTCGTTAAAAGAACAATATTACCCTTTTCAGCATCCCAGGCCAAGAAGAGCGTTTGTCCATGTTACAAGGAATAAAAAGTCATGGCAGAGATTATAACCAGAGCTTTCTGCTTATATTTATATCACCTTTGCTCTGTGCTGTGCTCCATGCGTGCTGTTTTTCATGCTAGTGGGGACCTCATTTACTGCAGCGTGGCCTCGGCCGTGTTTTTTCCTTCCCCACCTGGTTGTCAGGCAAACAGCTGAGGGATCACTGCAGTGCGCTTCATAGCAGCCCAGAATCCACACCCCGCGTGGGCAGGTCCTGCTTGTATTTATTGAGAGGAAGGAGCTATTTGTGCCTTCTGGTTTCTCCCCTTCTGTAGGTCATTTCTTATTAAACCTCAAGATGCTGCTTCTCCCTTAGGAAATTATTGAGCCACAAGGAACTGCAGGCAGAGAGAGCGTAACAAGGAATTCTCGCTGAATGCTCGCGGACTCTTTACGCTCTGTTGTAGACGTGTATTTTTGTCTGCCGGAAGGCACGAGCCTTGTACCAGGCTGAGTTTTGGTGGGACCTGGTCTGACTATTCCAACGTTCCCCTTTTTGCACTTTTTTTCTCTGAAGGCACAAAGGTGAGAAATCTAGCTAGAAAAAGGAGACAGTTGTAATTCTTATGAAATCCAGACAAATAGAGACTTTAAGATGATCCCCATCACAGACTATAGCTTAAGTCAGGAGGTATCACAGCAGCATCTCTCACCGGTGTTGTTTCTTGGAGCCAAGGAGGGTCTCTTTTGTCTTAAAAGAGGAGATATGAGCCAGAGGGGATCTTACCCGATGTTGACAGCTCCTTACCCCAGTGCCTCTGAGTGTGTGCATGTGCATCATAAGATTTTGGTATAAAAGACTTTGAGACAAACTACATTCACAGAGAGGGTTTTTTCTTTTTAAAAATAATTTCTCCTCTCCTTCAAAGTGGAATGAAAAGGTCTTGTGTTCTGCTGTTGCTCAAGAGAAGGGCAACGATATCTTTATGCACATCATTTTCATATTTCCAAAATTCAGACGCTTAATCCCTTCAACGTTCCTGCAGTAAATGGTGTTTCCTCATTTTGCAACGCAGAGGTGACTGTTGACTTCTCATAGAGCTGTTGAATAACTCCTAGAGTTAGGAATGGGTACACAGCACCTATCCCCAAAAGCCTCCAATTGTACGGTGTGGATGTAGTTACATTTTCTTTCCTCTAGTCCCACTTTCCTTCTTTGCGCACACTTGAAGGCAGTGTGTGACTGACTTGGTATTAGTTTCAGCCCTGCTGCTGGGTTATTAGCAGTCCTCTCGTTGCAGGGGAAAGGATGCAGAAAGTCAGGAAATGAGGGAAACCGCTTCAACAGAAAGCCCCGACAAATGCACAAGGAGAAGTGTGATGTGTCCCATCCATCCCCTCTGTCACCTTTCAGTTCTGGGTGGCAGGTGCCACATAACAGTGTCTAGCTTTCAGAGCCATGATTTTTGTTGCCGCTGGCGGTGTCCCTTAATTCAAGGCACTTCATTTCTTACATTACGAACGTGATGCCAGGGTCTATCACCAGCTTAAAGAGCTTTATGCTACCCTTGGTCGCCCCATGGGGGGATCACTCTGAAGGAGAGCGCACAGAGCCAACCTAGAAGGCAGAAGCTTTTCTGTTGTCCCCGACTCCCAGGTCCATCTCCTGCCCTTGCTTCCAGCCAGCCCAGAAACATCTGCTGTGCGTCTGCTGGGGGGGGGGGTGTCTGTACCAGCACGGAGCCAGTTTTCGTCTGGAGTTCAATGCCAGCAGTCCTTATCAAAGGGGTCGGCACGTGCAGTGTCCTTTTATAAAGCTGTTGTATTCCTGTAAGGGAGGAATCTTACTGCGGGAAAGAAATGAAGTGTCAGCACCAAAAGGAAAGGTTTAGTTAGAAATCATCTTTTAAACTAACTGCATGGGTTGCTTAACTTTCGTACTGTTTTTAATTCTAGGGTGCACTACTGCTTTGTTCCTTATCTTCATCACAGTAACACAAATGATCATAAGGAGGAAAAAGAACGATCAACACTCCTTTCCCTGGGAAGTATCAATTGGGGCTAATGTTGCTAGGAGACACACTCCCTAGTTTGCACTTCACTGTGCAGCCAGAAGGGCTCTGCACATGTGCAAAGCACAGGAAGTCTGGGCAGAAATATAAAATTAAAAGCAGCGCTGATAAAGGCATTTTCCAACTTAGCATCTTCCTTGAGTACTTGGAAGAAGCACACAAGAGAACTTTAAGGCCTGGATGCCTTGGTGACACCTTTAATTAGACTGTATTTCTGGATCTTAAGGCAGATGGGAGTGAAAAAGCGTTGTGCAGGGCTGCTCTTTTTTAAAAAAAGTAAATATCTTATTCAACATTATACTGTTACCATTTTCTCCCGAATTGCCATTAGTTTTTATCACTTCTCTTTGTATCTGTTAGCTATGTCAGAAATTTTTCACTTCTAAAAGCTTTTTGCTGTCCTTTGTGAGACAGTATAAGCAACTGTGATTCAAAATGACTATAATGCACCAACAGCAGAAGTTTTTGTGAAGTGTGCTTTTGACTTCCCCATCCAATTAGTTCTTGGCCTCGAGTTTGCTGACACATATGCCAGAAGTAATTTGTCAAACATTAAAGAGCATTCTTAGTAGTTGAAACAACATAACTGCTTGGGAAAAGAGAGCTTCATGCCAGGGGCTGTGCCAAAGACAGATTTGGGTCTTGAGAATGGGTTGAAAAATCAGATGAACTTTTCTGAGCATTAAGTTACTGGACTCAACCTGCACCTTCGCTCTTGGCCCCTGACAGAAATGGGGCTGTCGGGCTTTAGCTGGTTGACATCACATTTGCCTGTCTTCTGTGCTGGCCTGACGGGGACATGTTTGTGGTGTACGGAGACACGTGCCATTGGGGAGTGTGCTAATGGGTGCGCTGCAGCTCCGTTACCCTTTCTGATACCCATGTGCACAGCGAGGAGCTGCCACAGCTGCTGCAATTCCTGCTTCTGACCGCTTGCACGAAGGACGCTCTCGTGAGAGCCCTTGCTTTTGCAACCCTTGGCCGTTTGCTGAGGTAGCCAGTTAGCTGTATTTCTGATGATGTCTTTCTTGAAGACTGCACAGATTGCCTTGGCCACGTCTCCACGCTGGAGACTTTCTGTATTTCCACAAGACAGAGTTCTGCCTCTTCTGCAGTACCCCACTTTTTTTTTTTTTTTTTTTTTTAATTTTGGTAAGAGGCACTTAAAGGGTTCGCTGGTGCAGGAACAGAGGCTCTGACTACAGCTCAAGCATGAGATGGGGTCCCTCTGCCTCTGGCCCACTGAATGCTTTGCCTCCTAAAAATCGAAGATTACAGATCTCTAAAGAGAAGAAACTGAGAGGCCAAAAGAATGCCATAGCCTCATGGCTGCCGGTTACAGCACCTCTCTTACTGGCAGTTATCACGCAGGCAAGATAAACCCCATCGCTGTCAAAACTGGCAAGAGCGTTTTGAGGAGTGGACATTTTCAAACAAACAAAAAAAAAATCATAAAATCCTTTGCTACTTCTCTGCTTTTCCAGTCTTCAGCTCTGCCAGAGAAGCTGTGAAAAGGAGTTACTGTGTTTTGCCTATATAGATTTCTGTTTGAAAATGTGGGTGGTCTGGGAATAAATCTGGTGTATATACATTCAAGCTGGTTTTATTCATCTGGATGTCTACCACTATAGTAGAGCAGTATCTGTTTGAGGAAGGAGCAGTGGGATATATTATGGCTGAGCATGGTATGGCCCGGCCATAATCCATGCTGTAATAAGGGTCCTTTCTTAAGAGATACAGAAATTAGCGCAACCGGTTATGGTGTTAGTGAAATCCAACGTACCAAGTTTGCCCACTCATTCTTGTTTTAATTTTATTCTGCTTGTAAAAGTCTTCAAAGTGATAAGTGACTTTTGGTGGTAACGTGTTGTTACCCTATTTGCGAGGCTTCCCTTCACTATGAAGAGAGGAATATACCCGATGTAGGCTGGTTTGAAGCTTCTGTAGGGCCCAGCTTTGTATGGAGACGAAAGAGCGAGGAGCAATAGCTGTAGCTGGGTCATCAGCAATATAAAGCAAAGACAAATCTCTGTGTGTGTCCCAGGATTCAATGACCTTAATGCGCCTAGCTGCTGTGAATAAATATGTTAAGATTCTCTGCTGGCGGTGGATCAGAATTAAAAGCATCCCTAAAAGGCCTTAATCATGAAACCTCTAAGTAAATATCCATAATCTAACCTGGGAAATTGTGTGCGAATCGATGCTCAGGCACGCAGCATTTTACTGACCTGCTGCATCGAAACACCTCTGTCCCCAGCGTGATTAAACAGGTCAGTGAATTCACCTTGAAGCAAGTGCTGGGACTTCTCCAGCTGCAAGACTTCAGCAAAGCCTTTGGAAAAAAAAGGAGGAAATGTGTTTTATGTGTCTGGCCGTACTGGGAAGATGATGAGCGGTCTCTTTGTATGGGTGTACAAGTAAATGATAAGCTGAGAAGTGTCTAACCTAACAGTCATGGAGATGAGGAAGGTTTGGTGTTCCTGTGGTCATGGCTCAGCATGAGGACTCTGTAGATCTCAATTCATAGTCCAATATGTATAAGTTCTTCCCCTGCATGACACACTCCATCTTTATTGCTCTTCTTCCTGAGGACAGAGTAAGATGAAGGACAAAAGTATAGAGCTGTGTATATGAAGAGCAGACTACATGGTTGCAAAAGTATGTCACTGTGTTGCTCCTTCACCAGGGCAGCAGACTGGTGAAATTGTCCAGCCGTATCTCGGCTCTGTGACTTTGTCCCTTTTTCTGCTGTGCGGATCTGGGCTCTTCTGACTGTCTTCAGGTGTGTAACAGCTCCCTGAGGGCCTCTGGCAGATGCTACAAGAAAAAAGATCCTGAGGCTGTTTCAGCCTTCACCAGGATATTGAACAGGCTTCAGTAAGCTTTAGGGAGAGGATCTGCAGGTTAGCTCAGAGAACGGTGTTTATCCACAACTTCCATTTTTTTGGTGACCTATGATAGTGCTAAGTTTAGTCGTGAGTCGAGACTACTGCCTTTGTATTGTTCTTCCAATGTGCAACCGCATCAGGGTTCGCACGCTTCTGCTCTGAGGGTATAGGTTAGCGTCTGGTGTGTACTCATCGCGCTTGTCTCGTCATGGAAGGAAAAGACAACTCTCCAGCCTGCAGTTGCACATATTGCAAATAGATTTTATGATGTTTTTCAGCGATCATTTACCAGTTGAATAGAAAGGTTGAATATAAGTTGGAACAGTTGATATTTATTGGGCCATACTGAAAAAAATGAAAAGCATCAGCAAACACAAACTTTTCTTTCTCTCTTTTGCAAATGCTGCATCAGAATTAAAGAGGTAATAATAAACTCCATAAATGTAGGGTATGAAGTATTACCATGGCTAGTTGGAGTTAACAGGGCCAGAACTCCTTCCTGGCCACAGAAGCTAAGTTAGCAAAAACTCAAGAGCAACAACCCTCACAGTTTGTTAATTGATCCCTTATCAGTGAAGTGCAGCTGTTGATTCAGTCATTGCTGCTCTGCTTTTCAGGCAGAAAATTAAGTATGTCAAGATATGGGGAAATCCAGATAAAGAAGTAAAAGCCGCTATAAACATTTTTGGAGTGCGCAGTAAAACCTGTTTATGAATCAATAAAACTATGAGTTAGTGTTTGGATGTTCTTCATCTTTACAATTGTACTTTGGGAGCCAATGAGCTGCTCCAACATGCGCCAGAACTGGTGTAAAAGCTCCCATTGATTTTCAAAGAGACTTTGGATCAACTCCAGATGGCTGTTTTGAACTCCTACAGAGAGGATCCTGATCCAAAATAGAAACGGGAGCAGACATTTGTTCCTAGTGCCATCCTGTCTTTGCAATGCTGCAGAAGCTGAATGCACTTTTTTTAGACGGAAAAATCTTTATTTTAACGCTCCCGTGACCTGTCATATCTCGTAGAGCTAGAATTGTTATTTCTTGGGTTGTTGCTTTCATCATATTTAGGTTGAATTTTCCCCACCTCCATTATCCACGCACCAAAATCATTCCGGAGAAGTTTAAGTGAAAAAAGGTGTTTTGCAAGTAGAAGTAAGCTCAGCAGTGAAATCAAATGTGCGTTCTTGAATTTCCCAGAGGGCAGCAGTATTCATGTGATGTTGCCTGGAACAATGTTGCTGATATTTATGGTTGGTACCAAAACCTGAGCCAGCAGGTTAATGTCATGCAAGCGTTTACCAGGTGTCCCAAAAAATAGTTTGGGTGCGCAGCCGCAATTTTTAATACGACTTTTAAAGAGACAGACAAAAATGGTGACTCCACGGCATTGCAATCTTTGCAAACCATTTAAAGGGAGGAAGAAGGCACTTCAGAGAAATGGAAGACTTGGGGTTTTTTTGTGAGCTTCTGCAGCCAGGGGAGTCAGCGCCTTTCTAGGGAGGATGTCGTCTCCTTATACTGTCCCCATGGGCATGTCCAGCTTGTCCCTACTGCAGTCAGGTGTGCTGCATCCAGGGGACTGGCTCACACCTGCGCCAGGGAGGGGACCTGGTGCTACATGAGATGCAAAGCACATTTAGGCTCTGGCACGTAGCTGCCACCAAGCGTCTGGCTCAAATGCAACACAAACTGTTGGTACGGGTGGGTTAGTAGGAGAAAGTACTTAAAACAGGATAAAAGCATTTATGTAAGAGCCATATATTAGTCATGCCGTCTTTCATGGTTGCTACCAAAAATAGCATTACTTCATCTCTCTCTGCCTGCTTCTTTTGCCCTGAGAAAGTGAAGTGAGCACCCAGAAGGGCTGATCAACCCGGGCAGCCCCGCAGACGATTAGCAGATCTTGGTCTAATGGTCTGAGACTTACTTCCTGACAGCACCCAGGGCTTATCCGACACACGCCTCTTCCCGATTATGCCGGCCTGTTCCGGGCCGTGCATATTGAACTCTGTACTTTTCATTCATGCAGTTTGAATCATGGCTGGTTTTATTTCTGCTTAAAATACTTGAAAGAAATAATCCCCACCATAGACTGCATACCGTGTGACACATGAAAGCTTCAGCTGACGGCACTGATTAGAAAGTGAGGCACAAAATAAGCATTTCAGCCTGCAAAAATGTAAGGTATGGAGAAATAAACTGATTTAAGCCAGATTTAATTTTGCTGCAGGATACGGCTTTGTGCTGTAAGTTTAACGATGAAGTACATTCTTAGTCATTTTACAAACCTTTGGGAAATGGGACTGTGAGCAGTTGATACCTTGGTTATAAACCACTTTTGATGCAATAGCTTCAAATAACTTTTGTCTAGAAATAAAAGAGTAGCTCTGCTTGATCTTTCTTTTCTTTTATCATTACTAGGCGTTTCTATAACTACTTTTAGCTTCAAAAAAGGCAGAAGGTCTGTGGTTTTTATCAGTAACTAGTTGTTACAGGTAGTTGCTAGTAACTTTTTTTTAGCAATTTTTTTTCCTACTAACTTCTCATTACTGTAGGAGAGGCTAAAAGTTTATCATCACAGACAGCAGCAGTATGGCAGTGAGTATAGATGTGGGAATAAAAAGAACAAAATACTAGATTACAAGTCTGTGAAACAAGGCTTTTTCCATATTTCTACAAAACTTAGTAAGGGCTTACTCCTCACTGGAGTCTCTAGACACTCCACAGATGTATATCAAAAATTACTATTAGTATAGTCTTCTCACACTCTAACAGCAGCAGTGAAATCTCTGAACTCATCCTTCCGTTTATACCCAACTCTTAATTTGATGGAGGGAAATAATATATAC
The DNA here is from genome assembly GCA_017639485.1 of Pluvialis apricaria. NCBI lineage: Eukaryota > Metazoa > Chordata > Aves > Charadriiformes > Charadriidae > Pluvialis > Pluvialis apricaria. The sequence continues at coordinate 2,809,429 of CM030013.1, read as the reverse complement.
GGATGAGTTAGCATTTATGTAGCAGAGAAAATAGAAAATAGCCACTTGGAAAATCTGGATATTCTTACTTTGCAGAATGATTAAGATCCGTTCTGGTCTTTTGGATGCTTATTTTGAGCCAAAACCAATTGGAGAGCACATTGAAAATGCCCATGCCTGAGCTATGGCTCACGTTGCTTCACGCAAGCTCATTTTATCATGGATGTAAAAGCAAAAGAGAAAATAATTAGTAAAGCTGGCCCTCGTGGTTTAGGGCTCTTCAGTTTTCTCTGAAAACACTGCGTGGAGCTTGTGCTGGTGATGATTGATAGCTCCGACCTGGAGGTGGCTGTTGGGCTCGTTAGAAAGACACGAGTCTTTTATCATCACGGGCAAGCGGGGAAGGGTGCCGAGAGCTAGTTCCTGTCATTCTCACCTACCTGCGTGTTTACAGGACAAGCGCGAGGAGCCGGGGTTGTTACTGGACCTTTTCGCTTTAGTTGCACAAAATTCAGTCCTTGAGATTATGCGTTTTCCTGCAGCCTTCATCTGGCAGAGGGGGCGGGGGCGGGCAGGCTTCTGGGTCTGTGCTGGATCTGAGCACTCCCTTAAAATCAAGGGGATTTAATTATGCCTAAGTCTGACAAAGGGGGGGGAAATACAACAGACGGAAAAGCCGCGAACTCTCGTACCCTTCTGCCTTTGCAGCGGAGAGTGTAAAGTGATAGCCTTGCATTAAGAACTAATCTGAAACCATGAATATATGTATCAAATTAGCTTACCGGTTTCTTAGCGGGCAGCAAATACGCAGAGGGGAAGCTGGTTTGACATTCATAGCTGTCAGCCTACTACCAGCAGTTTTAATAAGTCACAAGGCTCCAGCAGAAAATGTTAAAATGAAGGTGAAATTTTGTGCTTTTCCAAACAATGAGGAAACGAATTACCCGGATTCCTGTGATGTTTAAGAAGTTTAATGGAGGAGCAGGAGCCCCCAGCGTTCTCCCATTCATATGGTATTATCAAAGGAACAAACCAAATCGCTCTGCTCTTAATGATTAAAAGAAAATCTTGCAATGCAGTGTTAGAAAGAGGATGCAGTAATGGCTTTGCACCTGGGAACAAACTGGTATCGCAACAGCAATAAAGCTTGATTGTAGTACTGCAACTTGATTGGATTTGCCACCGTGGGGTCCTTTTGGAGGCAAAAAAAAAGTTGAAAACATGCAGCTACAAAACAGAAAAACACATTAAGTGAAGCTGTAATATGTTCTGATGCAAATTCAGCGCAGTGTTTGAAAGTGAATTAACAAAAACCCCTGTAAGTCTGGGAATAAAATCCAAGAGGTATCAGGCTGTCCTGAGGGAAACCAACGTGACAGTGAAAAAAGAAAGAAAGGATCTTGGGGAATCTCTGGCTGCAATGCACAGCAGGAGGGACTGGCCAACAGTATTTTACGTCAGATCTATTTTATTGCTGTGAGTCGTGTGGCTGTGAGTTTCGGCACCGGTTCTCTGTTGTTTTCACTGTTCCCGTGGCCGTTGGAGGAAAGCGTGCTGTCCCGCTCTGCGTGCGAGGCAGCTGCAGTGGGAGCTCCGGGGTCAGAAAAAGGGTGAACACGAATAAGTCTGTTTCGTGGCTCGCTGCTGGATGCTCACATGGATGCTCCAGCAAAAATCAAAGTTCTAATTCCCAGGGAACAGTTCTGTGTTTTGCATGAAAATCACTGTGTAAAGTGCATTTGGGAGTCCACCCTTTGCTCCCATCCTTGCCAGAGAACAGCTGTGATTTTCTTACTGGTTGTCAAAGATATGACTGCAGTGCAGAAGCCCAGGAGTGACTTTCACGTGTTGAATCGGAATTTTATAATAGCATCTGTATCATGGCTGGAGTTCAGGGCCAAATCCAAGAAGAAATGGCTGGAACACGTCTTTCCTCCACATTTGCTGTTGCTTGGTGTAGTTCTGAATCACGTCTGGTGTGCTGACTCTAATAATTTGATTATAAGAAATACAAATGTTAAAGTCAGCATTTGGATTCCGAGGCTTAGTCCCAGAGGCTCAAAATTAGGTGATCCAAACCTAAGGAGTCCCTCTCTAAATCTGGGCCTTCTCCTCTTTCTGCCCCAGAACCACAGCAGGGTGGTTGTTAGTTTGGAGTGGGAATGACTTTTTGAAAGGAAAAAAAAGTTTTGTTTTTCCTTGTGGAACAGAGAATGCTTTTGTTTTTCTTTGCAGAAAACTTAAAATATTCAGTGAATGCAGAAGTCATCTTTTCAATTGAGTATATATCTCTTACTGCCCTCCCAGAAAATCTACTGGGGATGCTCTCAGAAGCCTAGTGAGCTAGAAAGTCTGCATTGATTCTCATGAAATTGATATTTTTGGGAACCTTTTCTTCTAAAAACAAGAAATAGGAAAAAAAAATCTTTTGTCTTGGCATTGATTTGGAGTTGGATGTGCTTCAAAAAATCTCTTCGTTATTTTCGCATGGATAGGGAGTTCCATTTTCTTGTCTGTGCTAGACAATGAGATTTTCCAAAGCTTTTAGGTTTGCTGGGAAGACAGAGGCACTGAAGGCTTTGAAATGCTCAGATGTTACAGCAGCAAGGTCTTAGGAAACTTCAGAAGAATGGACTTTATATGGATGTATGGGATAGAGCTATTCTCTAGCTACTAAAAAAGAAAAGCAACTAACTTGGTGATAAATGTCATATGATTCCATCAGTAGGTTTTCTGAATGTCATTCATCTATTTGAAGACATGAACCTGACTTAAATGTTGTGATATATGATCATCCCTTCAAATCAGACAGCAGTTCGTCCACCAAAATAGCTTAAATTTTCTCTGTCTGTAATAATAAACTGTATCAAACTAGATGAATTTGAAAATGCTGTAACATCCCCCTTCCCCCATGCCAGTCTCCTCTTCCTACACAAAATTTGCAGTTTAATTTATATTCTTTTTTAGGCTTTGGGGAGAATTCTTCCTGGAACACAATACTATTTAGTACACATTCTGTGAGATGGTAGCTTATATTTAATTACAAGATAAGGTATCTCATTTTATGGGGGAACACTTACGACTTTAAGACTACCAATAATTTTATGTAATACGGCTGCAGAATTTGTAAACTTTTGTCCAGGTTTGACTTTGTTAGCGGGGCAGGAATTCACTTGTTGCTTTGCTGTTGTGGTAGTTTCTCAGGAACAGCAGCGGAGATACCACAGACCGCTGCTGAGGACTCCCCCGTGTCACGGTGGCATTAGCTGAGTCCCGCAGCATCTCATGCCCGGCCCCACACTGCTGTCGGATTTCTCCCCCTGAGATGAGCAAATTGAGGCTGCGGGTGAATGCCTACATGTCACGCAGTGTCCCCAAGACTCATGAAGGATGAGCAGCCACGCAGAAAAACCCAGTGCTGTGGGGTGCGAGAAACTAAAGCTGCTGCAGTGACAAAGTACCAAAGCCAAGAATAGACCCTAGATCCTTGATTTGATATTTTATTGCTCTCTTTGTCCTTTGCCCCTGAATTAAGAATTGCACCAGGTAATTCAGGAAAGATAGCCGTGCCCTAAAAGTGTTGAGTTCAGAGTTGCTAAGCCGCTATGGAGCTGCCTTGAGCACACTGTTAAGAGACAGAATGGCGCTTACATACAAAAAAGGTAATTCTAATTCCTAAATTCAGAGCCTCAGCCCTGAAGACCCAGCTACTTTAAAACTTGACTTACAAACTCAATTATCTGTTACATGAAAATCACTCATGTTCAAATGTTGAGTGCTGCTTCCTTACCCAGAAAATCAAATTTGTCTTTAAATTATGTTGATCCTTATGTTTTAAAGACGATACAATACTTAAAATTACGTGTGCAAGTGAAACATTTTTAAGGATAAACAGAAAACTTGGAAAAGACATTAGTATGTTTTGTTTACCATTTTAATTTGTTTGTTGTTCCGTGTGCAGGCTTTTTTCGTCTTTAAATCTTTGTGGTAAAGAAGGAATTTGTTCTGCTTCTGTAAAGAGGGATCTTTATTGTGTTTTTTTCCCCTATAGCACTTGTTTATGTGGCAGAGAGAACAATGGTGAATGAGCGAGAAAGAGAAATTACTTTCCTTTTGAGATAGATTGGAATAGCGAAGGCATTTTTTACCTGAAGTGTATATTTTGTAGGATGTTTACTAACAGCAATAGCTGTTTTGCAGAGCTCTCTGGAGATCTGGACATCCATAGCACTGGCAGCAGCGGCGTTTTTCATGGTGATATCTTTGTATCTACTGGGAGAGCAGAAAAAGATGAGACCCACGCGGTGGAACAGGGTAGGAGAGCAGCTGGGATACTTGGGAGATGACATTGCTGCTTGCGATCCGCTCCCAGGATGAGAGGACAGAGCAACACTGGTGCTGATCGGGCAGTTGCAGTGCAGAGGTGAGCGGGCATGGCAAATTCACAAGGGTTTCCCTCTGAAGACTGGGCTCTAATTGAGATTTATTGGGATAGTGAAGATTGCATAAATATGGCCTATAAATCTTCAGAGGATTCTGGTCGAAGAGTTTCACCTGGGATTTTTCTCAGGTTGTTTTCTCTGACTGTCAGCAGTGTTAAATGTGCTCACCCATGTACTTGGGAGCTAGGATGGGCACAAACAGCATATATAGGACTTTCAAAAATGTAAAAGCAGGGAGCGGTTGGAAAAGTAGCAGTTTGTTTATTAGTACTAAACCTGTGATTTACTGCTGCTCGTTTTGATGGGTTTTCAGTCCCAGGACAGTTAAGAGGTACGATTATAAACTTCTCCGACAAGAGGCTCAGCAAGTATTTTTGTCACCAAAAAGTTTCTTCGCCGTAATAGGGAAGCAATGACTATTGCTGAGTAATTGCCTGACGCGAGCCATAGCGTTTGTACAAGGATTAACAGGTTCTGGCGCTGAAGTCCTTTATTGCTATGGCTTTTGGTGGGGAAATTTGATCTTGCAAAGTTTGGCTCCGCTTGAGTGTTTTATTTTCATACCAGTGACCTGTATTTTCTTCCTATGCTTTGGCATTTATTTTCCATTCAAGATACTTCTGTTAATGCAGCTGTTTCTCCTCGACAGCCCTTGGCTGTGGCCAAAAATATTTGGTTTTTCTTCTAGAAGCACAGCAAGCGTAGCTGCCTACTTTTTTTGTCCAGGACTTGCTCCTTTTTTTTTTTGTGTGATATGGTTATTCTGAAGGATTTGGTTTGCGGCTGGGATAGACAAATGGTCCAAGTGATGCTGAATTTGTGAGCTATTTTCCACCACCTCGGGGACGCCTCACAAATTGCAAACCGTGCATTCATCTGTAGCGTTGCTGCTGCTTCCTGGGGGGGTGAATTTGAGCTTCAACAGAGAGTAACAAATGACCAAAGTTGAACAGCAGACCTTAAACACGTTTCCTTTAGGTCTACAACTATATACCAAGACTTTGGGAGACCTGAAAGCAATAAGCAAATAAAAACGAGGAAATCTTATTCATACCTATGTGACTATACTTATTTGCTTTCTCTTAAACGTTTTTCACTATAGGAATAGTACCAGTGAGTTCTCTCTTTAACATAGCACTTAAAAGCTGATGAAAAGCGGGACCGTATGTGTGCAGCCTAACCCCTGTTCTGTGTCTTCAGAAGGAAACCGTCTCCGTGGGTGCGGCGGGTGCTGGTGTCCCCTGGGCAGCAGGGGCAGAGGGCAGGGCCAGGGCTTCGTCCCCCAGCCTGTGGCGGGGGGGAGCGCGCCGCATCCCTGGCAAAGGTGCTGACACCATGGGGGCACCCTCCGGGCTCATCTTCTGTGGTGCCCGTGGTGCCTGCTGGTGCGCCTTCGGAGCGTGACGGGGGACACACGTTGCTGCTGATAGCTTTTTCTCAATTAAGTAGTGTATTGCAATTAATTGAGACTGTATTTTGATCTATTCCGCTGTTTGCTTGGTCATAGAATGATCAGCTGTTTTAGAAGATTTTTTTATATATTTTAAGATTTGATGATTAATTAAGAATAATATTTAACACTTTTCAGCACAGACAGAAATGCTGCATTATTCAAGATTTCATTTTGCATTCTGAAGTAGTGAGTGTTCATGTATAAATAATGCATTAACAGTATTGTTGAATTTCCAGTCACCTCCCAGTTTGTCTTTAGCCCCACAGTGAGCAAGCAGTGATGGGCGGGGGGAGCAGAAGGGCAGCTGTAGCTCACGGTATTGCCCTGTTACCAGATGACGGGCCTTTTGCTTGCTGTCCATTAGATCTTCCCAGTAGAGACCTGGTCCCCAAGCCATGAAGAAAGTACCCCAAGGAGCAGAGCCTGGCTGAGGATCACTTAACTGAGCAGCGAGTTTTGGCTCTCGGCAACGGTTGGTGCCGAGCGAGGTGCCTGTGGGCACCAGAGCATCCCAGGGGCTGGTGCCACAGCATGGGCTTGGAGAGAAAAGGGGGCATGATGCCTCTTCGTCCTTGCCAAGAACAGGTCATGGCTTTTTGGGAAAGGGCTGAGAGGGACCAAAAGGCTTCACTTTGTGAGATGCAGTCAGAAACATTTCCATTTTTTGTGCTTGCAGGGAAAACTGATTAAGTTAGCAGTCAAAATCTTTGTGAGGAGTAGGGGTGGCTGGGGGCGATGAAAGCATTAGGTCTGCTGCTTGGACTTCTCTCTGGTGAGGCTTTTCAATACATAGGTAACTTCTAGTAGCATTTAAATATTGGCATGTTCTTGGATTTCCCTTGCATGTGCTGTCTGATGGGCAAATGGCCGTGGATTTGTGTTCTCTCCCAAACAAGCCCTGCAGGTTTTCTGCAGGAGTGGTCAGCAGCAAGAGAGCTTGTTGTAATTCCTTCAGCCAGCGTGAACAGGGAGACATCTCTCATTGCGATGTCAGGTTCACTGAGAGATCGCTTGAGATCGCCTTTAAAATTTAAAGACCGCCGTTGAAATCTTCTCACCTGTTGTAAGACTGAGTGAACACAGCCATTGCGCGCTGAAATAGACCTTACCACTGTTGTAAGTAACAGAAAGAAAAACAGAATCTTTAAATACTTTTTTACCAGATGTCCAAAGTATGTAAGTAAATTCAGTACATTGTATGTGAATATAACAGGTATGGAGGCAGAACAAGGGAGAGAACAGGTTCCAGGTGCTCAGTGGCTCAGCTTGAAAAAAGCCTGGGTAGAAAGCACCTGGGTTTTCCCTAGGAAATGGTCAACAGTCCTATACTTTCCATATGGAGAATATATACCTTCCTTGAAGCTACATCTCACAAAGGATGCACAGAGTTTGTGGGTTGGACCTATATCATAGAATCTCTTAGATGAAGTGGGATAAGAGAAAGGGTGAGCAGTAACAACACTGGATGTACTCCACTTCTGCACAGAAGTCAGCCACAGGAATTTTTTATGCTTTTCTGAGGTCTATGTTGGCCTCTGGTTTATTTCTGCGTCCGAGACTATGTAGTGATTTTGAGTTATAGTTCTCTATGTGACCAGAGAGTTGGTTTAAGCACTTTCCCTCCAGCCTCCTGCTATGTACCTGCCGTGATTTATCAGCTGGGATCAGAGAGGGCGGTTCTGCTGCCGACTCTCGGCTGAGCGCTGGCCGTTTCAGGCTTCTTTGGCAAAGGGCTGGAGGTTTTGCAAATAGATCTGGCAGCGTTCCAGCTTGTTGGCCTCCCGAGAGCTCTCGGCAAGAAGTTTGCTTCATGCTGAAAAACTTGAATAGCGTGGGTTGGAGGGGGGCGAAAAAATCCAACCAGAATTGTAGAGGAGACACACTGTGCTTTGTGCTTTGCCAGAAAACCCAGCGTGGCCATGAAACTCCGCAAATGAGTTGGTGTTTAGCAGCAAGTTGAGATTCTTGTGTCGCTTACTGCACCCTGGAAATGCCTGCAGCTCTGTATAAATTAAACTGCTCTGTGGGCTATCAGCTTTGTGGTCTTTTGGAGAATTAGCCTGGAGATGCTGCCCTTTCCAAGGTAATATCTTCTAAGCCTGGACATACATGGTTAGTCAGCAAGCCTGTGTGTCTGTGTGCATGCCCACACACATCCCCATGCAAAAACATACACATAAACACTGTTTTTTCCTTTTCTAATCACAGGCAAATACATCACATGAATGAAGGTGATATATCATGGGATAAATTGCATGGCCACAAACTGCAGAATTTACTTAAGGTACCCAAATTCAGACCTGAACGTAGAGATAGATGACCTGTGGCTCATTGCTCACACGTAGTTTGCAAGCAATTAAAATTAGTCAGCTACCCACTGTCCAGATTTCCTCTGGACTCCCTGCATTTTTATGGCATTCACTGGAATGAGAAGCGTTGTGCTGGTGAGCAATACAAACAGAAATATGAGAGCCCACCAGAGCCTAAAGCTACCGCCTCTATGAGAAGGGGGACACTCCACATCAGCTGCTGTGCACTGACAGCCCGTGTGTGAAGCCTTCCTCCCTGGCGTGCGTGAAACACAACCTCTCCTCCCCGAGACATCATGTGGGCTGAGATCTTGCCCAGGAAATACCATTGGCCTGCAGATGTGTGGCAACTCACTCTAGTGTCTGAAGCTGGGCTTCTAGCTGAGGAAAAGCTTTGGCCCGACACGCGTCATGGAAATGGTAAGAGTAATATGTGTGGAGAGAGTCAAAAAGTTTGGGGATTTGTTTAACAGGGGTCCAAGTAAACCCTTAAGGCTGCTGACTCTGGACTTCATTTTATATGTGCATAGATATCCATACATATATGCATTTGTATCTCTTACACACACACATGTGTGCACTGACTGGGAAGAAATGACTTGGGAAAGAGCGGGCTAATTCTCCAAAAAGGCCAAGGGGCTGATACATAGTGGTGCTGCTTTTAATGAAAATTAAAGTTGTGGGTGTTTGTGGAAGCAAGTAATAGGACGAGGTTGCCTAAACCCCGCTGTTAGAGAGCACGGCATACAGAATAGCACCAAGAAAAGGCCAGATTTGAGAGGAGATGTGTGTCTAGGAAAGAGCAAGAGAGAAAACCTACCTGTAAGGATAGAAAAATTTGTGGAAAAATCATGCAAACCAAAGAGTTGACAGACTGGATAAGCACAGGCTGAATTCTGGCACAAAAGTCACTGTCAATCATATTTATGCTACTAATGCTTCAGGGACAAACCCCTGTGCGCTGGCACTGGGGCGGGTGGTGTGGGTTTGCTACTGGAGCACTTGGTTGCCCTTTGCGTGTTTGTTGCAGCCGATGCCGACCTTCGTGCTGCCATGAAGAAAGCTAGTGACAGCCACGCAGAGCCACAGGCACAGCGGAAACGTGTCCGGCTGTCGTGTTTTAGGTTGGAGATGATTTTGTAAAACCAAAATCTTTACCTCTCACAACTTTTCAGTGTCTTAAACAGTGCACAATCCTCCAACCTTCGAGTAGGACTCCTGGGCTACAGTGCTGGTGTCTTTTGTTTTTTATAGGAACGTGATTAATTTTTCCATTATAAATAAGGATGGTCTACACCATGGATGTGTCATGCATATTTTAGGCTGCTAAATTTACTAACTCCAAGATTAATTGTTATATACTAACTTGAAGTGTTTAGATCTTGCTGACATCTTCATTTGGACAGAAAAAATGTCATGCATATAAATTGTACGTCGACATTTATTTCACAAGGGTAGTTATCTAGCTATTGGTAGCCTGCAGAGTGAAGACTTGTCAAAAATAATCACTTCCAGTTCTCATTTTGTTGAAGTTAAATAGTCTGAACAGGGGAGAACTTGTTCACGCTCTTTAATCCTCATATTATTGCAGTGTGAAAAGTAAGCATATAAATACGAGGAAACCGAAAATAAATCAATAGGATAACATATTAGAAAACTGAAAAATGGTTTCTGGAGAAGATGAGAGAATCTTCCAATAAAACACCACTTGTTAGCATTGGATTTTTTTTGCATTGTACAGCTTTTTAGAGGGGTGCCCATTAAAATTGGAAGAACTTTTCTCTCCAGGAAATAACTGCTGTAAGAAACTGTCACTTATAAATAAATAAAATCAAATCTTGTATGATCTGAAAGTATGGTCTAGGCATTGAGACACAACAAGACCGTGGAACTTCTCTATTTCTCCATCTGATCTATGGGGATGATCTAAAATTTGGCGTAATCAGAAACTCATAACAGATTTGTGATGGAAGAAGTTTGATCTTAATATTGGTATTAGTATATTGGTTCATCAAGGTCATCCTGATGAACTGCCCGTGTGATGAACACGATACCTTTCATTTTCCTGAACCTTGTCACCACTTCCTATCCATCTCATGCCTTGCCTTTTGTTGCTTTTCACATATTTCACTAAATGTTCATTCTTCTCCCATTTTAAAATCAAACTCTTATGCGTTAGACTCATTAATATTCATGATAAACAACTCTCACCTGGCAGTATGGACTCATTCAGAGCTGTGGTGACCAATGCAACACCACGTGGAAGGTTACTGGGGTACACTTTCTATAGAACTAATTTTCCACAGAGATGGAAAATTAAAACTTAGACTGTAAGAGTTAAAAAATAAACCATTTAAATTAAAGGCAATTATTATACTACACATTTGGGCCACCAAATGTCCCATGGGAAAAACTAAATGCTATTATAGTATGCTAATCATGATTGATAGCTGGTGACTATGGACTTCCTATAGTAAGCTGAACGCTTCAGGCACAGTATAATTGGAAAATAACTTCTTGGTTTCCTGCCCTGGCTGGGAGCAAAATCCCCACAGCCTGTTGTGCTATGTGGTAGAGGCTTCAGGTAATGCTGAAGAGTTTGTAAATTGGCAGTACTGGCAAGAAACACATCTGGGTTTTTTTCCAAAACCACTGGGTTGGGGTTTTTTTCTGAATAGGGAATTCCTTTCCATGAACCACCTTTGAACGCACGGCACAAGGAACCAGGAACTTGCAGTCAGAAATACCAGTTTCGGTGGGAGTTCTTGAAGAAACTGGAAAGAATGAGATGCCCACGTGGCAGTGAATGTTAATAAACAGATGGTTTCCCAATTGTCTTAGACTCTACAGAATAGATAATAATAACCCTCTCTATAGAGATGATCTCTTTATAAAAGTGATTATAGAGAGAGAATCTCTCTCTAATCCCTTTTGCATTAAAAACACAGCATTGGTATTTAGCTTGCAATGCTCTTGGTGAACCCCAAATGCCTGGGGAAATATGTGAAGTTTCTGGGTCATTTGTCTGGATTACTCAGAGTTTCAGCCTTTTAATAGGTCCCTGAAATTTCACGATATGAAAAACTATTTAAAGGTACTATTGAACTGTGGTTTTTAAACACGACTGACTTATCCATCTAAATATCAGAGAACTTTTCTATAGAGCTGCAGGCTCAAATTCCCATTCCTTTTTAGATAAACCGAAATCCTTGCAACTTGTAAATGTTCCTGTTGGGTGCTGAGAACCTCAGGTGCAGGAACGGCCCTTTGTTTCTTTTACATCACCCATAGAGGTCAGGGATCTCTCTTCAGTTTCCTCTCCCAGTACCCTGTGAGAGCTGGGTGACCTTTCTCACCTTGAACATGCAGAGAGATGTCAATAATAAGGGTTTTCTTAAGTAGTGGAAATGCTGTGTGAGTTCAGGACCAGGAGATACACCAGCAAAAGAGCGATATAAGGTGGCAGGACAGGCATAGGGAAGGCCTGCGTATCTCCTTGCCTGCTTTTCGGCTGAGAATTTATTTTTGAAGTTTCACTCTTGATTATTTATTTTTGAAGTTTCACTCTTGATTGGTATCTGCCAGCTCATTCAAGATTTCACCTCTTACACCAGAAAGCCTGGATCTTGTCCCTGGACATAGCAATTCTCAGCTGCGGGACTAAATCAAAACGTCTGTGCTTTGAGCTTGGCAAGTATTTCACAGGGTTGCAGAAGTGGGTGGCCATCTTCTCTAGACTGGGTTTATGGGTTTGTGATGTTTGGTCCCTTTTAAAAAAAAAAAAAAGTTGTCTATTTCAACATTTTTGCTAAACAAAATCACCTTTGTACAGTATGAAGACAACCTTATCACTAATCCAGAAGGGACTGCCATGGACTTTATTTAGCATCTACCTGGATTCCAGCTCCTACTTTAGGAATGTGTCAAAAGTACTCTGCCAGCTAGATAAAACATTAACGCTTTCCTCTTGGGTACGGTTAAGACAATTGTAGCGCCTTTGCGGTGTAAAAAGTACAAAGGGTTTACATAAATAATAGAGAGCCTGTCAGACGGTACAAGAGTCCTGTGGTTCTTGGTTGTAAAGTCTCCCTCAGAGTACTGCTGAACATGTTATTCTGCCTCTTCAGCGCATCCCTTTCTCTGATCTAAGGGAAAATCTCATTTTAAAGTAACCTTCTGTCCAGGTGGGTGAATGTTCACTAAAACTGGGTTTCATGCCCTTCATCCTCTAATTAGAAGCTCTCGGGAAACCCAGGAGCCTTTCCAGCTGCTCTGTGGCACAAATGTGGGGTAGAAGCAGCAGGGAAACGAAGATCCTTCTTTTTTCTATTCAAGGAAATTTTTGGCACCCTGTCACAGTCTGACACATACTACAATAAGATTTTCAGTGGCATCCTTGTATCATTCAAATGTCTTTTCAAGTCTAGCTGACACTTTTTTTAAAAAAAGATGATTTTTGAGTGGAAAGCATATTCGTTCACTTTCCTGCCATTGAAGACTACCTGTGAGGGCAGGCTTGAATAGCAGTCACTTCTTGGTCTGTGAAACACCTTGGTTTTGGCTTATCTGTATTTCAATATTTTCCTTGTGAATTAGAAACTTTACCGAAATGAATTTGTAACTAGGAGAATGAAGAAAACTTGCTGCTTCGGCACCATCATCCTCCAGCTTTAAAAATGTGTTGTTGTCAAATTGTTTGAGGCGAAAAGGCAACTTTGTATGACATTCATATTGCAAAAACCACTCTGTATCATTACCGATAACTCTTCAAAATCTAACTGCTCGTTTTGCCAAATACAGCGGCTGCCTAAGCCTTCTGGAGAATTGGTTTTGGTACTTCCTCTGTTGCAATTACACAAACAAATGGAGATTGATTAGGTTTAACTGCAACGGACAGTGGATTATTTAAAACTGGTTTTGTTGTTGTTCTGGGTTAAAAAGGTACATAGAAATATCTCCTCTTCCCTGTGGATCCTAAAGCAGGGACGGGGGATTTTTTTTCCATTTGAATTTTCTGATAATTCTAATGAGAGATGAAAGTGCCTGGTCAGCGGGGAAGGCATTACTTGATCCTGCAGAAGCAAAAGAAGATGTAAACCCATTTAACAGGTCACTTTAAAAACACAGATGATGAGCGTAGCCCCATGATGAAACACCCCTGCCATGTACTTTGTTATCCTGATTCACCAGCAAAGATGGTAATTTAAACCTTTCTGCTGTTTTGACGCTTTTCAAAGATGCTAGGTATCATTTGGAAACCTTTTTCCCTAACTTCTATCTTTATAATACTGAACAAAGAAAATGGAAGCTATAAACGGGAAAATGTTATCTGCTGTTGTCATCCACATCCTTAGAGATCAATCCACTCTCGCCAATCCACAGACAACTCTCAAGCAGGTTTTCCTAGACGGTGGCGCCACTGCAGAGCATGCAGGAGCACCTAAATCAGCGAATCGTTTGTACTCTGTGTCTTGTGCACCCCATGATCACGGGGTCTTGAGCCCCATGAGCAGGGCTCAAGATTTTGCAGTGAACTATGTGCTGATGACCAGAAACATGATGCTGGCATCTTACTTCAAGTGGCAGACTTCCAGATTTTTGGACTGATAAATGCCCAGATGATGAAATATATTAAAGGATAGAAAATATAGAAAAATATTAAATTGTAGAGTTAAATGTCTGTGTGATAAAATCTTCACTCATTATGATTTGTAACCAAGGTTTCATAAGCAAAGCTTTGCCTTACGCCTCTAAATTCAGAGCGTGAAAGGGTATTCATACAGTGAGCTCTGCAAGTGATGGCGGTTTCCCAAGCGCGAGGAATGAAGTGGGTAGAAACAGATGATGGTGAGGTTCAATCTTCTTGATACACAAGGGGAACGGGGTTCCTGTAACCCTTTGATGCTTCGAAAGCCTAGTGTTGATTAGTCAAAAATGAAAACTAAGGAGACTATTTTGTAGGTGAATCTATTGACTCCAGTGATGTATTATATAAGCACGTGTGTATGTGCAAAAACCCCAGAAAACTTATCAGTAAAGACACATAATATCTCATTATGAAAACATTTTTATTTCATTAGATACTTTACAACTGAATACACATCCAGAACTTCCAAGTTATTTTTTTTCCTGTCACTCACCAGCAAAATTTAAACAGTTCCATTAGGAAAATGCAGTCTACTTATTTGAACATGCATCTGAACATGTCAATGAACTTGCAACCCTGCAGCATCCCTACACTTCCGACCTCCACAAAGCCCCAGCAGAACAGTTAGTTATGCTGAGAGGTAAACCTGCATTAGTCAATCATCTCCTTAAACAAGAGGAAGTAAATTCCTCACTCTTAAAGGCTTTGCATTTTAGATTTTCACAAGCCTGGCACTGCATGCATTAGCCATTTCAGGAGCGGTGATACTTGACTAATTTACGAGATTCCATATACCCTGTGGCAGTCAAAGCCCCACATCTACCAGAGCGATCCCGGGAGACCCGAGCAACATTCTGGCTCACGTAAGAGCTAAGCTGTTGTGCACCTCTGCAGATCTCCTTGGTTCCTATTTACAGATTTAATCTAGACTGTTGTACCTCTGTTATTTCCCTACTTTTCTGTATTGGTAATATCTAGTTTTAACAGCAAGTATTTAATCTAGAGGAGAATGCCGCCTTCTTGGAGGTAGTTATGTATCCTTCACCTCTTTGTATACCTGAATGTGGTAGTGCTAACACTGAATTATAGCTTATATCATGCTTTCACCGTTTTTTGTCCTGGTGAGATTTTTACCCTTGCGATGCGTTTGTGGGGAGCAGCGCCATCTCCTCTCAGCAGAAGCTTTTCTTTCCCTGATCACCCCCGTAGCCTCCTCTAGGTCTCTTCCAATTTGATTCCTCTTTCTTGAAGAATGCTGACCAGAACTGAGCTCAGAAGACATCTTTACAGGAGGTTTTAATCACTGTGAGATCCTCTGCTGTTTCTTTCTCTCCCATTTGGTGAGTTTCTTTTCCATGCTTTGTGCCCATTCACTACTCCTCTTTTGACCCACAATTTATACCTTCTCACTGTTACTGCTACTTGAGACAAGGCATCTGTGCAGTGTTTGAGCCAGGCTCGGGTTATCTTTAATCTCAGTTCACTCTGCATCATTAGTGCTCTCGTTTCACTTGTGGTTTTTTTAATGACTGAAGACCTATTTGCTATAAACTGAGAAGAAGCTGTTTTCCTTAGCAGAAAATCTAGCGGCCCTTTTACCTTCAGGGAAAGGGAAGGGACAGCAGCACTGGGGTTCTGGCAGGGTGTTCATCCCTGGCTTTCTCACTTGGCGAGGATCGCATTAGCAGTGAAGCATCAGACCTACCCCCCGCCAACTACGACAAGGGAACGAAGGAAATGTTTAACTGACCCGATTGACTGTATAATATGTGGTTACACCTTTGCAAAGTGGAGGCAATTCACCTTTGGTACTCTTTATTTTCCCAGGTGTGAATGTCTCCAAAGTATGAGAGACAGTGGGGAATTGCATTCAGTTTTTGTAGCAACTAACACTTTAAAACCACTTTACTGCTAAAAATCATTCTCTCCTCTTTTATTTCTGTCAGGGAGACTATCCTGTAAATGGTGCCTTTTTTTTTTCTTTGACTGTCACTTCGTGTCACTTCTTTATTTGTCCAAATAAATACTTCATTATCTTGAAGTAATGCCAGTCTCTAAAAAGAGACATCTTCCTTTCATCTGCTGTTCGCTGAAACACAAAAATGTGTTCCCGATTGCTGGAACCTCTCCTCGCTAAGGAGAATAAAATGAGAACTCTCACAGACACTCAGAAGTAATAAAGAACATCCTAAACATTTGCTAGATAAATTGTAATGCGTTTATATCCATCAAGCTGAAACTGTCACCATCGTTTTGATAATAAGAAATGTATTCTGGTCTCACTTTATCTAGCTGAAGTGCTATATATTTGGACAGATTTAAAAAGCTTTGCACTGCGTCTTAGGAGCATCTGGTTTTTTTAATATGGCAGATAAAATCGTTGAGAAGAACTTTGTTACTTTTTGTTTATGCCAGGCTTTGTCATAATGTGAAATTGTATTGCTAAGATATTTCTATTCTACAAATGTTAACTTTGCAGGGATAATGTTACTTGAACACTGCGACTGATAACTGCAACGCTGGTGATGTTGACGGCGAGTCAGGAAAAAGGCCCATTTTAGAATATGAGTAGCTGAAAGATGTTTTCTCCCCTCTGTTTGTTTCCCTACTGTGCAAATTCCCAATAAAAACTGAAATGTCTTGCAAGGTATTTTTAAAGGAAATAAAAGGATAACTTTTTTCCCGTGTTCTTTTTTACTAAACACTTTCTAAAACTCAGTAGGTGGGAAGGGTTTCCATTCTTCTGGTTTTTTCCTTCACCCATTTTTTACTACAAAACCCCAGTTGTTGGTTAATATTTCTTGCAATGTCCAAGTGATTACCTTTATGAGACAGTAAATTTAAATATGGAGACATATTCAAATAATACGCATGGGGTTTTAATCTACTTTTAATTGGAACAAGTCCGTTGCAGATAAAGTCTGACTCAATTTTGCACAATCTTATCTTATAAAAAAGATTTTTAAAAAAACATTATTACAGAAAATTGTATGCTAATGGCTTTCATTGTACTGCCTAAAAGTACACGGATACAAGTACATTACTAGAGAAGTGTTTGTTTTCTTATTTGCATGGCCATTTCGGTTGTTATCTTTTCTACAGGAAAGGTTGCATTAGTGTTAAGTGTAATTCCTCTTTTATTTTTACTTTTTGCTGGCTGAGATGGTTACATTTTTTCCCCCAAAATTAATTGTGGAGATGCCTATGTATTTCTGGGTTTTACCTGCTTCTTTTCTGTCATTTATTGTCACCGAAAGAATAGTTTAATAATTCATAGAAGGCCAGTACAGCATTTTAATGAAACTTCAAAGGGCTATTAAAATCATATCATGTTGGTGGCGTATGTGAAAAGTTTTCAGAGCTTGTTATGCATTTGATATAGATTATCCTCAGTGTTCGGGGCTCTCAAGAAGCTAAAAAGTTCTGCAATTGACCCACTTCTCTACTCTGCAACATGGAATGGTTTTACTGAAATCCTACGCGCTTTTTTTTTGTGTGTCTTGAAATAGGCAATGGTTTTATTTGGATTCCTGTTTGTTACTATGTGCCTCACCGTGGGGCTGCTGTGACCTTCTCATGATTCAAGAGATTTACTTTACAAAGCAGTCGCTGTCTTCAGTGTTGCAGTATTTGTCCCAGTTCTTCTTGCACCGTTCGGCGTGGCACTTGGTTTATGTCTATTTAAGAAAAAGTAAAAATGCTGGGTTTTACATATTGATGCAGGTGACATTTTGGAGCCAGCTGGCAGTCTCTGAAAATTGTGAAGGATTGCTGTTCAGCCGCTTCAACTTACATCTATCAAAAGGCTTCTCGTGGTGGCGAATATCCAAACGGCAGTTAGCCTTGTGGCCTGCAGTGAAGTTTTTCAGCTTCAAGTAGTGCGGAAGCTGTGATCGCACAGAGAGATCCGGCGGCAGTTGGGTGGGTGGTTCCGTTTGTTGAGAAGGGTCAGTAAAACACCCGTGCTTCTAGCTGGGCTGCTATCCAGTGGCTCATGTACCACTGTGAAGGAAAAACTGACAGTGGAGGTTATACGTATGTAATGAGTTCTTCATTGTCCCTGACTTTGAAGACAGCTTGTCCGTCTCCTGCAGATGTCTTGGTAAGCTCCGTGAATATAGTAAGAGCAGTTCACTGCTTTTAGAGCAACCATAGGGGTTTTTTTTATATATATATATACACTCACACACATATATAAATAGAATAAATAAAATTATATAGAATCACAGAATTGTTTAGGTTGGAAAAGACCATTAAGATCATTTATTTATATATTCTTATTACCATGGATACTACCAAAACAACTTTTCTGGAAAGATAGTTTCAATAACCGATTTCAAGATCACTAACTTGGAAGTCACCTGTTGCCAGGGATTTGTAGAGCCACTTTATGCCTCACTTCCTCTCATTTTCCATATGATTTTGCAGCTGACTGCCTGGTCCTCTCCATCTCTACTTATACTTCCTGTAAATGTTGCAGTTAAAACATGAACGCATATGAGTTAAATTGTCAGGAAAGTCATTGCAGGTTTTTAGCAAGAGGCCGGGATAAAACAGGTTACACTGCTGAGCTTATGAAGAGGAAAAGGCCCTGATCGTCTTTGTCCCTGTGGTTTTAGATGCGGGCCAGCAGTCGCCTGCAATCTCTGTCTGTGTGGAATGGGGAACGAAGGCTTTGTGTCTTGCTTCTGCCAAATTTCTCCTCTGCTTACCTGGCTGGCCCTGGGTAGTGGGCAGGCCACATCAGCATGACTTTCTCTCTGATCCAGGCCTCCAGAAAGCAACGTGGCCCAGCTGGACACATGGTTTTTACATTGATCCGCTCTGCTTTTAAGCCTGCTAAGTCACTGAATCTACAATAAATCTGTGCTGGCGTTTTACAGGGCGAACAGATGTATTCTGCATCTCACAAAACCTATTTCTGCAAACTGCTGTCTTTTCAGGTCTCGTTGACTCGAGTCGGGCGTTAAGGGCAGAAGTAATGATTTAGAAATCATTTAGTAAGTCCGAGGTGTAATTTTTACAGTCTGTTAGGAATTTCTACCATCCTGACTCTGTTGGAGTGGAGAGGGATACAGTTCTTACTTGTATTAAGTGTGAAAAGTTTACGTGAATTACAACAGTTTTCTGAATCCGAGAAGCTAATAGGGAGTTATACAAACCACGACAAGGCACAAAGTACCAAAATCTGGGAAAATAAGTGTTGTGAGATACGGCACAGGGCTGGGAGCAATTAATTGCTGGCGTTATTTCAGATACATTCTCTTGTCCTTTATTTAGAGGAGGGGTACGAAATGTTTTGTAACAGTTTGCTATTAATTTATGGATGTGTATCAGCTGTGAAAAAGGATGCTGTGAGAGGAAGGGAGAGTTAATATGGAGACTAAAAACGAACCTGTAGGAACAAAGGGTAAAGTGAGTGTCATAGATACGGAATTGGGGATGTCAAGTTCAGGACGGTACAATCCCAAAGGAACAAGTATGAGGTACTTCTCCGAATGACTTTCTTGCTCATGGATATTGTACCTGCGTAAGGGCATTTTGCTTCCACCTTCCCTTCTCCCTCAGAAACTCCCCTGGTGATGAGATAATTCCCGTACTGCAGCAGAATGAGCCCAGTGAACGCACTGGGTATGTGGACGCTGCTGTAATACTGTAATAAATGCCTAATGTGGACACTGGGATACAAAGCTGCTGCTCCTCTGGCTGACAAGAAATAGCGGAATGGGAGCAATGATCCAGGTAAAAAGAGAATTTAAAATAGGATGGGGCAGTCTGCTGTCTTGATTCTTTTTACTAAGAGGAGAAAATATAAAATGAAAGTCACAGTAAGAGGAAAAATGGGGCTAAACTGCACTGCTGCTGTCCTGAAGTACAAAGACATGCTGGCAAAAATATTAAACAACTGTAAGATGGTCTAATAGGGGCTTGCACTTTCAAAGGGAGTCCTCTAACGTGGAAATGCACTGGAGAAAATCCTGAGAAGGGCACATAACGCCAACCTCGCAAAGTAAAATAAACTAATAGTAAACCATGTGGGAATCAGCTTCTGCAAATCAGAGGAAACATTCATGGCCAGGGATGCTTCTACCTCCGCTTGAGCCACTGCCCGTCACTATTTTCATCATTTCCTCCCTGCTTTTGGCATAGCGTTGCTCCTCAGCTTCTCCTTCCCACGAAAAGTTATTTTCAGTCTCTTGCCTGGCATTTGAAATGCAGCATTTCTTGACGTGAGACCAGTGGGTGCTTCTCTCCTCCTCTCTCCTGTTTCAGTCAGCTGTCTGGAGGTCACCTGGATTTGGCAGATGGGTCTTTGCTACTCCTGTCCGTGGTTGTTGAAGCGCGTTTGCAGCTACTTGAAGACTCAGTAGCTTTCCTGCTCCAGAAACAGTCAGGAGACCGGTGTTCCCTTTCTCCATTCCTCCTTGACTCATTCTGTTTTGTACCTCCAAAATACACTGAGCAAAGTATCACCGTCTGCTTCAGTACGTCAGCTGGTTGCTTCTTCTAGACGTACCTCCCCAGCCCCATGTCACTTTGTGCCATGTTTCCTTTTTCTTGACATCTGCCAAAGGTATCTTTCCTTTACGTGTGACACATGGGGGTAATTTTCTCCCATTTGCTAAGACCCCCCTCAGCATAACAGTGATTCTGTTTGGTTTTTTTGGCAGTATTTTTGATGTGGACTGAGTGGGGGCTTTTACGATGTGCAGTAGCATTGGAGAGTATGTCAAAAAGGACTGCTTACTTGTCCTGATAAATATGCATGGGCTTTGGTAGACCAATAAAATACTGGTGATTGATAGCTAATTTTTTGGCATAGAGGGATAGCAGTGTTTGCTCTAGCACAGCTCCAGAGAGTGCTTACCACATTCGTGATGCACCAGGGGATGTTTAGGATGGATATTAGGAAAGAGTTTTTCACTGAAAGGGTCATCAAGCATTGGCACGGGCTGCCCAGGGCAGTGGTGGAGTCCCTGTCCCTGGAGGTATTTAAAAGATGGGCAGATGTGGTGCTGAGGGACATGGTTTAGTGGTGAACTTGGCAGTGTTAGGTTAGCGGCTGGACTCGATCTTAAAGGTCCCTTCCAACCTAGATGATTCTATGATTGGAGCTGTGGAGAAATTTTGTGATGGCATCCTTAGCAGCTCACATGTAATCATTGTTCTCTTGGGTTTTTTGGTTTTTTTTTGGTGAACAACTGATATTATATGCTGCTTGACTCCATCAAAGAGTTTTTTGCTCAATGCACAGAACTGCCATTTTTTGTGTTAGTTGCGTGTCTGTCACCCATGCGGACCTCAGTACAGCGTGTTCCCTACCCTCTACACAGCTCCTTATTGTGTTCTCTCTGCCATTCACAGCGTTGAGTTTAAACGTATGGCTGCAACTACATCAACCTCCCTTTAGCATTTTGTCTGCTTTGGCTGTGCTTGTGCGGGACATTAACACTGTATGTGTGCGGCAGAGCTGTGCAGCACAGAGAAACAGCCGAAAAGGCAGCACTGAAGAAAGAAAACCTCACAAGAGCACTTGCAGCAGTCTCTGCGCCCCTCACAGGATGCAAAACAGCCACAGCAGATTAAAACCAGGAACTGTATGTTGGACAGTTGCAAATTTATCACTGTGGGGATGAGGAGGGGGGCTAAGAGGACTCCCCTTTATCAGCAGCAGTC
The DNA here is from genome assembly GCA_017639485.1 of Pluvialis apricaria. Taxonomy (NCBI): domain Eukaryota; kingdom Metazoa; phylum Chordata; class Aves; order Charadriiformes; family Charadriidae; genus Pluvialis; species Pluvialis apricaria. The sequence continues at coordinate 2,787,922 of CM030013.1, read as the reverse complement.
CTTGTGGTGCATGCCTTACAGCACATTGTGGCGGGGACCGGCTGCGGCACTGCACAGACCCGGGGACGCTGCTGCCAAAAGCAAGAGACAAGCTCCCACCTGACTGCTGTTTCTTAGCAATTATCAGGTAGAAATGCTCATGTCCAGAGACAAATCTGTGATAGCTTACCCCACTTCCACTGAAGGGTTGAAATTACATCAGAATTACTCTCTATAGCTCTGTGGTAAAAATATGTACCCAAATGGCTAATAAGTGGCTATATATTACCTGCTCTGGTATACTCAAAGTTAGTTGTTTGTGTAGTCTCACCCTGTATCCCTCCTGCTGGGGACACAGGTGCCGCAGGGAAGCTCACAACACCTGCTATGCTGAAAACTCTTCAGTAACAGATAATTCCTCTTCTTTGCTACTCCCTAACACACTACTCTGGGATCACTCTTGAATTTTAAATGCCTGGATGGGAAAAAGCGCTTGCCTTGGGTTCTGGTACATGTAAGAGAAGAAATGATGCTTCTCCTGAAGCTAGTACCCAGGGTTTGCATCACTTAACCCAGCTCTGCTGGATTAGTTCATTAAGTTTACTAGAGCCTTCACGTGGGAGATCATCTGGGTAAGAAAAGGAAATCCAGAGCTGCAGAGCTGCTTGGAGACACCAGAGACACGAAACATTTTCAGGTCTCCCCATCAGCGCCCCTGCAATGAATGATCCTTCCCACCTGTTTTCTAATGCTTCAGTTTAGAAACTTTCTAATCAAATCATGGCTGGAAAAGGTCGGAGGAGGCTGGGAGAAGAGGGGCAGATGCCAGTGTAGCACGCAGTGGTGATACAGGATGGGAGATGTGCTGGCCCAGACCCCTGACAAGAGATGAGCCCAAGGAGACATGCCCGGCTACCGCCTCTCCTCCTGCCCTCCCGTCACACCAGGCAGCCTGCACACGAGCCTTGCTGAACACCGAGAGGTTTCCAGCTCGAGGACCAGGGCCAAATCCAGCTCTGGCAGGTGCCATTATGGAACATCTGAATACGGGTTGCAGCTACCAACAGAGTAAAGAAACAGTGAATTCAGATTTAACAGGCAATTAAACACTTGACTGTGCACACAGGAGAGATGTGAATGGAGAGGTGTCCCTAGGAGTCATTTACAGAGCAAAAGGCAGCTGGAAGTAAGCAAGGGTGGTTGGGGCTCTGCCTAGGAAGAAGTGCTTTCACCCTCCATGCGCTAGCTAGCCGGTGCTGCCAGCGGCTACTTGTTGCTCAGGCTTTGCTCCTGCGCAGAGAAAAGAGAGAGGAAGATGTGCCTTTGCAGCCATCCCGATGCCCTGTTGTCGAGTACCAACTCCTGTGTCCATGGCAGTCTGGCAGCAGTGCTGCTTATGCTGGCCGCATGTGCCTGGTGCCAAGACAGGATTTGCAATTTAGCATTTACTTTCAGCGCCAAACTATCTGCTGGCCTTGCAATAACCAAATTTCTTAACCCTACAAGGGTTTGTTGGCCCGTAGTTTACTTAATCCCATTACAGAATGCATCTCTCTTATCCATTTCCCTCTGTTTCTGGCAACCTTATGGTGGCTCCTAAGTGACTTTAAAGAAGCCAAAGCTGTTTAGCATGATTGACTTGTTCAGCGCTATGCGCCACAAGATTGCGGAAATATGTTACCCTGCATGAAGTTCTTCATGTTTATGTATGCACTAAAATGAATTTGCAAGCATGGTTCTAGCGCTGCTACGGACGTGCCACTGTGAATGCAAATGGAAGGTCAAGGGGACGAGGCTGCCTGCCACTAAACGTGCTGAAGGAGTTGTACTGATAAAGTGTTGAGGAAAAGGCTGTTGGACAAGTACAGAATCTTAAAGACATTTGCAGTATTGTCAGCGAATATATATTTACCATCAGGTTGTTTGTTTGTTTCAGGATAATTCAATTTTGCTCACTTGAAGGAGATTACGAAGTTTTTTACGCCTCCTACTATTCTTACAATTCTGTAATTGGGAGTAAATACTCAAGTTGGTGGCAATAGATGCGCTGAGAAATAATCTTTAACAGGGAATGTGGGGCTGTTTCTCTTTTACATCTTCTGTGTAAAAATCTGAAAATGTACCATAAATAAAAATTATGGGAGAATCTCAATAATTTCTCACCCCCACAAGAAAAAAAGAAAAAAAAAAGGGCACTTTCAGTGTAGATAAAATGTTTTTTTTCTTTCTGCAATTCTTTATTTACATCAGAAATGGGAATCCATTTGCTAATGTGTTTTCTGTGCATTTTTAAATATTGAATAATCCCACTGGGAGAAAGACGGACAAATATCTACATAAAATATGCCTGCACATGTGCACACATCACTAATATGATAAACAGATTTCCTCATAAAGTGCACTTGCACGTGTTGCATCATCTACAGCGTTTTTCTTGTTTGAGTGGTAGCGGTAAGCTGAAACGATAACCTTTTTCTTTTCTGCTTTGGGATTTTACATCTTATAAGCTCATTCTTCTTGGAGAAAAATTGCTAAAGGACTGACATGCAGAACCTTTTATAATATGAATATTTAACAGTTAGAGGTTAAAAGTGCGCGAGATACATATTAAAAAGTTGATTGACAAAAATGTTCTTCGTTGGCTTACACACAGGTTGTGACCTTGAGTAGCTCCAAAACAAATGCTATTCTACTGTCCGTAAGTAATTGGGAAGAATATGCCCTTTCTTACCCTGCGGGGATAGTGTGGCTAACAAAGCCATTCAGAATCACTGAGCATTTAAAACATTTCTACAAAAGGGAGTTACAGCACGATCATCCTTCCTTCCAGGAACTAATAAAACAGACTGCATGTTAAATCCTAACACATCTCCTGCGCTCTCAGGAGAAGAACAAAACCAAGCTGCTGTCAGGATTATAAAGGCTGATGGGCTGTTATGCGGTGGATAACTCAGGCTCTTGCTGACCTTACTTACACTGAGGGGCAATATTTTTTGCAAGGCTGAACTACTTCTAAACACTTTCTCCACTGAATTAAATATACACACGATTTCCCAGGCAGGCTTCCTACAGAAATACTTTATTACAGATACTTAATTTCTCAGCGGAAAACCCTGTGCTGCAGTCACAGCACCGCACAACATCTTCATGTTGTAAAGCAGAATTTCTGTCATGTGAGACTTGGTGCCAAACCTTTGCTTAAATCTGTCTATTGGATGGTGCTTCTCCTTCAAATCACACAGCATAAATTGGTGACCTTTTCTAGTACCCCTGCCCTTCCGGGGACTGAGGCTGAAGTTGCCTTTTGGCATGTAAAGCTGCAAAACCGAGCATTTATTTCACTACAAAACACTGACTAGGTAGCAAAGGCTTCACAGACGTCGCAAGGATCATGTCAAGTTCACGGCAAGAAGGGAATATGTTGACATTGCGGGACCTTTTTGAGAAGTTCAAACAATGGAATCCCTTAAACTATCCTTATCTTTTGCACCTGAATAAACTGGGACATAAGTGATGTCTCCTGGCGCTGTCTTTCCGTTTTCCCTGAGCTCCGTTAGTTTTTCCACACACACACTGAAGACAGCTTATAGCTCCTTTCCTCCCTGGATCCTTACATGCAGTCTCCACTGTCAAAGTGCCTCTGCCTCTCGCCTCACTTTCAACCTCCTGCATGTCCCTCTTGGCCTTCTACCTCCTGCTGCCACTGCCTGTTTGAGATCATACCTTATCTATCCTGGGCTATTTTGGTCTTTTTTCCCCTCTGTTGCTTTCATGCCCTAATTTCCCTTTTGCCATCCTTGTTTCCTCTTGACTGCCTCTGGCTGCTTGAATCTTGCCCTTTCCACCGGTGTGAATATTTCACCCAAGTCTGTCTACGCTGAAAATAAATAAATTTATAATGTTTCTTCTGTAGTCGTGGAAAGCCTGGGTGAGTGTGATTGCACAGCCTGTTACCTGGTATTTACCGAAATGTAACATCATGCACTGAGGCACTGTACGGTCAAATCATTTGGGGACTACCTCTCATACAGTGTAGAGGAATGTTTCTTTTCGTTTCAGAAAGTACAGTTTAGCATAGAAAAGTCAGTATCTTGTATGCTAGGACTTCCCTGTGATCACCTGGTTCTTTCCCCAGCAAAACGAGAGGAGCAGGGTCCTCATAACCTCTTGAACTCTCCTAAACCCCTATAATGGGTCATTTTTGTGTGCTGACCCTTAGGGTGGTCATAGTGAAGGCATAATTAGAGAACCATAGAATCATTTAGGTTGGAAAAGACCTTTAAGATCATTGAGTCCAACCATTAACACTGCCAAGTCCACCACTAAACCGTGTCCCTCAGCACCACATCTACCCGTCTTTTAAATACCTCCAGGGACGGTGACTCCACCACTGCCCTGGGCAGCCTGTGCCAATGCTTGATGCCCCTTTCAGTGAAGAAATTTTTCCTAATATCCATCCTAAACCTCTCCTGGTGTAATTTGAGATTATCTATTTTGCAATTGAGGAGTATATGGAAGAAAAATAAACCTCTCTACCTCTCTAAATACCACAGAAAGAGCATGATGTCCTGGCATGCCGAAAATATCGATGAACAGGCTTTAGTCATAGTTGAGGGACTGCCATATTCAACAGAGCTGTGAAAACATTTTGAATAGACTTCAAGGAGAATATTGTACATTTAAAGTAGAAGTATACTGCAGATACAGGATCTAGCAACATTTGAGTGAAACGGAATAGGCTTTGCTGCTCAGAACACAGAAAGTCTCTATGGCCATCAATCTGCAAATGCACAGCTGTTTCCCAGTGTGAAATAATCACACAATATTAAAAAAAACCCAAAACTCTACTTGAATACGTGGCTTTTTAGTAAGTATGTCACCAGTCGGGAAGCACAAATACTCTGATTTGCCATCATCCTACCAAATCACTTTTTGCATGCCTCCAACTTGCACTGTTGTGTTAAATTTATTGCCGATTTCCCCCAAGACCTAATTAGATGACAGTTAAAAAGTATTCTTTTTTTTCCCTTGTCTGAAGGCACTGGTTCTTTCCTCTCATCATCTTCTCCCTTCTCAGCTGGGAATACTTTCTTCCTTTTCCCACCTATTTGCAAGTATTCAGCTGTGCAGCGAAGTGTTGGCAACTCCCAAAATATTGTATGCACCTGTTCTTGGGAACTTCTGATAACCTAAAGAGCTCTATTTTTTTTTGTGCTGATAATGTGTCATTTTGAAAGTTTTGCTTTTTAGTTTTAAGCTCTTACGTGTGCGGAAAAGAAAACCCATGAAAATGTAAACTTTATAGATTCAAAAACTGGATAGCATGAATTCAGAGACTCTAACTGCTCTCTCAGATGAGTCTTAGGATGACGCGGTTTCTCACCAATGAATGCTTGAAACTGTTAACGCAGAACAAGTGAAGTACTGATAAAGTGCAGGGAATGCAAACTAAGTGAAAAGAATGATTTTCTTCTCCTCCTGTCTCTGAAGAAGCCATTGAAGACACATAAAAGCTGAGACTGTGTGGCGCATAAGGGATCCCTGTGTTTTGTTGTAGCTAAAAGTATTTAAACAAAGACAAGTGAGCCCTAATTATAGGATGCTGTTGAACGCACAAGCTTGCTGATCCTCTTCAGGCAGGAGTAAAGGGAATGCTTTTACTTTATGGCTTTCTTTCCGTTTATAAACCTTGTACACATACGTGATGATAATTGGGAAGAAAACTGTTGTACGCATATGAGAGCTTTAAAAGTATCCAGGAACTGAAGTTTCTTTATGAAGAACTACTCATGTATTTTCTAAGTGTGGAGAAACAGAAACACTGAGGTTAGCAGTTGTTTCTCTAGCTGTGGTTTTGTGTCTCAGGTACTTACACAGCAGTGGTTCTTTCAATTGGGGCGTATAAACACGTATGTGAAAGCAAACTAAGGTGACTGAATCCCAGAGTAAGAAAGCTGTCTTTTTGGTTTTTTAACTGGCTGCACGCATAAAGTGAACAGATTTTTAATACGTACTGTAATGTGTCGGTAAGATTCACGCTGACTTCACGGGGCTTTGGCTCTTCGCCATCCAGATGAGGGTATCTCTTGTGGATAATAGTCTTTGTGACACTGATGTGGGTGTTGTACGGTTGAGGGTGCCTTCGATGCTATGATGGTGTCATATATATTTGTAAATCATCATACTGGTTTGGTTTTCTTTGCACTTGACCTTGTTTCCCTTAACTTTTAAGCTGATGGGAATTTTTACAGTTGAAAGGAGGTAGATTGCAAATCAGCCCGTCTGTTTCCAGATTTAAAATTAAGCAAGTAAAAGTAGAAAGTAACCTGTCTTCAAATGAGAACAAGGTTCAGTCTTATCCAATACAGAAAAGAAAAAAAAACCAAAACCATAGTGTTTTTCTTTTATTGAGCCTACTGGTGAAAGACCTATAAGGAGTCCCCACCCAGGACCCTGGATTTATGGCAACCACATGTGTTTGGGTGACCTGGGCAGTTGGCAGGAGGGGAGGAGTCAATACATCGTTAGCGTCATGAAAAAATCTGACTGACTGCTCATGTCAGCTTAGATGCAATTAAGTGGTAAGGCTGTGTTCCTTTGGCACAGAAGAAATCCGTCCTCCTATTTCCGCGCTTTGGAAAGGTGCCAAATGATTATCGCCAGCTAACAAGCAAAGCTGCGATTTCTTCTTGCTGTTTAAGCGTGCATTGCTTTGATGGAAGTGAGTAGCAACAATAAAAAGTCGTTAAACATTAGCATCAAACGTCAGGAAGAATGTCTGTTTTGGCCAAAAATGAGAGGATGATAGTTGGGTGGATTATCATGCTGGGATGCTTAAAATTTCCTAATGAAAAAAAAAAATAAAAAAATCCAGTCTGAAGAAGAGTTAGAGGAGGTCCGGCCTTTCCGGAATCTGGATAAAATTGCCCATTGGATGTGTTATGGAGGAATCGGGTATATCTCTAGAAAGTATCTTCATCGTATGCTTGCTGGTTGTACCTGACTGTCAAATGGAAGATTATGCAATTTCTTTCAAAAAAAAAAAAAAAAAAAGCTTGTTAGCAATTGTTTGTGGCTAGTATAGGTTTCGGTGATACTGCTCCTTTTAGACGAGGAGGTTCTCTCCTCGGTCTGGGACGCTTTGGCTTGTGAAGAGCAGCATTAGGCGAGTTTAAAAATAGCCACGCAGCTGCAACAAATGCGAAAGCAGAACGACATCGAGCCGCGATGCAAAGACGGAACGGTACTACGCGACATCCTCACCACCCCCGTGTCTGGAAGATGTGGCACAGCACCATAGCCCGTGTTTCGCAAGCTAAACAAATCCATTTGACTCGCCTGATTTCCTTTGATATTTTGATAAATATTTAAAGATCCTATTATTTTGAATACAAGGCAGACAATCAAGAGACAACTTTTAACCACGCATGGAGATGCACGAAACCTTGTAATTTAGAGGGAGCTGTCAAATTCTCTTCACCTTTCTTCTTGTAAATTATTAATATGCAATTTTTACGGAGGCGAGTAATCCCCATGTACGCCAGTGCTCGGTTACAACGCTTCGCTGTCTGGGGGGACTGGAAATGCCGCCTTCTCCTGGCGAACCGGCACACAGGCCACGGGGAGGGGGAGGAGGAGGAGGAGGAGGAGGAGGAGGAGGAGGAGGAGGAGGAGGAGGCAGGTGAATCGCTGGTGCCCGAGGGGCAGCGGCCCCCTCGCCCCGCCCAGAGGTGGCCCGAAGGGTGCAACGCTCGGGCGGGACCGGCGGGAAAGCGCCGTTCCCTCAGGTGACAAAGCTGAGGCGCAGCTGCACCGCCGGGCGGCCCCGCCCACCCGCTCGCCTCAGGCGGCGCCGCCGCCGCCGCCGCCAACTCCCGCCGCTCGCTCCCCCCGCCGGCGACCCTGAGAGACCCCCGCTGTCCGGGGCTTGTCACTGCAGGGAGACGGAGGAGTGCCCGGTACAACCCCCCGCCACGGCCCGGCCCGGCCCCTCAGCGCCACGGTTCGTCTGCAGGAGGCGCAGGGCGGGAACATGGCGTCGGGCAGGAAGATGGCGTCGGTTGAAAAAATGGCGGCGGAGGCGGCGGCGGGGGGGCTAAGCCCCAGACGCAAAAAACGCAGGTTTTTTGGTGAGGTGGCTTAGCACACTGGGAACAACCCAGATGTACTGCTTTGTTTTTCATTCAGCGGGTTGGCACCTGTGTGTTTATAATGTTCCTTGTGTATCTCCCCCCTCAGGTGCAGACAGGAGATATAATCACCTCAGCTCTTTAATATACCTACAAGCTAAACAGGGTGACCAGCCTTCTCAGCCAAAGGGCAGGCAGCGGAGGTGGGGGAGCTTAGCCATTAAAATAGGAAATGTCCCTCTTTGTTTTAGGATGCATCAGCTTTTTTCCACAGTGGGGAAGGTAACACTTCATTTTTGCTGTATGTTTGCTCTGTGGGCGCAGGACAGCGGTGGTGGCTGTAGCCTGCCCCTTGCCTCAGCCATCCCCCTCTGGGGGCACGTGGCAGCACTGGGTGAAGAAGGCGACTACCCTATAGCATCGGTATGGCGTCGTTGTTGGCTTCCTTCCTCAGAGAACCGCAGCATGTTGCCAGGAGCACACCACTGGCCATATGAAAAGCCCAACTGCTGGCACGTCGGGGGGCTGCGGTGCGCTCCTGTAGCTGTCACGGTGTGCTGTATAGCTGTGATAGTGTGCTATAGTAGTGCTGCTGCCCAGTGGTCTGGGATCTGGCTCTGGTTTCACCCCCAGATCTGTATGCGGTGGGGAGAGAGTGTCCATCCTGAGGTGGTCTTCATGTCTGTCTCTATTTTCTCTGAAAAATACCTTCCTCAGTAACCTGTTTCTTGCAAGCATCTAGAAGATCAAATCTGCAGTTTTCTAAAATGATTGCTTAACTAAAAAAAGCCTGTAAAGAGTAAAAACATCCATGCTACATTTGCTGAACTACAACATTAGGGAAAAATATGTCTTCAGATATCACAGTACTTTTTTTGTATCTATAATACACACAAAATTTTATGATTATAATTTTAGGTAAGTTTCCTAGTATTTAAAGCACATATGGCATAAGCATAATCCAGACTGTTGTTAATCAAAATCTATTAGAGAATTACTACTCTAAGTAAAGTGATTGAGTATTTGTTAAAACAAGGGCTTTGATTTTTTTTTTTTCAAGGAGTAAAAAAAAAAAAAAGGCAATAGCTCTTGAGGGTGTTGTGGCTCTTGCAGTCCCTCAGGACCCTTTGGAAGACCCATTCTTGGTTTACTTATGGTACTGTTGGCACAATAAAAGTGAGCAAAATTTAAGTTCTCTGTTAGTCACTGAAGATAATAGAAGGGGAGGATGAACTTGAGTAATTGTGATAGAGGAGTGATCTGCTAATTTTGTGTAGTAATGAGGTACAGCTGAAAAGAATTTATGTTCTAAATTAGCATGCAGGAAGGTATGGGATGCAAAGCGGCTGTGATAAAATAAGTGATTTCAAAAAGCCTGACAGCAAATAGTTATTAACTGTTGTGTTCGATAGCACAATAACAGTGTTCTTTCAGAAACTTTCTTATCTTGGTGATATAGTTGGTAACAGTTCTGAAAATAGCTGGTAGATTACAGCCAGGAAAGTACGGCTTTCAGAACGGAGACGCGTGAAAGCAAGGGATCAATATGTGCTTGGAGGAGCTTTGCTTCAGTGTACTTTTTAAAGCTAGGTAAACAGATGAGATCTGAGGGCAGATAGTCAGTGAATAGTTGGGGAGGCAGCTAAAGAGATTTAAATATGCTTTCATTTCAGCTTGAATCTTCCAGTGCGGCTCAAGCTTCAGCAAGCTCTGAGGGTTGGATGCTGTTCCAGTAGTTTCCTGAGTCTTGTTCTTCCTGTTCATTGCTGCATAGAGCACTCTTGATTCTTTTTCTGGTCCAGGTAATTTAACATAAGGGAAGTATGGGCTATTACCTGACAAGAACTGTAGAATGTTGAAAATGATGGTTATAGTGTACCTGCAGTAAAAAAGTAAAGAAATTTGGTGTTACTAATGCAAAATTGATGTCTTGAGGAAAATAGGCTACACTGAAGGAACAGTTGTTTTCCTATTATATGATATTCTGGCTTTTGAAGTAATACTATTGAAAACCAAAGTAGCACCTACTAAACCAGTGACTGTGCATAGGTGACTGGCAGTTGCCAAAAAGTAGTTATAAGGGGAAAAATCATTATCCACTGGGAGTCTGTGCATTCAGGCTTCCTTTATTTCAACTGTCTGGTCAAAGTTTCACTTCTGTTCTTCAGTGCTTTCCTACCTCCCCCACATTTACATCCTTCTCCCATCATGTTTCCCTGGCATGGATTCCTGCTTAGTGCCTGGTAGGAACGACTTTTAACAGAAAAAGTAGCTACAAAGCAGAAACTTTTTCATGGGAAAACGTTGCCACACATTTTGTTTGACCGAAAATATTTTTGTCCAATCTGAATAACTGGTGTAGAATATTTTGCTTTATTGAATAGACATGAGGTGTTTGGATGTGTTGAAGTATATGAATTGGCTTAAAAACCTCAGACAGTGAAATGTAGTTCTGTAAACCTTTACCATGTAGGAAATTCACCCTTCCTCTCATTTGGTCTCCTGTGAGCTGAAATCCGAGAAGGATTATGTTTCCTGAAATGCAGTGGGGTCCAAAGAAGGCAGTGGTAAATTTGGGAAGTTGTGTTACTCTTGTCTCAGGAAAGATGTAGCCCAGCCAGGGAGAATGAAGATGTTTGGCCTTCCTACTCTGCTCCTAAGAACATTGTCAGATTTTTTTAATGTTACAGGCTTTGTCACCCTTCTCCCACAGGAATCCACAACGTTACTGCCAAAGTTGAGAAAGCATTTAGAAGTCAGAAGAGATGCATATGATGTTCCAGGGTAAAGCAGGAAGAATAACCCGCAGAAAAATACTCTTGGGAGAGTTCTGCAGGAAAGGGGCAAGGTAAACATGGGTCAATAATGTCACTTTGTTAACAAAAGAGATAACCATTCTACTAGGATATAAAGTAAGAGGAATATTTCCTGTTACAAGTACGGAAACGATCCTTTTGCTCTCCTTAGCAATAGGAAGACTAATAACTACTTTATCTAGTCATAGACATACCTTAAAAAAAACATGAATCAGATGAATTTTTTCCAGAAGGGAGCAGCAGAACTATGGAAAATGCAGGAAAAGTGAGCTGCATTTCCTCACAGAAGGAACGGAGTTATCCAGTCTAGAGAAGAGAACGTGTAGTGTAGGGGCATTGTAATGGGTAACAGCTTGGTCCAGTGAACTCGCTTTAATGGTGCCCCACAGCAGAAGCCTAGTGTAGAAACTGGGCAAGAGTAACTTGGTACTTTTTCAGAATGCTGGGAAAGCTGGCAATGAGTCTGGAGCTGCGGCACATCATTTTCTTGAACCAGTGGTGGTGGCGGCTGACTAAAGGGCTGTAGCAGTCTTCTAACACATGGTACTGCTGCAGGTAGGAAAGAAATACCCTGCTATTCATATTCGCTCACTGGATGTGAAGTTGCAGGTGTAAATTTTAGCACAGGAAGTACAGGTAAGTGTTCAGAACAACTACACAAGCTAGAGAGAGTGAAGTACTAGCAGGGATTGCCAGGCAGAGTATACAGCCTTTGTCCTCAGTCAGTTTTTAAAATATTAGCCAAACCAGGTCGTCTTGGTGCAGGTACATCCTGGAATAGGGGCTGGAGCAGATTATCTGTCATTTCTCTGCCCTCTCTTGACCACTCATCAACAAGTCTATGTTGCTGTTCTGCAGCTCTAATTTTAGCAAAGACTCTTTTGTGCAGTACTAGTCTCATACTGTTCATTTGTCTGTTAATGTGCTTTCTGTATACAGACATTGTTCGATAATAGTACTTATTCTGCCTCCTTTTCCTTTGATTAAGAAAATGAAAATGAAAAGAAAAAGGACGCCGGCGCTCAATACACTAGTATCTTTTTGTCGGATGCCTGAAAACTGTTAATGAAATGAACTCTTTTCAAGTATCGAGTGTTCTTGTAAATGAAAATGATATAAAATACATCTTTACAGTTACTTTATTCTTTTCAGTCAACTATGGAGCTACGTCTAAACCGTAGGGTGTAGAACTAAGTCAAGGCTTTGATCACTGCGTATCTCAGGAGAATTCAAGTGCTTGTTAATGTCAGCTCGTCTCCTGTGGGTAGTTGTAATATTTCCTGTCTTCTTGGATATTTATTTGTAGCCTGTGTATCTATGGGGGTTATGTGCTTAGGCATCTGCATCTTTGTGCCTTTGTAAATCCGATTGTCTTTATTCATTTTGGTCAGATGCAGAGGGTGATGGTGACGTCCGCTAAACAATAGCGCACCTTCCGTCAGTATGCATGAGAATGCTGGTGGCTCAAGTTAGAGATAGAAGTAGCTAAGAAAAGGACTCCTTTGCTCAGCTGTTACGTGCTTGTTTCTTTATGTTGAAGTCCTAGAATTGATTCTACCAAATCATAATTTCTCTGTAAATTCAGTCACAAAAGGATGTCAGAGGAACAGGCATGTGCTATATTTGGTATTCTGAAGTTAATGTTCTGGGTGTTATCTGATTCAGATTCTTACATGTATAGGGAAATAAAATCGACATAGTAAGATGTATAGAAAAAAAGAAGAAATGATGTTGCAAATGCTACTATAGTCTGTAATCAATTGGAACACATTTAAATGCAGTGGATAAAGAGAGGTGTTCTGAAAAGATGCTTTGCCCCCTCTGCCTTGACGGTCTTGATCATAAGTGCTTTGCGCTAATGCTTGATGGTTCTGGGAGCGGGATGCTATCAAATGTATCCTCTAACTGCGGGTGTAATGGGAAGCATGTGTTCCCTTAGCATCTGCTGCCAGATGTTGGCCAGCACTCAGGGACTGAGGCCATAACCTTGTCCCTCACTGTTTGGGCACGCTGCCACTAGTATATACTGCCAACTTGTACAGTTCTCAGGCCAACTGAGAATAGCACTTTGTTTTTGAATATTTTTAGTTCGCTACTGTTTTCACTTGCCCATGGATGCCTAACAGACCAATGTCATGACACCAGGAGGGTTGTTCTTAGGTTGATGCTACTGCTTGCGTGTTAGGACTTCTTTTCCCCTCCACCTTCTTAAGCTGGTGTATAAATAAGCTGCCTGTGTTTGTCTGACAGATTCCCTGGAGAAGAAGCGTCTCTTTTTGAGATACCAGTCTACTCAGACCTTTCTGCAAGGATTTGAGGGCTAATGAGACTTTGAGGAAGCTCCAGGCTGTGTTCCTCCTCTGTACCCTAAATGACACACTGCATCTTCAAGCCGGTACGGTGAGTTCGTTCATTCCTACTTCCTACCAACTTAGGAGGAAGGATAAAAGTTGGGCTCCTTGCATTGTTCTCTTCCCCGCTGCGGGGGGAGGCTGACGTTGGAGGTGGAAGCTTCCTGCTACCATCCTCCTTTTTCTCTTTTATCTCGCTACTTTTTTCATAATGATTGAGTATGCTTACTCCTTCTCTTTCACCTCCCAGAAGTTCCCTTCAAATGCTCCTTGAGTCTTGTGAATGGAAAGAGTAGGGAATTCCATTTCATCTTTGTTCTCTGTGATTGGAACTAAGGAGAATTAAGTATCACAGGAGAGAGATGACAGTCTTTGTGTGCTATCAGTTACAAGCCTGATCTTTACTGAGGATTTTTGTGAAGCTTACATTGTCTTTTGCCATTGGGTATTATTTGGAAATGTATATAGCAACAATGGTTGTAACTCAGTAATGCAAAAGCTTAGAAAAGTATAAGCTGAAAAAAATCTCTCACCTTCTGAGAGAAATTTCTTCTTCAACACACCAGGATTTAGGTTTCCTTCTAGATAATAAGGTTTGTAACGTATGTAATAAGTTTTCAATTGTACCTCAGCTGCTTCTGTTCATTTATTGGCAGGGAGTAAGGAAGAGCTGCTGTCTGAATTTTAGCATTCGTTTCATGCCACAAAATGCTTAGATTTGGGTCGTATGACTATTCTCACAATATATTTACACTTTGACAAGATATTATGAAATGCAGATGAACATTTCTTTAAAGAAGAGTGTTTCAAATCAAACTTTCTTATTTGATAATCCAGAGTTGATGTTTTAATTTTACCACTCCAAGTCTGAAATTCAGCTTCTCTGTAGTACAATGGTCATTCTAGGATTATTCCAAAGCATCTGGTTGGCTTTTAGGGAAAATCAAACATTGCTTTTAATTTCTGCTCATCAGATAAAATCCCTTGCTCTTGTCTATTATTACTAGCAAAGGCTAATCATAAGAGTTTTATACTTCTGGGAGTCGGGGAAAGACTACAGATAAAAAAAAAAGTGAGGGATTTAACTCAAAATGTTTGGTTTTGTCTGTGCACAGGTATTTTTCTCTTTAAGCATGCACCACTTGAGAAGAGAACTGTATTTTTTTTGTTTGTTTTTAGAAGAGACATGAATAAAGAAAGTTTATTTCTCTAGTTTATCTCTCTAGAATTTTGAGTTTGGTTGCTCTCTGACGGCAGTACTTATTTCTCCTTGATTTAAGGGCTCTTAGGGCTACTTACTGATAGAAGTGAATTCCAAATAATTTTTTAAAATATTAACATAATATTTGCATGTAATAAAAGGTAACTGATGGGAAATTAAGAATTCTTTCACGTTGATGGGGAGTATAGGCTTTTGAGATTAGTATTGAGAATTAAGCAACTCCATGCCTCAAGGCTGGTTGGATGTTCATGTGGATGAACTTAAAACAGCACTTTCCACCTTAGTTTGGCCTTGAGGTTATAAATGTTTTTCCTCTGAGTGCAGGCATTGCTGTCATCATCCATGTTTTACACCCTCATAACTTGATTACTAGTTGTGGCTATATCTTAAATCAATCTGGAAACTTTGGCTGGTGCAGAATGCTTAGTAGCGTACTGAATAATGAAGCTGGAGCACAGCAGAATTTAATGTTCTTGGCTGTGTTTTAAGTGAATCCCATGGTAATTGTAGAGGGCAGCAGGTGAGTATTACTAGTGACAAATGGCTTTTCTTGTCGAGTGCCGTGGATAGTAACGAGGAAGGCTTCCCTACACAGCCCTGACAGTCTGACTTCCAGTGATCTTACGGGATGGGGAAAATACGACTTTACTTGTGCGCAAACCCGTTGTCTTTTCTGTGCTGGTAAGACTTTTCAACAGAGGCAGTAAATGAGCTGAGCACGGTTATCTCATGGAAACTAGACTAAAGCTCTTTAATGTCCACAGGGAATGGAACAGGCTTCGCTGTTTATGGTCTTGGTGGAAATTCCACATTGGCAAACGGCAGGAGATGCCGTTTCTCCACTTTTAAGATGAAAGATTAGTTTGTGTCTGGCTTCAATTTGAAGTTAAAACTCCAGGGAGACTATATATTTGAAACCTTATTCTTTGCCCTGCTAATCCATCCCCTCCAGTGATACCTAAAAGCTCTACTTCTGCTTTATTTTTTTTCCCCTTTCTATAGAAGATGTGTCTGTGCAACAGTCATTCCTTCTCAACATGTATCCAGGGAATACTGTCTTCCAAATGGAAAGCAAGAGAGTTTGCATGCACAGAGATTTGTATCCTATCCGTAGCAGTCTGCTGAGTAGAGCTGGTAGAGAAAGTTTTTTTTAAAAAATTTATCATCACAATTGCATAGGGTGCGGGAGAGTGAAATTCATGCACGTGATTTGGAGCAATCACTTGAATTTGGGTCTAGTACTGGGTAATGGCTAGTTTGGAGTAAGCATGCTTTTTTTTCCTTCATGCATGTTCCTGAAAGGTGGCAAACTGATTTCATGCTTCAGCATGTCAGCATCCTTCAAGGAACAGATTTTGTTGTATTTCCGTCAGCCATGGCTTTGCTTTTTTAGGGATATTTATTAGGATGGAAAGCATGCAGCGAATTGGAGCAGGTGTCTTAGCTCAGTGGAAAAGAGCTGTGAGATCTGTGGGAACTGCAGGTGATTTGAGTCTAGATTTCACTTTTTTTCCCATCCCCTTTTATGTGTGTGAGCAGACTGTCTGACATTATGCTGCAAGTGCCTGTGCCTCCAGGGTTGCACAGCAATGGTTTATTACCACCTACTGAATTATATTTCTGGTTTTGTAACAACTAATTTTAGTATGTTGGACTCCCGTCAAAGTCTTTTTGCAAGGTTAAGGTACCTAATTAATGAGGTCTAAGGAGAGTACAGTTAGAAGTTGTGTACCAGAAGGCAAAGGGGAAATAGTGAAATTAGTTATGAAGTATAAATTGTATGCAGGACTTACAATATATGGCCAAACTTATTCCCTGACTTGGTAATTAATGTGCTTGCATATGTCATGCTGTAGCTTGCTACACAACAGATATATGGAGTAAGCAGAGTGCGCAGAACAAAGTTTAATTTAGGAAGGTACATTGCACGGGTAGGGTACTTTGTGTTCGCTGCACAGGTTACCTCTCAAATGCTATTGTAAGAATTTGTAGAAGCTGCTTTGAATGTCTTAGAAGGATTTGTTTGTAGAGTCTGAGTAAATGGCCATCTGGTATAATGGCTCCTGAGAGATTTAGCAGCGCATGTCCCCAAGTTTCCTTAGTTTATGTCCTTTCTAGGACTGTTTGTCTTTTCGTGTAATTCGGTGATCCAGTCTGCCTCATTTGCTATGTCCCTACAGGAACAGCCTCTGCCTAATGGGAGCTCATCTTGTTTGAGGTGCTGAGGGTGGTGGCAGGCACTGCTGTGTCTGAAGGCGCTGGCGCTGTAAGCTTAGAAACAAACACAACCTTACTTATATTTTATTGTATGCTAAAACTACAGATTCTAAATTATTTTTTTTAAAGAGGGGGGAAAAAAGGGTATCTGATACAAAACTTCCTGTGGTTTTCGGAAACAAATTCTAATGCAGAAAAAGTGCCTTTGCCCTATGATGGGGTAACAAGAAACATTGAATTGACTTTAGATTGTCTGCTGGTTCAAAGCCAGCACTGACTTCCAGAAGGGTCATTGCTCAGCCTTTTAATCTTGCTGGAAAGCTCTCCAGCATACCAGGAAGTGAGGATTATTATTTATATAGCAGCAACACCAGAGGGTTCCAGGAAGAGATGAAGGTGTTGTTCTGGATGCTATGGTAGCCAGGATCAAATGCCCAGTGTTCCCTAGAGAGTTTGTAATTTAGGGCTTTTGAAAAAATTACAGCAGGCATCCAAGAATTCTTGGAGCCAAATGAAACACTAGATCCTTGTGAGTTAAAGTGCGCCTTTTAGTAGAGATGCTCTGATGTGACCTTTCCTGAGTAAAGTGCATTCAGTGTGGTTCTTGAAGCTGCTGGAGTGATGCCTGAGCACGCATTGGCCATGTTGAGAAAACAATGTGCAGTATACATCTGTTCAGTGTGAGGTAAAAACGGGGAAAGCCTAGAAGAGAGACAAATGGCAAGTGGCAAAGCAGCAAATGATAAAAAGCGAAACTAAAATGTATTCCTGAGAAGCACTGGATAGATTTTTTTTCACGGGCGAAACTAGCCTTTTTGTGAATAGGGGACACAGTTCCAGTCTATTAGTGTCCCCCTTCTATGATTTAATAAGCATTTTCCATCTTATTTCTGTGACTGATCAGAATTTAAATAAACAGGAAGATATATTAAGTGGTGGAAGGGCCGGATCTTTTCACAGAAAAAGCAATCAAGGTGGGTCATGATGGAGTGACTCCTTGTCCGAAGGGAAGGGCAGAGATGACTTAGATCATAAGCATTCATTATGTTTCAACAGAGTATGAGTATGCTCAGTCTCAGTGTGAGCGGAGTAAATGTTCACCGTATGAAATCTGTTGACCTTCACCTGTAGGTTTGAAGTCAACACTAATGATTCTGTTGCATATGTATTTTTCCAGAGAGAAATATTGTTTATGTAGGACATGGTTTTAAGGTCCTTTGCCACTTGAAGCCAAACTTTAATAGTTGAGTTTCCACTGGTACTGAAATAAAACTGTTGAAGACCATAGGTCAAATATCACAATAACTATATAGGCAATTCTTGGGAGAATTTATTGAAGGAAAACATGGAACTTCATACTCTTTAGACAGGTTTTCCTCTTATCTGGTGACCCAGGTGGCAGAAACAACTCTGTACAAATAGCCACTACTGTGCTTCCACCTTTGCTCCTTCAGAAAGGAATCCTGATTAAACACGATGCTGCTTGTACGCACGAGGATTCCCAAGATAAACACTAGGCTGAGAGGGTTTAACACGCAGAAAAATCCCACTGTACACTGTGGCTGAGTGGGGAATGGGCTGTATTGCACCTTGTGGTACCAGAATTCTGTAAAGCAAACACAATTCAGAAAAGTGTGGAGGTTTTTTTGAGCTTCTAGAGGATATTAAAAAGACTAGAGAGTAAATTAAAAACTAATCTTTTTAGTATTAGCTTACTGGTTTTAATGTTACCCTCTGGCTAGCTCTGGTCATGCTATTAGCCTATTAATTCTGGAAGCTGAGAGTCCTACGTGCTTGTTCTATTTCTGTAGCTGTCTTTGTGGTTTTTTTTTTTTTCCTTCTTGCAGCCAGAAGAATTCATTAACTCCCTCTCATCTCAACATCTACCTTTCAGGCTTTGTTCTTAATAGTCTTTAATAGTTCTGGGAGCAGTTGTTCCTTTTCATTTATTTGTTTTCCCTTTTTCCACTTCAGTTAGTATGCCAGGCCATGCCCAATTAATATTGATCAACTTCCCAAATTATGACTCACACTATTATTGGAAAAATCTCTCTCTTTTTAGTAAGGAAATGAGATCCATCAGTGGTCTAAGTGCAATTCAGAAAATTAACCTTGGAAATCCAGCAGTAACCTTTGTGCATCATTGAACTTTCAGCAGTGGGATACAATCTGGCAATATAATGCTGGCAGGTCATCTGCCAGCACCACTCGTCATTAGCTACAGAGCAGGAGCAAATAGGTTGGTGTTTGTGTTGGATTGGTGAGTTTTGTACTAGTGAAATAATGCTTGTGCACCCTGAAGGAAACTTTTCTGCTGTTGCTGTGCTGTGGCAGACCTCAGACCAAGCTAGTTTGTTTTCCTATTTTCACATTTCTTACTTTCTGCAAAGAACTTTTTTCCCTTTTTCTTCTCCTCCTTCCTTGCAGAAAGCAGTCTGTCATTGGCCACTACTACTGGTCATCCAGGTCTGCGCTGCCGTTATCCACTGGCAGGTCTTAGTTTTACCTCACAGCAGTGGTCTACTGAAAGAAATTGCTTCTGGAAGATGCCTGCAAAAATAACTCCTGTCTTTCCTCCATATGCTCTACTGGTGTTCTCATGACTTGCTTTCAGTCTGTCCAAGTCTAAACCATCTGGCTGCCTGACTGACAATACTTAGAGTCCATTCAATTTACATTAATAATCAGCCTTGTGGTACTCAGTAGGGTTGGCTCTGCAAAGTCTGAAAATGTCTGGCTCTGAAAAGATGTCTGAACAAAGCTAGGATGGAAGTTTTTCATATGGTCCACATCTTGGTGGAATAGGTCCCTGCAGGGGTTTCACACCCTTCACAAGAAAGAAAAAAACCAATGCACCACCAGCAGTGTGATAGCCTCATGGCGCAGCTTTGGTCCTTCAAGGTAACGGCTGAGAATCCTGGGGGACTGTTTGGGGAAAAAAATGTGTCCATACAACTTGATCATTCTTTCACCTGTCCTGCTTTAGTTGTAGTAGGTTTTTCTCCCACCCTTTCCATCTGGAAACAAGATCTCGGTTTGTTCTCTCTATTCATTGAGTTGGTACTCCAGATGACTTCAAAAAGGGCAGGTTACTTTCAAAGGTTCATACAAAATGCTGGACTAATGCCGCTCAAACTTGTCTGGCTGGAGAGGTGTGCAGAAGATGCATCTCTGAGAGTCCTCCCCATGTCTTAGTAACATCTGCTTCTCAGCACGAGCTCTTTTGGACCAGCTTTCTGACCTCACAGTGAGCCAATTTCCCTGTGAAGGCCTGAGAGAACAGAGTAATTCTTTGCTAGTTAGAGAGGAAAAAGGAGTGTGAAGCAAAGGAGCAAAGCACCAAGGCTTTTGGCTCCTGACTACTTCTTAGGCCCTATAACACTGATGCCAGGAGAGCCCATTAGGGCAATTTTGTCAGAGAGGTGAAAATCAGATTTTTACTGAAGAGATTCCGGTCTGGGTAGATTTTTTGACAGCAGATGTTATAACTAATTTAAGTGCACCTTTCTAGATTAGAATGCTGTAAGGACTCATTATTTTTTCATGCTAATGCACTTCAATGCATTTAAATAGGCTTTCTTGCCCTTCAAGATTAGTGGTGCTATGCAGGGGGGAAAGGGAACCCACTTTAATAAAATTAATATTTAAGTAAAAGGTTAAAAGACCTTACCAAAGGGAGGTGGAATTGAAAAATATGGGCAGATTTCTTGCATTCTAAAAAGCTCATAGTCAGGGGTATATTTTGCTACCTTTAATTATTGACTGGCTAAACACTTCAGTCAAGTAAAGTCTCAGTAAGCTGTAGATTTTTGGAAGGTATACAATTTGGGGGCTGATCTTGATGCTCTTTCTTTACAGAAGCCATGCAGTTATTGCTGACTTTTGAATTACCCTTTGCTGTTTAATTGAAAGTTGGACATGACCTGCAGGATCCTATTATATATATTTTTAAAGAATTAATCTTGTGAAAGTATACAATTCTACTCTTCCCTTTTCTGTCAGTGTTTTTCAAGTTGGTATCTGGCCATCTGCTGCTTCATCCTGTTCCTAGGTAGTTTTATCTGCATAAACTACTACTTTATGTCATCAGCTGTCTTGTATGTCTTGTATTTGAGAAGGTACCTTGCACCTTCTTCTTAACTAAACATCCATAATGAGATGTTATTACGCTGAACTTCACATGGTTAAAATTGAACTCTTCCCGTTCTTTATTCCATGAATATCTTTGGGTAATTATTTAGCACATTCCACCTATTTCTGAATCTTGCTGACTTCCCTGAAATACAAGTCCATTTATCCATTCAGACAAAAAGTCCTCTTGCATCCTCCTGTCTTGTTTTGACTCTGTCACTGTTTCTAACATAAACTGTTCGAAACTTGCTGTCTTCCGTTCATCTGGAAAGATGATGCCAAAGTAGTATTTGAACAGAAGGGTCGAGATTCTGTCACTTTGTTGGCTTCCTTTCAAATTGTAATCCAACCTTTCTTGTCTTTGTTTGAAAATCTTTCATAATTTAGTCCTAAACTAGCTAAGATAAGTATGGCATAAACATTTTACTGTATCTCCTGCCCACCAGTTCCTTCTTTCCTTCAACATTTCTCTGGGCTTTTTGTTCCCTCTGTTGCCCTTCCAGTATGTTTCCAATTCAGGGCTTTAAAAAATTTTTTTTGGTCATTCTATGTAGACTGTGTTGATGAGTTAATTATCAGAAGAATCATAATTAAAGGATATGGTGTACCTATGGGTGTACGGTTTTGTATGTTAGAACTGTTGTGGATAGTTTGCATGATGAAAGTACACATTTTGCTTAGGTTGCCTTCTGACACCTATGTTGGCACCCAGATGAGGATACTGTAGTGGTAGCTTTAATGTCCATACTTGAGACAGTGTAGATAATCAGGCATTTTACATGTTCTTTTTATTTTTTGCATTGCCATCTTTTCTTACCCAACATTTGTATTGCACAGGCTTCTCATGTGTGTTACTTTATTTTCATGCCTTTCGTTTTTCAAAGCTTATTAATTGGCTTGGAATGTTAATACAAATTGTGGTGGTGTCTTAAATGTATTGACTGAGTGCTGACCGAAAACGCATTGTTTAAATAGGCTTGTCTGCTGCGTTCGGTGATGTCTGAATATGTATGATCTCAGTTCCAAAATGCCTGAAAATAGCTTCTGAATGTGTGAAATACGAACAATGTTGTAGCTGTGATTTTCTCCTTGTTTACTCTGAATGCTCTTGTAGACAGTTCTCTCCTTTATGAAAATTGCATTTTTAAATCTGAGGTTAGTATGCTGAAAAATTCTGCTTTGGTTGGTTTGCTTAATAAATAGTTAAATATTTAAAATATCCTTTTATCTCACTTATTTTTGTTGGCCTGGTTACTGTTTGGGAAAATTAGTTTATCGCAATGCAGCTAAATATTCATGAATGATCAAAATAATGATAGACATCTCCTAGAAAGAAAACTTAGTGCTTGCAAAATACCTGAATGGAGATGTCTTCAGTGAGCAAAAGGATATGTCCTCAGCTTAACTGGGTTGCGAATATAGTCACCAAATCTGAAACTTGTAATTTGAGGAGATATAGTGAAATTAATTTGAATATGACAGTATGTAAAACTTGCTTTCATGGTTTCATTGAAGCACTAATCCACATGTATGTAGTACAGTTTCTTGTTTTATTGGAACTGTTAGCATGAAAAAAAGGACAATTGGACTAGATCCATACCTTTTATTGTTGGACAGAATTGCCTTTTCTGATCTGTTTTTTCACAGTAGTTAGCTTTCACAGAGAAATGAGAATATTGGTATTCAAAAGAGGCACACACAGAAACATTAAAGTTTTTTGGTAATTAAGGCAAAGCAGATGGTTGCTTGCTACATTTATAATATTGCTTAAATTTTATTTTGATTCATTAATGGAAACCATAAAATCACATAATGAAGCAATAGGGACAAGCCAAAAATGGAAAACAGACTATTAGCAGTACTGCTATTACCAAACTAATAAAAATTAACAAGTAAACATAGAAAACATAACTGTCACATTATTTATACAGCTTTCCTTTAGCATAAATATTATTGAATATACCAGGCAATATTGCCTGTAGTGCTGAATGAATCAAAGAATTTGCTAATAAATTGAATTTGGATGACTCTTCTCAAAATTTTATAGGGAAAAAAAATTCAAAGGAAAAAAATTGTGTTTGATGCTCTTTTTTTCCTAAATGTATGAATTCTTTCTAGTACAAGGCATTTCTATTGAGTTTCTTTTCAATTGGACTGCTTCCTGTAGTAACAAAAAGAAAGATTGTATTAAAAAAATATTTAATTCTTGATTTATAAAAAATAGTGTGTGTGCTGTGCTCTTCTCCCCAACTAAGCCATCTGTGTCCAAATCTTCTGTGCCTACTTTTGCGTAAAAAATCAAAAATAAACCATCATGGTTTTTCTCTGGAGCTGGAGTTTTAGCTAAATTCCTTTAAGACGGTATTCATGCCATCTAAACTTCGATATTTCCTAAGCAGCCAGGTTGTTGAAAGTGCTTGCCCTAGCCAGAGCAAAAGAGGTACCCTTACAGGCAGTCCCTCTTGTACCTTCAGTGGGGTTTTGTGTGCATTGTGACTATCAGCCAACTCCTCATAAAGGCCTTAGGCTGAATTTTATAGAATCATAGAATTGCTGAGGTTGGAAGGGACCTTTCAGATCATCGAGTCCAACCATTAACCTCACCCGACAAAACCCACTTCTAAACCATGTCCCCAAGTACCACGTCTGCCCTTTTTTTAAACACCTCCAGAGATGGTGAATCCACCCCCTCCCTGGGCAGCCTATTCCAATGTTTAATAACCCTTTCCGTGAAAAAATGTTTCCTAATATCCAGTCTAAACCTCCCCTGACATAACTTAAACCCATTTCCTCTTGCCCTGTCACTTGTCACCCGGGAGAAGCGGTCAGCCCCCACCTCTCTACACCCTCCTTTCAGGTGGTTGTAGAGGGTGATAAGGTCTCCCCTCAGCCTCCTCTTCTCCAGGCTAAACAACCCCAGGTCCCTCAGTCGTTTCTCGTAAGATTTGTTTTCCAGACCCCTCACCAGCTTTGTAGCCCTCCTCTGGACATGCTCCAACACCTCAATGTCCTTCTTGTAGTGAGGGGCCCAAAACGGAACACAGTACTCGAGGTGGGGCCTCACCAGTGCCGAGTACAGGGGGATGATCACTTCCCTCGTCCGGCTCACCACACTGTTCCTGATACAGGCCAGGATGCCATTGGCCTTCTTGGCCACCTGGGCACACTGCTGGCTCACATTCAGCCGGCTGTCCACCAACACCCCCAGGGCCCTTTCTGCCGGGCAGCTTTCCAGCCACCCTGCCCCAAGCCTGTAGCGCTGCATGGGGCTGGTGTGACCCAAGTGCAGGACCCGGCACTTGGCCTTGTGGAACCTCATACCATTGGCCTCAGCCCATCGGCCCAGTCTGTTCACATCCCTCTGCAGGGCCAGCCTACCCTCAAGCAGATCAACACGCCCACATAGTTTTCGGAGTTCTGCAAATGGCAGGATATGTAAATGCCGTAAAACTTCTTTTGGATTTAAGAAAACCTCACTCTTCACTGCACGAAGTGGCCTGTGGCCTTCCTCTCATCCTTTGGATTCACTACAGTTCTTCCGTGATGCCTTTCACCCATGACCTCTTTAGGATCATCTCAAGTTTATATTGGTGACTACCACAAGCTGCATTGTCTGTTTTATAGCCCCAGAAGAACTTTTTCAAATAGTTTCTGTTGTTCCCACTTAAGCCAGGTGTGGGGAGGAGAAAGTAGATGGTGTTTCTCTGCTGTGCTAGCTCAGGAGGAGTTTTTCTTCAGCATCCAATAATAAATATATATATATATATTTTCTAATCTGATCTTCTGGATAAGGCTATGCATTGCTTTTGTATCATAATAATAACTTTTTATGGTTGTAAATCCACTGCATTTTATAAAAATGTGAATGTTTTGTGGGCAGTGTTGCTCCCCGCTTATCGCGTTGTCATTACTTTTGTGTCTCCCTTTAATGCTTGTAAGTGGCTGGGCAACTCTGAGGTCAAAGTTATGACACAATAATTTCTTTTTTATTGTTCCATTATCTTGTCTTTTCAAGTTGAGCATAGCACTATTTCTTCCTCTCCTTTTTTGCTTTGAATTCCAAAAGCTGACAGTAGGTTATTGCATGTCTTGACTTAAAGTACATTGCTTACACTGAACCCGATGTAACGAGCTGTTGTGCATAAGACACGTTTCTGTATCCCCTCCATTTCTGAAAGCAAGTTAGTATACTATTACTGAAACTAGACAGTTATATTGTGTTTAATTTCTAGTATTGCATCTCTATTTATAGTAACTGCAGCAACAAGAGAACAGCATACTTAAAAGTTACGCATTTGGAATTGCGGGCACTGTGCAATACTATCAGCTCAAATGACTGTATTCCACAAGCGCACTGGTTCCTCTTCTCTGGGTTGTCTGCTGCTTTCTGGGACCCGCAAATAAACCCTTGAATCAGCAGAAGCTCTGTAGTGAGCACAGGTGTGTGTTTGCCCAGGATAGCCCCATAACACTTGTTGTTGTAGGATTTTGAAAAAATACAGGGTACTTTGTTGTGGCAGATTTACCCTAAAATGTGGGATTTTCCTGCAAGACCCTTTTGAACCACAGGCTTGGAAAGTAGCACGTACCTGGTGCGGTGCTAGGACATTGCGGTCCTGTGGGATGCTGTTCTCTATCCCTGTAGGGAACTTACCTCCTCTACCCCATCCTTTTAAGATACGTCACGGGTCCTGAGGTGAAAGGGTGTCTAGAAGCAGCTCTGGAAGGAGTAGTCTGTGTCACGTGGAGGGGAGGAGGCAGGATGGTTCTTGTCTCTATTTCTACTAAGTCTTTAGCAAAACTTGTATGGAATTCTACATTTGCTAGCTGGTGTCTTCTGAGGAAGAACTTCGGGATACAAATCCAGTGTTTGCTTGTTGGCACTGCATATTGGCAAAAAATGGGATTTATTGAGGCATTTTGTCTGTAATTGTTATGATATAAACAAAGGAATACATGTATTAAATATTTTATTTTTGCAAGTTAGGGAGTGATGCCATAATACGCAAACAGCTGTAGCCTCTAATGAGGGAAGATGGATGCTGTATATAAAATCAATCTATATGTGTTGTTTATACAATGACAGCATTAAAATGCAAAGAAGCTGCCAGTCAAAATGCTGACAACATGCAAAACTATAAAATAGCGCAGCAAGTGCTTCTGATGTTTAGCGATGAAATAAATGTCAGCTCTTTCAGTTTAATGCAACTCGACAAAGAGGAGAAAAAGGGATATATTATGAACATCCATTGATCATCTGTTTTGTAGGAGTCCACGTATTTTTCTTCTTTGATAGAATCCCAGTCAGAAAACACTCCTCTCCAGCTATGCATTATGTCATTATATTGTAATTAAATCAATTCTTTGAGGCCAGTGGTTCATACAAGGAAAAAAATAAGCGTCAAAGGTACCTATTCAGGATGTAGTTGCAGCCACCCGTCATTTGAAAGGACTGAAGATCAAGACAGTTTCCATTTCCGTCTCCACTACTTAAGTCTTCAGCAAAGCTCTTATTGTTGTTCCTTAGCTTTCTGTTGCTAAAGGGGAGTGTTCCTGTTGTATCAAATATTGTAACTCATCTGTAATGTTTCCTGTTCTTTCTCTCATTCTTTGTTTCCTAACAGTTTTCTATCTAGCTGTCTTTAATATTTTGGTGTTTGCCCCAGTAGCAGAGAAAATAATTTCAATAGCCTCACACCCCTATGTTCTCCAGCCAGCACCCAAACCGTTCCTTCCATATCAATATGCAGTACAATTACTGTAATTCACCTGTGTGTGTTAGAAATTCTCTGCAGGATTAATGCAGTACGGTTTAGCACTTGTATAGCATCTTTCATGTGAAAAATGTAACTAGGTGCTTGGAGGATGAATAATAGAACTACAGAGCTAAATAATATATTTACAGGGATAAATAATAGATAAAAGCAGAGAGAAAAATTAAGAAGCAAAGCAGGAAATGAGTTTTAGCTTTAACAGGAGTTAGAATTGATAAAGCAAAGATGCTTCAGGTAGCGAGTTTGGTCTGACTTGATCGTTCAGATTCGAGCTGTGATAATCACAACTGAAATGTTGCCCAGGCTTTTTATTCGCGTCACTTAGAAATCTGACCAGGCTGTTTACAGCATTTGGTGAACTAAAATACAGAGAGAAAGCTAACATTACTATGACTGTTTCTCCATCTTTGTTTTCTCTAGTGATTGTCCAAAAGATAAGGGATTTTAATGAAACTTTGCATTTTGGCATAATTTTGTTTCTTACCCCACCTCACCCCCAAAGGGAAGATGATTAGTAAGGAGAGTGGATGAGGGGAAAAGGAAAAAAAGAAATTGAAATCTAAACCTAGGGTGTTAAGTAAAATGGAACTCTTCAATCATACAGGTTGAGAAAGCTTATGTTACAGAGGACCTTCAGAGTGAAGTCAAGAAGACTGCATTAATTTGGAGGTAAAAAGTAATTGAAAGGAAGACTGGTTACTTCTGATGGTCCAGGAATATGGTGTTAGTTGCAGACTTGGAAAACACCCATATTTGTGAACTTTTTCCTAGGAATTAGCTCTGCAGGATTGTGTCTTTAGCCTAAGTTGTTCCTTTGCTAATTCTGTGTTCAGCTTCAGTTTTCATTCAGCCTGGGGTGCAGAAGACTTTACATGCAGGAATTCAGTACCATTGTAGATATAGTGCTCTCTGGAATATTTGTGGGTTCACCTGGTCCTTTATTTTTACGATGCTTTTATTACTACAGTATATATCTCAGCAAGATACAGTAAAAGAAAGGACATAAAAGCTTTCCAACTAAAACTATTCATTATGGAAAATAAGATGTAATTCTTTAATGCTGTGGGAATTGTCACACCTGATAAGCTTCTGGTAGCGAAGGTAAGCTGATCCCTTCCCTCTTTGCTCATCCTGTCCAAGTTGAAGTAGTTTTCCTGAAAAAACAATGACAATTATTTCAAAGAAGAACGAGTGATACTCGTGTAACTAGAGATGCATAAACATAACTGTAGTGAGGCAAGAATATGAAAGCAGGTTTTCTCTGACAAGTTGTTAGAGGTATGGAGGAGGGGATTTTTTTTTTTTGAGATTTCACCCACAGCCTTCATCAACTGTGAAAGACATCAAAAGCTGAGTGGAAGAGCTTGTTGTGAGTCTTTGAGGCAGAACTGTAATTTAAAATGCTGAATTGTGAGCCCTGTGGGTTTGAATATCAGATATTTAATACTGTGATTGATAATGCAAGGAGGTCTTCTTATTTATACTACATAAGCATTAATGCAACAGGGAGCTTAAGTATCTTTCCCTTCAAGCAGCTTATGCTAAAATACAAAGGAAGCAGAATATGCCTTGCACTGAATTTCTTTGTCTGTTAAATTAAGCTATTACATACCAAGGAAGAACTCTTCCCTTAGAACTGGAGATCAGGTTGTTTGGGTTTTTTTCCTTTGTTTTGTAATTATAACGAGTGAAGATGAATTCTCCCAGCCCTCCTTCCTCCCGTTTTTTCTGAATAGCCACAGGGGTCTAATAAATGACCTCTAAAACTCAGGTGCTTGGATTGTATTAAAACACAGAAATGCTCTTTCTGAAACAAAGTGAAAGTTAATTTCATATTGGAACATACTTCTAACCGAAATACTAAAACACACTCTTAAATTACATGGTAGAAAACTGTGCAGCTGCTCATTTTCATGTGAAAGGTAGGCGCAGGACCATTCACAGTCTTTTTTTGGGGGAGGGGGGGGGGTATTTTGCACTTTTAAAAATTTGAGTCTCTTCTTAAATATATAAAGCTTGCTGCCATATTTCATTAGGGTAGAAAACTTATGACAAAAGCTAAATGATGGTATAATCCCAGAGTTTTTGCAGACTCTCATGAAACTTTCTGAAGGTCTAGATGAAGTTCTCAGTCCTGAGTTCCCCGAACCTTTAAAAAAACCCGCTGTAAGGGTGTCACTGTGGGCACCTAGAAGCTAAAGGGTGTTTGCCATAGGCTTTAGCGAGGGCTGTTGAATTTAGTTTCTTTATCCAAACTTACACGATTCATACTGCAGCGGTGCAGCAACTGTGCAAAGCATATATTTTCATTAAGTTCTTAACTGTAACTCATATTGGTTTAATGACCGTAATCATGATGAAACAGGAATAACTTGCAATTGTTGGTGTTTTATGAACACGGGTTTGTATGATTTATTTGTGATTTGGTCAGCAAAGTTTCCTTGCCTTGACTTTGTAGCCCTTCATCTGGGAAAACAAAGAGGCTGTTGCATGTTAGTCTCTAAAAAATCCTGCAAAATTAACCTGTCTGCAAAACACTAATACAATGGAGTGATTGATGATATCTGTTCTCTGAAGGCTCTGAACTCACATGTGTCTTTTTCAATTTGCTTAAGATTAGTTATTGAATCTTTGCAGTGTTCTACTAAACTAAACCTATGGTGCAGAGAAATTGCCTGCACCTTAGACACGATGCTAGTCAAGCGGTTTGGTGGCTTGGGAACTGGTGCTCCATTAAAGTGCAGGCACAGCATAAACCCAGTTCTTCTGTGGTCATCGACCTGCCGCAACAGCATGTTGTTGTGAGCACTCATATTCACAAACCACCTCTCAAGGAGCTTTTATTTAGAAAGCACAGAGATAAGAAACTATCTAAATTCTTGACCATAAAACTTGAGCTTTTTTTACTGAAAATATTTGAAATGAAAAAAGCAGCTGGTGTTCTGTGACAGGGTTTCCTCTTTTTTTCACTCAAGTCTCAGCTGTGTTGTGCAGGTTTTCGTTTGTTGTGCAGTGAGTTCCTTCTTTCATTAAAGATGCTTCAGAAGCTGATACGAATTACCCAAGATATACGAAGTGGAAAACAAGATCAAAGTTGCCTTATGCCACACGTCTGTTAGTGCAGTTGGATACAAAGAAAGATCTTTCTTTGTCCTGTCAGATAATCTGCCAGTTGATTCACTGTTACGTTAGCTGCAAATTTGCCCTTTGTAAATTCTTGTGTAAACATGAAGAACACACCATCCTGAAAAAACAGTAAGAACAAAAGCCGTAAGTACTTTCAGTGTGTGTGAGGGGATGGTGTTCTGTGTTTGTTTGTTTGTTTTAAATACAAAGGCAAGAAAATTAAAATGACACAAGTAGCATTCAGCTTTAAGAGTTTTCCAAGTGAAATAGTATGAAGAAATGGATGGGGTTTTTTTCAGTCTTCCATTACTTCGGTGAAACATTATGTTCATTGCTCCAAGAACTGTGATTTTCTAACTAAGCTAGATATTCAGTGTTACAAATAAGCTGCTAAATTTGATTGCAACACAAAGAGGATGTAATGAAGTCCTTGAGACTTTGAAAGAAGGTTAGTGAGTTTTAAAAGTGATCTACAGTGTATGAAAGTCTGATAAATATAGCTGTGCTGAAAATTTATACATAAATGCAGCAAAACAAGCTTTTTGTCAATTTTAACAAAAAATGGCAACTCAGAGCTTTTTGTTTTGTGAGTCGCTGTCCTTCTTTCCACTGTTTATTCTTTCCGTTGCAAGGTATTTTGGTCACATTGCAAAAAATGTGCACTCAACACAACTTCGTTATAAATTTGTTCAGTAAGGAAGCTCACACAGAGCTGTTATTTCCTGAAGTCTTGTCCCCTTTGCCGTGGCCCAACGAGATGGGCACCTGCCAGTCGCTGTATGGCCCACCAAGGGCCAATCCATTGGAAAGTAGCTCTTGAAATGTCTCTTCTCTATAGCTCATGCTTTGGAGCAGCAGTGACTGCAGCCCAAGCCTGCTGTTCTCTCAAAGTGGTTTTGTTTATGCTGGTTCCAGCCTTTCTGGTTCCTGAAGATGGCCTTTTATTCCCAGTATTTTTCCCTCTTTCCTCTTCAGTCCCCCACCAAATCCCTGTAAGTGTGGAATTCTCTTGCGGCATGAAAAGGGGAGATCTTGTCTTATAAAACTGTACCATGACGACACAAAAAACCTGCAGAGAACAGAAGGAGAAAATGGGAGAAATGAGTTTGATCAAGAGGAGAATATGTGATTATAATGAGGATTTGCAAGTGCTTCTTCATGTTTACTTACCTTCCTTGCTGTTTTTACCTTCTGTTTTGAAAATGGGAGACTTTTTCTCTCCAAATGAAACTTTAAAAATTCCAAAACTATTACGGAAATGGCCTGTGAAGGCAAAGTGATGTACATTGTATGTTGATAAACAGTAGTTTTAACCTGTGTTGTGGCACGTGTAGTTAACATTTCTGCTAGTAACCTAACAGAACAGGCAAAAAAAAGTGGTTTGAATTAATGTAGAGTATCAGGAGATACCCTTTTTACCCTGCTTTATTGCTATATATACATGATATCCAGTTAATCTAAAACTTGTTTTAAAACTTTTCCTCAGCTATTACAGACTCTTTCTCCACATTTCCCCATCTTGTTATAACATCTTTGATTTATCACATTGGCACTGAGAGGCAGTAGATTGAAGTGCTGCTGCTGTTCTTCCTCTCTTCGTTCTTTGGTGATTGAGTGCGTTTGCATGCTGGGGGTACTGATGAAGCTCAGCCTTCATACTGCCTAGCAAATGACTCGTCTTCCTCTCTCTCAAGCTCAGTGCCTCTTTTTGTCACAGACTTCCGTGGTGGTGATAATGCTGCTGCATTCAAATGAGACACAAATACTGCTTTTTTTTTTTTTTTTAAGGCATAAATGTTTTGTGGGTATGGTTGACATTGATGGCATTGTGTGACTTGTAATGGGGTTTGTTTCCATGGGAAACAGTCAGCAAAGCTGATATGACTTCAGATGTGTAGTAAAGGTGCTCTAAAATTAACTTAAGTGAGTGACAACCCCTTTACCTCTTCATTGAAGAAATTACAATGAGATGTGGTATCCTTCATGTTCACATCTTTGTTTAATTCATCTTTACTCTGCTGAATTTTCTATGAAGAAAAGCCTTATTTTGTGCCTTGTTCCAGTTGTCGCATTTTAAAAAAGGTGTAGGAAAATGCAACAGGGCAACAGAGCAGCTTTACTTATGAAATACAGCCTATAGAAATGTGCCTTAAAATAAGAATTGTCCTTCAGCTTTTTCACTTTTTAAGGCTCCTCTTTCAAATGATTATAAGGAGAAGATAGTCAACAGCCTAAGGGTTTCTCACTGAGCTGGACAAAAAAGTAAAAAAAAAACCCAAAAACTTGAAAGTGAAGTCGCTTAATTAAAAACAGAAAAAAGATGCAAATTGAAACTCATTAACTTGCGTAGTAGTTACATTGGGGTGCTACAGATTTTCTAGTACTGGAAGCATCTAAATCGAGGCTCTAAATGTCTTTCTAAAAGAACTAAGACTTTAATTTAAGTTCTAATTTGGCTTCTTGCAAAACTAAAAAAAATAAAATAAGTGCTGTCTTTGGGATGTGGCAGGGTTGGTAGAGGTGATTGCGAGGTCATAAAATATATGAGTTTCTGTTTTGTGCTTTTTCCTGTTTGAGAAGTAGCACAAGTTGAGTTTGGTTTGTCAGATAATCCTAACAAATGGGAAGAACTCATTTCTGTACTGTGAAGAAGCAGTCACCACAAGGCATAGTGCTCTTCTTCAAATAGTGTGAGACAATCTTCTCTTGTGGCTCTAAATGTTTTACTGTGTCACAGTACAGTTTCCTTGTTACCTTTTCATCCTTTTGAAATAAGAAAGTAAAAGTGTTGGCTGAGTATGGGAACTAAGCAAACTTGGCAGCTTTCATTTCACCGTTAAGGTTTCTGTGATTTATTGAGAGACAGCAGGGCTAGGTGAGGTGGCGGTAACTGGGGTTCCTGGGGACTGTCAGCTCACTGAAGACACCTCCTCTCTCTGGTCATCCCAGCTTATGGGACCACTAGCCTCGCTCCAGGTCCCCTCGCTGGGGCTGGGAGTTTTGTTGGAGGTGACGGAGAGCGCAGAGCACGGGTATGATCTGCCTCTGGGCCATGTCTTGTCTCTCCAGTACTGCAGCAGGTGATACTGTCGCAGGCTGGGGACGTGGTGCAGGAGGGAGGTGCTGAGCAGTGGTGGGCTGCACCGCTTTGGATAGCACAGCACCACTGATGCCCTCTGTTGCCGTTTAGAATTGCGTACATCTGAAACTGTGTTATAACTTATTATTTCTATTTCTTGTATTGTTTAATTGGAACTGTCTAGGCATAATTTAGAGAAGACAAAACGAACACAGTCATCACTGTAATGTGGTAAGGATGGTGAGAAGGCTCTCAAGATTGTTTTTCCTGTTGGTTTGATATATATTACGATTCCTTCCTAGCAGAGCAGCTGGCTTAAAGGCACCAATGGTTATAGCACTGGCTTGAAAAAAGCGAAGCCCATGTTCAAGTCCTTGGCTGAGAATATTTTTTATTTTTGTTTTAATGCACAGTGCAATAGCTAGCACGGACCACGGAGAGACACAAAAATACAGGGGAGTGAGAGGTCTGTCTTTTCTTAAAAAAAAAAAAAAAAAATTACATTCCTGAAGCCCTGTACTTCATTCTGCTGCAGTAAGAGTGATTGTTTGATATCTTAGTTTGCTTGGGATAGGAAAGTCACTTGTTTGTTGCTCAGAAAGACCACAGGTTTAGTCAGCCAAACTTGCACAGGAGGTGAAATCTGTCTGAACATAATTCCCTGAACTTGTCTTTTTTGTCACTGGCATCTTTCAAGAAATACAGAGCTTCCTCTGGCGGATGTTCCAGATCACCTCTCAGAAAGACTGTTCAGGTTGGAGGGACGTGGATGCGAAGCTCTGTGATATTGAACTATTACTGTACTCCCCTGGGTTCTGGACCTTTGTAGTGTCCCCATGTTTCATCTATCATTCTTTTCCAATCTCAGCTCTCGTCTTAAGGAGTTAGAACAGGGCTGAGAACGTTTTTCTGAGCTCAGATAAATGGTGGGGCTTTTCAGTGATAAGATTTCCTAGATTTGTATTCTCTCACCTCATCATTGCTTGCTGAAATACAGAAAGTACATGTCATTTTTCCTGGAACAAGAAAACACTATTCATTTTGACTTCAATCACTTTCCTCCAGAGAACCTTTTCATTTTGATGTACCAAAAACTTTTCAGAAGAGATAGAGAATTTTCTTAAAAAATGTATAATAAATACAGGTAAGATTGTTTTTGTGTCTGTGTTCGTGTTAAAAAATTCTGATTCACATTATTGCAGGTAGCATAAATTTTTCAGGGTGTGTGAACAACAATTCTGCATTGGAGATGAAAGGGAACTGTAGCCAATACCCTTAAAAGAAATTCGTGACCACAAAACATGAAAGTTCCACATTACAAGATTAGAAATGAAGTGAAAGAAGAGAAGCCTTTGAAAATCAAAGCAGCAAGTGTCTTCATGACATAACATAAAAGAGCTTGTTCCATTTTCTTTTGGTTTTAACCACTGAAGAGGAGCATCAGACAGGTTTACTCATGTTTCAGATGCCCACTATTTGGAGGTGCAGATGCTGGAAGGCAGTTGTGTTTCTGAAGAGGCGGTGTGGAGCCTGTGGAGTTTCTCTCTGTGGGGAAGAGTCAGGTTTTCCCCCCCACGGTGGTGTGCTGTATGGAGGAGAGCTACTAAGATGATTAGGGGACTGGAGCGTCTTTCTTATGAGGAAAGGCTGAGGGACGTGGGGCTTTTTAGTCTAGAAAAAAGAAGACTCAGGGGGGATCTTATCAATACTTATAAGTACTTAAGGGGAGGGTGCCAGGTAGATGAGAATAGTCTTTTTTCAGTTGTGCCCAGTGATAGGACTAGAGGTAACGGGCACAAACTGGAGCACGGAAGTTCCATCTTAACATGAGGAGGAACTTCTTTACTCTGAGGGTGGCAGAGCAGTGGCAGAGGCTGCCCAGAGAGGTTGTGGAGTCTCCCACACTGGAGACATTCAAAACCCGCCTGGATGCCGTCCTGTGCAATGTGCTGTAGGTGTCCCTGCTGTGGCAGGGGGGTTGGACTTAGATGATCTCCAGTGGTCCCTTCCAACCCTGATGATACTGTGATCCTTGAGTCCGAGAGATGTTTGGAGGAGAAGTGGGGAAGGGTAATAACTAGATTAGTTCTTGTGCAAGTTTTCGCATTGTAGTGATACCGTATGTGTGCTGGCGGAGGGCTGGCATAGTGGCACATGGCCTCTGTTCTTTATATTGGGAAAGTATCTTGTTTACATTACTTGGGGCAGTAGGGCTGAGGACATTCCTCAGTCGTCTTCTCCTTATGTTAGATTGCGGTTTTAGACATCAGTTTGCTTGAGGAAAATTACTACAACTGCAAAGAGATCTCTGAGAACCCAGGGGCGACTAAAGGCGTGTGATTTACCTGAAAGCAAAGGTAATTTTATATCATCTAAGCTATGGTTTGCTTATGGCGCAAGCCTTGTTTTCTCCGTTTCAGCCACCTATCTGTAGTGATATAATTGTGGAGTGGATCATATGAGGAATGTTTGCGTTTATTTAAGCATTTTATGTAGCACAAAGAATACCTGATCCTTGGATTCCTAGGTAGGAATTTACTCAAGAATTCCTCAATATTCTTCATAGAAAATTATCTCTACTGATACGAAAACTGAGAAAGATGCAAGTGAAAGATAGTGCCTGGTCTTCCCGTCCATAAGCAATATAACATAGGTAAACTCAGTCCATGACTGGGCAGGCCTTGGTAGCTTCCAGAACTATGGCTTTATTTTTGTTTATGGCTACAGCCAAAGCTAGCAAACCTATAGGAGAATCTGAGCATTTAGGTTTGTACAGTATATAATAAAAATTCAAATTAATTTCCATAGATTTACCTATTATCTGTGCCACCCTTACTAATTAGCTCACAAAATATTTTTCCCTCAAATGTTGCTAGGGAAGGGAAGTAAATTTCCCAAAAATTTATATGCATGGGGTAGGTTGGTAATAAGGACTGTGAGGAATTTTGGAAAAGACTCTGCATTTTAATTAAATCCATCCTTTGAATTTTTAAAAAGTAGTTTGAAAACAAAACAAAACTCGTTCTCACATTATTCATTCTGAAGCTATTCCAACTAATCAGGGATTTTTGGCTCTAAGTATTACATAAACCCTAGGTATTAGACTAAAAGACATGTGTCAATGAATATACAGAAAATTAAACAGTGAAGTTAGTTTTTGTCTTCAGAAAATATTAACCTTGTTCGCCCATGAATAAAATGGAAGAAGAACTGTCAGAATATTTCTGTAGGAATGAAATGCTGAAAATTAGAGTGAACGTTACATGATAACTAATTGTCTGAAACAGCGTACGGTGACAGATGGCTTGTTATCATGCTTAGGGACTTTCTTCTGTCATCTTCTGTTGTCAGTAAAAATCCTTGTTAGGAGCCAGATCTGAAATCATTGTCTGCTGATCAGGGGTTTATCGGGAAATTAATTTAGTATGAAAGTCGCTACTCTTCGGAAGGCGAACATGGAGCCAAAGGCTCCGCAGGGTCTCTGTTACAGTTGGAATTTAATTTGTGTGGTTGTTCTGGCTTCTAGCAGAGGTGATGTTCACTATTTATGAAAAGTGAAGCTTGAAGTGTCTTCAAGTGAATAAATATATATATGTGGGGTCAAGGTGCTAATTCTCTGGCTGACTGTGACCGGACCCTCAGTAACGAAGCCTGCCTGTGGGGACACGGTCTGTCTCGCGCTGTTCCCTACTCTCGTAATGAAACAGCCGGATGCCATCCCCCCCCCAGATTACCGTGCTCAGGACTTTCCATCTGAATCGCTATGCCGAATGCTGAATTACATTTGTCTCTACTAAAGGAACCTATGAATTACCGTGAGACAATAGAACAGCCCCATATCAGACCATTACACCTGAAAGTATACCTTTAGTCTTCCTCCCTGCCCCTTTCTCCCCTCTGGCTCCCCCCAGGCTTGGTGATTTTAGCTCCTCTTACTTTGTGACTGTTAGGCTCTTTTCCTGGTTAATGAGATTTCAGTATTGCCTACTGGAGGGACTCTGGTGTCATTCAGACTTGTAAAAATATCATCCCTACATTTTAGCTTCTAGCTGTGGTGTTGGAAATGAAAAGGATACGCATGACAGTGTAGGTATCACAGGAAAAAGAAAATGCCAATGGTAAATAGTGGTGGTTAGAGAGCAGGGTTGGCCATTTTGGTGAAGTTTAGTATGCTGCAAACATTGCAATAATTACAGTCACCATGAGTTAAAGATTTGAAAGAAAAAGTCTCTAACTTCTTAAGAGGCCTGAAACACCCAAGTAATATTCTTTAAAGAGGTCACCTTAATTTTTCTATTGTCTGGACATAATATAGTTTAAAACAGTGAGTGTTCTGTGCACCTCAGGATTTCTTGAGTTGAGGAACTTCTGTTCAGCATCTAAAATTAGTTACCAGTCAGCTTTATAAAGCAGACTTCTTAATGATCTGGCACAGCACACATTCCTAAATACTCTTCTATCAGCTATTAAACTTTCCACTGCAATTTGAGATGTACACAGTTTTATATATACAGCGCATGTGAAATTTAAAATAGGGGGTTTGTTAACGGCATTAAAATGATAGAAGTGAGCGACAGCAGGTAAGCCCGGGAAAGTAAGAAGGAGAAAATAACTTGAACTCTTATGGTCCTTCTTAATGCAAGGAAATCTCACAGAGTCTGTTTT
Organism: Pluvialis apricaria; assembly: GCA_017639485.1. NCBI lineage: Eukaryota > Metazoa > Chordata > Aves > Charadriiformes > Charadriidae > Pluvialis > Pluvialis apricaria. The sequence goes on along the minus strand of CM030013.1, from coordinate 2,750,433 downwards.
GGCAAACATTTTTAATCTGCTGTATTTACTGTTAATGGGAGTTTTGCTTGCAACTTCCTATGCTCTGCAATTAAGTATGACTCTCCCTTTTAATGTTGTTTTAACACGATTTTCTTCTCATTTCATTACTTATTGTAGATCACCAAAATTACCGTTTTGCAAACTTTAGCATGCTCTGGTAATAAAACTTAATAAAATCAGGAAATATGTAAAAGACCTAGCTAGTGCATCCTAATGTTGCAAATGTTAGACCATAATTTATTTTACCCTTGAACAATAAAGTTTAACTCTTCTTTATGGAAGTGGAGATTTTACAAGAATGGTCTCATAGTGTAATGAAAATGTGCTTCACCTGGGCTCTTAGTAGCTCTTCTATGATGTTTGTAGGTGCTCTGCAAAAAGATGATTAGTTTTACAAATTTGTTCTGTTTTGTGGATACACTGTAATCTCCCACAAAACTCTTAACTAGAAATGAAGGTCTCTGCCTTTTGGCCCAGGAGTCATTATGTTAGGTCCTAGTGAAGTGCCGCTCTTGCCTTTCCCACAGCTGGCTGGGGAGCGCGGCCCCGCACCCTGGGTTATGGTGCTGCTTGGGAGAACATCACATTCGGAGCTGTCAAGGTGATGTGTGAATATAACACAGCAGAATAAGTTTAGAAGGAATGGTAAAGAGCTGCCAATGCAGAATTAGTGAACCTGTGGTCATCTTGTACAAAATGACAAAAGAGGCATGTGCAATGACACTGTCTTCCATTGGGTAAATAAAATTACTTTGGCCAAGATAAAACAGAAAATAGAACAAGGTGTATATGACATTAAAATAAATAATGCATGGCAACTGGAAGAAGAGATAATTCATCCTTATGAGTGGTTCAAACACTACAGGAAACAATGCAAGATTGAATAAAAGGTAAACAATGTTACACTCTGTAAATACTTGACAAAACTATCAGTTAAAGCTATTTGCTCAGGAATTGGAAGAGGCCTGTAACCTTTAGCCATAAAAATGAAGAGAAAAATTAGGGAGTCGATGTAAAAAACCCCATAAAATCGAAGTGAAAAAAACCACTTAGTGCAATTTGGCTTTGTTAGCTTCACTGAGGCATCTTCATAGCCCAGTGTTCATAAGGGTGGATTGTCATGAAGCTTTGCCTTCTTCAAGATAATCTGAGGAAGAGAGAGTATGCATGAGGGTTAAAACTGGGTTAAAACTGGGAAAAATCAGTTATGAGGTCAGTCTTGTTCCAGGCTCTATCCGTTAAAACCAGATTTTAGCCTTATTCTGATGTGAATGGGATCCTGGTTAGCTTAAATCCTGGTAACTACAAGTTGCCATTGCCCAATTTATGAAACAGGATCACAGAAGAGTACAGTGACCCTTTGTATTCAAAAAGCTGAAACAAAAGAGAGGGTTTAGCCTGGTTTCATAAGGAAATGGCTTCATAAGGAAATACAGTCGGTGACTGTTTTCCTCTCGGTCCCTTTCTGCCAGCACCAGTATTTGGCAGAAGGCTGATGTCTCAAAATGCTTACTTTCTGTAGAAACCCTAGATAATTATGTTGGCAGCCTAGAGGGGTATGTGTAGGTTCAGGCCTAGATTCCTAGCCAGGGCTTGTATGTCTCCGTGCTGCTCTTTGCTCAGACAGACTTTGGGCTTTGTTAACTTCATCGTGAGGGATCTTCTTGCAAAGTAGGGTGATGTGGTTCTGAGATACTGGGAGTGATTTTCGGGATCAATTTTAGTCGTGCACATTAGCTAAAGGCTAGCATAACTAAAAGTGAAGAAAAACAATGGACTTTTATCAGGTAGGAGTGATGTAGGCTTGCACAGAGGGGAAATTTAAACATGCTATTTAATTCTGAAGTGCGGAAATGTAAAAAAAAAAAGCTGTAGAAGAAAGTAGATGCTCAAAAAAATCACAGGGAAAGCAGATAATCTGAAGAGCAGCGTCTTGGAAAGTATTAAGAATCATTGTATAAGAAGAGTAGACTATCCTGAATGTCGATTAATAGGCTTGAAATGAAAAGGTTCACACTCTGCACCCCACCAGACTGTATTGATCAAATCTGAGGGAACAGGTAGCATCGATACTAGATTTGTAAAGTGCTTCCAAATGGCAAGGTCATTTAGAGAGCAAATGGAAAACCATATACTGTGAAGCACTGAGGGAAACTCCAGGGGCAGATCCAGTCAGAAGTAATGGATGGAAGCTGATGAAAACTAGAGAAATGATAAAGATGATTTGTGTCTTGGGGAACAGTAATGAGGGACGTCCAAGATAACTAACACTCACATGAGGGTAAATGTGTGGATGTGACTGGACAATGCAAATAGGGAGAGAAAAAAAATAGCTGAAATAACATTATATACAGTGCAATTGAGAGAGATTTGTCAAAAATACAACGTGCTGACTAGATGTCATCTAGCCCAAATGCCAGAAATACAAAGTAATGTTTTGTTCTATTTGTTTATACCATTATAGTGTCTGAGAACTCCTGCTGGGCATGTAATCACTTTTATAGTTACCTACGGTCACTGCAGCACTGGCATCTAATTCATTATTTTCTGAAGTGCTTTGGAATACCTTGGGTATTAGAGACATAAAAACAAACTCTCTTCTTTGGACTCCTACTCCATTTCATCATGCAGGGAAGCTACATCATCAAGACTCAAAGGGCAAGAACCCATTAAATGTGTTAAAAGACATGAGGCTAAGGCAGAAGAATTTACTTGGCCAGTTGTTAAAAATGCTAGATTAAATAGTTATTTGAATTTACGGTAGCCACCCAGTCTGAAAAGAACTGTGTTCCTTTCAGTGCTTGGAAGTATCACACTGAATTCTCAGCATCATGCACAAATTGAGTTTCAACTTACTTAGGCTTCTGGTTATGACTTTGAAATATGTTTTTCCTGACTTTCAAATAATCTTGTATTATGTCCGGTTTAAGAAATGACAGTCTGATGCTCATGTTGCCAGTCACTACTTACTTACTTATTTGTCCACATATGTTTTAATATTTTGGGGGTTTGTGGGTTTGGGGTTTTTTTGGTACAATGGATGAAATGGTTGTTCCAAAGTTGGTTTATTACTTAATTATTTATAAATGATACTCAACAATCTGTCACCACTAGGAGAGTGGTGGAGGTCTTAGGTTTTCCTTTGTCCTGCAAAACCTTTGTTCTCCACCAAAGAGCGAAACCCTGAGTGTAATAAATAAGTAAAAATGTTCTGATCAGATTACTAGTTATATGAAAAGCAATACATGGTGTATGTAAGTGCAAGAAAATTGCTAGGATATTTTATCTTATATGAGGAAGATGTGTGTATCCCTCTGAACAGTACATTATCCTCTCTTGAAACAATGCAGCAAATACAGGAGGTGTCACCTACATCGATGGAGGGGCTTAGACTGCCAAGCTACAGCACTGAGATTTTGGGTTGTATGACCAGCGTGGCAAATAAAGTCAGAACGCCAGTAGTCTGCTGACAGAATAGTAGTGCTGGTCCCCGTTAGCATGGAGGGAGAGATGTTCTTTATCAGCGGTCCTTTACGTGGAGAACCAGAGAGTATATTTTAGTGACTGATGCTAAGACATTCTGTCAAAGATTATGAAACCAAGAACAGATTTCATTAGTGTTAATGTTGAGTAAATTTATGATATGTGAAAAGCATGTGAAATATAGAGGATAACAAAGAGACTATAAAAAATGTAGTTAAACTTACCTAAACATTTGGAATTTAAGAGTTTTCAACTCCTTTCGATTTTGGCAAGAAAGCAGAGTGATACTGCTCTACTTTGGGACTATTAAGAGGGTCAGAAAGTGTGTCAGTCCTTGCAGCTAGGTTAAGAAGCCTAAGAAAAAAAGAGACGAGATGTCCTTTGACACCCAGGGTTAGACCACCCACTCTGTGTATGTCACCATGACTTAGGACCATCAGGTGCTGGTGAACGGTAATTCCTGCATATTGCTGATGCGGTTGTGAGGGATTTCAGTGTTAACCTCTGGCTAGGCCATTTTTGGATAACGGTTTTGTCCTAATCGTCTGTGTGGAACCATCAGCTTGGTTTTAGACTAGCAAATTAGGTAGATGAGCGATCCCGGTGTGGCTGGATCCCTTCTGAAGGTCAGGCAAAGCCAATGGTAATGATCTGGTAAGTGGAGAGATTTCTGTGCTACCGCGACAGCCTCCTGGGGTGTGGAGGTGGCTGTGGCACAGATGCCTGCACAGAGAAACTTGCCAAACAGCGCGGGGTCGGCAGAGACCCACTCTCTGAAGGTAACTCAGATAAATGACTGAGCAGCTTTGAGCTAGTAAACTTGCCTTGTGGTTTTGATTGCAGTGGTAGTTCACAGCCTTAGGACAGAAAGCATCAAGAGGGCTGTCCCAGGAAGCCTGTCCAGCGAGGTGTGATCAGCTAATTAATGATTTTGTATACTTGTTTAATTAAATGCTAAGCCATAGCCTTGGGCCAGAAGCTTTGAATACAAGTTGATAAATTAGTCGTTCCTGCAATGTGTGTTTCTGGAAGTATGTCCCATTTGTAAACAGCTGATGAATGCAGCATTACAAAAATAACAATACCTGTCACGCCTTGCCTCAGAAGGCTTCTGAATTGATGGAACAGCTTTACCTGTTGGAAGTGAAGTACTAATGAAACTCAGGCATTAGCCACCTTTCATGCTGGTTCACGTATTTTTAAATAGATATATTTACATTCAAATTTAAGATCCAGTAGGCTACCACAGCAAATCTATTTTAAGTTCTAAACCATTTTCTTTTAAATTGAAGCGTAGCAGGGGATTTTGCAGCCAGCTCTGCTCAGAGTGGATAAAACAGTAATCAAATTTTAAATGTCTATTTGTCCTTTCTTCTGTTGTATACATAATTGATAAATTAACATTTTAATAGGACCGATGTCCTGTATCTCACTCAGCCACTCCACAGATAGGTGGATTAGTCGTCTTTTTGCTGTGAGAAGCCTAAGGAGTGCGTACTTTTCTACTAGAAAATTCCACAATAATTATTCAGAGAATTGTATAACAAGAAATACCTAGACTTCCATGATATTTGAGTATTAATTGTATGCCAATGTCAGTGTTAGCTCATGAGTGTATCACCTTCTTTACCATCAATGTCCTGTGTCTTTTGATTTTTGTGGTGCAGTGTCCTGAATGCCTTGGAAAAGTATTCTTTCAATGTATGTAAATCAAGGATTTGATCCTTGTTTCCAGTGTGCAGCTTGATTTTCTATGGCAGATTGTTTATTCACATTTTTTTCTGGCTTATTTTTTTTATTTCATTAACAGGAAAAAATGTTGGCAAAAAGGATACAAGTTATATATTTTTTTTTGTATTATATTCACTGTCTACCTAGAAGCCGTTGTGTTGATTAAAGTTGATTTTGTGTAGCACAGTACTTTGCCATTTGTTGAGTAAGGGAAATTTGCTGAGCAGGATAATCTTATAAAAGTGTGCCATCACATAAGGCTGAGAATATACCAATGATTGCTTCTGACACCACAAAAGCCTGCGCAGCCTAACTAAGCCTTGACATCAACCTCATTTTATAAACCAATGAATGCATGAGGTTGTATTAGCGTAAATCCAGCAAATAGGATGTCTGCGAGGTGGTTTCCTGAAGGCATGGTGTTTGGCGTTACCCCTGGAAGCTAAAGATGCGCACTAGAGCCAGGAAGGAAATATGTGTCTGATCCCTAATCAGGAAGAAGGGTTAGTGTCTCTGTGAACTTAACAATCAATTCCAGTACGCCAGCCCAGTCTGCTCCAGCTCAGCCAGGGTAGCATCTTGGAAACAGCATGGAGGGCCCTCCTCCTGGGAGACATCAGCACGGCAAATATCGATCTCAAGTGGTGCAGCATGGGGAGGTTTGCTAGTACTTCTCTAACAGACCTAGGTCTAGGAAAAAAGAGAGTGCACTGAGGGATGCTGTGAGGGGCCTGTGAGGATTTGGGGAGGTACCCACATAAGCACAAACAACTTCTTAGCAAAATTAATTTTGGGGTAAACAGCTGCACAAAAGCAAACCCCAAGTATAAAGTGAAACAAGGGCAATTGAAAGAACTACTGAGAATGCTAAGGAGCACAAGGAGACCTGCCATGACTTGCTGAAGTAGTTTCGTTCAGTTTTTTTTAAACAAAGACTATTTTGCATATATAGCACTTTGTAAAGTGTATGCAATACTGTTTCATTCTATAGAATGACTCTCCTAGTAGTGTTGGATACTTGGGGCAAAAAAGTACACTCACTGAAAAAGGTGGCTTAAATGTCTAACGCAACCCCCTTAAGCCGTGATCACAACAGTACTGCGCTATACCAGGCTTTGCAAGGGAGAACAACTGGGTGATTCCTGGGCTGTTCCAATTGAGACGCGAGGCATCAGGTAATAGCGGGAAACAGTGGAACACAAGAGTGTAAGAGCTTGTTCTTTACCACCTGCATGATGGGATCTGTGACTTTTAAAACAGTAGAATTATTCTCTTGGAAATCAGTTTGTAATCCAACTCATTTAACAGTCTGGTACGACATAGTAAAATTTACAAAAGAGTGGTACAATTTGAATTTATATGTTTACAGCTGGCAATAAAAAAGCCCCAGAAGTTTAATTTCCCCTGTGTATTATACACTGCATTAATTAGACAGGGTAAATAATACCTCCCATTTCAAAGCCAATGTCAGTGAATATTTAAGTACAATGTTCTTAAACATTCACAAAAAATGTTACTTTGGAATGGCTGGTAGCAAGAGACACAGCAGCAAAACTTCAGTAGTTTTGTCAGAAGAAAACAGAGACGTTTTGCCTCCTCTAGATTGAGGATGCTCCAGGAACAAACGGCCAAGATACTCTAGGTGACTGTCCCTGCCACAGTATGCTAAAATCTGTGACGATATCCCTATAATGCAGGGTAATCTGTAAGAGCAGAATTTGGGCTGGCTTTGGCCATAGCTGTGGGAAGCTCTTGGTCGTTCGGGGAACCACGTGATACTCATGGCCTTGCAAACAGAAGACACACCAATGCATCAAAGTGGTGACAAGTTAACAATCAGTGTCTTATACTTTGATTATTTTAAAATATGGTGAGCAGGTGGCTTCCGTCTAGCAAAGGCCCATACTCACACCTTTTGGTATGTTAGTGGGTTTTTTCACGTAAGTGATCTCAAGATGCACTGGCTGTCTTTTTAATCCCAGCATTTCTAGGGCTTAGCAGAGTCCTCCGCTATATCCCAGCCTTGGAATAAATTAGGGAAGGCAAGGATGTCTTTATATGTTGTAAGCAAGTTTTTTGTTTGCTCAGACAAATACTAAGCTAATAACTATGAATATTGCCATCTTCTTAATGCTGTTTGTAGTGCAAGTATTCCCCGTGTTCTGCAGTACTGCCTTGTGAGATGTCACAATTAGATTAGATGCAGTCAATATCTGAACTTCAACAGAAAAGGATCAGGATGCTTTTTGAAATAGATTCAGTCTTACATTTTAGATATATGTGACTTAGGGAGAGAGGAATGGTAGTGAACAAATTACATTAGTGATGACAAGGAGTGAGGTTTTGTTTTGTTTTGGTTTTACATTAAGTGTGGGAAGTAATAAAGGGCCGGGCCATTTGTGGTCATTAAATATCACAAATATATCTGTGGTGGCAGTGCTAACAGCCTCAGTAGAATCTTCTTTTTACCCTTAATTTGAATGGTTTATGCCAACCATTTTGTCTGCTTAAATATTTCCATTTGATACTGTGTTGTTCAGTTCCTGTCCTGAGCTTGTGTGCTCTTCTCGATTCCAAGGCGTGCTGTTGTTGCATTAAAAGGCAGAGCAGTTTGGCAGAAAGCAAACCCCCTTGCGTTCTGACACTCCTCACTGAGGTGGGAGGCGCGGTGCGGCCAGGTTTGAATTCTGAGTGATGCCCAATTTGCGTTAAAGGGCAAATTAATTTGGCAGAAAACAAACCCCCTTGCATTCTGACACTCCTCACCGAGGTGGGAGGCACGGTGCCGCCAGGTTTGAATTCTGAGTGATGCCCAATCCACCACTATCAGTCCAGTTGCGTTTAATGTATATATTAAACTATCACGATTCTGGATACACTAATAGTGGACTGCACCCTCAGTCTAGTCGTGCTCATGAACTACCACGGCCACTCTTTGGTCGCGTTCAATGAGAAACCAAAACGACCAGCTACTTAAACAGCGCAGTTTATTTTAGCGATAGATACATAAATTCTTATGGATTGCCGGTGATAAATGCACTGTCTGCAAAGCACATGCAAGTAAAAGTATTGTTAGTTATACAAAATGGGTGACAAAGTTATAAACAATCCAGCCTGGCTATAAATGCAGGAAAGAGACTCTAGAGAGAGTTCTCAGTTTCTTGAGGAAGCACTTGGTATAGCCTAAGCCTTACCCAAAGGCGTCCCTATGGGGGGAAGAAAGGCTCAGCCTGTCGGCTGGGCCCGCAAGTCGAAGGCAGTCTTTGACGGAGTCCTCCTCGACTTGTTCACGATGGTGTCTTCCCTAATAGTCCCCCTTTCTTGGGCTATTTTTATACTATTTTTTTACCTTCAAGGTGGAGTTTGAGTGACTTTAGTCATAAATACTTTTATGATGATTGGTGTAAAATTCTCTCGCTTCACATTTCAAGGTATAGTTTACCAAAAATTCAGGGCGCAGACTCAAGGAGGGGTGGTCGCACCTTGGAGGCGGGTAGCCTTTGGGATGGAGGTGTGTTTAGGTATTATAATGACATTATAATGAGCAAAGTTCACACAAAGGACAGCATTTTGTCAAAATTTGACAAACTGTTGGCTCGGGGTAGCAAGTGTGCAGCTTATCAGTTCCATAGGACCATCTCGTTCCCGTATCTGCTGATTATCACAGGGCTCGGCCGTGGACTCTCCACCCCACTCCATCCCCGTGATGCTGTGCAGGGAATCACCGATGTAGTGGATTCTTCGCGTACCAGCTGTGGCTGTATTCTACCCTAGAAGCCTTTTGATTTTATACTTTTCTTTAATGTGTGAACAATGTTGTATTTTTGATTATTTTAGTAATTATTCCACAGCTGTATCCCAGAGCTAGCTGCAGACTCATGCTGTGCTAACGCTTGGGATGAAATGTAAGAGGATGGTGTTACTATAGGTTGTAATACAAACTGATGATTGGAAAAGATGCAGTTGCTCTTCTTGTTGCTTCTTCCTTTGAGGGAAAAATGTATTTTGTATTATCTTTATTTAAATGATTTTTTTTTTATATTATTTACAGCACTACACTCTTGGTAATTGAATTACGCTAAGAATATCTAAAAACTAACGAGTAACATGTTGTTTGTGTTTTTTTTTGTAGAGAACAGAACTAGTAACTATTATGTTTTTGTGTTGAGCAGAATCAACATCTTTATATAACCTCTGCAGTATTATTTTGCTGTCTTGGGAACGCAGATAGGTTTTGTGGATTTACCTGAAGCTAAAGAGACCTTGCCTGTTTCTCAGAAGTTTTAGATTACTGTAAGTATTGAACTGGGTTAGAGTGCTTAATTCTTGTTTCTAGGGATCATGAGAGGCAAAAATAATGCCCTGTCTTTGACATATATATTGCAAATCAAAACAGCACCTTGAACTGGACTTCCAGAAAGCAGAGGCTGATGACAAATCACCAATAACATCCTTTAGTCTTCCAGAAATGCATTCCAATAATATTTTGAAAATGCACAGGGGGAAAACGAAACTAATCTCTTCTCAAAGTACCTGGCAAAAGGCTTCAGAAGGAAGAGTCAGTAGGGATAAGCTGAGTCCCCTTCAATGACAGAGGGGATCATAACTCCATTAATGTCAATACTGGGCCAGTGAGCAAAAATATCCTTACTTATCCCAATTAACAGGCTTAAGTTTCTAAATATCTTGGCACAGCATCTTGGCTTTTGAAAACAGAGAGAAACTCTTTGTCCGTATGAATGTGACATTGGCATTGTCCTGCTTGTATGAGTGATGACATGATTGATCCTTATTGCATCCTTCTGCCAAGAGCTGGTTTCGAAGCGGTGCCAGCAAAAGGCTGAGGGATAGCCAGGGACAGCGTGACTGCAGCAGAGTGAGGAGGACACTGCTGGTCACAGCTGCTCATCTGCCTCTACTTATCAGGGAGGTTAACCCTCCTTCAGCTCTGCGTCCCAAGACTCACCTGGGTTTGCATTAACAGTTCTTATGGGCGTATTTCTTTATCCTATGTCACTTTGACAAAATCCAGGCTCAGGAGCATTTACATGAAGAGTCGTAGTAGAAGGTCTTGGAGGATATGGTAAGCAATAGCAGAGGCAACAACATTTTCATGTTGCTGAGAGAAAGTGTGAACTCTACTGTATGCCAGCAGTATGGGTATGAAGAATCATGGCAGATTTAGTTTGAAATACTAACGTCCCTCTTCCACCTTCCCTCCAGCCTCAGTTTCCCATTTTCTTTGCTAAGCTTCCTACATATCATCAGTGTGGTTGAATAGCGAAACAATACATCCTGCAAATACCTTCCCAGAATATGAAACAGTTATTTTTGAGCGCAAATAGCGCTGCATGGAATTTAGCTGACTGAGGGGGGAAAAAAGTTCAGGCTGAGTTGCTTAAGCTAAGAATGCCTTCTCTCTCATACTCCAAGACAAAACAAAAGCATTCTTGCAATATGACCTCGGTATGGCCTTGTGCAAAACCTGACAATCTCCTGTGTGTGAATCAAATGATTTTGTGTAGTTGGAGATGGTCCTCACATTATTCCTTTGTGTTTTGCCTAATGAATAGAGTACTAGATGTGGACTGAAAATCAAGCCAGGTTTATGATGATGTTTTTCTAGTAGACAGGTACATTGTCATTAAGTATTCAGTGGTAGAACAATGGCCTCTGTACCTTGAAAATGTCCTTCTTTTTGGGAGAGAGGAAAATAAGTTTGTCTGCTGTGCATGATGTTAACCATTCTTTCAAAGTCATCAGAAACCTTGTTTGTTTATAACAGCCAAAAGATTTGCTAGGAGCATACAGAAATAGTTTTGGTATCTGTTAGAGGATGGTGCTTTATGCTGCTTGTAATACTTGTTTTTAAATCCTTTCCATTTGTAATAAAAGCACTTATTCTTTCTTGTTAGCTGAATTGCAAAACATAACCTTCACTTTCTCTCCTTCACATTTCGTAATGATTTTTAGAATGGAAAACAATAGCTAACTGTTATTGTAAAACAATCTCCCTGTTTGTTTGTAAATAAATAGCAGCCCTGGAATATTTAATTGATTACGTTTAGCATGCTTATAGCAGGCAACCTAAACTATTCATCTGTCATTGCCACCAGTGATACCTTCTTCACAGAGTTGTAATTCATTGCTGTTTCTCTCCAGAAGTTATAAAAGGGTTTATGAAATAAGAGTGAACACGACGTGTAGCTCACCAAGACTGTCAAAGCAGCCACAGCACAGAATGTATTTGTTAGTTCTGTGCTGGGTTAATGCTGCCTCCTGTCCTGACACTGGCGTATATTTGCATATAACCAAAAGAAAAACCATAACCTTCTAAAACCACCACATCTTGAAACAAAATGAATATTCTATCAGAATTTGACATAGATAAAATTGTGAGAATTTTATCCATTTGTATAAATACATATATATACAGATTTTCTGTAGACACCATTAAATATTTTTAGAATCCGAGGCATTGATACTCATTTACAAGTCAGAGTACGGTATTTATATTTGCTTACCCAATATTTGCCCATTTTTTTCCTAAAAAAGAAAACAAATCCATGTATGTTTACATACCTCCCTCCCCCTTTAAAGTCATGCAGTATTATTTGAGGACATTAATTTTTATTTGATTTATCTTTGAGTTCTGTTTGTGTAACCTACATCACTATATTACTGGAGAGCACGCTGTCAAACCAGACTGCACACAGAAGCTTGCTTCGGTATAAAAAAAATCAGTATGATTCATCATAAGGGTAAAAAGATACCGTATGCAAAGGTGTATGTATATGCTTTGAGCATTTTTTTTTCTTTTATTCTCTGACATTTCCAGCTATCGTCAAGAATATATTGAATGCTCCCCTCTCCATTTAACACTGTAGGTTTCATCTGCAATTTATCATTCCTCGGAAATGCTATTTCAATTTCACCTTGTTTCAAAGTCTTGTTTCACAATGGCTGTGGTAAATGGTATAAAATATAAATATCTGCTCCTGTTAAAACAACAAAATGCACACTTAGGTCACCTACTTCTTTTTACCAAACTATTTTCAGCAGCTTGCCAAAGAAATCCGCCAAGCATGCTGATATTAGGATAAGCAGTACATCTATCTAAGCTTAATCCATCTTCTCCCCAGTCTTGCTGTGTAATAAATGAACTAAAAAGTATGTAAGAGTTTTCTTATCAAACTTGTTCAGTATATCTTTTTCTTTATGGGCCAACTTCACCCCTTACCTGTGTTGCATCTTGGAGATTTTAAAATGCGAGTCTACCTAATGCTTATTAATAACAGATTCTTAAAGTAATTATTAGTTGTAGAGGCATATGGTGGAGAGGCCAGGACTCGAGATCTTGTTGAAGACATTTGACATACACAATAAAAAAATCTCCCCACGTCCTACTGTGGTGTTCTCAGTTGGGTAGAGTTTAAAAACATGCAGAAAGTGTCAATGAAAGCTGTCTTTTAGACTCTATCTTTTTGTACTGACTATTTTTCTGCTCCTTTTATTCTAACCTTTGAGTATCTAGTGTAAATTTTTCTATGTATTTGCCATAATCTCATAACAGAAAAAATTGCATTATCATTTAAAAGGTGCAAGACAGCAGAGAGAGGTAGGCAAGGTATTGTGAAAGAGAGGTCTCTGGTTAATCTCCCCAGACCTTTCTGACTCTCAGTGCTACTGACTTACAGAGTTTCTCTTTTTAAATAGTAACACACAGTTAAGTATTTCTCAGCTAAATTTTTCTGCACGGGCCGCAAATTTCTGGTTTTCCTAATTGGAAAGTGGAAAGACCTGCATTTCTTCTGAGCAGGATGCAGAGTAGAAGGTGGATTGTCAATTTTCTTCCAGTACTTGAACACAAATCTGTAGAATTTAGCATCAGATGTCCTGTACCACTTGGGCCTTATGGCAGTGATCCCGGGCCAAGACAAAATTGTTATTAGACTTGATAGATTTAGAGACAAGGAATTTACGGTGCAGAACATTTGGAAATGGTGGCTGGGCCGTACTGATAACTGAAAGGGAGTACAAATCTTTTTCTTAAGACTCAGAAGGCAAGACTTGGGATATAGACTTGGACTTCTGTGAATTCTATAGTAAAGCGCAGATATTTTACAAAGTTAGAGAATGCATGAAGAATATAGAAGTGTTCCCATCCCTGGTTTACAAAGATCTTCTGTGCCCAAAAGTCGATGTTGTTCTTCAAATTATATCACTTGGTCTATGACTATTTACCTAGAAACCTTGTCTTGCCTGTGTTAATAAGCCATCGTGACTATAGCAAAATATCAAAGCATTGAATGGGCGAGTGAGGAAAAAGGTATTTGTAGTCTGATTCAGAAAATATAAGCTTCTCTTTCAGGTTTCATCATTAGTTGATCCAGAGATTTCAAACTAGAGAGATTCTGTATCAACTAATGATTATTTAGCAAGAGTCTGAAAGAGCCCGGTTTACTGGCTTTAACTTGGCTTTTCATCTTCATCTGGTTTCTAATAGCTTTATAAACACCCTGTAGCCACAACGGGGATTTTAATCACAATAATTTGCACAAATTCCTTCTTTTAATAAACTGTTCTCCCTATTTGAAGGAGCTGTTGTTACTCTCTCTACTTTCTGCTTCTGGGCCTGGCCAAAATCTGAGACCCGACTTTGAGTTGGTTCTAGTTTTCGATGCAGTGTTTATACAACACGGTGGTTCATTGAGTGCCTTGTTACAGAAAACACCGAGTAACTGTGAATTATAAATGTCAGTATTTCCTCAGCGGTACATTTTGTAAGAGTGATTCTTTAGCACCATGTTTTTATCTCTTGACTTTCTATTGACAGCATTATGTGCCTCCTTGCTACGTCGTGGATGTGTTAGTAGTCATTTTGGCAATTGCCCATGTTTTATTATGTTGCAGGAGGGTTATTATGAGTGCTATTGACAAGAAAATCTTGCTTTACCAAAGTTTTGGGAAAGAACAGTTGTGAAGAAGCTCACTTGAGATCTTGTGCAGCTATAACTTTTTAGAGAAGGGGAAAAGTATTTTACATTATTTGTAGCCTAATTAGAGTGATGATGGATGCCACCTCCTAATACTGACTTTCTAATTGACACTTAAATTTTTTCTAGAATTTGAATGTCTGTGGTTCTCCTTTTACATACCTAATCTCAAGTCAGTCACAGGAAGAAGGTTTCAGCATTACCAAATTTCCTCCTCAATCACAATGAGACCACCTTTTTTCTTCTGAAAGAACTCATCAGTAATTGCAAAACATGATGAGAAGTGGTAGTGCATTGTGCAGTGTATAGCAGCCTTCCAGTACCTAAAGGGGGCCTACAGGAAAGATGGGGAGGGACTCTTGATCAGGGAGTGTAGAGATACGACGAGGGGTAGCAGTTTTAAACTGAGAGAGGGTAGGTTTCAGTTAGATATCAGGAAGAAATTCTTTCCTGTGAGGGCGGTGAGCCCCTGGCGCAGGCTGCCCCGAGAAGCTGTGGCTGCCCCATCCCTGGAGGTGTCCAAGGCCGGGTTGGACGGGGCTGGGAGCACCCTGGGCTGGTGGGAGGTGTCCCTGCCCAGGGCAGGGGGGTGGAGCTGGATGGTCTTTAAGGTCCCTTCCAACCTAAACCATTCTATGATCCTATGACTTTTCAATAAAAGACAGGACTGGAAGATAGTCTCTGATACTGCAAATGTTCCAGAATGGGTTTGATTTAACAAATTAGGTAAAGATACCTTATGCTGAACCATATGTCAAATCAAAGTTAAACTTGGGTTAGTTCCTTGGCCTGTGTCTGTGGAGGTGAGGAATTGCATGTCTTTACCCTTGAGGCATTTTTTTAGACAGAAGAATAAAATGAGATCCTGCAAGGGAGAGGCTTGCGGGGAATGAAGAGGTGTGCTTTGTGATAAATAAAGCCAGATGAAATCCCACTGTAATGGCTTGAATAGTTTTAATATTTGAGCATGTTTATTTCTTTTCTGGGAGACGTTTCTTTGGAGAAGCATAGAATGGTGTGGTGACATTGTCATTCATATTATTTTCTGTAATTTTTATTAATGAATTGCCTTCATTGTTACTTCTGTCACTCTAGGGCATACTGTACCCAATAAATCTATGAGTAAGCATTGCCTGAGCTATTTTCAAATTGCATATATAAAGACAGTGAAGTAGAAAAAAGTAAATGCAGAGTATGTCCATGAGCAGTGAAAGAAAAACCTATTAAGTGCTTTGATTTCTTCTTTTTCACGTCCTTCTCTGTTTCATTTGACTGGTCATTGCATTGAGATAAAACACATTCCAATTATCTGTAATGGGAAACCAAATTACATTCTTAGGAAGAAATTCTGATAATGCAATACATGCAGGAGAATGAAAAATGATACCATGTATTGCTGAATTCTTATATAGTAGCATGATCTCCATTGTTCTGATTTCCTAACGGTGAGCCACAGGTATGCCTGGGACTGGATTGCATTTCTATTGTAAATCTGTCTGACACATAGCAGCCTTAAGAATAATGTACTGTTGTGTCTCTTTTTATTTAGAATGTATTTTAATGGATGTGGTTTTGTCAGCTAGACAGCTCTGGAGACCATGCACATATCAAAGTGACAAATGCCTGACTGTTAAAGTCCCGTGTCATATTCATGAGAAGAACTAAGATCTTTCTTTTCCATAGATTGTACAAAGTCATTACCTTTTGGGGCTCTCCCGGATAGCTACACACATAATCTTGTTTTCTCCCAGCATTCTTCAGCTGCAGAAAACTTGCATCCGGCTTTGATGGTAATTCTCACCGTTAAAAACCTTCAAAGCAAGCTCTGGTCTGCGGCTCTTGATGCTCACCTGCTCCCTAATGCCTGCGAGGTTAAGGTACAGCAGCCTAAAGAGCAGGCGTCCTGTCTTGCAAGAGGCAGCAAGCAGCTTCATAGTCTTTAAAATATCATACTAGGTCTTTTAAATGAATGAAAATGAGAGTTGACAGGGTAGATTATGAAATGCAAGGAAGTGAAAACAAGCTAGAATCCATATTACTGAGTTTGACATAGTTAGCTGGCTTTTTATTTTATATTTTTTAAAATACCTTCTGCTTAGTACCCAAATAAATTGAATTTTGGCAATTAGGTGCTTGATTGATGGCAGTATGATTTTAAGATGCTGTACATTGGTTCCTCTTGTGACTGGGAGGTTAACGTGCCTTGAGGGATATCTGGCAGTCCTCAGAGCATCCTTATGAAATTGGCTGGGTAGGTGACAGGAATGTTTCATGTGCCCCAGGAGCCTGTTCAGGATAATCCCTTTCTGGCATGGAGCAGCTGTTACCCCACGGCCCTTGGGAGGACTTGTGGGACAGAAAACAGGGAGAGAAATGTTTTGTGTTGTCTTTATCTGACACCTTGCTGCTCAGACTGCCTGGCTGGTATAAAATCATAAACACAGTTGCTACACATGCTGTACGCAAAGGAGTTTCAGGGGTGGCTCAGCAGAAAGTGAGATTTGGCCCTTTTCCAAACCAGGCATTTGTCTGCTCCTGAGGCCACTGCAGATGGGCTGCAGAGCCATCGCGCAGGGCAGCGTGTAGGACTGTGCTGGTCTCAGGTGGTCACCTCCATGTTCTGGAAGAAAGTTTTGGAGCTGGGAGTGGCTTTTTGGTCTCAGCGTTGGGAACTGTTGTGCTCGTACCTCAAATAATAAATGAAATGCAAGAAGAGCAAGGGACTTAAAGAGACAAGTATATACAGGTCGGTCTTGCAACATTTTCTATTTCCCATAGTCTGAGAGTTTCTATGTTAAGGGAAATAGAGAGCAGTTGTTTTCTATCCATGTGAGAAAACTTTCAAGTATGTAGTTAGTTAGCACAGACACAGACTAGTAATTTGCGTTTGAGGAGGAAAATGTTAAATATTGCTGAAATACGCCACAACAATGTCAGAGTTCTCAATGTAAAAATTTTGTTCAGATTTTGGGCTCAGAGCTTTCTCGCTATTGCTAGAAATGAAGAGGGAGGGAATGCTAGGCTCTTGCTTAGCCGAATCAAGTTAATGAGGTTATGGATACACTCTCTGTGGATAACTAAATCCTTCAGTGATGTGTGAAAACACACACAAGCGCATTTCAAGTTTGTGTTAACATTTCAGAACAAAAGAGACATCTTTTGCAAGATATTTCAAGTTGAGCAAGACTCGAAGACTAGCAAGCTTACATTACCATGTAAAGAAGCTTTTTATTTCTGGTGCGTGAATGGAACTGCTAGATGCATAATCAGTTATGTTCAAGACAAATGAATGCTGGGAGAAAATAAATTTGGAAAGAAATTGAACACGGGCTTTAAATAAGATGATTTAAGAGTGAAGTACGAAGAGGTGCGTGGCATTTTGCAGATTGATACGATGCATTAAGACATGTTGAAATTGTTTTATGTACTCTTCTCCTCTGATTTTTTAATAACATTGAAATGCTAGTTCTTCGGTTTTTGCTCTACTGAAGACCGTGCCAAGATGTTTGGATAATATGAGCCGTGATGCAGCCTAAGCTGCACTCCTCCTGTCTCCAGGCTATGGAGAGTGTGCTCTTTTGCCAAAAGAAACACAGAGACATCCAGCCCCTCCAGCAGAATGACACTACTTATGGCTTTCTATGTATTTAGAACTAGAAATTTAAAAAGTCTTTCTAGCTCTGAAAGGATTAGGATGGCCTCAGTCATATTTGTTGAAGACAGGTATTTGTTTCTATTTTTGTACAGCTTTCATTTTTGACAGCCTCTGATGGCCTATGAGAATTTGATGCTGTTGCAGGACAAGGTAGAAAAATTTTAACTTCTGAAATGTATTCCACTTGTGACACACGGAATTGTCATAGACATTTACTCTTGTTAAAAATAATATTTATAAGTCTCTTTTCCAGGAAAAGTCATTGTCTAAATTTTAATGAGTGAAATAATTTCTGCATTTTTAGTGGCATGCTAAAAAGATAAGTAATGATCAGTATGTGTTATGTTCCCTTTTTGTGTACAAAGGATATAATTTTTAATGAAGGAAAAGGAGTGTCTTTCTGGAGGACAAGGAGAGAAAAGAGGGAATTGTGCACTTGTTTCCTTTTCCTCACATACACACTGTGTATTTCTGGGGATTAAGCGATGCTGAGAAGAAAAAAATCTTATGCAGGGATTGTGCCCACGCTACAGGGGAGTTTGCCCTTCCATCTTCATTCTAATTCCTGACCATTAAAAATCTTTTTTCTGGGTTTCTTATGTTGGGTGCTGTGAAACTATTGACGACTTCTCTTTCAGCCTAATGTAGAAATCACCATGTTTTGTTCTTGTGAGAAGGTGGCAACATCTCGCCAGACATAAGAATGAGGCAAATTCGGGGTGTGATTCGTATCACCCCAAGAGCTCCGAAGTTGAATCCTGCCAGTTACACCCATTCTAATATTGCTTTTATTCCCCCTAGTGCTATGAGCGATGAAATACATAGGGTGGAAGGAGGGCTCTAGGGAGAAGCTGTAGAAGCAAACTGAGCAGCTTTCAATAAACTTCTTTCCTAAATATTGGCAGGGATGTTTTCCTCCTATATTGAAGAAAATAATTTCATCTGGAGATCTACTTCATTCCCAATTCTTGCATCAAAGAGCAAAATTCAGCACTGTTTACAAATGCTTTTTAAATTGCCAACACGTGTGCAAAACTCAGAGCAGCCCAGTGACCTGCCACCCTCCCTCCTAAGTATAACACTCATTCAAAACCACGTTAAGATGTTTATGTCTTTATGAGTAATCACAGCCCGGCCACTCAGATCTATAGTGGTGTTGCTGTCTGTTTCCCTCTTAATTACAACTGTCAGCTTTCTACTAATACGAAGCTACAGCTGTTCAAAGTGAAGTTGCAATATTGGTGTCCCATCTCTTTTTTTGCTCTTGGCAATGAGCCACAATTGATCAGCTAAAACATGAAGAGATTTACTTTTCACTGAGAACAAATATGCTGTGGTTTGTATGGAGAGGTGAAAGAAGAATCCTGAAAAGAATTATAAACGACGGAGGAGTCTCTTGGAGAGTTTATTTTTGTACTGAGTCAGAACAAAAATACTGTCTTTCTCGTTATTCCTTTTTTATTATGGGAGATTTCATGGGGAAATCGGTGCTCAGAGGAAGCTATTTATTAAAGTCAAATCTTGTTAATTGGGATATTTCTGCCCTGCAGTTTACTGCTTGGTGGGTCAGTAAGACCTGTTCTCTCATCCATGACAGGAAGCTCCACAGATTGTTTTCCTTATTTTCTAATTTAAAAGAAATAAGATGAAATGATCTCTGTAGCAAAGCTAAAAAGGAAGTTACACTTGCATCATCAGGATTTCTGTGTTTCTTTGAAGTGAAATGCTGTGGGACCTTGGGCCCAGATATGGGTCTTGCCGGTTTGGCATCAGTATCATAATTAGTGAAATTTTCTTGAATTACCACTTCTTACTACTGAAATGAATTTTAGACCAGAGCAAC
This sequence comes from Pluvialis apricaria, assembly GCA_017639485.1. Classification (NCBI taxonomy): domain Eukaryota; kingdom Metazoa; phylum Chordata; class Aves; order Charadriiformes; family Charadriidae; genus Pluvialis; species Pluvialis apricaria. Next base: position 2,730,704 of record CM030013.1, on the reverse strand, counting down.
TCTCTCGGTACTTCCTAGAAATCTATAGGTTAATTTTTGTTTTCTCTGCTAACTCAGCGAAAAAAAAAAAAAAAGAAAACCTGTTTTTATCATGAGCACAAAAATAATCGTGCAACTTTCTCTGAATGTGCGATGCAGAAATAAAAAAAAAAATAATTGCTATTCTGAATTTTCCTTTCTCTTCAGTTGTGGCAGTACGTGCTTTGCCCTGGGGCTGTTGGCCAGTTCCCGTAGGGAGTGGTTGTTACTGTACATGAAGTATAATTGCTTATTATAAAGTTGCCATTGAAATGCTTTTATTGGTAGGCTGCACTGTTAAGTGCTTGTGATAACACCACAGTGTAAATCAGGGGTTTGCCTTCTTACGACACATGCAAGTAGTCCTTCATCACGAGATTTTTGCAGAAAATACGCTTATTATACTGTATTTTTCCTTCATGTATTGAATTCATAGACCATCGAGAGAAAAAGAAATGGGCAGCTTGGCACGGAGCCAGCTAAAGAGATGATCTGTGTTTGCCAAACACTTATCTATGAGTTAACTTACTAGTTTCTTCACAGGTTACTTTTGCTTGTTATGAGACACAAACAACCACATTTGCTGTTTGGAACATGTAAAGTGCTATCAGGTAGCACACGTAAGAAGCATACAGAGATTCTTAATTAAATTTATGATCTAATTGCCCTTTTGTGTTGATGCTGCAGTTCTGGAGCGCAGCCCTTGCTGCGCCTGCCGTGATGAGAATGGATGCCTGCCTGAAATCCACTCTGTGCAACTCCTCAGTTTGCTGCAGGCACAGTTTCTTTCCATCAAGTCCCAGTTTTAAGAGGAAAAAGCACCGACATCATACAGGCTAGAGAGAAATGAAAAGTTTTGCATTTGCCCTTTGCTAGGAGACATTTAGTCCTAATAAGCTCAGTTTTATGGTGATGTAAGTTGCAAACTACCCAGAGCTGCTGTCTGGTTCCAGGTTTTTAAGGAACTTTTCATTTCTGTGAGAAAGGAACCCACAGCCATGGCGTTACGTTTTCCCGGTTTAAGAATTTAACTGTTTCCTCAGCTTAAACTCCTTTTCAGGGAAGTTTTCTGCATAAAGCTGAAGCTGTACCTCAACTTTCTGATCTTCTTTAGTGTGCAGATTCTTACTCTGTCTTAATTAAATGTCTGTCTTTTATTTTTTTGTTCTCAATTGTTTGATCTCTAGTGTGCATAATGCTCAAGATTTTCTGCAGGTCACAAGTGTCAAGACAGCAGCTAATTCTTCTGTTACGTGCTTGTACTAACCGCAGTTATAGCTGAAGTTAGAGGAGGTGTTCCCTGACCTTGACTGATTTGTAATTTTGACACCAGTAAGTGTATTTCAAGAGGAGTGGGGATATAAGTCCCTATGAGTCTCTTATGCATGCTGTCATTTCCTGGGCAACTCACTCTCATATATTAAAAACTTCGACTATCTCTTACATAATGCATTTCTGCATTTTTGTGTCTTCTAAAAAATGCTTTTTCCGTATCTTAAATTTACAAGAAGAATAAATGTGCACTTTTTGAAAGTAGAAACTGAAGGGGCAAAAAAATGGTGGAAGTGACCATATATCACAGTTACTGAATGTTAAGATGAAGTGCCCGGTAGCATTCCAGGTATCTCAAGTCCATATTGGGCAGGCTGTCCAGATCAGTGAAATTGGGACTGCTGGTTTCCTGACTGGTTTCCCAGTCTGAAAAATATTATAAAAGAGGTGGATATTCATGTCACTGGGCCTGTACTTCACCTGATTAGTACTGTATGGAGACAGGAGCACAGGTGAAAACCTGGAGGGAGGGAGGGAGGGAGTGAAGGCTTTTCTGAAGTGGTTACTGTTGCCCTCGTTGGAGTAAAGGGACTAATGTTCCCTGCTGAGCTGCCACATCATAAGTTTGTAGCTCCTCTGATGTTTCTCTTGCACTTGCTTGCATCTGAACCAGGCTGAGCTAATTGTAGGGCATCAGGGAAGACTTAATTCTCATGAGGTCCTTAAAAAAGACAGCAGTGAACAACTGATAGCAGAACTTGTAATTTCTGTCAGTCCTGTTCATTTTGAACACTCTCACTTGAACTGTGTGTTAATGGTTCAGAAAATTGTTAAACTTGGAAATCTAAAACGACAAGGTCTGAAAACTACAGGAAAGTATGTGATGCTCTGTAAGATCTGTGAGCATCTAGCGGCAGACAAAAAGGAGCTAAAAGGTCTGTTGCCTTTCCTCCACAGTGATAATATCTAGCGTGGTTTGCACGCCTGCAGCCGTAGGGCTGCTGCAGGGTTTTATTCCACCTTGTCCCTCCACTTGCACTGTTGTGGCATTAGCCCTTAGCAGTGTACTCTGCATCAGAGAGAACTCTATGAAATTTCTTTTCTTGGGCAGAAATTGGGTGTAAGAGCACTTCCATATCGAAGTTTTTGCGTGCCACTTGGCTTGCAATGGAGAATGTTGGGGTTTTTTTCAGTATCAGCTTCTACTCTTAATTATTTTTATATAAATCAAAGACCTAATGGAAATAATTAAGCAGAGGAGTGTTTTGTTTTTGCTGAAAAAAGGCAGGCATTCAATACCACAATGACTAATTCCATGTAGTAAAGAAGAGTGGAGTCTTTAGGAATAAATAATGTCAAGCATCTTACTGGCAAGTGGAAAAATAATTATTGAACTGGGAGAAAAATTATTGAACAATGCACGAGAGATGACAAAAACCTCAGAAAAGTTGTCAGATGTGGTATTAAACTTGTATTTAATCCTGTGATGCTGTGAGAGAGGGGAAGAGAGGAGATATTGAAGGATAATTGCAAGATTAGAAGAAGTAACAAGTTTTTACACAGACACTTTCTTCAGGGGAGCTATCTCGTTCTGTATAATATGCGTCAAATGGCCCATACCTGAATTTCATGGAAGCTGAGCTCTACGCGTTGTTGCGAGGCTGCCAGCATAATAAGGAGTTGGACAGTCTGTAATTCAAAACCCAGGCACCTGAGACTAGGAAATCTAGAGAAGAATGACCCTGACCTGCAATTTTGATGGTAGACTGAGAGTGCTGGGTTTTTCAAAAATAATCTCTGCTAAACTGGGAAAAATCTACAGAATCAGAATTGTTTCATATATCGAAGGCTGGCAGCCGAATGCCTCAAAAATTCTAGTCAGGATGAAGTAGTAATGGCTTTCAGATGTTGCCCTTGCAGCTTGAGATTTCCTTTTAAACATTGTGGGGAAATTAATATTTGAATTATTGAATATGTTTTCCTTTGGGGATAATGGCTTACAAAATTGCATAAAATTCCGCAAGTCTCATTTAACATTAACCTGGTGTTGCAGCAGGCCTGCAGTAGGTATGCGGACTGGACATCTGTCACTGGATAACAGCGTCTATTCCTTTTGCAAGTAAACTTTTCACAAGTTTTTTTTTCTCCCCATTATGCTTGATTTTTCCCCCTTTCCTTTTCCCTTTTTAAATGGCATGAGAAGAGAATTCTATTAAAGAGTCTACGTACTCTCAGTGGTCCGTGGCATTGTGTCAAGTATTTATCCTCCTTGTTTAATTTTTTGTCTCTTCCCCATTCTGTTTTTGGCGGTTGCAATAGTTAATGTCTTCTTTAGTCACGTGTCTTTTTACCTAAAAAGCTGTACACATCGCATAAGCACACAGTTTAACATTCTCCCCCCACTCTCCTTCACCAAAACCTTTTATCTCCAGCTATACAAGGAACCTTGTCCTTTGCTTTGTAGGTAATTATTTAAAACCCCCGTGTACTGAGGTTGCTATTGTTGGCCAGTAGAATGCTGGCCCTTGTTATAATGAACAGTAATCTTGGATTCTTGCAAGAAACTTTGAGGCACAGGACAACCATGAGTTTTAAAATGAAGCTGTAGATTTCTGCAGCTGCTTGATAAGAAGCTCGACTGCTGGGAACCTTTCTGAGGTTCATAAAAATGAAACACTGGAGAATGACAAATCCTTTAGTCTACCACTGCAACACTTCGTTTCTGAGCAAAAGCAATACTGTACTTAGAAGATTACAAAAAGCTGTAGGCACCATTTATATTCCAAGATGATGTTTGCTGCTGACCAGATGACATATTCTAAAATCACTTTTGTGTGCATTGAATATTTTAGGCCATGATTGGTTATTTTATATACAAACAATAATCTATTCTTCAGCTGTCCTGATGGATCATCAGGTCAACTGCTGAGTTTTCATGAGTGGAGGTATAGGAATGGCAAAATCACTGATGTGTGAAAATTTTATAGAAGCAGCCAATTACTTTGAGCAAATAGCTGCTTTTGATCTTTCTGGTGATTGAACTGGTGATGTCTCAGGACAGGAAAGTCTACTGCTCTTCTTTAAGTGCAGCACATTTTTCATGCATAATAACATCATTTCTGTAACCTTCAAATGTTTTGGTTTCAGAAAGGCCTTTTTTTTTGCTTTTCTGGGCATAGAACTGAGATGGTTAAACAATTTTGTGCTACATATGAGCTGGGAATTTTATTCCAGCATGAAGAGTTTATTTAATATAGTATTTGAGTCACTCGCTCACAGCATTGTTTTACTGAAAATGACAGTCTTGACAGAAACCTAAGGAAGCCAGATGTGATGGTGCCACCTGAGGAGTCACAGTCATTCAGTATGCAGTTATTTTCTTTTGCCAACCAGACACATGTAAGAAAGAATTACGTGATTTAGCAGTTCTCAATTCCTGTTTGTTTGCCGGTTGTGCAAGAATAGCCAGCAGAAGAGGGTGTTCAGGGCCTGATCAGTTCAATCTCCACAGAAATTAAAAATTTTTAATCTGTGTCAGAGCAAATAATTACTGTTGCAATGTCAGTCTAATTACATGCTAAACTGAAGCTTATATTACAGCAGACCACAACTGGTTAATTGTCTGTTGATACAGAATAATGCATTCATGCATACTTGACAAATTCTAACAGAAAATAGAATATCAGCTAAAATTTAGTCTGTTTTACTAATCTTCTCCCCCTGGGCCCTTGGCTCCAAAGTATTTCAGGGTTCTGGGAAGTGGGAGATGTTGTTTGTCAAAGTGCCGTTCCCACCTCTCGCAGGACTGAACGTGGGCATTAGTTTTATCAACTGTTTTCTCTCTGCAGAGTGTTCTCTGTATCCAGCTAGCTGGGCAAGTAACAGGAGAATGAGCAGTTTGTGTAACAGTGGGATGTTCCATGCCTCACTTCTTTCAGAAACACCACCTCATCATTAGTTTATTTTTTTTCCTGCTTAAATGAAAGAAAAAGCACCAGAACTGGTGTGATTAAATTTCCTTCCTTCTCCTTCCACTCCCTCACTTTGTCAAACAATGCCAGTATTTGGATAAAGTAAAGCTTAATTAGTGTTACGAATTTTTAGTAAAGATTGTATGTATAAATTATGAGTCTGTTGCTTTGAATATTTGCTTGGTAACATGCAGACCATTTATCCCATGCGTCATGACGCAAGAGTTCCCCACCATTGCCGTAAACTAGCGTGGACCACGCAGTAACGTCTCCTGCAAGTATTCAGCTCATGCCTTAAAAATGTATTTCAACAGTATTAGTTTGCCTTTAAGGGATTCATAGTTAATCTGTAAAATAGCAGATTCTGCACACACTTATACTCTTTGAGATTTGTACTGCAGTGACTTAAGCCATCCGTCCGGAGAACAGAAGCAATTTAATGAGATTTAGATAAACAACACGTCTGTCAGTTTTGCAGGCACTTATTAGTTGAGTACATCCTAAGTGTTAGCAGCTTGAGTATCAAAGTGATAAATTTAGGATTTTTTCTGAAGCACGCTTATTTGTTATAAAAAATGTGCCAGTCGTTGCAAGTAATTAAATAAAGGTTGAATTTGGTTTTATGTCATCAATGCACAAAAAAGTTAAACCCACTAAATATATGTTTTGCTGTGAGTATATTTGTCTTAGTCTTTTTAGATATTTCATGATATAAAATAGGAGACAGGCTTCATTAATTGGATCCCATCTATGGCTTTTTAGTAGTGAATATTTTTACCTTTGTGGCTTACTGGAGCAGAAGATGTTCACTTGCTGTGATACCTTTAGTTCTGCCCAAGTGATGAGGTCTCCCAGTCTGCGGGGAATCACACAGACAGATGACGAAGGCATGAGACTATTTAAGGTCACAACAGCTTGAACCGCCACTTGCTGCATATTACAAAGCTACTTCTCTGTTAATATGAACTCAGTCTGAATGCCTCCTTCTCCCTGAAGTGTTTTCTCTTGTTGTCAGTTTCTATTTATGGAATGCATTAGATTAGTGAAGGCCTTTGTTATGAAAATTGTTGGGTATTATGGCACATACTAGGGATCTTCCCCAGCTCTTGCTGGACACCAAAAGACACCAGCTTCTCTCAGGCTTCCTGGTTCTTGGTGAGGTCTGTACCTGAGAAAGGGCCTGGTCCACAGCACTGCGTAAAACAGCTGTCACGTTTGCAATTTCCAGTGCTTTGGCGTAGGTCAGGGCTCTGAAAAACCACCTATATTGCAGCCCAGTTATGGTAAAAGGAAATAAAGTTTATTTACAAAATGCGAAATGTACAAATATTTATGAAGACAAAGATAAGAGTGTGAAAGGAAAAACAGATACTCTAAATGAGTTACACTATAAAAGACAGTAATGTCCAATTAACGACTTGGTTAATGCTTAGCTAGCCTTCACAGTCAGGCGTTTGGGTCCTTGTGCAGGACAGAGGTATTCAGCACTACTTCACAGGAAGGACTCTCCTCTACTTCAGAGTACATTGGTTCCATTCAGATTTGAATCTCTGTGCCCCTGCAGCTCAACAGCACTGACCCTCGGTGTGTTCAGGAGGTAAATTTGATGTTTTCTCTGACACAGCTCTCATGTCTTTAGTAATGCTCATATTTAAGGGCAGATCAGGTGCCAGTCTCCTGTGCTTGCTGGGGGTTATACATATTTAACTTTGTCTTTTTCAAAAGCCAGTACTGTTTTGTGGAACAATGAGAATGAAAAGAAGCATTACCTATTAAACAGGGAAAATACTTAAAATATCTAAATAGTTTATCTCAAATCCAGCGTAAGCTGAGGTGACATTTTTTTATGCATCCCTGTTACCATTTCACATGCACTAGGTCTTTCTGTCATTCTCATTTACATTGGCCTCCAAGAGGCCCTGTGCTTACCCGGATGAACTACGCGTTTCAGTCTATCTGATCATGACTGTTCATGTGCATAGCAGTGATACCTGTAATTATTTTTCCTATTTCCTACAGAAAAGTACAGGAAATGAAATTCAAACGTCAAGCTTCTGCAGGGTAAGAGAGGATTCGGATAAGAGACTGTCCATACAGTTTATGGTGGCTGTGGTGATTAATGGAAAAAAAACATGGAATCAGCAGACATTGCTATTTTGGGCATTGGTAAACAGAGATTATGGTTTCCATCTGTGGGGTTTTAATTAGGTTTTGTTTTTACTCAGGTAAAAGCTGGTAATTACATTTGGTGTTAGCTACTTAGATTTCAGAATTAGTTGAACCTTTATGACAATGCTTTTGAAGGGAAGGAGAGTGTAAATTCCCTTTCAGTCCTTTTTGATCTCAATTCTGCTTTAAAGTCAGGTCATGTGCTGACAGAGAACAAACTGTCCAAAATTATTTCCACGTGTTACACAGTAGGATCCAGCAATTCTCCCAATGATGTCATCCCAGAAAACCCCAATAGAAGTTGGACAAAGACGTGGGTGATTCAGTCCGGTTTATTAGCCTAATGGACTGACAAATGTTTTTCTGGGTGTTCCTTTGCCTGAATAATAGAAAACTCTTCGTTCCTTCAGACACTTGTGAATTGCTGAGTGTGTTACACTAAGCACAGACAACATCAGTGTGACTTAGTGGGCTTGGGTTTTGTCACCTGCCAGGTTTGGTGTGTGAATAGCAGTTGCTTATCTTTGTATGCAAAAATGTGTTGGCTTTTATACCCTGTACATACACATTCCTGGCTGGCCGTGGGCCGGCTGGTCAGCTGTGTGTGGTCACCAGTTTCCTCCTCAGCTGGTTGTGCTTTCAAGATGATGACGCTGTTGCACAGGTGTTAGTTGTTCTAGAATTACTGAAAACAATGAGGAGACTTGCTGGGGTGCAACCCAGGAGGTTGGAGAAGGTATGGTTTAAACTCTTCAACTTGTATTGATATCAGTAGTAATGCTAAGAATAAGTGCATATAAATGGAATTTGTCTACTTCTAATTTGGGTGATGTCACCTTTCTTTATTTTCTGCTTCATACCTGTATGCAAATTGTGTTGCTTAGGCAGAGGAAAAAGTTATGTTCCTTGTTTGAATTCATTCAGCCAGTGTCAAATAGTCTAAAATAGATATTGGTTCTTGGAACCATTTTACTTACCTATTCTGAGACCGAGGCTGCAATTGCATATCATCATTCATGTTAGTGAAATTTTGGCAGCATTTCAAGAGAAAGATCAGTGGATCACAAGTTATTATGAACTCTTTTCTTAAATTTATGAGCAGCCACTCTTGCGAATGGTCCTGCTAAAATCATTTTCAGTATTGATGTGAACAGCTGCATGTCAGTGAAAGTAAGTAGTTTGAAATCAAGCTTTGAAATACCTCCAGGGTTTTGATGAGCGCATCGTATCCACAATGTAGCTGAGGAACCTACAAGCTGTTGGTTTATCAGATGAGAGAATACGGGTATGTTAGGAGTCATTAGAGAGTAGCTCCATTTGTTTTTTAATCCAAGATTTTTTTGGTTTGTTTTAATGAGAGAGCTCAGTTTAGTAAAGCGAGGACTTAGGAGGAGGTTAAAATTCAAGCCACCTTACTTAGTTCAGTTTCTTTCATAAAAGACATAAAACTCAATTAAAGTTGATGATTGAGGAAGGAAATTAGGTGAACTGGGAACTCTAAACAGATCTACAAAACCACTTGGAAAATTAAACACAGATTATTCTGTTCATGTACAAAGTCATTTAGATGGTGAATGGAAACCATACACTGTGAAACCCAGCAAATATTCTGTGTTCATAAATAATTGAAACTCCTTAGGCTAAAATATTCAGTTGCAGTAGACACCTAATCAAACCAGAAGAAATAAGAAGGACATAAGACCAGTGGAGGATATCCAGTACATGATAAAGGACTTAAGCACAGCTGCATCAAGTGCACCTAGGTTACCAAATGATGTAAAAGTGAAGCTGATGACCAGGCAAGATGAAGTAATCGAGCAGGTTGAATATCTGCAGATGGTATCTGATAGAAGAGCCTTGTGCCAACCAATAAACCAGAAACTATGCATGATCATAAGGAAGAGTAGGTTTCAAAACTTAATTTTCTGACTTAAACACCTAGAATTAAGTCCACCGTAGTTGGAATTCAAATATGGGTATCTGGAGATGAATGTTTTAAAAAGGGTCTTGTAAGTATAATAAAATATTTGAAGAAGAAGTTACCCAGAAATATTGTCCTACTGTGCTGTGAAATGTCTGTCTATAAAGTGACTATTTGTAATTCCGAGCTACTTGTAATTATTACTAGTGCTTGTTCAAATAGTGAGACAGAGAGTACTGTCTGAGGATGATGTGAAAAGAGGAAAAAATTCCTTTAATCCTTTATGAAAAAATATAGGCACCAAAATTGGAGGGATAGATTTTTTTTTAAATGAGTTCTTAACTCAGATATGTTGCTGCTGCTGTTGTTATAAGAAGGTAAATTATGCGACTTTCGTTTTTTTCTGTGGAAGATTCCTGGATTACTACCACTATAAACCACACTAATGACAGTGCCATCCCATCAGATGTTAATGCAAAGGGAGCAAACAGCACTTTAGTATGGGGAGCATAGACAGTGATGCCAAAACCAGAACCGGCACTCACCAGCCAGCGCCCAGCTCTAACAGTCCGCTAGCCAGGGCGCGCGGGCCTCTCTGACAAGGGTGAGTCAAGTTACACTGCACTTAGACGTGTGCTTGACATCTTTTCTAAGTACATATATTTGCACAAGTGGGTGAAAATAACCATAACGAGGGTAAAGATTAAGCTGATGCAACAAAGACACGTTTGTGCTCTTATTTATCGGAACCTAAAGCTCTAAGCAATCACTTTCAATCCCAATGAACCAACTTTCATTGCATTACTGACCAAGATAGTGTGTTTTTGTTCTTTCCTGAAACAGCCTCGCCAAACCAAATACATCCTGGGCTTAAGAGCTTTTATTTTGCAAATCAACTTCAAAGTTCTCTAAGATAGTTTCAGGTCATAGCAAGTTTCTTCACATGATCTGATGCTTCATAATAAAACAAACCCATTTGATATGAATTCACAACCAAATTATGTCAGATATTGTTGATATGCTTTCGTTTCTTTTGCTTTTAGTGATCCTGTGGCCTAGGTGCAAAATTTTTGTATGGTTCTCAGCTTTTTCACAAAGACAACTTAAACCCCCCCAAATTTGGGGGGATTATTTCAGAATCTCAGCGAGGTTTTCCAAGAGCCAACTGTGGTATCATTAAGTTTCTTTCATAAAGAGAAAAAGTTGTTTGTTGCTTTCTACTCGTATTCATCAAACTGGCCTCTAAAAATGAGTCTGAGATCTTTATTAGCTCTACAGGTTTTGCGTGACTCATAGAGTCTGGCCTGATCCTCTGATATTCCAGTTCAGATTCAAAGTCTTTATGCGATGCCTAAAAATACTGAGGCCAGAGCTCATCAGTACGTCCTCTGTCGTCAGCAGCCGCTGATGATTATCCTGGTTGTGAGTCAGGCATCAGCAGAGAAGATGCGTCCACGCGCAGAAGGCAGTAAATACGATTCCCCAAGGAGCTGACCAGAAGTGCTGCATGCGATTGAGATATGGGGCTGGGGGGTGGGGGGGGGATTGCAGCTTCAGTAGGGAAGAAGGGAGGCAACCGGCTGCATTGCAAGAGGGCAGCGTGTGAAATGCTTTGTACAACCACTGGGAAGCTGAAGGAGAGCTGAGGATGGCGGCTTATTGCAGCAAACAGTGAAATGGGCAGCAGCCCTGCTGAGAGCGTACAGCTGCGGTGTTGGCAGTGCGGGGTTTTTGTTGCATCCTGCTGCAAGGAGAGGGCTGAGGAGGGAAGAAGGAAAGGCAGCTGTGCTGGGGTGGCTAAGGGGAGGGCTGGCATATGTTTGCAGCTGCTGGAAGTGCCAGGGCCTGACCCAAACGGTTCTTACAGTTCTGATTTTCAGGGCTCTTGCATAGGTAAAAGTGGTAGCAGGACAGAAGTGCCTTTGCTGCTTCAAGCAGATTGTTCTCCCAGACGAGTACCTACCTTGTTGGTGTCGTGAGCCAGACCTGCCTTGGCTTCCCCCCTCTACCACCTGGGAGAAAGAGAAGGGAGAGAAATTGTATCTTCCAGAAAATCATGAGGAGAAGCTCAGAAACCTGGTTTTTTTTTTGTTTGTTTGCTGCGGGAATAAGCATATCTCCTCGATATGCCCTGAAAACTATACAAAACATGGTGGTTTTTTCCCCATTCTTTCTGAGTTTAGTGTCAGCTGTCTGCAAACATGAAAGAATGTGGACAGATAATATGAATTGTCCCCTTCTGGTGTCTTTATGGATTTTGTTTCCTGTTGTGGCAAAATCTGGTTTCAGTTAATCATCCAAACTCTGGAAAATTTCATATAGCTGGGAGAGTCGTGCTGTCTTTCCTGGGTGTCTGCTCTCGGTTGGTGTCAGAAATGGGGTGCTGAGGGAGGTGAGCCTTTGCCCTGGCTCGTTAGTGGTCTTGCATACTGATTTCATGTTGAAGATAGTAAGTCTGAGTGTTATTCCTGTATGGCTTGAACGTATTGTAACCACAAAGGCAGAGGGGAGGGAGATTTGTACTCGATAATTGTTTTCACCTGTGGAATAGAGAGCCTGAAATATATTACTATTTTTAAGTCTGTAGTTAAGTATTATACTTGATTAGAAATAAGCTAAATATGTGCAAAGCTTCATTTTGCAAACTAGCTTGCATTTTTTACGTGGTTAATACTCTCTTGTGAATGATTTTACGCACACTTTATATCACACGGTGCTGATGCTTGTTTGCTTTGGAGGCAGGATTCTTATGTTGCATCTCTCTGGTGAATCTTCACTGTGGTGTCAATCAGTTGTTCATTACTTATTTATTGACATAATTATTTCCCTTGCTAATTCTCCATTACCCAGGTTTTGTTGTTGCTTTCTTTCCTAATGCAGTTCCTCAGCTCCCAAGTGAATGTACATGTTCTCTAGTTCAACAGGTTTTTTGGGTTTGGTGTTTGGGTTTTGTTTTCTTTTTTTTTTTCCTTCTTCCCTCCTACAGCTACTTATCACTTTTCGTCAGTTAGAAAATGGATGTGATCAAGAGGTCCTTACCCCGCCAGCTCAAACAGTCTGAAAAGCAAACTCCAGCTGCAGTTCAGTGTTGATAGTTCCCAGGAGAATTCAGATTACCGTAGTGACGTTTGATAACTGTGGAAACAATGACCAGAAGCTTCTGAAAACACAAGTCTTTACAAAATCATTATTTTGTTATTACACCAATATGTTACTATAAAATACTGGCTTAGGTGGTTTTGTGAGGAAAGAAAAACACATAGACAAATACACACAACTGTTTGTTTTTTTTTTCTTTTTGGTGTTCAGTTTTCATGCAAACTAGGGGATATGGAGCTGGGGTCCTGCCAGGTTAGACTTGAATTCCCTTCTGTACAGCACACTTTCTCTGATCTTTTTTCTAAAATTCAGAGGATTTAACCTATCTACAAGATGTCTTGGCAATTGCAGTCTTGTATGACATTCCCAAATCAAAATGCAGTCTGCAGAGTATTAACTAGATGTCTAGCACTGTTGGTTTTTTTTTTTTGGCGGACATGTGCTAAATGACACCTGGACTTGAGTTTCTGTTTGTGGCACTGGCTCCTTATTTCTGCTCCTGTTCCACCTTGTTTGCAGCTGCATCACGCAGTCCTTCTATGTTTTGGCAATTGATTATGTGTGGGTGGGAATTACTGTTCTATAAGTGAAGTGAGGATGCTGCTGCTGGGAGAAGTGGAAATTATAATAATTTTCTGTTGAGGGGAAAACATTGATGAGGATTGTGGAAGATCCGGAGGGCTCTTCTTTCCCTGCACTGTGCTCTGCTCCAGAGAGTGGCAGTGAGCTGGTTGAGTAATGCATTTGGTAGAGTTAACAGGTTGAATCCTGTGTCCTCCCCTACAGGATGCTGCTTCTTGACAGCTTTTTTTTTTTTTCCCTTCATTTCCTCCTTTTGCTTCCGTGGTATATAAACAAGTCTGCACAATTAGGATTCCGCAGCCGTTCTAGGAAAAACACCTCGAAGTTGGAATTCCAGTCCTATACAGCTCTGCAAATTTCAGCAGCTCCTGGGTCTCTTGTCCCGAACTAGTATAAAAATATACTTTTACCTCGGTCTTCTGTTTTCAGGCAATGTAGGTACATCTGGGGAAGCGCAGGACATGGATTTCACAGTAAGCGGAACGGAAGAGGGAGGGGAAAGCCTGTGTACCTGTCTCTGAGTTGGGCAGTGGCATACCAGTTTCTGCTGGCTATCTTGTGCACTGGCATATCTGTATCGAACTGATGACCAAATTGTGTTTGTAATAACCTTTTTCTTTAATTGTGGGTATCAAATGCCTGTATACTGCTGTTGTTCAGAATTGTGCGAGTTAATATTGCCAGCAGAAAGCAGACCTTCATCAAAGATCCTGTGCTCAAAAGCTTGTTCTGTGTAAGGATGCATGAGATATTTATATAATCCTGTGAAATCGCTAGCAAGTTACCTAACTGCAATCATAGAATCATAGAATTGTCTAGGTTGGAAGAGACCCTTGGGATCATCGAGTCCAATCATCCACCCTACTCTACAAAGTTCTCCCCTACACCGTATCCCCCAACACCACATCTAAATGTGGTGGTAATGTCCTCACTGGTCATTTTTAAAAAGTCATTAAAAGAAACAAAAACTTGTTTGTTAACAAAAATAAATGCTGATGGGAGAAATTCCCACTGATACTGTCTGCAGCACTCTTTAGGTTTGGCAATTCATTCTTGTTATCTGATTTATTTGTTTATTTACCTGTGTGTGTGAAGCAGAAGTGCTGGGATATGAGTGTTAGAGGTCATTCAAATCCAGAGCACCGAGGGGGTCAACAGCAATGTTTTATTCATGTTCTGTTTATTTGGTTTCTTCTGTTGTCATATTCAGCAACTGAGAAATGATGCAGCGTATTAAAATGCCATTCCCATAACTTCAACTGAACTCATAAATTGTGCAAAGCTGTGCTGCACAACTCTAAGGTATAGTTTGTTTGGGTTTGGGTTTTTTGGGGAGGGGGGTGGGGTTGGGGTTTTTGTCTTGTTTCTGTTTGTTTTTAGCGGAGTTGCAGGTGGGAAAACGTAAGTGAAGGGAGACTGAGCGTCATCCTGGACAGGAATCCTCGCTTGCAGACCCTGTGGCTAGTTGGCCGCAGCATTTCTCTCTGGGTATAGTGTAGCTCGCTGGTCATCAGCACTGTGATGTTTTCCCAGCTTTTTCCCTCTGGCTGGGCAAGGGTGTTCATCAGACTGGGGACAAGATAGCCTGGCAAAAGGGAAAAAACCCACATATGTATGCCTAGGAACACAGCATGCCACTGAACATAAGCGATCATAAAAATTGCATCTGGAAACTAGCGGGGGGGCAACTGCCGGAGTTTTGTGGTGGGCTGAGAGTTGCTGATGCTGACAGGCCGATGAAAACAAGGGACCTGTAGTTCAGCTGATCCATGCAGGAAGCCATAGACATTTTGTTTATTTTGTCCCTTGTAAACTGGAATAGCTAATGGTAGTATTGAGTGTAATGGAAGATAAAATCTATTTTGGAGCAGAAATATGCTTTGTGGCCATTATAGCACAAATATTGCAGAGTGCTTTAGGACTACATAATGAGGTTGAATTTTGGATCCTGGCTGTTGGCAGGGTAGATCTCACTGTTCGGGAACTTTTGTGCAACAGTGTGTCAGAGTGCTGTATTATTTGGCTGCTTGGTGTTTCCTCAGTACAAAGTAAGTATATTAAATAATATATAGTTCTAGAGAGAGCAGACTTTCCAACTGATGAGAAGAGCAGAAATTGGAGAAGTCCTCTGTGCTCAGGGTAGGTTCTGCTTCCCTCAAGCGGTCGTTGCCTCCTGGTCAGATCCTGGAAGGGGCCTGGTCTCAGAAGGATTTAGAAGTAATTTGAGTTCTTGGCAGAGATCCTATATAGACCTCTATGTGAAGTCCTAAATAAGCTTTACCTGTGACACTGTACAATAAGAACCGTAAAACATCTTACTGGACCAGAGCTTGTTGGATATAGCAAATATAGGCTGGTTGTACACTGCCTGTCCTCCGTAATAATAGGCTAAATCTGATCCTGTAGTAAAATGTGCAATTCCTGTAATTCTCCCACTTATCAAAAATGAGACATCAAGATATTGCATTATCAACTGCTGCCGAAATCCATCCTGCTTTCTGTCTTACTTTCCTGGTCAAACCTAAACAATGTACTTGAGGGAGGAGAGGACAAAGTCCCACGGGCCATCTGCTGTAGAATGGGCATTGCCATTTCCTGACTGAGTTTTCCGGACAGAACTGCAGTGCAAACATCACCTGCCCTCCCTCTGCTATTTCAGTAGATGCAATTTTGATTCCTGTTGCTAGCTAGCAAGTGTGTATTGATCCCTATATCCAAACGTGCAACTCCCTCAGTTTGCTTGTTCTGCTCTATCAAATTCTTCCGTGGTGTGAGTTTGAAGGGAGATAGGCAGGACTGTTTCCACCCAGGGCTCCAGTTTGGTCTCTCCAGTTACTTGCAGAAGCAGCTGTTTCGTTGCCATCTAACTTCACAGTATGTCAGTGCTGTTAGGCACATATACTTTGGATGCCATTACAGCAGCACCCGGCAATCTTTCCAAGAGCAGCATTTCACCCTCTGGTAATCATATATATGTATTTCAATGACCAAAATGCGACTTCAGTGGACCTATGCTGATTCACACTGATGGCCTCATTTCAGGACCTCTTTTTTTCTTTTGCTGGTTCACAGAGAGGAATGGGAAATTTATATAACCAGTTCAATTTTTTTCTCTCTGTTGCAGCTGAGGATAGTCTGGATTGGTAGGAGAGGTAGTGTTACTGGTGTTTTCTTTGGCACATAAATTTCTGGGGTTGAAGGACTCTTGTAAGGTATTAAAGAAACTGCAGGAACTTTAGTCCTGGTGTTATGCCAGAAAGATTTTTAAAGTTTTTCAAAGGTAAATAATGCCAGTGTGATAACTATTTTATTATGATGAGTGAGAAAATTGAGCTTTTTATCTTCTTAAATTTCATCTAAAAGCAGTATTTCATTCTCTTTTTATCCAGTAAAATAACTGGAAAAAGTTTTACGTGGAACAGAGATAAGAAAATGCTAGCGATTAAAGATAATGTTGTGGAATGTCTGGCAGGGTTCAGTGCATCAATAACCCTGACACGTAATTAAAGTAATTGAAAATGCCCCGCGTGTGTTCTCTGATAGAAGGCAGTAAAAGATCATTGAGGTACCAAAGCTCTTTCACAACACTAGATATATTTTAAAATCAATCTCTTTTATTTTTAATCTTCTATTTGAGTCCTTTAAATCTCCATAAAGCCAAACCTAAACCTGCATCAGTGCCTTTAGCTAGTCCTGTTGGAATAGAGGGGCTCGTATTTCATTCAGTTCAATTTTAAGGTCAGCAAAAAGGACTGGATTTCAGCTATGAAACTGGTCCAAGAGGCTCTTCCAGCATGACAGCACTGGCCAGAGTTGGGGTGCTGTCTCTCTCCTTCTTCCTATCAGTTTTCTTTTTTACGTTCTAATCTTGAGCCCCCCTGTCTACACCTTCCTTTTTTCTTTAATTAGACATGCTTGTTTTCTCTTTCCTTTCTGTACTTTTGCCACAGCTGTCTGAAATTAACCCTAACATAAGAGAAGAACTTGTTATTTTGATGTTTTATAGGGGGGGACATCATTGTGGATTTAGGTTGCTTATTTCCAGGTGGGTCCCAGACTTCCTTGACCCTGAACTCTGCATTGGTAAGAATTTAGAATCTTTCAGGACTACTCTGGTTTTAACAGAATGGAGAAAACCATATGAGGCTGTGTAAATGACTTCAGGGAATGCACGAGGGAAAGTGTTTTCCATTAAAAAGCAGCAAAAAGTCTGGATTTGTTTTGCCTCAAGTGCAGACTCTGCCAAGAGTTAAAGTTCTTCTTGGATTTTCTTCACCAGAAAGTGGTGAGGGCATCTGGTCTTTAGAAGAGCTTGAAGTAAAACGTCAAGTTTCCACCGAAATGTTCTGTTTGAAATCACTCACTGTTGTTTGAGTGCCAGTGCCGGTAGCTGACAAGAAATAGAGGTTTCCTCCATCTGTCTCTCCCTCCCTCGCAAGGTTTTTCTTCTAATACTTGACTGGATCCCTGTTTTTCTGCTGAGGGCACATTGGAATCATGGGCTTTGGACTCAGAGTTCCACGTAATTATAAACATGTCCACACTTAACCATGGTCATGTGCATTTAGTGAACCCCAGGTATTTTTTAAAATGGAAATATAACTTTGATTATGAGATGCTGAGCCAAAAATGCAGATGGTCTCATTTTGCTACTTGTCTCCCTGAGGTACAGTGCTGCGTGATCAAAGTATTCTGTCTATGGTCTTCTCTCATGAGTAATGAAGAACTCGTGTAAAAATAGCTTCTTAGAACTAAGTCAAGAAACAGACAGTGGAAGATGTCTGTTGCCGGCATGTTTTTCTGGAGGAAGATGTATGTTGTTAATGACTTCTATTGTATTTTATTAAAAAATCCTTACATAGTAAGTGCTAAATTGTTCTTCTCACACTAAAAAAGGATCTCATGGTCTCCAGAGGCTTGGGCTATACAAGTACTTACAAGTCGGACAGCCTTCAGCGCAATTCCTGTGGCTCTAGAAATGCTTGGGGGGGTAAGGGCTTAGCACTTGGGCCGCTGTGACAGACGGACGCAGCCACAGCTCTTTGGAGAAGTTCTTGCTGGCAGCATCACTAAACGTTGGCTCAGAGGGCACAGGTTTGGGATGTTTCTGTACCCATCATCCTTTTGTGCAACTGAGTAGTAGAGATCAGTGTTTTATTCTTGCCATGGGAAGAAATAGTTAAAATCAGCGTGATTAGAAGTTAAAAGTAGGGATGAGGAAAATATGCTTTATACATAAAATTCAATGAGTTTTCCCTTAGTCAGTGTGCAGGGCAAGCACAGGGAATAACCCGTGTTTCAGTTCATTTGGGATTGCATTTGTGAAAGTCACTTGAGTTAAATCATTACACGGTGCTAGAATACATCACTGCAACACTTGGGATCTGGGGGAGAATGTACTCCAAGGTGTTAACCTTGAATGATCACCAGAATAGATGAGTCCTGAGATTCATTAGATCTTCACTGCAGAGGTCAGGGGGACTTAAGTCAAAGGAATTAAATCATAACATATGCTTAAATAGATATATTTGGATAGGAATAAAATTAAACATGTAGGGTATAATTTCAAAAAGGTATTTAAGCTTCAAAGATACAGAGAAGGATGTGACTTGGATATGTAGTCTGCTCAGGTACCCAGTGGACGAGGGCAGATGTTCGCATTTGTAGACATCTAAATACCTCAGGAAAGTGTCTTGTTCTTGAAGTAGCGCGCTTGTGAGCATTCTGCTTTTTTTGCCCAGTTTGTTTCATCTTTATAGTGATCCTGTTATGAACTCATTAGTTTATCAGTGAACAGTAAGCCCAGAACAAAGCAGATCCTTGTCTGTCTAAAGTATACCAAGGGGGCAGAATACTAACTGTCAAGAAGACTGAGGGATGAGATAATGAAAAGAGTGGGTTAGACACTAAAATCATGTTTATATTTGGATTTTTCTTTTATTGCTAGTTTCATTTTTCAGTTACCAACATTAACTCACTACACAGCTTAACCAGAAGGCAAAGATAATAATACAACTGATAACGTGCTCCCAGAGGAAGAGTAGAGGAACTGTACTCATGCATATAATACCAAACTGTCATTTCCAGCCAAATTATTAGATGGAAAAGTTAACAGGTCTGTAGCGTGTTTGCATCTGTACATTAAAACCCCCACAGTTTTGGTGTCAGATTGGATTCTGTGTGCTCTAATGACCTTTTTATTTGCCTTCTCTCATCTGTATCTTCTTTCATAACAGAATTACGGATATCATAAAAGCTGAGCTGGGAGGGGAGTGAGGAAGCTGGGCAGGCAGACGGGCTGCATCGCCCATCCATAAGCTCATCCACAACGGGTGCTTGTCTTGTCTCTTCTTGGAGATACTGCAGCCTCTCTAATCAGTCTTCACTGTCCAGTGCTTCACTGTCCATATTGTAAGCGAGTTTGATTTTCCTAACATCTGAACAAAATTTCCCTTGTCCTACTTCAAAACTCTTACTTCTTGTCCTACTTGCAGTGGAGTTTATTCTTTCCTGTTCAATAGCTACATTTACAATATGTATCTTGTCTCGGTGTTCTTTTCTCTAGTCTAGGCAACCCCAGTTCCTTCAGCTTCTCTTTTCAGCTCATGGTTTTCCAAATATCTGATTTTGCTGTTGTCTATATTCCTCCTTCTTAATTCAAAGACATCTGCATGATTTGCTCCAGCACTGTAGCCTGCTTAAAACAACAAAAAGCATCTAGACCCTTAAGAAAAAAATAGGGTTATCAAAACGCATCTCAGTGGTATATGCCTCACCTCACGCGCATAGTATGGATCATAATAATTTTGTTGTTGGCACATACAGAGTCTTGAGGGACTCTGCACGGACATTATGTAGATGCCCTATCAGAGTAGCATTCGAGGATAAGTCTTAATAGACAGCTGTCCCTGAGGGGAAGAGACTGTGCCTTCCTCTCTGTCAGCTCTCTGTATCATTGGAGTGCTACTGGAATTTAAATAGTTTATGGCCATCATAACCAACACAGAAAAATACACAGTGTGGAGCTGTAGAGCCGAAGCCTCCCTGCCAGGAGATGAAGAGAATGTGAGTTGGATGCAAAAATATTTTACTTTTGTTTGTATGTGCTCTAATTGCTAAACAGGGGTTACAAAGGGGAAAGTGCTAGACTGCTTGAAGCTTAACTTAAAAAAAACCCAACAAACAACAGCAACAAAACCCTCCAAAAATCTAAATTTAATCTTCCACGGGAAAGTTGTATTGGTAAGGTCATTGCTTCATTTTTCTTTTGGAGGACAAGCCTGAGTGACAGGCATGGACAGGTCAAGACTAGAACATCAGCACTAAGCACTGCAGTGTCTGAGCTCTACCAGGGACATTTCTAACAACGGGCGGTGTGTTTGTGGATATGTGTCTGAGAGGAATCTTAGGTTTTCGGACATTGGCCTAGGATTGTCAGACATCTTGTAACACAGTCAGAGCAAGAGGAGTAATAGCTTTAACTGATTTACAGGCTGTCTTAACAGCAAGGGCAGTCTTTGGGTACACCCAGATAGTGTTAGGTCATCAGTGCTGTAATTGGTTCTGGGATGTGTCAGATTACTGGGAAATCCAGTTGGAAGGGTGAAGACCTATCCCTGATGACTGCTCCATCTGAGCACTACAAAATCTGTTTTTCACCCTACAGAAAATGTGGATGCACGAGAATGGCAGTAGCAGGTACTGTTTGGTTTTACATAAATTCTCGGATGTCTGATCCATATGAAGTCTTTCCTTTCGGGTTGGAACAGGTTCCAATAACAGGTTGATGAGCACTGGCTCAGCTCTGGGCTGTTTTAGCATTGCTGATCTCTGGTAGGGTCTGTATTATGATAAGCAGATAATGATGGGCTATGACAGCCCAAGACGGGCACATTTGCTGGAGCCGTGTGTTCAAGATCAAGGTCTTAAAGCTAGGCTGGCACCTCGAAGGTGCTTGACTTTGAGAACGCCTGGGGGCATGTCAGTGAAACATGAAGTTCTCTTGCAATTTGTTTAATGCCTGAAAACAGGATGCTGTGGACTCATGGGCTATGCAGTTCATTAGTGTACATCCCCCTTCCCAAACAAGAACTCAGAAGCCCCATCCATGTGCGTGAGCCAGCGCAGACCCACAAACGTCAGTGGTTCCTGAGTAATCGTTTCCTGGCAGCTATAGCGAGCATCAAAATAAACCTCTGTGGACTGTTACACAGCAAAGGTAATTGGATATTTCAGAAACCTATGAACAGCACTGTGTTAACTGTGTGTCGTTTGGTTCTGGTGTCGGTCTTTGCCTTGAGAATTTTATTTGAAAACTGTCAGCCTAAGGTGAAATACTGGTAAATGGGGTTATAAGTGTAGAGAATCTCTCTGATTGCATAAAAGAAAATGGGGGTGGAGAAGTGGTGGAAGATGGAAATTGCTGCAAAACAAAATGTTTGAAAGAATTGCATAGCAAGAAGCTAATTGGATATATATTTTTTATTTTTTTTTTCCACAAAAAGTGTTATGATGGATGCCAGAGAAAGCTGTAAGAAATCTGGTGTCCAGATGCATTTGTTTCTTATGGCTAAATGTAAAACTCCCATTGACAGCTGGTGTCTGCAGATGATTCCAGGAAACAGATGATAGCGATGAATTACCACCGAGGAAACCAGCACGACAGCCAGATAGTGTAACTATTTTATATGGACCCTCATCCCCTGCCCCACAGCTTCCAAACTCACTGTTGCAACAGAGTGCGGTGCGTTTCAAGAAAGGTGATAGCTTCCCTGAATTAACAATAAGGACTCGGGCAAAGATCTGACTTCATTTGGGAAAATTCCTGTTGGCTTCAGTAGCTGGGAGTGTGGCCCAATTAGGAACTGTGGGATTTAGCAAGTCGCTCTATGTGGGTTTGAGCTGTGGATTTATAGTTCATTTGCAGAACAGACACTGGACGTTTTCATCACAGACCGATAAATCTGTGGCTGTATGTGTGGGTGTGAGAGAAGGGAAAGTGCAAGCCTCAAGGAAAGAAAATATCATTTTCCCAACAAGATGAAAGGGGAATTAGACATGCTTTATCATTAGTACCATCTAGCTTCTCCATTAACGAGAGTCAGTGGGAATAACAAGTTGCACTGGGAAAATTAAATCATGGAGAGACTAATAGGAAAAAAAAATGAGTGACTGGGACATCAGGCTTGGACCCCATTAGAATGATGAGACCACTGGATGAAATGTCAGGTGCCCTAACAAGGTCATGTCTTCTATCCTTTGGGCTAAGTAGTGAAAAATCTCAAAATTTTCATAAGGCAAGAAAAAGGTGTGGATGAATCAGACAAAACAGATAATGTGCTCTCTGTCAGTATATTACAAAGATAATGCAAATACTGAAAAGTGTTTTGGACCTTCAAATTTCTATTTTAGAATTTTCAAAACAATGTTGACCTTTCTGGACCACTTCCTCTTCCCTCTTTTTTTGTTTTTTTTTTCTTCCCCCTTTCCCCTCTCCTTTCCTTCCTTCCTTCCTTCCTTATGTTGTCTGCCCTACAGTTTCCTTTGCTACTTCGGGAAGGCACCTTCAGTTTACAAGCCTAAAACAGCTTGCGTTGCTGGGCTCCAGCCTCCACAACCTGCAGGTGAGGATTTCTCCTGGGACAAACAGGCAACCAGCTCCCTGACAAAGGTGCTAACTTTTTTCCTTGCCTTCTCCAGACTCAGCTGGCAGAACTAAGGACTCCCAGTCCCACAGAGCTGCTCTTCATGCTTTTCCTTCAGGATCAGGAGGAGCCCGAGACTACCCCTAGCCTGCCCTTTGCCCATCCTGTGATTACCTCTAGCAAGGCACATGCAGCCCTACTTCCAAAAACTACTTTATCGGTCCCTTTGAATCTTGGGGACTGGATTTCTACTCTTTGATCTTTCATCCCAAGCCTCGAATGAGTGCTGCTGCCTCCTGTTAAGAGTGGTCGCTGGCAGCGCGAGTAGTGAATGGCTTTGCGATAAGAGCACCCGCCCTTCCTGCTGTCCTTGTGGGTCTTCTGGTGGCAGGAAGGTATCCTCCAGATGGATGTTCTCTATGAACTGATCTCAGCTTTCACTGCAGTTATACTTGCTGCTCGCGTCCATCCTCCAGTGCCTCAGTCCTGGATATTTGGGAATATTTCCCATAGTTGAAGAATTGGGTTTTTGTTTTCCTTTGCTCTGAGAAAGTCTGATCTAGCTGCCATCTGTGCCTGCTCTTATCTGGTTCATCTTTGTATTTTCTGTTTTTCTCCTCTCCTTCCTCCATTCTTTACTATATGACTCTAAGGCAGTTCATTTATGAACTAGTTCCTTAAGTCTTGTTCTTTGGGAGCTGAAGAATTCAATGGGCAATCCCCAGTCCTTCCTTAGACCTGATTTTCGTTGAAAGGCAACTGCTTGGAGACAGTCGTCCCCCTAAGACTGTGCTCGTGGTGTCTCTGGAGGGCGGGTAGGAAGCGAGGGGCTCTCTAGTGAGTAGGGCTCTTCCAGGCAGGTAGTCTGCTGTGGGTGGTTGCAGCCCACGTGCCTTGTTTAGAAGGCATGCACCGCGCAGGTGGTGAGGAAGGAGTAGCGGCCGTACCTGGTGTTACACGAGTAGACCCACTTTCGGAATAAACAGTGGTTATTATAAATGGAATAACTAAAGGTAAAGGCAGGTGATAGTAATTTCTTAGATAAGGCAGCAAATTCCAAAACCCTGCTTCATGAGCAAGATTTTTGTGAAATTCTTTTTCAGTTTCTGCAGCGATTGGGTTTGTTAGCAGCATTGTTTAGCCTTTTTAATCTGTAGACTGCCGATTAACTTTGTGTATATATTATATCAGGTTTTACTGTATTTCACTGATGGTATCCTTTGAGGCAAATTATTCGAATAGTGGTTAATTCTGCTTGAAAGCAATGGGAATTTCACTATTATCTTTTACATGAGGCAATAAGGTACTGTGAAGCACTTTTTGCACTCAATTACTTGAGCTAAATGTCCAATAAATAACTTTGACTTCCAGGCTAAGTGTGAGATAGAGTTTTCAGTTAATAGAACAACTCGCCCGCCTTTCTCAAGAAGAAATAGCAATGTGAAAGTGGTCTGGAGTATAATGGTGGAAGCCATAGAATGAATTGTCATTAATAATACGTGCAGCAACTTTTACAAGCTTTCTGGTACTCTTGAAGAGTTTAAAACTCCATATTCGGGATCGTTTCAGGTGTAGTTCTGATGGGAGCAGGAGGGCTGAGCCAAGACTCTCCTCTCCTGTGCTGTCATGTCTCCTTTCCCTCTTCCCCGTCCCGGTTTCACAGGGTGAACTGGGAGGCAGACTGGGGGTTTGGGGAAGCCTATTCTTCAGCGCAGACGGTTCCCTGTTCCTTACAACTTGTGTGAAGAATAAGAAAGTGCTGGGAAAAGGAGGTTTCCCGGTGTGTTGAGAGAAGGAATACGTGATGGTGGGGATTAGGATTAGATTTTCTTAAAACCTCTACCCTTCCAATGCCCAGTTTGTATACAAATAAAAAGGAACAGTGTTTTTGAAGGCGTTACCAATACACAGATCATAAATGATCTGAAAGTGAGATTGTGTGGTTGAACGAATGATGCTCGTGGCTACTGCATGGAATTTAGGTATTTTTGCATTAAACAAACATTTCATTATTGTATTGTAGCGCTCAGAAGAAACTGTTTTTTATTATAAGCAGAGAATAGAAGAGACCAATACATTGAAGTTGTGTAATGGGAGAGAACTGATTGAGATTAATTAAAGTGTAATCAACTAAGACAAAATTGATATAATGATTAAGTAAGATAGGATTGGATCTGTACAAGCTATATATAACTCAGGCTAAAACAGGAGTAGCTGTTTTGCCGAAGCATGTTGACCATATTGACTGTAATGCTAAAGGTTAGAAGTGGATGTTGTCCCTTCCTCATATACAGAAAAATTACAGCAAAATAGTAGAAGTCTGGCTCTAAGAAACCAGGCTAGAGAAAATACCATTTATGAGAAGCCACAGAAGCAGACTAAAGGAGCCAAATGGAAAGACTCGGGGAGTATGTCATGACAAAGCGTTAAACATTTACTTTTGAGAGTTTTTAATCACTGATGTGTAGCCATTTTATATTGCTGTGGCAGTTCATAAAGAATTGCAGGGTAAAGAGGGGCTTGCTGTCCTAGAGTGGGCCTGTGGAGTCCCCCTGGAAGAGTGACAAGATGAGCAAATATGAAATGATATTCCGTGCAGGTTTGCTAAAGGGGCTTAAGTTACTACGTTTGCAGCACTACGCTTGCAATCCTCCTATGTAATGTCTGTGTGTATGTCTATAATGTGTGTGTGTTTTATTTATACATACAAAAAAAAGAAAGTACTCTTTGATAGGAGTAAAAAGTTAATGTTTCAGGTGTTGTCTTTATTGGAAAGGAAATCAATAATGGAGTCCTATATATCTTTGATGCAGTAAATTTCCCAAGAATATTCTCTGAACAGAACAGCCATACTAATTTAGAAATTGGCTGCTTTGTTCAGAACTTTCAGCCTCCTTGTATCAGCAGTGAGCTCTCTTGCTTCTCTTTCTTCACTTTTGCTCCATTTTTTTCTTTTTCTCCATGCTTCTGCTTATTGTTGTGCATAAGCCCCAACTAAAATGCATCAAACCAAGTCCAAGGGAATTAACTCCTTCACCCTTATAGTTTGTGCCCGCAGGGTGGTTTTGTATGGTCCAGCTACCTCCAGAAAGGAGACCGCTTTCTCCTTATATACATACTGAATGGAGAGCAGCTGTTCCAACCCAACCCCTTCAGTGAGGATAATGGACAAAAAACGGATTGTATTGAAATGTTGTAGAGATTAGATTAGAATGGAGAAGCAACTGAATCTGCTTGTTGAGGCCAGAACGTAATCTCAACAAAAGACTCTGCAGTAGAGTAGAATGCAGAGAGATGAGCCCAGGATGAGATTGAAACGTGTAATTTTTCATTTGCAGCCTCTGGAGGTCCTTCATCAGTTTGGGGGGTTGAGGATACCACCCTGAACAGGCAGCTGCAGAATGGGATTGACTGTAGTTGCTTGCCTGGAATAAAGTCCTCTGAATGTTCAGAGTTATTAAAGCACAGCACAGCCATTTTGCTGCAGGCACCTCACTTGTGTCCCGTTTGCAGAAAGGATCCCGTTCGCCTTTGAAGGGTCAGAGATGCTTTGCTGCCAGGACTGCCATACAGGGAAGGGTGTTCGCTTCCTACAATGTAATTAGTAAACAAAAAAGTTTGAAAAAGCAATAATCTCTTTATTAATGAACTGATAGATTTGCCTCTTTTACTGCAAAATGTAGTCTTCGTTTTGGAAGGACTAGAAAAGTTTAAATCTTTCTGGCAGAGAGAAAGGGGGAGCATGGTGGTAGAACAGCTTAGTCAGAAGATGGATGAGGAGACGGTAGCTTGATATTGATCTCTGTCAGTGAATTAGATAGGCACTGTCTGATAAAACATCCCTATTTCTCTAGGTGTCATCACACATTTCCAAAATATCCTACTTACCCGCTGGCTGCTCAACCTTGTGAGCGAGGCCTGTTCTGCCTTTAAATGGGGCCCATTTATCAGAAGAGTAGAATGGAGATGTTAAACAAGTGCAGCAGCGTGAGGGTACAAACAATTAAAACGTTCTGTTTGACATATCAAGTATGAGTTTCCATTTCAGGGAAATACGCCTTTTCAGATTCTGTTAGCTCGGCTTTAAATATCACAGGTATAAATGATGCAGAAACCTCACGCATTCAGTAGTCCTACTGGTATCCAGAACGAAGCAATTTAATACATTTATTCTGAACAAATTGGCAGAACACCTGAGTGTTAATGCAGCTCCCGAGCAGAGACAGGGAGAGGAGGAGGAGGAGGAGGAGGGATGCGGGGGTACCTGGCTGTGCCTGCAGGGCTGACCCGAAACACTGGCATCCCAGCCCCGGAGCAGGGCGAGAGGCTGCAGAGCCTCTGCACCTCATTCAGGACCCCAACTGTCAGGGGTGAGGGAAATTCAAGAAACCAGGAAAAAAGTCCAGGAAAAAAAATTGGTGCTTCCATGTACTGTGTTTGAAAGATCTTCAGTTAGAATGTTATCTACAGCAAGTGAATTCACAGCATTGCCGTAAGAAATGCGTAAGGAAGACAACCTGATAATTGATACCCTACTTATGATTCTAATGGTTGTAAATATTAACAAAAAGAAGATTAAATCTTTAGGAGGTCTGTCTCTATTTCCTAAAAATAAATAACACGTGACCTTTGTCACGGACAGCATTTGTCTGTGTTTGATCTTACCTCCCCCCAAAACATCTCTGCATCTTCAGATGGATTTAAGCGTGAACAGGAGTTCTGCACACGTGTCACTGTTCAGCAGTTCCTTTTTCTTACTACTTTGTCACTAAGGTAAAGTTGCCTTAGTTTATAGATCTAGTTCTATAGATATAGAAGTACATAGTAATTTTGTAGTGCTGAAAATTTTAGTCAGCCTTAGCAAGGGAAAGTCTTTATCTGCTGTCATTTCTCATCTCTGGCTTTTTAAGAAATCCTGTTTACTATTAGCATTACTTATGTCAACAAAGTTAATAACTAGATTGACTTGTGTGGTTGGAAGGCTCTTAAAAGTACAGGACCCTCATGAATTATAAACCCATTCATGATCTACACTCAGAATATCCTTTATATTTAACAACATATTAGGTAGATGATTTATTTTCTGTATAAGCATGTGAAGATTGTAGGCCTTCATTACCTATGATACAGTCTCACCTTTATTTTAAATGTATTTTTAATGTACACTTGTGCACTGAAATAGTTTCTCAAAACAAGGGGGTGCTATTCAATGCCACGGCGTTGATTCCTTAGTAGTGTGTTGTAAGGAACTTCAGTGGGTCATCACGAGACTGTAGCTAACTGGCAGCGACAGAAAATCACTGCAAGGAGGTTGACAGGCATTTAACTAAAAGAATCTTATTTTAATTCCTTAATGTGGCTTGACGCCCAAAGAGCTCACAAGATGAGTAAGCTTATATTTAAGTATTGTTATATTTTCTTTGAGACAGTTTTCATTTTTGTTAGGCACAGACAGTAAAAAATCATCAAATTTGGTGATTTTATTTTAACGTATTTTCTTTAATTGTTTTATATACTAAGTATTGACTGAGGAAATAGCTGTTTGTCATAACCCTGTGCAGAACTGAGATTTATCAGTAACTTCATATTTTCTTTTCATTTATGATGCACATGTTTAAAAGGGTTTTCAGTGTAACTCCCTATGTGAACAGTGCCAAAAGTTTATTCACAGTAGCATTTACACTGTTCTTACCTTTCATTATTTATGGGCCCATAGGTACTGCTTATCCAATTAAGAAATGAAGGTGAGTTCAAAGCACAGCAGTTTGTTTCTTCTGTTTGCAAAGACCTTCTCGAGTAACCTTTTTAATGGCAATTGCACAGTCTGTGCTTATATAAAAGTTTGGTGGTGGTATTCTGTAGCAGAAGTAAACGGGATCCCCTTCCTGGCAGATTTATGATTAAAAGTCCCCAGCAAACAGATCGATGTATACATTCCCGGCTTTTTCGTATATCACTAGGTTATATTACGAATGAAAATTACTTCAAAAAACAGACATTTAAAAATACACAACTTTATATTTTATATGTGGAAATGCAGGTTCCTGCCACTTTTAAACAGTTACATTAATAAATGTCCTCTTGCTTTTGCTTTTACTGCTCTTTCTTCTAATTATACTGCATATGAAAGTTTGGTCTCCTTTATTTCTTGGATTGCCACAAGTGACACGTTAAAGAAGATGAATATTCTCTCCAGGAGAAATCCTTCATTTTAATTTACTCAGCAAAAAGATACATCAGCAAACTGACTAGGAAAGCTGCTGTTCTTTTCCTTCCAGTTTAGTGTTTGTTTGCGTGACCAAATTCCTTTTTCTGGGCAAGAAATTTCCCAGTGGCACTGTGAATCTGTTCTTCTATCTCCTACCAGGTAGAAGTTGCATATTTTTAATTCTTCTATAATAATTTGCAGTGGCGCATGCATTGCGGTTTGTTAGAAATGGCTCTGGCAGGGCCATGACTTTGCCCTGCTCCAGAAGCGTTCACGCTTTCTGTATGAGTCGCGGTCCTTGAAATGACTGTTCTCTAGAGCCCGGGGTTCTTGTGTTTTTTGAAAAATATTCTTGTGTTAATTTTCTGTCGAAAGACCAAGCCCTTTGCTTACATTGTTTACATAGTTACCACTTCCAGTGGACATTAGGCTTTTGCCACCAGTCGCATTGTAATGAAGTACTAGAAGTTTATGAAGGATGAAGTTTTTATTCAGTGAAATTATTCAAACTAATGATGGTGATTATTTATTAAACCACGTTTGAATTCATCTGACTTTATTAGCAGTGAAAATTGTGTTGGTAATGAAAAATACTAACTGCTGCTCATATAAATTAAAATAAGACACTTCTTGTTTTGAAATCTGTCATATAGGAGAAAATGTTCTTACATCAAGCATTTGCTGATAAGTAGGTGTGTACTGCCTCTTTTCTGATAACAGGTTTTCCTCAAATGCTGATTCAGGTTTACTAAGTCTTTAACAGAGCACTGCAGGCTGTGAAATTACTTTGTCTTATAACAAATTATTCAGAAACTTTGTATTAGATGGAGGACAGCCAAATCTCTACTCTGGGCTACAAATAATGCAGACAGAAACAGTACTCGTGTGAGCCTTCCATATATTAAAGCTGCCAAGAAATAAAATCCCTTTATGTAGCGTTAACGTCTAACTACACTGAACTTCTCAGCATAACTCCTCAGATGCATTTTGGCAGTGGGCACATTCGCGCCTATGTGGGACAGGACAGCGTCTCCTGCAGTGTCTGTTGAAGGTGTTCTCTCCTCTCCTCCTCCTCCTCCTCCTCCCGGTCGGGATGCAGCAAGTGGGGCTGTTGCCTGAACAGTAGTGCTGTGCCTACTTTTTCTTGTGCTGGAGTGCTGCAATATTCCCATGTTATAGTTCGTACAACTAAATTAACCTTTTAAACATATGCTGCTTGCAGTGGTCATATTTAATCTTTGGACTGCTATTCCTGGTGCTTCTATTACTTTGGAGAGGACCACGCACACAAGAAATGTTGTCTTTGCCTCATGCTGCAGGCTTCCCTGAGAGTGCAGCAGACGCCTGTGCTGGCCATGCAGCTCGCAGCCTTCTGCATCATGGACTGGTCCAGTCCAGCCCCGTGGCACCGGCCAAAGCAGCCCTGGCAGCTCTGAGCCAGCTTCTAACTGGCTTGGAGACTGCTGGTCCAGCCAACTTGCTGCTGTGGCCAACAGGGGTTTTGTTTGTTTGTTTTGATTTTGGGGTGGGTTTTTTTCCCTTTTCTGTCCTCAGACTGTTAAGCCAAGTACAAAACTGCTCGGATTTGTTCACTTACAGCAGAATCTTGTGCAGTGAATGGGGTTTGCTCCTGGCAAAAGCTTCTGCAGTTTTGATCCAGTTAGCTAAGCTGCAGGCAAGGCTCTTACGGCATTTCTGAGGGGTTTACGGTGCTTCATCCTGGATTTATGGAGTGCACTAATACATTTAAAGATTTAGGGTAGGCTTGCTACCATCCTGACCTAGTATTCTAGTTTGGGAATGAGTGTGACACTTACCTGACCTGTGTGACACTTACTGTTACACTGTGATCACAATTGTCATGATTTTCTCCGATTCAGTGTTTGCTGGTAACCTTATCCATTCTGCATAATTCCACTTCCCCAACGAGGACTCAGCGAGCTGAAAGCCATCTGAGACCTACTTTCTCTGCAGAGATTTCTTTCTTTTCTTATCATGACTGCCTGGCAAAGGTATTGCCACAGGACAGCATCCTTTTGTCTCTCCATGTGACACCGTCTGCCTTTGGTCTAGGCCTTGTAATGGGTATTCTGTCTGTGAGAGCCTGAAAGTCTCAACTTCTCTTCTTCTTGCTGTTTCAGGACTTGGGATGTGTTTTTCACGTTTGAAGATGTCTGAGTCTGGGTCTCAGCACAGGTTCCATGTGTAATGAAATTCTTCTACACGCTATATTACCCTGCTGCCTGGACGGGCCCAGAAAGTAAGTCTTAAAAGCCAGGGCGTAAAATTGCGGGCAGAGCGCTGTGGTGGTACAGCCATGCTGCGGCCTTCAGCTGAGCAAGCCGGGAGTTAGCACACTCCCGCATTGTACTGCGCACTCCTGGACTGCCAAATAAAATTTGCGGAGCGCTTTGAATTAAGTTTCAAACCCATGCATACGCACTAAAATACGTGACCAAATGCTTTTTCAAGTACTCATTCTTACTCCTTGTATGAACAGCAGTTGCCCACCATCTCTAAAAATCGGGTCACTTTTGTGGGTTTTGAAATACTGATGTGAACAGTAACTTTTGGCATCTTTTTTTTTTTAAAAAAAAAAAAAGCTTGACTTAGTTTTTTTTCATTTTATTTTTCTCTGTCATTATTTTTCCAGAACTGGCGGGATTTGACTAGCATTGTCTGCAGCTTCCTTGATGTCCTTCAGTATTGCAATTCTAT
Source organism: Pluvialis apricaria (assembly GCA_017639485.1). Lineage (NCBI taxonomy): Eukaryota > Metazoa > Chordata > Aves > Charadriiformes > Charadriidae > Pluvialis > Pluvialis apricaria. The sequence goes on along the minus strand of CM030013.1, from coordinate 2,699,102 downwards.
CAAATATAGGAATCTTTCCAAGATGACGAAAGTGGGAATGGCCTCACTTTGTCATTTACTAATCAATGTCAGGAAATTGGAGAATGAGAGTCTGGGTTTCAGCAATGCAGTGAGAAAGTCAAAATACTGACAGAAACAACCAGCTATTATTACATTAATTAATTGTCATTCATTCGAGCAATGCAAAATGCAAAATAAATTAATCCTTGACATCTAATCAGTATTTCTGCATAGACAATTTGTCATATTATTAAAATTACCTGCAAACTGGCATTGGGTTATCCCAAGAGAGAGGGTTAATGCTTAATCAAAGCATGTCACATTAGAGAAGACCTCTATTAATCAGAAATGAAATTGTTTATAAAGTTGATTACTTGGTTTTAACACAGTGAAATTTGTCTATTTTATGGGAATATTAGTGTATTGTTGTTCTTGCACTGATTTATTGCAATTCTGTAGAGTTAGCGTGGCTTGGTAAAATTGAACAAGATTAGAAGTGCTGTGTTTGGAATTAGTAAATCCAATATTGTAACTGGTTTCCATTGCTTGAAAAGGCAAGACATGTTCACCTTGCTAATTCTAGTCACTTATAAATTCTGTAATGCAGGGAGTGGGATTCAAAGGAATCTCTCTTGTGTTGATGGACTTGAGTTCTGTTTTCTTTCCCCGAAAGCTCTGAGAATTCACAGATTAACAGACAATTCTGTACAAAACGAGACCCCAGCCCTCGAATCCCCCAGTGTTCTTTAGCAGCTCTGAAATGAGTAGGAGGCCCTTCAGAAATCTAATCTCAGCGTCAGGCTAAATGAAAGTGTTTCAAAATTTAAAACTTTCTTTGTAGCCGTCTGCTCCATCTGGATATACGCAGGTGCCTCTGGAAGGCAGCGAGGGTGCAAGGTGGTTACGCAGGTGGGAGAAAAGTGATGTTTTGGAAGTGCCCTCAGGGAGTGTTAGGTACAACGTGGGAGAATTGTGCCTAATGAGCCTCCCGGGACTGGGAGAGGGTTTTGTAGGTTTTCCGGTGGCCCCTGCTAGTGGCTGGTCTGGAAAGGCAAGAGAGGCTCTCTGCCTGGTTCCTGTGATGCTCTTGTGATTCACCAGCTCTGTCTCTTGATACAAATTAATTGGGAGCAGCTCTTTGTTCGTGAGGCTGCCGAGCAGAGCTGGGATTTAGCAATACTGTAAAATCCTACAAAAGGAGTATCTTTGGGCAAATGGTGGTAGGCTTTGTTCTGCTCTCATACATGAACCTGAGGGACTTCTGTAATATTCAGAAGTGTAAGTGAAAACAGAATTAAGTCATAACTGCATAGATTATTTTCAGTTCCCAGTGGGAATTATACTTACTTTCAGTTGGGCAGAGTTAATGAAGAAAGATTGGCCGTCTGGGATTCCTGGGGCAGGAGGGAACTGTAGTCTATGCGAAAGCAGCAGGCACTGGCAGGCCGGTAGCTGGAAGAAATAACAATGAAGCAAGGATTGACGGAGGGAAAAAAGATAATCTTAAAAGGTTGTTTGGGAAAGCCCAGAGCTACACAGAAACTATTTGTGATCCCTCATATTGGGGATGTCCCAACAGTTGGATGTCTCTGTGGTTTTGTGTTTGCAAACTCCAGTGTTGCAGTTCAGATCTTGGAAAAAAAAAAATTAAGGTTTCAGTTGCACCTTGAAAGTGTGATATTTTGTGGCTTCATTCCCATAACTGGGAAATAAATTCATGACATATCGCTGTGTCTAGCTGTCTGGTATTGTCAGAAAGAAAGAGAAGGTCTAAGCTACAAGAAATGCAAGAAAAGTTACTCTGAAGACACAAGTTACTGCAGACGAATGAAATATGTTTGTGGAGTATGTATGTGCACAGAGAGATGTGCCTATCGTCATGGATGGAGTGATGCACTTCACTCATAGAGAGAAGCAGCAATACACTTATTGATATAAAACAGGGATTTAATCAAGTTTGGTAAATGCGACAGTGTTTTAACAAGATTTGAGGTGGCAAGGCACGCTTGGTTGTTTCCTGCATAGAGGCCAGGGTCAGACAGAGCTGTGAGGGAGACGCTCCCATTGAGTCAAGGTTCAGAGAGGGCCCCCTTGCGTTCTAAACTCCTTCTCAGAGAGGAGTCTCAGTGCGGCTGGACCCACTCCTAGTCCCAGACTTGGTCAGCGCTTTATGTCTGAAGGATTATATATGCACAATCAATCCTTTATATCACTCAGCTAAAATGTCGAAGTTTATCATAATATTAGTCATTTACCGAGGCTCTGGTGCAGCAAGGGATCTGTGAGTCTTGGAAGTAACCTTGAGAGGTGTCCCTTCTCAAGGGGAGATCCTGGCGTGCAGCCCACTGCCGTTCAGGAGGGCTCAAAGGGCTCTTGAGCTGTTCACTATTTATGGGGGTGAGATGATTGTCCTATAGGCATGTTTGCTTATTGACCACAGTACCAGTATTGCTCAAGTTAGCCCTTGGCTGTTGCGTTGTTATCCATCTCCCCGAAGCCACGTTGAGCCGGGTGCAGCCATCATGACTACGTGCACCCATTATGACCACCACGGGTGGTTATCGCTTGGGCGGGGTTACAGGAGATAAAGACCAGGCTGGCACCTTCAGGGGAGCACATGGTCACACTCATGCAGGTGGACATGTATATAAAATATCATCTGTGTATCAGTACAAAGCCGACTTCACCATTTTCATCAGATTTTATTTTAATTAGAATTTTATTTTACTTTCCTTTGCAGTAAAGATCCAAGCTGTTGTTTGGCCACACAGAGCTTTCAGCAAACTGGCTGGCAATACCCCTGTGTACTTTACATAAACATCTCTCTCTTTCTCTGAATGCTGCAGCTTGTCATGCTTGGTAATGTTTTTTGGAAATCTCTGCACTTAGCTGTACCTTATAACCATCTTTTGAGAAAATCATAAATATGGAAGGATGTTTTGTAACTACTTCTCAGCAATAAAAAGCCCAGTTTCACATTGCTGCATACTGCCGCTCTGAGTGTCTTACGTACCCATGAAGCAGGTCTGCGGGACAGTAGCGAGGTCTTGCCAGCAGTAGGTTAAATAAAGGAAGCATAAGCTGAGAAAAAGTTCAGAGAGCTTCTTGACATCTAGCCTGTTTTCAAGGCAGAAATATTGGCCAGAAATTCTGGATGTTTTGCACTCCTCAGGAATACAAAAGGACCTGCCTTCCCAAAATAGAGTCAGCGCATGGCTCTCCTCTCTGCATTTTCTTTATCAGAGAGAAATGTGGTATTTTTATTTTTTCTTGATGTAGGGTGATCCTTACCTCCGTGCAGTTGAGCAGAAATGTGGTTTTTTTTAAAAAATCTAGCTCTTCTTTACAAGACTAATTATTCCTTCCTTAGATGCTCAGTAAAAAGTAAATCTTCAGTCAGCTACAAAAAAACCCAAAAGCGATGAGCTTAGCACTAAATGGGAAGTGCATGGGTATGCTCAGTTTAAAGCTTGCCATTGGTGCTTCTTAGAAAAACTGCAGAAAAGCAGAAAAGAAAAGCTTTCATGAGAGATAGTTGCTAACTAGCTCTACTGCTATTTCTGTACTTAGACAATTAATTGGAATTTGGCTCAGCAGTGGGAATGAGCAAGTTTGTCGTTGGATATGATAGCTTACTTTAATGCTTCTGCATTTTCTAGGACTGGGGGGTGAAGTTTGCTGCCAATGTGTTCCCAATACATATCTGAAAATGGTTTCTAATACTTCTTTTTCTTCTTGCCTTTTCTGGTGAGATGGCTGGCTTATACTGCTTGGAAGTAGCAGTGTGGACTTTCACAAATATTGTGAAACCGTACATAGGTGGTTGTCAAAGATGCAAAGGGAAATGGAACTATGATTGTCGGTGGGTGAAGAGCTCTAACCAGCTGGCATCTTTAGTTCTTGTTTTCGAGGTTTCCTCAATATCTCTGGAGGTGGCCTGCCTTGTTCCCCATGAACATAAGGTACAGACATGGGTACACTACTCAGTTTCCTTGCATGACTTAGGAAGTCAGCATTTTCTGAGCTGTATGGTGGCGTGGATAGTAGAAGATTGTTCTTTTCCGTGTGTCTTTTTCCAGGACATATGCCTTGCCACAGCTGTCATAGCATAAAAACACTTTAGTAAAGAAAAGAGTAGACATGAGAAAAAAATAACCAGGAGAAACAAAATCATTAGTGAAAATACGATTTCATATCCAGAAAGCCCAGGTGGTAAGAAAATATAATTTGAATTTGACCAGCAGGCTTTTTGGGAGCTTGAATTTGTCTGATGCTGAGTGAGCCACGTGGAATTTCTTATAAGATAAAGATTTCAGCAGATAATCAGAATTTCAACATAGATAAAATTTTTGTAAGCATGTATTTTTAGCAGATCTGGGCCTTGTGTGAGAGCATGTAGATTAAATTATGCTTTTAATGTAAAGTAATTTGGTATCAGACCATTTTGGAGCAAGGAATGGCCTCTCTATAGACGAGGGCTTCCATAAATCTTCCAAAAAAAGTAAGAATCCAAAACCTACATAGTGCTACTCTGAGATGTCTGTCTTTGAGAAATGCCTCTCAGAATGACATTGGACATGGGTATTGTTGCCAGGTCGCTCAAAGCCCGTTTATATTTTAGAAGTTCCATTCCCTATGCAGTTTCCTCTGCTTATTGTGTTGGGTTTTCTTTTTCCTGATGTGGAACAAAATGATGGCAGACATTGAGAGAGACTAAATTAGGGAAGCATATAGAAGACTCACGTTTGGTGTGTTGAATATAGTGTGGAATAAACTCTCCTGTCTTTGCTGGGAGCTCGTTGTGATTTGGAAAACATAAGTAGTTTTTGGCTTCAGTGTAAGTAAAATGTGTGTTATGGTTATCAACCCCTGATTTTATTGTTGTTGTGTATTTTGGTATGGCTCTGAACTGCCAGAAATACTGGTAATTACAGCTATAGATTCAGGTGAATGAATAAAACATTTTCTTTCTCAGTGCTGCAAGCACTGGAATAAGTTTAATAAAAGCTCCAATACCTGTATTTTCATCATACCTTTACTAACTTGACAGTCTAACAGATTTACTGCTCCTGATGTGAACTAGGAGGTGATCATGGAGTGTGGACATTCGTCCAAGACAGCCAGCTTTTTCTCCACCTTGCAGCCTTTTCTGGAGTGACTAGCGCACTGTTTGTGTTGGGGTGAGTGCAGAGATGTTGCATCTGCATGTATGTATGTGGGAAGACAGGAGTGCCACATCGGTCTTCCCTAAAGATAACTGGAGGGGCTTGGGAACACAGAGCATGAGAACAAGGAGGTGTTTGCAGTTGTGTTTAGCACCACGCAACAGCAGCCGTGCTGTGTCCAGAGGTGGCTGCGTGGTCTGCACGTGTTTGAGAGCTGATGTAGCTGTCACGCAGTCACACACACCATCAGCCAGGCACTCTCCGTGAGTACAAGAGCGCCTTTGAACGCATCTGGCAGGTCAAATTGCATTGCTTGCTTCGTCAGACCAGACACTTTGTGGGTGCTGTCTCCGCGTGGCGCTGCCTGAGCTGCCCTGGCTGAAAGGTTGAAGGGTGAGTCACTGAGCAGCTCGAGGCGGTCGGCACCAGCGGTGCGAAGGCTCAACTCTGAAATGTAATCACTTTTCAGATTCTTCCTAAACATTTTATCAGATTTGGGAAATAGCTATAGCACTGGATAAGTGTTAAAGCTTTCAGGCTAACCTTCTCCTTTATTGCTTTATAAAAGGTGCTGTGGCATAGGAGGAGAATCCTGCCTGCTACTCTTCTTGACAATACGAGAGGTCGTAATAGCTAGGGGAAATGCAAAAGGTAGCTGAGGTGGACTGAAGCTTTTTCTATTGCTCTCCAGTGGAACGTGGAATGAAAATAATGAGAAACATCCACAAAACGGGGGAAAAAAGGAAGGAATGGCAAAGTAAGAAATGGAGCAGCTTCTGGCTCCAGCTCTCCCTTGCAGTCTTGCTGTTGGAGGGGGCCAGGCATGGCATGTTACGTGCACGGCCAGGCTGAACCCTAGCACTGCTGCCAGCATGGGGCTTTGAGGCATTGCTACTGGCCGCCTTACTGCTCACAGCAGTTTTGCAAAAGCTGCAGAGTTGTCCAGCTGTGCCAAGCCCTGGGTGCCAGCTTGCAGAGTCCCTCTCGTGTAAGATATGTTTGCATCTGGAACGGCAGCACAGCATGTTTGTGGCTGGAAAAGTAGATAGTAGGGACTTGGGGGAATCTGAAATGGGAGAAACTGTGGCATGAGAAACTGAAACAGGACGAGGTTTGAGAATACTGTCTCTCTGTGCCAGTTTGTCACCTCTCTCAGACTTTCTTCTTTCCCACTTGGCTCCCAGACTTGCATGTCTGCCCCTGGGAGAAGCAGCCTTCTTCCTCTCTCCTTCTCTGTGAGTCCCACTCCTCCGTCTCCAGCTACCAGCGTCTCCACCAGGAGCGAGGAGAGCAGAGTGCGTGCCTGCCGCCCTCACGGGAGGGAAGGCTGGTACCACTTGTAGTCAGATTCTGGTTGCAGAGACAAAATTCCAGCCTGAAACAAGTGTACCATAAAAAGCCTGAAGAGAGTATTTATTTGATTGTGTTAAAGTTCTAAAAATTTTGTGGTTAAGAGTATATATGCACGCCTGTAATGTAAGCCATCCTTCCCTCATTCACAGTTGTGAAGGGGTGCTGTGGGCTATGGCTTGCAAGAGCCCCTTTCCCTTTTTTTTGGTTTTTTTTTGTTTGTTTCCCAATTGCTGTGCACAGCCTTGTGCTCCCACAATTCATCTTGTATTTGGTGCTTTGATTCAGGAATTCAGTTTAAAAGGACTGTTTTGTAATTAAAACTACTCAAAAGTTGCCCTCATTAATGGAAAGGAGGGAATTGTAGACAAAAAACCTCCAAGCATCCTCTTGTCGGCAATTTCGCTGCTTCTTCTCTTAATCCGAGTGTAATTATGTCATTGAACTAGAATGCTACCTTGCACATGATTTTTGTGGATATCCTTAAATGTTCTAGGCTGTAGACTGGGATCCAACTTTTTGCATATCAGCATTTCATGCAGCTGTAGTTGAAGTGAGAAATAAGTTGATCAAAAATCTCCCTTCTGTCTAAAACAGCAATTCAGTTGAATTGAAACATTGCGTAGAAACGCTTTTCACACTGATGCTTTCCATGGCCTGTTATCACAGCATTTTGAGACTGAAAGAATTAATTTTGCCTTGTGCTTCAGCTCTGATTATTGTCAAAAATCACTACCTTCAAATTACTTCACTATTCCATTTAATGAAAATCAGAATTTTTCTTTTTCCCAAGACAAACCGAACTTTCATAATCTTACTTTCCTGCAGGACGTAAATTTTATTTTTCATCATCTCTGCTCCAATGAGGCTTTAAATGAAAGGACTTTTCAAGTTAGAAAAGCAGGTATTAACCCTACTCAAAGTGTGGATCAGGAGCAAGATGCTAGCTTCTGCTCCATGGCTGGAGATTGAGTTTCTTGTGAATTTGTTACTGTGCGTGTGTAAAACCAACTTCTCCCTGCTGTGAACCTGCTGGTTGAGCTAAAATGAGTGCTGAGCCACCTGTAGTTGGCTCCGGGACCTGGCAGGCGGTGACCAGATAGCAGTTGTAGTGTTCCTAAATAAAAGTGCGTAACTTCAGTTGCTTTGTGAAATCCTGGGAGTCGGGCACCGTTCCTTTTTCTTCTCATGGAGCACAGCAGCGTCTCGGTTTTGACTGGGGCTTGTGTCAGTATAAGAAATTACATTCAAGATTCCTAGCAGCCAAGGCAGAAACAAAATTACTATGTAAGAAAGCAAAGCAAAAATCCTACATTTGGAAAGAATTTGTTCTTTCCACGGCTGAATTTTGACATAAATGAAGTACAGTTTTATTTGAGCCAGTACAGAAAAGCAACGTGACACTATATTTCTACATATATTTTCTACAATGATGCACATGAAAACTGCTGATTGTTGTATTTGTTCCAAGCAGGGACACGCCACAGTTGCCTTAAATTTTCTTGCAAACAGTGAATCGCTACTGATGGCACTGCTAGTACTTCTAAAGCTATTATCATATATTTAGACAGGCTCTTTATCAACATTATGGATGTTAACACTCTGTAAGAGCCATCAACCTATACAGGGAACAAAGGAAAGTAAACAAGCACAGAAAAGTTGTTTTTATGGTGTGTGGTTTTAAAAAGCATTCATGCATATTACACTGTTTGCATGCAGGTCCTGAGCCAGAGCGTGGTGGATCCACATGCTGAAGATTGGTTTTGCATATATAGAATAATTGCAGATAGGGCAAAAAAAGTCTTATCAAAGAAAATGGTTTATTGCAGTATCTTTGCAGTTCTTGCTATTGAATTCTATCCTTTCTATTGTCCTTAAGTTCATTAAGGATACTACTTATGTCTTTACAAAAACAATCTTAGTCAGCTGTCACTTAAAATTGGGTAAGCAGTGGACACAGAAGTTTTTGCTGTTCAGCAACAGCAGAGCTACACCTGCTTTAAGGCTTTCCTGTAGGCTACTGTGTAGCATAGAGCTGTAGCTGAAGACTGAAAAAGGCTTGAAGTCAGGGGTTTCTGCCTCTGCCGGGGAACATCTATGTAGGCAGCAAGATGCAGTCACCCAGACTTAACTGCAAAACCCGTGGCTGGGTTGTGCGACCAAACATTCAGCTAGGGACTGGAAAAGAGAGATCTATCCAAATGAGAAGCTTTTTGCATTTGGGGATGCATTTATTTAAACGTGTCCTAACTTAAACTTTTCCACTTTGTATAAATGCACAGCTTTTTGATTAGAGGTAAATTGGGCTGTAGAAATAGGTGTCTTTCTGATTCTTCAGCGTTTTTTGAGTTCTGTAAGAGACATTGTTAGGAGACATCCAGCCCCAAATATCTGAAGCTAGGGGACTGGTAATGTTACTTCAGGTCCCTGCTTTCAGTTTGGAGAGAAAATAAATTTAAATCAGTTCCTCCAGGGAGTGATGTAGCCTCCGTTGCTATTGTAGCACCTTTCTTGCTCCCTGTCCGCTTTGCTATTAGTGCGTGAACCAGATACTATGATCTGAGCAGCCAAGGTGGGTGAGGCATTTGGCCTGTGGAGGGGGCCCGCAGCAACTGGGAACGCCTGATGGGACGGAGTAACTTTCCTCCTTCACCAACAACCTAAAGCTAAGTATGAAGTCCTGCACCTTCCGTTGCATTTCACATGCAGCACGCTTAAGAGCTCATTGTTCAGGAGGGTTATGAGACCGTCCTGCCAAGCAGCCTGGTGCGACCTTGCAGCATAAACCCAACTCTTTTGACTGTCTGTGTTCCCTCTGTGTCAGAAAACATCCTTGCGCTGGAGGGGAGCGAGAGAGCTTTCTCTCCAGGTTGGGTAGCTTGGCTCCTATCCAAGTCCTGCCTGGCCTTGGAGTTAGTGAGCTGTTGTGGCAATGCAACTGGCTCCAATCCACGCTCGTGGCCACCAAAGGATGTATAGAGAGATATAGCAAAGCTGCTATAGATTATGTCAATATGGAAGGACCCCTGCTTCTGGCACCCCAAGCTCCAGCATTGCTGTAGGAGCTGAATTGCCCTGTGTGGAGCTGTGCCCGGTTTAAGGGGACTCCCAGGGCTGCACTCAGCTCTTGGCAGTGCTGAGCAATCCAGTCCTTGGTTTCTTCAGTGATGCTGGGCCTCTCTTACAGAGCTTAAAAATGTTTTGAAGGCTGCTTGCTAAGTGACACAAAGATTCAAAGAGCTGGAGCTCCAGTTTGGCACTTAATTGAAAAACTGAACTTGAAAAGGAGTTTTCCAAATCCTGCAGATCTTGTAGACCTCTTCGTTCACTTGTTCGTATCTGCTTTTACCTCCTTGCTTTAGTTAATTTAGGGGCAACTGCAGAATTCAATTAAGCAAAACACCACTATGGGAATTCATTCAGTGCTGCCTCTTCATCTTCTAAACTACCAGCAGGCAAGTGAGATTCCCAGACTGGTGAAATCTGCAGTGAATGTTTTGAAAATCTCATATGACAGAGAACAAGTGTGAATTTCAGGGAGCAAAACAGTCAGAATAAATATGCAGCTGTATAAATGCTTCTTTGAGGGCAATTTCACACTGCTGTAATTTCAGTTTTGCCTGGAATTTTTCTGGAATGGCTTTCAACATCAAAAGCCTAGGAAAACACATGGTTATCTCTTTCAATGAGAAGCCTCCACCCTTCAAAAGGAGGTTGAGCCTTCAGTAATTTGATTCCAAATAAGCATGTAATTATTTATTTCAATATTAAACTCTTTCACAAAAGCACGCTCCTCTCTGAGGAGGCCTGCAAATCTGTGCTTTGGCATCAGTGGCTCGGTGTCGGTACTATAACTTTCAAGTAACTCCATGGTTTTCAGCAGAACTGATGTCTTAAATTATTCCTGCCCAAGCTGGGACAGGTTTATCTGAGTAACTTAAGTTTATCTGAGAAACTTAAGTAGCATCTCAAATACTGTAGGAAGGCGTTAGTTGCCTTAATGCAGAAAACAGTAACAAAATCTTCACTGGAGAGATTTATTTCCTCTTTGGTTCAGAAGCAGCAGCAGCATTATTTAAGAAATTTTAGTATCTGTGTAAAAGAAGGCAGAGTAAATGCTACGGTTATCAGGCTGCAGCTTTCATATACCCTACCTAAATGTAGGCAAAAAGTGGCTTGCTTTTTTCAAAAAAATTCTTTCTTATCCTCTGCCTGATGCCAGTTAGTCTCACAGCCACCTTCTGGGGAATCCATCACAAACTGCTATGCTGAAACACAGCCCGGGAGGCTCTGAGCGGGGACGTATTGCGGTCTGTTCATGTTTTACTCACCCCGTGCTGCACCTGCATCTCAGGGGGACACCAAAAATAGCTGTTTTAAAAGCACAAGCTAAGCCCCTTAGGATAAATTGCTTTTAATTTTGGGCAGATTCAATGTAAGTCAGGTGTTTCTTAACTGAATATTGCATTTTTTGCAGAGACAGGAAAAATGTGAGGAAAATCCTTAAACTTCATAAGTTGCTGCATTTTAATGCAGAGTAATAGAGAGTTCAATATCTTGAGCGGATTTGCTTTTTTCATGTGCTCTGTGTTTCTATTTTAATTGTCCTAATGAAAGCTTGCCATGTTTTTATTTTGTTTTTATCCATTAAAAAGACAGGCCAGGTATTCAGCTGGTAGAAGATGGTGTGCGAGGATTTACAGCACTGGAATACCTTGCCCACAGTGTGCTAGTGTAGGTAGACGTTGCTCTTCTGAATAGTTTTGAGAACTGTTTTGGAAAAAAAGCTTGGAGAAAAAAAATAAAAAGGCAAGTAAGGCTGGAAGGAGATAAGGATCATCAAGATCCAATTAAAGAGAAGCTGGAGGGAGAGGCAAAACTAAAATAGAAGGACAACCACTGTGACAAGCTCTCAATCCGTCTGTCCTGTCTTTACCTCTAAGCACATCCCAGCAGAAGCACCCATGTAACTTCCTCTGAAGTCTGGAGTCTGTGGTGCCAGGCAGGGCTCGAAGCAAGAAATCTCTTGTACAGCTCATTACTTGGAGAAAGAGCAGCAGTGTAAGATACCATTAGCGAATTGTACTCATAGGTGTCCCTGGGTTTGGCTACGGGCTCACATTACAGCTTCTGCTAAGCCTGTGATAGGGAATCACAGGCAGCAGGACAGAAAACCTGAAAATGCTGCCAAGGAAGCATAGGAGGCGTGGGCAGACTCCTGTCTGCTCCGTCCGTCACAGATCTCGCACCAGTAGTTGTGCCTAGCTGCAGCCGCTGAGCACGTTTGGGGTTTGCTTCACAGGTGAGAATTGTCTCTGGCAGCAAACAAGGTTACAGCTTACGGTGTTTCCATGCGTGTTGCGTTGCTTAGTTTGGGTGGGGGGGAAGTTCATTAAATTAAAAAGTTGTGATATTCAACACTGAGGGGAATATAATGGTGGAAAGTTATCCCAATGTCTTCTGTCCTGAGTAGATTCGTTCCTCTGTCCTAAGCTCCTCTGCCACACCTCTGATTTTGTGCTAGTCGGTTCAGGGGCTTACTGCCAGGATCGGGCACTTGGAAGGATGCACAGGTTATCCGAGATAGCTATGTGACAGCGGTCATTTTGTTTTCCACAAATCTTATGCGTTGCAAGGTAAACCCATAGTAAACGGCGTGTCAGGCAAGTAGGTTTGGGGAGCTGCAGTGGCACGGAGCTGGGTCACCCATGAAGCAAGCGCCTCAGAAACCAAGCGCGATGGAGGCGGAGCGGGGGAGTCTTGCCTTCACATACTGCTCGTATTGCCGTGTAGGGTGTTCTCCTGAGATAGGCACGTAGTCAGAAAGCAGTCCTTTTAGCCTCCTTTACTCACTGCAGCCCTTGATATTTCATTAAGCATTTTAGGTAATGCCTATGTCCTCTCTAAGCCAACATTGCGTGTTCTGATAAAATGGATTTATGTGTCCCAGGCTGTGTTAGCTATTACTGCACGCAGAACGGCTGCTGCGTGTGCCTACCCAGTTGCTGTACGGTACAGAAAAGGCTTTGTGAAGTGCTTTTGATTACCCTGAATCTGAAAGAAGCTATAATATATAAATTCCAAATTGATTCTGTTACACAAAAAACCTCGTTGAGTTAGAGGAGAATAAGAAACCATGCCTTTGCTTCATACGCACCAAAACCAGCTTCCCTGAAATCTGTCTTTTCCTCCTTCACTCTCACCCTCCCCCAGAACCCCCCCCAGTAAAATGGAACACGGTTTCAATGTTGTACTGTAAGCAATTGACCTTTTCCCCCCAACAATAATGGGTGTAAATCAACTAGACAGGGCATTAAGACTGCTTTGACGTTTATGTATTGTTCTGAAATTAGTCTAAACCTTGATTAATTTTACAACACTAAATAACAAATCTAAATACATTAGGTTTACCCTAACTGATTTGATTTACAAATGTTAAGGGATTTAAAAGAATCAACAGGTAGAATATACACTCGGGGGCAAAAAAAAAAGCCATTTTACTCAGTTATTGCGGGCTTTCTCTCAAAGCTTTTGCCGCATCATCTGCATTTAGATGAGGAGATGAGAGTGCTCCTTTCTCCTCCCTGCCCTCTCTCATCTGCTCGGTAGTTGTTCTAATCAATGCGTCTTTGTAAGCTTTATGGTGAATGGAGCCGCACCTATTGCAACCTGCCTCCATATGGACAAAACATGGGAACAGGTGTTGTATTTAGTACATGAAAGACAGCCCAGCAATCTAGGACTTGGCTTCTTTGCAGGAGACAACTGGGGCTTTTTCCTCTGTCCCTTCCCTCTACGTGTGAAAAAAATAATTTATTCTACGCCCAACATTTTCTTCTTTTGAACAAGAAAATTGCCATTTAGTTTATAAACTCAAAGGGAATTCCTTAGTTGACTGCAGTGTTTACAGCCTAATATCTGGAAAAAATTGAAGAAGCAGTTCAGCTGTGGATGAGGCAGTGCTTCTCTCAAAGTTGAGTCAAGCTGTTTTTACTAGATGGAGCCAGCAGCCCCCAACAGTTCGGTGAGCAGGGAAGGGGGTTCCTTAGGCAGTGTCAGCACAGAAGGCTGGCTGCCCTGTACAGGAACTGAGCAATTAGAGCGGCGTTCATTACTGACAGTAAAACAGAGAATTTTGGTGTTTTCATTTGTTCCTTTCACTGAGGGAGATTTGTAATATTTAACATATTTCTAGGAGATCTGCTATTTAAGTTTGTCTTTATGCTTCTTGTTACTGTCGAAGACCTCTTTAAGAGGGGTGTTGATGAAGGCGTATGAAGTTGGATGAAGGTGCCAGAGTGAGACTGGGTGTAAGGAGAGAAAAGAGAATACAGCTGAGGGTTTAGATGGTTTCTTGGAGCAGGGAAGTAGGCTTTGAAGGGCATTGAGCCTGAGGCCACCCAGCAGATGGGCTGGTGTCCTCACAGTAAGATACTGGACAACAGAGAGGACTTCAGGAATATCATCCCAAAACTGTGCTGTGGGCGCTGCTAAGGTTCCTTCATGTGTTTGAAGCTTTCAGAAAAGATGAGGATAAGCACAAAGGTTAGTGCATCCATAGCAAGTGCTGCTGAAGGACTGTGTTCTGCAAAATGGATGCTGGTCTTCAAGAGATGATGTGATGCAAAACTGGGTACCCTTGTAGGAGAGAGAGGGTGGAATGGCAGGAGGGAATGATTTAGACAGTGAGTGATGGAAATACCAGGAAGGGATGTTCTCAATGGCCTTCCAAAAGTCATGTTGTCATCATTCTAAATAACAGTATATTTTTGTGCAGTGATAAATACTGCTAGTCTGAATGCTGTACTTGCTGCAGTGATTTATTCGTTACAAGTTATATCAATGACCCGTCTTTCATAATTAAGTTGACTTGCTCTTCAGTGCCCTTGGCAAGTGTTACTCAAAATAACGCTACCTAAAATGGCATATCTCCATCTCTGGGGCTGAAAATCCAACTGTTAGCGCTCTCCCAGTGATCTTCTCTAGTCTTTTCCAGATGTAATGGTGACCGGAGGTAATATGCTGTGGGAAGAACTGGCAGTGTGTTGGTTGGGAATAGCTCTGCATTTCTGTATTTAGGGTCCCAGGGCATAGCCATACGGCAAGTTTTGTTTCTTCTCTTTTCAGCCAAAAGTTGCAGCAGATTGTTGGAGATAAAATAATGACAGGGTAGTAAAATCCCAGCAAAGTAATTGGGGAGGGATAGCTTGTTGTTAACAAATAATGTTGTAGTATATAGATACAAACCTCCTCATGTACAGCAGGGAGGAATAAAAAGTACAGCACAGAAAGTAAAAGGGATCATTAATTGAGTGAGGAAAACAAAAGTGTTCACAAACACTGCAGGGGAAAGAAAGAATAGAAAGTTAAGGAAGGGAAAATAATTACATGAGAAATCTATAGAAACAGATAGTTTTGGATTGCTTCAGATCGGTCCCAGCTCTACTAAGGTTTGCTGAAGACAAGCCCAGTCCCAAACTGAGAGAAATATGAACACAGAGCTGTTCCCAGCACCCCTCTGAAGAGAAAAGATGTGGTTTTCATTAAGCTGCCGGTCTAATACCCAAAGGAGCTGAGCTCGGTTTCTGACCTCTTAAAATTTCCCAGGTCACCTTGGGCAAAGCCTCGAATCCCTCTTGCCTCGGGGTTTAATGGCAAATCACCTTGCAGAAAGAGCTACGAGCCGATCAATGGTGAGGGCTGGCTGGGAATTTGTCAGGTGTATGTTTTCATTAAGACGTTGCTCTGTCATCAGAACCCAAGCTTTTAACGGGAATGTACCCGTTTGGATTAAACCTACGGTACGGCTTGTTTGGGGCTTCAGGATAGGCACTGTGGGCAAAATGAGAGAGCTCAGCCTCAATAGCTCCGGTCATTCTCTGAGCTGGTGACTCTCAGGGTTCAGTCTCACTCAAGGTTATGCGTTTCTCCAGCACCGGTTTAGCCCTCTGACGCAGGACACCTCTCTTGCCCGGTGGATGTAGCCTGATGGTGAGTGGGGCTGCGAGCCTTGGCCTCCCCTGGTGGTGGGACTCTCTGGGCTGGTAGACTCTGGTCATTGCTGCTCTTCATTTTTTTTCCCCTGCCAGACCTATTAACTAAACAGTGATCAGTCAAGCTACTAATTAGGAGCTGCTTGGTTGGGTGAGTTGGGCAAGTTGGGCTGGGGACAGCGAAGGCAGCAGGACTCGTGTGAAGGCTGGTTCCCCTTGAGAGAGGACAGCCATGTGTTGCCCTTTGCCCTGTAGCTCTCCCCTCTTCTCCCCCTGACTATTTTCCTGCCTTGCACTGGCCCGGGCCTCCCACTGCACCCCGCTGTGAGCCAGTTCAATGAAATGCCAGAAAATTATCCACCTTTTTTTTTTTTTATTTTGCCTGATTGCTGTTTTCCATCATGCTAGTGCATTCGGGCAGGGCATTGCTACGAGCTAGAGCCAGCAGAAGGTAGCAGCAGCAGCGATCAGGCGGGAGGAGAGAGACTGGGAAGGAGGGGGCATCCTTTTTTGGCAGCAGACCTGATGCATCATCTCATCGTGTCCTGTGGAGCCATGCCCTGCCAATCACCCAATTAAATGGTTATACTAGGAAGGGCATGAATGAAAGGCAGAAGAATAACACTGGGAGCCAGAGAAAAATAAGATAAAATAACATCCTGGAGGCAGTCCAGCTCTGTGCTCTATAGACTTCATGCTTTGCATCCCTGGCATCACCTTCTCAGTGCACGAATAATGAATTGCTTGCCATTTTGACAGTCTGTCCCAGATTTGGCTCACCTCACAGGAGCTAACTAAAAGTCAAGTCTCTCATGCCAAGGTTGTTCTCTTGGCTCCCCTTAGAGACTGAAAAAAGGGGCAGGCACACCCGGGCAGTGATTTATGCAGCCTGGTTGGAGATGTGGTTTGTCACTGTCTGGAGGTGCCAGAGCGTCCCAGCCAAGTGCAGGAGGAGCCTGGACCATTGCCCTTGTCCAGGGGGAAGGCTCCTCTGATTTAATGCGGTCCTGTATGCAGCTTTGGTTCATCATTAGCTGGGCTCAGGCTCTGGGGCCTGGACACATCACCGCCATGCGTAACACCTTCCCTGAAGTGGGGCTTTTGCTTGCAAAGAAATACGGTGCCAGGCACGCTGCTCATCTTCATCTGTAAGCCCTGATGAAGGCTGCAGTGCCTTCCTCTGTCTGCAGAGAAGGACCAAGGTGTCTGCCCTGGGGTGCTGAGTTGTTGAGAAACTCGAGCATCTCTCTTGGCAACTGCAAGTAGTCCTCCCGCAGCAGCCTGAATGTAGTCGGATGAATCATACCTCGGGGGAGTGATGAGGGGTAAGCACCGTGTCTGGTGTTATTCTGAATGCTCCAGGGAGCGTGGGTGTCCTGGGGCGCCTGTGTCACGAATTCCAGCTTTACGTGGGTGCCTCAGCAACCCTGGAGCATAAGCTCCAGCCCCTGACACCTGCGCTTAGGCTGAGTAGGCACCTGCGTCACTCCTCTGATGGACGGTTTTTAGACAGTTGCAGTCTGATGAAACGAATTGCCTCCCCTTGCTGTATTTTCTCGGCGTGTGCTAGCAGGGGTGGTGATGGTGCGTCCCCGTTCTGTGGGGCAGGGCTTTTCTGACAGTGTTGGTCAGACATCCCCTCCCCCTTACTTCCCCGGTGTGTCCCCAAAAGGGAGGATGCTCTTGGGCCTGGTGCGTCCTGCTGGGAAGAGCAGGGAACGTGTGGGTCCACAGCCCCAGCACAGAAAGTTGCCGTCCATTAGGGGCACTGGTGTCCTTGGTGAACATAAGTGGCCTGGTGTTTGGGGCACGTGTGAATGGATCATGCTTGGTCAGCAGAAGATTAAAACTTGGGTTATAAGTTTTTCTTCCCGTGCCCTTCAAAATTGCAAATGTACTTTTCTGTGATGATTATTTTAGGATAGCCCCACTGCTCCAGGGATCTCCTAATTATCTGAGTGTATTTTGTCCAAGTGCAAGTGTCCTCAGTAGAAGAGATAATGAGAATGTAAATGGAGAAGTGAAGTATCTACATGAGAAATCCAGATGCAATTGAGTTCTCAGCAGTATTTGAGGTTGTATATTTATTCTGCCATGTAAACAATGACTTGATCTGCTATAGGATTGAGTCCTAAAATAAAATATGTTACCAGAATACTCTAAAAGCTTATTGTTGGTAACATGTAAGTTAGTTCCTGTGAGTGGGAGGTATTGCCATATGTAAAGGGAAAACAAAAAAAGAAAAAAAAAGAAAGGTGGGGGGAATAGAAGATGGATAAAATTGGGAACTTGAAAACAAAACAAAACAAACCTTTGGTTACAGGACAGTGCATTTTCTGAGTAACCCTATAGGAAATAAATCTACTGGGCCATGATTTGAAGGTATATTCATTTAAATACCAGTTAAGTTTGTTCAAATTTTTTATTTTGGCAGTGGATATGATGATAAAATGTTTTAGAGTTTGAATTTAATTGTGTAGAAGACTTACAGCACAACAAATGGTAAATAACCTTAGTCTGTACCAGGCTTCTCATTATCCAGGCTGCAAAGTATTTAGAAAGTGAGTCTTTCCTTCTCAGATTACTTTCCTGAAAACCAAAGAGTGAACCTGGCAGGGCTTGTTAAAGAAAAACAGAAAATTACCAAGAAGGTGTTAGTACACTTGACGTAAGTAAACAATTGGGTTTGTATTTTGAGGGTATAATATTCTTGATTGAGCAGCTTGAGTTATTCAGGCCTTTCATATGTATATTTGCATGTGTCATTCTGCTGTTGCCGGTAAACAAGCATGGAGTTCTTTGCATGTATAATAATGTTATTATCAGTTCTGTGATAAGACCAAATGAAAGCGCATGCTTTCTTTCCTCTTGATGCAGTTTGGCAGCCAAAACATCCTTTGGTTTAGCAAACCTGAAAATAGTTTCCTGCAATTTTGTGCAAAAGAAGAAGGAGAGATGAAGGTTACAGGATAAAATGAGCTCCCTGGTGTGAGAGGGGCTAGCGAAACACCCAGGTCCAGCTGTGGAAGGGAGAAAAAAAGAGGAATAAGTTGGTGAGTGTTGGCAATTGATGCTCAGATTCCAGCAGAAAGGGTAATCTACATGTGCTTGCTAAGTGCTACACTGCAACAGAGCCCTTTTAAGGATTCAGCTGAAATTTCCTTGCAGGGCAGTATAGAAATCTGGACGTGAAAAAGCAGCCAGAGTTTCCAGTGTTCGATGCTTTATGGTTAATAGGTGTGACAAAGCTCAGGATCTTTAGGATTCAGACTGGGTGCAGATACCACTGATAACACTCTGCCAGCTTACGAAAACAATCTGATAAGGACTGTCCCTGTACAAGGAGCCAGGTATTAACAAGAACATTAACAGATAAAACACTTTTTTCGGCACCTATGAGACACTAGTAAGGACTCCAGCATCTCTGCTAATCCTTCTGCCCCTGCTTTTGGCTATACTACGACTTCCTCAGGCACCCTTACTTTTACCCTGGCTTAGGTAAAGATCTGGATTTATGGGAAATCCAGCTTCAGCTGGCGTCCTGCTAATGTGTAAGTGTATAGTGCTGCAACGGTGGGACTTTCTTGCTTTCATTTCCTCTGTGAATAATGACTGGAGAGCTTGCAAAACTCTCGTGATGCTTAAGAGAGAAACATCAATAGTGAAGCCTTTATTCCTGGCTTATTCTGCGTGCCACTGCGAGTTGAGCACGTTGCTGGCGGCCTGTCAGGTAGCAGACAGGCAAACATACGCGCACACGATCTGTCTGTGTCTCCTGCACTAAGGGAAATAGTGCCCAGTGAAGGGAATAACTTTTTATTTTTGGCATTTGAGCCCACGGTCAAAATTCTGGAAATGCGATGAGCAGGCTGGGTGGTGATCAAGTTTGAAACCTTAAGCACTGAAATTAGATCTTGGAAACAGGGAGAAGCAGCCTGAGCCAAGGAGCGGCGATACTTAAATTAAGCAGATATTGATTTCGCTGAGGTGAACATCAAGTTTTATTGATCCGAGAGATAAATATTGACTGAAACATCTTCATGTGTTCCCTAATGCTGCACCGTTGTTTTTCCTCTGGAACAGTTTTCCTTCTTTTCCCTTGTCCCTTCCCAGGAAATAATACCTTAGCCTCAGCTGCTCTGAGCTCCTGCTGTTTTTGCAAAGCCAGCGTTGTTTTCCAGCTAGTTGTTGTAAACATCAGAGACAGGAAAAATGGCTGTGACTTTATAAATCAATAAAACCCTATACCCAACAGCTATTAACAAACTAAAAAGATGTTTGGAAATCCAAACAACCTCTTATAAAATAATAACAAAAGGCTCTGCAGCACAATCAAGTTCTTGGCTTCTCTTTCACAAAAAATCTTTCACAAAACATGTTAAGAAAGTGATGATTTTTGATTCCTTAGGGAAGAAATGATGACCTCATTCCTAATGCAGTCTAAACCAGTCTCTGTGATACTTTTTGTTGAACTGATCCTTTGTTACCTTCATGTAAATACCAGTTCACAAGGACACAGAAACTTTGCAAATAGTGGAGAAGTGAGGGAAGGAGCAAAGTAGATAATACGGGACAGATAAAATGATGAAACAATTACTTCTGAATTATGCAGGTGGATATTGTGGATATTATGGCAGATCTTAATGTGATGAAAATGCAAATGTTTTCAAACTTCAGAAAGCAGTTATGTGATTGCGGCTTGTTCATCTGGGCAAGTGCAGGCTATATTTGAGGGAAGAGGGCTTTTACTATTGCCTGTAATGTCAGTTGAAATATTTCAAAGTGTACAATAACCTGAAATATTTTTCAGGATTTTAAAGTGCTTAAGGTTCTGCGTGCTGCATGTGGAAGACTGTACAGGAAGGCAAATTAGTGAGGATCATACGGTAACGCAGAGAGAAGGAGGAAGAGACAAAAGGCTACAAATTCTCTCCAGGCAAATTCTTGCCTTCTGAAGCACCAACTCATATTGTTTCCTACTGAAAATACCTTCACAATAGATTTTAGGCAACCATGAAATCTGGAGGCAGTGAGACACACTGACTGCAGATCAGGTGGGAGTTACTTCTGTGATCCCCAAGTGTCTGAAATTGTCAGGTTAGGCAGGTGATGAGAAACGTGAGTGGAATTTAGACCTGCGTTATGATAATTTACAGAGATCTCACATTGGCCTAATTATTAAATTGCATATTGGCTTATTTCACCATGAGAAAGTGTAGAAAAATGGCCCAGATGGAAAAGAGTGGTTCATAGTAAGCTCTCAGTCAGCAGGAGCTTTACCACTGAAAGAGTGATTGGCTCTTTGAGCTTGAAGGATGTGTTTTGAGTAGAAAACCCAAAACAACTCAAACGTGGAGTGAAAGAGCCCACTACCAAGAGAAATAAAATAGTGGTTTTGGAAAGAGCGTGAGATGTAATGCCCCAGTGGAACGCCAGGAGAAGTTCAGTCTATCTAGGCTGTAGGGAGTAGGTGTGTTTTTACTGGCGGTCTGTAGCCATGAGTAGCTATCTATATAGATTGTTTTTAAAACTTCTCCTTGTAAAAAAATAAATAATAATAATTAAAGAAAAATCGGTTACTGTTTAAAATAACCAAGCAGGACCAGGCTGCTGTCCCTTGACTCTGAGGTCTCCTTTTTAGCGAGAGTGACCGCCCAGGCCTCCTCTGGGCTTGAAGGCAGCTCTGCAAGAGTGGAGAGGTGCTCTACACCCCATCTGCACTTCGTTCTGGACTTGACTTTTTCTGGCCTCATTTTACCATTTCAAGCACTTTATTTGTCATTGTAGTTCTGTTTTTGTTAGATGATACCAGAGCTAAAATTTCTCTTCTGGTGCATGTAATACGCCATGTTAGGATTAGTCACTTGTAACATCGCACCTGCTTGTTCTTGACGGCATTGACTCTTTTTTGAGTAGAAAACCCAGAACAACTCAAATGTGGAGTGAAAGAGCCCCCTACCAAGAGAAACGGCATCTTCTGCTCGAATCTCTGGACGGGTGATTGTTCGGGAAGAGAAACGTTGGCAGAAATAATCTGATGTAAGAGTTGTGAGCTGAATGTTTTCCTTCGTGGTTTTCTCATCAGAACACCCCCAATTACTAATTGCTGCCTTTCTGCTCTGTAGTCATCCCTGGCATGAAAGGCCCAGCAGAGCTTTTCTTTTAATGTCATTTTGTCAGAAATGTTTTCTTTGTGTGGGAGAAAAAATCCACCGTGCTCTGTTTTCCCAGAGAGCATCCAGTTTGGTTCCTGTGTTCACCACTTCCAGCTTTTGTGGTATAATTATTGTTTAGGAGTGATGATGCACTGCTGTATGTGTTCTTGTGGAAAAGGTTTTTCAGAAAATATTATTCAAGCAAAGGGAAGGAATCCCATTTTAAAACTCACTGACATTTTCCATGCAGCTTTTCTGTTTGATTGGCGTATTTAATGTCCCCAGAAATCATAGCATTAGCTTTGTAAACGAGGTGACTGCATTAACAGAAGTGACCTAACAAATCTGGGGCTGAGGAATGTGTCAGGCTTGCAATAAAAGCGGTAAAAAGAGCTACACTTTTAGAGGAATCGTGACATCCTGAAACTACTAAATTCCTGAAACAAACGGGCACCCCTGAGTGTGGTCACAAAGTGATGAGCTGGAAGGAATTCCCATCAACTTCTGCTTAAAATTCCTTTGCCCAAGGTAAGATGGGATGACTTCTTTGTGTCTAACAGAACTGAACCAACGTTTTTCTTATCACCAGGTACTACTCGCGCCTCTCTCCCTTAGACTTCATAAAAAAAGTCCTGAAAGTAACAATTTCGTTCCTCTCAAAACGATCCAAGTTCTTAGAGACAGACATCTTCTTGACTTCTATAAAAGACTTGGGGCTTTTCTCCCTCTCTTCTCACATCCACTTAAAATTTCACCTGCTGAAAAACATGGTTGCGCTATCTATACACGTGGCAGCGCCAACAGACAGTGCTGTTGCTTCTGCAGCTTCTCTCCTGAGGCTGTGTGATCAAACCAGGGCAGGTTGAAAGTCACTCGTGGCAGAAATTTTCTTACTGCTTACTGAAAAATGTGTGGTGATAACTTGGGACCCTTAACGCAGGTAGGATTTCTCTCCCTGCTGAAATTCGGGTCTGTGTGAGTGTCCATGCGCACAATTGCCTTGAGAAGAGGAAAACTGGAGTGTGCGTACAGGCCTGCCTGGCACAGAAGCTATAGGGGTGTGACCTGAGGAGCACACAACTGTTACCCCTCTTTTCTTCTCCTAACTAGTTCTAACTTCTCCTTGTTAGTTTTGGGGGTTTTTTTTTGCTCTTATAGCTTTGCACCCTGTGTGGAGGTGAACACAGGGCTTCACCCAAGGTGGCCTCGCAGTCAACTGGAGAGCGGCGCAGGGAGAGAAAGACTGCAGGAACAGATTGGATGCTCAGGTGATCTCAAAAATCACAGGATTAATGTTAATTTGTGCTGGCTGGGGACTTGTATGTCTGATGTTCAGAAAATGTAAATGCTCCCAGCAAATTTATTTCACAGATGTTTATTTTATTGGTTTTGTTCTTCAGTTATCTAAAGCTTCCTTATTTTAACAGGGCCATGGCTTTTCCAAGCCTTCCTGCTTCTTTCAGCACCCTTGTCAATAGAAAAAGGAGTTACAACGTGGACAGAAAGTAAAAATGTTATGGAGGAAGTTGTGCCTAAACAAAATATCAGCTCAGGGAAAAAACAGTAAGATGTGTATAGATGTGAATCTCAGGGAAAGGCAAAACAGAAGGGTATTATGAGCAGACTATTATGGAGAATATTATGAGTTTCTCAGCAAATCAGTAGACATTTGTAAGTCATTAATTAGCAGATAAGTCATTATTTTAACGAAGGCGGCAAGTTGAATTGGTTTCTTTGCAGTGTACCAAAATAGTAGAAGATTAAATACTTTTAAATTAGGCATTAATGCTACAAAGGTGGCACTGGTTCTGACTGTTGCCTTGGGATCTTGGCTATTAGATTTTGCCTTTTTTTCATAAACTGCTAGGTTGCACGTCAGATACTATTTCGGCTCTGTTCTGATGTAGGACACCACAGAATATTTGAATTTGAATACAGTCATAAGTAGAAACAGGGAAGTAATGGAAGGACTCATTCGTGACTTGATATCATGAAGTAATACCTCATGTTAGTAAGTCAAATGAGATTTGACTCCTGAAAATTGCTGGTGTAAACCCATACAGAAAATTCAAATAAAACCTAACTTTGAAAATATGAAATATCGCATTTATTTCTCGCTTCCTTCTGTTATTATTCATTATCTCATGCCATCCTGAAACCAGAGAAACAAACTCCAAAAGAGAGAAATTCTTCCCTAATTTCTGGTCCCTCCAGAACAACAGGAATCTTCAAAAATAAAAATCCTCTTCCTAGGAGGATTTGAATACATTTTGCAGACCTAAAAATAGAGAGAGGTATTTTGAAAAAGGATTCAGTAAGCATCTAGCCTATGCAAACAGCCAACCTTCTGATTAGCAGCTCTGTTCTGATTGATCTCCATGAAACTTTTCTAGCAGTACAGACACGATAATATTTATTTCAGGAAATGTGCCTGTTTATAATTATGCTGGCTCCTTAAGAGATCCCAGTAAATTCTGCAAGTTAGGGTATTGTTGGAGTGAAAGGACCTTGTGGCTGCACAGTGTGCTCTAAGTTCTAACATGTTTTATCAACATTTGCATAAACAACACCTACAGCCAAAATCAATGTCTGAATTTGTACACAGTGATCCACCTGCATCCCAAGTTAATTGCTTCATATAAGAAGGAGTAGGTCCTGTAATGATTATTTTTTTTTTTTTTTTTTTTTAATCAATTGGACCAGTGGTGTTTGCAAACTAGTTTTGCAACAACAGGTTTTATTGACTGTTCTTCCAGTATATTTTCCTTGGCAAGTTTCCTTGTGTTCTTACCTATTAAAAGTAGTCGGTGAACTTGGAGGGTGAAGGTATGCCTGTGTAGCATGTTTTCTTCCTGTTGTGCCCCCCTTTTGACCTTACCATTCCACTCTGTCTTCCTTTTCCTATGCAGCGACTCCGTAGCTTGCCTCTTCTCCCTTCCCTCTGTACCCCTGCTGATGAAGCTGGAGGTGACAGCAGTCCGTGCAGCTGGATTTACTGACTGCCTTCGTCTTTAGCGTCACTGGAGAGCTCTGCCGCAGTGGCTGTGCATGCCCTTGGCTCAGCAGTTCCAGCTCTTTCAAGAGTAGAGAGGCAGAGTTGTGTTTTTCTGCTTGGTATCACAACTCCAGTGGTCATGGAAAATGAAAAGAAAAAGGAAATTGTTGTGTTTTTTGTCTGACCCAGGCTACTGCTAACAACTACAAAAAGTGGCTAAGCTGCATCTTTGTGCTGTTATGCTGACAAAATTTCAAGATCTGTCTTGAAATTAGGATGGGTGGGAATACGCGCTTGAAGTTTAATGTGTTGTTTGATATTCTACCATTGAAATGATATTTTGGAGCTAGCAAGTCACCAACACACAGTTATTTCTTATATTGTAGTAGCTTTCAGGTGAAACTCTTAGAAAGAACAAACTGTATTTGAAGCTAATGGCTCTTTTTATCACTGTAAGTCACATACAGCTGAACATTAAGTGCTTGGATAAGACCACATGGCTCACAGATCTGTTCTTACAGATTGAAGAAATAAAGATCAATCTCGTATGTCATTCTTTGAACATAAGAAAGCTAGTAAGTTGAAAACTCTTGTGCTATACCTATTCTTTTTTAATGTTTTAAACCAGTATTTCGCTCTTGCTTATGTCTTCTTCCGAAGGAAATGCTCTCTGAGATGTTGCAGTGCTCATCATCATCATGCAATCTGTCCAAGGTGATTTCTTGTGCTTAAAGGCAACATTGGAAGTCCAAATTAAATGAGTCAGGGTTAATGTGAAGTCACGCATTAAACAGTGGCATCATATCCTTACTGTAGTGCAAAACTAAATAATATATTTACTGCAGTCTTTATATTGTTTTTCAAATAGTGACGTGTATAAAAAACCATAACAATTAACCACAGAGTCATGTATAAGGTGCAGTGAATTTGTAACATTGTTATAGCCTGGAAGAACACAGAGTTGATCTCTTTGGAACAGTGAAATCTCTTTTTTTACATGAGGATTATAAATTGACCAGGCTTAGATTTCTTGGTTGGACTCGATGATCTGAAAGGTCCCTTCCAACCTCAGCAATTCTATGATTCTATGTCTGAACAGTACTTTACTGATATTAAAAAGAATCATAGAATCATAGAATTGCTGAGGTTGGAAGGGACCTTTCAGATCATCGAGTCCAACCATTAACCTACCCTGACAAAACCCACTTCGAAACCATGTCCCCAACTACCACGTCTGCCCTTTTTTTAAACACCTCCAGAGATGGTGAATCCACCCCCTCCCTGGGCAGCCTATTCCAGTGTTTAATAACCCTTTCCGTGAAAAAATGCTTCCTAATATCCAGTCTAAACCTCCCCTGACATAACTTAAACCCATTTCCTCTTGTCCTATCACTTGTCACCCGGGAGAAGCGGTCAGCCCCCACCTCTCTACACCCTCATTTCAGGCAGTTGTAGAGGGTGATAAGGTCTCCCCTCAGCCTCCTCTTCTCCAGGCTGAACAACCCCAGGTCCCTCAGTCGTTCCTCGTAAGATTTGTCCTCCAGACCCCTCACCACATATTTTTTTTTTAATCCCCTAATGTTTTCATGGTTAGGAATAGTTGAGATTTTTTCTTTCTTTGAATACGTGTGAACCTAGCGCCACTCAAATCTCCACCAATATCAGAGACAAAATATTTCAGATATGCAAACATGAACCGTTAACAATGTTTTGTCATTTTAAAAAGGTCTTTTGAATGTTTTAATCCAGCCGTATTACTGTTGATTGCTACTAGCTGTAGCTAGTGTTTGCAGCTCCTTTTATGAAGAAAAGAGAAAAAGAATTTTTTAGAACTTCAGGTGACCTAGAGGTAGGGTTTTCTTAATTTGGATTTTCTAAATAGAGGGGACTCAGTGGCTTTTGAAAATACAATTCCTTGCTGCTGTGATGCCAAAATCAGAGGTGTCTGACTAGAGTCAGGTTATAGGAGTTCATTAAGAGCAGGTTTTGTTAATCTGTTGAAAAGAAGTAGGTCTTAAAAGTTTTGGGTTTTGGTACTTTTGAGAGGAAACTTTGGAATCAGAATAGAAAATTAAACCACAAACTACATGCCTCACTGAACCTTGTGAGAATTGGTGTTGAATTAGGCCTCCTTCTGGGCTAGTTCTTCAATTCTTTTTATTCTTGGGTGTGTTAGGAAGAAAAGGATTTTCCCTTCTCTTGAAATAAGTGATTCCCACTGTCTGCTTTCATACTCTTAATGTCTGCCTTGCAGTAAGTTTGTATAAGTTGATGCATTCTGTTGTATTGCTCATGAACACACAGGCTACCGGGAGAAGACATTTTATACAGTGCTTTCAGGCGGCCTCATCAGAGCTGCGTTTGGCAGGTGAGGATGGAATACAGAGGAGCTTAAGGAAAGCGTGGTGAAGAGACAGTGATATTCTGTCAGTTGACTTAATAAAAACAACAGAAAGTATTACCAGAGGAGAAAGTTAGAAGATATCATGTGGGTTTAATGGGAATAACTGTTTACTGGGCATAATCGGAACATAATGAACATATCTGAAAACATTTCCATTTTGTGTGCAAGTTAAGAAACTATGCACTTTAAAACACTAGTTAATGTTTTCAATTAGTGTGCATAGATGGGAAGCAGTTGTTTATTATTCATAAAATAATATATTAATGATTCTCTGCTGACACTGGCAAATCTGAGAGAGATGTTTCTAGTGGGTAATTGCACCTACACAGTAGTCAAAGACAGATGACTTTCTGGAGCCTCCTGTACCTCTCCACTGACAAGTGAGAAAGACTGAGCCACATATTTTGGCTAACTGGTTCGTTTTTGGATGGTGAAAGTAATTAGCGGAGGTGAGTCCTGTCATCTCCGTGATGCGCATCCTTATATACTTTTAAATTACTAAGCAGACTTTAAAGTGAGGATTGAGTCCAAACTTCCTACATCAGTGTTAGGATGTCTCTCTTGACAAACGTGGATATCTAGTTAAGAGGCCTGCCGCCTGCTTGGGTTTTGAGTTAAGCAGCCTTACACGTTAGAATTCTTTGCAATTTTTGTGGGCTCTGTTTCAAGCTTTTATGGCATCTTGCTTTCAACTTCTGACTGTTTTCCTCGTTTCTTGATGATGGAATTGTGCCACATCATTAACTGTAAGATGTATGGTTGTAAATGTTCAAAGAATGATGGATTTTATTATGCTGCCGACACAGCCATGTTGCGGAGGCTGTCTTTAATATATTATTGATGCTCTAAACCATTATTTTTAATAGCATTGTGCACCGGGAGAAGAATACCGGTGGAATGGAAGCATAGGTGAAGATGACTTCTGGAGTAATAATCCTGCAGGAAGTCATTCTCTCTGAAGTATCTCTGGTTGAGCATGTGCGCTCTCTGAGCCATTAACTACGGAGGAAGGATTTACTGCTGGAAATGGAGGATAATTTGACAAGTGTTAATTAATTCCCATATATGAAGAAATCATATGGATAAAAATTGACATGGGAAATGCTTGTTGTTTTGTCAGACTTACCTAAATGAATTCCGTGTGGCAGTCAAGCTTCGGACATTGTATGTATGTGGTTTTGTTTGTTTGAAGTTGTTCATGCCCTCTTTCCTCCTTTACCTGTGTTTTTGGTTTGGTTTTTGGTTTTTTCTTTCCTTTCCATAAAACTGAAAAACTAGTGTCCTTTCCAACTTATAGTCTCTCTAGGCAATTCCAAATCTCGGGTTACATTATGACACCAAATATCTAAGCTTGGTCTCCTAGGATTGAAGAGTTTTCTTTCCAATTTTCAGTTCTCATAAACGTTTTCAAACGTCTTCCTTGCCAGCCAGTGTGTAGGCTCAAGGGGGTCTGGCCTGTCCCCAGGGGTGAGCGCACGTGGTGTGCTACTTCCACAGCGACGTCCCAAAGCCTGGGAGAGGACCGAAGGGGAGCCAGGGAGCACCCTGGGTCTGGACAGTGAAAATGTCGTAAGAGACGTGCTGAAATTCTTATTTTAGTACCCAAACTAAGGCTTCTGAGGTCTTATTTAGTTCACCCCTTGAAAAGTGAAAACGGGGTTGAACAGTATTGTTATTTACGTGCATGTGTTTGTAAATAAGTACAAAGAAACTCTGCAGCCTGACATTGCCCAGAGGAAATGAATCTGTTTCTCTTGCTTTGTGTTTTTACAGAGAAATTCAGTGCTCTGCCTTGAGCTTTTCCCTTCAGAGGAGATCTCTCCCGAAGGGCCGATAGCTGTCTCAGGGTCTGTGTCTGCACATGGAAGGCAAAGGGAATGGGATATTACAGACCCTGCTGCTTGAGCTAAAAAGAAAAAAAAATCCAGCAAATTTCAGCAGTAAGTGCGCTTGCAAGCTCTGTTGTTGGCCAGCTAGCTGATTAAAAAGGGGGCAGGAGGGTCTGGCTGGGTAATGTCACACGATCAGATTTGATGCTATCTTCTGGCTGGTAAATTTAAAAGGCTAATGGCGTTGCACAGATTTTAACACGTGTTCTGATCTGATCCTGGTAAAGGCAACAGGGCACCTCAGCCGAACGTTACTGCTGGGATTCCGCCCTGTGCATTCCCACTCGCTAACAAGGCTAACACAGGTCCTAAGATTGCAAAACATCTCTGTAAACATCATGCTTAGAAAAGTCATGAATTCTAATAACTCATACAAATATATCAGGCAGTGAATTCATGAAAGAACATGATAAAATAAGCAGGTGAATGTCGCTGTTAATGTTGCTTCTCTGTAAAACCGGCAAAGCAAAAGGTTGCTGTTAGCACAGGGTTGGATTATTCGGGTCAGGTTCGGGATGCGTTTTCTTCAGGCTTTTCATCTTCATTTATAGGGCTGCTTTATGATTACACCGTGACTCTTCACAAAATCTAAGCGTAAAACTGAGCTACTTCCCACGACTGCTCTCTGTTACAGCCCATATTTGTGGCAGCTCCTGCTCCAGGCGGGGAGGTGTCAGCAGTGCTCCCCGGTGACAGCCCACCTTTCTCCGTTCGCCTTAATGCTTGTTCAAGTCTGAGGGCGTTTCCTCCCTTGATACAGATCGAGGACTTAGCACAGAACTGACTAGGTTTCCAAAATAAAGAGCTAAGTATTTTCTCTAGTGGTCACATGTACTGTCAGGTGAAGGGTTAATTTTGCATTTATGAATCCTGCCATTCACCTGTAAATCTGCTGTGGTCCTTTGGGCTCTCTTCAGTTCTTAATAGTATTTATACTATATATTATACTATCTATTTAACTTTTTTTTTCTTGTCATTCAGAAAAAAAAAAAAAACAAACCAGGAAGAAAACCTTTTGTAGGGGAAAATATGGAGGTGTAAGCCATGCTGCTGCTCGTTATTTCTTTTTCCGCACTTGTCAATACGCACCACATTTGTAACTTATATTTTCTTTATTTCCCATCCTGAAACTCTGTTCCAGCAGCTTTGTTGTTAGACTGAGAACTAGTGAAGTTAAAGCAAAGGTCTTGGTGGCTCAAAAGGAATAGAGAAGCCTGTAAATAATAGCTCCTTATTTACTGAAGTCGAAAGGCAATTTCAAGAAGTCTCTTATGTTTCTAATTAGCTTGTGTCCTTTAAAAAGCTGCCCTAGGAAGGCTAAAACCAAACCATGTAAAAGGAAAACAGCTGAAGATCCCTGTGAACCTTCAGTCCTCAAAAAGAAAGCAGCCTTCACTCCATCAAAAGTGCAAACCCTGACCCACTGCTCTTGTTTTCTTTGTGCTTCTATATATGATTATGAAATATTAATTAGAGCTTTTACCCACCAATAGTGTAACTTGCTTCAAAAGTAATGAAATAAAGCATCCTTATTGCAAACAAGCAAAACATTTCCTGCTGATTGATCTGCTGTTTTAAATTCGGTGCTCTGTAAAAATGTCAAGAGCGTATTCCAGGGTGAGCCAAACAAATCTGGAAATGACAGGGTTTTTTTCATAGAATGGAAATTCTCTCTTATGACAAGCTCTTGTCCTGAGATATAGAATCCTTAAAGAAAAAACAGCTGAGAAAGGAAAAGAAAGCACTGCAAGGAAAGCATGGATTGGATTGCATTTATTGTAGAGTCTCGGGGTTTTTCTTAATATACTGAATCTAGTTAATTATAGGGAAATGAAGCTTTGGATTGGGTTGGTTTTTCAGATGTTATATCTATTCCTTGCATCAAAGATGTTATGCAAATACATCATCAACTTTTGGCCTTAGGTCATCTTCACTGTTGTTTAAAATTAAATAATCTTCAATAATGCTGGGATATACGGACAGAAAAATGCATTTGCCAGCGTGGTGTTGGAAACAGTTGTCAAACTGGAGCATATTACTGGTTGTATGAGATTCTCCATGAAAAAATGATTATTAGCTAAATATTTGTGGGTAACGTTTCTTCTTCACTTACCTGCTAAGTCATTAGTGTACAGGAGGATGATTTAGTGCCATCACACACGGGCACTCCCTGTTCGCACGGGCAACCCTGTTGAAATTATCCCCCGAATGAGGGTGCAGAGCTGAAACTCCAGCAATTATCTAGCAGAAGGATAAAAAAATCAAAGAGGGAAACTGAATCTTTCCTAACACTTGGGGCAAACTACTCACAGTTGCAGCAATGCGGCTTTTCTGCATTTGTATGGCCCATTGATCTTCTTCCAGGGGAATGACATTTTAATTGCTGTGTATTTTTTTTTTTTCCCCATTAAGGAAGCAGCTGCTGCTTTGCCTAAGGAATTTAAGTAGTCTTTGTCAGAAGAGGTTCTTTGTTTTGTTGTTCTGATTCTTTAACTGTCCAGTATCTGATGCTATTTCTCCTGGTATTAGTGGGTAAGTGCCTCTGGCTTATGCTATTAGTTCAGGTGCCAGTGTGCTTAAGCAAATAAGCTTCGAGGGATCTTAGCTGAGCTGCAAGAAACCAACTCGAGCATTTGCATCTGTGTCACGGTTAATCTGCAAATATTAATTTGGATAATAAGGGTAATGTATGCATAGAGAATTAGGCATCAGCTGTCACATTTAAAGTTACATTGGTGAAATATCAGGATAAGGGCAGTATTTTTGATTATTGTTTTTTTAAAAAGTGACCCGTATCTTTAAATGAGGGTCTTCCTTCCAGTTTCACCTTCTTCTCTGTTATCCTGAGAAAGCCAACATGGAATTTCTGATAGATGAACAAGAAAATCACAGCAAAAATCATGTTAGAATTTTTTTTTTGTTAGAAGAATTCTACTGAAAGTATCAACCAAGTTTTAGGGATTTGAGTGGGTGACATTAGTTCTAAACTTTTCCCCTTTACATGTTTTTAATTCTACAGTGTCCATTTTTTCCACAGTTAGCCTCTCTGTGTCCCCCCCCCCCCATTATTTTCTATTTCTGTACATAGCATGAAGTGTTATTGTTAGTCTTTTCACTTGTATGCTGTACTAGTACAGAGCTATACATTTACTTTTGTAGCGTACGTGCAAGACTGTGGTGGATTTGTACTCGGTCCCTTGCCCGAGCTGCCAAAGTCAGTAAGAAGCAGCTTGAGAGAAAACTGTTTATTCTTTCTGGGTTTTCTGTTCAGAAAAAAGCAGAAAGGTATCTATGATTTCTTTTAGTCCTGGCCTTTCCTTGGAAAAAAAGTTGCCCTCATTTTTTAGGGAGGGGAAATTCCATTTCCACATATTGTCAGTGGCGGTGTGTCTGACTGCAAAGGCAGCGAGACCCGAAGGCTAGAGACGCTTCCTACAGCACGGGTGTAGCTTAACCCCTGAGACTTTCTGTAGAACGAGTGTAGTGCTCAAGTAGTGATACCAGTCGACGTGGCTCTTGACCCAGGAGACACACACTGACCAAAGCTGAAATTCAACTGAAAATGGAAGTTAAGCTGTGCATTGTCAAATACATTATAAAAGTCTTCATCAGCTTGCCATTATTCATATTTTAGTCTGGTGATAACTTTGTCCTTTTAAATTAATATTCCAAGGTAAAAGGAATTAAAGGCCATGAATAAAGGTCTCGCTTATCTCAAAATTTTCACGACTTCCCAATAGGCACTGCTTACACACATGCTCTAAGTGGAGGAGTCAGTGGGGTGCTGAGGAACAGAATCTCAGCTTCACTTAAGAAAGCAATTTTCTACCCCAGTCGTTGCCAGTTTATTGTAGGTGACATTTACTTTCTTCCATGTCCTTCCAGGGACTGCTCTGAACCTTATTGACAGAGGGTTTGGCTGAAAGGTGGTACGGTCTTGAAATGTCTTCCTTGAGTCATACCTGGAGCTAGCAACAAATGCAGTGTGAATATTTAATTTTATTTCTCGTGAATTTTGGAAGAGTACTTTTATTAGTGGCAGTTGGGCAAAACTGCTTCTCCTTCCGTAAGTCTTTTGACATGTATGAGACAACAAATGGACATGATATAGCCTAGTAAGCAATTGCTCACGTTACTCATGGTCCATCACAGCTTTTGCCTCTTTTACTTGATTAGTATTTTATTGTTTGTCATTTCCTGTGAAAGATTGCGTAGTAGTTCCTATATAGCTCTTACTTGGATTCATAGCATATAAGAACTGTATGAAAATATACCGAATATCACCTTTGTTTGATTAAAACATGAAAGATATGTTTTAAAGCCAATAGTCTTTTGATAGTAAGAGAGAAAAGTAAAGTGCTTTTCTTTTCCAAAAGAACACCCTATTACATTGCTGTCATTAATCATGCAGGAAACAATGGGCTGTGAGAAACTAATGAAATACGCTTTGGAGGTGCTTTGTGTCAAAATGAGAGGTTTTGCATGATAGCACTGTTTTTTACACAAAGATAAAGCTAATTTCATAAAGCGTCTCACGGCATGAATAAATAGTTGTAAATCAGCTGCAATGGTAAGCAAAGGCATTAACCGTGCAAAACAGTCTGATTAGAATAGATCTTCTTTTGCTGAGAACTGTGTGCTGAATTTCATGTTTGACTTTTGGCATCTTAAAATCTGTAATAAATCTGCGAACTTGTAGAGAAATATGTGTGGAAAGGATGACCAAGTGTCTAGTCAATGAACTTGGGGCTTGTGGCCAAGTAATTAAAAGCAATTTTAAAAGGTAGTAACAAAATCAAACCAAAACACAACAGTTGGGATGTGGTGGCTGAGGAACGTGGCCTTTCAAATCTAAAGAAGAGGAGGAAAAGCCACCATCAAGCTAAGCACAAACAACACATGAAGTGTGATTGCCAAAAAAAAGGGAGATAAAAATCAACGACCATATCGGTTCTTTCTTCCGAGCCCTCGCATTCGAGCAAAGAAAATTGTTTTGCTGTTCTTAATGTTAGAAAGTTTGTGTTGTTGTTTTTTTTTTTTAATTTCTTGTTCCTTGCATCTAACTTCAATCTTTTGCAACTGCAGTTTTGGCCCTTTTCTGTTTGTGTCCTGTGCATCATGGGCATGGGAGCTGGTTATTCTCTTCATAGAATCATAGAATGGTTTGGGTTGGAAGGGACCTTAAAGATCATCGAGTTCCACCCCCCCTGCCCCGGGCAGGGTCACCTCCCCCCAGCCCAGGGTGCTCCCAGCCCCGTCCAACCCGGCCTTGGACACCTCCAGGGATGGGGCAGCCACAGCTGCTCGGGGCAGCCTGCGCCAGGGGCTCACCGCCCTCACAGGGAAAAAACTTCTTCCTGATACCTAATCTCAATCTCCCCCCTTCCAGTTTGAAGCCATTCCCCCTCGTCCTTTCACTATGTGCCCTTGTAAAAAGTGCCGCCTCCAGCTTTCTTGTAGGCCCCCTTTAGGAAGACCGCAATAAGGTCTCCCCGGAGCCTTCTCTTCTCCAGGCTGAACAACCCCAACTCTCTCAGCCTGTCTTCATATCAGAGGTGCTCCAGCCCTTGGATTGTCTTCATGGCCCTCCTCTGGACCTGCTCCAAAAGGTCCATGTCCTTATGTTGGGGGCTGCAGAGCTGGATGCATTTCCTCATTCCAACAGCCTGTTACCTAGTAGAAAGCTGCTGCAAAGTCCTCTCCTCGCTCTTCAGGCTAAGCAGACCTCATTCTTTCAGCTCTCTGATCTCCAATCACTCTTGCGCGTGTACTGCCCGTGGACATTTCATTCCAACTGGAAGTAACCCTGTAGCTGTGTATATGGCATATATATAGGCTATAGAATTATAGGCAATGATTTTTATAGCAAACGATGATACAGAATCACGTCTTCTGCATTTGTTTTTGATGCACTTATGTAAGGGACAATTTGACATTGTACTGTTTCCCCAAATAAAAACATACCCACGGGCCTTCTTTTCGTCTTATAGCTTGTGCACGCATCTGTCTATGTAATTTCTAATGTCTTTCTGCTGGAAGAAAAGCCATTAATCTACAATGGAGTTAAAACAGTGTCCCTAATAACATCAGTACTGGTACGGCATTCTGGAACCTAAATTTGACATTGCCTCTGTGATATGTAGGACCATTATTCTGAAATACGATGATGCTTTTATGCAAAGTCACCCTGATTCCTGGTCACTGAAGTTCTTCCATGGAGAGGAGTCCCTGAAGGAAAAAAGTGGTGGTTTTTTTCCAGAAGTGGAAGTACGTTTGTTTTGTTTCACTCAATCAATACAGTTGTACCTTACACAATTTTAATTTCTTTTCTGAGGATGTTAATTGCATCTTGAGCTGCATCCACCACTGAGTTGTTACGTGTTCATAAAGATTCTGGAAATGCCAATGTAGCTGAGATGCTGTTGGAACCTTTTCAAGAATATCCATCTAATAACAACTTCCTTGGAAGGAAGTGCTTTCAGAAACCTGCCAGGGTCTGTTTAATGGGAAACATTTAATAACATGGAGCAATTGGTGAGGCAGACAAATTAACAATGTGCATGAATTTGTATTTGCATGCTAAGTATGTGCCAACATTAAAATCCTTTTAACAATAAGGTTGTTTTTCCACCTCCCTAAAGCCAATTATTACACATATTATGCTGTACTGAACTATTTCTGTTTCCCATCAATCTTATACTTAATGCTGAATGCTTTATTACTTAAAGATCTGAAATTTTCTGGTAATTTAATGTGAGGAAAAAACAGGAAATATCTGATGATACACAAAAATTTTGAGTTTGTGGTATAGCAACATTGTGTAATACATGAAAACAGTACCTCATAACTCCAAACAAGAGCAATGAAACAATGTCAGTGTGATCTTAACCAGAAGCAAAATTTCGTCTCTTCTGGTCGTGTCACAGCAACAAATTATCTTAGAAAGAAGCAGAGCAAGTTCAGTATCATAGATTAAATATTTTGTGTTTAAACTTGTTTGGCTGCTAGAATTCTGGGATTAGGATTGGAGGGAGAACAGGTAGAGCATTAGGAAAGGTAAATTCCTTTTGTCTGTTTGCCCTGAGATTAGGAGAGGTCACAAAACTAGGAAACGTAAGCATACAGAGTAGTTCTGTGCTCCCTTGTAAAACTGATGGTTTCAAAACCTGGTAAATCCAGCAATTGTTTTCTACCTGCATGCGTATGAGATTTTAATTAAGACAACAGATTAGTTTGTAGCTTCTAAGGGTCCTTTACAGCAGTTTTAAATCACCAAGAATGCTCTTGGTTTTAAGGGTTTTCTTCCTACTGAGCTATTTGTTATTTCTACAAAAAGAAGTGATGTAGCATCATATCTCCAGGGTAAGTAAATAGGCAGAGAGGTTAGTTCAGCCATCAGGCACTGTGATGTTTTGCAGAGAGAGGGGAAAAAACATTTGCTGGCATTTTTGTGGCTCGATGTGTTTCTAGCCCAGTCTGGACTCTAGCAGGGTGTGCTGCTCTTGCTTGCTAGGCACAACGCGGGGTGTTGACCCACCTCTCGTCACTGAAGCCTTCCCTGGTGCCCTGGAGCAGAGCACTCCCTGTGGGGTCAGATTTTATAGAAACTTTTTTGGCAGTGTTGCCCTCGACAGACCACTGCAGAGCACCTCTCTGTGCTGCCCTGTCTCTGCATCTGTACTTGGGGATGCTGTGGCTGATGGGCTTTTGGGATTCTTCCTGCCACAAATAACCAGAGTAAGCCGTGTTCCCTTGAGGGCTGACATGGCCCCTTTACTCTGTCTTGATCATACTGGGAATAAAATCCTGCTTTTTGCTTTTGAATATTATACAAAATGTTGTGCCCTGTGGTGTCCAGGGCATTTCAGCCTACTCCTTCCTCCTGGTCCAGGGGTGCCGTCGGTCTCAGAGCATCGTGGCTAACTCTGAATATGTGCAGCAGGGCTAGCTTGGGGCCTGAGCGAGCCCCAGGGCAGGGGAAGTGTTTCACCTGCCCTAGCTAAGGTGCTTCCCTTGACGTGAAAGGATTTGCCCATCTGGAGAGCCCGTGTTTCTCTGCTGAACACAGCCATGCAGTGGTAAAGGCATCCTCAGTCACGAAGGCAAACCCAGCCCCTGCTGCCTGACGTGGAGGTTTTGTTTAAACATTCTGCTCCAGATACTCCAGCAGTTGATATAATAACAAAATAAGAATGGCAACTGGTATGCAGCTCCTCAGCTGTGACAAGCTGGGGCGCCCCACTGATGTGCACAAAGCAACGAGTCTAGGCTGCTTTACTGCCTTAACATCAGACTCTCATTATTTCTATCATTTTCAGGAAATCTGTCCTCCTGTTAAGGCTACAAGTGCTGACGTTACCTTTACCTGCTCCTAATTTAAATGCTTTAGGAGGCTGCAGTCCCTGAAGCCCACTTTTCCTCTCTATACTATAACTGGATTAAAAACCTAGGCAAAGCCGCCTCCCTCCACCTATTTTCCCCAGTTGAAGCAGAGCTCAAACCGTAGCGCATCCCTAGCAATGATTTTACAGCTCAGAGCAATGTTTTTTTCATATTTCTCTATGGTTTTCTCTAGAATGCTAACGTAATTTTTTTTTTCCTTCTGCAGGTACTTCTGGTTAGCGCATTTGAACTCCACAGATCTCGTAAGTAACGTTCGCCCTATGGAAATATGTTCAACCCTACTGTTAGGAATTGTGTGTGCTTGGGTTTTTGTCGCTCACAAGGGGTTTTCACTTTTTTGGACAGGCTATTGCTTGTTTCAGAGGTGTCGGTGGCATATCTCCTATTGCCTCACAATGGAAGTAACAAGGAAAAAATATACTTGCAGAAGGATTTGCAGGGAGACTTTTTTAAAAGAAGTTTTGTATGCATTCAGCCATCTTAGTCAATGCATTTTCTTAACTGAAACGAGGGGTTTTGTGCAGACTCTGGTAAATCCAAACTGAATGGGGACTTTTGTGTTCAGCATCAGCATGGCATTTTCAGTGGTAATGAAACAGTAGGAAATTCTAAAGAACATTACCGATTTTGTGGTACTGAATGTTCAGCCAAAATCTAACATGGTCTTCTAAAGGTGTGAATCACCAGTAGATATGTGCGAAGGGGAAGAATATTAAGTTGATGAATCACGTTTGAAACTGAAATAAGCCATGTCAGTTCCTTCATACGCATCCACCCACCTTCGCGCATACAAACATGCTTTAACTCTGAAGAACGTTCAGGTCTTTGCTCCTGTTACCAGAGAACAGTATTTTGTATCTGACCCGTGTCCAGATAAGCTCTTGAACCAAAGACCTTCCTTGCTACTTTTCACAGCTGAGCATTTCTATTACTCCTATAATCCTTGTATACGCTCAATATACGTTTCTTCCTTTATCTTTCTACAACACTAATAATGATATTACATCTTCTATTATACCCTAAGAACAAAAATTATCCTTATCTGTCTGACTTTGTAAGCTGATTTTCCGCTTCTGCTTCAAGGGTTCTTGAAACTTGAAGCCAGGGAGGTTTGCTCTCAGGCAGTTTTAATGTGGGCTCATAGATGGCAATACATTGTCAGGTTTTGCAGCCCTTAATTTGCAGCAGCTGCATTTAACCCTTAGTTTACCTCTCACTAAGTTTTATAAACATTGGAAAGATATCTCTAGCATTTATTCAAATAAAACACAAGAGGCAGATGTTCGGCTGAATTAAATCGGCACACTTCTATTGAAATGGGTGGGTTTACCCCATATGAGCATTCAGCTCCAATAATTAGCTTAAACAGTGTTTAAACCCTTGGATTCAGTTTCCTGGGGGAAAACTGAGTTTCTGTTAGATGAAATGTTAGTGGCAAAAGCGTTCCAAAGAGTATGAATATGAATTTGAGTCTGCTTATATAGACACTTCATAAATTCCTTATGTAAATTACATCTGTCTGCTGAGGGAATACATAAAATGCTGTGTGACCCTGAAGACTGTGCAGATGGCACATTACAAAGAGCAAGTATTTGAAATACTAGTTCTGGTCAAAAAAAAAAATTGCAGGCAGAACATATGCTGAGTTGTGTTCGTGTAAAATTCTAAGAAGCCCAATGAGAAAGTTTGCAAGTAGCCAGTGGACATAGCACATCTCCAAGATGGTCAGATCAATCATTCATCCCAACTGGGAATGTGCCTGGAGAACATTTCTTCGGCGGGATCTTAAAAGCAGAGGTATTGCTGATGAATGCTGCTGCACGTACCCCTGAAACTGAAATGGAGAAAGAGAGGAGCAGCCACTGAGCCGTGGCATCAGTATACTTGACTAGGACAGGCTGCAGAAAATACAGTACTCCATTTGACATATGAATACACGTAGCTTAAGCAGACTAGATATAATATCCTCTTTAGTCTTAAGAATTAATAAAACTACAGCACATCATAGCATCTCCTCAAACTTGTGAATATCTACAGGGAGACATTTTCTGATGTTCTATCATCCCCTTACAGCAGCAACCTGAAAATTAAACCATTCACTCAAACGTTAGCTATTAAAATTAGACTCTTGACTGGGTTTGTGTGGCAAGGTTTTGGTAGTGAGGGGGCTGCAGGGGTGGCTTCTGTGAGAAGCTGCTCCAAGCTTCCCCCGTGCCCAATAGAGCCAGTGCTCCAAGATGGACCCACTGCTGGTCACGCCAAGCCCAGGAGCGATGGTGGTCGTGCCTCTGGCATAACATATTTAAGAAGGGGAAAAAACTCCGGTGCAACAGAAACTGCAGCCGGAGAGAGGAGTGAGAATATGAGAGAGCAACAACCCTGCAGACACTGAGGTCAGTGAAGAAGGAGGGGCAGGAGGTGCTCCGGCACCAAAGCAGAAATTCCCCTGCAGCCCGTGGTGAAGACCATGGTGAAGCAGGCTGTCTTTCTGAGCCCCTGGTGCAGATATCCACCTGCAGCCCATGCAAGACCCCATGCGGGAGCAGGCGGATGCCCAAAGGAGGCTGTGACCCCGAGGAGAGCCCACGCTGGAACAGGTTTGCTGATGGGAGTTCTGAACCCCACGGGCAACCCATACTGGAGCAGTCTGTTCCTGAAGGACTGCACCCCATGGAAGGACTCACGTTGGAGAAGTTCGTGGAGAACTGTCTCCCGTGGGAGGGACGCTGGAGCAGGGGAAGAGTCTGAGGAGTCATCCCCCTGAGGAGGAAGGAGCGGCAGAGACAACGTGTGATGAACTGACCACAACCCCCATTCCCCGTCCCCCT
Organism: Pluvialis apricaria; assembly: GCA_017639485.1. Lineage (NCBI taxonomy): Eukaryota > Metazoa > Chordata > Aves > Charadriiformes > Charadriidae > Pluvialis > Pluvialis apricaria. Next base: position 2,658,920 of record CM030013.1, on the reverse strand, counting down.
GTGCTGCTCGGGGGGAGGAGGTTGAGAAAATTGGGAGTGAAGTTGAGCCCAGGAAGAAGGGAAGGGAAGGGGGAAGGTGTTTTAAGAATTATTTTTTTATTTCTTGTTACCCTACTCTGATTGGATTGGTAATAAATTAAATTAATTTTTCTCAAGTTGAGTCTGTTTTGCCTGTGATGGTAATTGGTGATTGATCTCCCTGTCTGTGTGTCAGCCCGTGAGCCTGTAGTTATATCTTCTCTCCCCTGTCCAGTTGGGGAGGGGGGTGACAGAGTGACTTTGGCAGGCACCTGGCATGATGCAGGTTAACAGGCACTAGAAAGACATCAAGCGTACCAAGAATTTTAAAAACAGATTACACAAAACACTAGAAAATATAGCACTGATTCAGAATAGGAAAGGATGAATGGATATTGTCCACCTGATTTGGATTTCCCTGGCCTCACCAGGAAAAGTATCAGAACTAAGCACCTGTCTAAGGGGAAATACTAATAACGGGTGATTGGATGCTTTTAACACAGGCAAAGCTTCAGACTTTAGCCCAGACTTCAGGAGCTTATGGATGAAAAGGAAAGGCTGTACGGCAAATCTCTACATTTCTACCTGGCTGTAAAGCTTAGCTTTGTTTTACTGAAGTTCCTGCTACTGCTGCTGAAAATGCATTGCCCTCCACCAAAGAGGTTAAATCTTGCTATTGCTCCAGTGAAGAACAGCTATGTCGTGAGCTCGCTGGCTGGAACAGTTTAGGCAAGAGCCTAGACTTTTATTTTTTTTTCTGGAGGAGTTAAGGGACCTGTGAGACTTAGACATGCATGGACTGTACTTCTGGGTTGACTCTGTTTCTTCTGGAGCTTGCTGCTATGCACTAGAGATTTTTTTCCTTCCAGTAGCAGAGTTACACTGCCATAAACCACAGACCTTGAAGAGATGAAAGTGGTGTTTATAGTATTTGCCATTTTTACCCATCTAATTGATTAGGAGAGATGACATGAATTATTGGTGGAAGCAGGATTCAATGAAAGCCACCAAGTTCAGTTTGTTTCTCCCTGATGACCACTCAGAAATGATGTGCAGGTTTGTAGAACTTAAGCATGCATAAGGACTATTAGGATTTTAAGTAGGTCGGGTACTTTCATTCAGCTACTGCTGAACTAGACACATATCGTCTGTGTTAAAACAGCATCTCATAACATAGACGTTTGATCCTGTTTTGAAGCCTCTAAGTAATAAAGAATCACAACATCTACATGAGGTGGTTTTTCTAGTGTTTACTTCTAACCCTCATTAAAAAAAATGTTCCTCCTGGTTGCAATTAGTTTCAGCCTCCAACAGTTGGAACTTTTCCTGCTATTTTTGACTGGAAAGCTACCTAAAATCTGAAGTTATTTTCCCATGGAATCTGTCGTAATGTGTTGTAAGCTGCTGTAAACTCTAATCAAGTCATCTCTTTGACCTTTCTTGAATAAACCAAAACAGACTGAGCTTCCCAGGAGTTTCACTGTGATGATCTCCAAAGCTTGTTTCGTTCACCTATCTTTTGTTATTTCTGAAGAAATGCCCACTGGAAGATGGGCACAGTACTTCATTATTACCTTTTGCAGAAGTAATAAGTTTCCTTATACCAATCTGATGTTCCTCTAGTTATATTTTAAATAATCTTAGCTCTAGCGTTATTCTGTAAGGTAATTACCGATTCATACCTGGCAAGACTCCTAAGTACTTGTTGGGGTGTGGATTCTGTTCTACCACCACTATCATGTGGTTTATGATCTTTCTTTTATTAGCACTGAATGAAGTAAATCAATTCCTAATACTCATTTAAGTGTTGACATTTGTCCTCTCAGTTTTCCTCATGATCGATTTCTGCTTTGTAAAACTTGCTTTTTCGGAGAGTTATGGGCCAGATTAACAATGACAACAACAGAAATAGGAATATGAGATAGGAATCTAAATATCTTTTGTGGTTTAGTATGCATGGGATCAACAGGGACACGTTGCTGCCAAGTCAGACAGGGTTGAGGTATCTAACACCGTGCAGTTAGGAAATTTCGGCAAGAAGGGGGCATGGCCAGAATGAGTACCAAAAAGAAAGAATGGAGAAAAGAAAAAAAACCCTCTGTAAGCTCTCCCTGAGAACTGAAAAAGCACTGTCTATAACACAGGGGCTGGGAAATACATTTAGACATGAGGCACTTTTCTGTTGGCTTGAAAATAGATGAAAGGGAGGTAACAATGGAGGCGAAGCCCACAGCGCTTGGGTTAAAAGGGAGTGAATGCCCACAGGCGTGGGTGTAGTGGCAAAAAAGACATGAGAGGAAGTTCTGTATTTCAAAGTGATTTGCAAATAACTGTCAAATAACGGAGTTTTCTGCAATTTTTAAACATAAGACAGTTGCGCTAAGGTAGGGCAGAAGAATACTTGAGTCGGGGGAGCTTTGTTTATTGTTGTTTCAATGTTCTAGCCTGAGGGAAAGGGTAGACTGGGCTCCAGTCGGTGTCCCAAAGGTGAGAGGGTGAGAAACTGAGGCTAATGAATTTGCAGAATCTTGATCAACAGAGAGAGTGCTGAAGTTGTGAAGCTGTGCTGCACTTGTGCAGGACGTTAGAAAGGGACTCAGGCAATTTGTACTACGAAATTGCAGGGTGGCTCTGAGGGGCTTCTCGACGCCACTGAGTCCATCCCCCTTTGCCTGCTCCAGATCTCTTCCCCACTGGTTGTCCGTCCTGGCCTTTATGCCCAGTGCTTTGCTGGGCAGAGGACTGCACTCCTATTTCCCCCAGAGAGAAATTGTCTGCAAACTTCTTTTCTCTAACTTCTGGCTGACTGGGAAGAATTTCCACCTTGTCTTTGCAGTCATATCCCCCATGAGCAATTTGGGGCAATGTATCATTCACCTCCGCGTTTACAACCTTCAGTTATTTCCAATTACCAGAGCTTCTTTTGTCATTGTTTAGTTAAGCTATACATACTTGCTTTTTTAAAGTAATTTCCCATTAGTGTGTCTCTCTAGTCCTTTATCTTTTTTTTTGTTGCTCTTTTCTGAACTGCATCCAGTTTTTTCCTTTTTTTTTTTTTCCTCTTCCTAGTGAGCTGCCAAGAAGTAGTTATTACATCTTCTCAGGGATCATAGAGAACCCAGAAGGTAAATTGCAGTATTAAAGAAAGAAAGAAGCAGGGAACCAGGTTTAAATGTGGAGTTTTGCATGTGTATTTCAAACCAGCATTTATAAATTAGAAACAGATAGAAAGTATTCTACAAGTGTCTGTGAAGGAGAAGCTCTAACCCTAGAGATCATTAGCTAAAGAGGAGTTGAAAGTTACTAGTTCTTGGGTATGGTCCTCCCATGCAATTAAGTTGAAAAATTAGGACACCTTAGAGGACCAAATCCTGCTTTAATACACACAAGCAGGGCTAAGAATAAAGTCTGTGGAGAAATTGTTTCTTAGACTGACCAGAAAGGAAAGCCAGAGGGCATTGGTCAGAGGGTGGGTATATGGATTTGCGTGAAAGTGTCTGCCCGATGTCGTATGGCCACACTGAGAAGGTGTTTGTGGAGACTGAAAATATTCAGTGCTCTGGGGATCTTGCAGCACTGCTTTTGCCACCATTGCCTTTTCCTTTGCCTGCACTTTTCCTTAGCTTTCATCTCTGCATTGGAAGTCACAGTTTCCCTGCGAATGATCCCCAGATTTTAATACCTAAAATGAAAAGTACTTCAGTCTGCTTTTTCACTGTCCAGGATCTCTAGCTTTAACTGTATTTAAATTGTAAACTCTTCGTGATGAACACTGCAGTTTGCTTTTGGTTCTGTTTGGGAAATACCAAATAGAGTTGTGTTAGCCCGGCGAGCCTAGGCAGGGAGTCTGGAACGCAGCGTGTCACTCTTGCACCCGATCTTCTGAAGAGCTTCTATGGTACAACTGCATCTATCTGCCTTTCTAGAAAAGACACTGCCTGATTTCTGCAGGAGGAGATGCAGGAGATGGGGAACAACAGGGATTGTGCGAACTGGCCAAGAGGAAGAGGCTTAGGTAGCAGGATCTAAGTGTGTGCTTTGGTTTTGTGGAGCTCTTTTTGCTATGGAACAGGGAGCTGAGCACCACAGGGTTGGGCAGTGCCAAGCACAAATACAGGCTGGATGGAGAATGGACTGAGAGCAGCCCTGAGGAGAAGGACTTGGGGGTGTTGGTTGATGAGAAACTCGACGTGACCTGGCAATGTGCGCTTGCAGCCCAGAAAGCCAACCATACCCTGGGCTGCATCAAAAGCAGCATGGCCAGCAGGGCGAGGGACAGGATTCTCCCCTTCTGCTCTGCTCCGGTGAGACCTCCCACCTGCAGTATTGCGTCCAGCTCTGGAGCCCCCAACATAAGAAGGACATGGACCTGTTGGAGCGGGTCCAGAGGAGAGACACGAAGATGATCTGAGGGCTGGAGCACCTCTGCTATGAAGACAGACAGAGAGTTGGGCTTGTTCAGCCCGGAGAAGAGAAGGCTCTGGTGAGACCTTATAGCCCCCTCAAGTACCTAAAGGGGGCCTACAGGAAAGATAGGGAGGAACTTTTTACAAAGGCATGGAGTGGTAGGACGAGGGGGAATGGCTTCAAACTAGAAGAGGGGAGATTTAGCCCAGGCTGCCCAGAGCAGCTGTGGCTGCCCCGTCCCTGGAGGTGTCCAAGGCCGGGCTGGACGGGGCTGGGAGCACCCTGGGCTGGGGGGAGGTGTCCCTGCCCAGGGCAAGGGGGGGCGGAACTGGATGATCTTCAAGGTCCCTTCCAACCCAAACCATTCTATGATTCTTAGAGGCAGGGAAACAATGCTGGGGGCTGCTCATCAGAGAATTACATCAGCTAGAGCAAAGGAGTGAAAGGGGTTTGGGCTGGGTGAAGAAAATGAAGAGGATTATGACAGTAAAGGTTCTTCTCAAATTGTTTGAATAATTTCCTGCTAGCACTGCAGAAGTTGTTAAGTGAGCTCATGTGCAACATTCTTTTCCACTACAAAGGGACCCATTTACTCACAGGTGACAGACAGATACAGACAGAAACATATTTACGTTTTCCTGTTAAAAAACTAAAGCAGGTTTATATTTGATAAGAGGTTTATGTTTTCAGTGAGGGTGTTTCCTTCCTCAAATAAATTAGTATTTGAAAGTAAATGTGTGAACTAAGAAGTTTCACTTAAAAATAATTTTTGATGCATTTTCTTGGAGTACTAAATAATTCTTTCACCTCATTGTTGGCTTCTCAGTGCAAAGATACTAAGTAATATAAAAGTCTTGTAGAAACTTAACTTTTTCACTACTTTTAGAATTTCTTGTTAGCAAAAGAGTCCCTGGAATCATCAGCTTCTCTGCACTGCAACGTATTATTACACAAAGAAGTCAGCAGGATTGGATAGACTCAGTGGTCCAGAAAAGCTATTAGATGAAGAAGATAGCTTGATTATATTTTTCGGCTTCAGTACACTTCTGAAAAAATGTTGAAAACGGAAGAAAAGGGGATGTTTAGATTCTTTACATACCTTTCTTAAAGGATGCCAGTAGCTGTTGCTAGGTTTTATCAAGAGACAATTGGGAAAGAATGTCTGAGAAAGGACCTTTTGGTCTGCTTTCTGGAGCACCATTTGTTAACAAAACGGTGTTGCCATTTGCTGGCTGTTGGGTGTCCCATGCGAAATAAATGGGAAGGGTCAGTGCCGTACCGAGAGGGTAGGTGTCCACGCCATGAAAAGCCTGCGTTGGAATGTACGTTAGCAATCACAGGCAGAGGGAGCTTTGAGTGTATCAGTGCCCCAGGCAAAGAGATGCGGAGTTCGGACCTTAAAAAGAAAATAGAAGCCATGTTCTCTGTGTGCTAGCGCGTGTGTATTCAAAAGGAATATGTGATAGTGTGACATAGTATCAAGGTTTTGTTGGCAGTCATTTAATCACAGATTGAGAGTTTCTGCATTCCTAAAACAGGAAAAGCAGGAAAGCAGTAGATTGAGGGAGTGGGATGAGGGGAAGAAGTCACCTTGTGTATCTCAGTCTTCAAACAAGGGGCCCAGCAGCACGTGCCTTTGCGGGGTGCCCCAAGGTTGTCTCAGCCCAGAGAAGACAGCTCTTTCTTGCCCAGAGCTCAGGTATCTTTGTGCCTCCATGAGCTGCCTATGCAGTTCTTGAAGGAGTGTTCATTATTACCTCTAAACCCATTTTTGCCCAGCTACTTTGAACTCCTTTAGCTCTCAGTACCAGGCCATTGGTGAGCTGTTCCTAGCCTTGGGGTCTCTTTTGTCATCCTGTGTCCTACTTTAAGGTCCCACATATCATTTCATTCATTTATGTCTACTCTGCATCCTTTGCCCCTGTTTTCACGGCCTCAGCAATATCCCATGCCCGCATTTCTCTGTGCTGCATCGTTAGGCTGGCACCATTAATGGTTCGTTCTGCACAGAATAACTACTTGCTGTTACTATCCATATGAAAATTATGGTTGCACCACATGATTATACAAAGCTAAGCGAAAAATAAAAAGCCACCTAGTTGTTAAAAAATTGCTGTTACAGCTAAGCAAACTAAAATAATGCTCCAGGCAGGCCAGTAAAAATCCGGAGGAAGCAAGCCTCGGTCTTCAGGCTCTGCAGGGTTACCCCGTGGCTGCGTACTACCAATGGCAGTGCTGTGTTTACTGGGGTAAGGGGCTGCCGACTCCTTAGTTCCCAGTACTCCCGTGCCTCTGGGCATCTCCATCAGGAACCCTTCCCAGGGCTGTCGGTGTTTAAAAAAGCAGAAGTTCTCTTCATTTATGTAATTTCCTTCTCTCTGAGCATTGAGGAATTTCTCAAGCTTTGTAACGAGAGATCTTCCCAGTCTTTATGCTTTATATTCTACAGGGACTCTTACTATGTCTTTGGTAAGGAAAGGTCTGATCTTTTGCTACTGATCTTTTTATGTTCAAAATGGGGAGCGTCACTCCAGTAAAACCTTACAAAACAGAAGAAACTGTTATAAGGTGTCTGCTACATATAAAGTGAATTGAAGAAATAAAATGTTGCCTCCTTCAGTTCCTTCACCCTATAAGTCCGTCATTGCTACCTTTCCTCCTAGTACTGGGACCACAATTGACACTTTTCTTGCTGCAAATGTGTTTTACAGATACAGGGCAGACGTATGTTGTAGTATTACCTATGTGTATGCTTACAGCGCACATCCACTAAAATAATAATTTGCAATCACTGTTTCTTTTAGAGGGGAATGCTGGTAAATGATGCAGGCCTGTGAGGTTTTCTTGGGCAGAGGTATCCTGAGCAGCACAATGTAAGTGTGAAGTTACCTCCTATGGAAGTTCAACGTCCTGCACAGAATAGACAGTTTTGAATTTGAAACACGGTCAGTCTTTCATCAGCTCCTACCCTTAGGGCAGAACGTGAATATTTATTTAAGTTTATATATACTACATCCTACTAGCCTGAGTTAGATCAGAAACCAGCTCTTCGCAAGATGCACAGCTGCAGAAAACATGAACCACATGCAAACATTTTGTCAATCCAGAATGAGTCACAATTTATTTGCAAATTCTTTGTTTTGCAAAACATATTTATTTTACCTCAGCAGAAAAGAATGTTTTCATAAATGTGATGCTTTGATTCTCTCCATGAGTCTAACTGTAGATTTGTTTTCAAGATCTCCCTCAAAGTGCAAGGTAGTTGGAGACAGCTTTAATTGCAAATAGCTAGCAGGTAGGAAATTATGAACTTGGATGCCAGCACAATAAAGAGGACAAAAATCAGATTATTTTTTTCTAGAATGAAAGACAGTGTTATGGTATTGGCTCTTTTTGCGTAGATGATAATATTATTTCTCACACATAATAGTACCATAGAGGTTCTCTTGCTTTACCTTAAAACTCACCAGTCTCTAACGTCGGGATTAAGAATTAAGATCATTGTCTTTATATGAGCAATAAAGCTACTGAAAGCCAAATGAAAAAGGAAGGTTGGGTTTGGTTTTTTTTTTGTGTTTTTAACTAATGGAATTGCAGAATTCAAGATATACTGTATTTGAGTTTAACCTGTACTTCATAAAGCTATACAATATAGTTATTCACATGAAATATGGGAACAATATTAAATATTCCATTAGTGGGGGTTTGCTTTCAGGTCCACCTAGATGAGTGACTGAGAGACCTCTGGTCTGTCAAGCACTTTAGAGGCAAAGAGACGTGAAGAAAGCTGAGCAGGGAAAAAAATCTAGAACTAGTACCCTAAATACTTAACCCGGTGGTAGTATTATTAATGTATCACCCGTGGCTGCGATCCAAAGTGCATTGTAATGTGGAAATTAAGAATGGAATGGGACACAAGTGCAATTAATGCTGCTGATTACATATAATTTGTAAGGTTTTATGAGAGTCTTGAAAAATGTTGGAAATAGGAAGTGCCCCCCTGGAGCCAGGAGGAATGTGCTGTCTGAAGAATGCGATGGAAACGTGAGGTAAAGGTGGAGGACTGGGGAAGAAATTGGTTCTTGCCCAGGAAAGGGCAGGAGAGAGTTCTGGTTCCGGCACATGTGTTTCATGGGCCAGCGCTCTGCTGCAGAGACTTGCCGCTCCCAAAGGCAGCCGAGGCTTTTAAGCAACTTTAGCAGATAACTGGGAGAGCCTAAGCAAGAAATTGGTACAGCTGCTACTGTCAGAGCCCAGTTGGTAAGGGCAGGCCTTTTTCTTAATCTATTTTCTTTCTAAAGTTCGTTTCCGGTTTTAATGAAATCTGTAACTTTATATGTTATGGGAATAAATGTGGCTAACTCATTTCCTTAATCTTGTCTGGGAATGAAAGTGATCCCAGTGCGATTTAACAAGTAATGGGCGCTCTGTCCTTGAGGAGGTGTTGACTCAGTTAAAGTGGTGTGTGAAAGCGTAAAACCGCATTGTGCCTAGCCTGTGGGTTTCAGGGGTTAGACTTTTATTGAAGCAAGGAACTTTAGATTTGCTTACCTGAACTTTATCCTTTCTTTTTTCTACAGACTATACTAAAAGTGCTGTTAGACAGGTATCATTCTGTAGCCAGAGGCATAAGCCTGAGCGTGGATGCACCTATTTCGATATGGAGGTGCTGTATACTAGTGGAGTTTATCTTGCTTACTAGACTTGAGAGGTTATCTCAAGATATACTCAGTTTCAATATATGTGAAATCTGTCCCTATGTGGTGAGCAGGAGGTGGGTTTTGCTTGTTTGATTATATGTGAAGAAGTACAGCTTGACAGCATAGGTAAGCCATTTGTTGTGAACAGTCATAGAGAGTGACTTTGTGTCTTCATAATACTGTGCTTACTCTAAAAATATTCATCTAGACTGTTTTATAATCTGCATGTGTATACAAATTGCTTCATTTACTAGTCTGCTCCCCTCTGGGGTGAAATACAGAAAGAGCTACTTACTGATTCATCATTCAGCACAAATCCATTGGGCCGTGACACCGTTCAGGATACGTCCCTACCAGCAAAGGCAGCGTTTGCAGTTAAACTCCTCTCTGAGACCATGGCAGTGGCAAGGTCAGATGCCTACAACTAAACAAATGGTTGTCTAACTTCAGCTTGATGTATTTTCATCTCTAAACACAGTTAAAACATAGCATATAGTTGCACCAAGAGCATTTTTCCCCGCAATTCTTCAGAAGGCATTAATAAACAAAGAGCAGTACGGTAATGGAAATAGCCCCCTACGTATAGAGAAAATTGTGGGAATAGAAAAAAAATTGGTTAACATTTTATTTCAAAATCGGTCTATACTTTTTAAAAGCAGAGTATGTTCTTTCTTTTAGGTGATCAAATATTTAGGTTGACTTAAAATGTATGACTGGTATAAAAACCTAAATGTTCTGCTTTGGTTGAACTTGAACTGATTTTTATTGTTTGTGTGATTGCCCTCCAAATATCAGTTTTTCCCAGCACTGATTTTATATCTGTCCATCTGTGTGATTTCTTTAAGCTGTGAGCCAAATTGAGGCAAACACATGTATCATAAACAGCAATGCATTTAATTCTGTTATTTATTTTCCTTTATTTTCATGTGTTTGTAGCCCTCTGCAAGCATTCTGCTTTCTATATATTTCAGAGAAAATATTATAAATCTGTCATGGATCATTTGCAGAAAGCAAATCTTTGTAAAGCAATAATACGAAAGGAGATAGATCTAAAAGAGGTAATATTGCTGCAATAATTAATGGCCGAAGCCTGGTAACAACTATGAGGAATACTTTTTCATTTAAACAATGGATGAGAGTATAATCAAGTAAATCAGATCTCAATAAGCAAGAAGCCAGTTAAAAGCCTCATAAACAATGCATGAATGAGAAAAAGATTGTTGTGGAGCAAACAATTAACCAGAGACTTAGCTGAAAAGTAGTTAATGATACAGGCATAATAATCATGACTTCTAATGGCAACGAAATCAGGAAGACAATACTGTCTTCTCGTGAAAATAAGACATTCTGGCATGAAAACATTTAGAACTCATATTTTATTATTTTAATACAGAATGGTTAGAATAGAACTGTACTGAGAGTCTAACCTTGCGGGGACATTTGTCTACTGTTATGATAGCCAACAAAACGGATACTAAAAATTTCAAAAGCTGCAAAACAAAACACTCATTTGCCAGAACTGTGGAAAGCCAAATACCTAGTGAGCACTTTTTCTCTGACCCCTTTTCTGTTTATAATGAACTAGGTTTCTTACATATCCCTTTAGTTTATATTTTATAAAATGTGTCATATTTTCCCCCCAAGAAGGTCCCACCATATAGAGACAACTTTAATATTAAAAATAAAATAAATAAAAAATCCGTGCATATTTGGAAACCTAGCTGAGAGGTCTTTCATGAGACAGGAATACCAATAACAGCTTCCAGTGGTGTTCGGGCTTGGAGTGTTATATAGAAAATGCATGCGTATCCTTTAAGAGGGAGATGCTAAGTAATATTTAAAGAAAAATAAAAATCATTTCGTGTAGGTTTTTCTTGGGGGGAAATGCAGTTGTCCTGGCATCTAGAGACATGCTCCCGCATAGAGCTAGAAGTCACTGGGATGCTAAATCACACTTACGGCATGGATGCTGGAAGAGTCCCAGTTCAGCATGGGCATCCTGGGGCTTCTTCAGCCCTGGTCGGAGACTGGGAAATGCCGGTGATCCTCCCTGGTGCATAATCTGCAAGACTGGAAGACCCCAGGGCTGCTCTTGTCCAGAGCGGGGAGCCCAAATCCTCTGTGGTTTACTTGGCATAGGCTTTAGGCTTCGTTTCCATTGAAAGAGTATCTGAAAACCCAGGAAAACATGGGTGAATCTTGGGCTTTATCCCTGGGTCAAGACTGCGGCTTTCTTATTTTCTGCTGTGGAACAGTGAGCAGGAAACAAGGAGTAAAACCAATTTCCAGGGCTTTTGCAGCTTCCTGATTCTTGGCATTTTCTTCCTATCATATCAAGCAACCTGGTAGAAAACTTCTCAGATTTCTCATGGAAATTTAGTAAGTCGGGATCCATCCCCACTAAGGGGTTTTGGGGAAAAAACAAAACAAAACCAACAGCAAAGCCAGTAAGTTGCCACAAAATGTTTTTGCTTCAGGTAGGTGATCTTTCTGAAGAAACTGGGGTTGTTAGAGGATATTCTGTCTCTCCCCACCTTTGGTGTGACAAAAATTCCTCTTTTTTTTTTTTTTGAAAATGAGATCACTGGTTACTACATGCTGTTAATACACAGCATGTGAAGAAGGGGGGTTTTAACCAATTTAAATTTGTCTAGGTCTTGTTGTCTGTCCTCCTTGTGCAGCCCCTCACCCATTCATCTTTGTTCTCCCTTTATAAGGCACAGAGTATAGTGCTCAAAATACAGCTGTACTTTGAGCCTTTTGACTTCTTGCGAAACTACTTAAAATAATTAATTAGAAATAAAAATAATTAAGATGAGAAATAAAAAACAAGATTTAAGTTTAAGATTTGAGAAGAGATCATAATACCTACTAAATCCAGATCCAGTGATGTCGGAGCCCCAGGGACAGGCTTTTTGCCATGTAAAGAAAAAAGTTCTGCAAGTGCTCTCACTGGAAGTTTTGTGTATTCTAGAGGGCAAAGGTAATGTATCAGCCCAGTAAAATATCAGACTCCAGTGTCAAACCTGTAATGATGATTAACACCATCAAGCTCTAGATGCAGCATCGTTTTGTGTTTTTGTCCCCGGCCTCTGAGCTGAGAACCAAAGTGTATCATCTTCTTCCGTGAATTGGAATGGCACTAGGGAAATAGGTCTTCCGCTGAAACTTGCTGACTTTGAAGTGTGGCTTCTGTTGGCAACTGTGGAGGAGATGGTTAATTTGCTCATAACTGTTAGATGACCTTTCCTCTTGATGTCAAGCTGCATTTGTCAATCTTGCTTTTACTAAAGTGCAGATCAAGTTATAAATTCATATATATATATATTAAAAAATGATACCTTGAAATACTTCCGAGAACTGCTTAATGCTGGATGGTGTTCAGAGCTGAAACATGAGATAGGAACGTATGCCCAGTAGGATGTTGACCTGCTTGTTCTCAGTAGGTTTTTGTGTCCTTTGCCACTTACAGAGGCCCCAGATTTTAATTAAATGATTTTTTTTTTTCCCGGACTACTACCTTCTAAATGCCCCCTGGGAACTGGATAGTCCCCAGCAATCCTGCTAAACTTTCTGCAAACTTCTGGTCTGTCTGAGTGCAACTTTTCTGCTTTCGCTCATATTGCAGGAACTGTGCTGATTTTTTTTAAGTCTGTAGTTGTAATGCTTCACTGAAGTCTTCTCCCACATTTGTGCTTGATCTGCAGGAGAAAAAGGAAAACATGGAAAGGTTTTATTAAATTTTTTTTGACTAAATTATTTGGATATAACACTGAATATACAGAGGGAGCTGATTGAATTATTGCACTGAGACCACTTTTACATAGCTCCCACTCAGAGAATATCGTTGCAAAACATGGTAAATAACTGCCTTAAATAAAATAGAGCACAGTATTCATTTTAGGCCATTTCCAGAGGTTGTTGCTCTTAGGAACCTATGTATATTTAAGATGCAGTAAATTTTGTTGCTCTTTGTTGTACTGTCCTCCCAGTCTCTTACCATTTTAGGGGAGCTTTCCAAATCTGTACCTCTGAGTGGATGAGCATCATGGAGAACTGTGGAAATGGCTGTGTTGGGTCAATGGTCTTCCCTTTGGTGTGTGAGTTTGTTTTTCCTCAGCAGTGGTTTCTACAACAATAGGATATCAACAATTGCCAGAGCCTCCTTCTTAAAGGTGAAAACTAGCGTTTCTTACAAATTCTCCTAGAGAAGTAAAAGAGCAGTGTCGTTAGATCTGCTAACAAGAAAGTCTTATCTAATTAAACTCTCCAGGGCTTTTCAGACTTAAGCTCCTGTGAAAACCATTTTAGGTGTCTGACTATCTATTACTGGAAAATCTCCATTATAGTTCATGTCTTAAATTATCAGTATTTTTAAAGTGAACTGGCTTGCTGCTTCTCTCATTCCTTAAAAACCAATCCTGTTCAATTTTTTCTAGTTAAGGAACTGCCAGGTGTGTTGAACACAGAAGCAGTCTGTGCCTTGTATTTTCTTATCGATTGTTGGTATAGTACAGCATGTCCTGGTCACGGGAGGTAGCAATGCCAAGCAGATGACGCTTGTTATCTCTTTCTCTTCTCCTGAGGCCTTTCCCAGCGGCTTCAGTGGGACCAGGGTTTGTGTTTCATATCCCAGTGGAGATTTTCCGCTTTGTTAATCAAATGTAAGAAGTTCAAATTCTTGTCCATTTTTAAAATTTAGATTAAGTTTTTCTCCATAGAAGGATGATTAAAAATCACTGAATTCATACTGAGTTTCGGTGACACCAGCAATCTGATCTATTAAAAAAAATAAAAATACCCACCCCTGTTATTTCAGTGTTACATTTAAGTGAAGCCAAGTTCATCCTTAGACAATTCTTGCTAGAGCGGGGAGCTGGACCACTGCAGCTCTGTGTGCAGGCAGAGAAAGGAGAAGGATTGAGTCCAAAAGGGGCAGATAACAGATTCATTGGACATGAATTTCTCATAATTTATTCCTGATCAGATCTGTCTTTTGACTTGAATACTACACGGGTGGTTGTTAGGGGTTTTTTTTCCCCCCATGATGTGGCTGGAAGGAGAAATGCTGCGAGGCAACTATTCAAATCACATTAGGGGAAAAAGTCTGTCAAGTTAAAACCGTCAGGGCTATCTCAGCCATCAGGATTGCCATTTCCTATTTTGATTCACAGTGATTTTTTACTGTGAGCAGAAGAGTGTTTAAACACTGGATCATTTCACTGTATTTCTGAGCGTTTCTTGATTTTTGTGACAGTGATCATCTACCCCGTGGTCACTGCAAACACTAAAGCGGTTAATCCTTTACTTGGGCATCTTTAGATAGATACGTCCTGTTTTCCAGAGTTGCCACTTACGTTGGTTTTGGTAAAACCTTAATTTTATAGGCTGTTTCCAAGTTGCAATGTGCAATCTGTCTTGATTACTAAACCCTGGAAACATACAGAAAAAAAATGTATAGTATTTATTAAAGAATATATTATAATTCATATATTTAAAGTATTTGCAACAAAAAAAAGAGGTTGAAAATGTTTATTCATCTCCAGTTGAAGGTAATCACTTGTCTTTACAAGGCTATAGCTTTTAGATTGGGTGTAAAAGTTTCCAGAAGAGTAAGGGGAGAAGCGCACCTCCCAGTGCACAGGTCTACTGTTGCAGCCCAGATACGATTCCTTTTCCCTTGTGAAGCTGGATTTACACGTGCAGAGCCACATCGCTCACCTGCAAACCCCGGACTAGACTCTGCTGCCCTGGGAAGGCTGGGATTTAAGGTGATTCACTTGGTGAAGCAAGTCTTCTGGAAATCTCACAGCCTAGCTTCAAATCTAGCTTCTTTCTTGTTTGGGGGCTTTTTGAATTGCAACTTTGGAATGCTACAGAAATATTCTGAGAGCAAAGGCAGCCTTTCTGTGATGGGGGAATTGAGCAGATCAGAAAGTGCATTGTGCATCTGTCATACTCTACATGCTACAGAAAATCAGCCGTAACATTGCTATTTTTAATATCAGCTAGTCAGAAAGAGTCATATAAGGGTTTGCTCCACACATTTCCCACTGTCCATCCTGCCATCTGACTAAGATGTAGATGAGCAAGATCTCTGCAAGGATCTAGATTTCACAAGAAGTACACGGTCAAGTCCAGTCTCTAAAGAAGGGCTTCGCGAGTGCAGGTGTGTTTGTACAAAGTGTTCACTGATATGGTAAAGAGTCAACAGAAATTGCAGAACATCTGATCTTTGCACAGAGACGTGCACATACCGTGTTAGTAACAGCTGCCTGGAGAGTCAGCAAACACTCAACTTGCATATTCTGCACATAAGCGAGGTGAGCTTGGTTTTCACAAGATACTGCAACTTCCAGTAACCGTTTCCAGATGTCTTTGGGATTTCATTTAGGACATTATGCATATTGGGACATTAGATCACTGTTGGCCACACCAGGGGTGGCACTATGCTATCATGAATTTTCCTGTATTAGGGGTGTGCAGTATGTAACACCAGTCTGCTGATGCCACTGTGGTGTGGAATGGTTTAAAGCCACCCTGCCAGGAGTTTGTGGTTGGGTGCTGGAAGGTGCAAAAGGCAGTGCCGCCCAAACTCCTGTACTCCCCCTTCCTGTGCTCCGTGAGGAGGAACACAAGGGGCCATGTGGTGGGAGTGATGAATGCTGCTCACTCCTCTCTGAGTGTGCTCAGTGAGAGGATATCCTTTTTACTCCAGAAACAAGTCACATCTCGGGGCCACGTGCATGAAAAACGCCCGACAGCTCTCACTGTGTGCCGCACCAGCGACTGCCGTGCAGTGTGGCTGGGGGAGGGTTTGCAGCTCTTTTTGCAAACTGATGGTTCTGTGACCCCGACGCCCAGGTGAGAGAACATCATTAAGCAGCACTACTAACGTGCTCTGTTTCACAGCTACCAGGTCAGCGTGCAGGGTGATGCAGGTTAAAGAATTTAAGCTGTCTCTCAGGATAGTGTGAGATTGGAGGTAGCTCCAGTTTAAAACAAATGTAGAGCTTCTGAAAATTCTACATGAATGTTAGTAAATACTGGAAATAGGGGAATGCCATAGAGGTACTGTTCTAGTTTTATTAGAAATGTTTTACTTATATTCATTCATCTGGATGTAGAAATGATAATGAAAACACTTCTGTGTTATGGTTGATGGGTGATAATATGTCCATGAGCACGTCTGTTAACTGAATAATGGAAAAATAGTGGTGGAAGGGGCCTTAGCATGTCCAGTGATAACTTCCAGCTCAGCAATCCAAATTACGTATTTGGCAGGTCAGTGTGTAGGGGCTTGTCCCCCTTTATTTTCATCTGCCTACACAATTGCAACCATTGTTAGCTGTAATAGAAAACTTAGTCTTCAATGTATTCTGTCATAGCTCACATCTCTCAGGCAGTAGCAAGAAGGAGTGTTTCTGTCTTTTCTGCCTTAGTCTGGTGTCTGGATTTCCCGTTTCGTCTTCTTCATGTTCACCTTTAGCCCAGACCTTTGTCTGCTGTCTGTAACGTGCAGCATGGCCCTTCCCTGGATGTGTGACAAGAGCATATAGAACAAGTGTTACTGGGTGGTCCTGAATAAAAGAACTTATTTTCTGGAACAGAATTACCTGCATTGAAGTTAGTCTAGCCCCTCTTCAGTCATAGTGTCCTGCCTGGTTTGCCCACAGCTCCAGCTTGTTCCTGGCTGGGGAGTCTCCAGCTGCAGAGCTGCTGCTTCGGGCTTCCCTGGCTGAGCAGTGTTGCCAGCATTCCCTGCCTGATAGCTTGGATATTACACATCTTAATGAAAATGTACAAACTCTTTCTCTTAAGCTCTGTCATGTGTTGCGATGGTCAGTTACAAAAGGTAAGAATCATTCCAATTACATAAACCTCAGTTCTGATTCAACCCTTCTCATTCCAAGGTGGATTGGTTTAGCTAACTGCTCCCTTTCCTCCCCCTAAATGTTTCTAGTTGCTGTTTGATCCTTTTGAAGTCTTGTATTTTTAATTCAGTCCTTCTGAAGCTTGTTACAAGCAGCTAGCAATCCTGGCCAAGACCTTTTAAATAAATGAGTTAGAAAATCATTTACTGTGCTCCTAGCAATGTTGAATTACTGTTTAAATAGAGCAAATTAGATCCAAGACTTAATCTCTCATCAATATCCTCTCATGTGACATTGTCAGCTCAGGATTGGTTTAGTCATTGCAATTTCAATAACACTTGTGTGCGTCAAGTAGGGCTCCTTTTTCTTTTATAGAAGATTTCAGTGTCTTGGATTGTATGTGTCAATTGTTCTATTTAAATAGTAACTTGGTGCTCTTGGTAATTCTAAGCCCTGAGGAAGGATGGTTTGGCAGCAAGATCAGCTCTGCTGATAGATGAAATGGTTTGTTGACACAACAAAATAAATGAGCCTTTAAATAAAAGTGTGTTGGGTTTTGCTTACCTAAAGAACTAGGTGGCATAAAATAAAGTATGAGAATCATTTAGAAAGGTTTTTCCACTGGGTGCACTTCAGATTTCTCCCCACCTTTAAATAGCTACTTTCCCACTTATACTCACTGGCTTTATTTCTGCAATAGAAGATAGACATGACTGTTGTGCCTTTCATTAAATCTTTATGGTAGTGTGTCAGTCTTTGCTGGAGCCAGGGGATCCAAGAAAGAAGGCGAGTTGTATGTTGGTTTTTTTTTTCAGAAATGCTCCTGTATTCTAGGGGTGTTGCAGGTCAGAGAAGGTCTGGAAAACATAGACGCAAAAAGCTATCAGCTAATTCACCCTAGTGCATCCTTTGCTATTAGTGTTACCAGATCTTTTCTGGCATTTTGGGGAGAATTTCAGGCAATGCTCTAAATGGCAGAAATAAACTGAGTGTTCATGCATGGAAGTAGAGAGTGTGCCGCCTTAAAGGAAGCTTGAATTAAAAGCATAGATCTCAAGACAGAACTGAAGGCAGCTCCATAGGTCTTTTCTTCCATCCCATAATTGCGTGCGACCATGTAGGAGAAAGACAAGGCGAGCAGGATAGACAGAAACTTGATCTTGAACAGCTTCTGTTGCAAAGCACCCTTCAAAGTCCTGCATAAAATCTGTCGTGCAAGAGCAGAAGCCACATTTGGATGTTTGTGCCCTGCATGGCAGGCAAAAGAGAGCGAGGAAATCACCGATGTCATGGGCAGCTGCACAAGCAGGGAACGCGTGAGGCAAAATTCCTCGGTGAGTCCCAGTGGACCATGCGACAATCCTTTTATTGTGTCTGCCAGTTTTTAATTCCACACCCCAGAGAACAAATTTATTCTTGGGAGCATAGGCAAGATAAGCTAACCAAACACCTGAGGAGTTTGCCTACCTTGTGGAGCAGAAGCACACTTCAATCAGCCAGTCTCCTGGGAAGAAAAAAATCAAATAGCCCAAACCAACCACGACAATCAAATTGCATAGTGGGGGGTTGTGGAAAGTGGGGGACTGACGGGGAGAGGAAAATAGAAGGAATATTTCTAGACTATATTTGGCGAAGGACCTTTTTCCTACTGATAGAAAAATGCATTTGGCTTTGATCAGAATGGTTTCCTGCTGTTTCTGCCCCTCTTCTACTCTGCTTCTAGTTGCAAGTTTGTGCCAGTTTTGTGCTGTCTTTTTGTGTTGCCCTGACAGCTACTAGCTGTCACATAAATAATCTGTTTCTGAAATAGATTCCACTTTGTGAAAGGGGCAAATTTCTACAGGAAGCGGATTTGCTTGAACCAAGTAAGCTGTCACTAAAAGGCTAAGCAGAAGTTAGTGAGAACTGGCAGGAAGGGTACAAATCTCTCAGGCAGTAGCAAGAAGGAGTGTTTCTGTCTTTTCTGCCTTAGTTTGGTGTCTAGATTTCCTGTTTCTTCTTCTTCTTCATGTTCACCTTTAGCCCAGACCTTTGTCTGCTGTCTGTAATGCGCAGTGCGTCCCTTCCCTGGGTGTGTGGCAAGAGCGTATGACCTGCCTCTGAAGTTTGTTTGCTGTGGGTCTGTCGTGCTGGGTGGCTGGGGGAAGAGTAGCAGCTATATTCCTTCGCTGCTCTAATAAAACAAGGGTGATGCTCTCTGAGTGGTCAAGCAGTGCAGTATGATACTCTTGCTATGCTGTAAGATTGTAAACCAGTCCTTCTTAAGCACCAATTATCCTCTGTCGAGTTGTTTGTTTTCATTTTCTCCTTTCAATGGAAACAAAAGAGCTGAGGTCCGCAGGCAACAGCAGTGATAGAGAAAATACATGTTCTGATAATGGCATAAACTGCAGCTTGCTGGTGTCTTGCTGGACGATCACATATAGAGCTAATGGGTTTTCGAAGTACTGTTCTAAGTTATGCCTTTTGGGTGTCCTGCATAGGTGGGATCAGTCATTTCATCCAGAAATAGGGAAATAATTTCACTTAAGTTACTAACCAATATGGTATGGAAGCAGGTATTTGCAAATTAACTGTGTTGGACTCAGACTGAAGGAATCAATGAACTTCAAATATTTTAGAATCAGAGAACTTCACAGTCACCTTACAAACAATTTGTTAACAAAAAAACTCTCTCGAGGCAAAATTTGCTTACTAATTATTCATAGAGCTCTAGAGTAACGATGCCTCTGTGGAAAAAGTGTGGCTAATGAATTTATCACGTGAGGCATTTTTCTCTTGATATATCTCCTAATGGGTTTGCCCTGCAAGTTCTTGCACTCAAGGACTGATGAAAAGCAATAATGCCGGGCATTGAAATTTATAAACCAATTTACACTGTGGAAGGAATAACAGATTTTCATTGAGTTAATGTTTAATTATCTGAGATCTTTTGTTCTTTATTTCTTGTAACTGAATTGGTTTGTCACTTCTGTTAATTAATTAGACAAAAGAAAAAAAATCTTCAAGCACACTGTTGCTCAAATTAGCGTCAGTTGTGGGATTAGTGCATGGTTTATTACCCCCATGAACACCCACTGCCTCTGCTTTGCTGTCACAAAGGCCAGTGTGGGCTCAAAAGCTGAACCATGTCCAGCTTTTAGGAAAGAGGGGAAAACAGCCTTTTCAGGCGTGAGAAGCTTAGAAATATCTGACTGTGTCTAGCTAGACAGAAGCCTGATTCCTTTAGCACAATGACCTTAAATATGCCAGCATTGGGAAACATCTTAGCAGTCATTACGCTTGACTTTAAAGGAACTTATTTTGGGATTGCCATGGCTGCCAGCCCGAGCTGTGATGTGAGGGTTGCTAAGGTTACGAGGAGGCCTTCAGCGATGTGCAGTGACATTCACATAGGAGGAAGCAACAAATCAAGTAAAGAAAACAATTTTTGAAATTGGACTTTCAAATATATTTGGATGATTATTTGCTCACCTTTCTTCCCTGATGCATAACAGCTCCACATCAGCAATTTAGTAAATTATTTCCCAAGGACAGTGTAGTCTGCATACACATCTCTCTTCTACCCCCTTATTGTTTAGGAGGGACATTTAACTGGGCAAAACATGGTAGAGTACAGGTGATACATTGCTGTATTTCAATCTATTCTAGAGGAAACGTATCTTGTCTAATAATTTTTTTTTTTAACCTTCCTCTCCTTGAGTCAGAGGCTGCAGAGAATGAGGTGGAGATGGGGGAACCTGTCCCCACGTCCTCTCTCTGCTTTACCCAGCGCCAGCATGTTCCTCCTTTCCCTCCAAAATCCTACTGGAAGGAGCCCCAAGGGGCACTGGGCAGTGATGGTCCTGGCTGGGCTCCGTTCCGTTCTCATTTGGGCTGTGAAACAAGCCTGGCAGAGTTAAGTGAATTCACTATTTTCACTCCTTTCTGGAAAGGGGGTAGAGCTGAGCTTGCTTGGTGAGAGCAAAGTGTCTGTTTTGTACAGCTGTGGTGAAAAGTCTCTCGAGGGATGGCAGCACTCCTTTGCATCAAGGAAAATAACAACACTGCTATTCCCTGATCCTTATAAACTACCTAATTCCTCCATATTTTATAGGAGGAAAGTGCCAAAATAGGAGGCAGATCCTTGCAGTCTCTTTTCACATAGCCTAGACAGCGTGCCTACTCACAAGCACTAATGGTAAGATCTTTTTTATGTATGGAAATAGCAGAGGTAATAGGTGGAAGGCAACGTGGAAAAGCCTACTGGCAAGGCTTCTATATTAACAATAGCTTGGGGTCCTGGGAAACTTCTATAAAGCCCTGACTTTCAGCTTCATTTCATCTTCTGTCAGTTTCTGTAATGGTTATGGTAAATAACACTTGATTTACTTTTTTTTGTTGTTGTTGAAAATATGAATGTTATGAAAAATAATAGGGTGCATCACATTTTCTTAAGTGTTTGTAGTTTAATGTATGGGAGCATAAAATATAAGCAGAGATACGATTCTCAGTAAATAAGGAAAACTGTGGTATGAATAGTATAGCTGTAGTCAGGCTCTGTATCCGCCATTTAGAGAAATGATGAAAAATATGAAAGTTTGAAATGTTAAATAAAACATGTGAATACATAGCAGTGTTTAAGAAAGAAAATGGTAAAGCAGGAAAGGAGAATCCCAGTGAATCAAATCACTTTTCTGAATGAGTATTCTGAAAAGAATATATTGCTGCTGTATTTAGAAATTTCCTTAAAATTATCTTTAAAAGCCCTGTTCCAACTCAGAATTGGGTGTATTTTAGGTCTCTGAATAAACCTTGCTTCTAGGATTCTGGATTATTCTCCTAGATACATAATTTATTAGGATATTTCACATTTAAAAAGAAACCTCAGAATAAGCCTTTTATTACCCTTTAAGTATTGCTAGTGCTACTCATCATGAAACCATGGCCTTAAAATCATGCAAGTGAAGTAATATCCTCCTCCTCTTTTTCCTTTTTTTCCTTTTTCCGTGCCCTGGCAGAAGGCAGCGCTCCCTCCGGCAAAGCCCCGTGCCCAGGGGCATGCTGTGGCCTTCGGCCTCATCTGCTCACCAGCGGGGCAACGATGTCCTGCCAGGCCAGGCCCAGGCAGCCCCTGCAGCGCAGCGTTCTGGGTCTCTCTTTGCTCTGGCACCTTTTCCACCTTGTCCACAAGGATGGTTTCTGGTCCCTCGGCCAGCAGAGGGTGGGCGGCAGACCAAGTCATGAGGCTTTGCTGGGTATGCTGCAGGTGTTCTGCTTCAGATTTTTCTTCTGGCTTTACACATGCGATTATTTTTTATTCTTTGAACCTCACAGTTGAGTCTGTTCAATTTGTTGCTTTCGTATTTGCTCCTCTCCCTCCTGGTTTGGGTTCACATGGCTTTTTCAGGAGGATTTGTAGTGATTTCAGGGTGCACAGCACGGTATGGAAAGCGCTAGCCTTGATCCCTAGGGAAGAATGTAAGACTAGTGTGAGTCTGTCAGTCAAAAATGCTCTTTTATCCTCCAGCAGCTAGTGTCCCTTGGATTTGCTGAGACTGAGATAGTTTCTTGTGATTTAATATCACTTGGTGGATTTATTTTCTATGAACTCTTCCAGGTGTGGGGTTTTCCCCCTCAGTAGTTAACGCTGGTTAGCTGTCCTGGGTTCAAGATTCCCTGTCCACTTCATTCCCAGTGAGAGAAGAGAAAGAAATGAGTAAATATTGTCATCCTCCTGACTGATTGTCTAACTGGAGCTGAAAACTGAACTAGGATGGGTGATTGAGTCTTTAAATGAAGCCAAGCAAGAGCCTTCCTGGCCTGGAGGCACACCTGAATTAGAAGTTAAGGATCATTAGTCTCTTCTCTGAGCCATGTGTGGGGTTGGGTAGGCATCTACAATGAGCAGGTAGCAAAGTTACTAAACTGAGAGAGACATTTGACTTTTTATTTGCACGTATATTACATTGGAAGTGCAAATTGCTGAGGTGTTTCTATTCCTGGTAAAATGTTTGCAGTCTCAGGGAGAGGGTCGCCGAGGAAGCTCTGCTTTCTAAGCCAGTCTGGTGGATAGGCAGAGTCATTGCTGGGAATGGGCTTCAGCTGGACCCATTTTGGTCAGGTGCTACCTGTTTTCTAATGCCTACTCTTTCTGCTGCAGCAGGAGGTTGGTGGAGGGAACAAGCTTAGTGATGTTGGAGAAGGGTGCTGTGGAGGTAGAAGCAGTTCTTTCCTCCATAAAGTGCTCTGACATTCTATGTTTCCCTTTACAAGATCTATACCAGAAGAGATCCTAGCTACCTACGTGGATTTTTGTTTGCGTGATACATTTGTTGTGGTGAGATGCTGTGGAAAGCTTTGCACGCCTGCAGGTAAGCAAGCTGTGGTTTGAGTCTTTCCTCCAAGCCTTCTGTGCTCAGGGGGACGGTTTTCATCTCACTTACTGTACCAGTTTCACACAATTGTAATTTCTCTGACTTCAGTGGGTTTTCTGGTGATATGCTAGTGTCAAGTCAGATCTGGGTGTCAGGTTTTGCAAAACCAAGCTGAAAATAAAGCAAGAAAAAAAAATGAAAAGGTTTCCAACAACACTTAGAGTTTCTCATTTCCAGCTTAGGAGTTAATACACCATGAAACCTTTTATTTTGTGGGGGTTTTTTTTGTAGTACACTGACTTTTCTGCTCCTGCAGAGAAAAACAAGGTGAAGAATTACACAGAAATGAAAAATAATGAGAAGAAAAGCATATAGTTTCCACGCTCCTTTGGGGAGCTTTAGAGAGATGTTACTTTTTCAGTGGTTCATGATGTGTGACTGGGTTCCATGTCCTGGTCTCAGCTGTGCTGCTGCAGTTGGCTTCAAAACCTGAAGTGATTAGGGGACCCTTCAGAGGTTATAGAAATGTAAAACATTATTATTAAGTTGGTGACAAGTTGCATTCAAAATGGTATCTTACATACTGAAAGCATTCTCAAGCTTGCATGTGGTTTTTGAGATGAAAGACTTTACAACAGCAGTGGCTGGTTAAATGAGTCCAGAGTTCACGTATGCTGATAGTATCAGATTTTCATTTTTATGAATAATTCTGACAACAAAAGTAACATTTTGAATTGTAACTGAAATATGCATGTACTTTTAGGCACACATTAGCTGTCTATAAAAGGGCTTTTCTGTCTTCCCTTAGTTAGATATTGAATGCCTTAGGGCATTTTAGATTCTGCTGGAAGCCAGGTTAGCACTGAAGTGATTCAGGGATTCAGTGTTTTTCCTCCCAGGGATATGCATAGCAACTCTGTTCAGATTACAAATAAAAAGATATTTTTTTTCAGACTATTATTCCAACACACATGACTTGTTAGCTGAGAACTGTACTGTGCTCTTTTTGCTCCTTCCAATATTAGCATTGATGTAGGCCACAACAAAATCAATGGCAAGTTTAGCTCAAGTGAAGTCATTTGATATCTTACGACAATTAGTTATTGCCACGGCATCTGTTCAGGTAGAGCAACAGTGTATGTCCTAGACACAGCCAAGCCTGGCTGGCATTCCTGCAGATTTTTCTCAAATAGAGAAACAACAGTACAAGAACAGGCTGGTTTGAAACAAGTATCTACTGTAACTCCAAGAGGTGCATCTCTCCGTTCATACATGCTCTTCTCATCTTGCAAAATGTTCCTGTTCCTGCTGTGAAGGAGAGCTCCTCTTTAAGACAATTTTTGCTTTTAACAAATATCACACCATTAGCCAGCTGGGTCTTGGCTGTGATCTTTGGCACAGTATTTGTCTGGAGCAAAACCAGTGCCCTGCCTGCCTTTCCGGGGCACCCATCATCAAAAGTTAAATGGTTTGTCTCTCCAGCTCGCGGCTTGAGCTGTCAGGATTGGCAGTCAGAAAAGTCATCCTCTTTTAGGCAATTGGAGGGAATGCTGTGAGAAGGTCAGTAGCGTGACCAAATGGGAAACTCTGATGTCATTTTTGATGCAGTTGCTGATAGCGGAAATCCATAGATTGCGGTTCTGAGCCAGGGAGCCTCCTGCCTCCAGGGTGATGGGAATCCCTTTGAAACAGAAATTCAAAACTGGCATTTTTTTATTGTCTCTATCATGTTGGACCTTTCAGCAGTAGTCATTATACTGTGCAATTTCCTGGTAAGTTACAGGTTTTTGCCTTTCTGACAGACAGAATACATTAGTTTGAGGCTGCAGTAATGCAATGAGCTTCTGGTTGCATTAGAATATGGGTATGGGAGCTCAAGTCTGCTTGCAAAACGCAATGTTGGCATACTGTAGGGCGTATTTTCTACCAGGAAGATATTTCACTCTCGTTAGGACCCCTGCAGGCGGCAATTGGCAATATAATATATTATTATTAATATCATAGTGTTAACATACTAAGAATAATGGTAGTTGAAATAGTATAACTATCATAATGTTAATATATTAAGAATAATTGTTATTATTAGGCTTGAGACCCTAATAAGAATGTATTGAAGCGTGCGAGTACTGTCACTGCCTCCAAAGGTTTCAGTCTAAGCCAGCAAGCAATACACAGAGGAGAAGGAGCTGAGCCAGTAGGTGAAGGGGATACATCCAGTCAAGTCCTCAGCTGCCTGAGTAAGGAGGGAGAGAGTTCCAAAGGGTCTCTGAGGTTATTAAAAGATGTGGCAATAGGTAGGGTAGCAGAAAGTGGAGCACTGTAGGATTTCAAAGAGGACACTGAAATAACAAGGACGTGGGCAAGTTATACTGTGGCAGTCTCTAGGCCAGAGGGGCTTTGCTGGTTTAGGAGTGCTGGTGTGATATAAATAGCGTGTATATAGCTTTATTGGCCATTATACTGCAGTTGTAAGACCCCTCAGACCTCTGATTCATGTGACATAAATTACATGGCTCAAGAGGGCAACTACATGTTTGCTAGGACCTGCTACTTAGCTCTGTCAGTTGAGTTGTACTCCAAACTGACAAAACTCCACTGGCCAACGATAATGGCTGCTTCTCCCAGTCTGCCAGGGAGGCTCACAACACCGTACGCAGGAGTTTGCCTGTTTCTTAAGCAGATGGATCTCTGAGAGCTAACACTAAAATGCTTAGTTTGAAGAGCAAAATCAAAGATTAACCTCTGGGGTTAATACTCAAAATAGAAAAAAGATTCTGTTTTGTGTCAACAGGAAGATTTTATACAGTGCAAACTGTTCTTTAGGGAAGCATCTTCTGTGATGGTCTAAATTATGTACTGTGAATGATGATTGTCTTGCACTGCACATACAGATCATTCAACCATGAGATTGGAATCATGTTAGTAATAATTAAAAGTATGTACTGGCTTTTGTGCTTGAATATACTGTTCTGGCCTGTGATTAAACTGTGCAGCATTAGGACACGAATTTTGACTCATTCCAGCAATCATTTATAAGTAAAATCTCACCTCTAGAAGGTGTATACCCAGTTACTCATTACCTTGTGTAATGAACCAAATCCATAACCTTCTTGGTGGTGTATGAAAATAACAAAATGTGATTGAAGGTTCTTATTTATGCTAGCGTTCTTTTTCTGTGACTGGGTGAAATTTGCAGAAGCATTGAGACAGTCATCTTTGTACCTTCGGTCCTCTTTGAAGTTTCAAGAAAGGAACTTTTCTGCCTGTTGTGAGATATTTACTAGGTGGGAATAATTTATGTCAAAACAATGAGGGCGATGAAGCACTGGAGCCAGGGCCCCAGAGATATTGAGGAGCCTCTATCCTTGGAAAGTCCTGGAACAATTGGTACAGCTTTAAAGCAAGAGTTTGGACTAGATGACCTCCAGATGTCCATTCCAGCCTAAGTTTTCCTGTGGTTTGGTTGGATTTTTTTTGTGACTTCATAATAACTTTAAGAAAATACAAGCCCCACCAGAATGGAAGTCAGAAATCTATAAGATTAAAATAACAATAGCAAAACAAGTATGGCCGTTCAGTACTTTGCAGCATTCCTAAATTTTATAGGACACGAGAAATCTAAGAAATTCTATAATAAAGTGTGCAAATTCTGCAGACTGTCTTGACAAAACCCAAAAGGCTTAGGTTGGGCAACTCTCTCCCCGTCATGTTCACCAATCATCTTCTGATGGTCTTTAAGCAATTGAAAATGTATATTACTACAGTATTTAAAAATAAATGAAAAAATCCCAAAGATATAATGTCGCAGTGGGTCTCAAATGAGCTACAGAAAATGGAATATGTCCCAGTGAAATGTGATTTGCTGCATGTCACAAGCTCTAGCTGACTCCACCAAGTTGATCTGTGACCTTGAGAGAGTTATTACGTCATTCAGTCCAGAAAATGCAGAACTGGGCTTCCACCCTCATTCTCCCCCTTGCTTTTTTTTGTCAGCAGGGAAAGCGTTAGATGGGCAGCCTCCATGCAAATTCTCACCATTTACAGTAGCGCAATCTAAGGAAGGCTGAGCCAGAGGGCAAAGTAATCACTTTCAGGAAAACACTAAGTAAAATGTTATGTTTCAGGACATACACGCTGCATTATTTACAGCCATCTCTCTGAACCTGATACAATGCATGGCACAACTCAAAATCTTTCTGAAAATCAGAATGTAATTGCCAACTTAAATTGATACCAGATCATATTAGCAAGGAGATGGTGACGTACACAGACATATTAAATGTATTTCATCCTCTTGCAAACATATATAACTTCCCACTTTTTTTTTCAGCCCTTCTCGGAAAAATATAGCTCTGTACAGGGTTTTGGTTTATGATCATTTCTCTTGAGCCCCTGCTGTTTGTGAAATGCTTCTCCTGGGAGAGTACCAAATAGATGTTTGTTTATAATAAATTCAGACAGAAATCTTGGGGCTGTGCATATCTCGCAAGGAGTGATCCTTGACGGAAAGAGTGATTTTTATTTTTTTCTTTCCCTGGGACAGGGTGAAGAGGGGGCCGTGGCAGGCCCCTCTGGCTAATTCCTCCTAGATTTTGTCACGTTGCTTTGCCACATATCCCCATCTCCTCTTTGACTGGTGCTTGGGATGAAGATTTTGCCTTATTGTTGAAATCTGGAAACAGGGGCATCCTAAGAAACACTGCCTGGCTGAGATGAAGCCTGGAGTTTCTATAAAACATTGTGCTTTCATATGCAGGATATCCTTTTTACCCTGCATAATCCTGTCCAGATTATTTAAAAAAAAATAAAATATCACCCTCAGCTTTGTGACTGCTAATAATCCAGCTGCAGCACATTTCTCTGGCCTCTTCTCTCTGCTCCCAAGCAGATTCCCTGCTTGTACTAGTTTTGTGTGGGTTGAACACTACCAGCTAGTTGCCTGTTATATTTTAGCACAATTTCTTGACAGAGTTCCTGCTGCATCCGTGCATGACTATAAATCTCAGTTATCGGACCTTTTTATTTTCAATTCAGTGTATTTTTGTGTAGTGTATACTGCATTATTTTGGGGTTGTGGTCTGACACTTCTCTGCCTCATCCATAAATGCTGTTGTATTGCTGCGCTCGGAGTTCCCCTGAAAAGCAGTTGGAGGTGAATCTGTGCACAAAGCATCCTGTTACTAGGGACACCAGTTCGGTGAAGTTACAGATGGTCAATAGTACATGGGCCTTCATGAATTGCCTTTTTAAAGAAGCTGTAATTAACTTTCCTGAAGAAAAGCATATTTCCACTGGCACTCTGGCAGCCTAAATACTAGCTTTGTAGCAAAGCTTCATCTCTAAAAAACTAAGGAATATAAAGGTTACATGTAAACTTCCAGGGATTGTGCTGCAATGTTACAGCACAAGTTTTTGGTTGGTTGGTTGGTTGGTTTTTTTCAAGTCATTTACAATTCCTAAATTTTTCCGTGGTTACAAAAATATAGCAAAAATTATCTTCGAATTCAACCCAATTACTTTGTAGACTTGCAGAAAGTCAAGGCTTTATTATGCTGTTGTTTTTCTTGGGTTTTGTTTTTTTCTTTTTAAAAAAAACCAAAACCCTCTTGGCTGATTATGTTCTATTTTTGAAAATCAATGATATAGTAACATCTAGAATTCCTAAATCTGCAGAGTTGATACGTTTGGTTGTTCAAATATGCTATTGTTGTTCTTGTGCAACGATAAAGTTTTCTATATGGTTTTATACAATATCAGATAAACTACAGACAAGAGGGGGGGAGGGTGTGAGCAGTGGAAAAAGCTAAATGTTCTCCATTTATAAATAGCTACTAGTTTTTCTATTTTTATGCAATTATAGTAGCTGCCCTCATCCATGAAGAGATGTCCATCAGTAGAGTGAAACCAGAAATACTGAGTAAAGCACAGAAGTAATTATGAGGCTAAAAAAAAATAATGAAAATATATGTTAAGCTATTGTTTGCTTTAGTTTGTGGAGTGTGATATGTCCTCAGTTGTTAACTGATGTAACCTCTCTGATGCCATTGGAATCTCACTCATTAGTCATCCAAGGGTGGACTCCTTTGTGCTTTATGTGCAGACCTTTTTATAACTGTACTTTCTGGGTGCAGACTTCTCTTCCTTTCTGCCCCCCCATTCAGGCAGGTTTTGGGGTTTTTTGAGTGTCTTTTATACTGCTATGTAGTAAAAAGTAATCAACTATCATGTCACATCATAAATCCCACCTTAGATTCCAACCCAATTAGTTTATTGAAATTACTAATGCCTGCACTCTGAATTACACGATAAAGCAGAATTAATGTGTCATTACACTATAGCATCCTGGTCAGAATTACCTCTTTTACTCAGAAATCCAAGATAACTATCTCTGTAATTAAATGTGCTCCCGCTTGCTTAATAACTATAAAAACAGCCACTTTCCTGGTGTAATTGCTTAGCAGTATTTAAGAATGCTCTGTGTTATCACCTAATGTGGATCTTTGGGAGAGTTATAATAGTAAGAAAGAGAAACAAAGAGGCAAGAAGCAAGTTGCTGCTTAAGTGTGATAAATACAAGTATACATTATAAAGTACATGGTTTTCATTCTTAAAAATATTTCCTAGAAAATTAAAGCAAAGCTCCAGAAATGTTAATGCCAAATACACAATGCTCCCAAGAAGATATAACAGTAGGAAGAGTTACTTTAATGGGCTTTCTTTTCCTCTCATTTCGCTCCTTTCTGTGATCACTGAATTTTGCTCTGTGTTTTGCCTTTTGTGCGTATTATTCTATGGTAACCTTTCATCAACATAGTGGGGGAGAAGATAATTTGTTTGTGGACAGTTTTAAAAGGTTGTTGTTGGTTCGTTTTCTTTTAAAAAAACTTATACTTGTATAATTATAAATTGGAATGCTAGAAAGATGAAAGACGTATTTGTAAATCCTGGGAGGTCTGTCAGAAATCTGAATTATTTATGGGCATCCCTGGCTAAGACCAGTTGTTCAGCAATGTTTACAAACGCGTACAGAGTTGTCAGCTGATGTTTCACAATAATGTAGCCCAGGTTATGATTTTCTTGGAAGCCAGATTGATTACCTTTTTGTTGATGCAGTGTCCTGAGTGACAGTAAACAAAGAGGAAATAACTAATGGAGGCGGGTATTTTATCTGTGACTATACCTGCTCACCCACCAAATCCAGATCCTTGGTGTTAGCTGCTGGGATTCATGCTCCAGTCCTGTGTAGGAGCTGGGGACACACTGAAATTCCTTAGAAATGGAAATCAAGAAAGACTGGGGCTTGGTGTTTGCTTTGGAAATGCGGTGAGGAGCACACGCGGTGTTCCCCCTACCTGCCTTAGCCATTTGTTGTTCATCTAAGGTACAGGGACTGGTGTTGCAGTATGTCCTTGTGTGGGCACGCGACTGGCCCTTGCTGCTGGGCTTGTGCTTTGTGTGCAGCCATCGAGCCTGTGTCTGGGGCGGAGAAAGAATGGTGCGTTTGATTTGGGTAAGGAGTGCAGCTTTTGACTATCACATTGAATGTGAGTTTCTGCTTTGCAAGCATCAAGAGAGGTCACCACTATCAATATATGTTGTTTCCATTTTTTGAGATGTCTAAAATTGCATTTCTTTCAAAGATAACTATGATAGTTTGCTAATACGCCCTTTTGTATGTTAGTTTCCAAGTACAGATTTTATTGCACCGGCTGGTCTTGATTCCCAAGTGAAAGCAGAGAATTCTGTTGCTTGTCGAATCCAGGTTGGCACATTGAAGGTTGCTTTATGCTACAACACATTTAATTGTATACTACAGTGAAGTGTTTATCTGTCCTTACATAGTAATTTTAGGCAGTAAATATTCCTTCTGGTCTGATAAATACTATTTCTTCTGCATGATTTATGTATCCTTGCAAGATTCCCCATCTCTGCCTTCAGTGACTGAACAGCAAAGCTTTGCTGATAATTTCTTTTGTCATTTTTTGCCCTGGTTCTTTCAAGTTTGAATCACAATAGTCTCTATTAATATACTTGTAGATAATTTTCTCAGCAGGCTGATTTCTTTTTGTTCTTTTTCTGTTGTAAAATATATTATGTTTTCCCATAAATAAGACTCTTACCCTTTTGATATTTTGTTAACCACTTTGAGGTAGCCTCTCAAATTTTTTGTTGTGTTTTTTTTGTTTGTTTGCTTTTGTTTTTAAAAGCTTCATATATTAAAGGTCTAATCCTGCTCCCAGTGATGCTTTAACACATTTTTCTACTATAATGGTAATATAAACTCTAAGGATTCAGCATTCATACTACCAGAATGTGTGATATTTTCATATAGTCCTAAATGTAGGCTGTATTTAAGGATTATTTATTCACTATGGATGACTAAGGCATAAGGGCATAAAGACAAGGGAATGGGGAGAAAACCAAACACCACACTTTTTCTTAGAAAGGGGAAGCGAAAATCTGCCAGGGAAACTAGAGGGTAGGTAGATGATTGTGGTATAAAAAGAGAACCAAGATAACAAAATAAGACCACCCCCTCAGTGACTTCAGCTGCTTTGTTTACTGTGGAGGAGTTTGAGGACAGTTGCTATTCCAGAGCCTTTCTTTATGGAGGACTCCTTAAGGAAAACAGGGTAGAAAGAAATGTTAAGTCTTCTCATAGGGATGCGATCGGTAAATAGAGTACCCCGGTTGCCTGTGGTGGGACACATGTTAAATGTGTCCCCAGGTGATCCGAAACGGAGCAAGGAGGTGGCAGGTTTCACTGGTGATAATGAGTTTTTCAGCAGAGTAAAGGTGAGGGCTGAATGTGAAAAGCTGCATAAAAAAATCCAGTGCTGAGCGCCCAAGTGATAAAAATGACAGGTGAAGTACAGGTAAATGCAACATGAGAGACATGGTGGGGTGCGGGGGAACAATCCTGGACTCCTGTTCTAAGGTAAGCGTTATAACTCGAGAACGAGATTTGGGGGTAAGAAAGATCAGTTGATTTCTCCGTAGTCTTCAAGAAAACAACGTGTTCTGCTAGGGTTTAGAAAGTAGAGGAATGAAAAAAAAAAAACCAGAAAACATCATTATGACACTGTGTGATGGTGCTTCTGCATCTTGAATGTTGCATGTAGCTTTGCCCCCATCTTCATAAAGGTGTAATAGAATTGGAAAAGGCTCATAAAAGAGCAGCATGAATGATCAAATGTACTGAATAGGCTCCATAAAAGGAACAAATGGGACTCTCTCGCTTGAAACAAAACCTTAAAAAAAAAATGCCTGAAGAGATCTAGGAAACTGGGAGGTGATATATCTTCCTGGTCACAATCTAGCAGGAATCAAACTAAAGCACTCTGGGTCAAAACAGAGAGGAGGTAGTTCTTCACAAAGTTGGTAGTAAAACTGGAATATCACAAGATGTTGTGGATGGCAGAAGTTTCCAAATGTAAAAAAACCCACAAACTAGTTGGATGTATTAATGGAAGTAATTCCTTCAAATATCTTTAAATGGTGCGTCTGGTTCAGGAAGTCCCTACCAGTGCCTCTAGTCCCACTGGAGGCTGGAAGAGCGCTTTAGGGAAGCACTGATTGATGATCCTGTGATTGTCCTATTTCTACATTCTTCCTTAGGCAGCTGCTGTCAGAGGTTGTAGTGATAGGCTGTTGGGCTGGATAGGCTTTGATCTGTCCTAGTGTAGTCTTCCTTATGCTCTTTTTGCTCTCCTGTATTTACCAACGGATGCTTTGAGAGGGTGTGTTTATTAAGCAGTCTTTTGCCATATTATGGAAGTGAACATGACCATATTTTAATGGCTTGAAATCTGTGTGTCTCAAAAGATGAGAGGAAATATACTGAAGTCAAACCAGCTGAGCCACTTCCCACAAGTGCTGTGGCAGCTGAAACTGGCCAAATACTGAGTAAACTCTCAACGCAAGAATGACTAGTAAGATTACCTCAGAGGAAAAATTCTATTCCTGATTTCTGTGAATGTGTAGAAAAAAATACAGATGGCAAAACTGTTTTTATGAGAGGAACATGTAGTGAAGGCAAATGCCAGCAAAAAACTGGCCCTGAGGTGTGTGTCTGTACATGTGTTTGCTGTTGGGGCAGGGGGCACTTGTCAGAGTGTCCTTGTGTTGCTCTTAAACCTGAACTCTAATGTACCTTTACTGGTTCCAAACTGTGTTTCACCTTTCTGATTTCCATCAGCTCTTCTTTGCTCCTTAAGAAGAACTAGGATGCCCCGTCCCTGGAGGTGTTCAAGGCCAGGCTGGACGTGGCCTTGGGCAACCTGGTCTAGTGAGAGGTGTCCCTGCCTGTGGCAGGGGGGTTGGAACTCGATGATCTTCAAGGTCCCTTCCAACCTAAACTGTTCTAGAATATAGAATCATAGAATGGTTTAGGTTGGAAGGGACCTTGAAGATCATCGAGTTCCAACCCCCTGCCCTGGGCAGGGACACCTCTCACTAGACCAGGTTGCCCAAGGCCACGTCCAGCCTGGCCTTGAACACCTCCAGGGACGGGGCTTCAACAGCCTCTCTGGGCAACCTGGGCCAGTGCCTCACCGCCCTTAAAGTGAAAAACTTCTTCCTAATGCTTAATCTAAACCTGCCCTCTTCCAGCTTAAAGCCGTTCCCCCTCGTCCTATCACTACATGCCCGAGTAAAGAGTCCTTCCCCAGCTCTCCTGTAGCCCCTTTAGGGACTGGAAGGCCGCAATAAGATCTCCCCGGAGCCTTCTCTTCTCCAGGCTGAACAGCCCCAACTCTCTCAGCCTCTCCTCATAGGAGAGGTGCTCCAGCCCTCTGATCATCCTTGTGGCTCTCCTCTGGACGCGCTCCAGCAGGTCCATGTCCTTCTTATGTTGGGGACTCCAGAGCTGGATGCAGTACTCCAGGTGGGGTCTCACGAGAGCGGAGTAGAGGGGCAGAATCCCCTCCCTTGCCCTGCTGGCCACACTTCTTTTGATGCAGCCCAGGATACGGTTGGCCTTCTGGGCTGCGCTCGCACATTGCTGGCTCATGTTGAGCTTCTCATCAATCATCACCCCCAGGTCCTTCTCCCCAGGGCTGCTCTCCAGCCATTCCCCGCCGAGCCTCGATTTGTGCTTGGGATTGCCCCGACCCAGATGTAGGACCTTGCACTTGGCCTTGTTGAACTGCATGAGGTTGGCTTGGGCCCACCTCTCCAGCCTGTCCAGGTCCCTCTGGATGGCATCCCTCCCCTCCAGCGTGTCTGCCTCGCCAAACAGCTTGGTATCATCAGCAAACTTGCTGAGGGTGCACTCTACCCCACTGTCCGTGTCGCTAACAAAGATGTTGAACAGTACGGGTCCCAGTACCGACCCCTGAGGAACGCCACTCGTCACTGCTCTCCACTTGGACACCGAGCCGTTGACCGCAACCCTTTGAGTGCGACCGTCCAGCCAGTTCTTTATCCACCGAGTGGTCCATTTATCGAATCCATGTCTCTTCAATTTAGAGACCAGGATATCGTGTGGGACAGTGTCAAACGCTTTGCACAAGTCCAGGTAGATGACATCAGTAGATCTTCCCTTGTCCACTGCCACTGTAACCCCTTCGTAGAAGGCCACCAGATTTGTCAGGCATGACTTGCCCTTGGTGAAGCCATGTTGGCTCTCGCCAATCACCTCCTTGTTTTCTGTGTGCCTCAGCAGAGTTTCCAGGAGGATCTGCTCCGTGATCTTGCCGGGCACAGAGGTGAGACTGACTGGCCTGTAGTTCCCCGGGTCTTCCTTGTTTCCCTTTTTGAAAATAGGGGTTATGTTTCCCCTTTTCCAGTCGGCAGGAACCTCACCAGACTGCCACGACTTCTCAAATATGATGGCTAGTGGCTTTGCGACTTGATCTGCCAGTTCCCTCAGTGCCTGTGGATGTATCTCATCAGGTCCCATGGACTTGTGCACCTTCAGGTTCCTCAGGTGGTCTCTCACTTTATCTTCATCTACAGTGGGCGGTGCTCCGTTTTCCCAATCCTCACCTTTGCAATCTGTGTCTTGGGCAGTGTGGCTGCTGTCCTTGTCTGTGAAGACTGAGGCAAAAAAGTGATTGAGTACCTCAGCTCTGTCTCTGTCCCGGGTAACCAGTTCTTGCGTTTCCTTCCGGAGAGGGCCTACATTTTCCCTAGTCTTTCTTTTCTCACTGACATACCTATAGAAGGATTTTTTGTTTGTCTTGATGTCCCTGGCCAGATTTAGTTCTAAATAGAAATATATATAGTCTGTACTACTGAAGTACAGATAGGCAGTAAATTTTGTCCTTGGAGAGAAATGCACTGCAATGCAACTTTGAAACACTAGAGGAGGTTGTGGCTTAGATGTCAATTATCAGTGGCATACCTATCACAGAATGGACACAGTAACTGCTCTACTGCAATTAGGATGGTACCACGTGCATCCGTTTTTGTATAGGTAATAGAGGAAATAACCTCATTTTTGTACAAATGTTTTTTCTTTGGGCATACTTAGCTTTCAGTCTACAGATAAGGTTACTTACAGACTGTAGCGTTTGCTGATGGCTGCACAACAGTTATCTCCCATGTAATTCAGTTCTGCTGAATCTGCAATAGTATGGTATAGTTCTGGCTTAATGGAACAACATTAAGAAAAGTTCTTACTTTTTCCTTTTGTGAATTATATTGTGTAATTTTTATTTAGAGATGCTGAAAGTCTTGTTTTCACTCCTTTTGCTGGAGGACTTCGAGAAGCTCTTCATCGGTTGACCTTTTAAGAGGCCTAAACCTGGCTGAGCAGTTATGATAGACTCCGTAGTCATCTGATGCAAATAAATCTTGCACCGCTAAAGTCCTTGGAGCTGCACTGATGTACACCAGCAGATGATCTAAGTCAGTATTTACAACCTAGCTGTTGTTGGGGAAGTTTATTCATGCTTCAGCTGGGCTCAGCTGTGAGGGAAAACCTGTATAGGATGTAAGTTGCAACTCTCAGTAATTTTGTTTTCAAGTATTCTGTGGCTTCTTTTCATCAATTCACTTAAAGGTTAAACAAGGAGTTAATTGCAATGGCAACATCTGCCTTCATAAAATAATCTGATGTCAGGACAGCCAGTGCTGCTCACCTATCAGCTTGGAGGCTTTTCCTATCTAATAGCAGATCTCGGTCACTGGGAGGTGGGTTGGCTTCATGGAGAAGCCCAGAGGACAGAAATGAAGGTGCTGTAACGTACCCATTCGGTGATTTTTGAAAATCCTGGAAAGATGCACAGATAGTTGGATGCACAGATTATTACACCATAGTCTTGAGAATGAGACTTCAGACAAAACGTGCTTAATTTCTACTTTAATTGCGAAAGGGGATTTGGTTTTATTCTTGAAGCATCATGTGCTGCTACCAAAGGCTGGAGATACTTAGAATCATAGAATGGTTTGGGTTGGAAGGGACCTTTAAAGGTCATCTAGTCCAACCCCCCTGCAATGAGCAGGGACATCTTCAATTTACCTATACACAGGTTCATTCAGTGGCACTGAAAGCCAGACCTGCAATACCTTTGGGGTAAGAACTCTTTTGATGGGAAACTAGACTCTCCTTGGCTCAGTGGCCCCATCGTGGACACCAGATCAACTCTAAAATGAGGAGCTAACCTCTTAAAGGAAAAGTCAGGCAGTCAGCAGTGACTTAGAGCTTGGAACATACTGTCTATATAACCATTTGGCATTTATAAATCATTTGGATTGCAGAAAGTAGAGTTCTTTAGCTAGGATATGATTTTAGCAAAGTCCTTCCCAATCAGATTGCGCACCAACTGAATAAATTTTGTTTTTAAATACAGAACCTCTGTTAGGCTCTGTCTTTTCCAGCAAGTTATTAGAATATCTGTCTTATTTCTCATGTGCTCTTCTGAAAAAGGGCCTGTACAACTTGCTCTGCAGGGGATCCTTGATAAAAGCAATGTCTGGCAGATGACATTGTTTCTTCTGCTGTGTTCTCTCCTTCAGCATCTGTTGGCTGTTAACTTACTACCCAAACATATATACAAATAAACATAAATGTTAACCCTTTTTCTCCTCTTAAAAGTATCTAGGAAGGAAGGGAAGCTGAGTCACGTACAGTGGATCTGCGATATCCAAGTTTTCCAGGAGCATTGCTAACATCCTGATGGCTTAACTATGACAGTCCCAACTCTCTTTCCTTAGGTTTTGTGTGTTGAAAATCATAAGTGCAATACTGTGTTAGAATAGCTTGCATTCACTTTAGTTTCCTGTGTGTTAATCTATTTTATAATGAGAACAAGTATGTAAATTTTTATTCTCTGGGTTGTAAGCAATTACATTTCAGAATTTGTCTAAGCAGTAGTTCACTTAAGGAACAACTAAGATATATATACATTTCTCACCTTCTCTCCCCCAGATACACTCCTTTTCTTCTACGGGATTTCAGCAGTGGCTATTTTACCAGCAGTGTATGGCATTACACTTGCCAAGGCCTCGGTTTCCGATACAAAGAGATTAGGTGCAAGCCTGTGCAACCCTTCGTCTCGTATAAAGCGTGGAGAAGGATGACTTTAGTGTACAACAGTTATCAATAGCATCACAAGACAGCAGCTGTCACAGTACTGAAAGCATCAAACTTTCTATGAAGTCAACCCTTGGGGGCACATTTTGTCATATTTTTTTTTATAACAGTTGTATGGGGAAAGCTGGAGTTTTCCCAGAAAGAAAGAAATAAAGCAACCGAGTAATTAGGGTGTGGGGAGAGAGCTGATTATTCATTCCATTAAATTTGGTCTGATTTTAGATTTTCAGAGAAAAAATTCCCAAACCTCTTCTATGTGGGTTTTTTTTATTGCAGCAATTTATAATAATTTGGAGAAGGGATCTAAGCATTGGAATCCCATGGTTTGATAGGTATTTCAAGCAAGTAAAAAAGCATTTTTGGAATTATGTATCTTTCCAAATAGTAACTGTCATCATAGTTAGCTCCTCAGTATTGGCAGTGTGTGAGAGGGAGAGTCACACAGGCTATCAGCAGGCTTTCAGCGCAGTAGCCAGGGACTCTGCATCTCATCATTATCCAAATAGATCCGATGTGCCTACATTTGTTCACTGTGGGGTTTTATTCCGATCTGTACAGAAACACAGCTTTTTGTATCTGCAGACTCCTAGGGTATGGGGAGATGTGGTAATATATATATATATTTTCTTCTACTTGTCTTTCTTATCTTTCCTGAAGATTTTTGTTGTTGCAGGGCTTTCAAAAAAGAAGAAAAGGGTACGTGCATTTATGTCTATTTACCTTCATGGTTTCAGCAAAGCTTTTATGTCTTTATTACATGCTCGCATACACCCAAAATACACCCTTCTCTGATCGTCTTTTGGGCAATTCCTTGGTCGCTGTAGTGTTTGTATAATGTGCTGTGTGTCAAGTAGGGGCTTCAGTACTGAAGAAGAAAACTGATATCATAGTTCTTTCACAAACTCTGGAGAGCTCTGTCAGCTAACTAAAACCCTACTGCTAATACTATACCAGAGCTTCAGTTTCTATTTAGTCTACTAAAAAATGCCTTTAATAGAAAACATTAATCCTGTATTCAAGAATTTAGTTGTTGGTTGCTGTCACCATATGCATGAACAGTCTTCTGATGTCAGCAAGGTGCCCTCTCTGCAGGTATCATGGTATCCCATAAACCTAACATGTATAGTGTTGTACACAACTTAGATGTCACTGAGTTCCACCTAAAATCTGTTTAGAAAGAATAACCTTCCCATTCAAACAAATTGGTTGATGACAAAATGCATGTTTTGTAGGCTTTGGTATCAGTAAGGGCAGCAATGCTTCACCTCCACATTCATCTTTTCCTGATCAGTATGGCAGCAGATATAATGGAGTCATCTGTCTGGACCACTTGCATCTGTACAGAACTCTTCCATGCTTATTTTTTTCATTTCACATTTATTCACATTATTATTTCTCCCTAACCTACCCCCTCCCTGGCTCAGCTAGCAGACTGACTGCACAAAAGACTATTTTTCCCTTAATTAAGACGTCCTTTTCAGTTTAAAAAGAGGCAAATCAAATTCATTCTTCTTTTGTGAAAATCCTTAGAGAAATGCTGCAGTCTCAGCATGAGGAAACCCGAGTTCTACCCCCAGATCTCACGCTGACTATGAGAGATCTTAATTCTCTTCCCTCTTTCTCCACACTTAATGGCTTAAAAATTGGGCTCCTAGGGAGAAATTTCCCTGACCTTTCTCTTCTCATGATACGCTGTAAAAGTGAGGTGGCATCCTGGTCTTGTATCACCAGGGTTGCTGTTGTAGGTTTCAATAAACTTTCATGACAAGAAAGTTTTAAAAAAGTAAATAGATTTATTTCATGATGTTTTGTAATAGGAAATGGAGCTGTTACTGAGTAAGCCAAAAGGAAATTTTATCACCAAAAGGAAATTTTATCACCAAAAGGAATAAGTAATTTTCAGTAAAATGCAGCTTTTCTCATTTCTTCCTTTCTGTGTTAGACAACTTTTTAATTATTTGCAAACATACAACATTGGACTTAGCGTGTTATCAGGCTTAGAGTGAAGGACATGAAGTCCTTTACAATGTGTAGCAATATCTACCAGTTTCATGTTCTGTCCTCTGTCTGGTTTAGTGATTCAAGAGGTTGGCATATTCCTACTTCAAAGTGAAATACTGTTCATAGAAATCTAACATGGAGGCAGCAGATGCTTTATCAAGAAAGCCCTTGGAAAATGCAGACAAGAGTACCAAAAGCATTGATAATGCTCTTTCTCTTCTATAGGTACTGTAACCGAACTAGTGTCTCTTTATAAGAACCCTCTGTTAGTGGAAGACTGTTCTGTTGACAGGGAAACTACTGTCATGGCATGTGGACAGTCTCTACACCATGGACATGTGTACTCTGCCGTGTGCCCTTCCATCCAGATAAGGACAAGACCTGGGCACAAGGCATTTCCCCTGCACTCCCTGGTTCCCTTTAGAGGCCAGAGTATGGCAAGGGAGAGAGTTCTGGGGCCACTGCGACGGTTACGCAGGTCTGGATAACTGGGGTCCTGTGTGTAAGGTACCCCCGCCTTGAGTGCTAATGCCCAGGAGTGTAGACGAAGCCTATAAATTCTTTCTCCTATTTATTACGTGGAAGGTCACTGCTGATGACACCAAGAGTCCCAACTTTTGTCTCTTACACTCCAAAGCTGCAGTGGAAGCCTGTACAAATTACTCGGGGGTGGGGTGGGGGTGGAATAAAAACAGCAGGAGCAGGAATGCTGTGAACTGACATCCCAGTACACTTTGCTCCTTGTGTTAGGGGTGGCTATCATGAGAAAGTGGTTGATGCTATCATCTTACCAGGCAATGGAGCAGAAGTTTGGAGTCCTTTGGATCCTAGCAAGTTAAGACTTTATCGAAAAGATAAAATTTATATGATACTTGAAAGGGAAGGGGATAGTGTGACTTATGGAGTAAAAGCAAAAAAGGCTATAGAGTTTTCCCTTCCTATTAAGTCATTCTTATTTTTTTATATGCAATATAACAGCTCTTTTATAACTATGATGGCAAAAGAAAAGGAGAACGAGGAAAAATAAAGTTTAAAATAGTCCAAATTGCCACATAGATTCTGAACTCATTGACTCCACTGATGAGAAAGATGACCCGTAACATGATTTGATTCTTCCACGTGCTCCTAGGGGCCAGCACCTGAAACTAGAAGCTGAGATCTTTGATCTACATTTATGGAATAAGAAAAGATTGATTTAAAAACTGAACCCACTGGACCTGCATGTTTTTTTACTGGCTTTTGAAAGATGTGTAAGTCATCATGAGAATATTCACACCCCTCTGCTGGCTTAAGCCAAAGGTGTAGCCTGGTACCCTCTTTTCAACACTGGTGAGGAGTGTAAGAATAGGGAAGCCATGTAGTGATAATTCCTTAAAATTGTGGATTGTTTCCTAACAATTTGTGCTTTGGTCACTTCTGAACCAAAGATTGTGTCTCTCTACTCAATGGACCTCAGTGGGTTTTCCTTCCTTTAGTTTGTAGGGTATCTTTTTAAGCCCTGTCAGTTTTTCACAACTGCAGCATCCTGCAGTATAGAGTTTTGCAGCTTCACTATGCAGAGTATAAAGAAGGATTTCCTATGTTTAAAACCTGATTTTAAAATGTAGTTTTATTGTGTAGTGTCTCATTCTTAAAAGACAGTGAACACTTCTGTTGGTAATTTTAAAATTGCAAGCATATAACCTATTGGTCAGCTTTTTTTCCAGACTGAAAAGTTTGTCTATTCAGTTATTCCTCATACAAAATCTATTCCATGCCTTTGATCAGACTTGTTGCTTGCCCTTCAACCTTTCCAAATCCATGGTATGCTTTTTCAGAGAGCTGGTTCGGAATTGCAAATGGCATTCAAGATGCGGGTGTGCACCACATATTGATATGAGGAATCATAGTGTTTTCTCTGTTCTTCTCTGTTCCTTTCCTAATAACTCGGAGCACTCAATATCCCTTAGGACCTTTACAAAGCACCATGCTCAAGTTCTCATGGAGCACCATGTTCTAACCCCAGTATCTCAGTCAGCTCAGAACCTACCATTGTGCATATAAATGTGGGATTACATTTCTTCATGTGCATGGTATTACATTTATCTACAATGAATTTCATGTGCTACTTCTTCCCACAATCACTCAATATTGCTGGGTTACGACGCTTCTATTAATCAGCCTTACCCTACCAGCTGATATGCTGGTGTTATCAGCAGACTGTGTCACTCACTTTATTATTCATCCTCTTTTTCAAGTATGTAAAAACACTTATGACTATGTTGCACAGTGTGTGGTGACCTTCCACCATGTACTTCCCACCTCCCGGTTCTTATCTTACTGCCAGTTTTTTATCTAGGTGAAAACCTTCAGTTTCATGCAAGTCTTAATCTGTGAGGTTTGGGGTAAAAACATTATAGTTGTGTTTTGTCAGTGTGTGTGATTATTTTTTATTATGGGAAAGTATTTAGTTTCATTCCTTACCCCAGCACCATATAGTTCATCTTTAAAAATTGCATTAATTGCACCTTAAGCATTCCCTTTCACCCGATCCCCTGTTTCCAGGCAGTGCTTTCACCTTCTAGGAAGAAGTCTTGCAGGCTGCGCCCTGTAATTAATTGCCACCCATAGTCTCGGTGGACAAATGAGAAGCGTGCAGGTAAAATATGGGGCTCAGCACCACGGAAGAGTCTTTTGCAATAGTTGCAGATAACTGTGGTCTGCTTTTCTAGTGTCTGTCTTATTACAGTCATAAAATACTTGCCCTTTTGATAAAGGTCACTAGATTACAAAATTAAAAAATTAAGACAAACAGGACATGAGCTGTCAAACTAGGGGGGTGTTTGAGATGCATGTTAGGTATCTGTATTTAATTTTATTTTTCATGGCATCCTGGAATTGGTAATGTTGCTTTTAAGTGACATATTAGAGACCTTCAGATAACATCATTATGCAATGTAGTAAACAACTTTGTCGTGGCAGTTTCTGGTACAGACAGATTCCCAGAAGTGGACTGCATAGTGAAAAATTGGACAGCAATGAACATGTTGTGATAACAGTTCCATCGTAAGTCCCTGTGTCTACATTTTAGTATGCAGCAAAGGTCGATTCTAGTCTAGGAATTATATTGAAATGCTCATCATTGGAATTGAGCCTGCAGTTTAGTAAGTGAGGACTGCATACAAAACTTCAACCCATGCAATAAAACATAACCTTCTCTTATCACTAGTGGCTACTGTTACCAGAGCTAGAATTCATGGTCTGTTTGCCCTTGGAAGAGCTCTGTATTAAAGAACGAGGTGGAGGAGGGAATCGATGACCAGGGCTTCCCATGCAGCAGGGTATTCTGAAGAGGTGGCATTAGCAGATAACACCATATTCTCATGATCTGTGGTGGAGGACTTGACAGGGGTTTTTAAACTACGCAGTTTACAGCTCACTGAAATGTGGAAGTTGTTATTGTTCATAGCTCTCAATTTTAGAAGAAATGAAGGCAGTGATGGAGAAGTCACGTTACAGTTTATCACATGAACTGTTAAGCTGCCCCAACAGAAATGGATTCTTTCAACAGCCCTCACTGGAATAGACTGGAGGGGATGTAACAGGGACAGAACTCTAAAATGGAAACATTTTCAAAAATGACATAAATTGAGCATATGCGGTTTCACAGAAAATAAAAGAACCGCTGTGTGGGAACATGCACACATGGGACCTGTGTTTCAGGAGCTGAGGAGAATTACCTGCTTCAGCCTCTGTGTGTCTGAAGTGAGTTGGGTTGAACACTGGGCTTCAGAGTTGATTTACTTGAAGCAAAGGACCGTTGTATTGCTCCTTTCCCCAAGTCTGTAAACTAACAAATACACAGCAATGATAGAAGCCACATCAGATTTAGGCAGTGATTGTGAAGTACAAGGTGATTACTGTTATACAGAAAAAGAACACTTCATTTCAGGATCACTGGCTGCATTGGAGATAAATATATATATATTCATCTATATATATCTGCCTACAGTGGCTCATGTGCTATGGGAGTATCAACTCACACGCAAATCACTGGCTTCTCTAAAGACGAGTTTTTCTGAGCAGGGAGCTGATGCTGCACGTTTATTTTCAGATAAACTTCAAGTGGTACGGAATGAGTTAGATACC
The DNA here is from genome assembly GCA_017639485.1 of Pluvialis apricaria. Taxonomy (NCBI): domain Eukaryota; kingdom Metazoa; phylum Chordata; class Aves; order Charadriiformes; family Charadriidae; genus Pluvialis; species Pluvialis apricaria. The sequence continues at coordinate 2,614,897 of CM030013.1, read as the reverse complement.
TTGTAGAGGTTGTTTTCTGGTAAAAGCATTTTTTCATGTACCGTGTTCAAGGGAGAAAGGAAATTGTCAGAGAGAATGTATCCCTTTACAATGAATATTTAGTGTAAGAATGAATCTACCATGCTAAGAATTTGTCACTAAGAACTTCTACGCTATCTTTGCTTTTCAAACAGAACTATATAACAGTTTTTATGGTTGTTTACAGCTGGAACTCTGTACAACTTGTTTATTGGAGAAGTTTTCTTGTCTAGTCGTGATGTTTACCAAATATTAAGTACCTGTCCTACTCTGATTTCTTTGCTCTGAATAACTCTTGTTGTAAGTATTCTCATAAGCAAGCACCCTGCCCTCTGCTTAACTTTTAGCTTTATTTTTTAAAGACTTCATGAATTATAATTATAAGTTATATTGAAATTCTGGATGCTTGCTGGCAAGAGTCATTGATTTGAATAATAGTACTAATATTAGATAATTCTATAACTTTTCTTCAAAATATAAGAGATCAAGGTTTCAAAAAGATTCTAATAAAACCAGAATTGAAAACCTGGAAAAGTCAGTGCTGGGGAAGTGCGGGAGATGGAAGACAGACGAATAAACTGGAAGTTTCATTATTGCCCATTTTTATTATTTTAGTACAGGTCTTAAACTATTTAGAGCTTTCTCTTAATGTTCTACTTTGCCTGGGATCCTGTGATTATCAGAAAAGTAGATTTTAAGTAAAAGTATTTCAGAACCTCATTGATTGAAAAATGAAATAAAATCATAGGAAAAAATATTTAAATAGTACACGTGTAAAGATTGAGAAGCTAAAAGACAAATAATGTATTGCTTTTCCAAATATGACTTGAAAGATGTCACTTAATGCTTACTTTCAGTATATTTCAGACTTGTTTTGACTGAAAATTTTTGCTTAAGATAGTTTTCTTTGAGATACTCTTAATGTTTTCTTTAATTGAAGGTTTACATTAACAGCGCTATAAATAACTGAATTCCCAAGTGCTTAGATTCTTTCAAGTTAGATAATTTTTTTTCCAGTAAAACAAGAATATTCAGGAAATAGTCTATGCAGTATATGTCTACAGGTGAAAAGCATAAGCAAATAAGAAGGACACATAGGATCACTGAACATGACCAAAGACACTGAGAGGATGTGAGGAGTTACGAGCACTCTGTTAACTTATTACAGGAAGGATATTGACGCTGTATCTCCAAAGTCCTCTCTTTCATAGAATCATAGAATGGTTTAGGTTGGAAGGGACCTTGAAGATCATCGAGTTCCAAGCCCCCTGCCACAGGCAGGGATACCTCTCACTAGACCAGGTTGCCCAAGGCCACGTCCAGCCTGGCCTTGAACACCTCCAGGGATGGGGCTTCAACAACCTCTCTGGGCAACCTGGGCCAGTGCCTCACCACCCTTAAAGTGAAAACTTCTTCCTCATGTTTAATCTAAACCTGCCCTCTTCCAGCTTAAAGCCGTTCCCCCTCGTCCTATCACTACATGCCCGTGTAAAAAGTCCTTCCCCAGCTCTCCTGTAGGCCCCCTTTAGGTACTGGAAGGCCGCAATAAGATCTCCCCGGAGCCTTCTCTTCTCCATGCTTTTCTGTGCTTGGAAACTATGTCTGGTTCTAATGTAGGGAAGCAGGTCTTCATAAACTCCTTTTATTTCCAATGAAGAGAGGACAATTTAAAGAAGGAGCAAAATTAATCATTCCCTGGAGCCACCCCAACACTCTCTCATGTCAAGAGGGATATTAGCTTCTTTGCACAAATTCCACAACCATGTGGACCTGATTATCTGAGAGCTGAAGAGGTTCATTAGGATGAAGATGCTTATCCACAATGATAGTATCTGGTTACCTGAGCTGGACTTCTGACTTTGACACTTTGAAAATTATTAAAACTAAGAGTTAGTCTTTCTTTCCACATTACCTTCTATTGTCCTTTTCATGGTTCCTCAGGGAGATCATTCTTACTGTTTTATCTGAAGAATTTTCTGAAGGTGCAAGCTAAGTGAAGGTACTTGCGTGGATTGGCACAAAGTATTTTGTTGTAAATCATCCTGTGTCATCCTAAATTACCCAACTATACTGTATTTGCATCAAAAAAATTTTAAGCCCTGCTAGCTCAAAACATAAACAGCAGAAGGGTGACAGTTTTAGTAGCGGCCTCAAAGCTGTCACAGTCCTGAAGGAGCTGGCCCTTGCCTCAAAGGAATGAGCTGGCAAAGTTTATGATCTGCATTATTTTCTGCAGTGGGTGTTTTCAAATGCCAGGCCCCTTATGATTTCTATTTTACTCATTTCCCTCTTCATTTAATGAAATACTGACTCCAGTCCATATTATTGTTAACTCATTAGTCGGTTATGACTTCAGTTAAAACCTTGATTTGATGAACAGTGTTCAATTTTAGTCAGTCTAATGTAACAATAACTTGATTTAGTTTCTTTTTATGCACTTGCTTATTAATTTTCAGTAAAATTCCAAAGAACGTGCAAAAACTTATTTTCTCTCAGAATTATAAGAACTGACTATGCTGGGAAGGTCAGAGGGAATCCAAGTGAGACATTGGAGAGCTTCTGGCTCCAGATTTCTCTTTGTCGTATGGACCAATTAATCTGTAAGCCACCGTGACTCAGAAAATCAGCACGTCATGTGGATGAAACGCATAGAGGTAGAATATTTGACTCCTAACTTGAAATACAAACACCTGGTAACAGGTTCTGCATATACAGATACATCCTGTGTGAGAATAAATGATCCAAATCCAAATACTGAGGAGGGAAAAAAGACAATCTCTGGCAAATCTATTCCTTCCTTCAACAGTTTCCTAATACCTCTGAGTGAATTTATCTTCTTCTGAAGGCCCCCCCCCCCCCGCCCAGTGCTGTTGTTTCCCAGTGTGCCAATTGCATCGCTTATGACCGCAGCCCAGGCAAAATAAACAGACTAGCATGTATCAAGATACGCTGCAGACATAAAGGAGATCCAAAGTCACAGATATTATGCATGAACTGATTTCCAATTTTAAGAAGCCGGAAATTTTCATTAACATGAGTGGGGTTAGGAGTTAGCTCTACAAATCTATACCTGCTTAACCTCCCAAGTTTCCATCTGTTCAGAAAGCTCCTATATAATTTTTGTAGAAATGAATGACTGTTCTGTAGTATTCTAAGCTCTCCTTGAGTGGAATACAGCATTGTGTAATGTGTAGCAGTAGGAATGGTTGGGGAAAATTGTACTTCAGCAATGCTATTATTTCACACTCGAATCCATGGATTGATACAGCAAACTTTGCAAAAAGCACCTCATTTCTTTTGGGCATTTTTATTCGTACAGAGCTTGAAAGAACCTCACCCAGGTTACTTCAGTCTGTCCAGTGAATATGTGTTGGACTCGGTGTTTTTAATTAAGACAGAAGAGTTGTTTTATGTAACAACTTAAGAGCCTGCCTGCCTCTTCCTGGGTTTCTCTAAACCTTGCATATGGCACGCAGCATCACAGGCAGGAGGAAAGACGAGAGCTGTCTTGGAGTAAGCCTCATTTACTGATGTTGTTGGTTGTATGCTAGAGCCTGCAGTAGGCTGACATAGAATTCAGTGCTTATGGAAGTGAGGGATTATGGAGGACAGGAAGGAGCAGGCTGACATTCAGAGGGGAAGGGTGATGGGGAAGAATCGAGGGATTATAGAGGAGAAGGTCTGCTTGAATGCACATCTGAGGAGAGAGGCAATGAAAAGGAGCAGGAGAAGAGGCTGGAAATGGCAGCAGGAGGAACACAGATGTGTTCTCCATGTGTGCCTTTAAGCGGGCTATGAGGGTGAGGAATACATCTGGCCCACTGCACAGGGAGGTGGGCTTGAAGACACCATTGTGGAAGTGAAAAGAGGATGAGGGGAGGTTATGATGGTAAAGCTGAAAAGGCTGTCTGTCCTCATCAGAGCAAAACAACTGTCTCATGCAGATTTACCCTGACGGATGGTAATGGAAGCATGTTTGGCTCTGAATAGACAAGGAGGTGCATGCGATGCCTTTGCTTTGAGTCGCTGCATTCAATGAGGCAGCAACCAAGATGGAATGGAAAGAAAGCATGCGTTAAGCTATTAATCAAACTGCAAAAAAGCAGGTGGTCCTGGAGTTTCTGTGTGCTACTCAGCAGTGTATATAAAAGGTAATGCAGGGAGAAAAAATGATGTAAGTCTTCCTATGACAGGATAGGCTGTGCTCGCTTGATGCTGAAAATGTGGAAGATATTAAGAGTGTTATATCAAAGCTCATTACTTACTAAGCGTACACAGCATTCTTCAAGCAAACGCACACAGTACTTTGCAGCAAACGTAGTGCCTAGAACTTTAATGGCATAATGATATTGCAGTGTTAAATATGACATTTTCCTTTGTCTTCACTGGCACAGTGTCTAATGAGAAAATGCATGATAGCAGAAAAGAGGAAGTAATATCTACTTTGGTACAAATTGCAAACATTTCTCCTGCTTTTTATTCTCAGAATCTCACTACAGGAAAACATGAGCTTTTTTTATATTTCAGTGTTTTTTTTCAGGGTCAGTGCTATATATTATATATCCCATATCAACTTTTTTGTTGATTAATGCTAGTAAGAAACTTTACAGAGGATAAGGCCTTTACCCTGTGATTTTATGCTATCGCACTTGCTCAGGGGAAATAGGAATATGGATGCAGGGTATCAACATAACAGCTCGGGAGAGAGATACAATTAATAATCTTTCCAAATGGTTGAGATACTATGTAATAATTTGAGAGATATAGCTTTTACACCTCTGTTTACAAGAAAATAAAGTATGTTGGAAAAACAGAGGGAACTATAAAATACTGGGGAAAATAAAATGTGAAAATACTTGGAAGACTTGCAAATACACAGATTTATTGGTAAGAATAGAAATATGACTATATGAGCACTAATAAATGAAGTACATAGTTTAGCTTTTGTATGGTTGATCATCCTCTCTGAAAAATACTGTAAAACTTGAAGACCTAACTTTCTGATGAAAGGCAAGTACTATGTTTGCTTTCAACAAGAAATAAGAAAAATCCAAAACCCTAAGAAAACAAACTCAGGAAGAAAATTAAGCCTGATAGTTGCTCTCATAAATGTAATTACTCGTCCTAATAAAAACATTTTTATGGTACAAGAAATGTCTTGAAAGTTTCAAAGGCAAACCCAGCATTAATTAGAGCATTGGTTATAAAGAATAAATACTGGAATTAATGTACATGTTCTTATTAACAGAATTACTAAAATGCTTTTGAAATAATAAGTGCATGAATTTGTATTGTACTGAATGAAAATTGATTTATTAGCTGTATGAGAAATTCTGTTTTTTAAAATTTAAACAACTATAAACCTACAGTAATGAAACTAGCTACAAGGACATGAACGTGCTGACTTTTTAAAACTCTTTGAAATACTATGTGACACCAAGATGAAATTAAATGGAATGATTGGTGTGGAGCAATGTTGTTCATCTATTTGATTTTTCCTGTGCTTCAGATAAGGGTGGAAAGGCATTAAAAAAAGGCCCGACTAGGTCTGGGCACCTGGTCACTAACATTGAACTGTACTTAAGGGCAGCAAGTTAGAAAAGTCCCATGTATGTTCAGGCTAACCTGTCTATTTTCTTATGGAATGGATGAATTATTCTGGTTTCATGATGTCTGAGTATTAATTTTTTTGTGTGGCTTGTTTTGCTTTTGTTTTAAAGTAATTATTAAAAACAGCCCTAAGTATCACAAACAGAGCTCCTTGACTTTGTTGCATTTGCTCTGGGCTGGCATTATTTTGCTGTGAGAAGTCAACGTGACTTGGTTTGTAGACTTTGATGCCAGCATGCAATTCATTGCCATGTGATTTAAGGTTTTCCTTATGTATTCTTGTAACATTTCAGTGGCCAGCCTCTAAATTACAAGCCATGCTTTAACTGGCCATAGAAAAGTACTTTGGCCTATTATCAAAACACTCATGAAATGCATACGGCAAAATATTCAATATGGGCTTATGCAGTGGGCTCTGTGGTAAGACAAAAGGAGCATTAGCTGAGATTCATCAGAAGTTGAAAGAAATACTGCTAGGTATGCCAAAGAATTACAGAAACTTAAAAAGATTAAACCGGTACAGTAGACAAGAGTAAAGTCTCTTTACTTGGATTTGAAATTACAGAACTTAATATATAACAAACACACTTTAAAATTTACTGCTATGAGACTGAATTACACTAAAAAGTATTTCCAAGAGGTTTTTATCACATAGCTTTTTCTGAATACTTGTATTTCAGTAGTATACCAGATATTGCTCTTTGTCCCGATACAACAAACACTCCTGATGAGCTATTAAATGTCTCATTTCCCTTTCCACTTTTTACCTATCCAATGCCTCGTCCAAGTTGAACACGGTCATTAAGTGAGGGTCAATTTCCTTCACTGTAATGGACAGTAATTTTCTTTGGTATCTCTCGCCCTTCATCAGTTGTGAATTTTGTCATCTGTGCCCTCATAAAGAAAACTGGTGTACTCTTTCAACGTAATGCTAATGAACAGAAACACTCAATCCATTGCTAACTGACAGACTGCCACATTTATACTGGCAAGCAAAGTTATTTCTCCAGGTGAGCGTGGCCAATGGAATAAGATTGGTATCCCCCAAATAGAAAGTCTTTCTTCAGCCTTCAGGCAGGTAAAATACCCTGTTCAGTAGCCTTATCGAGTGAGCCTGCAGAAGAACAGAAGGAAAACCCTTGACTTGACCAAAGCTTTCCCTCTGCTCACCAGGGCATGCTGGGTTTCTGTTGACACCACATCATGCCTTATGATGCTGCAGAGACTGAAGAACCTTATTTATTTATTTATTTATTTTTTAAGTTACTTGGTTTAGGAAATACTTTGCTTCCCAGAATGACAGGAGAAGTGCCTTTCATATTTAGGTATTCTGCAGTAGTTCATAAACTGCAATATAAGCAGAGCGATTTTTTTTGACAAGGTAGCGCAATCAGCTAATTTTGTTATTAATTTGGAGATGTTTGTAAAAGGCAGTTAATCAATATATTTTTTGTACTGAGTAACATAGCTTAAAATGACAACCAGTGATGTATGCAATATTTGATTTTCTTTTAATTACGTATTTATTTCCTGTGTTGGGGAAAACACATTACAGGCTTGCTTCCTTGTTTTAATTCCTTGTGGAGGACGAAGAATCAATACAAATGAAGGCTCAGTTTTGCAAATATCCACATATGGGTTCAGTGTAGTTACTCAAATTCCTAATAATTTGGAAGAGCAGATCTTCATGTATAAAGTGAGAACAGACAATTTATTTTTACCTTGGCAAAAGCACACTAGGCATCATTGTCTATGAAAACCACAGCCATGATTAAGTATTAATTATACTGCTGGAGGTAACTGCAGGTGATAAGAGGCTTGAAGTATTGGCTGTTCAGCAAAAGCAATGTTTTATATATGACATGTTTATTGTGAAGAAGATTTTTCTAGAGCAAGCTCTTCAGAGAGGGACTACTCCAAAAGGTTTCTTTACTTTGGTATTTGTAAAGGAAACAGCTTTTTGCCTTTTTTTTTTTCCCCCCCCTTTATATGCTGGTATGCAAAAAACCGGTATTTTTATGATTAAGAAGTCAGGTTGAATCAACTGTTCGATCATGACATGTAACCATAGGTGAACTCTGATCACCGTATTGTAAAAACCTTTCTTTTTATTTCAAATACTTACTGTGTGGGAAGACCTGCAGGATGTTGGAATCTGATAAAGCGATAGGGACTTTGCATGAAGTCCCGCAGGACGTGATGAGGGCAGACCCTTTCTTTCGGTCGTGAGGGCTCCTGAACTATTTCGGTGTTATTTTAAGACGCGGTGCCTAAACCAAGCCTGAGGGGTACGCTGTCCTGTGTGGGCCCGCACCTCTCCCGCTGCCGGCAGGGGAGGGAGCCCGCCTGCCGCTCCTCTCCCGACTCCACGCGCCTGCTACCACCACACGTCCTTAACTCGCCTCACTCACCCCTGCCGTCCGCCGAAAACGCCTTTTGGCAGCCGGCGCGGGCCGGTTCTCTCCGTGCCTCGCCGGGGAGCGGAGGCCGCTCGGTCGCCACGGACGCTGGCGGAGCGAGGCCGGCGGGCGCGTGCCCCCTCAGGCGGTGGGGAAGGGCGGGGGCCGGCGGGCGCGTGCCCCCTCAGGCGGCGTTCTGGAAACCTCTGGAACGAGAACTCCCGCCTGGAAGTACCGGAAAGTTCCGTTGATGCGGAGGCCCCGGGGGGTCGTTGCGGGGTGTCTCCGGGTTTTTGGTTGGTGCTGGTGGCAGATGAGAGGCGGGCCGAAGTTCCGAAGAGGAGGTTGTCAGGGAAGGTCAGGCAGGCTGCTGTAACTTCGTTCAGAAACGTTAGCTATTTATGAAAGCCTGGATCTAAGGAGATGCGGTATGTTCAAAAACAGTGCATTGTGGTCAAATTATGGTGTGTTGATGTTTATTTACATTATGAAAGTGTGGTTTGCCACAGCTTGTTTTTGTAATAAGTAAATTAGCAAAAGAATTTTGCTCCAGCTAACATGGATGTGTGTTTTCTACAGCTGCAGCTAAGATAGGTATGTGCTTGCTATGCGTTTGGGGGAAGGGATAGCGTTAGATTGGATATGAAAGAAAACAACAGTTGAAAGTACTGGATCGTTGTGAAAAACAAAAGGTGGTGTAGTTAGCCAAGATAACCACAGGAGTGTGAAGAATAAAGAAGCCACCAGAAGGACATGGTGATAAAGACTTCAAGGACCACCAAGAAGCACAGCGCCTGCGCCGCTTGAGGGGAGGGGGCATGTTTGGGGGTGGGTTGCATTCCAAGAGCTCATTGACTATGTAATTGGGGGGGGGGTTGTGTTCTGAAAACTCATTTATTATGCAAATATTTTCGAAGAAAAAAACATGAATAGGGATGAGGAATATGGAATAAAAACCCGCGTTTGTAATGGGGAAACTGAGGCACGGGAGGAGAAATCCCCTGTGTAGCTTCCAGCGCTGTAATAAATGTCCTTTGCTCCACCGAATTTGCCCCTGACTAAAATTCAATACAGTGAGCATGTTTCTCACATTTTGGTATGGGCGTACTCACTGTTGATACTCGGTGATACGGTTGTCTTGGTAGTATTTGGATCGGCATATAAATGGTAAGAAATGTAATGGCAAAACAAAGATAATGCTAAACCTGCTTATTTCCTGGGATGTAATTTTAAAAGGCTTCCTTGTTTTCTTCTGTAAGTAATAGTAGTATAGTAGGTAAGCGATTTCGGGAGAGGAGAGGTGTCTTTCTCACAGACAAGGTCTAAGGAGATCAAACTGTTACAAATTCAGGCTAAATTTACTCCATTCTTAGGATTCAAAGTATTTGCAGAGAAGGTAGCTAAGGAACAAATTTCTGAGAGATTTGGTAGGCTTGCAGTTCAAAATCTACAATTTAATGTTTTGCTTGGCCTACCAATGGACTGCTTTAGTTGAACCAGAAGTTGCAAGCTCATGGAGAGGAGCATTGTGACGTGCTCAAGTGGGTTGTTATTCTGTGACCCACGCATCACGTGCTGGAACCTGTAATGTTACAACTTCTGGCGACTTGTATGACCAAGATTTTATTTGAAATGCAGAATGTGGATTAAGCCGACAGGTTTGAAAACACAGTGTTCCAAGAAGGGGAATTCATTCATGTGCTACCTCCATGTAACCAGAGAAGTTGCTTCGAGTATTATTAATTTAGCTTTGAGGAATTCCCACTTATATTGATAGCTGTTTACACGGTAAAAAGTGACACTTTTTCCCTTAAAGCACCAAACAGTATGTTTAATGTTGTCATTTGTGAGGATTTTAATGAGCTCAAACCATGCAGTGTTCTTCAATTAACTTTGATTATACTCATGTATAATTTATTTTGGACAGTAACTGGCAAATTAGTTTTCATTCAGGAAACAATTGGAGCTCACCATGTCTTGACCTCCTATACACACATGTAATTTTAACAAAGACCAAATTGATTTTTATTAGGGATGAGAGTAGCGTACCTGAGAACAGAATCTCTATCTTTTCGACCCCAAACTGGCAGTAAGGATGATGGTGATGAAAGGATGAAAAATAACTATTTTCATTATTGCAGGATTTTATTTAAGAGTGAACATGCAGATGTTAATAGCAATAGAAATGTTTGGAGGCAGTCAGGACATTAAACTACTGTGCAGGAAATAACATAGGTTGCAGGTGTACAGGGAGATTTTTTTTAAATTAGTTTTGCCTTTTCCCCCTTGTAACTGCCTTGTAATTTGACTTCAAAATGGAAGAGAGGGCAAAATGCGTTGAAGAAAAGTTAGATTATTTGCAGGATTAAAGTGAAAAGTAGCCGTGTACCAGAAGAAGCTGTTAAGTGTATCTTTTAAGACAGAGATCATTTAATGTACTGTGTTTTCAAAATGTTTTTCCCAGGCTGAGTATGACAACATAGTGATTTTGCTCTCTGAAATGTATATGCATCTACTTTCTTTCTCATACAGCGCTGTGTGTATGTGGAGTTTGGCACTCTGGCTATCATCCTGCCACGAGTTCCTGTGGGCAGCAGGGCTGAGATGTCTGCAGCCATTTTGCTTTGCATTCTCTTTCCCTTGAAGTCCCAGAGTATTCTGGTGACAACTCTTGATTAGCAAAGTGCATCTACCGTATGTTATAAGCAGACTTGAATAATAAAGCCTAATAAAGAGCAATAGTTTCTGTGCTGTTGAGGAAGAGGAAGGACAGCTGGAATAGCAAATGAAATAAGAAGGGATGGTATTTTCTTAGGGTCTTGATACTCAGTGCAGCACTTTTGTTGTCATTGAGGTAATTCAGTGTCAACACACCTTATACAGAGATGTAGGTAATAAAAGTCTATAAAACGTGCACTGCTTTTAGTAATTGTTTGCATTCACTGTTTTATTGCAGTTACTGTTACTTTTGTTTGTACTCTTAGTGAAACTTTGGGTTCTTCTTTGAGTTCCACCTGAGTTTCTCTGGTATTGTTAGTGCTGTAGGGGCTGATGTTCATCACAGTCTGTTGATGTAGCATGCTCAGCACTTAGAGGAGCGAGCCTTTCTCATGCATCTTGCTGTAAAAGTACAAAGCAGTGCAGTTGTGCTCCTTTTAGTTGAAAAAGCTGATTCAGCTTTGTTGAGACCGCAATGACTGAGGGCTCCTTTTTTGTATTTGAGCGCTCATCTTGCTTGTCTTCTGCAAGTGTAGGGTTTCTGTAAGGTGACTGGAAAAAAGCATGCTTCGTGAAGCATGGACTTTCATCCCATCTGATCTTGGCTTCAGCTGCATATACAACGTGGCCTGTGTTGTGGTTCAGGGAATCAGCATATTAAACAAACAAACAGAAAAACAAACAAAAATATCCTAAACAAAAGTTATAGTGTGTTATTAATTCCTTGGTGATGACATCAGGGAATGTGTTGTTACTACTTGCTGCTGCTTCTTGATTTCACGTTGCTAACTGACATCGCTGTTATGCTAGATCAGGCCCTCAAATTCCTGGCTGTAGAGGAAATAGAGGGGAAGTGAGGTAGAAAGGAGCTGCTGGATAGCTCATTATGCAAAGGGCCAGTCTGAATAATGCAGAGTTGGGTGCTGGGCTTTAAGAGACAAAAACCCCAGATGTTGGGGAAGTTAGAATCCACTATTAGCCCACTACAGAAAGTGTTCCTAATCTTAGTTTCTCCTGTAAAAGACTTTTTTTTTTTTCCTTTTTTCTTTCTTTTATTAGGAAAGGTTCTAGAATATAAGGGATGAACTTCTGATCAGTGGCAGTATAAACCTCTAACGGTATCTGAATGCTTTCTACCTGAAAAGCAACATAGTGAAGTAGATGTCATAGTATGTTTGATACTTCTACTGCAGGGACAAAATTGTGTTTGGACAAATTATTCACGTTTTTGCCTCTGAAGGGAAGAGACAAGGCAGGTTGGAGAAAGATGCCATGTGTAAGTAATTCCTGAGAGGGAGAGCAGTGTTCTTATAATGTATAAACTTGCCCCAGACCTTTTAATGCTATTATAATGGGAAAAATTTGCTTTTATGCAGTGATGTAAAAATTTTTAAAAATCCTTGGTAAGGCTTCAGTTCTGAAGGGCTGTTTTAGATTTGAGACTATTATGTTGGGTATAAATCTATCTCAGGTTCAAGCTGATCTCTTTTTATTTTATTGTTTGTTTTTTTTTTTTAAATCATATTACTTAATCATTTGTTAAAATCTAGAACGAGGTATGTCACCAACCTTAAACCTTGGGTGTTAGAATAGTGCTCCAGGAGTACTTCTGTACAGTGGGCAGACTGCAGGTTGTCTCTGGACTAACTTTAGGTGAAGTACTACAAAGGGCAGTGACAGTTCGAGGTAGGATCGGTTGCAGTTGCACAGTATTTATTTCAGTCTACTGACTCCGAAAAAAATCAATCGCAGCAATAAAGGACTTGCAGGTGGGGCCTTAGACGGTGGCGGGATGCAAAGCTGTGTCACATGTTACCGTTAATTTCATGAAGTGATTATGACTTTTTGGACTATGCAGTCTTGAGTCTGTATTAAATGAAAATATATAAAATTTTGTGGTGGTATCCTTTCTAAGGAAATATTGTTGCTTTCGGGATATACTATCAGATCATAGATACACATCTACAGGAAAAGCACTTGTGCTTTCTTACTACTGTGTTACAAAGACAGATTTCCACCATGCAGCAATTTCTTTCAAAACCATATTCCAAAAATAATTTCCTTTGGATGCTAGACTGCTTTTCTTTATCAACAGTCTATAAATTCAGTGGCCTTTAAGTATCTTGAAATATAAGCTTCCTAGGTTGGAGACCTTTTGGGATTTTTGTAGGAACAAATGTGGATGCCTCAGGAACTTCCCTGCAGCGCATCAGGTTAAGTTACAAGAAAAGCACGTGATTCTACAGGAGGAGGCTTGGTCAGATGGAAGATTTGTTTTCATCACTCTAGTACCATTTCATGGAGAATCAGTGAAGGATCAACGGGATATTGAGGAGCTTTCTGAAGTACTATGTTGTGGATCTGGTTGTAAACTTCTGTACCATGTAAATGCCACAAACATCTGAATAGCAATGGGTTACGTCTGGTGCTTGCTCCTTATTTCACCAGCATGCTGCTACATTTAAAGGCTGCATTCGTTGTCTTTGTGGACGGTTGATTTCAGTTGTTGGAAATGGATCGACTTAAAATAAATTAGGTGTCTCATGTCAGCTTGAAAATGTCTCCCACCACTAACTTTCGGGAAAACAGTGATTATTGTAGCACTTACTTTAGACAGCTTCTTAACATATTCTCCGTTACTCTAACATGGGCTTTCTCAATCCTGATCAATGTAAACACAAATGCCTTCTTTGGGAGAGGGATTCAGAATCCTTTTCCATCTGTTTTGGAATGTCTCACTAAAAGGAGCTGAGGAAGAGGGCAATGATCATTGTGAGAACAGCATTTTCCCCTCCTTCTTGAAAAAGAAACGTATTGTTTTCCATTCCTATTGCAAGCAGTGTTTTGGTTTTTTTTTTTTTAAATTACATGAATAAACATACACCTCAGTGACAACTCTAAACAAACTCTAGATCTAGCCAGTGATGGGAATATGGTTTGCTTTTGTCTATACTCCATTCTTTCTACCTGTCTCTAAGCTATAGCAGCTAGTCAGCTTTTTGAAACAGTGCTGTTAGGCCAGATGGGTTGTTACATCGAACTTCCTTTGACTAGAGCAAAGAATTCGTGCTTGTTTGGTTTTCCCCTTTGGTTTCAATTTCTTGGGTTTTTTTTGCAAAGCATGGCAAAACACAGATCAATGGAAGTTTGAGTTCCTGAAGCTGTGCTCTTGCCCTGCCTACCAACATACCTCTTGAATTTCTGAACCTGAGCCTATTGTGAATTAATTGTAATTGCTGTATTGGAAGAGAATCTTGTTGAGTAACCTGTATGTCGTCTCTGCTTTACCTGGGGAGTCCTCTGTGGGGAGAGAATTTGCAGGGTGTTCTGTGGACAAAAAGAAATATGCAAACACAGAAACAGGATTAAGTATTAAACAATAGACATATTAAATGAATTCCTGGTTTTGTACTAATATAATCTGACTTGGTTACAAATAATGAACATCTTTCAATATTATGTTGTTATATTGTATATAATTGTGCTGATCATTGTCAGACAGTTGTGTGATGAAAGCTGATATTGTGTCGTCTTTTTTGTAAGATTGGTTAAGATTACTACTGGAGGCTCTGAATTCCCTTACTCTGGGGATTTTATATCTCAGTATTTTGGATACTTTGGTTTGGCATAAAATCTTCCCATTCAATGGGAATACATCAATATTCTTTACAGGATACAGGCAAGGGAAAAGTGTAGGCCTCTCTGATTTAATGCAACCTTTGAGAGCTGAAGCTGTGGACTTCAGGTTAACATGTCTTTTCTGTTGGGTCTTTCAAATCTGTGTGGAAACTGGTAGGCATCTATTCATAGAATTTACTATACTATATTAGCACAAGATTTCTTGATGTGAAACAGAATGTCTCTTGGGCGATACAGGGCAAACCTCTACTTTTTACAATGTGTTTTTAGTTACCAAAAAGTTTCTTTGCCAATTCCACCAGTTTCTTCAGTGCACAGTACCAAGTTCAGCTGTAATCATCTGTTTCATGTTCTTACAGTGTGAGACTCTTCATCACAGCGTCCTTGTTTGATGGACCTTTAGAGCAGGGATGACTTCCATATTTAAATAAGGGTTAGAGTTAATCTGTGGTTGGAGTCTACTGTCCCCCTCTCCCTGCCCAGCTTCAACGTTTAAGCTATTCAGAATTTTCTCAACTGCGCAGCTTTTAGAATTCTTTTTTATGTTTATAATTGACAGCTTCAGTTGAGAGCAAGATGGCTTGGCATTTATTCTTTTTAAAAAAAAAAGAGAAAAAGAAATGCTTTCTCTAACCTATTGAAATTTCAAGAGTGTTTCAAAATTTCAGGGTTTGCTCAGCCTGTTTCTGCACAGCATTTTCTTTTCAAAAAATCTTTGTAGAATGATGTTATCCACCAAAGCAAATGTATGGGAGATGCCTGTGTCTTTAGTGTGGCACTTGGCTTTTCATATGGAAAAAAATGAAGCAGAGTAGTGAAGAACTCATGCATGCCCTACACATTGAATGTAACTCATCGACTTTGACTATGGTTTCTTCAGACTTTGCTTGCTCCAGGTCCTTTTTCAACACAGATTTGTTTGGCATCTCTGTTCATCTTAATGTGCTTTTCAGTTGGCAGGCTGCGTAGGCTTGGAAGAGCTGTACTAATCTCCTTTAGGGTTGTTTCGACATTCCAATCAAAGAGTACAAATGGGGTTACTGTAACATCCTCTCTTGCAGGATATTTTTTCCTCTGAAGAAGTGCTGGGCAATCTTTTAACTCTTCTTGTATGAAGGAAAACTGTGGTGGTGTATGTGTGATCTTTGAAACTGTGGTGTGATGAAATGGTACTCTTTATGACAATAGGTGTGGTGGCCCTTTCACTTGGGATTCTATGGAAACTGACACTTGTGCTTGTGTGCTACTGACTGCTGTGCTGTTTTGTTGGGCATATCAAATGATGGATAGCGAAAGGGAGAACTGCTTGGATGCCTGGCCTAGCAGGCATTAACATTGGACTTGCCAGTGGGTAACTGCAGTGCTACAGATTTGTGGGGTCAGCTTTGTAAGATTGATGCTCATCTGCTTGTGGATGAGATTACAGGCCCAGAAACGGGGCCCCACCTGCTTTCAGGTCTGTGCTGGTTCCTGGGGTGTTGTCACAGTGGTGCCTTTTGCGTCTGATTTGCAAACCACTGCAGGTTGTTCCAGTTGTGATGCTAGCGGTACACGTCTAGACCATTGCAGTGTGGCTGCCTCCATGATCTTGGGGCAGTCTCCAGCAAAACTGACAGTGTGTGTTAGGTTCTGTGTGCTGGAGAACGTCCTTGGGTGAACTGCATGGTGCCAGCTGGCAGGGCAGATTCCCTGAAGTGATTGGAGTGCCTGGCATCAGGATATTGGTATGGGTTTTGTGTGATGTAGGCTGGGTGGTGGTGGGGAACTGCTTTCAAGGCCTTATTGGGGGTGTTGCAGTGTCTTCTGAGTGTTTCTCATGTCTGAGGGCTCCCCGATATACAGCATCTGTAATAAGAATAGTTGAGATTATTGGCAGATAGTGTGCTTCAGCTGAGTGGGGCAGCATGGTACAACCCAGCAGGGCAGTGTAGCCACAGGATGTGAGACAAACACATCTCACCTCCATGCTAGTGCAAGCTCTGGACAGCAACAGAGCTGAATTCTTTGAAAACTGTGGTTGCATGTGTCCAAAACATCTTTAATAGCTAATAGCTATCCATGCTTAATAGCTACTAAGTGTCAAAACCACTTTTTTTTTTCTTAGTTACTGGACACTTACCTTGTATAACCATAAATGCTGAAAATATTTTGGAGTAGGCCACTTGTTTGCACAGCTGTGGATCTGTGGTTTTTTCGTTTTGTTTTTTTTTTAATTTTGTTTTCTTGTATTTGCTTTTTCGTAGAGCCAGAGCTCTGTAAAAAGATTTACAGTGCTGCCACAGTAACAAAGGAATGTTTGCATGTTTTAGAGTTATTCTTTGAAACACATCCTTTGATTTGCAGAGGTGAGGAGTGACAAGTGCTCAACATCTTCGAAAATCAAATCTGGCTGGTTCGTATGTCATCAGAAAGGACTGTGGTTTTCCAATGTCTGATAAGAAATTCACTGGATTTCATAATTGAAAATAATGTACACATACAAGTCTGTCATGTAAATATGTTGTAGGAATCCTTATCTATTGTTTCACTGAGTTGCATGTCAAAATGCCCTCCTATGCAGCGGAAGTCACCTCTCTCTTAACCTGGTGCTTGTCCATCCCCTGTCTACTTCCACTCTTGTTGAGTGAAATGCCCAAATCAGAGAGAGGAATGGAGTCCTCTAAGAAAACTGAAGTTCCTGCAAGCCTTATGAAAAATCTGTTTGATAAAGGAGACCCAAGTTAAAGCCCTCCATGGGGGAAAGGCTGACAGTGTCTCTGGTCTGTTTGGTCTGCTGGCTTGGAAACAACACAGTCCAGCTAGCTACTTGAAGTATGTAGCCCAAAGTGGTCATGGAACGTGCTGCCTGCTCCAGTTGGCAATGATGTGATCTAGCAAAGGGGTTCAGGGAGTTTGAGAAAAGCGCTAAGAAGGATAAACAGCTAGTGTTATGGAGCAAGTGTGAGGTGAGAGGAAAAATGGGGGAACTGGTGATACAGTACACAATCTGTAGCAAAGAGGGCTTGTTCCTTCTGCTTCTTGTGAAAAAGCATAACTGTGAACAACAAAACTTAATCTGACATCAGGTAGCGAGCCAGATTCTATCTAAATGCCATATATTTTTTCTGGGAATAAAAGAAAAGGCAGCCTACTGCATTTTTCAAGGATCATCTCTGATGACGATGAACTCACTTAAGGTGAGATTGTGTATGTGTCTATGAAATTATGGACTTTAGGATACGTATTGCTAGTGTGGAAAAAGAACAAGATTAGAGCTCCAATGAAATAAAAACTATTTTTGAAGTGCTGAAAGTTTCAGGGGAAAACTGATGTTTACTTGTAAAGCAAGTTGATAACAAAATAAGGAAAACTTTGAGCATCAGACCCTACAGTACTTACTTTAGATTCAATTTATAACTAAGATTGGGATGTAGAAATGTGGGTATAGTAATATTTTTCTTTCCTACCTAGATCTCTCTCTTCTCTTTCAGTATTTGAATTGGTTAGACACCTCTAAAGATTGCAAAACATCCTGTGTAAAGAGCTGAACTTCTAGGCCAACTCCAGGAAAAGATTTGGCTGTAAAGTCCCAAAAGGGACTGAACAAAACAAAGTCTCTCAAAAAGAATAAAATTAATAGTCAGTCAAAGCAGACATGCAGCTGGAAAGGGGTGTTTTAACAACACATCTTCAAGTCTAGCAAACTAGAAGGTTTATTCTTCCTTCTTTTCACCTCCACAGAGACTTTTTCCTTCCGCTTTGTTTCCCTTCTCTGATTCTTCTAGTCCCAAACTTTAATTCTTTATTTCAGTGTCAGAGGCTCTTTGTAAAAGCTTTGCTTTCATCTTATATGCCACTTAATTTCTGTGACATTAAGGCAACCAATTCTAAATACCGTAGAACACAGCCTGTCTTGTATGAGTCTCCTTTACTGCGTTTTGAGAATTTAAAGTCTTGTAGATTTGTAACAGCAGAACTAGGTTCTAAGTAAATACACTCACAAATAGAGATGTGATAAAGGAAATAAATTATTTGGCATAGTATTGTGCACTGTTTAGAGACTGTTTCTTACAAAGAAAAAAGTGAATAACTTAAAATTACAGCCTCTGGGTTTGCCTGCTCCTCTTGAAAAGACATACGGTTGTGGTTCACTCAGCTGCAGATAGTTTTTTATTTGGTTAATAAACTGAAGTGTATCCAAAACTCTGGTTCAAAAAACAAGCAAGCAAAATAAACCACCAAAACCAAACAAACCAAGATATTCACAAGCACTTGCCAGGAAACCATTTATAATCTCATTTTTCTTTCTATTGTGATTTCTGCAAATATTTTGATTATTGCAGTGCCTGGATACTAGTTTTCTAAATGTAAATGTTATGTATTAATTAGCCACCATTAAACATTTCTCCCAAAACATACAGATTAAGCATTTCAATGTGCTTTTCTAATTACATTAAAAAAATCAAGCTGTAAAAATGCCTGGAGTCAGTTCTGCACATACACACACACGCAGCTCTCCTTAATGTCAGTGAGAATTAAATGCAGAGGGAGAGAAAATCAGACCTGGAATAAACATTTATAAAATATGCGTAGGTGTTTAAACTTATATCTGTATTGGTTAGTGGAGAAATGCCTAAAGAATAGGTCTGGTCTAGATCCAAGCCACAATAATAGTTTCCACAATTCACCTTGTGTGAGATTTGTCCTACTTTACTTTAAGCATCTTCACCGGAGTCTGAATTAGTGGCTTTTGTTTCCTGTTATTGTTAGTGGAGAGAAACATAGATACTTGTACTTGTTGACTTTTATAACTGTAAGCTGAAATACTTCACAGGAACCAAACAGGCACCTACTTGCTTCTCTACCTTGACCATGACGTGAGCCTTTACAGTGAACTCAAATGAAGAAGGGCTCATGTTTCTTATGACTTCCTTGGTCTCTCGGAGATTGGCTGTAGCGTGCTAGCCTTGTTTCCAGCTCTGAGGGCAGCAGAGTTTTGGCTTGCAGGTTGTTTCCTGTTGAGTAGACCTCGTGAGAAATTAACAGTTGGACCATGAAGGAAACTAATTGAGCAGCTGTGACCTAGTGTGGTGGGGAATTTAGCTGCTGCTTGGGCATCTGGATGCTACAGTGAAAAAGATAAGTGATTGCAAAGCCACTGATTTATCGTTAATGACATGGCTTACTTGGTTTTGGCATAAACATGGGTATAGTTGTGAAGTTACATGGAGTGAAGTTGACCCAGGCGTTGGTGTAGTGCTGCCCTTGAACTTTGCGCTTGCATTCTGGAGTGCAACATGGAAGTCTCAGGTCTGTATGGATTAGTATTATATGGGTTTTTCTTATCCTTTGGTAGCAGTAAGCCCTACTCCCAACACCACAGGTACTGAAGAAGTAACAGTATAATATGGCTTGATCACACTTATAACTTTGGGCAAGTGAACTTGCTTGCTTCCTAGTCAAATGCATTACTGACTGCTCAAATAGTGACTAGATTTGCCTGAATATTGTTCAATGTCTCCCTGTTAAATTTGTAATCAGGTAGGTTAAGTGCTGACTGCATTTCAGTAGGGGAAAGAAATCATCTAATTACATTCAGAAGCTGCAACGCAGACCCTCAGAGGCAAAGTGGTGCTTAATCTCTGTCTTGAGTGAGATTTGAGAACCTGAAATCATTGCTGGGTCTGTGCTGGCGTTGTAATCTTGTGAATGCAGTGGAGTGCAGACGTGTGTTTTCTGTAATATCTCTTCCAGTGGGGCTTCCAAATCCTCACTAGATTCTCTGTAATAACAGGTAATAAAGCTTATTAGACAGGATTAGGTTTGCAAACCCAAAATCAGGTATACTTTCAATCAGAGTAAGACTTGTTGCAGACACTAATCTGAGTGGGCTAAGTAAAGTCCCAGAAGGAGCCCAGGATTGAGACCTGGGACAAGAATTTAGGTATTGAAAGAAAAAGAATTATTCCTCACCAAAGTATTTAGAATTTGTCAAGCAAGAAAATGACCAGCTCAGACAGAAGCTAATGAAATGCAGATTTTCACAAAGAATCCAGAATATCTTTCTCAGGCTTGTTTGTGTAAGTGAAGGTAAGAGTTCACAGAATGTGACAAAAGCTCTTCAGTGAACAAGTGCAGTATGCATCACAGCAACTTAAAAAAGGTATGCAGAGTGCAAAGGACTGTCTAAAATAACTTACAACATCTTTTTATTAGAGCTTCCAAAAGTATAGGTGAAGAGAATTAGGCTAGCATCAGTACAAGGCTGGAAGGAGAAGATTATCAGTGGGATGCTTTGGGATATTTTTTGTTATTATTGTTGTTATTATTATTGTTATTATTATTATTTTAAGTTGGACACTGCTGCCATCTATAAGGCTTTTGCAGCAATGGCACTATTAGCCCGGGGAACAGGGTAGTGTGGGTAGAAGAGAAGTATGTGGAACTTGGGGCTGGTGAGTTTTAACTTCAGGGAAGGCAGAGAAATTTTCAGCAGAACAGAAGATAATGGTTGAAAATGTGCGTTCCTTCAGGAAAGTCTTCTTAAGTGAAGACTAAGACTAACAGTTGGGTGTGTTAAGTTTGGCTGTTTCATCAACGAAGTAGGTGAACTAGCAAAATGGATTCATTACCTCATGTTAGCTCGTTAACCTCATGTAACCTCATTAGGGAAAAAGAAAGGAACTTTTTGCTTTCATATAGAGCCAAAAATAATAAAAAAAAAAAGAAGCAAAAAATAACATGTTAAAGCACTTCTTGCTGTTTACCAGGGAAGAAATCTTGAAGGGTATTGCTGAGGACAGAAATTTTTGCATCAAGAAATCTAGCAAATAGTCTTAGAAAAGTAAAACCAACATTAGTTTGCATTCAGAATCCAGACACAAGCTCACTAGCTTCTGTCCAGTAGCTGAGTTGCAGTGTTAACAATGTCTGTTTGGCTTTGTTCAGCACTGTATGCCTCCAAATCATGTCAGTTATGTTATGATGGAAATCTAACAAATGCTGGTGTCTGAGCAGATTAGACTTTGATTCAGGGACAAGAGCAGTGACAAGGCAAATGATGGATGACTCCAATTTGTCCAGGGAAGAACTACTGTTCCTGAGCAGGAGGGTGAATGAAGCAACAGCTGAAAAACTCTGAAACAGGAATTGCAAACTAACAAGAGAGGTTACTGTGGTAGAAGAGATTGCGGATAGTTTCAGGTGAATAAGCTTAGTGAAGAAGGTGGCCAAAATTTACTTGGCTTGGTAAATTGACTAGCACTTGTCTAGTATAGGTTTGAGTCCTGCTGTGTGAAGATATCTGTAAATGTGGGATATCATGACAGTTTTTTCTAAGAAGCCAGGAACCTTTATTCAAGAAACCCCTCAGTCCTGAGGGCAAAAGGATCCAAAATCTGCCCAAAGGACAACTTGGCAGGTGCTGGGATATATTCAGTGAACGTGTTACCTACGCTTCACGTATCACTGAGTATCCAATGTTGGCCCCTGCCAGAGGCAGAGATAGCAGGAACCTTTGGTCTAACTCGGCTCTACATTCGTTCCAGCAGAATATTCCAGGCATAGCCTGGAATAATGTAATTGCCACTCACGGTAATACTTGTGTCTCGGTGCAGAATGTTCTAGAGGAACAGAAATTTAATCCAGCTTTGCTAGCAAGTTCAGTTGATGTATCGGTTCTAAATATTTTGCCTGCCACACTATGAATTTCGGGTGATGGCTATGGTTCATCTAAAAGAGGATGTGAAAAATAATACCTGGAAATCCATCTACATAACTGTCCTTTTGATGGTACCAAAATGCTGTCTAATTCTAATGGTATAAAAATTGGCACTGCCAGTAGTGTTGTAAGGATTGTAAGAGGCTGGTTTGTGCATTGCAGAGCCTGGGGCACTCTGTTCTGTCTGATGTTTGGGCCAGGTTTGGGGTAGGAGGTAGTAGGCGGTTCTAATAATTAGCTTCAGTGAAGAGAGCTCCGTTAGATTTTGAAATGCAGGGGCTGAAAAGCTTCACAAAGCAGTTTTATTGTTTAATCAAATAAAGCTCTGCCCCAAAAAACTGAACATGTAAATGGTAGTCCTTTTCTATCTTGGAAAAACAAATTAGAGTGGTTTACAATAGACAGAATTATTTCAGGAAGTTATAGTCAGGATCTTTTGTTAAAGAAAATGTTAAGAAAAAGAAAATAACATCATGTAAGTAAGAACTATGACCTCCCTTCCCCCCCGCCCCCATTTCTTGAGTTCTTGTGCTTATTTTGAGCTGCATTTTAATCAGACTCAGAAGATGGAGAATAAAAGAAGACTAAAATATACTGTCATAGAACAGTGTGAATTTCACACTTTTATTAAATGGAGCTAGCACAAAATCTGGGTATTTCCAGTTCAGTGTTAAAAAATATTTTGAAATCCTAGGTGGATATAAATGGCATGTAATTCTTTGTGTTGGACCTTGCTGAGGTGCAAATACTGCTGCCGTCCTCTCCATTCTTTACTTTTCACAAATAGAAGGTAATATAAATGATGGAATTAGTAACCTGTTAAATTGCTGCTTTTCAAATTTATTTAATCATTCAGTTTTGGTATTTTAGTGTTTCGTGCCGATGCGTTAGTGGACACATTTTGTGTTGTTTCCCTGTAACTTATTAACATTTAATCTAACTGGATGTAGATATAGAACTGACATTTATTTGCTAAGACCATTTTAAATTATCTGTAGTACCATTATTTCTTTTATTAACAAGGAACTAAAATAATATGAAAAAAATACATAAAACATTGAAATTTAGTGTCGGCAAAATCTCCTGTGATCTTTGACTAGGATATTATTATTTATGAAGAAAAGGAACCCATCAAATAATATTTTTTTTCTTGCTTCAGTTTAAAGTGCAGTTAAGTAGTGCAGTAAATATTAAATCCATTGATGTATGCTTTACATTTTTATCGTGTTCAAAGTGAACCATGCACAATTAGGTTTGTTTGAATTAGTCTAAGAATTATTGTGCTCATTTAAATGCAGTACTGTCTATTAGAAAAAAAAAACGGAGACAACCTAATGTTTTGTCATTCTTTCTATGTAGTTAATTTAATGCCTAGTAAAACTATATGTTTTTCTAATTTTTACAAATAGCAATTTATGATGTAGGCCCTATGCTTGTTCACTCAGTTGAAATGGTTACTGGAAGTAAAATATGAGTTTTTTTATAATTTTAAAATGCTTTTAAACACCAATTATTTGTTTATTTTCTAAGCAATGACTTCAATTTGCTGAGGCAGCTTTCTATAAATTAACTTAGTAAAACAACTCTGCGATTTGACGAATGTTGATTTTTGGTCAAGTGGGATAAGGCATTCAGGAGGGCTGAAAGTATTCAGAAAACTAAAATTTTCACTTTGTATTTCCAAGCCTCTGTCATGGAGTTTTGGGGAAAGTGTCAGAATTGCGATGCCTGATTCCATAGTGAAAGCAACACTCAGAAACTTAAGTTATGAGGTCAAACTTGTTATGTAGTGTGTGACAGGTTTGGGTGATCTCCACACAGGGTTAAAACAAAACCCCTGAAAATAACACACCTGAACTGGCAATTGTTTATTTAGCCGAATGGCAATACTCTGGAAAGCAAACTATTCTGAATTCTATGCCTTTCATATCCTGGGACAAGGTCTGCAGTAATGTTGAAGTAATCTTCTGCATTGAGATGCTGAAGATGCAAGTAGATGTAACAGCTATTCTAGTGGGCATATGGAGAGAGAAGCATGCTGTAAATTGGAGTACACAGACTCACTGTTCTTTGTATGCTTGATCTGTGATAAATATGCATCTCTTGATTTCAAAACACTTATGCCAGGCAGAAGTCACTTCAAGCAGACATTGTGAACCCAGCTTGTTTATGAAGGCTGTGTTTTGTTATGTTGAAAAGTATAGAGGATCCTTTGGGTTCAACAGAGAAAAAGATGGACCAGGACTTGCTAGCGTGGTGGTTGACAGATACCTGGGATGGATTAAAACTTCTGTTTAACCTGCTCTAAGTTATTGAATTCAAAAAACAAACCACTGCCTCAATGAGGGCTTTGCCTCATAAGTAAGTGCCATGAGCATTATGCAAAAGAACCAAGTGTACGGTGGATAAGTAGCTGGACTGGCTTGGATAAAGGTATGGTTCCATGGATAAATAATTCAGATTAATATGGATGTCTCATTCAGTCCATGATATATATGTTTTCCAGAACACTATAAATGAGATAATATAGTGCTGCTTTGAACATAGTCACAGAAGATGGGGGAAATGTAGATATAGAAAAGCAATACTTTTTTTTTTTTCTCTCTAAACTTGTGAATTGATCACCCGTTCTGCTTCCTCCTCAGTTATTTAAGTCACCCGTGAAATTGGAAAGGTGAGAGGGACTTCTGTGGGATCAAGTAATGTCCACACTATGTACACCAATTTCAGGAACAATTTTAAGCAGAGTAACATGCTACTTATTCCAGTCCTCCTAAGTGCTGTTTTTAAATACTTTTGCCTACTGTTCTAACAGGAATTGCTTTATTTTCTGAGAATGGAATTAAGGAGTATTAGGCAAAAATGTAGTAAGTAGCTTTCTTTACTCCCCCATTCCAGTTTCAGTTTCCTGAGAAACTTTCCTGGTAGTCATTGGTCAAGAGCGTAAGATTTGCCCTTAATAAAAAATAGACTCATTGCACAGTTCTGTTTGCAGCTCTTCCACAGGTTTCATTTACTCTTTTTCCTGCAGAAACAAAAGGACTTCTTTTTTTCCGCTAAAATAAACTGCCAAAATAACTTGCCATAAATATAAAGGACATTTAGAGCTATTCATTTAGCCTTATGCAGCAAAAGAGAGATGAATCCATTTAATCTTTCAGCAATTAAAAATGAATGTTAAATTAATTAGGAACATTTCTCAAATGAATTACTGTGAAATTGAAATAATGATCTGTATTAAAGTATTCCTTTTAAAATTTATGTCTCTTTGATTACTTAATATTAATGTATTTTTAATAGACTGCATTCTAAAAAAAAAAGCAGCAAGCACATCATTTCTGGAAGAATTGAAACATCATGTTAAGAAACATTCCTTTTTTATAATTTCACTGGCTTCATCACACATATGCATACGCTTTGGCATAGTGCTCCCGTGACTGTGCATGGTATTTCCCAAGAAATATCTTTTGAACTTGAACTTGAATGAATGCTTGCTGAATTTAGATCCAGAATCATTCTTTGATTCCCCTATTTAGCAAGTTATTTACTCAAGTGCCGAACTTCAGGTATGTAAATTCCAATATAGGAAGATATTTTAGCATTTTAAGTCCCAGCAGGTCAAAGGAGGTGATTCTGCCCCTCTACTCCGCTCTCGTGAGACCCCACCTGGAGTACTGCATCCAGCTCTGGAGTCCCCAACATAAGAAGGACATGGACCTGCTGGAGCGCGTCCAGAGGAGAGCCACAAGGATGATCCGAGGGCTGGAGCACCTCTCCTATGAGGAGAGGCTGAGAGAGTTGGGGCTGTTCAGCCTGGAGAAGAGAAGGCTCCGGGGAGATCTTATTGCGGCCTTCCAGTCCCTAAAGGGGGCCTACAGGAGAGCTGGGGAAGGACTCTTTACTAGGGCATGTGGTGATAGGACGAGGGGGAATGGCTTTAAGCTGGAAGAGGGCAGGTTTAGATTAAACATTAGGAAGAAGTTTTTCACGTTAAGGGCGGTGAGGCACTGGCCCAGGTTGCCCAGAGAGGTTGTTGAAGCCCCGTCCCTGGAGGTGTTCAAGGCCAGGCTGGACGTGGCCTTGGGCAACCTGGTCTAGTGAGAGGTATCCCTGCCTGTGGCAGGGGGGTTGGAACTCGACGATCTTCAAGGTCCCTTCCAACCTAAACCATTCTATGATTCTATCCTGAATAGGAATAAAGTGCATACAGTTGTATTTGCTAATATTCGTGATACTACTAGCTTCAGTGTCGTGCATTTAAGCATGTGCTTGAACAAGGAATGTTTTCTTGTCTGAAAGACGGGACTCTTTCTTGTCTTTCTGTTGACTTCAGTTGTGTTATTTAATTCACTGTACTTTCTGAAGGGCTGCTGGTGGTCATCTCAGTGGAAGTTCTGTTGATTTTGACATACTGTATCTTGTCTGTTCCATTGCATGGAAGCGTATGCACAACATCAGTTCCCTGTTTGCTGAATAGCATAGCTTGTATGCGTTATGCACAAGGCTGAAACGTGAAAATGAATTACTTGAAACTCCAGCATGACTTCCCATTTCTCCTCTATGGAATATCTACTGATCTGTGTGGTGCGTTGTGCATTGTTTGCCCTTGTTTCAGTCACTGATTTTTGGTCACTTCTCTATCATTACGTTCTGGTCAGTTCTGAAGGTTGTAGTTAACAGGAGGTGGCAACTGTTTTTTTTCACAAGCATTCTAGGAGAATGTATGCTATAAGGAAGTCTGTGAAATGGGCAGGTAATTTCACTAGATCTAGTATGGTGAGTGTTTTGGTATCCATAAAGTTCAACTTGGTATGGAAATAATATATTAGCTTGAGTAAATCTCGTCTAAATCCTTTATTAAGAAAAAGCATGATAAAAGTAGTATGAGTAACATAATAATTGGGAACTTCTGCACACATTTCAGAAAATGAGAAATATATCCATTTAACATATCGTGACCTGTAAAAAGTAGAAAATACTGCTTGAAGCAGCACTACTGTTCTACTGAACCTTTTATTCAGCCCTTTTTTTTAATTTATGGAAGAATGCCTTGTGAGAGGACACCCCAAAGGTCACTTCATCCAGGGTGTCTCTTTGAGTGGCCCGTAGCAGGTGTTTAGGGAAAGAGGCTGAGAGAGGTCAGGTGAAGAGTGGTAGGCTGTGTCTAGGTTCTGGCAGATAATGGCCTCAGTACTTCAGCTGTCATGATTAATAGCTGTGGACGGATCTCTCCAGTGTGTAATTCATTGTGAACCCATTTGTGTTTCTGGCCTCCCCGACATCCTGTGACAGACTTTTATGATTTTAATTGTGTGGAGTGAAAAAGTAGTTCATTTTACTTTTGCTCCCGGTAATTACATTGGTTGTCTCGTAGCTCTTGTATCTTGAGAAATAGTGAATAATGATTTCCTGTTCACCTTTTGTCCACTACCATAATTTTATTGACCTTTATAATATTCTTCATTGTCTTCCTTCGTGCTGCTGGGTCACAATTTATGTAGTTGCTCTTAGACTAGCAATTGTTCCTTATTTGTAGTCGTCCATATTGGTCTTCTCTACCTTTTCTCATACTTTGTACAGTCTTTTATGTTAAGGAGACTAGAAAGCAGCAATAGTGACTTCTTATCTCTTACTGCAGTGCCAAAAGGGATGGGCTTTTCAAAGGTTTCCTCACTGGAACTGAGTCAATTTTGTTCAGGCAAACTGAAAGCTGGTTGCAAAAGGAGCTTTCCATTTTACCAAAACAACTTGTGAATTTAGTTTAATATTACTGAATGGCTTCAGCTGGCAAAAAAGTATTTCCTAGGCTAAACTAAATCCAATATTGTTTGAAGTGTTTGTTTTTCCAGACAAACTGGGGTGGAAAGGAGGAACTGCTAGGCTCATAAAGGATACCTAGTATCGAGAAAAAATAGGTTTATGTGGATTATTTTGGGGGAGACCCTCTCATTTGCTATTGTTCAGGTCCAGAATTACAAAACTGTTCATTAAATACGAATGGGGCCTAATTTTCTGCTTTGAAGGAAATGTCTGAACTAGTAGCATGCCTTCTGGAATATTAGAGAGCAAAAAGCAGAGGGAGTTGAATTCCAGTTCTTGGTGGTGTTTGGGGAAGATTTTCTGGCCTGAACTGATTTGACTTTATTTAAGAGAATTGATTTTTTTCTTCTTTTCACCTTCATTCTGAATAATGCTAATATTTGGTTGATTTTTCAGTTAGTAAGACCCTATGAATGTGAAAAGCATCATATAAAGACAGTGACTATATTTGGTTGTTCAGTTCTTTGAACTAATACGAATTCATTCTAAGATTTTCTGTCGTTGTCGAAGCTAGGATGGTGGTAACAGCTGCAGGTGGGATGCCATTCAGTGTGTGAATGATACAGCTGGTATCAAGACACCTGCAGAATGCCGTTCATCCATGGGCAACATTGCTATGTACAACAGTTTTCAGTTTATCAGAATAATGTTTTTATTTTCCACAGGGATGGCTTGAACATGATACTGCAGGAAAAATATCCTAATGGTCAACATTACTTTCTCTTAGGAAAATTCCACTGAGCTTAATCTAATCCATTAAGGTTCCATTCCATTCTTGGTCAACTTTTTCTAACCCAATCCATATATTAACCTTAAACGATTTAAGGATCAACTTTTTTTATGAGGTAATCCTGTTCGACTTCTCATAATCCCATGTTGAGGCACAAAGTGCAGTGCAGTAAATGCTTGTAGGAAAGTGGCGTGGGACAATTACATTTGATATCTGTGATTATGTGCAATATGCTCTTCAGAGCATGGTCTTTAAAATGTGAAGTCTTTAATGTTGAACAGCCCTAGTAAAAACAGTTTACAGTTCTGAAATTGGATTTTCTAGAAAACAGCCACATAAAAGTTTATTTCAAAATCCTCAATTCTCCCAAAAAGGAAGGGGGGAAAAAAGTGATTCCTCCCCCTTCTGTATTTTAAATCAAATGTTAAGGCACAAAGAACTTAATTAGCAGCAGTACATGTGAGACATGGACCATAGGCTCAATTTCCATAATTTCCAGACAGCATTAGCCATGTAATGTAGCAGTGGAACACAGGGACTATTTAAAGGTATGGCAGTAAAATATGCAGAAATAGCTCAACATGATGTGCCAGTCAACCTTTACTCTTCTGTAATTTCAGGAGGATTCCTCGTTTGTTTTAAAAATGGTCTTGAGAAATGCAGCAGTTGGTTGCAGAGACATATTCCTTTACCAAACCTTCCTGAAGAGCTTGTAAATCTAAGCTTTCCAAGTCTTTAATTTGCTCTGTAATCACCAATGGCAACTGCTCCTGCTTTCTCAGGTATTGTGGCATTCCTTTTAGCTTCTCATAACTAGGACCCAGCCCTTTTGCTCCCCTGTGTCTTGCATACTTTCTTAACCAGCATCCTACGCCTTCATCTTTCCATCATTTTCCTATATACCTGTCTTTCTTACCCTCCCTCCTCCTGGAAGCCACTCTTGGATCTTTATTTTGATAGAGATATACTGTCCTCCTTATTTTCTCCCAGTCTCTTTTCTGGATGTAGAGTTAAAGTACACCAGACTGGGGTTATAGTGCTGTGGTTTCCAGCTCTGCTTCTGCGCAGCTGTTTGATAGAGCATGGGTAGGACTTACCTATTTTTTTGTAAGAACCTGCTGTAAGCAATGTTGACATTCTGTCATGGCCATCAGCTAGTTCAGGTTTATTCTTTCACACACCGCAATTTCAGAATTCTCTCTAGATGAGATTTTTCTGATATTGCCAATATATAGAAATTATCTGCCATTGAAAATACAGTATTTATAATCTCTTTGTGGAATCTTATAAAACTAGTTAGCTTTATGGATGTGGTAACAGTACAGGATCCACATGTAGCTTAGTTTAAAACAAAAACATAAAATGAAGCTTTCCTACAGTAGTCCTCAACCAGATTTCAGAATGCATGCAGAGGTAGCATCACGCTATTTAGTGGACCTGGATCAGAAAACAAGGCAAGCTGTTTTCTCCTTTTCTTCCATCCCCAAGGCTCAGTCATCTTTCTCTAAACTTTATAAAATCATTTTAAAAAAATTAAAGAAAAAATGGGGTTTTTTGCTCACTTCCTGTGTTAGGTACAGAAAGAAGTGATGTAAATAAATTTAAAAAGAAAAGAAAAAATGATTAATTTGGTTGGATTGCTTTGTGTCCCAGAAGCAGTGCAAGGCAGTTGTCAGTCAGGCGCAGCCACTTGCACAATTCGTGGGTACGTGCATGGCCATGCAAGTTGTTTAAGAAGTTGCATGTGACCTCTAGGTTGTGTTAGTCAGACTTTGGAATTCTTGGTACCTACATAAGCTTTATTTATATTAAACAGTTGAGCCTTAAGTGCTGCAAAAGATATGCAGTTAGTTCAGGTGGAAAAGATTCCTCAGGCCACAGCGTAGACTCAATGGGACC
Organism: Pluvialis apricaria; assembly: GCA_017639485.1. Taxonomy (NCBI): domain Eukaryota; kingdom Metazoa; phylum Chordata; class Aves; order Charadriiformes; family Charadriidae; genus Pluvialis; species Pluvialis apricaria. The sequence continues at coordinate 2,584,365 of CM030013.1, read as the reverse complement.
TTTTAAAGTCTCCATTTAGATTAAAAACACTTTGAGATTTCGGTAATCTCATATTGCTATAAAGTTACTAAAAGCTGCTGTAATCTTTCATTCTAATGACATATAATCAATTTTTGCGCTTACACAGAAGTGCAGAATTATCAATGTGTAAATGCCCATTATTTATAAACAGCTCAATGCTGTAACAAACTTGTATGTTTTCTTGCTTATTTAACACACTTTTTCACTTCACTGACTGCTGATCCCTCAACATTTGCTCATCCTACTGTCTTTTGGCTGGTGATTTTGGAAAGAGGAAAGAATCAAGAACCATATTGTCTTTCCTTAGTGTTCTCTCAACCTAAGTGATTTCAGCTAGCATTTCTGTCCTGATTGTCATTCTTCCCTTGTAATCTTTCTCTGTAACTTTGCTGTGTCTGTGATATATTCTAGTAATACTTAATGAAAGCCTGATGGGCATGCTCTTGCTGAACTTGTCTTCCTTTTCAATAAATGACCATTTTCTTCTCTTTGTCCATTCTGACATTCACGTTTTCTTAAGTCCCAGCCTCTCGTAATTTGTGGCCCTGTGACTTTCTGAGCCAGAGACTGCAATTTGGTACTTACTAGTCCTCTGTGGATTTTTATTGCATAACTTTGACCAATGGCTTTTTATACGTGCATGTCTCTTACCATCCTGAGGTAAGGAGATCCACTTGGTGTTACATGGAAAAGCATTTCCTTTTGTTTCTTCTGAAATTGTAGTTTTAATGGGTACTCACGCCTTGCTTCTTGCATTAGAAGAGACTGTGATCAGTCGTTCCCTCATATTCTCCGTACTACTTGTAATTTCTTAAACGTAATTAGAGATAACTGTAGATTTGAATTTTTAGTTTTAATATTGTTGAATTTACCTTATTTCCAAAGGTTTATTAAAGACCTGTTCTATAACTTTGGTATTATGTCAAATCTAAGTATTATGTATGCTTCAAAGGAAAGCAACTGTGTATCTCTATGAAACATGGTCCTGTTTTGTGACGTTTCAGATATAAGCGTTCAGTGCTTTTGTACAATTCTGTAAGAAAGCTTAATGAGTGAAGTAAAATAGCATCATGCGTTTCATGAGTTACAGATGTGTGTTCCTCTTACTTACATTAATGTTACGATATGAGTTTGTGACTTGCTTGATATTAGTCTTTATAATGATTATACTCCTTATCAAAACTTCAGGTAAAATGGGAAAATATCTTTTAGAAAACAGTTTTGGCCTCTCAAGTTGGTGACACGTACAAATTATTTTCTATTAAGTAAACAGTCCTTTGTCAAGTGAGCTATATAGTGTATTCTCACTTCAAAATTTGCATTCTCTTCCCTAGTTATTACACTTAAGGGTGATGTTTGTGCTTTCTACGTTCCTAAGTAGTTTCTAGGTAACTACACTGTTCCAATTACCAGCTCTTCACATCCAAAAGAGAAAAAAGGGATCAGGGAAGAGGCAAAGTTATGACTGTAAGCTGGCTAGTTCACAGTGGTGTTTCCAAAGCCTTTTGTTTACTTTTTCATTGCTTATCCATTCTCCTGGGCCGCATCAAAAGAAGTGAAGCCAGCAGGTCAAGGGAGGTGATTCTGCTCCTCTGCTCCACTCTGGTGAGACCCCACCTGGAGTACTGCTCTGGGGCCCCCAACATAGGAAAGACATGGACCTGTTGGAGTGGGTCCAGTGGAGGGCCACGAAGATGATCCGGAGGGCTGGAGCACTTCTGCTATGAAGACAGGCTGAGGGAGTTGGGGTTGTTGAGCCTGGAGAAGAGAAGGCTCCAGGGAGACCTTATTGCAGTCTTTCAGTACTTAAAGGGCACTTATAAGAAAAGTGGAGAAGGACTCTATCAGGGAGTGTAGCAATAGGAGAAGGGGTAATGGTTTTAAACTGGAAGAAGAGGGATTTAGATTAGATATGAGGAAGAAATTCTTTCCTGTGAGGGCGGTGAGCCCCTGGCCCAGGTTGCCCAGAGCAGCTGTGGCTGCCCCATCCCTGGAGGTGTTCAAGGCCAGGCTGGATGGGGCTTGGAGCAGCCTGGTCAAAATGGGAAAGGCCTGTGTAAGGACATAGAGTGGCAGGGAAAGCGCATTAACTTTAGGATGCATTGAAGTTAACTTTGAACTGTTTTGATGTGTAGAGATGTCACGCCCTGGGGGGATGATGATGCTCGCTTCCTTTGGTGTTGCAGCATTTAGTGGAGCCCCCAGCGGTGACAATCTTACACCGTCAGTAGCAGACAATGAAGAAAGGCTTGGGTGTAGGTGACTACGGGGGTGATCACTATAGGAACTACACACTACATGCAGTCATATATTTGGGTGGAATAATAATAATAAAAACTAACTAGTTGGACGCTCTTTACAATTGTCTAGCCACATCTTTCTCACTCTTTTTAAAAAGTGGAATATGTCTTGGTTTCTATGTTCTTCCTTCATAAAAAACAGCTTGGTATTTCGTGTTTCCCTGATTTTTAACAAAAAGCAGTCAAGAATGGCATAGTGCAAAGCTGTAACAGAGAAACTGTGAGTTTCTTTGAGTCTTCTGGAAAAAAAACCCAGCCCTTTAACTGTCATTCAAATAATCCATCCTTACCAGTTGTGTATGCAGAGAGTCTGTCATCGCACATCAAAACAGTAATCTGCATGTGCTCTGTGGAATAAACAAGTGTGTGTTTATTGAGACAGTTTAATACTAAGTTTGGCACCTTCTCTGTGAGTTAACTCAGTTGCTACATCATGGTGTTTATGTAGCATCTTGTAATTGAAACAATAATTTATAGATTACATTATGCCAAATACAAGGACTACTGTTTTGTTTCTCGATCCAATAAAGTGAGCTATAGATGTTCCAGCAGTTGCAGAAACTTCCATTCCAGTACTAAATGTTTAAAACTCAGAGCTGACTTCAGAAAATCGTTAATAATTTTTAATAATTCATTTTTAGATAATTTTTTCCCCTCAACTACCCAGCCAATGGAAGAATGATGGTATAAAGGAGAGTAACAACTTTTTTGTGATAAAATTGCTTTAAATTCTGGGATTTGAACACTGGCTGCTGAAATAATGATGAGAAAATAGTGATAGCTGGGAGTAGTGGTGAAAACGTAGATAAGAATGAAAGTGACTCCTGACAGAAAGCAGATAACCAGGCCTGCACTCAGTTTCAGAGAGATTCTGAGAATAGCTGTCAGTGCAGTCACACTGAATTTCATTCAAGAGCAGCACAGAATTGAAAGTCAAGAGAAGCCCCAAGTTTTACTGCTTCGAGATGCAAACAGTAGCCATCAGCATCATGCTGTTTTTCACTCTGTGTGCATGGAGACAATGAATTGGTTGGCCTTCTGTGAGTGTACAGTCATGAAGAATTAGTGTAACAGTGTTAAATGCCTCCCTTTCTTCAATGGGTGTGCCTGTCTAGTGGTTAATTGTTTGATTTGGGGAAGGGCAAAGTACTGTGGTGATGGCTGTAGATGTTAGCAGGTGTTTACACCCTTATTTTCTGCTGAGGAAAAATACCTAAATCTTCAGGTTTTACATTTGAGTATCTTCTGCTTGTGTCTGCCTGTACAATTAGTCTTCAAAATTTCTTTTTAAAGAGCCAACTTAGTCTGCAGTGCCATTGCTCTAGCCTGTACTTGTTCCAGTCTTAATGTAGATTCCTAAATAAACTCAATTAATGTTGGAACTGATGAGATTCCATATTGATACCTTGCCTTTGTAATAATTCTTTAGCTAGTGTTCAATCCACATTAAAATGATCAGACCCAATTTACATAAAATGTCTAAGCAGTGTACAGCATCTTGCTTCATGTTAAATCTGCTCTGGCCCACTCACCAATTGTTTTTGTAATGAACAATGAATTAAGATGAATTTATTTGCATTTAGTTCTTATTTTTTTCTGCTGTGGTTTAGCTGTATAGCACTTTCTTCCTTAATTTTCCCATTTTGCCTTTGTTTTATTAGGAAAAAAGCTCCCGACTTATCTTCCCTCCATAGTCTGATATTCAAAGTGCAATTCTTTCGGCATCTTAAGACCTTCAATAAAATGTTCTGAGTTTGGAATGCAGTTCCACTTATTTAAAAAGGAACACTGAATAAGAACATCAGCAAATACACTATGGTGAGTAAAGAAGTTCTGTGACGTTGTAAATTGATTTATGTCCTGATCCTGCAGTAATTTCTGTATATTCTGTCTAATCTTGGAAGGACAATGTTTGACAAAAACCTGGTGGTAAGATAACTAACTTGGCTGAAAAAGTACCAGGAGCAGGTTTGTGTCTGTTAATGTTTCTCAAAAAAATGGTTTCAATCTAAAAGGCAAAGCAGCATCGCTAAACTAACAATATTACCTTTTTTCACTGAGTATCTGTGTGCTACCAGTTTGCTCAGGACAGCTGAATGTCCAATAAAGTAGCTAAAAGCTTTTATTTGATGTCATATTTGAGTATTATCCTTTGCCATGAGCTATTTCTCATAATTAAATTGTTAACTTCAGATCCTGAAATAAGGTAAGAAGTTGAGGTAACTAAGTTAAAATATAGAATTCATTACTAAACTAGCCTAATTCTTGTTCTTTGGTAATAGTGTTTTCTGTCACTGAGGTACTCCCAAACACTCCACTTCAGTATTTCTTTACTCCAGTATACAAAATTAAATGCAAGAGAGACGTATTAGGAGTGATGCTGTAAATTGGTAGTTCTAGTAATTTTCAGGTTTATTTTTCAATCTGTCTGGTTTGTATTTAATTAGTATCTCGTCTTGCATTTTGCTTGGGCTATATGTAGCTTTAAAAACATAAGCTTTAGAAGGTAAACAGTTGCAGGGAAAAGCACTATTTTATTTATTTTTTTTTTTAAGAAAGCAAGTAAGTCGATAAAAGTGAAAATCAATATTTGTTTTTCTTATTACAGAATCTGTGAGATGTATAGTTCATGTAAGTACTATAAAGTGGTAGCGATTGAAGTTAATATGCTTTAGAATTTGCTGCCAAAGTTCTGCGCAGAAAACACCTGTAGTTCAGCAACAGAGAAACTATGTTTTGCTGCACGAGAAAGAAAATTAAATAGCTGTAATAGCAGTGAAAGCAGTACTGAGAAAACAAACACATTGTAAAATCTAGAAATTTCATTTTCAGGAATATCTTTCCCCTTTTAACCTGCATAAGTCTGTATTTAAGTCTCTAGAATATGCTATGAAAAGGCGCTAATACCAAACTGGCTTCTCAACATTTATTGCAGTTTTTGCAAGCTCCTACGTTTTGTGGTGGTTATTGTTTAGTCACAGTTATGAAAGTCTAAGTTCACCCCTGGGAAAAAAATTCACATAGCAACTTGGGAAATAGCTGACAGACTTCTTTGGTATTGGTTTAAGCAGAATGTTACAGAATCTGAATGAGCTTGTAAAAAGGGTATTTTTTTCCTCGATACATTCATGTTTCTCTTACTTACTTGTTTGGGTTTTTTAGAAATAATATTTGTATAATACTAGTGCTTGCAAACTGACGTCGGGGCAGGGGCCTCATTCTGTTAGAAGATATAAAAACACATAAGAAAAAAATCATTGTACAGAATATTCACAATTTTCATAATTGATACTTTGAAACCTTTCTGCTGCTTAGTATCATCCTCTGAAATAAGAAACAGCTACAGCTGTTGAGTAGCATGCTGGAATTACTTGGAAACAGACATGTTTCAAAGTTTTCCTTTCAGTTGTTGGTGCACTGGGACTCTGGACAGGCAATACTAGTTGTCAGATGAGTGAGCTGCTTGAGTATATCAACTTTACTCTAAACTGTTTGAAAGCTTGAGAAATCCTAAACCGTACCAGGCCTGAAGTGTGTCTCAAGGCAGTATAAATGAAGACAACTGTGACTGTTTTAAGACTGCTGGTTTTGTCAAGTTTATTGTGTATCTACATTTTAAATATGGTGCTAGCATAACAAGGGTTGCTTCCTGTGAAAAGCAGCCCTGTATCTGCGCAGTTGCATGTAGCTTGATGTTTACAAGGTGGATTTATGGAATATCTGAAAGCCTTTGTAGTGTCTGGTTTTCCACTTGCTTGGTGGTTGTTTTTGACATAGTATTGTAGGGCAGACAAGACCGAGTGTGTAGAGTTACTGGTCACATCTGTTGTAACAATATGAGACATCCTTGAAGCATTATTGTGCAAAGTGTGTTCACCAGTGAGAAGTCATAAATAGTTCTGGCTATGTGCTGTACTGAAGGGGAGGAAGGTGTACACAACAGTCATGATTTAAACCATGGCGTTTTCAACCATAACTTGAACTGGAGCACTAACTGTTTTTTCCATCTTCAAAGTCCCATTAGTTTTCTGCTAAGATGTCTACGTTTTAATAGTTGATGTTACAGCAAACAAAAAAGGGAACAGTGTTATATGCCAAAGATTTGTCATAGCAAATGAATCAGAAATGGCAGAAACAATTTTAACGGTGGGTTTTTGGGGTTGGTTGGTTTTTGCTTGATTATTTTGTTGCCTGAGATTACAGACAGGTCAATCAAGAGCTTAGGTTTTTGTCAGAGGTGAAACTAAGGTAAGAAAATTTAATCGGTGTGAGGAGGAGCAAGATGTGATTTTTTACTTATTTTTTTTGAATGGTCATTGCTCAGGTAGCAGCACAGCTGCTTGACACACAAGTCAACAAAGTTAAGTGTTACGTGGAGCAAGCTGCTGCGTAGTAGTCTGTTCCAATATGTCAGTGGTGAAGAGATGAGGCCATTAACTGCTCTTAAACTGTGATCCCAAGACTTAAAATATATTGATGCAAGATGCGTAGTGATAGAACAGCAGGATTAAAGGGTAACATCAAGTGGTCCTTGGACTTAGAGTTGAAATTCATAGTATTGGCTGGCCTCAGTATGTAATAATGTACTATAATCAACTTATACGTGATTTGTGTTCTGCACATGGCTAAGTCTCAGAGTGTTTGCCTGAACGTTAGTTTAGCTAATCTTGTTTTAGAGTTGCCATGTTTCTTCTGCAATTTCTGACATTTTCTAACCGCAGAATTGCAAATTCTGTGACTCTTCTGATCAGAGCCTGAGTTACTGATCTCTGTTTCAGTGATTAGGATTTACTGTTTCAGTAAATTAGTTTCTGCAATGATTCAGCTTGTAACTCCTTTTTTGTAACAGCATGTGCACTTATGGGTTGGGTTTTTTTTGTTCAACCAAACACTGTGAAATATCCTTTCTGTTTATTCAAGTGGTACAAAACCTGATTCTTCTCAGTGTTGGGTATTTAACAATGTTTTTTGACATTTCACTGAAGTTTTGCTATGTAAGCTGTCTTGAGCTCTGGAGAAAATAAATGTTTAAAAGCTACTTACTACTAAATTGTGAAGAAGAGAGCTTCAGAGTAAAAGTAATAGCAATAAATTCTTTTACCTGCAGAGTTCTTTAAAGCTACAAATGTTATTTTATGTTCTGAATCTAGGATAGATATGGGATACAATTGGTCCTTTATAGTGTTGCTTTGATTTTACATTATCTGCCTGTTGAACTGTGGTTTGGTTTTACAGCAATTATTTTCTATTAAAAATATTCCTTTGGGGATGGGTGTCTTGCCTGGAACTAACCCAAGGCATGCTTGAACACAGTAGTGCCAATAGATTTAGTTGTTGTTGTTTTTTGTTTGTTTGAGCAGACATAAGAAGCTATTTTCTTGATTTTGGGAGGTTTGGAAAAGTTACCCTGTGTTTTGCTAAGAGAAACTTCAGACTAATGCTGTACAAGTCCACAGTAAGGAAAGAAGTTTGTGCCAAATTTGTAGTATTTTAAGAAATAGGTGCAAAAAAGTAACGAATGGAACAAAAAGAGATACGCTGTTCTCTTTGCGTATTCCTTTATTTTTTGATTCTTTGAAGATCGAGATGATAAATATTTCCTGTCGATACTGGTAATTAGGTGAAAGCTTTCTGTGCTTGACTAAGTAATATTAAAGTAATGATTGGCTTGTATTTGGAAACAGTCAAACTAAAGAAGCCCTCTGCAAACATTGTGAAAGTTCTGACTGTTACATCGCATATACTTTGGATTTTAATGTGTCTTCATTAAGTCCTCTCTTTATTCTGGGTCTGCATGACTTTCAAACCCAGCCTGATAGCAGCACTGCCAGAAAATTCTTCTCACAAATTTTCCTGTGGCAAGACTCAGTAGCAGGGCAGTTCTGGCCAAATGGAGCCCTTCCCTGCTGCGGTATCTCTGGGCCCTGCACTTCAACAGAAAAAGTAATAATGAAAGTGACTCTGTGATGTCCTAGCATAACAGGTCTTTCCTCTTCCAGTGCTTCCACATTTGCCCTGTGCTCTCGTGGCCCCAAGCAGTACGTTTTCCCAGCTGTGGATGTCCCGTTACACTGTACGATGCCCAGCCTCTCTATCGTTTAAGCACTGAGAGTGGAGGACGTAAAGAAACAAATTAAGTTGGGCACCAAAAGCTACCCTGCATTTTCCTTTCTGCCACCAATAGGTATAGGACCTTGCTTCTTGTTGTCTGTGTTACCTTTGGCATCTTGATATCGTATGTTTTGATTGCTGTTGTCCCCAGGAGAGCCACCTCCTATTGCAGACTGATTCAGCTCCTCAGGCTTCTCAGTTATCAAGATGTTTGGCCAGTACCCACTGTGGAATTATATGGCTTAGTGTTAATCTCCCAGCATTTTTCTGACCCATCCTACCTGTTCAGAGCAGCGATGGTGGGAGGACAGAGAGCCATGCTCTGTGTTAGAGTACAGCTACTGTTCTACTCATAAGTTAAGGATGAGAAGGACAATATTTAAACCTTGTATGTGGAGGTACAATAGTTGCCAACAACCTATCTTCGTTCCTTATGTATCAGGAATCACATTGGGATGAACAAGTTTACTGTCAGCTTAGATTCTTTACTGAGGAAATGATTCATACTGGCTGTATGTGAGAGCTACATGCAAAGGGAAATGATTTTATGAAAAAATAAGGCTGTAATTTTCAGAGAACAGAGATCATCTTTCTTCTTACTATGAAAATGTGTTGGATATCATGCCTTCTTGAAGGAACTGCTGATTGTAGATGTATGAAACTACAGGAAAAAGATGTGAAAGAAACAAATGAAAATAGAAATAAATTGAAGCATAGCAATAACAAAGGAAAGGGAAATGTCCATCAAGTACAAATACTATGAATAGTTTTAAGACAAAAGAAATACTGCTGTTTGTGTAAATTTGTTTGATAGAACTTTTAGATTCATCATGCAAAAGTAGCATGTATAGTTTTTCTCTATCTAGGTGGGAAAATTGCATACCATGGGATTGTATGGAGAAATAGTACAGAAAAAGGGACTGCGAGATGTGATCTTCTAACTGAGATCTATGTATCTGTGGTGTAGCGAATGTGGTATCAGATGGTGTACATCATTATAGTTTTTAAACGTGTTTAGAGAGACTTAATTCTTTTGGCCTCTTGGGAGACGATTAAAGAATTATCAAAAGGATTCTTTGGCAAGCTTAAGCAGGTCAAATCCATACTCCTGTTTGATACTGCTCGATTACGGAGCAACTTTGAAAAGGTTTCTGTACAGGACCGTCTGACCTGATAACCCTCTTGCTGAAGTCAGTCAAATTGCAAGTTCTTCCAAAGAAAAGAGAAGCATCAACACAGAAGATGTCCTATGACAAAGTTATCACAGTATTTGCCATATCTATAGAAATGGCTAAAGTGGGAATTAAAATTTGTGGAAGTCTCAGTATTCTGTCATGAAGTTATGTTATATTCTTGTGGGAGGATTTCTGGTCAAAGACATTATGTTAGAACAGAAAATACCTTCAAATTCTGGCACAAATAATGAAAGATGGAGTCTGTGTCAGAGTTGTAGAACAGAATAGGCTGCGGGGGAGCCAGAGGGTTGGACAGCATCAGAGAAAAGGCTGACAGGCGCTCACTGAGGCTTAGGGCGCTCGCTCTCTCTGGCTGAGAGCAGTTGAGTTTCTGTATGATGTAACTGGATTAATAATCTGGAACAGGTATCAGTGAAGTATAAGAAGGAGATTAAGACCCATTTGAGAGAAGAACTTTATGGCATAAACCAGTAGGTATTAGGTACTTGCAGTGGTATCCTGGCAGAATGAGATGAGGAATTTCTTTCTTACTCATTTGCATGTTACATATCTCCTGAAATAATGAAAACTACTTCTCTGCTATAAACTCTTACTCTTCATTACAAAAAAAAACAAAACCAAAACAAAAAAAAAAACCAAAAAACCAACTCAAGAATACTCTAAACATTTGCTTCCAGATACAGACTTTACTAAGCTGCTGGGAACATAGCAGTGCATGTGGTCTAGCATCACATGCTGTGTGAATCCCAGGTGTGTTGACGTAAGGTGTTAATGAGGAGGAAGAGAAGGGCTGCCTTATGCTGGTTTTTGCAAGGCATCACTAAAAGCCTGAAGAGGAGTTTTATCTTTAGTATGGGTGGTTTTCTTACCTTCATAAATACAAAGATGAAAGATCAATTATTGAATAAATCCTTACTGATCCAGGAAAAATAACCTTTAATTCTATTATGTTTACACTTTCTCAAATTACCTTCTTTAATACCATGACTTTTTGAATCTCATTGTAAATTATTTCCTGTTGAGAACCTAAGTAAAAATCTCAGTTACAAAGCCAAATACTGCTTCTCCATGATGGAGCAAACCAATCTAAACCATCTGTGAAAAATAAACATTTTGGTGAATGACGCATGCATTCTTTTTTTCCTGACTGATTGTGATAATTCCTTTTTAAGTCATTGAAGATCGAGACTTCAAATGAGCCCAGTATCTGTAACCAGAGACACTTTTTTATTCCAAAATAATGTAATTTTTGTCTGCATTGGAGTTTTAGTAATATGAGAAGTAACAAACCCAGTTGGATTTTGATGGGAGCTACAAGATTCAAAATTAGAACTTTCACTTGTAACCCAAACTGTTTCTCAATGTTTAGAAGAGAAATATGGAATCTGCAAGACTTTTGTCTGAAAAGTCACTCTTCAGAGAAGAAATGCACTTTAAATATGGAAAGAACCCCTGGTCTTACTCTAATTATTACATGAATCAAAATGTTTCCTATCTTTCCTACCCAACTGAGAAGCCAGCAGCAGTTAATAAGCTATATGTAGATGTAAATTAGTAATACAACTCAAATTAAATTGTATTTCTTTCATTTCTAATAGGCAATGTCATATTATGGAATAATCAAATTTTGTACTTTGTAAATTGAAGACATGTCAGATTAAACATGCTGTAAAGTAATATTGAAACTAAGTAGTCTCATTAAATGTAGCAGTGGGGAGGTGGCTTAGGGACTAAAGCATTCTATAAGGTGATGTCTAAGTTAACTCTTACAAAAAAAAAAGTGAGAGCACAAGTCCATTTCTTCATGCATTTCAATATTTTCTCAAAACTTAATGTGGGAGCATATACCTAAGATATCTTAAAAACCTCATGAAGACTGCAGTTGCAATTAAGTTGAAATGCACAGTTATATTTTTAGTATTTCAGATAAACAAAATTAATGTTTCACTGAACTAGAGCTGGTTGAATGCGAGATAAAATTTTGTCAAGTGTATTTTGCATTTATTCCATTATTTATAGAGTCATCCGAATAGCGTGAGGTATACAATTGAATACATTATAGGTTGGCATTGCTAAACAGGGATGTTTGGCTATTGCTGTGCATCTGTGAGAGTGTTCTCCAAGCTGTCTCTTTTGCTCCAGTTGGATTCTCGTGATGTAATAAGTAATACTAGAAATCCCAGCTGGATTCTATTGGTTCTGATGTAACTGGTCAGGAGAATGAATAGGGGGAATCCTGCCCTCCCTTGTCTGTCCCCTTCAGAGCTCCATTTTGGTTTCACTTGGAATATATCAGGTTGCTGAAGGCTTTCAGCAGCACCAGCCTGCCTTGGCTGCAAGCAGGAAAACGTTGTAGATACAGGGTGTAAATTTTGCTGTCCAAAGCGCCAACGGGTGGCATGTAGTTGTCCTACCTTAATGGTAGATGTGACTCAGGCCTGAATCCAGTTGATTTGAAAAGGGAGTAAATTACTTCAGCGTTTTGGAGAGAACGCGTTCTTCCTTCTGTGGGCTATCTAGTGTCCCCAGCTTACAAAAAGGTACACACATTGTTTGACAGATACTACATACATTGGCACGATACAGCTGTGTTAGAGCAAGCTTCAGTAACAGAGCACTGCCCATGCATGTGAAGAAGTGTCCCTTGAGTGATTCCCCTCCAGTCCTGCTCCTTCCATCCTGTCACACAGAGGTGGTTGCAGTAGCAGATATTAGATGTTAGACCACTTGTAGATGCAGGAAAAGGCTCCTAGTTGTTTGGGTAGCACTTTCTGCATGTACAGAGGGAGAAAAGCCGTGAGGTAAATGGAACTGGGCTGTGTTCTGCCACCAGCTGAACAACGCTCAATTAACTTGGGTTCCAATTGCCTTTAATTATTCTGTGTTTGTGGAGAGACCAAGGTTTCAGGAAGCGCGAGTTCCCCGTTTAGTGTTTTGTAGTCACTCAGTCTTTCATAATATAGATGTGCTCAGCTTTGTGAGGGAGCATATTTGCTTTAAGCAGAGAGGCAAGCTAAGGAGAAGACTCTCCGCCAGCTGCAGAGTTGCAGTTGATTTTAGGGTCTGAATGAAACTCATTGGTCTTGGTAGGTAACAAACAAATGGTAGGTAATAAGCAAGCCTGTCAGCCCTGCAGATAGAATGTGTGAAGGCTTTTGAAGGGAACTAGGAGGAAATCACACATAATCTTTGTAGAATTAGTGAGGAAAGTCAGCTGTTCTAATGATGGTGACTATGCATCCGTTGCTGCCTCTGCAGTGGGAAAAACTCGGGGTGGGAAGTGGCTTGGGTTTGGGTTTTTTTTTCATTGTTGAAGTGAAAGTTAATGGCTCTGCTGATTGTTTGGTGGTTTTGGTGCCTTTTGTTTCTCATTGGTTCCCTGAGTTTCTTTGATAAGATTTTGAGGGTGGTGGTCTGTGTATATTCCAAATAAATTCCCCAATGCTGCTATACGTTCTGAAAAAATGCTGCTCTTAGATTGTCCTCCAGATATTTCTTCTTGAAAATCACGCAGCTCCAGTTATGAAACTGCAATAGCATGTCTAGGCAAAGCAGGCCTGTATCTGGGATGCATCCATTCATCCATCCCATATGAAGGATGCATCTGTGTTATTAGAGACCAAGTGATTACAGAAGACTTAATGAGGAATTCTTGTTCAATGAACACTTGGTCTCTCCGTGGACAAACACAGAGTAATCATTCCAGGCAACAGATTAATTGCAGTACTTATTGCAGGCTGTTTGTACTTGTCTTTTTTTTTTTGTGACAAGACCACTGTTTTAGATAGAGAGTAGATGGTACATCTGCAATCCAGTTTATTTGTCATTGAGTTTCCAGCCTTGAAATCATGACTGCCTTTAGTGAGCAGGACCTTTCCTTGCGCGAGGGTCATTTTAGGATATTAGGGCATCTGAGTACTGTTTCTGTGGATTTAGTTGCTCTTCCTTGTTCTTCTGTTCTTGAGTGTGGGCGGGCTGTTGATACTCTCTGGAGCACCGCAAGCACTAGATGTCCTGTTTTCGAAGTTTTAACTTTCAAGATTCATTGAAAAAGTTCTTGAAATCTCTAATTATCTAGTCTATTTTTTCCTTTTCTTTTTCCTTTATAGGATGAGGGAGAAGACAGCAATATAATTGGAGATTAAGGACAGTGAAGCTGGCTTTGTTTGAAACAGAAGAGTATACAATATTGCTGTCATTGATGCATACGCAAATGTATTAAGTCTAAGATCTGTGTCATAGTGTATCTGCTTAATATGCCTGATTCATACACCTAGTGAAGCAAGGCCTTATTTTCAAATCTTATTTCTTTGTGCTGTGGCAGCTGAGTTCCATTTGTGTGTTGAAGGAACCCGAAACCTCTTGTTTTCAGGTTTAAATTCAATTTGTTGGTTTTTTTCTCCCTTGTTGACAGACTTGCCAAGATCAATTTTAAAGTGTTAAGTCATAGGGGTAATCTCAGAATTGGAGACCCGGAGCCGTGATACACAAGGTATTGTAATATATAAAATAATTTAGAGAATGCAAGTAGAAGCATGAATTCCTATTTCTCGTTTTAAATATCTCCTTAACCTATAGTTCTCGGTTCTTCCCCCCCTTCTGGCAAATGAATTCAGCTGGCGAGCATCTACAAGTATTTTATTGATGATAAATGTTTAGCTACTAAAATTAGAGCAGTATTGTTAACCTTCAGTAGTGAACAATTGTACCATAGCTATGGAATTTTATGGGGTTTTTTTTTAGCCTTTCAAGTATCATCTTGAATTTAAGAGAGTTGTATGGTGCATAAGTGTTAGAGTAGATTATCCTTTATATAAAGCTGCTTGATGTCCCTTTTCTTAAAATGATCAAAACACTGGCAGTTCTTACAGAGGGATAGGTCATTCTGTGATGGCAGAAGTGTTTGCCTATAGCTTGGCACAGTGAATAAGTCTGTACTAGCTTTTGTACCAGCATGTACCCCAGTTGAATTGCTCAATGCATTTTGAACAAAAAAATGCAGATTTTAAAGTAAGATCATGACACAAACTTAGTGACATTGCACCAGGGAGTGCTTGGTCCTACACAGGAGATTCTGTAAATCTCAGCTGCCATACTTTCAACTAAATTATTTTCAACCTTGCTTACTGCACAGAATTATTTTCCTCAAGCAGACCATGGCACTTTTTAATCTGCTTTAACCAGAAATACTTCCTGAAAATATTGTAAAGCCTTCCAGATGATTTTGAAGCTACTTTGTTTTAGTAATCACCCAGGATGCTTTTTGGATCTGTCTTAGGAGAGATGATTTTCAAAACATAGTATAGATTGTATTGAGGTTCTGTGATAGAAAAGCACTCAGAAGGGACATTTTAGCACAAAGCTAACTTATGTTTGAGAAACAGTCCTCCTTTGGATTGTGGAGAAGCAGAAGATACAGTGAATTGCTGTGTTACTTGTCTCGCTGTGGTACTTACCTCCTTGCAAAAATTTATGTAAAATGTGCAGGATTCTTTTTCCCATCATCACAAAGATTTACACTAACGTCAGACTGAAATACAGTTCCGGGAGAGGGGGACATGTTGACAATTTAGTTAAAAAAAGTTGAATCACTCTAAATAACTTTTATTAATTCTTATTACCTGTGTCTAAATATTTAGGCATGAATTGGTAATCTGCAGTTCCCTTATAGTTAGTGGACAGAAATAGATAGTTCTGTGGCCTAGGGTGTCATCCCATGTTGTCTATCTAAATAGGCAAAATATATTGGACTTCAGAAATATCATCGTCCATAGATTATTAATTCAGTTGTAAATGTCTACATTGTATGCTTTTAAAATTGAGTGAGATTAATCTTTAGGTCTGAATAGGGGGCTGTTGTGTAGTCCTTTGCCCTTCAAGTCTGTTGATGCTTGTGTTGGTTGAACCAGGGTTAGCAGGTGCGATGAGGCATGTACTCTGGTAATGGTGACACAAAATGCTATTCTTATTAGCGGTACCAAACTGCCCCCCCCCTCCCCCCCAGTTTTTGTTTACCCTTAGTGATTAAGAGAACCATTTAGTTTGTCCAATTGGATGATTAAATCTTTCTTGATATGCAAATATCTCTGTTTGGTACCTTAAAGCATAGTTTTTAGCAGAGCCATAAGGATTAGATCTATAGTGTGATATGACTTCTTTAGGTGATATTTTTATACAATTAGTTTAATTGCTCAAGAAAAACAGACATTAATGCTTCCCTTCATGCATTTTCAAGTCTCTCATTAATTAAAAATACTAATTACTTTTTCCGTTACAGTAATGGTGATATTTTTGAATCAAAGGGCATTGCATTTAACACAATTATAATTATGTGAATCAAGACCAGAGAGGTTAAAGATTAGCTTCACATGGTTGCTATGGCTTCTATTTCATATAAGATTTCTGCTGGCTGTGGGATATTTTTTCATGTTAAGGATGTAAATATTAAAAGCAGTATATGTTAACATTATGAATTTTCTTAGTTCTGTCATCTTAGACCTTGCCAAGGTCTTAATCAGCTTGGCGCATTTTTCTTTGAGAACCAGTCTCTCCTTTGAACCTAGTTGCTTGGACACCAATATCCGCAGTTGGTACTATGAAACTGGGGTGTCGGTACTTGGTGCTTTTTTTTTTCTGGTTGCAGCTAGGCTGGCTGACAAGACTGGAGTTCCATTGTTGTTAATTATTTTAGTAAGAAAAAGGCAGCCTTGTTTCTCTTTCCCAAACACTTGTGAGGAAAAAAATGAAGGCTGATATTTCACTGCCCGTAATTTAGTACAGAGGAGTAGATGAGATCTCGCCTCTCTCTGTCAGGACAAACCAGGGAATTGAGGGCAGCATTTGAACAGCCTCCTACCTTTTAAAAGCAGCAAGATTCTGGAAGAAGAATTACTTCCAAGCCAGGAAACAAAGATAGGACTGTCTGACTGTGTCCATGCTGGCATGTAGTAGGGTGCTGCAGGATTAGATCTGTTAGTGGAGTAAAGCAGTTGATGCTGAGGACCCAACATGCACAGTGTTTTGGGGAGGTATACTTTGGGCTGCCACTGCTGTGGGCCCTTGGACTGAATCTGTGTCATCAGCAGATAACACACGTCTGGTTTAAGTACCTCCAAAATAAGTCACTTCATGCATTTTGAGACCTCTCCCTGGGGCGAAGTGAATGTGCTAAGTGGGGCGCTTACGGGATTCTCCTCAAACCACAATCCTATCTGAGCTAAAATGGTTACACAGATGCACTACATATAGCCAGACAAGGGAGAAGTTTTGAAGCTCTCAATTACTAGCAAAAATTTTATGGCAGAGAGATTGCTTCTGAACTGCTTCCAAGGTTTCTTTTAAATTTTTCTCTATTTAAGCAGCTGTGCTTTAAGCTGAGCTGGATGGAAGTAAGTTAAATGGCGTAGTGGGAAAAGCGGTGCAGAACTGCAGCCTGGAACAATGAGCAAGGGAAAACCTGTGTCAAACGAGATCGCAGAAGTGAGAGATTTATTCCTGAGATCTCTTAGTGTACAACAGACCTTAAAAGCTAGACAAAAGAGAGATAAGGACAGACAAATATATCAATTATAGATTCTGTAACAGTCAGTAGCTACGAGGGTATGTGGTATAATTAATCAGAGTTTAAACTTTCCTCCTGAGCTGAAACTCACCAAAGAAATGGGTGGTGTGGTTGCATGGGAAAACACTGGGTTTTTTCCAAGAGTTTTGTGGTGTAGTTTTCCTGTTTTATTCTTTTTGTTGTTTTTCTTGTTTGTTTTTTTTTGTTTTTGTTAAAGGGTTCAGGTCTATTTAAAAAACAAGCATAATCTCAACTGAGCCCTTCTCTTTGTGAGTAAAACAAGAACTGTGTCCCCTTCCATCCAAAGTGCTGCAGGTGTAGGAGCTTCCGTGTAACCTGCATTGGTCAGCCACTGAACACTTAGGAGCATTTTCAATTTCTGATATTTATGACCTTCTCTTTTATGATTTGCTTGGGTGATTGTCCTGGGTGAAAACTTTCTATACGCCATTGGGAAGAGTTGCAGAGCTGGTGTAATGAATGCTGGTTTCTTACAAAGTTGCCCTTTGCTGTTATTCCTTCAGTGTTTTTGTGGGGATGGAGTATGTAAACTGCAAGGCATTGCTTCTTTCTGTTTTCCTGCCTTTATGTGAACCAAAGTACTGTAACATATGAATTACACCACCCTGCATTCTTGTTGGTATGGAAAAAGCTGGAAAAGGGCCTTGGGGTCTTCTGGTTCACGGCTAATTATTGAGACCTGGCAGAGTTAGTTAGTCATAGAAGTGGTACTGCTTACTACTAAATTGCAACTTATTTGGCACAATAAGAATATGTTAGTATTTTAGCACTAACAAACAAAACAATTGCAGTAAGTGTGTTTGTGTAAATTTGGGGATGTGACCTATCCAGGTGTTGTAACAGTTGCCAGGAGAAAGCCTGATGCTCTGGTGCCTTGTTTACAAATTGTATATAGTTCACTCGACATGATATAAATGCAGTTTAATTAGGAGGAAAAAGTAGTAGATGTTAATAACTCCAAAAGAGGAAATACAGTCAATCTGTATATTAATTGACCTTTCTTTTTTTTAATTAACGGACATATTTTGTATTTGGTCTTCCCTTGACTGGCATGCTGCATTAGGACTCTGTTAAGTGAAAGCTCATCTATGGCAAAGAGTGATTAGTCTTTGCTGGTTGAGGTACAGGGCTGGAGGCTCAGAAATCGTGGCACTTCTTTGCCATAGACTCCTGTGTGGCTTTACTTTCTGCCAGAATCCATTCCATTTAAGTCAATAGCGGTGGATCTCACTTAACTTGCAGCAGTCTTAAAAGTTGGATACCTGGCCTAAACTACCCATCTGGGTCCTCTTTATAATTGACAGGGAGAGATTGGTTTGAGTAGAGAGCAATGAATCATACTCAAAGACACAATTGTGTTTGATTGTGGAGGCCTCTGCAACCACCTTAGACCAGACAACTTTTAAATCATTGCAGTTAGGAGAGATGAATGTTGCCCATGGTCTTTCTGTGGACTTCAAAGTGGCTTGAATCAGGTACATGCACTTTCTCTCTGTTTTTCCAAGTTTCTATACCTGGGAAGATAAACTTCTTTTTATCACAGGAATGTACTGAGAGTAAACTGAAAAATAAATACAAATTGTTTTGGCTTATAAAACAAATAGTAAATCAGAAAACATGGGCAACTGTAAGCCTTGTTTATGTACTGTTTACTTGTTGAAGTACTATAATGTATGTCAGAGCACAGGAAATTAGGAAAAAAAAGCTAGTTAAGGCTAATAAATACACGGGCTCATAACGCAGAACCCACCAGGCACCTGTGTACATAGCATGCCTGAGGCAGATGTGAGGACCTCAGAGTGTCTAACCAAGCTTTGTTTTCCTTTTTTTCCTCAGCTCGGTATCAGTTTTCAGCACCAGGTCATGTTCCCATGAGCTTGCGTTTGAAAATGTAATAATTTCGCTCACGTGCCCCTTTTTCAGGTGCAAAATAGATTAAAGTCTCTGTAGAGCTTATGCACTAGGATGGCAACTCTGCTAGGAAATCTGCAGATGATCCAAAAGAAGTTTTTCAGCTTAGTGGTTAACTGTTTGTTGCTCACTTTGTGATAGTTTTTCACAAATTCACACTCATTAAATAAAGCCTAGTTCTTAGTTGTGGCTTTTCCAACTTCTCTTCAAGTCAGTTGTTCCATTATAAAGAAGAACAAATGCTATCTAACTCTCAGTTCAGAAAATAGTGGGTTAATTAGAAAGGAGGGACCATGATTACACTATTCTTTAACCTGCTTAGTAATGATTGTATTCCAAATAGCACTGAATTTAAGGGTTTTTTTCATCGATTTTTAAAGAGCTTTGTCCTATTTCTCATTCTTGTCCTATTGGTTTTTACTGAAGACAGACAAAATTTTGTAGCTTGCAGCCCTTAGGAAATAGTGGTGCTCAGGGGCACTTTTCATAGTTTTAAAGTGTCCTTGTATTTTATATTTTATTTTATTATCTATATTTTTATTTTATTATTTTTTCCTGAGGTTATTATTAAAAATACTAGCTTAGCTTCCTAAAGTCTGCTTTAAGGCAATGATTAGCTATGTAATGGATAAGCACAGAAAATCTGTTTGAAAATATTTTCTCTCTGTGTAGGTTAGCTGTGTAATAACGGTGTTTTACGCACAGTATAGTGAGTTGTCTGTCCGTGTTGGTGCAAAGAGGTAATAGTGAAGTGAAAAAACTTCACCTGGTACAATTTCAACAGCAAATGAAAATGCAGTACTGGCTTAGTTCAGAAGAGAATACTTGAAGTTTTTAATGATATTTTTAGTCAAAATGAGAGAATTTTAAATTTAATTAGCTTAACATCCCATGTAAATGATACTTTTGTGATGGGACATACCAAAGGGTAATATAGATGCCCAGAAATTTATTGACCCTAACTGGAAGAGAAGGAACAATTCTATCAAAGCATGTATTAGACTTGTAGTGAACAGAAAGAAGGTTGTGGTTAAGTACTTTTATTGTACGTGGATAGGCAAGACAGAAATACTGCAAATTTTTTTTCTGCAAATCTAGTCAGTAAAGATTGCAATAGGAATAGTAGGGGGGGAAGAAGTATTTTTGCTTAATAACAATGGGGGACTAAGGTAAAATAGATTGGTTTGAATCTTACAATTGCTATACTGCCGTTTTCTTGGGGGGGGGGGGGGATGTTGGAAATCCAATGGGCTTTTTTTAATAGAATTGGAAATCGTGATTTTGCAGTGGAGAAAATGGGAGCACAACACAGATTGGGCCATAAGGCACCACTCAGGGAAAACTCAGAGAAAATGAGGAGTTTGAAAACTCTTCTGGATTTCTTCATCATTTTTTTTTCAAGTGAGATGGGAAATAAAGGAGATAGATTATTAGCTTACAGGCTGATAATAAAACAGCCAAAGCAGATGGTAAGAATGATAAAGGAAAAGAGAAGCTTTATGCATAGCTCATTAACCACAGTTTGTAATTCGTTTGCAGATTTTTATGAGAAACTCAGCAACAAATAAAAGTCCAAGTTAAAAAATTAGACAAAATTTAAGGAGGCTAAAATCAGCCCAATTAAGGCAAATATATAATACACAGTAGACTCAGAAAACTTAATTTTTTACAGTAAAAGTAAATGTTTACCAGGTTCTTGCAAGCCTCAAAGGTAGTGAGAAAATTTTAGTTGCTTGCTCTTTAATACATAAAATAAAACCTAGTGGTTCTTCCAGAAAGTTGTCATGACAAAACTAAATGTGTGAACTTAAGGGGAAGTGAATTTGGTTTACAGAAATTCTACACAGATTTCTTTTCCATATTCTCATTCATTCTCACATCGATATAATCTCCTAACACTCACAAGCATTTGAACATGTGCCCAAGTGGTCTGCCCGGGACTGTGTGTGACAGAGAGAGGAAGGGATGCTGGTGGTCGAGTCCTTGTCGTTCTTCTGGACTGGCAACAATGGCCTTTTATATTGCTTGTGAGTCAGTAGCTGATAGGGGATGGTGCTTTGCTTCAGGAGTTTGCTTTCTTCCCTCTGTGTAAATCTTAGGTTTCTTATTTGAAATATGTGTCTTTTTTGCTTATTGGGAGAGAAATGGTGTAAGTGACGTGCTGTGCTAGGCTTGCTGCCGTCCTCCTGTAGTTAGGGTGCCGGGTCTTCCAGTGAGGAGTCAGCAGTGCTGGGCTCTGACCAGGGTGCAGACTTCCTCCTCTTAACACAAACACATTCCTCGGCTGTACTGCTGGGAGGGATGTTCTTCATTATCAATACAGACTTTTCTTTTAACACTGGTTCTGTTGTTTCTTGAGGTGCCTTTCGTACATGGGTTTCCATTCATGTTTAGTTCATAACAATCTTAATATTTTTCTTACAGTTCTATAGGATTTGCATGCAGCAGTGTTTGCTGTGAGGTGATGTACACAAGTTGCTGTATTTGCAATACAATAAGAAAAGACCAGCAGCAATGCTAAGAAGGAGTGCAATGAATGCTACCACTCTCTTCTTTTTAAGGCATGTGCCTTAGGTGAGCAAGATGAGAAACTAAATGCAAAACATCGTTGTGTGAGAGAGAGTGGTTCTGCAGGAATCCTGCAGTTGTCCTGACTCTGCATGCTTGCTTTTCCTTGGATTCAGTGATGATGTCTCAATGAATTTGTAGATGTTTACAAAATAGGATAAAAGCCTAAGACTGTTCCGAGGAAGAGGGGATTAATTATGTATTACCTTTGCTCAGCATAGATTTATCACCGTGAAGTTAACACAACATTGTGCACTGCAAGAATTCTAACGCAAGCCTTCTCGTTTCTTTGCCAGAAGACTCCTGTAATCATCTGCCATCTGAGTAGTATCGCAGTGATCTTTTAGCGGCTTCCCTTCTATGATGAACATGCGTCCTCTTGAACAATGTATTTTTGTCTCGACTCTGTTTATCAGTTGCATCATTTAGCAGTTATTTCACAGAAGTTGCTGCAGCCACTTTAATACTCGGGTGTAATGTAAAGGCCAAATCAAACGCTGTAGGACCCCCCTACAGTTGGGGGATTTACATGCAGCTCAGTTGAAAGCTGTGAATACGGCTCCTTTGTCAGTTCACCTGCTAAATAAAGAAGCCTGAAGGAAAGTTGACTGGACTGTGCTGAGGTTCGCAACTTTCCAAAGGCAGGTGCTGGATATTAATTCACCTAAATTAGAGGTGAAGTGTGCTGGTAGAAGCCCATCAGAAGCTGGGAGCTGCTGCCCTTCAAAAAGATGAGGTGTTACCTGTGACATAATTGGTGATACCTTGTGTTGGTCTGGGGCACAGGGCCCAGCTCTTGCCACCTTTCTGGGGTGCTGTGCCTCCCAGCCAGCTCTGGGTGCCTCCCCAGCTGTCTGCACTGGCTCCACAGGGCTCAGTTCCAAATCTCCTCTTGAGTGCTTCACAGAATCTGAGTCGTGGGGTCTTGTGCCATAAAGTGCAATGGATAAAAGGAACACCTGAAGCGACAACAGTATTTTTTGAACCTAGCTCTTGATTATTTGTTCCCTCTCAGCTGAAATTGTTCACTGTATTTGAGTTGAATGAATTTATAGTTTGGGAAAGGAAGGAGCAAAACCATATTTTGCTGACGGCTTCACAACAACATTTGCCCCTTTAAATTCTCCCATGTAATTGTACCTGCTATGTCTCCTAGACAGTATGAGTCTTCCTGCTGTATTTAAACGGGAAGAAAAGGTTTGCATCTCAGTTTAAAGGCAGAATTCTGCTTTTGGTTTTATCTGAGAGGTGATGCACTTGGACCTCCCTCCACACAAGTGTGTAAAAATATCGAAGTCTTTACTGTGGTGCCAAAAAATGAAGGTCTTGTGGTAAGCCATCCAGTTTTGTCTTAATTTAGAAGAAAATACTGGGACAGGATGCAAAACAATATGCACATTATATGGAGGAGGTGATGTGTTTCCAAGGAATAAGAACGTGATAGTTGTACTTTTGGCTTGCATCTCCAGTACATCTAATTAATCTTAGAATCCAAAGGAAGGAGTTGCAAAGTTTAATTTGAATCAAGCACTTGACTGGAATGGAAAAAAGACGTTCCGGTAAAACAGGAATGCGTAGGAATTTATGTCCAAATTGGATCAGTTTGAAGCTCTCAAACTCGTAAGTAATTTTGCAAAAGTAATGTAAAAAGTATGTGTCTACCATGCAGAACACTTTAAACTGAAAATAATAGCCAAAATCTTCAAATCCCCCAAAAGCCAGGAACTTTTGAAGATTGACTTATACATACAAATAATTCAGTACTTTTTTTTTTTCTTTCAATGAAGACAAAGCTGTAATACTCTTGTTATTTTCCTGTTGATAGTGTCCTCTACAGTAACACAGTTATTATGCAGGAATGCGTAAGTTCCCGGCTTTCTGTGGTAAGGGGAGCATTACAGGAACATTGAAATAGGGTGGTGCAGGTGCGGGAAGCTGTACTCATTCCCCTCAGCCATAAGGTTTGCTTTCTTTTCCTGGTGGGTACCTCTCATCACAGCAGCTAACACTTGGCATAATCAACAAAACGGGTCTGTAGTAGCATAGCACAATACCCTGCTTTGCCTGTGACACAAGTGCCAAACTTAGAAGTGGTTCAGGTCACCCAAGAGAAGGCATTGAGGTTTTGTGTTCCCATTCTCTTGCTGACTCACTTCTTGACCAGAGCTGAGCTGCCAGGTGCACTGCGATGACCAGTATTGCGATAGAATTTACCCAAGCTGGAGAGTAATGTTGGTATTCTTCAGCAGCAATTTCGGTGTTGATAGTGGGCAATCACCATAGCTGTAATTTGTGGTAAATGCCATGAATATTCCTAGAAGAGCTGCCACAATATGTAATATGTAATCCCTTTGAATAGGGGCTGAAATCACATAGATGAGTTGCAGGACTTGCAGCACATTCCGAATACGTCTTGTTTATTGTTCTGCTGTGTACTAAGGACAGAATTCCTTCCAGGTGCCTTCAGTGAGCCTACGCATATTCTGCCAATAGGGGATGTGCTTAGAAAACTCTATCTGATAGAGCATTATTAAATTATCTTTCAGCTGTCACCTGATAAACCTTTTTATATTTGCCATCAAAACCACAGGTTATTATATTTATAATATATATTTAATATTAATTTAATACATTTGTAACATTATATGTTATATTAACACAAAACCAGCTTATTTTGTACCATAAGTATTTACTGTTGGTATTTTTAGCTGCTTCGTTGTTTCTTAAAAGCAGATCAGTGTGCAATATTTGCATTATTTTGGATGAGAGGCTTATTGATATAAAAAAATCAAATATTGATATAATCGTTGATAAGATCAGCGAGGAGTGATAACTTCCTCTAATACTTAATTTTTCAGGAGAGGAAACAAAACTTGCACTTAATGAGACTTGTCAGTAGTCTGTGAACTATTTGTTTAATCAAGATGACAAAATCACCTTCACAATTGTCTTTGATTATAAGAGGTATCATTGTTCACCAGTAATGTTGTATTCTTTCCTCAAAAACACTTTTAAATGTCGAGTACTACAGGATTTGTATCACATAGCTGGAATTCAGTGACATATACAAAGTCAAATCACTAGACTGTTGCTGTAACGGTGTATTTCTTAAATGAGTACATTGTTCTGCAGCGATTAAAATAAAATTAGTCTTCTGAAATGATCCCCTTTCTAGGCTGCTATAATGGTTTTTTCTTTGTTCTTCATCACACCTATAAATATCTTCCCTTTTCTAATTGCCAGGAGGTTTAGGTTCTGTGAAGACTCATTCTCTCTCGCTCTTTTTGTATTTTCTTCTTTTTTTTCCTGAAGATATATTAAGCCTCCAGCTCTTGAAGTTGGTTTCAGTTTACACTTTGGTTGCTGAAACTATGTTTGATAAGTCATTGTCCACAGATGTTGTCTGCTTTAATTGCTTAATTTTCCAACTAATGGATCAAAACTTGAACAGACGTACTGTTTTCTAACCAAAGGGAGGACAAAAAAAAATAGATATATGATAACTGAAGTCAGCTAGTAGAAGGGGTGAGAGAGCTCACCCTTTCTTTCTAATTAGTTTCTGAAGTTTGCTCAGGGTTGAGGCCTTGAGTGGTGTTTAGAAGGAGAAAATGTGAGCAGCAAAAACTGAGGGGTGGCAAAGGATCAAGCAGAAGGTGCTCTGATCTAAAATGGGGTGAAAGTTACCTAATTGAAACTGATACGCAAACGCATCTGCGGGCAATCAGGCAGCTAGCTAATAAAAGACCCTACCAGGATGCCAGGAGTGTGGGTCTTGTTCTGCATTAAAGGGGCATATTTGCCAGCTGAAGTTGGAGAGAGGTGCAGCAGGAGTTTGAGAAGGTATGAGAAAGCCCTGCTTTTCTAACCACAGCTGGATCCCCATCGACCCCAAGGCAAAATGTGAGCTAGAAACATGGACATTGGCCTTTGAGGCTGTTTTGACCGTGAGGCCATTGCTGTGAATTTCTTGCAAGGAGACAGTGGGACTGTCTACCTCCTCAGTTTGTTCTTCCTCTTGGTCTTTGTCCAGTGAGAGAGAACAAACGTCCTGCTGTGGCTCAGATCTGCTGGGATTCAGGCAAGAATGAAGTCTGCTGGCTGGGACCTTAGGAGATGATGTTTCTGTGCAGTGCAAATATGGGTAAAGTTTCGGCAAAAAATAAAGTATTTTCAAAGCCATCATGCATGTGAAAGCAAAGTGAACTCTGGACCCAAAATCCCAAATAATGCTTTCCCAAATCCACTGAAAAAATCAGAAAAGAAAACTGGGGGAGGGGGATTTCTAAATGGAGTGCTTTGTTCCTAGTGGTGGCCCTAGTATGCATTTGCAGTAACCTAAGGGGGTTACAACCAGGCTTCTCTGACTAATTAGCCTGTAAGTCTTCTCTGTAATCTCTGTTGGTTAGATGGGCTGTGCTCTAAATTCTGGCCCCTAAGTTAGATGCCTGAAGTAAAAAACTTTGAAACCTTCATGAGCACAACTGAAGTCCTCTCACAGTACCCTGGATAAGTAGAGGTGCTCCAAGAGACCCTCTCATGACTCAGTGTTTGCAGCTTTTTTCAGTCTTTATTTGTTGTTTCGTTAAAGATACAAGTCTAAATGTCCTGTTAGCTGTAATTTCCGGGGAAGGAAATGTTCATTCAGCCTGAGTTATGTTCAAACTCGTTACCTCATATTTTATTTGGGTTTCTGGGTATCATCAATTTCTTTTGCTTTGTCTGTCTTTTTTTTCCACGCTATATGGGTCTAAGCCTACATTAAAAATTGGCATTGGTAGTTTAGCAGATGCTTGTCTGTTTCCTTGCTCACCGAAAGGGAAACATGGTTGCAAAGAACCAGGGATGCCTTTTAAACCAATTATGGCAAGGATCACCTTCATACAATAAGCCTTTGCTGCAGGGAGGCAATCTGTTTTGAGGTGAGGAAGAGCGTATATTTTCATAGGTATGTTTTCGTAAGGGCAGAAAAAGCTTGCCACGATAGCATAGTGAAGAATATCCTGCAGGCAGCTGCATTTTTCCTAATATTGTTCTTTTTTTTTTCCCCCAAGAGTTCAAATATTGTTAATTATCTGACAAAACTTCTGTTGAAAAAACATTTTTAAACCAAATATGTAGTATGCTGGTAGCATGTCTTGCGTGTCTGGTATTGCTTAATTCTTTATGGTAGTCTTTGTTCAAGTGATTGCCAGTTAAAAATATTTTCTAAGGTTACCAAACCTGAAACATAAACCTCTCACGGCTTTTATAGCACATGGCTTACAGGAGAACTGAAGTCTTTCACGTTGCCATCTGCTTTCCACTTGTCAAGTCTCATTGGAAACCATCTATTAATATGTATTTGCTTACAGCTATTTTGAAGAGATTTGCATTTATCAATGTAATCTAATTAGGTCCTTTTATTAGGGTTGAGCATTTAAATGTTTGTGGAAATGAGGATTAACAATTATCTTTTTTTATTCCAACACATTGTAATAGATGCCATCTATTAACTAAAACATTTCAAGTCATATGTGTACTTGATCTCCTGAAGCAGCAGCTGATGTAATTGCTGTTCTCTTCCTCTTAAGATGATTTGAACTGGTAAATAGTTCTTTGCTAGTAATTTCTTTGACCTGTTTTTTATTTCTTTTCTTTATTTCTTTTCCAGAAATTTTCCATGAACAATTCCATTTTGTTGACTTCATCCATTACATAAACTATTTCCCCAGTGATTTCTGCAAACAATATTTAGCTTCTAATTATTTCATAAACAGCTCAGTGATTTCAATAACCTTTTTTGCATGTGCTGCTAGATAGCATGCCAGTATGCCAAAGGGCTCAAAATACTCATTCTTTGCTTCATCTGATGTTAGCAAAGTGCAAGTTGTATTGTGATATTACAGTTTTTGCAGCAAGACTGCAGGAAGGAGACTTGTAGTTCCTGAAATGAACTAATTTCCTAAAATCTGTGAATTTTGAAATTTTTCCCGTGTAAGTTAAAAAAAAAAAAGTAATTAAATATTATTATTTAAAACAAATATTGTTTAAAGTTTGCATTCATAGCCAGGGCACGATCCATAGGAAGTCAGGTTACAACGGCCAGTTATTAAAATCAGTTAAGAAAGCACAAGACAACCGCTGTAGCCGTTTAACTCTACTGTTCTCTTACTCTTAAATTGCATTCTGTTGAACCTTTGCATAATTTCAGGTCAGTGTTGCCAGTTTTAACAAGAAAAAAAATAGAGACCTTTCAAATTACGTTTAATGGATTAAAGAAAAAAGTATTTTTTCGCAATTACTGTAACTCCATTTATATCCATAACCTATTAAGAAAGCAGCAGTGCTTCTAACTGATACATTCCTGTGACAAAAGCTATATTGAACAATACAGAAAAGAAACAGGCCCGTCAGAAATACAGTGTATTGTTTATCATCTGAATATATTTGTAGTTATGTTGGATCAGTCACAAAATACTTTTGGGTGGGGTTTTTTTATCATTTTTAAAACAAAAGGCTTGTAACAATTACAGTGTAGAAACACTGAAATGAGAAGAGCAATAGACAAATACCAGCTCTGCTTATAAGCACTTTTAACCTGTTTTTGTTTTGTGGTTGGTTGTTTGTTTTTTTTTCCAGTGGTTACTCCCAATTGTTATTTTAGTATAAATACAAATATTTGTTGGGATTCATAGAGGAAAGGTAACAGAAGAGACAGGTGGAAATTATATTCCATAAAACTTACTCATTTGATGAAGTTTGTGTTTCTCTGCAAAACAGAGTGTGTGGTCATTACCCATGTCTAGTATCTATACGGTCCATTTCATGCTGTCTATTTGCAGTACTGTTTTTTTTTCTCAGTAAAACAAAGATTATGCAGAAATATAGACAGATTATAGTTGTCCCAGGAAGAGGTGGGCTTGTTCATTTGTTTGGGGGTGGTGTTTTGTTTTGGTTTTGTTTTTTTTGTTGGTTGTTTTTTTTAAGTATGCTAAACACACTTTTAATATAAGAGCAATAAATAAATACAGTCTTCATTTTCCTAGGAATTTCATAGTGTTTGTTACTGCTGCCTAAAATTGGTTCCTAAGAATCTGACTAGTGTTTTCAAGTTTGGATCCTATTAGAGAGGCCTAATGTGTAGTATTTGGGTATTTTCATTGGTAGATACAGCAACACAGCAAGATGGTAATTCTGCAATTCCATGTAGAAGGATGTCTTTGTCAACCAAAAGCAGATGTGGTGTCATGGCCTGTGTTTGAAAGATTTAAGTCTTATTCTTGTCAGGCAGTATCACTTGAGTGATTAAAATTTTGAGAACTCTTGAAGAGATTATTGCTGTCAGTGCTGTGTTTATTAAAAAACAAGCCATGTTTAGCATTTAGCTTTCTTGTAAAGGTTGGTGTTACTTTCCAAGTATATCTATACGATTTTATTTTTTACACAAAGAATATTGCAGTACCTATGTGACCAGATAGTTAAAAATAAAAGAATATCAAAAAGAAGATTATTACTAATGCAGCTGAAGCACCACTGAAATTGAGTTCATCAGGGTATGCTCTTTGTACATAGGTAATGCTGTCAGACAGGCCAAAATAACTGCTATCTTTGGGAGGAAATTAAATGATTCAATGGCTGGATGAATAATGGCTACAGATACAATTTTATAATATTTCTTAAAGAATATACCTTTTGCAATTTTGTTATGTTTTGAAATATGCATTATACTTAAAATGGGTGTTATGCAGAGCTCTGAGATGATTCAGTTCCCAGTTTCAGTATTTACTTTATTGTCTGTGTGTAGGGCTATCCATGAGAATATTAAAAAGTGAATTTTCATGATTTTGAAACAATTGGAAAGGAAGAAATATTTACTGTCAGTTTATTGAAATCTTCTTCCCTTTTTATGTCTGCAGTTGATGAACTCTCATTTTTTTTCAAAAGAATTTACCATTCTTTACTCCTAATGATCTGATTTTAATTTTTGGTTTTTTTACTACTACATTTCATGCCATTTCCTTGTAACAGCGAAGATTTCCAGTTCCTCCAAAGTATTCCTGAGAATACGGAGGATGACTTCTAAGTTTGTATCATAGCAGATTTAGGTAGCCCTCCTCTTAGGCCATGGTAGTTAATGAAAATACTTAATTAGAGAAATTCAAGAACTCATTAGGAAACTCTTCTGGTAAGCTTCTACCTACATGACAGTTCCTAATTAAGCACAACTATTTTTTTTCTGTCTATCATATTATCATGTTTTTACGTTCTTGTGTTACATCTTGTCTTCCCAGTTTCCACAAAAATCTTGCAAGTCTGTGGGTAAACAAATTGGTTTTTTTTTTATAGTGAAGAAAATCGTTAGATAAGTCTAACATGAATAGATTTTGCCAAAAGTAATTTTGTATTTATCTCTATAACTATGAATCTTTCCTTAAAAACATACATTTAAGTCTTAACTAAAGATCAAAGGGTTATACTCTTGCTCACCTCACATTTTGCCCCTTCCCAATGTAGTTTCAAAAAGCCTAATGTATGACACGGACATGTTTAAAGTACTGATGCATAGAATTCTGATCCATGTGTTCACCACACATCAGGTGCTTTTCTGAATTGTTCCCTAGGCAGCTGAAGTTGTAGTTTCTTTGGCAGTTCTTGCCTTAACCTGCTAGGATTATTGAAGAAGAGAAAGGAGGAGTCAACTACAAGCACTGTAGTGGCGAGTGTGCTCAGGGTGCAAAACAACCACGAAGCCTGGCATTTAACAAAACACAGTTTTAATTGTTGGGTTGTTAAAACAGGAAGAAGGAAAGAATGCAGTCTGTCCTCAGTCTTAAGGGAATTGAAAGCCACGTGTTCTAATTGCTTGGAAGTTACAGGTAGTACCAGCTTCTTCTGGGGAAAAGACAACATGGCACTTCTAGAGTGATGCGTCAGTGTAGAAAAGATGTCCAACATCACGTCCCAGAGAGTATGTGGTTGGTAAAAGAGGAGGAAATGAAGAGATGCTATGTAGGGCTTTCATCTGGAAAGCATGGATGAGTGAGTAGGCGAAGCAGTCTTGGCTTCCATACTGTGCTCACCTGGTACCTCTCCCTAGAAAATTCAGAAGTCAACCTGGAAATAGTCACTGGAATCCAATGCTCTGTCTTAGTACCTTTCTGCTGACTTCTCTGGTAGCTGGAGTTTAACTCGAAAACACTGATCATCCAGAAAATCCCAGTATTTTGGAATAACAGAAGCTTTTCGGAGAGACTTCTGGGCTCTGGTTCAAAGTGTTTGGAGGCACTTGTGCCAGGCTCTTGGGGGTGCTGCCATATGGCAGCGCCTAGCATGGTGTAGGTTGCTTCCATCTCATGGTCAGGGATTTCAGATCCTTCTTTTGAGATTTTTGATTCTTTTTGCAGTCTGGCTATTAAAGCCTGTTCTGCAAATGGGGTGTCTAATTATCTTTGGTTTTTACTCATTTGATCCCATACGCGTTAAATCACTGAGCATGTTTGAACATTGTTCAAGGACTAAGATGATTTTTTTAGGCCATACATCTAAGAAAAAAAGGTTTTTTTCAAAATATGGGACTGTTTGGGTATAAATGAAAGAAGGCATGGGGTTTTAACTGAACATAAACTTAGCATGTTGCAATACCTAACTGAGCAGATGAGATCCTTGAACACTAGAAATAACGTGTAGAAACAGCAAGGTGGTATTATTTTTGTGCAAGTGTTTGTGATGCTATTGGTGAAATATGTTGTTCTATTTTAAAGTACATACTTTAAAATGACCTACCAGAATGAGTAGACACTTGGAAAGCTCAAGCTATGAAGTTCACCCAAAGTGAATATTGAAAGTAATTCAGTTGCTGCCTATGTATACCCTCGCCATACACAGGGAAGATTTCTGTTAACAGAGGCTTGTTAGGTAATGCCATATGGTGATCTGAAATTCTGGAAGCCAAATCCAGACAAATGGACTAGCAGTAAGACGCACCTTTTTGTCATTGAGAGTAGTAACAGTTGCAGCTTACCTAGGGAATGTGGTTGGTTCTCTATCACTTGGAGTCTTTCAATCAAGCATGGATTTCTCTTTAGAGAGAGGCTTTTTTTCAACAGCAAGTTGTAGTTTTGATGCACAAATGAGTGGTGAAATTGACTGGTTTTAGGCAGGAGGTGAGACTAAATGATTACAATGGTCTCTTTTGGAGACCATATAAAAGTTTGATTTATAAAAATTCACACTTGTTTGGACAGGGAGAACGTTTCTTGGTTTGTGTGACCTTTTGCAGTGTTGTTTTTCCACAGAAAGAAGAAAATCTTTAAAGAATCTATAATGAATGTTCACTTCTTTAGGCACAAAATTCCCCTCTACTGTATTTGCAGGTGTTTTATTTCCTCTCCTGCAGTTCTAGCTTCATTTTATATTTATTACTTCATCCCAAAGTTTCCTGCTGCAAATATTTCTCTTAGCAGTCTTGGAAAGCAGAGTCTATTATGAGACGTTCTCTTCCTTCTCTGTGCATCGAGACAACACCTATTCAAAAGCTTGGGTGTATTTCTGAGGACGGGATTAGAATCTTTTTCTTGCATCAGTATTTCAGCCTCTGGATGATTAGAAGCCTTTCTGCCAAATGATTTTAACAGTAGAAAGGAGTTAGGCTCAAATTATGAGGAATCCCTCTGCACCTACACATCATTTGGTCGAGCAGCCATGTAGACTTTTGGATATAATAAAATGTGCTCCTCACTAGCAAGCACCATGCCACTGTATGAAAAAAAGACAATTAAGAGAAGAATAAACAACATATATGTAGTTGGAGGAGAGTTTAGATATTTTTAGCAGATTTTTTTTCTGTGTGTTTTCTGTTTACGTCAGCTCTGTGTCACTTACTACACTTAGTATGGTGTGATATTTAACTGAGCCAATGAGATCCTTGAAATACTAGAAACAGAATATACTAGAGAATACTAGATCCTTGAATACTAGAAACAGTGTGTAGAAACAGCAAGGTGGTACCTTACCTGCTGGTACAAACAACTAGTTGTCAAATGCCTTATTATTTTTTTTCTTTACTAGTAATCTCACTCCTGCCTTGGCTTCAGTAAGCAGCATAACGCCTTATTAACTTGTGCTTTAGCAAGTTTATTCCACTTTCAAGGAGGTACTGTTGGACACTATTACCTCTCTGAATTCTGCTGTTGAGGTCTGCAGCTTCCGAAAAATTGTTCTAACAGTACAGCAGCCCTAGCTGGGGTAAAATGGTCACATGCTGTCCCTTTTAGGGCTGAGGTACTTCTTGTCAGAAGGTGGAATGATCATTTCCCTTCTACCACCCTGCTGCTGTCCTGCTGAAAAGAAATTCTCTGTGTGTAGTTATGGAACCTTCTAAAGTATCACTGGGAAAACTATGGAGAAGATAAAATCCCTCAACATCTGTATTTCTGCGTCAGCAGCAGCAGCTGGGACAAAGAAGTCATTCTCTTTATCCAGTTTTAAAAGTCAAGCAGCTTCCTGACTCAGTTTGGTTCAGCAAGCTCCTTGCCTCTAGGTCGTTAACTAGTGTAGTTAAGGTGCAGGCTGCTATGCTACACAGGCACTGGGACCTTTGTCCTTCATATAAGCAGGTCGGTATCTGTCATACGGTAGCTGCTCACCTGTCATACCATGTGACATGTACGTGTGCATTGCTTACTTGACAACTAGGTGTTGATCATGTAATGGATTAATGTCCAAATATATGCTGAGTATGTATGCGTGCCTCTCAAGTAGCCTTAAGAGGCCAGTCAAGTAGAGTACCATTTATGTTGTGTTTCAGGATACCAACCTCCTTAGCATACTTAAAAAAGGAGCCAAATATAATTGTATAAATAAATGAGCACAGTAGCTTCCTGGAGTACTTAAGGAAGTTGTTGTATCTGGTTACGCCTGCTGAGATGGAAGGCTGAATCGTAATGAAGGAAATGGATTCAAAAGACTTTGTGATAGTAAACGTCTGTGAGCAAAAGTCTGACAGCAGACGCATGCATCTAGTTCTGCCTGACGTTAATGAGAGTTGCAGGCACGCATCTAAGGCCAAAGTTGAGTCTATATTTCTCATCATATTGGCTGTGTGAGCTTGTCACCAGTTATTACGTTAACCCTTTGGCCAGATTATTGCAAAAAATACTGCGTACTGTTGATACTTGACAGCATGCAGTCTTTGAATCATATATACAGAGTTAGCTTTTGAACTTGTAGCCTCTTTGATTTATTTGCTGCTGCCTCAGGAGTTTCTGTCTCTTTTAAAATCATGTCTGAGTTATATTACTACTAGGAGTTATTTCATGGCTTAGCTGTTTCCATGTTTCCTTTCACTGACTGCTTATCTTAATCACTCTTAGCTTCACTAATGTACAAGTCACCATTTTGACTTCATTTTCATTAAACTTGTGCCTGCATAATAAAACAAAAAAAAAAAAGTGGAAACTTTCTTTTAAGCCAGATGCTAACCAAAGTCAGCTGTACTTGTTTTGAATGAAACTACAGCCTCATTAAATCATAACATTCATTACTTGCTGCCAGCTCAGACATGCTAGGAAGAATATATCATCTGTTCCTTTTCAACCACAGCCTTTGTATGGCTTATTTGTAATGCATGTGTGAAGTCAGAGAGCAAATGAATATCAGTGTGCTCTTATTAGAAGTATGAAATGCATCTGTTAATTACTTGGGTGCCATGATGTGATCACATCTCAAATATCACCTGGTTTTTGTTTTGGTGTGGAACAGCCTGGCCACTGAAACTGTTTGAAGCACAAGGAGATAAATAGTCAAATAAAAGTAATAATAAGTATGGCTGAACTAGCTCAGCCAGAACAAAAAGTAACTCATCTCCTAATTGGAGTTTACATTTTTAGTGCAGAAAAACGTATGATGAAGGAGAAGTGTCCATGCAATACTTTCTGTTGAGTGGTGCTGAAGTTCAGAGCCTGATAGATGAGACGTTCTGTTTTTCATCCCATTTCTTGAATACTGGAAACAAAGTTCAGTCCCGTTTGTAATGCTTCTCTGCACCCTTACAAAGGAGAAAAGCCTTGGGGGTATAGCGACTCTAACTTTCTACGTTTTTGAGGCAGAAAACAGCTGTTGTTGGACTGCATTATTTTAGCAAGAAAAGTTGAGCTTCAAGTGCGTTGTTTTTAACTGCGATCATGGACGGAATCACAGAGAGATTTCTGTACTGCAGAAAGCCTTTTGAGGACAGAACATACAGAGGACTTGTGCCTCCTCTGTACTGTGCTCCATAGGCTTCATGGACCTGCAAAACAAAACTACTTTTCTACCAAATACTGCAAAATGTGGGTGTTTCCACACCACTCATGGCACATCTCTACTCGATAGCTGCTGATTCTGCATACGTATCAATGATTGGGACCTAGTATTTTAGTTGTGACATTTTCATAGCAGGGATCAAAGTTAAGCAATTTTTGAAGGTGGTGTGACATTAAGCTGGAGGGTGCAGACTTCCTATGTGTGAGCTTTTTTGCATGAGGAGAACAGAACCAGATTGCCTGCTTATCTTTTTCGTAGCCTTTTAAATGTTTGTTTGTTTTTTTTTTTTTATTTTTCCTACAACAGAACTTCTCAAAGAAATTGGAATTTCACGATTGCAAGAAAAATTGAAGCGGTTACAGATAGGGAGAATAAGGGAAGGGGGATAGCAACAGTATTTTCCACATCAAAGCCATGAAGCAGGAATATTGGGCATTTTCTGTTATGCAGAGCTACTATCCAAGTGTATTTTGAGGTTTTATATATAATATAAGAACAAGCAGGTGAGAAATTACTGAAAGGAAGGAGGAGATGGGTATGCTGTTGCCTGACTAGTCATAATTCAGTGAGGAAGTTGTGGCAGACTGAGGCCAGATGTATATTACCAGGACACACAGTTTTCCTCTAATCCTATGTCCGTAGTGAATAAGAAGTTATTTTTTGTCTTTGTTATCCATGTTTTTTCTTATTTACTTGAAAGGTAGGACTTTGTCAAAGGAAAGTGCCTTTGGGAGTACCAAACATGAGATAAATGGAATTTATAAGGAATAAAAGGTGTCATCTTTTTGCTATCACCTCTAGATTCTGCACGGTTCCTGTTTTAGTTTCAGTCACTGTTAGAAATTCATGTAGTTAAAATAATTCCTTTGTCTTTCTACTCACTTTGCAAAATAAGAAGTTTTGGCACTTGCATATGCCTGTCTTCTGTTTCTGTTTTCTTCTGGTGCTGATGTTTACCAGCACAAAGATGCTGAAATTAAGTGTATTAGTTCTTCATCCTTCCAACATCTCCTCCCCATTACTTTCGTGTTGCATTTTGCTGAACAGCTTTGCATAAAATGTCTTGTCCAATTGGAGGCCATATCTAGTTAGGACACTTACTTGGTATATGGAATACATTGTTTAGTTTCTAAGCAAAGACGCAAAAAGGTTGAATACATCTAGTATATGCTAAACCCCCTAGTGCCTAGCATGTGGATGTGAAGGTGGTTGTTTTCTCTTGAAAGCTTTCATTATAATGAGTTACAGTATTGGGTCTGGCAAGCACGGCTGTGTATTCCATGTGCCACTATACAATTCAGTGGTGTGCAGAGAAGGTTAAGAACAATATAAACCAGCTTCTATACAGGGGTGGAGGAGGAGCTAGTAGACTGGATTATTGCCCTGGAAAAAAGGTGGGTTAAGAGGAGAGGTGAAAGTGGTCTAGGAAAAGCCTGGATGCCGTCCTGTGCAATGTGCTGTAGGTGTCCCTGCTGTGGCAGGGGGGCTGGACTTAGATGATCTCCAGAGGTCCCTTCCAACCCTGACGATACTGTGATACTGTGATTTTGAGGGGGGAGGGAGATGATAATTAGAAGATGGTTTTCCGCTGTTCCATGGAATTAAAGCATCAGGGCAAACTGGTAAAAAATATCAGGCAGGTGGTTTAAAACAAACAAAACCCCACCGTATTTTGACATGTCGTAGTTACTTACATGATTCAGGTCCATGGGATGTTTTGGAGGCCTAAAATATAAAGATAAAAAGAGGTCAAACATGCTCACATAGGATACGTGTGGGTGAAAGAGATGTTTGTAGAGAGCATGTGCAGTTGAATATTAAGCACAGTGGTCTACTTCCTATGTCTTCAGCTTCAGAAATCCTCTAGCTACCGATTATTGGCAGCAGGGAACCGTAATTCTGTGTATGTGCTTGTGTTGTGTTTTCCCTTGGATGTTCGCTGCTGTCTGGTGTCAGAGGTGATGTTGGGCTATGGTGACCTGTGGCTTTATGCAGTGTGAAAGTTGTTGTTGTACCAGTGTGGAAATGTAGTGCTGCTCAAAGAGCTTTCTATCTAAAGAGACAAATCAAAAAATGGAGTAAAAAAAAAAAACCACTCATAGAGGTAAGGTACTGTGGTCATGGCTCTACAGGAAATGAGCTGCATATACATTTGGAGAAATATGTATGAGTCTGTAAGATTATTTTTTTTTTCTTCACTTTAAGGATAGCAATGTGGTCTAACAAAAAGAAGGAATTTCTCACAAACTCAGGAGGTCTTAGTTCTGCAGATGAAATGAGATTAATTTGGGACAGTTTTTCTTGTGAGAAATGACCTAATAAAGCAAATTTTCCTTTCAGTGATGAGTTTTACATCTAGATGAGTCCAGTCAAGCCATTTTGTTATTAAAACTGATGCTTTTTAATAAAATCAAGTCTGGCTTCTCAAGCTGATTATTCTGCTTGACTTTAGGATATAGCTTCTTTGGGTGTTTTAGTTTTAATGATATGCACCTAACCTAGGTGTTTGCCACTAGATTGCAGTAGTTACCAGTGGAGTTATTGATAGCTCTGCTGTGCTGTTTTATTGAAATTAAATGTATTGAAATAATTCTTCTTTCTTTCTAAAAAGAAAAAAATAGTTCAATGTCTTGATTTCAATGATTTGGGAATGTGAATTGCCTACAGCTGTGATGAAACAGTTTTCATTCTCATTTTAAAGATGATACAAACA
The DNA here is from genome assembly GCA_017639485.1 of Pluvialis apricaria. Lineage (NCBI taxonomy): Eukaryota > Metazoa > Chordata > Aves > Charadriiformes > Charadriidae > Pluvialis > Pluvialis apricaria. Next base: position 2,546,682 of record CM030013.1, on the reverse strand, counting down.
TAATAATTTGGAGCACTACAGACACACCTCATTCCATTGCAATTGTTTCCTCAATTTGATTACTTCTTAATCTTTTGTATGAAAAATTTTAAATTAAGACAGACATAATTAGGAGTCAGTAAAATGATTCATAATACTTCTGTTACAGTTTTATGCCTACCAAAGCCAATGAATTGTTTCTCAGATATTACCAAACCAGAAAATAACTGACCTACGTAGGCCGGTGAATGAACTTCCTGGTGTGCAAAAAAGCTGAGCATTAGTTTGTTGTATGTATGAGCTTACTGTAAGAAGGGTCTGCCTGAGATTAGATACTTTTATATGGCAAACTCTCTTCTTCCATTTAACTTTCAATAAACTTATGATCTTAGTGAGTATTGGAGCATATAAAGAACGAAATAATGTTCTGTTGTACAAGCTACTGGTTATTTGTTAATTGTGTTGACCTCCAAAATATTCAAGATGATGCATGTCACGTTAAATTTTTCAGGAGATTAAAATTAGATTTTAGATTTAGAAATGAGTGCTAATATCCTAATGGAAGCAGCTTAATGGCAAGCTTCCTCTTACCCTCATACCAACTCTTGATTTTGTATCTGGTTTTGTTTGCTTGCTGGGACCTGCCCTTCACATTTCCAGGAGAAAGTGCCTCATTCATTCTTTTTTCCGTCCTTTTGGAGAAGGCAGGAATCTTACCTCTTCTGTTGCCAGCTCTTTGAAACTACTTACTCAGTATAAGACCTCTCCAAAATGTTACCAAATCAAAACAGGGAGAGTGTTAATAGGGCAAAACAGAAATTATTTACATTAGTAGCCTGGGCTGATACCTTGTATAGTCCGGTATCATAAGAACCAAAATTCTCTGATCGTTTTCTGGACAGCCTCTCCTTGCTAAGTAGCTAATATTAATATGCATAGTTAGCCTTAGCAAACTGTTGTAAATTCAGTCTGATCTAGCTGAAAGCTTCGCCTCCCTAATTCCCAGCTGTGTTTTCCCACTTTTTCAGATGCAGCAACTGTACAGATACAGAGGGTAGGTTAATGCTGTTGATCTGACAGAAAGGTAAACAACCCATCAAGAAATCCTCTTGTTTTTTTCCCTTTTGATCAATGAGCTGGTCTGACATTATTCTGCTGCCTGGTCATTCCACCGTGGGAGGAAGTTTAGGGTAGGGAGTGGGAATGTGAACGTCTGTTTTAGTGCCAGACCACAGCAGTGATGGCAGAATTGCACCTTCGTATATTCAAGCTTGCGGTATCATCAGATGGAAGATGTTAATGTTTCCTCAGATGTAATATTTGCTACTGCATTTATGATGTGTTTCATTTCATCAAGCTTCAGATACTTGCAATTTAAATGTGTATGTCTGCTCTCATAGTTTTATTATCACTGGAAAGAGCAGTGTATTTCAGTAGTGCAGGTCATATCTTCCTAGGCTAGGTATCAAGAGTACTTATGCTCATTGACAATAAATGGGTATCCAGCTGACGGATATCTAATTTGGTGAGGTGAGGCGAGGCATAAGCTTTGTGTGAGAACTATTGAAATGTTTTATTTTATATCAGCAATATTAAATGTTTCTTGCTATTTTGTTTTTACTTTTTATTCAAATAAAAGGAAAAAAGCAAAAGCTGAAGTCCTTCAGCTTCTAATACAGCATGGAGAAAGATTTAAATGAAAGACACGAACCCTATAAGCAAAACTAAATATTCCAAAACAATCAATTCTTTTGGTCAAAATTAATAACATTTCAGTGGTTTTGGTTGAATGAAGGTGCACTTTTTTTAACTGAAGTTCTGCTGAAACTGTTGGTACTTGTGAAATCATTTTCTCTTTTTGACTAACTCCAGAGATAGCATGGATTAATTTTTTTTACCCTCTTAAGAAATAGAAATTATTACCGTCCGTGCACACTGTCACATTTTGAGTATAGATTACTTAATATATTCAGATTTTAAGTTATTCTTTAACTTGGTGTGTAAGAGTAGGCAGCTTTTGAAAACTCAAAGAAAATGCCCCCAAGAAAAGTGCATGTTAAAAAAAATAAAATATTGCAGCTTTGATGTCATAGGTTGGCATGAAATACCAAGCTTACATATTAGGCTTTTCCATTATTTTGCTTTCTACATGCAAAAATGACTTTCCCCTGTTTCAGCTTTAATATAACAGCGAAAAAAAATCAGTCACTTATTCTATCAATGCAGATCTGGCCCAGTTTTATACAGTGTTAAAGACAAATTATTGCTTTATCTGCCTTCTGTGGCAAGACCACATGCTCACTGGTCTGAGTATTCTAGGAAGGATCAGCAAGGTAATTTTTAAAGATGCGTATCTGGGCTCATTTTGTATGAGCCATGCTAGGCTTTCTTTATGGGAATGCTCAATAAAGAACAAGTTAGCTCATGTGAAAACATGAAAGAGATTCCACAGTCCCCATAATGATGTAAAGTACGTTTGGACAGTGGTGAAATACTGTATGGGAGACACTGCAGTTTTTGATACACATTTTCATTACGTTGTTGATTCCTCCCACTCCAAACGGTTTATCATCTTGGGTTATTTAATAGATAATCCTAAGTGTAGTTTAAATAATTGCCTTTTGACTGTTGAAAGCTCAGTGAGACAGCCAACACAGTGTGTGAATTGTATTGATCAGCGAGTATTGTTTCAAACAAGAGTACTTGAACTAAGAGGGTTCTTTGTAGTAGAATGAATTCCCAGGAGTTATATATGATGTAAAGAGAGAACTTATTTTTGAATGCAGTTCAAGGCATTTTTCATGTTGGCAACAAAGTAACTGTTGTGTGAATAACTAATTTTGATGTCCTGAGCTTTCAGTAAACAGCAGAAACCAAAATATTGGATTTGGGGGCTCCATGTTTAAAAGCATTTTTTTTTAACAGGATATCTTGCTTACGAGGAGTGGCTGAAGGAACTCGGGATGTTTAGCCTGGAGGAATTGAGGCTGAGGGGAGACCTTATTGCTCTCTACAACTACCGGAAAGGAGGTTGTGGTGAGGTGTGGGTGAATCTCTTCTCCCAAGTAACAAATGACAGGACAACAGGAAATGGCCTGAGGTTGCACCAGGGGAGGTTTAGGATGGATATTAGGAAAAATTTCTTCACTGAAAGGGTTGTCAAGCATTGGCATAGGCTGCCCAGGGCAGTGGTGGAGTCACCATGCCTGGAGGTATTTAAAAGATGTGTAGACGTGGTGCTTAGGGACATGGTTTAGTGGTGAACTTGGCCATGCTAGGTTAACAGTTGGACTTGATCTTAAAAGTCTCTTCCAGTCAAAACTATTCTATGATTCTGTGAATTTCTAGATCAGTTACTTATTACTGGGATGTATCTTCTCCGTCATGTGTTCATATGTTGGAAAACTGTAGATTTAACTGGGATTGCATATATGCAATTGAGATGGGTTAACTGAGGATACTGGGTTTTTAATCTCCTTCCTCATACTAGGGCAGATTCAGTTGGAGTGTAGACTTTACACTCATAATTTTTCATTTTGTTCTTAAAAGTACAATAGTTCTCACTTGCCTCTTTTAGTACCATAAATATCTTGTACTCAGCCAGGGTGGGGTTTTTTTGGCTTTTCCTTTAAAGTAGCCTCACCTAAATCTGCAGCAATTTTTTTCCAGCAACAAAATTTAAAAACAGGTAACAGCCTTCTTCAGGATGCTTTGGGGTGTACTGTGTCCCAGTGTTTTTCGTGTGGAGGTCAGTGCAGAGCACCTTGGTCTTTCCCTTTCAAGAGAAGACAACAGGCAAACAGTTGTAGAAGAGAGGAGCCAGGTAGTAATCCTGGCTTCTTTTCCCTTATCAGCCCTAGCTGGTTAGAAAAAAGGAAAGCTGTACACTGCAGACTTCTGGTCCTGCAGTTCCCAGAGTATTTTGCAGTGGGGTGGTCTGTACGGCCAGCAAAAATAACTCTGGAATGATTTACTTCTTCCATTGTTGCTGTTTTCTAGAAGCAAAGGTCTGTTCCCCCAGGTTCCCTGTGGCTTTAAAGGGCCAATATATCATCTCAGAAGAAATAATCCAATCTAATTCCCTGAACAAAACCAAAAACATTACAGTAGACACTTTTAATTTTTCTTTTTCACGTATTTTGATTTGAGGCACTGTATTTCCAGTCCTATTCACCATGTTGCATCCTACCTTCTTTCTCCTTTAAAGCGCTTTTGCACAGCAGGCAGTCATGTGACTAGCTCTCAGATCACTAGGTTGTTTCATTATCTTGTTCTGAATGTGCTTTTAGCAGTGTGGGGAAAAAATGAACGTTATCCTTGGCTTCCAGCTTAAAGCTGAAGAAATACGAATTTCAGTACTTCCTCATGAGCCTAATACAACAAGCTTAACAGGTGACACAACAACTGCTTTGTATGCATAAGCCTAGAGGGTCTTGTTCACCGCAGCTGAAATTTCTGGTGAACAGACCTCTACAACACGAATTATAATGTCATAGCAGCTTTACATTGAGTGGTTTAATTTCATGCCAGCTTTAGATAGGATTTTTTGGTTTTGTTTTGTTGCTGTGGTTATTCTATAGCCTGTTGTTAAAAGCCAGCAGTCGGGTATGTGCGTGGTGCAACCTAGAAGCGGAAAACAATCCAGTAGTGCTACAGCAATGAGAAAGTTATCTTAATCTAAATGATGCAATAAATAAGCACAATATTTGATTGGGCCTCTGGTTATCTTTTTATATTCTCCTAACATGTGCTCTGTGCTGTGACAGGAATTCATACATGAGACTTAGAACTAGAAAATAGTATTTAACTCTCTGATAATCCTTTCTAGAGTCATACTTAGTGAGAGGAGAGTTAAGGTTGTTACTGTTTCTGTTTCCTTCATCAATCTTAATATCTGAAGATAGAAATTAACATGGAAGATTCCATCAAATTAAAATAGTTTAACTGCAGCTGTAGCGACACCTTTCAAGAGCATATATTCTTCTTTTTATTCACTCAGTCTTTATTGTGTGATTATCGTTTTTGGAGCCTTTTAATTATAAATAAAGAATATTTTGGTGACAGTCTACACATTTACCAAACAAACTGATGTCTTGCTACCAAGCATACAAATAGGTGAATATTTACATACATAATTTGTTCACAAAAGAATCTTGCACATCTATCTAATGCGTGGAAAGTGTAACCTTGTTTGTTTTCTGAAGATAAGCACAGGAAAAGCTCCTTTCCTTGAATGCACCTGCAGACACATTAGAGAAACAGGAGGCTGCATCTTTGGGCTTAGTAACATCTTTCTGTAATCAGTGTGTTACTGCAGAGACTGTGGGGTGCAAAGCCGTAACTAAGCTGGTCAGCCACATCTCCAAATTCACCTTTGGATTCAGAATCTTTTTCTAGATATTAGAGAATGTCAATGCAGGGGGTTTACTTCAGGCTTGCTTCTTTTTCTGAATTAAAATGCCTTGCATTCACACAACACAACTCCTGCAGAGAATTAGTTGATCGGTTTGAGTGGTCTTGGAATCCCCTTGTAAAGTAATTAAGTTTCCTTTTGCCATGAGTTAGTGTGGAACAAAGTGTAGGTGAGTGCTTCTCAACGTTTTGTAACTTGGCTGCCTTCCTGCAGGTAGCCTGTTGTGTTTTGTCTTGCACAATGGCTGTCCTGTGGCCCCTGCTCTGTGCTTGTGCTGACGGGGTGTCACTTTGTCTACTAAATACAAAGTGCAGCTGCACGGATGTGCCTCCTGTGTTACTATTATTCCCCCATTACCACTGCAGCTTTTTAATACATGTGCTTTGTGCACCTGCCTGGTGCCTCACAAAGTCTGGAATTGCTCATTACTGAGAGCAAGGAGAAAATGTGGGTCTGTTTATACAACAGTCTGTTGTTTACGTATATATCAGCAAAGGCAGGAAGCTCAGAAAACTAAAGCAAGAAATAGGACTTGCCCTGACCCCATCATTTGAGGCATGGTAGGGAAGTAAGAAGTTTGTCCTTAAGATCCAAGATCTCTTCCCCCCTGTCGTGAGAGCCTGAGTAAATCTTAAAAAGAGTGGAGAGAGAGTCCTGATAGATGGAGCTGGACAGGGGACATTGGGAGAAGGAGATTAGTTGAAGCTGACTCTGTGCTCAGCTTGCTAAGTCAGAAGTAGTTGTTTACTCCTTGATTGCCTAATCCACAGGGAGCTCGGGGAGCACATGTTCTTGTGAGAGACAAGCAGAGCCTGGTCCAGCCATTGAAATCAGACTGGCTGGTGAGGACATATTAACGAAGGGAGAGAATGGAAGAGCTATGAGTCCTATAGGCCCTGGCATAACGTCCGTCATATCTTTCCGGCCCCATCACCATCATCCTCCTGGAACTCCTGGCTAATATCAGTAGTTACTACTTGCTTGTTACTATGCCAGCAGAAAATAATTTGAAATTGCCTATGATTTAATAAATTTTGGGAGATATCCTAAAGCACAATCCAGTAGTTATCTGCCTATTGCACAGCTGTTTCAAGACATTTCAGAGAGTGGGCTTGACCTTATTTGTTATCTTGCCTGGAAGTTAAGATGGCCAGAACACTCAAAAGTGGGTTTCCAAAGTCTTGTCTTGTGGTGGATACAAAACACATTTGTAAAGCTTTACTGCATGCTCGTGTTAAAGGCTTGGGCTGTGTCCATTGCCTAGTGTAAGTTACCGTTTGGGAAACGTGTGCTTCGAATTTAGCTGGCATTTAATCCTGGGAACCTTCATCATGTGAGAAATAACGTTTGTTCTATGGGGGGGGTTGGGGTTTTCCACCCCCTTGACAGTGTATTAGTATTTTGATATTAGTAGTATTAGATATTATGTATTTTGATGAGCAACAGTGAAGGTGCTCATTAGCAGTAGACTGGTGTAGTTGTAGTGGAGTAAGTTGTCCAGCTACATTAAATTATTCTCCACTACTTAATTTATTCTTCTTAAAAGTTTCAGTTTATTTATATAACCTTCATTATAACTCTTATTTCTTTGGAAGCAGTCCCTTCAAATATCTGTTACCCTTCCTTGTATCACAATTTTGAGGTTAAAATTGCAGTTACTGTTGTAACATGCTAAGTACAGAAAATGGAGATCACAGATAATTTCTTTTACGTTCTTTCTTTCCTAATATGTCCCTGCATATTCATTTGATTTCTGCTTTTCTGAATTTTCACCAAGTGTAACTTGGGTCAGCATACAGTAGAGTGCTGCTGTTTATACTGTGCATTTAATCTGATAATAGGGCACTTTAGGCAGTAGGAAATTGAAATGATGTTCCTTCCCCCAGCTCAAAGCTGAACTAAAACACTCCAAGCCTTAAGCTAAGGTCATGTGAGAAGTCGACCTTTAAAGCTTAAGCTGCAGTCAAACGCTGTTTCTAAATAGGTCTTAAAGTAGATGGGAAGTGATCACAGCAACTCCAGTTGAGACCGCTAATTTTCCTTCACCTTCTGCACAGCAGAGGACTTTTTCCATGTTCAAGGGCCTGGGCTTGCTGTTTGAAGTGATGTAATCTGTCTTTGCTTGCAGTTTCCCTTCCTCCATGTACCCAGGGTTGGATCCTGAAAAATAGTGACTTTGATCTGTCAGGCACATACCTAAAGAAATTCTGGTTGAGTGCTCTGATTTGGGAATAGGGGTGCTTCTGTGGCAGATGTTGTGACATTTTCAGAAAATTTCTTCAAATGTTCTCTTCTTTTGGAGCAAGCTGTGTATCACAAATAGCTCAAATCCTGCAGGTAGCTCTAGTTTCAGTGGATTGGTACTTTGAGGAAAAAATATTTAATTACAATTTTCTTCTAAACCTTCAACGTACTTACATCTCAGCTGGTCAGATTAATATGGTCAATGAGATAGTCCTTTAGAGGTTAAACTGCTGGGAATAGCCTGGCTTCTGTTTGGAAATCTGATGTCAAAGGCTGGCTGTACCAGACGGTTAAAGATCTGACTTTGGATACCTGAGTATCCAGTATTACTGAAGCTGACATCTTTGTGTTTTAGCAGACTGCATCAGAAGGGGTGGAGAGCTTCACTGGCCACGGAGATGATGTTACTGTACTCCTATAGAATAACTGTCACCAAGAAAACCACTGACCCAGACTGAGTAGTTTGGATAGGAGGTTCAGTGCAGTTAACAGTATTCTAATCAGGTTTACCCTTTCTAATCCTTCTCTAAAATGCTAGATATAATTTTCTAGACATTTGGATGCTTACATCTGAAAGTTATGTTTGAGAGTTGAACTTTGGGACACTTTTCTTTATCATGCTTGGAGGCATGTAATCTACCATCAGGCTGTTCAGATTTAAGAATTGTAAGATTCAGATTACAGTCTGAAAAATAAAGGTAAATTCCCAGGATATTTTTTTTTATTTTTTATCTTCTGCTTATCTCTTTCTCCTTGGGTTAAATGCCTATTAGAAGCAGGTGCCATTGTCCAGTTATTGCCAGTTGTTACTGGAAGTATGGAATGAGAGTTCTCGAACTATTGCATACTGTGGGGCAATTTTCATTAACGTGTGCAGGAAGTTAACTATATGGATCCCATTAATTTAAAATTGTAGATGTGACGATGGTCTTCAGGTCAATAACTCATCCTGCTGGAAGATACCTGTGGTATTTTTATGTGTATCTTTAGGAGTACTTCAGGAGAGAACGTTTACAGGACCGTCTCAAAGCAAAATTTTTGACCTTTTGAGCAACATACCACAAACGGGAATAAGGATACAGAAGCCTGGTAGAGAAATGTGTGAAATTTGATGTGCTGTCATTCTAAAGCAAAACATTAGTGTTTGCTAAAAAAAGCCCCCCAAACCTTATTTTTGAAAAAAGACATTTTTCAGATCCATTACTGTCTGTCTATATTTTTGTCATGCAAGAAATGTGATCTTTTTTCTATTTAGATTCCGCTATTTTATTGAACATTTCTGACCATATTTTTTTTCTGAATCGATACCGCTCTTAATTCTCTATTCACATTCAATGGGGTTTATAATTCCTACATTTGTAAGTACTGGTATTCAATATTTCTTTTTCATGTTGGTTTTTTTTCAAATTAGAAAAATTATGTAAAACATTTTAGTTTGCATATAACTATTTCTAGTGTAATCTAAATTTTAATTTCCATTTAATTATCTCTATTTCCATTTATTGCCTTTTTTACTTACGTTCTTTTGAATTTTTAAATGTTGCCTTAAGTCCTAGTAATCTGATGAATGGTGCCCTAGTCAACAACATGTGTATATGCCATCCTTTACAAAGCTAACAAGTAAGATCCCATCACAATTAATATTTTAGATAATATGTAGAAAGTGCTTGAAGATGTAAAAGAAGATTAGAAGTGCTAAATATTAATGTAGAAGTAGATTCAAGTAATAGTGTATTTATGTATGATGCAGATCATAACTGCGGGCAAGAGTAAAAGCTTAGCTCTGTTTCTCTTGTGCTCTCCTTGTTGACTCCTGTAAAATCTGTGGTTTATCCCCCCCAAAACAAGAAAGTGGTCGTATATAGATAAAATGCCTACGGGTTACTGCTGTTTGATTTGGTCTTGAATTTCATCAGCTCTCTGACAACTTGGTCATTCTTTCTCATGCATTATTATAATTGCCTTTCAGAATACATGACATTGTTGACTCGAGTTATCCTGCAGGGTGAAGTATTATCCTCTGAAGAACTTGAGTGGGGAGGGAAGAGAAGAGGTAGGATCTGGCAAAAAAGCACAGTAGCAACAGTTGCGTTGCCCATGTTCAGACATATGTGAAAGTTTCTGCAGTGCTAGCTTGTCTGATGAGAGTAATTGCTTACACAGCAGTAACAGGTTGCCACTTTGCTCTCTTGGTCTGTGTATAGCTACCTGTAAAGAGTCTAGTGATCCTACTCGCTACTACTAGATTTGTCATGGAAGCTCTGCAGGATGCCATCAAAGCCTGAGTGTTGAAAGAAGGAGAAGAAAGAACAAAACAAAAACCAGGTGGAGTTAAACAAACTATTAGGAAATGCTGGAGGAAAGAAATGCTGATGTCTGGTAACAAAATCTCAGTGAACAGCTTTCTATAAATTATTTCCAAAAGGCGAGCTGAGCAAAATGAAACTATTTGGTAGCAGGCAGCAATACAGACAACCTAGAGGTAATTGGATATGCTTCCTGGTAGGAAATGCAAATTGTGTTTTGCTGTATAAAATGGACTAGCCAGTGATCCTTGTGGCTTTGCTTTGCTTTGCTAACAATAGAACTGGACCAGTGGGAACTCAGCAAAAGAATAGAACAACAGAGAATAGCATTGCCCACAGCTTAAAATCTGTTCAAGAGAAGTAATGTCCAAATAAAAACAATAAATAAAACTTTATATTGCTTAGTTCCATTAGGGATAATTAGCAGCAGTGGATAATAAAGTTTTGGAAAGCCCATGTTAGCCGATAGCTAACACTTGACAGATGGCAGTGTGCACAGGGAATATGACAGTAGCTGTTATCCCTTTCTGTAAGGGGTGGAAGTCAATGAAGTTGAGGTGTATGGTAAACAAGTATATTCATTGTTTGCTAATTACTTTTGTAAGATCTGGGGATTATTTGATCTCTGAGGAGAAGAGCATTGACAAATGAAGATTGCCTGGACAGTTGCAAAACAAACGTTCGGACAGCTGTGAATTTTAATCTATGCTTTCCTTCAAAGTGGACTTTCCAGCCCAATGGGTGCTGGAAGCCTGTGGATAGGTATGTGCAGCAGGGCTTGAGGCTTTTTATCTTCCTGTGTACATAGCAAAAATATGCTAAAATAAAAGCAAGGTTTTGCCACACTAGAACGGGTCAATTTCACTTTATAATTTATGCATTTGTTTTCTAGTGAGATTCTACTTTCTGAACATAACTTCTGGTAATCTATTTTTGTAAGAACATGTAGTTCAGATGTTCCTCCAAAATGCAGTGTGCCAGCACGGTGGTTAATCTTCTGAAAATCAAAGCAACCAGCATTTCACAGTAAAAGAAATATTTTGGTCCAAAGATAGGTCAGTTGCTCTGTTTGTTTGTCGTTGGGTGAAGTAGCATACTAGTTGCTTGGTTGGTTATGTACAATTGTACTTCATTCATGAATGTGGCTTACAAAAATGAAATAGGTTAGTTATATGTCAAGAAAAACCTACCTGTAGCACAGATTTTGACTAGCTATAAGGCATGTCTGGCTACACTGCATAAGATATTAATCTTTCTTGGGGGCATCGTATTTCTTCCTTCTTTTTGACATTTTGTCACTTCTCTATCCTATTAAACTCTTTTTGGCCAGGGTATGTCATCTCTGTATTTAGAGGGAAGAGCATAAGGCATTGTTGTGACTCATAAAATAATAAAAAAAAAATTTGAATGTATAATAGTTAATATCAGTCACTGTAGTCCAGCATCTTCTCTGTGACAGTAGGAAATTGTCAGGTGTTTCAAATGTATTTAAAAGAAAAAAAATTGAATTATGTAATGATGTGACTTTGTATGAAATTTTTCTTAGTCTAGATGCTTTCTTGATTTATTTCTGAGTGTACTTTGTGATTTTTTTTTTATTTAGAATAGCATAATAAGGAAATATTGTAGTGTTTTAAAATTCTGCTGTTTTGTGTCTCCTTTATGACTTATGGCATAGAATTTCCCAATTGGATCATGCACTCTATAAAGAAGATTTTTATCAGCTGCATGTGGTGTTACATGTTAATTTCATTGGTCGCACTAGTGCTTTTGTTTGAGGCTAAGAATGGCTACTCAATTTTGCAAACTCACTGTTTAAATTAAAAATTTCAGAATGAAACAGGTGCACCCATGTGGAAAGGCTCTAAATATCTTTGGCATTTTTGTTACCCTTCTGTGGACCTCTGCTATTTCTTTTACATACCTTTCTTCTCCGACAGTGTCAGAAAGCACTGGTCTAGATAGGTTGTCAGCTTCTCTAATAGCATAATATTTCCAGTGACACCTGCAGAAAACTGCATTTCTTTTAGCTACATTTTTTTCATTTGAGTTGTCCTTTAGAGACAGTAGTTTAAGATTATTTTTCCTTCTGCTTGCTTCCAGAGAACATGAAAAACCTGGTAAGTTTCCTGGTTACTTTTCCAATTTCAAACTGGTTGCTCTTAGGAGGAGTCTCTGTGTAGGAATGGGCAAATGCCTTGAGTACCAGGGATGTTTGAAGGTGGAAGGAGGGGATGTTTAGAGGGCAGGTTGGTGTTCCTCTGACAGTGAGTGCCCTGGTGGTGCACAGATGAAAGGGAGTGTGAGGTAGGTATCAACAGGACATGCTCAACCTGAAATTTGGATGAGTCTACTCAGTGGCACTGTAAAAGGCATACTGTTGACAACTGTAAGTTATAAATATCTTTTATATATACAGACATGGGTTATCATTATAGATAACAGCAACAATGAAGATGTGTTGGCACAACCTAGTAGCTAAATGTCCAGGAAGAGCCTGTACTGGGTACAATGTGTTGAAGACTACAGTAGTGGTCTTAACTTGGTTACAGTCTCACAAGTCTTGTTTTTCTGTGAAGGCAAAATGTAAAACTGGTGGTGGCTGCTCATATCACCCCGTGTTTCATATAACAAGAGATAGCTAATGATGCAAGTGAAAAGACTCCTGTCTTAAGAACATAGGGACTTCTCCAACAAAGATTAAGCGTGAAAGTTACCCAGCTTTTCTGAGGGCCTCTGGTAACGGTAGTCCTGGAAACAGGATGTTGACAAGGAAAGAGAGTGGCAGGAGCTATGTGGACTCACGCAGACTTGCCTGTGTGCCTCAAAACTGCAGTACAAGTACTGCTCACACAAATTGCCTCTCTTTTAAACAACAGCTGCTTTTCTGTAATTATGCAGCTTATGCAATGTGAGGCTTCATTCACCAAACATAAAAGGCACTGTGTGCCCAGTCACTCAGAACAGTTCCTGGAGGCATCTGGTCCCAAAGTTACCATTTGAATAAGGTAACATAAATATCACTGGGTGATGCAGAGTTCTGTGCGATGTGAATTTGAAGATATTAGCTACAGAGACGTCAGGAAAAGCTGTTGATTTGATATAGAAGCAGACAAAGCAAGACACAGTAAATAAATGCTGCACCCCTTGCCCAGGATTTTTCAGCTATGTGGATTTTGCAGCAATACATTTTATGTATAAAAAGGCCAATTAAAACATCCAGACTGCAATGCAAATGCGCCGATTTTACACATATTTTCTTTCTTTTGGCTGGATATCTGATTTTAGATGCCCTTGCAGATATCTTTGAAAGCAAAAAAGTAACACTACTCCTGAGGGTGGTGACAGGCTACCTGAAAAGCCTTGGAAGACCTTTGAGCAAACTTTGCTGTGCCAGTGAGGACCTGCAAGTGAGCAACCATCTTGGAACAAAAATGACTTTTTGTTTTCCCAGTACACCGGAGTATCCAGCCATGTGTTGAGTGTCTCCAGGTCATAAAATCATAGAAGAGCCCAGGTTGGAAGGGACCCTGAAAGATCATCCAGTCAAACTTTAATTGTCATCAGATCACTGGGGAAAAGGAATATTTTGGGGCTGTGGATGGGTCAGAACTACGGTCAGTGTAGAAGATGCCACGTTTACTTTCAACTTCTCTTTGCTTCTCCTTGTTCTGTCCCTCTGCCTGTACCCCGGTGTGTATACTCGATACAGTAACTGTGGAAATATGTGCTTACAGCTTGCTCACATTTCCAGATTTAGGAACTTTAGGTGGCAGCACAGAAAGCCAGTGACAAAGTTTTTCTTTGGTTGCTGAGTCAGCCCAGAGGTCCCTCAGAGCAAAATTATATAGGTCTGCTAAATGAGATCTTAAAATGAGAATACAGTAACAACATTACAGCTTTCAAATCTTCTGATTGAAAGCCCTAACTCTGTATATCCAGAGGGCGAATTATATTGCTTTCACACTAGCAAGCTTTCAGGACCCATTCAAAAATCTACTTGAAACAGGGCCAGAATGACATCGTCTCTACCTCTTTTCAAAAGGAAGGAGGGGAATGCTGAAGTAGTATAAAGTCACTGTGAGAAATAAAATTAGGGCTGGCAGGCCATATAAGTGGGGGTTCATTATGCTTTCTTCTACTCCCCAAAACAAAGAGCCAGCCACAGACTTGACTGAAAGTTAAAGCTCATCCTTTCAAGCAGCAGTCCCTATGCGAGTAGAGGCTTCTCAGTTCTGAGTGCTCCCCTTGCTCTGAGATGCACCTGCTCATTTCGAGCTCAGAGTCTGAAGCACCTGCCTCCTATCTGAGTAATTGCAAATGAATGTCATGAAGCCTGCAGTAGCTTCTGAGCAATGGCTTTTTGCTTCCTACAGGCTTCATGTGGTACCACTGGAAGACAGGAGCTTTAAGAGCATCAGCAGAAAACTGCAGGTCAGCACTTTCTATTTAGATTCCAACAGATATCTGAGAGTATAAGGAAGACTAAAACCACGTGATTTTGGCTTTTCTTAAAATTGGGATCCTAACATGTCTTTTAACAACAGATGCAGGCTCACAGTTTAAAAAAACAGATTACTAATTGTGTGTATCCTCTACCAGTCCATTTCAATTCTGCATTATATTGTATACAGAGAGAATTCATCCTACATGCTACCATGTTAATGTAAGAAGTCTCATCTCAGGATGTGGTATTTTAACCACTGAGGTATTTGTTCAAATGAGTTACTGTACCAGGCAACACTTACCAAATAACAGAAACACAAAGCTTGAACAAGAAGGAGGATCATATTCCATGTGTCTCACACAGCCACTTACTGCGTCCATGGCTTTATTTCTGTATGTCAGCACTGACCAGGCCACTCAATTACAGGGTATATATTTTGCATGCATTTGCAAGAATAATACTTACTGTCCTGGTTTGAGCGACACAGGACTAATTTCTCTTCTAATACCTGGGAAGACTGCACGTTTAGAAGACTCTAGTGTCTGAATTTGTGAAAATATTTACTTTATAGCCAGCTTTGGTGTGTGGGTTTCAAGCTCTCAGTGTTTTTGAGTTAGCCAGGTGCGGGGATGAGGAGGAGCAAGACTCAGGCACTTTACCCAAGCTGGCCAGCAGGATTATTTCATACCTTGAACATGACATTCAGTATCGATTAGAAAGTTTGCTGCAAAGTACTCTCTCTTCCTTGATGGTGGTGATCCAGAGAACTTCTTGCCACAGTGCCAGAGGCCTGAGCCCTTCCCTTCCTCCCAAAGCCGTAGCGCTCAGTGTCCCGTGTTTGCTGTCCCCTGCTGGGAGTGCACAGCTTCCTATGGATAGAATGGGCTGAGTATAATCCTGGTATATTTTATATTGCTATCGGGATCAATACTGGCTCTTTAGTGTTGTTATTGTTAATTATTTAGTCTTACTCTATCAAATCTGTTTATATTACAACCCTTGTGTTTCCTTGTTTTTCCCCCGATTCCCCTTCCCAGGTTGGGGAGGGGTCATCGGGTGACAGAATAACTGTCTACAAATGACAAATATTGTTGTGGTTTTCTCAAACCTTAACAGTTACGCAATTCATAGAAGTATTAGAAGAATAAGATAACACTTGTGTAATTCAGTTTTTAAAAGATGACAGTTTAAATTGGACATTACGATTTATGTTAACACATCATTTTGATTACAGTGATCTTGGTGGTGATAAATTCAGAAAACTAAGGTCAGGAGGATGACTTGTGCCATTTTTTTTCATAGAATCATTTAGGTTGGAAAAGACCTCTAAGATCGTAGAGTCCAACCGACTCACAGTGCTTTTCATGGTGCTTCAGATGGCTGAGCACAAAAACAACTGATAGCACCTTTCTAAATGATAGATGCATGGATGAAGGTCAAGAATTGTGTCTGTGGTTACCTCAGGGAGCAGGAATGGTAGAAGATCAAGTTCTTTTTCAGTATTGCTTGTTGCTCCTTCAGCTATGTTAATATCAAAGTATTATAAATATCAAAGATAGAGTCAAGCCTTAGCGTACTTACCAGGGAGAGCAATGCTTCTTCCAAAAGAGGAAAAAAACTTGAACTATTGCTTGAGGGGTGAGTGGGACTCCAAAATCTGTATGGAGTTGATTCTCAAGATACCTATCTTTTTCTGTGCCACTTGGGGCAGGAAAGATTTGTCTATCATGGCATATTTTCAGCTGGTACCAACACGATTCAGGTTTCTCCATCTAGCTGAAGATTTCTGTGTGGGTAACAATGAGGAGATGAGCAGAAAGGCGAGACAGTGAGGACCATATTTTCAGTCCTCCTGAACTACCAGATTGAAAGGGAAGGTTATCTGCAGGAATTACTTCTGTCATGTTCTGGAAAGACTGGTATTTCCAGGGTAATGCTTAAGGTTACGGTATTAATGCTCTATGTAGAAGAAGAATGCTCTGTCACTGTAGGTAAAACAAATATTTTGAAATATGAATAATATGAAGAATATTTTGAAATGTGAATAATACAGGTAGAGAGGAATTCTTGAAGTCAGGTCCACCGTGTACCATGCAGAAGCATCTCTTTTCTTAAATGACTGTGCTTCTTCTCAAACATTCACCCATAACTACTACGTTTCATTATAGATTTGCTTTCTTTATAATATTCATTTTTTCCCAGCATGTTTTGATAGTTCAACCTTTTAATTTAATGGACTCAAAAAGCTCCTTCCCTGAAGCAGACCTTTTGGTTACTGTTCACTGCAGTCTTTTTATGCTTCGGTTTGCATTAGCTCTTTCTGTTACATCCCCCATGCTCCCCATCTTTTTCTTTCCCAGTTTGCCACATTTTATTCCATGGGAAATAAAAATATATTTTTGCTGCAGTTGGGCCCATTCAGGAGTTCTTAGGCTGTCTTAAAATAACTTTTAAGTTGTGTCGAATAGAAAGTTCATGCAAAAATGTTCAGCTTGGGTGCGTTTTGCTAGCACTTTTTCCTTCCTTCTTAGATGGTTTAAATCCATTAAATGTACTAGAGGTTTAAAGCTTAAAATATCTTAATATAGGCCAGAGATGTAAGAGCTTAGAGAAAATCCTTTCCAAATTTTTTAGCGTAGAAAGAAGTTAATTAAAGCCAAGCAAGAAAATACAAATGCTAGAAAAAAATACACATTATGAAAGAATACAAATTCAGAATCTGTCTGTAACCATAAGTCTCCTTGAATGATGTTGGGACAGATCCAAGTAAAAGCTTTTACCTTACACTTCAAAGTGAGTATTTTGTGATTACAGAAATTATGTGCCATTCTGGCATATCACAACGCCTCCTTCCCTTAAGAACCCTTTTAATTTTAGCTGTACTCAGAAGGCATGTCCAGTACCTGATGCTGCAAATGGCAGTTTATGTCAGTTCAAGGTGGATGGGGTATAGAGCTTTTGTTCAAGCAGGAGTGTTCTGGCAGACCTATTTTGGTGCTACTTTATTTCTGTATATTATGTGTATTTTATGTCTTTTGCCTGTGCAGACAATTTTATTTCACTCTAGATTCCTTCAGAAAAAGGTGTACTCTGAATTCCCAGAAGAGATGGGTGAGAATATGTAAAGCTAAATGTGATACATCCCCAGTGAGATATATCCAGTTCCCTCTTTATTTATGTTGTGTAACGTAAATGTAATTTTTAAAAGAACAACCCTGGAAGTTCTAACAGTAAATGTAAATATTCATTTTCAATGTCTCTGTTTAATCACTTCAGTGAAGTTATTAGTGCTAATTAGCCATACCTAGGTGAATAAGGAGTCATTTGAGGCCAATTGGCATCCCACATTGGAGCCTAAGCAATTTGCAGAGCCAAAGCCTGGATGTTCAGCTGAGTAGAGTGAGTACAAGGCTTATGGAGTTCTCATTTGCTGTATGTTGTGTGTGGATCACAGCTGCTGAAATAATGCTGACTCCTGCACATCACAAAGAATCAGAAAGCAAATAAGGCATTTGTTGTAGTCTTAATTATAAATGTATTGATGTCATAATTTAATACCTATGAGCTTGTGTTGTATGGTCATCTAGTTACTGCTAATCTTCATGATGAATCTCTAGAGAAGTCTTTCACAGCTAATGCAGAGAACCACCACGCTAAGAAAATTTTTAGCCCTTCTTAGTATAGGGTGTGGTACCATAATTATGTTGGTATGAAATTGCTTTAGGGACAAGAACGTAATGTTCAGTTCAGAAACCGCCTCCCAAAGTTTACGATATATCTCGAAGTACTATTTCTATTTTTTGATCCTTTTTAGGACCAATGATAACATGCACAAATGTATCAAAATAGGAAGATAGTTTGAAAAAGGGAATACAAAAGGCAATAGGTTGAGACCAATATTTAGTACAACTTCAACCCAGTTGTAGTACATACCTAGAGACACTGGAGTGTGTGTGAACTGGCCCAGCAGTTGGAGCACATTGAATTCCCATGCCTCATGTCATACAGGTTTGAAAGGAGGACGGACTGTGTTTGAAATCGTCACAAGCAGAGGTTACTGAACTGTAACCTATTTGTGAGCAGTTAGAGCCTATATGAATACTCTTACACCACTTAAATGCAAAGTCATACTGGTGAATTCAAAATGCTGATTCCAGGTTGCATGTTTAACTCTGCAGTGAAGCTGGCTTGGAAAGTACTCAACCAGTCAGAGTCAAGAAGCTTTTAGAAAATTACTTTATCATCTCTCACCTTGTGAATGACTTGAACTGAAATGGGTCAAAAGCAAATAGGTGAGCTTTGCTTCTATTGCTTCTATTTTTTTTTTCCCCTTGTCTTCACACTGAAACAGAGCAGCAGTTCTTAAATATTCAGGAGCTGCCAAAGGCAGCTTGAGAAGGTACAGTCCCTTTGCTGGTAATTACATCTCCCGGCTGAGATACAGCGACACATTGTTTGAGCATCTTCCTGCAAAATCACAGAGGAAAGTATGAGTCACTTACACAGACCCTCCCAGTGTTGCAGCAGGCTGATTTACATTCAGTTTATGATTATTTTCTACAGAATTCCTATCTGCCCAGTTGTTCTTGTCCCTGTATTTGCGTAGCGAGTTATTCCTGTCCCAAGAGTAGTTCTCTTCCCTTATCCTTACTTGAGTCTTTTCTTTGTTTCAGCATCGCTTCTTTAAATGATTCATGGTTTAAATCATGTCAGGCATTACAGTGATCTGCTGAGCCACTGCTGCCATTGAATCAGATCTAATATACAAATGCATATTATAATATACACAAATGCAGAGATACATAGATACTAGCTTCAGAATTTGTCCTCTTGGATGAAGTTACAGAGATTGTCCTATAAATATAATTTCAAAGTCTTGGAACTATGCTTACACAAGAAACAATTAGGAGTTGTTGCATCATTCGGAAAGGCCTTTTTTTGTATTGCCAGTGTTTAACTGCTTACTGGGATTTTGTATAGAGCAGTGAGGAATAAGGTAAAGTTGTACGGCCAAGATAACTAATAATAAAAAGCACCATACCGATGGCGGTGTTTGCAATTTTGAGGTTGACTGGCTTAGAAATCGGTTACTGTTCTCTCTTCCCTTATTAAAGTTCTTATAAATTACGTTTTAAACTAAGCAGTGGTTTATCAATGTCAATTGCCTATCTTTAAGTTACTGTTAATAGTGGAAAGTTATTGCCTTTGATTAAGGTTAGTTGTAATGAGTACAAGTCTGTGCTTAACTTCATAGCAAGTGACCAGTTTTACTGTCTTAGATGTTGTTATTTTGCAGACCCTTAAAAATTCAGGTTCTGCACATGCAATTTTATAAGCTACAAAAGCATCTTGCAAGAGATTGGGGAGCAGGGAAAATGATGTCCAGAGACTGTGTGAAAAGACAGAAGACTTCTGCTTTAGGAAATACCAAATTGCGATTGATTTGATATTTAGATAGGAAAAAAAGGGGGGAGCAGCGTGCTTGTGTTAAAAAAACCACCAACCAAACAAACAAACAAAAAAAACAAACAAAAAACCCCCAAACAAAACCAACCAACCAAACAGCAGCACAAGAAAAACCCCCAAAACCCCACAAACAAAACAACCCACCACTTGAAATCCTTGTACATGTACCATCTCAGAGAAGCATAGTTGAGGATGAAGAGATATGAAAACCTTGCCATGATAATGCTCACCATATGAAAGAATGCAACCATTCTCAATGTCCTTCTCAATTAAGAAGATGCTGAAGTCTTCCAATAAAATCCCAAGATTTTGCAATTCAATGGAATATAGGAGTACGTGACATGGTTAGTCTTGCTCTACTTTTCCAATACGGTGTTGGGTATTTGAAACTATCTTTAAAAATATACTTCTTGGGACACTAGAAATGAATGTGCCTTCTAGTTGGTCAGTAGATATCCTGTATATATCAAACATAAATTATTATGAAGGGATGAAATTTGTTCCAATACAAAACATGAATCACTTGGCAGAAGGCACCAACTCTCAATGCAATTGCATGAAAAAGCCTTGAAGAGGTAGTAGAGACTAAATCCGTAGCATTTCAGTAAAGTATAGCTGTAGTTTTGAACTCGATATAAGGGAAGATTGATATTTGACATGGTTACACTACTGAGCCCACCTTCATGCAGCATAGCAAAAATACCTTTCAAAGCAGGTACAAAATATGCCAGGATTTCCAGTGGTGATGTAGCAGTAGTTTATATACTTGATGACAGATCATGAGAGAGAGCCTCTACCAAAATTGTTGGGAGGAGCAGGTATTCAATGTTATTAAGCCCTGAGCCGTTATTTTTTCTTGTAAAATATAAAAGTGCATGTAACCCTCACGTCAGATTCCTAGATTCCAGCCTGCATCCAATCGCCTCATGGCCTTGCAACGTCAGCCTGGAAAGCCAAGCCTTGTCGCAGATTTCTGTGCAATATAAATGTATTTGATGGGCTCATCTGAGGCTGTTTGACATACCTTCATTTTTAGATCATTATAGGCTGCTTCTGTACTTTCTCTGATTCATTGCTGCAACCACAGGATTTCTCAACCTTGCCAGTGCTTTGTTCCTGCTTCTCAAGTTGTCAAACTGACTACACAGGCAGTCAAAAAACCCATACACTCTTGACAAAGTTTTAAATTATTTATCGTTAACCTGTCACTGAAAATTAGCCTCCTTGTGTCTGTGTGGAAGAGAATGAAAATTAACACTTTACGGATTGCTAAAGAAGGCTTGAAATACTAATGAGGAATTGCCATTAGTTATGTGCAGAATAACATGATGCAATATAGACTTAATATTCATTTTTTTAGTTCTTGACTTCAGTGACATTTCCCTGGCTACCAGTCTCTTCTCCCCATAGTTGCATATTCCCTGACCCTAACATAGTCCCGCTTCCCTGCTGCTACCAATGTGCAGCTCTCAGAAACCTTTACTTGAGAGATATTATTAATTTAGAGTAATTTTTTCGGCAGACGTTTAACTTGAAGATTGTTTTTTCTATTCCAGACGTGACAAGGCACTTGGGTGACCGATTGCTGGCATGTCTTCTGTCTCAGCGGATCCAAAAAGAGATGTGATCTCTCTTCACAAACATTGCTTTGCTTTTGAGGTCAGCAGACTGTTGGTAACAGTTTCTAGGCACTGAATCTGAAAAACGCAGTTTTAACAGAAGACCAACAGCTCTTTCTCAGTTATCTAGAAGTTCTTCATAAATGTCTACAGTGGTTTGCTATACATCATCCTTTTTTGATGAGGAGAACTCTAATTTATAATGCTGTTTTAAATAGGAAACGTTGGCAGCCAGTGTGGACCCTTTAGGTGTGGTTTGATTGTATAATTTAACTGGGCTTAAACCCAGATGTGTCTCTGCCCCTCCCTTTCACTTGTGAGTACAGCGGTGCAAGTCTGACTCAGCATTCAGTTGCTGCGGATTGCTGCACTGAGACTATTTGGGTTTTGGGGCATTATTTTTTGGTGAGTTTAAGTCCCTGAACTACCTCAGCATGGTCCAGGTGTTTGCCAGCGTTGGTGCAAAGGAGGCAGAGGAAGCCCTTGGTGTAAGCAAGACAGTGGGATTGCCTTCTTTTGCATTTCTTGGTCACAAAACTGCACAGGAATGCTTAGATCCCTTCAGATATGTAATATAAACATACTCATAGTACAATCATGGTAATGGAAGGTCTGTGCATGAAGCAGGTAGCAATCTAGGAATAGGATTGCACTGCAGTTTAAAGACCCACAGAGTAAATTGGAAAGGAAAATTTTGCTATAGTACTTCAGAAGATTTTTAAGAGCAAGTATTTAAAAATCTGATTTTAAATCAAACACAATTAGACAATATTATTTGTTCAGGTTGGTAGCATCAAGCGTAACACACCATAGGTGTAAACTGATGGATGTTCATGCCACAGACTGCTGAGAAAGTTCAGGAAACCACCTTTTGCCTCAGTACTGCTGTGAACAGATGTTGTTTTATTCCTCTGCAGTAGTCATGCAGGTACATGTAAAAATGAAATGATAGGTTTGTATGAGGAATACATTATTAAGTTTGTAAATTCATGTACTTACCTGAATCTGATTTGCTTTAGGTGTGCAATTCATACAGTTTATAAATCATTGTATGGAAATCAGTAAAATAACAGGCAGAAAATAGTGAACACAAGGCATGCACAGTTAATCTCCTAAAATTCATGCATGTTGTGGCTGTGCCTGTGCTTTGTGGACGTAGAGTGGAGACTGAGTACTTGCATTTGATGCTGCTTTATTTCTAAGGATAGACCTTGTGCCTCTAGAACGTGACTACTGTCTGCATCTTGTTTAGGGCCTGTCAACGACTGTTTTATTTCTAGGAAACAAAGAACTTATAACTGAAAAGAAAATACTACAGTGCTCTGAACATTCCAATACTATGTCTAAAAGATAGGCTGTAGATTTTTTTTTAAAAGTTCAGTAATATATTTTACTTATACAGTAGAGTGTAGGAAGATATGATATACGACCTGAAAACTGAATGCTAGGAACTTTAACAAATCACATTAACTACTTCTGTCTTTTGAGATTTAACTTACCCTGAACTGAGCCTTGATCTTACTCTAGCTTCTGTTGAGTTGAATCCTCTAGAGGCCCCCAGAAGCAGTAAGTCTGTGTGGGCAGCAGCTGCAGTGACAAAAATCTTTCTTCCAAGAGGTCATTGTGTCCCAAGTGAACTATTCCGTTGGGAGAAATTATGTCGAAAGTTCCTGGGCTCATGATCCTTCTGCCTTGCAGGCTGCCATGTAATACATCTTCCTTCAGTTTTCTGTCACTGTCATTATCCTTTGTATGTGAGATGCCAAAGAACTGAAGTGCAAATTAAGGTTATTTCCATGTACATCCTGGGTGCTGAGGTCCAGAAGAACCATTTTTCTTGTCCTGGGGGAATTTCCCTTGAGGAGTTTCTCTCTCTGATTTCCATAATCATTCATTTAGATCTGCACGCTGGCAGGGCCTCCAGCAAAACAAATCTGATCAGAAGCAGGGTTGGGCATATGGTAGCCCTTCTCTCCGGTTAGCCGGAGTACTTGAGATGGAGTGTGTGCTGGCATTATTCCTCTGTGCTGGCTGCAGGTGGGCAGGTGATGCTTAATCCTTCGTAAAGCCTGTTGGTGCTAACTTAACCATTCATCAGTTTTTGAACAGATCTGAACTGGCAGAGTGAGTTCATACCCAATCAGCAGGGTGAACTTATTCCAGTTCAGTACTTCTACACAGCCATGGCACTTTTGATGAAGTACAAGGAGCCCTAAAGCTGGGTTTATGGTATTATTGAGCCATAGCCTGAGTTCAAAGGCTGGATCAGAAAGCTATGTAATTTGACTTCCTTTGGCTGTTTTTTTTTTACTTCAACCTTGAGCTATTCAAAGGAGTGCTTCCAGTGGACTTAGAGGATAACTCAGAATGGCTGTGTGGGGAAGATTTTGTCACAGGGCTGCTAATGCAGGACTAAGTGTTATGTAAAGGCCTGAAGATTTAATAAAGACAACACCTGCCAGGAGCTTAGAATGGCAGACGGAAGAACGAGAGTAAATTGAGAGGTAGACTGCTGCTTTTCTTCCCAAGGTGTTCATTCTAGTGTATAGCTAGTTTTATATTTTCTGTTTAATACAAATGACTATTTTAGCCTCTATCAAGCTTCCTTTTAAAATAAATTATATAGGCTTCCTTATTCATTGCTTTATGGAATTTAAGATATTCTGATGTTGTCAAAGGGTAATCTCTTATTTTAAAAGTCTGCTTTTGTTTGATACAGAAAGAAAGTGATTTTCTTAGTCACAAGGTCAACGAAAGTCCTGAATAAGACACATGTGAGAGCATTAATATTTCTCAAAGAGATGGCTTAAAAAGAGATGTTTTCAATAAGTACAGTCAGAGGATTTAAAAAGGCACAGTGAAAGAAGAAAGTGAAATGAATTGCAAAGTACGTTCCATGTTAAATAATTTTAAATTCATGTAATAAGTGCAGAGGAAAAAAATACGCATTAATCTCATGATGGGTGTGTATGTATCTTGTAGGGCTTTAAGCAATCATGGGCTGGTGGGAGGTGTCCCTGCCCATGGCAACGGGGGGTTGGAATTAGATGATCTTCAAGGTCTCTTCCAACCTAAACCATTCTATGATCTTCCTATTGCTGGAAGGTTAAAGCTGATCTTTGGCTACAGCTCTGCGTCTGGGGTGCCCTTTAAGTGACAGACTGGCATAAGCCAGATGAAATTGTTGGGGTTTTTTTTATGCTAGGCTGTCCAGAGGTTCATAGTTTATTCTTGTGCAACAGCCTCCCTGTGAAGGGACTCGAGGGAGTTCCTTGGCAGCTCATGGTATTAGGAGTAGAGCAACCTAAAGAAATCTGCAAGTGAAAGAATGACAGAAACCAAAATCTTCTGAGAATTGTTGTGTGAATATGGGAGAATGCTTGAAAAGTGTGTAAACAGCACTTTATTCTGGATTAAAAAGTAATAACTTTTAAAAAAGGAAAAATTGGGAATTAGTTTGATTTTCTTTCTTTAGTTAGTTTTTATTATCTTTTTAATAGTTTTCAGCTGGGGAAGAGGAGGCCGACTATGAAACTGTAATGTAGTCTAGATCTAAGGAACACGGCATTCTAACTGAAACGGATATTATTGGAGAGTAGAATTAAAAAGATGAAAATATAGATAACGTCTGATCTAAGTCTGAGCAGACATTATTGCAATTTGTAATTGCTTGTGGAGGAGTACTTGGTAGCTTGCAATTGACGTCAACAGAGAAACCCCAGAGAGTATGGAAAGAATCACAATTAACCTTTTTCAAAGTAATTTGAATTTGCAAGGCAAAGGAAGTTATCTGGTCCAGACTGAAGCTACAAGAACTTCAGAAGCTTTTTTGCCTCCAGTTCCTTTTCCTACTGGTCTTTTCTTCTGTAGTCCAGAGAACTATGTAGGGTTTTGGTTTTTTTTTTCCCTAAAATAAATATGCATGCAGTTTCACAAGCTAAGAAAAGCGAAATTATACTTGGAGAGTGTTGCAAATGTATAGTGCATCAGATCATTTTGCTCACAAATATTTGCACTGGTGTGAACAAAATACAGCAATATTATCTCTAACCTACAAAAATTCTTCAGAGATATGATATATCTGTGGTAGGTAATGGGGCACAATTTGAGGGCATGCATTTAATTCACCTGTGTTGACATGCAAGTTTTGACAGTGTTGTATTCTGTGGTTTTTTGACAATAGGTGTCTGGAAGCTGGTTGATTTGTCATTTCCTATGTGACTTCATCCTGATTTACTCTCCTAGGAAAAGTTATTGTAGTCCTGCACACTTGGGAGTGCCTGTAACCTTTAGATCCTGGTACCTAAAATCAGCTCGTCTATGCACGCCACCCATATTCATCTTATGTAAACTAATATCATCGATCAGTGTAGTAATGTGAATTTTAGAATCTTCAGTAAATTTATCCTCACCATTTTCCTCTGAAGTAAGGGAGTGCTGGTCTCATGTTAGGGCTGGAACAGAGACACTGGGATACCAGTAGTACCAGGGTCACACAGAAGTGTGCGATGGAACAGGACCTCTAATATGTCTAGAAGTCCTAGGCAAAGGTCTTAACCAATGGAGCCTTTGTGGTTTTATCTTCCGAGTCTCCAGCAATTCTCAAAATCAGAGGATCATCTATTGTTTAATGTAAAGTATTAAAAATCAGAAAGGATTTCTTTTTTCTAAATTTCTCAATAATTTAGTTTAAAATTAATTTTTTTTTTAATCAAAGGATACTCAGAGATTGTGCAGGTTTCTCCTGTAAATTAGGTATGGTATAATACATTCAGTAAAGTTTAAATAAGCACAGAATTGTGTAGCATTTTTACAGGTTGTGACTTAGAGAGAGACAGTGTAATTCCCTTTCCATCTGAGAACGGTAATGCTGAAGCCAGACTTGCTTAATGACATGATTATATCACCAGCTCTATTAACTTAAAAGAAATGGGATCTACCATTATTCTTGCTATGTCTGGTATGTGTAATTATAAATATCAAATTGCAGTTTCCAGAACAATTATAAAACCTAAAGTAGAATTGCAGGAAGTTTATGTTGCTTCATGGAGTGACTTTAAGCATATGGTAAAAAACAAAGCTGTATACATAGGGCACAGGAACCTTTCTTAAAGGGCATCATAAGCTTGCAAGAAAGTTCCTTGGCTGCAGTTTTCAAACTACAGAGTTTTGGGGACTCTTATTCTCTCTGTCTCGTCCGTCCCGTCCCTTCCCCCTCCCACCCCATCTGCAAGACATAAGCCAAGCAAACAGAGGAGGGTCTGTTACCTGCTAACATCGTTTGAATCAGAAATCGGAGTGCAGGGAGGCCAGATAAGGGATCCTCCTTTTTCCTTCAAAGTGGCTGCAGATGTGTTCAGAGGAGAAAGAGAGAGAAGTGCTGAACTGTACTAGGTAGGGGAAATGAACATGGGAGATTATTGTCCAGCATAAAATGTGACCAGGAGGGTTGTGCTGTGCACCAGTCGATCTCTGAGAACTGCTTTCCAGGGGAATAATCAAATTCTCTAGCGCTTTGACAAAGGTGGATGTGAGTGGAAAGAAAAAATCGTGTCTTTCGGCTCTTCCCTCTATGCCAGAGCCACAAATGACAAACCAAAGTAGCTTTAGTTCTCTTCATCAATGTGGTTTGGTTTGTTGAAGTATCGAGTCACGTTAAAGGTCTGTGTTTTTATTGCTGTGCCCGCCAAGTAGTTATTTACATTGATTATTTTGCTACAGAATTATTATGTAACCGTTTTGTACTGGATTTAACCTTTTATAGTCATTTTAGGCAGCAGGGAATCAGACTGTATGTTTTTACAACTGATCTTTATTACAGTAGTGTCACTCACTATCATTGTCTTCAGTATTACCCAGGATTCTACTTGAAAGCTATTCTCCAGGTACTCAACATTAATATCTAATAACAAAGTCGTTTAAGATAATAGGATCTTTTAGCAAAATCTCTGATTTCATATTTTAATTCTGGTCCCCATTCTCCGTTTATCTAAGTCCATATGTTTCATATGCTCATTATTATCTCCTTAAAATGAGAAGGAAAATAGTGACATTTTGAAGAAGGATAATCTTTTGTTTGTAATTCTGGTAGAATACACCATCCATCATTTTCCTTCTGTGATTTTTTTTCCTTCATTGTCAATCTATCATCTGTATGATTTACTCTTTTGAAAGTAAATTTTTAGCTCAGCTAAGCTACCAACAAAAGACATCTCTTTCCAGGATTGGTATGCTGAACAAAGTTCAGCATATAATATATTATTGGTGGGGTTGTGGGTTTGTTGTTTTTTGTTCGTTTGTTTGTTTTTTTTTTTACTGCAGGTCTGAAATGCTGGTTTTGTTAGCAAAATGCAAATCCTTCTCACAAAATAGAAGCTTTATCTGTGTACTTTAATATATTTAATACATAGTCAAAACTTAAACAGATACAGATGCTTACTCCTATTTTGTGTGGCAGTACTCTGACAATTGATAAATACGTCTGTTTTGTGAGAGCAGCCTTCTGCTTAAATGTACCATCCTAACCTGTGATTCTTAGTTGAGTTTAGGCTGCATTTCACTGTAGGTGGAGCTGTATCACACTCAAAACCAACCAAAAACCTTGCAAAACTATCAAAGTTGCCATCTGCAGTTAAGGTATCTAAAATGTAATAAATAAAAGTCATAGCAATAGTTGTCATTGTCCAGGCAGAAAAATGGCAAAGGCAAAGTCAAGAAGGCGTGTGAGAGGTGCTGAACGCTGGTTTCTCAGTGCTGTGTCGACATTGTGTTTTCAGATCCAGGGGGCCTGAAGATGAACCAGTATACACTGTGTTTGTCACCACCAGGGATGTATGTGCAGAAGAATCTATACATAGGCTGCGGCACTTCGGAACCTGCTCCCTTAGTCCTTCCGTATGAATGCTGTCATGTCTGTCACTGTGTCGGGGATCTGTAGTACCATACATCGCAAATAGCTGCCTTCTTGTGAACCTTCTGGCTGTTCCCGCAGCCTGCATAGGGGCAATCATACTCTCATCGCAGGGACTGAAGCGTGGCCTCATGGCTCAGTTCATCTCGTAAGCTGCAGGGGCAGGTAGAGCACAAAGTCACCTGGTTATGAGCTAGAACACTTCTCCTGTGGGTATGGACTCCCTTCTGCTGCCAGTGGGTAGGAGGGCAGCAACTTCTGGGAGAAGAGTCAGAATGCAGCTGGAGCTGGTGGCAGCTCTGACCTGCTGCGGGTTCCTCAGCAAGCATAAGCAAGTGGCCCCGTGAGGCTCCTCTCTGAAGGAATCTGTTGGTGTTGGGAATGCCCAGTAAGCTTATGTTATAGTGTAAGTGCCACTAAGTCTGCCTTTCCTGCTAGGAAACCAAAGGAATTCTGAAGCATCCTCTCACGGGAAAGAGCCTATGTTGTTGGGAGAGGTGAAAAGCCCTATGAACTCCAGGCTGTGAAAACTTTATGTAATTTTAAAACCACTGGTAGATTTTCCTCTTTCGCTTTTGGGTAATAAGAGAAGTTTGGATGCTCTAAGAGAAAGGACTGCATTTTTTGTTGCTTTGTTGCTTTCAAATTGGCCACTTACACAGGCAAAAAGTAAATATCAAGTTAAACATTTAGTCTTCTGCTTTCATATGGCATTTGTACTCCCTTTGTGGAAGTGGAAATACCCATTTGAGTTAGTGACATCAGATCAGTCAGAAGCAAGAAAAGCTGGTTATGCTTCTAAGCTGTAAAGGAGCGAGGAAGCAGGAACATGTAAGCTATACGTGGCCAGTTGGGTGTTCTTCGATGCTGACAGTGTTGACCAGTTCTCTCCAATTTATCATAAGAATGGCAGTGATTTCCTGCTTACGTGATGTAATTGAGGCATTTTTCTCATTCTGTCCCCTCTGAATCTTCAGGGCTTCCAAAAAAACACAGGTTTAGAGGAAACACTAGAAGAAAGAAATTTTGGCACTTTGCTTGGACATTGAGGAGAGAAAATGAGAAGGTACAATACAGAGGAGAGGCAGTGGGGTAAGAAACTCAACTAAAACACTGGAAGAATCATTGTCTTGCTGTAAGACATAGAGTGTTAAAGTGTTGAAAAGAAATCTTTTGTGAGCCTAGATTAAAAACAGTATTACATGCTGAGAGGTATAATGACCTTGCTGTCATCCCTCCCACTTGATTTATCTGTATCTGTTTACCCATTTTTCAGTCAGACAAGATCTTCCCCCAACTTGACCCTCATTCTTCCATTTTCTGCTTGGATTATGTGTTCATAAATGCCACGTTCACATTAACGGAAGTTTAATGTTATAAAAAATTCCTACTTTGCATTCATTTTTCAGAAGTCTTGTGTCTTAAATATTTTAACTTTCCGATGCTGAAAATTCCTCAGGTAGAAGAGCTGAGCTTTTGTTTGCAATTCTATCAGAATGGGCCATCTGTCTCTTTCTCAGCCATTTCCCTGTAGAAAGTAGCACATTAAAGTTCCTGTGTCTACACTGGCACAGAAGACAAATAAGATTTTCCTTCCTGAGACCTGATGTTTTATAAAAATACTGAAGGGGTGGGATAAAAGTAGAGAGCAGAAATGGCATGAGAAGAAACATTTTTCTAAACATTTAAGCCTTATGTTATTCAGAAAAGAAACATGGACTTTAACCCTCTCTTCCACTAAAAAAAAAAACCCAAAACATACAAAGCTCCCTACTTGCCTAGCAGCCCATGAATCTTTGTTCCTGATGCGCAGTTGTATAATAGCTGTAAAAAGGAAAATTCTCCTGAGTATCATCAGAATCAGGAGTGTTCCTGGCCCAAAAGTCTCTGGGTTTCTTTCTCTGAATTTAGGTGTGCTCCTTTTTGTTAATAAAAAGGAAAAGTACAACCCCAAGAAATGAGCTACCCCGGGGGTTTTCAGGTGTTCTTCTGTTTCCGACTACCAGCCATTTTCTTGTTACGGAAATGTGTTCCATTGTAGTGAATCTATTGCTCACAGGCTTGACTGTCTTCATTACCACCCATAGACCCCTTAAAAATGTGTGTAGACCCCGTAAGTCTATAAACTGATGGTTGCGAAGCTTTGTCGTAGATCTTTTTTGTGATGGGTGTTTATGTAATCTCTTTTAAAAATGTTATAGCAAAGGAAGTTCCACCACCTTTCTGCATTGAGAGATTCACCACTTGGGTTTAACAAGGTTTTCCTTGCTCATATTTAAGCATATTGAGATGTCTTCTCTGTCCTTAGCATAGTCGTCACAGAGGACTACTGATTACCAGCATTCCTGTAACCTTCTAATTATTTTAAGTGGGCCACAGTTGTCTTTAGTCATCTTTTAAAATCCTAACTTTTTGTCACTAATCGTGCTTTCTAATCATCTTGTTATTCCGGATGGTCCCTTTGGACTTCATCCGGTTGGTTTATAATTTTATGGCAGTGTGGTACTCTAAAATGGCTTCTTGAGGCCCAAGTAGAGCAAGTGAATAGGTACCCAGCCTTTCTCTCAGTGCGTCACAGTCTGAGCGTTGTCTTTCTCTTCATCATGTTGTTCCTCTGCGTTCATTTTGTAAGTGGTATAATTTCTGTATCATATTTTGAGATTCACAATCTAGCCCTTGGTATATTTGGGCATTAGTTTTTCCTCCCCCAATGTATTATTGTCTTGAGAGGTTTGGTTTTCGGTTGTTTTGTTTTGTTTTAAGTTTAATCTCTTTGCTTTCAGACCATTTCCCTGATCTATGGTTTTGAGTTCTGTTCTTCTACTCCAAAGTGTTTCTAGTCTGTCCTAGGTTGGAGCCACCCATAGGTTTTATGAATATGTTCTGTGTTCTAGCATCTAGGCTGTTGGCAAAACATATAGAAGTAGGACCAATATGTAACTCTGCAGGACTCTGTTTGAAAGTGCTTTCCTCTATTAAGGTAACTTAAGTGGCATTGTTTGTCTTGGAACAGAGTGCCCCGTGGGAAGCAGGTGTAACTTTTGGTGGAAGATCGATTGAAAACTTGACTTTGTCCCAAAATAAAGTTGGACAAATGAATTGGCTTGACTGGTGATAGAACACCTCTTTTTTTACCCCTTTTTGCTAATGTAGTTTGGGAATAAGTCTCTTCTCTTGGCATTCGAGATTTTTAAGACCAGTGTAATTGGTCAGTACGTGCTGTACTGGTGAGGGTGAATTTCAACAAAAATGTGTGAGTGACCAGCCAGCTTTGCTGTCAAAGCTGTGTGCAGTGCTAAACATCAAATAGTCTGTGCTTCTCGATTCTTTCAGAGTTGCAGTGCTTTTTTTTCTGGTATCTGTGGTGTGCTGTTGGTGAATCACAATAGACAGGAATGTGCATTTTCTTTTTAAAACGTATCAGACTATGCCTAAGCTGTTACAAATGTTGAAGAGAATGGTGCTACGTTAATTTACGTCAGCCAAAGTTCACTGTCAAAATTTTTACCTCTATAGTGATTCGCAGAATGGATTTTTTCCCCACCGGATCAAACTTTGAACTATTGATTTATACACAAAGTAAGTTATGCTTCCAGTATTTTTTGTTGTTTGGCTTTATCTCTGCCATCTAATTTTGCTTTTGCTCAGTCAAGCATGACATGGCAATCCACAGGCACTGAGATGATTTTGATGGCACAAATTCAGCACTGCTGTTTGCACACAACAATTGCAATGAAGAAAGAGAGTGGTCTGTCTGTGGATTTAATGTGCAGGTGCTCTTTGTTTGCACCTGTGCATGGGAACTGATGTGTTTATTGCGTCTTGGGTGCAGATCGTTCCTATGTGGCATGCTCAGCGACTTTGAGGCACATAATGTGTAACTTTTTTTACAAAGTCAGAAGATTGAATTCTCATGAAGTGATAGATAATGAAATGACCCAATAGAAAGTCTTTGTGGAAGAGAAAATTACTTGAGAATATTAGAGTAGTTCTTGCAGCTATACATTAATGAGATTGCTGAATTATTTTAGAACTTTACATAATGTTGTAGTCAAAGATTGACTGCAAATATACATATTCATTTCTATTCCTTTTAGTCCTAATATGTTATACTATTGTTTCCTTCAACTGTCTCTTCACCCAGATGGTTTTTGTCTTTAATTAAAATACTGTCATTATTTGACAACACTTCCAAGTAAACACCCATCATTTTGTTTTTTACTTCTGTTTGTAGTGAGCAGTTGTGAAATACTTAATTATACATTTTGCATGGCTTCCCCAGTTCTAACAGAAAACGTCTTTGTCCTGTCTCCTTTTGAATACAAGGATGCAGCTAAGAGTATTCAAATAACCCCATTCACTAGAATGAATATGATTAGCAATGTGATGAGAATCTAATTGTAAGAAATATGCTAATGTTTAATTTATTTTTACTGAGCCACTTTGAGGGTATAAAAGGCAATTTAAATGCATTAGTAATGATAATGAAGAATTTGTGTTTAGATGTGTCCAAAAGTCCTCTTTGGCAGTGGAGGTGAATTGTGCTTGGAGCTGTATGAATGCTTATGCTGCATTTTCATACATTTTGGTGACAGTTACCACGTAAACATAATTAAGCCCCAATTTTCCAAAATAACTCTGTTCCTGTTTTGGACACCTCTTTGTGAGGGTGATGTTACTAAGTTGCTATCAACCAGCAGCTTCCATTGTGAGTATTAGCAGGTATGCGTTCAGGTCTTTGAGGTAGAGGTGAAGGACCAGTGAGTCAAGAGAGAGAAAGCTCTGAAGATCTGGGGTTGACATCCCAGGCTGACGCAGCAAAGCCCCGTCTTAAGAGAACAGGAGAAGACACAGACTAGGAAGCTGGAGCCCAAGTTTGGGGTGCAAAATGGGAAGAAGGGTGGAGTTTTGATGCTGGGGTCCACTGTTCGGGAAGGGAAGGATGAAAGCATGACTTGCTGCTGCTTCTGCAGCTTCCGGCTTTGGTAATATTTATCAATGGCACTGTTGGAGGCAGCAGTACAAGCTTTGTGCTGTGTCATAAGGTATTTTTACTGTCAGTCACTATGGTGTAGCATCAATAGAAGTTTCTGTTTACTAGAAAAGTAATAATAGTTGCAGTTAGTCTGATTAAGATGAAAAGAATTACTTGGCTCATAAATTCTCAAAACTATTTGCTCCACTCATTTTTTCTTTTTTCTGTTTTACTCTCTCTGTGTAATCCTATACTATTAATTCAGATGGCACCTTAAACACTTTATCTTGCTTGTAAATACAGAAATAAATTACTATTATGAGTTTGTTTTATTGGTTAATTCATTCACAAATGCCTCCTACAATGACTGATAGAGGACATACAGATTAAAAATTTATCCAAGTAAACAGAACAGCTACAGCATTTCAGATGCTGTCAGCCTAGTACTTGTTTGAAGGTCTGAACCTTTGTATTTTATGTCAGAAGTATATATTAAGGTATATGAGTTGATAGAGCCTCAAGTGTTCTTTTTGGTGGCTTCGGGAGAAGTTGTAAACATCTCTCTCCATCTTGCTCAGCATGTGCACACATGTGCACATGCAAATCCGTTTCTGAAGTAGTTCTGTTCCTAAAGCCTTCTGTCCTCCTCTTGTCTGGAAGCTGCTTCTCTGCGTGCTGAAGTTCTCAATCTCTGCTGATTAATTCTGTCCATAAAAGCTGGGCTGTTGGCAATTCTCATCTTACCTCTTGACTGCTGGTAGAGAAAGTCATTCCACATGTGGATGAAAATTGTGGAATAGTTCAGGAATGAAAAATTGTCATTTGGTCATCTGGGTTGGCAGCAGCGTCTGGGAGAAGATGGTGACAACATCTCTCATCCAGATCAGCAGATCTAGAGAACAAGAGGAGGAGACAGAAGACTGGCCAAGGCAAGTCTATTGGCAACAGACCCTAAAGGGGTCTTTGAGTTGCTTCCTGGCTTGGGGGCCCAGTGAAAGTGGATTAATTGGATGAACTAAATTTTTTTGAGATCTAGAGGAGTGACTTTCAAAAAGAGA
Organism: Pluvialis apricaria; assembly: GCA_017639485.1. Classification (NCBI taxonomy): domain Eukaryota; kingdom Metazoa; phylum Chordata; class Aves; order Charadriiformes; family Charadriidae; genus Pluvialis; species Pluvialis apricaria. The sequence continues at coordinate 2,512,265 of CM030013.1, read as the reverse complement.
ACCGAATTAGATGGTCCCTGAGATCCTTGCAGCCAAAACTGTATGTGAAACCCAGGAGGTGGGGGTATGTCCAAGGTTGAGGCGTTGGGTTTTCTTCTTTTCAGATCACAGGGATATCCCTGTATGGGTGCACAGTGAGCTGGGTGTGCTAGAGGGGAACTAACATGATGGCCTGTCTTGCCACGTTGAGACAAAGTAGATCCTGATGTTTTGAAAATTTTGTGTGAGGATTGCCATACATCCAGTGGAAGTGAGCAATCAGCTTTCAACTTTCAGACTTGTTTTCTCCTTGTGGTGTGTGAAGATAGTATGAAGTTGCTGGTCATACGTAGGGTTATTGGGGTCTCCCTGTTGGAAGTGGTCTGAACTGGTAGGAATAAGCTATTTCTTGTGAAACTACAGGGAAGATAAAAGCGCTGGAAAAGATAACTCCGGTTGGGAAGAATGTATCTCACAGTGCAAGACAGTCTTGGATGTGTTGCTTCCTTTGGGTGTAGCTTGAGGAACCACTCCAGCTGCCAGCAAACAGGCAGCCCACATTTAATCTCAGACATGTTTCCCACTATTTTTCCTTGCGCTGACACTTGTCTGATTTCCTGGAAAGCTGACCAAGGGAATTTTTGGCATGGTTACTTTTCTGTTGGATTGGCTCACAGAAGCTAATCTCTGGGAAAACATGGAAGTGGCTGCTCAGAGGAATGTGCAGAATGCTACATTTGGAGCTGATGGGAAGGAGGTGGTAGTGGAGGTACCTCTTTAGCAGCAGTTAGCCATTAGATTGGCTTAAAAGTACTGTTAAATTGTACAATTATGATCTTCCCATGGTGCTTGATATCTTTTTTTTCTTCCCCTGTTGATGTCTTTGAGGGCAGAATGCCATACCACTACAATGCTGCTGGAAGGACTGTGTTGAGTTTCTCAGTTTACTGCACTGTGGCAGGGTAGAAATACTGTCAGCTGTCAGAGTTGGTGTTTTGTTATCTTTGTGTTCTTGGGATATTTGTGTGCCTGTTGGTCTGGCCAGTGTTTTATCTTTGTTTTGTATCTTGCTCTCAACTCTTGTAATGTAAGTGCTTGGAAAAAACCTAGCTTGTTTGTAAGAAGTGAAGTTTTAATATATGTCTAGGTAGAAATGCCTAGTTAGTGCTGTGAGCAAGTATTACAGAGGTGGTGTGTCTTATGCAGAAGAAACTAGATGAGTATTTCATTGCTGTGATTCTGACCATTTATTCGCAAGATGGTTCAAGAGAAAAACAAGCATAAGCATTCGTACTGTGATTGGTGACTAAATGCGAGAAGGGAAGAGGGCAGAAGCAGACATAGGTATTCATCACAATTTAAGTCATATTTCACTTGCCAAATTACTGTGTCTCATGAAATTCACCCTTATTTCCACCTCCTGGCTCTGTCAGCCATGTTTGTTGACAGATGATGGGTTAGCAGATTGTTAGCATTTTTCACATGTTTGTGTTAGCGGGCCTGAGACCTGTCTGAAAACTTTTTCTCTCTTTTTTTTTTTTTTTTTGATTGATAGTCAGAATCTCTTGAGAGTTTTCTGGGATTCTTAATGCTTTCAGAACTGCTTCTTTCTCCTTGCACTGGTTGTTGAGCCTGCCTTGCCTCTCAATTGCCTGACACGAGAGAGGCAGCTCAGGATTTTAATACTAGCTGTCAGCAAGAGGTCTGGAGAGTAGCGTGTCTGGGGCACCAAGAAATGTTGATTCTTCAAATGTCTTTTCATTACAAATTCTTCAAATGGAGTCTCTGACCTTCAGGGACAAAAAAGTTCCAGGGAAAGAAAGGGTCAGCTGCCAGCACTGTAATCTCACAGGTATGAAAACCTTCTGAAGGACCAGTCAGAAATGACACTTGTGAAAACTGGGATATGTAACTGACAGTGATAATTATAGGCAGAACATATACCTAGAAGGAGTGGGCTCAGAGTCAACTGCTTTCTACAATGTTTTCATATCTGTAAAGGAGTGTTGAGACAGAAACACACATAACGGAAAAATATGTATTTTTTTTAAATCTGTGTAGAACTGAAATGTAAGCATAAGTTTATCTGAGTTAATTAGTGTTCTTTTAGAGTTACTGAAGTGGCTCAAGTTCAGCTTTTGAAATATCTCTACATGTTTTGCTATCCCCATATGGCTAAAAGCTGCTAAAGATGTTGTTCTTTAATTTTTTTTATTTTTTATAATTTAATTAATTTTGTGACTTTGTGTAGCTCCTGGTGGCTAAACCTGACTGTGATTTGAGCCTTGTCTCTGAGGTGCTCTATTTCTGGCTTCATATTTTTATTTTAATATATGTGAATTTTAACTGATGAGGGATTGTAAAGCATTCAGTGTTCTCAAACAAATAGGTTCCAAATGAATTCAGTTATAACCTTTTCCAAAGTAAGTGGCAGAGTTATGTTATTTCATGTATAAGCAGACAAAGTCCTGTTTGTATTTATAAAGACAATCTGGAGGGGTGAGAAGTTTAGGTTTGTAACGGATAACACCAAACATTTGCATGATAAAACATTTCAAAGCCGGCCTCCATCCAGAACAAAATAATTCCATTTGAAGGAAAAAAATTTAAAATCGTACCCTGCAGTCATCTAGGTGGAGGGCTGTCACACAAGTTTTTCAATATGTTTCCAATATCCTTTTATGGCTAATGTGACTTGTATGCATCAATTCCTATGAACTGTAGTTAGTCTAGAGGCGGTAGGATGACTCAGTTTACCTGAACGCTGGGTGTAGCCTGGCATAGGCCCAAGTCAAAATGGGCAACTGTATCGTACATGGACAGTCTGATATGAATGCTGCTCTAAAGATTCACAGGGACTATGAATGACCACCGACAGTCACGGAAGTTGACTTCAATAAATGGTGTTTATAGAACAACGAACAAAAACCAACCTCTAATTTGTGATGCTAATTGTTGTATGAATATTTACATGAGCTATTTTTGTAGAAGTTGTTCCTCCTGCTGCTGCTGTGGCTGTGAGAGCTGTACACCAAGCAGGAAAGTCCTTTCAGCTGGTGTTTCACACTAATTCATCACCAGAGGGATGACACTCTGTTAATATAATACACAGACTCCAACACCAGCAGAGTGCTAGTGAGTAGAGGTGCCACATTTGTGATTTAGTTGCTCCATATATCATCACAGTGTCACCAGCTGATGGTTGCTAGCATGACCTCTAGCAGGGAAGGACAAAAGGAATCTTTAAAGCAAGATGGCAATGAGTTTAACAGAAGATGAAAATAAGATGAAATCTTCTATGGATCTCCTACTTCTGTGAGTTATTCCTTGAAACCGTGCATGAACGTAGGATAAATTGTCCTTAAACAGATCCTCCTGTTCTTGCATGTGGCTTAAATTTCTTTTGTTTTTTTTTTTTTTTTTTTTTGGGGGGGGGAGGGGAAGGTGGTAACAAGTATATTTTACTGTTACTGTGGAATAGTGCAGAGAACACTTTTTGCGTGCCAATAGAGCATGTTGAGTGACTTAATCGAGGTCTCTGTTCAGCCTTTAGGCTGCCTCTCTAGGGAGCCTGTGCAGTCCCTCCTAGCAGAGGGTAATACATCAACAACATGAGATTCTAAAAGTAAAACAACAAAATAACACACCACCACAACCAAAAATAACCCTAAAGTCATGAGGCACCAATGTTAGTATCTACAGAAGTTGGTTTGTGCACTCTCTGTACTGCTGCCCCTGGTCCTTTTCCACAGTGCCGTACATTTCCCCCTATGTCCCAGCCTTCATTTGCAACCGTATATTCCTCAGAAGTACCTATATGGCATCCCCATCCCAGCCTGGGGGGCAGAGAGTGGGCAGCACCCCGTATTTGTCATTCCACTGCCCCGGCCAAAGTTCCTCTCCCCAGAAAAAGGCTTTAGCAGTGCATAGCGATCAGACAGGCAATAGCTGTGCAATTCCTGGAGGGGCAGCAGGGCATTGGAAGGGTTTGTGTGAGGGTAAAGAGGAGGATCCCTTTATCTGAGGTGCTCATAGTGGAAAAGTGGCACCCATTCTGCCACTTTGTGTTGCAGCCCTCAGCAGAGAACCATCTTCGTCTCTTTTGTGGAGCAGGAGATCAGTGAGGGAACTGAGAGCCCGTCTACATTCAAAGACATCGTTATGGCCCTTTCCAAAAGGCACTTGGCCTTGTGATACACGGTAATTTCAACACACTTTTGCGTGTCTGTGTGTGTATATCATAAAGACTGTAATATATGTTTCACTGAAGTACTATGTGCAGATATAGGAGTTCAATCTCGTTCCTGCTGTTCATTTGGTTTCCAAATAAGAATCATGCCTTGTTGCCGCAAAGCTGTGCTGTGACAGGTTCCTTCCCCACCGCCTCACTCTTACCTCACCCACGTAATGAACCAGGATTTGGGTCAAGTGTTTATGAAGTCAGTTATCCATATGGATTGAATGTCTGTGGGAACATGAATGTTTAATCAGACATTTGTTAGCAAGCTAAAGAGGCAACATTATGTCAAGCACTGTGCTGTCAGAAAATTCCTTGCCTACTATCGCTATGGTAACAGCCAACAAATACCTGCTTGTTTTGTGTTAGCATCTGAGCTGAAGGAAAATCTCAAAGCGATAAATCTTGAGCATCTAGCGGATGGCCCGGAAGGGCAGGGGACTGAAGAACGTACTACCATTTTCTAAACCTGTTTGTCTGACTGACTGAGAAGTTTCTTCTGGAACTATTTCTGTCCATCAGCAAGGAGCAGAAATGGTTAGCACATCGTCTAACCAGCCACGTGGACTGAATTTTAATTGCAATGGCTGGGTAAAAATATTCAGTATTTCTCAAGAGTTGGCTCAAATATGTTCATTAAAAACTTAATGAAGCATATATATATTTCAAATAGCAAAATATCGTGAGCTAAGTGCTTCGTCTGAGGAATACGTTGTTTCCAATATTAATTTGACTGGCTCTGCTGCTGAAGGGCATAAGGGTCTGGGTAGCCCATTAGTAGCTATTCAGCAAACCAGAATAAGTCTGTTTCTGCTGGGCTACTTGAAAATTCCCTCATGTTCTAGAGTGCCAGTGTTTTGTCCTAGCAGGGATGGGTGAAGACTTGTGTTAGATGTTCCTCAAGCTGAGCCCTACTCTCTCTAAAGGACCCTCCCTCTCCATCTAACCCACCTCCCAGCTTAAAATCACACAGTTAACTTTGTGTCTTGAATGTTGCACTTCTGCATTTTAAGTCAATGCCTGTATTCTTTGTGTCAGTGCCTTTTCCCTTTCTCTCTTATCCTCTGACTTCTGTAAAACAGAGTAACCCTTTAGAAGAAGCTCAGGCAGAATCTTTCAGAAGAGGAATTAATTAAGGAAGAGAATTTCCAGTGGCCTACCTGTCCTTCCTCACATAAGATCTGTGCTAGGTAAGAAGCTGAAGCACGATGAATGTTTCCATCTCTCCCCACTGTCCTAATCTACGTTCCTGCTTTGTCCTTGGGAAGGGCCTAGGAAGACACACAGCCTTTGGGAGCTTTATCTCACTGGGATTAGGGAGCAGCTGAAGGATTGGAGCCTGCTGGGTCTAGTGTAAGACTTGCAGGTGAAGTAGAGTTACCTGGTCCACCGAGCAGATGTTGATGGAGGGCTGCATCTTTGGGAACTGTTGCGCTTTTAGACTAGGGGTTTAGGCTACAGAGAAAAGACGACTGTCTCTGCAGCCAGGCTGCTGTCTCTCCCAAAACCACTGTGGCTTGTGAAGCTCTGTCTGATTCACATCAGCTGTAGCACAGGCAACTGTAGCAATTGTTAGAGGAATCTTCTTATCAAATGTATTGTGTCCAGTTCTGGGCTCCCCGGTTCAAGAAGGACAGGGAACTGCTGGAGAGGGTCCAGCAAAGAGCTACTAAGATGATTAGGGGACTGGAACATCTTTCTTATGAGGAAAGGCTGAGGGACTCGGGGCTTTTTAGTCTAGAAAAAAGAAGACTTGGGGGATCTTATCAATGCTTATAAATACTTAAGGGGAGGGTGCCAGGTAGATGAGAATAGCCTTTTTTCAGTGGTGCCCAGTGATAGGACTAGAGGTAAAGGGCACAAACTGGAGCACAGGAAGTTCCATCTTAACATGAGGAGGAACTTCTTTACTCTGAGGGTGGCGGAGCACTGGCACAGGCTGCCCAGAGAGGTGGGGGAGTCTCCCACACTGGAGAGACATTCAAAACCCGCCTGGACGCCGTCCCGTGCCACTGCTGTAGGTGTCCCTGCTGTGGCAGGGGGGTTGGACTTAGATGATCTCCAGTGGTCCCTCCCAACCCTGATGATACTGTGATACTGTATATGGTCTCTGGATTAATGAGACGACGAAGTTTGGTTGAGATACCTGAAGTCTTTTAACTACTTTGTCTTAAATAGCTTTAAGTTTTTTTCATTCCTTCAGTCATACCTTAGTACATGGTATTCTGTCTCTAGAAGGAATTTAATGGATTTTATTGGTAGATTGCATTGCTTTGAACAGTTCTATGTGATAACCTGTCTGTGCAAAATTCTGAAACCATGAGGCTAGCTTATGTATTATAAATGGGATGTGTAGACGCAATTTTGATCTTGGAATACTGCAGTGTCAGAGAAAAACTGGTCCACTGGCAGGGAAAGTTACGAAGGCATTCAACAGAGAGACTTCTAGAAAGTGTCATGCATATTTTACGTTCTCTGTCTTGGACACTTTTGTTTAATTGAATATTAGTTATTTTCTTGGACTATACCATACTGCAACCCTCATCTTTTTAACAAAATGCCTCAATAGATTTGGACAGTATCGAACAGTTGATAATCCATTTAGAGAGGCAGAAGATGAAATTAAATGGAAGTGGTTTTGTGCAGGCAATTTACTGAGCCTGTTTCAAATGCTCCCTTCATAATTTATTGCAGCTGTGCGGCTGAGAGCATATCATATGCATACCATGATGATTACAGGTTATACACACTTCTATAATCTCGTAGCTTTTAAATGGTTAAGAGGGAACTGTGGTCCTTACTTGATATTAGGCTGCTGCAGTAGGACTTGTGGAGGTAAATACGTGAAGGAGCTGGGATGTCTGTGCTGGAATATGATCACCGTTTGGCGGAAAAGTATGTCATGAGCGTGACTTGATATGGAGGTCACTGTCATTGATACAAGCAAACTGAAAAATATATATGCTTCATCTGTAAAGACAAGGCAAACTACCCTTTTAAGTAGTTTAAAATAAAATAAATCCACGGTTGAGTACTACTAACTGGGTAGGTGACACACCTGCAAATGACTGCTTGCTCTTTAAAATTCCTGTTGAAAAAATAAGTCTTCTGGAAAATAAATTTAATAGAGCTTTCAAGTATTTTGCTAGTTTTCTTGCCCTCCCCCCCCCCTTTTTTTTTTTTAAAGCATAGGATAATGATATTCAGTCACAGATGCCTAAATGCGGGTACCTAAATAAAGACCTCTTCTGTTTCCATGGGAGTAAACCGGCATTTTTTTCATTGATCTGACCTAAAATTGCCACATTTTTCAAAAGTAACTTCAAAATGAGCTGTCAGTACATAGCCTTTTGAAAAATCAGGCTGATTACTTGATTGCCTAAATTTTGACACCCATATTGAACACCTCTGCTATATTATTCTAACCATTAAAGACAATCATTCCCAAAGGGCAGTCCTTGAGACTGTACAAAGAAATTCAAAGCTGGTCCACAGGGGAAACCAATTTCTTGTTATTTCCATTAAAAACTTGATGATGATAGCAAGTGGTTCATGAAAAGTGGTCATGAAAAACAGTTCACAGTGTTCTCTCCAAAAATTTGGAAACTACTGCTCTATGGCAAGTGTATGAAGTTCCTACCTCCTTTTGATATGGCAATATGAATTCTGAGGTGAGCTTCCTGTGTGCCTTTTTGTGCAAAGAGAAATTCTTGTATTCTGCAAGTTTGTGTGAATTTATTGTACGTATTCAAGAAAGATTAAAATAAAATGACTAGAATGTCATTTTTGGAAGACGTAACTGATGATCATTTTGTGCTTTTCAAGTGAACAAGGCTCAGACCCTTGTATTGTGTGCTTGCATTGCTCTTTCCATGTTCATAAGCAGAAAACAATTGTTTCTTCCTTTGTTTAGAATCAAACACACCGGTTTGTTTCTGAAAGGAAAGTTCTCAGGTGTTATTTAAATCAATCTCTTTCTGTCTTGAGAGATTTGGAAACTCTTGGATGACCTTCTGACATGCAGGTCAAAAGGCTGCCATCCTCATTCTCATGTTGATGGAGTGGACGAGCTACCGTGCAGCCATTGTGCTTATCATTCTGAATTCGAGGTTAATGGAACAGGGAATCTTCTCAGTCGTTATAAACAACTCGGTGTAAAGAAAGAACCTTGTTTTCAAGGAAGTACCTGTAGCTGTGGTTGGCCATCCTGGCACCCGGAAGGTGTATTTTAGGAGGGAAGCAGAATCCCATCAAGTCTAACAGAAGGTGTTATGTATCCTATGGCATTAGAAAGCTGACCCTTGCAGAAGGGCAGGGAAGTTTGTTGTTCGTGCCATGCAGAAGAGTAATGATGGCCAGGCACGACAAAACTTGATGCTATAGCATAGCCTCATGAGAAATTCTGTATGTAGAGGAAAGAGGGAAAAGAGAATGACTGTAAATATATAATTTCTGGACCTATATTTCTCATAAATGTGAGATTTACGTGGAAGATACATTTGGCTGCTGGTCTGGAAACATTAGAATTGTCTATTCTACTGCACATGACTGACATTTAAGTGCAAGTCAGTCATCTCTTACATTGTGCTGCTGTTGGCTGTGACTGCATTAAAATTGAAGGTGAGAAGACGCATCTGATTTTTAATTCTGATCCAAGCACTGAATAAGCCAAAAAATTGGTGTAGCTTTTCTCTGCAGTGAAATTCTGTTGTATTTCTCTTGGTTACTCTGCTTGTGTGTTGTCCACCCTGGCCTCCCCCTTCTGGTCATGACGTATTGCTGAATTGTGGCATTTACTGGTTTACTCTTAGGTGTCCTCTGCTTTACCTCTAATCCTGTAGTGTTGTGATTGCTTTACTATTGGCTTGGTGCTCAGTCTTCTATGTGAAAAGCTGCTTGAAAGACAAAAGCATGAGATGTCAGAGAGAAAAGTGAGAGTAGACAAGGAGCAGAGGCAAAAGATGGAGAAGAAGGAGCGATGTTTCCGTGCAGCAGGTTGTTGTAGCACAGTTACTAGGGAGCTGTGAAACTCGTAGAGAAATTCAGCATCAAAACCACAGAGGGAGGAAACAGCCCGACTACAATTTTCTTCAGGAATAAAGCTTCCAAGACCACATGTGTTACATCCCTAAGCTTCTGAGATGAAACGCAGTTGTAAATGGAAAATCAGTTAATCAAGTGACTTTAATTACTACTTAGTTATTATGTTTTTAGGCCCTTGCCATTTATGATGGAAATTTTCATAGATTCCCAGTGTGATATAACTAGTGTATAAATTATTAGTTCTACTTTATAACGAAAGTTACACATCATCACAGTAGAGTGTTGAAGCAGATGTTGAACATGTTTTTTACATGCTGTATTTGTCATACTTTGTAATTCCAAATTATTCATTGCAATATGTAGTGTAGAGTTTGCATTTTCATTAAGCTCTCATTAGTGCCAGTGTGTTGCTGTTGATAGGTCTGTTTTACATCCTGCTGCACAGTTAATAGTGATGATTGGAGAACATTTGCAGCGTTTTGTATTTCATCATATTGTTAATCGATTCTGTTCAGATGGCTGACCGCTGTCAGAGTAAAATGATGGCATTCTCTAAAATCCTATTTTAAGTTAAATAGGATTGATTAGTGACAAGGCAAAATGTAAATGACTGTTAGTATTTTTTTAAACATGTAGTACGGTGTCTGACTGACTGGAATAAGAGCAAAACTTATGGCCATGACTTGAGTCCACTATTGACTATTTATATTAATTATTACATTAACTATTAACCAGTACTTTCTCATTTTATTTAATAGGCACCTCAACAATTTGTTTTGGTGCACCTTCTGTATTTTATAAAACCATTCTCCTACATCTACATGTGGTTCATCAATAAATGAGTTTTGTCCCTAGGAAATCTAAGAAGGAGGGTGAGAGATTACCGGTTATTTCAAAAGGAGAGCTGGAAGTTCCGACTGTGTCTTGTCTGCCCCTGTGGAATCAACCTGGACTTCAACTCAAATGCAGCCTTTAACCTTGGGTGCATACTTTAACTAGCTGACACATCTGAAGCTTTATTTATTTAGGCCTCGAAATTACTCCATTTACAAAAAACCGTGGCAGAATAAAACCACCCAGGTGCCAAAAGGCTTTCATTATTCCCAAAATGCTCCCGGAAGAATGGATAATTGAGCACTTGCTTAGGAAGGGATTGTAGACTCGTTCAAGTTGGGAACAGCAGGAGGAAAGGTGAGATGTGTCTCCTGTTGTGGGGGACACAGACATAGGAGTGTGCGTGTTTGCGTCGGTGCTTGCAACTGGCTGTGCTGCAGAGGTGAGAGGGAAAGTTTGGGCAACTGCTGTACCTGCCCGAGATGCCTGTGCATGGGGACGTCCCCGCAGCAGGGCTCTGCCTTTGCCCAGGGTTGAACAGGACAGCCTCTGGCTGAGATGTAGTGAAGCCCGTAACTCCTGCGGCTTCCAGAATCTCCTGTATTTTAGTCTCCTCCTGTCAGTTATCCCTTGCGTTTCTGATGTTTTGATCTACTTTTGATATTTGTGTTTTTAAATTTTTCTTTTCCTACTATCTCTTAGTAGATATTTTTCTTTCAAAACAAATTATTCTATTGCACTGTTTAAGCGACAGTTATGCTGGGGTAGCCAGTGAATCGACCTGGCCTGCAGGGAAGATAAGCATGGAAATTGTGGTGGATGGTGGGATAGGGTGTTGCAGTTTCTCTCTGTTAGTCGCGGATGTCTCATTGAAGGTATTTGCAGGACCAGTTGTTTCAGGTACGAAGAGTAAGTGCTTCTGTGGGATGGCCCATGGCTTGTTTGTAAAGACTGAATATTCAATTTTTCATCTCCCTAGTTCAGTTGCTTTATATGCATGTGAAGTTGTTTTTATTAAGTTTCTAGTTTTCCTTTTTACCCCTGAAAACTGTTTAATTTACTCTGGCATTTCCCATCAATTCTGTTAGGTGCTTATTATTCAATGAGCTTTCTTTACAGTCCTTGAGCCTCCTTCCCTACTAGGGTAGCTGTTGGTTTCAGGGACTGCCTCTGTATTTACACCCTTCTACATAAAGATACCCAGCTGGTGACGTTTTGTTTGTTTTACTCTTACTTTTGCATCACTTCACAGGAAGCTTCTCAAACTAATTCTTTCGATCTGCTGTTGCTGTTAAATTCTGTCCTCAGATACATATGTATAGCTTCAGCTGAGAGTCAGTAAAAATCACCTATGTGTATCACATACTGAGAATGGATCCTAAGATGCGTCTTTTTTAAGTTATTTCACTGATACATTTTTTTGTAGTGTTCAACCAAGATTGAACATGATGCCACTGAATAGACACACTAGGATGTGCTGCACTGACTTTGTCGGTCACAGTGTTACTAGTGCCAACATGTTAGCACTTGAGAACAAAAATTTCTCCTTCATAGGAAGTAGTTAAATGTCATTTTGTTTGCATCTTCTTTAGATACTTAGAAGACTGTGGAAAATATTTAAATTGTCAGAAGAGTGATTTTTCCTTTTCTTTTCTTTTTGCTTGTAGTTTCATACGCAGTGACACTTGGAAATGTCCTGACTCAGAAATGCTAGGAAAGCTGCTTATTTTGATAGTTTTCCAATAACAAGGATGATTATTAGGTATCAACATTTCCAATTAGAAGCCAAATTTCCCCTGCTTTCATTCTTCATCTAACATAACGTACATTGTGGCACACAGGCAAATTTTTTCTACTTTACACCCTTTTCCAGGGGTTTTATGAGACTGTGTCTCCAGCCGAAATGTTCAGTAGTCTGAAGGGGGTGGATGTGTATGCAAACCTCCTTTCCACAGGTTACAACATGCAGAAAACCAGGGAATCGCTGGATTTTACGGACTGCGCTGTCCATAGGCAGGCTTTCACTGAGATTGATAGCATTTTGTCTGCCTGAGCAACTGTTGGATTGTGCTGTTAGGCTTCTACGTCAGGGATTAAGTACTGCCTTCATCTACACAGTTACTTGTCATGTCCCGTGTCTGAGTGGGTTTTCTAACCATTTAAGTTAAGATT